>OX375882.1:113633231-116590731 GCA_947359465.1 Metellina segmentata | reverse complement strand
TGGTCTGGGGTGCCATTTCCCTTAATAGCCGGACCCCTTTGGTGGTCATTAGAGGTACACTTACTGCACAGCGGTACGTTGACGACATTCTGTTTTGCTACCGTTCCTTTCGCAGTACCCTGGGCTTATTTTTCAGCAAGACAATGCCAGACCACGTATGGCACGTGTTGCTATGAACTGTCTTCAAGCTTGTCAAACACTTCCTTGGCCAGCCAGATCACCAGATCTCTCTCCCATCGAGCATGTCTGGGATATGATGGGTAGGCGACTGCATCCGGTAGGGAATGTTGATGACGTAGTCCGATAATTGGAGGAAATTTGGCAAGAAATACCGCAGGAGACTATCCGGAAGCTTTATCGGTCTATGCCACGCCGTGTGGCAGCTTGCATCCAGGCTAGAGGCGGGTCAACACGAGCTCGTTACTGTAACTCTGAAATAAATCATTCAATTGTTCTGAAATTTTAATCATTTTCCATTCTGTACATAATTTCCTATCCACCAATTTTTGTCTCCATCGGACAACTCCTTCTTGGTGCATCAATTTTTTTTGTTATAGAGTGTATATCTGAATGGAAATCGCTACCTTTAAAAAGGCAGCATGTAATAATAACACGCCTCCTTATTGGACATGCGCGGTTAACCCATAGACACCTCGGAGAAGATAATCCTATTTGCAATTACTGCATTTTCCCACTAACCGTAAAACAGATTTTAATAGAATGTTCTCATTTTATTAGTCAACGACATAAACATTTTAATTCGTATACCTTGGTTTTAGAAGACATGGTTGAAGAGAATCTTCATCCAAATATATTTAGCTTATTACATGACATTGGGTTCATCGATCACATATAATTTTATTCAGTATTCATTTTTTTATGAAATGACTCATTTCATTTTACTATTAGATTATATCTGATTTTTATCTTGAGTTTGGCATATGTCCCAAGAGGACTCAATGCCACAAAACCATATCCATATCCTTCGTGGTGTTTCAATTTTCACAAACAGTGGTGTGTAAAAGGGACTATTGCTGGAAAAGAACCCTGCTTCAATACAAGGATACATTTTTTTTAAATGCTCGCGGTAAGTCATTTTGCTACTACCAAAGCAGAAGCAATTTTCCCAACATTTTTACAGCCCAATCTTAATTGTACACAAAAAGGAAATTCTCACTACTTATAATATTCCATTTCATCTCGAAACACGGGGAGATCTCCCCAAAAGGTGATTGGATCTCCCCCAGGGATTTATACACCCCCTCCAACACACCCTAACACTCCCTCCCCCAGATTTTATGATACACCCCCCTTAATGAAATCTGAACCCACCCCCCATTCAATTGATGAAATAGGAAAAAGATCATTATGACTAGTGTCTTGCAAGGCACAATTAATTTTTCAGAATAAAACGGGAAATTCCAATGAAAATCAGCCATAAGTTATCCAAAATCACTTGAGTTAGTTATAAATCACTAAATTTAGTTGTAAATAGCGCTATTTGGCATTAAAAAAAGCTGAATTGGTGACAGCGACAGTTTGGGTGCTTTTTGCGCTCTTTTTCTATGAAATATGTGTGTTTTCAGTTTTTCAACTCTACCATCTGGCAACCCTGTAAAAGAAGGGCCATTGCAAGGTAAATATGTTAGTTATATGTTGTCACCGTAAGCAGTGAACCTCGTAGAAGAAAGTATCCTGATCGCTGTCAGCTTTACCCTCTCGTAGTGGGGAATCTAAATAGCACTACCGTTCATTGTTAATTGCGTTCTAGAGGAAATGGATAAGTGGTTGAAGAAGTTGAAAATAGAAGAGGGAAACACAAATATCGTGCAGATTAAGGATAATGTAAGCTGGACTTTTGTTGCTAATGAGAAAAAAGTCAACGGTATTCATCCTTGTGGTTCTTTATGAACTGTTGAAGTCTCTAGCTCGGTTAAGCAAATCACTCCAATCATCCAAAGGAAACTTAACCGAGGCTACCTTTTTAATCAATGCAACAACACGCGAACCCATAGTGGAACTGGATTTTGAAAAATTACAAGTGAAATCTAAGGAGTTATGTCAACAAGCATTGGACCCAAATGTACGAGTGGAACAATCCGATTCTACAGAAAAAGCCTTGTTAAAACTAGCCGATGACTAGCGAAATGAAATTGTCGAAAACATAAAAGAGGTTTTCGGACCCATTTTTGCAACTTGCGCAGTTTTACAAAATTTTCCAGAACCAAATGGAAAACGCAGACTTGTAAAAAATTGCTAAGTGGACGGGCAAAGACGACCCACAAAGTGAGTATAAAATATACAGAAGATACATTGAGACACCGAGCTGTCTCCTGATGCTTGCGTGACCGAAAGGTTTCTCACACTGTCATCTGCTGTTACACGTCTACTGTTGCTACCTATTGATACAGCATGTGTCGAAAGGACATTTCAACTATGAAACATCAGAGAGGTGTCATTTCAGCGCATGTGGACGCCCTGATCAAAATTTCAATTGAATGGCCTAAAATAACAGATGTAAGGAACGCAAGAGGAAATGTTTTCTAAATGCATTGATGAAGCCAAAGTACAATGGCTTCAGAAGAGAAGACGTAATGTCTAAAATAAATAGGTTGAATTTCATGATCAGCAAATGTAGGGTTTTTTGCGGTTCTATCTCACACAAATGTTAAACACCAATGTCCAATTAGCCCACCAGAAGATTTTCCACCTCTGAAGATAGTGAAATTAACCTAATTTGGGGCAGCATGACTTATACAGAGGCTGTTCACACATTTTTTACACAATGTATATTGTATTCACAAAACTAAATAACATAAAATTCTTGAGTTTTAAATGTTCTATTGGATAGACCTTATTCTGAACTATCCTTATTCTGACCTTATTCTAAGCACAAAAATCCATAGGTGATACATCGGGAGATTTAGTAGGGGTATCAGTGAAGGCCTTGATACCGGTTTTTTGTTCCATTTCTTTTAGGAAATTTACAGTGGATTTCGATGTGTGACTACTAGCTTTGTCTTGATGGAGTTCCACAGATTGATGGCACTGTGGGTAAAGCGATGATATTTCATTCAGAAAAATTGGAGAAAAAATATGTTCCTGACAGTATTTGGAGTTAATCTTGACATTTGTTTCCACTCTCTTTATTTTTAACTTGCCATTATATGAAAAACCAGCAACAATCATGAATCCCTTAGAAAAACTTTCTTTTGATTCTGTGAACCATGTACTTAAATTTTTCCCCCCTTTTATGATAATAGATGGCCCTTTTTTTGCTGCAATCATTTAAATACACCCATGATTCATCTATTGTGACAATATTTTTCCTTTTTTCTTTAGATAAGTGTTTCTCATATAGAATTCGGCAGCGTGTCCTGCGTTCAGCGATATGCTTTGGAGAAAGACGATGCACATTGCGTTTTTTCGCTTTCTTAAGATTTAAATCAACGTTTATAATTTCGTTTACAGTGGACACCGAGCATTTTAATGATTTTGTAACTGTCCTTTGACTAGGGCGATTTTCTTTTAACATTAAACAACGTACCTTTGCAATAGTCGAAGATGTCCGTTTCTTCCTTGGATACTTGTTTGGAATGTTTGTCCCACCTGAGGCTCCAATTTGACATTTTTTCCCTTTCTTGTTGACGATTTTACCTATCGTCGCTTTAGATATTACAAAACCATGACTCTCACATCGTTTTTGGATAACGGAATATGAATATTTCTCTTCGGAAAGAGCATAAATATTACCTTCGAACCACTGCTTCGTTAAAAACGCCATTTTGAATAAAAACAAACCTCTCAAGCCGCAGACGATAATTTTGACTTTTGAAAACATAGCACAACTGCAATTATTTCTTTTGGAGCCAATTATTTCTTTTGGAGCAATTTTTATAACCGCTAACCAAAATCGTCTAAAAAATGTGCGAACAGCCTCTGTAGCAGCCCTTGCGCCAGAAATAACAAACAAACAACAAAATATAAATAACAATATAAAAATGAATTAATCGATACACCGGGTAAATATGCGATTATCTCTAATCAAGACCCCCTAAAAATTTTGTACACCCCCCAGTAAATGAATCCTGGATAAACGCCTGAATTCTCCACTTCCTTCAACGAAAATAAATCCGATGCGTTTATTTCGAAACATTGCTTTGGATCAACTGCAACCAATGACACTCTCATAAAGACCCCCTCCCCCCGGTTAAAGTGTCAGCCTCTAGATCGGAAGGTTCCTGGTCCTGGTTCGAATCCGTGTCAGTGCTTGGATGTTTGTAAGCGTAGGGTGCAGAGGCGGCTGGTGCACCTTAAATCTGTCATGGCCGATCACGTTGGGTGAGTGTGGAAGTTTGGAAAGTGGGGGTGTCAGCTTAGGTGTTGCCTCGTCATCTGACAGTGGTTCAAAATGACGTGATGTCCTCAGATCTTTCCCTTAGGAGATGGGTCCCTGACCATCGTCAATAGCCCGTTGTGTTGCTCTAGTACGACGTTAATTAAAAATTACCAATTACCATAAAGCTTTGGCAAACCACTTTTGGAAATCCCGGTCCAATCATTTCTGACAGAGGAAGTGCTTTTACCGCCAAAGAATTGGAAAATGACAGCAAAGAAGGCATCGAACATTTTTAATAACTTCCGAACGTTATCACGACTCTTATCCCAGTTTCGACACAAACGTCCATCAACGAAGCCACTGAATGACAATTGAGTACATCACATCGCTCGATTCACACCTTATCATGACAATAAAACAAATATTAGAAACGATTCCGGACGCAATGAACGGTAAAGATATTGCTGTAAAGATATTGTTGGTGTTGTGACGTCTAAGGGATGGAAGCGTCATCTACTGTATAAGAATGTTCGCAGTGGTCTAGATTAATATGTTTTTATTTACCATCAAGGAATAACCTTGATGGAATTTGGAAGCTGGCGTTTTGCAGACTGGTAGAGTCTCTACCGAAATGGTAAATTGTCCCTTTTCGCAGAACTCCGATTTGGATTATCCGACTCGGGTGAGCCCTTCTCCAGACGTTACTCGGGTGAGTAAATGTTTTCTAGCTCGGGTGAGCTTCTCCAAAAGTTCTCACACACGTGTACGAAGTCAGCAAAACGGCAGCTCAGGGTCGAGCTTTTCTCCCGTCTGATAGACGGAATCCCAGTTTGGGCAATCCGTTCTGAGTCCACGAACAGCTGTCGCGGCACGTCTCCAGAGACGGGGTATCGGACAAAAAAACCGAGAACGGTTTAACTTCAGCCGGATCAGTTTGATCCATCGGTCTCCTTCTCTCTTCTTCCAAAAAACTCCTCTCTCGACTCCGAAAGTTCCAGGGGGTTGTTGTCTCTTTCATTCGACACACTTGTCGTCTCGCTGTTGGTTGGTTTAAAATCGGTTGTCCATAATTGGATGATTTTTCTTTTTCGCCGATCGCTTCATTAGCGGACGGCGGCCCGAACCCAAAGCATCCGCGGGTTCTTGTGATGATGTGGAAGCAGCGGAAATGAACTTCTGCCCCGGTGTCTCGTCGGCATCTCTCGGTCGAAATCCCTCGAACCAACGCCAGCTCGTTGACTCTCGCGGTCTGAGTTCATACGCTGCATCTCAGCGTCAGGCTTGACTTCTTGGCGACGAATGCTTGTTTTTTCTTCCCTCGCCACAGACTTCGTCACAGTGTGGAAGTTTGAAGAGTGGGGTGCTCCAGGTGTCGTCCCGACCGGGGTTCTAAATTATGGTGTCGGAACTTTCTCACGGGATATCGATCCCGTTGCATTGATCCAGTGTTAATCAAATAAAGCCTGTCGTAATTTTTAAGGCATAGAGTAGGTCGGTAGGGTGGATGAGTGAAACAAAATTAGTTCTAGGCTGTTTGAATTTCACACAGTAAATGTTCATCGCTCCGCACATACACCAGGACAAAGATATTTGGACGCTTTCCAGATAAAGTGCTTTATTATTCTATTTAGGCCTCTTTTTGCTCGTGAAGATTAACGCAGCATTCCATATATGCATATTTATTTAGATACTTTACCCTCTTTACTTCAACATTGATCGGAGCGTTAATTTTTTTTAACAAAAAAGGATTGTATGGCACGACCCAACGGTTATTGATGTCGTATCTACCAATTTTTACATGTTCCATAGATCGCCTTCTGTAAATAGGGTATCCATTGATCTTTTCAGCAGTGATTTCTCTAATTTCTTTTGGAAATTTTTTTCAGCAAACATTTGAGTCCTTCATACAGGGGGAATTCGGGTTTAAAATACCACAGGGGCCTCGGGTCCGGAATCCGAAGTCCACTATAAAGTTCCACTCTTCTGATTCATTCGGATGTAATTTAGGCAGAAACCTTTAGTTTTTACACATGCGTCCACGATATAGTGTTGGAATAATTTCAAACTGCTGTGGCTAAACTCTGTGCGTATAGAAGACAGCCTCTAAGCATACTATTGAAGCTGCATTCCTCTCGCTCGTTTTACTGTCGATTCCAAGTGCTCCATCGCATTAAACAGACCACATTCACTTCTCGGAAATAGTAAAGAATAGACCATGGGATCACTACATTGGTTCATGGGTGAAATACTTTTGCAATGATCTCCTTTCGGATCTACGCAAATATCTCGATTTGCAGGTGGCTCACCATCGTCTCCAACAAATATTGCAGCAACTTCTAGATGGAGGTGCATTATACATTCGCATATCTATACTTGGATGCTCCATAAAAACACTTTTCACAGTCATAGTGGGATTGCACTGTATTAAACGATGCATCTGTAAATAGGATTTTGCGTATGGATTTATATTTCGAATTAATGCATCCAGCTTTCTCATAAACGTTTGCAATCACCCTCATCGTTTTCCATACGACAATTGCTTGCTTCATCTTATCAAATATATATAACTGGCCATATCCAGGTTTATTTCTCTCAGTTGTATAGAAAGGTTGTTGTTACTTATCCTCTTTAAAAAATCTGACATCAACTCCAGTAGGTTGTTGACCGCCAGAAAATCAATAACAATAAGGGGGACAGCTGTCAAAGCATTTTCTGCAAGTGGGATGGATTTTTCTGTCACGTTCAAAAGAAAGACACTTAAGGTGTCCACTTTTAAGCCTAACTAGTGCAGTCTGGTAGAACACTTAACTTCCAGGAGAGTGCCAGGGGATGTTCCGGTGTACCACGGTTATGAAGGTGGAGTACGCCATTTTAAATTTTGTTTAGTTCTTTCATTTGAGTAAAATTCTTGGTAAGTAGGCGAAGAGCCAGTGGTAGTTTCGTTCTCGCTGCCCTCTTTAGCCAATCTATCCGCTACCTCATTACCACTAATGTTTACTTGTGATGGAATCCATTGGAGATGGACGTCGCGGTTCTGAGAAATCTTCTTCAGTTTAAGCAGAATAGATATGCTGGTTTCATCGTCTGCAGAGGACCAGATGTTGAAGAGGCTGTCCGATACTATCCAAAGTTCGCCAAAATTATAATCATAAGATAAGATAGCGTCAAGCCCTACATTGATCGCAATTAACTCGCTCCTGAAGACACAACCGGTGTCAGGGTTACGTTGTTTTAGTGAAGTCTCAAGATGAGGGTTCTAATATAAATACCACTGCCAGTACGATCTTCTGTACGACTACCATCAGTATAGACCTGCACTGCATCTTTAAGAATGCAACTAACTAATAATCTCCAGGGCCAGCTGCCAAAGATGGTCGTCAATATGAGTTTGCTTGTTTGCAGTGGAGTTCAGATCAAAGTGGAAGAAAACTCTTGGCATCCCCTCTGAGGAGTCTATACAAGATCTTAAAGTTCAACCTCACGAGAGATCAGGTTTTGAGATTCCGCCAAGCTAAAAGGGCTGAATTTCCTTAGTCTTTGATTGTTGTGCCAGGTGTGCAGATACAAGGAAGTACGATGTTGGGGGCCGTAGCTGAAAATTTTATTAAACTATTTTACTAATTTGGCTCTTTTACTAATATGCAGTGGTTGTAACGCGATAACGCATCTAAAGGTGAAACCATGTGATATATCTGACCATGAATACGGAAGCAATATTCCCTGGAGGTGTGCTGATTTCAGCTCCCATTGAAGCAAAAGCTAAAGCTGCAGTCGAAAATTTTTTACTTCAGATGAATTATCACAAAGCAAATATTTTAATAAATCTGGAGTTTCCGACAGGGAACTTTCCCATCGTGACAACATTTCGTAAATTTTTTTACTTGTATTTGAGTTCATATTTCCAAAAAGAATATGGCAAAAAGTGCACAATTGTGTCAAATTCCCGCAGTTGTGTTCTTGAACGTCAGAAAGATTTTCGCTTGAAGCATGTTGATAAGTAAGCCTTCCTCTCCGTTCATAACATTGCTCAGCCCTTTCATTCGCGCGGCGATCTCAGCATTTCTTGTAGCTCTTCCGTTCAAACGAATGCTCAGCTATTTCATTCGCGCGGTGAGTTCTTCTTCGTGCATTTTTAAAATGAAACTCCATTTGGCATAGAAATTGATCTCGTCTATTTGAAAACAGCAAGAATTCTAAAAATCTGGGTTATTTTATTTACGTTGATTGTTGTCATTCGACGGTCCACGTATGGTCCACGTATGTACGTCTGTGTTTTGTAAACACACAGGAACATTGAAAATAGCGCACCAACAAGGAAGAAAGGTACAATCGTGAAACTTTGCAAATAAGTACGGTGAGATCTGATACGCAAATATTCCAAGTTTGGTGCCAATGCGCATGACCAAACACCTTGCAGTGGTGCTGCAATCGGGAAGTGGGACCTGCGCATAGTGGAGGATTCATAAACGTGACGATCCTATTCCGACTCATGAGGACTTCAGTAAGCGAAGAATGCCACGTGAGAAGACATTTCTCACAGTTATGCGAGTTTGAAATCATCATCGGCATGATAACCACAGGCTGGTCGACGCGCCGACATGTTCCTCGACAGGTGTGCCATCAGAACATGTTGGGAGCAGTGGACACGTGCGGCGTACCGGGTCGACCAGGAAGACGACAATGGAGAGTGCGGCAAACTCTAGTGGATCTCACAGTGACTCGTTCCACTATATAATGTTGTTCCACAAACCATTTCCAGACGCCTTGCGGAAGCGAATCTGTAATCCTTTTCGTGTAAACCTTTAACACCAAAACATAGGCGTCTACAGTGGTGTCCTGCCAGAGCGACGCGAAATGCCACAGATTGGCAAAACGTGGTGTTTAGGGATGAATCGTTTTGGGGACAGCGTATGGGAGTAGAGGTGCCCTGGTGAACGGTACAATTCCACCCACACTGCCCGCACAGCAGGTGTAATAGTCTGGGGGCCACAGCCTACGATAGCCGGTCCACTCTAACTGTGGAACCTAAACGGGCCAGCGTTATGTTGATGACATTCTTTGATCCCACGTGGGACCTTTCCTAAATGGGAGCCAGGTAATGATCATCCGCATACAGCTCGAGTTGCTTCCTACGTCATGTTCAGACTCTTCCATGACCAACCCGACCTTGTCTCCTATAGAGCATGTGTGGGACCAGCTGAAACGCCAGATGCCGATTTGGAGGTTCAAGATCTGTGGGATTTCATCTGCCTCAGGACAACATCAGACGTCTAATCAACTCAATGCCGTGTTGTGGCATGTATTGCAGCAAGAGGCGGTCAGACGCGCTATTGAATTTGCACTGTATTCGTCTAATTGTCTTGATTTTGGGATCAATCTATCAAAAGCATGTGAGGAAGCCGATGGCTTGTGACTGAAACGGGGCGGATTGCGTACTTGACGACACTTCATGCAAACCGCGGGGAGTGCGATCGCTCCATGAACTCGTGTTGCCAACTCCAAGAAGTGAAGTAATTACATCAGGGTGCGTACAGCACTCTTTGTCAACAGAGGTAGTGACACCACGTCTTTTATATGATACTTCCCGAAACAACTCGTTCATGGCATACGAAATAAAGCATGGTAAAATTAATTTCCATCCCTGAAACAAACACGTTGGGTTTGTGATCACCCTAGAAGCCACAAATGTCGTATCACCAGAACACTGATGTATCAAGTCTTAAGTTATCAGCATGTATTTTAATACTAGAGGTGTGTGTGTGCGTGTGCGCGCGTGTGTGTGTGTGTGTGCGTGTGTATGTGTGCGTGCGTGCGCGTGTGTGTGTGTGCGTGTGTGTGTGTGTGCGTGTGTGTGTGCATGTGTGTGGCTCAACTGGATGGATGCACCGCTCTCAGTCGATTTTCCGTTTTCAATATTTATTTAACACAAATTACATCGTTGATGAATGTTTTGAGTTTTGATCATTTAATTTTTTTTTAAATAAACTACTACTAAATTCTGGAGGGTGAGTAGTGTGGCGAACTTAGCTCCCAAAATCAACTTCCGGTGCAAAAGTATGCCAGTGTACAGGGTTGGACAAAATTATGGAGACACCTAAAAACATGTGTGTGTGTGTAACCTTGCCTAATAAGGTGTAGGAAAACCGTTGGCATTCGAAACAGCTTGCAGTCTTTTCGGAATGGATAAATACAGTTCCTGTATGCTTTCCAAGGGAATTTTGTACCATTCTTCCTGCAAAACGGTGGCAAGTTCAGATAACGATGATGGCGGCGGATAGCGATCGCGCAATTTCCTCTCCAATGTAGACTAGAAAGATTCAATAATATTGAGGTCTGTCGACTGTGGTGGCCAGGGGCTTTGTCGCCTTGGAAGACACCATCCCCACTGGGGAACAAAGTTTGTACCATGGGATGGACTTGATTGGCCCAAATGTTCACATAATCATTGGTCTTAATGTGCCCTTGCCGAGTAATCATGGGGACCACAGAAAACCATGATACGGCTGCCCAGACCATTACAGAACCCCTGCCATGTTTCACTCTTGGCAACAAGCTGTCTGTATTATAGGCTTGGGATGGCGTTCGCCAGACGTAAACTCGGCCAGAAGTGGGAAACAAGACTCACCCGACCCAATTACTGTTTTCCGTTGCTCCATAGTCCAGACTTTATGACTTAAACGCCACTTTTACGACATCCCCCCTCCCCCAGAGACCGAGGGCAGCGTCGTTTCGAACCAAATGACGTCACACCCGAGCTGGAACTTCCCAAACTAATACTCCACGCCAACGGAGGCTACGGCAGATTTCAGCGCTATTAAAACACATTCGTTGTCTGGATATTCGGGATGCGACATCGATGTCGATGTTTTCAAAACATCGATGTTTTTTTAAAAACTTCGATGTATTTAACGTCGATGTAATGGAGTCGATGTTTTTGTAACATCGATGTTTATACTTGTCGATGTTTTTACGTTGTCGATGTTTTATTTTTAAATGAAAAAAGTACCGTTATAAAAATTTTTAAAATAACCAAGTAGCATAATTTTTATAATTAGCAAATTGAACATACTTTTAGACCCAAGTGACCAAGGATGAAGGGTCGGAAGAGTAGAGATGCGACATTGATGTCGATGTTTTCTAAACATTGATGTTTCAGAAAAAATCATCGATTGTATTGGAGCCGATGTCGCATCACTAGTTGCTAAACCAGTTTTAAGAAATGGGGAAACAAGTTTAAATACACTGAATTTTAAAAACATCTATGTTTTAATTTTGAACATCGATATTTTGCTATCGATGTCGCATCCCTACTGGATATTAGAGAGAAGAACAAATATTTTGAATTGATTCGATGCGAAACTAAATCTGAAAGTAAAAACCATCGAACGTCCGTTTGTCCGAAATTGTTTCCTCGAACACGTGTGACTGAAAGACGGGAGTTCTTTTGTTCTCGACACAAAAAGGATCGCTTTTTGTGCCGTGGAATTTGGGGCCAGAAAACCTTTACCAGAGATTCTCCAGTTTCGAACAGTTGTTTCCAACAGTACAGGCGGGCGTTGAAGCGTCACCAAAGGTGGCTTTTCTGGTCCGAGGCACAGTGAATATAGACCCACCGCCGCCACGCAAGAACGTGCTGTTCGATTTGTCATCGAACGCATGCAATAGTTCTAAATGTGTTTTATGCAAGCAAAATCAGTCCGTATAACAAGTAGGTAGTAGTATATTACACCTCTTGGACTAGTACATGAACCATGGGCAACCGCAGGATTTTTTTCCCGGCGAAACATGTACTTACTACTCACACTTTCCAGGAAGCACAAAAACGTGTAGACACACACGCACATGTATGTTTATACATAGGGCGGACGACCTCCCCCTTCGTCCCATGGGATATACTCGAACGACCGGGGAAAAAGTTCAAATTATCGAGGAAAAAAAGCCTATTCACTTTATTTGACAGGAAAGGAACTTTGAAGAAACTTCAACTTAAGCAGAAATTCGTGTTCACGGGATTCGAGTTATTCGGAGTTTATTGTATTTATGCAAAGCAAAACATGCACACTAGCTTCGAGTGATATTCAAATTTGAAAAAAGTTCACTCTATTAATATTTAACTATGATGTAAAATAATTACAAGAAATGTTAAGAGAAAAATATTTCAACACATAAAAAAGGATATAATTTGGTTTTATCTTAACAAATTTCGAGGCCTACGTCTATCATTTTCATTGAAATATTTTCCAAACTGTTTGACGAGAGAAATCAGTCTCTGTGTCTCTTTTTGTAGTGCATACTCTTGATCTATTGTCAACTGAAGAGTGATGGTGGGCCAACCAAGAATTTACACATTTTTTCCGGCTAATATATCCGTTCTATAGGCGGTCCATTTGCATTCATAAACATTAGATTGGTGACGCTTGAAATCAATAAAGATTATCTCAAATCTTTTACACTATGTTATTCATTAAACTAAACCCGCGCTCGCACTCGGTCGTGGAACATGGTAATATTTCAATTGTTCTTAAAAGATGATTCATTTTTTCTGGAACAACTTGGGTGTTTTCATTGAAGTCCCTCAATAAGGTGCACATTTCATTTATACTTTTAAAAAAGCTATCCCTTTTACCTCCTTTTCTCCGTGGCGAATATCTCCTGTATTTATATTTTCTGGATCAAGCACGGATATATCCTTCAAAGGTTGATTATTTTCTTCATTAACATCAGATCAAAGTCTGGATTTCATTCTATCGACACTACTTTGAATGAATTGCCTATGATTAATAGGTACGATTTTGGAATTATGTACCTACGTGATATCTTGATATAGAAACTTTCCTTTTGCTTCTACAGCTATTTGCGTTTTTTCTCCTGGGGTGTCTTTAAAAGTCTCGATGACCCTAATTGTTCTTTTTATTAGTTGTTCATCCCTTGGAAGGGTTGTTTTCCTGGACTGGAGTTCAGTAGAAAGCATAGATTATTCTTGCAGAACATGAGGCTCAAATCAAAGACGAATTCTGGACTACCTAGTTTTTTTTTCAAACCAGTAAATATTTATTTTCTATTCAAATTTTCACTCTCTATTTCATACGTGTTTTCAAAACCGTAATAAATTGCTTTGACCTCCAAACAACTTTTATCGTTTGAAAACTGCTTGCAATCCAACGTATACTTTGAACTCTTTTGACAAACTGTAGGCCCAATTCTCAGGAAACGTTCTCCAAACTATTATGACTATTTTATGGCGATCGACCACAAAATAGTTTATCCCTGAATGATGAACCTATGAACATCTCTAATGGCATCATTGACAGACAATTCTAACCTGTGATTAAGGCAGTGCCACCTAAAGAGTTTCGGATATTTTTGCCTTAGTATTGTTTTTTCTGTTTCTCACTTGCACCATCAATGGCAATAGCAATCCAATTTTGCTTCAATTGTTCCGAATTTTTAAAATAGTTAAAAGCGCGTTTTCAATGTGTCGCGATTCGAATCAATCGAGGAAAATATATTCCGCTTTTATCTCTATATGCTTTTAAATAGAGTGTCGTTTTGTTGCTTAAAGTGGTCAATTCATCAATAAGCACACTAAATTTGGAGTTTAAGGAAATCATTTGGGAAATTAGTTTCTTCCTTGTGTTATGGAATGAATTACATTCGTAGCTGAATATCGCGAATGTCTAGAATAAAACCAAGGTTTAGATCGCTAAGCTCTTGCATGTTGATTAGATCCTCATGATCTGAAAAGGGCCTATTCTTCTTTGGCTAAGCAGTAGGCTGTTCTGAAAACTTTCGTTTCTTTAGCTACTGAATTTATTTTTTCAACGCAATGTTCCACCTATTTTTCTTTTTTAGATTCCTTCAGCTATCTTATGAACGTCAGATTGCAAGAGTTTTTTAGATTTCAGTTCGGAGATTGGATAGCTTGCTACTGCGATCTTTACAGGAAGCTTCAATTAGGGCTCCATTCCATAAATGCGTACTCTTTAAAAATCCCTAAAGTTTTGACAAATCGTTTAAACTAAAAAGCCATGCCAGTATACGGAGTAATACTACGGGCCATGTTCTTTCTGCTTTCAAATATGAGGAATCATTTTCTGTCATTTACATGTCGTGCGGTTTTTCTCAGTTGGCCTGTAACCAACGACCCTTAACGGCACAGCACTACGGCGTAAAGGATGCCAACTCTGATTCTATACCTTTCAATAAATGCTACTGTGTCCGAGGGTCGTTCGCATCACGTGACAACTCAGTGGCACCAAACATAAATTATAATAGGACACGCACTCCACACACCAGCGTGTGCCACGTGATGTTTCGCGCGATGTTTCTAGGAAAAGCAAAGCGTGTGTTTTTAAGAAAAAGCAGAGAGTATACCCTCCATTACAGCGCACCACAGTGTGTGTGATAGATTAAGAAAGCTTATATTTACAAGTCGGCACAGGTCCTGACAAGATTAACCCACGTGGCATAATATCGAATCTATGCATGTCTGGACAGTTTCATTAAATATTCATCTAAATAAGAGAAGGTTTTCACCCACACGAGATGGTTCCTCCACAGTAATTTACCTCAGAGCACGTACATATTATTATTTGTTTTATTCTTTTTACTGACCGTTGTCATTTGGTTGAACTTTAAATTCAATTTTTATATCATGTTCACTCGAACTGCGGTCGATTCTGTTTTGATCACAGCTAATTTTATAATTATTATTACTAACAGGCCAGAATGGCTCTTGACAGTTCTTATCGTGTCTTTACTGTTACTCAAAACATTCAAAACAAAAAACAATGATATTAAGAATGGGTCCCACCCCACATCACCAATTCGCATGACTACCTGAGCTATCGATCTAACGTAACATTTCAAATCCGTTGAAAGTTTCACTCTAACGATCGCAAAGATAGAAACAGGGACTAAAGAATATGAAAGAAATAAATGCTCTATCTTTTTAACGATCACGAAGACAGAAAAATCATCGAATAGTCCTTTTTGTGTTCGTAATGAATATATTCGTCAAATACGGCCAAATTCGTGTTGCAAAAATATTAGTTATAATTGAAAAAAAAATTCTTTTTTAGAAAATCATATTTAAGATATTGATCTGATGTACAATTTTCCGCAGATTTCAAATCTGTTAAAATTTTTACTCCATCTTGAACGATAGCACAGATAGAAACTTGGACTAAAGATTACAAAATTTAATAAACACCAGTCAAAAACTTTTATTTGTTTTGTTTCGATTCGCTGGAATTGTTTGTTTACGAAATGAAAAGAAAAAATAAATTTAGAATCTCTCTTTTACACTGTTACCATTCTAAAAACAACAAATAATAAATAAATGCCAATAAATTAAAATTCGGACTGCCAAATTCCAGGACTAAGTGGTATAGATCGTCGGAAAACACACAGACGCACAAACACTTCCATTCATAATAGTAGAGATTGTTTTTCTACCGACCGTCATTTCACATATTATAAGGGAGGTATTGGAATCATACCAATTTTGACATTTCGAGATTTTTACACATAAGCACGAATTAGTCTTACAGTAACTTTTACAGTTACTGTAAGTTAGAGTTACTGTTACAGTTTTACAGTTACAGTTACTTTTTTTTGGCCGCTAGGTGTCGAGCAGTGTGCGTCGCGTTTTCGGAGCTCCCGCGAAATTCAAGTTTTTTTTAGTTATTCTTCATTTATTTAGTACTAAGCACTGTATTACTTCTTTTTCTATCAGTTCAAACATTTCTAAGTGTTTTTATAGTCTTTGTACTTAGTTTTTGACTTGTCAAATAGTCCTAAGTCAAGTCTCGTTAGGCCTAATTCACGTATGTCTCGTTGGGCCTAAATATTTTGTGTCTTGTTTGTTTTCATTCAAGTGCAGTGCTTTTTCTGTGTATTTGACTTGGTGCTTTTTCTGTATGTTTGATTTTGTGTAGTGCTTTTTCTGTGCATTGAGTGTTACTTTGCATAAGCATGGGTATAGTTAGAATGTTCAAGGAGATGAGGACAGAGGGAGCCAGTGGGGAGTTCTATGTGGAATGTGACTTGTGTGGGAATATGGTTGAGGCAGGAAAGGGGTGTGTGAGCGGGGTTAAAATGTCAGAGAAGGTTGAATTTACATGCAAGAGTTGTTTAGAGGTGGGTGATTTGAGGAAGGAGCTGGAGGCTTTAAGGTGAGGGCTGCAGAGGGAGTGGAAAAGGGTGTCCAATGTGTAAACTTGGGGAATGTTGATCAGGGGGATAAGGTAAGTAGAGGGGTAGTGGTTGGTGATTCAATGGTTAGGGTTTTGGGAGAAATGGTAGGGCGTAAAAAGCGCAATTTTGCAAGGTGTTGCTTTCCAGGTGCCAGGGTAAAACATGTAGCTGAGGCAGTTAAGGCAGGTGTGGTTAAAGGGGAGGAAAAGGCAGTAGTGTGGGTGGGAACGTAGAGAGGACTACTAATGTTGAGTTTAAGAGAGAAGCAGAAACACTTTTAAGAGGCATTAAGTCTCATGGGGCAGAAGTAACAGTATTAGGATTACTACATAGGTATGGGTTAGGCAATGGGTGGTTAAATCAAAGGGCCAATAAGATGAACGGGTTGTTAAGGGATTTGTGTGAGAAGGAGGAGGTTAGATTTTTAGATGTTTGGAAGGAGTGTAGGAGGGATTGGATAAGCAGGGACAATTTGAATTTAAGCTTGATAGGTAATAGGGAGGTTGGCAAGCGGGTTTTGAATATTCTGGAGTCAAAAAACTAGTATACAAGCAGGGATGGGAAGGACATAGAGGGTTGACAGTACACAGTAATTGCTTAGGAAAACTAACAGGGTCTAAATTGCAGGAGACAAACAATACAAAGGGAAAGTGCAATGTAAGGGAGAAAAACAATACCAAGACAAATAATACAAGGGGAAAGTGCAAAGTATTTTATTGTAATGCTCGCAGTGTGAGAAATAAAATGGATGAGCTCAAGGGAATTGCACAAGCAGAGGATATAGATATCATTGGGATTACTGAAAGTTGGGCAAGCAGTGAAGATGCAAAATTTTTAGAATTAAGTGGATTCACAATGTTTAGGGAGGACAGAGAGAATAGGAAAGGGGGTGGGGTTTTGATTTATGTGAGAGAATTCTTAAACTGTACGGAAATAAAGTTAAATAGTAAAACTGAGGGTATAGAATCAGTCTGGGTGAAACTGAATACAGACAAAGGCAAAGGACTAATTCTGGGTAGTATATATAGACCTCCTGTTTGTAGTGAAGAGCAGGAAAAGGGCATGTGCAATCTGATAAACGAAGCATGTCAAAAAGGAGAATAAATTTTAATGGGGGACTATAACTATCCAAATATTGACTGGACAAACAATCTAGCTACAAATGGGAAAGGGGCAGAATTTTCGGAAGTGATACAGGATTGTTTTTTGTACCAGATGGTGTATGAGGATACTAGGGACAATGCAATATTGGATTTGATTTTTAGCAATGATGAGGATAGGGTGCAGGATTTGGTTATAGGTGAGCCACTGGGAGAAAGTGATCATAGAAGTATCAGATTAAGTATAAATTTTCAGTCAGCATACACAATCAATAGTAGAATAATTCCAAATTTCAGAAAGGTAAATTTTCATAAGATAAGGGAAGAGTTAAAGGAAACATTCAAAGGGGGATTATTAGCACTGCATCATTCTGAACAATGGGAGGAATTCAAGAATAAGTTAGACAGTGTGTTAAAGAAACATGTAACGTTCAGGAAAAAAGGAAAATCTAGAAAATTGCTCCCTATGTGGTTTTTAGGGGAAACACACAAAGCTTTAAAATTAAAACAAAGAACATACAGGGTATATAAAAGCACTGGTAACGACAGGGACAAGGAGGCATATCAGAAAGCCAAAAGGAGTTTAAAACTATTAGTCGGAAGCAAAAGGTGTCCTTGGAGGAAAAATTAGCAAGGGAAATAAATATAAACCCAAAAGAATTTTTTGCATATGCAAGTGGTAAAAATAAATTTAGCGCTACACTGGGCCCGTTAGAGGGGAAGGGAGGTGAATTAATTCAAGACGAGGTGGGAATGGCAAACGTGTTAAATGACTTTTTTCTGGGGGTTTTCAATGGTAACTATAGTTTAAAAAAGGATCCCAAGGATGGAGCCTTTGCAGGGGGGTATAATTAAAGAATGCAAATTCAACAGGGAAAAAATAGTACATCAGTTGAAAAGAATTAAGCCATCTAAAGCACCAGGACCAGACGATATTTATCCGAGAGTACTAGTGGAATGCGCGGAAGAACTGGGGGAAGTAATTCACACGATATTTAATTCAACATATAGCACAGGTTGGGTGCCAATGGATTGGAAGTTGGCCAACATAACTCCAATTTTCAAAAAGGGAATACAAAGTGATCCGGGCAACTATAGACCAGTAAGTCTAACATCAGTAATTTACTAAATATTTGAATCTCTGTTAAAAAAGCATATAATGTTATACTTGGAGGAGGGGGGACTGTTATCAGAGAATCAGTATGGGTTTAGGAAGGGCAGATCCTGTTCTACAAACCTTTTGAAGTTCTACGAAAAAATTACTGAGGAGCTGGATAATAAGAGCAGTGTGGATATCATGTACATAGATTTTCAAAAGGCTTTTGATAAAGTACCTCATGAGGCATTACTGTTTAAATTGGAAAGGCTGGGGATTCAGGGAAAAACATTAATATGGATAAAAAATTGGTTATTGGGTAGAAAGCAGAGAGTGCAGGTAAAAGGAAATTATTCACAGTGGACAGAAGTTATAAGTGGGGTGCCTCAGGGATCAGTTTTGGGACCAATTTTATTTATAATTTTCATAGATGATATAGGTCAGGGGATCAAGAATAGAATCAGTATATTTGCAGATGACTTAAAAATATGGGGGACAGTGGATACCAAGTTA
Source organism: Metellina segmentata (assembly GCA_947359465.1). NCBI lineage: Eukaryota > Metazoa > Arthropoda > Arachnida > Araneae > Tetragnathidae > Metellina > Metellina segmentata. The sequence goes on along the minus strand of OX375882.1, from coordinate 116,571,485 downwards.
CAGATAGGAAATTTACAAGGAGATTTTGATAAGATATCCAAATGGGCTGTAAAATGGGGTATGTCATTTAATGTAGGGAAATGTCAAGTTCTGCATATGGGTTACAGGAACAGTGGAGCCGAGTACTGTCTGCAGGGAGTAAAGGTAAAGGAGGGAGAAACAGTCAAGGATCTTGGGGTGATAATTCATAGGGATTTTAAAATGGGTCACCAATGTTCAGCTGCGGGTAAAAAGGCTAATAGGTTATTGGGGTATATTAAAAAGACTGTAACTTCAAGGGATAAGAATATAATCTTGCCATTATATAAGGGTTTAGTAAGACCACATCTAGAATATGCTGTACAATTCTGGGCTCCATATATGAGAAAGGACATAGAATCAATTGAAAGGGTTCAGCACAGAGCTACAAAAATAATAAAGGGGCTAGCAAATTTCGACTATAATGAACGTTTAAGTAAGCTAAACATGTATACACTGGAAAGAAGAAGAAGGAGGGGGGATTTGATTCAGCTTTTCAAGTTTGTAAAACAAGGGGACACAGAGGGCTTAAATTTCAATAGGGATAACAGAACAAGGGGCCATGGGTATAAATTGAATAAGACACATTTTAATCGGAATTTAAGGAAAAACTACTACTTTAATAGGGTAATAGACAGTTGGAACGCGTTGCCAGAAAATATAGTTAATTCAAAGGGAGTGTACGAATTTAAGACACAATTGGATAGTCAGTGGGAATTGGAGAATTCATAAACAAAGGACCAGCCTTGTTGGGCTTGAGCCTGTAGCTGGTCGTCAATATTTGTATTTGTATTTGTAACATAAATCAACTATTTTAGCGTGATGTCCTTCCATCTGTAAGCCTACATGTGTACCAATTTATGCAAATTCGGTCGAACGGATTGTTATAAAATTTCATATTTAAGCTTCAGCCGTCAATATATCAATTCTATCAACTTTTGGTAGAGATGTGGCAAACAGAAATGGCAGTTTACTCATGTCACTTTTATGTAAGTTATTTTATGAATATTTTGCAACAGAGAAAATATTTGAAAACAAATTATTTATCAAAAGTTACTAAACACGTTCTAACCAGAGACCGTAGTTTTATGCAATTTGCATAGTTAGTTTTAAACAGTTGATCTAACATCTTTCCGAGTTAGAGCATTTAGACGCAAATATTTTTGCATATTTGTGGATAAATGCATATATTCGAATATTTTCATTAAACAATATTTTTTTTGTAACGAAAAATTATTTTTTGTTTTTATTAAACTATATTTTAATTTAAGAATAAATGCATTGGGGTAAAAAACAAGTTTCAAACAGAAAAAAAAAACGTAATTCCTTGATAACTTCTCTCCATCTTTAGTTTACTTTATGACTTCTATTTGAACACACATCTCTTTTATTTTTAACATTATTTTATTTTATATATTTTTTAAATAATTTATACATGCATTGTATATGTATTTAATTTATAATGTCCAAAATCGCTTGTTCTTTTCCTTTAAAATTAAAACATTGGATTGAACCTTTTTCAACTCACAAAAATCTTTTAAGAGACAGAAGGTTGAACTTTACTGAATTGAATTTCGAAAGGTGGTTGGTTAATTAATTCAAATGTAGAACTTTTTGAAAAAGTGGTTAAGTTTTTTTTTCTTTTTCTTTAAAAGCTTTTATTTATTAATTTTGTTTCCTTTATATAAAAATGAATTTCAATGAAAAAAGGTTACAAGATTTTTTTTTTATGTAATAATAATTTAACTTGTTACCGACACACACCAAATTTTTTTTTTCCTTTTTTTTTCCCTTCCTTACCTAAACAACTCATTATTTATTATATTATTGTAATTTTGGAAAAAAAATAATTTTTTTATTTTATCTGTTACGGTTTTTTTTTTTGTAATACATTAATATTACATAAAATATAGTAATTGCATATTTTAAATTCTTTTGCTACAGATTTTGTTCCAAATTTATAGGTTTTTACTGCATATTTTAGCGGTTTTTACAGCATAAGAATCAGGTCTCTGGTGAGATAACAACTCTTATTTCTAACATTTTTCAACAAAGCTTAATAAACTTTTATAATTTTTCATATTTTTGTAACATTTTCTTACTGTTTCAGATATTGTTTCCATGCTTAGGTGATAACGTAATGAAAAGCTATGTTTTAAAATTTAAATTTATAGAATTTAAATAAATTTGCAAAAATTTGAATAATATTTTACAAAAAATTTCTTTGTTGCAAAACAATCATAAAATAACTTACGTCAATTCAAATTTATTTAAAATTTGACTAAGTAAGTTACAATAATTGTATTTAATAGGGTGACGGGTTGGTCTGTGGTGGCCACACAGCAGACATTTTATTGTTATTGTTTTTACAGATGGACCCATGTCGGTTTCAAAGAAAAATGTAGACACTATAATGGCGACTATTTGAAATATGGTTTCATCCATTCGCCCTCAAACAAGACATTACCAATATGCCTGATTTACCAAAGAGTTTTCTCGAATGGAACCGCGAAACCTTCACGATTCGAAGAACATTTGATCCAAATACATCAAGACAGAAAAGATAAAATTGTATCTTCCTTTTTAATGCTCAAAGAACATTCGAGAGACTCAACTCGAGCGGCATCGAAACGAGAAGATACCTCTTGCAACATTTCCTTGAGCTAAATAGGGAACACCATTGGAGAATAATTGACACTGCCACAGTGAGAGGTTCTGCCGTCTTGTTGTTGTTGTTACTAATTCTCCAGTGTCTGACGATGTCAGCCATAAGTCCACTGACTCCCAGAAAATCAAGCACAATAAGGGGGTCAGAGAAAATATCCTCTCTGGAGAGGCCCATGCAGTCCAAGATGTGCTCAGCAGTGGCCGGCAGGGCAAGTACATGTGGCGAAAATCTTTTCTCCCTCATTGAAAGAAAGGCTCTTGAGATGACCACTGTCAAGAAAGCAGAGCCTCTGCCACAAAAATCAAGGGACAGCGTCAGTCCAGGCTTCTTAATCAGATACCAATGGTGAACAGGAGGTTCCAGCCACTTGGTCATTCAACGGGATTTTTGCAGGGGAAAGAGTTTCAGGTAGGTGAGTGCAGAAGAAGAGGTTGTGGGAAGCCTTCCTTGGCGAGCTTGTCTGCCATTTCGTTGCAGTGAATGTCTTCATGGGAAGGAATCCATTGCAAGTGGACCTTATGATGCAACGAAAGCTGCTTGAGTTCATGTATGATAGAAATACTGGTCGCCCAGAAGTGTCCAGTTGTAAATGTGTTGGAGAGAGCTGCGGCTATCAGATAGAATCCAAAGTTCACAAAAGTTCTTTTCGGTTAATATAGTCTCAAATCCCAGATCAATAGTTATTAATTCGCTTCTAAAAACTGAACATGCGTCTGGGTTACGGCGGCAAGCGGACAGTTTATTCTGAGGGGTCTCTATATAAATGCCACTACCTGCACGTAGGAGGCTAGGTTAAAATGGTAACTAATTCCAGGAAGTCCGTTTGAGGGTTTCAAGCAACAATTCAACGAATGAGGCTCCGAATCTCCATTTGGCAGTGACAAGGAGGCAATTTGGCTGAAGGCACTATTTGAGGGACAACTATTTCTCAACCCAGTGATGATTCGGACTGCGCTGTACTTGTTCGAGTTTCTTCAAATTAGAGGCACAACAATAGATCGGAGATACAAACTCAAGGATGGGTCTTATGAACGCTAGATATGGGGTTCTGAGGGTGACGGCGTTAGCACCCCAGACCCTATCCGCGATATATTTAAGAATGTTTATACGTTTTCTGCACTTCAAAATAATGGACTCAATATGTCCATTACCAATGCACTCAGAGTCCAGAATAAATCCCAAATACTTTGGGTGTTTCTAATTTGAGAGCCTCTGGTTGTCCATTTTCAGTATCGGCTGATACTTGTACAGATGTTTATTAGTAGTAAAGAAGGTGACACTATTGACTTAGTAGGATTAAAACTCAGCTTTAGATCGTTCGCAAAGGGTCGAAAGGGAGTCATCTAACAGTACCCGAGCACCAAAGTGCTGTCTCCAAAGATGAGGCACCGTCTGGTATGATTAAGACGATCCCATCAAGTAATAATACAGAAGATATGAATAGACGAAATGCCCGAGGATGTGTAACTCATTTTTTTAAGACTGCTTTGCAATTTGATGAAAACCAAACAAGTCTTAACTTCTTGCGTACTTCAAAAAATATGAAAAAAATTGTCATAAAATATTAGAAACGAATACTAAAGGAAAATCTCTATTTGACCTATCGGAACACTAGTTTAAAGAACTAGGGGGCTCCACCCCATGCTCGCTTAAGCTCGCCAACTCCCGGGGATTGCTTCGCAAACTAACACTCCTTTTACATATGCCATTTGGTTTGCTTCGCAAACCAACATTCCTTTCGCAGAGTGAAACTATCTGAACAATTCGTATTATCCTAATTTCACTTTCCGGTCCATGACGTCACAGCGAGGGCTTCGCAACCTGTTCGCTTACGCTCGCCGACCCCGGGGGTTTGCTACGCAATCCCGTTTGGTTTGCTTCGTAAACCAATACCTCTTTCGCAAGTGATTTCACTTTTTTTTACTTTAACACTTAATGCACCCTAAACTAATAACCGCATCAGTAAAAAATCTTCTGCATCTTGTTCCCTGTACAATTTTAAGTAAACGATGTTAATCTCCAAACTTTACGATCTGTACTTTGTACTTTCTCGATAAACCGTCTGAGAATAGAGAGAAAAAAAGCGAGCCTATTTCCTCGCCAAATAAAAAGAAATTGTTTTTATGGCAATGGTTGCAACGATAAATTTGATATCTGGCAAACCCGATAGTTAAAAAATACAACCCTCATATGCTCCGCGAAATAAAAAATACGAAATTTGTGTCACCCACTTTTGATTGCATTGAATTTATTTTTGAACCAATTTTAAAAATAATTGTACCGTAAGAAAGAATACATTCTGAGGTATACTGCGATATTTTCAAAATTAAAAACTAATAGTAATACGATATAGATATGACAGTTTTAGATTTATATCGGAAATTACGATCTGAAAGTTCCGAAAATTGTATGACCAACTTTTAATTGCATCGATTTTATTTATTAACCAATTTGAAAAATAATTGTAACATAAGAAAGAGTGTAATGTAATGTATTCAGTGATGTTCTCAAATTTAAGAAATGATGTTTTTTGCTGTAGATATAACGATTTTAGCAAAAAGTAGCGAAAATATCCAAAGATTCCGAATTGTGTATGACATCTTAATAATTATCTTAAATCTCTAAAAAATCTTAATAATTGTCCAGTGAATACGATGAAGAACAAACCATGTTAATTTTGTTTTTTTCCGATCAGTACTTTCTCGGGAAACCGTCTAAGAATCGAGCTAATCAACACAGTTTTCAATCCTGCGGCGGCGGTAACTTTTTTGTAATATAGAGAGAGATAGGGTATTCCTCTGGATAATATCGCGTCCGTTGGTGCTCCGGCAATGGCTGGACGATACCGAGGGTTGATTTCATATTTGAAAAAACCGGCACCGTATGAAGTCGCCGTGTACAGACAACGTTTGATTGCAGAAACCTTAGGTGATCACTTTCGTTGCTCACAACAGTAGGGAATTACAGCAGTTAACAAGATCAGAAGCAATGCTCTCAATGATAGATTGTTTCGAAAATTTTGATTGCAATCTTTTACTATTGCACACATAAGTACGTTGCCTATCAAAGAGTACCTGTCTAAAAAGATTTTATGACCTCTTTGACTCAGTTATAATTTTTTTTTTGAAAAAAAGAGGATTAGTTAAGGGGGTTCCGGCACCTCCATAGGCAACCATGTTAAATTCACAAACTTCGGGGGCATTTCATTGATTCATAAAGTACTCTATTTATACACTGTAATATGTGAATACTTTTAAAGACTTTGTGAAGTTTTTTTTTTAATTAAAAACCCGAGGTAAAATTATAAGTTTTCTAAGAAATGACCAAAAAATTTACATTTTTTTAGACAAAATATTTTTTTAGTATGCATTTTATATCTTTTTATTTGCGTTAAAGTCTTTAAAATGGAGAGTCTTTACATGGAAAAGTATGTTGAGAAATAAGGCTTTAAACTTCGTAAGAACGTACGTCGTGGTGTAACAGTGCTCCTACTTTAAAAAATATACTAAAAATACATCCAATTAACGAATTTCTACCTTTGAGGTATGGTTTTAAAAGGACAATTCAAGTTTTTATAAATAGTAAAAGTATCAAAAATTATTATTTTTTCGAATTTTAAGGTGCCAGACCCCCTTAAGAGATTATTTATTTAAATTTAAGAATGATATAGCTTATTTAACTGATTTAGATATTAAATTTAATGAAACGAATCTACAGCTGCAAGGAGATGATTTGAAATTGATTAAAACAAAGCAAACTATTTCTGCGTTTGTGCCAAAACTTGTCTTGTACAAACAAAATTTGGATCGAAGACAATTCTATCAGTTTCCAAATCTTTCCTCAGTGGAAACAAATGATGACGACATTCTGGTATTTTGGCAGCATTTGGAAGCACTTCAAGAAGATTTTACAAATAGATTTCAAAATGATCTTTACATGATCATTCCAGATTAGGTCCTATAACCTTTCTCAAACCTCCAAACAGCAGAATAATCACTGCAGGAGGAGTTGATAGAATTGTCAACAAATGAAGAGTTCAAATTGAAAGTAAAAAATTAATATCAAGAATATTTTAGCTTCAAAGGCAAATTCCAGTATTATATCCGTCTTTATGGGCTGCATTAAGAAGTTTTTTATAGCATTCCCATCATCATATTTAGCTGAAAAAGGATTTAGCCTATTCAGCAATTTACTAACAAAGAAAATAAACAGATTGTCAATAGTGGAAGGCGGCGATTTCAGATTGCTGATGACAAATATGGTTCCAAATATCGAAAAATTGGTGTCATTACACCGGCGCGCTCTCACTGATACTGTATTCATTTTTTAATAATATACTGTATTTATTAAAACCAAACTCTAAGCAATACCCCCAATATTGGTAATATCTTTTAATAGTCATTTTTTAAATAGGTCCTTGTTTTTCAATACATCCCCTAAGAAGTTGTTTCTAAAACCCAAAAATGTTTGAAAACAATGGCTTATACATTAGGGACTTCAAGAACGGGAGTTTTGAAGTGTGGGAGTTTTCTGAAAAGGGGGCGATTGGCCAAAAAAGTTTGGGAACCTATGGTTTAGAACAAGGGTTCCTGTCTTTTTTTTTTGCTTGGGAACCCCTTGAGTTCTAATACGCATATGTAATATTTCTAAATTAAATATTTATTTGAAGGTTAGTAAAATATAATCATTAAACATTTCCAATGTAATATAAAAATGTAAATTACAAATTTTTAAATTATAAAACTGAAGCATATTTTTACTTGTTATGACAAAAATAGAATTTAAAAAAATAAATACTATTTAAAACAACACATAAAATTATACTAATGAAATCCTTGTGGCTGATGATTTGATATTAGCATATTAATATCTGACTCCAATTTTGTGACGATCACCTCTTTTTGTATTGTATATTAAGTCAATTACGATATTTTGTTAACAACTGTGTTATATACACGACTAGAGCCAGATTCCACACTATAAAATGGTGAGAAAACAATGACATCCATTTTGGCTTTCTCCCATAAAAGCGGATATTTACATGCAATACCACCATCCATCATGCTTTTCTTTTTTTTAATACAATTCGAACTGTCTCATCCGACCTCAATTTTCAATCAATTTCTCTGGTAAGTCACTTTCAACATCAGCAACATCAACAACAGTGGGATATTCAGTTCTAGTAGGTCCTTGAACCAAACTTGCATGTCTTCATAAAAGTTTTTTTAATGATCAACATACACAGCACAATCATCAAATCTTAAATCACTGCTAACTGAAGCAAGGTTTGGAAACGGGTCAAACGCATGGCCTGAGATATTAAGACTACAATTTGAGTTTTCCTAGGAATGCATTAATGTCTTCTTTGCTAGATATTAAATCACAATTATGTCCTTGTTGCAGCTTATTGAGATAATTCAGTTTTACAAACACATCTGAAAGGTAAAATGTATGTTTTCATGGCAACCAACTGTTTTCCAATCTTCTTTTCGTTTAGAAATGATACAGTACTGTCCCAAAGGACGACGAAGACAATTACCTTTAGACAACCCCACGTAGGCAGTGCAAGAAGGTCTACGTTTTCATCACAAAATTCGGGAAAAAGACGCATTAGCCTTAATGAGGTTGACAGCTTTTATTGCCAGAATTAAGGCTTCATGAAGACGTCCACTCAATCTCTTCGCCACAAAATGTTGACGGTAATGTATGCAAAATACTTTTGGCAATGCATTTTTCAAAAGTGTGGTGAACCCTACCGACCGTCCATGGAAGGACATTCAATTTTCGTGTGGAATACTTTTCCTCTAAAATAAGATTGAAATTCCTTAAATATATACACCTTTAGTATGTGTTGTGAGGAAGCTTGCAGAAAGTAGTTCCTATCTGAGTTGATTTATATTTTACATATGCCAATAACAGTGCCCATCAAAGTCGATTCTTCGAGTTGCATTGAAAGCTGTTTTTGACTCGCAATGGAGCAATTATTTGAGTTTCTACATCTTCGGACATTACATCAATGCGTCTGAATAGTGTGTTATTGCTAAAGGAAGCTTATTGGTAAGTTCACGTTCATGTTTGTTTAACATTGTTGAAATTACAACTGATATCGAAGGCAAGATGACAGTTTCCCCTTTCCAGATTTTGCTATTGCATTGCTGATGGCATATGGTGCTAATAAACCGCTATCTTTATTGCTTGCTTCTATGTTAAAAATCTGATTCAATTTGTCTCTTTGACAATTGTCTCGGAAATACTACACTGATGTATTTTTCTTTTCGTTTCGCCTTGTCTCCAATTGTGTAGAAGCTATCATTAGAAAGCGCAGTCATCCTACACGACACAGTGTTTCTGTGATATTCTTCAATCAAACCATACGACAGATATTCAATCGAATATCGTCTTATTATTTGCCGCAAATATTTAATGTAGGAAATGCTTGTAGGTACAACTATAGTTCACTAGAACAATAACGTTCACGAACACAAACAATAGATTTCTCCAGGACGATTACTCGCTATAGAATGAAATGATTGGCTGACTGGTTCTCGATGTCAATCATTCGATGATTGTTACATTTGATAACTTTGTGGGTGGAATTTGGAAAAGGTTTTTCTTACTCGCTGAAAACAACTGACTTTTTTTTGGCTATTTTTCAGTGTTTGTTGCAAAAATATTTGTAAAAAATTTAATAACTATGGTGCATGGAATCCCACGCACTGTGGGAAACACTTTCTGAAGGTAGAATTTATTTTTAATGAAAATATGCCGTTGGAGTATAAATTTGAAAATATTTTTATAAAAATTTAATTGTTTAGTTAGTGTGAAAGAAAAAATGTTCTTTTGCAATGTACGTTTTATGATCATTGGATTTCGGAACAAAAAAGTATTTTTTGTGAATATGAAAAGTGCGTCTATTTGACCTGCAGGTTTTTAAAATTTCAAACAAAAAAAACACTCTTCCAATAGGAGGTGTAGGGACAACGCAAGGGAGGTGTCTCCACCTACCGAAAAATAAATGAATTAAAAATGGAACACCATTTATTTCAAGACTGCATTCTTTTCCAGACACACGTGATTCCAGATATACGAGATATTTACAATAGAAGCAAACCATCGGTAGACGGAATTTTAAATTGCGATTCGATAACGCAGTATCGGAATACGTGCCACAACATAAATTCGGATTCAACATCTGAAACAGAAGCCAGAGAATAGGAATCTTTATTAGACTGTCGGCACATTCACCTCGAAGCCCAGCCATGTCCAATGGGCGAAAATTTAACCTTTTCGATAACCCTTAACGTCCAACACAGATTGAACGTGCTCTTGTTGAGCGAAAAAGAAACCACAGACTGAACTTTAAAATGAAACGAATAATTATATACTTGCGCGTGATTATCTGATACATTGATCACAATCGACCTAGAAATAAAATTCCTGAAACGTTGAACCAACGGCGCTCCTCCCTTTATTGTGAGGTCTATTGAATGGGCATCATGAAGCAATTGATGACAATGGATACATGTCTGGAACAGTGACGGCCATATTCACAAGTCTCGAGTTAACTCGAGGATCAGTTGATCCGCGAGTAACGGCCGTATTCACAAGTCCGAGTTAACTCGAGAATCAACGATAATCCGCGAGTAATCGAAAAAACCGTATTCACAAGTCCGGATCCGTGGTTTAAATTGCCGATTCGGTGTTACATTTTGATCCTCCGAAATCGGCGAGTTAACTCGCGAGTAAGAGATAGTTACGCATGCGCAGTACTACCTTTTTGGGAAGGATATTCTGCAATATTATGATGCAATATTATGAACAAAATGGATGACACATTTCATTCTATGCTAAAGTATAGTATTCTTGCGACGACTGGTCACTGGATTGGACGTATCATTACGGAGCACCTGCTACATGGCAGCTCATGTCCTCATCATAATATTGCTTAAATGTAAAATTTAAAACATAATTTTATTGAAATTCAAAAGAAAAATTAAAATAAATGTAGCTGCGTAATCTCAACAAGCAGCTTAGCGAAAAGATAGATGGCGCCACCTCTGTCCTCAAAGCCGGAGAGAGCGAAGGGTAGAAAACGACCATGGCAGATACAAATTCGTCGTAGAATACAAATTATTCTGTTGAATTATTACGAATGAAAGAAAATTGACAATGCAAGTCACTTTTCACACCACCAACACACACCCATACTGACAAGTACAAAGATAATCGGATTACATACATCTGTCAAGGCATTGTGTACAATTCTTTCTTGCAAAATTTAGGTTTCCATAAAAATCCAATTTGAAATTAAATACCTCTGCATTACTTTTCCCAGACCCATATTAAAATGCTGTGCGAGTCCTATTTATTCACAATTTGGAATCAATTCTACGGCGAAGTACGTTATCAGTATGAATGCAGATTCGGGCGTCGTAACCAATGTAAACAATATCATGTGATCGTGAGAAGCCAATCACAGCGAGCGTCTCATTTTCATCCCCGGATCACTTAACACGCGGTTTGAGAATACCGTTTTTGATAATCCTCGAGTTAACTCTTACGGCCATATTCACAAGTCTCGAGTTAACTCGATGATCAGTTGATCCGCGAGGGAGAGTTAACTCGAGGATTAGCAAGAACGGTATTCTCAAACAGCGTGTTAAGTGATCCGGGGATTAAAATGAGACGCTCGCTGTGATTGGCTACCTCACGATCACGTGGTATTGTTTACATTGGTTACGACGCCCGAATCTGCATTCATGCTGATCAAGCACGTACTTCGCCGTAGAATTGATTCCTTCCCAAACCCATTCTAAAAGACTTTCAAAGACTTTCTGTTCCCAAACCCATATTAAAATGCTGTGCGAGTCCTCTTTATTCACAATTTGGAATCAATTCTACGGCGAAATACGTGCTTGATCAGTATGAATGCAGATTCGGGCGTCGTAACCAATGTAAACAATATCATGTGATCGTGAGGAGCCATACAGCGAGCGTCTCATTTTAATCCCCGGATCACTTAACACGCTGTTTGAGAATACCGGTTTTGCTAATCCTCGAGTTAACTCTTACTCGCGGATCAACTGATCCTCGAGTTAACTCGAGACTTGTGAATATGGCCGTTAGATTTACGCAGCTACCTTTATTTTCATTTTTCTTTTGAATTTCCATAAAAATATGTTTAAATTTTTCCATTTAAGCAATATTATGATGATGAGATGAGCTGCTATTTAGCAGGTGCTCCGTAATGACAGATCCAGTCCAGTCGTCGAAAGAATACTGTAATTGAGCATAGAATGCAATGTGCCATCCATTTTGTTTTTCCAAAAAGATGGTACTGCGCATGCGTTAAATGTAACTCGCGAGTTAACTCGCCGATTTCGGAGGATCAAAATGTAACACCGAAACGGCAGTTTAAACTACGGATCAGGACTTGTGAATACTGTTTTTTCGATAACTCGCGGATTATCGTTGATCCTCGAGTTAACTCGAGGACTGAATACGGCCGTGAGTGTGTTCAACTTTCTACAGTCCAAAAACAGTTCCGTTTGGTTTGGAGACTAAAGTAACCACAGGAACTGTACGGGGTGATTCGCATTCTTCAATAAAGTATTTTTCCGAGTAGATCACCCAGTTCATTTCTTAAAATGTCCTTCGGTGAGAATCGATGCAACTGCTATTGGTGGATGATTATGTGTGTCGAATGAAATCGGTGAGTCGCCCCAATGCGACGTTCATTGAAATTGGGAGGTATTTGAATCGTAGTGGAGCAACACAACGGGCTATTGACAAATGAAATGGGAGACATTATTTTCTGCCTGTCTTTAGTGTGGCATGATTACTGAGGCGCTGTAAACAAGTCCGAATGAACGCCGCAGCAGTGTTCCTTTCCAATCAGGATAGTTCACTTCACTACACACTACTCGATGACTGGAATGAAAACTTCGCAAGAGTTGAGCGTTTCTTGAAACGTGGGAAAAGAACAAAATTGGGTAGGTAGGTATTTGATTAACGTCATACTGGAGCAACAACGGGCTATGCCGCGACAGATTGAACGTGCAACAGCCGACGCTCTTAAGTTGGATTCGAACTCTCGGAATCTTCCATCCGGACAATCGTGGCCCGAGTGTGCGATTGAGCCAAAATGTGAGTAATGAACAGAGTTGGAAAAGAGTCTTCCAGAACAGTGGTTTAAAATCGGATCGAAGCTCTGCAAAGATCGGAATGGCTTTCTTGTCAGTTGGTTTCTTTTGTTGAAATGGGGTAATGGTAAGCGAGACAAAAACGCGGAAGTACACCTGTGGAAATAAATTCCCCTCCGCGTTTAACTTTTGAGCCGATAGATTTGCTTCACTTGATCTCGAATCAATCGACTTTTCGAGGGTAGCAGTAGATTCCGCTTTTCTGTACTGGGAGAGGACAAAACACAATGTGTCTCTTTTTTAAATGATTAGGATAATTTTGGCTCCGAAAATAACTATTATATTTGTTTTTATGGACTGCGTACAAAAGCTAACAAAAGGCCGTTGATGACAATTTGATTGCTCCTTTGTTTGGACAATAGTATCTCAAAGACAGATATTCGCTTTTTTTTTTTTCCAAAGATAAAAAGGACAAAACTTTTGTCTTCAGACATTAGCCAAGCCTCCGTAGGCACGCATTCCATCGAAAACGAGGAATGTTCGCAACAATTCTCTAGCGATCATTCGAATAGTTTCTCAGACTATTTCCTTTGGATACACACTAAAAAACACGATCAACCAGAATATCAATAATTCTTTTACTGATTCCAAATGTTTCCCCTCAGCTTTCAAACGATGTCAAGATCTTTTTCAGCATTCAAAATACTGTTCTAGTGAGGAGGGATTTCGTCAGTCACCCTCTACAGACATAAAACTTTAAACTCGCTTTCCGAAGAACTGTGTTTTTGCAATCGGATGATAGGTTCAAACAATGACAACACTGAATGGATCGATTCTGATTATTTCGGTTGTTTCGAACCGAAGTCACAAAGTGATAAGTAAGTGATGAATGCAAGTAAATAAATTAATTTTTGATTGACTTTCAAATCTTGAAAAATTTTAATTTTTAGACTTTCTTGTTGAGAACAACTATCATACTATAATATTTCTAGCGACGGAAGTTCAAAACACGAAGAATAATATTAAAAATAATTTCCAACATGAATATTCTTTCAGAATTCATTGGAATTGGATATATATCACTGTTGAAAAAAACATTCTATCTAAATTAGATCGTAAATATTTTGTTTAATCTTAATGACTGCAACGAGTTCAAGCGCAAACCATTGACGGCGAAGCCATTCGATTTTTAATATCAAGATGAGCAAACAAATCGTCTAGTGTAAACCGCTAGAAATTTCGAAAAGTCCTCTTCGAAAGTGCGCCTCTTGATTCAATGTGTGCCGGAAGTACTTCATGCATGATCTGTCTGTAGGCGAGCGCAGAGCGTGACCTTCGATTCCAGGTCAACGTTCCTTAGGGAACAACGATCTTGGGAGAACCACGATCGATGGGCGCTCTCCGTTAGAACAATCCATTCACTTCATTTCGCGTTGCATCCCATTGGTGGCGTTTCGGTGGAGCGAAAGTATTCCATTCAACCCAAAGTTTAAAACACACAGTGACTGTTCGCATGAGCGGCAATTTGTGGAATATCAATACAATTGTCTGAGAAACATTTGAGGAATATCTGATTGCTAAAGAAGGCGTTGGATTTCCTTCGCTTCTAAATAAATCGCGTGTCTGTGTATTTTGAGTCGCATTCTCCTCAAGTGTGTGCTAGGGCCCGATGAGCCCAGTTGAGGAGAATCCAGCTCCATTTCGTCAGCCGCATTCCTCGTGTGTCGCAGCCCTCCGGAAGGATGGCTCGAGGGGGCGAGGAAACCTGTTCGCTGCGGCAGGAGTACCCCCGTGACCTGGTGTCGGGAAATCGTCTGCATGACCCAGCGAAGAGCGGAAGTGAAGCGAGCGGAAAGTGAACTGGCTGAACCACGAGAACAGTTTTCGCGAACGAACGTCTTGCGAGCGGATGACACGATTCGGCATCCAACAGTTCGAAACACTCTCTTGAGGTATTTGAAATTAACCTCCTACGAATCAAGCAACAAACACTTCCTTTAGGAATAGGTCATACAAATGTTCATTTATAGCACGCGATGTCATTTTTGAGATTCATATACTACTACTATTGCCAGTGCATATCGTGTCTTGAGGGAAATTCATTTCCACAGGGAATCGCATATATATATATATATATATATATATATATATATATATATATATATATACAAAATAACAGTTACATAACACACACAAAATAACAAAAAATATAACAAAAAATAACCAAACAGCCGGGGTGCATTAACCAGAAACCGAAACTCGAAACTACCCATGCAAGCGCGCTGAAGCTACAGACATAGCATGGTAAGCAATATAATTTCAAGAACACAAGAATTTCCAAAAAAATTCTAATAAAAGTCTTAAAAAATGAAAAATGTTGGTGGATCAGGGAGGAGCCTGACCCAAACAACATAAAATAGTGTTTTCTACATATGAGCAGCATTAGGCTGAAAAAATTGCTCATACACTCCCCCAAACACCACCAAAAAGAAAGTAAAACAAAAACAATACGAAAACAGAGTAGGAACAAAACGAAATGAATCCCGAAGCCGCAGCCGGGATATCAACAACAACAAGCCTAAAAATTACCATCAAATGCCATAAATTACACAATCTAACTTATATGCTAACATCATATTTCCGATGCAACGAGTCCTAAAAAAAGCAGAAAAATAAAAATATAAATAATAGGAAAATCACCCCAGCCCCTATTCAAAAATATATTCATAAATAGTAAAATAAAATTGAACAGCAATTCCCATGGACCTGAGGAAATTACGAAAAATAATTATTCATGGGTTGTGTGTGTAGGGGTTGATATTAATAAATCTTTCAAAAATATTATTAAATAATGAATACGGGTATTTGTTATTGAGAAGTGTTTTTTGGATAATTGCATTGTAATAAAAAGTTTGAATCAGAATTACAAATTTTTTTGAAACGTACCAATTGACCAGCTATCGTGTTGTAGTATATTCTTTTAGAGATATTGGAGTCCCAAAATATTAATTTAATGACTGTAAATTTAAAATCGCTGCGTTTATCATATACATTAATGTCAACTTTGCCGGATGAAACAGAAATTTTTATGTCTAGAAAATCAGTATTATTGTTATCCAGATTGGTTTTAATTAAAGAAAGTTCGTCTGGATAGATGGATTTCCAAATATTAGAAAAGTTGCTATTATTAAAAACAATTAAATCATCAATGAATCTAATAGCAGTATTTATCTGAAGGCAAAAGTTTTTTTCAAAATAATGAAGAAATAAATTAGCAAGAATGGAAGAAAAATTAGAACCTTGGGGTATAACCTTAACTTGAGTGTAAATGTGCTCACCATAAAAAATAAAATTATTAAAAACATAATAATTAACCAAAAATTCCCATTCCTCAAAATCCAGATCAATTAAGTTTTTAAAATCATGATAGTAATAGTTCAAATAATCGACTTCAAAATCTTTGGAGACACGAAAAACGACTACCAGACGTGTCAATAAGTGATAATAGTTGACTGTAGAAACAAGTTACGAAAGAATCGATTCATTTTTCACGAATTTAAAACCTACCTACGGACCTCAATAGAATCGTCCAACGTAACTGGCTCCAACTCGGAGCCAAGTTCAGCGAAGACACGCGAGTCCACTCACCGGCGGGGGGAGGCAAAGATTCGACGGGGAGAACGGTCGAAAGGTAAACTCTGTTTTCCGAGAGTTTTAACACGGAACACTTGACGTCACTTGGGTATTTTGAATCGACACTGGAGCGTCACTTGGGAGTCCATTTAGTTTAGAAAAGTTCGATATATTCTATCAATAATTGTTCCATTTATTCCCAACTCCTCCTTTCAAACCGAGATCTTGTTCGAAACAGTTTTGAGGGTTTTCACCATGTGCACACTCACGATTCCAAAACTCGATTAAACAAGAAGTGCGCAACAAGAAAATGCTCCGTTCAAACAGCGATGAATGGATCGATTCTTACTACTTTTGAGTCATTGCAATCTACAGAACAGAGCGGATGTTTTGAACCTCACTCAAAGTCATCGGTTAAGAAACAAGTTTGGAATTGATTTTGAAATGTTGAAATTCTTGGAAAAAAATCTTGAGTTTAAAACTTGTTTGGTGAAAAAATATTATTATTTCTAGCAACTTGAAGGGTGGCTCAAACCATGAAGAATATATATGTTAGGAATTATTTCTATGTGTCTTTCTGAACCCATTGGAATTTGAGACATCGCTGCTCAAACAACAGGGTGTAACTAGCTAACTAATAATTAGCTTCATCTGAATTTTTAGCACTGAAAGAAATTGAAGCACAAACCAATGACCTATTGAGCAAAACGTGGGATTTTTTAAAACAACATTTTTAAAAATCTTCTAGTGTATACGTACGTTTGAGCCCTTTAGGTGCGTCCTGATGGTACTTAAGTACCCTTTAAGGGTTAGTGTCGAGGGAAAGGATTCTATTGAAGCATTCTTTGTGGACCATCTCTGGGATTCACCCCCGTAGGGAGTTTCTCGTGGGAACGGAATGTGTCGGCCGGACATTTTTTGGACTGACCGACAAACGAGCCCTTTGATCCTTACCCTAACGAGAAGGAATTTGGCCCCAGCTGTGAAATCGGCTATAAGACTTTCTGGACTTCTGGAGAGAGCGTACGGTGTGATCTGTGATAGATCTCTGTGTGATGATTTTCACTCTCCTCAGTTTTGAAACTGCATTCCTTCATGTAAAAAGTGTGTAAATATTTTATCTATCCAAGATATAATAAATATATTTTTATTCTAAAACTATTCTATGTTTGTGTGGGCATAACGTCACAACTCCATAAAGTCGTTTTAGTGGGTGACATCGATTGTTTTGAATGACATGGTGGGAATGGAATAAGTTCAACGCCTTTGTAATTTATAAAGCAGTCCACCTCGAATAGCTGGAGTTTCGAAGCAATCGCTCAGGCCCTGCAAATGAATCCTCCACTCCAACAGAGCATTTAATAGCGACCCCATGGAATTCACATCGGAGCAACACAACGAGCTGTTGGCCACTGTGACGTTATATGCCCAGCCAAACATAGCATATTTTTAGAATAAAAATATATTTATTATATCTAGGATAGATAAACTATTCACACACTTTTTAGATGAAGGAATGCAGTTTCAAAACTGAGGAGAGTGAAAATCATCACACAGAGATCTATCACAGATCACACCGTACGCTCTCTCCAGAAGTCCAGAAAGTCTTATAGCCGATTTCACAGCTGGGGCCAAATTCCTTCTCGTTAGGGTAAGGATCAAAGGGCTCGTTTGTCGGTCAGTCCAAAAAATGTCCGGCTGACACATTCCGTTCCCACGAGAAATTCCCTACGGGTGTGAATAGCGTCGAATCCCAGAGATGGTCCACAAAGAATGCTTTAATAGAATCCTTTCCCTCGACAATAACCCTTAAAGGGTGTGGATCTCACCACAGCACCATCATTTCGAACCGGATGACGACCTCTCGAAACGGTTGAGCCCTTCTTGCACACGACGCTCTTCGGAAGAGCGAACCAAACGGGCCACCTGTCCTTTCGAAAAGAAACAATGGTATGGAGCACGGAAAGTAGGAATTAACGTCGTGCTGGAGGAGCAACCCCTGAAGGGACAGATCCGAGGACGTCAGATGACGAAAGGCATCGTTTGGAGAGTGATCGAGGTTTGTGGGTCATTCGCCGAAGGTTCGCAGCACCGCTACCGTTGTGGAGTCGCTTCCGCTCGCGAGACAAAGGGACGATAACTCCCGACACTCTCCGCGACGACAGTCGGAACAATGTCGCGTAACTCACCGGGGACAATCGCAGCGAAACTCCCGCGTGTCGGGGCCGAAAGGTAGCCCGGTCGGAAGAGTAACGGAAAACAGAGGGAAGTCAACTCAAATCGTTCTTCAAGTGTGTTGAAACTCCATTTTTATTTCGTTACTAGCAAAATCATCCGACCTTTATTCGGGCTGAATTGGTTAGACACCTTCCTAGTTCTTACTAGGGATGCGACATCGATGTCGAAGTTTTCAAAACATCGATGTATTTAACATCGATGTCGATGTATTTAACATCGATGTCGATGTTTTTGTAACATCGATGTTTATACATGTCGATGTGTTTACGTTGTCGATGTTTTATTTTTGAATAAAAAAAGTACCGTTATAAAAATTTTAAAAATAACATAACTTTTATAATTAGCGAATTGAACATACTTTTAGACCCAAGTGACCAAGGATGAAGGATCTGAAAAGTAGGGATGCGACATCGATATCGATGTTTTCTAAACATCGTTGTTTAAAAAAAAACATCGATGTATTGGAGCCTATGTTGTCGCATCACTAGTTGCTAAACCAGTTTTAAGAAATGGGGAAAAAAGTTTAAATACACTGAATTTTAAAAACATTCATGTTTTTGGTTCGATGTATTATCAACATCGATGTTTTAGTTTTGAACATCGATGTTTTCCTATCGATGTCGCATCCCTAGTTCTTCCTTTGGACACAAATCCTACACATACATGTTCATTCGTGTAATACATTTGACACCCTTGCTTCATGACAGAGTGACGAAAGGTGACTCTAAGATTATTACTACAGAAGACGCGGAATTTCCTTTCTTAAGTTCTTTTCATGTGCTCAACTGAAATCATAAAAATGACGAATCTGCGGCGAGTGCTCTCGTACTCAGTCAACCAAACAGCGTTTTTTAAGTGCGGCACTCTCTTGCATCATCATACCGAATTTGCGCCATCTTCAAGGGAAGGATGACAAATTCATTTCAGAAGATATTCGGCACAGTTTTTTTTTTTCAAAGCGCGAATGCATTTTTTGTTGAAAATTGTATTCTGTGGGACGTCTACTAGTAAAAAAACTTTTCAAAATTGAAAGTCTTCAATTCAGACCTAAAAAATTAACCTATTATACCTTTAAAAAATGTTAAAATGGTAGTTCTGTTATCATGACAAAGAGTCTTAATACTTCAAAAGTTCTAGTTCGAAATTTTTTAACGTTGCTATTGTTTTGAAGGAAGGCAAAAGGACATCTAAAACTTGCTCTGTTCCGACTCATCTGACACTTTAAATTGAATACTTTGGGGTCGTGTTGCGTGGATGAAAAGCAATTTATTAAAATAATAAATATTTAAAACAAAAAAAAACGGCGAAATGAAACAAATACATGTCGAGAAAAAAGTTGTTCTAAAGACATAGAATCCTTCTTTTATTCCGCGTACATTTGAAGCAACTAAAAAGTGCACAAAATTTAGAAATGCGAAGTCCCAGAGAAAGAAACAGAAAATACTACTGCACGTGATCAACCAACACGAGTTTCCGTTTCGTTCCCGTTCGTTGGAAAATATCGTCTGACCTAAATATTCGGAAATCGCTTACATTGCGCAAAGAAAAATAAGACACGAAATAAATAAATTATCAGAGCTGAAATTCTAAAAAAAAAATTACCCTTGAGAAAAATAACTACTTTTTCAGCATTACCGGTAAAACAAGTCAAGTAAACGAAGTACACACTAAACATTCCGGATTTTCCAAAAAGACCAAATTCTGCTTAATATAAGTATACCTACTCGGATATTTTAGCATGAAACTTACCTAAATATGTGAACCAAGAAAAGTTGATTGAATTCATCCAACGAAAATAGGATGTATAAAACAAAGAACGTTGTATTGACATGCAATTTGTGATACCTGTACAATCACTCAGACAGAGGACATCGAACGGCGCAACCGATTTCATTCACTCCATTAATATTACTACTCATAGTATGCAAAGTTTTATGAAAATATATTCGACCGTTTGGACGTAATACAAGAGACGAATCAGAAGGACCCCGAACGGAACTCGAAAGGAATACGTTTACTGGAGCAACTCGACGGGCTATTGTCCGAGGACTCTTGACTAGGACTCTTGTCCGGCCACTATTGCGTGTGAAGCGAATTCAAAGTGGACTTATGGGGAAATGTTTCCATCCTAAAAATATCCGTCCCAGAATCCACGTGTGGTTTCAATCCCACTGGAGCAACAATCCCACACATTCGAGGACATTCCCTCGTCATTTTGAACCTCAGCTGGCACCCCACTCTCAAAACTTACACGCCAACGTGAGGACCCGATGGATTGAACGTGCGCCCTTTGTACTAGGGATGCGACATCGATGTAGATCTTTTCAAAACATTGATGTTTTATAAAAAAAACATCGATGTATTTACCATCGATTTATTGGAGCCGATGTTTGTTTCACATCGCTGTTTAAACATTTCCCTAACAGGTGGGATAGTGAGTGAAAAATAATTCGGCTTATGGTGGAGAAGAACTTCTTTTTTTACAAACTGTAAATATTTAACAAATATTGGAGCCTATAATAAATATAGGCCACAATATTTTTTCATTACAGTAAATGAAAATAAGTTTGTTATGTCCCCCCCCCATAAGTTGGTAAATTATCAATAATAACTAACAATAATTATTGTTCCGTACATACCTAATTATACTTATAGTTAGTAGTACCTAAGTCAAATGGTTGTCAATATTACTTTTTTTATGTTACTCAATTTAAAAATAAAAGATTTGTTAATTGTTCTTATTAAGAGAGACTTTGTTTTTACAGTTTACAAAATCTTTGTTATCAACTACTAAAGACGGCAAATGACAAATTAACTCTTCCTCCCACTCATCTTGGGCGAACTCCCCTGTGTTTGAGGTTACTAAACCAGTTTTAAGAAATGGGAGGGGGGATTTAAATATATTGATGTTTCAAAATATCGATGGTTTTTGGACGATGTATTATGAACATGGATGTTTTAATTTTAAACACACATCGCGATGTTTTGTGGTCGACTTGTCTCCCGCGTGGTTCACCACGAATCCGTCGTATTGCTCCAGTGGGGCGTTCATTAAAAATACCGTTCCAATGGAATTATCATTTGTGAAATAGTGGAGTCAAAAAAAAATCCGTTGCGTGGTGGTAGGTAGGTAGATATTAGGGATGCGACATTGATGTCGATGTTTTTAAAAAAACATCGATGTATTGGGGTCGATGTTTTTCACACATCGATGTTTATACTTGTAGATGTTTTATTTTTTAATGAAAACAGTACCGTTATAGAAATTTAAAAAATAACCAAGTAGCATAATTTTCACAATCAGCAAATTGAACATACTTTTAGACCAAAGGTGAAGGGTCTGAAAAGTAGGGATGCGACATCAATGTTTTCAAAACATTGATGTTTTATAAAAAAACATCGATGTATTGGAGCCGATGTCGCATCCCTAGTTGCTAAACCAGTTTTATGAAATGGGGAAAAAAGTTTAAATACACTGAATTTTAAAAACATCGATGGTTTGGGGGCGATGTATTATCAACATCGATGTTTTGCTGTCGATGTCGCATCACTAGGAGCTAAACCAGTCTTAAGAAATGGGGGGGGGGGAGTTTAAATACACTAAATTTTAAAAGCATCGATGTTTTTGGGACGATGTTATTATCAACATCGATGTTTTAATTTTGAACATCGAGGTATTACTGACGATGTCGCATCCCTAGTAGGTATTGGCATTTAACTAGAGCAACACAACGGGATATTGACAACGGTTCGGGACCAACCACCGAAGAGAAAGATTAGAGGACAATAATTGTGTCCTCGAATGGACACCCCGCCCACGTGAGGATAAGTCCGTCCACTGGAGTCGTCTGGTTGCGTAGCGAGGATCCATTGATTCTGGCGACATTCATTCCCAAAAAAGCCGCACACCGTTTTCGCGGCTTTCGGGGTCGGTGATCCGCGGAAGCGGAAAGTGGAACGATTTCTTCCGGGTCGGGGCTTTTCCGAAGAAAAACGCTTTCGATTTGGAATGCGCAGAGGGTCGGTCTGGAAATGACCGTCGTTCGACACCAGGCGCGTTGGAATAGAATGAGGGATCGGGGGGGCTGCTTGCAAAAATACAACCGTCAGCGCGATTTTCCTTTTGAAACAAGTCTAAAATGACCATACAGTCGCGGAAAAAACACGATACACCCCTCTTCATTTTCGAGCCATTTGAACAGTAGAGGAAATTCAAAGATGGCGTTGGTTCTCCTATCGATTCAAACGCATAAAAATCGCATAAGAGGCCGCCTTCATGTAAAATGGATCACGCTTCATAATTTCCAATCGAAACTCCCAATTTCGACCCACAATTTCGAATCGATATCAAAATTTAACTCCCGATACCAAATTTCGTGACATTGGGTCTCACGGTTTCGAAGGTACGCGTACAGAAAGATTGGATAGTGTTTTAAATCAGTTATATTTTTACGCATAGCTTCATAAATAATATTTCTTTAGCGCTGATTTTTTATACCGTGTTATAATGTTAAGCAATCCAAACAAAATCAACGTGATATTTTATTTGAAAAATAGTTTTTAGGTATGTAAAAACAATTATTAAATTAATGTTTGAAAAAAATCTTAAAGGTATTATATATTGATAAGTAATTTTGGTAATTTTTTAGTTAACGTCGTACTTGAGCAACACAACGGGCTATTGACGACGGTCCGGGATCAGTCCCTTAAGGGAAAGATCCGAGGACAACACCTCGTAATTTTGAACCACGGTCAGATGACGAAGCAACACCTGAGCTGGCACCCCACTCTCCAAACTTCCACGCCAACCCAACGTGAGGACTTTCGGCCACGACAGATTTAAGGTGCACCAGCCGCCTCTACACCATACGTTTACAAACATCCATGCCCTGACCCGGATTCGAACCAGGAACCTTCCGATCTAGAGGCTAACACCTTAACCACTATACCGGTTGGTCGGCTATATATTGATAAGAGTCGATTCAGAAGAATTTCTAGTAGGGGCATGCAAAATTTCAGCTCTTTCCGATGGTGAGTGTACGAGCTCCATTTAGTTTTCCTCATTATTGCGATTTTAAGCGCAAACAAAGGTTTAAAAAACGTCCGTCGAACCTCGGATAGTCATTCTCGAATCGTTTGCACTTGCATAGGAAATAGCATGATTCTCGGATTGCTGAAAAATACGTTTGAGATGGTATTCAAATTTGAAATCCCTACAATTAATCTAGATCTACAAATTGCGACTTTCGAAGTAGAGATGATTCTTGAAACCCATTTTAGTATTGAATATCTCGAGTAATGGTATTGGTAATTTTAGTTAACGTCGTACTAGAGCAACACAACGGGCTATTGGCGACTTGAATATCTCGGGTAATGGTAATGATAATTTTAGTTAACGTCGTACTAGAGCAACACAACGGGCTATTGACGACGGTCCGGAATCAGTCCCTCAAGGGAAAGATTCGAGGACAACACCTCGTAATTTTGAACCACGTTGAATATCTCGGGATATAAAGGTATTCAAGTCACGAAATATCAGATTTAGACTCATTTAAAACGATGCAAGATCTGATTATGGCAGGGGTGGCCAACCCGTGGCGCATTGGATGATTACAAATGGCGCATTGCATCCTTGCGCCTACACTTATTCTTTTGAACTAGGTGCCATAACTTAACCCATCTCCATATTTTCAACACCAGAGTGGTCTCAGTTTAATTCATAGAGCCTTCACCAACAATACTCTCCGGCAGCTGTAGCACCATCAGTGGGTTCCACGACAACAATCGCCCTCACGTTCGAGAGATCATATCTCACTATTGTAGATTGGTGCTCCAATAACTGTGCATCTTTTGAACTGACGTACACTAATTAATTTAGTTGGCGGGACTGAGTTATTCCTCTTCCTGCCCTAAGCGAAGCAGATCGTACCCCTATCCATACTTTCCAACCCCACCCATGAACGTAAGAAGGTATTTGTGTTGTATATGGCAAATTATCTTGTATGTGAAAAAAACTGACGCATGGTAAGTTAAAGGTTGACCACCCTTGGATTATGGCATCAAAGCATGGAGTTTCCAGTTTTCTTTCGAAATTTCGTTGTTTGCGCAAAATTTGATTTGAAGATGTCCCCTTATGCAACTTTTTTTGGTTTTGAATGTGTGGAAGACGTTACGACTCCCAATAGCGTGGTTCCGGGGAGAGAGGAGGCATTAGATAAAAGAAATATAAACTCTGCACAGATATAAAAGTTTCAACAAAAAAAAGAGTGGATAAAATGAAGCGCAAGAATTTTTATCAGAATAAAAGTTTAAAAATTTGTATTAAAAATGGATGTAACCAGCTAATGAGTCGAAATAGGTTGACTACTTAGCAGTGTAAAGTGTCGCTAAAAATTACATTTTAATTTTTTTAAATTAGATGCGATGTAAAAAACCAACTGAATGTAAAAATGGGTTTTTCCCGCATCAATTCATTTAAATTTAAAATTGTATTATTATTTTTTTTTTTAATTTTGGAGACCCTGATGATAAAAACCGGACACGACATTCAAGTAGGATGGACAGTAAAATGTTAAGAACGACACGCTGGATTCTCTCCCAACAAATGATGACCGAACAAAAGGCGACGGAATGTGATGGTGGGCCGGTCCATTGGTCCCTGGGGCGGCTGGCCACGAATTAATAAACGGTTGGATCGAATGCAATGGATTGTCGCTGTAATCTTAAGTCTGTATGGTTAACTAACATCTCCATCCATCCGCGGGCCTCATTTCGAGTTCAAAAAATGTATAGCGACGGGTGTAGGTATGCTACTGAACTCGTGACCTCTGTCGAAGCCTCCTTTTCAGTCTAGTCACTCTGGGAAAACATACACTTTCGGAATTCTCCGTTTTATGCACTGCAATAGACTCGTCCTTACTGTGTACTAACTCGATCTCGTGTTCTTTCTTTTAACCCCCGACGATGTATGTTTATGGACGATAGATCCATCTATATATATATATATATATATATATATATATATATATATATATATATAATTCTCTTACGTGGCACACAAAAAATACATTATTTTTTAATCGCGTTTTGGCAACACTGTACGATTGTTTGTTTACCACAAAGCCTCGCGCCTCAATTTTATCGGATGAAATTTTTTTGCAAAATAAGCAATAATTAAGGTTGATTGCAATACTTACTTTCAAAGTGTCAAAAACTCTTTTCAGGACCCTTTAAAAAACGGCCATTTTCAGGTCTAACAATTCTAGTTCAACAAGACGCCTGCACTTCAGCTTTCGACAACAAACTCAATGAAAGAATGTGGGTTGGTGGCTCGACTACCAAGGAAATGTACTCACAAATATGATCCGAGTTCTGATTCCAGAAGTACTGTAGAACTTTAGATTTTACAAATTTACACTAGAAAAATATTGTTTTTGGAATATCATATTTCGTACTATACTACTTCTAAATACGTTTTATAGTATCCTTAAAGTTGATTCAAATTGTGCAATTTTGAGTTGTGTCACTTTTCTTGCCGTGGTGCGACATGGCTTCATTGATGCGAGTGAAGCAAGCAAGGTTCGCGCAGCGAATCAATGAGGATTGCAAAGCAATCCTCCGGGGGTTGGTGAGCGTTTGCGAGCAAGGGGCGGACTCCCTAGTTTTATATATATAATTTAAATTGTTCTTGTGAAATTAATTTTCCTGGTGTTCATCTTTAACTTTTCTTTGGTTCTCTTGATTTTATTTATGTGCTTATTTACCTCCATTGCATGGAAATGCTCATCGAACTGACTTATTACATCTGCCTTTTTCTCTTCGGCTATTGTATCCAAACGATTGCAAGGATCTCAAAGGGGCGCTCATTTGGGCTTCGGCACCCCTCGTTCTAAACCTTGTTGAACAATAGCAGAAACAATGAAAGACTGAGGTAGGTATTTGAATCAGCGTCGCACTGGAGCAACGCAACGGGCTAGATGCGACGGGATCCGTCCTAAATCGAAGAGCCGAGGACAACGGTCAGATGACACGCCACTCTCCAAATGTCCATGCCAACGTGAGGACATTGGAGGCCACTGCCGATTCAACATGAACCCCTTGGGGCGCGAAGCTCTCGGTTTGGATTCGCAACTCTCGGATTCCGTTCATCATCCAACCGCTTCGACAGCGGGAAAGAGATCTCGCAGGGGAAGGAGAAACTCGATTAGGAAACTCGGGCAGAACGAGGGCTTCGTCATAGGGATGGAACGTTTTCCTACGAACAAAAGTTCTATTGTTCTCCTCTAAGAGATTAAAAGAAATTACCCCTCAAATGCGCCAGAAAAAAAAAGGTGAGCTCGTTTCTCGGCAGAGTTCATTTTGCGCGAAAGATAGAGATTCGTCAAGTATCGAGTCAATTGTTGGATTCAAAATCTGAATGTTTCCGTTCGATCCCACGCTCTTTGGATGGCGAACCGATTCATGATTCGATTCATTGAGGAATTTCCAGTTTCGTTTTCCTCAAGATGCAACGTACAATGGCAATTACGTTTCATCTCAAAAAAGGCTATCTGGACTAAGGATGCGACATCGACAGAAAAACATCGATGTTCAAAAGTAATACATCGGTGTTGATAAAACATCATTCCAAAAACATCGATGTTTTTAAAATTCAGTGCATTTAAACGTTTTACCCCATTTCTTATAACTGGTTTAGCACCTAGTGATGTGACATCAGCTCCAATACATCGATGTTTTTTATAAAACATCAATGTTTTGAAAACATCGACATCGATGTCGTATTCCTACTTTTCAGGCCCTTCACCTTTGGTCACTTTGGTCTAAAAGTATGTTCAGTTTGCTGATTATGAAAATTATGCTACTTGGTTATTTTTTTAATTCTTATAACGGTACTTTTTTCATATACAAATCATCGACAACGTAAAAACATCGACACGTATAAACATCGATGTTACCAAAGCATCGATTCCAATACATCGATGTTAAATACATCGATGTTTTAAAAAAACCATCGATGTTTTGAAAACATCGACTTCGATGTCGCATCCCTAATCTGGTCTATAAAGCTCACATTACTTACAAATTACAATTTTACGACATAGTTACTTATTTTAGTCCTAAACCCTATCTATTGGTTCGTATGAAATGGAACGCTTATGACTAACTGTTCAAAAAGAGTTCATTTCAGCAGTAAAGGAATCCACAACTCCCTCTGTTCCTGCCGTCTCGATTCGCCACGAGGAAAGTTTGTTTCGCTGCACGTCCGAGAAAAAAAAAGATCGCCTCAAGAGCTCATTCGGGCCACTGAGGCTGGAAGGGTAGTGGATTCGGTCCGTCTGGTACAAAGGGGGGGGGGGCTGAATTGACCTCCAACTGGGTGACGACGGTCCGAGATCGAGGGAAAAGATGCGAGGACGACACCACGTCTTTTGAACAGATGACGAGGCACTCTCTAATGTTACACACCACGCCAACGAGAGAACATCGGAGGTCATGGCGGATTGAACGTGCACCAGCCCCCCCCCCCCTACTTTGTACATGACTGTCTCTGTTCGAGTTCGAACTCTCAACCCTTCAATTGCTACACTTCCAACCGGTCTACCGGGACCCACTATCTTATAGGAGGGTAAGGTAAGGTAATTTTAGTTACACAACGGGTCTTACTAGAGCAACACAACGGGCTATTGACGACGGTCTGGGATCAGTCCCTTAAGGGAAAGGTCCGCGGACAACACCTCGTCATTTTGAACCACGGTCAGATGACGAAAGCAACACCTGATCTGGCACCCCACTCTCCAAACTTCCACGCCCACCCAACGTGAGGACTTTCGGCCACGACAGATTTAAAGTGCATCAGCCGCTTACAAACATCCATGCCCGAAGCAGGAACCTTCCGATCTAGAAGCTAACACCTTACCCACTTTACCGGTTGGTCGGAGGGATCTCTAAAGTTTAATTCAGGTCGATGGTAATTTGAATGAACGTCGTACTAGAGCAGCAGAACGGCTAATTGAGAGAGCAAAAGATCCCTGTGGCGGGTCTGGCGAGGGGATTTTTACGGGAATAGAAGAGAGAGACTCACCCAACATGAGGAAAGGTGCCGCCAGGTTAATCCCGATGAACTCCAGGTCGAAGTACATGATGAGTCCGAAGGCACCCGCCACGCCCATGATGGAGGACACGCAGCCGATGACCCCCAGCCAGGGCTTGCTGGCCACCCAGTCGGCCATCATGCATGTGACGATGGCGAACACCAGCATGATGACCAGGGTCAGGCTGAGGAATGGCACCACGCTCTGCGTGTTCTTCTGCAGCTCCTTGGTGAGCGTGTTGGACACGAACATGGAGAGGGAGAGGGTGTCGAAGTGGTCGTCCAGGGACTCGATGGTCTCCAGGAAGGTGGACTCCCACAGGCGAGCCATGGCCTCGGCGCGGGGCGTGCTCCAGTCCAGGTAGTACATGAGGTTGGCCGCGCTGCAGTTGACCACCACCCCCTGGTCGTCCGTGGCGACGCCCCCCAGGGCGCCCCCCAGGAAGTACACCCTCGAGGGGGTTCGCATGAGGGGGAACGTCAGGGTGGCGTTCTCGCGCACGAGGTACACCAGGTCGAGGACGTCGTTCCGGAAGCAGCTGCCGTCCAACTTCCGGGCACAGATGTCCTGGTACTTCCACAGGCGCTCTTCGAACTCGACGGTCAGGTTCTGCACAATCATGTCCAGCTCGCGGATCTCGTCGAACACTTGCCCGCGCAGGACCCCGAGACTGTCACGCGGGACCACGATCACGCGCCCGAAGTGTCCCGGCCGGGTGATTCGTCCCAGGTCGAAGTTCCTGGACGAGTTCATGGGGAAGAGTGTCTCGACGATCCTGCGCTCCGTCTTGGATCGTCCGTTGGTCGGGGTGAAGAGGTACTCGGGGTCGTCCTCGTACCGGATCCTCTGGAGGCCGGTGCCGAAGATGCACGCCACCAGCACGGGCACCAGGACGAAGTAGCCGGGGGTGGTCGCGATCTGGCGGCCGAGTCGGCGGAAGAGGGATGAGACGACTCGGTCGACCAGGTGGCTGATGCGAGTCATTTCGATCAGTGGACCCTCTCGAAATCCGATTCAAAACTGTCCTCCTCACTGCACCATGACGGTGGGGATAGGACTCCAATGACACACCGCAGCGTTTGTCGAAAGTGCGCTCAGGTTGCTCTCGAAATTAAAAAAACTATACTCCTCAGTGGACCATGGCGGTAGGACGAAGAACACCAACGAAACCTCAGCGAGCGCTTTTCGAGATTCCTCCTTCCAGAGACACCCAATTCAACGTTTGGGTTACTGCACCATTTTCCCTATGGAGCGACACGAGAACACTTACAGATGCACCCACTCATTCGAAGCGATACATCCGCGACTATCCCTCTGGTATACCCTATCCATGTGTGGCCTCCGAATTCACTGCACTGTAAGGTGTAGTTCTCCTTTCGATCGCAGGAGACAATCCATGAAGAGGTATAAATCCAAGAGGAAAATATTTGCCACCAACAGACAGTAAATCCAAACGCGTATTAATTCTCTTTTGGTGTCACCCAATCTCAAACTGTAACACTTCCGGTAAGAATCGGCCGCTGTTCGAAATTCAAAAGTGATACGGCCCGAAGAATCTGTTTCAACTGAAGATCTCCACGCACCACCAATTCAAAGATGAATCCGTCCTTATGCTTCACTGCAGATCGCCCTAAAGCGCCTTCGATACTTCGAAAATCGCTTGAACTTGGATTGCTGGACGCTCTCGGAAGCTTCGACCGACACAGATTCGGTCCTCGCAAAACGTCGGGTAGGTAAGTAATTTAATTAACGTTGTACACGCCGGGCTACTGACGACCCCGGGTGTTTTTCCAGAAACTGCAACAGGCGCTAATAATCCTTCGTAACGATGCCGTAGGAAAAGTTCGACCGCTGCGAGTGGCACGTGAAACTGAATGAACGGCTCGAACCGTTGTTCGGAGCACTCGGTCGCTCGGCCGTGACGTCACAGCGAAAGGCGACCAATCAGTTATCAGGCCAATGGGGGGGGGGGAAGTTCTACCTTTTTGCATCTCTCGCGTGTTCCGGATTGCTGGGTTTTTGTTTCCACAACAGGGTTGGAATTGCTGTTTATTGTTCCATCTCGTTCGATCGTTTGTGGAACGTTTAGGAGAGTGGTTGTCGTGACGTCACGCTGTTTCGGGATGAGTTGAACTGAAGTTGCATCGATCGCGTTTGGGTTTGGATTCGTTAAATTCTGTTGGGGACTAGACCGAGGGTTTTAGATCGAGTTTTTCCGATTTAAGTTTTTGAAAGAAATTAATAGACAATTGGATGGAGAGAGAAAGCTGAAAGTTTTGCCATTTCGCGTCCAATCAGTGCAGAGCGCCGTCTCGTGTCTGCCGAAATTGAAGGGGGGATTATCAATCAAATGTTGCCTTGTCATCTGACCGTGGCTTTGCTTCTTTCCCTTGGGGATTGACCCCGAACCGTCGTCAGTAGACGTTCATTAAAATACCTAAAATTTAACTCGAGATTTGTTTTGTTTTCATTGTAACTCTGAAAGCCATGGATCTACAAAACCCCTCCATACGCCTCAAGAAAACTCTAACGAAATCCTCCAATAAGTCACATAAGGGAGGTATTTCAATTAACGTTTCAACACAAGGGGCTATTGAACAATGAACATTGGGACCAGATGACACCACCTGAGCCTCCCCCCCCTCCCCCCTTCTCATCAAAGGGGAGATTCATGAAAAGGGAAACAAAGGTTACATGATTGCGTCGAGATGATTTGTCCTATTTTTCGACACACACAGCAACCGTTTTTCATCCCGTTTTCGAAAGTCCTTCGATTGAAGGGACAACACAAAGCATTAGGAGGACTCTCACTTCATTTTGGAAGTTTGGAGAGTGGGTTGCCAGCTCAGATGTTGGGTTGGTGTGGAAGTTTGGAGAGTGGGGTGCCTGCTCAGGTGTTGCTTCGTCATCTGACCGTGGTTCAAAATGACGAGGTGTTGTCCTCGGATATTTCCCTTAAGGGACTGATTCCGGACCATCGTCAATAGCCCGTTGTGTTGCTCTAGTACGACGTTAAGTAAAAATTACCAAAAAATTATTGCCAGCTCAGATGTTGACCTCGTCATCTGTCCGTGGTTCAAAATGAAGTGGTGTTGTCCTTCCCTTTCGGGGTGCCAATAGTCCGTTGTGTTGCTCCAGTGTGACGTTTAATGAAATATACCAATTAACCACGACTCAAAAAAAAAAGGCTAAAAAGGAGTTAACAAATGCCATTTCCAATAAGAATCACGCTCGAAAATGCCCCCGCATAGATCTGCTTTTAATTATCGGTGTTAAACGCAATTTCCTTCGATTCACAATTCATATTCAAGTCGACCCAACTTTGTTCTTATTCGTGGCAATGGATCCGTAGAGCAGAGTATCGAGCGCAATTCTTGTTCGTAAGAGAGTGTGTTCATTTTACCACACTCGATGACCCAAGAACCGATTCTTTCGAAAGAATCTGTGAATTCCTTTAGTCTCTTTTCCTTTGGAACGATTATATTTGTCTTCACTCCAAATAGAATTCTTTACTTGAGATAGAATTATTTGGAACGATTTTATTTTGCTCATTTCCTGACTATATAGTCGTCTGGGAAAAGGTTCAATGGGTTCACGAAAGTCAAAACAGGTTCGAAGTCATGCAGAACACAGCGGGTTGGAATAATGAACTATTCTATTATTAACAGTGGAATGATGAACGATTCTATTTGTCCCTGCTTGAATAACAATTCTTTGGAATGATTCTATTGACACCCATTCTGTAGAATAGAATCCCCTGAAAATATTGTATTTTGCTCTCTCTCTTTTCCTGACTCCATAAAACTTTGGGAAAAGGTTCAGCGGGTCGACGAAGGTCAAAACAGGTTCGAAGACATGCAGGAGGACTGGAATAATTTGCGCTCAAAGAATGGCTTTCACCTTCTCAGACGGGATTTTTAGAATCCGAAATGAGGGTGTGAACTCAACCATTTCTGTATTCAAAATTCGTACATACCTTAACTATGAAATCAATGGATTGGTTTAACGCTGAGCTCAACTGACTCTATTGTAACTGTTAGGTCTGGAAAAATCATCCTACGCCAAACCGAAAATGTTTGGCTACGTACTCTAATAAACGTTGTCGCACTGGAGCAACACAACGGGCTATTGTCGATGGTCTGGGATCCGAAACATCCGAGGTCCACGGCATTTTGAACCCCAGTGACTCTTCCAACCACACAAGAGCACTGTACAGTGGCATCCCGAAACGGATGAGCAACCGGTGGGTCCAACACGAGAGCGTCGTCGGGTGCACAGGCTCCTGATGGGTTAACGTCCTACTAGAGCAACACAACGGGCTATTGACCCTTAAGGGAACGAGGACAACACCTCGTCTTTTTAAACCACGGTCAGATGACCAAGCAACACCTGAGCTGGCACCCCACTCTCCAAACTTCCACGCCAACCCAACGTGA
Source organism: Metellina segmentata (assembly GCA_947359465.1). NCBI lineage: Eukaryota > Metazoa > Arthropoda > Arachnida > Araneae > Tetragnathidae > Metellina > Metellina segmentata. Next base: position 116,538,259 of record OX375882.1, on the reverse strand, counting down.
GGACTTTCGGCCACGACAGATTTAAAGTGCACCAGCCGCCTCTACACCATACGCTAACAAACATCCATGCCCGGATTCGAACCAGGAACCTTCCGATCTAGAGGCTAACACCTTAACCACTATACCGGTTGATCGGCAAGGCTCAGATGGGAACCGTCGTTCAAAACTACGCCAAGACATGAAAGGCCACTGGGGATTTAGCGTGCGTGGTCCATCGATGTCAGTCCTAGTTGTGTTCGGCAGAAAGCCAGTGGGTATTCGCAAACGAGGGGGCGAGTTCCGAGACAGTCCGCTTCCAAGTGGAAAAGGGTTCGTAAGGGGAGCGGGGAGCAGGAAAGTGCAGAAAATAGAAAGTGCGAGGAGGAAAACGAAAGGGTCATTCGAGCGAAAGTGGGCCGGGCTATTTATAGGCTCGCATCGCGTGATCCCGACCCAACAACAGGTGGCGAGGAGGAAACTCGCAACCTGTCTGCGAGTGGGGGGAAGGGAGGTGGACTGCCCGGAGTATTTTTAGCTTTCTTGGGGGGGGGGGAGGGAAACGGCACGCGTCCAATCGAACGCTTTTGGAATACCATTCGAAGTCACCTTCTAGGACAGCAAATCGGTCGAGGACAACTACAGGTGGTCTTTGAACTTCCTACGGTTTTGCAAAACGGTATAGGTAGGTATTTCAATCAACGTCTTACTGGAGTAACGGGCTATCAACACTGGATTCAACCTTTCGGGCCAGAACTGGGATTTGGGAGGTGATTGAATGACATGCTTTCTCTCAATGGGTTCGAAAGATTCCTCTCGGCTCAATCCATTCGTCAGATGGATGGATGGAATCATTCTGTTTTCCACAAACGGACCGATGGTTCCCAAGGGGAAGAAAAATTCACTCTAGTTTTCAACCGCTATGAGGTCACACCTGAGCTGGCTCCACAAATTTCCACACCCTTCAGGACATTGGTGGCCAAGACAGATTGACCGTGCATCAACCAACAACCCCCAGAAGGTTGGTTTCGAACACTCCGGTTGTTAATCTGTTACCCTTCCGACCGGATTACCGCGGCTCCTCGAAGAGTAATGCAAGTTTTATTTCAAGTGAGTAGGGCGATAGGATAGTTTCGCTTTCATGTCACGCTACGTCCATGACGGATTCGGTAGACTTCAGAGACACTACTCGCGTTAGTGACAAAAGGAGAGAATTGTAGCGCGTGCGGAAGGGAGTCCCGGAATGGGTTGAAGTCTCGTGGAAAGCAAACTTGAAGGGATTTCCCACTCGTGCCTGGGGTTAAATCATGGGTTATCCTAAAGCCTGTCTTCCCCATCAAGTTTTTGCATCAATACATCGAATTCAGTTTCTACTAATCTTTCCCTTCGGGTCATCCAAAGACCGTTGTGTTGCTCCAGTAAGGTATTAATTAAAATACCTTCTTTTTAACAGCACACTCGTTTTCTTCTCGGTTGTCTCTCGGGTAGGTCGGTCGGAAGAGTGGCAACCGGAGATTTGCGGATCCGACCCCACATATTCCGAAGGGGGCACCTGAAATTTTTCTTGACCTCCAATTCGTTGGCGTCACGTGGAAGAGTGGGATGCCAGCTCAGGTGTGCATCTCACCGTGGTTCAAAATGACAGGTTGTTGTCTTCGGATCTTTCTCTTATAGGGGGGTGGATCCATCCACGTTCCGGAGAGCATCCTAAGCTGGCAGTTTTTTCAGATTAGCTCGATGTTTTCTGAAGTTTCTTGGAGGTGGGAGCCAATCAGAAGGTCTGCTGGGATCACGTGACGATTCTACTTGAGATTCCTGCCGGGATGCGACGATTGGGCGTACAATGCGAGAGGTAGTATTTAGTTAAAGTTAAAGTTGAAAAAAGGTGCTCATAAGAGGGGTCTAGGATTAACAATGGCTCTTGGCCGCGTTTACGGTTTCTCCGACGAAAGTCATAACTGTAGAACCTCGGGGCATTAAGAATTATCCTGAGTGTGGAATTTTGAAGGTTTTAAAGTTTTTGAATATGGGTTTTTGCAGTATATCCCCAGACATGACTGTCATAGCTGATAACGGGTCTCAACATGGTTTTCTAGATGAGTCTTAATAGGTAATTTTGATCTGCCAGCCATTAGGTTGTAGAGGGTTTATCTGGTCAAAAGAAGCTTAATCTCAATTGATTGAATACGTAAATTCCAAGTTAAATGTGACTCCAAGGTAGATACAGTTCGGGGAGCATGTAATATTATTTCCACATAGTTGAAGAGTAGGAGGAAATGGCATTATCTTGTAAATAGAATTGCTTGACATAATTTGCCCACGTTAATTTTAATTTTCCAATCTATGAGCCAGGGCACACGTGTATGGAGGTATTTTGTTAGTGAGAGAACAAGTCAAGTCTTTATTTCTTGCTTCCGGGGGGGGGGAGACGTTCTCCTCTGTAGCGTCTGTCCATCGTTAGGGTCCAGATTGTAGATTGACTCATATCTGAGAAGGCGACTTGTTGCCAATCGGTTGTGTCGGTGGGCCCATTGTAGCCGGAGGCGTCGGTGGTTCAGCGTCAAGGGAATCCTGCGCAGAGGAATCCATGCACGTAGCTCATGGAGCAGCAAACGAACCTTGGGGGGGGGAAGCAGAAAATGACACACCTGTAGACGTGCTCCTATGTTTCGCCGCCTACGCACGAAAGGACGGTGTAACCTGGTTGGAAGAGTAACGGATTAGCAACCGTGCGAGTTCGTATGCAACCAAAGACCGTCGTGTACACAGGGGAGATGGTACACATTCGATCTGTTCTCAAATCTCCTCAAGTTGGACTGGTGTGGAAGTTTGGAGAGTGGGGTGCCATATCAGGTGTTGCCTCGCCATCTGGTTCAAAATGATGTGGTGTTGCCCTCGGATCTTTCCTTTGGGGGATGGATCCAGGTCCATCGCCAACTACCGTTGTGTAGCTTCAGAGCGATGTTCATTAAAATACCTCCTGCAATCTTAGAGTCTTCGTCAAGATTGCTCAATGTACTATTTGTAACGTTCAACTATTTGTAGCCCAGAATAGATGAAGAGTTGATCCCCAATTAAATGATGGACGTTACGAGTGAAAACTAATGTGACCCGCGTTTGGTTCAAATGAGCGACTTGTTTGTTTCCCACCCAGCAATTGCATTGGAAACAAACGATGTGTCTCCGGAGTGTGACACAGCTGGAAGGGGTGGGAGGTGTTTCAACTAACGTATAGCAACACAACGAGCAGTCAGAGGCGGACGAAGGGAAAGATCCGAAGACAACGTCATTTTGAATCAGATGGACATTAATAAGCTGGCACTCTCCAAACTTCCACACCAAAAAAAATTGGAATGTTTCAATCAAAACCGCTTAAAATTAGATAAGGTATGGAAGAGCTTTTTTGAAAAGGCGTTTTGCATATGAATGAAATCCTCACTTAATTCCCTTTCAATTCATTCTTCTTCCTCGAATTTGTGTAATCGAGTGACAAATCCCGTGAAATATTTCGAGCGAAAACCGAGAACTGTGACAGAAGAATAGAATATTCTCTCAGCCGCTTTGTTCGATTCGAATCTCACGCCGACGATCCATCTGCACCCAATCGATTAAAAAAAAAAGAACAGTTTAACGTATTAAGAACATCCCCGGGAAACGTTCCAGAACGCGATTTCGAACGAGGAAAGAGTCCGAAGTAGGTTACAGGCTGGAAAGTGAAATCGTTTGGGGGGTTGCGTCGGGAGTGTTTCGGGGTGAGGTCTTCTAAGAGGAAGCTTGGTGGCCTATTTGAACAGAACCTGCCTTCGGCGACCACTGCGAGGGACGACTTTCCTCCTGCAACACTTGACACAAATCTATTTACAAGTATTTTTAGATCAATCCTTTCACTTTACTTCACACGCGGAATCGAAATTTTTCACATTTCCAAATAGTTTGAGGATTCCTTACAAGTCAAATTGGATAGAAATTCCTCACTAGTCAACAAAGCGACAAAGTTTTGAGGGAAGCAAATTCTATGGCATTCTCGTAGAAGATAATAAATTCCATCCAACCCTTTGTACACGACAGTCTCTGCCCTTCGATTTCGTTACTCTTCCGACCCTGCCTCATGGACTTTTCAGAATCTGCCTCCTGTGGACCCGTTTCTGCAGTTCATTCAATAAACAAGAATCCTTCGGGGGGTTGATCCAGTCACCAATAGCCAGATGGTGCTCTAGCGACGGGGAACGAATAGAGCATGCCATATATATCAACTCATGCAAGTGCACTGAGTATTTCAATGTGATAAAGTACCTTTAGAATTAGCACACTCTCCTATTTGAGAGGAAAACCTAAACATGCAAACAGTTCATTTTCAAAGGGGACAGTTTCCTTTCAACAGTTTCTTTTGTTTTCAAATTCACAACAAAATGTTTCACTGTACATTATTCCAATACACATTAAAGATTCATTAAAGAAATCAATTTTCCATTCACAATAATTAAAAAATTCAACTTCTTTTTAAGATATTTCAATATTTTTAAATTCCTACTCCATCTGAACATTTATATTTTTTTTCAACTATTTATGTATTTATCTTCCATGAAGTGTTCCTCACAGTTTTGTGCAGGGGATTACATGTACCACAGCTATTCATTTTTGTAACAAATATTTCTGTAACAAACACTGAAAAACAGCACATAAAAAACAGTCATAGTTGAATTGAGCAATTTTTTTTAAATAGTTTTTTTCCGATACTTATTCATCAATTACAGTGGAAGCCATTTAAAAAATAATGGAGTCCTGCAAAATAAAATGTTGAGAAAAAGCACTTTGAAGTTTCAAATGTTCTCGGCCGCCCCTCCACGTCGCTACGACTCGCAAACGTTGCGCGCGCATTCCTTAAAGTTGTATAACTAATAAAGAATAATAAAAAATATTCAACATTTTGATCCATTTGAGGGAATTCTGCCCCCTTCAAAATAAATTTTAGTGTTGAGTTCAGAAAACAGAGATGGTTACAATTCTTTTGGAATGGAATGGGGCATTCGAATTCCATTTTTCCTTATAGATTCCAATCAAATGATTCCTTTACAATTCAAAGAAATTTCTATTCCGAAGAATTCCATTCCTATTCGGTTTAATTATGTTCGGAGGGAATTGTTCCAGATGAAGATTCCATTTTTAAATGCGCAAAGTCTGCTCACCTCGTTTGAAGGTAGCGCGCAAAACAAGTCACTTGAGTGGATTCGAAAACGGAAATATGTTGTCAGTGGACAAAATCACAACCCATAACATTTAAACCCCAAAATTCATTCTTTCGTCGTCCGGTGCAGACCAATCGAAACGAGACATTGCATGGCGAATGAATCATTTAATCCACTCGTTGTTACTTAAAGAATGTCAGAAGTTCCTTCTCAGGGCACAAAACGTTACCACACTCTAGAAGCTCCGTTTCATTGGCGTCGCAAAGTGAACGGTCGAGAAATAATGCCACCATCCACGGAAGTTCGAAAACGCGGTAACGATAACACCCACCCAGTAATATCGCTCGAGAGTTAATAAGTTTTCCACCAGGAGTCAGCAAAGATCAAAGGGTTGCAACTTTTGGGGAGATTTCTCCGAGACGATTGCTTGACCCTCTGCCCTTCTATTCGCTCTCTGTGGTATTTTGCCTCCATAGCTTCCCTTGACCCCCATCTCCCAGTATCTGCGTTTCCACCGGAACAGAGGGGAACGCCACAAAAAAGGAGAGAAATGTACTTCAGATGAGAGAAGCAAATGTTCAGAGACTGAGACTGAGAGGAAGATCGGGATGGAAGCATTCTCTCGGAAACAAATGGAGGTACTGCGTTCGAAACGTTGAAAGCGTACGGTACTTAATGAACACTTTAGAAGCAATCGAAGTGTGCTGAGTTTTTCTTTTTTTGCCCTCTATTGCTACCCCTAAGATCTCGATGCTTGAAAATGCGAAAGAAAAGGTTTGTGCTCTATTACACTCTCAATTGAAACGAAGCACTCATTCATTCAATTGAGTGCTTCGGAGATTTAGAAAATTTGGTATAGTAGGCACAACACGCAGGAATGGGCCCCTCGTGTCCATCATAAAAACTAATTTTATAACAATAATTAGTACTTACCTATTAGCTTGTCGACCGTTGCAAAGACATCACCCAAATGTGTGCCGTCACATCACTTATAACTCTTGGCAAATCAAAACAAAAGTAAAGCAGACGGAAATTAAAAACAATAATAATTAAATAATTAATATAATTACGCAAGAATGTGATACAGTGTGGAAAACGGTCGACGGGCTAATACGTAAATACCCAATAGTTTAAGTAACTACTTACCTCGAAGTAACAACCAATTGAGAGAACGGTGTGAACTTTTCGTATAAAATTTTATAAAGGACTATACTTGGAAAGGTATATTTATATGGTCAGATGGCAAAATGCTGTTAGTCACTTTTCCCAAAAAATTGACCCATCCTGGAGTCTTTTTTGGGTACAGCTACACTCTACGTTTATGAGTGATGGTAACGGACTTGGCGATTTTTTTGGCGCACTTCTAAAGTTGCCAAGGAAAAAATTATTTTCTAACTCTTTTTCTGTCACAGATTTTTTTCTTTTTGCAATACACTTTTTAAGCACATTTCAGAACGTTTTAAAAAGTATATTTTTTAAAAACTTTCATAAAAAGTAGCAAGTTTAAGCAATATCAAAACACATTTGTGAACCAGCAGAAAATTAAGCTACGAATGTTGGGTAAGAATAGCCTGAAACTTATGAATTACACTGAATACAGTGGGCATGTTGAAAAAGAAAAATATTTACAAAAGAAAAAAAGCAAGAAATAATACAACCTGATAACGTCAGAATTATTTCGTAAAAAAATAATGAAAACGAAAGTGGTCAAAAAAACAAAACTCTTAATCCTATCGTGAAAACTATTATAGTAAAATAAAAATTCCACAGCTGTCAAAATACAAATAAATGGACGAATGGTATCACAAAAAACGATTTAAGAGGACCAATACAATCAAAGGATATTTTAAAAACAAAATAACCAATGGGAGAAAAGAAAAAATTTCAAACGAATCAATGAAATCAAACGATTTTAACGGATTTTGGAAGAACTTACTAGAATATTCAAAATGAAAATTTCCGCTTGCCGAGGTTGCCATGAAAACCACAACAACAGTAACGAAAGATGGGTTGCTTTAATTTATCGTAACTCGCTACTAGAAGTGCGCCAAAACAATCGCCAAGCCATCACTCATAAACGTAGAGTGTAGCTGTACCCAAATCAAAAACCACAGACACACATGTTGAATTTTGAATCTTAAAATTGCTGTCAGGAAAAATTTAAAAAGTGGCTTATAACATTTTGCAATCTGAGCACAGATTTATTAAAATAAACATTTTGTTATAGCCAAAAAGAAATGCTTAAACTGCTCTCCTAGAAAACATGAATTAGTGTAAGTTTACTTCCAAGATACAGAATTTTATTAAATATTAAATTATATAAATTCTTATTGAATTAGCAATTATTAATTCTTAAAGAATATATTTATAAATATTCATTCATAATTTTAAAAAAACTGTAAATCTATATATATAATACTCAAATACCACTCTCTCATCACTGTATCTCAAGAACTACAAGTACTAGGAAGCTGAAATTTTGCAAGGTAGTTCTCCTTATACCGTAGGGATGCACTAAGAAAGGATTTTGAAAAATTCGTCTCGGAAGATGCCTAAAATTGACCCAAGACCTAAGCCAAAAACAATTCGAAATCGCCATAGAAATAGCATTGAGTATAAAACGATTGCTATACGCAGCTCAGATTGCTTTACCAGTGTTTATCAAAAAACATAAAACATTTGATTTTACGTAACTTACATTTTGTAATGGAACACGACAACATAAAAGAAAAACCCATTGATCGTAAAAGCGTAATTTTACTTTTCAGTATCTGGCAACGTCAGAATGAATGTTTAATTTTTTAATTTAATTTAAATTCTTTGTTTGGGTATTTGAGTTGAGAGCGAGATGTTGCGGTCATATTTGAAGATTCTTTTGCTTATAAATCATTATTGTTTGAATTAATAGTGTTGTCTTTTGTCGAATTGTTCTATTTCAGAATATATTCAGGAAGTCAAAAAAACACGTTAGAACAGATTTTTTTTTTTTTCATAATTTTGCATTTTTTCAAGGATTGTAATTTTGTTTTCCGTTTGCATTATGTGTTTCGGTATATTACCTATTGCAGAAATATTATTCAGGAGTTAGATTTTAATGATTTCTTTATTTCCTGCAAAATATCACTAGACATTGATAATTCCTTGGTGGTATATGTATATTTCGACCCACTTTCTTTAAATCTCTGGTTTAATACGTAATGATGTGTAGATTGCTGTATCTTAAAATAAATAAACTATACACATCAAAATATTTTTAAAACATGTTTTTTTCTTATTTTAAAATAACAAGTAAATTTTTTTTAATAACTTTAAAAATAAGATGGGTTACGTTAATTTGAAACGGGTAGTCATACGTTGTAGTTGAAATATATTTTAAAATTTTGATATAGCTTTTCATTGAAAGACGATTAAAATCAACTAAATTTCATTTGTTTTTCGTGTCTTATTGCGTGTTATTGAAGGCTCTACTTCATAGTCAAGTAACAACTACATTCTAAATAGGTACGTGCTTTCCATTTAGAAACCGAATTCCGGTGAATTTAAAAAAGTACCATAAGAGTTCCATCTAAAACTATATGTCTGTTGAAAAGAAGGGAATTTTAAACAGGACTTGTTGATATTGGAATAATATCACACTTAGTAATTTTAAAACGTTGAAATTTGTTGTATTAAGTGACAGAAAGTCGAAGTTGCTTACTCTACTTATTGAAGTTTTTCTTACCCAACTTAGATACATGTGAATCATTCGTGGAACGCAGTGCTTTTCGTTTTATAAAGTGCTGTAAATTAAAAAGTGCTGTTTATTAAAAAATTGTTATGGATTGAGTTTAATTTGTCTACACTTATGACATTTATTTCTATCACAAGCTCTGTTATATCACCTGCCATTTAATGGAATTTTCAGGAATTAATGCGTTTGCTTGAAATTAAATAAGTCACGAAGGCTGTAAATTTTTAGCCCCCTTGGAAAAATAGAACGGGGGTGTTGGATGGGTTCTTTCTCTGTTGCTTCCAAAATCCTAAAAAGTCAAGTCAGCAGTTTTTAGTCCCAAGATAATTTATTACATGTAAAGGGACACGATGAATAACTTATAAATTACATGACCATAAATCATTGCCTGCTTAATAACGATGGTAGCGCAGATTAACTTAATCCGGAAGAAAAACCAATCAGTCTTTTCCCGCTCGTCTTTCTCAAAACTCCCCCTTGATCTTCGTAACCCTTCGCTCGGTTGTCACTCGCCAACCACTCCAGTTGGCACTCGCCAATCTCTCCACTTGGCGACAGCTTCCTGACAGCGGGTTAATATGTAGTCTATCATACCCACAGGGTTCTAAAATATACGTGTACCAAATGTGGTGTAGATTGGATAAAAGGTGGATTAGTATCGAGAACAGACAAAGGTCTCAACTCTGCTTTATATATCTAACAGAAGTTCCGTTATTCCACCTGTAGCTGAATGGAATTTTCAAGAATAATCGCGTCTCTTTAAACTAAATTACCCAAGAATGCCGAAACAATTTAATTTACCATCCTCTCACATTGATGATGAAATTCGAAAATATCGCATACTAGGTGCAAGAATGACACAAGTAAAACATATTCATTGGGAAATTAAGTGCAAGAAAATTCGCTATTTTTACTGAAAATAATTGGATGAGAATATTCGTAGTCACTCAAAAACTCAAAATAAACTTCTGTTGTAGTCATATTAGAAAAAAAAAACTTTCAGCAAAAGTGCGACGAATATAAAATGGATTATACAGATGGATACAGCATGTATGTATATTGTAGAAGTAAATTGTAGAAGCGACAGAGAAGTTCAAATGGATATTAAATTTTTTTTCCTGTACATTGAACCGATGTTTCAGCTTTATTTTCCAGTTCGTCAAACCAATTTCTTGCTATCTGGACGAAGTTTTCCAGGGAGTTGTAAAGTGGGACAATGGCTTCTACAGTGTAAATATAGGATCGTAAACCTTTACTTGTAGAGTTCACTCTTTGTACTAAAGTATCCCAAATTACAGTTAGCAGGGCATTTTCAAATGCCTGAATTTTCTTACATAAGCATTTTGCTGCAGCACTTTCATCACAATTTTCACTTAGTGTTCTTAAAGTTTCGGAAATAATTTGATATCCTTTTCTTAAGGCTTTTACTGCGTCCGCATTTGCTGACCATCTCGTTCCTGATAAATACTTTAAGGTAAGCCCATCAACATGTTTGAGGTTGCTGGTTAGCACTTCCCATCTATGAGGTGATCCTGAAAAAAAATTGTGCAGTGCTTAAAGAAATCTAAAATAAGAGATGGATGCTTTGTAGGATTCAACTGCATTGAATCCGAACTAAATTGGGCGAATGTCCTGAGCAAGGAACATATTGAACTGGAGGATACTCCTTTTTAATGCTTGTAAACCTGAGTATTTCCCTGCCATGTTGCTTGCATTATCAAAAGACTGTGCTCATTAAACAGCTCAGTAATTGTTTCCCATAAATGCTCAGCAGCATGACTAGGGATGAGAACAAAAGTGATGAAATATGTTGATATATCGCAACACACATTTGGTCTATGTGTGTAAGTCTGGGGTCGAGTCAACAAGAATGCCCAAGTTCCTTGCCTTCTTCACCTCAGCGACAATTTGCTTTGTTACTTGATTCAATAGAATTTAGAGAAGGTCATCTCCACTGTCCCTTATAGGCCCAGCCAGGAAAGGATCATAATTAGCTCCAGAATACCCGAAAAGTTGCCATTTTGGTTCGAACTAAAACTTTCACTGTCCCAAAAAAAGTCATCTCTGAGCAATTGATTGTATAAGATCCACATCTCTTTTTAGCACATTCCTCTAGTACGCTCTTTCGCTGTCATTTTCTTTAACAATTCTATCCTTCCTGAAGAGTTCATTAGGTGAGCAGATAGCTGCTTTATACAGTGTCCATGTATTTTCCTGAGAAGACGGCTAACATTATGCCAATCTATGAGATCAGTTGTGCATGGTGCATTATGCATCTATGAGATCAGTTCAGCATCACTACTGTCGCTGAAAAGCTTGCACGCATAGCAAAATAAGGAATCGGCTTCCCTCGAATATATCACTCAATGCCTTGCGATGACTTCTTTTTTTCGGTAAAAGTTACTTGGTGTACACATTTTGCCTCCAAACATTCTCCCTGAGTCGTTAAGGAACTCTATATTCTGGCTAGGTTTGTTCGTTGCAAAATATTCTCCCAAGCTGTTGGTGGTAGATGGCCACAGAGCTGGATTACTGTCGAATTCTGAAATAACTTTTGGTACAGCTACACTCTACGTTTATGAGTGATGGCAACGGCTTGGCGATTTTTTTTGACGCACTTCTAGTAGCGAGTTATTATAAATTAAGGCAAACCATCTTTCGTTGCGCTTGTTGTGGTTTTCATGGCAACCTCGGGATACGGAAACTTTCGATTATCATTTTGAATATTCTAGAAAGTACTTCCAAATCGGTTTGATTTCATTGGTTCGTTAGAAATTTTTTCTTTCCTCCAATTGGTTATTTTATTTTTTAAATATGCTTTGATTGCATGGGTCCTCTTAAATCGTTTTCTGTGATACCATTCGTCCATTTATTTGTATTTTGACAGCTGTGGAATTTTATTTTATTATAATTGTTTTCACGAAAGAATTAAAAATTTTTTTTTTGACTATTTTCGTTTTTATTATTTTTTTACGAAATAATTCTGACGTTATCAGGTTGTATTATTTCTTGCTTTTTTTTTTCTTTTGTAAATCTTTTTCTTTTTCAACATGCCCACTGTATTTAGTGTAATTGATCATTTTCAGGGTATTCTTACCCAACATTTGTAGCTTAGTTTCTCTGCTGGTTCACAAATATGTTTTGATATGTGCTTAAACTTACTACTTTTTGTGAAAGTTTTTAAAAAATATACTTTTTAAAACGTTCTGAAATGTGCTTAAAAAGTGTGTTGTGAAAAGAAAAAAATTTGTGACAGAAAAAGAATTAGGAAATAATTATTTCCTTGGCGACTTTAGAAGTGCGCCAAAAAAATCGCCAAGGCCGTTGCCATCGCTCATAAACGTAGAGTGTAGCTGTTCCAATATGTCCAATATGTTTATTGTCGCACTCTAATAACTTTTCTGCCTTTATCTTTCTTTTGGAACACCCTGATCGATAGTTTCGTCTTGACATTATAAAATATTGAATTAAATAAGTATTATGTATTCGAAAATTGAGTAGTTATTCAAATCGTCGAAAGCACTCAAGAGCTAGTTTCCAAATAAGAAAGTAAAATCACTTCACTTCTCTTCCCCCCAAAAAATTTCTAAAATAAAATTATTTGTATGAGCGCCAGGTCACGGGTTAAATATTAAATGGTACAGCTACAGTCTACGTTTATGAGCGGTGGCAACGGTCTTGGCAATTATTTTTTTTTGGCGCACTTTGAAAGTCGCCAAAGAAAGAATTACTTCAAATTATTTTTCTTTTCCATAAAGACAGATGGGTTGCCTTAATCTAACGTAACTCATTACTAGAAGTGCGCCAAAAAATATCCAAGTTCGTTGCCACCACTCATAAACGTAGAGTGTAGCTTTACCTATTAAAATTATTTGCAATTTAGAAAGTAAACTAAAAAATGTTTCTGTAACCGATAATAGATATTTCTGTTGTTTTTTTTTTCCTTTGATTTCATTCAATTTATTTCACTATTCTTTTAAAAGTAAGACTTTATTTACAACCAATCAGCAGCTTCTTTCATTCACAAACCTGAAAGGTTATGTGTGATTGGAAGAACTGGATAGATTTGCTTAACTAGTCCGACTAAACTCCGTAACTATACCTAGAAATGTTACGGGGTTCGGTTGTATCGTTACCGTTACATTGCAATAAAGTTTAGATTTTTATTTTCCCTTTTGAAAGAAATTATCCAAAAAAAATTCCAGAAAATGCAAAAAGTTATTTTTGTTTTTAATTTTTAGATAATTTTGAAACTTTGGGGACCCCCTAAATTATGGGGCCTAATCGCAAATCAGTTCAGCCTGATCTGCTCCAAACTCAAACTATCGAATGTACGAGTCTGACACTTTGGATCGGAGTTGCGACACCAGATGGCAGCACCACTCATCCAGAAGCGCGTTCCTGCGGGTTGCATATTACCAACCTTACTGAAGTAGAAGACATGGGCAAATTTTAAGCGGGCTGATTCGTTGGTTTCAAACTGTCGTCTATGACGTTTCTACGTGAAGTCATAAATGGTACGTGATGCCTTACGTGTGTTTCAGTCAATTATTGTTGGTTGTGTCAATTATTCAGCAAGTTTCATAATCGTATTTAAATGAAAGCCACAATTCACAAACATAACTTTATTGAACAAAGCCAAACGTGCTCTCTTGGTTATATATAAAAAAACTATATGTTTCAAATATCTATAGAACGAGCACTTTTACAGTAATGGTTACAGTTAACACATCACATCCTCCTTTTTAACTTGTATAGTAAATAATAATACATATAAAACACTTCAAAAATCAAGAAACAATCAATAACATATATAATCACTTAAATACTTGGGTCGTCTTATAGTACGACCTGATTGGCGAGCATGAGGTTTAGTCACAGTATTAGATAACGGCGCAGTACTCGAATCAATAAATGTTTTTTTTATTATCTGGAAGATTATCGGAAATATTATAGTAAAATGAATGGGAGGTCTTGGATAACCTTAAAAACTTTCGGTTTCTCACTAAGACTCTTCCAAAGTTTGTTCTAATATTATATGACCTGGGGTTATTGGTTAAAGACAAAATAGTAGCGGGTTCCCATAATTTAGTTTTTATGTTCTGAACAGTGATTTTGTCTCCAGGCTGAAGTTCTTTCAAATTCTTACTGGATCTATCGTAATAGTGCTTCTGGTGCATTCTCAACATTTTTATATCGACATCTTTAAAGAGTTCAGGGTTCAGAAGTTTATTACTAATGGGCAACTTGGTTCGTAATCGTCTATTAAACATTAGCTGGGCTGGTGATAAACCTAATCCAGATATGGGTGTATTTCGATATTCTAATAATCCTACTGAAGGTCGCGTATATAGTATATAGTAAAGTATAGTTGACGAGTCATAGTAAGCAGGGGTCTAGTCTAAAATTTTTTTGAATTTTAAGATTTTTGGCTACAGATATATGAATCCGAAAAGCATTGCACAAAGGGGTAAATGGGTATGTAGTGTAACAATGTTGAACAACTGGGTTGTATAAGTTTTGGCAGGAAGGATATTTTAAGAAATCTGAATATCGTATAAAAACAAATATTCTTTTATTTCTTGGTTATTTGATTATATACAGTGCCGTTCTGTTAAACAGACAATTTCAGAACATAACCAGAGTCTCCACCGGAGACTTACTTCCAAAATCTAGGGCGTCGCTAGTACGCCCTCGAAACAACGACCAAACTCTTCTCGAGTCTGTCAGAGAATCCCCTTACAGACCCAGCACTCCCTGCTCCAAGCCTCGAAGCTCCGGTCCGTGGGAAAAACCCTTGGGCAGTTTTCCACCGCCTCAAAACTCAACTCCAAGATAGGAGCTCCCCTGCCTTTTCAGTTCTATCCCCACAGAGGGGCTGGCCATTGTCCCACAAGGAACGATTTCAGCCAGCCAGGCGACTGGTGAAACAAGAGGTCCTTGTCTCACTACGCCACAGCCCTTCCCCCATAAAAAAATTTCCTTGTTATGACGAGGAAATTCCAGCAAGGTACAAGTGAGCCTATCCAGAAAATTCGTCCGAGAGGCAGATCCTTAAATTCCTCACAGTTCCTTTACAATAGTGATACACTATCACATAGCAATAGGAAATTTAACTAATTCTTTTAACAAAAGGCCCACCTCTGCTCAGTAAAGGAATCTCTCTAGAAAATAGTTTTAGGCTCAAACCATTTAAACGAAAACTCTAACACTCCACGAGACAGCTAAATTACTCTGCTCTCCTACTTTTCGGTAAAGGGTTTTATCAATCCAATGCAGAGATTAATTACTTAACTTTATCTACATTTGAAACAAATCACTCTGCACAGAATGCTAACCCAAGAAAATATAACTAACCAAAAACAAACATTAACTGACACAAAACAAAAATTTACACAATTTAAAATTCATCTTATACACTAACCCGTTATAATTTCATGAAAAAAAATTTTTTTAAGGAGGCTGTCTACTCAGATTATCGGCATTTCCGTTGTTTTCCCCGGCTCTCTGTGAACAATTGTGAAATTGTATTGCTGCAAACATAGAGCCCATCGGGTCAGCCGCGAATTGCTCCCCATCATTTTATTTAGGAAAGTCAGTGGGTTGTGGTCCGTTTCAATTTAAAATTTTTGTCCGTCCAAATAGTAATTTAATTTTTTTAAACCATATACAATAGCAGCCAACTCTCGCTCCACTGTACTGTAGTTCTGCTCTGCTCTCGAGAATTTTTTACTCAAAAACAAAATAGGGTGCTCCTCCCCTTCTAGGTTCTGGGACAGTCCAATTCCCGCACCTGCTGCGCTCGCATCCGTTTGTACTAGAAATTCCTTAGTATAATCCGGAGCATATAATACCGGATTTTGGACAAGCTTCGATTTTAGGTTCTTAAATGCCTGATCACATTCGTCTGTCCAAATCACCTTTTCTTTTGTCACCCTTCCCTTCAAAGCACTTGTCAAAGGGGCGGCAATAACCGAGTAATTCGAGATATATCTGGAGTAATAACCCACCACTCCTAAAATTGACCGAATTTGGGTTTTAGTGGTAGGAGTGGAAAATTCTTGGATCGCCTTAATTTTCGCCTCGTTTGGCGACCTTTTCCCGGATCCAACTTCATGCCCCAGAAACTTGACATGGTCCTGTGCAAAACGGCACTTGGCCGGTTTGACCGTTAACTTAGCTTCTCCCAATTTGCGCAATACCCTGCCAACATCCTTAAGGTGTTCTTCCCAAGTTGGGGAAAATACCGCGATATCGTCTATATAAGGGGCCGTAAATTTTTCCAGTCCGCCTAACACCTGGGCCATCAATTTGCAGAAATAAAAGGGGGCATTAACCAGGCCAAACATCATTTTCTTAGGGATAAACATCCCAAAAGGCGTCACGAATGCTGCATATCTTTGCGCTCTTTCAGTAAGAGGTATTTGAAAGTATCCCTTTGTCAAATCCATGACGGTGATGAAAGGGGCGGCACTTACTTTTTCCACTACCTCTTCGATATGAGGTAAAGGAAAAAATTGGGTTCGGGTGATTGTGTTTAGCTTTCGATAATCCACACATTGTCTAGGGTCCCTACCTGGGCTCTCTACTAAGATCATTGGAGAGGCATAATCCGATTGACCTACGTCGATCACCCCCAGAGCCAACAGTCTCTGAATCTCATTTCGCAAGATGTTTACTTGTCTAGGAGACATGCGATATGGCCTGGTGCGCACCGGAACCTCACTGGTCAGTTCGATGTCCATTGTTATCAATGCGGTATTACCCGGGTCTGAAGAGAACACCTTTCTATGAGTTTTTAGCATTTCCCCGAATCTTTCGATCTGGATATCGGACGCGCGCTCGTCAAGTCGGCTCTCCATTACAATTTCTTGCAAATCGAAATGAGTGGGGTCTTGTAGCGGATAGGGGATCTCAGCTTCATGCTCTACCTCTTCGTGCTCTTCATCGATAATCAGATTAACACACTCGGCCCTGCTATGATAGGGTTTCATTAAGTTAACGTGATAAATCGTGCTTTTGTCACGTTTTTCGGGCAAATCTATCAAATAATTTGTGTCCGAAATTTTGCTCGTAATTTTACCAGGCCCCATCCAGTTTACTGCCATTTTATTCGGTTTAGATGTAGCTAAAACTAAGACCTGATCTCCCACTTTAAAATTTCTCGTAACCGCATTCTTGTCATACCACAATTTCCTTTTTAGTTGGCATTCGCCCATTCTTTCGGTAGCCAACTCTTGGCACCTCTTTAACCGATTTGTCAGGTTTAAAATGTACTCTACCACATTAGAGTCTGAATCCTCAGGTTCAAGCCAATTCTCGTACACAATAGTCTGGGGGGCCTTAAATTCTTTCCCAGTACCAGTTACGCAGGACTGAAACCTAAACTTTCATGGGTCACCGTTCGTAATGCAAATAGTGCGGATGGTAAATTCTTTTCCCAATCCTCACCTGTTTCTACGCAGAGTACTTTGAGAACGCGTTTAAGACTCGAGTGCCATCTCTCCACCGGGTTACTCTGAGGATGGCAGACCGAACTGTGCACCACTCTGATGCCAAATTTTTCGAAAAATTCAGACGTCAATACACTTGTAAACGAGCTACCTAGGTCGCACTGAATTTCCCTGGGGAACCCTGTCCTTGAAAAGACTGAGAGCAACGCGTCTATTACTTTTACCGAGGTAATATTTTCCACCGGAATAGCATCTGGATGCTAAACAAATGGAAGTGATCAGATATTTGTTGTTATTTGAGCTAATTGGTAGGGGTCCTACAGCGTCTATATTGATTTTAGAGAATACTTCTGAAATTATAGGAACTATTTTCATAGGGGCCTTTCGTCTATCTCCACTTTTCCCCATCCGCTGACAAGAGTCACATGATCTCACATATTGCTCAATTTCTTGGTAACAATTCGGCCAGAAGTAATGACGTAATACCCGATCTTTTGTCTTAGTAGCACCCAGATGTCCAGCTATTTCCTCGTGACAAAAAGCTTTTATTTTGTCCCTAAATTTCATTGGTATAATAAGTTGAACTCGCTGTTCGCCTCTCTTTGAGTACGCAATGCGAACTAGTTTCCCTTTTACAATTTTAAACTCACTTTCTCCATTCACTGAACTCCGAGCCCATAGCGCAGCGAGAGACTCGCAATTCCTTTGTGCGGCTTCGAACACAGCTGAAGAGATCTGAGATAAGCCATTCTCTTCCTCTGGCAATGTTAACGGCAAAAAGGAACGATCGCTTTCGTCAAATTACGGGTGGTTTTTCGTCCACCTCTACCGCCTTCGAGGTTTTGACTACGGGGGTCTCGTTCGTATGGCTCGCGCCGGAATTATCTACCCTTGTTTGTGTTTGGCTCCGCGTGACTACTACATTTAGAGGCACAGGGCCTTTCAGATGCTCTTCGATAAGCTGGGCAGTCTTATTTCCCAGAAGATAAAAACCCTGATCCAAAACATCTGGCTTAATAGCGGCTTTGGTGACTATGGAACCAAACTTCCCCTGGAGCGTAACCTTTGCCAAAGGCAAACATTTGCATTCATTATCCAGGGGCTGCCTAACCCAGGTCACTTCGCCCAACAAATCTTCGGTTTTTATCCAACTTCTTGCGCATAAGTCGATCCCTAACCCTGTATCACGCAAGCAACTCCGTTCTATACCGTTTACCAGTACTGTATTCAAAAAAGGGGCAAAACTCGAGTCGAAATCAGTTCGAGTTGCTATATTATTACACATTACTTCCTCTGTCTTTCTTTTTAGCAACGGGCATTCCGGCCTTATGTGGCCTGGCTTTCTACATTGAAAGCAAATTACCTCCTTTTTTCTGTCGAAATTTTTATTTAAGTCCGGTTTAAGGGTTTCCGAGCTCCCTCCTCTTCCCGCCTTGTCTTTAAACTCAAAGTTTTTTCTAGGATATGATTCTGACTTCCCTTTCCCGTGCAAACTCTTTTCCCCATCTTTGATCTCAGTTCTCCTGAACGTTCTCTTCACACTTTCATAATGATCTAATTTTTTGGCCAGATCTGAGGCCTTTCGAAAATCCTCCCAATTTTCTAAATATCTCTCTTTGAGATCTGGGGGTACTCTTTTTTTTTAATTACTCCGTGAGCATAAGCTGTTTTAGCGTTTGAAAGTCATTCACTTCCGCCGACTCCAACCAATTATCTAAATAACCTTTTAATTCGTAAACCAGATCGGACCACAACGCCCCTGGTTTCCTGTGGTGCTCCTCAAATTTTAGTCTTAAAGCAACCGTGCTTAACCTGAAGCGTTTCATGAGCATTCGCTTCATGTGGTAGTAGTCGTCTCCATTCTCTACAGGTTCTTTTACTACTAGCTCTACCACGTCTGCTGGCAACAAGGGAATTAATTGGGATACCCACCTATCCTCCTCCACCTTTTCTTTCTGAGCTTGCCGCTCGAATATCATTAAAAACAGTGCTATATCAACTGTTCTCGGATCAAATATGGGAACTAGATCTTTTAGACAAATGCTTTTATTAGAAACCTCACTGGGTAAGGAAACCATAGAATTTGCACTTGCCGTTTCTAGAGTATTTCCCATTCGCAATTTTTCTAGTTCAAACTCCCGTTCTTCTCTAACTATTCTATCTGATCTTTCCTGTTCGTTCTGTTCCCTTTCCTCCTCAATCTCCTCCATTATTCTGTCTAAGAAACACTCCGCGGTTTCCTCCGTGAAATCTGGTGCCTCCAAAATACCTTTGATTATGTTTTTCACTAGGTCTGAGTCAGACACCTCAACCTCAAATTCCGCTGCTAAGTGCTTTAACGTGCTCTTTTTCTGCCTGTTTAGGCGTTTTATGAAAGACGACATGGCTTCTTGAATAAACCAAAATTAAATCTATTAAAATTCTATTTTGGTGTAACAAGAAAAAAATAGTAAACACCAACGTTTCACAAGCACTACAGAGATTCCAACTGAGTCAAAGGGGTACAATATAAAGACTCACTATAAATAACCATAAATCAAACGCAAATAACCTTATGCACTTATACAACTCCAACACATAAAAACGAAATTCTTAAGAACTAAGTATATTTCATACCAGAATGACCGACCAATCACCAACCCAATTTTATACCCTAACTAACTGCCTCTCGGAATGAAGTTTTCCAAAATAGGACTCACCTCCCTCTTCCGTCCGGACAGCCGGGCTCCTTTTTCGGGGTCGTGGTGCTTTTTCTCTGGGCTTCCGGAACCCGTCGATCGTATCCCTCCGACGATATTTTGGTCCACCGCTAAAGTCCAGCAATTCAGCTTCCGAAGCGGTTACTCGTATCCCTCGTCGTAAAAGACATGATTTCGGTTCACTGATGATGTCCGGCAATTCACCTTCCGGAACTGTCACTCGTATCCCTCGTCGTAACAGACGGGATTTCAGACTTAAAGTTCTCAAGCAATGGTTAATCCTGACCAGGTTCGTAGCTCATTAACTCGAGCTAATAATCCAATACCGCTGCCACCAGTTGTAACAATGTTGAACAACTGGGGTGTATAAGTTTTGGCAGGAAGGATATTTTAAGAAATCTGAATATCGTATAAAAAAACAAATATTCTTTTATTTCTTGGTTTTTTTGATTATATACAGTGCCGTTCTGTTAAACAGACAATTTCAGAACATAACCAGAGTCTCCAAATCTAGGGCGTCGCTAGTACGCCCTCGAAACAACGACCAAACTCTTCTCGAGTCTGTCAGAGAATCCCCTCGCAGACCCAGCACTCCCTGTTCCAAGCCTCGAAGCTCCGGTCCGTGGGAAAAACCCTTGGGCAGTTTTCCACCGCCTCAAAACTCAACTCCAAGATAGGAGCTCCCCTGCCTTTTCAGTTCTATCCCCACAGAGGGGCTGGCCATTGTCCCACAAGGAACGATTTCAGCCAGCCAGGCGACTGGTGAAACAAGAGGTCCTTGTCTCACTACGCCACAGTGGGAGGCGGAAGTAAGAATGGGTATACAATATTTTACAAAGAATCCTAAATTATAGACTTCTCAAGGATTGGCAGAATTGAGTTTAAAAAACAGTCAAAAAATGATTGCATTAAAAATTAACTTTTTGTCTGAAATTTAAATGAATATATCAATGGGAAGAATCCAGATCAAGAAATCGAAAGTTTTCGATCTAGTTTCAGCTTTGTTCGATTCCATTTTCTTTTAGTTGGGTTGGCGTGGAAGTTTGGAGAGTGGGGTGCCAGCTAAGGTGTTGCTTCGTCATCTGACCGTGGTTCAAAATTACGAGGTGTTGTCCTCGAATCTTTCCCTTAAGGGACTGATTCCAGACCGTCGTCAATAGCCCGTTGTGTTGCTCTAGTACGACGTTAACTAAAATAACCATTACCATTACCATTTTCTTCTGGGGTTATAACTTTTATAGTGTTCCCTTGTGACAAAAGATTCATTTCTAACCTTTTCTTGATTCGTTAGAATTTCACAAAATTTCGCTGGGACGCGCTTGCATTTCTACTATGAATTTTCAATATATTTTTAAGGTATGAATTCTAAAACATAGTAAGTATACATGTAGTTTTTAAATCTGTATAATCAGTAATTGTTGTGTCTGAAAATAACTTTTCTTCGATTATTGTAGGTGTTATGGCAATGCTCTGTTGAATTGCGCTCATTGCATCGATTTATTTTAGATGTAGTTGACTCTACGCCAGGGCGCTTGCAATAGGTCATTGACTGCGATGCGGCCACTACACATATTAATATTTATACTGTGATTGTATAATATTATTAAATTATTTATTATAAAGCTTTTGTATGAAGGGTATTTTATTACGCTTTGCTAGGCATTATTTAACTTCATAATTCTGATATTTCTGAAAAATAATTAACAACCTACTTATATACTCGTACTATTGTTGGTTAGGATTGTAACAATCCACTTATTGGATACAACATTACTTATGTGTTACACTAACAAACCTAACACAAACGTTGAAAGCTGTACTTACTGGCGTAATCGGACTATCTGATCGGAATCTGCTCCTTCTACTACAAAGTTCAATTTTTACACGCTCCCTCAATGGTTTTTATGGATTATCTCGGTCAATTTTACGCCATTTTTCATTAATAGGGGGCTTTGCCGCATGTTCGCCTACGCTCGCCAACCCCCTGCAACCAACCTACGCAACTAACCTACGCAATCCCATTTGGTTTTTTTCGGAAACCAACACTCCTTTCGCAGAGTTTTCAATCTCCTGCGACGGTGAAACTATCTTAATAATTCGTATATTCCTGATTACACTTTCCGGGCCATGATGTCTCAGCGCCCCCTGCTCGCTAACGCCGCTCGCCAACCCCTGGTGATTGCTATGCAATCCCATTAGGTTTGCATTCCTTTCGTGATTTCGCTTTTTTTACTTTAACACTCAATGCACCCTCAACTAAAAGCAGTAACAAATCTACTGCATCTTGTTCCCTGTACAATTTTGAATAAACTATGTTAATTTCGTAATTTTCTTACCTGTCTTTTCTTGTGAAACGGTCTAAGAATAGAGTAAAAAAAAAGCGAGTTGAGTCTTTTGGATTTTAAGGGCCATGACATCACAGTGAATTTTAACTGCCAATTAAAAAAAATCGTTGCTATGGTAATTGTTGCTACGATAAATTTTATATCTGGAAAACCCGTTAGTTTGAAATGTAACCTTTCATTTCAAATAGAAGAAAAATGTACGCTATCGTAAAATTTTTAAACTATAAAGTATACTTTTCATCGCATCGAATTTATTTATAAAGCAATTTTACAAATAATTATACCATAAGAAAGAGTGCATTCTAAGCTTTCACGTGGTATTTTCCAATTTTAAAACCAATAGCAATGACTAGGGCAACTTTTTTGTTGCAGTAAAAATGGGAAAAGTTGCATTTATCATTCCTTAAAGTTGCATTTATGGAAATAAAGTTGTATTTGTTTTTGATACACTAAATTCTAAATTAAATTGTTTGGAAAAATTGTAAATTGAAAATGTATGCATAATTTTAGTCGTGTAGAACTGTATTATAATACATTCTTAAATAAAGAAGAATGTTGAATGGTCGATCCTTGGCCAGTAATTTCTTTAACATTGAAAAACTGCGCCAGCTGCAGTCATATAATGTGCTGTATCGGATAGCAGAAGCGCAAAATCATTTCGCTCAACATTCAGAGATTTTAAAACGTCCTCTACAAGGCGAACATATTGATAATCGACACTCACCTCGCAAACTCTGCAGTCGATTACGCAAGTTTCCTCTGGATTATCAAGAGTGCCAACCAATGTGTTAAAAGTTACTTCTTGCCATTTATTTCACTTTCGTCCGTTAGGACGAATACCTTCTTTGCATGAACTTCTTTTGTTCGATCCGCAATACTTCGGCGTTCGCAAGATCAGACACACAAGATTGAAGGGTTGGTTCATATAGCAAAAAATGAAATAGCAATTTCATATTTATTAATTTTAAGCTACATTTTAAAAAGTTGCAGGTGGTTGCATTTATACAAAAAGTTGCATTTATGCAGAAAGTTGCAATTATGTTGCGGTTATAACTCACTTACAATGCACCCCATGTAGGAGGAATTTTGTTTCTAGTGCTTTACATGTATCGTAGAATATGTGAAAAAAAGTTGCATTTGTTGCAATTGTTGCCCTGATAATGACTATAAGTTTAGATGTGACAGTTTTAGTTTTGTATCGGAAATTATATATACGATATAATAAATACGAAATTTGTTTCACCAACTTTTAATCGCACCGTAATTATTTATTAACCAATTTCAAAAATCAGTATGCCATAAGAAAGAATATATTCTAAGGTGTCCAGTATCACGGTGGTGCATGCTTCAATAACAACACATAGTTAATATAAGTATAATTTATTGTCTTTGAAATAACAAGTATTTTTGTATAGTTTAAGATCAGTACATTTATATCTCAAGTACATTTGATTTACATTGCGTTGTGTTATGATAAAAGATAGAGTTAAGGATCTAATGAAGGACAGAATAGGTTGAATATAGAACCCCACCTACCAACGTCATTCTGCATAGTCTATTATTCTTTGTACTTTGTACAACTTTGGTTGCGATTTCTGGATGAACCACTATAGATATCGATATACTTTCACTTCGAGCCTAGGTGGGGTCCGACCCTCTACCTCTATGCGTGATTTCATCCAAATCGGCCCAGCCGTTTTTTTTTTATCGCCATTTGAATGCGAATTTTTGACTTTTGCCCCGTTGGAGCCATGTTAGCCGACCTATAAATTAGGCCATAACTCCCGGAAAAAAAATCCTTTTTTAAAACCGCTTGGGGATCCTGTACAGTATCCACTTTCCTAAAGAACTGCCAGCTTTGGATGAATTCGCTACGTATTTTCTGTCAAAAATCGCGAAAACATTGTAAAACGCTTTCTTTCGTGAAAAGGAGACGTTTTGTTACATTTTCGCAACTTTGGTTGCGATTTCTGGATGAACCACTATAGATATCGATATACTTTCACTTCGAGCCTAGGTGGGGTCCGACCCTCTACCTCTATGCGTGATTTCATCCAAATCGGCCCAGCCGTTTTTTTTTTATCGCCATTTGAATGCGAATTTTTGACTTTTGCCCCGTTGGAGCCATGTTAGCCGACCTATAAATTAGGCCATAACTCCCGGAAAAAAAATCCTTTTTTAAAACCGCTTGGGGATCCTGTACAATAGACGTGCCTGCTGAGTAGCTCATCAATTGCACTCACTCTCTCTCACCCTCGGTTGCTCGTTATTGATAAAGGTGATTTTCTAATGCTAAAATTGTCAATTTGGAATAATATCCTTCTTACCTACTTTCACTCAGCCTTTTGGAAAATACATACTCATTACATAGACTTATAAATAAAGTACCAATCCAGACGGATTAGCCTCAATCCGGCCGGCTTGAAAATCGTGCCGGAATGCCATCCTTAGTTGCAACTACGATAGCGGGTATCTTAGTCGAAAGAAACTACTGTGCCAATTAAAAATCCAAACCTCTAAATGTAAATAATAATTTGTTACTTTTAAGCTGTTAAAGAGACTAACTATTCGTTTTAGGTATAAAAAAATTGGCCTGTTGATAGATAAGCGTTTTGTGTAGCATATCAAGTTATGAGTTTCTGCTGTAAGCTGACTGTGGGTTATCTCTATAATTATAAAATGGTGTTTCTGTGTGTTCTGTTTAATTGGACTGTTCTGACGAATCTATGCCACAATAATGAGACTTGGCACACAGGCTGTCCGAATTTTTTGCAATTTTTCTATATCGCGCCCAAATTTTAAAATTTGATCTAGAACATTTTTGAATGAATTTAATGGAATTTAAATATCATTGTTTTCCTTTGAATGACAACGCTATGAAGAGAATGATCTTCGTTTGATTCGAGATATCACAGATTTCATTTCCTGCGCTCGGGGAACCAAATGTGAATTCATTCCGCCATAATGGCTGTCAGGCACGTGCCAACAGGGGGGGCCGGTTTTTTTTTTGGCCCCTCCTGTCACTGAGGAGGAGGGGTGAAAGCTATATTTCGCCTCTCCACACCCACAATATCAGGAAACATTATTAACATTTTAACTTTAAAAGTAACATTAAACAGTACCGTTGAAAAAATTTGGACTAATTTTATTTCCTGTCAATAGATGCAGGCCCAGATCAGGAGGAGGGCAAACAGGCACTTGCCAACAGGGGGGGCAGGGGGTATTTGGTCCCTCCTGTCACTGAGGAGAAGGGGCGAAAGCCATATTTCGCCCCTCCACACACACACACACTATCGGGGAACATTATTAACATTTTAACTTCAAAAGTAACATTAAACAGTACCTTTGAAAAATGTGGACTAATTTAATTTCCTGTCAATAGATGCAGGCCCAGATCAGGAGGAGGGCAAACAGCAACGGGTCAACAGGGGGGCAGGGGGTATTTGGTCCCTCCTGTCACTGAGGAGAAGGGGCGAAAGCCATATTTCGCCCCTCCACACACACACACTATCGGGGAACATTATTAACATTTTAACTTCAAAAGTAACATAAAACAGTACCGTTAAAAAAATGTGGACTAATTTCATTTCCTGTCAATAGATGCAGGCCCAGATCAGGAGGAGGGCAAACAGGAACGTGCCAACAGGGGGGCAGTGGGTATTTGGTTCCTCCTGTCACTGAGGAGAAGGGGCGAAAGCCATATTTAGCCCCCTACACATATTATCAAGGAACATTATTAACATTTTAACATCAAAAGTAACATTAAAAAGTACCGTTAAAGCAAATTTTGACTAATTTCATTTCCTGTCAATAGATGCAGGCTCAGATCTAGAGGAGTGCAAACTTGGCATTTGCTCTGGGCAGCCAATTTCGTGGGTGGGGCTCAAAAATTAGTGTAAAGAAAAAATATAATGTATGAAAACAAATAAAAAATTATCGACATGAAGGTTTTCGTACATTGTCAACACTCTGCATGTACTCAAGAAAGTTGGGCGACACTTCGACGACATTGACAAATTACTGCAGATCATTTAATTAAAATAAAACAATTACCGCAGTCATTTCCGTCGTACATGTCCACACACACATGCCTCAATATCCACAAACATAAAAAACTTCTTACAAAGGTTTTATCAGAAAGGTTTATGACTTTTCTCCAGCGCGTTGTTGAATGGATTTATTTAAAATTGTTTAAATGATAGTTTTGGACATTTTTTTGGTAAAAAAATGCACGGTATATATTATAAATTTAAGGGCGGGCTGCCAGCTGCGTACTTCATAAAAAAAAAACGCCCACCCCGTGCATTTATATATATATATATATATATATATATATATATATATATATATATATATATATATATATATATATATATATATATATATATATATATATATATATGCGGAGGGGGCGCATTCTTAGAGCTTCGATATATTCCCCCTCGAAAAGGGTATTAAATGAAGGGGCAAAAAACTCCAAATTAGATTTTGAAAATAACGAATTTGAAAATTTCCTAACACGTAAATGTTTGAAAAGTTTATCAAGAAACTTCGAACAAATTTTATTTGTGTAGTAAAAGAAAAATATTTAACTAAAAGTGTAAAGTAAAAAAAAAAATTTGTTTCAAAGATCCAAAGTTCCAAAAAATAAATTATTCCTCTGAATATGTGGAGAAAGGTGGCCCAGCATCCCGATACTTTATCACTTTTTTTTACGGCTTTAAAGTGGTTCTACCCCAAAAATGAATACACGTGATGCTCGCACTTGAATGCTACGAGATGATTATCTCATTTTCAAAGAAATTGCTGTATAGTGCAAACTTCTTTGACGGCATGTCTTGAGAAAAACGATTTATTTTTATGACCGACTGACGGATTGTTAGGGTTTCATTGCGCTACGTCCCAAACTGGACAAGAAGCGCCTGACCAACTGACGGAAATGTCGTTTGAAGATAAGGGCATTCCGGAAATCGCAATAAATCTGCCATTGCTTATTTTGATGATTTACAATATAGGGTCTTTTAAATTGTCGGCTTTCTTATTTGAAGTAAAAACGGGAAACTGCCTGCAAGTGAACTGTTCTGAATTTTTGTCCGATGGATTATTTAGTTTTACGGATTTCCTTGACGAGTAAGGTTCCGAGCTTAAGGGGATACGGGACCCAAAATATTATTTTTTTAAATTACCAACAGATTTTTTCAATTTTTTATACAATTATTAAACACAACATTTGTATTGTACTTGTGAAGTTTCATCAAAATTAAACAAAAATTTTTTTAAATATTGAAGTTTAAAAAAATTTAGTAATGTAAATTTAAATTTGCTCCTTGCGATTCAAATTTTGATAAATTTGTTCTAAATAATTTATAAGGATTCTTAAATATATTTAAAATAATTTGACACATGCTTTTTTGCATACAATGTATACTTTTTGAGAAAAAAATTTCTAAAATTTGCAAACAAATTTTTTTTTAAATTACGGGTAAAATTTTACTACATTTGATGAATTAGGTATGAAATTATGTAATCAGAGTAAAATCCATGTGTCATTTTCTTTTAAATATGATAAACAAAGTAAATACAAAATATTAGAGAGATCTATTGATATTTGAATCGCGAGGAGCAATTTGAAGTTAGGAAAACACAGAAAAAATTTTTATTGAGAAAACAGGATTTAAACATTGGGAAAGATATGTAGCAAAATAAATGAATACATACAACTTTAAAACTTTCCAGCTCCATACGTAACACCTTCAGCCTTAATTTTACAGTTCTCAGTGTCTATTTTAAGTCTTTTTAAACGTTGTTTTGCCAGCTGCATCCGTTTATCACTTTTACGTCTGGAATTTAGAATCCTACGTTTATCCACTTTTTGTCCAATTTTAAATGCCGATTCACAAGTAGAAGTTTTTGCCAAAGCATTCATCATTCTTATAGATGCAGTGCAGCCCATATTAAAATGGCTGACTGCTGAAATTACAGCTATGCACAGTCGTTTCTTGGAAACAAAAACTTCCTTCGAGCAGCGCGACCAGACGACACTGTGCAAACTTTCGTTGTTGTTCTGTGTTTTTCCTCGGCTACATCTTTTCAACAGGTCATCTGATGCAAGCCGTTGGTAAAGAGGCATAATTTTCTCGACCACCAACTCATTTAATGTTATTTTCATCGCATCATGCTTTTGAGGAGTTTCACCTTTCGCGACAGCTCGGTTGAAAAAACACCACGAATCTGGACCTCCTGGACATTTTTGATGACGAGGACTTGCATCTGTTGACATGCAATGTTTCAGTGTTGCAAAAATTGCACTTTTTGTCTGCACAACATTTGGCATATTATTTTTTATTGCACATCGATAGTAATGTTGCAGTTTTTTTATTGTTGTTTCCTTTAGACTGCCTTTTGCACGACCTCCCAAGGTAGTCTTTTTCACCTTCCATTCTTTCACAATGTTTCGTAAACCCGTTCCGAGTCGTTTAGAAACATGGTTGAGGCACTCTTCTTTTTCGATTCCATGGTTCCCATAAACGTTCAATTTCTGCACATGCTGATAAGCTTTGGAATCTCCATCAGATAGAACTACAGTGTAGCGCATTTTACACTTGTTCTCTGATCTTTTCCAGAGAATTTCAGCAATTTGTACTTCCATAGAGTTTGAAGAACTGTCATAGTTTTTGTCGCATGACGGTTTGTGACCTTCAAACCAAATTTTAAATTCAGGAGAATTTTCGCCAAGGTCAGCTTTAGTTTGAGTGCAGATATGGCAGTATTTTGACAACAACTTGTAGTCGATCACGAGACCAGTCAAAATGTCAATTACAAAGCCAATTCCATATAAAGAGGAATGACCACGTTTTTGCCACGTCCCGTCATACGAAACAGCAATGTCGAGAACGTCCTTTGTTTTGAGGTTCTCGTCAACGGCTTCATGGGCTTCTCGAACAATTTTCCTCGCTTTTTCTAAAACTTCCTCTTTTAATTCTTCTCCTTCGACTGCAACTTGCTTCATGTGGCTCGTAAATGTTCTGGTGTCCATCGTATCCATGCTCATACCCAGTGAAAATTTTTCGAGAGCGGATGAACCTTTTCCAATGCTCAAAAAAGAATTCACCACCCTTCGATTTATGTCAAATGATTTCTTACCAGGTAGATGTGGAGAGGAATACGTGGAATTGTGATGCGTTCCACATGACGTGCAGTGAAGTTCAATTTTGCTGGCAAAAGCATTACGTTGGGAAAAATGGACGTAGAGGCTTTTTGCATAGCAGTTACTGCAACAAACATCTTTTAGGAGATCTGCCCAAACATTCTTGTGGATCACAGAATATTGCACACTATCTGCAGCTTGTAGACAGTCACTTCCATTCTGGTTGAATGCATCCAGCTTCT
The DNA here is from genome assembly GCA_947359465.1 of Metellina segmentata. NCBI lineage: Eukaryota > Metazoa > Arthropoda > Arachnida > Araneae > Tetragnathidae > Metellina > Metellina segmentata. Next base: position 116,508,481 of record OX375882.1, on the reverse strand, counting down.
TTTCACTTGTGGAAAAAGATGTGGCTTTATCATCAACACTGACAACAGTTTGGGTTGAGAAAGAAGAACTTGCAGATGTACTGGAAAGATGAGTTGGATGCAAAACAGGAACTGCAATAATGTTTGAAGCTGCATCTGCATTATCATCATTATTGGCTGGAACATGAGATTTCCACCTCTTCTGACTGAGGTTTCTTCCTTTGTTGGAAGATTTAGATGGCCGTTTTTTCAAAACACGTCCACTTGAACGAGGTGCTTTGCACTTTTCCATCACAACAAAAGAAAAGTTCTGTTGAACCTTGAATTGCTAATCTAGTGGTACTTCACAGCAGCAAAATAGTATTATGCAATGAAAATCGATCAAAACTAATCGAACAATCAAAGAATACTTGGTGTAGCAAATCAACAATATTTCGAAAACGTAAACTTTTGTAAAAAACACGAATACTGAAAAATCGAAGTAGCAAAATAAACGTGTTATTCGCTAGCTGAATGTAAACAATCGGCTAAGAACAACAATTTCAGTTGCAGTTAACTACTGTGTTGCCAACTGAACCGAAAGAAATATAAATTCTGAATAAAATAAATGTAAAGGCTCTTTTTTCACAATGTAAACAAATGTCAGCTGTTTGAAATGGCCACGCCCCCCTCGATAAAAATGCCTATAACTATTTTAAAAATCATCAGAATTCAAAATTTTTACTTTTGATGGGTGCAGAATAGAACAAACATTTTTTTAAATCCAAGTTGTTTTTTTCGTCCTATTCAAATTTCTAAGTCTTTTTTTGGGTCCCGTATCCCCTTAATGTTTCGAAAGTGAACACTTGAATTTGTGAAGCAATTAAGTGACGGAAACGTGAGAACAGTGCATTGTTAAAACTTGTTGCTTCGCAAACCAACACTCCTGTCGTTAGTGATTTCGCTTTTTTTTTTTTACTTTAACACTTAATGCACCCTAAACTGATAGCCGCATCAGTAAAAAAACCATCTCCATTTTGTTCCCTGTACAATTTTGAATAAACCATGTTAATCTCGTAATATTCTGATCTGTACTCAATCGACAAACCATCTTGAGAATCGAGTGAAAAAATCCAGTTTTCAATCCTGCGACAGCAGCGGTGGTAACTCTTTTTGATATAGAGAGATTCTTAAATATTTCTAACTTAAAACAACAGTAATACTCAATTATTGAAAAACGGGTTTCCAATAAAAATACCTATTCCAAGTTGTAGTTAACAAAAACATTCTTTTTTTCATATAAGTAGTATGAACAAAATTTGCGGTCGCTAAGCAGTAAAAATCGAGACTAATTTTTGATAAATATTAGGCAATTATAAATCTAATAAATTGGCTACCTGAACCATTATATTCCAAACTTTCGTCCGATATATGAGCCGCCGACCAACCTGTATAGTGGTTAAGGTGTTAGCCTCTAGATCGCAAGGTTCCTAGTTCGAATCCGGGTCGGGCATCGATGTTTGTAAGCGTATGGCGTAGTGGCGGCTGGTGCACCTTAAATCTGTCGTCCTCACGTTGAGTTCGTGTGGAAGTTTGGAGTGTGGGGTGCCATCTCAGGTGTTGCTTCGTCATCTGACCGTGGTTCAAAATTACGTGGTGTTGTCCACAGATCTTTTCCTTAAGGGATTAATTCCGGACGGTAGTCAATAGCCCGTTGTGTTGCTCAAGTACGACATTAACTAATAATTACCAATTACCGACATATGAGCCTTAAAATTTAATTAATAGAAAATTTACTCATTTCCCCATTCTCGAAAAAACGGGGAATTTGTAATATAATTTTCTGCAGGGGTTTATTATTATCTATCATATTTATATTAATATTGCACTCAGAATTTTAAAACTTTGCCTATGTAAGTTGCAAGTGGTGAAAAAAGTTTTTCCAAACTAAAAATCATCAAAAATTATTTCAGATCCACAATAACTCTACATAGACTAAGTAGATTGACTATAACTATCGAAAATGAGTTTTGTAATAAATTGTGTTTTAAAAAACTCATACAAGATTATTCAGAGTAAAAGGTCAGAGGAAAATGTTTCGATTAAAAATGGAGTTTTTTATTATTGTTAATTGTGCTTTTTTAAAACCAAATTTTCAAATACATTTTATATTTTAACTATTGTTATTAGTTTTTAACTTTTTAAAATTAATGTTTATCTTATTTCATTGGTTTTTTTAAATATTGCCTACTGTGCGTCCTTGAAACCGAATTTTTAAATATATATTCTGTTTAAAAAAAATTTGAGCACTCATAGGCGGTAGTCAGAATCGAGATAATTTTTACCCATGTGATTCAAGCACACACAAATCAAATATAAATAAAAAAAGTCCAGAAAAATCGAAACGTTTAGGAAAAAATCGACGCTTTAATTTCTAATTTAAATATATTGTAAGTTTTTAAAATCACCATAAAGTCATTTAGTAAATATTGTATTTAGAAAAAAAAAAGATTTTAAAAAAATCAAGTGTTAATTGATGAATATCTTTTTATATAAATTAATTAATTGTTTATAATTTATTATTAATAATAATTTATTATTAATCAATATTAATATAATTAATTTATTCTTCCCACTTTTTACAGGGGTACTTTTCGGGAGAAACCCCCTCCCCATTCAACAACCCTAGTTACGCCTATGCTCGCCCCCCCCCACTATTCAAAACGTTGGCACGTCCCTGATGGCTGTTATCGAATTTGGCCGCATTTGACAATGACGAGACCATCACGGCCTTGCCCGAGGTGTTGGTTTGCAAACCAAATCAAAGTTCATAATATTCATAATTTGGTTTGCGAAGCATAATAAATCGGAATTCGTAAGGAATTCATTTCAATAGGCAACAAATTTCCATTTGGTTTGCGCAAGTAAACCAACACCACGGGCAACGCCTTGATGGATGTTATCCAACAGGCTACGAATTCCCATTTGATTTTAATTATTGATAAATAATATATATGAATCACATTAAGTTAATTAATTAATGATAATTAATATATATGAACCATATTAATATAATTAATTAATAAGACGTAATCCGTATTATAATTACATTAATATAATTAATTATCAAGACTTAATACATGTTATAATTATATTACTATGATTAATTACATCTTAAAATTAAACCAATTTAATTAATATAATTAATTGTGATACAATTAAATATATTAATATAAATAAATGCATCTCTTCCCCTTTTTACTGGGATACAGTCCGTACTTTTCGGGAGGATCCCCCCCCCACACACACACACGACAACCCTAGTTACGCCTATGGGCTGTATCCTGACCTCTTGAATCAACAATACTTAATTTTTTAGACAAAAAGTGCTTTAAAACTTTCAAACTCTTAACATTTGTTCCTCAAAATTTTCACTCTTGCGACGCTTCCTTTGGGGAGGTAGCTATTGGTAACTTTTAAAAAATAAAAAAACTTTATATCTATGCTAGGTGAAAGGAATTTTTTTTTCTCTCAAAATATGTATCCGAGATTTGAAAAGTAAGGAAAAAACTGTGGCTTAACCTTTTTAATGAGAAGTTAAGCGGTAGCTTACTACACATTTAAAAATTAATTCCCCTATCAAGAGTTTGTCCACTTTTGATCAAAGTTTGTAAACTTTTGATCGCACTCTCTCATTGTGAATCTACAACCTCTAAAGTTTACACATGAACACACAACCCCTAAAGTTTACACGTGTTAACAAAGTTAACACAAATTAACAAAGTTAACACAAATTAACAAAGTTAACAAAATTAACACAAAAGAGATTGAAGAAAAGATTGAAAATGGTCTTTAGAACTAGAAAATCTATCCCAAGATGGAATTTAAGTGGTGTATATTTGATGATCAAGGGCTTTCAAAAATATTTTTAATCACTCGTAGTTATCACAATATATGTAGGTAGATGGGTACATAGTTTAATTAACATCCCACTGAAGGAATACCACGGTTTATCACGACAGTCCGTGATGGATCCCAAAGGGCCAGATGGTAATTTTAGTTAACGTCGTACTAGAGCAACACAACGGGCTATACCCAAAGGGCCAGAAGAGGATAGATAAGGAAGTCGGTCCTACTAAAGACCGTCCAGTACAAGGGGTTTGGAGCCTGTTAAAAATACCTCAAATGCTCCCACATTGGCGTGCTGTGGAAGATATTCATATCGTCATCTGACCGTGGTTCAAAATTACGAGGTGTTAACCTCGAATCTTTCCCTTCAGAATTAATCCCGGACCGTCGTCAATAGCTCGATGTATTGTTCCTGTACGACGTTCATTATCTACCTACCCGAAGGGAAAGATCTGAGGGCAACACTTCGTATTTTGAACCACGGTCAAACGACGAGAGATCAATACTTGAGCTGGCACTTCATTTTACAAACTTCCATACCACACCAACGTCAGGACATTTGAGACCACGACAGATTTAGCGTGCACGGCCTCCGCGTACACGACGGTCTTTGGATGGATCGAGTCTATGATCGAGTGTCGAACTCGAGACACTCCGTTTGCTATTCCGTTGCTCTACCAACTCGGCAATATTTAAAAATATATTTTGCAGAAATTACTTACTGTAGCTAGATTTTTTTTAAAAACTTCGTGTGGTTTTCATAAAAAGTGAAGTGGGAGGAGTCAGCGAAGAAAATTAAGGAATGCAAAAAACATTTAAATAAGTTTGGATTGATTGTCTGACTTAAAGTAGCAAGGTATACAAAAAACAGGATTTTTTAAAAAATGACAAAAATTTGATTTATTTGATTGAAATCATTTTTATTTCAATTGGATTTTTATAATTTTAATTCATTTCTTGCCCGCATAAGTTTAGACATTTTGAACATGTGACACGTATGTCATAGTGTAGTTTCTAGGTAGTTAGGATTCATGTTAAATATTAAAATCTATCATAAAATTAATGTATTAGAATATAAAGCAGGGTAAATTTCTGAAAGATTAAAACGAGATAAAGGAATTAGCAAAGTTAATCACGTGATGGAGAAATAAAATTTGCACAACAAATGCCATGCATAAGCAATGTTTTCCTATTGTCAGTTTATAACAAGTTCGACTACTAAAATTGATGTTGATACTCTGAAATGCATAACACAGCATTTGGAGAGTTTGCAAGTGGGCTTGAAAAACTATTTCCTTGATTTAACCAAAAGTATAAAATGGATAAGATATCTGTTTCAGTCTCTTGTGGTTGTGTCAATTATTCAGCAAGTTTCATAATCGTATTTAAATGGAAGCCACAATTCACAAACATAACTTTATTGAACAAAGCCTAACGTGCTCTCCTGGTTATCTATATCAAACTGTATATTTCAAATATCTATAGAACAAGCACTTTTACAGTTGTGGTTACAGTTAACACATCACATCCTCCTTTTTAACTTGTATAGTAAATAATAATACACATAAAACACTTAATAAAATCAAGAAACAATCAATAACATATATAATCACTTAAATACCTGGATCGTCTTATAGTACGACCTGATTGGCGAGCATGAGGTTTAGTTACAGTATTGGATAGCGGCGCAGTACTTGTATCAATAAATGTTTCTTTATTATCTGGAAGATTATCGGGAATATTATTGTAAAATGGATGGGAGGTCTTGGATAACCTTAAAAACTTTCTGTTTCTCACTAAGACTCTTCCAAAGTTTGTTCTAATCTTATATGACCTTGGGTTATTGGTTAAAGACAAAACCGTAGCGGGTTCCCATAATTTTGTTTTTACGTTCTGAACAGTGATTTTGTCTCCAGGCAGAAGTTCTTTCAAATTCTTACTGGATCTATCGTAATAGTGCTTCTGGTTTTGTTGCATTCTCAACAATTTTATATCGACATCTTTAAAGAGTTCAGGGTTAAGAAGTTTATTACTAATAGGCAACTTGGTTCGTAATCGTCTATTAAACATTATCTGGGCTGGTGATAATCCTAATCCAGAAATGGGTGTATTACGATATTCTAATAATCCTACTGAAGGTCTACGATTATCCTCGAAAGCTTTCTTAAAAATTGCTTTGGTTATCCCAACTGCCTTCTCAACCATCCCATTACTTTGGGGATAATTAGGACTAGTGAATATAATTTCAATATCCCATCCCTTTCCAAAATTTTTAAATTCATAACTGTTAAAGGGAACATTGTCACAAACAATAATTTCTGGAATTCCAAATTTGGAAAATATATTCTCTAACTTGAGAATGATTTCTGTAGTAGTCTTATTTCGAATAGGTACCGATTCAATCCACTTTGAGTAATAATCAATTAATACTAGATAGTCACTGTTATTAAAATACATTAAATCTACTCCGACTCTCTCAAACGGACGGTTTGGTACATCATGCGAGACAAGCGGTTCTTTACATAGTGATTTTTGAAATTTTTCACACACATTACACTTAGAAATGATATTTTCAATGTCTTGATTAATTCCTGGCCAGTACATTAATTCCCTGGCTCTATTTTTACACTTCTGAATACCCAGATGAGCTTCATGTATCAACATTAACATATCTTGTCTAAGAATATTTGGAATGACAATTTTGTCATTTAAAAATACTAGTCCATCAACACAGACAATATCATTTTTCAATTTGTAGTAATGCCTCAAGGTGTTGGGTACATTTTTCTTTTCAGGCCATCCAATTTTAAAGTATTTACATATTAACTTTAAATCATTATCTTCCTCAGTTGCTTTCTGAAATTGCTTAAATTTGTTCTCACTCATTGGCAAGAGTCTAGATACAGAATGAACCATGTTCATCATTTCTGGGTCATCTTTGCTTTCCTCTTTAATATATGTTCTTGACAAAGTGTCGGCAATATACATTTGGCTTCCTGGCAAATATTTTACAGTAAAATCATATTTTAATAGCTTGAGAAGCATTCTTTGTAAACGAGAAGAAATTTTACTTATTGGCTTATGGACTATGGAAGTCAAGGGTTTATGATCACTTTCAACAACAACCTTATGACCATAGACCAAATTGTGATATTTTTGAAAAGCAAAGACAATTGCCAGCAACTCCTTTTTAATTTGGGCATAATTCTTTTCAGCTTCTGTTAAGATCCTAGATGCAAATGCAACTGGATTACCCTCTTGTAACAAACATGCTCCTAGACCATCTTTAGAACTATCACACTGGATAGTAATAGGCAAGACGTCATTAAATACTTTTAGAACTGGTGTTGAACTAATTAACTTTTTAATACTCTCAAAACTTTTATCCTGTTCATGACTCCATTCAAATTCAACATCATTTTTTAACAATTCTCTTAAAGGAGCAGTAACAGCAGAGACATTGGGTACAAATTTAGATAGAAAATTAACCATGCCTAGTAACCTTTTAATATCGCCCTTACACAGAGGTTGTTCTAGTTCAGTAATGGCTCTCACATGACTTGGGTCAGCTTGTATACCCATCTTAGATACTAAGAAACACATATATTTTACTTCAGGGACCCTAAACTGAAATTTATCACGATTGAACTTTACATTATTTGTTTTGGCTCTCTCCAGAACCTCGATTAAAATTCTGTCATGGTCTTTTTCATCTTTACCTGCTATGATGAGATCGACAAAATAAATTTCTACTCCATTAATATCACCAAATAATTTCTGATTCTTTTTCTGAAAGACCTCGGGAGCAGAACAAATTCCAAAAGGTAGCCTGTTAAACTTATATCTACCAAAGGGAGAATTAAATGTACACAATTCTGAACTGGGATTATCTAATGGTATTTGCCAGAATCCTTCTTTTAGATCTAATACAGAGAAACATTGCTTTCCTTCCAATTTGTTTATGATTTATTCTGCAGAAGGAATTACATGATGTTCACGCTTTATTGCCTTATTAAGATTTCTGGGATCAAGACATATTCTTAATTTACCATTAGGCTTTTCGACCACAACTAAACTATTTACCCAGTCTGTGGGTTTGTTTACCTGAGAAACAATTCCTTTTTGTTCCAATTCCTTAATGGTAGTTCTTAACTCTTTATGTAAAGATTGGGGTACTCTTCTAGGAGCATTAACAACAGGTGGTACATCTGGCTTTACTTCAATATGATGAGGCTCCCCAGGAAAAATTTTCCCAAACCCTCAAATACATTTTGGTAATTCTGGATAACATTTATTTTCGATTCAAGATGAATTATATCAATAAGTTGAATTAACTGTAGTTTTTCACAAGCTTGCAAACCTAAAATTGGCTTGGCCTTTACATCTACGACAATAAATTTAAGAATAACATCAGAGTGTTTATCAGTACAACAAGCTAGATCTATAGACCCAATAGTTTTCAACTTATTATTACCATACGACATTAAAATCACATCAGTTGAGTTTAATTGGTCCTTTTGTTTTAAATTTAAAGTTTCAAAAACATGGAGTGGTAACACATTGACTTGGGCTCCTGTGTCCAGTTTAAAAGAAACTTCTTGACCCTCGACTGATATTACTTTAAGCCATTCATTGCAAATATTAGATTGAACATTACGTACAATATCAACAAATAGGCTAACCTCCTAATTATTTTTTTGCACTTCATTCACTTTCCGGTGAATACTTCTAGCAATTGATTGATGTAGCATTGGATTTACCTTGCTTTTGCACATAGCTGCAAAATGGTTTTTTCTTTTGCACTTGTTACATAGTTTATTATAAGCTGGGCACTGACCTTTCATGTGCTTTCTTCCACATGCCTGGCATTCAATAATTTGTTGCTTAGAAGATTTTGTCGGGTTATGGCTATGTCTATTTACAGCATCAACACAGTTGGAGTTATTGATGGTTTTTACCTGACTCCTACTCAATTCACAAGCTCGAACACTGTCGACCGCTTTTTGTAAGGTTAGGGCAGGTTCCCGTAGCAATCTTTCCTGCAAGTTGACATCTTGAACTCCCAGCACTATTCTGTCTCGAATCAGGCTGGTTTCCTGCTCTCCCCAGGTAGCACAACAACATTGGCCAACATTCTACCAATATTGGCCAATGTTTTGAATGTCTGTGAATGCCGAATGTCGGAATTACGATATCTGTCGACATTGGCAGATATCGTTTAGTTTTATAAAACGAGGAAGACTGTAAATAACGCTTTTAATAACATCATAATCATGTAGTAATAGTGTAAATAGTGACACCATGTTGTCTTACCCATATTTTTTATAATTTAAACATTACGCAATTTTTCCCGATATTGTACCGATATTTGGCGACATTGTGAAAACAATATCCAAAAAATGATGTTAAGATGATGTTGGCCGATATTTAATTTTGAGCTGAAGCTATGCTTGGTCACGTGTTCGTTGTTTGGGGTTGCCGACCGCCATCATATTTTCAAAAATTGACAAGCGAACACGCATGTTACTCTGCATAAAAGTTTTTCTAATTCGATTTCCATTTGGCAAAAAATAATGGCACGTAAAAAAAACCGGTTGAGATGCAGCCGCCGAGACCGCGGCGATTTTTCGCCGAATCTAGCAGTGATTAAGAGCAGTCATCCTTTAAAGTGCAAGTCCTTTAAAGTTTACTGTATCAAATTCTCAAGTTACATTCGATTTTGTGCAATGCTATTTTCATCTTATATTGTTATAGATTATTTTGTTTTGAAAAGTAAGAGTAAATAGTATGTCAGCAGAGTTCTGTTTGCATTAATTATTAATATTAGTGGGACATTTTCAAAGTAGGTTTAAATATATTGTTCAAGCATAACATAACATTTAAAAATTTAACTGATTTTTGTTTTATATAAAGACTATACCAAATGTTTCTCACATAAAAAAAAATCAATAAATAAATTTGAGATGTGAAGCTTTAAAATTGTGACCATGGGTAAAACTGCTTGTTCTTTTCAAGTTTAGTGTGATTTGATAAATTTCATTTAAAAAAAAACTAACTTCAAAAGGTGAAGAATTGTGAATATTATTCATTCTAAAAAATTAGTTTACTCCAAATTTTTCTTCTAAAAATTAATAAATCATAAAATTGAGTGCACCAAATACAGGGTGGTCCCGAATTCATGGTACAAACTTTAATGGTAGGTACAGGACATTGTAACAATGATTTATTGTATAGGAATGTATAGTCGCAAGTGACGCGGTGAGGCGTAAACAGGGGAAATAAAAGGAAAGAGAAATGGAGTGATCGGTTGGTATCATTACCGGTAGAGGGCAGTAGATGTCTAGCCGCTGTTGAACATGATGCATCGCAGTAGGGAAAAGCGCCATTCACAATTGTGCTGCCGTAGACGATGGGTGACTTTACGTATGCAGAAAAAGCAGACATGCATTACATGTACGGCCGTGCAAATGGTAACGGCAGAGCTGCGTTACGAATGTATCGCGCGGAGTATCCTGATCGACGAATGCCGGATCATAGAATTTTTCAACGGTTACATCGTCAACTTTGTGAAACAGGTGCGTTCGACGTCAACAGACATGGCGCTGGTCGAGTAAGAGCTGTACGCACTCCAAGGCTGGAAGAAAGCATCTTGAACATTGTGGCTGATAGACCCGAGTCAAGCACAAGAACTGTTGCGCGTGACGTAGGTGTGAGTCATCAGACTGTATGCAGAGTGTTAAACGAAAATCGCTTACACCCCTTCCATTTTCAGAAAGTACAAGCATTGAATCCGGCAGATTATCCTCGCCGCGTGAACTTCTGCCTGTGGGTGATGCAGCAATGTGCGTTGCAGCCGGATTTCGTAGATTATGTGCTATTTACAGATGAAGCGACATTTTCACGCGAGGGTGTCTTTAATGCGCACAATTCCCATGTGTGGGCAACCGATAATCCACATGCAACGCGTCGACATGCGTTTCAACAACGTTTCAGTATTAATGTGTGGGCTGGTATTGTGAACGACTTTTTGATTGGCCCATACTTACTACCCACGCGGCTCACTGGCGGAAGCTATCTTATTTTTCTGAAAGAAGTGTTACCACAACTGCTGCATGATGTTCCGATCGCCATTCGTAACCGCATGTGGTTTCAGCACGATGGGGCGCCAGCACACTTCAGCATTGATGTACGGAATTACCTGAATGCCACGTTTCGTACTCGATGGATTGGGCGTGGTGGACCAGTCCCTTGGCCACCCCGATCTCCCGATTTATCGAGCCTCGATTACTTTTTATGGGGACATCTAAAGCATCTTGTTTATGAGACTCCAGTTGACTCAGATGAGGATCTCGTCGCTCGCTTATCTGTAGCTGCTGCAGGTGTGCGTGAAATACCAGGCATCTTTGAACGTGTACGCCAATCGCTCCACCGACGCTGTCAAGCATGTATCGATACTGGTGGACGCAATTTTGAACAATTACTGTAAACATGACACTTGTCAACAACGCTTTCAATAAAATCTTTGTTTTTCCTTTCGGCCGTTATTTCCCCTGTTTTCGCCTCACCGCGTCACTTGCGACTATACATTCCTATACAATAAATCATTGTTACAATGTCCTGTACCTACCATTAAAGTTTGTACCATGAATTCGGGACCACCCTGTATATACTTTTTGTCCTAACTTTTTATCATTTAAGATGTGTTACTTTACAAAAAATTTGCAGCTTATATTCAGTGATAAAACAAAACTATACATTATTTTACTAGCTATTTCTTTCTTTTTAAAGAACATCAGTATGGCATCACTACGACTGGTTTTTGTCATTGTTCTCCATAGGGAAATGAAGATCTATGCACTAGATGTTAAGACTGTTTTGAATGGTGAACTCGATGAAATCTTATTTAGGGTACAACCCATAGGCTACAACGACAACAATAGTCGTGTTTGCAAATTTTAAAAAAGTCTTTAAAAACTGAAACAGGCACAGTGACTGAAAGTTTAAGTATACAGATTTACGGATATGAGATTTAGAGCATTGAATTTATACGAATTAGGTGACTACAAAGATTAAAGGTTGACTCACCTTGTTCCCCAAGAGCTATCATCAGTGGACGAAATAAAGACAGAACACTAGTTTCGATGTGATGCGATTCTTTGTTTAAAGTATAAAGTATAAGACAAATATGCGCAGGCGACCTTTTTGTGCGTAGACGGAATTCTAATTTTGTAAATGATATAATGGTTACAGTTTTCATGATTAAAATACATTCACAGTATCGTCACGTGCGCTGCATAACAACTATATCAAAATGCAACAATGTTTGCAAATACGCTAGTACTAGTTGAGCGCGTTATAAAATTAAATCCACGGAGAGTTCGCACTCACTCATATTATCATAGTAAATAAATGCGTTCATCACGTGGCGTCCTCTTGTGGCTAATCTAAATCAACATCCTGCGAGGGCCGGCATGAGGGGAGAGGAAGGACCACCAGTCGATTCTGAGCACGAAGCTTTTCTCCATCCCTGGTCCGCACGCTGGCTACCCTGGTGATCTGATCTTTGCCCGGGAAGATGTTGGTTACGCGACCAAGAGTCCAGGAACAAGGAGCAGAATTTGCCTCTTGAAGAAGAACCATGTCTCCAATTTGCAGAGGTTGTTTCGTTGAATTCCACTTTTGACGAGGCTGGAGTGTATGCAGGAGGTCTCGTGTCCAGCGGCGCCAGAAGGATTCCTTAACCTGCAATAAGAGTCTCCATCTGCAAGAGAGACTTAGAATTTTTCGATTAGTGTTTGTAGAACTGTCAGTGTTTTCTGGAAGTTCCAGAAGGGGAACTCCGATTAGGAAGTGTCCAGGGGTAAGTGCACGAAGATCACTAGTTGCCGAGGATAAAGGTACCAGAGGCCTTGAGTTTATGCAAGCCTCTATTTGACATAACACTGTAGAGAATTCCTCGAAATTGAGAAGTGTGCCTTGACAAGTTTTTGTGAGATGCCGCTTAGCAAGTTTAATTGAAGCTTCCCATAAACCACCTTGGTTAGGGGCATAGGGTGGAATAAAATGCCAATGAATGTTTCTTTCCGATGAGAAGTTCTGGACGGATTGCTCTTTTGTGAGTTTAAAAAGTGCTTTTAGATAGGCAGACGCACCGCGGAAATTAGTACCATTGTCTGAGAATATTTCCGAGGGAAATCCTCGACGTGCGACGAATCGTCTCAATGCAGCCAAGAACGAGTCAGTAGAGAGACTGGAGACGGCTTCCAGATGTACGGCACGGGTACACATACATATGAAAAGGCAAATGTATGTCTTGAATGTTGTCGCTTTCCGCTGGTGCTGGCATTTTGTACTAATTGGACCAGCGAAATCAATTCCAACTTTGTCGAAGGGGCGTGACTGCATGATTCTTGCACTAGGTAAATCACCCATCTTTTGGTATACTGGCCTGGCCAATGATTTAAAGCATGTGATGCAACTGCGCACTACACTGCGTACTGTGGATTTGCCATCCGGAATCCAGAAGATTTGACGGATCAACGATAAGACAAGTTCGGGTCCCGAATGAAGACTTGTAAGATGGAAATGTCGAATCACTAAGGCAGTAATTGGGTGTCTCTTAGGAAGTAGAATAGGAAATTTATGATCGAATGCTAATGTCTGATGATGTGATAAACGTCCTCCAACGCGAAGAAGTCCTACTTCGTCAAGAAAGACATTTAAAGACAGTAGTTTGCTGGATTTAGGGAGAGGTTTATTTTTTGCTATAAGCTTAAGGTCGGAAGCGAATTCTTCTTGCTGTACAATTTTTAGAATAGCCGTTCGTGCACCGGTCAGTTCAGAAGTTTGAAGAGTACCTTTAAGCTTATTTCTAGATTTGAGGTTGTGAATGAAACGTAAGATCCAGGCTGTGACACGTAATAATGTTGTGTATGAAGAATACTTCAAGATAGCATGAGAGATTGGAGGTGATTCTTTAACTGGTTGTGGAACCAAATCCTTATTCTCGTCACGAATAAGTACTGAAGAAGTAGAGAGTTCAAAAGAAGTGAGAGCTCCGTATTTATTGTTGACAACAATCCAGTTTGGACCAGTGAACCACTCTAAATGAGCCAACAACTGTGAAGGATAAAGTCCTCGACTAGCACAGTCTGCTGGGTTTTCTTTGCCAGGAATGTGGTTCCAAGAAGTTACTGACGTCAGGGAAAGTATTTTTCCCACTCGATGTTGTACAAACTGATTTCCTGAAGACGGAGGGTTTGTGATCCAACTCAATGCGATTGTTGAGTCGCACCAAAGGAATATTTGTGGGTTTGGAACTGGGATTCCTTTTAGAATTGCTGAAATTAGCTCGGCTAGCAGTAAACAACCCTGAAGCTCCAGCCGGGGTAGAGTTACTGGTTTAACAGGCGCAACTCTTGTTTTTGCTGCGAGTAAGGATACATGTGTCGACTCAGAAATGACCTTTAAATAAACTACTGAAGCATAAGCTTTAAAAGAAGCGTCGCAAAAGCCATGAAGTTCAAGAATACAATCCTCTGAAGTATGTATGTAGCGAGGAACTTTAATTTGTTTAAAGTGATGCATTTCTGCTTGGAATTTATTCCACCGTTCTAGAATGTCTGGTGGAACGGGATCGTCCCAAGCCAATTTTGACTTCCACAAGTCCTGAAGCATAATCTTCAGAAGCAATATGGCAGGTGCCATTAGTCCCAGAGGATCAAAACTACGCGCTATGACCGATAACAGTTCACGTTTGGTGGAGACGGTTGGCTCTCCCACAGTCCGAACTTGCAGCGAATCGGTTGGAAGATTCCAAACGAGTCCCAAGATTTTTTGTGAAGACTCTTCAGCATCACTGAACGATTGGTTAAGGCTTTTGGCTTTTAACGAATAAGGCAATTCGCTTAGTACCTCTTCATGACTAGATGACCATTTCCGAAGAGGTAAGCATCCTGCATTCATGAAACGTAGCATTTCATCGATTAAGGATTTTGCGGCTTCTACGGTGTCTGCACCTGCTAAAAGATCATCAACGTAGAAATGATTTTCAGCAATTTTAGAGGCGTTCGGAAAGTTGTCTTGTTCGTCTTTGCACAATTGTTGCAAAGTACGAAGTGCGAGGAAAGGCGAAGAAGACATTCCATAAGTTATAGTGTTTAGGTCGTAGGTAATCAATGGATCGGACGGGTTTTGTCTCCAAAATATTCTTTGGAACGCGCGGTCTTCTTCCGCAATGAGGATTTGACGGTACATTTTACATATGTCTGCAGACACTGCAACTTTATAACTTCTAAAGTGAATTAAATTGTCAAATATTTCGGTTTGTAATTTACGACCTTTCAGTAGAAGGTCGTTGATTGCATGACCATTGGATGTTTTACTCGACCCATCAAAAACAACGCGAAGAGCAGTTGTGGTTGAATGAAGATTTTCAACACAATGGTGAGGAAGATAATAGTGGTTCTGATCTATCTCCAAGGTGGAAGGAGGTAGAGGTGACATATGCCCTAGGGCTAGATATTCATTCATGAACTCACTATATTTGAGTTTTAAATCTGGCTTTTTAGCAAGTTTATTCTCTAATGAAAGAAACCGGTTGAGAGCTTTCGATCGACTTTCACCTAAGTCTCTGTCACTACGAAAAGGGAGTTTTACTATGTATCTTCCCTCACTATTTCGTTGTAATGAATTTGTGTAGAGATCTTCACACTGAATTTCTTCATTATTTACCAGTTCTTCACACGGAATCGATTCAATTTGCCAGAATTTTTGCAGTGTGCTATCAATACTGGCATTAACAGAAAGACAGCCGATAGAAATGTTCGAGTGTACGGCAGAGTTTATTTTTCCGGTGAGTAAATGTCCTAATTTTGTAGGAATAGCAACTGGTGAACCACTTTGTCCAACAATTGGAGAGCCGTTTAATAGCAGAGGGAAAATGTCTGCTCCCAGAAGAATATCTATCGGTTTTTGACTTGTATAGTCTGGATCGGCTAGTATGAGTCCATATAAATGTGTCCATTTTCGTTTCTGAATATAGAAGTTAGGGAGAGGTGGAGTCACTTTGCTTACTACTAATACTTCAAGGTGAAAAGAATCTGACGAGAAGTGAGGAGAAAAATCAACGTTGGCGATGTGCAACGATGTTTCCGCCGTAACCCCATTAATTCCCATTAATCGATGTGTAGTTTCCCGCAAGGGTACTTGTAAGCGCTCCGCACATTCACGAGTCAAGAGAGAATTTTGGCTAGCTCCATCAATTAAAGCATTAAATTGCAAAAATTCCCCAGTTTTTGATTTTATTTTTATTTGTGCGGTGGATAATAAAACATTACTTGTTTGTATATGTGATTGGCATTGGAGAGTTGTAGAAATGGATGATGATGGATGTTCCGGAGGGGCAATCGCGTTGTTTACTTCAGAATTTCCTACTCTATAAATGTGCAATAAGGTATGATGTTCATTCGAAGAACAATTTTTACACCCACTTTTTATCCGACAGGGATCAGTGTGCCCACGCAGGCAATTTGCACAGAGTTTATTCGTTTCTACAACTTTCCACCGATCAGTTACGGACATGCGATTGAAACATGTACACTTATAAAGAGGATGGATGTTATTGTCCCCACAAAGAACGCAAGCTTTCCAATTTACAGCGACCGCACTCGCTACTAGAGGTCTAGCAAACGAACTGCTCCTTTCCGGTTTTTTACTCCCCCCGAACCTGTTTACATTAGCGTTTCTCCCTGGCCTTTCACTCCCCCCGCTAGGCAACGCAGAAAAAGAAGAAACAGAACGAGCTTCACACTCCAAAAAGGTTCGGAACGATTCGAGATCGGGATAAATGTCCTTCCTCAAGGTCAAATGCCATCGCTGTTTAACTGCGTCGTCGATTTTCGTTAATATGTGAGAAATGATGATTAACTCACTCAAAGAATCTGATTTTAACCCTATGGTTTGCAGATTTCGAACTGCTTCGTTGCAATTGTCTAAAACATCCAACAAAGCTTTAGTGTTATTGGCTTTGTTAATTTTCATGCCAAAAATTTTATTTATGTGGACAAATGCCAATTGAATTTTGTCTTCATACCTATCGCATAATATCTCCCAGCAATGCCTCAAATTCCCTGATTGCATTTGAAATCCGCGAATTAATTTTGCAGCATTGCCACGTGTAGATGCAAACAGGTATTGTAATTTCTCGATGTCCGACAACTCGGTGTTGTCGAGAACAGAGGTTTGAAATAACTCCCTAAAGGTAATCCACTGTTCCAGTTCACCGGAAAAATGTGGAAGTTCCAATTTAGGCAGTTTTGTTTTAGACTTATTAGCTGAATTTTGAACATTATTGCCACTTCCCACTGTTGAGACTTGTTCATGTTTATCATTGACAGTTTTATTTTCCAAATCAACGGATAAATTTAGAAGTATGTCCTGATAATTAAGATACGTATCCAAATAATCATCTGTGTCCTTCGAAGACAACTCCGAAAATGAATTGGATAGCCGAGTATCGAATGAATTGACTTTAGTTTTTAGCGCCTGTACCATACTTTGCTCAGTTATTTGACATCGTTGGATCTTCTCCCCAATTCTGTCAATTTCTTTACACAGAATTTCAAAATTCTGCGTAGTTTTCGCATTTTTAGGTGCCATAATTCCACGGCGGAACTCCGGCTCGACGGACCAAATGAAAGTTTAAGTATACAGATTTACGGATATGAGATTTAGAGCATTGAATTTATACGAATTAGGTGACTACAAAGATTAAAGGTTGACTCACCTTGTTCCCCAAGAGCTATCATCAGTGGACGAAATAAAGACAGAACACTAGTTTCGATGTGATGCGATTCTTTGTTTAAAGTATAAAGTATAAGACAAATATGCGCAGGCGACCTTTTTGTGCGTAGACGGAATTCTAATTTTGTAAATGATATATATATAATGGTTACAGTTTTCATGATTAAAATACATTCACAGTATCGTCACGTGCGCTGCATAACAACTATATCAAAATGCAACAATGTTTGCAAATACGCTAGTACTAGTTGAGCGCGTTATAAAATTAAATCCACGGAGAGTTCGCACTCACTCATATTATCATAGTAAATAAATGCGTTCATCACGTGGCGTCCTCTTGTGGCTAATCTAAATCAACAGTGACAGTGGTACACAGGGGTTGACGAGCAGGGGCGGAGCCCCCTAGTAGTGCTGTATGTTGATGACTTACTAATTGCTGGTTCCTATGAATCAGTGGTCATGGTGGTGATACAACTTCTAAGTGATGAGTTCGAAATGTCCAGGCTTAAGTTGTGAAAGATTTTCAGGGCATATGTATTAAGTTTTCTCAGCAACAACTTTGCTTAGAGGAAAAGGCCTATGTTGAGAAAATTTTAAATAAATTCAAAATGACTCAGTGTAAACCAGCTGACACTCGTCTAGTGCCTAAAGCGACACCATTGTGTTTCGTGCAAGATGAAACTTTCCATTGACCCAATCAGGAATTTGTAGGTGCATTATTGTACCTATCCATGACAACACATCCAGATATTTTATATTCTGTGATAATTTATATTACTGTCTGAGCCAAATTCAAGAGCAGCCAATAGAAGCTGCCTGGAGGAAGAAATTTTGGCTTTGGCTAAAGCTATGCAGGATGTATTTGTGCTACACAACATTAATTAAGCACATATTTAAAGCAATAATCAATAAAAAAATTGAGTTTTTTTTTTGCAATTCAATCTGTCATTTTTCAATATTTTTGGTGAAATAAATGTTTACAATATTAAAATAGTATATGCAAAAGACCTAGGGAGAGATTTAAAAAAATTTATTAACGAGTTTTCATTAAATAATATTTTACTTGTTATGTGTTAAATTTCTATAAAAATGTCACATTTTTTGTTTATTAATTTTTATAAATTTTTCTGAGCTATTCATACAAAAAGTTCTACTTGTGTCTATTAAATATTTATTCAAGACCTAAAAAAAGTAAACAGTTTAACTCTAAGTTTATTTATCAAAAAGCCTTAGTACTTTGAACTTTGGCAAAATTGCAAAAAACTGATTTTGAGATAATTGCATTTTAAGTACAAAATACAACAAAAGTTAACAACTTATTTTTTGCTAGTGTTATTTTATTTTAGTAATTTCTATTACATTAAGACATTTATCAAAACAAGAGTTTTTACAGTAAGCTGATATATATATTTTTTAAAGCCAGTTTTAACTCTGATGACAACTGAGTGATTTGTGATAATTCACTGAAAATTATTAATTTCTTGTTAAATGACCTGAAAAACTGCACCTTCTCTTTTTCTACAGCTATTTTTGTTTTGTAAACAAGCCTTTTTTTTGTATTGATACACATGCGACAAAATTTTGTGCTTCAGTCAGTCATTAAAGCCATATTAAATGAAAGTAATTGTTCCAGATTAAAACACTTCAATATTAAATTGAAGTATGCTCATGATATTGTAAAATTATTAAACATTTATATTGTATATGTTGCAACTGAATACCAAATTGCTGATTTGTTTACAAAATCTTAACATAAACCTAGACTGAACTAAGACAAAAATGTATGTTAATGTTATTAAGGGAGGGTGTTGAGAATAATTACTAACTGTAACTCATCTTTGCTTAGCAATCGGGTAACACTTGTTCTAATTGTCTACTTCTGTTGTGTCACAGGTTGCTGTTTGTGTTCTTAATCATGACCTGTTGTCATGACTTTATCTGTCAGAGTTGTTTGGAAAAGCATTCGCTGGTGCTGCAGTTTGAGATGGCCGAAGAATTCACCCATCGGATAATCTGACTTGTTGAAGGGGTGACTCCGAAGAGTGTACCTGATTGGAATGTTTGACAGTTCCCAGGGTTTAATCTGTCTTAAGAAAAAAATATTTATTTTAACTGTGATTTGTGAATTTTTTTAAAACTTATGGAAAATTCTATTTAAATGAAATTTGTAAGAACTATTCATTTTTCTGCCAATATGCAATGTGCCCTTTTTTTTCTTTTCTTATTTAACATTTCTAACAATATTGAATTTTTAACAGACGTTTTCGGGAAGTAATCCATTTTGAGATGAAATCAAAATTATATAAATCTGAATCAGTTCTTAGAATTACATACCATGCAACTGTTTATCAAGTTGTATTGTAATACAAGCATCAGCTTGATGTTTGTATTTATTTTACTGGTTTGAGATTTAGATTATACAATTGGCAATAATGAGTTTTAATCAGGGTGTAAAAAAAATCATGATTTTTTTTAAATCAATTAATCGGATTTATTTGATTTAAATCAAAAATCGAATTTTTTTATTTAAATTTCTATAGGGCCTATAAATTTGTTAAACAAAAAATTGAGTTTCTGACATGACATGTAAACCAATATTTATTTAAGTAAACAATCGGAATTTGTGATATGGTAAATTAATATTTATTTTACTAAAAACCATTGTGTGTTACATGGTAATACAT
Organism: Metellina segmentata; assembly: GCA_947359465.1. NCBI lineage: Eukaryota > Metazoa > Arthropoda > Arachnida > Araneae > Tetragnathidae > Metellina > Metellina segmentata. The sequence continues at coordinate 116,488,127 of OX375882.1, read as the reverse complement.
TTAAAAAATGAATTTTCAAAACAAGAGCAAAAGATAAAACATTTGTTTAACTTTAAAACACAAGTTGACATCCTATTTAGTTTTTCTTTAGTAAATTAACATCAGCATGCTAACAAATGCATCAGTAAGTGTAAGTGAGACCTTTTTAGTGTGATTAAATAAATATTTGTTATGGGTCACTACTCTTAAAGTGAAAGGTGACTGTTTCGGGGTGCATTTTGCAAAATAAAAGATGTTCATAGTGTTTAAAGTTTCATCCTTTCAAATAGAAAGTTCAGTTGATTTTTTTTATTTAATAAATTATTAATCACATTGTGTTATTTTGTATTTATGTCTCAATTAAAAAAAAGTAGTTGAAAAATCACTATAGCTAAGCCATTGGTCAATCAATCAAAGGTGTAACAAGTAATTTAGGCCTACTTTGTGGAGATTTTCTTTGGCTGTCTTGACATTTACGTAGATGTAGGCTTACTGCTTTATTGTTTGTAACATAAAATTATGCATGAACATTGTAAAAACTTTCAAATAGATGTCAACTTATTTTTTACTTTACTGTTTGGCAGAATCCCTTACTCGACACTTAACAGATTACATAGTCCATAGACACCTCAGATTATTTGCAAGTGTCCAGTGCCAAACATTTTTTTTAAGGCTCATCAGTACGAGATGTAGTCATTAGTGCTGAAATCACCATGAGTGCAGAAAGTTCAAAGTATTTAACAAATTCTGTGATTTTTCTAGGGGGTATTTGCTTAGTTATAAAAATGTCAGATTGGTTGTGATTTAAATCAATGATTTAAAAAAAAATCATTTGATTTAAATCAATGTTATTTTTTTAAAAATCATTTGATTAAAATCAGGATTTTAATCTTTGATTTAAATCAAGTGATTTAAATCTTGACACCCTGGTTTTAATAGCCTTAGGTTTCTACAAAAGAAATGGAACAATAATTTAAAATATGCATTTAATAAAATAAATTAAAATATTAGCTGCTATATCAGCAGCTTAGCTAACATTTTTGACTGGAATATTTTTCTAAAACAATTTTCTGAATTGAAATCACAAAAATGGTACCTGTACGTGTTTTATGTTTTGCAATTTTTTTTTCAAGCTACCAAGGAGTAAATTTAAAGGGGAAAATGGATTTTAGCATGTCTGATTTGATAATGGATGCCTGTTTAGGTTTTAAAAAGCCAAGTTGCCCACAATTTTCTTTTATGTACTATACAATACAACAGTTACACAAATTGCAATAAAAACATATTTTTAACAATTTAAAATTATATGTTCTCTTTAATGTTCTAAAATATTGTATTATATAAATATTTTTTTAATGATTAATATTTTTTAAATTTTACAAAATTTACGATGGTTGTAATCTTGTGTACCCTCTTAATGAACAATCACATGCCATAAGAAGAAAATTTAATTAAAATATCCCAATATTATGGAGCAGATATTGAATAATGTTGAAAAAGGACATCGATCAGTATCTTAAAGCTAATATTGAGCAAGGATGAAAAACGAACATTGAATGTCAAGAAAACAATATCTATCAATGTCGTAAAGCGACATTGGGGCGATGTCGCCAGAGGGGGGTCATTTTTACGTTGGCCAATGTCGGAAAACGATATTGAGCAATGTCGGAAAACAATATCTATCAATGTCGGAAAACGACATTGGGGCGATGGCATTTTTACGTTGGCCAATGTCGTAAAACGATATTGGGGCGACGTCGGAAAACAATATCTATCAATGTCGGAAAACGATATTGGGGCGATGACATTTTTACGTTGGCCAATGTCGGAAAACGATATTGGGGCGACGTCGCCAGGGGGGGTACATTTTTACGTTGGCCAATATCGACGGCAATATTGGCCAATATTTTTTCTCGATATTGGCCGACATATATGTGCTACCTGGGTCCAAAGTTGCATGATGCAACAAGTGTCTTTAATTCAGTCAAGTACACGTCAATGGTTTGGCCGTCTTTTTGTGAACAAGAGAAAAATTTGAATCGTTCATACACTTCATTATTTTGTGGTAAACAGTGATGATCGAATTTATTAATAACTTCCTCAAATTTTCTCTCATCACCCTCAAACTTGAATGTATTATATACATTTACGCCTTCATCACCAATTAGATTGAGTAATATGGCAATTTTGTTATTGTCCGGCTTTTCCATTTTTTCTGACGCCATCAGAAAATTTTCTAGCTTCTGCTTCCACTTTATCCAATTTTCACTAATATTCCCGCTGAAACACAACTCTCCAGGAGGCTTGAAGGTCATCGCGAATGATGATAACTGAAAAGGCAAATTCACTTTACAGAACACAAAAGTTAATTTTTTTTCCTTCCGAATACGAAATTTCTTAACAGGTTCCTGACACCATGTTTCAGTCTCTTGTGGTTGTGTCAATTATTCAGCAAGTTGGTGTCACAAGTGGGATAACACAACATTAACAACGTTTAACATTAACACAACATCCATGCCAGAAGATTTGTCGCATACGGAAGAGGAGTTGTTGGAATTGGATTCAGAAAAATAAACATAAGGAGAGTACTTCAACATCATTCTGGTTACAAATGCAATTTGTGTATCCGGTTTTAACAGAAAAAGTTCTAAAATACATCTTGCTTTTTCCAACTTCATATTTATGTGAAGTTGCTTTTTCTGCATTTGTAGACATTAAGTCGAAGAAAAGGAACTGACTGTTGAACGTGGAACCACATCTCAGATTAAAATTAACAACAAGGGAACCAAATTATGAGGATCTTTTACCTCAGCACAAACAATTTCATCCTTCTTATTGATCCAAATAAACGTTATTTATAATATAACTTTTATTTATATTTTATTATGAATAATTTTATTTCTCTTTTCTTATTATTTTGTGCATGTCACAAAAAAAGAACAAAAAAATACATTTTGATTGTTATTAAAATACATCCATTTTTTGACGAAGGGTACTCAGCGTTACGAAAATTATAGAAGGGGTACACATATGTCAAAAGTTTGGGAAACACTGCCTTAAGAGATTGATCCCGGACAGTCGTCAATAGCCCGTTGTGTTGTTCTAGTAGGACGTTAACTAAAATTTACCAATTACCTCTGTATCTGTAGCTATTTACTCTGTGGTTCAACTCAGATGTGTTGCTCTTGTTCGACGTTAGTCAAAAATTACTCTACCTTACATTAACTGAGGCTCAACCATCTCTGTGGCTCAACCTATTCTCGTCATTTTGAAAACACCTCAACTCCTTCTAGGCATGTCTGTTTTGTACCTTATCGCAACCGCGAGTAACTTGCCACACTTGTCTAGCCGCATCGTCGAACATCGGCAACTAATTTCGTTTCTTCATCCCACACGTCGAAATGTCTGATATATTGGGGCGCCTCATTGAAGCGAATGTCTTCAAGGTCGGAGAATTCCGGCTGAAGTCGGGCGCACTTTCGCCGATTTACATCGACCTCAGAGCTGTCATCGCACATCCGGAGCTGGTTGGGGAGCTGGCGAAAGCCGTTTGGGCCAAGCGAGCTGAACGCGGCGTTGAAGCGGATGCAGTGTGCGGCGTGCCGTACACCGCCCTACCCATTGCATCCGTCTATTCGTACCTCTTCAACACCCCAATGGTGATGAAGCGGAAGGAAGCGAAAGGTTACGGCACCAAACGGATGGTGGAGGGCATAACGAAACAAGGGGGCTCGTGCCTCGTCGTCGAGGACATTGCCACGACCGGGTCCAGCGTCATCGAGACAGTCGAGGCCCTGCGCAAGGAAGGTCTCACTGTGACCGACTGCGTCGTCATTTTGGACCGACAACAGGGAGGAGAGCAGAATCTGAGGAACGCCGGCGTACGACTGCACTCGCTCTTCACTGTCTCCGATTTCTTCCAGCAGTACTGCACGGTGAGAGATGTTGCACCGGCCTTGGTGGCGAGCGTGGAGCAGTACCTGAAGGACAATGACTACATCCCACCACCCACGCCTCTGGGACGTCGCCTGCCCTTCGGCGAAAGGTCGCGTGTCTCGAAGCAGCCAGTGGCAAAGCGGCTCCTGGAGATCATTGCAGTGAAGGAGACCAACCTCTGCGTCGCTGTCGACGTTGTCCACTCCGAAGACCTCCTGAGGTTGGCCGACGACTTGGGTCCCCACGTCTGTATCCTGAAGACCCACGTCGACATCCTCTCCGACTTTGACGACGACCTGCCTCGTAAGCTTCGTGCACTTGCTACGAAGCATAACTTCCTGATCCTGGAGGACCGTAAGTTCGCAGACATCGGCAACACGGTGATGCACCAGTATGTCAAGGGGCTGTACCGCATACAGGAGTGGGCCGACATCGTGACAGTGCACAGCATACCAGGCAGTGGCATACTGGAGGCTCTGATGAAGGGGTCGTCCGGTCACGACAGGGCATGCGTCCTGGTGGCCGAAATGAGCTCGAAGGGGACTCTGACAGACGATTCATATCGTGACAAGACGGACAAGATGGCCCAAAGCCACCTTGAGTTTGTCATAGGATTCATCAGCCAGAACCCTCCGTCGAAGAACCAGGAATTGATCCACATGTGTCCAGGTGTGAGCCTGGCTTCTTCGTCCGACTCCTTGGGCCAACAGTACAAGTCACCCGAAGAAGCTGTGGCCAAGGGGGCTGACATTGTCATCGTGGGCCGAGGCATCTGTGGGGCATCGGATGTTGTTTCAGCTGCAGTACAATACAAGACGAGAGGTTACAGTGCCTATCTGCAAAATTGTCATTCGCAATAAATGTGAAATCCTAACTTAGTTTTGGCTCAACTTTAACGTATTCGGTACAACTTCATTTACTGCCCCGTGGTAGTGCTCATGGTGTGTTGTTTGGTGCACTTACAATAGCTTATTTTTTCCCCTTTGATTTGTTCTTTGAAATATTTCCTCCTTTTCTGTTTGATTTAATTTGTTCTTTAAAATTTTTTTTAATTTCATGTAAATTGTAAAAATTTAAACATTCAGCATCAGTTTGTATCGTTTCTTGATATCTTTTGAAAATCACTTCCCTTCTGCATTTGAAAATGCTATAGGCAGGGCTCCTACACGTCACCTTTTTATTTTTTGACACCTTTTCAGGGGTTTTAAGTTCTTAAATTTTATTTAAAGAAGAAAAAAAATGTTTGATGCACAGTAAAAAAAAATTCATTTTCTCTAAAAAAAACAGGGTTTGTACGAATTCAATTTTGAAATGCGCTACATTCCACTGCAAGAATGGATTTAAAAGCGTACCATTTCAATTGCAAAAGGATATTTCACATTGCCCGCGGTGTGTTAGCTGCAAGTTTTGAAAATTTTCCCACAGGAAAAGGCTATCGGTAAAACGAAGCGGCGAAGTTTAAGGGAAGCAGGGCCATCTGCATGTCCAACCCCTCTTACCTAACTTGAGTGGCATTTACGACTAACGTTTTCTTTTCATAGTATTGTGTGACGTATCATTTGGCACAAGATAGATATCACCGGTCAACAGGATCAAACAATGGGAGTAACCCTCTAGGAGGTCAGATGCTGACAGCTCGTAAATGGTGATTGATGCCAGTGGTCACTTAAAAGGGGGGATAACATCCTCCATACACAGATCTGAGGGCGGTCTCAGTAGACCCGTTTTATTTTCGGATTCAGGAATAAGACGAGAATGGAGAGACCAAGAGACTGGACGGATCAAGCTGATATTAACTCAACGTTAACCCAGGAGAAGAGGTAATACATTTAGTACCTTTGTCATCACATGTTGCAGTTTCTATTGTGGGTCTGATTATGTCTAGAAGGTATATATACGTCAGGGTAAACACTGAAATGATGGTGGAATCTTCAATATGTATGATATATTACACTCAAAGGTGTCTTCGGCAAAGTTTTTAAGTGGATAGATCATCCTCTTACACATTCTAAGTGCTCGAAGCTCCCCATCGAGAACCCTGACATTCCTGTCTACGGAACAGAGGCTATTCACGCTCTGCTCTCTTTGTGGCACAGAAATGAGGGCATGGAAATCTTAATGGACTTCAGCTGTTTCTTCAGGAGCTTGAGATCTGAAAGATTCCAAACCCCCTCTGTAACCAGAGATTGCAAAAATTTCGGCCGTCTCTGTATCGGGAGGGTTAAATATTGAAGGAGCGTTGCGAACGAATTGAAAATCATTCTCTGTTATCATCAAAGTTGATTATTAAAATTCTTGAGGTTTTTTTTTTAGTGAAAGTCAGTTTTTAAAAAGATTAATGACTCATTACTTTCTTCCCTGAAAAAAAAACTAATTAACATTGAGACATGTAATATTCACACAATACATAATGCTTTTCTTAAAGGTCTAAAAGAGTTAGGGGAAGATGTGTCTGAACTAGTTTTTGGTATTCACAGATTTTTTAATCAATGGCCTAAGCGTTGGTCAACATACAAACAAATTTAAGAAGACGAAACTTCCCACTCACCATTTCATCAAGCCATTGTTCAAGCAGGTGGCCAAGCCTAAAGCCAGCTGCTGAAAGGTTGCTTAAACATTGAATTGCAGAGCGAAAGTATATCCTTCACTACATTCCAATAAAGAAGCCAAACATGATGCAAAGTTGAAAATTTGCTTGTCATAAAAATTTGTTGTTGAAAATTTGAGTTTTAAATTTGAGAACATCACTGAATGCATTACATTACACTCTTTCTTATGGTACAATTATTTTAAAAATTGGTTCATAAATAAATTCGATGCAATCAAAAGTTGGTCACACAAATTTCGTATTTTTTAGTTCGCATATCAGGTTCCGCACGCAGTTGTGGATTGTATTTTTGATTATCGGGTTTTCCAGTTATTAAATTTATTGTAGCAACAATTGCCATAAAAATTATTTCTTTTTATTTGGCGAGGAAAAGGGCTCGCTTTTTTCACTTTGTTCTCAGAAGGTTTACGGAGAAAGTACGAAGTTCAGAACATAAAGTTAAAAGATTAACACAGATTACTTAAAATTGTACAGGGAACAAGATGCAGAAGGTTTTTTACTGATGAGGCTATTAGTTTATTGTGCATTAAGTGTTAAAGTAAAAAAGATTGAAATCACTTGCAAAAGTATTGGTTTGCTTCGCAACCCAAACGGGATTATGTGGCAATCCCTGGGGGGCTGTGAGCAGAGAGCGAAGCCCTCGCTGTGACGTCATGGACCAGAAAGTCAAATCAGGATTATACGAATTATTCAGATAGTTTCGCTGTCCAGGAGATGCACTCTGCGAAAGTAATGTTGGTTTGCGAAGCAAATCGGGGGTTGGCGAGCGTAAGCGAGCAGGGAGCGGACCCTCCTAGTAAGATATAAAACATGAGGCACAAGAAAAATTAGAGAAGGACAGGAAAGAAAAAGATAGACTGGGAGCAGAGAAAAAAAATTTTAAGCAGCTGGCAAAGAACAGAAAGGTGATAGAAGAAGACGAACGAAAACTTAAAATGCTTGCGCAAGGAAGAGAATGAGATATTGGACAGTGCTTCAAAATTATTAAAGGAAGCCAATGATAGGCTCAAGAAGGCAATGAAAAATAAGGTTTTTAAGGAAGCAGCACTTGCTCAGGCAATGATTGAAGGAGTGGCAAAAGTCTCAGATGATGCTGGTCAGCAAAGACAGACTTTAAAAAATGCACATTCTTCTATTGAGGAGAAAAAGACAAAAATAATTTCAGACTTTTTCAACAACAAAAAAATGAGACATAATCTTTCAAAGAAAAGGAAGAAATTCTTGAAGCAGTGTTAAAAATGAACAAATTAAAAAATCATCATTACGATTTTTTTATTTTTATGTTAAAATATTTAAAATTATGTACTTTTTAAATGAAGAAAATGAAAATGTCCTTCCAAAGAAAGGCTAGGGGAGGATCTTTTTATTTTCTATCTTTATACTTGAATATAGTTAGCATTATATTGTTATTTGTCATTTTTTTTTTTGCTCGATTAGTCACTTTTTTCTGCTTGATTAGTCACTTTTTGTCACCTTTTTGGTTAAATTAGTCACCTTTTTAGACCTTTAAACCTGTTAGGAGCCCTGTATAGGTACTGATTGCTTAGTTGAAGATGATTCTAAGAAATTTTATAGTTACAGGATATTTACATTGGGAAACATTGCTAATTTTATATTTTGGAATGAGACAAATAAGCAGAACAATAATCTTTCTGTTTGCAAGAATTTATTTTCCTTTTCTAATTTGTGTAGACAGGTTTTTGATGTTGAGATTTTTTAAATAAGGAAGATTATACTCTGCATTCATGCATGCTACACACGTTGAACCCAGCATATACATATGCTACAATGCCTTTTCATTGTTAAAGATTCGTATTATTTACCATTTAAAGGAATAAATCTTTCCTTAAGAATACTTTCATTGGTAACTTAAAAAGTGCCTCAAGAGCGTTATCACCAAACGGGGCAGATAAAGCAGCTGCACATTTTGATCTAAATATTCCCACTGTTATATTCTATAGTAATATTTGAATTTTATTTTTCTAACTTGTGCCCTTCCTAAATACATAGGACATAATTTTTCTACAATCTAAAACTTTTATGACATAACTTTCTTTTATAACTTCCTCATTTAGTTATTTTGTTCGAGTTCACTTTTAGAATGGTAAAAATTAAAATGCCCAACTTATTGTTTTGCTCATGACTTCTAAAAACTCCTTTTCTTAAGCAATTCTAATTTCTCTTGTTTTCTTAGAAACTTAATTATTTGTTAAAATTTTTTTTATTCCATTTAATTTCCTATTCCTTCAAGTTTATTTGGTCTCTCGCAAACAAATGCTCACCGTTAACAAAACAAGATCTTCAGAATTATTTCATTAGTAATAAAGGGGCTAGCAAATTTCGACTATAATGAACGTTTAAGTAAGCTAAACATGTATACACTGGAAAGAAGAAGAAGGAGGGGGGATTTGATTGAGCTTTTCAAGTTTGTAAAACAAGGGGACACAGCGGGCTTAAATTTCAATAGGGATAACAGAACAAGGGGTCATGGGTATAAATTGAATAAGACACATTTTAATCGGGATTTAAGGAAAAACTGCTACTTTAATAGGGTAATAGACAGTTGGAACGCGTTGCCAGAAAATATAGTTAATTCAAAGGGAGTGTACGAATTTAAGACACAATTGGATAGTCAGTGGGAATTGGAGAATTCATAAACAAAGGACCAGCCTTGTTGGGCTTGAGCCTGTAGCTGGTCGTCAATATTTGTATTTGTTGTCCTTGATGACCAGGAAATTCGCACCTGAATGTTTTTCTCAGTTGCAAGATGTACTCGGGAATGCTTCCAAATTCATTTAGTTTGTTTCCAATAGTGGGATTCAGCACTTTAATGATAGAATGAACAGGCTGAAGTCCTGCCAGAAGGACCTCCCAAATGCACTTCCGTACATGGCCTCTCACCAATCACTGCGTCCTTGCGGCAGGACGTCCGTTTAATATTCGCTTGTCCTGCCGAAAGGACGTCAGTTCAGTACTTGATTGGACCTGTCAAGGTCCTCACATATTTTTATTTTTTAGATATTCAACAGTAGTTCCAGTTTGTTAAGTTTTAACAAAATTGTCAAAGTGTTGATTAAAGCTTGATAAGAGACAGTTAAGAGAGAAATTATACACATTTTATTTTGGTAAAAAGAACAATAAAAAAGGTAATATAAGAGAATGATTGAAAAAGAACACAAAAACATAAAATTGTTCAATTTGCTGTAGGATTCTACCATTGAGCTCCCGTTTGAACTTTTTGAATAGAGACTACTGCACCATAACACTTTGCTGTCAGAAAACTTTCACCAAATTCTGTTAGTGTTAGGGCTGCAGAAAAAAATACGCACATCCGGTTGTTTTAAGTAACTAGAAATGACAAAAAAAATTAGGAGTTTGAGGTTTTCCTAACAGTTGTTAAATAGAACAGCTCTTTTTCACAGGCTCATTTCTCGGCCAAGTTGAATGGCTCCTTTTTTTTAATTACTCTTTCCAAATTGTGAATTAAAAAGCGAAGTTGTTGAAAATGCCATCACTGAAGCACACAAAATAAGTTTTACAAGGTCAGTTTACTTTTGTTTGTAGAAAAATCCTGAGTTCTTGTAAAAAAAATGTTAGAATTTTTAATAATAAACTTTCTTTTGCGCCTACTCTGAATTTTCTGGCCAGAAGGACGTTGTACGTTCTATCATTAATGAGAAGCATTTCTGAATAGAATAAATGAAACTTTCCCAAACTTTTGGTTTGCATTGCCTTATAGTGTATTGGGATTTTTCACTGGCCCAAAGTCAAAATAGGCTTGCCTAATAGTTGCAGCTGAGTTCATCAAGTAAAAAAATATTTGAAACACTTAAATTCACGTAAAAAGTCGTTTTCAAGGACAGAAACTTGCTATCAGATGGCAGCGTGTTTGGAATGAAAACTTGAAAGATCTTTATAAACAAATAATGTTTTCAGCATACATGAATTGTTAAATTTACTGAGTTCCCCTTTGAAAGTGATGATTATTTTTATCATACTTCCACCATTCCTTTCTCTAAGGTGAGGGTCTGGTGTGAATGTGTCAAACCAACGCACAAAATAAAGTTCTAAGGAACATGACACGGGCATGTCGCCTCATTCGTTCTCTTAAAGAAACAAGCAAAAACTGACTCTTGGATGACAGTGAGAAGTTGTGAACACACATAAATTCATGCAATATTTACGAAAACACTATTTTGCATCGTTTATCTTATCGTTTTCAGCAGATACATCTTGAAAGCAAAATATAGGTGACCATGTACAAATATGGGATGTTCGATGGAATTAGCTTCAAAAGTCTGACCTTGTTCATTTGCCATGCTAACCGGAAATTGTCGTGGTACAGCTGCAGTCTACGTTCATAGCGGTGGCAACGACCTTCGCGCACTTCTAGTAGCGAGTAATGGCAGGTTAAAGCAACCATATATAGAACTGTTAATGCGGTTTTTATGGCAAGCAGAAAGTTTGAATAGTCTATGTTGGATCAGTGGCTATTTGTCCCAATGTGCATCGGCAAATGTGCCGTATGGGGTCTGTTATTCTAAGTTTGTATTTCTAATTCAGACAGTTTGCTATATAACTGATATGTTCTTCTGGTGAAACCCCTGTCGGGTTGTGCTTTCGTGTAAATAAAATGATAGGTTTTATTTTAAAGGAGTGTTTTTCTTACGCATATAAAACCTACACCAAACAGGGTTATGGGCCCAGCCCAACCCGATTCCTTTTTAACTAAAATGTTAAAACTAAATTAAGTTTACTTCGAAATTGTATTTAGTTGGCTGCTCTAGTTGCATGATGGCAGAATCGTTTAGTTTTCCAAAACTAAGCGAGTTTAACTACACCACATGGAAGACTGACGTTAAAGTCTTACTGATGGATCGTGGGTGCTGGGAATTTATAGTTGGAAATCCTGTTCCTTGCCCAGAAAGTGCACCAGAAAAGGAAAAGCGTATACGACCATCTATCAAAGTTTAGAAAGAAGATTTCACACCCTGATCGCAGATACTGAGGACGGGAAGACTGCATGGGAGACGTTGAAACTTCACTTTGACCCTACTTCAAGAGCAAGATTGGCCGGCTTAGTAGATGAATTTTTCGACTCTGGGGAAGAAACTATCGGAATTTACAGTAAGAAAATTGTTGAAAAACAACTACAGATCAAAGATTCCGGGTTCGAAATTCCAGAGCTTCTTGTATGCTTTCAACTTATACGAAGATTACCTCCAGATTATGATAACCTAGTACAACACATGTACAGATTCGAGGATGCAGAGTTTACAGTAAACAACGTTACAAAGCAATTACTTGCCGAAGCTGGAAGAATTGATTTAAAAAGAAAAGATGAAGGAAAAATCCATAGTGATTGGAAACGCCTATGCTTCAAAGAATAGAGCAATACATGCTGCACAGAAGAAATCGACCAATAAATCTGAACGCAGTGGAGGTGTGCTGGACCCTGACAAAAAGTCACACAGAAACGACGAAGCTTATCGTATGGGGCCGTGTGGTTATTGTCACAAACCAGGACATGCTGAAAGTCGATGTTTCAAGAAGAATAGACTAGTCAAGAAGTCAGTCCGAGATGAAAACGGTGCATGTTTTGCTGACATTGCACTTGCAACCACTTCACCTAGTAAAAATCTTGAGGAGTTCCTCGTCGATTCGGCTGCTACTTCGCATTGCTGTAATCAAAGGGACTGGTTTTATAACTTCAAGCTGACCAAACCTGCGTCTATTCTCGTTGGAGACCAAGATTGTACTTCGAAAGTCCTTGGAGTAGGAGATATCGATTTTGTAGTAAAAGACATTTCAGGTAATGTAAAAATTATACTGAAGAATGTATTGTATACTCCTAATATGCGTAGAAACTTAATAGGTGGTTCGAATATAGATATTGCAGGTATGAAAGTTATTTGGGGTGACAAGAAGATGATTGTATATACTAAAAATGATAATTATTTCTTTACTGTACCCTTAATTGATAAATTGTATATAGTAAGTGGATATCCTAAAATATATAAAGAATCTGTTAATGTATCTTTAAATATTAATACTGTGCACCGGAGATTTGGTCACGTAAATGTTCCTCTGATAGAGCAAATGAGTAGAAATAATTCCATAAAAGGAATTGAAAATTTATGTTCTAAAGCAATGGACAAAAATTGTGATGTTTGCAAAATTGCTAAATCCACTAGAGTGTCCTTAAAAACAAACGAGTACAAACGACTTGCTACTAATATCCTACAAAGAGTTTATATGGATTTGTGGGGTCCTTCTCCAGTGAATTCTTTGGGTGGGGGAAAGTATTTTCTATCTATCATAGACGACTATTCGCGTAAAGTTGAGGTTTACGTAATCAAAAGTAAAACTGAAGTTTTTAGCTGTTTTAAAACTTATTTGGCTAAAGTAGAAAGGGAAACAAATTGCAAATTGAAGTGTGTGAGAACTGACAATGCTCTTGATTTCGTGCACAAAGAGTTTGAGAAATTCCTCGGTGACTTAGGAATTAAACATGAGCGTACATCTACGTACACAAGTGAACAAAATGGGGTTGCTGAAAAGTTTAATAGGACCGCCATGGACGGAGTACGTGCCATGCTACAAGACAGTGGATTGCAACCACGTTTTTGGGCGGAAGCCCTTATGGCATTTGTGCACATCAGAAACCGGTGTGTACACAAAGTAACAGACGGTTTGACTCCTATAGAAATATGGAGTGATCACAAACCCTCTGTGAAACATTTCAAAATATTCGGATCTCTTGCTTTCGTACATGTTCCTAAAATTCACAGGAATAAACTTCAACCGCGAGCAAAGCCTGGAATTTTGGTGGGCTATGCGACAAAAACAAAAGGTTATAGGATTTTTATCCCTAAGGAACGTATATAAAGTTATTGAAACGGTTCATGTCAAAATTGATGAAACTAAGAAAGGGGTTAATTGTTTGTTTGGGAAAGATAAATGTTCCGATTATGCTAGATTTGACTTAAATGCGGATTTTTATGAAACAACTTCCGATGACGACTCGAATCGGATCGAAAAAGATCAAGCTTCTGATACTCGTATTTTAAGTGCTTTAAATATTAGCGAGTGGGAAAGAGTAGAAAAACCTCGCACAATGAGCAATAGAATTGATGTATATTACTATCCACCAAATTCTAGCGTTAGATTAAGATCTGTAAATGATGCTAGAAAATATTGTAATGAAAATAGAATAGATTTTAATCCTGATAAATTTTGCTTTAAACCTGATTGTGTTGTAAATACTAAAAATGTAGATTCTACTAACATGTCTTATTTTCAAGGTAAAAAGGATTATTTAAATGATCAATTAGAGGATATATTTCACGAATGTTATAGCACTGAAGTGCCAAAAACATTTTATGAAACGCAGCAAAGTCAGAATAAGGCTAAGTGGGATGCTGCAATGGCCGATGAACTTCGAATTATGAAGGATCGAAAGGTTTGGGATCTGATTGATCCACCTTCTAATGTTCCAGTAATTGGAAGTAAGTGGGTTTATACAGTAAAATTGGATGATAAAAATAATCCGAAAAAAAATATAAAGCCAGGTTAGTGGCACAAGGGTTTAAGCAAAGACCAGGCGTTGATTTTAATGAAATCTTTTCACCTGTTGTAAATTTTAACATTATCAAGTTACTGTTTATACTATTAGTGTCTATATTACATTGGCATAATGTTCAGTTGGATATAAAATCTGCCTATCTCTATGGTAAATTAAAAGAACCAATATATATGAGGCAACCACCTGGCCATGAAGTAAAAGGGTTCGAAAATAAATTGTGTTTTTTAAACGGAGCAATTTATGGTTTGCACCAAAGTTCGCGGGAGTGGAACTTTGAACTCGATAGTATTTTGAAAAAGTTAGGATTTGTTAAACTAAATTGGACTAATTGTGTATATAAATTTAAAAGTAATGTTATATTAACCGTCTATGTTGACGATATAATCTTGTATGGTAAAACAAATTATTTAATTCAAGAAGCTGTTGAATTAATTAAAAGTAAATTTGATGTTACTGAACTTGGACAGACTAAATACCTTTTGGGCGTGAATTTTGAATACGTTAATGATTGTTTATATATGCATCAACTAACGTATATTGAAAGGTTAATTACTAAGTTTTCTGAACTACCAAAGTCATTGGTAAAGCTTCCTTTCAAAGTAGGCTATATGCTGCCTGACAAAATTCCTGAAAGTGATATTGTTGAAAATGATTTGATGAAAAAAATATCCTTATAGAACACTTATTGGTTGTCTATCATTTTTAGCTGATCGTAGCAGACCTGATATTTCATATTCTGTAAATTTAATGTCTCAATTCTGTAACGGATATACTTTTCAACACTGGAAAATTGTTGCTGATATTGTAAACTATGTTTTTATGACCAAAAGTTACAGAATTAATCTTTCTAATATTTCGGGATCTGAATTGGACTGTTACTCTGATGCTAATTGGGGATCAGATTTAACCTACCGTCACTCGACGAGCGGTTATATTTTCTATTTTTGTAACGTAGCGTTTGCATGGAGATCAAGCAAACAGAAGCGTATTGCTCTATCATCCATGGAATCTGAATTTGTGGCTCTGTGTGAGAGCGTTAAAGAATCAATCTGGTTTTCCAGAGTTATAAAAGAACTAAATCTTATTCCCAATTCCATCGTACCAAATCATTTTTGTGATAATCAAGCAGCCATATGTTTTGCTAAAAACCCAATGGAGAATTTTAAAACTAAGCATATTGATATTCGCTTTAAATTTATTCGGAATTTAGTAGATGAAAATTCTGTTAAAATAATTCATATTGGAACTAACAACAATCGAGCTGATTGTTTAACTAAACCTTTATTAATAAATAAATTTCAAGATGCTTTAAATAAAATTTTCCATAAATGATTATTTTTATTTTGATAGCAACTGATGGGGCCGATTGTTGGATCAGTGGCTATTTGTCCCAATGTGCATCGGCAAATGTGCCGTATGGGGTCTGTTATTCTAAGTTTGTATTTCTAATTCAGACAGTTTGCTATATAACTGATATGTTCTTCTGGTGAAACCCCAGTCGGGTTGTGCTTTCGTGTAAATAAAATGATAGGTTTTATTTTAAAGGAGTGTTTTTCTTACGCATAAAACCTACACCAAACAGTCTAAAAAGTTTTTTCAAAACCCGCAAAACTGTAATATATTATTTTAAACGTTCGCAAATATATATATGTTCCTTGGCGACTTTAGAAGTGCGCCAAGGCCGTTGCCACCGCTATAAACTTAGGCACAAACGATACAAAATAATAGGAAGTAGGTCTCACTAGAGTGCCTATATAATAAGAGTGGCGACAAGGGACCAAATCTGGCCCAATGCGCATGCGCGGCAGCCATTTTTCTACCAGAATCGTCTCAAAGAAGATTGCTGGGCGAATTAATATATTATTTCAGGGAGAACAAAAAGCATATGATTGTTATAATATGGATACATTCGGTATAAATGAATCGTATAAACGCTCAATTACATGTGTTAATGGATGAGATGGATTGCACAACGCGCTAACTTAGATTGCGGGAAACACCAAGTTGTTCAAAAAAGCTATTTACTCAAAAAGTCTTCAAATTTATACTGACAAAACACTACAAAAATAATAAATAAACATTCTAGAACACGAAATGGAACATGAAAAAGCTTATATTTTCTTAAAATTTAATATACACACGTTTTTCTGGAACACAAAAAAGTTCCCATGTTAAGTCTACGGGAGTTGGGAAAAGACCGCCTCGGGCGGTAGAAAAGGTCTCTAAGCCAATCAGAAAGTGTTTCCCGTATGTCGCCACTCTTATTATATAGGCACTCTAGGTCTCACTGATTCCGACAAACGTAAAACAAAACCAAAATTAGTAAAATTTACTATACAAAACTAAACAGTTATAAACAAAAAATGCATACATGATAAAAATTAATTCAAAAAGTCTTAAAGCTAACGAAAACAGCAAGACAAACAAGAAACAATACAACATCAAAAGCAAACCTCATTGATTCCAAAAAACGTAAATCAAAACCAGAATTATGAAAATTAACTCCCAAATTAAACGGTAACAAACAAAAAATTGCATAAGATTAATTCAAAGTTTTAAAAGCAAACAATAAAATTGCAGAAACGATACAAAATGAAAATTAAGCCTCGCTAGTTCCGACAAACGTTTAACAAAAACCCAAAATGATACAAAAAAATTAACTATACCAAATTGAACAATGATAAATAAAAAAATCTTCAGATTTCAGCAGCTGCGGACTTTACCGGGCCATGACGTCACAGCAAGTTTCAACGGCCAAATAAAAAAATAATAGCTGCTATACGATAAATTTTATGTCTGGCAAACCCATAAGTAAGAAATGTAATCTTTCATTTCCTCGATGAAAAACTTGCACGCTATTGTGAGATTTAAAAATTATACTTTTCATCGCATCGAATTTGGTGTTCCAACTACCCTAACTATTTCTATGTATCTCAGCCTCCTGGGTTGGTAAATAGAGCTGGAAACTAAATGAATATCACTAGAAACTATTCTCCTTTGGCTACCAGAGATCATATACTATACCTTCTTGTCAGTTTACGTTTGCTAGTAAAATTTCCCAAGAGACTTTTCAAGAGTAGTTTCCTACTACCAGGCGAACTACTATTCAAAACGAGTTGTGCCAGAAGAGCACACATACCTATTTTTAGTAATTAATTTCAAACTGTTGAAATGACCTCGAAAAAGGACTTGAGCATTTTTCTTTGTCTTTAATTTAATAATTTATTAGAAAATTGAAAAACGTATGTACAATTAATTAGTAGGCCCCAGGAGGAGCTAATTTCGTTGGCTTCAAGTCCTGCTTCTTTCTGGAGAAAACTATCATGAGAGAAACATACTGGGCGGACATACAGGTTACATTGGTATTCAGCTTTCATCTCTCTGCCGATGACATTTGATAGACTGCCGCTTTTCCTTTCGTGCAAATCACTCGCACATTTTTGCTTTGCACAGTTGCTATACTAGTTTCGTCTACATTAAAAGTTCTGGCAGAGTTGAACTTGATTTTGTCAAGTTCTACTTTAAGAATATTGAAATAAGATTTCACGCGTTGCCTTCAGTGAACCCCAAGGTTCTGGCATTTGACCAGTGCTGTAATCTTAAAAAAAAACAGGATATACCATGGGCACCCGTAGAATTTTATTTCATGGGGAGGCGAAACTTGTGCTTACACGGCGGGCAAAAGAAAACGTGTGCAAACACGCACATACATGTACATATATCGCTCACTCTTCAACAACGTCATGTCTCAAAAATCGGCGATTTTCATTCTGCTATGCCTGTTTTCCGAATGCCCCGAAAGAGTGGCATATCCCTGCAAGATCATATCTCACCGCTCAATAGTTAACAAGCGATTCAAAGGAGATCGTTTCAAGAACTCATAAGTTGTTTCATAGGCTGATTAAATCACGTGGTGTTTGGCGTCTTGAAAGCCTATCTACACAGATTTGGCAATTGCTCTTTGCTTTGGCATCCATAATAGATCCGAAGACTTTTTCACAAGACTTGCAGGGGAAACTTTTGTTGCTGCTTTTTTGCAAAGACACCCCATGAACTCTTGCTTCATGAGCCTTCAAATATCGCTTGACATAAAATCCCGTACCACAAATTTCGCAATTAAATTCCATACTTATTGAGATCTATTGTGCACGTGGTTTACACACATAAAGTGTTTATGGGTGGGTAAAGGTGGGAGCCGAAAATTGAATCCTTTTATTATATAAGTTAATAATTATATAAGTTAGTGTTTTATGTATGCTTTTTGTTACATCAGAATGGTCCTACCCAGGTAGCACAACAACATTGGCCAACATTCTACCAATATTGGCCGATGTTTTGAATGTCGAAATTACGATATCTGTCGATATTGGCAGATATCGTTTAGTTTTATAAAACGAGGAAGACTAAATAACGCTTTTGATAACATTATAATCATGTAATAATACTGTAAATAATGACACCATGTTGTCTTACCCATATTTTTTATTTAATTTAAACATTACGCAATTTTTCCCGATATTGTACTGATATTTGGCGACGTTGTGAAAACAATATCCAAAAAACTATGTTGAGCTAATGTTGGCCGATATTTAATTTTGAGCTCTTAAGCTATGCTTGGTCACGTGTTCGTTGTTTGAATCTAGCAGTAAATAAGAGCAGTCATCCCTAAAGGTGCAAGTCCTATAAGGTAAGGATATTTCTGTACATTATTTTGTGATGTTAGTAATATTTGAACACGAATAATTAAACATATTCACTTGTTCCATTGATGAAGTTTTAGCCCGTGTTTGTAGTTTGTTACATTGTCAGTATACTATTTTTTAATGTGTAAATATTCATCGTTTACTGTATCAAATTCTCAAGTTACATTCTATTTTGTGCAATGCTATTTTCATCTTTTATTGTTATAGATTATTTTGTTTTGGAAAGTAAGTTATCAGTATGTTAGCAGAGTTCTGTTTGCATTAATTATTTATATTAGTGGGACATTTTCAAAGTAGGTTTAAATATATTGTTCAAGCATAACATAACATTTAAAAATTTAACTGATTTTTGTTTTATATAAAGACTATACCAAATGTTTCTAACATTAAAAAAAAAATCAATAAATATATTTGAGATGTGAAGTTTTAAAATTGTGACCATGGGTAAAACTGCTTGTTCTTTTCAAGTTTTGTGTGATTTGATTAATTTCATTTAAAAAAAAAACTAACTAAAAAGGTGAAGTATTGTGAATATTATTCATGTTAAAAAATTAGTTTACACCAAATTTTTCTTCTAAAAATTAATAAATCATTTAAATTATATAAATTTGAGTGTACCAAATATATACTTTTTGTCCTAACTTTTTATCATTTAAGATTTATAACTTTACAAAAAATTTGCAGCTTATATTCAGTGATAAAACAAAACTATACATAATTTTACTAGCTATTTCTTTCTTTTTAAAGAACATCAGTATGGCATCACTACGACTGTTTTTTGTCATTGTTCTCCATAGGGAAATGAAGATCTATGCACTAGATGTTAAGACTGTTTTGAATGGTGAACTCGATGAAATCTTATTTAGGGTACAACCCATGGGCTACAACGACAACTATAGTCGTGTTTGCAAATTTTTAAAAAGTCTTTAAAAACTGAAACAGGCACAGTGACAGTGGTACACAGGGGTTGACGAGCAGGGGTGGAGCCCCCTAGTAGTGCTGTATGTTGATGACCTACTGATTGCTGGTTCCTATGAATCAGTGGTCATGGTGGTGATACAACTTATAAGAGATGAGTTCGAAATGTCCAAGGCTTAAGTTGTGAAAGATTTTTTAGGCATATGTATAAAGTTTTCTCAGCAACAACTTTGCTTAGAGGAAAAGGCCTATGTTGAGAAAATTTAAATAAATTCAAAATGACTCAGTGTAAACCAGCCGACACTCCTCTAGTGCCTAAAGCGACACCATCGTGTTTCGTGCAAGGTGAAACTTTCCATGGACCCAATCAGGAACTTGTAGGTGCATTATTGTACCTATCCATGACAATACATCCAGATATTTTTTATTACTGTCTGAGCCAAATTCAAGAGCAGCCAATAGAAGCTGCCTGGACTGGTCTGAAAAGAGTTTTAAGATACCTGAAAGGGACTTTAGTACTTTATCTGGTGTTTCCTATTTCTAGCAGTGATTTTATTATTAATGTATATGTTGATGCAGATTGGGGGCTGATGCACATGACAGAAAATCTCTATCGGGGTATATAATTTTCTTAAATGATTGTCCTGTGACTTAGTGTGTGAAAAAGTAGACATCCATTACTTTATCTTCTACTTAGGAAGAAATTTTGGCTTTGGCTAAAGCTATGCAGGATGTATTTGTGCTACACAACATTAATTAAGCACATATTTAAAGCAATAATCAATTTAAAAAAATGTTTTTATTTGCAATTCAATCTGTCATTTTTCAATATTTTTGGTGAAATAAATTTTTACAATATTGTTATAGTATATGCAAAAGACCTAGGGAGAGATTTAAAAAAATTTATTTACGACTTTTCATAAAAAAAATATTTTACTTGTTATGTGTTAAATTTCTATAAAAATGTCAAATTTTTTGTTTATTAATTTTTCTGAACTATTCATACAAAAAGCTCTCTCTGTGTCTATCAAATAGTTATTCATGACCTAAAAAATGTAAACAGTTTAACTCTAAGTGCATTTATCAAAAAGCCTTAGTACTTTGAACTTTGGCAAAATTGCAAAAAACTGATTTTGAGATAATTGCATTTTAAGTACAAAATACAACAAAAGTTAACAACTTATTTTTTGCTAGTGTTATTTTATTTTAGTAATTTCTATTACATTAAGACATTTATCAAAACAAGAGTTTTTACAGTAAGCTGATATATATATTTTTTAAAGCCAGTTTTAACTCTGATGACAACTGAGTGATTTGTGATAATTCACTGAAAATTATTAATTTCTTGTTAAATGACCTGAAAAACTGCACCTTCTCTTTTTCTACAGCTATTTTTGTTTTGTAAACAAGCCTTTTTTTTGTATTGATACACATGCGACAAAATTTTGTGCTTCAGTCAGTCATTAAAGCCATATTAAATGAAAGTAATTGTTCCAGATTAAAACACTTCAATATTAAATTGAAGTATGCTCATGATATTGTAAAATTATTAAACATTTATATTGTATATGTTGCAACTGAATACCAAATTGCTGATTTGTTTACAAAATCTTAACATAAACCTAGACTGAACTAAGACAAAAATGTATGTTAATGTTATTAAGGGAGGGTGTTGAGAATAATTACTAACTGTAACTCATCTTTGCTTAGCAATCGGGTAACACTTGTTCTAATTGTCTACTTCTGTTGTGTCACAGGTTGCTGTTTGTGTTCTTAATCATGACCTGTTGTCATGACTTTATCTGTCAGAGTTGTTTGGAAAAGCATTCGCTGGTGCTGCAGTTTGAGATGGCCGAAGAATTCACCCATCGGATAATCTGACTTGTTGAAGGGGTGACTCCGAAGAGTGTACCTGATTGGAATGTTTGACAGTTCCCAGGGTTTAATCTGTCTTAAGAAAAAAATATTTATTTTAACTGTGATTTGTGAATTTTTTTAAAACTTATGGAAAATTCTATTTAAATGAAATTTGTAAGAACTATTCATTTTTCTGCCAATATGCAATGTGCCCTTTTTTTTCTTTTCTTATTTAACATTTCTAACAATATTGAATTTTTAACAGACGTTTTCGGGAAGTAATCCATTTTGAGATGAAATCAAAATTATATAAATCTGAATCAGTTCTTAGAATTACATACCATGCAACTGTTTATCAAGTTGTATTGTAATACAAGCATCAGCTTGATGTTTGTATTTATTTTACTGGTTTGAGAGATTTAGATTATACAATTGGCAATAATGAGTTTTAATCAGGGTGTAAAAAAAATCATGATTTTTTTAAAATCAATTAATCGGATTTATTTGATTTAAATCAAAAATCGAATTTTTTTATTTAAATTTCTATAGGGTCTATAAATTTGTTAAACAAAAAATTGAGTTTCTGACATGACATGTAAACCAATATTTATTTAAGTAAACAATCGGAATTTGTGATATGGTAAATTAATATTTATTTTACTAAAAACCATTGTGTGTTACATGGTAATACATTTAAAAAATGAATTTTCAAAACAAGAGCAAAAGATAAAACATTTGTTTAACTTTAAAACACAAGTTGACATCCTATTTAGTTTTTCTTTAGTAAATTAACATCAGCATGCTAACAAATGCATCAGTAAGTGTAAGTGAGACCTTTTTAGTGTGATTAAATAAATATTTGTTATGGGTCACTACTCTTAAAGTGAAAGGTGACTGTTTCGGGGTGCATTTTGCAAAATAAAAGATGTTCATAGTGTTTAAAGTTTCATCCTTTCAAATAGAAAGTTCAGTTGATTTTTTTTATTTAATAAATTATTAATCACATTGTGTTATTTTGTATTTATGTCTCAATTAAAAAAAAGTAGTTGAAAAATCACTATAGCTAAGCCATTGGTCAATCAATCAAAGGTGTAACAAGTAATTTAGGCCTACTTTGTGGAGATTTTCTTTGGCTGTCTTGACATTTACGTAGATGTAGGCTTACTGCTTTATTGTTTGTAACATAAAATTATGCATGAACATTGTAAAAACTTTCAAATAGATGTCAACTTATTTTTTACTTTACTGTTTGGCAGAATCCCTTACTCGACACTTAACAGATTACATAGTCCATAGACACCTCAGATTATTTGCAAGTGTCCAGTGCCAAACATTTTTTTTAAGGCTCATCAGTACGAGATGTAGTCATTAGTGCTGAAATCACCATGAGTGCAGAAAGTTCAAAGTATTTAACAAATTCTGTGATTTTTCTAGGGGGTATTTGCTTAGTTATAAAAATGTCAGATTGGTTGTGATTTAAATCAATGATTAAAAAAAAATCATTTGATTTAAATCAATGTTATTTTTTAAAAAATCATTTGATTAAAATCAGGATTTTAATCTTTGATTTAAATCAAGTGATTTAAATCTTGACACCCTGGTTTTAATAGCCTTAGGTTTCTACAAAAGAAATGGAACAATAATTTAAAATATGCATTTAATAAAATAAATTAAAATATTAGCTGCTATATCAGCAGCTTAGCTAACATTTTTGACTGGAATATTTTTCTAAAACAATTTTCTGAATTGAAATCACAAAAATGGTACCTGTACGTGTTTTATGTTTTGCAATTTTTTTTTCAAGCTACCAAGGAGTAAATTTAAAGGGGAAAATGGATTTTAGAATGTCTGATTTGATAATGAATGCCTGTTTAGGTTTTAAAAAGCCAAGTTGTACAAAATTTTCTTTTATGTACTAACTAACAATACAACAGTTACACAAATTGTAATAAAAACATATTTTTAATAATTTAAAATTTTTGTTCTCTTTAATGTTCTAAAATATTGTACTATATAAATATTTTTTTAATGATTAATATTTTTTAAATTTTACAAAATTTAAGATGGTTGTAATCTTGTGTACCCTCTAAATAAACAATCACATGCCATAAGAAGAAAATGTAATTAAAATATCCCAATATTATGTAGCAGATATTGAATAATGTTGAAAAAAAAACATTGAGAAGTATCTTAAAAAAGCTAATATTGAGCAATGATAAAAAACGAACATTGAATGTCAAGAAAACAATATCTATCAATGTCGTAAAACGACATTGGGGCGATGTCGCCAGGGGGGGGGGGTCATTTTTACGTTGGCCAATGTCGAGAAATACTACTAACAACAACCATACAACATATATATGAGGAGTCAGCCAGTGTCAACTTGTCGGACATTTACGCTGAGGCGCTAGAGTGTTGCCTAGATTTTGGCGAAATAGTAACCCTAGCAACCTCTTCACTGAATAACTACGTCATTCTTTTCGACGAATCAGATCAAAGACAGGTAACTGAGACAATCTGAATTGAACCGCTTGTAATAGTTAGCCGCTACAGAGCACAAGTAATATTTATTTTCAATAAACTAGGGGGCTCCGCCCCCTGCTCGCTTACGCTCGCCAACCCCCGAGGATTGCAACGCATAATTAAAAACTAATAGTAATACGATACAGATATGACTGTTTTAGTTTTGTATCGGAAATTACGATCTGAAAGTTCCGAAAATTGTATTACCAACTTTTAATTGCATCGACTTTATTTATTAACCAATTTGAAAAATAATTGTACCATAAGAAAGAGTGTAATGTAATGTATTCAGTGATGGTCTAAAATTTAAAAAAATAATGGTTTTTGAGGTAGATATAACGGTTTTAACAAAAAGTAGCGAAAATATCAAAAGATTCCGAATTTTGTATGACCAACTTTTGATCGCATCCAATTTAATTATTAACCGATTTCAAAAATAATAGTACTGTAAGAAAGAGTATATTCTGAGGTATACTGCGATATTTTAAAACTTAAAAACTAATAGTAATAAGATATAAATATGGCAGTTTAAAAAAAAAAGTAACAAAAATGTCCCGATTTTTCCCTAGTTTCAAAAAAATATTATCAAGAACCAAATTGAAATTAAAAAAAAAAAAAAAACTTGACGAGCTGCAAAAATTTACGTTGAGAGGAACTCTTAAAAAAAACTCACGGCTGAAGACTGAAAATTTGTAAGTGTTTTGCTCACTCGCGGAAGAAATTTAGTTTCTTCAATTTTTACACTTAATAAACCCTAAACTAATAGCCTCATCGGAAAAAAATCTTAATAATTGTCCAGGGAATACGATGAAGAACAAACCATGTTAATTTCGTTTTTTTCCGATCAATACTTTTTCGGGAAACCGTCTAATAATCGAGCTAAGCAACACAGTTTTCAATCCTGCGGCGTCGGCGGTAACTTTTTTTTCCACTTTATTTTTCATTCCACTTTAAAATCACTCTTCTGAAAAATCACGTTTTTTGAGGTATGACGTTGTTGAAAGGAGTGAGCGCTATAAGAAATCCATCAGCCTGGTGGTTGACCTCCTCCCGCGCCCATGGGGTACACATCGAAGGTCCCGGGTACACTCAAAGAACTTAGGAATAGGTTCGAGAGAAAAGTGACAATTCTACGGCGTATACCCTCCACAACAGCCCTGCTCTTGACAATGACTGTGGAGTTCTTATGGTTCTTGTAATTTATTTTCAAGTTCAACCACTTTTGATCTGCACTGTTAGTTGTTTTGGAGTAGGGAATATTGAGCTCCTTATATATATATAAAGGCAAGCTTTACCTGATTTCAAGTCAAACCAAAAAACTTCTTTTCCATTTACAGATTGGAACTGTGATGTTCTTCTCTTTCAATAACCAAGCACGAGATTATAAAATTAACAATTTAATTCGATGATAAACACAGCACGCACATAAAGACAAATATCATTTCATCCGGTGCAGTACCGTCGCACCTCAAAACAAAAACAGCCTCTCTCAGCCGAGGCAAGTATCCGAATTCAATTTTCTCTGTAGCAACCCTTCCACGCAGGGAGGTTAGTCGCCGAGAACTCTCCTAAACTGATCGCCGTCAGATATCACAGGAAGGTTCCTGGTTCGCATGGATGTTTGTAAGCGCATGATGTTGAGGCGGCTGGTGCACCTTCAATCTGTCGTGGCCGAAAGTCCTCACGTTGGGTGGGTGTGGAAGTTTGGAGAGCGGGGTGCCAGCTCAGGTGTTGCTCGTCATCTGACCGTGGTTCAAAATGACGAGGCGTTGTCCATGTATCTTTCCCTTAAGGTATTGATCCCGGATTATTATTGAATATCTTGATGTAAACAATGTTTTTTAATTTTTTGTATTATGCAATAAAATAACCATATTCATTTTTATTTAAAATATTTAACATAACTGATCAGTATAAAACATTAATTTTTATAACCATGAATTAAAATAAAATAGCCTTTAAGAAAAAATTCTAGTTGAAAATGAAACTAACTATTAACCGAAAAACACATTTTTTTACAATTAAATCAGTTTATCTGCAAAGTTATGTTAATTTAATCGAAGCTGCAATTAAAAACTATTTCAATAGCCTACTATGATAATTTCATGAATCAAATTGTTTACTAGTTCTATTTAAAATCAGATACTAACCAATTTTCTGGAAGTTTTAATGCAAAAGATGAATTAATTATACGAGTTTCTGGAATTTTTGACAACATACACCAGTAATTCCTTTCAAATGAAAGTATATTACCAAACCAAGGTTGAGAAATATCGAGATATTTATATAAATGTGAAAATATGGGTTAATTTATAAACAGGAACAAAATTATCTTTCTTTTTCAAGTTTGTGAAATGGTTACTTTGTTCAATAAGTGTGTTCGGAAGCATTTTAGAAACTGTTGATGTAACGCAGCGTAAAAAGAGGTAAACAAACTTGTTTATATTTCTGCCTCCTTCTCTAGGAGGTAGTGATCTGGCACACGTTAGTCAGAAAATGCAACCTTTATTTCTTTGAAGAAGTATGAACGCAATCGCTCCGCGATCTAAAAAAATGCGAAATTTGTATGACCAACTCTTTTGATCGCATCGAATTTATTTATTAACCAATTTCAAAAATAATTGTACCGTAAGAAAGAGCACATTCTAAGGTTTTCTGCAATGCTTTCAAATTTAAAAACTATTAGTAATAAAATATAGATATGACAGTTTAAAAAATGAAACTGTCCCGATTTTTCCCGAATTCAAAAACGTGGTTCACAATTACGAGGTGTTGTCCTCGGATCTCTCTCTTAAGGGACCGTCGTCAATATCCCGTTGTGTTCCTCTTGTACGACGTTAACTAAAATTACCATTACCCGAATTTTAAAAAAATACATTATCTGGAACCAAATTGAAATTTCTAAAAAAAAACTCGGCGTTGTGCCAAAATTCACATTTTGAGGTACTTTAAAAAAATTCCGGCTGAAGACTGACTATGTGTACGTCTTTTGCTCATTCGCGTTAGAAATTTCGTTTTTTCAACCTTGACACTTAATAATCCCTAAACTAACAGCCGCATCGGAAAAAATTCTTCTTCGGCGTGTTCCCTGTACAACTTTGAATAAACGATGTTAATTTCATCATTTTCTGATCCGTACTTTCTCGGGAAACCGTCCAAGAATCGAGAGAAAAAGCCAGTTTTCAATCCTGCGGTATCTTTTTTTTTAATAGAGAGAGTCTGTATTCCACTGTTCACCGTCCCAACCATTTCACCACTCATCTTGCTTCTGTGGTGACAGCCTCCATCGTGTTTGCACGGGGAAATGAATGCAAAAATAGGACGAGCGTCAGCCGACCTCTGGCAGCGACTGAGTATCATTTGGTGGTGGTGGTAATCTGTTGGCATTTTCAAGTGCAACCAAATATCGCAATAACACTTCCAACCACTGAAAGGAAACTGTTACTGAGGAATCACACTATTGGAAACATCCCTACTTGCAGTTGAGAGAACCGTTCAATGTATACTCATTCTGATACTTCTATGATCACTTTCTCCCAGTGGCTCACCTATAACCAAATCCTGCACCCTATCCTCATCATTGCTGAAAATCAAATCCAATAATGCATTGTCCCTAGTCTCTTCATACACCATCTGGTATAAAAAGCAGTCCTGTATCACTTCCAAAAATTCTGCCCCATTTGTAGCTAGATTGTTTGTCTAGTCAATATTTGGATAATTATAGTCCCCCATTAAAATTAATTCTCCTTTTTGACAAGCTTCATTTATCAGATTACACATACCCATTTCCTGCTCTTCACTACAAACAGGAGGTCTATATACACAGTCCAGTCACATTGATGTGGCCACCTGTCAAAAGCCAGAATAACCACCTTTGGCAGAGCGGACCGCTGCGAGACGTGCAGGAAGAGAGTCAAATAGGTTTCTGAAGGTGTTCACTGGGATGTTGAGCCATGCCGACTCCAGTGCCGTGGCGAGTGGCGCTAGATTACGCGGTTGAGGATCCATGGCGCGAACAACCCGATCGACGTGGTCCCACAGTTTCTCGATTGGTTTAAATCCGATGAGTTTGCTGGCCAGGGGAGTACGGTAAACTCATCCTTATGCTCTTCGAACCAAGAACATACTCTGCGAGCTGTATGACACCTCGTATTGTCCTGCTGGTAGATGCCATCATTCTGAGGGAAAATAATTCGCATGTAGGGGTGGACATGGTCCGCAAGGACAGATGCGTACTTGTGCTGATCCATCGTGCCTTCCACAATGATGAGTGCACCCAGTGAATACCAGGAAAACATTCCCCAAACCATAATGCTCCCTCCTCCAGCCTGGATCCTTCCGGCAATTGTTGCAGGGTGTTTGCTTTCAGACGTTTCACGCCGTATACGCCACCGTCCATCTGTCAGATGGAGCATAAAACGTGATTCATTGGAAAAAGCCACCTGTCGCCACTCTGTGGACGTCCAGTTGAGGTACTGGTGTGCAAATTCCAGCCTTCATCGCCGATGTCAGCATAAGTGCATTAACCAGGCGTCTGCTGCGGAGGCCCATGCGCAGCAACGTTCGCTGAACCGTTGTTGAGGATACACTCTTGGTACATCTGGGCGGTCAGTTGCTCAACAGTTGCACGTCTATTCGCCCGAACGCATCTCCGTAGCCTTCGTTCGCCTCTGTCATCTATAGCCCGTGGTGCACCACATGTGCCACACCGCTGATTTTGGATAGTGCCATTTTGCCATGCAAGGTATACTTTTATCACGGCGGCACGTGAAGAGTTCACAAAATTAGCCGTTTCCGAAATGCTTCCACCCTTGGCCCGAAAGCCAATAACCATGCCCTTTTGGACGTCGGATAAATCGCTACGTTTCTGCATTACGCCAACGATTAAAATGCTTTCCTATGCCCTAGGACATCCTTTATATATACACTT
Source organism: Metellina segmentata (assembly GCA_947359465.1). Lineage (NCBI taxonomy): Eukaryota > Metazoa > Arthropoda > Arachnida > Araneae > Tetragnathidae > Metellina > Metellina segmentata. The sequence continues at coordinate 116,459,088 of OX375882.1, read as the reverse complement.
TAATGTGTTGCCACCTGCCTTTTGTGATTGGTTATTTCACGTTGACGTCGAAAGTTGGTGGTGGTCACATTAATGTGACTGGACTGTGTATATTACCCAGAATTAGTCCTTTGTCATTTAAATTATGTTTACGAAATATTATGTGTTAACGCCTCATTCCGAATTGTAAAATAATTGTACTTCTGTGCTCAGATGGCAAAATGTATCAGTCACGTTTCCCAAAAAATTGAATAAGTCCCATTCTGGAGTCTGGTTTGTTAATGTTTAGAAGGTGGCAAAATGTCGTAAGTTTTTCTTTTTCAGTTTATGAGAAAACAAAGGTGGAAAAATGCAATATAAGTCAAAAACCACACAACCCCCCACGTTGAATCTTAAAATTGCTTTCACGAAAAATTAAAAAAAATGACCTGTAACATTTTGCTATCCGAGTAGACTTAATTCATGTTGTGACAGTCATAGATTTCATTTCATTCTCCAACCAAGAGATGGCGCCAAGAGCACCACAAGTACTTTGATAGTTGAAGAGAGGCTATGAGCCACTTAGCTTCCCCGCTCTCGTGAGGACTGGTTGTCCAATTCACTGGCGTTCGCCATTTGTATGCGAGATACCCTTTTGATCCTGTGTAACGTTATTTAATTTTCCTTACTTATGTAAATAAACCTTTATATTTCAATTCAAACTGACCCTTCTTTCTTTTAATCGTTTTCCCTAAAACCCAAAAACTGAGCTAGCCAAGGGAGGCGGTTAAAATGTTCTTTTTTGTAATCGCACCCAATATTTCATATTCTTAATCATATCAGAATTCATGCATTGTCATCTATCGATGTTCATTTACTAGAATAAGTAGCAGCTAGAATACAACTGTTCTTGTAACCTCAATGAATATTGGGTTCGATTACAGAAAAGAAAATGAATCGTATACAATTATTTTACAATTCGGAATATATTTCTAAAATTATATGTATATTTCATATACACTGTGCTGGACACCGTAAATGCAACACCCTGAAGGAAGCATGCAAATAATATGAAATTTACAACATGCATTAGTGGAGGTGAGGTAGGCAAATGATTAGAATTTCAGTGCAGACGCACATCACGCGCGCCTGTGGCGCCACTTCAAAGCGCTATTTAAGGCTTGGAGATTTCGACGATTTCAAGTACGGCAATTGTGTTTTTCTTGTGGTTTAAAAAAAAAAGACGATCAATTATGCCTCGTAGAAAACAGCGATCATCTTTTGATCAAGTATCCGAGTTCGACAGAGGTAGAATAGTGGCATACCGAGATTGTAGATTATCTTTCAGGGAAATCAGTAGTCGTGTTGGACGAAACCAAACAACTGTAATGCGGATATGTGATCGTTGAATGCAGGAGGGTACGACGGACCGACGTGTTCGATCGCATCCACCTCAGTGCACCACTTCACGTGATGACAAGCATATTGTGCGTATGGCAGTGACGGATCGCTCAGCCACATCACGAACCATAGCACAGCACATTCAGTCTGTAACGCATCATCCAGTGTCTGCGCGTACCATTCGACGCCTTTTACAGCAGAGTGGTCTGTCCGCAAGACGTCCATTGCTTCGTCTACTCTTGACGCAGAACCACAGACGTCTCCGCCGCCAATGGTGCGATGAAAGAAGGATGTGGACGGCAGAATGGAATGAAATTGTCTTTACTGACCAGTTACGCTTCTGTCTGCAACACCACGATGGTCAGATTCGAGTCTGGAGACACCGTGGAGAGAGGATGCTGAACAGCTGCGTTATGCACCGCCACACTGGTCCTGCACCGGGTATTATGGTATGGGGCGGTATTGGATATCACTCTCGCACTCCTCTAGTACGCATTGCCGGTACTTTAAACAGCCAGCGCTACATCTCCGAGTCCTTCCTTCAGGGCTTGCCCACAGCCATATTTCAACAGAATAATGCGCGACCACACGTGGCACGCATTGCCCAAGGGTTCTTCGTCAATCGCCAGATTGAATTGCATCTCTGGCCAGCTCGCTCTCCGGATCTTTCGCCGATAGAAAACATGTGATCCATGGTTGCTCAACGATTGACCCAGCTGCCACACCAGATCAACTTTGGCAACGTGTGGAAGCTGCTTGGTCTGCTGTACCCCAAGAACACATCCAAAGTCTGTTTGAATCAATGCCGAGGCGTGTGGCAGCTGTGATCTCCAACAATGGCGGCTACTCTGGCTACTGATTTTGGCAGGAACCACACTTCACAGAAGTCTATAAATTTAATCATTTGATACTTGGTCAACATGTTATCTACAAAATAAATTTTGTTGTGATATCTCTTGTCTTTCTTGGTGTTGCAATTTGGGTGGCCAGCAGTGTAATTCTGGGTATTGTATACATTCAATATTAAAAAAAATAGCAGTGTCCATTCTGTGAATCTATATCGACAGTAAACAAACATTTAGAATTTTTAGTGGAGATATATATCTCTAGTATAGATCAATTAAAAATTTAGATTGATGTTCACTACTTCATCCTCATGTGTTTTGTATAACTCATAATTATCTTGTTTTATTAAAATTGTTGGGTGAATAGGAATTTATAAAAGTTGATAATTAAGTTATTTGTACTTCATAATTTGTTGAATACACTCTCATCTAAAGAAATATATTTAGTCTTAATGATTGTCCACAAATTTATAAAGCTGACCATGTCACAAAACATATTATTTGGGCATCAACCACTATATACAGAGGCTGTTCACACATTTTTTAGACGATGTATATTCCATTCACAAAACTAAATTACATAAAATTCTTGCGTTTTAAATGTTCGATTTGATAGCCCTTATTCCGAACTATCTTTCGACACCGTAATTTCCAGGATAATAATGCCTTTTGAAGAGGTATTCTATTCCATTCCTCCTGAACCCTGTAAGGGTTGTGGGACGACGTTTGGATAATGCAGATTTTAAAAGTACAGAAATCCATAGGTGATACATCGGGAGATTTAGTAGGGATATCAGTGAAGGGTATGGCCTTGATACCGGTTTTTTGTTCCATCTCTTTTAGGAAATTTCCAGTGGATTTGTCTAGCTTTGTCTTGATGGAGTTCCACAGATTGATGGCACTGTGGGTGAAGCGATGGTATTTCATTCAGAAAAATTGGCGATAAAATATGTTCCGGATAGTATTTGGAGTTAATCTTGACATTTTTTCCCACTCTCTTTATTTTTAACTTGCCATTATATGAAAAACCAGCAACAATCACGAATCCCTTAGAAAAACTTTCTTTCGATTCTGTGAACCATGTACTTAAATTTTTTCTCCCCTTTTATAACAAATGGCCCTTTTTTTGCTGCAATCATTTAAATACACAAATGATTCATCTATTGTGACAATTTTTTCCCATTTTTCTTCGGATAAGTGTTTCTCATATAGAAATCGGCAGCGTGTCCTGCGTTCAGCGATATGCTTTGGAGAAAAACGATGCACATTGCGTTTTTTCGCTTTCTTAAGATTTAAATCAACGTTTATCATTTTGTTTACAGTGGACACCGAGCATTTTAATGATTTTGCAATAGTCGAAGATGTCCGTTTCTTCCTTGGATACTTGTTTGGAATGTTTGTCCCACCTGAGGCTCCAATTTGACATTTTTTCGCTTTCTTGTTGACGATTTTACCTATCGTCGCTTTAGATATTACAAAACCATGACTCTCACATCGTTTTTGGATAACGGAATATGAATATTTCTCTTCGGAAAGAGCATAAATATAGCCTTCGAACCACTGCTTCGTTAAAAACGCCATTTTGAATAAAAACAACCCCCTCAAGCCGCAGACGATAATTTTGACTTTTAAAAACATAGTACAATAGCAATTATTTCTTTTGCAGCAAACGATTTTTTATTACCGCTAACCAAAATCGTCTAAAAAATGTGCGAACAGTCTCTGTAGTATTAAAATTTTTTTTGTAAAGTAAAAAATGTGTGCTGTATTGGATGCAAAATGTAAAAACAGCAAACACTCACAAATTGAGAATATTAGTCTTGATATTTCTCTTTATTTCCCAATAAAAATAAAGAAATCACTCATTGTTGTGTATCATTTTGTTTTATGGTAGAATGTAGTTTTCACATTTACTTGAAAGTCCAGCATAAATTGCCACGATGCTTAGTGGATGTTATATTTAGCGGATGTAGGGGTGGTCTGAAGGTCCTGGGCCAATTCTACCTTCTTCCTTGACGTAGCTGTAAATGCAGAAAAATGAGTTTGCAGAACATGTATATGGAGTAGGAGACATCTGTTTTCTTCAGGCGAATAGGAACTGTTGGACAGTTCTGGTGGGAGTGGTCTCAAGCGAGTCCAGTGATGGCCATGCAGCCGATGCAAAATGACAAGTTAAATGAAGAAATTAAATAATAATAAAAGTTAAAATAGGAAAAACAAAGTTAAAATTAAATTAAAGAAGTCTGGGCCGTTTAATTAAAATTAGTTTGGCGAGGGTCGTATCTGGGGATTTGCTGGATTATCAATCTGATCCAGTTTATCATAGAATTTAACAGCAAGTTTGCTGAAGAATTGTTTTATCTCAGTAATGTAGAGATCTTCACGGATTTTAATGTTTCTGTAGTACCAGGGATAACCACTGATAATACAAAGAGTTGAATTTTGAAAAGCTTCTAATTTTTGGAGTTTTCTTTTAGCTGCATATCCCCAGACAAGACTTGCGTAGCCGATTTTTGGTCGCAACATGGTTTTGTAAAGGAGCAACTTGTTGTCGATTGATAATTTAGAGTTTCGACCTATTAAAGGGTATAATTGGTTTCTAGCAGTGGCTGCTTTAGCTTTGAGGGACTTCATGTGGTTGTTCCACGTTAAATGGGAGTCCAAGATAATTACACTTAAGGGACCAGGGAATTTGATTACCAAATAATTTGGATGGTTCAGGAAAGTTTCTTTTCCTAGTAAAGAGAATAGCTTGGCACTTGTCCACATTGATTTTAATTTTCCCAAGCAGTAAGCCAGGATTCAAGTGTGTGTATGTAGTCATGACATCTGTAAGATCATTGTTTTTGGCTAACACTGCGGTGTCATCTGCAAACATGCAAAGCATTGATGATGGGTTTTTGGGAATATCATTCATATACAGATTGAATAATTTGGGTCCTAAGATTTACCCCTGTTTTATCCACTTTCAATATTCTGATATCTCCAAGTGTAGGTGGTATATCAATTAACATCGCACTGGGGAAATTCAACGTTCCGCGATTGACCCCTGCAGGGTAAGGTAAGGTAATTTTAGTTAACATCGTACTAGAGCAACACAACGGGCTATTGACGACGGTCCGGGATCAACCGAGGACAACACTTCGTAATTTTGAACCACGGTCAAATGACGAAGCAACACCCGAGCTGGCACCCCACTCTCCAAACTTCCACGCCAACTCAACGTGTGGACTTTCGGCAACGACAGATTTAAGGTGCACCAGCCGCCTCTACACCATACGCTTACAAACATCCATGCCCGGACCCGGATTCGAACCAGGAACCTTCCGATCTAGAGGCTGACACCTTAACCACTATACCAGTTGGTCAGCGACCCCTGCAGGGAAAGATCTAAGGATGACATCACTACCGAGCTTGGTACACCACTCTCCAAACGTTCACACTTCCTCAAGGACTGCTACAACAGGTTCCATAATGGCACAGGCATTGATTTAATATGGTAAGAAGCATTGCAGGACATGTATATTTTATTTTTATTGCAAGTCTTTTTACGGGGTATTTTATTTACACTGCACATGTAAAATCTGCTTCGTTTCCATCTGGAAAAATAATCACATTTTTGGTCTGCGTTGTGATTGAGGAGAGGAACCAAAAGGAAAAGACGTTATAAGAAAAACAAGTTTTATTTACAATCACTTGAAACAAAATAACTGTACAACATTTCTCAACAGTTAAAAAATGACAGAACTAAACGACAGCTTCGAAGACGCGGTCGTCCAGAAACTCGATTTGGCATCACGGTCTCGCAAATCGAATATGACTCGTGGGCATCGAATTGGAACACTTCTAAAAAACAGGTTTTCGACTGCAGATGATCTAAAATTGGAGATGCCAACCTCAGAAAAGATGTCTCGAATGTTAAGAGAATTGACCATTTTAAAAATAAAAAATGATTTGAATCACTCTTGGCTACATTGATTCTCGTGTAGAAATAGTCTTGTAATATAATTCAATTCCTATATTCTTTTGATTGTAAGCACATTCCAAAGACAGTTTACCTGACAGTTGACACACTTTCAAATAATTCACACTCTTGCTGCGATAGCCCCCCTATATACAATTGTATCCTAAGTTAATTTTAATAGTGGTGGTTAAGTTTGTCACAATCTTTTTTGAGCACAATGTTAAACAAATATTTTTAATGATAGGATAACAGTGAAAATTTCAGCCTTCCAAATGAAAGTCAGTTAAAAAAAATAGAATAAGTGATAGAAAATTATATTTAAAAAAAAAATCAGGCGAAAGGAAAAAAATTGCAACAAGACTCGTTTTATTATTTACGGTAATGCTGGACGAAAATTTCCGACGTCACGACGCATTTCGAATCGAGCCACCGCAGAAACTTTAGGGAAGAATACAATGGGAACATTTGTGGTAGATGCGACGACACTTTGGGAGGTCAGAAAGTTTGACATCAATAATCCAATGTCTCGGGCCGACGTCAAAATGAAATCGGACAAACGGAAGCAGTTTGACAGGGGGATTACAAAACAACCATTATCCCCTGTTGAATAATTAACAAAATACTATTTAATATCTCATACGAAAATATTGAAATCAAATCACCATTGGACTGCAAATGATGCAAACTGTGCCATCCGAGTTTGCATTTGGAAGACAATAACTGCTTCTGATCATCTAGCGAGGGATCCGAATGAGAAATGGGCGATGCTTTCTATCTGCAAGAAACAAATAGAAACAGCTTAAAAATGTTTTATTTGCCCTCAGTCAAAAATAAAATTTTTGTGACCATGCGGGCTCATAGTATAAACTGCCACCAGATTATTAAGGTATTAATTATGATTTTAAATGTACAAGAAAAGGGCAGAATATTGCTGTGATATTCAAAACTGCTTCCACTCGTTCGATTCTTCGGCATTTACGTTTAAAAAAAATTAATCTGCTACCTGAATTTCAAGATTCTAAATAAAAAGTGGCATTTGAGCGACTAGGACATTAAACTATAATCATTAAGAAAACTATTCAACTCCCTACAGTTTTCGAACAATCGACTGACGGTTGCAAGCCGACGCCAGTGGCTCAAAGGACTCGAGCTTTTGTTCTGCAAATAAAATAAAATAACTAAATAAATTAACAGTTAAAAGGGAAAACAAAAAAACAAAAATTTATGCAAATTTCAATTGAATCAAACTGAATTAAAATTTAATGTAAAACTTGCAATTGAGAACTTCCCACGGCTATATGAGGTTAAAAAATAAAATTTCAATCTGGGGGCACTACAACTCTATACAAATATTACAAACTAACATTACTTCCACACCATTAACTTCCAGAAATATAATTTGGAATGAAACTTGGAAACAAACTCAATAGCCAATTCCACGATCCAGATATTCAAATCCGAACCTCTGCACTTTGAATATTGCGTAAGTTCAGTTTGAAATTACATTCTCTGTAGAAATCCAACAGTACAGGTTCCCACTAGATAAAAATAAGGTCTCCACTCTGTAAAAATTCTTTTGAGTAACTTAATCTTCCCCAGGATACTTGTGAGCAATTCATTTTTAATTAACGTAACACTGGAGCAACACGACTGGCTGGGACCGACCCCTGAAGGGAAAGATCCGAAGTCACTCGAACTGAACGAGAGCAATTCAAGAGACGCATCGGCAACCAAATGTTTAAATATTAAAAAAATAATAAAAACCACTTTGGAACTAATAGGGGTGAAGGAACACATCGAGTCTGCAATGGAAAACCAACGAAAAGCAAAATAAAGAACTAAATAGAACTATGTTTTGTTGCTTTATGGTCATTGTTTTGTAACCTTAGAGTGACAAACAACACCTAAAAACATAGAAAGATATTTAAAAAAAAAGGGGAGAACACGCACATCTTAAAATTTTGTTTCCTACCATTGAATTCCAAACTACTCGAGAAAGTGGAATGATGATGTTGAATGAAATTCATGATTTGGCCTTTGACAAAACTACGACATTACACAGTCGAATGACTTTGATTTCTTGTGTATCAACGGAGCCATCACAATTAAATGGTACAGCAAGGTCGGCGAAAGTTGCTCGGGGTCCACGCAGACAAGCCCACTTCCTAGAGAGCACTTCGAAATTCCGCGAAGAGACGCGTAAAAGGAAGTACACAAGCACAACCGTTGGTTCAGATCAGTTTTCGAATGCAAACGGTGCAGGAAGTTTCCTTCAACATCGAGCGCACCTCACGAGGGCATTTGCAATCCTTCCAAAAGCACCCGAGCCTCTGCACGTGGCAAGGCAAAAGTATCTTCCTCGATGATTCTGAAGTGGCCGCGCCCTCCCCCTCGAAGGAGAGGTTGAACGTGCACCGTCCCATTGCCACCTGGTGTCGCGGTTTCTACTGCGGGGTCTTTACGCCTAGAAGGCAGATAGGGAAAAACGAGAGGGCAGCAGTGACTTCAATTCCTCCGGCCTATGACATTCGAAGGACCAGCGAGATGTCTTCGTGGGCGTTTTTTAAGGGCACTGGATCGAGGAGAAACAATCGAGGTTCCTCGTTGGCCACGAGGCAATTTCACACGCAGGTTCCTGGTGCACAGAAAAGAGGGGGCGGAAATCGCAAGGGGCTTCGGTCGGTTCTTCCGTGTCCAGAGGGTCGAGGAAGCCCGACCTCGGGATGCAAGTTTTAAACTGAAATTCTGTCAACATCCCAACATTTATGGTAGAGGATCAATAACAGTAGGTAGGTGTTTTAATTAAAGTAACACAGGAGCAACGTTACGCGATCGACTACCAAAGGGAAAGATTGCAGGACAGCATGTAATTCGGAACCCCCTTCAACAACAATTCGGACGACGGTGGTATGAATATGTGCTAGGAATTTCCCACATTCAAATTCTGCAATCTGAAAGCAACTCCGAATGAGTATTCAAGGTCTCGAGAATACACTCTCAACGGAAGGGTTTTAATGGACACCAATATGCCGTTCAGAAATCAATTCAAACAAATTGGGAAACCCTTCAAATTTCCTCTCATCCCATTAGGGAAGGGTACAAATTACTACATTTTGGAGTGTCATTCGACAAAATTCAATTGCTTATTGCCCATTCTACTGCTCCGAAATGACTCGATTGTAATTATTAGATATGCCCGATTCAAATGAGGCATATCAGGAATTGGAAATGAGATTCTCCAAAATGTTTTCCATGAAATATCAACCGCTTAAAAATAAATAACTTCCTTATCAGTGTTAAAAGATAAAAAATAATTATGCATGCCCATTTATATTTAGTTTCAATGCATTCTTTCTGCCCATCACAATGTAATTCAAACATTTAAAAGAAAATTTCATTACTTTCCTACCACTGCAGGCATTTTTCAAAGCAGGATGTATAGGAACCCTGTACTTCAATTCTGTTCGAATACAAACACTGTACGTTTCAGTCTCAAAAAGATTTCTTTAGACGGAGCATTGCATCGACAGAAAGGGCGAAACGGGCCGTTCGAAAACGAGCCCTCCGAGAGCACTTGACGCGATTCGAAGGTAACGGAGGCGAGAGTCCTTTCAAAGCTTCGGAAGAGGGACCCGTTGTGTGAGGGGAAAGAGGAAAAGAAAACAAGCTATGAGGACCCATCAGTTTTCATCCATTTAAAAGAGGGGGTGAAAAGACAAAGTCCTGTAATAAAAGAAGGACCAGAGGGAGGAAAACCGTCGCGTCGAATCCGAGATCCAGTGCCGAGCCACCGGGCGCATCGCTTTCGCCGTTGCTGTACCACAAAACAAAAATAAACAACAACGAACTGACTGGAGGAATATGACTAAAAGTACACACACGCCCCGAACGGGGCTCCATTCTAAGCGTGGCACGTGTCGAGCGGCGGTTCACTGGTTCGCGGGGGGCAACAGTTCAAACTCGTCGTTGACGTGCACCATCGGCACAAAGATGTCGTCGATGACGGGGGACGTCTTCATGTCGCACAGGGTCAGCTCTTTCATCTTCCACTCCCAGTCCAGCTTCTGCACCGCATGCAGCGACTCGGCCTCATTGTGGTGCCGGAGAAGCATCAGCTCCTGGAAGAGATAACGCTTTGCATCAAACACACAAGCATTCAGAAGCACTTCACTCAACGACCCACTGCAGGTCACACCCCACTCTTCAAACTTCAGCACCACTTAACGCGAAATGACTGGAGGCCACGACGTATTTAATGTGCACCAGCCGCCTTTGCCCTCCTGTTGCTGGGACTACAGCAGCCCCAGAGAAAAGAGACGGACACTTTCTATCAATCCACACCTCTCGGTGACTTTCCGTCGGACGGGGGAGCGAAATGCAGTGGCGATGGGGGATCAGTTGTATGCAACTGTTGCCTTCTTTTCCCAATTGAGCTTTTCTACCCATTTTCTTTTATTAAGAACTGATAAAAATTGTATTTGGATTTTGACTGATAGTAGGAGTGCTATACAGTATTTCAAAAATTGGCCACAAATTTTTGACATCCCAGACCAGGATATTCTGAAGCTTCTCTGCGAGATTGGCCTGAAAACACCAATAAGCCTCCAATGGATTCCATCGCATATCGGGGTGTATGGCAACGAGACAGCCGATGTACTCGCCAAGAATGGCTGTGATCTCCCTATGGACTGTTTGAATTGCCTCACTCCCACTGAGGTCCACTCCCTGGGAAAACAACGTTTGCTTTCCTTGTGGCGCCGTACGCCATCCCACCATTGGTATGCTGGCAATCACCCTGGACTCTCAATCACATGCTGTGGCCCTCGGCCTTTTCAATCGGCCATGGCCAGATTTCGAAGTGGCCATCTTAAAAGTATCAAATTTCAGAACGGGGAGAGAATTTTCCCTCCTTGTTCCTGTTCCCTACCTGCCAGTCCTGATCACCTTCTTCTCTGTCTTGGCGCTTCGTATAAGCAGCTGTTGGTTGATCAGGACTTTTTGCAGGTATATGGGGATCTGGCACGACGAACATTTTAATGTGTTCAGAAAGACAAGGTTGAAATGGGTTCCCAATACCATTCTTTATTTTTAGAACCTCCGTCAAGATTCTGGAAATAACCAAGTTTTTTCGACAGGGTAGCAACGCAATCCTCAATGGTGTCGCGATCGATATCGTTAGACGGTATCCACACGACACTATTTTTAAACATTTGGGGTCAGATGGGGTTAAAAGGATCCACAAATATTTTGTATTTTTTCTTCTCAGATATTTTAATTGTTATTGTAAGGGTTGGAACTCTTAAAAAGTAATTGAAAAGACTGGAGAGAAAAATTACAAAATATTTTGATTATGAACTCTTTACACCTGAACCTACTTTATCATACTATGCATCAAAATGCAAATATACATAAAAAGATATGCAAAAAATGGAATTGCAAACAAAAAATAATAATTTAATGCAAAAAAAAAGTACAAACATCTTTTAGGAAATTTATTAAGAATGTATCGGACAGGGATTTTTTCATGGTACATGAAATTGATAGGATCATTCCCTTTACAATATAGATAACAAATTTTAAATATATTAAAATGTCATGAATATCATGGTAAACAATATGATTAATAAAAATACTAAGGAATTTAGCTATATATTCAGAATTGAATAGTAACAAAAAGTAACGAGAAGATAGTTATACAAAAAAAAATTTCATTTAAAACATTTCACAGAATAGGTGTCAAAAAAAAAATAATAATAAAAAAAAAAAAAAGACTAAATTAAACCACTATTTGGTTAAGTATATATGTAAAATTATTTTTGCAAAATTCTTTCTTTGAATAACATTAATTTGTTCTAACAAGACTTTCATTTTCTGCTTCCTTCAATATTTTTTGCTTTTTCAGATGATACTTCTTTAAGCTGAGCAGTAGAATCCCTCTTTAAAATTGCTTCTCTATCTTTTTTTTTTACGCCGAATTTCTCGTGCCTCTGCATATTTTGATCTTGCATTTTTAACATGAAACCTTTGATTGACATGGTCATATAAAAATCAAAGGAATATCTGTTTGATATTTCTTAAAAAATCCCCTCCGATTCACAAGCAATTACATTTTTGCAGACAACAAAATATCTTTTAAGGCTTCTTTAACAACATAGTAGGTCTAAGAGCTGCTTTTTCCTTTTCAGGTCCCTCAGTAAAATTAGGTAAACGAGGAAGCGTTTCGGCCGCAACACTGCCAGGAAAGCCACGGCGGTTCACGTGGCGTTCGAAAATCACGACGCCATTGCCCTTCATTCGAATGCGATTCTCAAAAGCACTTATAATCATGCATCTCTAAACGGGACAAATGACAGAAGTTGCCGTTTCAGTTATCAAAATTTTAAAAGTTAGCCTTTCTATTCTGTTCAAGAATTTTAAAAATCTACTTCAAGAATCATCGCTTGAAAGCTAAGGAGTAGCACTGTGAATTAATAAAACAATTATTGATTTTCTTGTCGCATTTCGCAATTTCTAGCGTAAGCATGCACGGGTCGTTCCACACCAAATCAACCAATGGTCAAAACATGATGTCTTCAGATCTTTATGATTTTTTTACATGATATAGTGTTAGCTTAGTAGATAAAAAATACATAGTTTCAATTTTTTTTGGACCTTTCGTTTTTGAGTTATAAATTTTTGAAAAATTAAAAAACACCAGTTTTTAGGAACATTTTGTAAGCATGTAACTCAAAAACCGTTTGTCCTAGAAAGCTCAAATTTGTACCATTCTCTTTAGATTTACAAGGGCTTTAATTTAACACATAGCTTGGGTGTACCGCATCAGTTTATACATATTTTTTTAACAAAAAAAAAATATAATAATAAATAAAAAATAAAAATGGAATTTTTTATTTTGATGAAAGAAATATATTTTATACTAAACCTCAATAGTAAGATGTGTACAAAGTTTCATGATGGTTTTCCAATGGTGTCATATTAAAATAATTTTTTATCTGAATCAAGACGTGTGAAAATTCTGTTAATTCGTTACTTGTTACCCTAGATAAAAATTAATCTCTTAACCAACACTCTTTTGTATTTAAATTTCATTTACCCTATTTTATTTAAACAACAAATTCAACTTACTTTACATTCAAGGAACAAATTTTTCTTCTTTGCCAAAACTTGTGCTGCTTCGGCTATCTCATCTGCTGGAATTTGGTAGGTTTTACCTGTTGCAGTGGTTGGATGTCATGTGCACAAATAATTGCTCATTGGCAGTGCTAAGGTACCTGCTCTCCTAGGATTTGTGTATGATAGCAATGGTCTTTTTGGGTGAAGAAAGGACACAAGAATTTCCTTTTCAACATCGTCTTTTGAGTCAACATGCGCCAACCATCACTCTTTATCGTAAGCACAAGCGACAAAACCCACAATTTCTTCAAATGGAATGTCATCTTCACCAGGGCTGATTTGTACCCTATGTGTTTCTGAGTCAATAGAAAATGAGTTGATTTTGAATTTAGATCTAGAGTAACAAAGGCATGAAATTTATGGGTCCCTGAGATTGCCACAGCATTTTCAAAGAATGGTTTTAGAATCTTTTCTTCATTTATATACTCTTTATCGGTTACATAAAAAAATGTGATGGATGGCAAATATTTCGCACTCCACTGAGAAAGCTGAAAAGGTGTTAGAATTTAGTTTTCTAATGGGTTTAGGAGGCTGGCTTTGGCGGCAAGCCTTTTTACTGTACCCCATACTTCATCACAAACTCCCTTCTCATTTTCAAATTTGGTGTCAACACACATACTGTCGTAGTTCATGCTTGTCAGAAAAGTCATAGCCCAGAAAGTTAATCCTGTCTGAGAAATTATTTGCCAAATCATTAGTTAGATATTTGAAAAAGCTGTACAATTTTCCAGATAGTTCAGCTGCGCAGTGCAAAATTCATAAGAATTATCTGAACCTTTACTATCACAAAGAGGACTTTGATGGACTGTGGCACTTTTATGCCACATCATATGGGAAGGAAATTTGTGATGGAGTATGGTAAAAAGGCGTGCTGCCAAAGCCAGAATTCATTACAAAACCAAATTCTAACACCTTTTCAGCTTTCTCAGTGGGGTGCGAAATATTTGCCATCCATCACATTTTTTTATGTAACCGATAAAGAGTATATAAATGAAGAAAAGATTCTAAAACCATTCATAGAAAATGCTGTGGCAGTCTCAGGGACCCATAAATTTCATGCCTTCGTTACTCTAGATCTAAATTCAAAATCTACTCATTTTCTATTGACTCAGAAACACATAGGGTACAAATCAGCCCTGGTGAAGATGACATTCCATTTGAAGAAATTGTGGGTTTTGTCGCTTGTGCTTACGATAAAGAGTGATGGTTGGCGCATGTTGACTCAAAAGACGATGTTGAAAAGGAAATTCTTGTGTCCTTTCTTCACCCAAAAAGACCATTGCTATCATACACAAATCCTAGGAGAGCAGGTACCTTAGCACTGCCAATGAGCAATTATTTGTGCACATGACATCCAACCACTGCAACAGGTAAAACCTACCAAATTCCAGCAGATGAGATAGCCGAAGCAGCACAAGTTTTGGCAAAGAAGAAAAAATATCTGTTCCTTGAATGTAAAGTAAGTTGAATTTGTTGTTTAAATAAAATAGGGTAAATGAAATTTAAATACAATAGAGTGTTGGTTAAGAGATTAACAGATTTTTCACACGTCTCGGTTCAGATAAAAAATTATTTTAATATGACACCATCGGAATACCATCATGAAACTTTGTACACACCTTACTATTGAGGTTTAGTATAAAATATATTTCTTTCATCAAAATAAAAAATTCCGATTTTTTTTTTACAAAATTTTTTTTTGTAAAAAAAAATATATAAAAACTGACGTGGTACACCCAAATTATATGTTAAACTAAAGCCCTTGTAAATCTAAAGAGAATGGTGCAAATTTGAGCTTTCTAGGACAAACGGTTTTTGAGTTACGTGCTTTTCAATACATCAAAATGTTCCTAAAAACTGGTGTTTTTGAATTTTTCAAAAATTTATAACTCAAAAACAAAAGGTCCAAAAAAATTAAAACTTTGTATTTTTGGTCAAATTGATGAGTGGAACATAATTACTAAATATAATACATTATGAAAACCTCAAGGTTTAAAATAATTTTTTTATTGATTGATTTGATATGGAATGACCCGCACCTTAAGCAAAGTGGAGCGTTTATTTTTGTACCATCGAGAGAATGCTCCTCGCACAATTATTGGGAATGAAAACATACCTTTATTTTCTTCCACTTGTCATCCACGTCTTGCAGCCATGACAGGAAGAGGCGTCCGTTGTAACGAGATCTTATGTTTTTGTCTTTGTCATCCTGTGTGGGAAAGGACTAAATATAGACAAACATACCCTTTGAGTAAGTACCCTTTCAACAATTTCTTTTCTCATTCACAACAAAATGTTTCATTCCAATACACACATTAAATATGCATTACAAAAAACTTTCTTATACCCAATTAAATAATTAAATTTCATAAAAATATTTCAAATTTCTACTCCATCTGGACATTTTAAATTTTCTCCATTGTTTTTACCTTCCATGAAGTGTTCCTCACAATTGTGTGCATGGGATTACATGTACCACAGCTATTTATTTTTTACGAATACTTTTGTAAATACTGTGAAAAACAACAAAGTTGCTTTCAACACTTTTTGAAAAATAACTCTTCCCAAATCCATATTCCATGCAACAAGTTATCAAATATAAAGTAATAATATATCCCCTGGTGTAAGTTATTAAACTGGTGTAAAATTTTCCGCAGATTTCAAATCCGTTGAAAATTTGCAATCTATCTTTAGCTATTCAGATTTTACGAAAAAGAATTAACAATCCCAGTCAAAATGTTTTTCATTTTTTGCTCATTCCCTGAAAAGGAATAGGACAGGAAATGTAATCTTGATTATTTTTTAAACACAAAGGGCAGAAGATGCAATTTGTTTCACGTGACATCACAATCTCTTGCGAAAATATAAAAGATATATTCAACTTAAAAATTATTTATTTAAAGAAAATCATACTTTTAGGTATCGATCTAAAGTGAAATTTTCCGTAGATTTCACATCTGTTGAAATTGTTATTCTATCTTTAACGGTCTAGGACAGTGTTTCCCAAAGTGTGGTACGCGTACCCCCAGGGGTTCGCGAAGAGTTTGGTGGGGGTACGTATTGCACCGGAGTTTGGTGGGAATATGCAGTGCACTGTGCTTGGCCGGGCCTAATTCTACGTTCTCATGATTCAAGTCAAGACAGTCTTGTGAGGCGTGAGATGGTTCGGAGTGACACGGCAGAAATATACCACACTTCGTTACAGAAACAACTTCGTTAACCCTCCGTCGGGCACAGCCGGCCTGACAGACACAGCCATGAACTTCAATGTTTTCTAAATGATAGATTTGAGTTGAGAAATAGTTTACATGACTGGAAATGGCTTTGTAAACTAGCATAAGCAGATATAACGTCTGTTTTAAATTGCCTCAACTTATCATTACAAGGCAAAGAAATTTCATAGTTTCACGTTCAAGATAAAGTGAACGTTGCCATCCCAAAACGAAAGTCATGGCAAAAGAGAGTTGGTAATGGAGACTCGTTTCCCTCTCTTCATGAGTTTATAACACAACTACTGAAATGGATGCTGATACTCTGAAATGCATAACACAGCATTTGGAGCGTTTGCAAGTGGGCTTTCCCTGATTGAACCAAAAATATTGAATGGATAAGATATCCGTTTAACATTAACACAACATCCATGCCAGAAGATGTGTCGCAGGCGGAAGAGCAATTGGCTTCAGAAAAATAAACATAAGGAGAGCACTTTAACATCATTCGGGTTCAAATGCAACTTGTGTATCCGGTTTTAACAGAAAAAGTTCTAAAATACACCTTGCTTTTTCCAACTTCATACTTATGTGAAGGTATTATTATTCATATTTATGTGTTGTATTAAGTAGAAAAAAAGGAACAGACTATTGGACGTGAGACCACATCTCAGATTAAAATTAACAACCAGGAAACCAAATTATGACCATCTGTTATCTCATCCTTCTCATTGATCCAAATAAACGTTATTTATAATATAACTTTTATTTATATTTTATTATGAATAATTTTATTTCTCTTTTCTTATTATTTTGTGTACGTCACACAAAAAGAAAAAAACAACATTTGGATTGTTATTAAAATACATTTTTTCGATGAGGGGTACTCAGCGTTACGAAAATTATAGGAGGGGTACACATATGTCAAAAGTTTGGGAAACACTGGTCTAGGAGATAGAAAAAAGAACTAAGTGACTCCAGTTAAAACCTCTTTTTTATCCTCTGCTGGAAAATCAAAGCGGAAACAAAAAATAATTATCTCCGCGTTCTGTCGGATGAAAAAAACTTGGCATGGTCCCAAAGGTTGACAGCAAAGTCAAGTGGGTAGAAAAAGTAGATTTTCAGGTGTTTCTTTTCTTCAGAAGAAACCCGTTTGGAAAACCAAATGGTGAATAAAACTATTAAATTCATTTAAAAATCTTCTAGATTGAATTTTAAAATTCGCCGCAACCCAAGAATTGGGACTACTTGTGTGCCAAATCTCATTGCTGTAAGTGCCAGAGAATCGTCAGGATTTTGCATCAAGAAACAGACAAACACTTCCTTTTATAATAGTAGAGATAAACAGACAAAGCTTCAAATCTCTACCATCAATTACGATAAAAGCATCAGCATTTTAAGCGTACTATAGGCATGAAAAATAAAGTTCGAAATGCTTTCGTTCCTCACGTTCGAAGTGTTTCTCTGCACGTATTCAGTGTCCTGATGAATCTATAGCACTTACAATAACGAAATTTGGCCCATGGGTAGTCCTGATGTTTTGCAATTTTTATGTCCAGCCAAAAATTTAATCTAGAATATTTAAAAACGAGTTCATTCATCCTCTTTTCTTTTTTTGGGCAACGTGACGTCGCAGCTTCCTCGTTCGAAGAAAGGACAGATCCCGCGTTTTTCTTCCCAATGCCTTTGGGTAATGGTAATTTTAGCTAACGTTGTACTAGAGCACCACAGCGGGCTATTGACGACGGTCCGGGAACAGTCCCTTAAGGGAAAGATCCGAGGACAACGCTTCGTAATTTTGAACCATGGTCAGATGATGAAGCAACACCTGAGCTGGCACCCCACTCTCCAAACTTCCACACCAACCCAACATGAGGACTTTCGATCACGACAGATTGAAGGTTCACCAGCCGCCTCTACACCATAAGATTACAAATGTCCATGCCCGGACCCGGATTCGAACCAGGAACCTTCCGATCTAGAGGCTAACACCTTAACCACTATACCGGTTGGTCGGCCCAATGCCTTTGGGACGGTGCCGAGTTTTCCCAATTCCAGCGTGCTTCGTTTAGCATAACTTTCTTGCCAGGGATTTCAACTGGGTCACGGGCAGACTATTCGAGGTTTCCTATCTTTGCGATCGTTAAAGACGTTGAAAATCTCGACGGATTCGACACCCGCGGAAGCTTTTACACCGGATCCGATACCTCCAATGTGATTTTCTTTAAATAAATCGTTTTTCAATTGCGTGCCATGTCGGGTGGGACTTAAAAGGAGTGTTTTTCTTTTCAATGTCCTCAGTATTGTGTCCAGACTGATTTTTAAATTTGAATCTAAAATAGTTTAAAATTAATTCATGGGCATTTATATATTACTAGCCACTTTGAGGCCATCACGGCATTGCTCGTGGTGTTGGCACGGGAAGCAAGCCAATCGCAGGGGTTGGTGAGCAACAGAGAGCAGTGGCCACATCCGAACGGCGTCGACAAGACAAGCAGCACAAAAAAAAAAAAAAAACATTTTTGGGGTTTTCCACAAGGAATTGTGTAAAAAAAAAGGACAAGCAGCACACGCGTAGGAGAGGTCTAGAAAATAGCTCACCTCCAGGACATTGTAGATCTCCTCGTCCTTGAGAATGGTGCAGGCAGAGAGAGGGACTGTTTGGTTGGCCATGGCACGTGCCGCACGCCCGTGGACCCTCAGGGTTTCCTGCTCCACAGACAGCACCAGCTTCTCCTGTACAAAAACAACACATTTAGCACTCGCATGGCTTATACAACACGTTTTGAGGTGGACAAAAGTGACAAAAAGTGGCTAATCGAACAGAAAAAAGTGACAAATAACAATAATGCCAAATATATTTCAGTATAAAGATAGAAAAGAAAAAGATAATCACCATCTTTTTCTTTTCTTTCTTTGGAAGGATATTTATTTTATTCATTTAAAAAACACATTTTTTAAAAACGATATTAACAAAATAAAATAAATTTGTAAACATGATTTTAAAATGTGTTCAGGCACTGTGACATTTGCGGTAACGAGCAGGCAGATATGTTGGCCAAGAAGGGCCCACAGATAGTTGAACAGCCAACCACAAGCTACTCATTCCACTCCATAAAACTCTACATCAAAAATCAAATGAGACTTAGATGGAAGTCGAATCTCACTTCTTGTATTTCCTCAAAGAGATGGGGAAATTTATTGGACCAAAAAATTTCGATTAAACCTCTTGAAAGAGCGGTCGCAGAATTTAGACTTGCAAAGGGCTGCTTTGCAAACCACCTACACTGCATTGCCGTTTATGACAGTCCTAAATGCCCACTCTGCAAAAAGGATGAAATTATGGACAGGTCCCATATCCAAGAATGTCCAGCTCTGTGTGGGGTCTCCGAGGTGAAACTCTACTGGAGTGCTAGAGCCTTGCTGATGAGATATTGACTTTTTTCTCTTACTGTTTAGTATTCTTGTGATCGTTTTGTAAGATATTGTCATTTTCTCTTGCCATTAGAAATAATAAAAAAAATATATATTTTTTTTAAATATTCTTATTTTCTAATTAAATCAAATAAAACTTAAAATTATAAACCCATATTATCCATGAAACAATTTAATTTATTAAAACAATCATAAATATTGCCCTTAGAAAAAGCATCATTTTGAAAATTTTCGTTGCAAAAATTAGCAGCAGTCTTATGTTTAAAGCGGTGGCTACCGCCTTGGCGCACTTCTAAAGTCGCCAAAGAAAGAAGTTTTGATGGATTTGAAAGTACTTTCTAGAATATTCAAAATTAAAATTTAAACTTTCCGCTTGCAGAGGTTGCCATAAAAGACGAAATAACCTCATCAGTTACATAACCGAGCATCTTATTTTCTAGTCGAAAGAATAATCACATTAAAAACCGATCAACATAAAATATTTCATTTCTACCTTTTCCACCGCATCATGACGTATCACGACCGCTAGAAAACAGATCCACTTTCTTAGGAAACCGTAGCTTTACCTATGAAATTTACAGCATCAATGTATGCTAACTAGTTCAAAAACGAAGTGCTCCAGGTTTAACATTAAACTAAAAGTTTCTCACAAAGGATTCTTTTCAAACCGGAATTTGCAAGACTTATCAGCTAGGTGTCTCATTTTACGTTTATAAAAGACAAAAAAGAGTAAAAAAAGATAAAAATCGGTCATTTTCTCAAAACTTTTTTAAAAAGTCGGAAATACTGACTAAAGTCTGAAGAATCTCATCCCTGATCAGTAAGCATCATTCTTTGGAGTAATTTCCACTCATCCAATAGAATGTCTGTTGGAACCTTCCAAGGCATTGCTCTAGCAACAAGCCAACTTTCTTCTTCCTATATTGAATTCCTTAGTACCAGGGTATGTCACCAAGAGTGTTGTGGGGGAAATAGAAGAAACAGAGTTCCACTGACTTTATGGAAATTACAAAAGAAGAAAACTATTCTGCTCAATGGTCTTTGATCTCGTGACTCTCCAGTCGGCCGTTCTCTCGACTTTGGCCTTCCGAGGACTATATCGAGGGCCCCACAAAATATAAACAGGATGTCTACCAAATTTTTGAAACTTAATTTCGTGACTTTTTCATGACCTACGAAACATTTTAAAACAATCATTTATTAACCTAATATCTGTAAAAAAAAATTCGTTTTCGTATAGTTGGCAAATATTCTGTGCTTTTAAATATCATGTACTAAGTAACAGAAATGTATAGATTACTACATAAAAAAACCACACACAACATTAATCTATGCACTTTTTTCTATATTTTAATAAAACCAAATCTGTCCTAAACACCGCTACAAATCTCATCTAATAACCAATCACACAAAAAAACCCTGAATAATACAACAACCTGCCGTTACAAATCACATACATAGATGTTTTTTGATGCCGTCTGCTTCGATACAAGTAATATGATTTGTTTTGCAGTGAGCTCCAATGCCAATGTGATATAATTAAATTTAATGGCATTTCCTAGAAGGAGACTATTGAAGGAGACAATCACGACACTCCTTTGACAATACGGTTATGCTATGGTAATTTGTTTAGTATTATATTACCAGAGCGAAAAGCAAATACGATTCTTTCACACTTTTACAGATTGCTGCATGAGCAAAACCAACATTTACTGCCCTAACATGAAGTTGATTTTTGTTTTCTGTTATCTCCAGTGCAATTAGCTGACTAGCATTTTTGATAGATTTCATAACATCTTTTAATATAAAACCACTAGCTATACACCACATCATTGCATAACATTCTGCATACAAAAAAGGTAAAGGTGGTCGACTAGTCTGAAATTTTCTTAAAAAGGTTCTATTTCTAATGCTAACTGATTGTAAGAACATCAGTTTTGCAAGTAAAAGTTCATCTTTCAAAAATCTTTGTACGACTTGAAAATTACTTGAAGCAGGTTGTTTTGATTTAATTGCTTCAACATACTTTTTATTTTTAACATATGGAATTACTTTTATGGCTATTTTAATAACTACAATTTTCTATCCACCTTATTGAGCATAACTTTAGGGGGAACAAAGTTGAACCAGAATAGAACGTAAAATCTTCTCTTCGAGAAGAAAAATCTTTGAACATAAAATACAGGCAACGTAAAAAAGTACACACATCCAATCCAGCTTTTTTCAGGACAGTCTTGTACCTTCCATAGACAATATTTAAACATGTGTTAACATTGATCAATTTTTCGTCTTACGAATCTTCCTCAGACTTCATACAAAAGACTGAAAATCATTTAAGAATTTCAGGTTAACATTAGAGCCATCAGTTGAAATTGTTTTCTTTACAGATAAACCCAATCCAGACATAGTATGGGTAAAGGCATTTAGCAAATCAACAGCTGAGTGGCCCAAAAACGTAGAAGTGAGGTATTGCATTTTAATCTGATGTTTTAACCTATAGTTGAATCCCAATACAGATTATTACGGCCATTTGGCCCTTCTGTTCTACTTTATTTAAACTTTTGTCCCATTTAAATCTTGACGAGGGCTGTCTTGAAAATGTGAATCCAATCCATTAGTTATAACATAGCCTAACTTGTCTTTGTGTATTTTAAACTTTTGTATAATCATACTACATGGAAACACCTCAGAAATAAATCACTGGGCATGTCTATCAGAAGCATAGCATATAGCTTTGTTTTAAGCCTATTATGATTACTGCTCTCGACACACTTTCGTTTGCTACACAAGAGCTAAAATTATTCGGTTTTCAAGCTACAGCACTCTGAATTACTATATATCAGGGTCTAACTAAAAATAAGGACTTAAATAAAACATTGTACAACCCGACTTTCGACCAAGTGGGGATGCTCTTACAGATAATTTTATAACAGTAGTATGTAAAAAATTTAACCCAAGTCAATTTTCTAAAAATTATACGCAAACAATGAGATTTTTCAAAACAAGCCCAGTCTGATTTTTACAAAATTCAGAAGTACTATAGGGGCATTTACACACTACACATATTGGTAATATGTAAGTACATAAACAAATTAAAGAATGAAGACTGCAAGAAAAAATTTAGGATGGTTTTCTTTTGTACCTCTTTGCAGTGAATTTGATTTTATAAAAAGTTGAGTTTAATGACAGTGAGTTTCACCAACACTTTCATTTTCCAAAATTTCCTAATTTTTATTTATTTTAAATATATTTTGTTTTTGAATTTATATTGCTTCTTCTGAAGCTTCAGCCCACTTATAAAATTTAATTACTCACCCCAGTAATTATTTTATAGATACACTTTTATAAATACATAATAAAAATAAGTAAATTCATTGATCGGTACATCAAAGGCTTCACTAAAATAAAATTAATGGCAATCTATTCATTTCTGAAAGGATTGCAAGTTGCATACATCAGTCAAATTTGATTGGATCGGAGACCGAATGAGTGAACTGAAATGGATCATACTATACAAAAACTATGACAAATTTATAAGGTTAAAAAAATAAAATGCAATTTTATTGAATGGACAGATAAACTAAATAAAACAAAATTAATTAAAAAATAATCATCTAAGCTGACGATGGAAACGGATTGCGCATGACATAACAAAATCAAAGTATGTCACCCGGATACAAAGAAAAAAATTATGAAGCATAGAAAAAAATTATTCGTTTTCGGTCAGCTAGCACTCTGGTTTACGTTTTTGCCATCTTTTCCCGTGTTATTTTTTTCAATCGATCAGGCTGGTTTATTTTTCGTATTTAATGCCGTACTCGTAAGCAGTTTTATCGCCAATCAGGCACTAAAAAGAGGTCAGAAATATGGTGACAAAAATATCGTCATTTGAAAACTGTATTTTGAACAGGAAAATATGCAAAAAAAGGAAAATAGCACTTTCTAAGGACTATTGACGGAAACTAAGTCCTTTTAGAAATACAGAGGTGTGAAAATTATTAGAATGATTGTGAAATTTACAATAAAATCTTGTTGTATTAAAGAAATAATACATTATTTTGAAAAATATTGATACATTTAATATTTAGTGTGCATCCTCTTGTTTTTTTATTAAAGATTCGATACGTCTCGCCATACTTTGTATGAGGTTTTGGCAATTAGATTGTATTTCGTTGTCATGGTGCCAAATTTGGATGAGTCTTTCTATCAGACCATTTTTGTTTGTGATGTTACATTTATTTTATTTTTTCTTTACAATGGCACAAAATTCTCTATTGGGTTCATATCTGAACTGTTTCCAGGCCATGGAAGAGTTTTTATATTCTTTTCATCCAAAAATTTGGTCACAAATTTTGGCTTTATGGCACGGAGCTCCACCATGCATGAATATGAAGTCTCCATTTGGAAACCAGTATTTGTTCAATCACTTTTTTATACTAATACTGGTTCATTATGCTTTCTACAGTGTAAAAACTTCCATTCCCCTGAGCAGACAGTACGCTCCAAACCATTATTTTAGTAGGATGTTTAACCGTTTGTGCTATGCAATTTGGGGGAAATTCTTCACTGGTACTTCTCCTGAAATACTGACTGCTTTCTTCTGATATCGTAAACATTGGTTCATCAGAAAAACACACCAAAACGATAAAAAATACTTTAAGGTATGTAATTTGTAGAGAAATAATCGTATAAAGAAATTTTTAATCAAATTTAAAAACAGTTCTTTATCTTTAGTCAGTATGCAAAAAAAAACAAGATTTCAGGAAAAGAAATGAACTACTTGAGTTCAACTGATTAATTAAAGGAAAATTAAAGTTTCTTTCCTTGCTCCAGTCATTTCCAAATTGTCTTTGCACAACTTTTGCCCAAGCAAATATCTTCTTTGCCATAGCAGATGGGATTTTAGTCTCTTTTCTAGGACGATGAGCACTGAGCCCAGCTGAGATGAGCTTTCTACGGATAGAATCACATACATATACTCCATGCGCTTGATGAGAGATTTTTAGTTCATGACTAGTTGCTCTTCTGTTAGGTTTAGCAATTTGAATTAGTTTTCTTTCAGTTCTTGTAGTAAATTTACTTTTCCTTCCTCATTTCTCAACTCTAGAATTTCCATATTTACATTTGGAGTCCAAAGATCTTTTTTATTCTACACACAGATACTTGAGAAACTTTTGCTTTTTTAGCGATTTCGTGTTGTGTATAGTTATTTTCTTGGATGAGACACTTTACCACAGCTAGTTTTCTAGGAGAAATATCACTTGCTTTACCCGTAATCACACAATAATCCTTTGATAAACGAAAAAAAAAATTCCAATTATAAACTAATCAACGCAACTAAAAGAATTGCTTTAACAATAAAATAATACCAATGCCAACTCAAGAAAAGAAAGAATATATTAGGACAGCAAGTAGACGATTTTAAAATTTTATTTTGAATTCGTTTGTTAATCAAACAAATTCTTTATGCAATGCAAACAATTTGGTAACTTCTGATCAAATATTTTTCTTTTAAAAAAATGCCATTATTTAACAAAATTATAACCCAAAACTATTCTAAAGGAGTGAAAATTGATTGGACCAACTAAACAAATTACCTTTCATGAAATATTGCAAGTATATACAAAATAAATCAAGAAAAACTGAAAAAAATCACAACTATTCTAATAATTTTCACACCTCTGTAGAAGGTCAAAATAAGCACTCTGTAAGACCCGTGGGAATCCTGTATACATAGATAAATAACCCGATTCATATGGAATAGGTTGATTCATTACAGGGACAAAAGACCGTTTTTGAAATCCAATCACTTGGAAACAACATCAGCTAATATTGTTTCGGAAACAGCATCGGAAAATAATGTTCCATATGTTTTTTTCCTTTGTACGCATGCACAACAGAAACGATAGCAGGCAGGCATTCTCGACATTGCTAGTTGACGCTCATGATGAAAAAATTTGCGACTGAGAGGCTAATTTCGTGACTTTTTCAAGCTTTTCGTGACCATTTCCTGTAATTCGTGACTTTCAGAATTTTCATGACTGGTAGACATCCTGATAAAATAAAAAGTCCCTGGGACACATTTCCACTCCCAGCTCACCCGTTCAATCAAGTGCTGCAGCCGAAGTCTGTAACGCTCCTTCTCTTGCTGTATGAACAGTTCCTTGATAGATCCTTCCAGAGACTGCGGGGGAGATATCTAAGGGAAAGAGATCAGATTATAAGTGACACCCAGACAACGACAATACACTCTAGACAAATAGGTACAAACACTGAGAGGGACACAGCACTCTAAAAAAAATGTTGCATTTTTTAATCATTAAACAATCTTTAGACTAAGGCTGGTACTACAACCTATATTACAGCGTGAGATTTTCCTCTAGTGAACGCGCTGTCATCAATTGGATTTCCAACTCTGCTAAAACTTTCTTTTCATAAAAAAATAAATCAATTTTTTTTCATGAAAAAGAAATGTATTTTACAGAAACTGAAAAGTCAGGCGCCAGACCAAATGTTTTAGGCGCCGCGGCAACCGGGATTTGTTGTTGTTGTTGCACGCCCCCATTGGCCAGCAGTGCTAGACCAGGTCCATGACGTTATACACCCTCAAAAAATCCAACACCGTCAATGGATCGTCAGTCAAGTCCTGTTTGGAGAGCCCCAGGCACGAGAGGATGTGGTGAGGCAAAGCCTGCTCAGTGGAACAGTTGTTATAAATCTCAAAGATCTTGGATCCTTCGGAAAATTTCATTGATTTAAGGTGACCACTTCGAAAGCGGGCAAGAATAGTTTGGTCCTGCCTATTGAAACCTTGAGCCAGGGAGCCTCCAGGTCGTGAACAGTGATACCATGGGTGCTCTGGGGGGACATTAAAAGTGGTCTTATTCTTGTGTTTCATTTTTGAGAAGATCTCCAAAAAGGTGAGGGGTGCTGACGGCACAGAGGCCTCACAAGCACCAGCCTTGGCCAAAGTGTCTGCAATCTCATTTCCCTCAAGTTCGACGTGGGAAGGAATCCACTGCAGATGAATCCGAAGCGATATGGAAAGCCGTTTTAACTTGTTGAGTATTGACACTCCAACACTATCTCTCACACTTTGCCAATTGGTCAAGTGCTGTATTGTACTTCTACTATCAGACAGAATCCATATCTCGTTTCCATGGGGAAGAAACACAACAGATTCAAGGGCTTCATCAATGGCTATTAGCTCACAGCGAAGTATTGAACAGTAGTCGGGATTTCTCCTCTGAATTCTTAAGTCATGGTCTTGCAATTTGATGTAAATTCCACTGCCAGATCGATTACAATCGTCTCTACTGCCATCCGTATAAACCCAAACAGCGTCTCTTGGAATCTCTCCAATTCTCTCAAGAGCTATTTGCCTTAGATAGGCAGGAAGATCTGTTTGTTTGTTCACATGTACAGGCAAGTCAGAATGAAAAAAGACACTGTCAAGATTATCTATTGGCTCAAGACATTGTGTCAAGTGACGTGGTTCTACAGCACTTTCAACTAGATTAAAAGAGACCATTTGGCTAAAGGGACTATTTCTCCTGAGTCTCTGGTTATTATACCAGTCTTTGAAGTAGGTAGAAGTAAGATTTTCAGAACCAAGTCCGCTGAGTTTGTACCGGGATTTGTTGTGCTCTGCTTTAGACTAAGGTCAGTACAACCTATTTTACCTCGAGATTTTACTCTCTTTGAGAGAGTAAAATCTCGTGGTAAAATAGGTTGCACCGGCCGTACTCTAGAGGCTAATTGTGCAAGTTTAAAGAAATTGTGCCCATAATTATATAGCCGTAGCTATTCGATTGAGAAGTATTGGAGTTTATCGAATACTTTACAGCAGTTGAAGCAAACTGATAGCTTTGTGCATGGAATAAGGATTTGGAAAAATAGTCGTTTTAAAAATGTGCGTAAAAGAACTATACTACATGTAATACCATGCATAAAAATGTGGAGAACACTTCGTTAGTTCGTACAAAAAAAATATAGATTGTTAATGAAAATATGCAAATCATAGTCTAATCACTAGATAACATCAATACACATGGGTTACAGAAAATGACATTGCCCGTGGTGTTGGTTTGCGGAGCAACCAACGGGCAACGCCGGGCTAGCCACGCAGTGGCTAGTAGTCCATATTTAGCCATTAAATTACTCTTATTAACATTCATCTCTTCATTTACTGAATCACAGTCACTGATGAAAATTCAGTGATGAAATCAGCATGACCTGACTATCTTCATAACTTACCTAGATAACACAATTGTAAAAGATTTCTACGCGAAAAAAAAGGACCTCACCATAGGGACAGACAGACGACTGGCTGCGTTTCCCTCCAACACGTAGGAGCATCTGTTGAGGAGGTAGTCCTTGAAGCCCTGGGGAGGTTTCGGCTGGACGACGAACATCCCTTTGCGCCTCTTGTCCACCTAGTAAGAGAGATGTCATTTTTACAAGAGCAATAGCCAATCGACGTCACATTCCAGACACAAATGAAAGCGAAACAGTACCTGCTTCCTGATATTCATGAACATCTGGTATGAGTTGAGCTGCTGGTGTTGCTGCTGCGAGTCCTCTCCACCCGAGGACGCGGACGACGGGTTCTGAGACGACCCCCCGTCCGCCTCCCTCTGCCGCAGCTTCCTCTTCCTGGGGTGGACATCGATCGGGGTGGACGGCCGCTCGTCGTTCGAGCTCTCTCCGGACCCCTCCCCCTTCTGCCCACTGGACGACACGACGCCTGCGGGCTCCGGGACTGTCATGGCCGCCTGCATGCGCTGGCTGCTGCGGGTCACCCGCTGGAATCGCTCCTCTGGAGGGTGAGTGTCCTCCTTCTGCTTCCCTGAGGATTCCGTTTTGGGAGCAGTGTCGGCAACTGGGTCCACGGTGGTGTCCGCCGCAGCATCCGTCGTTGTGTTGACAACATATGGCAGTGCTGGCTTTGACGACGACACCTTGCTCCTTTCCCGGGTCTCCGGTTCCAGGGAGCTGGAGCCGGACGGGATCACGATCTTCAAAGGCGGCACCTTCGGAGAGTGGGGGCCGTTGTTGTCCGCACCTGTTTCGCCCGGGTCGGCGTCGCTGGGGTTGCTCTCTGTGTCGGAGCTCGACTGGCTGCCCCTTTTCCGGGTCTTGGGGCTGTTCTTCTGGTCCTTGCCCGACCGGCCCACTGAGCTGTCGTTGCTCTTCCGCCTCTTCCTGCGGGCATCCTCTTTCTCGGCGTCGCTGCCGCTCGGGTCGCGGGTGTTGGAGTCGACGCTGCTCCGTCCTCCGTTGACCTTGGATGCCGCAGCGTCCTCGGTCACGTCCATCTTCTCAGGCGGGGCCTTGTCGCAGGGCTTGTATGTTTTTCTGGAAATTAAAAGCTTTACTACAGACCAAGCAAATCGGACAAAATTTCATGAACTTATTTCATTCGTCCATCTTGCATCTTTCGAGACATACAAATCAAGCCAGTTTAGCATGTGAAACGCCCCATGCTCCAACAGGGTCCATACAGAATTTTGAATATAAAAATTAAGGAGTACTTTATAAGTTGTTTAGAACTTTTTAAGGAGTCGTAGAGTATAAAAATCAAGGAGTATTTAACGAGTTCTTTTGAAATTTTTAAGGAGTCACAGAAGGTTTATACACACATTTTCAAGTGTGAAAAATAAAAATGGTTCAACACTTTTAAGAACTTAGTTCCACTTAATACTATATTACTTTCAACTCAAACAATAAAATTATACTTTGATACTTCAACTCAATACAAGTTCATTTTCCCCATGCTCTCTGGAGCTTTTTTTTTTTAAATCTAGGATGCTACTGTGAACAGTTCTTATACAGTGAAATCTCAGTATGACATTTTGCAATTTAAAGTACATATTACTTTCAAATCCCAGCTAAAACTCACAATAATAGAAATCCAAGCATATATGTTTTCAATATAAAGTATTTTTCAAAATAAAATATCAATTAAATATTTTTTGGATGCAAGTTATACAGTACAAAGTCCCAAATCTGGATGTTTTGTGAACCATTGTTTTTTTGTTTTTCTCACTTTTTTACATCTTTCTGACAATTTGTAAAGAACAAATTAAACATGGACTTAATGGATGAAACAACACAAAATAACAAACATGTTCAGAGTAAATACCACACAGAAAAATTAGAAGATTTGCAAGTAAAATTTTTTGCATTGTTTTAAAAAAAGGCTTTTTCTTTTTTTAAATTATTCCTGTTTATACATCTGCTATTTTACTATTGCAAATGCAAAATTCTCGTGCACTGTGAGGGGTTAGATTATGGGTTTTTTCTTTTTGACAAAAAAGGCAAATAATCCAAAATGGCCAAGGTCTGGAGGATTCGGGACTGTACTGTACT
The DNA here is from genome assembly GCA_947359465.1 of Metellina segmentata. Lineage (NCBI taxonomy): Eukaryota > Metazoa > Arthropoda > Arachnida > Araneae > Tetragnathidae > Metellina > Metellina segmentata. Next base: position 116,428,732 of record OX375882.1, on the reverse strand, counting down.
GAGACTTCACTGTATTCTACAAGTAAATACAAATAACAGATTTCAGACTGAAAGAAATCCCCAATTATTTCTGTTATAAATGAATAGGCTAAATATATTTCAATATATTCAAGTATGAAATAATCCGCTTCGTTTATAAAAGATTGCGATTTTCAATACATTCTCAACGCTACTCTCTCATCAAGATTGAATGTTGAATTAAATTAAAAATAAATGAAATGCGATATTATTTTGTTTTCTTGATAATTAAACTATCGCTTTCAAAAAAAAATTGAAGAATTGTAATAATCAACTTTGATGATAACAGATTGCGATTTTCAATACGTTCACAACGCTCCTTCCAATACTTAACGTTTACTATCAGCGACTGACTTTCTAGAGGGTTCCTCCTTTTGTTTGACCGTCAGTCATAAATGCCATTCAAGGCTCTATTGCTCAAGTTAGGTAATTAGGAAAGAGGATCTGACACTCAGGTGGCCTTCAACTTCACCTTACTGATTGATAGCCTTTTCTCGAGGGAAAATTTTCAGAGCTTGCTGCCAATGCACCGCGTGCAACCTGAAGTATCCTTTTATAACTGAAACAGTATGTTTTTAAATACATTCTTGCGGTGAAGGGCGAAAAAAACAAGGAGTTTTTAAGGATAAAGAAAAGGAGTTTTAAAGAGTGCTAAAACGAAAGTGTATTTGAAGGAGAGTGCAAACCCTGTGTGAGGGGGTCAGAGACCAATTTACTAGGTGTACCGGTGAACGGTGCACACAGATTTCTCAATAGATGTAAAAGTAAGAGGGACCCCCCACTACTTCCCAGATCGATGTCAAGCGCCATTGGAACTCACCCTGCATCGTCGTCGGGGGGCTCCTCGGTCCGTCCCCCGTCCTCGCGGCAGGTGGTGCTGCTCACGGCCTCCTCCGAGGGGGGCTGGGTGGAGGAGACGGTGTCGTCCTCCCTGCGGGGGTCGCTCTTGGTCTCCATGGTGACACAGTAAGAGGGGTATTTGGGCTGGGGAGAGGTGACGTCCGTGGGCCTGGCACCGCCGCAGCTCTTGTCATTACTCGACCGAATGGTCTGGAATTTGAGGGTGAACCGCGGGGAGGTGGGTTTGTCTGCACCTGGAACAATTAAAACAATTACAATTTAAGTAATTTCAAACATCAAGAATGCTTGGTAACAGTTATTACTTTTTCACTTAAGGGGACACAATACCATAAAAATGACCAAAATGTTGAATTGTTTTATCATTCACTTATTAATTATCAGGGTGTCAAGATTTAAATCAACAATTAAAATCATGATTTTTTTTTTAAATCACAATTAATCTTACATTTTTATAACTAAGTAAATACGCCATAGAAAAATGACAGAAGTGGTCAAATGCTTTAATTTTTCTGCACTCATGGTGATTTCAGCACTAATGGTTACACCCAGCTCAGAGGGAACTGGGTCTATAACAGCATATAATAAAAGATTGCAACAGCCAGTTGTAACTTATTAGAATATACTATATACTGGAAACAGTAATGTAAACACGCACGACATAAATCTAAATGCCAGGAAGAGTAATGTATAAACATTTCTGGTTAACACCACTCATAAAATAAACACTTAAAGGAAGTATACAACAGTTTGATTAAAAATTATAAACCAAAGGGATGACTGATTTTATTAGCTAAAAAAAAAACACAAGTGGGAAGTGAAATTTTTGAGGCATTTGTTAGTTAGCTCCCAAAGTGTGTAGGTGCTTCGAAGCGCCCGTAACCTCCAATCTAAGCTATTTCTAAGCAACAGAAAAAAGGGTAAGTTCACTTATCAAAAATCGGTTCACTCCCTAACCAAGAGCATGATGAAGGTAATTTTATTTGTTTTATTTATATTTTCACCAACCTATGTTTTCTTATTAAGTAAAATTAAAGTGTTTGTGTGTGAATTTTAAATACTAGTTGTATTAATTATGTTTATGTTCTTAATTCCCTTATTTCTTTTTCAAAGTGCTACAAATATGAAATATATGTAATAATATACCACAGATAAAAATTACATGACGACGAGGGTGCTTTGAGAAAATTATAATTTTTTTAAGGGTGCAGCGACTTTGATAAGTTTGGGAACCTCTGTGTTTGCTTATTCTTGTAGTTAGCAATAGAGATTAAAAGAGTAGAAATATACCTTTTTACACACAGCCATTAAAATGTCAGCAGGAAAAAAGAAAGATCCAATATGAATTAAAACTAAGTGAAAATCCAATCCTGCTCGGCAGTTTTATTATCAGAATTTACTATAGTCTGATTATCTCTGAGTTCTATTCTACTTCTCAGACTATAGTTTAGGTCTGTCACTTACACTTGCTGATAAATTTGTTAACATGATGATGTATTTTTCCCAAGAAAAACTATGTAGGATGTCAACTTGTGTTTTAAAGTTAAAGAAATGTTAAGTAAATATTGATTTACCATGTCACAAATTCTGATTGTTTACTTAATATAAATATTGGTTTACATGTCATGTCACAAACTCAATTTTTTATTTAACAAATTTATATATATTTATTATATAAACAGTGTTTAGGGCCGCGGCAGAAATTTAAATAGAAAAATCCTATTTAAATCAAAATAATCCGATTTAAATCAAATAAATCCGATTAATTTGATTTTTTAAAAAATCATGATTTTTTTACATCCTGTTAATTATAAAGCTTTAAAAGAATATGTGCACAAAATTGGATGGCCGTACCTACATTATTCGGTGAGGTTTTCAAGTTTTCTATCAAATGCAAGGAGTGAATGAAACCAAAAGTTTTAGGAACTTCAAAGTGTTTTTTCTCGGCTTTGTATTTTTTTCATGCCGAGGCTTTTACTGTAATTAATGTAGCTTTTAAACATTTTTTTGCTCTTTATTGAGTTATATTTGTGCATGGAATAAGGATTTGGAAAGAGTTATTTTTTAATTACTGAAACCAGCTATGACTTGTTTTTTGCTGCTTTTCAGTGATAGTTACAAAAATATTTGTATAAAATAAATAACTGGTATATGTAATCCTTAGCACGAAAAGATCGAAAGTCTTAAAAAATTCTTAATTCAAAAGTAATCACTACTATCATAAAAGGAAGTATTTGTGTGTCTTCAGACATCTTTACAACTTACAGTTCTGAAATTTAAATACAAATATTGACGACCAGCTACAGGCTCAAGCCCAACAAGGCTGGTCCTTTGTTTATGAATTCTCCAATTCCCACTGACTATCCAATTGTGTCTTAAATTCGTACACTCCCTTTAAATTAACTATATTTTCTGGCAACGCGTTCCAACTGTCTATTACCCTATTAAAGTAGTAGTTGTTCCTTAAATCCCGATTAAAATGTGTCTTATTCAATTTATACCCATGGCCCCTTGTTCTGTTATCCCTATTGAAATTTAAGCCCTCTGTGTCCCCTTGTTTTACAAACTTGAAAAGCTGAATCAAATCCCCCCCCCCTTCTTTCCAGTGTATACATGTTTAGCTTACTTAAACGTTCATTATAGTCGAAATTTGCTAGCCCCTTTATTATTTTTGTAGCTCTGTGCTGAACCCTTTCAATTGATTCTATGTCCTTTCTCATATATGGAGCCCAGAATTGTACAGCATATTCTAGATGTGGTCTTACTAAACCCTTATATAATGGCAAGATTATATTCTTATCCCTTGAAGTTACAGTCTTTTTAATATACCCCAATAACCTATTAGCCTTTTTACCCGCAGCTGAACATGGGTGACCCATTTTAAAATCCCTGTGAATTATCACCCCAAGATCCTTGACTGTTTCTCCCTCCTTTACCTTTACTCCCTGCAGACAGTACTCGGCTCCACTGTTCCTGTAACCCATATGCAGAACTTGACATTTCCCTACATTAAATGACATACCTCATTTTACAGCCCATTCGGATATCTTATCAAAATCTCCTTGTAAATTTTCTATCTGTAACTTGGTATCCACTGTCCCCCATATTTTTAAGTCATCTGCAAATATACCGATTCTATTCTTGATCCCCTGACCTATATCATCTATTAAAAGTATAAATAAAATTGGTCCCAAAACTGATCCCTGAGGCACCCCACTTATAACTTCTGTCCATATGCAGAACTTGACATTTCCCTACATTAAATGACATACCTCATTTTACAGCCCATTCGGATATCTTATCAAAATCTCCTTGTAAATTTTCTATCTGTAACTTGGTATCCACTGTCCCCCATATTTTTAAGTCATCTGCAAATATACCGATTCTATTCTTGATCCCCTGACCTATATCATCTATTAAAAGTATAAATAAAATTGGTCCCAAAACTGATCCCTGAGGCACCCCACTTATAACTTCTGTCCACTGTGAATAATTTCCTTTTACCTGCACTCTCTGCTTTCTACCCAATAACCAATTTTTTATCCATATTAATGTTTTTCCCTGAATCCCCAGCCTTTCCAATTTAAACAGTAATGCCTCATGAGGTAAATTTGGCACACAAGCAGTCCTAATTTTACATGAGGCCCAAATTTCAAAATTTAATCTAGAACATTTTAAAATTAATTTATTGCCATTTATTTATTATTCCTTTTCCTTAGAATGGCACAACAGTGTAGAGATCAGATTCTAAATTTATCGTTTTCCTTTCATTTATCGAGCACAAACGATACCAGTGAAGTGAAACAAAAATAAAATTATGTAATTGGTGATTATTTCTTTTGTATTCTTTAGTCCAAGTTTCTATCTTCATAATCATTGAAGACAGAGCAAAAATTTCAACGGATTCGAAGTGTGCAGAAAACTGCACACTCAATCAATACCTCGGGAAGTCTGAATTTTACGTGAACTCATTCTTAAAATTAGCGTTTTTCTTATAAAAACTAGCAAAAAGAACATTTGTAATAACATTAAAAATTCTTACTTCAAAAGAAAAAAAATAAGCAAGAATTTTGTATATTAGTGCATTGCCACAAGGGAAACATAGTTAAACTAGTAAAATACTCATTAAAAAAAATTCAAATGTAATGCTATTTTCAATAATGATTTCGCCATTTGCAATAACTTTTTTATTCATTCCAGCACTTCCAGATGTGAAGGAATTGGTAGAAATTCACATCATCCAATTTTTAAAGCAATTCCGACACCAGGGAAGTCTAGCCGAATGCTTTCCTGAACATTCACCTTTTTAAAATTTGGACACGTTCAATTCAAATATACACACAATTTGTTCATTAATGTGGCACCCTATAGGTATGTCCACACTTGTGCGCTTTCATTTTCAACTTGCCTTTCAACGTTCAATGCAACATGCGTCAACGCATGCCTTATTGCATGCTCTGCACCTGTCCACACTTATGCCTTACTTCAGTTTCAAGATGGATGAAAATGATGCTATTCTGCTAGGATTGTTTCTGGATGTTAAATCAGTGCGGCATAGTTTGTGATCCGGCAAGTAAATAAACGTAGGAAATCAAGGCGAGCGATTTGGATGAAAGAATATTTCAAAACGCATAATGAGCATTTATTTATTTACGTTAAAATTTATTATTATTTGTTGGAGCACACGTTCAAACGCGATGTTTATATTTTCTTTGATTTATTTTGCTGAAATTGTTTGCAAGTGTTTCCTGTTTCTCGCAGCAAACAACAGCTGAATCTGCTTAAAATCTGAACGATATTTTCCCCGTAAATAAGTTGTTAGAAAAAATGAGGAAGGCGGGAATTTGCACCAATGTTTTATTCGATCTCGGGTCAGAGTACGAATGGATGCAGCTAACATGTATGCCTTCCTTTGCTTTAGTTGATTAAATTCTTGTTGTTACTGTTAGACTTGAGTTTACCTTTCTCCCACCCGCTGATCATTATTAAAATTTAATAATAATTGAAATCTTTCCAGTTTTTCTTTCGACCAATAGATGTGGTTATTTAGACCTTATGTGTGTTGTGGAATCAATCAAAATAAATTCGAAACACAATGTATAAAGTGGTTACAAAACAGTTGTAAATAATCGTCGTTACCAATTAGCTGGATTTCAAAATTTTACTGCTGAAATCGGAAGATAAAACCTAATTGTGCATTTCGTTACACGTGAGTACTTATAAATATTTGAGTTAAATATGAATAATATTTTGCATACAATCTATGCTTATGTACTTAGATGACTTTTAGTTTACAAATAATTATTTTAATAATTAAAGGATAAATAAGTGTTTAAACCAAGTACATTTATCATATTTCTCCTTGCCGGCTTAAAAATATATTTGTTTCTTATTCATCCTTATACATCTTTAGAACCTGCACCATAACTAAGAAAACTTTAATGGATTCAACATTATGTTAATATTACACTGGTATAATACAAAGCTTAATTTGTCAGTTTTTAATTCATTTCAGAAAATATGTTTAATCAATGCCGATACACTATCAAAAAAAGATTAACCCATGTAGTGTTTCAACAAACAATAATTTGAACAGAAATATTTTAAACTAGCACGGCGTTGCCCGTGCTGTACTTTGTGGGGTTAGGTGTGTTAATTGTGAACGTTTGCCAACCACCGGTGTTTGCTACGCATACCCATTTGGTTTGCTTCGCAAACCAACATGACGGACAACGCCGTGATGCCCTCGTTATTGTGAAATGCGACGAAATTGGAATTGCAAAAAGATCCAATCGGTGTGACGTCACAATCTATTAGAGGGTGGGGTGCCATCTAAGGTGTTGTTATTATTTGACCGTTGTTGAAAATTACACGATATTGTAAACGTATATTTTACTTATTGGATTTAACTCCGACCCAAGTTATTAGGTAGTTGTGTTGCTTGAGAACGTTAATTAAAAATTACCCAATTTTCTCGGATACTTTCCTTAGGGGGTTGATCCTGAATTGTAGTAAATAGCCCATTGAGTTGCTATAGTACGACGTTAAAAATTACCTTGGATATTTTGCTTAGGGAATTGATTTGGGACTGTTGTGAATAGCACGTTGAGTTGCTACAGTACGATAATTAAAAATAACCTATGATCTCTCAATTAGGGAATTTATCCCAGACCCTCGTCAATAGCCCATTGTGTAATGTTAATTAAAATTACAAATTTAAAATTGGTTGAAATTTTTAATAAAAACTTGTAAGAATTTCTGTTGATTGTTGTATTATTTTTATAATCCATTTTATACACATGCATATTTTACACATTTTACTGCAATGCCAAACAATTGTTTTTTCTAAGAATTAATAGTTTTAAGTTTTTGAAAAAGGCAGTTGAGAAAATTGAATAGTGAAAGGAGTGAGAAAAAATGCTTATTTTACTAAAAACAGAAAAAAAAAAGAGTGTTATTTAAAAAAATTTTACAACTTAAATGGTATTTTTTTTAACACAACAATGAAATGTGTTGGTTTGGCCAATGCTGTATGTTTTAACTCCAAATTACTGTGATAATAGGGAGACAGAAAAATTATAAATATTTTTGTAAGTTGAGGTAATTTTGAATTTTAAATAAAATAGATTAATACACTAAAAAGGTATTTTTTATAATTTTGTTGAGCACAAAGTAAATTATTTTACTGCTTATGTGAATTTTTTATATTACCAATGTTTGTAGAAGTGAAATGTAACTTTAGAAACAAAGGGAGAAGCTGATACTAAACAAAAGCATAAAAACAGCATTTGTTTTAGTTGTATAACAAAACATTGTGGGGCGTACATAAAAAGAGGCCGTTATAGCAAAAGGCCATAATTTTGTTAATATTTAATACAATTTTGTGTTTGTTTCTGTGTCTTTTGGAAAGAATAGCAATATTTAATTTTGATAATTTATGCAATATAAAAATGTACAAAAGCATGACCTGTTACTTTTGGTGTGCTCTTAGAACTGCAACGTTTTACTGAGAAGCAAAGACATGTAATGTAAAGGGAGAAGCTCATACTAAACAAAAGCATAAAAACAGCATTTTTTTTTAGTCGTATAACAAAACAATGTGGGGCGTACATGAAAAGAGGCCATTATAGCGAAAGGCCATAATTTTGTTAATATTTAATGCAATTTTGTGTTTGTTTCTGTGTGTTTTGGAAAGAATAGCAATATTTAATTTTGAAAATTTATGCAAAATAAAAATTTACAAATGCATCACCTGTTACTTTTGGTTTTGATATATTTTTGGAAGTTTAGCGATTTCTGTGTACTTGAGTTTTCGTACAGCAACATTTCCATCGTTCATTAACGCATCTGAATCAGATGCTTCAAATGTGCATACTGTTCCACTGTTGAGTCATCTGATTTAGTCGTATGTACAATACCTTCTCCGATAAAATCTTGGAATACATAGCAACAATAAATTGATGGAACATGTCTTTGCTTCTCCAGTAAAACATTGAAATTCTAAGAGCACATAATCATCCTGTGAGCGTAGAACTACATAGAATAAATGTTTTTAGTTTGCATAAATGATTAAAATTCAAGATTGGACTGAGTGCAGTAAAGACCTTTTAAATTCTGTGGACATTTTTAGGAAACCAAAGAAACAAAATATATATCGCTTTTCTTTCTATAAGACATCAAAACAAAAATGATAAAAATTTACTATACAAAAACCAAAGTACTATACAGAAACAAACAAAAGATAGCACAAATGAAACAAACCAGAAATTGCACAAAAGATTAAAAAAATATCGATAGACTTTGAAAAAAATATCCAAATAATCCAAACTAAAAGTGAATATGCTTAAAAAATCAAAATCCAAAGTATCGTAGTCTAAAAAAGAAACAATAACAAACGTATTGCACAACCGTTATCCAGTTTGAAAAATGAAGTAAGCACAATAAAAAAATACAAATATAAAAGATTAAAAGTTAACGCTAACTAAAAGTTAATATGCTTTAAAAATCAAATTCCAAACAACGATAGTCTAAAAAATAAACAATAACAAACGTATTGCACAACCGTTAACCAGTTGCAAAAATTAAGTAAGCACAATAAAAAAATTCAAATATAACAGTTGACGCTAACTAAAAGTTAATATTCTTTTAAATAAATTTCATAAAGGATATCGAGGAATAGGGCGGCTACACATGCGCAGAAAATACGGATTCATTCAATACTGATCATGACTGTTGCCATTCGGAGGAAAGGGAATAATAATTAAACATCGCATTAAAATAATTTTAAAATTTTCAAGATACAATTTTAAAAATCGGGTTGGTATGTAAAATTGCTAAAAAATTCGTACTACATGTGTCTCAAATTTCATTAGTGTGAATGCCATAAATTCGTCAGGGCACCCCGTACATACCCGACACACATAAACACAGAAACTTTATTTTTTAATAGTAGAGATGCAATCATAATAAAGTTAAAGGCTCTTGTGTTCTTATTTCGCTAGGGAAATTTAATAAATGCTGTTTAGTTTAGAATAAATGACGTTTTTAATTTGATTTAAAATTTATTTGTTTGTTTAATTTTTTTCGTATAAGATTTACAGTGAATGTTCCACAAACACTCATAAGACTTGTAGTCTTCTATAAATTCAAGAGTTTGTTCGTTATTCATGAAATACACTAAAAAAAACCCAAACACAACAAGTTCGGTTCATCAAAACACTGCAAACTGAAAGTTGAAGCGCATAGAGATACAAGGCTGTTGGAACTCCTTGCGCTACGAAAAACTGCTACTTCTGACTCATCTCGGGCATGCCTTGACGCATGCGTCCCTTGCGTCGAGGCATGCGCTTAGCGAGAGCAAAAGCGCACAAGTGTGGACATACCTTATGTTCTTGAAAAATGGAAGTTATCCTAAAAGAATAGAATGAGTCATCGAAATTCAAAAGTAAAAATAAGGGAAAATTATTCAGCACATTGTAATGAAATAGAGCAACACAACGGAATTTCGGACTGTGGTTGGATGACGAGGCAACGCCCTCTCCAAACCTCCACGTTCAAGGCCACAACAGATTCAAGGTGCACCTTTTGTATACAGCCCGAAGTAAAACTCTGTACAGAATGTCGAGAGCCCGGAAGTTGCTCGATCTAGTCCTGACCCGATAATGCAACAAAAGTAATTTCATGGTAGACAACATGCAGTGCTCAAACACTGGGGCAGTCGCGTGGCAGAACCTACGAGACGCAATGCAAACCAAATGTTCTTGAAAGTAATCCAAAAGAATAAATTCTCAATTATTCAAACAAAAAAAAAGGCAACACTATTAGGTTATTTAGCATAGTAGGTAGACAAATACAAATGCGCGGATGCGAAGCAAACGCCGGTTGTGCACTCACCTTTATGTGTTTGATTCTGAGGTGAATTCTTTCTCATGGTAAGCTCACACGAAGCTGAGGTGGGCTGGCTGGGTGACGAGGTGCTCCGACCGTGCTCCTCGGCTCGCCTCGCTTCTGCACAAAACACAACATTACTCTTCAAGCAACACAATCAAAACCACATTCCCATCCATTAACCCAGAAAACATTACCCTACTCAGCAGTAACGCTACTTCTTTTATCCATGTCGCACCGGTCCGGGATCCATCCCCGAAGTGACAGATCCGAGGACACCGCGCCATTCAGAACCACGGTCAGATAACAAGGGAACACCTGAGCTGGCACCTCATTCTCATGCCAATGCGAGGACACTCGAACTTAACGAGCACCATATCCCCTCGTACGAGCGACCTTCCGGTCCGTTTATCTTCCGACCCCCCCCCCCCGCCTTCGGGACTCGCCCACATCTCTTTTCCAACACGACAACATGCAACTACACGAAGCAAAGTGCCATCTCTCAATATCCACCAGATTTCACTTCTTCCACGGCCCACAACCAGATTCGACCGAGACACCCCAAAGCATTCCGTTCAGACTCGCGGGAGGAGCCGTCGATGCTTGCGGCAAAATACCGACTTCTCTGCGTCACGAAAGCCAGAGGGAGCGTCGATTGCCCGCGTGCCTTATTTGTTATTTGTATAATAATCATGGCTTTGCTATACCTTGTCTTTCGTGGTGTTGAATTTTCGATGGCCAGAAGTGTAGTATACAAATACTTAAAAAACAAAAAAAGGCAATTAAAAACTCATAAATTGCTGTAATGCATGAAATAAAAAGATAAAAGTGGGTTACTATTACACCCGCTATACACATATATATATAAATAATTCCATCCTATTTACCAGCAGTACACAACCCAAATAATTCTAGGGAAGATGCAATTCTAAATTTTATAACAATTAAACCCTTATACACCTATTTCTGTTTTTACACAATAGATACATTCCTGAAGAATATGTGTAAAAAAAAAAAGACATTGTACCTAAAAGAAAAAAATTAGTACCAGATTCAAAGAAAAAAAAAACGTATGAAAATATTTGTTTAAATTGTTCAAAGCTTATTTTATTTCAACAAAATATACACGTAACAATATGTAATGAAAAAGTATTAAATAAATTTCTTAGGAATTGGCTTGGCCTGCTCGTTTCAAATAAAATGACTCGCGAAAAAGGAGAATGAAATATTTTTTAAAATTTGTGTCAAAAAGGTTAATGCAAAAACAGAATTAGGTGTATGCGTGAGGTTTCACTTATATTTGGTCTGTGAAGTCAATTTTGCAATGAAGGTATGAAATGTGAAGGGACACAAGAGTCCCTTTTGATAAGTGACTGGTTTTTATTAACAAATCAATGATTTTAGAACTTTTTAAAATTGAAGTCCAATAATAATACTGCAAATGGGACAAAAAACGTGTCATATTGTATCAATGTTTTAAAATTTTCTTCTTCTTGGTAACACAAGAAGAATTTTCCTCTCTTTTTTTAAACGCTTCCTGCCTCTGAAGACACTAGAGATAAAGTTATTAATTGGGATGCCAACTTTGAGGAATTCCTGTAGCCTAAGTAAAGCACCACTTGTTTCATATAGAAGTGACTCTTTATTTGCTCCAATCTCAATATTGGTAATATTTATCCCTTACGTTAGAATGGTGCCAACCCCAACTGTTAAAAAAGGACTCTGGGTCCGCAGAACTTTGCATGCTTCATCTATTATGATCCAGTTTTGAAAAAACCAAGGGAAAAAAACACAGCCCCATCCAATATTAAGTTTGAATAAAAATATCACAATAAATGTTCAATGGATCCCATCCAGGCCATGGGTAAGCCCACACGTTAGCAAAAGTTGGAGCCAATAAACAACATGGCACCAGAAAAAGCGGTGCCACTCCTGACCCCCCGAGCATACTCGAAAAGCAATTGCGCAGATCATCTCCAGTACCTTTTGATCACTCAAACACCAGAGAAGCTGCTCGCCTTCCATTGGCCCCAGGAAAACTTTCTGTGCTCGCCAGGTTCCAATCTGGCCACTTGCAAAAGATGGCATTATAGTTGGGTTCCATTATGAATGGCAATCCTTTTCCGCCGATTCATGCATATGCCCACGCTTTGTGATGTCACTGTGCTTAAGAAACGAGTTTGGGGTCGATTTCTAAATGTTGAAATTCTAGCATCTCGACGGTGGCTCGAAACATTAAGAATATATTAGCAATTATTTCCAACATGAATTGTCCTTTCTGAACCCATAGGAATTTGAGACTGAAATTTCCACATTCAAATGAATTCAAGCACAAAACAAGGATCTCTTGTGAACCAATTGAATTTTTAAAGTCAAAATTACAAGGAAATTTTTTTTCTTCTAGTGTTTATAGGTACATCTTAATCTTATATCATCAGTCGAGTTACCTCTGGAGCCGTGGCGCGAACGTGCGGCCTCGCTCAACAGGTGTGCGATTCTCTGGGATCCGGCGACGTCGAGAGGCGTCCGCCTGTGAGCATTTTCCTGGAGAGGGTCAGCACCATACTTGAGAAGCAGCTTCACTATCTGCGGAGACAAGATCACATTGTTACGACATTGCCACAGACCCCAAACGAACGCTGTCGCTCTTCCCCTGTGGCGCCTCGCAAACTCTCGGCTTCCATCCCGGAAGACGCATTGATTCGATTGCTTTCGAGCTTAATCAACTAAATTTAGTAATAACTAATTTGGATCGGAAAATAAAAGGTATAAACCTTATCAAATGGCTCTTTCCTTTTAATGGCAATAACTGCATAATACAGCTTTTAGAACACATCAATAGGCATGCATAATTTTTGTACATACATTTTCCAAACGTACAGCTTCATCATTTTACAGGGTGTCACAAAAAAATTGCACCACTCTGGCAAAACACTCAATTAATTTTTGTTTTAGATTTAACGGTTCAGAAACAATGATCGAGTTCCTGTCGCGCTACTGGAAGAGCAAAAACGTGGTAGAGATGTTTTTGGTAAAAATGTCACACTCATCCACCCGATGGACTCGCCAAGAGACGAACCGTTCGGAGGCAATGTTCCGTGAGACCGACGTGGAAATCCACGGCCGAGAATGTTGCTTCGGAAAAATAGTGTATTTCAAAGCAAGATTGAATCGAAAAAATCGGTGTACAAAAAAATTAGTCAAAGTAAATTGTTACTATACACTTCATAAACAATCAAAGCGTGGTAATACTTTTTGCAACACCCTTGCATCCAAGATTCCGTACAAATTCTCCCTGAACTGTTTGACACTTTCAAAAGAAAAACGTCTGAAATGAAAGATTGCAGAGGACGTACTTCTTCGTGTTGATTTGCGGCAGCATCGTGGAGGGGCGAGTATTTTTCCAATCCGAGTGCGTCGACGCTAGCATCGAACTGAATGAGCAGCTTCGCGATCTTCAGCCATCCGTGGTTGCAGGCTTCGTGCAGTGGGGTCCAACCTAGAGGGAATCAGATGCCACTTGAGAAAGCAATAACACACAGAAGACTGGAGTGATCAAAACAGCAATAAATTCCACGACATACGATCGATTCATTCATCATTCAGGTTTTTACCACATATATAATTAATAAAATTGGAGACGTAAAATTCTTGGTAATAATATTTTGGAAAATATATATAATCGTGAAATTTCTTTTCTTAATAAATAAAAATATAGAGTACATATTTTTTAAATCCAAGAATGAATATGAGATGAAAAATATTATAATTTAAAAAAGTAGTAATTCATTATATTTTCAATTACCTATATTTTATCTATTTAAGCATTTATCTGTGTGAGAAGAATCCAGCAAATGGAGGACCCCAAAATAAACACATTTTAAAACCCAAACTACTAGATTTCTGATTTTTTTCACAAAATTTTTAAGTTTTAATATATTATTTAATGTGTGTGTTTAATAGCAAAGAAAATTTTAAAAAATTAATTAAAACTAATAGTAAATATACTTTTTCCAAGGATGAAAAACCTCCGAAAATTTTAAATATTCACTCATCAAAATTAATATTGAGGCATTTCGCAGTATTTTACCCAAGCAGTGTCCACAACAAAACTCATAAATGGGGGCAAATTTTAGTATAAATTGAAGGCATAATATTCAAATTATCAGAGTATCTTTTTTTTCAAATTGTGGGTACTTTAAAAATGTTTAGTTTGAAAACGAGTTCGAAGGTGCGTTTCGGAAAATATCGAAATACTGATAGTTATTCATACGTTACTTTTTGTGGCATTTGTTGTTTAGGGGACCCTATGAATGATGTTATTATAACCCTATGAATGCAGTTATTTGTTTTTTAATATGAAATATGCCTATAGAGTCCACAACAAAAAACATGAAACGGTTTTAATAACTTTGATTGTTATTATCACTCTTGCCATTACCCGAGAACAATTGAAGTGAGAATTTCTAAATGTGTGCACAGGTGACTGATGTAAAAAGTCATTGGTTCATTCAAAATTAAGTCACAAGCATTTCAAAATGTGTTCTGAAATCTACATCTGGCACCAAGTCCCATGGGTTACCACTACACAAGTTACAATAGACACAGCTGTGATTTATATACAATTTGTTACCATACAACACCATACAATTTGCAAGGCAATTTAGAGAGAAATAAGCAGGATCACAAATGCACTGCATCATGGGATTTTCCCCCTGCACGCGGCAAAGGGCCTGTGAATGGTGGTGAAGCGAAAATGGAGCGAATATACTAAACAGGGCGAAGATGTTCTTGCTGATGCCAAAACTTTTTGTGAAGTTGCAAAAAGAAAAGCAAAAGTTTCTTTACATCGACTGAAGAAAAGACGAGATCCATGAATTTAGAATCTTCCTCTGATATGGAAAATGCATCAGTGTTCTTTATTCGAATTTCGGGGAATAAGAGTTATTAAATTCTCAAAAGTACTCGCACACCTCTAAATAGGACAGACGATAATAGTTAAAGGGGTCTGTTGTTGTTTGTTGTTTCTAATGCCTACACTGGCAGACCAGAGGAGTGCCAGGCCCGTCGAAGACGGCAAGAGGCGAGGGGGTGCGCCTTCCATGTTATTGAGCCCCATTGGGAGGAAGTCCGACTTTGCTAGGCATACATGACACATCCGTTTTACAGGAAGGTCCCTTTCATACATCCATTCACTCACACATATCGTAATTTAGATACCAATCAGAGGCCGATAACCCTCTGATCAGATACCCCCAGAGGTATTGATTTGGGTCTGGGACTCAAAATTCTAAAATCTTCAATTTTAAAGTTTTTGTTCTGAAATTTTTTCTGTATGTATGCATTGTATTTTGAAATTATAATAACTAGGGGTCATTCCACACCAAATCAACAGACACTGTCTCAGATTTTGATAAAACTTGGTGACAAACGGTTATACTTTTATAGCACTTCAAAGTTAATCTGTGTCCGTCTCGAGGCTCTCGAAAGAAGATACCATTGTATACATTTTATTTTTTTTCTCCATAACCAATGATCATATTTCTTTGAAATTTTACAGAGCTCAATAAAATGCTTAGAATTTCAGAAAAAATACAACAGCACCCAAAAATTTCGTGTGTGCTAGTTCTTGTTGTTTTTTACCTGGAAGATTCAAAATGTACCATGGGAGAGTTAACTGCTAGTGAATGCCATAGGTTAACTTTCAGTCACAGAAAAAGGGATTGAAAATGTTAGTTGTTTAAGTGAAGAGAGCTGTTGCATTTTTAAGAATTGAAGCTAAAGCTGAAGACCTGGAAACAATTTGCTAACATCACCAAAATGTATATTGGGAAGAAATTCGAATTTCTCCAAAATAAACGGTAGGAATCCTTTGAAAAAGCACAGAGGCCTAGACAAAAAAACTCTACACCTTGTAACATTACAGCAGTCTACAGATTTACTAGAAAAAGGAATTAAATTAAAGTCAGGTGAAAAATTGTGCAGTAAATGTAAACAAGTTATTTATAGCAGTGATGTCGATCAAGAGTGTGATGTTGAAGATAGTTGCATTCAACCTGAAGATATTGGGATAAGTTTACAAGAAAATACCAGTTTGAAGGGAAGTCATAGAAAAGCTGACTTTTACTGAGGCCCTTAAAAATGACATGGTTTATCTGAACACAGCATGGAAAGAGGAAGATAGAAAATGTTTGTGATAAAATTCAAAAAGTGCTTCAGGTTGAAATCCCAACTAAAGCGACTAAAGCAGAGATGGTGATTAAAGGTAAAGCGTGTGACAAACTTGTAGAGGTGATGAAAAATTCCATAAAATGTATCTCAAGGAAGAGGCAAATCCGAACCATTCCTGCTTCTCTTCCATGGCTACATTTAGTGCATCGGATTATTTAGTTAAGCTTTTTAAAGAAAGAAGAATTTCAGCTGAACTATAAGCAAGGTTCTAGAATTTTATCATAGTGACGAATGAAAGATGTGGTCAGCATCAGAAAAGAGTATCATAGGAAGCGGTTCATACTGGGCAACCTCCGAGAATTGTATGCAGGCTTCTTGATGAAATGCAGCAAAAAAGATAATTAGCCTCACATCAAACACACTACTTCAGTGACTGCTGTGCAGCACAAAAATGAGTTCAACTTACTAAATCATTAGAAAGTTTTCAAAATAGACACACAGTGGTCTTTCTACTAGTCCAAAAACATTTTTTGATTTAAAATTTCATTAAGGGAAGACGGCTCTTCCCTTGTTTCAGAGATCCATGGAACGCGTAGACTTCAAACCACTTAATTCTACAGGCACAATTGATGCAATACCGAGTATTGCTAAAGAACCCTCCCTCACTTTTAACCTGTCCAAATTTTCTGTGAATGCGTCACCTGTAACAAGGATCATTTTTGGGAATGATATCGGTGATTAACTAAGACGAGGGAGATGCTTTAGAAAAATTTCTTCACCTTCATTCTGCTGGCCTAACCGTGACAATTTTCGCGACCATTTCCTCATAGGCTTGGAATTGTACAATACCCAGACTATTACTGGCAGAAGATACTTCTTTCAAACAAGTGTATGGTGTTGATGGAAGCAAAAAGCATTCAACTTGTAAGGACTGTGATAACAGTATAGTCTGCTATGGTATTTTTAAATTTAGTTTAATTGTTGTCCGTATTGTTATTTATGTATCTGGTGTTATAAAACTGCTTCATTGTGAGTTCTTCCTCAATATACTTAACACAAATGTTAAAAAGCCTCTGCATCCATTATTTCAAATTGGCAGAAAAACATTATTTTCTTTCTTTTATATCATAGACATGTTTTTGCATGCAATAATATTCTAAAAAGCAAATTGGGAATCATATACTGTTGCATAATTGAAGAGAATGCAAAATTTTTAATTATTTTAATCTTTTTCTGCTATGTTTTATTACTTTACTTGCCAGCATTTAAAAGTTTCCAAATGAATTTTTTTAATACACAATAGCCAATTTTCTTATTTTAAATACCCCAAAACCAAAAACAAGTCTACACTTATGGAATAAAAACCTATAATAGGCAATATTATGTTACTTTTATGACGAACAACTTCATTTCAATTATTTTTTCTATAACATCTATGGATAGTAGGAAAGTTGTACAAAATTGCTAACCAGTTGCCATTTTTTCCCCACAATGTGAAAAAAATGTAAAATTATCATTACAATAGGAATAAAAAATAAATTTCATGCTTTGTTGAGAAAAAGCATGTTTTTACAATAATTTTCAACATAAAAAGCTTTGTATTCCATCATACCCTCATGTTGAAAATTTAGGTTTTCTGAACCTAGTTTTCCACCAAAAAAAACTAGACTACAAAACTATATCAATGTTATTTTTTAAGATTAAAAAAATTGGACTTTTTTTTTTTCATATTTGAGTCTTAGACTCCCTTAAGTTATCAAAATCTTCCCGATTTCTCGTGAAATTTGGAAATTTTCCCTGATCTTTCCAGAATTAAAGAGGCCCCTGGGAATTCCTGGTTCTGTTACCACCCTGATCAAATACTAGGAAATGCCCCTACTATTAGTTTTATCTAATATTAGTAACTTTTACATAAGAAAGAATCATAGTACATAATACAAGTGAAATAACATACAAAATTACGTTAGGCATGATAAATTAGTGTTATGTTCCATAGCATGTTGACTTTTCATTTTCATCTCTACTCTTGCATGTTTTTCAATACAAAATACCAG
This sequence comes from Metellina segmentata, assembly GCA_947359465.1. NCBI lineage: Eukaryota > Metazoa > Arthropoda > Arachnida > Araneae > Tetragnathidae > Metellina > Metellina segmentata. The sequence continues at coordinate 116,410,244 of OX375882.1, read as the reverse complement.
TTATAACTAATTTTCTATAACACAGAGATTATATGCCTACATGTATTGGGAATGATATATAAAATAGGCTTCATGTTCATTTCTGCAATCAATAAAATGAAAGATTACAATTTTCTGAAAAATTTGGTTTTAAAATAGAATATTCTCCAAATTTCAATCTTTGGAGAATATTCTTAAAAATATTCTCAGCTCACATCTCTAAATAAAATTTTTAATCGAATTCCATGAAATTTTATCAAGATTCAATACACTATCTTAGTTCTCTTTTTAAAAAATATGGTTTTATATTGCAATTAAAAATTAAACCTTCATATTTAATTTATGTATAGAACTTGGATTAAATTCACTGCATTACTATTTTAGTGTTGGCATGGTTATCTTTTTCAAATCTTAAATACAGTTCAGAACCCTGTCCTTGACACATCTTTCCGTTGTGCTCGATCTTCAGGAAGAGCAGATGCCAACTCCATTGTGTCATTGGAATGCAGAATTTATTCAGGATGGTTATTGTTTGGCTGCCGTTCTTGTATCTCGCGCTTTACGACAAGAGAAGGTGAAATAGAGAAATTTTAATAATTGACCTATTTGATATCAATTAGTGTTTTGTCATGGCAATTTTAATATTTACTTTACAAACAACTCTTTTTCACAACTAAGCCTACGTTTTGAAAGCTAAATATCAATGAAAAGTATTCATTTTTTCATCAATTTTGAAGCAAGTTCCATATTTTATTTCTTTATTGGTGACGTAATTTTTTCCCCCTCAAAAACAACTCCTTACCAATCATTAATTTATATAAAAATACCTTGAAGAAATTCTATACATTGTATTCACATGAAATTTATATGATTTGTGAATAATTTTATACAAAACTTTATATGATATGAGTAGATCCTTGCAACCTTACTTATCTAGGTTAAAAAAATGTCATGTCACCGGTTAAGAGTTAAAATCAAACCGATCTAAACTGCTCGAGAACCAGATGGGTATTTTTTACCATCACACTGGAGCAACACGACAGGCTACTGGTGACGGTACGGGATCGACATCCCCAAAGGGAGAGCGGAATTTGTCATTTGCAGTCTGGCATCTGGTTTGTGCCAGTAACACCTGAGCTAGCTCCCCACTCTCCAAACTACCACAACACGCCAAAGGGAGGCGACGGGCGAAAACGATGGAATAGCTGTACAATCACAAGTTTCAAAGTTTTTGATTCATACAGACCTGCAAAGTCGGTGGTGTTGACATTGAAGCCTTGCTTCAAGAGGCTGTGGACTTTGCTGTAGTCTCCTCTGATGGTGGCGAGATGAAGAGAAGTTTCCCCCCTCTCATTCCTTTTGAGAGACGCGCAGTTCTCGCCGACCGCAGCACTCGACTCTAATAACAGAAGCAGGGAGGATAAGTGAATCGTAGTACGAGATAACTGACACTTTTAAATCACAGTTCTTACCTGCTACTTAACTATCAAAAGAACAGCGATTTGGTAGAAGTGATAGCAGATGATATTATTCAACGAACTACTAGCGATTCGTGAATCCACGATTCTTTCTAATCACAGTTCTCACCTGTTACTGAGTCATCGAAACATCAGCAATTACCGGAACCCATCGAGAACATCCGGGATCGGTAGCAGCAGTTGGTTCACCAACGGTAGCAGCCGACATCAATCGATCCCCGCCGGGGCAAAGTCCTATAGATCCAATGTTTTCATGGTTCTGGCCCCATCCGACACCGTTCCAACACTAGGGCAGCCGAGCCTCAGTCAAGTCACTTTTGAATAGGCAAGAAAGGATTCCCATGCAAAAGCGCGATCGACAGAGGTGGTTTTGCCCCTGCCATGCATTTGGAACTAGTGCTCACTACCATTGCAAGGAGATAGTCGGGTGGCACAAGGCCATGCTCTGTGCAACACACACAAGGCATGCAGTACCAAGTAATAGACAATGAAAGTTTGAGCGACACAAGTGAGATGAATATGCAGTGGCGGATAAGCGTAATACCAATGGGGGCCCCCAGGTCTTAAGATCTTTTTATTAGGGCTTGAGGAAGGCTGGGACAGTGTCTTGAAGTGCAGTGAAAAGAGTTTCTGATGCAAGAGGATCAGCAATGTTGAAATAGTGTCTAAAATTTTTAACAATTCCCTTATTGAATGCATCGGGAGAAAGATTATTTCGTATTTTAAAGCGTGTCAAAAATTATTGAAGGATTACCATGGGAGAAGAAAGAGTAATAAATATGGAAATTCTGTATGCAGGAAATTTTAAACTCATTGGTAATTGGTCATTCTTAACGTCGTACTAGAGCAACACAACTGGCTATCTGACGACGGTCTGGGATCAATCTCCCGGGGGAAAGATCCGAAGGCAACACCGCGTCATTTTGAACCATGGACAGATGACGAGGCAACACCTGAGCTGGCATCCCACTTTCCAATCTTCCACACCAACCCAATGTCGGAACTTTCGGCCACGACAGATTTAATGTGCACCAGCTGCCTCTACACTATACGCTTGCAAACATCCATGCCCAGACACGGATTCGAACCAGGAACTTACTGATCTAGAGAATTTTAAACCGAATTGACGCACCCGAAATAATTGACGCACTTGCAAAAAATAAAGCAAGACGGAAATTTGTATAAAAAAAATATATTTTTAAAAATAAATTTATTCAATGTGTTATGTTCTGAAATTTTTGATTACCCTATATAGAGATGGCAGTGAAACCCATAGATCTCGACGAAACATTCTGTCCGATACTAGCCGAGACACGGGAATTAAAATTGGGTCGATTTTACGAACTGCCAACCGTCTATAAATGATTTAACTTGAGAACTAATAATTCAAATTTTGTAATATTGGTACCAAATGGTAGCCATTCATTTCAAGAATGTTTATAAGCCAAAAAAAAAAACCAAGAGCAAATTTATATTACAGTGTGTTTTTTAAATGTAAAGTGAAAAAAAAATCCCATTCAAAAATAGTCCACTTAACTGGCTATAGAAAAAAGGAACCCTCCAATCCCCCCCCCAAAAAAATACTTTATTTAAGTATTAACTATTATATGTACTTGAATCTGACAAAAATTCATGGTACAATTCCTCGTTTCTGAATATTCCAATGATAGCATATGTATTTCAAAATGGTGGTCATCTACAGTGCAAAAATGACTATAGCTTAAAAAAAAAATATGGCCAAACTTCAATTTCTGACAGGAATAGAACTTGCGCCACCTATAGCTTGGAGGTAATGACCCATAGTCATGTACAAGTCTGCTTTTTAAATAAGTTGAAATGTACTAACAGAATATATTTTATAAGTACATTTCAACTGAATCACCTTATTTAAAGAGCACTCATACACAACCAAATAACTTGCTAACTCAGCCTTCTCAAAGAAGTTGGCCAATACACCTAGATCTATGAAAATAAAAAAACATTTTTGCTTGGGCCCCCAATAATTTCCAAGTTGTTACTGCATCCCTATCAAAGTAGGGAAACTAATTGCTTTTAGTTGAAAAAAGGATCCTTCTTGGGGGCAAAGTTTTTGAACATTTGTATAAAGTATCATGCATCCTGTTCATTACATTTTTAAGATTACAGAAACTTTAATTTGAAAATTTTTAAATGCGTTTTTTTAATGACTTGTTTTCTATCATGATTTATTCCACACCTAACCTGTAAACAATGACTAAGCTCTTGCCTTTTTGTAATGCAAAAGATCAGATATTCAGACAATTTACATATTCTAATTCTGCCATAGCAAAAAAAATTGCAACAAAAACAGAGAAAGAAAGATAAAAATGGGCAAAAAAAAAATTCGCATTTGAAATCAAAAGCGTCATACTAATTGTTTCCCTTACTATGTATTTTACGATTTGTTTACGGAGATTTCGATCAAATTCATGCCAACGATTTAAAGAAAGATTAAAAAATAAAAAATAATAAAACATTCTGAGAATAAACGTAAGAATTTTAAACTTTAGCAACCGTACAGTAAAGATTTTTAAAGACATGGAGGGGGGAGGGGGATTCTAATTTTGTTGTTCTTCGAGTTCGGTGACAATGAAAACTATCAAGGGCGAAAGTTTCAAGGCCAAGTGCAATCGTGGGGGGTCAATGATGGCTCTTGCAAAAGAAAATTGCATAGAATGCGTCAAGGTTTTGATTTTCCTGTTTTCCAAAAGACAGTTTTGTTTACAATTGATTTGAGTGGGACGCTGTCAACAATACTTTGAGCAAAAGGTTCAAAGAAATATTAAATACCTTTGTACAATGAGAAATATTATATACTACCTCAAAAAGACGCACAATTTTATTCAATGACCAATTTTTAAATTTCAGCTAACACTTCGAATGTTTTTACGTACAACGAAGGAAGCGGATTCGAAAATTGCACCTTTGGACCATTACACAATATCTTGAAAAATGAACACAGCAATCGGACATTCGAGAATATTGTATTTCTTTGAATGAAAGAACTATCTATCAAAGAAATGAATGAACTGAAGATTCTCAACAAAAATTCGGTTTTACAAGCATGGTAAACAAACATTAAAATTCGATCGAAGAAAATCAAAAAGCAACAAGATACAGGTAATAGCACCTCAATTATCTTGAAATATTTCATGAGATAAAAAAGGATTACACATAAAGCAACATCACAAATGCATAATTTTAAATTCGAATAAAATGAGAGGCCGTTACATTAGGCTTACGGTTAAATACGCAGATTTTAATAACTCACTTTCGATTTCCTCCGGGATATTGAATCGCCCCAAGTAGAACTAAGTTTTGTTGTCGATTTTAAATTTGATCCGTTTGCATCAATTTCTCGCAAGAGTCGAGCTGAAATATGGATCCAAAGTAAATATTCTTTCACGTCATTTGCAGACAATACAGCAGCGTTTTTCAGAGTTGGGTTTTGTTTTTATTTTTGGAGATTTCCTGGTGCCATCTGGTGGCTGCGGAACGAAACACTAACTCAATTAAGTTTTAGCTAAAGAAAATAGTTTTTCAGTTGTCTGAAAATACTGGACAACTGGATAGAGCTCGGGTCAAAATTTAGTTAAATCTAATGAAACAGGGCCAAAAAGGTAAGAATCATAAATAGTATATAACTTTTTCAAAGTACAAAAAATTTGTATTAATTGGTAGTTCTTAAGGTACAGAAAAAAGATACTTACACATTTTTGGTAGTTAAATTACTTTCCAAGAGATTTAAAGTCGATTAAATCGAGATAATTTGTTGTTCATTCAGTTGATCTTACGTATTATAGACTGAAAAAGTGTCTATTTTTTTCGTAATTAATTTAATTATAAATATAGTTCTAAAAAAAAATACCCAATGGAAACTTTGTAAGAGAAATCGTTTTTTTTTATTAATATTATAAATGATTTCCGACAAACAATTTAACATTTTTAGTTACTGCACAAAACTTCAAAAACTCTCACAACTGAACTTTTTAGCTTTAAGAGTGGAAAGCTTTTTTCTTAACAAAAATCTACGATTTAAAAAGCAATTAAGAAAAAATGCAACTCGCATTTTCTGTCGAATTGAAAGTTTGAATTTTGATGAAACTTATTTTTAGCATGATATATAAATATTTGTAACATCGTATGTAGATTTAAATTAATAATTTTAAAATCCCCCCCCCAGTTCAACGTTGGAATAACCTGGGACACAAGGAACCTGGACTATCACTATAAGTTTAAAAATTGCATCACCCTATGAATGTTCTTCTTTGAAAACACTCTCATTAGAGAAATAATAAGATAGCAATGGCAACTAGTAAAGAAATCCCTTCTTTGCCCATTGACCCAATAAGTTCCACTCACCTTTTCAACATCAGCAGCTATGTTGTACATGTAACACATTTTGGATTGGTATCTTAATTAACATCGTGCTGGAGCGACACAGCTGGCTATTGGCAACAGTTCAAGATCCAACCCGAAGGGAAAGTTCTGAGGACAACTCCACGTCATTTTGAACCATGGTCACTCTCCTGTGAGCTCGCCAAACCTCCACACCAATGTGAGGCCATGAGATTTAGCATGCACCAGCCTCCTTTGTACACGACAGCCTTGGATCGAATTCAAACTCCCATTGATAATCCATTACTCTTCCAGCAGGTCAACCGCGCTTTAAACAAGGAAGGAGCTGCGTTTGATTCTGCACGTGCGATAGTTCAATACCTCAATGTTGTGTTAAGCACAAAAATAATGTAGCTTTAGACAACGAGAATTTACTACACATAATTACGAGCTGTCAGCAACTGAACTTCTAGAGGGTTCCTCCATCTGTTCGACCGGTGAGGTGTGAACGGTTTGGGAGAAAGGCAGGTTGCGCCGGTGATATCTATCGTACCAAATGATACACCACACAATATTATGAAAGGAAAGCGTCAGTCGTAAATGCCACTCAAGGCTTTATCACTCAAGTTAGGTAATTAGGTCCGAGGGGTCGGACATGCAGGTGGCCTTGCTTCCCTTCAACTTCACCATACTGATTAATAGCTTTAACGTGTGGAAAAATTTCCAGAGCCAATATACAGCATGCAACGTGAAGTATCCTTTTACAATTGAAACGGTACATTTTGGAATCCATTCTTGTGGTGGAACGTAGAGCGCATTTAGAAAATTGAAAAGGCGAAAAATATATAAGAAGTTTTTAAGGAGTAGCACATAAAAATAAGGAGTTTTAAGAGAGCTTAAAAACAAAAGTCTATTTTAAGGAGCTCTTGAGGAATTTTTAAGGAGCGTGCAAACCCTGATTATGCAGTACTTCTACTATGATAAAAGCAAGTGTTTGTCCATTTTCTGCAATCAAAGTTCTGACGAATCTAAGGCACTTGCAGTATTGGGATTTGGCACACAGGCAGACCAAATTTTTTCCTATTTTTGTACAAAGCCTGAGTTTTAAAATTCAATCTAGAACATTTTTAAATGAATTTAATTATAATTGTTTTCCTTAGAATGGCATCACCAGAAAGAGATGGCATATTCTAAATTTATTTTTCTTGCGCCTTTCCCTTTGAACGCTTTCAGTGAACTGGAGTAATGTAGTTCTTTTTTTTATCACCTAGTGTTTTCTTTAAAGATAGAGTAAAAATTTCAACCGATTTGAAATCTGCAGAAAATTTCACATTATATACCATCTAACCACACCATACCTAAAAATATGATTTTCTTTAAAAAAATAATTTATAAATTGTAACTTTTATATTTTTTTAATATGAATTTGATCTCAATTGTGTTAGAGAAATCACAGATTCCATTTACTGCATTCAAACCATTCCAGCCAAAGAAAGCAAAAAAAAAAAAAAAATTGACTGGCATTGTTTAGTTCTTTTTTATAAAATTGGGATAGTTAAAGATAGATTAAAAATTCCAACGAATTTGAAATCTGCAGAAAATTTTGCACACTTGATTTTCTTTTAATAAATAATTTTTCAATTGAATATTTATATTCTCGCAAGAGTTTGTAATGTCATGAAGATTGGATCTCTTCGCAATTTGAATTTGGCTGCACTGGACAATAAGTGTTGCCCATGGTGTTGGTTTGCGAAGCAAAGCTGTGATGGCTGTTATTCAATAGGCTACGAATTCCCATTTGGTTTGCTGTAGCAATCACTGGGGGTTAGTGAGCAGTGGTCACACCTGACCCCAAGAAAAGAACTGTCACAGACAACGCCATGCTGGACATGCAGTGGCTAGTTTTAAATGAAATATATATATATAATGTGCAAGCAAACAAGGAAATCAATTCTGCCACATCAGACAACAGCATCAATGCAGTTGGAGCAATGCTGATTGCATTTGAATTAAGTGGTACACTTAAAGTATCAGTCCAGAAACAGTAGTGATATGAGAAACCGAGGACTTCATCAATCATCAATCCATACACAGTCAAGTCTCTGTTTAACGAAGTCTTGTCGTTCCACTTAAAAACTTGGTTATAAAGAAAATTCGTTAAATAAAAATTTATAAATTGAGTTATAAAAACAAGAAGGAAAAAAAATTGAAACTCACCTATACACTTTATTGACTTTAACATATCCTAAACTGTAAAAAGTCTGTAAACCTGCTTTGTACAATTTGTTATAAAGAACACATTTTCATAAAAATTTTCACATGTTTGAATAGATTGAAACACTTTATCTGTCACATTTTCTTAAAACTGTAAACCACTTTGTAATGTATCAAATTCTGTTAGCATTTCTTGTGAAGGTTTTTTTAATTATCTCTTCATTACCATCTTTGTAAGAGTCAGTCTAAAAATGTACCTGCAACTGGTGAAGCATTAAGTGCACGTGGTAGTAACCAGTTTGATAGGGGTAAACCCTCAGTCCGAAAGAGGGTTCTCACCTTTTTTTTTTTTGAACGTGGGCTAAGCACTTTCTTTTGAGGAGACTAGCGTTTTTCCAGTGCATCGAATTCTGATTTCACTAACCCTTAAAATCTTTATTCCAACCTCTCCTACTAATCTTTTAGTTTTAGTAGCTGCATCCCTGGGTGTTATTACTTTTTATTTTCATTGTTATTAAATGTGTATATCCTTATCATTGTAATCCAGACTAACAAATAAACATATTTGTTTTGTGTCACCACAGATCTGCTCCTTGAATTTTGATAGTCGTAGAGTTAATCTCCTTTAGCTCTCGCCATTAAGGAGAGATGTATTTTTACTATCTTCATCACTACAACAACAGCATTCACCATTACATCTCTACACCTACAACAACCATTAAAGAAGGTATAGACCAGGAGTGCAGAATATATCCGAACACGTGAATGAGGTTCAGGGGGAACTTCATGCAGCTGTAGGGAAATTTTTGCCCATTTTAGAATGAAATAAATATGTAAGTAATAGCCCTAAGGAGAGTTTTTATTCATCAACATTGTACTCTAGCAGTCGCTAAAACTGGAATGAAAATACGGGGATGTTTTCGGACATAACAAATTGTGTTGTGGGGAAATATTGGGCCCTGAAACATTTTCTGCATCCTCAGATGTTTTAGCATGAAACTTGTCTACAAAATCCAATAATAAGTATAAGTATATACATAAGCAAAGAAATTTTAAATCTCTACCATTATAAAAGGAAGTGTTTGTTTGTTTATGTGTACTAATTATCCTGACGAATCTATGGGATTTGGCATACTGGTAGTCCGAATTTTTTGCAATTTTTGTACCAAGCCCGAATTTTAAAATTCAATCTAGAACATTTTTGAGTGAATTCAATTATTATTGCTTTCTTTAGAATGGCAACACCATAAAGTGATGACAGATTCTAAATTTATTTTTGTTTCCGTTTCATTTTTCAGAGAAACGATATTTTGGCAGACCAATAAAACAAATAAAGTTTTAACTGGAGTAATATAGTTCTTTTTTCTATCCCCTAAATTGTCAAAGATGGAGTAAAAATTTCAACACATTTGAAATCTGCGGAAAATTTTACATTTGATTTGATATCTAAAAATATGATTTTCTTTCAATAAATCATTTTTAAATTGTAACTGTTATATTTTTTCCCATTTGAGCTTTGCGATCAAGAAATCGGATTCCTTTTCCTGAACTCAAACGCTTCCAGCGAAGGAAAGCAAAACAAATAAAAAAAATTTGGACTGGTGTCGTTTAGTTCTTTTTCTATTAATTGGGATCAATAAAGAGATCAGATTCGAAATCTGCGGATTGTTTTACACCATATATATATATACCTTATACATTTTCTTTTAATAAATAATTTTTCAATTAAATATTTATATTTTCGCAAGAGATGGCGACGTCATGCCGATTGGACCTTTTCGCAAATTCAATTTGGCCGCATTCGACAGTGATCGTTCCCTGTAATGTTGGTTTGTGAAGTAGCAATCATAACATATAAACTAAACTGAAATATGGCGCATTGAATATGGAACATTATTTTATTAAAATATGTTAAACAAATATTATATCAAACTTGTACAAACAGACACAAAATTAAACGTAGAACGGGAAGACATTTATGCAACCATGTTCAGTCACTAAATGCGCGTAAAACCTCAAAGCATTAAAATTTGCGAGTCAATACATTCAGACATAGTACACGCATCCAGATAAACACGCAAGAGACAGAATAGGATAGAAATCTCTCAAATGGGTGGGAAATATACCCACTCTATTCTTATAGATATAGATTTCATCGAGGGTTTTCCAGTGACTCGGTTTGGATCCTAGAAGAGAAAGCAACAGGACTCACCGTTGGAAGGATTGTCTTCAACGCTCAATTTGCAGAGCAGGGCGATCTGCTGCCGCTCGGACAGCGGGGTGTTCCGCCCGGGTGTGTGGGACGCGTTGTCTTTTGCGGAACTCGTCGGACGGGGTTCCCTGTTCAAGCAGTCGGGATCTAAAACAAAAATGAAGATGATACGATTTGGAAGCAGCTGGTTTCAGGTGAGCACACAGAAGTTTCCAATGCGCGAGGAGACGAAAAGGGAGCGGTTCCAGCGGCTGTCTGAAATGAATTGTTTGCCAATCCATCCCATTCTTTGAGCTAATGTTTAAAAAAAACAGTCCAATTCAATTCAAGTGTTTTTTTAAGGATTGGTTTATAGCACGTTAGATCCCATATTTATGGAAATTTTAAATGCTTCACAACCAACTGCTATTAGATGTACATGACCTAGTTACAATAACTAAATATATTTCATAAAGGAGGGGTTTTTGAAGCAACACACTTCCCTTTTTATGCCTTTTAAGTGTACATCGATACTTTTTCGTAACAGCCACACCCCTAAACCTCAGCCCCGATCGGGTGAATTTTTTATTTCTGCTATTTGTTTTTATACCAGATTTTTGTTTTTCAACGCCATTTCATCTTTTTGTCAGGACGAGACAACAAAGAATGACACATACTTCTCGGCACGAGCGAAGGCCGCGCGGACGTTTCAGCCAACGGTCACATTTTAATTTCATTAGGTGGTTATTCAAACACAATCTTTCTTAGTTAAGAATGTCTTATTTTTGAAGAAGTAGCATTGCTGCTAGTTCATATCTTGTCAAATCCAAGTCACGAAATCCATTGCAATCACAAAGGAATAGGCTAAAATGGTGGCAAAAAAACAAAAACCTGCCATGGAAACAAATAGTGCAAAGAAATGAGGGAGAGTGTTCTTGATCGTTGCTTGTCGGCATGGCTGCAACGGAAAAGTTCTTTCTGTTGGAGCGATACATGCCCACGAAGTACAAAAACGTCGCCTTCTAATTCCCTTGCTCGGGTCTTTCCTTCCCATCACCCAAATCGATGACATTCGATCTCAAACATCGTGACTCTTGGTTTTGGAACATAGATTAAAAATGTGCCGTTGTACAAAATTAGGGTTGCTTCAAAAGATTTGAGGTATTGTGTCTCAAATTATTCTATTTATGGTTAGGCTCTTCAAGGAAATCAAAATGAACTTCCTTTACAGATACGTCAGAACACCTCCCTCAGCGACGAGAGACAGCCAAACGGGCCTTCGCGATGCCACGGGGGGATGTGTCCCATTTTCACGGTTTCTATTTGGGTGTCATCGTGCCTAGAAGGTATGGATTTTCTAGGTCTACCGAAAGGGCAGAGGTTACTTCAATACGTGTGGGGTTGTTAACATTTGATGGACTGTGAGTTTCCTTTGGTGACGTTTCGGACATTGGCCATTCACATGTGGGTCTCTTTGTTGCGCAGAAAAGAGGAGAATGTTCGGCCCTTTCTCCGGGAGCAATCCACGACCGGGAAATAGGATACTCTGGGCCACGTCCAAGGGTCGGGGCCTCTAGAAAAGAACTCACCGAATGATGCAGCGCTGGTGTTTTCTCCGAAAGGTAGTTTCCGCCTGGGCTTGAGTGAAGCTCTCCTCGAGTGTGCAGCTGACTTGCGCTCGTTCATGGAACAACCCTGAGGAGAAAAAATGTAGCTGAATTCTCACTTCAAATACCTGAGCACGCATTCGATTTTTAAATAATACAAATAAATAATAATAGTTTTAGGTAATACTGATTCGCAAAATTAATTTGTTTGCTCAACCGTATTTCAGTTTTCAATAAACATATTTATTCAGAAATAAGGGGTAGGGGTAATACAGCAACGTACGGCCGTTTTTTGAGTCCGGTCAATTCAGAACCAAAATAAGATTCACTGTTTTCTGCAAGCACACTTTAATGCCAAAAAAAAAACTAATGGCATATTATTTTATAGCTCTCAATGTAAGATAATTGGTGTATGTATGTAAATATGCAATATACTTAAGTAATAAATGTTTCTTACACAATCTCATCCACTTTCGTATTTTGGACAAAATTGGTTTTCCGGGTTTAGTAAAAATGAAAACTGAAAAATCATTTTTGAATTTTACTAAAACCGTGCAATCAATACTATTCACATGGAGGGTGTTAATCCCAGTGGCAGAAATACAGTGACATTGTCCTAGACGAGGAAATCCACTTGCAGACAGATTTTGTCTGCACTAATAAAATAATTTAAAAAATTGTCCGCAACATTGGGACACTCTTTTCCTGCAGCAGTACGCAGACTTACATGCCTCGTCTGTGTCCCTGCGACGCCACGGGAAATGCTGTTTTTTCTTTAGTGTAGTGAAACGGGTGTTTTTCGTGCATGCCGGACACCACGTTGTTCTGCACTTTCCTAGCAGAACCATTCTTTTCTAGCGGAACCATTATCTAGCAGCCGTAATGTTGTTGTGGATGACGTCACTAAAATAAGAGGAGCCGCCATTTGTATGACAATCGTCATAGCGGTCTCAAACAGTTCTGGAACAAGTTTTCTCTTGTAGCAGCAACATTTCATTTCCTGCGCCAAACGATTCGAGAGGAGGGAAGCAAAACATACAAGCATTTTCTGATTGGCATCGTTTTGTTCGTTTTTGTAAAATCGGGATCGTTAAAGATAGATTAAAAATTGCAACGGATTTGAAACCTGTGGAAAATTTTACACCAGATCGATACCTTAAATGTGATTTTCTTTAACCCTCTACATACGGAAGGTCGAAATATCGTATTCGCACTTGGTTACGGGAAGACGGCCGACGTAGTGCCTTCCCCCAGGAGGCGTGGAGAGCGAGCCAATTCTTATCACTTAGTGTTGGGTATCTCTTTTGTTGGGTCGGGGTATGCCTGTAAGGCGCAATTATTTCCCGGAGTCACTGAAAAGGCGGCAACAACCAAGACATGGTCACTTGAACTCAAAGGATTCTGGAGTTGTCCTCGGCGTCGTTTATACCGTGGGAAATCTTTATAAGAGTTGCAGAAAGTGATAATTTTTCTTTGACAATTCCTCTCTTGTACCTTCAAGCACTGATCCTTTGTATGAAAAAGCGACTCAAAAATAAAGATTGCTTATCAATAGCTGGATTCAGCACTTGACTACTCCCTGACTTCAGGTGGTGCTGCTTCAATACAGATATCGAGAGAAAATATTCGAATAACAACAGGGAGAGTATTTTTGAGCCCATCCACCACTCCACATAGACATAAAAGAAGAAAATTAGATGGTAGGAAAAGATCTTGTGTCAAATGCCGTGAATGAATCGGATAGTAGAGTTCGTGGTAGTGTGGAATGTGCAATATGCTTTTGCAAGACCTGCTTCCAAGAATCATAAATATATCCCACCCTCCTTCTCTGTCCAATGCAGAATTGAATTAAAGGAAATAAAAAATGCCTCTTGGGGAAACCGCCTAGCGAATTGCAAAAGGTGAAATTCATCAATAAACCATCCCCTTGGTTGATAAGGAAATTGGTTTGATACACTTTTTTCCAATATAAATATAGCATAATGATTAAACAAAATTTGTCAAACAAAATTATAGATGATGAAATAAATTTTTAAATGTAATATTAATTGTTTTATCTTTGAAATGTGTACATTGATACAACGCTATATTATTGGTACATCATAATACTAGTACAAGTTCAAAATACACGCAAGTATTTCTAGACATGCATTTTTCGTAATCCATTCATCATTAATCAAATATCCTCAAATAAAATAGCGCTGAGCGAATATTATTTTATAATGTGCATTATTAAGATGATAATCCATTGAAATTAAGGTGTTAGCCTCTAGATCGGAAGGTTCCTGGTTTGAATCCCGGTTCGGGCATGGATGTTTGTAAGGGTATAGTGGAGAGGCGGCTGGTGCACCTAAAATCTGTCATGACCGAAAGTCCTGACGTTGGGTTGGTGTGGAAGTTTGGAGAGTGGGGTGCCAGCTCAGGTGTTGCCTCGTCATCTGACCGTGGTTCATAATTACGTGGTGTTGTCCTCGGATCTTTCCCCTAGGTGATTGATCTTGGACCATCGTCAATAACCCGTTGTGTTGCTCTAGTACGACGTTAATTAAAAATTACCAATTACCATTGAAATTATTGACTAAATATTCTGGCTGTATAGAATTTATCTCATTCTATGAAAAACTCAAGCTTTATATCAGGTTGCATAAATCATGCTACCTCTGTGACCCTTACCTCTTCCATCAACTCTCTGAGCTACGGCAAGGCGCAAATATTCTATTTTCCCAAGTTGTTAACGGAAATAAAATTCTAATTACTTCATTCTTAAGAACAAAGAATATTATGATGCATTGGAAATTCCGCCATTTTATCAGTAATTTTTTTTTTTAATGATCACAAAAATTATGAAAATGATAGGAAATGAAAAATCTTTTTGAGATTTGTTCGTACCAAATGAGCTCAATGAGAAAATTATTTGAAAAATAGAATTTAATTGAAAATACCGCACTAATTTTATGGAGTTTTTCTAATTGAAAACTTATGCGTAAAATACTTATGGATTTTAAGAGTACAAACATAATTTTAACAAACTTAGAAGGCTTCCAATTTTATTTGTACTTATATAAAAAAAAAAAAGCACATGCAAATTTTTTAGATTTACAACTCTTAAGAGCGGGTAAAGTTAACAATAATTATTTTAATTACATTTCTACATGTTTACGACCTTTAAAAAATTCCACTTGTTCATTGTAAATTATATATTTCAAATTATGTTCATTATTTGAGATACTTGCAATGTTAACTATTTTTGGTTATTGACAATTTTTCTGGAGGTTGTGTTGATGCCATACATAAAATAAGTTTTTTTTATGATTTTCGTTTATTTACTTAACGTTTACGGTGCAGTACTACACGACATTCACTATTTCATTGTTGGGCAAAAACCATTGCTTTCTGAACTTGTAAGAATACCATGATTTAAAAAAAGTTTGCATGAACATATTTTGATAGTTAATAAGACAAATTACAGAGTATATTTCTTTCGTAGATTTTTTAATATTCTTTCTTAAATGCGCGCGGGAAGTTGCCTTTCACGAATCGTAATAGCTCGAGGTAAAGCGGTCCCCCGTTATCCCCCTGTCATCGGTGAAGAGGTTATTTACGAGGAGGTCTCTTTGTTGCTTAGAAAAAGGGGGAAGGAAACTAATGGATTTCGGCCGTCTGCTCCGTAACGAAAGGACATGGAAATCTCGGCCGTTTGGGCCGGCTGCCGTAACCAGAGGGTTAAGTAAATAATTAATTATTTAATAAATAATCAAATTGTAAATTGAATAATAAATCTGTTTTTGGTAGCGATCTGGCGTAGAATGTTAAGCTGATTTGCAATCCGCTGAAAATAATGCTCTATCTTCAACGATCCAGAAGTTAGAAACATGGACTAGAAAATAAAAATACCACTTTAATTTGTTTCTGGAATAAAATAAACCTCGACAGCCGTCTGTTTAGCTCATTCTCCACAGTATTCTGTCTGTCTAAGTTAACACCTCTGGTCTCTGTTAAGACGGCCGACCTAGTTATGCCTGCCGCATCATCACGTCTGCTGGATAACGGACTTAAAAGAATTTGCAAGAAATATTTTATCTCACATATATCATACCCTGTCTAAAGATATTTGTAACTTTATTACTTCAAACGATTTACCATTTGGCATTGTAGCCGATAAAATAACAGCCAATCGCAGAAGTTGCCATATAATTGGTTTGAGAGTACAATTTCTTGACATAAATAGAAAATATTTATTTCCATCAATCCACTTAGAACACAGTCCAGCGACTGATTTAACCTAGCTAAGCACGTATTACAAACCCTGCAAAAATTTAGCTTGAAATTGTCTTACATCCGTAATCATCTCATTGGTCTTGCCGTGGATGGTCAATATTGTCATTCAAGATGTTGCATTTAGAACATAAGCTAGTTAAAAGTGTCTTAATTTCATGGGACCCCATTTACAAATAAAATTTACTAATAAGAATGCTGATACTCACAAAATAGTAACAGATGCATTTGATTTAATACATGATGTTATGAAAAACTTTTCATCTCGAAAAAGCTTTGAAGTGCTTTTAAAATGTTCTGAACAGTTATCTGGATTCTTTTACAGATCCAAACTGTTCAAGACTATGAAGTTTTCAGCTCATTGTGAAACAGTTTTTCATACATTTTTAGCAGATTATCAGACATTGATCTCTGCCTGTGAACAAGACCCTGATGGGTTTGTATTACGAGACAGATTAATGAATAAGCTAATGATGATAAACATTCCAGCAATTGCAGATATTTGTTCTGTTCTTGAAAAAACATCCAAAAAAGTACAAGAAACAGATCTTATGCCCCGGGAGTACACATCTTATATTAAAAGCCTCATTTCACACCTCAAAATTATAAAGACATATTTTGATGAACTTTCAACAGCAGTCTCTGAAAATAAAGATCAGTAAGAGAAGAAAACCATTCAATTTGCAGCTGCATTGCCAAAACTGCCTAAAACATTGTTTTTAAATTTAGTAACATCATTGGAAATGTTTCCTGCATCAAATAGTGGTATTTCCAGTGCATACCCTGATGTCCCCTTTCTTGAGACACCAATTAGTTCGAAGATTCTTAGATCACAACACAAAGCTAGTGAAGATGATGAGCTTGGAGGTAATATCTTATGCCTATCAAGCTATGTGAAATCTCTAATTGGACAATTTTGTGTGTATATCTCTACACCTGAATCAGATGGACATTTTTTCCGTCGTCGACAGGAGCAGTCTTTTGTTCAACTATGACTTTTTGGTTTATCCAAAAAACAATATTAGTATAGATGAAGCAGAAGTGAACAGGGGACTCACTGAAGAGAACTTTAATGACATTTTAAATGTGTTTCTTTTTATTGAGCCTTCTGTGGACTTAAGAAAGACTCTGTGGTTTCAATATTAGATCTTCAGTGAATGGATGTGTAATAGAATATACAAAAATTTTATGGAGGGTGATGCGCCAGATCTGAAACACATTTAAAATTGTACTGAGGGGAAAACTTCCTACATTTCTAAAGTTTTTTGTTATATCAATGGCAGTCTCTGAAGCTGTATTCAAAACTTGGGGGTCTGTAATTGATGTCATAGGCTAAGATCGAGAGATGGGACGGATGATAACTAATAATAAGAGGGGTTTTATTCAACTGGTTATAAAGGTACACAAAGATTTTTAAAGCAGCTTTATTATCCTGGTTCTGCTAATTCTTCCCACTTAAGAAATCCTACAAGAAGTGAACTGATGAAACGATTTGTAACATCAAAAGTCATAAACAAGAACGCATCATACTTGCCATGTTTAAAATAAAATGCTAAAAATTGCTGGTTTTATGTATGATTTATACACTTAAAAGTACACAAATTTTGCAGACAGGTTATGAAATTCTAAAAACTTTCAGCCATTGGGGTGTTAACAATGATTATTCAGAGCGAATTAATTTTTTTACATAGAAGCAAGTGGGTTTTTTCTGTTGGCACAAGTTATTGGTAGGCAAGA
Source organism: Metellina segmentata (assembly GCA_947359465.1). Lineage (NCBI taxonomy): Eukaryota > Metazoa > Arthropoda > Arachnida > Araneae > Tetragnathidae > Metellina > Metellina segmentata. Next base: position 116,392,407 of record OX375882.1, on the reverse strand, counting down.
CAGTAATAAAAGAGCAATAATGCAGCATAACACATCGCTGACTTTAAGTAGAAGATCATTAACAAAATATTTTATACTGTACAGCTTATAAAAGTTTTTTTAATTAAAAAAATGTGTTAAAAGCGAAAAATGCGTTTCCAAAATGATGTGTGTGCACAGCTATTTCAAGTTGTAAAAACCAATCAAAACTCGAAAGGTAAATATAACATTTGTCCACACCAGAAAGAAAACCACCGTGACTTTGCTTAATTTTAAAAAAATGTCATGACAAAAACTATGTCTTTGGTCAATCCTGTAGATCTATTATTATGTTGGAGTTCGATGCAAAATGAGACCCTATTTTGAATGTAGAGTAGAAAAGTTGTTAAGATAATCCTCGATCCACTTTGTTTCGCTTGAAAAAGATGAATCGGAATTACCTAATGACGGTGCTATAATCAGAAAAAGAAGGAAACAATGAAATCAAATATAGTTTCATTGATACTTGCCTCTTCAAAACGCTCCTTCCGCATCTATTTACAAAAATTAACGTGTTCTGCAAACGTGTAAGATTTTTCTGAACGTGACACATATGATAAAACATAACTGCACTCAGCTTTATCGCGTTGCTTGACAATTTTCCCGCGATTACGTGAAGTTGATAAATACGAAACAGACACTGTTATTGCAATAACAGTTGTTAAAACAGCTTTATATTGTTCGGTAACAGTTATCGTGATAACAGTTAAAAAAATGTTTTGGTTATCTGAGACAAATGTATTCATTTGAGAGAATTTTATTCGCATTAATGGTATTTTTTATGTCTTTTGAATAAAAAAATAGTTGCAGAAGCAGGCAATCACTAAATTGGGAACCACCAGAAATACTGTTATTGAAAAATAACACCTTTCGTAAAATAGAACAAACAACAGTTGTTTTTTATGCAAGACGAACAGTTACAATTTAATGATAAAAACAAAATTGTGTTTTTCTTCGTTTAGATTGATAAGTGCCCAAAAATTCACATTTTTAACGCTTACAAAAAAGCAGAATTTTTATCAGGTTTGTAAACATTTAAAAAATTGTTTGCATTTTTCACTGAATTGTTTGTATAGTTCTTAGGAAACACAGCCCTTTCAGGGACAGCCCTTTCAGGGCAGCTCAATCCATCGAGCCAACCTCTTCTCATTGGCTGAAAAAGATCACGTGATTTTCCCTCTATTTTTTGGGTTCGAGAGTGTATAAGTAAATAAGTAAAGTTAAAGATGTAAACAAGTTTGTTTACCCTTTCCGCTGTGTTTAACTAACGTTACATCAACAGTTTCCAAAATGCATTCGTTTCCGAACACACTTATTGCAATTAGTAACCATTTCATAACTTTAAAAAAGAAAGATATATTTTTCTCCAGCAAACCTCTTTATAAAATATCCGATATTTCTATATTTATGTAAATATCTCGATATTTTCCAACCTTGGTTTGGTAAAAAAAAAACTTTCATTTGAAAGGAATTACTGGTGTATGTTGTCAAAAATACCAGAAACTCGTCTAATTAATTCATCGTTTGCATTAAAACTTCCAGAAAATTGGTTTTAAAATAAGTATCTGATTTTAAAAAGAACTAGTAAACAATTTGATTCATGAAATTATTATCATAGTAGGCTGTTGAAATAGAGTTTCAATTAAAATTAACATAACTTTGCGGATAAACTGATTTAATTGTAAAAGAATGAGTTCTTCTGTTAATATTTAGTTCTTTTTCTACTAGAATTATTTCTCAAAGGTTATTTTATTTTAATTCATGGTTATAAAAACAAATGTTTTATACTGATCCGTTATATTAAATATTTTACGTTAAAATGAATCTTTGTGGTAATTTTATTGCATTATATAAAAAGTTAAAAACCATTATTTATATCAAAATATGCAAAAATAATAAGGCAGCTGAATGAAGGAGCATAACCCAAGGTGTAGGGCTAAAATTGGGGAAATTAGTTTTTTTACTATTAACCATAACAAATCCTCAGAGTTGATACTTTTTAAATGTTAACGTTGCACGTCAGGAGAAGCTTAGCATATTTTTGTTTCTTTCAATCAAATATTTCCCAAACGAGAATGTCGGAGCCTTTGCTTGATTTGAGCCACATAATTTTAAGTGGTCAGATCTACTATGGGAAATAGCACCTGTGTGTGCTCATCCCAGCATTTTTATAAATACCAACATGCTTTGTGATGTTATCTTCTACCATTTAGGTTTTAATATTGATGTTTTTTTAACTAATAAATATCTGAATCAGCAACCAGACAAGAAACAAAATTCCAGTAATTGTAATAAAACATAAAAAGTTTCTTGAAGTTAAATGTTTTTATAGAGTAAGTTATGGATTTTTTGCTTATGTTGATGTTAGTATGTAACATAAAGCTCAATGTTTAGATATACAAAAATAAATTTTTTTTAAATCTGATATAAGGGCGGATTTTAAGAATTGAAATGAAAAGCTTGACACTTGGAATGATTGTTGCACATGACATTTTGGTAGAGAAGAAAATAAAATTCTAGTAAACTTAAGTAATATTACAGTATACTCTCAATATCTTGAAGTCAGAGGGACGTAAAATATTGAGATAACAAGGTCAAATAAAACAAAAAAATTAAGTCATCACAATAGAATCAGTCTAAATCATATGCGTAAAAAGGGGGGGTTCTAATAATCCCCCTGTCCGTTGAGAATTTTTTCACAAATCACTCCTATATTAATACCTATACTTAAATTGTTCATAATACAATTAATACCTGTGTTACTTGCATAATTAATTAATATCAATGAAACAATGGTACACATTAGCTTTTTAAACATATTGTAAACAATTATTTACTTGCAGACACCTACACATCCCTATGGGGTTTTTTATGCAAAATGACTCTTTTGAGAGGGTTGTTTTAAAACTTTAGTAGTAAACGTTAAGCACCGTCACCACTTCCCGACATACGTGTAACCAGGAGGCTTGGGAGTTCAACACCCCATCAGCTAAAAAAAACTTTGCAAGTGTTTTTTTTTTTTTTAAATCAATTCCTTATTAAAAATAACTCAAATTATTCACAGTAAAATTCATCAATTTTACTTGTGTAAATATTTTTTTAAAATTACGTTGAGGAATGGGTCGTATTGACCATTTTCCTTCATGCAGCCCAATATAAACCAGACTTGTGTAAATAGTGAAGGATTTCAATGAAACAGTGGTACATTAGCTGTATGAAAACATTGGCATAACCAAAGGAGTGGTGGTTCAAACCCCCCATTCAGTTAAGAATTTTGTTTCACATATAAGATTTTTTTCACAAATAACTAATTTATTAATACTTAAATTGTTCATAGCATAATTCGTCATTGTTTTACTTATGTAATTGATAACTGATACCAAGGAATGGTTCATTAGATGTAGCTTTTTATATTTACAATGTATGATTGTTATAAGAAAATAAGCAATGCTGGAACGCTCCACTACACTCAATTATAGTGGTAGTTTGAACTCCTATTTCTTCATAACTGAAAACTGCTCATAGAAATAATCTTTATTAACACAGAATTTTATATGTTGTAGATAGAGAAAAATTTTCAAATGACAATCACACGTAATTGAAGTTAACAAAAAAGTCTAGTTCTACCCTCTATCTAACCTCTTCAGAACCAACCATATACAAATTGTTTTTTTTCTTTCTCTTTCTTCTGATAAAAATTATGAATTACTTCAACCTCGGGTCTCAACTATGCTGAAAGCCTAATAATTTTTAAATGATAAGATATTGCTGAAGAACTCATGTTTTTGTATAATGCTCTATTATTATCACTTTATAAGCCCAATTAAAATAGGTTAGAAACACAAAGTACATTTTTTTCATGTGATGTTGTATCTTGGGAAGCGCCTTTTCATATACATAAGTACATTTATTGCTACAAAACATAAATTTTGTACATAATATATCATTAGCACTAAAATAACACAGTATGTGTAGCAAATAAGACACAATACAATTTTTATGAACCCTATTTCATGATGCAAAGGATTTATGGATCACTTTTTTGAACAGAATACAGATTAATATTATGTGCAATTTAGTGTTATATGTATCTGGCATCTCCTTTTTTTGTATTCTAGTAAAATTTATGTGAACAGTAAGACGTGCTGTTCTTATTATCTTACTTTCTAGTTATTAAATCCCGAATTCAACTAGCTATCACTTTATTTCATTAATATTGCAACAGGTTATGGGTTTTAGCGACATTCAACTGCGCAGATAAAGTAACGATGGCTCTGACGACATATTTGAGTTCACCATTTCTTCTGGACTGTGTGTAGATGACTGTGTACCAATACCTTTTCTTTTTGTCGCACACTTTGGTACATTCAGTAGTATTTTTATTCATGCCCGGCGAAGAAGTGAAATTGCATAACAATCAACAGTTGCCTGTTTGCTTTATTTGGCAATGGGACTAGGCCAGATATTGCTTACACAGTGAGTTTGGTACTTCATAAGTTGGACAACCCCACAGAGACTGATTGGGAAATCGTGCAGACATTAAGATACCTTTGCAAGATCATTGGATATGGGCATTGTGTACAATAATGAAGATGACAGAAGCCCGATGTTGTTTAGTGATGCAGATAACAGCTGTGCAGAAACACTCAGGTCTCGCAGAGGTGTAGTTTCTTTCTACGGTGGACGTGCAATTACGTGTGAAGCAAACTACAGGAGACCATATCCAATTCAACGACAGAGGCAGAGTTCATGGCATGCTGGCAGGTTTTGAAATGTAAACAGTTCTTGGAAAGCATGGATAAATTGACCCTGAACATGTGATGCAGCAGATATACAAAGAGCTCTTGAAATGCATGATGGAAGGAAAGCAGAGATAAACTGTTACCTCGAACATATGATTCAGGCAGCTTTTGAAATGTAAACAGTTCTTGAAAAGCATGATGGAGGGAAAGCAGGGATAAACTGTGACCACGAACATATGATGCAGACAGGTTTTGATATGTAAACAGTTCTTGAGTAAACTTAGAGAGAATTTGTGGCTTGTTCCATTTCATTCTTTAAAGGTTGTGTCAGACTGCAAATTGGGCATGTCAGACTATTTTAACCAGCTTTGGTGACTGCAGATGATGCAACGTGAAATTGCCCTTGATGCTGAAACATTCCAGAACTTGTCTTGAAAGACTTGCAGCGAATCGAACAGATGTGATCGGAATCCATCACTAAACGTTGATTGGAAAAATCACCAAATACAATCGTGCTCGAAACAAACTATACTAAATGTGATAAAGCTAAAAAAAAATAAAGAGCTAATATATTAGGCCAATCGTATCGCACTCGGGAAAACTTTTAAACTGATATAATAAATAACAGTTGGACTCAATCAAAAAAGCCAGTATTTTCTGTTAACCGTGTCTCCATCCGCTTGTCTTTATTTACATCCGTAGTTACTTATTTTACTTATATACTCTCGAACCCAAAAACAGAGGACAAATCACGTGCCCCTTTTCAACCAGTGAGATGAGGTTGGCTCGATGGATCAAGCTGCCCTGAACGTCTTTTCTTAGGAAACATTCAAACAATGCAAGAGCGGTAAAATGTATTCATAAATGAACGTTATAAACCTACAATTTACATTTTACAATATGAAGTAAACAAAACAATCTGTGTTGTCCTTGAAGATTGAAAATGAATTTGGATTTTTCTGCTATTGTTTTCTATTTCTTGTTCTTGCCATTACCTACGTAGCTTCAAGAATGTTTATCTATACAGGCATCGGATAAGAACTGTACACTTGTTTTAAAACATCACTTATCAATGGTGAAACGATGTCGCCAAACGTGGATCTCCATGTTTATAAGCTAGCATAGAAAATCTTATCTACCGCTTCTGTTCCAAACTTCAATGCACAGGTAACGAATATGGATTTAAAAAAAAATCTCCATATTTTGTGTTTTGTTTAAAATGCATGGCTTTATTGAATGCTTGTTTGGTAAAATTTACGACTGCAATCAATTGTCAAACAGCATCACATTTTTGTAAAGAATTTTATAGACGCATCAAAAGTTCCCTACTTTGTTGAGAACCTAACACATCTATCCGATGTTATGAGGTTTTGTCAAATGACCATACTTGGGACAATATACAGTTTCAAGCTCAAATAACAAAAGTAAAAAGATTATTTCGACGGTTAGCACATATTTTAATTACTGTATCTTAATACTTTTTAGATTAAGAAATCATTTTCGACACTTTCATTTAAAAAAAAAATTTCTGCTTTGTTCCAAGTTAGGGGATTTCCTCCCTATGGGTCAAGCATTATGTTTTGCCTATTGTTCCATATTAGAACCTATAGGATAACTTACTTGGGACACAGGTGATATTTAAAAAAAATTGTTTTAATAATATAAACAAAAGAAGCTGCAAGGAATTAGATTTTGCCAATAAAAAAAAACCTTTTATCAATACAAACTACACATAATTCACCAAAAAGTAAAGGATTACATAAATATCAAATTGATATAATACACAAAAAGGTCTATAATATCACAAAAGTGTATCTTCCTCTCTTACTTCATTAACTTTTTTTTTAAACTTATTTTATTCTTTCGAACTTCTGTTTCCACATCCTCAACACTGGGAAAGACAACGTTTTTGTATCCATAATAATTTCACACATTGCTAGTTTGGTATTTAGAGTTTATCTTTGCTATGATTTTACCAATAAACTCTTGTTCTTTTTCCTTTTGTCATAGGAAACATAACCTCAACAAAATCATTTTCTTTGTAAGAGGCTGGGTTTGGTTGTTATCCAACATTTATTGAACAAAAAAAGAGCAAAAAATTAATATTAGCACTCTGTCCTCACTTAGACGCCGTCTCAGGTTTGTGACCCATAGGTATTTCTTCGAAAATGTCTATGTAAATTGAAAACTAATCAAGTAAAAATTAAAACAGTGACTGGTTTCATTACATTTAATGATAAGACTAAAGAAATCAGACATTGACATTGTCCATACTTTACTAAGAAAGCTTGGAGAACTAAAGTTATTTATACCAAAAAACTTACCGTTTAGTGATGTTACATTCAATGTGAAAGATACCTTCAAAAACCCTTTTACCTAGGCCTAGGTCACACTTCTCATTCTGCCATTTTAAGAATAACAGATAATGTCAGTTTGGCCCAATCTGAAAAAATTCCCAATTTGAGCTACTGTTCCAAGTATAGGCACAGTAGGGAGGTTTTCTATCACCTCTTGGTGATGGTTTGAACAGTATTTGAATGGCCTATAGTTCTGGGTCCTTGAAGTCGAGATAATTTTGCTTTTAGCAGGCAAGGAAATTGCTAGTGCTGTCCCAGAGACACTTTGATGCAATAGCACAACTTTTTTTAACGTTTACAAAACAGTAGATTTTGGTATTGAGAGTTCTAATTCTGTGAGATTGGATTATTTTTGTAAGAAATGCTATTTTATTTGTCCCACAAGAGAAAAGTTGCATGTAATTTGTAAAACCACTTTGGAACACTCTGCATTCTCTGTCCTGTTGGGTGGCTCTTGGTGCATTTTTTATGTCGCTAAGGAAATAATTCTTAAAAGGTTTGTTTTTTTTACAATGGAAAATAATGAGCTTTAACAAAAAATTTATTAATGTGTAAAAAATGGGAAATTTTGAATAAACAGGCTTTATCACACAAAAAAGCATTTTTAAATACAAAAAGAAACGATTTTCAAAAGAAAATATCAAGAAATGATGTAACGTAATGCTGAATGTTTGAATTTTTACAATGTACATGAAATAAAAAAGAATTGGGGGGAAAAATGTGAAAGAACCGATGAGATCAAGAGGGGGGAGAAACAGTGAAATCAAACTGAAAAGTTAGCACGCGGTTACTCCTTAAGGCTTTAATGCAGTGCACGGAATGTATATTAGGTAATAGTAGAACTTTCTCCAAATGACCATTAAAAAAATCTGAATTTTCTGCAATATCATCTGATACTATATATATTGTACATTAGGGTATTCACAAGGTATATGGGGAAAAAAATTTTCCGCCAAATCTTCCTTGGCACCCCCCTAAAATTTGTCAATAGGCTAGAACTTGTGATTGGCAAAGTTTCAGCTCAACCTGATAATATTAACCCATGCCTCATTGAGGTTAAAGTTAAGCAAAACAGCGATTTTTAGCAAAAAATCGTAGTTTTTACGCTTTAAAATCGAAACTATTCGTCCTAGAAACTTGGTTCTTGTCTAATTTCATTGGAAATTTTACTGATTAGAAGTTTGATGTCATCCACTTTTTTTGCTAAAACTGATAGAATGGTATTTAGCATTTTACAGGTAAGGTCGTAGTGGATATCCTCAAAATTGAATTTCTATGCAAAGCCCCTAAAAACTTACAATATTCAATTACATCTGCTTTCCAGGATTTGGTTTTGTACTTTTCATTTTGTACATTAAAAAGGCTTTAGTTAGAGGTATTTTTAAAAATAAATACAACAACATTCAAATTCAAAATGAAGGAATTAGAGGTAAAGAAGAGGAAGCAAAGACTAAAAATGACAACAAATAGTGTTCAAATGTATTTTATTAATTATATAGTTGAATTATACATCATTATATTATTATTATTTAAATATACAAATTAAGTGGTAATTACAAATGAAGGTGGTAATGTCTTAGATATTGTAGCTTTTGAAGAGTCTGGAAAGTTTAGTCTACATTCAGATACTACTTGTAAAAGGAACTGCCTTTTTTTTAGTCTTTCGTCAAAGAGGAATTAAATTCTTTGATTAATTTTACTTCTCTCTCAGCAATATCATTAATAATCCTTAAACCGTTTACTATTTTTTTAGCTTTTAAATAATGTTGAGTTTTGCACAATACATCGGGATCAGTATTTAAAAAATCTGTATCGATTTCAAATCTCTTTAAAAAATTTAGAATTCAAGCAGAAACAAAATAATAAACTTCTTCGTCCAATAATTGAACAACTTGTGGGAAATGGAGTTTTGGTTTTACATCCCTATCATCACAATCATCTTCATCATTTTCTACTTCGGACCTTAATTTTTCAACCATGCTTGTTTTGGCATTTTTTCCCAAAGTATCATTGAAAAATGAAAATGCAACTTGCTCCGAGTTCAGATACCACAGATGGTTTATTATTTTAGACAGGGCCTTTTCTACAACCTCTTTATCAATTTTCCTGTATCTAACTAAGGATTTTAATAATTGTAGGTTTAGGTTGGGGGCCAAAGTGGGTTTGTGGGCATTGAACCATGCTTTTACATAAATATTGATTATAAGTAAAGAAATATATGCAATACCTTTCTCTCTAAATCAGTTAACGAAAATTGATCCCTGAAGATATGCATTTTAAGAGAATAAATGGCAATTGCCATCCATCTGGCGTGATGAATAGCACCAGGTACTCTAAAAGTAATGTCTTTTTGAGGAAGACGCCCTAAATGAATTAAGCAAAGTTGGATGAATTCTTTATAATCATCCCTGGGCTGTCGGTTTTTTAATTGTTCGAAAAGAAAACTTGAAATTTGGTCTGGATAACTTATTTTATTTCTAATATTTTCAACTTCTATACCTGTTTGTATTTCTTCTTGTCTAGCTTTGACCACCTAGTCTGGAATTTTCGAAAAATATCTGTCTGAGGACCAGTGGGTGTGGGGGTTTGCAATTAAAAACTGCTTTGTAAGCAACTTCTAAAACATTGTGGCGACGTGCTAAATTCAGAAGGTTTTTCCCTAATAACTGCTCTAGCAAAATGCAGGTTCCCCTATGACGACCAGTATTTACTGCCGTGGTATCAAAACACATTGCCTGGATTTTCCCAACTGCCCCCCACTGCTCAACTGCTGATAATACAGCTTTTGCCTGAATTGTCCTCGTACTATTTTCAAGGATTGGAACACCTATCAGCTGTTCTTCATCGCCACAAGTAATCAAAATCGCTATCCCCTCCACATTTTCTTCACTCAACAAATATGGAAGCAATTTCCCATCCCAGTACACAACAGCTCCCTGTAAATCGGGATTTCTAAATCTATTTTTGATGAGATCAGTTGCTGAGTTGTATGACACTTCTACCTAGAATTAAATTCTGTGGGTCATGACCTAATGTCTGAAAAGTGCTAAATACCACTCACAAGTTGTATCGGAAGTACTTTAACAAGTTGTATCGGAATGTAGGCACATTTTTCAAGACTCTTTAAAAGCTACAATATCTAAGACATTACCACCTTCATTTGTACTTACCACCTAATTTGTATATTTAAATAATAATAATGTAATGATGTATAATTCAACAATATAATTAGTAAATACATTTGAACACTATTTGTTGTCATTTTTACTCCTTGCTTCCTCTTCTTTACCCCTAATTCCTTCATTTTGAATTTGAATGTTGTTGGATTTATTTTTGAAAATACCTCTAACAAAAGCCTTTTTAATGCACAAAATGAAAAATACAAAACCAAAACCTGGAAAGCAGATGTAATTGAATATTGTAATGGTTTTAGGGCTTTGCATAAAAATTCACTTTTGAGGATATCCACTATGATCTTGCCTGAAAAATGCTAAATACCATTCTATCAGTTTTAGCAAAAATGGTGGATGAGATCAAACTTCAAGTCAATAAAATTTCCTATGAAATAAGACAAGAATCAGGTTTCTAGGACGAATAGTTTCAATTTTAAAGTGTAAAAACTATGATTTTTTGCTAAAAATCGCTGTTTTTCTGAATTTAAACCTCAATGAGGCACGGGTTAATGTTATCAGAATGAGCTAAAACTTTGCCAATCACATTTTCTAGCCCATTGGCAACTTTTAGGGGGGTGCCCCAGTAGAAATTCGAAAATTGATTTTTTGTGACCACCCTATTGTACATGCACATTAGGGTTCAAAGATGCAGCAACCATGGCAAACTGTTGGGGAGTAGGAACAAACCCATGCTTTGGCATGACGCCAAACCGTTCTCTTCACAATTCCTCCTACGCTGTCAACAACACCTTCACCGTGAGACGTTGCGAAAAAGTTCCATGTTAGCTTCATACCATGTGTCTCTTCAAATATTAACAAATTTGAAAACAAATATCTCTGTTTCAACTGGGAACTTGGTCCATCAGAAAATATATTGATGGACGTTATTTCAGAGTATTTTTCTTTCAATAAGGAAAAAACATTGTCCACATACTTAAACACTGATACTTTTGAATGATCCAAGTTATCTGAAACAATAACTATGCTCATTGAAATGTCTTTATCAATCCATGCATATGCAGTAAAAACAGTTGTCTGAGAATGGGTTCAATGAGCAGATTAAATTTCGTCTTGAAATAAAAGAGTAGCAATTTCGGAAAAATCTAGCTGAACAACTATATTTTTTCCATTCACACTTGATTTTAAACTGTCAAATGTCTTTGACTGATTCCTTTTCATAAATGTATGGATCAGAAAATACTTTAATTGACTAATTCGTCAAAGGCTTCCTTTACTGTATGCAATATATCGAACTTGTCTAACTTTTCTGCCACTGCATATATCTTATAGGATCATTCTCAATGTCAGCATTTGGTTTAAACATAAATATCTTACTTCTGCAATCCCATTGCTGTGACATCCAAATCTTTGATGTTGCTGTACACACAACCTGATCAGTGAAAGTGCAGAATTCTGTACCAAGATTGGTAGAATTTTTTAGAGACAATAGTAAAAGACGCGTGTTTTCATGGTAAGAATAAACACGATGGGGATTATTATCAAACAACTTGATATACTGAGGCCGTAACTCACAGAACACTTTGATGTTCCAAGTTTTATCAAAGGGTTTCCATTGCAAAACTGATCATATGCTTCACTCAAACATCAACATGGAGCTTAAATGAATAACTTCCTTCATCCTTTTGCTGTCATTTTTACGAAGTTATTGTCCTGTCTTTTTGGCTAGGGTTTAGGGCTCCTAGTCTTGATTCTTTCTTTATAGAAATAACCTTTGGTGATAGTTGAAGTCCAGTCTGTAGCAAATGATGTTACAACAGCTTTTTGCTTGCTGGGAGAAAAAGGAAGAAAATGTGAAGCTTTTTTTTTTATTGATTTACCAAATGACTGTTTAGACTTGTTGGGTTTTTCAGATGTACTTCTTGGAGTGAGCTGCTGAATGTATCCTCCAATGCCAATTTTAATTGTATTGCTCATTTCTTTTTGAAATTTTCTAGTACATGTGCACTTTCTTTCTTGTTAAATTCTTTCAGTTCTCGTACAGTCATTAACTCTTTCTCTGTTGTTGCTTTCTGTTTCTTTCGGCTTCTATATATTCTATTTTTGTGGGATCAGCTGTAATCTTAGCTCACCGACGTGCCATTTTGTCTTGGTTTGTGAGAGCCACGTCTATCAAAAAAATGAAATAAATATATAAAGGTTATTTAAGACATGTAAATAAAGTGAGCATAATTACTTTAGCTAGTTTCTGGAATTTCGGAAAAAATCCTAAAGAACACATTTAGGCTTATAGAAATTAGTCAAACTCTTTTCAAGTTGATCCTGGTTATATATAAATAATTGAAATTTCCTTAAATAGGTCTAAATTTACATAAATTCTAAGTTAAACAAAAGCATTTTGTTTGAACATTTGTTTGGTTTCAGGAAACTTTGCTAGTAAACCAACTAAAATATAAACTGTCATAAGTTTATTTTGAACAACTTTTGCATAAATATGTTTGATTAGAAGACAATTTGGTTTAACTATAATCTAAATGAATGCACTTACCCAGAGTAAAATAAAATTTGAGGTCCCTTGATGATCAGAACACTAACAATGAAAAATTCATCCTCATCCTTCCAGAAAAAGGCAGAATATTTTTAGTGTTTCTTCACAACACATTAGTGAGATTAGATTTTCTTCAGTATTAAAAAGATTAGAAATATAATAAAATACTATTCTGCATATTTGAATAATTGTATATATATATTTATAAGTTTCAAGCAATAAATTTCTTCAAATTGTTCTGAAATGTAAATTTACACTCCTGTACCGTACCCTGTAAATTTACAAAAAAAAAAAATCTTGACTTAAATTTGTTTTAAATAGATATTAATATTTATAATAAATGAACTTTTTTTTTTCAAGATTCTTTCTATGTTTTTTGCTAAGTGAAAATGGTGTTGGACGTAAAACAGGGTGAAAAAGTCACGAAATTATCCTCTCAATCTCGAATTTTTCCGTTTTGTAAATAATGTAGGGATGAAATCTGTTTCCTTTTTTTTTTTAAACCCCCGTTTGATACCAAATGGACTTTTGAAAATGGCTGAGAAGTCACGGGAAGCTTGTTTAACGTCATGGGCGTCAACTAGCGATGTCGCAAATGCCCGCCTGCTATCGTTACTGCCGAGCTAAGGAAAAAACATCTGGAACAGTATTTTCCTATGCTGTTTCCAAAACAATATTAGCTGATGCTGTTCAAGTGGAAAACAAACCATCGATTGGATTTAAAAAACGATCTTCTGTCACTGTAATGAATCAACCTATTCCAAATGAATCGTTTCATTTATTTATACATGGTGATTCTTAAAAGATGTGCAAAATTTTAAGAACTGATAGTACACATCCAAACAAACAATTTTCATTCGAGAATGCTTAGTCGGAATTAAAACGCAAAGGTGCTAGAGGGCGCCGAAGGTGTTGTTATAAGACATAAACACACAAAGAGAGAATAAGTGACAAAAGCAAGTTTAATGACATGTGAATTCAATAAGTGTTCAAAACAGTGACTGGCAGTGGCTTGGCTATGCATGATGTACAACTGCGAAGAAAGGATTGGCGAACTTTCTGAAAAATGCCAGGGATATCGCGACAAGATCTTCTGTAGATTCAACGGGGGTCTCATACACAAGAGCCTTCAGCTGTCCCCTCAAAAAGAAATCATTACATGAAAGATCTGGCGAGCGTAGTTGCCAAGCTACAGTACAATAAGCTCGTCCAATCCATCGGTTCGGAAAAGTTAAATCCAGATAGTTTCGCACCTCTTGTGCATAATGGGCTCCATCTTGCTGGAACCACATTACATTCTGGATGTGTGTGGGAACGTCCTTCAACATGTTTGGCAGCACCTGTTGAGGCTCTGATATATCTCTGGCAGAAACGTGAGGTATTTTTTCCCGTCAAGGCATTCTGTCAGAAGATAAGGTCCGAGTAGGTGGTCTCCAATTATTCCTGCCATTGCTCCAATTATTCCATTGATAGAAAAGCGCCGCTGATGAGCATGCGAATAAGTGACGTGGATTTACATCCGCCCAATCATGTTGATTGTGGGTGTTAGATGCACCTTCACGTGTAAATGTACATTCATTCGTGAAAAGTACAGTTGCCACAAAATCTGGATTTACTTCTTCAGAAACCAGCGAGCGAATTCCACACGACGAGGATAATCGTTTGGAGTCAGTTCCTGAACTCGTTGAACATGGTAACGAAGCAAACGTTCAGCCTTCAGTACTCACCATGTCGTGGATTGCGATACATGTAACTGCCTAGCCACTGCTCGGGTACTTGTACTTGGCTGATCAGCCACCATATCCAGAATGGCTGCTTCCATGACTGACGTTCTATCCGTCTTTGCACACCTGCATCCGACCGGGAAGCGAGAAAGGATCCCGTCTCGCACAATTGTTGGTGCAAGCGCTCAAATGTTTTACGGTCAAACAACCGCCTGTTGGGAAACCTCTCTCCGTACAATCGATGGTTACGGTACAATCGTTGAGCCTCTGAGCCATTTCCATTTGCAAGTCCGTAGATAAAAACACTATCATCCTTTTCCTTATTAGTGAAGGGAACATCTTCCGATATGTTCCTACCGCGATTGACAGTTGCATACTCGGATCAGCGGCTTTTATGTATTAATTGAAGGATTAATATGTTTAAATAAGTTCAATTATCAGTATTTACTAGAATTCCTACGTCCTATTCCTTTCAGAAAATATCCGCCCTAGAGAGGCGTTCAGAAGGCCACACCAGTTGAAACAAACTTCGCGGGAAACCGTAACCGCGTCCCTTTTTTTAGTGACGTCATTATCTGCGGAGACCTAAACGTCTTCTTCTTCGAATGGAAGCAGACCCCTCCGTACCGAGTTATTGAAACGACCTAAACGTCTATGCGGCATGTTTCGTTTGGATCCTGACGTCTTTGACATCAATTCCTAATTTTATCTCCCCATGCAAAATTTATCCATGTTGTCACTCGTAGCTGCTGAGCTTTTTTGAGACTTGACTGGACCCGAATTGAATCACTAAAACACAACAGTTTTATTTCTCACCTTTTAATTTTGTTTTTCTTTTATTCTACTTGCAGTAATGGATCATCGAAGTTAACCACCTCCGAATGCGGACACAGCTTAGAAGGTGACCGACTGAGTTGTTGTTTTTGCTTAAGGAGGGGGCGCCATCTATCCGAACTTCGTTCAGCTGAATTCTCTTACATTTTTTCGAGCCAATTTAATTCATTTTTCTAAGCAAATTTCTCACTTAAATCATGAAAATTATTTTTATGTACACACACCTGATGGTGGGGTGTTAAGTTGCATTGCTGTAGGCACTCCGGGAGTGATTGTCCAGTCCGAATCTCACTTCTCGAGTTATGCGGACTTCACGATGGAACAACTCTCCTGACTCGTTTTGAATAAAAACTTTGTTTTTATTTTTTGTCGTTGATGATTTTAAAAGAAAGTTCAAACGAGAACTTATCATTAATTGAGGCGAAAATTTGCATGCGAGTTCTTCTTTTCCCCTATATTACATTTGCATGCTATTACTGTCGTTCTTCTACCAATAACTCGCAACAAGAATGAAGCTTTAACATTTGCAAGGATCACGTTTTTAAATGCGCCAGCACCTTTGCGTTTCGTTTCCGACCTTGCATTCTTTGATGAAAGATTGTTTGGATGTGTCCTGTCACCTCTTAAAGTATTGCCCATCTTTTATGAATCACCTGTATATACGTGATACCCACGGGTCTTAGAAAGTGCTTACTATGACCTATTTCTTAAAGCCCTTGGAAGTACTTAGTCCTTAGAAAGTGCTTATTTTCCTTTGAAAGCAAAATTTAGTTTTCAAATGACGATATGTTTTCACAATATTTCTGACTTCCTTTTATCGCCTGAAAGGCGATAAAACTGATTACGAGTACGGCATTAAATACGTAAGGGGGGGGGGGAGAGAACTAAAACCGATCGATTTAAAAGATTGTCAAAACGTAAACCAGAGTGGTTGCTGACCAAAAACGAATAATTTTTCTTGGCTTTATAATTTTTTTCTTTGTATTCGGGTGACAAATTCTAAAGGCTGATTGTGCTTAAATTTCACTTTGCTTTTGTTATGCCATGCGCAATCCGTTTCCGTTGTCAGCTTAGATGATTATTTTCAAATTAATTTTTTTTTATTAATATACTATACATCCATTCAATAAAATTGCATTTTTTTTTTTAACCTTATTATAAATTTATTATAGCTTTTGCACAACACTTGTGATTCATTTCAGTTCTCGTTAGGTCTCCGCAGCCCGTTGCGGTTTTGTCAAATTTGTCTCTGACGTTTGCAACTTGTTAATATTTAAAATTTAATTGTATCCCATTGGCATTGGAGCTCACTGCAAAAAAATCATAATACTTGCACCATCTCCACGATTTGTAAAAATCCAAGTGTTAAAGAAAAACTAAAACTTTTTGACTGGAATCAACATAGGCTGTATTATTCAGTTTTTTTTTTTTTTTTGTAATTGATCATTAAATCAGATCTGTAGTGGCATGTAGGACGAATTGGGTTTTATTAAAATACAGAAAAGTGTCTTATTAATGTTGTGTGTGGTTTTTTATGTAGTAGTCTATACATTTCTGTTACTTATTACATGATATTTAAATTTTATTGTATACAAGCCATGCGTGACTAGCTCGGCGTTGACCGTGCCCTTTCGCAACGGTCAACACCACGGGCTACGCCGTGATGCAAGTTATTAATCTGGTGTAAAATTTTCCGCAGACTTCAAATCCGTTGAAGATATATTCAATTAAAAATTTATTTATTTTTAAAAAATCATATTTTTAGGTATCAATCTAAACTGAAATTTTACACAGATTTCAAATCAGTTGAAATTCTTACTCTATCTTTAACGGTCTAGGAGATAGAAAAAAAAAGAACTGACTTCAGTTGAAAGCTTTATTGTCTGGCTGGAAATTTATTCGTCCACGCAAAATCAAAGCGGAAATGAAAAAATAATTTTCTGCGGATGAAAAAAACTTGGCATGGTTCCAAACCCTGACTGAAAGGTCACTCGGGTTTTAATATTATCTGCGCTTGAAAAAGCGATGGAGAATAAAACTATTAAATTCATTTAAAAATCTTCTAGATTGAATTTTAAAATTCACCGTGACCCAAAAATTGTAAATAATTCGGACTACCTGTGTGCCAAATCTCATTGCTGTAAGTGCCATAGAATCGTCAGGATTTTGTGGCCCCAAACAAACAAACACTTCCTTTTATAATAGTAGAGATGTTTAAATGGTCAAATAAATGCATAGCTTAGGAGATATGCAAACACTGAATATTTGTCAGTAAAATGCCAACTATACGAAAAAGAATTTTTTGATAAATATTAGGTTCATAAATGATTTTTTAAATGTTTCCAATTCTTAGAAAAATGTGTGGATTTAAAAGTTAAGGTCATGAAATTTGTTAGTACCCGGTCACGAAAATCATGAAATTAAGTTTTCAAAATTTGGTAGACACCCTGTAAAAAAAATCTTTACGTCCGACATCATTTTTTTTAGATACATTATTTTTAAAAAGAGTCTGTATAGATAATATGAAAGAGACATTTAAACTTGCTTTTGTATAATTTTAAAAAAATCATAAGTTTGTAAACTTCGCGAAGTTAATAACGAAACGAGAGAGTTACTTCAACAATTTATCTGGGCAATATAGTTGATTTCACATACATACGGTAGTCGACTTCCTTCGAATAACAATAAGGTTGTTGCTAGGGGACCGTAGTGGCTTTAATCCCACATCTGAATATTTAAGACATAATAATTAAACATAAATACATACAAAAGTTGTTCAAAAATGGAAAATGCTCTGGATTCTATAGTAATACAGGGTGGCGACAGAACCGGGAATTCAGGGATTTCTCAGGGAAGAATCATTTTCTGGAAAAATCAGGGAAAACTCAGGGAAGTTTAACTCAGGGAAAAAGTTGGAATTTCGTTTTGCAAATGGCACCCATTTGGTACTTTTCCGTTAGCCATGCGGGCGCCACTTTGAACCAATATCAAAATGTCGCCCATTTTTTTTCATTCCGAAAACGAGAAGTGTATTTTTTACGTAAACATCCAGAAAAAAGAGTTGTATACTGTTTTATTAAACATGTAACGGAAGTCCTGTAACCTAAGTCTACAGTTGTGCCACGTTCCTTAATGTTAATAATAGGAACGTCGTGCCATGCGGCTTTGAAAATACTAACGGCCGGAAAAACCTGCATAAGTTAAACATCCGGTTCCAATTTAATCAACATTTAAAAAAAAAAAATTATAAAATACCTAGATTGGCGATTATGATTTTGGTCCAAAATTGCACCCGGCTTACGGAAAAGTACTCATTTATAGATTATGAATATGTTTTTAAATACATATGTGTTAGAAGCGTAACGTCACAATCTCCTATGAAAATATAAATATTTAATTGAAAAATTATTTATTAAAAGAAAATCAAACGTATGAGGTATCTATCTGGTGTAAAATTTTCCGCAGCTTTGAAATCCGTTGATATTTTCATTTTATTTTAAACAATCGCTGATTTAGAAAAAAGCATTGAGAGAAGAACTCCAATCATAACTTCAATTATTTCTTTTGCTTCACCCGAATCCGTTACTTTTCAAAATGAATGAATCTCGAATCAAACGAAGGTTATTCTTCTCGGCGGCGAAATTCGTATTGGAAAAAATATAAAAGTTACAATTTAAAAATTACTTATTTAAAGAAAATCACATTTTTAGGTATCGATCTAATGTGAAATTTTCCGCAGATTTCAAATCTGTTGAAACTTTTATTCCATCTTTAACGATCGCTGAGATAGAAAAAAGCAACGAAGAACGCCAGTTCGAACCAGAACGAACATTGGATCCGTTGCTCAGGAAACCGAAATGAATTAATCTGATCTTTTTAACTACGAAGGTAGAATTCTTCACGGCGCCGGCGGCCAAATTCGTATTGGAAAAAATATAAAAGTTACAATTTAAAAAAGTATTTATTTAAAGAAAATCAGGTTTTTAGGTATCGATCTGTTGTAAAATTTTCCGCAGATTTGAAATCCGTTGAAATTTTTCTTCTATCTTTAACGATCTAGGAGATAGAAAAAAGAACTACATAACTCCAGTTAAAACTTTATTTGTTTTGTTCGTCCGCTAAAATCGTTGCTAAGAAAATCTAAAGGAAAAAATAAATTTTGAATGCCATGTCTTTATACCGTATGCCATTCTAAGGAAAATAATAATAATTAAATTCCAATTAATTAATTTTTAAATGTTTTAGATTAAATTTTAAAATTCGGGCCCGATAGAAAAATTGCAAAAAATTCGGACCACATGTGTGTTAAATTTCACTATTGTAAGTGCCATAGATTCGTCAGGACACTGCATACAGGACAGACAGACAAACACTTCCTTTTATAATAGTAGAGATGTACCGAGCGCTGGCGCCATTGAAGGATTCAGGGGCTGATGGCTGCTTTTGCAAACACATCAAAATAGTTAAAAATGTAATAAATATTCTATCTATAACTTTATATTATTTGGTCTATTATGGAATACAGTAAAAATATTATTTTACTTATCTTATTTTTATTCATCTATCAGTCTATAGTTTTTTAGTTCATCAAGTGTCAAGTTTGTCATAATTACCGAAGAATTGTTCTGCGAACAGATGGAGAAACTCAGGGAATTTCATGAAAAATACTCTGGAAATCAGGGAAAACTCAGGGAACATTTTGCTTCAATTTTTGTAGCCACCCTGTAATATCAATTATATACAGTACAAAAAACAACGATAAGAGAGACTGGAGTGTCGGCCATTTTCCCTCAAGAGCAGTGGTTCCCAAACTTAGTATGTTCATGGATCCCTTCTTATAGCAAAAACCTGACCAAGTAAAATAACTCTACACAACTGCATAGTAGAAAAATAGATGGTATTTAGTTATTGAAATATAAATTTTTTCCATTTTTTTATTGTAGTATTTGTTAAAATTAGTATTCATTGTGTGCAAATAGTAGTATTTTCTAAAATAATACTACTATATTTTATTTTAGTAAATACTATTACTACTACTATATACTTACTAAAATACTAGTAAGTACTATTTATTGAAATTATAACTTTTGTAAAAAAAAAAAAAACACGTTTTTTTTTAAAGTGAGATGGGTGAACCTGATGGGGATAATATCAGATAGTACTCAGACTTCTTTGAAGTAGGGTAAAGGGTGGCAAATACCTCCCGTTCAATCAAAAAAGACCAAGCCTGCTGTGCAGTGGTCAGTTTCTGACTGGCATAAGCAATTGGATAGATCATATCACTATGTTTTTTGTCTGAGCAGCATTTAAAGATTCACGTTTAGCAGCTTTCTTCATTTTAACATTCATTTCTTGAAGATAATGGACGGTTGACTGAGAGATTTTTGTTGGTAGGTGTATCTCACCAGCTCAGGAGGATTTGAGAACTGAGAGCAGTCCCTGAGCTTCTCTGCCATATAGAAGTTGAAAAGGTGAAACTCCCGTAGTCGTGTTCGTCACTTCTTGATCAGCAAACAGGAAGGGTAGTTGCTGATCACAACTTCTCGGATCTTATCTAATTGCTAAAAAAAAGGGAAGGATCGAATTGCGTGATGAAGCATTTCCTTCAACACTATGTTCCATTGCTCCATCAAGCTGTTGCTAGATGGGTAACCAGGACAAAAAAAACCTTGGACTTAATCCAAATCTTTTCAAATACTCTTGTGTTAGGAACGATTTAAAGTTTGTTCCCTGGTCACTTGCAACAATTTTGGTTAAACCAGTTCTCAGGAATATTTGTAGCAAATCATTGCATGCCGCTTTGGCTGAAAGTGACCGAAGAGGTACTGCTTCAGGCCAACTAGTGTGCTGGTCCATCATACAGAGAATATCTTTGTCTTCTACTGGATGTAGACCCAATGGGTCCAGCAACATCAATATTGACGACTTCAAAAGGCAGCTCCGGATGAACTATTGGAGTGATTGGAGTTTTTTTCTACAATCTTTTCTATTTTCTGTAGCTGACAACCCATCCAAGTCTGGACAAATTCAGTAATATTTTTTTTCATGCCCGGCCAAGCAGTGAAATTCCATACCCATCAGGAGTTGGCAGTTTGCCTTATTTGGCAATGGGGACTCGACCAGATATTGCTTATGCAGTGAGCTTAGTGTCTCGTAAGTTGGACAACCCCAGAGACTGATACGGAAATCGTGCAGACAAAATTAAGATACCTTTGGAATACCATTGGACATGGCATTGTGTACAATAATGAAGATTACAGAAGCTTGATGTTTGGTGATGCAGATAACAACAGCTGTGCAGAAACAAGCAGGTCTCACAGAGATGTAGTTACTTTCTACTGTGGTAGTTCAATTACGTGGCGAAGCAAGGTACAGAAGGCCATATCCAATTCAACGACAGACATAATTCATGGCATGTTGTCAGGTTTTGAAATGTAAACAGTTCTTGAAAAGCATGGATGAACATGTGATACAGGCAGGTTTCAAAAGGTAAACAGTTATTGAGTAAACATGGAGAGAATTTGTGGCTTGTTCCATTTCATTTTTGAAAGCAAGAAATTCAGCCTCAGAATTTAATTGCTTTGTTTCTTTGTCAAATTATATTTTGTGTACATCCAACAAATGACTTTCTAGCTGCTTTTTTGAAGCTTGTTTCAGACTGCAAATTGGGCACACCAGGCTATTTTTACTAGCATTGGTGACTGCAGATGATACACCGTGAATTTGCCATTGATGCTGAATCATTCCAGAACTTGTCTTGAAAGATTCGCCGCAAATCGAACAGATGTGATCAGAATCCATCAAAAACGTTGTTTGGAAAAATAACAACACAATCGTGCTCGAAACAAATAATACTGAATCTGATTACGCTAAATCAAAATAAAAGTAAAGAGCTAACATATAAAGCCAATCGTATCGAACTCAGGAAAACTTTCAAACAAACTGATATAATAAATAACAGTTTGATTTAGCCATAAAAGCATGTATTATCAGTTAACTGTGTCAGTCCCTTCTGCGCAAGAGCAGAAGGATTGTGAAAAAGGTCTAAAACGAAAGTTTTAACATTGTTGATCATTCTCTTTCCATCCGCACAACCGTAACCTTCACAAGCGCCGTGACATCACTCCAGGACAGTCACAAGATACGATGATCTGCAATGCAAAGCGAGCTCCTTGCCACACCTTTTTTCTTTTCTCGAACCTCCCTACATTGCCCAAGTTACCACAAACTCTTTATAAACAACGCATCTTCTATATCAATGACAAAATTTTTACTTCAAAAGTTGTCGACAAAATTACAAATTCTGAAAATATGCCTTGGTTTAAAAAAAAGTAATTTACTTAATTTTGATGTTTTATCATAAACATGTTCTACATATTAAAGGACAGTTGTGTTTTATGTCTGTTTTTGATTTGACTGCAGTTTTCAAAATGCCTGCAGAACAATTGTAATTGCTTGGAGTAGTGTTGCAGAACAATGAATATAATTATGCACCTGGGGCTAGAGGTAATACCATTGGCTGAGTTGCTGGGTTACAGAACTCCATATTTTGTGTACATAAATCATTACCAATGTTAGTGGTAGACTTGCAATATTTATCCCTCATGCTGGCTGGTTACGAGTACAGATACAAACCAAGACCGTCATGTACTAGGCTGGTGCATGTTAAATCCATGTCAATCGTGGCCTCCAGTGTCCCTTATGTTGGCGTGGTATGTAAGTTTGGAGAGTGGGGTGTCAGCTCAGGTGTTTCCTCATCATCTGACCAACCATTTGGTTCATATATAAATTTGTTTCGAAACTATATTTTGTGTTCTTAAATTATTAGCAATAT
This sequence comes from Metellina segmentata, assembly GCA_947359465.1. Taxonomy (NCBI): domain Eukaryota; kingdom Metazoa; phylum Arthropoda; class Arachnida; order Araneae; family Tetragnathidae; genus Metellina; species Metellina segmentata. The sequence continues at coordinate 116,369,219 of OX375882.1, read as the reverse complement.
TGGTATGTTTGCAGTATTTATCCCTCATGTCTGCCATAAAAATATTAGATCCCCAGGTGTAGAACTTCTTCTGATTAGTAATACAAGAAGAGACATTGAATCACTGTTTGGTTACTTGCATTATGTGTTTTCTTAAATGTTTGACCATAAACATTTTAGTGTTCCAAGAGGGTTCAGCTCTTAGGGCATGTGTTTTGGTAAACAAATTATTTGGTTTCCCATTGGAAATGCTTACCCCACTTTGGGGGTGAACACAAGGGGTTCGGGGCCCTGGGAGTTGCCACCCATGAAACAAGGATGAATGATCAACGAATGCGTTTTTTTGCTCAGTGGAAACAAATGTCACTCACAATCCAGTGCATCTGACCTCTATCCACACAGAAAACACCTTTTCAATCCTGACAGCTGATTGGTGAATGCACTTTCCTGTTCTGAGATCACCCCTTTCCTTGTCAGTTTCAGGTTTCCTGGTTGGTTGAAAGACGACGCATGCGATCCAAATGGAACAAGACCACTGAACGACTGTCCTCCTATCTTGACATTCGAGGTAAACAATCTTGTTTTCCCTTTGGCTTTATGACATTACTATTTTATCTGCAGACACAGATAAGAGCTCAGATAAGCTCATAAAATGATTGGATTGTTGATGTTGTCTCATAGTGTTCATCCTTTTATTTTGCATCAGCTGTTTGAAGCGCTTGTAAGCTATCGTTTGTAGTTTTAGGTTCCGGGTGTTCGGTTTGTCATGAAGCTGGCATTGGTGTGTTTGGTTTCGTGCTGCGTCTTTGCCCTTGCTGCTGCCACATATAATACGAGCAAAGGTAATTTTTCTTGTATCTTTTATTTTAATACTTGTTTGTAGTTATTGAAGACTTCCAAGGCTTGAAAAAGCAAAATCAATTAAAGTTAGGTAGGACAATTGCACAATAAAAATTTACCGAATTTGATTTAAAAGGTCACAAAAAAATTTATTTTTGTCACTGAACAAATATTTTTGTCTGCGTAATAGAGATGAGATTCTTATTAAAAATACATGTTCCAAAGCAACTATTTAATAAGGTTCCAAATTTTATCAAACATCCAAGGTAGTGGGATAAATATGTACCTAGCCTCCAAAAATTGCCCCTTTGAATAGAGAATGATGTTGGGGCAAGTGCACATGGCTTAAATTTTGAAGATCATTTTGATAGTTGAAATTCTAAACTTGGAAGAAAAAAATCACTGAGTTATATAGAATTTGTTATTGTTTGGGATAAGAAGACATGAAAGGGAAGGGAAAATAGCAGCTGCGTGAAGTGTTCGGCTGCAATATTATGGACCCACGAATGCACTTGCCCCTTTTTACCTTTACATATGACCTTAGAATTGTTTAAGTATGACCTAGAAATAATTTCTCCACATTTACATGGTTTGTATTATTGTCATGAAGCTAGCAATGTGTGTCCATATCTTTTTAGCATATTTCATCTGCATTGTGTATTTTCAATAGCTATCCAGACAAAATTAAAAACAGTTTGAAAAGCTACCAAAAACAAGAGAGCCCAGAAATTTCATAGCTGTTTCACCAAAGGCTTAATAAAGGCAACATACTCCAAAGTGACTTGGTAAAACTTTGACAGTTTTCTAATATGAACTTCACTTGCGTGTTGGACACAAAACTGTTATGTGATGATAGGGGCTGGTGCACGTTCAATCTGTTGTGGCTTCAAATGTCCTAACTTTGGCATAGCAGGGAAGTTTGGAGTGGGGTGCCTGCTCAGGCGTGACCTCATCATCTGACCGTGGTTCAAAAAGATGTGGTGTTGTCCTCAGATCTTTCTCCGCAGGTTAGATCTTGGACCATTGACAGTAGCTGTATTGCTCCAATGCAACGTTAATTAAATACCTGTCTACCACAGATGATTAGAAATGTATACACACAACCCTGCAATAATGGACCGGACGAAAGCGGATTTTCATAAAATCCGCTATTTGTTTGAGGGTGTTTTTCATGGTATGACCTGGGACCTTTGCCTATTGTTCCTGGTCAATTGAATGCCTACGTGAACATTTCAGACAATCGTGTTCTTCCTACGCTCTGGCTATTTTATGGAATAGACAAGTGCTACTTCCAGGACGACAACGCTCCATGTCACTTTGCAGCCTTTGTCAAGCAGTGGTATCGAGATATGGATGTGAAACGTCTTCCCAGGCCTGCCCTGAATCCCAACCTAAACCCCATCAAACTTTTGTGGAATGCGTTAGAGCAACGCTTATGGACCAGGGAACTGCGTCCGAAATCGACAGCCGAGCTGGCGACGTTCTTGCAGAGGAATGGACACCAATACCCATAGCTGTGTATGAAAACTCATTGAAAGTATGACCAGAAGGGTTGCTAGTGTCATTGCAGCACGTGGGGGACCATCCTCCTATTAAAGCTTGTATTCTTTCCCTTACATCATCCCATCTTGCTGTCCGGTTCATTATTGTAGGGTAGTGTATTGTACACACTTTTAGCATTGCAACCCTCACCATCTAAGTCAGTGTTCCCCAACCTTTTAACGCCGCGGACCGGATCAACGTTTGATCATTTTAACACGGCCCGCTGAGGGGGGGACGTTGATTGTTTATATTTTAGATTGTTTTGATTTAATAATTTTAATTTAATTGTATTTAAACTTACCTTCAAAATAAAATACAGTTACACCAAAAAATGAATATAAAGTGATTTAACATTTTAACACACTAGAACGCTAAATCAATGAGAACCCTGAGCTTGTTTCTTTGCAACGAGAAGGTTTCATCTGGGAGTAATAGGCGACAATGACACCCGAGGTGTGTTGCTTATGTCCAGTTTATTCCGTTGTTTTGTTTGGGTTGCTGTCACTGCAGAAAACCCAGCTTCACACAGATAGGTTGTCGGAAATGGCTATAGGGATTTAAGTTCTGTGGTGGCAATCTCAGGGTTACTTTAATCACTTTAATCCAGAACACCAGCAGAGTTGTCTCGAATATAGTTTTAAGGCCGTCTTCATTTGCAATCTCCAGCAGTTGATCTTCTTTTAGCACAGACATGCTAGATTCACCTGATTTGTAGACAAATGGATCGCGGATCCATTCCTTTCTAGTTCGTGGGTCTTTTATGGTTGGGAAGTAGCTCTAGAACTCTTTTAAAAGTAAAGACAGGTGATCGTGCACCAACTGGGAGAATGAATGTTTAGGCTCATTATCGCGTAAAATCCTCACTAATGTCTGAAACATGCCCAAAATGCCTCTGTTCATGCGCCGTCCCCACAACTTCAGTTTATCTTTAAATGCAGCTACTTTGTCCGCCAACTTGAAAACGGTTGTCAAAATTGGAAAAAGAGACATACAGAATTCAGAAATCATAATTGAAGCTCTAGTAACAGAACAAATTTCAAGTTCTGATTTACCGCCTTCTAATTTGAGTGGACATTTCATAGATAAGAACCGCACAAACCCGAAAGAAATACACCACAGTAAATAAAATGGAAATAATTTAATGTTCCGTGGGCGGCCCGGTACCATTTGATACACGTACCGGACCGGGGGTTGGGGACCACTGATCTAAGTGACACATCCAACTAAGTCCTGTATAAAAGGGGGCCATTGTAGTTCGGTCGGAAAAGACTCGAATCTGACCCGAGACCAAAACGTGTTATAGAGGGGGCCGGTGCATGAGGAATCCACCAATGTCCTCATGGTGGCATGGTTTGGAAAGTGGGGTGCCAGCTCAGGTGTGACCTCGTCATGTAACCATGGTTCGAAATGACGTGGTGTTGACCTCGAAACTTTCCCTTTAGGGGTCGATCTTGGTTCCTCACCAACAGGCCGTTGCTCCAGTGAGACGTTCATAAAATAATACCAGATACCAAAACCGAACTCTTCTTTGCCGTCTTTTACTGTGCAATATCTTTGCACATTAAAAGTGTGCCAATTGAATCTCTTGTTCATTTTGGTTGAACAGAGTGGCATCAGTGCATTCAATGTGTTGTTCTCGTTGCTTGCAGGCACCCCCGAGCTGCTGAGGGTGTGCTACTACTCGGCGAGTAACCCGCTGCCCCGTCCGATCGACGCCTTCCTGTGCACCCACGTCATTGTGGGCTTCTCGACCGTGCGGGACGGTCTGCTGGACCTGGGCCCGGAGTCGTACGGGAGAGTGTACCGGAACACGGTGGACCTGAAGCGGCAGAACCCGGCTCTCAAGGTGATGCTGTCTGTCGGTGGGGGAGGTAACGACGCCGGATTCTCCCTCGCCGTCAATTCCACATGGAACAGAACAAAGTGAGAAGCTCTTTGCTGCTTTTAATGCACTAAACACCCTGTTATTACCACCAGAAATATGCCTGTAACCTTTGTTGAAGAAATGATTTCACATGTGTCCCATTGCCACATTCAACCTTTAGACTACGGCCGGTACGACCTATTTTACTGCATACCGTGAGATATTTCTCTCTTTGGTCCCCTTTCAAGTGACCACTGACATGGATTAGATTTCAAACTCTGCTGAGGTCTTTTTTTTAACTTTTAGACTATAGCTAGTACAATCCTTTACTGTTTACACGTGAGATTTTCCTCTCTCGGGCTCTGTCGGGGATTATCAATCTCGAGTAGAATATCACGAGACGAAAGTTCTAAAGGCCCTGGATATTACACAGCATTCTGTATATTGCCTCATAAACAAATGAAACCATAAACCAATAGATTTTCTACATTTATTTATACATTTGACAAAAGGACGTAACACGAAAACACGACCGACGCTGCGATACGAAATTGAAACTGAACGACTGAATCTTCAAATTGTTGCCATTCTGTAGAACCTTAATCTCGTTGAATAAATGTTAACACAAATAGGTGACACTGCTTTAATTGAATCTAACGGGCTCCCTTTTAAGTAGCTGTCGACAATGATTGGATTTCGAACTCCGCTAAGGTCTTTTTGTAAGGAGACGTATTACCATAAAATGGATTCAAATGTTTTGCCTTGGTGCACACTGCTAGTGAAGCAAGCGTATGATACTGTCCAGGTGGAAATTGAGTAACGTGAGAACTGTGGGGACGTTTAGCGAATCGCAGAACTGCTTCTCAATCAATGATACGTTTGAATCGCACCTGTTACTCAATAATCCAAATAACAGTGGTTTGGTAGCAGTGATATCAGTTTTCTTCTGTCGATGATTGCGATCGGTGAACGACCCATCACACTTCTTGCCTGTTTCTGAACCATCATAGTAACAGCAATCTGGTAGCAATGATTGCTGGAACAATGATCCAGAATATCTGTGATTCGGTAGCAGTGATTGAGGGCCGAGCTGATGCCATTCAACCTCTATCAATGATTGCTTCTGGTGTTGGTGATTCAATAGCAGTGAAAACAACTACTGAATATCAGTGATTTGCTAGGCCTCGTCAGTGGTAATCTTTTGGCCTTGTAGGTGCAATGACATATATCAAATCACAACAGACAGCATCCACTTCCAATCACAGTCAGAGTATAGGATTGCATTGAATTATTGTAGATCATCTTTTCGGTTGCACGCACAAAGACACTTGTTGGAAAGATTTTGACACATACCAGTGAACTAAGGATGACACAAAATTTCCAAGAATACGGATCAACTCTTACGCTTCTCAAATTTTTCAAAAATTCCATATCTATGAACAAATTGTACTGCATTCCTCGTCGGGGCTATGGCAACTCGGTGGGAAGAACATCGAATCGGCCACCGGAATTCAACAGAGGCTACCATGTGCAAAGTGGGCCGGTAGGCGTTCAATCTGCGTCCAGTGTCCTCACGCCACCGTGGGGTGCCAGCTCAGGCATGGCCTCATCTGTTCAAAGCAAAGTGGCGTTAACCTCAAATTATTCTCTCCTGGGGTCGATGCCGTCACGAATAGTGTCGCTCCATTGCGACATTAATTTTAGAAATACCATAGTATCCTATAAAAAAGGACAGAAAGATCCGTGGACAACGTAATTTCAAACCGTGACCAGATGAGAAGGTAATACCTGAGCTGGCACCCCACTCTCTAAACTTCCACGCCAAGGTGAGGACATTCATGTCAGATTTAAGGTGCTCCCCTTGTACAGGATTGGAACTCTGTCCAAACGACCCTTGGAATTTTGTAGGTGAGAATGATTTCCCCTTTCTTCCAGGTTCATTGCCTCCATTCTCATCAGCCTCGGGAGGTACGACTTCGATGGTCTGGACGTCGACTGGGAGTTTCCAGTCTGGAACGACAAAGTAAAGGCAGACAAGCAGAACTTTGTCCACTTTCTGAAGGTATTTAGAGAGCTTTTTTTGTATTTCAATCACAGCAAGTGTCAAATCTTCCATGTACCAATGTTCAAACATTGCCATGGTTTGGTGTGACCTCTGAGCATGGTTTCCCCTTCAGTCCCAGACTGTCGCCAATAGCCTGCTTGTGTTGCTCCAGTACGGCGTTAATTGAAACATCTACCTCGATGGGTGTGTTATTAACTTAACAGTCTGACAGCAAAGAAAGTGACACAAAATGCACAGTTGGGAAAACAAACACAGTGAGACTTAAAAATGTATTTATGGAAATCAGTATTCATAAAAACAGCATCAAAAGAAATTATATATAAAATGCTGAATGCAAATTATACTGGAGGCAACTTGTTCATTACAAACATTGAAAGCAAATTGTATGATATTTAATTAACACTTTAAAAAGAATCAAAGTATGGTAACACTTTTTGCAACAACCTGTAGTATTTGTTGTCAATGTAAACAATAGTTGATAATAATAAACAAAATGCAATCTGTTTCGACCTGCCGTGAAGATTATGTTTTCAATGTTTTGTACTACTATTTTATAAATGCTTTTTCTAATGCTGATACTGAGAGACCATTTTTCTTCACATTCCAGGAGTTCAAGTACTGGGCAAAGGATTTTGCTCGCCTCGTTCGCAAGCCCCCCGCTTTGCTGTCTGTTGCCGTAGCTGCTCCCAGAACAATCGTGATTGTTTCCTACAACATCACAGAAATGGCCAAGTAAATATATTTTGTTTCTAATGCAAGGCAAAGTTATGGAATGTAATCTGGAGAGAATTGAGTGAATAAAAGCAGTTTTGAGGAAAAAGTTGTGACTTATAACATTACCCTGTTGAATGTAAAAATAAAAATAGTAATACTTATTCTCTTGTACGAAGATTAAAATCAATTCACCATTGGACTAAAATGACTGAGACGGCAAAACATTAAAATAAAAGATTTTTTAAAAAGCAATAACTGCTTCTGATCTCCCAGTGAGAGACCAGAATGGAAAACAGGTGACCGCTTCCACTTGTACAGACTTAACTAAAAAGAAGCAGTGCTTTAAAAAAAAATTTGTTTGCAGTCAAAAATTAAAATTTTTTTCACCACAAGGGCTTGTACTTATAGACTGCCACTGGATTTTAAAGATAATCATAATTTTAAGTGTACAAAAAAAAGGCTTAATATTGCTGCAAAATTCAAAACTGCTTCTATTTACCTGATTCTACTGTATCTGCAGAGTAACTGAACTTTTAATGTATGAAATACTTTCTCATATTCTTCAGATAAAACAGTTATTTTATTTGTAGTAATCATTTTATAATATAAAAGTTTAGAAAGTATTCATTTCACAAACTTTTAGAAATGCTTGTGAGCATTTCTTTTTTACACTTACGCAAACTCTATCTCAAATGGAGTATATATTGTATCAATGTGATGCGAAATATGAAATTCCAGAAACGAGGTTTAAGTGTTTGCCATTTTAATGTAGTTCATTGTGTAAGTGTATGTAGAACAACCGTTGCACAGTCAATCCAGATGCGTCACTTTTAGTACAGCAATCCTAATCCTTAGCTTTCAAACGATGCCAAGATCTTGTATACATTTGAAACAGTTGCGTAGTTACGAGGCCCTGTGTCACATCACCCTGTACAGACCCGATTTCCGAAGAACTGTTTTTGCAACGGGATGCTTTGTTCCAACAGTGATAGCTCAACAATGAATGGATCTATTATTATTCTTGTGTCATTATCTCTACTGTCATAAAAGTAGCTCTTTGCTGTGTCTTGGCAAATCTATGGCACTTGCAATAGTTAAATTTGCCGTACAAGTAGTCCTAAATTTTTGTGCATTTTATGTCCGTCCCAAATTTTAAAACTTAATCTAGAACATTTAAAAATTAATTTATTAGTTTTTTTCCCTCTGTGCATTCTTTTTGCTGACGTCACAGATCCTTAATTGACGAAAGCAAAGCCGTCCATTGGAACTTCAAGTTGTGACGTAACGTAATAGAGGGCGCCGGTTGGTGCTGTAAAACCTCTCAATAGAACACCATTGACTTTTTTCGTAAAACAATTTCTGTGCATGACTGTTTTTGAGTGTAACGGATGCATTTTTATCACAAAATCCATTATCTTGTGAAGGCCCAGCAGAAAGAAAAAGAAATCCTGGCAGTATAAAACACACAGTGACATAAATGAATTCCCCGCTATCCTAAGGGGAGGGAAACAATTGCGTGAATCCTTACAAAGAGGCGTCAAATCATCATCTGCAATCAATTACTCTCGGTCAAAGCTATTGCTTAAGGAATAAATTTTGGGTTGATTTTTAAATGCTCACATTCTTAAAAAATCTTGAATTCTTAGAAACTTTCTTTGACTTCCTGGGTGGTGAAAACAATTGTCCAAAAAGCTATAATTTCTAGCAACTCAACGACCATTCAGAACATGAAGGCTAATATTAGGAATATTGAATAAGCGTCATCTGCATCTGTCTAGTCAATCGTTATTTTTTAAACTAGATATTACATTAAATATACTATCTGAACTTAAAATTGAATAGACAGATGCAGATGATTTTTCTGCGCAGGTTGACAGAATAACCCGAAATCAAGTTTTTTGAACTTGCGTGTTTTCACACTATGGCCGACGATATGCCTTATCGAAGGAAGGTGTTCGAAAGACCTGTACTCTGTGTTCTATTTCAGGCATGTCGATTTCATCAATCTCATGAGCTACGACTTCCACGACTACTTCTGGTACACCCCCAGCACTGGCCACAACAGCCCCCTCTTCAACAGATCGTCTGAAAAGTACTACTTTGCTACTCTCAACACCGTAAGTACAGAGTAAATTTCACTGTGCGCAACGATTGCAACAAACAAAATATTTATTAGACACGTCGCTAAAAAATGCTGCCACCCTTTGATTGTTTCTAAAGTGTTTATTAAATATCATGCAATGTGCTTTCAATGTTTAAAACGAACTGCACTAACGTATTATTTAGTGCTTAGTTCGTATTTCCAAATGGATGACCGATGTGTACGGCATGGTGAAGCCATGGAATCGCACACATTTAAAAATGTTTCATTTGGAATTTCAGCCCATTCCCTTTCGACGGCTACCCTCAATTCATCAATTGTTTGTACGATAAACTTTATTCCTAAGAAAACCCCACTCGGAAAAAAGGTCGGGACAAGGTTGCTAGGTTTAAGTCATAGATGAGGCCATCTAGTGAATGAGAGTGAAAGAAACCAGTACTACACTGTTTTCATTTCGCACATCAAATGTTCGTCGCTCCACACATTTATCACAATGGATGCCAAGGCATGTTTGAATGTTCATTATTAATTACATCTTATCCTTTATGTTATTGTTGCTCCTATACGTTCTTGCCAATCAACCGGTATAGTGGTTAAGGTGTTAGCCTCTAGATCGGAAGGTTCCTGGTTCGAATCCGGGTCCGGGCATGGATGTTTGTAAGTGTATGGTGTAGAGGCGGCTGGTGCACCTTAAATCTGTCATGGCCGAAAGTCCTCACGTTGGGTTGGCGTGGAAGTTTGGAGAGTGGGGTGCCAGCTCAGGTGTTGCTTCGTCATCTGACCATGGTTCAAAATTACGAGGTGTTGTCCTCAGATCTTTCCCTTAAGGGACTGATCCCGGACCGTCGTCAATAGCCCGTTTTTTGCTCTAGTACGACGTTAACTAAAATTACCATTACCTATACGTTCTTGCTTTCAATTACATTGAGGTCTATGGGAAAAAGGTAAGTGACACCATTATTCTTTAGGAAATGTTTAAATTTAGTGGAAGTGAAAACTGCATTTCTGTCACTTAAAGTTTTCTTATGCTTGGCAATTAGGAAAATTTGTTCCAAACATTTAATATAGGTATCAGTGGTAGCACTAATACTAGCAAAAGTCCACACGTACCTTGTACTATGGTCAGTTATACAATGCAAATATTTTTTTGTTGAATGAAAATAGCCTAAACCTCCTATGGTATCCAGAGATATTAATTCAAAAGGCTGTTTTGCAGGTGGGAGTGCTTGTAGTAGACCATATCTTTTTTGGTGACATTTCTTATTCAATTGACACACTTCACAATACTTTACATAATTAGACGCATCAATGATTATTATGGATTCCCAATAAAATATAGGTGATAAAATTTTTTGAACTTTGGGGTATCCAAATCGCACATGATCATTTTCCATTAATTTTAATCTTAAGGAAAAAGGTATGACAATTTTTGTTAATCCTTTTTTTTTTTTAATTGTCCATACATTGTTTATTTTCTTAAATTTCGGATTAGAAAGATCGGATTGTTGGTGCTCTTTAATTTCTTCTATATTTAATAAATTAACTGTGTCTCTACAGTGAGAAATGGGTTGTCTACTTAAAAAATCTGCTTCGAGGTGGTGGATCCATTTTTATTTTTAATGGTATAATCATACCTGTGGATAATTTGAGGGACCATCTAAATAATCTCCCTGTGAGATGTTTTATGGATTTTAACTAGACAAGAGCAGCGTGATCAGTGCATATTGTAAATGTAATTCCATGGCGATAGCTATGGAATTTTCTACTGAATCGAGAATGACTAGACATTATCATTCTGAGACATTATCATTCTGAGACATTATCATTCTGATTTTTTTCATGTGGTAGGACCTAGAATTTTTTTTCATAGGTATGGACCTAGAATAGTACTACAGGGTGTAAATTCCCATCGGGATGCAACTACTTCAGAATTCTTCCCAGGAGGCCCCATCTACAGATGAACTACATGGATAATTAGGACTATATATTGACAAAATAGGTTTCGAAATTGAACAGTTTTAAAGAGTCTCGTATGCTTCTTGACATTTAGCAGTCCAATTCCATTTTGTATTTTAACAAATTATTTAAGGGTTTCCTTAGTTTTGCATAGTTCTTAATAAATTTACTGTACACATTCACGCTCCCTAAAAATCCTTGCCATTGTTTCACATTGCCTGGAGGAACTAGTTTTTTGATAGTTTCTATATTAGCATCATTTGGTGAAAAGGTCCCTTCCCCATTTTCATATTCCAGGAAAGAAATTTTCGTTTGTGCTAGTTGGCATTTAGCAAATTTTAACTTAATGTTTTTTTCCCTCTCGCAAAGTTGGAAAATAGTTCGTAAATGTTCCAAATGTTCTTTTAAGTTGCTTGAGAATATTGCCAAATCATCGAAGTAATTCAAAGAAAAATTAACCTGATGCTTATTTAAAATTTGTCTAATGATTCTCTGAAAAATAGCAGGATTATTTTTATAGTCAAATGGGAGAACTTGAAATTCATACAGTCCGAAGTTACAAGTAAAGGCAGATTTTTCCTTACTCTTTTCCTCCAATGTAATATTCCAATATGCAGAGGCTATGTCTAATGTGGAGAAGATTCTAGATTGACTCAATTGATCTAAGACACCGTCAATCCTCGGGATTGGCTCTTTATCTGTTTTACAAATATGTATCATTAATTTTCCTCTAATCTATACATAGCCTTGTTTTCCCTTCACCTCTTTTCTGCGCTAAGGTTACTGAACTGCAAGATGGTTTGATGATATCATGTTTTAACAATTCTTCAATTTGTTTATTGATCTCAATATTTTCTTTTTGGGAGGCACTGTTAGGTCTTAACGATACAGGCATTTCTGAAGTTAAAACCACCTTAGCTGATTCCATTCTAATTCGTCCAATATCAAATTTGTTTTGGGAAAATATATGCCGGAAGCAGAGTAGCAGAGATGCCAGTTCTGTGTTTTGGTCCATTTCTGCAAATCCATGTAAATTTTCCTGCATAGCGAAATGACTTTTAAAACTTTCAGTCATGAGGGGAGGGGGGGGGGTAGTCCCCACTTGCTTTAATTGCCGTAGAAGCTCAACATCCCCAGCACTTCCCTCTGACACATTAACATTATCAATGCACTTAATATTTTCATGTTTACCATAATTCTTATTATAAAAATATCTCGTTTCTATCACATCATTTTTATTTTCTTTATTAATTTTCTGCTCTCGATAATTAATTCCCTTAAAATGATATGTAGTCATTGAGTCTGGTATACTTCTCTTTTCGCAATATGCCTATTGATCAATTTTTCCTTTTTTAATATCGAGATTTAAATCAAATAGTGCTGCATGTTAATTAACAAATAAGATACCTAATGATGTTTTCCTTAATTTCTCCCTCTATGGATCTGGTTCCATCTACTCGTCCACTGGTTTTCCACACCACCTGCTTAACCTGATGCTTATTACTTCACCCCCCATTTCTCTAATTCAAAGTTTTGACACTCGCTCACTACTATAATGTTGCTGCCAGTGTCCCCAGCAAGTCTCGCCCAGTATCTGGAAAACACATCTTGGCCTATAGAAATCCGGTACAGTGCATACAGGTGTGTGAAATCACTTTCTATTGTCTCGGGCAATGTGGCCCTGCAGACCACAGTTGTAGCAGGCCGCTGTGGGTCTATCTCATGGTGGCGGTATCACTCCTTGGGTACATGAGGAACCCATGGTCTTGGTCTCCAAGGTAGACGAGGCACACATGGTGGTGTCCGGGTGCTGTTGTGGTCTATGGTTGCTGTAATCCAGCCCTTGGTGGGAAGACAGGGGTTGGTTGTCTCCAAGGTGGGGATGTTCCGCGGGGCTTGAACTCAGAGGCCCTCGGGTTCAGCGTGTTGGGCTGTCGGTATTCACGATGGTTCATTTCTTTTTCCAGGAAATGTATTATTCCTGTCGTGGTTTCTTCTTTTTCCGGGATACTCTGCCCCTCTTACAAGTGCAGGAGGTCCGACTGAATTAACGCTTTGATGTGGGGCGTCAAGACTGGACTGCAGCTGCCCACATCAACTCCTGCGTTTGCGAGATTGCGTAGCAGGATTGCAATTTCGCCGATCAAGGATTTTAAGTCCCTATTATTATGTAAGGGTGGTAGAGGACGCATGTCCAAAATTTTTTTCATCGTAAGTCCTACGGTCAGATTTGTATTTCCGTAGTGTTGTTTCAATGGGGTGAGGACATCTGCATAATTTACTTACCTCAGTCACAGCAATACCCGCCACGAGTCTTGCTGGTTCCTCCCGCCAGAGAGAAACTAGATCTTCTCAATGGTAGAAATATCATCACGTCCGTTAATGTTCGCTTCAAAAATCTGGATGAAGGAATTCCACGTACTAATGTCACCGTTGAACACAGGTAAATTAATCTTTGGTAATCGGGCAGTTGGTTTCCTCCTTCCATCGTTGGCTGATGAAGCGGCAGTGTCTCCTTCCTTTTTCGAATTGATCTTCTCAGTCCCTTGCAGACTCTACGATCCTTTGAAGGGCTCCGATTAATCTTTCTTTGTACTCGTCTGAAGATTCAATAATTGGGTCGTCTTTGTCGGCGGCTTCTTTTTCCATCAGATGTAGCTCAATTTCTTGAATCGCCTCGATAAGCTTCTCTTGATAGTCTTCGGCCTTCCTTTTCTTTTGATAGCTGTTTATCACCGTCGTCCGTCTGGAGCAGGTACTCTTTGTCTAGTTCTATTAGACGTCGTTGTTTTCCGAGTAACTGTTCACTCCTAACACGTAGCTTCAGCACATCTCCCAAATCTACTTCTTTGGCGAGAAGTTTCGTCGCTTTGCTTCGAAGACTCGTCCTTTGATTTTTTACTTGTTCCATTATTCTTTTACGATCTCCGTTCTCCTAACGAGTTCCACATGTTGTCACCTCAGTCCTGCCGACACCGGCTCCTTCCGCCGTCGACCTTCATGAGTCCATACCGTTAATCTTTCCCAAGCGAGGGAGACGAAGGATTTTTTCTCCTTTGCTTTCACCATTTAGTTAATCAAGGAAGCGCGACGAGATTTCAACTCCATCCTCTGTCTGTTTTGGGTAATCACACACGCATCCACTCGCCTTCGCCGCGGCAGAAAAAGTCAAACTGCCGAAATTGTTGGTCACTTTATCATCGTGCTTACTTCCTTTTAAAACTTTAAATTAGCCGTCGGGTTTCTTAGCAACAGGAACATTAGATACTGTCGACTTGTGAGACTTTTACATGTCTCACTACTTAATTAACAACAAAAACGAGAAGGACAGAGAGCAATTAAGAAGGCGTCTTTATTAGACAACAGTCAAGATTCAAATGCTACAAGAGAGATGGCGCAGCAAGTTACAAAACTGCGTATCATCAAATTAATTATTCCTTGATCAACAATAACTCTGACAGCTATTCTCACGATACAAAGCAGATTCCATTGCCTTATATGGTATCATCACTCGAACATTTGACGGGAAATAGATGGATCACTGCGTGGGAAGATGCATTTAGCTGAGCTTGCATAGATTAATTCTTTCTGATGCAATGGGCTGAGAAACTTCGTATTTTAGGCACGTGAAAAAGTACCTCAGAGGCGCAGGCCAGCCAGGCTTGAAGCTATTTTCTCACGATTCATTTTTTAATGTTACAGATATATATTTATGTATTTACTTTTTTTAAAACAGCAAAAATGGAAAAACAGTAACATAATATGAAATGTAGCCCTTAAAATTAAAATCGTGATTTTTAAAACCTACATTGTTAAATAAAGTAATGTGTTGCCCTGTGACTGTGTGATTTGCAGGCCTGGTCTGCGAACTACTGGCACCAGAACGGGATGCCCAAGTCCAAGATCATGGTCGGAATCCCGACGTACGCCCACACATACGTGCTGGCCGACCCCCTCATCAACGGGGTGGACGCGCCCGCCACGGGCACCCGTGGAGACATCACCTTCTCAGACGTAAGTCTCAACATGTCTAACATAGCATAAGATATGGAGTAGCACCTCCATTCTAGGTACCTATGAAGTCATCCTGTGTAAGTACCCACCCCATCCTACGACACGGGGTGTTTGTGTTGGCTCCATCTCCGATGATATTGTCACTCAGTTTCTGAGTTTAGCTTTGGGATCTTTGAGTGGCTCTTGAAGCAGTCCTCGCCAGTTTTTCTTGGCTTTCGATTTGAAGGTGAGCTTATATGTAGCAGTACTTGCATATTATCTGAACCGAGGGAGAGAGGATGTTGTGTTGCCAATGAACGATTAGGAAAGACTTTAGAAGCAGATTGTTTTTAACTCCTGCCCAATCGTTTTCAAACAGAAAACGATTGTGGGGGAGTTAAGAAGTAAGCAAAATATTTAGTAAAATTGGATGGTAGTTTGTTGCGTAAACTCTCGTGCATCTCCTATTGCAATTGTTTTAAGGGGACACAGCACACTGAACCCTTTTTTGTTTTCATATTCGCAAGAAAGTGTTTTTGCGTACCATTGCAATACACATTAAACATACATTACGCAAGAAAATATATCATTTTTCAGTCACAATAATTAAAAAATTCAATTTTTATAAAAAATATTTCGAAATTTTCAAATTTTTACTCCATTTAAACATTTTAATTCTTTTCTCGATTATTTTTTTGTATTTACCTTCCACGAAGTGTTCATCACAGTTTTGAATGTGGAATTACATGTAGGATTCAATTTTTTTTACTAACGCTTTTGTAACAAACACTGAAAAACAATCGGTTGATTTCTGCCATTTTTGGAAAAATAACTTTTTTTCCAAATCCTCATTCCACGCGCGAACTTATCAAATATAACACACTAAACAAGAAAAAAAAGTTTGAAATCTACATCCATTGCCTTGGCATTTCAGATGCACAGTAGTCATGAAAAATGAAAAGTCGAAGCACTTTCAAGTCCCGTAGATAAACTCAGCTCATTCAATGTACAGCTATAAAATGTTTCTTTGAAGTTGTTTAATTGATAGTAAAGAAATTTGAACGTTTCGATCCATTTTAGGGTGATAAATAAAAGTGTTTTCTCCTCCAGGTTTGCGAGCTCTTGCAGTCCGGTGGTACCCGAGTGTTCGACCCCGAGAGCCAGGTCCCCTACGCCTACAGAGGACGTGACTGGGTGTCGTACGAAGATGACGTCAGCATCTTGGGCAAGGTGAGCGCACTTCCAATTGCATCTTAAAAAATAAAGATGCCTCTTGAGATTCTCGGTTTTACGATTGCGTCTCTTGCAAATCTAATAGAACAAAACCGAAGAAGACGGGCTTCTATCCGTTTTTTATTGTTTATTGAACCATAGAATCTGGTGCAGAGAAGCAGTAGTAAGTCTTTTTTGTATACTTAAAATTAAGCTTAATGCCTTAAAAATTCGGTTGCAGTATACGAATGAGGTCTATCTCTAAGCCCCCGTGGTCAACAAATTTGTGACTGAGGGCAGGAAAACATATTTTTTTTAGTCAAAGGGTTCCATTTTGTTCTTTTTATGGACCCCTCTGTTTTACTGTTCCGTAATTGTAATGGAACAATCCAAAACTGTGCTGTGTTATAGTTGCAGTGTTTAGTGTAGTAACTCCAATGGATCACCATTACCGATTGGATGGGTCGTATGAAATTGAATGGAGGTAGCAAAGTAACAGTACTGGCACAATCTTCCTCGTAGAGGTGGTGCCGCAGTTGGAAGACGAGTGACCGGAGGGTTGCGAGTTCGAATTCAACCGGAGACCATCGTGTATAAAGGGGGGTTTGGTGCATGTTAAATCTGTCATGGCCTCGTGTTGATGGGGTGTGAAAGTTAGGAGAGCGGTGTGCGAGCTCAGGTCTTCTGACCGTGCTCAAAAGGCTCCTTATCACCTGACCGCAGTTCAAAATGACGTGGTGTTGTCCTCGGATCTTTTCCTTGGGGATTGATCACCCATAACCTGTCGAGTTGCTCCAATGCGACGTTCATTAAAGACCTACCGTTCCAATCGAAAGCGAAGCGAACAGTACGTGTTCTTTTTCCATTGCAATGTTAACTGTCAAATACCTCTCCATTAGTGTTTCTGGGTGGGCACAAAAATGAATAGCAACGACCTTCAACTTCCTCGTGGCTACGAATTAGGGATGCGACATCGATGTCGATGTTTTCAAAACATCGATGTTTTTCAAAAAACATCGATGTATTGGGGTCGATGTTTTTGTAACATCGATGTTTATACGTGTCGATGTTTTTACGTTGTCGATGCTTTATTTTTAAATCAACAAAGTACCGTTATAAAAAATTTTTAAATAACCAAGTAGCATAATTTTTATAATTGACAAATTGAACCTACTTTTAGACCCAAGTGACTAAGGATGAAGGGTCTGAAAACTAGGGATGCGACATCGATGTCGATGTTTTCTAAACATTGATGTTTTAGAAAAAAACATCGATGTATTGGAGCCGATGTCGCATCACGAGTTGCTAAACCAATTTTAAGAAATGGGGAAACAAGTTTAAATACACTGAATTTTAAAAACATCGATGCTTTTGGGTCGATGTATTATCAACATCGATGTTTTAATTTTGAACACCGATGTTTTGCTATCGATGTCGCATCCCTACTATGAATCGGAACAATTTCTCGTCTTGGGTTTGTTAAAATAACTTCAGTTAAATATTCAGAAACAGTTTCAAATTCGACGTCATGTTTTTGTAAACTAAACAAAAAATGAAGTATGTCAACTAAAGAGTTTGAACTAAAGAGATCTCGCCCTCAGACCATCGCCTTTGATCCAATTGCATTAAACCTGTGTGTGTTAGCTGTCTTCATTTGCCATTGGTCTTGAGTATCGAATTCTTTCTGTCTAGGCCAAGTGGATTAAGGCCCAAGGATTTGGCGGTGCGATGACGTACAGCTTGAACTGCGACGACTGGGCCGCCATTTGTGGCAAGACACCGTTCATACTGCAGCGCATCATTTACGACGTGTTCAGAAGTTAAGGAGTAACGTGTACATATTCATCAGGATTGCAAAAGAAAATGATATCCCACGGAGTTTGTGAAGCCGGTAATTCAATGAAATTCATAGTGTGGACTTTTATTTCTTACACTGACTTGGAAGTTTTGAGATAAAGTCCAGTTGGGTTGCACTTCATTGGTTATGTAATGGTATATTTATTTATGTTCATATTTATAGTAATGTTTTTATATGGAGTGGACATTTTATGTTTTTATAGAGAGTGACTTTTTATGTAGTCAAAAAAAAAAAAGTTTTGAAATAAAGTCTACTTTTGTTATACTTCAGTGATTATGTAATGGTGTATTTCTGTCTCCAATTGCAGTGTGAATTTTTATGACTTTTGTGTGATAATCACGTTTTAGTATAAAATATGTATCAACGGAAAGTAACTCGCATTTAGTGACGCAGAAAGTTTAATTCACATTTATTATTCTCTGAATGTTTTCAAGCTTGTAACAATTGAGTGGTGTTGTTGTTTCTTATGCCTACACTGGCAGACCAAAGGAGTGCCAGGCCCGTTGGAGACGGCGGCTTCCATGCAAGTGAGCTCCATTGGGAGGAAGTCCGACTTAGCTCGAATTTTTAGCCAACAGATGGCAGCACATCGACACGTCTCGTTTTTACGGTCACATTTTCACGACATTCATTTATACTCAGGCACCTGGTTGTAATTTTGATCCAAACCAGAGACCAACTAATCCCTGGTTCGGCACCCCCAGAGGTATTGATTTATTATGGGAACATGGAGAACCACGACAGATTTTTCGTGCACCAGTCAACTTTAGCGTACACGGAAGTTTTCGGTCAGCTGGGCTCGTGATCAGTCGAGCTCGATGTCCTACCGACCAGACCACCCGGCTTTTTATCTGCAAACTAGTTGCTCTGGTGCTTATGGATTATTTGACTATTGCGTATCAATGACAATATATGGAACAGATAGTCTTAAATTTTCTTGCAGTGCAGAGCAGACATATTCAGCACCTGATCTAAGCGATCAATTAACCAAACAATGGAACGGGAAAACAACCGTTCGAACCCTTTCAACAGTGGATAAAATTCAGAGTTTGACAGGAAATAACGTGTTTAGAATTTCCATTGCAGGGTGGTAACAGAACCGGGAAATCAGGGAATTCTCAGGGAACTTTTTAGTTCTGGAAATATCAGGGAATTCTCAGGGAAAATTTCCAAATTTCACAAAAATCAGGGAATTATTTAAAATTTTTATGAAAACGGTGACTACTGTCGTTTGTGGCCTATTTAGAGATGTGCGATTACAAGTACTTTTGAGAATCGAATAAATCGTTTTCGCCGAAATTGTAATTCGAATAAAGAACACTGGCGTCGTAATTTTCGAACACAGCGAAAACCGCCACCGTGGTTTTTGCTGCCGGAGCGTCTCGTCGCCGTGAGGCCAGGGATACAACTTTAAATACGAAGTTCTGGTATACAATTTTAAATTTGTGTAACTAATGATGTGTTTTTTGTGCATTAAATTAATATTTTTTTCTTGCAACTATATTTTTGTAGAATGTTTTGATAAAGCTTCATTCTACGTTTATAGCAGTGTAACGGCCTTGGCGCTTTTTTTGGCGCACTTCTAAATTCGCCAAAGAAGGAATTATTTCAAATGAACCACTGAAATCAGCCGACAGTTCAACGAATTTTGAAAGAACTTTAAAGAATACTAGCCACACTGTGCGTTGTCAGCACGGCGTTCCCCGTGACAGTTCTTTTCGTGGGGTCAGGTGCTAACTAATTAGGTGTTGCTCGCTAACCCTCGGTGATTGCTACGAATACAGTTTGAGAAAAAACGAAATGAGAATTCGTTGCCTATTGGATAACAGGCATCATGGCGTTGCCCGTGCTGTTAATTTGCGAATGGAATGGGAATTCGTAGCCTATTGGAATTAATTCCCTGCGAATTTCCATTTGGTTTGGGAAGTAAACCAAATTATGAATATTGTGAACTATGATTTGCTTCGCAAATTGGATAACAGCCTAACGGATTTGCCCGTGGTGTTTGTTGGTTTGCTTGGCAAACCAAATGGGATTTCGCCGTGACGTCACCATCTCTTATGAAAGTATAAATATTTAGTTAAAAAATGATTTATTAAAAGAAAATCAAACGTATAAGGTATCTATATATCTGGTGTCAAATTTCAAATCCGTTGAAATTTTCCATCTGTCTTTAACGATCCCGATTTTACAAAAAGGAACTAAATGCCATAAAAGGGTTTTTTTATTTTTTCTTTCTTCTCGCTGAAAATCTCTAAACGTCACAATCTCTTTCGAAAATTGTAAAGATATTCAATTAAAATTTTTTATTTATTTAAAAAAAAAATATTTTTAGGTATTGATCTAACGTGAAATTTTCCGCAGATTTCAAATCCGTTGAAATTTTTACTCTGTCTTTAACGGTCTAATAGATCGAAAAAAGAACTAAATAACTCCAGTTAAAAGTTTATTTGTTTTTTATCGTCTGCTAGAAAATCATTGCTCCATGCAAAATAATAAGGGAAACGAAAAAAAATATTTAGAATCTGTGATCTTCTATGCTGTTGCATTCAATAATAATTACATTTCATCAAATTCATTTTAAAATGTTCTAGATTGAATTTTAAAATTCGCTGCGTCCCAAAAATTGCAAAACGTTCGGACTACCTGTGATGTAAGTGCCATAGATTCGTCAGTACTTTGCGTGCAGGAAACAAACAGACTGACAAACACTTCCGTTTATAATATTAGAGATTCAAAATGAAAATTTAACTTTTTGACTACGACTATCGATATAACAAGCGCGATTCTATCTTTGCGCGATTCTTATAACTTTCAATGCACAACTTCTGTGACTGCCGTAGTCTAAATTATTTCTTGGCGCGATTCTTATAAATTTTAAGGTACAACTGATGTACTGGCCGTTGTCTAAATTCTTTCTTGGCGCGATCATGGTAAAAGTCTAGTCTAAGGCATGGTGCACACATCCGATTTTTCAACGTGCGGCGCGGAAGCCCAACTATGCACACATAATCGTGAAATAACGCAAGTACTCATTTCGTGCCATTTGCGATAAATATTCTATCGAAGAAAACGTGTTTATTTCGCTAACTTAGTGTCAAAAAGTATATTTTGAAACAAAATAGACGTTACTGGATCAACCATTTATTAATTACTTCAGAACGGAGAAGCGTGTGTGGCGACCTGCAGCGCCGTGGGGAACTGTGGTACAAATTGCACGCAAGGTGGACGTACATCGCCGCATTGCCGCCGGAGGCATGTGTGCACTACTCCATTGGATCTAATGTATCTCAGACCGCACTTTCTTTGCGGCACCGCCGCCGTACGTTGAAATACCGGATGTGTGCACCGAGCCAAAAGGTTTAACTTTTCGCTTGCCGATGTTGCCATGGAAATCACAATCGTAATGCAGATGGGTTGCCTTAACCTGCCCTAACTCGCTACTAGAAGTGCGCCAAAAAGGCGCCAAGATCGTTGTCCCCGTTTTGAACGTAGACTGAATCTGTACAAATTTTTTTATGTTTTTTGCATTTCATTTTTATGTATATTTGGACAATGTAGAGACTGGTATGAAAAGTTCATGATCAAAATATTTTTATTTTTTTCCCCAGTTTTATCAATTGCTATTGTTAGAGTTCCATTAAGGGTTCCAACTCTTACAATAACAATTAAAATATCTGATGAGAAAAAATTACAAAATATTTGTGGAGAATGTGATCCTTTTACCCCATCTGACGCTAAATATTTAAAAACATTGTTGTGTGGGTACTGTATATCGATACAAATTACGGATCCCGACATTTCTTAAGGGATTTGTAAAATCAGGGAAATTTTTGTCACACTATCATGGAAATCAGGGAAATATCAGGGAACTTTCTTTCGAGGATTTTGTTGCCACCCTGCATTGGGAACCCCATATTTTGACGTACAATTTCGCTATCGAAATTTAACTCACCCAATTTCATGTCATTAGGTCTTGCCATTTCGAAGTGATGAGGACAGAAGGATTGGAGCTACTATTGTTAAATCAGTTTCTTACACTTTTATGGATACCTTCCAAAATAATATTTCTACAGCGCTGATGTTTTGTACCTTGTTACTGTTAAACAACCGAAACAAATTCCATCTAATATTTTATTTTGTAATTAGTTTTTAGTACGCATGAATTTTAGTATGGGGCATGCAAAATTTCAGCTTATTCCGATACTTAGTTTTTGAGCTGCATTAAATTTTCCTCATTGCAATTTTAGGAGGCAACCACAAAATTTAAAAATCTCTGACACATTTTGGATATTAATTCTCATGTCGGTTTCACTTGCATCGTAACTACAGTAACGTAATTCTCATCCTTTGCACTTGCATCTCTACTATTATAAAAGAAAGTGTTTTTTTGCGTTAAGCATGGTCCTGACGAATCTATGGCACTTACAGTAATGTGATTTGGCACACGGGCAATCCGAATTTTTTGCAATTGTTGTGCAAGCCAGAATTTTAAAATTAAATCGATAACATTTTAAAATTAATTTAGTGGCATTTAACATTATTACTGTTTTTTTAGACTGGCAACACCATAAAGAAATGATAGATTCTAAATTAATTTTTTACGTTTCCATTTGATTTTGCGGAGAAACGATTTCAGCCGACGAAAAAGAGAAAAAAAGTTTTAACTGGAGTTATATAGCTATCTCCTAGATTGTCAAAGATAGAGTAAAATTTTCAACGGATTTGAGTTTCACATTAAATCGATACCTAAAAATATGATTTTCTTTTAAATGAATAATTTTTAAATTGTAACTTTTATATTTTCTCCCATACGAAGTTGCCCTTTGCTGTCTAGAAATCAACAGATTACCTTTCCTGCACTCAAACAATTGCAGCGGAGGAAATCAAAACAAATATAAAATTTTTTTGAATGGCATTGTTTTGTTCTTCTTTGTAAATTCGGGATCGTTAAAGATAGATTGAAAATTTCAAGGGATTTGAAATCTGCGGAAAATTTTACACCAGATAGATACCTTATATACGTTTGATTTTCTTTTAATAAATACTTTTTCAATTAAATATTTACAGTTTCGCAAGAGATTGTGACGTCACGCCGATTGTGTCTCTTCGCAATTCGAATGCGGCCGCATTTGACAATGACGAGGTCATCAAGGTGTTGCTCGTGGTGTTGAATAACGGGCAACGCCTTGATGGCTGTTATCCAATAGGCTACAAATTTCCATTTGGTTTGCGGAATTCCTAGCTATCACGAGGGGGGGGGGGTAGCGAGCAGTGGTCACACCTGACACCCCACCCACACTCACACGAAAAGAACTGTCACGGACAAAGCCGTGCTGGCCACGCAGGGGCTAGTAATAAATATTTTTTTGTGTGTGTGTCACGAAGTTGTGCCCTGACGAATTTATGGCATTCACACTAATGAAATTTGGCACACATGTAGTACGAATTTTTTTGCAATTTTATAGACCAGCCCGATTTTTAAAATTTTGTCTTGAAAATTTTAAAATTAGTTTAATGCGATGTTGGTATTATTATTATCTTTCTTCCGAATGGCAATTTCAACTTTTAGTTAGCGTTGACTTTTAATCTTTTATATAAGTATCTTTTTATTGTGCTTACTTTATTTTTGAAACTGGATAACTGTTGTGCAATACGTTTGTTATTGCTTCTTTTTTAGACTACAATACTTTGGATTTTGATTTTTAAAGCATATTAACTTTTAGTTCGGATATTTTTTTCAAAGTTTAGCGATATTTAATTTTGATCTTTTGTGCAATTTCTGGTTTGTTTCATTTATGCAATCTTTTGTTTGTTTCTGTATAGTACTTTGGTTTTCGTATAGTTAATTTTTATCATTTTTGTTGTACATACGACTAAATCAGATGACTCAAGAGTGGAACAGTATGCACATTTGACGCATCTGATTCAGATGCGTTGATGAACGATGGAAATGTTGCTGTTCGAAAACTGAAGTACACAGAAATCGCTAAACTTCCAAAAAGATATAAAAACCAAAAGTAACAGGTGATGCTTTTGTAAATTTTTATATTGCATAAATTATCAAAATTAAATATTGCTATTCTTTCCAAAAGACACTCAAACACAGAAACAAACAAAAAAGTTCATTAAATAATAACAAAATTATGGCATTTTGCTATAACGGCCTCTTTTCACGTACGCCCCACAATGTTTTGTTACACGACTAAAACAAATGCTGTTTTTATGCTTTTGTTTAGTATCGGCTTCTCCCTTTAGATTACACTGCTATATTTTGCCTCACGAAAATATCAGTCATGTTTGCATAACATTGTCGTCATTTTACTGCGTTGTTGCTTTAATGTAGTTAGACCAGGGCTCGAAATACCCGGGTGCACTGTGCACATGAAAATATAATTGTGCACCTAATTTTTTCCCACTAGCTGCGCGCAGTGCACCTTGTGCACCTAATTTAAAAACTTAGGTGCACAAGGTACACCTGAATTAAAAAATCTATTTCGAGGCCTGAGTTAGACCAACACCGACTTTATACAAAGATTTTGATTTTTAAAGCATATTAACTTTTAGTTTGCGTTGACTTTTAATCTTTAAGTAACTTTTTACTGTGCTTACTTCATTTTTTAAACTGAATAACGGTTGTGCAATGTGTTTGTTATTGTTTCTTTTTTAGACTACAATACTTTGGATTTTGATTTTTAAAGCATATTAACTTTTCGCGAGGCTACTTTTATCTGCTATGATACGAAACAATGTATTGCACTGTGATCCAGTTCCAAAAAGGTAGTCTTGGATTTAAACATCATTTTGCCAATGCTGGCTTCTTATATCACTGCCTTTTTTGCATACTGGGGGCTGTAAATTAAAAAAAAACATGTTATTGCGAAATGCTGTTATTTTGTTGATCTTTAATGCTATTTTATTTTCTGTGTGTTGGGTGTCTTTTGAAAAGCATACCAATACTTTTTAATAATTTATGCAACGTTTAAATTTACAAAAGCATAAACTTTTACTTTTGGTTTTTATATCTTTTTGGAAGTTTAGTCATTTTTGTGTACTTCAGTTTTTTTTATTGCACCATTTCCACTGTTTATCAATGCATCTCTCAAATGTGCATACTGTTGCACTCTGAGTAATCTGATTCAGTGGTATGTACCACACCTTCTCCGATACAATCTCGGAATACATAGCGACAATAAATTGATGAAGCAGGTCTCTGCTTTTGAAAAAGATATCCAAATAATCCAAACGAAAAGTTAATATGCTTTAAAAATTATAATCCAAACTATTGTACTCTCAAACAGAAACAATAACAAACAACGTATTGCACAACTGTGATCCAGTTCCAAAAATGGAGGAAACACAAAAATATATACTTATGTTATACATTATGATAATTCAAACTAATAGTTAATATGCTTTTAAAAATGCAATAAATTTTTATAAGGGCTATCCAGTAATCGGGCAGCTACATACGCACAGTAAATACGTATTTAGTCAATGCCAATTGAAGACTTGCTATTAGGAGGAACACAATAATAATTAAATAGACGGACGTGTTTCTGTCACTTCCACAACGCAAATAGTGAGCGCTGCCGTTCTGTGGGATGCCTTCAAGTTGGGCAATCAATCACTCATATTGCTCTTTTCTTTGCCGTTCATTTAAATTTACAAAAGCATAAACTTTTACTTTTGGTTTTTATATCTTTTTGGAAGTTTAGTCATTTTTGTGTACTTCAGTTTTTTTTATTGCACCATTTCCACTGTTTATCAATGCATCTCTCAAATGTGCATACTGTTGCACTCTGAGTAATCTGATTCAGTGGTATGTACCACACCTTCTCCGATACAATCTCGGAATACATAGCGACAATAAATTGATGAAGCAGGTCTCTGCTTTTGAAAAAGATATCCAAATAATCCAAACAAAAAGTTAATATGCTTTAAAAATTATAATACAAACTATCGTACTCTCAAACAGAAACAATAACAAACAACGTATTGCACAACTGTGATCCAGTTCCAAAAATGGAGAAAACACAAAAATATATATACTTATGTTATACATTATGATAATCCAAACTAATAGTTAATATGCTTTTAAAAATGCAATAAATTTTTATAAGGTATATGCTGTAATCGGGCAGCTACATACGCACAGTAAATACGTATTTAGTCAATGCCAATTGAAGACTTGCTATTCGGAGAAACACAATAATAATTAAATATCTCATTACATTAGTTTTAAAATGTTCTGGATTAAATTTTAAAATTCGTGGTGGACTATAAAATTTTAAAATATTCACACTACTTATGTGCCAAATTTAATTATTGGAAGTACTATAGATTCATCAGGACATGCCGAACATACAACACACGTAGTACTTTATTTTATAATTGTCTACACTCGCTGCCAAAAGTTAAGGACATTGTGGAATATGTTAATTTCTGTAAGCTAATCTAAACTTGCAATTTGCTGCAGAGTTAGATGGAACTATACAAATGTGTTATGTAACAGCCAATCACAGTTTCGTGCCAACAAATATAAAAAGGCAGTCGTATAAGAAGCCAGCACTGTCAAGGATTAGAGGAGTTGCATGTAAGTGCTATAAAAAGTGTTTGCAACTTTTGTAGGATTAGTTTTCAATACGGACGTGTTTCTGTCACTTCCACAACACAAATAGCACATAGTGAGCGCTGCCATTCTGTGGGATGCCTTCAAGTTGGGCAATCAATCACTCATATTGCTCTTTTCTTTGCCGTTCATTCCGTCATTTTATGATTATGCAAACAAGCCAAACAGTTGTGCAAACACCTGTGCCCCCCTGCCAAAAGGTTACAACCCCTGTGGTTCATCGATATGTTGCTGTTGTAGCAAACCACTCATCATACAGGGCTGTGCCAAAGGGCAAATCTTTCCCAATTAAATAAACATGTCAATGCCATCAAAAAGCAACTCTTGCGAGAATTGCCCCGTAGTTTTTCAATTTACAAATCTATACACATTACGCGTCACACAAATGAGGCCTTAAAACACACGACACAGTTTTTTAACATATTGGAACCATCTGGACTACTCTCGCACATATTGGAGCACCGATTATGTTTCTCACAAATATTAATCCACCTTCACTGTGCAATGGCACAACACTCTGTCAAGAAACTCGTGCGAACTATTATTGAAGCCACCATCGTGATTTTATGATTATGCAAACAAGCCAAACAGTTGTGCAAACACCTGTGCCCCCCTGTCAAAAGGTTACAACCCCTGTTGTTCATCGATATATTGCTGTTGTAGCAAACCACTCATCATACAGGGATGTGCCAAAGGGCAAATCTTTCCCAATTAATTAAACATGTCAATGCCATCAAAAAGCAACTCTTGCGAGAATTGCCCCGTAGTTTTTCAATTTACAAATCTATACACATTACGCGTCACACAAATGAGGCCTTAAAACACACGACACAGTTTTTTAATATATTGGAACCATCTGGACTACTCTCGCACATATTGGAGCACCGATTATGCGTCTCACAAATATCAATCCACCTTCACTGTGCAATGGCACAACACTCTGTCAAGAAACTCATGCGAAATATTATTGAAACCACCATCGTGACTCGACATGCTGCAAGTTTAAACGTATTCATTCGTTAAATACCAATCATCACTTCTGATATCCCATTCCAATTTAAAAAACTTCAGTTCCCAGTTCTTTTAAGATTCACTGTCAGCATCAACAAGGCACAATCACCTTAAAGTCGTACAACTCTGTCTCATTCAACCGTGTTTCTCCCACGCTCAAGTGTTTGAGATTATTTAATACCTTTTTACTTTTTATAAAGAGATATCACTTAAATTTCTTGCCACATATGGTTATTTTAATAAGTGTACATGTATACTCTCTCGGGGGAAAATAATCAAGTAAAAAATTCACATTTTAAAAATTTGTTTTCCTTTCGCACATGGCACAGACTTATTTCATTTCGTTTAATTGTTTCTAAAGTTACATTTCACATCTACAAACGTTGCTAATTTTAAAAATTCAGGTAAGCAAAAAAATAATTCTCTTTGTACTCAACAAAATTTAAAAAAAATACCTTTTATTTTGGTCTATTAATCTATTTTATTCAAAATTACCTCAACTTACAAAAATATTTCTAATTTTTCTGTCTCCCTATTATTTAAGTAATTTGGGGTTAAAATATACTATGTTGCCCAAATCAACACATTTTACTGTTGTGTTCAAAATAAAATACACATTTCAGTTGTAAAATTTAAAAAATAATAAACTCATTTTTTCGGTTTTCAGTAAAAAAAAGCATGTTTCTCACTCCTTTCACCATTCAATTTTCTCAACTGCCTTATTCAAAAACTTAAATCTCTTTTTTAATCTTAGAAAATACAATTTTTGTCATTGTAGTAATATATGCATGTGTATAAGATCGATTTTAAAAATAATACAACAATAAACACAAACTGTGCAAGTTTTTATCACAAATTTCAACCAATTTTAAATTTGAAGAAATTTGTAATTTTTAATTAACATCACACAAAAGCAACACAATTGCCTATTAACGAGGGTCTGGTATCAATTCCCTAATTGAGACATCCGAGGTAATTTTTAATTATCGTCGTACTATAGCAACTCAACATGCTATTTACAACGGTCCGGTATCAATCCCTAAGTAAAAGATCCGAGGCAATTTTTAATTAACGTCGTACACGGGCAACGCCGTGCTAGCCATGCAGTGGCTAGTAATAAATATAATAATTCTGGAATCTCAAAAATACGCGTGAAATGGTGTTTAAATTTGAAATATTCGGATGGTTATAACTACAATTAATCTCGATCTCCAAGTAGCGTTTTCTATGTCGAAATAATCCCTGACATTGACACTCAATTTAAGGTTGAACATTTCGTGATATAAAGGTACTAAAATCGTAATTTCATATTTAGAGACTAATATAACGGAAATACAGAATCTGATTATGGCATCCAAACAAGAATGTTTCCATTAGAAATTTCGTTGTTTCCGCAACATTTGATATGAAAAATTCCCCTTAATACAATTTATTTGAATTTGCAGAGGACATCATTCCTTATTGAATGATACCTTTGAATTTGCTTAGTACGAATTGTGCTTAAAATAAAGGTGCTTCGTTTTTTTCTTCATGACAGCAAATTCAATAGGAACTATTATTATTATTGTAGGTGAAACAATTTACTATTTAAAAAATTTCGAAAAAAATTATTATCTCTTGATGCATTGCGTTTTTGGAGAGATTAGAAAAATACCCAATGAACCGGACAAGCTAAAAAAGAAAAGCCTTATTAGAAAAAAAAAACCTTGAATAACATAACATTCA
Organism: Metellina segmentata; assembly: GCA_947359465.1. Taxonomy (NCBI): domain Eukaryota; kingdom Metazoa; phylum Arthropoda; class Arachnida; order Araneae; family Tetragnathidae; genus Metellina; species Metellina segmentata. The sequence continues at coordinate 116,339,727 of OX375882.1, read as the reverse complement.
ATAACATTTTTTTTTTACTAATGTAAAGTAAGTTTAATTCTTGAGTCTTCTGATGACAGAAGGCACACAGGAATCTGGAAGATAGATAAAAAGTCAATCGAATGAGGTTTATAGATGTTAAAATACACCCAAAATATTGAGTCCCTCGGGAAGCCGAGGAGCTAATTGCGGTGTTGACTTTTCCTCACACTATGAGAAATGAGATGAACCCCAGGACACAAAATGCTGTTTTATATTTCACACCAGTCGGAGGTTTGAAAATTGTATGTCGGTGTTTGTATCTGTTATTGCCTGCAAAACAGGCACTGCATATAGAAGGCGTTTGGAGGTGAAGTATGAAAGGATTCAGATTTCACACGTTCCAACTCTCGAAGCATGCCTCTTCCAGTTAGAAAGTTCTGTATTTTATTTGATATTTCCTTTCTTCATTGATGCATTTTGAAGGAAGGCCTTTTCGAGTTTTATTTTTGGCGAGAAACACAATTAGGTGATTTACAAAATAAAAATATTTCCTTCCTTATCGCGACAAAAGTAGGTTCATACTTTATACTCCTCCAAAAGAAAGTCCTATACTTTATTTTGCATTTCTTTCCTTTTCATATGCGTGTTTTCGATTTAAAAAAAAGCCTTTTCGGGACTCTCTTAATACTCAACCTCAGTAGCATGTGTCATTCTATAGAATGTCTTAGGTGCTACATAAAATGGCCAGGAAAAATATGTGTCCAATAGTTTCGTTTATTTTTTTCAAGAGTAGTTCTATTCCTAGTGTCTTGCTCTGGAAGGACTTTTTGCGATATATTGAGTGAATGAAACTTTTTTCTTTCACATGAATGCTACTTTCATTGGAATACACGTTCAATCTGTTCTGTCCTCGAGTTGGCGTGGAGTGGAAGTTTGGAGAGAAGGATGCCAGCTCTCGCGTGTCATCTGACCATTGTTCAAAATGACGCGGTGTTGTTCTCAGATATTTCCCTTCGGAAGTTGATCCCAGGCGGTGGCCCATATCCCGTTGTGTTGCCCCAGTGCGACGTTAATTTAGGACTTGGCTACCTAAAATTCCAATCGAAGGCTATAAGGCGAAGCGAACAAGTCAGTTTAGAGACATTCTGATTGCTTACAGACAGACATTTTCATACGCAAAACTTCGATTTGCTATTTGCTTGAAAAGGAGGGGAAAAATCATTTCGATATTTCATTCACGTTTAACAAATTTCAGCAACACTAAAGCTTCCAAGTAAGTTTTTGTAACTGTAGATTGTTCCCCTCCTAACTATTTTTCCCGGGCATGTTTCATACTTAAAGGTATTTCAGTTAACGTCCAACAGAGTAACGCAACGGACTAGGAGCGATGGTTCGGGATCGATCCCACAAGAATAAGACCACCCCCAGAGCACCCACTGTTCACGAGGTCCTGGAGGCTCAAGGTTTCAATAGGTAGGACCAAATTATTCTTGCCCGCTTTCGGTCACCTTAAATCAATGACATTTTCCGAAGGATCCAAGATCTTTGAGATTTGTAACAACTGTTAACAGGCTTGGCTTCGCCTCACCCTCTCGTGCCTCTCCAAACAGGACTTGACTGACGATCCATTGACGGTGTTGGATTTTTTGAGGGTGTATGACGCCATGGACCTGGTCTAGCACTGCTGACCAATGGGGGCGTGCAACAACAACAGGGAAAGATCCGAGGACGACACCTCGTCACTTTGAACCACGATTAGATGACGACGAGATCTCGCCTGTGCTGGCACCCCACTCTCCGAACTTCCTCACCACGCCAAAGTGGAGGCCACGACAGGTTGAACGTGCACCAGCCCTCTTTGTACACGACGGTGTTTTTAGGATTTGAACTTCGTTGAGGCCCTGGGATATCTTCGAGGCGGTGCGAGACCCATTGCAGACAGTGGCGGATTAAGCGGCCGCGTAGGGTCCCGGAATACCGAAGGGGCCCCGAGGTCTTAAAATGTTTTTTTCATTAAGATTCGAGGAAAGTTCTGATACCGTCTTTGCAATGTGCATCCTTAAGTGCAGTAAAAAGAATTTCTAGTACAAGATGGTCAGCAAGATGCTGTATTAGCTATAAAACTTGGTTTCACCCATGTAAAAGAGGCTTTAAACGAAATTTTATAATTGAGTAGAAAAAAAACTTACCATTGGAGGCGGCTTTGCTTCACAAGAAAATGGACATACTATATGAAACCGCTATAATGACACTTATTTGGAACACTACTATACAAAGAACAAATGCTACTAGTAAATCACTGCAGTCGGTGGAATGCGAGCTATTGAAAGGATCAATCGTACTGAAGTGATTAGAAAATTTTATCAATAATTTCAGAGAAAAAGTTGAAAAAGAAACAATTGGTTTATCGGGGCAATCATTTAATGTGGGAGACAACTCGCGGACAACATAAGACAAAAATGTTTTTTGATGAAAAGAAAGAAGTCGGGCATGCATTTACAAGATAAAATTTCATAGTCAATTCATTTTATGTCTTATAACACTAAGGCAGAATTATCTCAAAGAACTCAGACGTATGAAGTTGTTGTGGAGTCTTTTCGGAAATTTTTTGATATCACAAAAGAAAAAAAGAACACGATCAAAAAGTTGAAGGATATTTACAAAAATGACATTGATGTTTGTAATTTTGAACATTTTTTAATATATTTCTAAAAGATAACGATTCCATAAAAACCACGCCACACATCTATAGAGCCGCCAAAGAAAATACTGAATGTGTTCAAATAGTATTCAAATTTTCAGTTCACTTATCTAATGTGTCAGGAGAAAGATCGTTTTCTGTCTTAAAACATGTGTAAAAATTATTTAAGGAGTACTATAGGAGAAGAAAGATTAATTAATAGGACTAAGAAATTTCATGCCGAATTGACACTTCCAAAATAGTTGACAAATTTGCAAGAAATAATGCAAGACGGAAATTCATGTAAAAAAATATGTTTTTTTAATACATTTATTGAATGTGCTATGGTGTGAAATTTACTATTACTATTCTTTTTTGTTTATAACTTAATGAGTTTTCTTGAAACTTTTTTTTCTTCTCACTTGAGTTTGAGGGCCCCGAAAATTTTACCGCTACTTGACTTGATCCGCCACTTATTGCAGAGCACTTCTATCGTAATCCACGTTCATTCGTTCAAGTGTGGGTCAACAAAACAGCCGATTGGCATCAAACAGCGTATCTCAATTCACGAAAAATTCAACCTACTCTATGGGCATCTTTCTCGATTGAGCGCAGGAAAATTTCTGTATTAGGTCAGAAGAATTTATACTTGGTGCAGTAGTGTTTCAATGGATAGAGTTGCAACATCCGAAAGCCTTTCCAAATCTCAGTGAGTTTAGTTGTACTTATGGATTTAAAAGTATTTTCACATTCACATATATTAAGTCTATCGTGCGCTTTTTCTGCAAGAAATGCTTGCCGACATCTGGTGTTTAAAAAAATAAAATAAAACGCATGTTCACCTGAGGAATTTAGTAATGATATTTACTATTGATATGTGCCATAATAATGACACCAACTGAATGCACAAACAGCTGTAGTTTTTTCCGTGCAGTGTTTGAAATCGCTCTCTGACCGCGGCTCTTCCCAGTGACACCGAATAAATAATCTCGCTTCAGGAGTTACCCACTTGCTCCCTAGATGGCAGCACAAATGAGCGCTACTTTTCCAATTCACTCCAAGTTAAGATCGGACAGAAGAAGATACCGCTGATTGAGTGACCCCGGTCGGGAGAAAAGCGGATGGAGTTCGAATCCACCCAAACACGGAGCACGTTAATGTAGAAATCAGTTTGGTGAGTGGGTTGCCAGCTGAGCCTCGTCATCTGACCGTGGTTCCAAATACCGTGTTGTCTTTCCCTCAGGACAGTGGTCATCAGTTGGGCAACTTTTTGCAACAAATGGAACTTTTTTTCACACGTTCTACGCTGCATGTCAAGTACTAAAACCAATATTCCTCCTACATGGGGTGTATTATAAGTGAGTTATAACCGCAACATAAATACAACCACTTGCAACTTTTTAAAATTTAGCTTAAAACTAATTAATATGAAATTACTATTTAATTTGTTGCCCTCTCAATCAACCCTTCGTCACGTGTATCTGATCTTTCGAACGACGAAGTATTGCGGATCAAACAAGAAGTTCATGGAAAGAAGGTGTTCTTCCTAACAGACGAAAGTGAAATAAATAGCAAGTACCTTAACACATTGGTTGGCGCTCTTGATAATCCTGAGGACACTTGCATAATCGACTGCAAAGTTTGTGAGGTGAGTGTCGATCATCAATATGTTGTTCGCCTTGTTAATGACGTTTTAAAATCTCTGAATATTGAGCGAAAGGATTTTGCGCTTCTGCTATCCGATACAGCACATTATATGACTGCAGCTGGCGCAGTTTTTCAATGCTAAAGAAATTACTGGCCAAGGATCGGCCATTCAACGTTCTTCTGTATTTAATGTATTATAATACTGTTGTACGCGACTAAAATTGTCAATATATATTCAATTTTTTCATTTTTTACGAATAATTTATTTTAGATTTTAGTGTATCAAAAATAAATGCAACTTTATTTCCATCAATGCAACTTTAGGGAATGATAAATGCAACTTTTCCCATTTTTACTGCAACAAAAAAGTTGCCCTACTCATCAGTCAAAAGAGTCAAAGATGCGATTTCTTTTCTTCAAGAACCATGAACTCACTAACTTTAAAACTAACAGTAAATAAAACCAGATATGATCATAATAATACTAATAATCTTATTTATTTTGACAAAAATAAATATTTTTTTACGCTGCAGTAAATAGATGACAAAACACGCATTTCATGTGAACCTTGAATTTCCTCGGAAAGTTTGGATCAGTCGGGATTGTAGGTCGTTGTTTTGAATTCCAAGCAAGATTCCGGGTTCTCACCAATGAGGCGATTCAGTCAGTAGAGCGTCGGGCTCGCATCAGAAGGGTTGTGGATTCTGTCCTCGGCGGAGCCTGCAATTATGATGATTGCGAGATCGGCGCTTCGACCTGGCTAAAGACCGTCGTGTTCACTAATAGTGACTGGGGCACGTTCAATAGGTCGTGGTCACAAAGTCCCCCATGTTCCCATACCAAATCAATACCTCTGGGGGTACCTGATCAGGGGGTTATCGGCCTCTGATTGGGATCTAAATTACAATATGTGTGAGTGAATGGATGTGTGAAAGGGACCTTCCTGTAAAACGGATGTGTCATGTATGTCGAGCAAAGTCGGACTTCCTCCCAATGGGGCTCAATAGGAAGGCGTAACTCCCTCGCCTCTTGCCGTCTTCGACGGGCCTGGCACTCCTCTGGTCTGCCAGTGTAGGCATGAGAAACAACAACAACAACTTTTGATATGGTTCATGCTTGATAAAGATTGTTCGCATGAATATGTAGAGTGAAAGAACAGCAAATACTAGTTTTTTTACCTGTGATCACGAGTCAGGAATACTATTCCAGCTGCTGAAAATGACCGTCTTCCTTCTCCAAGTCTTTCAAAGTAGACCTCTTATTCTGTCAACTAAGATCCCATTTATTTTTCTCCAATTTTTGCATATCAACATTAAGGTGTTCAAATTTGGAGTTCCATAGAATTTTTTGTTTTTTAACTTCAGTATAATTGCATTTGAAAAGCGCCAATGTCAATATTAAGGGGAGAAAATGGAATTAAGTCACATCAGCACTAAGGTTTTTGAACAAAGGCTGAGGTCGCGATGCTATTTCTGAATTCCTGAAACCTCCGTACAAAAGCTTCCCTTGTATTTAAAATTGTTGTTTTGAAATAGTAAATGCCAATTACCGAGTTATTTTCTTGGCGATGTTACAGCCGGCTTGGAAAATAAATGAATATTTCTCTTTCAAAATCTTGAGCCAAAAGGGATAATTTGTTTTCGAATGAAATGACTTCTTCCAAAATCGAAAGAATTGTGTTTCCTTTTCCCGGTAGTTTACGATTAAGATTAGTTCGATAAGACTTAACGTCTACCATGAAATAAACATTTTGGGATCCACTGGTCGTCCGTTAGTTTAAATTAGTCAACGCCCTTCTCAAGTAGAAATGCTTAAATATCAAGTAACAAGGATGCCAGATGTTTTAAAACGTTTTTTTGGAAAGCCAACGTACCTTATTCTGCAGCAGAAGATCTGTTCGTATTCACTCTCCATTTCAACTAAAATTCTTTAAAGGGTCGATGATAAAGAACGTTAGCTACAATTGTGTTGACAAGCTTGACCACCCATTCCATAACATTGCAAATTTCTTCGGTAAATGTCTCCGTAATTCGTGTCTCCTCACAAAGTTCGTGTATTCTCTAATAATTCGTGTCTCCGCACAAAGCGCTTCTTGATGAATGATGCAATGGTAAATATAAGTATCTAGTGATTCATTTTATCCTTCAAAATCGAAACATAATCTTTTCTTACTCCGGTCATACTTTTTTGCCCCATCTGTTGAAATTGAAACAATTTTATTGGGTGGAATAGGATGTTTCTCCATGCATTCAATGACAGCATTTGCAATATCCTCGCCACGTGTTTGACCTTTCAGTGGCAATGATTCTAAAAGTTCTTCGTTGGGACCCGAAAACGAAATAAATCGAACAAAAAGTGAAACTTGCGCTGCGTCATTAATGTCACAAAATTCGTCAACAGCTATTGTTAAAGCTAATACAAATACAAATACAAATATTGACGACCAGCTACAGGCTCAAGCCCAACAAGGCTGGTCCTTTGTTTATGAATTCTCCAATTCCCACTGACTATCCAATTGTGTCTTAAATTCGTACACTCCCTTTGAATTAACTATATTTTCTGGCAACGCGTTCCAACTGTCTATTACCCTATTAAAGTAGTAGTTTTTCCTTAAATCCCGATTAAAATGTGTCGTATTCAATTTATACCCATGGCCCCCAAAACCAATTTAGATCTTCGATTTTCTGAATGGTAATATTCGAAGACATTTTTGACTGTTCTGTCTAACTGTTTTTGCAAACAGTGGTAACTCTATAATTTTTTAAAGAATTTCTGCCTCGTTCTTAAAATCTCGGAATAGCTCATCGGATGAATTTATAAAAAAACTTTTAATGTATTCACCGTCTTTGCATGGTTTGCCTCTCTTAGCAATCTCTTGCAATATTAACATTGTTGGTAGATTGCACCCAATAATTAAATACAGAACTTAATTTTCTCTCTGACGTTCCTCAACTGCCTTCTTCCTCTTATCTCACCGGCAGGATATGTACTGCCAGCATTGAGTCGAAATCGATTCGTGGCAGAGCCGCACTCAAGTGGCTAAAGAGACGAGGTTGACCGACTACTGCCTTAGGGGATTGATCGTCGTCAATAGCCCGTTTAATTGCTCAAGTAGGACGTTAATTAAAACACTTACCCACCTCAAGGAGTATGAACTAAAATGAGTAAAGGGAAAGGCAAGTTGTAAAGTTTGTTAATCATTTGTCAATTATTATTATCTTCATAAACCGTAGAGGACGCAATCCATAGATTCGAAATTATCTTTTCTTCGAATAAAATACCAAAGACTACCGTATACACAGGGGGCTGGCGCACGTTCAACCTGTCTCCAATGTCCTCCCTTTAGCATGATGTGTATTTTTGGTGAGGTGCCAAGTCAGATGTTGCATCGTCATCCGACCTGATTTAAAATAACGTTGTGCTCGGAACTTTCCCTTTGGGGGGGTCGATCCCGGACGTCACCCGTTGTGACGTTAAAAATAGCCACCTGGTGCTCGATCCATTAACCGGTGGCATGACATTGTTTGGACCACTATCATAAAGTTTCATCATATCATAAAGTTTGGGCCGGTCTGGTGGTTAAGGTGTTCGGATCATGGGCAGGGCATGAAGCGTATGGTGTAGAGGCGGCGCACCTTCAATCTGTCGTGGCCGAGAGTGGGGTGCCAGCTCAGGTGTTGCCTCGTCATCTGACCGTGGTTCATAATTACGTGGTGTTGTTCTCTGATCTTTCCCCTAGGGAATTAATCCTGGACCGTCGTCAATATCCCATTGTGTTGTTCTAGTACGACGTTAATTAAAAATTACCAATTACCATAAAGTTTTGTATAAAATTATTCATCAGATAAATTTCAGATTTCCTTTACATTATACATTTATACGTGAATAAAATATATAGAATTTATTCGTTAAATATTTTTTTAATAATGATTGGTTAAGGTGTTGTTTTTGAGAAAAAAAATCATGTCACCAATAGAAAATAAAAATAAGAAACTTGCATCAAAATTCTCGAAAAAATTCCTACTTCTCATTAATATTTAGCATGCAAAAAGTACTTATACGCAAATGGGAATTCGTAACCTGTTGGATAACAGTCATCACGTCGTTGTCAAATGAGGCCAAATTTGAATTGCGAAGACGTCACAATCTCTTGCAAAAATATTAATATGTAATTGAAAAATTATTTATTAAAAGAAAATCACAAACGTATAAAGTATCTATCTGGTGTAAAATGTTTCCGCAACTTTGAAATCAGTTGAAATTTTTAATCTATCTTTAACGATCCCGATTTTATAAAAAAGAACTAAACAATGCCAGTAAAAAAAATTTTAAATTTGTTTTGCTTTCATTGACTGGAATCGTTTGAGCGCAAGAAATGGAATCTGATTTCTCGAACACGATCGAGGTCAAATTCGTATGGGAAAATATATAAAAGTTACAATTTAAAAATTATTCATTTAAAGAAAACCATATTTTTATGTATCGATCCAACGTGAAATTTTCGGCAGATTTCAAATTTGTTGAAATTTTTACTCTTTCTTTAACGATCTAAGTGATATAAAAAAGAAATAATTAACTCCAGTTAAAACTTTTTATTTCTTTTGTTCTTAGGCTGATATCGTTCCTCTCCAAAATGAAACGAAAAAAATAAATTTAGAATCTAATTTTTCCTTATGGTGTTGCCATTCTAAGGAATCATTCTAAATAAAATTGGCGTTGTAACTCGGGGTAGTTCTGTACTGTAACGTCTACTGACATTTCCATCATTTTCGAATCGTTGCCAAAGTCTAGAGATGACACTTTGGGCGATTCCAAGTTCCACTGAAACTTCCGTCTGAGTACGCCCACATTCCGGGCGGCCGATAATTCTACCACGTAAAAAAATCATCGACATGTGTCCTCTGTGCCATAATTATTCGGTTGTGGCACTGAGCGGCTTACAGAACGCTTGTGAACAATTTTATTTCTTTGCTACCATTCCTTATAAACACCTCTCTTACACTCTCGTCATTGTGACGTACTATCGGCGTCATCTGATGGCTTCCTGTAATTTGGATATTATTCTTGAAGATGTGTGCAATAATTCTACAGGTGAAATTTTTACGTTAGTGTTCGATTTACGTGTGATTCTGAATTATCCTTTACTTATGGACATGAGTGCCTATATATTTATGTCATTCAAATACGCAAATTAACGAAAGAGCAAAATAAAAAGCATGGGTATTCAACCAGAAAACGAAAGGTAATACTAACCATGCAAGCGCGCTGAAAATTCTAAAAAAATCAGTTATTCAAAATGGCGGATCCCGGGAAGAAAGCTCAATGTGTCGAGTGGATGGCCCCATAGTATGGCCGCCCCGGTCTCCTGACATTACTCCACTCGACTTTTTCTTTTGGGGTTAGGTAAAAGATGTTGTGTACCGAACAAAAGTTAATAGTGTCGTGGAATTGAAACAAAAAAAAAGATCCAAACACCTGTAGATACTGTTGATCTTAGCATGCTGAAACGTTTGTGGATTGAATTGGAATATCGTCTTGATATTCTTCATGCTACGAAAGGATCTCATGTGTAAATTTACTAAGGTAGTAGAAAAAAAGAAATTTTTTGAGTTTTTCCATCTATTGTTGTAACTAGTTTTGCTGTAAGTCTATTCGTTATTTTAACAAATATTTTAAGTTGTACTGATCTTTTTGGGACACCCCGTATATTAATGTCTACTAATAGATATAAAAATATGACATCAGTCATTAGTTATAAATTGTCAATGCTTTAAAATTAGAGTAGATTTGAATATTTTAAAATTTAATTTTGTTTTTCCAGATTTTCAAATCATGGATTTGTTTAGTTCTGTAAAGTTTTATTACTAATTCCAAAAATTTTGGGTTTGGTTGATTTTTGTGATTTTTTAAATGATATATATATATTTACACATCATACAAAAAGGAAAACATGATCATAAAATAAAAATAACTTTATCCTTGAAAAATCCTGGAGAAGTTATAATTCCAATAAAATTAATCAGGAAAAAAAAGTTCTAAAAATCTAAGTTTCATCTTAAAAAATTTACTCAAAGGATCATTACAGCCATAAATCAGAAAATAAAAATGAAAGAAAAATATTATTTAAAAAAAACCCGAAATTCCTTAGAATTTTATTCAGATTGTTTTGGAACATCATGTCCAAAATTAAGTAATGATCGACGCCGTCGCCCTTTGATATCGATCGTTACACGTTCCCGGACACGTAAAGGTATTAATATTGTATATGCTAAATTCACTTTATTTTTCGATAAAAAACTATTAATCTGATGAAAAAAGATTAAAATTAATGGGTTTTTTACGTTTTGGGACATTGACACCTTCGTTAAATAAATTAAATCGGTAAAAAAAAAAAAAAAAAAAACGGCATATCGATCGTTACATAATTTTGACACCGCATTTTTAAAAATAAGGAAAGTATGTTTACGGCAAAACAAAAATGCACAAAAACACATAAAAATGCTTACAACGTTTAAAAAGGCATTTTAAAGACAAATAAATGCAGTTTAAAGTACTTACAATACATACACTCTACAACAAAAAAAATCGACGCACCAAGAAGGAATCATCCGATTGCTTTGAAATTTCGTATGCAAAAATGTTTTGACCAAGTATACAAATGATTAAAATTTGTTGTCCAATGAATGAATAGTGCGATCTCCAGCGCATCGGAACTGCGCATCCAGCAGATGTATATAAGGAGTTGTTCTTCAACTGTTGTTAAAATTTTCTGCTCCATTGCGATTTAGGATACCTTTCAACGACTGAAAAAATGCCTCGCCGCAGGATTCGAGCTCATTACGAGCAACTTTCAGAGTTTGAAAGAGGTCATATCATTGGATTGAAAGAGGCAGGTTGGGCAAATCAGAGAATCGCTCGTCATGTGAGTCGAAGCGATGCGGCGATTAGAAGATGCTGGCAAGAGTGGGTGGACAATGGCAGATTTCAGCGTCATGATAGTAGCGATCGACGTACGGCCACAACAGATCGCGAGGACAGAGTGATTGTCAGACCAGCTGTTACAGCGCCTGATTCATCGCTTCAACCATCAGTCGTGCGACCCACACAAGAGTGTCCACCATGACCATTCACAGACGGCTGAGAGAGCGAAATCTACGCTCGTACCGACCGTTACGCCACCTGCCACTCACGCCTGCACACTGTCGAGCCAGATTACAGTGGTGCTTGTCTCGATCAGGTTGGAATGATGCTGACTGGGGACGTGTAGTCTTTAGCGACGAATCCCGCTTCCAACTGTGTCCTGACGATCATTATAGACGGGTCTGGAGACGCCCAGGGCAGCGTGCCGATCCTGCTTTCATTATTGCACGCCCGTAAAAAAAATCCCGTAAAATTTACGGTTTTAAACTGGCAGCTGGGTTGGTTGTGCAAAATCGTAAAAATTACGAAGTAAATCCGTAGAAACAACGGTTTTTTACCATACGAGAACAAGTTTTTCCTGTAAAAGTTACGAATTAAAACCGTATTCACAACGGTTTTTTCCCATATGATATCCAGTTTTTCCCGTAAAGGTTACGAAGTAAAACCGTATTCTCGACGGTTTTCCAAATACGAGATCAAGTTTCCCCCGTAAAAGTTACGAAGTAAAACCGTAATCTCGACGGTTTTCCCCATACGAGATCAAGTTTCCCCCGTAAAAGTTACGAAGTAAAACCGTATTATCAACGGTTTTCCCCATATGAGATCAAGTTTGCCCCGTAAAAGTTACTAAGTAAAACCGTATTCACAACGGTATTTTGCCATATGATATCACATTTTTTTCCTTAAAAGTAATGAAGTAAATTTGTAGTCGCAACTGTTTTTTACCATACCTAGTTTTCTCCGTATGTTTCAGTTTTAAACTGTTTACATAAAAGTATTTAATCGGTGAAAGTTACAACCAGTTCGCATAAAAAATGCACTATTATTTTGCAATCAGAACTATTTTTAACTAGTCAAGAACAAGTTTACTGTAGTTTTTAGTTTATAACTGTTTACAAAACCATATGGAATTGATGTTACAACCAGTTACCATAAAAAATATGCTGCGATTATGTAGTGAAAATGGTTTTAACCACAAAATAATGGAATTACACTTACAATACTATAAAGTTTACAAATTGGGGGAAAATGTAAATTTCAGCTATACAGTTTGGCACACAAAATAATGGGTTTTCTCTGAAATCTAGTTTCGAAGTGTGGATAAAATGGTAAAGTCATCTTTTAAAACAGTATAGAACTATTGCAGAGCAAATAAATTAAAGAAAAATCCTGTGCAGTACACAGTTCCTTTTATTCATAATACTGTCAATATTCAGTGAAATCTGTGTGTAACGATACTGTCTATAACAATATTTTATTTAGGTCCCTACAGAATGGTTATAGACAGGTTTCACTGTATAATGTTTATTACTTTTGTTATTTCAATAATGTTCAAACATTTATTTTGAAAAGTCTAATTAAATTATGCTAGAATATTATTCAACTATACAGAATGATAAAAATTAAAGTAAATCATTTCAATATGTATGTTGAGGATACTTATTAAGTAACAAACTATATAAACATGTAGAAAAAAGTCTGTATAAATGAAAAAATAAATATTGTCTTCTTATAATGTCAACAGTGATAAATTTTCAAAATATAGAACTCTGGAGCTTTTCATTTAAGAAAGCTTCATAACTTTTATTAAATAGCAAAACACCTTTAAATATGGTTACATTATACACTGCTGTGCTGAACACGATAATTACATAATGTTTTGTGAGGTACATTTGTTTGGTGCATATAATTTAAGCAATAAAAATTTAAGTAATACAAAATGAGCAGGCAAAAATATACAATAAACAGAAATACAAATATAATCAAGGTTCATTGATTTAAATTTTAAAAAATCAAACCACGATTACAATACAATAACTTCGATGCAATTAGCAGAATCAAGGTACCTAATAATTTCATATCTATTCAATGAAATGTTCAACATTCAAAGTCCATAAGTTTCTTTTATAAGATCAAAACTTTTTGATTTATGGATTTCCTTTTTTGGAGGCTTTGGATCCTTTATCAGGATTGATCTTTACAAAACACATGTAAAATACAAATTGGACAGAGAAAAATTCTTTAGTGCTTTATTCAAAGTTTAACAAGTTTATTTAACCTTTAACTGCTGTCATGGGTCTCACAGACCCCAAGTGACAGGTCGTTTCCATCTCTCAAAGTGAATATTGGTCAATGTCCTATTCAGTACCTTCCTACTACGTCCAAGAGAAGCCACATTCCAACACTGGTTTGGCTGTCCCAACTATTTCGTATTTCACACTATTTGCATTTCCCACATGGTCTCTTAGACCCTTATCTAAATTTAAAATGTATAAATATTAATTATTTAAAGAATCTTTCATTAATATATATTAATTAACTTTATACGCACTTTAGTGAGCGAGGTCTGAGAGACCCCTCCACACTAGTTACGAGACGGTTTGTGACACAGCAGTTAAGGGTTAAAGCTAATTTAAAAAATACAATCAAACACTATAGCACCCAACCCTTTTTTTTATAAATGTCATGTGAGAAATTAACTGCGACAAATCAGTTAAAGTAATGTTCTCGCATGTACTTAAACTGCAATTAAAAATTATGCCTTCAATTTTCCGCATTTCTTTGACAAATTTATGATCCTGATAAACATGATACTTAAAAGAATTGTACAGGGTGTCCTAAAACTTCCTGTACTGACGATTCGTGAATTTACTATACAAAATAAACAAACTTTAAAACAAATATTTTTATGTTAATGGTGAAATGCACTTATAAACGAAAAAAATTTGGACTTACATTTAAATAAATGTTTAAAATTTCAGCAATTTTCTTGGGAGGCAAAGCTGAAGTAGTTTACACATATTTTTAGAAACATCTTTCAAAATGCTGGGAGTGACTTCTTGTATCCTTTGAGTAATGGCAATTTTCAGATCACCTATTGTTTGGTGATTATCTTCATAAACTTTGTTCTTTAAATATCCCCACAGAAAAAAAGTAAGGAATGTGCAGATCACGGAACGAGGTGGCCAATAGTTTCTTGAGATGAGATGATCGCCAAAAAAATCTTGAAGCATGGTGTCATAAATTGTATGACAGGTTACAACGTCTTGTTGGAATCAAGAGTCTTGTTCATTCACTTCTAATAATGCAAAAAATTGTCGAATAAGTTGATATACTGTATCTGGGTCATTCTGAAATTAAGTGGAAATTTGAGTCACATGCATTTTTTTTTATGAATTTCATGTGTCAATTGATTTTTATACAATAGTAATAGATCTTAATTGAGGTATATTTTCATCAGATATCTTCAAGTGAATAAATATTTGCATATTTATACTTAAAAAAGTGAATTAAACATGGAAAATATCACCTCTATGGCTGTCCCTAACCTTATTTCTAGGTTAAGAAATATAGTTGAAACTTAAAAAGTATAAAAATTCCTTTATTTAATAGTTGTATTTAATATTAATGTTAATAATTTCATTGTTCACGTGTCAATCTTTAATTTCATTGCACCAGAAATTATTATATTTTTTATTAAATTTAATGTTGAAAAATCAGTAAATTATTTTGTCCCTACTATTTTTGTCAGCTCTGTATAAAAAGTAAATAACCTTTAAAAAAGTCTACTAGAAGGCAGTGCATGTCTGAAAGAAAGTGTAATTAAAAGAAGCTCTAATGAGCCATCTTTACTGTAATATATCTTGGACTCAATAGTAAGTATTACTTTGTCTGTTTCTTATATTTGTACTAAGTAAACTCGTGAGTTCTTTTAACAATGTCACTGACATGGCATTTTTTAACTTAATATAATTTCATTTATTGCTGAACTTTTTTCAACAGATAGTTAGAAAATGTACAAAATAATCTGGAAATCAAAGCACATGGCTGGGATTGTTTTAGGTTAGGCATAAATGGGGTCCAACCATTGAAATTTCACCTCCATGGAGGTGAGCAAATATTTCTTATCAGGAATTTGTACAATGATATGGTAAAATAGTGATTATAAATGGTTATTTATTAAAGTAAGAACAATCTTGGGTAAACAAATAAGCAGTCCAATTGTTTTTTCTCTAACCAGTTCTGATTTGAACGTGTAGAATAAAGCCTACCAGCTTTATTTGATTTACAATGTTTGAACACTTGTAACTTTGGGTCTGATTATGTATGCTGATAAAATCTTTTAATTTTTCTTTAAAAATATGGTATTGAGTTGGGAGATAATTTCTCATGACTGAAATTCTCTTAGTTGTTTCTGACATGATACCAGTTGGTATCATGTCAATCTGGTCTAGTTGGTGCCATGTCTAAGAAATCTGATATAATAAAATTTAGGAAAGTCTGGAAGGAGTCTTAGCAAAAAAGAAATAGAATTAAAAATGATCCAGAACTGTATGAAGAATTTAAAAGGAAGGAGCAGGAGAAATATAACAGAAGGACAAATAAAAGGTATTTCAGTATTTTCCGACATAAAAGAGGGCTCAGCAAAAAAAATGGGTTGAAAAGACAAGAAAATCTTGTTTGAAGAAAAAAGAAATTAATATTCCACCTAACAGAGTGAAGTAGTTAACCCAAATGAAGCTGTTGGGTATTGCAACCTGATGTAAGAAACATGTGCATGTGAAAAACATGTTTTGCTAACTTTTCAAAAATTAAAAAGCCTCCAAGTTCTTAATACAATGATTTAGATCAGATTTCTGCTGTCAGGATGTAGTAAAAAGTGAAGAAGAATGTCTGGAAAGAAGTGCATTAACAAACACGTTGATACAAATGATTTTGAAATTGCGATTACATGTGTTGAGCAATGGAAGAGGAAAGAAGTTTACAGTTAAATAAATAAAAAAAAGTCAGCTAAGAAAGTGGTTAAATCAAAAGTTGAAATAGAAGTCAAAGCGCTAGTTAATAAATTTAATGATATGCTTCCTTACTTCATGAAGCATGTTTGCAACATAGTCACATAAATATAGGTCAATTTTTAACCTAAAGATAAACCTTGGAACAGATGATATACTGATACATGTTGATTTTGGGAGATACCACGTGTGCATTTCAGAGATTCACATGACCAAATCACATTACATAGATAAATTGAAAATAGTGAAAAACTTAATGTTCTGCCATTCTGATCATTGTCTGAATCTTTGCAACCCGACTCAAATGCATTTAATGAATATATAATTGTCAAAGTATTTGGTAGAAAGAGTGTTTGCTATTATGTGGCAAATGTCACTGAATGTTTTGAAGCTTCTTACCAGATACGCTTCATGTCAAGATGACATGACACAAAAAACAAATTTGTTTCCTATGAAGAATGTGAAGCAACAGTTCAAGATGAGGTTATGGCCATTTTAAAACAACTGACAATGAGTACTCATGAATAGTACATTTTTGATTAAATACCTGAAGATATTACATTGTGTTAGATGAAACTGAAACATCTCTTCACCTCCACGTTTTAAGGAAATAAAAAATTGGCTTTAATTTGCTTAAAATATTTTCTTGACCTGTTTCAGTTGCAGAACTTCATTGCCCTAACATGACATAAATACATAAAATAAATTCTAAAACTTTAATTAAATTTTTCAAAAAGTTTTGAATGTCAAATTTCTATTTAATTTCAGAATGATCCATATTTACTCGGTATTGCATCACTTGGATATTTATGTCACTAATATTTTTTGCATTCAAAATAAGTTTAAAACAGCGCAATTCTCTGAATGCGTGATAAATTCATCTTGCAAAGAAGAACAAAATGACGTGGAACTTTATTATCGCACAACTTGAGTGCAAAGAAAATGAAACGATAAAAATTAAAGAGCCGATAAAATTCAATAATTAAAAAAAAAAAAACACGGGCAATAATTATTTTCAAAGTTAGAGTACGGGAACTTTTAGGACCCCCTGTAGTTTTTAAAACGGAGATGGCAAGATTGAGCACCACAAGGGAATGTTACTCCATGAACATTTCGATGCAAACTCCAGAGGACAACATAGGGTTTGATTAATTTTGTTTTGAAATTACAGAGTTCACATTTAAACACAGGCATTACGGTAAGAATCTAATTTCTAAAAATTGACAAAAGGAGCATGAAAAGTAAGTAAAAGCTCACCTGATAGTTAGAGTTGAAACTATTTGAGCACTCGTCGATCAAAAATGGCGCCCAATCAACAAACGACCTGGCTGCCAACTGATGAATAACGAAAAGCTTAAAGAAAAGTCGAATCACACTTTTATTTATACTATGTTCAAAACCATAAAATAATTGCTGAAAAATAAGAGCAAGTGTAGAAAATAATCTTAAAATGATTTAAGAAAAGGGAAAGTTATCGTACGCAAAGCAATACCGTAATGACGAGAACAAGACTTTGAACTGACGGTTTTAAACCTATATGGCTGGAGTGAAAAACGGTAAAAAACCGTTTTGTCAACAAAACAGCTTTAAACCGTCCAATATACGGGAAAAGTCAGTAAAAAAAACGGATAATTTTTACAGTGCACACGGGCCCTCAACAAGGAGTTATGGTCTGGGATGCCATTTCCCTTGATAGCCGGACCCCTTTGGTCGTCATTAGAGGTACACTTACTACACAGCGGTACGTTGACGACATTGTGAGACCTGTTTTGCTACCGTTCCTTTCGCAGTACCGTGGGCTTATTTTTCAGCAAGACAATGCCAGACCACATACGGCACGTGTTGCTATGAACTGTCTTCAAGCTTGTCAAACACTTCCTTGGCCAGGCAGATCACCAGATCTCTCTCCCATCGAGCATGTCTGGGATATGATGGGAAGGCGACAGCATCCGGTAGGGAATGTTGATGACAAATTTGCTCCGACAATTGGAGCAAATTTGGCAAGAAATACCGCAGGAGACGATCCGGGAGCTTTATCGGTCTATGCCACGCCGTGTGGCAGCTTGCATCCAGGCTAGAGGCGGGTCAACACCTTATTGAGCTCGTTACTGTAACTCTGAAATAAATCATTCAATTGTTCTGAAATTTTAATCAATTTCTATTCTGTACATAATTTTCCTATCCACCAATTTTTGTCTCCATCGGACAACTACTTCTTGGTGCGTCGATTTTTTTTTTGTTATAGAGTGTATTTTGCTTTAGATATAGAGCTATATCGATCGTTACTCTTTGACATCGCAAAATGCTAGAATGACTGTAGTTTTGCTTATTTTTTAATTCTTCAAAATTTTAAAGTAATGATGCCATCTACTGATCAAAAGAGTAAACAAACTATCGTTATACTCCATTCATTTCTTATTATTTTTTTTTTCAATTCTGGAAAACACATTAGAATTTATTTTCTGGGTGATGTACTGATCAGTTAACATTTTAGATGTCAAATATCCGACATTTTTAACTAAATAATTTAATTTTAAGGATATTTACACCAAACTGTTGCAATAAATCATACTAATTCTTGTCTCTGAACAGAACTAAAAAAAACCCATAGAGAAAAAAAAATTACTTTTAAGAATTTAATTTACTTGCTGTCAAAGCTTAAAGTTATAAAATGTGTCTTGTTCCCACCTTTTGAGAACTACACAAAAGCAATGGTTTGCCGTTATGCAGTTGTAATATGCTTTTACAAAAGCAATAGTTTGCCGTTATGCAGTTGTAATATGCTTTTACAAAAGCAATAGTTTTCCGTTATGCAGTTGTAATATGCTTTTACAAAAGCAATAGTTTGCCGTTATGCAGTTGTAATATGCTTTTACAAAAGCAATAGTTTTCCGTTATGCAGTTGTAATATGCTTTTACAAAAGCAATAGTTTGCCGTTATGCAGTTGTAATATGCTTTTACAAAAGCAATAGTTTGCCGTTATGCAGTTGTAATATGCTTTTACAAAAGCAATAGTTTTCCGTTATGCAGTTGTAATATGCTTTTACAAAAGCAATAGTTTGCCGTTATGCAGTTGTAATATGCTTTTACAAAAGCAATAGTTTGCCGTTATGCAGTTGTAATATGCTTTTACAAAAGCAATAGTTTTCCGTTATGCAGTTGTAATATGCTTTTACAAAAGCAATAGTTTTCCGTTATGCAGTTGTAATATGCTTTTACAAAAGCAATAGTTTGCCGTTATGCAGTTGTAATATGCTTTTACAAAAGCAATAGTTTTCCGTTATGCAGTTGTAATATGCTTTTACAAAAGCAATAGTTTGCCGTTATGCAGTTGTAATATGCTTTTACAAAAGCAATAGTTTTCCGTTATGCAGTTGTAATATGCTTTTACAAAAGCAATAGTTTGCCGTTATGCAGTTGTAATATGCTTTTACAAAAGCAATAGTTTGCCGTTATGCAGTTGTAATATGCTTTTACAAAAGCAATAGTTTGCCGTTATGCAGTTGTAATATGCTTTTACAAAAGCAATAGTTTTCCGTTATGCAGTTGTAATATGCTTTTACAAAAGCAATGGTTTGCCGTTATGCAGTTGTAATATGCTATTACAAAAGCAATAGTTTTCCGTTATACAGTTGTAATATGCTTTTACAAAAGCAATAGTTTTCCGTTATGCAGTTGTAATATGCTTTTACAAAAGCAATAGTTTGCCGTTATGCAGTTGTAATATGCTTTTACAAAAGCAATAGTTTGCCGTTATGCAGTTGTAATATGCTTTTACAAAAGCAATAGTTTGCCGTTATGCAGTTGTAATATGCTTTTACAAAAGCAATAGTTTGCCGTTATGCAGTTGTAATATGCTTTTACAAAAGCAATAGTTTGCCGTTATGCAGTTGTAATATGCTTTTACAAAAGCAATAGTTTGCCGTTATGCAGTTGTAATATGCTTTTACAAAAGCAATAGTTTGCCGTTATGCAGTTGTAATATGCTTTTACAAAAGCAATAGTTTGCCGTTATGCAGTTGTAATATGCTTTTACAAAAGCAATAGTTTTCCGTTATGCAGTTGTAATATGCTTTTACAAAAGCAATAGTTTGCCGTTATGCAGTTGTAATATGCTTTTACAAAAGCAATAGTTTGCCGTTATGCAGTTGTAATATGCTTTTACAAAAGCAATAGTTTTCCGTTATGCAGTTGTAATATGCTTTTACAAAAGCAATAGTTTTCCGTTATGCAGTTGTAATATGCTTTTACAAAAGCAATAGTTTGCCGTTATGCAGTTGTAATATGCTTTTACAAAAGCAATAGTTTGCCGTTATGCAGTTGTAATATGCTTTTACAAAAGCAATAGTTTTCCGTTATGCAGTTGTAATATGCTTTTACAAAAGCAATAGTTTGCCGTTATGCAGTTGTAATATGCTTTTACAAAAGCAATAGTTTGCCGTTATGCAGTTGTAATATGCTTTTACAAAAGCAATAGTTTTCCGTTATGCAGTTGTAATATGCTTTTACAAAAGCAATAGTTTGCCGTTATGCAGTTGTAATATGCTTTTACAAAAGCAATAGTTTGCCGTTATGCAGTTGTAATATGCTTTTACAAAAGCAATAGTTTTCCGTTATGCAGTTGTAATATGCTTTTACAAAAGCAATGGTTTGCCGTTATGCAGTTGTAATATGCTATTACAAAAGCAATAGTTTTCCGTTATACAGTTGTAATATGCTTTTACAAAAGCAATAGTTTTCCGTTATGCAGTTGTAATATGCTTTTACAAAAGCAATAGTTTGCCGTTATGCAGTTGTAATATGCTTTTACAAAAGCAATAGTTTGCCGTTATGCAGTTGTAATATGCTTTTACAAAAGCAATAGTTTGCCGTTATGCAGTTGTAATATGCTTTTACAAAAGCAATAGTTTGCCGTTATGCAGTTGTAATATGCTTTTACAAAAGCAATAGTTTGCCGTTATGCAGTTGTAATATGCTTTTACAAAAGCAATAGTTTGCCTTTATGCAGTTGTAATATGCTTTTACAAAAGCAATAGTTTTCCGTTATGCAGTTGTAATATGCTTTTACAAAAGCAATAGTTTTCCGTTATGCAGTTGTAATATGCTTTTACAAAAGCAATAGTTTGCCGTTATGCAGTTGTAATATGCTTTTACAAAAGCAATAGTTTGCCGTTATGCAGTTGTAATATGCTTTTACAAAAGCAATAGTTTTCCGTTATGCAGTTGTAATATGCTTTTACAAAAGCAATAGTTTGCCGTTATGCAGTTGTAATATGCTTTTACAAAAGCAATAGTTTGCCGTTATGCAGTTGTAATATGCTTTTACAAAAGCAATAGTTTGCCGTTATGCAGTTGTAATATGCTTTTACAAAAGCAATAGTTTTCCGTTATGCAGTTGTAATATGCTTTTACAAAAGCAATAGTTTTCCGTTATGCAGTTGTAATATGCTTTTACAAAAGCAATAGTTTGCCGTTATGCAGTTGTAATATGCTTTTACAAAAGCAATAGTTTTCCGTTATGCAGTTGTAATATGCTTTTACAAAAGCAATAGTTTGCCGTTATGCAGTTGTAATATGCTTTTACAAAAGCAATAGTTTTCCGTTATGCAGTTGTAATATGCTTTTACAAAAGCAATAGTTTGCCGTTATGCAGTTGTAATATGCTTTTACAAAAGCAATAGTTTGCCGTTATGCAGTTGTAATATGCTTTTACAAAAGCAATAGTTTGCCGTTATGCAGTTGTAATATGCTTTTACAAAAGCAATAGTTTTCCGTTATGCAGTTGTAATATGCTTTTACAAAAGCAATGGTTTGCCGTTATGCAGTTGTAATATGCTATTACAAAAGCAATAGTTTTCCGTTATACAGTTGTAATATGCTTTTACAAAAGCAATAGTTTTCCGTTATGCAGTTGTAATATGCTTTTACAAAAGCAATAGTTTGCCGTTATGCAGTTGTAATATGCTTTTACAAAAGCAATAGTTTGCCGTTATGCAGTTGTAATATGCTTTTACAAAAGCAATAGTTTGCCGTTATGCAGTTGTAATATGCTTTTACAAAAGCAATAGTTTGCCGTTATGCAGTTGTAATATGCTTTTACAAAAGCAATAGTTTGCCGTTATGCAGTTGTAATATGCTTTTACAAAAGCAATAGTTTGCCGTTATGCAGTTGTAATATGCTTTTACAAAAGCAATAGTTTGCCGTTATGCAGTTGTAATATGCTTTTACAAAAGCAATAGTTTGCCGTTATGCAGTTGTAATATGCTTTTACAAAAGCAATAGTTTTCCGTTATGCAGTTGTAATATGCTTTTACAAAAGCAATAGTTTGCCGTTATGCAGTTGTAATATGCTTTTACAAAAGCAATAGTTTGCCGTTATGCAGTTGTAATATGCTTTTACAAAAGCAATAGTTTTCCGTTATGCAGTTGTAATATGCTTTTACAAAAGCAATAGTTTTCCGTTATGCAGTTGTAATATGCTTTTACAAAAGCAATAGTTTGCCGTTATGCAGTTGTAATATGCTTTTACAAAAGCAATAGTTTGCCGTTATGCAGTTGTAATATGCTTTTACAAAAGCAATAGTTTTCCGTTATGCAGTTGTAATATGCTTTTACAAAAGCAATAGTTTGCCATTATGCAGTTGTAATATGCTTTTACAAAAGCAATAGTTTGCCGTTATGCAGTTGTAATATGCTTTTACAAAAGCAATAGTTTTCCGTTATGCAGTTGTAATATGCTTTTACAAAAGCAATAGTTTGCCGTTATGCAGTTGTAATATGCTTTTACAAAAGCAATAGTTTGCCGTTATGCAGTTGTAATATGCTTTTACAAAAGCAATAGTTTTCCGTTATGCAGTTGTAATATGCTTTTACAAAAGCAATGGTTTGCCGTTATGCAGTTGTAATATGCTATTACAAAAGCAATAGTTTTCCGTTATACAGTTGTAATATGCTTTTACAAAAGCAATAGTTTTCCGTTATGCAGTTGTAATATGCTTTTACAAAAGCAATAGTTTGCCGTTATGCAGTTGTAATATGCTTTTACAAAAGCAATAGTTTGCCGTTATGCAGTTGTAATATGCTTTTACAAAAGCAATAGTTTGCCGTTATGCAGTTGTAATATGCTTTTACAAAAGCAATAGTTTGCCGTTATGCAGTTGTAATATGCTTTTACAAAAGCAATAGTTTGCCGTTATGCAGTTGTAATATGCTTTTACAAAAGCAATAGTTTGCCTTTATGCAGTTGTAATATGCTTTTACAAAAGCAATAGTTTTCCGTTATGCAGTTGTAATATGCTTTTACAAAAGCAATAGTTTTCCGTTATGCAGTTGTAATATGCTTTTACAAAAGCAATAGTTTGCCGTTATGCAGTTGTAATATGCTTTTACAAAAGCAATAGTTTGCCGTTATGCAGTTGTAATATGCTTTTACAAAAGCAATAGTTTTCCGTTATGCAGTTGTAATATGCTTTTACAAAAGCAATAGTTTGCCGTTATGCAGTTGTAATATGCTTTTACAAAAGCAATAGTTTGCCGTTATGCAGTTGTAATATGCTTTTACAAAAGCAATAGTTTGCCGTTATGCAGTTGTAATATGCTTTTACAAAAGCAATAGTTTGCCGTTATGCAGTTGTAATATGCTTTTACAAAAGCAATAGTTTGCCGTTATGCAGTTGTAATATGCTTTTACAAAAGCAATAGTTTTCCGTTATGCAGTTGTAATATGCTTTTACAAAAGCAATAGTTTGCCGTTATGCAGTTGTAATATGCTTTTACAAAAGCAATAGTTTGCCGTTATGCAGTTGTAATATGCTTTTACAAAAGCAATAGTTTGCCGTTATGCAGTTGTAATATGCTTTTACAAAAGCAATAGTTTGCCGTTATGCAGTTGTAATATGCTTTTACAAAAGCAATAGTTTGCCGTTATGCAGTTGTAATATGCTTTTACAAAAGCAATAGTTTGCCGTTATGCAGTTGTAATATGCTTTTACAAAAGCAATAGTTTTCCGTTATGCAGTTGTAATATGCTTTTACAAAAGCAATAGTTTTCCGTTATGCAGTTGTAATATGCTTTTACAAAAGCAATAGTTTTCCGTTATGCAGTTGTAATATGCTTTTACAAAAGCAATAGTTTTCCGTTATGCAGTTGTAATATGCTTTTACAAAAGCAATAGTTTGCCGTTATGCAGTTGTAATATGCTTTTACAAAAGCAATAGTTTTCCGTTATGCAGTTGTAATATGCTTTTACAAAAGCAATATTTTTCCGTTATGCAGTTGTAATATGCTTTTACAAAAGCAATAGTTTGCCGTTATGCAGTTGTAATATGCTTTTACAAAAGCAATAGTTTGCCTTTATGCAGTTGTAATATGCTTTTACAAAAGCAATAGTTTGCCGTTATGCAGTTGTAATATGCTTTTACAAAAGCAATAGTTTTCCGTTATGCAGTTGTAATATGCTTTTACAAAAGCAATAGTTTTCCGTTATGCAGTTGTAATATGCTTTTACAAAAGCAATAGTTTTCCGTTATGCAGTTGTAATATGCTTTTACAAAAGCAATAGTTTGCCGTTATGCAGTTGTAATATGCTTTTACAAAAGCAATAGTTTTCCGTTATGCAGTTGTAATATGCTTTTACAAAAGCAATAGTTTTCCGTTATGCAGTTGTAATATGCTTTTACAAAAGCAATAGTTTTCCGTTATGCAGTTGTAATATGCTTTTACAAAAGCAATAGTTTGCCGTTATGCAGTTGTAATATGCTTTTACAAAAGCAATAGTTTTCCGTTATGCAGTTGTAATATGCTTTTACAAAAGCAATAGTTTTCCGTTATGCAGTTGTAATATGCTTTTACAAAAGCAATAGTTTTCCGTTATGCAGTTGTAATATGCTTTTACAAAAGCAATAGTTTGCCGTTATGCAGTTGTAATATGCTTTTACAAAAGCAATATTTTTCCGTTATGCAGTTGTAATATGCTTTTACAAAAGCAATAGTTTTCCGTTATGCAGTTGTAATATGCTTTTACAAAAGCAATAGTTTTCCGTTATGCAGTTGTAATATGCTTTTACAAAAGCAATATTTTTCCGTTATGCAGTTGTAATATGCTTTTACAAAAGCAATAGTTTGCCGTTATGCAGTTGTAATATGCTTTTACAAAAGCAATAGTTTGCCGTTATGCAGTTGTAATATGCTTTTACAAAAGCAATAGTTTGCCGTTATGCAGTTGTAATATGCTTTTACAAAAGCAATAGTTTTCCGTTATGCAGTTGTAATATGCTTTTACAAAAGCAATAGTTTTCCGTTATGCAGTTGTAATATGCTTTTACAAAAGCAATAGTTTTCCGTTATGCAGTTGTAATATGCTTTTACAAAAGCAATAGTTTGCCGTTATGCAGTTGTAATATGCTTTTACAAAAGCAATAGTTTTCCGTTATGCAGTTGTAATATGCTTTTACAAAAGCAATAGTTTTCCGTTATGCAGTTGTAATATGCTTTTACAAAAGCAATAGTTTTCCGTTATGCAGTTGTAATATGCTTTTACAAAAGCAATAGTTTGCCGTTATGCAGTTGTAATATGCTTTTACAAAAGCAATAGTTTTCCGTTATGCAGTTGTAATATGCTTTTACAAAAGCAATAGTTTTCCGTTATGCAGTTGTAATATGCTTTTACAAAAGCAATAGTTTTCCGTTATGCAGTTGTAATATGCTTTTACAAAAGCAATAGTTTGCCGTTATGCAGTTGGAAATGTTAGAATGTCGTTGCCATTCTTAGAAAACCAAATAATAATTAAATTCCAATAAGTTGATTAAAAAAATTTCTAGATTCCATTTTAAAATTGCAAAAAATTCGAACTACCTGTGTGCCAAATTTCAATATTGTTAGTGGCATAGATATTCGTCAAGACACTGCGTAGTGGAGGTAGGATACTTCCTTTTATAATATTACAAATCCATCCATGTAACCCAGGGGTGGCCAACCTGTGGCGCATGCGCCAAACTTGGCGCATTGGATGATTACAAGTGGCGCATTGCATCCTTGCGCCTACATATTCTTTGATTACAACTGAACAAACATTTTCATCCATGAAATTCATTAGAAGGAAAACGAGGTAGCGAATGAATGATACAAATTTGAAAAATTCTCTGTTGCTCTCAGTAACAACTTTACCCCAAACATTGAAAGACTAGCGATATCCAAACAGGCTCAAAAGTCTTATTAATGGTAATTTTTATGTGCTGTACTAGACATTGTTTTACGTACAATAGTTAAAGTATTTACAAATGTTAATTATTTCTATAAGCATACTTTTATTAAAAAAGTTATTAAGGATATGGCAGGACCATGAACGTAAGGTAGAAAAGGTGCTTGAGTTGTATGGCGCACCGGAACTTGAAAAATTGGCGCATGGTATGTAAAAGGTTGGCTACCCCTGATGTAACCCATTTCATATTCATCGCACTTGCACAAACTACAAAAGTTTTTTTGGCTGAGTTGACTTCTACCGAAGTCTATTTTTAGTATTGGAGTGATTACAAATATCCCCGTACATTTATTTTCAGTAAAAAATGGTGAATTTTTGCGCACTTAGCTTTCCAATGAATATGTTTTACTTGTGGCATTCTTCCATCTGGTATGCGATGATTTCGAATTGCATCCATATGAGCGGAATTCAATTGTTACGGCATTCGTGACTGTTTGAAGCAAACGCATTTTTTTTCTAGAAAAAATTCCAATTATTGACACCCGGAATAACTGAGCTTGTGTCAGAAATAAATGCCTGAGGGATGACAAACTCAATTGATTACAATTTTTCAAAATACCAGAAAGAAACGAAAAGAAAATCATTGCTTTCAACGAATGATTCACTTGGAACCTAGTTTCGTAAGATCTATCAATAGGGAATATGCACTATGTCACAAAACGTCCTGAAATGGTACTTATTTTACAAATTCGATCATGAACAATCCGAAAATCACCTTTAAAAATCACAAAAAGTTTTAATTTATGCGTCATAAGCGATTAAAAAACGGGTCAAAGTCACGTGACTGAAAACGGGGTGGAGCTTGGTGTGACGTCATAGTACATGAAGTGGCATTTTTCTTCGTAGTTTTTCGTACTCTTTCATTTTAAAATGAATTTGAAAATCATGCATATTGTCCATTGTGGAGTAAGCAACCTCAACTTTCTGTCACTTCAGACAAAAAAAAATTCAATTTTTCAAAATTACCAACTGGGACGCCACTGTTAATAAAGTCGTGTTTAAGAATTCCCTTTTCTCCAACAGACAGATTCAGTTTTAAATTGAACCCTCGCACTTTTTTAAATTCAGAGATTGGGTTTCTAAATGGAAACCACCTACCTAAATAGAATGCTAGATGGAGCACATAGCTTTAAATAACTCCCATGAAACAAGAACAATAAAAGTAAATTGAATTCATTTGAATCTTGTATTGAAAATCCGTGTAAAAATTTTTAACTATATTTTGAATAATTTTGCCTGCTCGGATTAATTTAATTATTTGAAATAATTTTGAAATAACGGATGACTCCGCATTTTAATTTTAAAGTAATTCATCTTATTTTAAACTTTACTGGGCACTTTAAAATAAGAAATTACACGCCTTAATTTAAAATGTTTCATTTGCATATTTTATTTATATTTATGAACTTGCATGCTACAAATCATTACGTATTCACTCAATTGTTTAAGGAAAGTGGGTCGAAATATACATACACCGCCAAGAAGTTAAATGAATCATTAAAATCTAACTCCTAAAACTCTGCAATAGGTAATATACTGGAACACTAAAATACAAACAGAAACAAAATTACAATCCTTAAAAAAATGCAGAATTCTTAAAAAGAAAATATCTGTGCAAACATGTCGATTTTCTGAATCTATTCTGAAATCGAACAATTAGACAAAAGACTTTTGAATAATATTAATAAAGGCAATAATGCTTTATGCATTTACAAAAAGAACATAGATTATTTTGGCATACAATACTTGGAAATGCCAAATATAAACATTCCGCTGCCAACTCAAATACACAAACACAGAATTCTGAGTGGGTCCCTAGACGAGCAATATTATTGTCAATGATGCTCATTGAAGCATCGAATTGATCGTGTAGGAGGTGATTGACGCGATTGTCAATAGATTGAGGAACATTGATTGAAATTTTGATTGACGGACATTGATGGGCGGCGCTGATTGATCGTTTGAAATACGCAATTGTCAATTGTGCGGGCAGCAGGGCTCTTTTATTCTATGGTCCAAGTTTCCATCTTGGCGATCGATAAAGATAAAATGAAAATTTCGATGGATTTGAAATCTACGGAAAAGTTTACATTATATAGGTATCTCAAATGTAAATTTCGTTAAATAATTTTTCAATTGAAACTTTTATATTTTCGCAATACGAATTTAAGTAATACGTATGTTAGTCGGGGTACAACTTTGCTTATAAATATGTATAAATTTTACTCAATTGGGACCAAGGACTCACAAAAACACTAGTTTAGAAGAAAATATTCAATAAAAGTGCAGTTCTTTTTCCGTATTAATACAAGTTATTTCAATGTCGATGGCTTCATAAAATCTAACAAATGCTTCTTTTTTTCCACGCAGAATTCCTTCGTGCAAGCTAATAATTTTTTTATTTCTTGCTTTGGGAAGGCACCAATAACACGTTCTTTTTTCATTTTAAGTCTACATTTTCTGAAATTTTTAAGCCCTTTTCAATTAAGCTGAGAACATCTGTCATCTGCCCGCGCAGATGGTCTTCGACAGCCATCCCTGTGGTTTTCAGTGCTGGTGATTTTTAACGGACTCCCTGAAAAATGTGTCGACATAAAGGGATCTGGGATTCAAATCTATATTTTATAAGGCGTATGTATAGTTTTTAGTAAAATAGAGGCAAGTTAAGTGTAAATATTAGGCCCACCACTCGGCCCACTACGTCAATCGTTCGGCAGACATGGGGCCCAACGAGAAGCGATTTTGTCTGGGAGGAAGTTTTAATTACTTTGTATCGTGATTATGCTGCGCTGTGGAAGTCAAGTGAATATTTAAACAAAAGAAGCAGTGCTTTGAAAAAATGGTTAATGTGTTAAAGCAGTACAATTCAAAAATATACTGAGGAAATATTAAAACAGAAAACTAATATTCTGCGTACGATTCAGTATCTCGCAGAAAGTTTAGTAAATGCTAGTGAGTAAAGGTGACTTCTCAGCTTATGCCACTCTTTTTGGACCAGCGTCTTTTTTTTCTCTTCTTTTCTTTCTTCTGATTGCAGACAGCCAAAGTCAAAGCAAGAAAACCTAACTCTGAATTTGAAACTCAAGAATGAAACACGTCACTTCCTTTCGATAAACATTGACCGAATGAGATTGACGGGTTGATTGAAGCTCTATTGAAACACGCATCAATCGAAACCATCCATCCCATCGACACTACTAATGATCGTCTAGGGCAGGGGTGGCCAACCTTTTACACATACCATGCGTCAAACTTTTCACACACGAGTTCAGATGCGCCATACAACTCAAGCACCTTTTCTACCTTTTTATATTCATGGTCCTGGCAAAGCCTTAAGAATTTTTTAAATAAAAGTATGTTTATGGACATATTAACATTTTTAAATGATTCAACTATTGTATGTTAAACAATATAATTAGCACATAAACGTTACTTACTATTAATGAGACATATGAGCCTGTTTGGATTTTGCTAGTCTTTCAATGTTTGGTGTTAAATTTGTTTCCGAGAGCGACAGATAATTCTTCAAATTTGAATCAGCCATTTGAAACCTCGTTTTGCTTTTAATAAGTTTTAGGGATGCAAATGCTTGTTCACATCTGTATGTCGTTCCGAAACGATATATCTAATTTTTTGCAAATTTTTTTAGTTCTGGAAACTGTTCACAGGGTAATGAACACCAGAAATTTACACTGTCAGAGCATTTTAATCCGAATAAAAAAAGCTCATAAAATTTCATTTTCTTTGATGAATTTGTTCTTAAATCAATGAATACCATTTTTATTTTACTAGGGATCTTCATAACATTCGGTTAACTGAGTGAAAATGAGTTTATAAATGTGAGCATCCAGTTTTCTACTATACTTAAGCCAAATCATGAAAACGACTTCGAAATGTCCCTTGCAATAACTTGATTTTTCAATAGATTTGGTTCAATTGCTATTATCCGCATCACATTCACTCTACTCTTTCAAGTGTGGAAATTGATTCAAATCCCGATTTTCTAACCGAGAGATGAACAGTTTTAATTTCATTTTAAATGAATTTATGCTATTTACTAAGCTAGGAAATAATTTCTTCTTGCCTTGCAGTTTCGAATTTAGGTAATTGAGATGGCCAGTAACATCAAATAAAAATGTCAAATCAAATAGCCAGTTGTTATCAAATAATATGGTGTTTCGTCAGATAGGTTCAATTTCATGTTCTAAAGAATTTTAACAGCATTTTTCAATTTCCAAAATCTACTCAGAACCTGACCTCTAGAAAGCCAGCGCACCTCATAATAAAGGTAAGGATCATCATGTATTCCAAATCTAACAATTCACAATATTATCTGAATTCTCGTCTGCTTAATTCTTTTGCTGTAATTTTATTCACACATTTCGCAACCAGTAAAATAACATGCAGCATTTTTAAAGTTTTTCACACAGTGTCTCTTGATGTATAATGCAGTGACTGTTTAGTACAAAACGATTTTTAAAAAATTCCAAGCAAAGTCGTACTGGCATTGACTTTACCTACCATTGATGGCATACTGTCAGTACATAGTGATGAGTTTACTATAATCTAATGTAGATTTTCTAGGCATGCTTTTACTTTTTTTAAATATGTCTGATCCGCTTGTTTTATCATGCAATGACTTCAGACTGGCAAGTTCTTCTAAGACATTAAAATTCTCATCGATTCCTCTTATAAAAATGCTTAAATAGGCTACATTACACATGTCCGTTGATTCATCCAAAGCTCGAGAAAAGAATGCCAAGGTCTTCCAGTTGTAACTCACACTCAAGAACAAGTTTCATTTTTCCATCTATGTTAGTTCGATGATGTGTTTTATAGTGTCTATTAAGATCATGTTTTCTATTATGAGAAAGAATACTTTCACAAACAATGCTAAACTGTTTTCTTGTCAGACTTGCTATAAATAACAACTCATTTCCCCACTGTTCATTAAATTCACGCTTTCTATCCCTTTCTGCGCTTCTTTTGCTCTTTTTCTTTTGCACTGTGATGAATAACAAGAATGTAAAATTTACCATTAAAAAGTACAAAACTCTGAGAGTTGAAAAAGAACAAAGAGATCACTGATACGTACGTCGTATCACACAGAATATCAATTGCAAACTGTCAAAATATTGTGATGAACTGATGGGTAAAAAGGCTGTATGAATTGAAATAAGAGCACTCTGTTGTTAAGAATATGAAGATGGATTCAGTTATGAAGCCTATTTTAAAAGAATAAGTTGGCGAAAGGATGCAATGCGCCACGTTTGGCGCATGCGACACAGGTTGGCCACCCCTGGTCTAGGGAGCCCTCAAATCAAATTAAAAATCAAACTTGTTAATTCCGACGTTGCCACATTTCGAGTAGCAAAATTACGATTTTATTATGAACTAGCAAAATACCAGACCTTACTCGGTTTGAATTGGTTAACTCCAGATTAAAAAGATGATCAAAATTTATAATGACTTACGTTTTTCGTAGAATAAAATAATATTTTAACATCTTTCGCTATCTTTATAATTTCTACCACTTACTTTGGACACAAATCCTACACATGTATATCCATTAATGGAATACATTTCACACACATCGCACCCTTGCTGTATGACAGAGCTACAAAATGACGAAAGGTGACACTAAGGTTACTACTACAAAAGACGATTTTGAGGGAAATTTGGAATTTCCTTTCTTAAGTTCTTTATATGTTTACTCAATTAATAAAAACGACGATCTACGGTGAGTACTCTCGCACTTATAGTCAACAAAACAATATTTTTTTACGTGTGGCATCCAGCATGCGAAATTGTGGATTTTCGCAATCTTCTCCTGTCATTATGACAAAGAATTTTTTAATGTTTGAAAAGTTCTTTTTCGGATTTTTTAAACTTTATTATTCTTTGAATAACGTCATTATTCTTTCAATAACGGCATTATTCTTTCAATAACGGCATTATTCTTTGAATAATGACAGCTACTTTAAATCGAATACTTTGTGGTGGTGTTGCGTGTGATGGAAAAGAAACACAATTTATTAAAATAATAAATATTTAAAACAGAAAATAAAAGAAGACAGTGAAATAAAACAAAATAAAAGAAATCGGGAAAAAGTTGTTCTAAAGATATTAATTTATGATCCTTTTTATCTTTTGATCTCCCAGTTGCCCCAAGTTATAACTAAAAAGTGCAAAATATTCAGAAATGCGAAATTAATTCAGAGCAAAAGAAACACGAGTTTTTTGGGTTTTTTTGTTTTATTCACGTTCTTTGAAAAATATCGTCTGTCCCAAATATTCGGAAATCGTTTACATTGCGCAAAGAACAAAAATAAGACTCGAAATAAATGAAGTATCAGAGCTGAAATTCCATAAAAAACTAATAACTTTAAGAAAAAAAATTGCCTTTTCAGCGGTACTGGTAAAGCTATCTAAGTAATCGTAATACTCAATGTATTGTACATTCCAATTTTTCCCAAACTACCAAATTAGGGTTGATTTAAGTATACTTACTCTGGTGTTTTAACATGAAACTTACAAAAATATAAAAATAAAGAAATGTTTTATATTGCATTCACTAAACTAATAGATAATGTATAAAATAAAGAATATTGCTATCAAATATCTGGAATACAATTCATGTGATACGTCCACAAACACAAAATCGAACATAGAACAGAAAGACGGACAGACAGACTTTCGAAACCAATTTCACTCACTAAATGAAGATAAGTATTCAACTGTATGCAAATTTCCATGAAAATATATTGAACCGTGTGGACGCGTATAGGGCACATACATACATAAAGACAGACAGACACCAAACGCGGAAGAGGCGGATTTGGCATCAGTAGGG
The DNA here is from genome assembly GCA_947359465.1 of Metellina segmentata. Lineage (NCBI taxonomy): Eukaryota > Metazoa > Arthropoda > Arachnida > Araneae > Tetragnathidae > Metellina > Metellina segmentata. Next base: position 116,306,391 of record OX375882.1, on the reverse strand, counting down.
GCCAAAATGGATAGAAAACTTGAAATGGGTCGAAACTATTCAAAGTACAAACAAACACTCCATTCTTATTTATATAGTTGAGTTTTTCGTTTGGACTTTTCGTGTTACTCAATGTTATTTTGATGGCGATTTCAAATTGGTTATAGCCCCCCCTTCTGGACACCCAGGACAAATAGAACGGGAAGATTTAGCCTATCATAACCGCAGGGTTTCAAAGTTTAAGTGTACGAAATTAGGTGTAAATTGGTCAAACTGTGTCGATTTATATAGAGAACAGACAGACGCCAACTCAGCTTGATATGTATCAGGAGTGATCAGCCCTACACTAGCTTCGGAAGCCACATTTCAAGAAGCAATGTATTTGAAAGAGCCATTTATTTATCTGCAATCCCAAAACAAACAACGCGAAACATTCATTAGCAAGCCTGATTCAGAGCTTTAAAAAAAAAAAAAAGCCTTCTTAGCCGAGACAACTTTCTGAAGTGAAAGCAAAAGATTGTGTAAAATATCGCTTGACCGACTGAGCGCTGGTTTCACACCATAAGTCGCACGCAACAAAGCTCACCGAAGGAAGCAATTATTGTTTTCGAATATCTTTTGCTTGCTGGTGAACCAATTATACTAAAAAACAAACTCATCTCAATTTTCGGTACTTTATAGTGCTGTGAAAAAAAAAAAATCTCCGTATTCAACACTTCAATTTATTAAAAACTAGCAAAACACTCGACCTTACTCGTGTTGGATTGGGCGACCGTAGATCGAAATTGTGGCCCGAAAGAACTTTCTTCTTTCGTAGAAAAATGCCGCCAAATCATTCAAATTAGGTTTATAACTCCTACAACCTGGACACAAATCCTGTGCATGCATCCATGTAATAAGCATATATCACACCCCTACTAAGGTACAAACTGACAAAAGGCGACCCTGAGGTGAACTACCCCAAAAGACGATTTTGAGGATTTGGAACACCCTGTTTTGAAAAGCGTTTTTTCTTGAAAATTCCGTCTCGTGGCACGTGCCTAAAAAGAACGTGTTTTAAAATGGAATGTCTCCAGTGCTGACGAAGCTAAAGCAACCCATTATCGTTTTTGAATGGGAAATCGAATCGTAAAATAAGCCACCTTGTCTTTCTGACGTTACGATAAGAATGGGCGATATTTCAAAAATCCTATATTTTTAACATTAATGTTCTTTCAATAATGACAAAATTCCTCATAAAAATTGCTTTATTCTATCTTGCGAGCTGCTTTAAATCAAACACTCTGTAATGGTGTTGCGCGTGATTAAATGAGAAAGCAATTTTTAAAATAATAAATATTTAAATCAGAATAACAGAAAATATAGCAATAAAACAAAATCAAAGTGGGCGGGCAAAAAAGTCGTTCTAAAGATATGCATTCATGATTCTCTTTTATCACTTCATGTCGCACAGTTGCCACAACTTACACAACAAAAAATTAGATAGAATTTAAACTTACGCAACATACAGACAGATGGACACCAAACGCGCAAGAGGTGGATTTGGAAGCAGAAGGGTCCAAAATGGATAGAAAACTTGAAGTAGGTGGAAACTATTCAATGTCCAAACAAACACTCCATTCTCATTCATATAGATAACCATCGGTCCGTCTTAACCGATATCAGCATTTAACTGAAGTCGTGCGAACTGCCCTAATAAGTCATCCACTCCACTTTCGGCAGCTCAGATAGACGTAAAATATCCACAAACAAATCTAATTTAAAAAAATTAATTTAAAAAAATGGTTGGATAGAATGAAAGCATTTTTTTTTTGAATAATGCGTTTATTAATCACTTTTAAGTTTTTGAATGCAACACGAAATGAAATAAAATAATTATTTCCGATCCGTTCTAGTTTACCATATGTCGTATACGCATTTGATTTGCATGAGATCCATAGATGTGAGTCGTTGGAAGGCACTTTCGAATGAGCGGACCAACCCAACGTCCTCCGACGGTCGGAACAACCGGTGAGATGACGAGGAAATAAAAAGAATCTCCCCTGGATGGATGCCGCTCGGGTCGAAATTCGAGTCCACCGCCACTCAATTTTGGCGCTCTCGTCTCCCTTCCTCCTCCCCACCCCCCTCTACGATCTCGGTGGTTGGGCCGCACGCGCATCGATCCCATTTCCCCGCCAGAGCCGACGTCGGAAGGGTCGAGACCGTTTCGCGTCCCCCGATCTACGCGAAAAGTAGCCCGCGTACTCCTCCAGGCGTCCCTCCGACAGAGTGTGGCCCCCCGAAGCGTGTGTGTGTGGAGGAGTGAGCTCCGGTTTTGTCGAGTGTGTGTTGTTGTGTGTGCGAGAAAGCGGGGTGGCATGGCCGGCCCTCCGCCATCTTGGCAGCTGCAGCGAAGCTGACGACACCGAGATGCCTCCTCGATGGTGAAACATGCATCGGCTGCTGATGGCGCTTGTCTTCTGCTGCGCGCTCCCGGGATTACTCGAGGCCACCCAGAAGAAGAGAGGTGAGTCCTCATTCACACTTCCAGGGGCTGGGCAGCGTTCAATCTGCTGCGCTCCCATTCGGTGTGTTGCCTTCGAAACGTCTCTTTCCGCCGTCTCGCTCGAGCAAGTGACGTTCATTCGAAACACCTCCCTCCAAAGCAAATGTTACAACTCTTTTCGCGTTCTGTGTTTCCCAGAGTTCCGTCGTGACTCGCCCACAGCTCTAGCAACCTGCGAGTTGTAGGCGGGTTCCCTGTTTGCCCTCTTCTGTGCCAGTGAAACGTTCGTTGTGTGCTTCCAAGCGAAACCCATTGCACCCCCAATTCGACACGAAAAGAAGTTTGTGTGAGATCGCTTCTTATCTTCTGAACAGTCGATAGGTGGTGCATGCAACAAACCATACTTAAAATAATTGATTGTCTTTGAAATAACAAGTATTTCACATTGCTTTGTGTTGGATAATGGATAGAGTTAAGGATCTAATAAAGGACAGAAAAAGTTGAATATAGAACCTGCCAACGTCCTGTATCGTTATCATGCGTTATATCGCTCTCATTATCATTCGTCCTACTATAGGACTAGACGTGCCTGATGGGTAGCTCTCTCTCACCCTCGGCCATTTCAAATCACCCTTTTGATGGGGTAAAATGTTTGTCATCGAAGCTTCCAGTGATCACTGTTATTTATCAATTGTTTCCCACTTCCTTCAGATCAACTCAGAAACGTAATTAGATCAGGGGGTTAAGAAACAAAGGTCCGAGCTCGTGATGTATCACACCTCTGCCCTCGACTTGGAGATAATCAGGGAGAACTCCGTGATTTAAGTATAGAAAGGCCAAAGGGTGATCCAGAAGAGGGAAAATCAAATAAGGGATCACTGGTGTTTGATTTTCAATTACGGAGAAGACACGGTTTTCTATATTCCTGAATCTTTCTAAACTTAACTTAAGCGATCGTGACGATATCAGCGTCACATTCTTAGGCAGGTGTTCAAAGAACGCAACACAACGGGCTGTTAACAGTCGGTGGAATCATCTGAGATGGGATCATTTCGTTCATCCAAAGGTTCCTAATGATGTCGATGGCCGCAGTCAATCGCACGCGCTAGGTATTCTAATAACCCGATCCTTTGTAAGTATTTGAATGAACGTCGCACCTCAGCAACAGGCTACGGACGACGCAGAGGGATCAAACCCGAAGGGAAAAATCCGAGGACACCACCACTGTTAAATGGCCACGCTTGTGTTGGCACCCCACTCTTCAAACTTCCATATCACGCCAAGGAGAGGAAATCTGAGGCCACGGCAGATTTCGCCCCCCCCCCACTGTACACGACGGTCTAGGGTTGGCAACGGTTGCTTATCCGATGTTCTCTCGACCGGGCTCCCCCCCTCCCCCAGACACATCATGGGGACGCATTTCTTTCCGTCCAATTTCTGAACGAAGTTGATTGACTCTGGGGCCACAGCAGAACCACTAAACCAAGTGGGATGACTTTGTTTACATTACTAATAGTATCGGTATCCTAGAATAGAAGCCCTTTTGAATTTCACACTAGTATTGAAGCCTTTTCCCTTTTGCACTTTAACCCTTCTTTGCATGATTTTTTCTTTATTGGTGAAATAAATCAAGGTGATATAATTCATGTTCAAAATCAAAGGAAAAGTGGTTAAAAAAAATCTTAGTATATATTTATAGTATAAATTTAGCAAAAAACAATAGGATGGTATCATGTGGTATTTTTTTAATTAAACGCAAACTTTTTCAGAAATTGCTCTAAAAATAACAGAAACACATGTTACAAACCTTTCTTCCACTCATTTTCACTTTTTTAGCAATAGAAACTCAAATATAATAAAACAAAATTAAAAACGAAATCATACGTTTATTGCAACTACAACAAACAGCGCAATGACAACTTCAAGCTCGTTTTACTGATAGTGACGCTTATTTTTGACAGCTATATATATATTTTTTTATGCAATGGACATTAAAAAGGTATCCAGACACGATCAACTTAAAGTGAACTTGTTCTATTATATAATTTTTGGGCATTCAATGTTATGATGGAAATTTCCACCATTATGCAAAGAAGGGTTAAATCGTGATGAATACCTTAAAAATCCCGTGGCGGTCTGTACTATAACAGCCCTCGTGGTCAAAAAATTAAAATATTTAACTGCGCATCGAGTCCGTATGAATCGAAGCAGTCGCCTGTTTTTCATTCGAAATGATCAGAAACAGTTGTTTTTTTAAAAAAAGTTTTCAATTTTTCCAAAAAAAAAAAAAACCACTTTAAAAAACTATCCAGAAAATATTTATTTGGGAAAAAAAAGGTAAATAGGCAACAACAAAATTGTTTTTCCATTTATTTCAACTCAACACTACCTACAAAACATTATAAAGTTGGTAAGAATAAAAATACTTATAATGACAAGTCATGATTACACAATTTCTTCAAAACAACGAAGCAAAATAAGAAAGTTTACAAAATTTCTGTTTATGGAAAAAAAAAAGCTTGTGTCCTCGATCTCTGAATATCGGGAGCTTCCGCAAAATTGATCCATCAGTAGCGATACAGATCTCAGGTTTAGGAAATCGTAAGTGAACCAAAATATACCTTCCGTGTGTTTCTAAACCTCAAGATTGCTTCTGTTGACCTAAAAAAGGATTCAATATAATTAAAATTTCATAAGAAATGAACGAAAAAAAAAAAGATACACTTTCAGATTCACACCAGAAACGAGTCTTGCAACCACGTGTTGTAGTTGGGGGACCTCTAATCAGTGTTGGCGGGAAGATACTTTATCGGTTGTGCAGATAAACTACCTCTGACGTCATAGTTTCCGTCATTTTCAGTCCAATGGTGAATTCATTTTGATATTTTTTCGTAAAAAAGAGATTAAACAATATTTTTTTAAAGAATTTTACATTCCACAGGGGGTAATGTTTACATGCCCTGCAACAGCTTTTCCCACACAACTGCTTCTCGTTACCCGATTCTACGGAATATTTGCAGTGTATTTGGGGGGCATCGAAACATGAACCGAAGCTGTGTTTCATGAATAAGTGATCGCATAGTTTGGGTGCGTGTCTGGTTCGCAAGCACTCGCAAAGACTTTTCAGCTCACGATAATTAAAGCAGGATGACAGCTCAGTTTTAAACATTACAGTTATTTAATTTAGCGTATTTATTACTTACAAGATGGACGCAAATCTGTAAGGAGGTCGACGAATCCCTGACCTCGTAAGAGCTCCGACGCATTCGCTTCGAATAGCGTCATCCGACTGCAGAACAACACACGTGAAACGTGGTATAGGGTCAGAACAATACGTCAGCTTTCCTTCAGACATTAGGTCCCATTGAAACATTAGAGGCCATTAAAACATTGGAGCCTATTGAAACATTAGATCCCACTGAAACATTAGGTCCCATTGAAACATTAGGGGCCATTGAAACATTAGGGGCCAGTAAAACATTGGGGCCTATTGAAACATTAGATCCCACTGAAACATTAGGTCCCATTGAAACATTAGGGGCCATTAAAACATTGGGGCCTATTGAAACATTAGATCCCACTCAAACATTGGATCTCATTGAAACATTATGTCCCAGGGGTCTGTACTTTGAAAAAGCGAATTGATGCATAGAGTTAGTGTTGCCCGTGATGTTGATCCTTTTGGTTGGGTTGGCAGAGCTTGTCCAACTTCGCGCCATCCTACCCAAACCAAGCTTTATGTTTGGAAGAGCGACGGACTTGCGACCGGAGGGTTACGAATCCAACTGTCGTGTACACAGGAGGTCGGGGCCTCCTATGATCTCAAGTTGGAGTGGAGAGGTGCCAGTTCAGGTGTTGCCTCGTCATCTGAGAGTGGTTCAAAATAACGTGGTGGTGTCCTCGATTCTTTCCCTTCGGCGGTGGATCCCCGACCGTCGCCAATAGCCCACTGTGTTGCTCCAGTGTGACGTCAATTCAAATACCTACCTAGATGTTCAACAAACCCTCCCGAGCCAACTGAGCTTAAAATGGGTGGCAATTTTGCAAAGGAAAAATATCCATTGAGTGAGAGAGATGTAAAATATTACGTATAGAATATTCTCAAGAATTATTCTCCAGCGGGAGAATAATGGACAATTTTTTTTCGAAATGTATTAAAAATAAATTAATGACACGTATTTTTTAAATCTAAGAATGAATGCATGAGATGGACAAAAAAAAATCCCAATTTGAAACTCTATTCTACAGTAATTGCACGAATACTAAGGTTTTCCCATCTCGTTTTGTTAACAAAAATTTTCCCAAGCTAAACTTTTAGGTTTGGCAATTTTTCTTACCACATAAGCTATATCTTTCGGTACATATTAATTTAGCTATCTATTTAAGCACTTCTCTGTGTGAAAAGATTCCAGAAAATGGAGGACTAATGTTGGGAAACGAAGCATTGAGGCAGTATTGCCAACTCAGATTAAAAAAACCCAAATAAACACATTTCAGAAACAAAACTATTCGATTTCGTATTTTTGTATTACAAATTATAATTAGTGATTTTCTCCAAAATTTTTTTTAATTCTAACATTTTATTTGATGTTTATTGGCTAGAAAAACCATATTTTTGAGAACAAAATTCCTAGATTTTTACTTTACCAATAGCTTTTTAAACTGCTACAAATTTAGTATTAAATATACTTTTCCTAGTAATGAAAAATCTCCAAAAATTTAAAAACATTCATTAAAATAATCAAATTTAATGCTATTAGTTTTATGTAATGTTAGTATCTTAGTTCATACGGAAGAATTATTGTACATAAGTGAAATAACAAAATATTATGTCAGGCATGATAAATTAGTGTTATAATTTTGCAAAGCATGTTATTTTCCCTTTATTTCCATGTGATATAAATTGCAGATTTCCTTTTATGATGATAAAAATAGAAAAAACTTGCATGTTTTTTTCAATAAAAAATAACAGTTATACCTAATTTCTATAACACAGTGTTGATATGCCTACATATATTGTGAATGATACATAATATACAAGCTTCGTGTTCATTTCTGCAATCAATAAAATCAAACAGATTACAATTTTCTGAAAAATTATGTTTTTAAATAGAATATTCTCGAATATATTCTCCATATTTCAATCTTTCGAGAATATTCTCAGAATAGTCTCGTTCTTAGAGAATACTTTCTGCTCACATCTCTAGTCGTGCCTGTCAATGTAAAAATTCACTTAAAAGCAGATAATTATTTGGTTTCATCTCTGCGAAATCGTCGTGTCTCAGAAATCGTCCACAAAGCCATCTGGATAACGGCAGGGAAATTATATTTTATTGATTATTCTAATTTATAAATTTAAAATAAAATGTCCGGGATATCCAACCCGGAGGGGAAGATCGAGGACAACACCATATCATTTTAAACCATAGTTAGATGACCCTAGTCAGAGCTGGCACACCACTCTCCAAACTACCACGCCTTGTCCGCCAACGTGAGGACATTTGAGACAGATTGAACTTCTTTGTACACGACGGTCTTTGCTTGGATTCGTACTTGAAACCCTCCACTTGCTTCCTCTTTGTCCATCATACAAAATTGAAGATGCCGGGTTCAACTGTTATCGCGTTTCAAAATCAAGGGATCTCAAAGCTTATCTAAAAATTCGGATCGAAACACAAATCTACATTTTTAAATAGAAACGTCCTTGTTTTGTCTCTTTAGGTGAGCATTTCTTTTTCTTGCTTCTTTATCAAATATAGTTGATTTTTGCTTCTCTGTCAAATATCGTTGATTTTGGCTTCTCTGTTAAACATCTTTGCTTTTTGCTTCTCTATCAAATATCGTTGATTTTTGCTTCTCTGTCAAATATCGTTGATTTTTGCTTCTCGGTTAAACATCGTTGCTTTTTGCTTCTCTATCAAATATCGTTGATTTTTGCTTCTTTGTTAAATATCGTTGATTTTGGCTTCTCTGTTAAACATCTTTGCTTTTTGCTTCTCTATCAAATATCGTTGATTTTTGCTTCTTTGTTAAATATCGTTGATTTTGGCTTCTCTGTTAAACATCTTTGCTTTTTGCTTCTCTATCAAATATAGTTGATTTTTGCTTCTCTGTCAAATATCGTTGATTTTTGCTTCTCTGTCAAATATCGTTGATTTTTGCTTCTCTGTTAAACATCGTTGCTTTTTGCTTCTCTATCAAATACCGTTGATTTTTGCTTATCTATCAAATATCGTTGATTTTTGCTTCTCTGTTAAACATCGTTGCTTTTTGCTTCTCTATCAAATATCGTTGATTTTTGCTTCTTTGTTAAATATCGTTGATTTTTGCTTCTCTGTCAAATATCGTTGATTTTTGCTTCTCTGTTAAACATCGTTGCTTTTTGCTTCTCTATCAAATATCGTTGATTTTTGCTTATCTATCAAATATCGTTGATTTTTGCTTCTCCGTTAAACATCTTTGCTTTTTGCTTCTCTGTCAAATATCGTTGATTTTAACTTCTCTGTCAAATATCATTGATTTTTGCTTCTCTGTTAAACATCGTTGCTTTTTGCTTCTCTATCAAATATCGTTGATTTTTGCTTCTTTGTTAAACATCGTTGATTTTGGCTTCTCTGTTAAATATCGTTGATTTTTGCTTGTCTGTTAAATATCGTTGATTTTGGCTTCTCTATCAAATATCGTTGATTTTTGCTTCTCTGTTAAACATCGTTGCTTTTTGCTTCTCTATCAAATATCGTTGATTTTTGCTTCTCTGTTAAACATCGTTGCTTTTTGCTTCTCTATCAAATATCGTTGATTTTTGCTTCTTTGTTAAATATCGTTGATTTTGGCTTCTCTGTTAAATATCGTTGATTTTTGCTTGTCTGTTAAATATCGTTGATTTTTTCTTCTCTATCAAATATCGTTGATTTTCTCTGTTAAACATCTTTGCTTTTTGCTTCTCTATCAAATATCGTTGATTTTTGCTTCTTTGTTAAATATCGTTGATTTTGGCTTCTCTGTTAAACATCTTTGCTTTTTGCTTCTCTATCAAATATCGTTGATTTTTGCTTATCTATCAAATATCGTTGATTTTTTCTTCTCTGTTAAACATCTTTGCTTTTTGCTTCTCTATCAAATATCGTTAATTTTTGCTTCTCTGTCAAATATCGTTGATTTTTGCTTCTCTGTTAAACATCGTTGCTTTTTGCTTCTCTATCAAATATCGTTGATTTTTGCTTCTCTGTCAAATATCGTTGATTTTTAATTCTCTGTTAAACATCTTTGCTTTTTGCTTCTCTATCAAATATCGTTAATTTTTGCTTCTCTGTCAAATATCGTTGATTTTTGCTTCTCTGTTAAACATCGTTGCTTTTTGCTTCTCTATCAAATATCGTTGATTTTTGCTTCTCTGTCAAATATCGTTGATTTTTGCTTCTCTGTTAAACATCGTTGCTTTTTGCTTCTCTATCAAATATCGTTGATTTTTGCTTCTTTGTTAAATATCGTTGATTTTGGCTTCTCTGTTAAATATCGTTGATTTTTGCTTGTCTGTTAAATATCGTTGATTTTTGCTTCTCTGTTAAACATCGTTGCTTTTTGCTTCTCTATCAAATATCGTTGATTTTTGCTGCTTTGTTAAATATCGTTGATTTTGGCTTCTCTGTTAAATATCGTTGATTTTTGCTTCTCTGTTAAATATCGTTGATTTTTGCTTGTCTGTTAAATATCGTTGATTTTTGCTTCTCTGTTAAACATCGTTGCTTTTTGCTTCTCTATCAAATATCCTTGATTTTTGCTTCTTTGTTAAATATCGTTGATTTTGGCTTCTCTGTTAAATATCGTTGATTTTTGCTTGTCTGTTAAATATCGTTGATTTTTGCTTCTCTGTTAAACATCGTTGCTTTTTGCTTCTCTATCAAATATCGTTGATTTTTGCTTCTTTGTTAAATATCGTTGATTTTGGCTTCTCTGTTAAATATCGTTGATTTTTGCTTGTCTGTTAAATATCGTTGATTTTTGCTTCTCTGTTAAACATCGTTGCTTTTTGCTTCTCTATCAAATATCGTTGATTTTTGCTGCTTTGTTAAATATCGTTGATTTTGGCTTCTCTGTTAAATATCGTTGATTTTTGCTTCTCTGTTAAATATCGTTGATTTTTGCTTGTCTGTTAAATATCGTTGATTTTTGCTTCTCTGTTAAACATCGTTGCTTTTTGCTTCTCTATCAAATATCCTTGATTTTTGCTTCTTTGTTAAATATCGTTGATTTTGGCTTCTCTGTTAAATATCGTTGATTTTTGCTTGTCTGTTAAATATCGTTGATTTTTGCACGACACTTCCGGTTCCAATTGGAAGTTTGGAGAGCGGGATGCCAGCTCAGGCGGAGGTTGGTAGTCCTCGGATCTTTCCCTTGAGGATGGATCCCGGACCGCCACCAATAGCTCCCTGTGTTGCTCCAGTACGACGTTCATTAAGATACCTACCTTCCAGTTGCTCCATCGCTTCAGTGAAAAGAGACGAAAAAATAAAATAAATTCTGTTTTTCTTCTTAAAACTCGTGAGCTTAACGAACACAGCTTCCTGTGAAGAACCGGAAATTCTTTCGACTGAAATATGTCAGTGATAAAACTCGCGTCTCCATCATTTCAAAGAACATTCCTCGAACCTTTTTCAGTTCCATTTCATTCCTTTTGTGCGTTTTCAAATCTCGAAGGTTTTTTGACGTTGTTCTTCTTCCGTTCGGTTTTCTTGCCGAGTTCAAAGTGTGTTCGCGCCATTCGCAAACAGAAAAACGTATTTTTCGTTAATAGGTAGAAAAGGAAACGACGTCTCACCGCATTACTTTAATTCAGCTTCTAATATCATCCTTTTAACTCATTTATTGAATTGAGAACCATCAAGTGTTGTTCAATCCGAAGAAAACATGTTTTCCTCAGATATTTATTTGATGTCGTGGTTTATTGAAAGTTTTCCTCCCGTATATCCAATGCCATTTTGAGCAATTGTGTTTCGCACCGGAGCGTTTGAAGTCATCAACAGCAGAGAAGTCTCCTCTACGTAAACGGTTGAAGTCGGTTAGAAGAGCATCAACTGCAGAGTTGCGATGTTCAATCCAACGAAAGACCGTCGGGGTTAAAGTGGATGATGGGTGCACGTTCAATCAGCCGTGGCCTCAAATGTCCTCACGTGGGCGTGGGGTGCATCCTCGTCATGTGACCGTGGTTCGAATTGACGTAGATCTTTCAATTCGGGGGCTGATCCCGGATCGTCGCCAATAGTCCGTTGTGTTGCCCCAGTGAGACGTTAATTATGTTCCTACGTGCCTCTGCAAGCTCACATATCGATTTCTATCGAGCGGCCAGTGACTTGACCGTCTTGGATTTGTGAGTAAACTGACGAAACGTGTCTCATTCAATAACAGAACATTATATTGCGTTGTTAATAAAAAAAAGAAACGTTTTGCGATGAGTTGGAAACGTTTGGCGGAACGTGCGAAAATTCGAGTCTTTGGGTCGCGCCGATTTATGGAGGGTAGAAGAACGCGAATATCTATATAAATAAGAATGGAGTGTTTGTTTGTACATTCAATATTTTCGACCCATTTCAAGTTTTCTATCCGTTTTGGACCCTTCTGATGCCGAATCCGCCTTTTTCTCGTTTGGTGTCTGTCTGTCCGTCCGTCTGTCTGTCTGTTTGTCTGTCTGTATGTTGTGCCCTATACACGTCCACGCGGTTTAAGATATTTTCATGAAAATTTGCATACGGTGAGTACTTATCTTCATTTAGTGAGTGGCATTGGTTGCGAAAGTCTGTCTGTCCGTCTTTCTGTTCTATGCTCGATTTTGTGTTTGTGTGTTTGTGTAGACATCACATGAATTGTATTCCAGATATTTGATTGCATTGTATTTTATTTTATACATTATCTATTAGTTTAGTGAATGCAGTATTAAACATTTCTTTATTGTTATATTTAGTTGAGTTTCATGCTAAAACACCTGAGTAAGTATACTTAAATCAACCATAATTTGGTAGTTTTGGAAAAATTGGAATGTCTATTGAATATTACGATTACTTCGATTGCTTTACCAGTACTGCTGAAAAAGTAATTATTCTTCAAAAAATTATATTTTTTTTTATGGAATTTCATCTCTGATACTTCATTTATTTCGAGTCTTATTTTTATTCTTTCCGCAATGAAAACGATTTCCGAATATTTGGAACAGACGATATTTTTCAATGGAACGAGAATGAACAAGATCGCGCGAGCAGTGATATTTTTTTCTGGTTCTTTCGCTCTGAATTAATTTCACATTTCTAAATTTTGTACACTTTTAGTTGTAAGTTGTGGCAACTGTGCGAGATCAAGAGATAAAATTGAATCACAAATTAATATCTTTGGAACAATTTTTTGCGACATCTTTTATTTTGTTTTACTTCACTGTTTCCTGTTTTAAATATTTATTATTTTAATAAATGTGTTTTCCTTCTCATCACACGCAACAGCACCACAAAGTATTAGACTTAAAAATGTTAGGTAAGTCAGTATAAATTTTCAGTAAATTTTAAGTGTAGTTATGCCATTATTGAAAGAATAATGCCGTTATTTAAATAATAATGCCGTTATTGAAAGAATAATAATGTTTATTAATTCAAACTGGAACTTTTTCCATTAAAAAATTCGTTGTAATAATGACAGGAGAAGATTGCAAAATTTCACAATGTCGCATACCGGAGGCAAGAGTGCCACAAGTAAAAAAATATTGTTTTGTTGACTATGAGTGCGAGAGCACTCGCCGTAAATCGTAATTTTAATTAATTGAGTTGAACATGATAAGAACTTAAGGGAATTTAAAATCTTCCTATAAATCGTCTTTTATAGTAGTAACCTTAGTATCACCTTTCGTCATTTTGTAGCTTTGTCATACAGCAATTGTGCGATGTATGTGAAATGTATTACATGAATGGATATGCATGTGTAGGATTTGTGTCCAAAGTAAGTTGTAGAAAAGATGGCGAAAGATGTTAAAATAATTTTTTATTCTACAAAAAACGTAAGTCATTATGTATTTTGATTATCTCTTCAATCTAGAGTAAACCAATTCAAACCGAGTAAGGTCGGGTATTTTGCTAGTAGTAAATATAATGACGTAATTATCAAATCGTTTCCACTTGCATCATAAATATAAAAATTATCGGTTTATCTATATAAATAAGAATGGAGTGTTTGTTTGTACATTCAATATTTTCGACGCATTTCAAGTTTTCTATCCGTTTTGGACCCTTCTGATGCCGAATCCGCCCTTTTCTCGTTTGGTGTCTGTCTGTCTGTATGTTGTGCCCTATACACGTCCACGCGGTTTAAGATATTTTCATGGAAATTTGCATACAGAGAGTACTTATCTTGATTTAGTGAGTGGAATTGGTTGCGAAAGTCTGTCTGTCCGTCTTTCTGTTCTATGCTCGATTTTGTGTTTGTGTAGGCATCACATGAATTGTATTCCAGATATTTGATTGCATTGTATTTTATTTTATACATTTTCTAATAATTTAGTGAATGCAATATTAAACATTTCTTTATTGTTATATTTAGACGAGTTTCATGCTAAAACACCTGAGTAAGTATACTTAAATCAACCATAATTTGGTAGTTTTGGAAAAATTGGAATGTCTATTGAATATTACGATTACTTCGATTGCTTTACCAGTACTGCTGAAAAAGTAATTATTCTTCAAAAAATTATATTTTTTTTTATGGAATTTCATCTCTGATACTTCATTTATTTCGAGTCTTATTTTTATTCTTTCCGCAATGAAAACGATTTCCGAATATTTAGGACAGACGATATTTTTCAATGGAACGAGAATGAACAAGATCGCGCGAGCAGTGATATTTTTTTCTGGTTCTTTCGCTCTGAATTAATTTCACATTTCTAAATTTTGTACACTTTTAGTTGTAAGTTGTGGCAACTGTGCGAGATCAAGAGATAAAATTGAATCACAAATTAATATCTTTGGAACAATTTTTTACGACATCTTTTATTTTGTTTTACTTCGCTGTTTCCTGTTTTAAATATTTATTATTTTAATAAATGTGTTTTCCTTCTCATCACACCCAACAGCACCACAAAGTATTAGACTTGAAAATGTTAGGTAAGTCAGTATAAATTTTCAGCAAATTTTAAGTGTAATGCCGTTATTTAAAGAATAATGCCGTTATTTAAAGAATAATGTCGTTATTGAAATAATAATAATGTTTAAAAATCCAAACTAGAACTTTTTCCAACATTAAAAAATTCGTTGTAGTAATGACAGGAGAAGATTGCAAAATTTCACAATGTCGCATACCGGAGGCAAGAGTGCCACAGGTAAAAAAATATTGTTTTGTTGACTATGAGTGCGAGAGCACTCGCCGTAAATCGTAATTTTAATTAATTGAGTTGAACATGAAAAGAACTTAAGGGAATTTAAAATCTTCCTATAAATCGTCTTTTATAGTAGTAACCTTAGTATCACCTTTCGTCATTTTGTAGCTTTGTCATACAGCAATTGTGCGATGTATGTGAAATGTATTACATGAATGGATATGCATGTGTAGGATTTGTGTCCAAAGTAAGTTGTAGAAAAGATGGCGAAAGATGTTAAAATAATTTTTTATTCTACAAAAAACGTAAGTCATTATGTATTTTGATTATCTCTTCAATCTAGAGTAAACCAATTCAAACCGAGTAAGGTCGGGTATTTTGCTAGTAGTAAATATAATGACGTAATTATCAAATCGTTTCCACTTGCATCATAAATATAAAAATTATCGGTTTATCTATATAAATAAGAATGGAGTGTTTGTTTGTACATTCAATATTTTCGACGCATTTCAAGTTTTCTATCCGTTTTGGACCCTTCTGATGCCGAATCCGCCCTTTTCTCGTTTGGTGTCTGTCTGTCTGTCTGTATGTTGTGCCCTATACACGTCCACGCGGTTTAAGATATTTTCATGGAAATTTGCATACAGAGAGTACTTATCTTGATTTAGTGAGTGGAATTGGTTGCGAAAGTCTGTCTGTCCGTCTTTCTGTTCTATGCTCGATTTTGTGTTTGTGTAGGCATCACATGAATTGTATTCCAGATATTTGATTGCATTGTATTTTATTTTATACATTTTCTAATAATTTAGTGAATGCAATATTAAACATTTCTTTATTGTTATATTTAGACGAGTTTCATGCTAAAACACCTGAGTAAGTATACTTAAATCAACCATAATTTGGTAGTTTTGGAAAAATTGGAATGTCTATTGAATATTACGATTACTTCGATTGCTTTACCAGTACTGCTGAAAAAGTAATTATTCTTCAAAAAATTATATTTTTTTTTATGGAATTTCATCTCTGATACTTCATTTATTTCGAGTCTTATTTTTATTCTTTCCGCAATGAAAACGATTTCCGAATATTTGGGACAGACGATATTTTTCAATGGAACGAGAATGAACAAGATCGCGCGAGCAGTGATATTTTTTTCTGGTTCTTTCGCTCTGAATTAATTTCACATTTCTAAATTTTGTACACTTTTAGTTGTAAGTTGTGGCAACTGTGCGAGATCAAGAGATAAAATTGAATCACAAATTAATATCTTTGGAACAATTTTTTACGACATCTTTTATTTTGTTTTACTTCGCTGTTTCCTGTTTTAAATATTTATTATTTTAATAAATGTGTTTTCCTTCTCATCACACCCAACAGCACCACAAAGTATTAGACTTGAAAATGTTAGGTAAGTCAGTATAAATTTTCAGCAAATTTTAAGTGTAATGCCGTTATTTAAAGAATAATGCCGTTATTTAAAGAATAATGTCGTTATTGAAATAATAATAATGTTTAAAAATCCAAACTAGAACTTTTTCCAACATTAAAAAATTCGTTGTAGTAATGACAGGAGAAGATTGCAAAATTTCACAATGTCGCATACCGGAGGCAAGAGTGCCACAGGTAAAAAAATATTGTTTTGTTGACTATGAGTGCGAGAGCACTCGCCGTAAATCGTAATTTTAATTAATTGAGTTGCACATATAAACAACTTAAGAAAGGGAATTCCAAATCTTCCTATAAATCGTCTTTTATAGTAGTAACCTTAGTATCACCTTTCGTCATTTTGTAGCTTTGTCATACAGCAATTGTGCGATGTATGTGAAATGTATTACATGAATGGATATGCATGTGTAGGATTTGTGTCCAAAGTAAGTTGTAGAAAATATAAAGATGGCGAAAGGTGTTAAAATAAATTTGTACTCTACAAAAATCGTAAGTCATTATATATTTTGATTATCTCTTCAATCTAGAGTAAACGAATTCAAACCGAGTAAGGTCGGGTATTTTGCTAGTGGTTATATATATGTATGTAGCGAAAATAGAATTCCATTTACTCTCAAGAGAACGCTCGAAACAAGCGTTTCACTTTTCCCCCTAGGTGCTGACGTCATCCCCGTACGTTATGCAGGATAATTTTGCGGAACGTTTATCCCATACCGCCGGACACGTAACCTTGATCGCCCGTCCAATCAGAGGATACAACGGGGAAGAAAATTTAATATACGGGAAATCGTTCCTATGTTAAAACTTTTTCAAAGTGGTTAAACGGGGCCACGCTTTTAAAGTAATGGAGCTACGTGTGGAAGGCACTCGTTCGAAATGGGTGTTTCCAGGTGTGAAATATTATGAGGGGTGTAGAAAGGTTGAAATATTCTTCATTTCACATCTGTTTCGTGTTCCTGGAGATATTTGTAGCCTTTTCTATCATTTGTCAAATGATAGAAATTCGAAAATAATTTCCAACTCTTTTCCTTCAATCACGTGGTGTTGTCCTCTGATCTTTCCCTTCGGAAGTTGATCCCGGACCCTCGTCAATAGCCCGCTGTGTTGCTTCAGCACGACGCTAATTAAAACACCTACCACCCTAGTAGATAGTTATGTAGGTCGATATTTTAATTAACTCCGTACTGGACCAACTCAACACGCTATTAACGACGGTCCGGGATTAACTTCCAAGGGAAAGATCCGAGGACAACACCACGTCATTTTGAACCACGGTCAGATGACGAGACAACACCTGAGCTTGCATCTCGCTCTCCAAACTTCCACACCACACCAACGCAAGGATATTTGAGGCCACTACGGGTTTAAGGTGCACCAGCCCCCTTATAAATAAAAGAAGACATCACACCCAAACCACAATGCAGGTATTCCACGCTAAGGATAGCTGATTTTTCCAAGCATCGTTTGAATTTCCAACGAGGGGGCTTGTTGTGGGCGCATTCGATTGCGTTCTCTGTGCTGCAGTCGAACTGTTCGTGCGGGAGGGACCGCGGCTAATCACCTGAAGCGGGAGCGACAATGCGTGACTAATGAGTGCTGATTCGAATCGAATGAGTCACTTTCTGTGGAGATGCTTAATGGACCGAGGGGACGGCCATCGCACTCCTATTTCCTGCCACGGAAGAGTAACACCACGGGGTAGCGAGTTCGAATCCAACCCATGACCGTCACGTACACAGGGATGCTGTGGACGTTAAATCTGCCGTGGCTCCCAACGTTTTCTCATTGGCGTGATGTGGAAGTTTGGAGAGTTGGGTTCCACCTTAGGTGTGACCTCGTCACCTGAATGTGTTTCAAATTGCCGTGGTGTTGTACTCGGATACTTCTCTTGGGGTTCGATCTCATACTAGGGATGCGACATCGATGTCGATGTTTTCAGAACATCGATGTTTTTAAAAACATCGATATTTTTAACATCGATGTATTGGAGTCGATGTTTTTGTAACATCGATGTTTATTTTTGCCGATGTTTCTACGTTGTCGATGTTTTGTTTTTAATGAAAAACGTATCGTTATAAAATAGTTAAAATTAACAAAGTAGCATAATTTTAATAATCAGCAAATTGAACATACTTATGGATCAAAGCGGCCAAGAGGTAAGAGCCTGAAAAGTAGGGATGCGACATCGATGTCGATGTTTTCAAAACATTGATGTTTTATAAAAACATCGATGTATTGGAGCCGATGTCGCATTACTAGTTAAACTAGCTAAACCAGTTTTAAGAAATGGGGAAAAAAGTTTAAATACACTGAATTTTAAATACATCGATGGGTTTGCTGTCGATGTTGGATGTCATGGATGTTTGTAAGCGTATGGTGTAGAGGCGGCTGGTGCACCTTAAACCTGTCGTGGCCGAAAGTCCTCACGTTGGGTTGGCGTGATAGTTTGGAGAGTGGGGTGCCAGCTCAGGTGTTGCTTCGTCATCTGACCGTGGTTCTAAATAACGAGGTGTTGTCCTCGGATCTTTCCCTTAAGGGACTGATCCCGGACTGTCGTCAATAACCCGTTGTGTTGCCCTAGTACGACGTTAACTAAAAATTACCAGTTAATTTACCAGTATTAATTGAAAATCAAGTTTACCATTATCAAGTAAAATCAAGAAAATCAATCCAATAATATTATATTATTAATATGTCTCGAAATTTTTTTTTAAAAATAATTAAAATATAATATTTATGTTTAAACTTACTTTTTATTTCTTCTCATGATATAAATAATTTATAAATATTTGATTGACGAAGAAATAGAGAATATTTAAACTATTTAATTTTTCATAACTTACATTTTGTAAGGGAACACGTAAAACTCATTGGTAATAATAATAATGATAATTGATCATAATGTTGCTACTCGGTGTTTGGCAACTTCAGAATTAATTTTTACTCTTTCAGTTTGATTTACAATTCTGTGTTTGCTTATTTGAGCTGACAGCGAGATGTCGCGGTCATATTTAAGGATTTGCCAGTATTATAAAAAGTGTCCTTTTTGTAACTAAATCATTATCGTCTTTCTCGATATTTTTCAAGTCTTGTCGAATTTTTGTATTTCAGAATATATTCAGTAAGGCAAAATTCAACACGTTTGCACGTATTATTTTTTTCAGAATTCTGCATGTTTCCAAGGTTTGGAATATCGGTTCTGTTTGTATTTATGCGTTGCAGTATATTACCTATTGAAGATATATTATTTAGATTTTAAAGATTGATTTCTTTATTTCCAGCAAACCTGCTTGCCGATATACAATATTAGAGATCGCTTACAAATGTCTCCGCCTGCTTCTAGTTCCTGTTTGTTTTCTTGAATAAATAATGAAATAGAGTAAATTTAGGGATAGTTTAAGAAACCTCTTGAGGAAAAAGGGATTTTTGGATTAATTTCATTTTTTTTCGACGCGTTCTTTGTGCTACTCGAGTGCGATGTAGATCCAACTTGAGCCCACGGCGAGATGGTGTAATGCAGCCAAGGTTGTGGAACATTTCTCAAGTGAATGTCAACAGAGAACTCTCAAATGATATTTAGGGAATGGTTGGAGTTTCTGAGACAAAGGAATAGCTTAACTTTGGTGCACAAATCTAACTTTTTTTTCTATTTATTTTATAATTAATAACTATATTTTGATTCTAAAGGTTCACCAGAAGACACCAGAGTTTTTACTTAACACATATTTTTAAATTTTCTATCAAACATTGTTAAAAACAAGAAATAACAATATTTACTACCATTATTTTTGTTTTTAACAATGATTGTTTGAACATTTCAATGGAAAAATTTTGAAAGGGTGCTTGGTTAATAAGTTTTATTTGTCTGGAATTTTCCTGAAAAATGTCGGGAATTATAATCGAATCTGTCTGGACTTGTATTTTTAGGTCTGGTATAAATGTATTAATGAAGGCTTTCTAATTTACACATTAAACATCCCCCGCCCTCTCCGTGTGCTTTTGGAGACTGTTTGGGTCCGAAGTTTATGACGTGTTTCGGATTTTTCTCATTTATACCACTTTTTGAGAATTGAGAACATTTTAATATTTCATGAGCATGTTTTTGGTTTAAAGTCTTCTCGACGGGAGAGGCAAACATTACCAATAAGGAAGCAAATAATATTTTTAGTCCTCCTTAGACCAAACCTCCTTAAAACGTTTATGGCTGGGGGACCTCCAAACTTAAAAGTAAACAGTAATTGAGAGTCAACATCAATCGGCTCTCGTACAATACATTATAATATGTAAATTTACTTTTGATAAGTGTAATAGTATAAGTGTCATAGGGTGGAAACTATTTGTAGGTCTTCTAGGTAGCAGATTAAGCATTCTTAGTTCTACATTCCTGCCGTGCGTTTCATGTTCTTGTGGTGTGTGTGTGTGGACTACAATTCAGAAAATGCCTTAAGAACACACTGAAATGACTTGAAATTAATTTTGAAGTACTAAATAATAATAGTATTCTACATAAGTAATGGAATGGCAAATTGGGACTTTTCTTAATGACTTTCGAAAGCACTTGGCTTAAAGAAGAAATTCATTAACTGACATCTTTTTATAAATGTGTTTTGACATTAAATGCTGATATTCGTGGTAAACAATTAATATTTGTGATTTCAACTTCCGAAGGAGCTTTTTAAAGTTCATACACTTCATATGGGCAAACAAGTACGCAAAATACATTTCTAAAACGCGAAAAAATCATAATTGAAGAGAAAAAGGGTTGTGATAGGCAAATAAAACAAACACCTTGTCAAACACAAATGCGAAGTGGGAAAAATATCGTTGAAAAATATTCACATATCGTTATTCGTCTCCAATTCTAAATATAAGCATGACAATCTTCAAAACGTTCATAACAGAGTATGTTATAGCATTCATTTCACTCTTCACCTTTCTCATTGAGCTGCGGTAGCTCAGTCAGTAGAGCGTCGGACTCGCATCGGAAGGGTTGTGGGTTCTGTCCTCGACGGAGCCTGCAATTCTGATGGTTGCGAGATCGGCGCTTGGACCTGGCTAAAGACCGTCGTGTTCGCTAATGGTGGCTGGGGCACGTTAAATAGGTCGTGGTCACAAAGTCCGCCATGTTCCCATACCAAATCAATACCTCTGGGGGTACCTGATCAGGGAGTTATCGGCCTCTGATTGGGATCTAAATTACGATATGGGTGTGTGAAAGGGACCTTCCTGTAAAACGGATGTGTCATGCATGAAGAAGTCCAACCCTCCTGGGCAATGGCACCCCCAATTGGGCCATATATGGCCCGCACGACAACAACAACCTTTCTCATTTGTCTGGACAGTGGACCACTGGAAAACTGTTTTATGGAGCGCTACCAGTCGGATAGGCTTGCTTGGGTTTGGCGAATGCCACGCGAACGTCTGTTACCCGAGCCGTTCCAACTGTCACGTTCGGTGGTGGTGTACTTTTTTGTGGGTGTTTTTCGTGGTAGGGCTTGGCAGAGGTGTAGAAAATGTTTCAGAGGCTCAATATTTCCCCACAACACAATTTGTTTTGTCCGAAATTTCCCCGAAAACATCCCCGTATTTTCATTCTAGTTTAAGCGACTATTTGAGTACAATGTTGATGATTCAAAACTCTCCTTAAGAGACTATTACTTTCAAATTAAAATCAACTATTATTTATTCCAATAAATTTTTTTTTTACATTGATGGATTCTATTAGTTGTCATCAAGAAATGTCAGCCTTCCTGTCTCTTTGTGAAGGTTGTCAATTAGATTTAGCTTACAGGTAGGCCGAATTTTTTCCAATGTGTGGGTCGCGCGAATTTTAAAATTCAATGTAGTACATTTAAAGATGAATTTAATTATTATTCTTTTCTTTAGAATGGCACAACCATAAAAGATTCTAAATTTATTTTTTCCGTGCTTCGGTTTGATTTTACGGAGGAACGATTTCAGCAGAAGAACAAAACAAAAAAGTTTTAACTGTAGTTTTGTAGTTCTTTTTCCATCTCCTAGACTGTAAAAGATAAAGTAAAAATTTCAACGGATTTGAGATCTGCGGAAAATTTTACATCATATGGATACCTAAATATTTGATTTTCTTTGAATAAATAATTCTTATAGTGAAACTTTTATATTTTTTCCAATACGAATTTGACCTTGATCGTGTTCGAGAAATCACAGATTACATTTCTTGCGGTCAAACGATTCCAGCAACAAATAAAAAAAATTTGACTGGCAATGTTTAGTTATTTTTTTTGTACAATGGGGATCGTCAAAGATGGATTAAAAATTTCAACGGATTTGAAATCTGCGGAACATTTTACATCAGACAATAATTATATAGTGGCAAATTTGTTGTCTTAAAAACGAAACACGAACTACGATTGAGTTCGTCAAATGATTTAAATGGAACTGTAATTGAAAACGAAACAAATTCTAAAAGAAATTTCACATGAACAAAAATTGAACTACAAAAGTTTCTCAGTAATTGAAACGATTGGCTTTTCTTTTGGGAATCATTTAAGAAGATCCATTAAGATGTTAGTATTTCTGAAGTAGACCCATTTCAGTATCTCCTCTAATCGACTGAAAAAGGAGGAAAATGGTGGAATCGTTTCCCGTAACAGCTGAAAATTATCAACAGGCTGTTGAATTCGCGTTTTGGCAGATGAGACGTATTAGTATAGAAGTTTGTGTGAGGGAATTATTAAGCCTTGTGTTGAGGAATATTTTATGTCAGTACCATAAGACACCGATTGTGAAACTTTATTTAACATATCAGAGACCCAATAGAGTTCTTTAAGGCTGCTTTAAATGTTTAAAATTGAACCGCATTTCTAGTTCGTGGAGAAACAAATCGAACTGCACGATTTGTGGAAAATTCCATCCTACTCTGCAGAAACTCCGAATACACAAAATGCTAAGAGCGACAAAACCACTTCCGCTCAAGACGATATATGAGCTAATGTTTCCACACATACGGGTGTTTTGTTGCGAACACTCATGGTTCTCTTAAGGGGTGAGGATTTAAAAAATCTGCAAGAATCGATTCCCAAAGGTCTTAGACAGCACTGCGAAAAAGGTCAGTAAGGAAGGGAAAATTTAAGCATTCCTCATTGGGTGGTTCAAGCACAAATACTTGTGAACACAAAATCTACCTCTCTCATGTCTATCGCTGTAATTTTGATATTCTTAAACAGTCTACAATTTGTCAAACCGGTCATACAACAACTGTGTTAAGATGATTTGTCAGATATGGGGATATATTTACCTTGGCCCCATAGAACTGCTAATAGGTAAGTTAATGACCGGGAGACTGAAGACTCAAATCTGGTCTTACAGCTGTAGAAACCGAGTTAGGTTGGACGACTTAGGGTCGCACGAGAGCCCGTAATCAGAGAACCTTTTGTGTATGTCAGCTACAGATATACGAATTTCACATCTGTGGGAATTAGAGAGCCCTGCAGAAAAACAGTCAAAAAAAAGAACTGGAAGAGGCGTACGAAAGTCATTTTTTTGGAGACTCTTAGCAGAGACAGTGATGGTCGATACATCGTATCATTGCCATGGATAAGAAGGGCACCCTGATAATAAGACTGTTGCCGAGCGAAGGCTGAAATCAACTGTGAAGACTAAGAAATTAGAGTCGAATTGAAGATTATGAGGAAGTCTTTAATCAATGGCTTGGTGACCGAATAATTGAAGAAGTGAAGCCCGACGAACTAGAGAAGACAAGTTGCCATTATCTACCACACACAGCAGTCGTCAAAGAGCATTTAACGACGACCCTAAGTCCCGTTTTCAATGCTTCTGCTAAAGAAACTCTCGTTAAACAACTATTTGGCCAAGGGCCCAAACTACGTTGAATTAATTCCCAGCATTTTGAATAAGTTTCGTTTGAACAAGTATGGGGTAGTAGCAGACATTCTTCGAAAGGCTTTTTTGCAAGTAGGAATAAAGGAGACAGGTTGCGACTTCCTCAGGTTTCAGTGTCGGGAGGGTGGCGACTCGGATAAAATGGGAATTTTCAGACATCGTCGAGTAGTTTTCAGGGAGCCCATTTCTTTCAAGAGCTACTCTTAATCCCGGGAAAGTGCTTAAAACTGTGACGTACATCGCAAAACTAAGTCTTTGCAGAACAATTTTTCCTTAATTTTATCAAAATTTTGGCTTTTCCAATTATAAGTTAGGATGTTCTGCATTGCAAAGCGCGCTCCTTGCCACACCTCCTCTAGCTACAGAACCACCCACAATTACACTTTAGAAACATCTTCTATGTCAATGACAAAATATTTAACTTCACAAGTTAGAGACCAGAATTCTGAAAATTTGCCTTGGTTTTAAATAAAGTAAGGTAATTGATTTTCATGTTTCATTATAAATATGTTATACATATTTAGCCAATAATTGTGTTTTTTACGTCTGTTTTTGACTTGACTGCAGTTTTCTAAATTCGGACAAAATGCCTGCTTGGAGTTGTTGCAAAACTCTGAATATAATTCTGCACCCGGGCTCTTAACTACCACCTGAGTAATGTTCCTGACTATTTGCAAGAGACAGCTTCCAAACCGAAGAAGTCTAGGTACGTTGATAACTGTGTTACAAGTTGCGACTGTAACACAGTTGCAAAGGGATTAATTTTATAAAACAATCAAAAGAGATCAAGTCTTCAGCGTGTTTTGATCTTAGTGGTTGGATAGGTAATGGTTTGCATCCGGAAATATTTGGAATTCTTGGAGAAACCCTTCTAAAAGAAACTGTCTCTGCTCTGGCTTTAAATTGGAACTTTTCTGAGAACACCCTGTACAGCGATCCAAAATTCAATGATTACGAAGATGTACATTTGAGCGAGAGAATTGTTCCATCTTTGTCTAGTCGGATAATCGATCCGATACCGGCTTTCTCCGTCCTGTGACTCTGGTTCCAAAGGTTTTGATGCAGGAATGTTGGAGTAGAAAGTTGATGACAGAAAAAGTTTCTAAAATGGAGAGGTGAAATTTTTGGAAGCTATTCGAATTCCTAGAAGAGTATTGGATGCTAATTTGTCATTTCATGTGTTTTGTAATGCGTCTTTTGCAACCTGCATATATCTGATACAAGTAGACGACTGGTGTGAAATGACAATGGCTCGTGTTGCACCTTTGAAATGTGACTCCTAGCATGCTGTTAGGCTGATGAGTTCTATTCAGAAAGGCTTTCCATACCACCCAGTTCGTATCTTCCATTGGACGGATTCTATGAATGCTTCGTTTGAGATTAAAAACCTACAAGGCTCGGGTTTGTTATGAACACCGTGGTAAAGACATTAGATCTTTGAGCAGACACCAGATGACGGAGAATTTGTACCGTCAGGTGGTAGCTATTTTGATGTCCTAGTCAAAGCCCTCTGGTGGGAAGGTCTTGAATTGGTGAAAACACTCAGCAGTGAATGGCCTAAGAAGAAAGTTTATTAAATATTATTATATGAAGTTTATTAATACGATATTTTTAAACTAACGTGAATGGGCAACTGCAAGATCAATAGATAAAAAAATAATCACGAAAGAATACTAACTTTATCCCCCGACAACTTACATTTTGTTTTATTTCGCTGTTTTCTGTTTTAAATATACATTATTTTAATAAATTGTATTTCCCTTTCATCACACGCAACACCACCACAAAGTATTCGACTTAAAGTGGCAGGTAAGTCAGAATAAAGCACATTTTAAGCGTAATTATGCCCTTATTGAAAGAATAATAATGTTTAAAAAATCCGAACTAGAAACTTTTCGAACGTTAAGAAATTCTTTGTCATAATGACAGGAGAAGATTGCGAAATTCCACACTTTCGCATTCCGTATGCAAGAGTGCCACACGTGAAAAAATATTGTTTAATTGTCTATGAGTGCGAGAACACTCACCGTAAAGCGTCATTTTTATGAATTGAGTTGAACATATAAAGAACTTAAGAAAGGAAATCTCTCTCAGAAGGGTCTTTTGTTGTTGTAACCTTAGTGCAGACTCGAAATACCCGGGTGTACTGTGCACATAAAAATAAAATTGTGCACCTAATTTTTTCCCGCTAGATGTAATGCCGTGCACCTCCGTTAAAAAAGGGGAGGGTACCTTTTATGTTATTTTGATACTTGAACAAATTATTAGTACCGACCTCTCTCGCTCTAAATGAACGTAATTAAAATTCCTAAATACACACTATGCGAAAACAAAATCGATGGGTCGTAACGGGTTTATACAGGAGGAAGGTTTACTTGTGCCACTGCCAACAGAACTTTCCGAAGATCGAAACATTTTCCATATGGCTCTGTTGAAGCGACTGTCGCGATAGCCGTGCGCCGGGGAAGGGAGAATTGAGTTGTTTAAATATTTTTATTTACTATCTACTACTAACATAAATATAACCAACTAATAAAGTAGTTTACATTATATCAATGCTCTTACATTACGTTTTTTTAATGTGCTCCTAAAATATTACCTGTGCACCTAATTTAAAAACTTTGGTGCACCTGTATGAAAATATTTATTTCGAGGCCTGCCTTAGTGTCACCTTTCGTCATTCTGTAGCTTTGTCATACAACGAGGGTGCGATGTATGTGAAATGTATTACCTCAATGAATATGCATGTGTAGGATTTGTGTCTAAATTAAGTTGTAGAAATTATAAAGATTACGAAAGGTGTTAAAATAGTATTTTATTCTACGTAAGACGTAAGTGATTACATATTTTGATCCTCTCTTCAATCTAGAGTTAACCCATTCAAACCGAGTCAGGTCGGGTATTTTGCTAGTGTACGCATATTTTCCTCCGAAGTAAATTGTAGAAGCTATAAAAAAAGTTAAAACGATGTTACATAAATTATTTTCCATACACTGGAGTGATGCTTGCGTTCTTTTCACGAAAAAGAAGTGATTAGTCCGATCGCTTTTCAATCAACCGAGCAACGCCGGGTCATTGTGCTAGTTCTATACACATACAACGAACACCGTAACTCTAAAATAATCCACAATGAAACTGCTATAAGCGTCTCTCTTTGGCTTGTCCTATAATAATGATGCAATAGCAAAATAGAGGGCCACTCTTTGAAGGGTCCACGAAGTTGGCCGACCCCCTGCTATCGAACCATAAATGATTGGTTCGATGCGATTGTGTTTTCCAAGTACAGTAGAACTCCAATTATCCGATTCGGATAATCAAAAATTCGGATAATTGGATTGTTTCCGAAAAAGGGTCTAGTATGTATTTTAATTAATTACTGTATGTATGTATGTTGAAAATGGGAGGAAAAAAACCTATTTTTAAAGAAAAGGGGCTTTTAATTAATTAAATGAAAAGGCAACACTTTTACATGTTAAGCGCACTTACAAGTGTTGTACATTAGTGCAGTATGTACTGCAAACGAAAGTCATTGCTTGCTGAACATAGCAGAGAGAAAGACAATAGCGCGCGTAGACAGATTCATTACTTTGCGAATCGCAGTACGTTTCCGTCTTATTTTTTTTCTTCTGATAGCGATTCGGATAATTGGAGTTCTACTGTACTCCGATTGTGCGTGGCGTAATTGTGTTGGGATTGAAATGGTTTGTTTTCGTTGGCTGTTCTTGAAGTCGGTTTGTGTGTCCTCCCGAGGAGACACTTTCCAAAGTGAAGCATCATTTGTGTGGTCTTCATTCTAAACCAGATCCGATTCATAATGCTGCTCGTCAATTGTTTGCTCTTGGAGATCGTCTCACTTTGTATCACATCTAAGATGGAAGAATAAACGGTTTCGAAAAGAGAGATGGCCTGGGTCGTGCTGGGCTTCTTTCTCGAAGGGGTTTCCGGTTCGAAGAGTCGCGAATCCAACGCAAGACCGTCGTGCAGAAAGATCTTTTGTGGCCTCCAATGTCCTCGCGTTGGCATGGTGTGGAGAGTAGGGTGCCAGGAATGGACCTCGTCATCTGGCCGTGGTTAAAACATTTCGTGGTATAGTCCTCTGATCTTTTAGTTCGGGGTTGATCTCGTTCCGTCGCCAATAGCCCGTTGTGTTGCTCTAGTGCGACGTTCATTAAAATACCTACCTCTCGCTCGAACGTGAAATAGAAAAGCCCAAAAAAAGAGGTGCCCAGAAATGCTCCGAAAACTCGTCCCCGAACGCCCCATGAATACAGCCCTAATTTTGTTAGGGCGCCGTCACGAACTCAACTATGCGCCCCGCGGGCGCGGAGGCATTATCCGCCGAATTCTGAAGATCTCTCGAAAATTCGCCTTTCCCATCAGGGAGCAACTGGACAGGGGTCGCTACAGATCAGAAACCGTTCCAATCCATCCCCAAGACCGCCGTGTACAAAAGGGGGCACGTTAAATCTGCCGTGGCCTCAATCGTCCTCGCGTTTGTGTCGTCGTGGGGACAGGTTTATACGTCATCCGACCGGGGTTTCGAATTAAGAGGCGCTGAATCTTTCCCTTCGGGGTGGATCAACAGCCCTCGGCCTTGCTGCAGTGTCCACGCTATTAAAAAAATACAGTTTCATCCAAACTTTTAGTACACCCTTCACGCTGTTTTGGTTCTTTCGTTCGCCTGTGAGCGTTTGAATATTCACTTCAATGTATTTCTAATGTCGCGCTTTTTTTTCAATATGCATCAGCGTTGACTTATTATGGAAGTATTTGATTGATTTATTAGTAAACTAGATATTCTGTCTTTTTTGCGTTTGGGGCAGCTTCTGTAAGCCAACAAACGTATGACGATATTATCCACCACTACATATATTAACTTCCGATGCAATCGTATACATAGCAGTGTAACCCAACTCGACCCACAGTACTTTTCGGAGACTAAGTTGCACTGTTTCGCTCCACTTGGTCGAATGGGTGACCCGGAAGTAAAACGAACATTTTGAAACCTTCGACTTTTGTACTTTTTGGAAGACAAAGCACAGGCATTGCCTCATCTTCCGACTGCGGTTGAAATTGACATTGTGTTGTCCTCGGATCTTTCCCTCGGATGATTGATTCCAGACTGTCGCCAACAGCTTCTCGGTGTTGTCACAGTACTACGTTCGTTAAAATACCCACCTTTGTGGACAAAGTTGCGCCGTTTCACGCCGAAAAGTGAACTCACCGCGCACCTCCTCCCCTTGAAATGAAAAGAAGCGAAGTTGAGTTGCCTGCCCAAGTGTCACATCCACTTGCTCGAGATCGTTTTCAATCACATTTCTCTCTCCTTCCAATATCTGTCACGACTCCTTGCGGAGGGGGTCCTCTCTGTTTTGGGAGTTGACCTCCGATTATTGCACTTCCTCGGTTGAGGGCTCCTTTCGTTTCCCACTGACGCAATTTTTTAAACATCATTTCTGTCTCAAGGGGACGAACGCGCAACAAACAATCGAAAAATCGACTTTAAAAATTCAGTTTTAAAAATGAACTTGGGATATCCCAAAAGCTATTGACTGCAAAAGAAATTTCGATTTCCAATTTTTGTTGTTGCTGCAGTCGTTGCAAAATAAAATAGAAATTGATGAACGATGAGCAACCGGAGGGTTGCGAGTTCGAGTCCAACCCAAAACTGTCGAATACAAAGGGGACTGGTGCACGTTCATTCTGTCGTGGCCTGCACTATCCTCTCGTTGACTTGGTGTGGGAGTGTGGGGTGCCAGCTCAGGTGTTGCCTCGTCATCTGACGGGGTGTCGTCCTCGGTTCTTTTCCTTCGGGTAGATTCCGGAACGTCACCCCTAGCGAGCTGTGTTGCTCCAGAGTGTGCCGCTAAATAAAATAACTACCTATTTACCATTATGTTTGAACGCAGTGATGATTCGAAACATGCGATAAATGTAGTAGGTCTTTCCACATACAAACGCCTTGATGAGATTTTCGCCCATTTTTCTTAAGAGTGATTGCCGACCAACCGGTATAGTGGTTAAGGTGTTAGCCTCTAGATCGGAAGGTTCGAATCCGGGTCCGGGCATGGATGTTTGTAAGCGTATGGTGTAGAGGCGGCTGGTGCACCTTAAATCTGCCGTGGCCGAAAGTCCTCACGTTGGGTGGGTGTGGAAGTTTGGAGAGTGGGGTGCCAGCTCAGGTGTTGCCTCGTCATCTGACCGTGGTTCTAAATAACGAGGTGTTGTCCTCGGATCTTTCCCTTAAGGGACTGATCCCGAACCATCGTCAATAGCCCGTTGTGTTGCTCTAGTACGACGTTAACTGAAATTACCATTACCTTAAGAGTGATTTGAAATGTGAATGAAAAATTCAACACGCATCCCGATTTTAGTTTAAAAATGGGTTCTGGCACGATATTTTAGGTGTTTTACTAACATTTTTTATCTTTATAACAGTAGGTATTCACTCGACGTCGTACTGAAACTACGTCTCCCGCTATGGGCGGAAGTACTAGAATCTTACTCGAAGGTGGTTCGTGGACCAGTCCATCAATTCTTGGATCAATCCCCCAAGGGAAAGATCCAAGGACAACACCACGTCCTTTTGAACCACGGTCAAATGACGAGGCAACAGCTGAGCTGGCACACCTCCACACCACGACAACGCGAGAACCATGGAGACCACGACAGATTGAACATGCACCAACCCCCTTTGTAAGCGACGGTCTTTGGTTGGATTCGAAACCCTCCGGTTGCTCATCCGACCGGGCTGCCCCGTGACGTCACGTGTGTCCAATGGAGGCACTCGGATTGACATGTATGCACGCACTCTGTTATCTCTACAAATAAAGATGGAGCGTATTTGTTTGTGCATTGAACAGTTTCATTTCAAGTTTTCCAACCCCGTTTTGGACCCTTCGGATGCCGTCTCTTGCTCGTCCGTCTGTCTGCATATGTGGGCACGTCCAGGTGGTATAATATATTTTCATGAAACTTCTTTGGGTTTCCATGCTGTGTGAGTACTTATCTTCAATTTGAGACTGATTTGGGTCTTGCGTTAGTCTGTCTGTCCGTCTCTCCGCTCTATGTTTTTTTGATTTTGCGTCTGTGTGTTTGTGCAGACATCGCGTCAATTGTATTTCATTTATTTGAATACGGTGTTCTTTATTTTATGCGCCCTACTTTTGTTGAGTGAAAGCAATATTCAATTTTTCAGTGTTTGCATACTTACATAAGTTTTACGCTAAAATATCCGAGTCAGTCTATCGAAGAGCCATGACTTTTCGAATATTTGATGAGGCGTGATTCTCTTCGGAAAGATCACTTTCCATCCATTACATATTTAAAAGCGCCATTTTGAAAGTAAACAAATCCGACGATACATTGTACTTGAGCTATTTAACGGCTGAGGAAATAAAATTCTTTCGTAGCATACGATTTTTTCTTTGCAGTTTATCAAAATCGGGCAAGAAATGTCCGAACAGTCTCGGTATAAACCTTTTTTCACCACTATCTGTCTACTTTTGTCGGTCACTGTCTGTCTACAAAGCAACACTGGTAAAACGATATTGGAAAACTTAATTTTGAGCCTTTCTTTTGCATGATGTTTTTTGAGCAAGATATTTAGAAAAAATTAACATTTCCATAATACGATGTAGTATTTTGTGATTTCCACTTGGCGGGACAATCTCTTAGGTCATCCAATAAAAGTTAACAAGCCAATATAGCTGGCCTCGAAATAGATTTTTTAATACAGGTGCACCTTGTGCACGTAACTTTTTTAATCAGATGCACATATTCTATTTTAGGTATACATTAAAAAAAAAAACGAAATTTTAGAGTAGTAATGTAATGTAAACTACTTTATTAGTTGGGTATGTTTTATTTGTTTTTTTTTTTCGTAGTAGATAGTAAATAAAAATATTTAAAAATCGAAATTCTCCCTTCTCCGGCTTACGGCTGTCGCGACAGTTACTTCAACAGAGCCATCTGGAAAATGTTTCGATTATCGGAAAGTTCTGGTGGCAGTGACACAATAAACCTTCCTCCTGTATAAGCCCGTTACGGCACAGCGATTTTGTTTTCGCATAGTATGTAATTAAGAATTTTAATTACGTTCCTTTAGAGCTAGAGAGATCAATACTAATATATATTGTTCAAACATCATAATAACATAAAATCCGTCCCCCCCCCCTCCCATTTTTTTAACGTTAGGTGCATTACGTGAATCTAGCGGGGAAAAATTAGGTGCACAATTTTATTTTCATGTGCACCCGGGTATTTAGAGCCCTGCAATATAGTATATAGTAGTAATAGAATCAAATCGTAAGGATAACGTTTTTTTTTTTTTTGCCCTCCTGAAAAATGCAGATTTTGGACCACTTTGAGTGGCGCTATGTTGAATTCATTCCATCGATGTACAGGATTTTGTTCAAAGTAGGTTGTAGAAGCTATAAAAAGGTGGTTAAAAATCATTTGACGCTTAAACGATTTGGCATTTTTCTTAGAAGGATGAAAGTTATTATTTTTGGGGTCACTTTTAACCTATAGTTACCCTATGCGGGTATTTTGGTAGTGTAAAATAAAAATGAATTGTGTGTGTGTGTGTGTGTGCAAAACATTTAGCACCTGTTGGACTTGTATCAATTTTTGCTAGTTTATCCAACGTTTTTTGTATTATGACCAACTTCATGCTTTGGATCCGATTTCAAGAAAGTGTGCAGCTTTTTTTAAACTAGGAACGCTTCAGAACCTCTCGAAAGCCCTGCAACAGCAGCTCGGGGTCAGAGCTACAAAAATAATAAAGTGCCTAGCAAATTTCGACTCTAATGAACGTTTAAGTAAGCTAAACATGTGTACACTGGAAAGAAGGAGGGGGGATTTGATTGAGCTTTTCAAGTTGGTAAAACAAGGGGACACAGAGGGCTTCAATTTCAATAGGGATAACAGAACAAGGGGCCATGGGTATAAATTGAATAAGACACATTTGAATCGGGATTTAAGGAAAAACTACTACTTTAACAGGGTAATAGACAGTTGGAACGCGTTGCCAGAAAATACAGTTAATTCAAAGGGAATGTACGAATTTAAGATACAATTGGATAGTCAGTGGGAATTGGGGAATTCATAAACAAAGGACCAGCATCGTTGGGCTTGAGCCTGTAGCGGGTCGTCAATATTTGTATTTGTATTTGTATTTGTAATGGTCTAATTGGCGGGTGGTTTGAGGGGTCGCCCGATTGGAGAAGTCCTCACGTTGGTGTGGCGTGGGAGAGTGGGGTGCCAGTTCAGGTGTTGCCTCGTCATCCGACCCTGGTTCATACTGACGTGGTTGTTGTCTTCGGATTTTTCCCTTCGGGGGTTGATCCCTGTCAGTCGCTTGTAGTCCGTTGTCGTGCTCCAGTGAGACGTTCATTTAGTACCTCTATGGTGGGCTTATTGCCGTGCAGGTGGATTGAGGTTGTGTACGACGCCCCCTGTGATTGAACAGCCGCGCAGGAGAAAATCCGGTGGCGCAGAGCTCAAGTGGATCCCATTTTTGCTTGTTTTGAATTGGCCACGTCCTAGCGATACCCTATAACAAAGAAATCAACGCCCCCAGAAGGAGTTGTCCGATTGCGATTCAAATGGGTGGATGTGAAGAAGATGCATTGAGAAACAAACAAATGTCGGAACAATTGAATGATTCATTTCGGAGTTTGACCGTTACAAAAGGAGGAAGTCGATACCTCTGGTCTGAAAGAGTTCTCGGAGGGTGTCCTGCGGAATAGGTTTCTACCTTTCTCATCCCTCAAAGATCGTTACAAGTACCGTTTTGAACTGGGAACACCCAAACCTTTTTAGGTTTTGAACACGGAGTATTAAATTTTTTTTTAATTGTATAGGAAGTTTTGATCTCTTCCATTCATACCTCCTTCTTTACTTTCCCCCTGCCGACCAACCAATATAGTGGTTAAGGTGTTAGTCTCTAGATCGGAAGGTTCCGGGTTCGGGCATGGATGTTTGTAAGCGTATGGTGTAGAGGCGGATGGTGCACCTTAAATCGGCCGTGGCCGAAAGTCCTCACGTTGGGTGGGTGTGAAAGTTTGGAGAGTGGGGTGCCAGCTCAAGTGTTGCTTCGTCATCTGACCGTGGTTCAAAATAAAGAGGCATTGTCCTCGGATCTTTCCCTTAAGGGACTGATCCCGGACCGTCGTCAATAGCCCGTTGTGTTGCTCTAGTACGGCGTTAACTAAAAATTACCATTACCATCTTTCCATTTTAAAAGCATTTACTATTGTGAATTGGGGGGGACACCAAATATTTGCAATTGTTAGGGTAATCGACCTTTTAATCTTTATTGTTTCTGTTGTACTGATCTAAGCTTACTCATTTTAGGGCCGGGTGCCCTGGTCGGTAGAGCATCGAGCTCGTGACTGACTGATCATGAGTTCGAGCCCGACCGACCGAAAACTCCCGTGTACGCTAAAGTTGACTCGTGCACGAAAAATCTGTCGTGGTCGCAAAGTCATCCATGTTCCCATAATAAATCAATACCTCTGGGGGTGCCGAACCAGGGATTGGTTTCTGATTTGGATCAAAATTACAACCGTGTGCCTGAGGATGATTGAATGTCGTGAAAATGTGACCGTAAAAACGAGACGTGTCGATGTGCTGCCATCTGTTGGCTAAAATTTGGAGCTAAGTCGGACTTCCTCCCAATGGGGCTCACTTGCAGGGCCTGCCACTCCGATGGTCTCCATTGCAATCTTCAACTTATGTAAAATATGCGTTTAGGTAAATTTATGTTATATATAGCCGTTTAAAAATTGAAATTAATGTCGTACTGGAGCAACATAACGGGCTATTGACGACTGTCTGGGATCAATCCCGCAGATCCGAGGACAACAACACGCCGTTTTGTACCACGGTCGGATGACGACGTGTGCCGACACTCCTTTCCATTGGACGCCACGACAGATTGAACGTACACCATCCCCCCGTGCACGACTGTCTTGGATTGGATTCGAAATCACGACCCTCCTTAGGCTGATCATCCGCCCCATTTAAGATAAAGGGCGTGATTCAATCCCACGATTGAGTTACCTGAACAATGTACTTTTACATGTACGTGGAGCAGCTCGCGTATTTCCCCCGTCTCGGTGTGGAGTGATCCAACGAACACTCTTCCGTGACTCACTCCGCCACCCCGGAGAATGACTCACACAGGTGTTCTCTCGAGTGAGGATTTCAAGCAGTCCGGGTTTTCCCCTTCCACTTCGTACTGAGTCGCGTGCAGCGCGTGTTACGAATAGGGGTGCGACATCGATAGCAAAACATCGATGTTGATAATACATCGCCCCCAAACCATCGATGTTTTTAAAATTCAGTGTATTTAAACTTTTTTCCCCATTTCTTAAAACAGGTTTAGCCACTAGTGATGCGACATCGGCTCAAATACATCGATGTTTTTTTTTTTCAAAAACATCATTGTTTAGAAAACATCGACATCGATGTCGCATCCCTACTTTTCAGACCCTTCATCCTTGGTCACTTGGGTCTAAAAGTGTGTTCAATTTGCTGATTCTGACAATTATGCCACTTGGTTATTTAAAAAAAATTTTAAATGGTACTTTTTTCATTTAAAAATAAAACATCGACAGCGTAAAAACATCGACACGTATAAACATTGATGCTACCAAAACATCGACCCCAATACATCGATGTTAAATACATCTGTCAGAGCGGCCGAGCGATGTCTACTTTGCAAGACAATATGTGTAGTTGTGGCTAATAACAGAGGGACACTGCTTACCAAATTTGGACATACACGTTTATTTTGTATAACAGTAAATGAAGTTTTCCATATATACACCGCACCGTCCGGTGCCTAAAAAAACGTCTTTATCCAAGACTGCCGGTTCCACCGTCCTCCCCTTTCGAACTCTCCTGTCGTCTTCATCCCCTTCTTTTCGTCCTCCGGGGTCGGGGCCAACCACCGAACACTCCGATAAGGGTGGGGGGGGGGGTAATGCTGACTGAGAGAGGAGCCACAAGAACGACCGTTCTTATATGTGTCCATGACACCCGTCCGAAGATCGTAACAACATCGATGTTTTTTTTAAAAACATCGACATCGATGTCGCATTCCTAGTTACGAACCGACTCCAAGCATGAAATCGGGAACCGGAGGGTCCAACCACAGCCCGTCCTGTATAAAAGGGGGCACGTTGAATCCGTCGCGGCCTCAAACGTGGCCGTGGCGTGGAAGTACGGAGAGTGGGGTGTCAGCTTGGGTGTGTCGTCAAACCGTGGTGTTGTCATCTGATCGTTGAATCCCTCGGGATGTGGATCCCGTCACCCATAGCCCGTCGTGTCGCTTCGGTGCGGCTTTCATTAAATACCGACCTGCTAAGGGGAGCCCACCAAAATAAAGGTCTTTCTTAAGCTCCGTTCTAACCCCTCGTTTTGGATTTGAAACAAAAAGCTCTTCGTCTCTAAAATTGTGTTCTATCGCTATAAATGTGTTCTATCACGTGACTCATCCGATGATTCTTTTAGCAAGTGGTACTTCGGTGGGGATGGAAGTCCATCCCATCCGTGCCGAGCGTGTCGTCGAGCACGTAGTGTGGCGGTTTTTGTTTTATCCTCATGCGTCCTATTGTATTATTCTCCGTCTGCGCCGTCGTGTTCGCGCGTCGTGCCAAATAAATTTTACTACCCATCGTTTTTACGAACCAGCAATTGTACAGTAATTATTTGACCAAGCAAGAGATAGTCATATTGATTTATTGGACTTTTTATGTCGTGTGTTAGGCGCAGCTTGTCCACTATGACGCAATTCATCCCAAACCAACCCTATCGCTTCAACCTCTGGGGATATTTTCAGCGGCTCTCGATACTCCTTTTCCTTTCGAATTGTTCCGGGAGCATCGAGTGTAGGCTTCAAAACCGGTATCAAGATACCGATTGCATGTGAATACACAAGTTTTCCCAATGGGTACTTCAGCTCACTGGTATCGCGTCGTGTGACCTTGGTTCAAAATCACGTGGTGTTGTCTTTCCCTTCCGGGTTTAATACCCGGACCCTAGCCCGTTGTGTTGTCCAGTACGAGGGTCCTTAAAATTCGGTTTTCATTGGCACAAGAGTGCGATGGTGAAGGTGTTTGGTACGCGAGCAGTGAGCATTTGCGCGTCAACGCGCAGACTCACCCAACAATCTCCGTTTGCCAAAACGATCAACAAAAAAAACCGGAGCGAACGACTCATAAAAAGTCCCACCCCTTTAACCCCGCCCTCACAGCGCGATCGTCGACTCCATCCGGTGTTTATCGTCTGCGCTACCTGTTTCGAAAGAGATTCGATTTTCCCAAAATAGCAGCACCGGACGCCACAGGGAAGCCAACGTTGCCATGGCAACGGGATAACAATGGCCGCCCTTCGAACGGCCACTTTGAATCGTTTGCTTCATGTTGGGGGGTGGGGTGGCAATCGATTTGCTTCGAATTGGGGGGAGGGTGTGGATTTGAGTGTGTTACGTTCTTTCGTATGCGGTCTTCTGGTCTACACTCTTTTTCATCTGTAGACCAGAAGACCGTTCAATCTGTGGAACGAGACCCACGAGCGTTCACGGCCAGCGTAACTGCTCCATTGGGTCGAGGGGCCGTCGTGGGTACGCCCACTGCGCTAGCAACCTTCGAGTTGTAGGCGTTACAGGTTCGATTCCTGCCAGGATCATTCCTCGTGGATAGCTTCTCTCTTGCGCGTCAGTAAAATGTCATGGTGTGTGTGCACGTGGCGCATCAATTGCACTCTCAAACCCCTAAACGAACGAGAGTTGCTTCGTGGATTCAGTGGCGAAGGAAAGATTCAGTTTTACGTTCAAACGCGTGGAGGGAGCGACGGTTGGAAGAGCAGCTCATTCGAAACCAGAGGACCCTCCCCGTTAGATTTAGAGTGCGACTTCCATCGCAGCACAAGGAGGTTCATAGGGACCCGGCCGATTGATCACTTGTTGATTCAAAGAGAAATGTTATGGGGCAGGTTACATTCCCCGATCTGGAGTTACATGATGCCGCATTAAGCGGCCTTAAAACTAACACACAAAACCACCGGAAAATCCGGGCAAAACAGAACTATCAGCCGGTGGCACACCGGAAATAAGAAAATAAATACCGATGGCACCCTGGGAGTATTGAGAATAACCGAACAAAACTGAGAAAAGAAAAAAAAATCGTTTACTCAAAATCAAATTAGTGGAATTTGTAGAACAATATATAAAATTGAAACAAGAACTGTAAAACACGATTGTGAATATGAGCTGTGAATATAATGAATGTGATTATGTTTATTTACAAATGAAAGGTGAAATAAATAAATTATGCCGTAATATGGGCATGTTCCTATGAAATAAGTATATTATATTGTGAAATGAATATGCTTTTTAAAATAAGTTAAAATTTAAGAGTGTCATGTTTTAAAAATATTATTAAGAATGATCTACACACATGATATTTAAAATATTAAAACTTTAAAATTTCAAAAGTTTAAAAGAGGGGATCGCACCGGGTGTGTCTGTTGACCTAGGGGAGGGAGGGCCTCGCCACCATCTCCATCGCTGTCTTCACACAGGACTTGATTTTTGCGCGAGACATTTTATTACCCAGAACACCTTCAAGCCAATTGGCCTTATTCTCGTTAGCTGGTCTTGTAGTATGGTTTGCCTGTGTGAATATGCAGTCGAATAGGTAGTGATCAGCGTCCAGCAACCAGAGGGACCTCCCCTGAGGAAGAGTGGATCTCATCTGACCGTGGTTCAAAATGAGGTGGTGGTGTGTTCGGATCTTTCCCTTAGGGGATCGATCCCTGACCATAGCGCGTTGTATTGCTCCAGTGGGATTTAATTGACATACATACCTAAGCAATTCCATTCCGTATTTGACGAATGCAATGTTGTGGTGGTGTTAAATTTCACTTTTTATCCCAAAGGTAAAAGGAAATTTTCGAGCATTATTGTAAGAGTAGCCAAAAGACTCTACATCGATCGTTCAATGCTTCAATTCCCGATGCATCCTAGAAATTATTCCTAAAATAGAAAAATTCGCTCCTTAGATCGCTCTTTTCATTACCGGCGACACTCCAACACGTTGTTTTGGGAACAGCTCGTGAAGCGATGCGTCCCAAACTTAAACGATCTTTCTTCCTGTTTCTACAATTCTTCTGGTGTTCTCTTTATTATGCATATATTTGGACATTTTGAAATGTTCCACGCTTCGAAGTCCAATAAGTAAACAAGTATTTAATATTCATGTTTCATTTCTATTATTATTCGCATAGAGACGAAACAAACGACACCTCGCACAGCGGAGGCCTCAATGAGCGTGAGTGACAGCACTCATTTTCGGGACTCAATTTTGTGCTGCGATTGCATTAGCCTATGATGTCAGCTCAAGATCAATGAGTATTTATGAATGCTCATTGAACCCGATATCGTTCATTTATGTATGTTATTTTATATATTTCAAATTATTTAATTTTTCATAATTCCTTTTTTTTGTGACATTCAAAAATTAAGCGTATTTCTCCCTTTTCGAAAGATAAAACGTATTTTTCGTCTTAAAACATCACCGTCGACTGTAAATGCCACCTTCGTTTTGTACACCCTCAAATATGTGTTCCTAAATTCATATTTTGCGCACACTTATATTGGGAGATCATTCGGTAGCGCATCCTAAATTCGAAATGGAAATTACTAAGGTAAAACGTCAGTAAAATGATCTGAAAATCATGTGCTTGGGCTAAGAGTTAACATTAATCTTGCTATTCACCAATATAAAATTATAGAAACAACGTAAAGAACATTACTCTAATTTGTATACTCCGTGTAACAAAAATGAGCTAAATGGTTGTTACTCTTCTAGGATGATTATCACAGAAACATCAGCTGTACCACAACTCACAACTAGTCACTTATCAACTGCTCTGTTAAACGGTTACGACCAATTTATGAACAATCCTTCATTCTGATTTTGTCGAAAAACAATATCATGAATACAACGTAACATGAATTACGTATAATGAGGGGCTGTGATGGCGCAGAACATAAAAACTTTCCAGCAATTTTTTTTATCAGAAAAATATCACTGTAAAGAATGTGTGTTTAGTATTTTTAGTACCTTTGCTTGTACTAATGAGGGTAAAAATATTACTTGTCAAAATCTTAGACAGACATTATCGTTCCATCAAATTTTTTATTGCCAAATAATTAGTAGATTTAACATCAAGGGAAGTTAATGGTCCGTGGGAATATTATTTCACTACTTGTATTCTTCCAATTGGTCCGCTTCGTAAAAGCGCAAGACAAGGAATAAACACAATTGGCGATAAAAGAAATATTTTCTACAAAAATGTCAAGAACTGATACGAATAGATTAGTCATTACTTCAGATCCACTAATAGTAAGGTTACGAACAAGATCTAACACTAAACGCAGCCGAATGTTTCCAAAAAGGTTGCATTTTTTTTAACAACTTTCCCAGTTGAGATTCCAAGAATATAATTTTGTAATATTTTTCAAATATTTCCCCTTTTAGATTTTGAATTTTTCTTTATTTTTAAATGGAACTGTTATGGGTATATCTGAGCATTGTTTAGGTGTATATTAATATAAAATTGCAAGATATACGGTTAATAATTTATCGAAGCATATTTAATATATGGAGCCAAATTAACAAATTTCTTTAAATTTAGCATGTTTCTGCATCCAAATACGAGTAATAACTAATAAACGTTAAATATACACTCAATCAGTATTTTATCGCTTACAGAGCATCACCCCAAAACCAGCGTATTTTTGATGCAATAATTATGTCCACCTAGATTGCGAAAATGACACGC
Source organism: Metellina segmentata (assembly GCA_947359465.1). Lineage (NCBI taxonomy): Eukaryota > Metazoa > Arthropoda > Arachnida > Araneae > Tetragnathidae > Metellina > Metellina segmentata. Next base: position 116,265,391 of record OX375882.1, on the reverse strand, counting down.
CCTAAGTATTAACAACGCAATCCTATAAATTTTGCGTTACCTCGAGTATCCCCTGATGTTTTGAAACATCGATGTTCAAAATTAAAACATCGATGTTGATAATACATCGCCCCAAAAACATCGATGTTTTTAAAATTCAGTGTAATTAAACTTTTTCCCCCTTTACTTAAAACTGATTTAGCAACTAGTGATGCTACATCGACATCAAAGCATCGATGTTTTGAAACTTTGATGTTCAAAATTAAAACATCAATGTTGATATTGCATCGCCCCCAAGCAATCGATGTTTATAAAATTCAGTTTATTTAAACTTTTCCCCCCATTTCTTAAAACTGGTTTAGAAACTAGTGATGCGACATCGACAGCAAAACATCGATGTTCAAAACTAAAACATTGATGTTGATAATACATCGCCCCCAAACCATCGATGTTTTTAAAATTCAGTGTATTTAAACTTTTTTCCCCCATTTCTTAAAACTGGTTTAGCAACTAGTGATGCGACATAGGCTCCAATACATCGATGTTGTTTTTCTAAACATCAATGTTTAGAAAACATCGATATCGATGTCGCATCCCTACTTTGGTCTAAAAGTATGTTCAATATTGCTGATTATAAAAATTATGCTACTTGGTTATTTTTTTAATTTTTATAACGGTACATTTTTCATTTAAAAATAAAACATTGTCAACGTAAAAACATCGACACGTATAAACATAGATGTTACAAAAACATCGACTCCAATACATCGATGTTAAATACATCGATGTCGCATCCCTAGTAGGCACTACACGATGAATACACCTGGTTCAATCGTGGTCTCATTGACGGCAATGTTGCTTCCCAGCAATGCCACCCTTTGGGCAGTGAAGCTTCACTTTACCGATAGCGTTGCTGTTTGGAAAGCTAAAAGTTCCGCAGGAAAAGCGACGCTCAAGTGCTAAGAAATATTCCTACATTTTTTAACTGTCCGATGTTTTAATGATTTTGATTTGAAGGTCGAAAAATTAAAAAAAATATATCATTACAAGTGGGAATAAAATTGCTGTGTCTTTTTAGCTCAGTAGGTTACTTCTGACGCGTACTGTTTCGGGTCCACGACACACTCCAAGACTTTTGAACTCCGCGTGTGTGGTATAAGAAAAGTAGGCAAAGCGAGCATTGGTTTGAATGCCTGCCGTTTTTAGGTGGAAATATGAAGCGATTCATCTTTCACACATGTCCTAGGCATTCTATGCGATGCCAGAAGACAGCCCAAGTATGAAATACATCCGCTCATAGGGCTATTTTATTTGATATTTTCTTTTTTCGTTTATATATTTTCAACGAAGGCTTTTTCAAGACTCTCTCTTTCGAGCTTTATTTGTTTGCAAGAAAGTCAATCGAATGCAATTTAAAATAAGATCCCATCCTTCTTTGTCGCGACAAGTGTAGGTTCCTATTTTATTTTTCTCAATAACTAGGTCCTGTACTTTATTTTGCACTTCTTTCCTTTTCGTATTCGTCTTTTCAATCAAAGCCTTTTTGCGGCTCTTTTAATACTTTGCCTGCCTTGCCTTCGTCATTCTATAGAACAGGGGTTCCCTACCTTTTAATAACTGCGTACCACTTGAAATTGTCAGAAATTTTTTGGCGTACCATTAGTCTTATATTTTTTAGAAACATATATCTAATGTCAGAAAAGTGCCCAATGGCTTGTTTTATTTTAATTAAAATACTAAGAAAGCTTTATATTTTATGATTGATGCACTTGTATTTCGTTGTAATGATGTTGTAATAACGGAAAAATAAAACGATTATTGAAAATTAGAGTTTCATTTTTTACTCACAGGTCTAAAAACAGATAATTTTAAATAATTAGTACAAACTAAGCAAATAACGATTAACATAATCAAAACTCAATTTTTAGTGCGAAACTTGTTGTTGTTTGTCTTTTATTAAACTATCAATATCAGGAGCAATGGAACTTAACTTGATTCTTAAGTTCTCTTCAACACTTACTCTGTTTCTATATTTATTTTTTGTATACAAAAGTTCAGAAAAACCACACAAGTAACTATTAACAAATCGTATAATAAATAGCATAGCGTAGTTGTACATACTAAAAAATCGTCAACCTTGCGTACCACCTGAAACGTGCCACCGGTTGGGAATCTCTGCTATCGAATGTACAATACCTACTTTGCGAATAACATGCCTGAGTTCACTTAAAGTATTTACTGTCAGTCCTTTGGGTGGGGAATGTTTTCGTGGTATTCGGAGGAAAAGCGGACCACCTGTTTTCGATTGCTCTCGTCAGAGCGATTTTTTTCGAGTGCTTTACGACGCCCGGTTGGAAAAGTTGGAGGGTTGTGAGTTCCAATCCAACCCTGTCGGGTGTAAGGGTGCACGTTCAATCCGTCGAGTCTTCCAATGAAGTGGAGAGTCGGCTCGTCATCTGACCGTGGTTCAAAATGATGTAGTGTTGTCCTCTTTCCCTTCGATCCCGTCTCCAATAGCCCGACGTGTTGCTCCAGTTCACTGACAGAACTCCTCCTCCAACCAGCCGTATCCAATTGGAGCTCTCGAATTAAATGTAAAGAGTATTTTCAATTGACGTCACACTTGAGCAATACAATGGGCTATGAGCGACGCTCCGGGATCAATCCACAAAGGGTAAGATCCGAGGAAAACGTCATTTTGAACCACGGTCAGATGACTAGGTCCCACCTCAGCTGGCACCTCCAAACTTCCACTCGCCGCCAACGTGAGAGCATTGGAGGTCGCGCCCGATTGAACGTGCACCAGCCCCCTTTGTACACGACGGTCGTTGAGTGGATTCGAACTCAGAAACCTGTTGCTCTTCCAACTACAGCTTGTCGAAAGTATGCAGCTCTAGGGCATTTAACAACGCAATGGGTAAGAGAGCTTCGTCCTCCTTCGGATAAAGTGTATTCCATTTGGATTTGACTCCAGCCAATGGAGACTCAATTGGAAGAATCCTAAATGTTTCCTTTGCATTCGCTTCAGTTCTTCGTGCATCTTCTATTGGCTCCTCTGTTGGTCCCGGACAGGTCGCAAGAGCAGAGGACTAGCGACCGGAGGGTTGCGAGTTCAAATCCTACCAAAGACCGTCGTGTTCAAAGGGGGCACGTTCAATCTGTATTTCTACATTTCTTTCTCAACCTTCATAGCTTTGTCTTCCCATTTTAGCCTTCCATAACACTGGACAACAAAATTTCAACACATTTCTGCTTCCGAGATGAAAATAGTCCTAATGAATTCAATAGTTGAATATGACAAAGACTATGAAACGTTTTATTTTCTAATGTGTACGCATTGTTGGGGAAAAAATGTGCATTTATGTAAATATTATAATACATGTTAATCGTATAGAATAATAACCTTAATCTGCTTCGGACTTTCTTGTTGCCTGCCTTTTGTGATGGGGGAGAATCTCTAATGAGACACTCATCAGCCAGTCCCATTTGCCCTGGTACCGTTGCTTAATCCTCCAAAACACCCTCTCTCATTTGGGCTGCACTGGGAATATTTCATACCCGTACTTGAATGCTCTCGTATCTGTGGCTTTCACCAACTTTTTGTCCCAGCTTGATGTGGCCACGCGAGACAGGACGCAGAGCATGCTCTACTCTTTCTACTTATTTTTCTTGGTGTTGCCTCTAGAAAGTGGCAGAAGCCATCGAAGTGATGGATCGACTCCCTCCAAATCATGGCACAGCAAGTGGCCACTCTGAAATATTTACTACACAAGTGCGGCAACATACGTGTGGGACCTAGGCATGCGACATCGATAGCAAAACATCGATGTAGATAATGCGTCGACCCAAAAACATCGATGTCTTTAAAATTCAGTGTATTTGAACGTTTTCCCCCATTTCTTAAAATTGGTTTAGCAACTCCAATACATCGATGTTTTTTTCTAAAACATCAATGTTTAGAAAACATTGACATCGATGTCGCATCCCTACTTTTCAGACCCTCCATCCTTGGTCACTTGGGTCTAAAAGTATATTCAATTTGCTGTTTATAAAAATTATGCTAATTGGTTATTTTTAAAATTTTTATAACGGTACTTTTTTCATTTAATTCTGAAACATCGACAACGTATAAACATCGACACGTATAAACATCGATGTTGCCAAAACATCGACCCCAATACATCGATGTCGCATCCCTAGTGGGACCCAGGTTTTGTCCTGGTCGCCTGTTGTTGCTTTTTAGTTTAAATGAATGCAACTAGAAGTTCCTGGGAAACTTTTCTTTATTGGTGTCCAGTTAAATAGGCAAAATCAGCTTTACCTGGGGAACCGCTGGATCATGACAAGAGACTTTCCGCCAGATGAAGAGGGAATGGATTCGCCGAGAACCTATGGACATCAGTCGCAAGAGCTGGGCATCGTTGGTGTATAGCGTCCGGAGATGTCGTTCGGGTCGCCCTTGCCTTTCAGGAACAGCTCAGTCCGGTCCGCTCCCCCTCCTTCTTAGGCAAGCCAGAAAGAGGTCGAAGCACTCTCGTTAGGACAAGAGCTTCGTTTCACCTCTCGCCAATCCAGCGGGAATCCCCAAGTTCCGCACATACATAGGAGGGCCATCGGAAATTGTAACATAACACTGTCTTGCTCCCAAGTGCAGATCAATACCCAAGGGAAAGTACCGAGGCCAACACCGCGTCTTTTTGAACCATAGATAACGAGGCAATACCTGAGCTGGCACCCCACTCTCCACACTTTCGCACCGCGCAAACAGGATGACGTCTGAGGCTACGAGATTGAACATGCACCAGCCCCCATTCGTACACGACGGTCGTGGGTCGGCCACCCTCAGAGACCGTTACTCCTCCAACCGAGCTGCCCCCGAAATGTCCCCCCTCCCCCCCGCCTGTTGGATCCACGGAACAACTCAGAAATCGAACCGTCTTCTCCGCCCCGCCTCTTCCGGCGCAAGGTTCGAAAAAGAAGCGGAATCAAAATGCGTCATCGACGGCACCGACCTAATCGTCCGGTTAATCAATCCGAATCTTCCGATCCCGGATTCACCCTCCAGGAACCAATCTTGCCGGGGTGGAAAAAGTTGTCTCGGGATCGCCGCGGGAAAAAGGAGCCTCCCCCCCACCCCTTTTCCGGGGAGAAACGGGAAACGCGGGATTTCATTGGGGAGAAACGTTAATTCCGCGATCGCTTCCGGCACGGTGCGATTCGTCACACTTCTCCATTTGCGTCTCCTCTTTATTTCGGTAAAGTAGTGAACTAGCGACTAGGGATGCGACATCGATGCCAATGTTTTCAAAACATCGATGTTTTCTAAAAAACATCGATGCATTGGAGCCGAGTAACATCACTAGTAGCTAAACCAGTTTTAAGAAATTGGGGAAAAAAATTTAAATACACTGAATTTTAAAAACATCGATGTTTACAAACATCGATTTTTTTTGGGCGATGTATTATCAACATCGATGTTTTAATTTTGAATATCGATGTTTCAAAACATCGATGTTTTGCTGTCGATGTCGCATCCCTACTAGCGACCGAATCCGATGAAATACAAAGGGGGCTGGTGCACGCGCAATCTGTCGTGGCCTCAAATGTCATCACGTTGGCGTTTGGAGAGTGAGGTTGTTCTCATCGGACCGTGGTACAAAAGGACGTGATGTTGTCCCCGGATCTTTCCCTTCTGGGTTGATTCTGAACCATCGTCGATAGATCAATGTATCGTTCCAGTTAATCAAAGAAAAAAGCGACGGCGCTGTGTCTCGGTTTGAGTCGTGGAATACGTCATTGTGGTCATAGGGTGAATGAGATTGAAAGAAATTAGTACTTCACTGTTTCAATTCGCACATCCCATGTTTGTCGCTCCGCACATCGATCGCAGGGGGTGCTGTAGCGTACAGTACCTATATAATAAGAGTGGCGACATACGGGAAACACTTTCTGATTGGCTCAGAGACCTTTTCTACCGCAGTCTTTTCCTAGATCCCGTAGACTTAACATGGGAACTTTTTGTGTGTTCTAGAAAAACGTGTGTACATTAAACAGGAGTGAAAAACTTCCGCGTTTACGCGGATTTCCGCTTTTTTTTTTCTTTCGAGAATTTTCGCTTGTTTTTTCTTTCGAGAATTTCCGCTTTTTTTTTCTTCCGAAAAATTTTGCTTTTTCTACGATTTTTTCTTAAGAATTAAATTATATCATGAAATTACAGCCAAAGAATAAATGTAAAAAAAATATTAAGGAAAGTGTGTCCTTACTTCAGGGATGAGATTCTTCCGACTTTTCGTAAATTTTTGAAAAAAATGACCGATTTTTGTCATCTTTTACGAAAAATATATACTTTTGCCCTTTTTTTTCTTCTATAAACGTAAAAAAAGATGATAAGTCTTGCAAATTCCTTTTTGAAAAGAATGCTTTGTGAAAAGCTTATTAGTTTATAGACAAACCTGGAGAACTTGGATTTTGAACTAGTTAGCGTACGTTGTTGTATATTTCGTAGGTAAAGCTACGGTTTCCTAGCAAAGCGGAGCTGTTATCGAACGGCCGTGAAACGTCATGATGCGGCGGAAAAGGTATAAATGAAATATTTTAAGTTGATCAGCTTTTAATGTGATTTTTCGTTTAACTAGGAAATAAGATGTTCGGTTTTTCGTCTTTTATGGCAACCTCGGCAAGCGGAAAATTTAAATTTTCATTTTGAATACTCTAGAAAGTATTTTCAAAATCCGTTAAAACTTCTTTCTTTGGCGACTTTAGAAGTGCGCCAAGGCGGTGCCTCCACCGTTTTAACATAGACTGCAGCTATTTTTTGCAACGGAAATTTCAAAATGGTGCTTCTTTTTAGGGCGATATTTATGATTGCTTTAATAAGTTAAATTGTTTCTTGGATAATACGAGTTATTAATTTCAAGTTTTATTTGATTTAAACAGAAAATAAGAATATTTACGGAAAAATATAGAGATTTTGAAAAAAAAAAGTTATTTATATTCGAAAATAGGTTGTAAATTTAAACTGAATTAAGTTATATTTTTTTTACCACAGGGGTACAGCTTCAGTCTTCGTTTATAGCTGTAGCAACGGTCTGACCTTGGCGCACTTAGGCCTGGTGCACGCATCCGAATTTTCAACGTGCGGTGCCGCAACGCAAGTGCGGTCTGAGATACGTTAGATCCAATGGAGCAGTGCATACATGCCTCCAGCGCCGCTGGGGCAACGCACGTCCAACTTGCGTGCAATATGTACCGCAGTTCCTCACGGCGCCGCACATGAGTCAGCCATTCGGAATTATCTTGTTTTCATAAACAAATAAAATATAAATAATAATTAAAAAATGGTTGTATCCAGTAACGTCTATTTTGTTTCAAAATATCCTTTTTTTTTCGCCAAGTAAGCGAAATAAACACGTTTTCTTCGATAGAATATTTATCGCAAATGGCGCGAAATGAGTTCGTACGTCATTTCTCGGTTATGTGTGTATAAGTGGGCTTCGGTGCCGCAGTGGCGCCGCACGTTGAAAACTCGGATGTGTGCATCGGGCCTTAAGTCGCCAAGGAAAGAATTATTTCAAATGAACCAATGAAATCAAGCGATAGTTTAACGGAATTTTAAAGAACTTTCTGGAATATTTGAAATGAAATTTTAAAACTTTACACTTGACCAGGTTGTATTAAAATCCGCAATAACCGTTATGCAGATGTGGAACTTTAACCTGTTATTACTCGCTACTAGAAGTGCGCCAAAAAGCGCCAAGTCCGTTGCCTTTGTTATAAACGTAGACTGAAGCTGTACCATTTTTATTTTTGATGTCTACTTTTTTTTTTCATATAAAATTTATGCTATTTAATAAAAATAGTATTTATTTTATTTATTCTTTTGTAACAGCATTTTTATTTCCTGTTAATTTCAATTTTGTGTCAAGGTTTTGGAAAAATTGTAACTCTTAAATCTCACCATTGGTGAGATGTTCAAAAATATTCATAAAAATTACATTTTCAACTTCATGCAACTTATTTATACTGTTTACAGTTGCCTATATTTTTTTTCTCTTTTACACAATTTGAATTTACACGTGAGGTTCCCCCTCCCACTTTTCCAAAGACAAATTTCATTGTTTTTTTGTGGACTTTGTAGAGCTTTTAACCTAAATAATAGGCAAAAATACATGCTTATTGTGTAAACACATATTCTGTACTAGGGGCGCAGCCATGGGAGGATATGGGTTAACCTCCCTACTTCCAAAGACAAATTTCATTGTTTATAGTGGACTTTGTAGGGTTTTATCAGACTAAAAATTTGCCTACCCCCCTCAGAAATAAATTCTGGCTGCACCACTGTTCTGTACACACATTAGTACACAAATGTAGTATTCTTATTCAGCTATTTTTGAAGTTCAAAATAACGCTACGTATATTTTCCTCTTTGTTTTACATTTTGGCTGTTTTCACCCCTGATTAAATTAAAAAGAAAATATAGCTTTTTCATGTTCCATTTCGTGTTCTAGAATGTTTATTTATTATTATTTTAGTGTTTAGTGCTTTTTTTGAACAACAGGGTGTTTCCTGCAATCTAAGTTAGCGCGTTCTGCAATCCATCTCATCCATTACGCATGTAACTGAGCGTTTATATGATTCATGTATACCGAATGTATCCATATTATAAAAATCATATGATTTTTGTTCTCCTTGAAATTATATATTAATCCGCCCAGTAACCTTCTCTGAGACGATTCTGGTAGAAAAATGGCTGCCGCGCATGCGCATTGGACCAAATTTAGTCCCTTGTCGCCACTCTTATTATATAGGCACTCTACTGTAGCGGTCCCACATCTGGAATTCAGATCAGCGGTAAACAACACCGGCTTTATCTTACAGCTGTTGTGTCACTGAAAACCCCGTCGCCGGTCCATCAATGTTTTTTAAAAAACATCGATGTATTTAACATCGATGTTTATACCTGTCGATGTTTTAATTTTAAATGAAAGAAGTACCGTTAAAAAACTTTAAAAAATAACCAAGTAGCATAATTTTTATAATCAGCAAATTGAACATACTTTTAGACCAAAGTGACCAAGGATGAAGGGTCTGAAAAGTAGAGATGCGATATTGATGTCGATGTTTTCTAAACCTTGATGTTTAAAAAAACATAGATGTATTGGAGCCGATGTCGCGTCACGAGTTGCCAAACCAGTTTTAAGAAATGGGAGAAATGTTTACATACACTGAATTTTAAAAACATCGATGGTTTGGGGGCGATGCAATATCGACATCGATGTTTAATTTTGAACATCAAAGTTTCAATACATCGATGTTTTGCTGTCGATGTAGCATCACAAGTTGCTAAACCAGTTTTAAGAAATGGGGAAAAAGTTTACATACACTGAATTTTGAAAACATCGATGTTTTTGGGTCGATGTATTATCAACGTTTTAATTTTGTACATCGGTGTTTTGCTATTTTGACTCCTGACGGTTCGATCAGTCGCGATCTCACGTTGGCCTGGCGAGGAAGTATGGAGAGTGGGGTGCCATCTCGGGTTTTTCCTCGTCAACGCTTCGAATTCGTGGTGTTGTCCTCGAATCTTTCCCTTTAAAGGGTTTATTCCGGAGCGTCGCCAATAGCCGGTTGTGTCGCTCCAGTGTGACCATCATTTTTAAAAATACCACACCTGTCTCGAGAACCGCACGAGGTCCGGTGACCGTCGCTATGGGAACAGAGAACATTTCTTGAGGTGACTCTGTATGAGTTCTTCATTTCGTTTCGAGTGAATGATGAAATATTCGTTAGGTTCGATCTTTTCGGGTAAACACCTGTATGAATTATTAATGAATTCTAAATTTGATGTGTAAATTCCATTTCCGTTTTATAGTATCGGTATATTTTTATCTGTGTATATGTTACCGGCAATGTGTCAATAGCAGGAATTGTATAGTATGCTTAGGCATTGCATAGAATGCCTAGATATTAGATCGAATGACACATGCTATTGAGGTAAAGTGTGAAAAGAAAGTCACGAAATCTTTTATTAAAAAGACGTTGATAAAAAGGTATAAGAGACTTTCTTTAGGATGCCTAAGTCTAGGAGTACAGAATGCCTAGCAGACGTTTTGGGGCAAAGTATGAATTATTTTGACGTTATGTACATATTTTCCCCGGGTATTGTACCTAATACCTAGGCATTCTATAGAATGACACATGCTATCAAGGCAATGTATTAAAAGAGAGACCCCAAAATTATTTCATTAAAAAGACGCCCATGTGAAAAGCAAGAGATGAGAAGAGAGCGGGATAAAATAAAACACGAACCTACTTGTCGCAACGAGGAAGGAATTTTATTTTGAATTGCATTGAATTGTCTTTCTTGCCAAAACGTCATTCTACTGGAAAAGAGAGTCACGAAAAGGCCTCCCTCAAAATGACACAAATGAGTTAAGGAGTCGATACAGATAGAAACGTGGACACAGAAAAAAGGAGTCGATGAAATAGCAATTGATGCTTTGTCTTTTCGCATTACATCGAATGCCTAGGAAATGTGCGAATCGTTTCATTCCTTGGCAGGCACCGCCTGCGTTGCCGGTAACATGCAGTACAAGGCCCTTCCTCGTTTGTTTATTTAGAAGGGGAAGCATAGAATCGCTGCCCCAGTCATTGAGTTCGTCGTTCTCTTCCTGTACAATGGGATTGTCTTGTACAGTCACGGTAAAAAATCCCGAATCAACTCCTTTATTTCAAATACTATTCATACTAGAGCAAATTCTAAGGAATCGTTCAACAGGAAAGAACGTTCTCTGCAAATTCAAATCCAAACCAATTGCGTAAGAAGTCGTCTTACTATCAAATGTTGCGCTAACAACAAGATTTAGAATGGAAACATTACGTTTTAATGCCATAATCAGATTATGCATCCTTAAATGAATCTAAATACGAAATTTCACGATTTGACTGCCTTTGTATCCAGAGATATTCCGTCATCTGACCGTGGTTCAAAATTACGAGGCGTTGTCCTCGGATCTTTCCCTTAATGGGACTGATCCCGGACCGTCGTCAATAGCCCGTTGTGTTGCTCTAGTACGACGTTAACTAAGAATTACCAATTACCAGAGATATTCCATCCTAAATTTTGCATCCATTTCGGGGATTATCACGACATTGGGAGTCGATATTTGTACATCAAATGAATGAGCAATTTGCATCAGTGAGGAACATGCTCATTTCTGTGTCTTATTAATAGATTGATCGTCAAAATGTTTAAAAATGACACTTAAAACCCATAAAATGGACTTAATTAATTAAAATTTCAAGTTTTAAATTACAGCAAAAGCACATGACCTCAAAACGCTAGGTGATGTCATTGTGAACCACGATGGAATGTTTACGTTTGTCTAGCGCGTTCAAATTTCATATTGCTTGCTCTTTTCATTTTTAAGGGGGACACATTGAAATTTTTTTTTATTAATTAATTTAGAATTTTGAATTTTTTTGTACTCATTACCCATCTAACTAATAAGCAAAATCACAACACAAAATTTTTCCAAAAGTTTTTTAAAAATTTTAAATTTAAATTTTTTGAAAAAAAAAGAGGGGTCATTTTAAATTGCTAAGATTTAAAATACTCTTGATCCATTTTCAAAATTCTTGCAGTAAATTATTCACAAATTTATAAACTTTAATTTTGATTCAGCAATTTAAAAAATATTAATTTAATAAAAAATATTTGAATGAAAATGTTTGAAAATTTTAAGGTACTTTTTTTTTAAACAGTCATATTTTTAAAAGTAAATATTTGTTTCAAATTTGCTGAGTCAAAATTAAAGTACAATGTTTGAAAAAGATATATTCCAAATTTCAACCCTTAAACTTTATCGGTTTTCGACTTGTAACAATTTGAATACAGGAAATCTTGAAAAAATGTATCATAGAGAAAAACGCATTTAAAGTTTTAAAGACACATGTTGTTGCCATGACAACAACTGTCAAGAGTGTTAGATTTTCAAAACAACGCACCAAAAAAATTATTATATCTCTAGTTCTAATTAAGATACAAACATGATTTAGACGTCATTTTAAGCAGAAAACACAAAGAATTTCTTAAAATAATAATAAAAAAAAATTCGAAAATTTGACAAATTTTTGTGTTTTGGACCCCCTTAAACAATCAATTAAAAAAAATTTCTCGCTATTTCAACGTCGCCATAAAAGTAAACAAACCGTCAGTGTCCATAGTGACGTCACAGAAAGCGGCGTAGGAAAACGTTTTTCAGATGGAAGTAAATAGTGCTAACTTAAATTTTTTATTTTACCTTTTCGGGCTATAAAAGTAAAAAAGAAAGATACTTTCCATCCTATTTTTTCATTTTCTATACTATAAAAATATAATCACAGACGAGACTTCTAGGATCTTTTGAGATCAATCAATTTATCACTAGTCACGGCGTATTTGGACAGCACCAGAAACGTTTATTGAATAAGGAAGACAAATGCGAATGTGGAGAAGGAATTCAAAGTGTTGACCCCGTAATTTACGACTGCAAACTGTGGGAAAACATAAGAAAATACCTATTTCCCCGTGACCACAAAAAAGTAGAAATAAAACTACTTTGGACAAGTAAAAAGTCAAGACAAGGCCTTAAGATCATAGCCAATCGAGTTCTTGAAAGAAAACTAGAAGATCTATCATAACCCCTCCCATGATAGAAAGTGTAATTGTATTGTATAAATGTGGTATCTGAAGTTAAATCTTGATATAAATTTCAAATAGTGTGTGGAAACAGGGGTTTGGAAATAATGAAGTGGGTGCTCAATATGAAGAACGGCCCCTTATGCAAATTTTCTGCATTTGAATAAGAAGACGTTATATCTTTGAATTTTCTCAACTGTTTTAATGGCTCGAATGAAAAGGGTGCTTTCCCCGCGATTGTGGATGGTTGTTGTCATCTGCACAATGATTGATTTATATCTGATCTTCTCCCCACTCGACATGTCACTGTGTATTTCTCGTGTACTTTCATTTAATATTTTCACTCTATACTAACCTCTTTTTCTCTTCTCTCTCTCTCTCTTTCTCTTTCCGCAGCTCCCGATTCGTTCGACGACTTCTCCGATGACATCAGTCGACCGATCAGTGAGTATCCCCCCTTCTACACTTTTCTACACTTTATTGCATGTAGGGGGTTCTTATAACTGTTGACAGAGTCGAGTTTACATGTTGTCCCCCGATCTCAAACAACAGATGGAATCTGTTTCATTAGCGTGGAGAGTTTCAAAGGTCTGCCAATTTCAAGGAGTTGTCTTAAACTGAAGGTTCGAAAAAGATTCAGACACATTTTCATGACAATCCTAGCCCATTTCTATTTCCAAAAATAGCCTACATTATTGAATATTTGAAAATATTTTACCGCCCATTTGAGTGTTCCAAAGCAATTGCATAAAAAGTAATTCGCGATTTGAACTAAAATGAACTTTTTTCATGTAAAATAAAAGTTTACCCCCCCCCCCTTTTACATGAACTTTATCAGATCCGTTACACATATATAAATTCAAAAACAAAAGGAAATTCCATACAAGAAATCAAGGCAATTATCGTTCCGGATGAATACCCTGCTGTTTAGTTCTTTTGCTCTTTAGTTGTTTTGCGTGTTTGAATATTGCATGAGCACTTTTGTGAATTTTGGTTCCCTCTTTCAGTCGCCGAGAAGCTGAAGCGACTGTATCCCGAAAACGAGCGACTCATCGCCAGCATTCCCAGTCGCATCTACGAAGTCATCTATCCCGTTCAAATTCGGCAGCACATCAAACTGGGCATTTCCACCCGAGAAACAGGAGCCAACAAAGTAACTCTCTTTTCATAAACGTTCGTTTCTTTTTCTCCGGATCGCTCAGATTGAGAGTGGGGTCATTCCACGCAAAATGAGCAAATCGGCTGTGGCTGACACATCACCGATTTTAATGAAAATTAGTTTTTAAATAGATCACATATAATAAAAAGGAGATGCCAAATATTAAATGGCAGAAATGTATATTTTATTTTTTATTGAATTTTTAAAGTTTAAGGTCACACAAATTTAGATTTTTTTTAGCACTTAAAGTAGCCTGTTTGAGACCCTATATTTCAAAAAGTTATTGACACAAATTATAGGTTTTTATATTATTAAATTCTTCAGTAAAAGTTCTTTTAGGAAATGTCAGAATATAGTTTAATATCCGGCACTTCTCATTCTGAAGGATCGGCGAAAATAGAGATTTGTCCAATATGATACCAATTTCAAATTGTTTTAGTGCCTCTAAAAATGAAAAGACAATATCAAAAATAATTTTTAACAAAGCCCTTCTTCTATCTAAAAGTTAGGTTTAATTTAGTAATTGTGTTCCTATTTCCTTAGTAAAGAAAAGAAAAAAGTAAAATTATTGAAAACGGCGATTTTTCTGTTTTTTTATTTTTTTATTTTTTTTTATACAAATTTGATTGTGAAGGACAACTCCGAAAAACTCACAAATTTTCAGTATTATGTGTCCAGATGTGTGCTATCTGTCCTGAAATTTTCATCATTGTAATTTGCTTATTTTTGTCCCAGGAACATTTTTAACTAGATGAAAACTACAGTTTTATTTTTATCGCATGATAAATCAAAACAGGCGGAAACACGTCAGTAAGCCATCCATTTCCTCATTGAAAGAGATGCTATTACATTCAATGACAGATCATAGAATAAATAAACACTACTAAATGAATTATGGTAAAAATGTGATTGGTTTGCTATAAACTGATAATTTGTGACTGAATCGAAAGCTTTCGAACACCGGCGAATGTTCAAGTGGCAATCCATAAGTGTTCCATCCAGTGAAATGATCATATGTCGGTGAGAGAAGTCTTTTTAATTTTCTTGCAGTTTTTAGGAAATATTATTACTGTTTGATTTTGATAGTAAAAGAGATTTGAAAATTCCTGAACTTTTGAACTGTGACGTGGGAGAAATGTTGCAAGAAAACTGCCATAAAATCCATTGTGTAAAAGAAACCGGATTAAAAGAACTTTCCGAACTTGCAGATAAAGCCAGAGAACTGTTGTATTTGAGATTAGGTAGGAAGTTTGAAAACATTTTTGTCTTCACCATGAGAAAGTGTATTTACTGAAGTATAATTACTTATTCGGACGAACTTGTTGTAATCTTTTTAAAAGTCACAAACGTGCCGTGAAAAAGTCCCTGAGAATAATAACACTGGAAACTGCCAAGAAATCTGCTGGATCGTTCTCGCCAGGTAAAAAAATCTGTCTCACATGTGAAATTGGTGTTAAAAATTTTATTGCAGAAGAGGATGCAACGGATTTTGATTTTGAAACGGAAGCTTTAGAGAAGCAGTACGAGAAACTCAATAAAAGTCTTCAGAACATGTGAAATTCGCCTGTTAAAAAGGTTCGTAAACTCAGCATGACTCAAAAAAAAAAAAAAACATTATGTCAGAAGAAAATTACAGAAAATTGTTTCAACTGCTAAAATAAATTTGGGAACTGTTTTGCAAGTAAACCTCAATGAAGTTAATAATACACGTGCGACTGAAAGTAATGAAGATTTTTATTGTTTAATAGAACAGCTGAAAGCAACGTTTGCTGAAACAATATCCCCTGCAGAAAAAATTCAAATTCTAACTCTTGTTCCAAAGAGCTGGAGTCTGGAAAAAATAAGGACAGAATTTTCCACCTCATTGTATTTAGCAAGGAAAGCAAGAAGTGTTAAACAGGCGTTTGGAATTCTGGGAAAACCTGCTAAGAGACAAGGCAAAAAAATTAATGACAATATTATTGCAATAGTTAAAAATTTTTACGAGTCTGATGTCCTTACGGCAATGTTCAGGAAAGAAAGACTGTTAATATAAACACAGATGACGGTAAAATCCCAAAACTAAAAAGGTTGATTCTTTGTAACTTAAAAGAAGGATACTATCAGTTTAAAGGAACAGCATGATAGTGTAAAGATTGGTTTCAGTAAATTCGCTGAATTAAGACCGAAACATTGTGTACTAGCTGGAAGTAATGGTACACATTCTGCGTGTGTGCACCATACATCAAAATATGAAACTGATGTTGCACGCTATTAAACCTCATTATTCTTTGCTAGAGCTAAAGAAATTATATGTTTGTAACATTGGAAAGGAAAAATGTATGTTCGGAGAATGTGATAAGTGTCCAAAAGATCCATTTCGTGCTCAAATAAAAAAGTTTGAGGTTTCCCAAAATTTAGAAGAAATTATTTACAAGCGTTGGAGTCGATCTACTCTAATCACACAAGTCCAGTCAACAGAATAATTTCTTGACTCACTTGTTGAGAGTATGTCTGGATTGACAAAACATAATTTCATTGCTAAATCGCAGTCCAAATTTTTGGAGGAAAAGAAATTAACTGTTTCCCAGGAGGCGTGCGTTACACTCCTCGATTTTTCAGAAGATTATTCATTTATTGTTCAGGATGCAATTCAAGGATTCCATTGGGAAACTACTCAAGCTCTACTGCACCCATTTGCACTTTAAGGGAAAGATAACGAAAACAGGTTTCAAATGCTTTCAATTAGAGATGCGACATCGATAGCAAAACATCGATGTTCAAAATTAAAACATCCATGTTGATAATACATCGCCCCCAAACCATCGATGTTTTTAAAATTCAGTGTATTTAACTTGTTTTCCCATTTCATAAAACTGGTTTAGCAAATAGTGATGCGACATCGGCTTCAATACATCGATGTTTTTTTCTAAAACATCAATGTTTAGAAAACATCGACATCTATGTCGCATCCCTACTTTTCAGACCCTTTATCCCTGGTCACTTGGGTCTAAAAGTATGTTCAATTTGCTGATTATGAAAATTATGCTACTTGGTTATTTTTTAAATTTTTATAACGGTACTTTTTTCATTTAAAAATAAAACATCGACAACGTGAAAACATCGAAAGGTATAAACATCGATGTTACCAAAACATCGACCCCAATACATCGATGTTTTTTTTAAAAACATCGATGTCGCATCCCTACTTTCAATGTGTGTTATTAGTGACCATACTAGACATGATACATAGAGTGTATTTGCATTTCAGACTGCCGTAATCCCTTTTATAAAAGAAAGGTTTCTTCCTGCGAAGAAACTCATCTATTTCAGCCGATGAGTGCTCAGCACAATATAAAAACCGAAATTTTTTTTACAACATTTGCCATCATGAATCCGATTTTGAATTGAAGGCAGAGTGGCACTTTTTCGTACAATATCATGGCAAAAGCCCATGCGATGGAATCGGCGGAACTATCAAGCGGTTAGCCGTAAGAACAAGTTTACAGAGACCATACAACAATCCGATTTTAAATGCAAAACAACTATTCTCCTTCTGTACTTCAACGATTTCTCGAACATCAAATTCTTTTATGTGCCTTCAACTGATATTATTCAAATTGAGTCTAAGCTTCAACAAAGGTTTAATGAAGTGACCGCAGCCATTACGGTAAATCGTAACTATCATTGCTACATTCCTATTCCCAATTGTTCGTCACTAATTCGAGTTTCATATTTATCACAATCGCCAGCAAAAGAAGTAAAGTGTTTAAAAAATCTCTTTTAATAATAGAAGAAGCAAAGTTTAACATGGGAGTTTTACCTCCTCGTGAATTTGAATAGGTAATTTGTTGTAATTCATAATATCTATGAAACTAAGTTGAAATTTTTAAGCTTGTTTTGACACTCATTTTTTTCTGCTTTATTAATTCACCTTTTAAGTTAAAAATGATTTGGTATTTCTTTGTTGAATTAGGGTTTCATTATCTATATTTAATTTCACTGTTACCATTGAAGTTCTCGTAACATGCATAGAGTGGGAAGCAAATGTTGTGATTTTGTTTTTATAATTGTTGCTTTAGGAATACAATCCCGAATTTTTTTTACAAGTAATAAATATATTAAACTTTATTCCTGTGAAATGTCGGTTTTGTCTGAGCTGTCAGTCATTTGATTTCTTATCCCTATTTTGAGTAGAAAATTATCCTTTTGTAATTTTCGTTAACTATTTTGAAGATGAAAGAATTAAAATACGACTTCCAAACTCTAATGAACTAATATTATCACACCTAGCACTGTGATAAGGCATGAATTGAAAGTATGTCGTAAAATTTCTTTAACCCATAGAAATGTTTTGCAACTAAATTTTAGATTAAATATGATACTTAAAAGTGTTGTAGCCACAGTGAAAAAAAAGAAAATTCTGTACACATTATAAAAATGCTAAACATGTTTGTTCACGTTAAGTAGTTTTTGAGAAACAGAACTTCAAACATGCAACATTAAGCGATCTCACAACTGCTCTTCAAAGTCCTAAAAATGCCTCCAACTTCTAATTTTGAGCCTAATTCTTTTGGATATCGTTATTTATGCATAAACTAAACCCCTGCTCCCAATTTCATGAAAATCCATTATCATACGGCCGCGGGTTTTTCCTGATCTTTGCTCATTTCACGTAGAATGACCCGAATTCGAATCCACCCGAGGACCGATTGAGAGTGTCCTCCAAGGTCCTCACTGGCACCTTAAATGGCGCGGAAGTTCGGTGAGTAGGATGCCAGCTTCAGTGTGGCCTCTTCATCTGAACGTGGTTCAAAATGACTTTGTCCCTTCGGGGGATTGGACCGTCGTCAATAGCGTATTGCGTTGCCTTCAATATGACCTTTATTAAGTTGCCTACCTATCGGAAAGTAAATGAAAGAAGCGTCGCAAGTGGGCAGTTAAAAGATTTCAGATCGTCTTGCGTGTGATGGTAACAGACGAGTGTTTAGGTGGGTAGGTATTGAAGTTAACGTCGAACTGGAGCGACACGAGCTGGCACCCGACTTTACAAACTTCCACACACTGCCAACGTGACGGCGTTTGAGACAACGACAGATTGAACGTACACCAGCCCCTTTTGTACACGGCGGTCTTGGGTCGGATTGGATCGTGCAGCCCTCTGATCCGTTACTCTTCTCATCTGGCTATAGCGACCCACGAACTTTTGTTTTTTCGGCAGAATGTTTGTTCTTGTACGTTTTCCTCTTGTTTGTGTTTCATGTTTCGTATTTTTCAGACGGGGGAGCATTATCACCAAACCTCACTGCTCATCAAAGCTTTCAACTACAAATTTCGCATCGATCTGGAGCTAAACACGTAAGTTGTCCAACTTCTATCTCTCTCTCTCTGGGAACATGTGGCCTGTGCTGCGACACCCCGAGTACCTTTTTAGTGATCCTCCTTCTTCCCCAAACGATAATTAAAACAACATCACTTCCCTAATCGGTTTCATATTCGGAACTACGTGTCTCCAACACGCTGGATACTCACGCGAAACATTAGTTATTCACGGACTTAGAGTTTAGAAACCGCAAAAATCGACTGAAAAACCCGGAATCATAAGATCCAAAGTTTTTTAACATTGGATCATGAGATTGATTCAGGAGATTCTCTGAAAGTGTCTCGTACTACTGAACCAGACATTTAAGAATCACGAAGAGACATCTCAACAGAGAACCATTGGAACGATACGAACAGCGTAAAGACTCGGAGGCGACTGACTCGCTGCGTGTCACGAAAAAGATTGCATCAGACAAATGACCTGACAAGAATACAGGAAACAATAATGTGAACACGTGAACTCACACAAATCCAAATGCTGGAAAGAGTAATATAAACATTACTCTGACTTCGAACACTTTTATCTAAACATTCAAAGGAAATAGGCATCAAACTACCCCTGTGGATGAACGAATAGGTGCGTTCAATTGATCAGTGTGACGTCAGATACAAAATAAGTTATCAGATTCATCATGAGTGCAAAATAAGCCCGGTATAAATATTAGAATGTATGAATAATAGAACGAACCTGCATTAATATCTTACGTGGCTTCCAAAAATATGACTTTATTTGTATTTGTTTGGCGATGACTGGAAACGAGTGTCGTCAATCAAATTTAAATTTTCATCGATTTAAAAAAAATGTGGTTTGAAATTGGTAAAAAAGAATTTAAGTTTCGCTGTCGACGTACGAAGGCGTCATAATTTATCATGACGTACGAAGGCGACGTATTTCATTATAATTGATCGTGATGTACGAAGGCGTTGTAATTCATTATAATAATTCATCATGACGTACGAAGGCGGTATAGTGCATTATAATAAGAATTTATCATGAAGGTGCCATAATTCATAAAATGGTTCATCATAATAACGAAGGGATCATAATTTGTTATACTAGCTTATCACCACGCACGAAGACGTCTGAATTCATTACAATAATTTATCATGACGTGCGAAGGCGACGTATTTCATTATAATTGATCGTGATGTACGAAGGCGTTGTAATTCATTATAATAATTCATCATGACGTACGAAGGCGGTATAGTGCATTATAATAAGAATTTATCATGAAGGTTTCTATAATTCATAAAATAGTTCATCATAATAACGAAGGGATCATAATTTGTTATACTAGCTTATCACCACGCACAAAGACGTCGGAATTCATTACAATAATTTATCATGACGTACGAAGGCGACGTATTTCATTATAATTGATCGTGATGTACGAAGGCGTTGTAATTCATTATAATAATTCATCATGACGTACGAAGGCAGTATAGTGCATTATAATAAGAATTTATCATGAAGGTGCCATAATTCATAAAATAGTTCATCATAATAACGAAGGGATCATAATTTGTTATACTAGCTTATCACCACGCACAGAGACGTCGGAATTCATTACAATAATTTATCATGACGTACGAAGGTGCCATAGAATCTATATAAAAAATTAAAATACCACTCACTCTATCTGAAGAACTACGAGTCCTAATAAGCTGAAATTTTGAAAGGGGATTCTTCTTATACCTTCTTATAGGGGTGCACCAAGTAAATAGTTTGAAAAATTCGAATCGGAAGTTGCCTAAAGTTGGCATTATAAACATTGAGTATAAAACGATTGCTATACGCAGCTCAAATTGCTTTACCAGTGTTGATCGAAAAAAAAAATTTTAACAAATTAAATTACAATAAGCATTTTGGAACTGACTTTTTACTTCTTCCCATGATGAAAATAATATTTATAAATATTTGATTGATGAAGAAATAATATTTAAAGCATTTATTACACATAACTTACATTTTGTAAGGCCAAAAAGAAAAACTCATTGATCATAAAAGCGCAATTTTGCTTTTAGGTAACTGGCAACGTCAGAATTAATGTTTAATTATTAAATTTTTAATTTAGAATTCCTTGTTGGGGTATTTGAGTTGAGAGCGAGATGTTGCGGTCATATTATATTACAAATTCTTATTGAACCCAGTGGGCACCTCTTCCACACTATTGGAATAGCAATATTGAAAAATAATTATTAAAAATTGTAATTTTTACCCAAATTTCCAAAATTTAAGTGCGATTCGGGGGCAGAAGATATTATCCAGTCAAAAAAATATTTTACACCGTGTTTATTGAACCCAGAGAGAACCCTTTCCGCACTATTAGAATAGCGATTTCAGAAAAAAATGTTTTTCGACCCACCCTAATGTACAGTTGCGTCCGATGTCAATTGTAGAAGCGATGGAGGAGTTAAAATGGATATTAAATTTTTTTCCTCGTACACTTAAATGATGTTAACATTCTTTTATGACAAATAACTGATGATGACTTTTCAATCAAGGAATTGAACCCGAGCAAAGCCGGGTATCTCTGCTAGTTTATTATAATAGTTATATTAATTAATTTATTCTGAACGTAATAATGATGAGGAATAAACATAATTTGTGGATTCTTCACAATCCCAGTGATGCAAACAACTTTGATCAAGTGTTCCTTTTCTCTTCCAGGCACCTGCTCGCACCCAATTTGATACAGAAGCATTTCCTTCCTGAAGGGGTTCAACAAATTTCTACTCAGGTGATCACTCTTTTCCTCTCTCTTTTGAAAATGAACACTATTTTGGATGCTCTAGGTTCCTCCAGGAGACCCAACAGAAAGCTTGAGGGCAGAGAGAAATGCATCTTTTGGTTTGAAGTTGCGTAGAGAGCTGCTACAATCGGTGGAACGTTTCTGTGTCTTCCAATCGATCAAGTGCCTCACCTGTCTGACCACTCGGTGGTCTCTCTGGTGTTGCTCATTCAAACACCTGCTGCTCGAGTCCCCTCTACAGTTCCTTTTCCTGACCCCGATCAGGAGAGTGACGGACTAGGGTTGCGAGTTCGAATCCAGACTAAGAGCGTCGTGTACAAGGGGACTGCTGCGTGTTCGATCTGTCTCGAATGCCCTCACGTTGGCGTGGAAGTTCGGAGAGTGGGGTGCCAGCTTATGCGTGACCCTCTGACCGTGGTTGAAAAGGAGGTGTTGTCCTCGGAGCATCGCCACTGAACCGTTGTGTGACTCCAGTGCGACGATGGATCAAGACACGCGACGTGTCGCCCCGTTTATTGACCCCTTTGACTTGAATTGCCCTTTTTCTTTTGCAGGAAATCGAGCACTGCTACTACCATGGAACCACGAGGGATTATCCCGGAGCCATCGCTGCCTTTCGCACATGTAATGGGGTTAGGTAGGTCCGTTTTCATATCCTTCTTTAGGTATGTCCTCTCTCTCGTGTCCTTCGAAACACTTGAAGTATGTCCCGTGGAATGACGCGTATCATTGTCCACACCCGGAACGGTGTACTGTACATCTATGCTTCATCGAACAGGTGGGTGATTGGAGCAGGGACCTGAAATACACTTTTTTTTAAAATGCGTTGGTTACTGTCTAATTCTAAATTTAGCAAACACCTTTTGGTTTTCGGCACTTTCATCAAAGCTGTTCCAAAATGTGGATGCATTTTTAGGCAAAATACGTTGCAAATATACGCAAAAAAAAATCTTATAAAATGCAGCTGTTTTGGATGTCCCACTGTGAGAACAGTGTGCATTCCCAATTGCAAAGAAATAGAAGGGTGAGAAAACTTGTTTGATGCATGTATTTATTTGAAAAACCTTTTCAATTAACTTACCTTATGCGTCGGTTTGCAATGGAGAACATTATATGTGACTCTCTCTAGCTAATAATTGATGACACTTCCAGTCGATCCGTACGGTGAAGGTACAGGATATTAGACATCTCCTCTACCTATACTTACAACAGGTGGGTGAGTGCATCTCGGGGTCAGTGCAATGTATTTACAAAATACGAAGAAAAACATTGAGACGACCACAGCAGGAAAGGATCTGACAGAACTCTTCTTTTTACGAGGAAGAGAAGAGTTGCTTGCCAAGAAAGAGTGCAAAGTGGATGGCTGCCGACACACCGCTAGTTTATAAACACTAAAGCTTCGGTTTCCTAAGAAAGCGTAGCCGTGATCTAGCGGCCGTGTTGTATCGGTGTGTGACGTCACTAAAACGTTGCTTATACTAACACATGGTGTTGGTTTCCTAGAGAGCGTTGTTTGTGAGCGTAACGAAAATGATCGGAGCCGCCATTTTCATGACTGGCGTCATAGCGGTCTCAGACAGTTGGGGAACGTTTTTTCTCTTGTAGCGGCCAGATTTCATTTCCTGCTCCAAACGACTCGAACGGAGAGGAGTGAAATAAATAAACATTTTTGACTGCCATTGATCAATTCGGTTTTGTAAAATCGGGATCGTTAAACACAGAATGAAAATTTCAACGGATTTGAAAGCTGCGGAAAATTTGACACCAAATCGATACCTTAAATGTGATTTTCTTTAAATAAATAAATAATTATTTAAAAAAAAATAAATAATCAAATGGTAAATAATTGAATAATAAAACTGTTTTTGATATCGATCTGGCGTAGAAATTTACGCTGATTTGAAATCTGTTGAAATTTTCACTCTACCTTCAACGATCCCGAAGTTAGAATCTTTAAACTAGAGAATAAAAAAACTACTTTGTTTTGTTTCTCGAATAAAACAAACCACGACAGCCGTCTGTGTTGCCCATTCTCCAACGTATTCTGTCCGTCTAAGTTGACACGTCGGGATTTTTGTTTAGACGGCCGTCTAGTTATGCCCGCGGAATCATGACGTATCACGGCTGTTAGATAACGGCTCCACTTTCTTAGGAAACCAAAGCTTAACCGCTAGTTTATAAACGCTAACAGTTCTATTTGCTATATACTGTAATGGAATGCCAACTGCTCCTGCCCAACAAGCTCCTGTCTCCCCTACCCTAAAATGGATCAAAATATTGAAAATTTTGTATTATCATTTTTTAACTATACAACTTTAAAGAATATGTACACAAAATTTCTAGCTACATTTTTGAGGTATCGCATGTAAGGAACGAAAGCACTTAAAACTGCTTTTTCTCGACTTTTTATTTTGAATGACTGTTTTAAAAGCCAACACTTCATGGATGGTAAATACATTAAAAGACTTGAAAAAAATTTGTAGAAAGTATTATTAGTATTGTAAATAAAATTAACTATTGTAAAAGAAAAAAATGTTTTATTTATTTTTTTTATTTTTATTTTTTATATGTGTATTGTATATTTGACGTGTACATTGTACAGAGGTACACTAAAACATTTTGTTGTGAATATTGAATTTTAAAAAAAATCTCTTTTCACGTATTTCTGTTGGTCAAAGTGTGATCGTGTTTCTTGTGTTTCTTCCAGTGGCATTCTTCATGTAGGGAACGACACATTTGTAATTCATCCATTTTACGGTGGGGATCAGTCCGTAAGTTTCTTTTATCACTTACTTTGTGCATGAAATGGCGTTGAATTGTGCTTCACATGGAATCCAACCCAGGACGGTCGTGTACAAGGGGGTGGGTGCACGTTAATTGTGTCGTAGCCTCCAAAGTCCTCACCGTGGCGTGGTTAGCTTCCTGCTAAAACCAGGATGCGACATCGATGTCGATGTTTTATTAAAAACATCGATGTATTGGAGCCGATGTTTTTGTAACATCGATGTTTACACTTGTAGATGTTTTTGCGTTGTCGATGTTTTATTTTTAAGTAAAAAAAAAGTACCATTATAAAAATTAAAAAAAAATTTTTTTTTCAAAGTTAGTAATTTTTACATATTTTTAGACCAAAGTGGCCAAGTGTGAAGGGTCTGAAAGGTAGGGATGCGACATCGATGTTTTATAAAAAAAACTTTGTTGTATTTACCATCGATATATTGGAGCCAATGGAACATTACATCACGGAAATTTAAAAAGCACCATAGTAAAAACTAAGAAAAATAACCGTGACGTATTTGTCAGTGATGACGACATCTGTCCCGTCAGAAAGAGTTTTTTCCTAACTGATGAAAAAAGAAGTCGTCTTAAGATAGAGAAAGTTAACAAACTTCTCTTTTTTACGAACTGTAAATAACAAATATTGAGGATAATCATAGGCCCCAATATTTTTTATTTACATTAAATAAAAAATAAAGTTTGTTATGTTTTCTCGCAATAAGTTGATAAATAATTAATAAAAACTAACAATAATTATTGTTATGTACCTACCTAATTATACTTGTATTTGGTAGTACCTATGTCAAATTGTTGGAAATATTATATTTTATATTATTCATTTTGAAAATAAATGTTGTTTAATGTTTTTGAACTTGTTTTGACAGGTAAAAAAAAATCTTAGTTTTAAATTAATGAACACGGCAAATGACAAATTAAATCCCCCCACGAACATTAATGTTTGTGGTTACTAAACCAGATTTTAAAAATGGGAGGGGGGGGAGTTTAAATATAATGATGTTTAAAAACATTGATGGTTTTTGGTCGATGTATTTTGAACATCGATGTTTCAAAAGATCAATGTCGCTATCCTTCCACCTGCGGCGCATACCGCCCAATCTGTCTTTTGCCCACTCTGGGGAAAATCCTAGAGCGGGCTTTTTGTTTAAAATTAAATATTAGCTTACATAACAATAAAAAAACATCATGTACAATTTGGTTTTAGAGAGCAGCGCTCCTGCGTGGACGCTTTGTTCAATGTAATCTCAAAATTAAAATATCTCTAAAGATCAAGCCACAATAGTCACATTGGACATTACTGCCGCTTTTGACAATATGGACTGGCGATTGCTGATCGACAGGCTCACTACACTCAAATTCCCTAATTATTTAATTAAATTTATTGGCTCCTATCTTAATTTTAGAACCATTTCATATGATTTAAATAAAGAAATAATTTCCAGAAATCTTTTTAGAGGTTACCCACAGAGTTTGGTGCTGGCACCAACCTTGTGAAACATTTATTTTAATACAATTTTAAATTTGAATTCGAATATAATTAATCTCCAGGCCTTCGCCGACGACCTGGCGCTTATCACGTCAGGTAAAACGCTTGAGGCCCTGGAGATTAATACAAATAATTCCCTTGATATAGTTTATAATAAACTGGCTGATTTAAAACTGAGCCTGTCGGTCGGCAAATGTCGGTTCATAATAGTTTCAAAAAAAGTAAATTTAAAACATGGTTTAAACTTTTAAATTAACGGAAATAGTGTGGAAATTTCCCACAGTCTTAAATATTTAGGCCTAGTTATTGACAGCCGGCTCACATGGTGCGATCCCATACAAGAGACCGCTGCTTCGAAATTGGGGGATCACTACAAAACATTCGCGGCGGTGGATGGGGTGTCGGTGGCCAGCTCCAGAAGGTTTAGTACCTCTCAGTCACTGAGAAGGTCCTCGCATTTGGGGAGGTGATTTGACCCAGGCGCAAAAGGCTCGTCTGCCAAAAATCCAGCGACTTTTCTTGATTAAAATCTCAGGAATCCCCCATCTCCATGTGACCCTGCTGTCAATATTCAAAAAATATAACATTGTCAAAAGACGGCAGCCGGACCCAAAGCTGGGACTGTCCCCTTTACACTAAGATTCAAATATAATGGTGAGTGGTGTCCCGGTGTCTAGCCTCAGGTTGGACATCCGGGAAACCGTTGACAATGTTGAATTTGAGGTGTACACCGAAGGCTCGGCATTGATGGCAATGTCGGGGCCGCGGTGTGCATCCTCAAGGACAGCCAAGTAATAGAAATCTTGAAATTTAAACTACTAGCTGGCAACTCGGTTTTTCAAGCCGAGTTGTCGGCAATTCATAAAGCAATTAAATGGTCAATAGATAATAATAAAAAGGTTAAAGGTCAGCTCAATTCAGGCCTTACAAACTGCACAAAATATAAATCAAAATATCTATATTCAGTAAAACAAAACATACATAACCACACTATCAATTTTGGTCTGAGTTGGGTCCGAGCACATGCGGGACTTGCCGGGAACAGGCTAGCGGATGAACATACCAAACTTGCCTCGGTCGATGGTAAGGTTATCGACGTTCCATTCCCAATAAGCCTTTTAAAAAGAAAGATTAAAACATACATAGAAAAAAGTTGGCAGAACCATTATGTAGCTTCCAAAAAGGGAATCAGACTCAGGGCATTTTTGCCACAAACCAAACGCGATGCCCTCATTACCGACCGACAACTGGTTTGGTTCCTTACAGGGCATGGTCCGTTCTGTGTATACCTCCACAGGTTTAAAATTAAAGACATCAATAAATGTGATTACGGGGAGGTGGGGGACGCCAACCACTTCCTCTTCGCTTGTCCGATCACGCAGGCACATCATATAACCAAGCCTACTGAGGAGAACAAGCCCATCTGTCTAGAAAATGTTCTACAAAATAGTCAGTCAAGATATGAAATAAAGTCCTGCGTGATGGCAGCGATGGGGATGGTGTCGGGACCCTCCCCCCACTAATAGAAATGGCACCCTTTGGATCCCCTTCTTTTAGGTAGAGAGGTGGGACTAGGTCCCCCTCTATTTTAAACCACTTTATAAGAAACTTTTATCAAATCATATCACCATCCCGTTAAGGTTTTTTTTTTTACGCTTCATCTATATAATAATCACTTTTTACACCCACAACATTAAATTCATATCACCACATAACATTCTCATACAATATTTATTTCACCTACATTTAAATCCTATTTATAAACATCAAATCATTATTACCCTTTTTTTTAAATAATAATTATTTTAATTAAACTCTTGATGTTTGTATTTCTTCTTTTGTATTGTAATGTCTTTTTGTTTTGTGTTAGTGTTGTGTTTTATGTTTGTTTTGTGTTAGTGTTGTGTTTTATGTTTGTTTGTGTTTCTTGTTCTGCGTTTAAGTTACATTTCCCGATGTGCCACCGGTGTATTAAATTTATTTTCAACGGTGTGCCACCGGTTTTTCATTCTTGGTTCCCGGGACTCCGGACGATTATTGTAATTTTTAACATAAGGCCGGAATGTTACCGAACCATTATAATTCTCTCTTGGGAATAAAACAACCACAAATGTAATCTTTTTTTTTTTAAATAAATGATCGATCGGCCGGCGTGGGTCTTCCTGGGACTCCTTTGTGCTGTGGAAGTCGCCCCCACCCTTTCCCCCTGGACCACAAATACACTCTAAACCTAACGGTGAATGGGTCCAGGGAGGGTCTAAAAAATTGGGTGTGTGCACGTTAAATGTGTCGTAGCCTCCAAAGTCCTCACCGTGGCGTGGTTCCGTGGTGTTGATGTTTGGAGAGTGGGGTGTCAGCTCAGGCTTGACCTCTACATGTGACCGTGGTACAAAATCTTGTCCTCTGATCTTTCCCTTCCGTGTTTTATCCCGGGCTGTCACCAATAGACCGTCGTGTTATACCAGTGTGACGTGAATTAAAAATGCCAATACCGAACCCTCTTGACCTTGACTAGCAACAGCCTGTTTGCAATGGGACCCACATTCACAAAATAATGGATCCTGTTGTAAGCATACTTACCCAATCGCGTCACCCACTAACGAAGAACGAGGTCTCGTTCAGTAGTCATACCACTTGTTGCTTAGAAACTCGACTTTCTAGAATTGAATTCTACGGCATTTCAAAATTCTTTCATTCCACTGTCCATCGTTTGTTTGGCGCGGTGTGGCAGTTTGGAGAGTCGGGTGCCGGCGTTGCCTCTTCATGTCTGGTTCAAAATGACATGGTGCTGTCCTCGGTTCTTTCCCTTTGGGATTGATTCCGAACCGTCGTCAAAAGCCCAAGTGTGTTGCTCCGATAGGACGTTAAGTAAAATAAATACCAGCTAGTTTGTTCCTGTCACCAAAAGGTCGTTTGTGTCCATTCTGAAAGACAGTCTGGAAAGGGTTCAAAGGCAGATGAATGCCACCTACTAGTTTACTGGTGTGACACAGCCGTGGCAAAGATGTGGGTTGCTTTGACCACCACCAGAGGTTTTAAAAGAGCGAAAGTAGCTCATGAGGTAGACATCATTCGATTGAAGGGACAGAAGGATCGGTCCGTTTCCCCAACCCTGTGTAAGTGTATGAATCGTTGCGTTCTCTTCTTCCTCTCATTCCTAACAGCGTTTTGTTTTTCAGAAAAAGCATCCCCACGTCATTTATCGATATTTTTCTGAATCCAAAGACAAGCACACCTGTGGTGAGTTGTTGTTTTTTCCCCTTCCTTGTGCATATTCAGTGGTTCCTTATGTAAAAGTAACTTTGACTCTCTATTTCTATGCATCTCGTGCTAACGTATTTTACTGTTCTATACATGTTTTATATATATATATATATATATATATATATATATATATATATATATATATATATATATATATATATATATATAACAAGTGTAAATTAGAAGCTGATATAATTTCTAAAACAAAAGTAAATTTCAAATAAAAACCAAAAGAAAATGATTAAAAATGAAAGTGTTGATGGATCAGTGCTCATCAGGGAGGAGCCTGGCCCATACAACACAAAATGGTGTTTTTTTTACATATATGAGTCGCAAAATGCTAAGAAATTGCTCGTGTAACCCCCAAAACACCATTAAAACGTAAACGAACAGAACAGTACAATTTTAAACCCTAAAAAAGGATAGTAAAAATAACACAAAACCTAACCCACCCTAGCAGCTGGAGACTGGAAATACTTAGCCCGGAGATTGCCATCACATGTCACCATCCATACCGCCCAACGAAACTTTAATATTAAGGTCACAGTTAAACGTGTCACCTTGAAACTATTAAGATATAAGAAGCTCTTCTCCAGCGACGTTATTTGAAAGAACGGTGTGGTCTCTGGGGTATTCTAAATGAACGTCACACTGGAGAAACAAAACGGGCTATTGTTAGTGTAAGGATCGATTGAAGAATGCTAGAAATCCTACCGACATGCCAACAACGCAAGGTAGGATCGCGTGTCAGAGTGTTTTGCAGCGCAAACTTAAAAAGAAAAAATACTTGTCAAGAACGAATTCGACGGAATGACCCTCCGACGATCTCCAGTGAATTGTTAAGAGTTGCTCAAATCGTAACGATTTGTAATGAGTAACGTTCCAATAGCGTCATAAGTTTCGAAAGAGACTCGCTGAAACACTCGCGCCCTCTGGTGAGCTGTATAGTAAAACCCTCTCAATTCGAAAGCCGGTAGAACACAGAATCAGATTTGCTGAAAGTAGTAACATGAGACATTTGTTGTGAGATGCGGGATCCTGTTTCACGGTCTTGATCTGTCTTCTTTCTTCTCTCATTGCAAAAAAAAAAAGCTAAGTCATTGAGCAAAAAGAAGAGTTTTGAGGCAAAGAAAAGAGGAATGTCCTTAGAAATGTCTTCGTGTATGGCTCCAGTGCAATTCAGGATGTGTCCTAAGCTGCACTTTGTTCGAGAGGATTTCTGGCCATCCAAGAATACCATCGGCCAATGGAAGGCTTCTCTGTCGTTTGAGTGATCAAAAAGTACTGGAGATGATATGCGCAATTGCTTTTCGAGTAGGCACAGGGGGTCGTCTTCCGATGGTACTTTCTCTGGTGACAGGTTGTTTATAGGCTCCAACTTTTGCTAACGAGTCGGCTTGCCCATGCCAACAAAGGATGGGATCCATTGAAACTTAAATTCAGTAGGGTTTTATTTTCAAAAGAGAGGATAATAACGGGTGAAGCCTTTTTTAATTGTTAGAATTTCTTCATGCGAATCAATCTAAAGTCCAGAAAGTGATATACACCTCATTCTGTTTTTACACGAATTCAAAATAAATATTTCATTCTTTTTTTTTACGCGAGTCATTTTTATTTGTGGCACAGTAGTATCATTTCTATCTAATGAAGAACGCGCTGGGAAGTTTCTGACTGAAGTTCTTGAAGGCCTCTTACAGAGAATTCTATAACGGTCTAACTAAAAAAATAACACAACGATTCCTAACTGAATTGGATCGTAAAACTGATTTTGCTCAAGAGAGAAATTCATTAGTAGAGGAAGAACAACATTGATAGCTCAGTGATATTCCAAACGTATGCGCAGTTTATTGGTCTAGAAAGTGAAAATGAAAATGAATAAAATCTTGTCATGTGTCGCAAGGATTTTTTTTTTATTCATGAAGAATGTTTTTCCTTTAATACCGTTCATTACATATTATTACTTGTGTATAAAACAATAAACTTAAAACGAATATTTTCATATGCTATATTTTGTATTAACGTTACGGATTTTTTAGATCCGGAACCAATCTTATTTTCTTACACAAATACAATGTCTTTTTTACAAGTATTCTTCAGGAAAGAATCTATCGTGTAAAAACAGAATTAAATTTAGAGTAATAAGGACCCTTTATTCTTGGTTATTGGCATTTCAAAGACATACGGAGAAGTCAGTTAAATCGATGTGTGTGTCTGTTACAGCACTGTAAATAGACGGGTTTAAATTCAACCCAAAACTGTCGTCTACGAAGGGACTGGTGCACGTTAGTCGGTCGTGACCTTCAATGTCCTTACGTTGGCGCGGTGTGGAAGTTTGGACAGTGGTGTACCAACTCAGGCGTGGCCTCGTCATCTGACCGTGGTTCAAAATGACGTGGTGTTGTCCTAGCATCTTTCCCTTCGGCGGTTGATCCCGGACCGTCGCCAATAGCCCCTTTGTGTTGCTCCAGTGCGACGTAAATTATAATACCTACCTGTTAGTAGAAAGAAGTTTGGATCGGCTACTGTTTCCGATCGTGACATATTTCTAGGATGTGTAATCTTTACTGTTTCTCTCTCCATTGTGCTAATCCTTCGTGGGTTAATGTGTGAGTCTTCTCTTTCAGGTAACACTGGAATGCACGAATGGGGTTTTAAAATGTTCCGCATGAGACCGTCTCATCAATCGCGTTTAAAAGTAAGTCTCTCTTCAATCATAGCTTCATACATTGCTTTGGCCCCATGTTTACATCAGTCAATACTCACATTCTTTTTTTATATTGCATGCCATGTTGTGGTTTTAATGGTCGAATCGTTTCATTTTCGTAGAATTCCATCCTACTGTTTCACTTCAGGATTTCATTTCGCCCTTTCTCTTAGAGTTAGACACCGGATATCGAAAGAGCATCAAGTAGATTTTGCGTCAATTTCTTGCGCTTTTGTTACAATGTTTTTGTGTTGACTCTGTTTACTTTGATCTTGCGCAGCTTGTCGGGTTTGGAACGCCATAAAGCCCCAAAATCGAATCCATCTCAGCTTCATTTGCGGATCCGTTGAATGTTTTATGCAAACAGTTTCCTGGTCGCCAACCGATTTCAAAAATAATAGTACCGTAAGAAAGAGTACATTCTGAGGTATAAAAATTAAAAACTAACAGTAATAAGATATAGATACGGCAGTTTAAAAAAAATAACAAAAATGTCCCGATTTTTCCCGAATTTCTAAAAAGTATTATCAAGAAACAAATTGAAATTTCAAAAAAAAAACTCGACGAGCTGCACAAATTTACGTTGAGAGGTACTCTTTAAAAAAAACTCACGGCTGAAGACTGAAAATTTGTATGTGTTTTGCTCACTCGCGGAAGAAATTTCGCTTCTTTAATTTTGACACTTAATAAACCCTAAAGTAATAGCCGCATCGGAAAAAAATCTTAATAATTGTCCAGGGAAGAACAAACCATGTTAATTTTGTTTTTTTTCCGATCAGTACTTTCTCGGGAAATCGTCTAAGAATCGAGCTAAACAACACAGATCCTGCGGCGGTAACTTTTCTTTAATATAGAGAGATTTCGGTATTGAGCTGTGAGATATATGAATACCGTCTCGAAGGAGTCGAGAGAAATGCTTTGCCAGAGCACATTCTATTTGAGGCTTAAAATTCCGTGGCGTGTGGAATCCTTTTCGGGTGAGAGTAGCTCGGTTGGAAGAGTAACGGATTGACAATTGGAACGAGTTCCAATCCAACCGAAGACCGTCGGATACAAAGGGTGCACGTTCAATCTGCCATGGCCTCCTATGTCCTCTCGTTGGCGCGACAGTTTGGAGAGTGAGGTGCCAGCTCAGGTGTGTCATCTGACCGTGGTTCGAAATGCCGTTGTCCTCGGATCTTTGATCGTCGACAGTAGCTCGTTGTGTTGCTCCAGTGTGACGTTAATTGAAATTTCTATTTCAAGCTGCAAGTAATTAGTCAATACCAGCTAGAGTTCTAGAATAGCAGGTATTTAATGAACGTTGCACTGGAGCAATTTATTGCGCTATTGGCGACTCTACCGCAATGGAGATATGTTAAATCATTCACGAATACCAAAACTTTAACAGCTTTGTAATTAGACGTGAAACTCCTTAAATTCTCTTTTCTGAAAATGTGCTCTTTAAAATGATTTTTGTCCAAGCAAAGGAAGTAAAATGTGCTTCTTCCAGAAAGATGTCCGGCAGGTTAACAAGTTTGTAGAATTGGCTTTAGTTCTCGATCAAGCTATGGTAAGAAACCTTTCAATCGGAATGTTCACAAACTAAAAAGATTTATCAATTGGAACTAATGGATTTCTTCTCTCTGTTTGCAGTTTGATAATCGCAACGCAAGTAGAAATGAAGTTGTCAACGATGCCATCCAAATCGTCAACTGTGTTGACATGGTGAGGGATATTTTTCAATGTCTCGCTTCTTTTGAGTATATTTTAGTGCGTTATTCATGTTTTCTTTTCAATTTATGTGCCATTACTCATCTTAACAATAGCTGGAGAATATTACTGGTCTGTTATGCTGTCAAACGTATCTGAACACAATAACTAGATAATATTACTCTATAAATTGTCAAACATTTCTGAACAAAACAGCTAAAGTTCATTACTCGTCTGTTATGTTGTCAAGCATTTCTTAACAGAATGGCTAGGGAACGTTACTAGTCTGTTGTGTTGTTGAACATATCTGAACACAATAGCTAAAGAACATGACTCGTATGTTACATTGCCAAGCATTTCTGAACACAACAGCACGAGCATCCATTGAACTGCCAAGAAACAATTGAGTCCATACAATAAAATGCGAGGTCTTTCAAAAGATTTTAATCATTAGAATTCCATATGAATATTTTCTTAGAAGTAGTTAATATGGGAAATGTTTCTCTACTATAATGAGAGAGAGGGTAATGTTTTAACCCTTCTTTGCATGATTTTTTCTTTATTGGTGAAATAAATCAAGGTGATATAATTCTTGTTCAAAATTAAAGGGAAAATGGTTAAAAAAATCTTAGTATATATTTATAGTATAAATTTAGCAAAAAACAATAGGATGGTATCATGTGGTATTTTTTAAATTAAACGCAAACTTTTTCAGAAATTGCTCTAAAAATAACAAACACATGTTACAAACCTTTCTTCCACTCATTTTCACTTTTTTAGCAATAGAAACTCAAATATAATAAAACAAAATTAAAAACGAAATCATACGTTTATTGCAACTACAACAAACAGCGGAATGACAACTTCAAGCTCGTTTTACTGATAGTGACACTTGCTTATTTTTGACAGCTATGTTTTTTTTATGAATGGACATTAAAAAGGTATCCAGACACGATCAACTTAAAGTGAACTTGTTCTTTTATATAATTTTTGGACATTCAATATTATGATGGAAATTTGGAAATTTACACCATTATGCAAAGAAGGGTTAAGTCAACTGCGCTTTTTCAAATGAGCTAATCGTTTAGCTACATAATTAGACATGCGTTGAAATGTACAGTGTATTCGGTATATTTTGTAGCTTTTCATTAGGTCATAAATGCGCTTTAGTAACATATTTTTAAGACATATATTAAGACATTTTTTAGAGATGCTTGGCAATTTTTGTCACCCATTTAATTTGTCAATTATTTTTTTGTTTGTGAATGTAATTTGTAGGGCATTTATTTTCTTGCAATTTTTATGCCATTGTTTTTATTTTATACTATGAGAATTTCCCGGGAAAAGAATCCCTTTCCTTTTTAGTAGAAAAATGCTAAATCATTTGAGTTTGGTTACAGTAGTTTTTTAACACCTTTTCGACCTTTTTATCCAACTTTGTACAGAAATCCATGTCACGAAATACATTTGACATACATCGCGCCCTCACTGTGTGGCAAGGCTATGAAATGACGACACTAAGAAAAGCTACCAGGAAAGACGATTTTGAGTTCTTTTCCTCAAAATGGCTCAGTTCGTGAAAAATGACGGCGAATACTCTCGCAGTCGTAGTTAACCCAGCACTACTCTTTGACCTAGTGCCACTTTGCACATGGCATTTTCCCCCTTCTTTAAGAGAAGAACAAATTAATTTTTGATAAGATATTCATCACTAAAAAGTTTTTAAAAGCGAATCCATTTTTCTCGAAAATTGCATTTTGTGGCAACATTAAAAGAACATTCTATAGTAAAGATAATCATTGCTTAGTTTAGTAATTGTAATAGTTACTTTTAATAATTGAAAATCATTGTACAAGCTTTCAGCATCTATAATAAGTTGCATAAGTATAGATCCAACTCGTCAATTAAACCACCTTCTGACCCTAAGACAGATTATTTAATGTTTTAAAATGTTCGGATTCCTTTTTAACATTGCCATTCTATCAATAACGACAAACGTCCGCTAAAATTTCGCTTTATTCTTATGTATATGCCGCTTTAAATCGAATACTTTGTAGTGGTGTGATGAAAAAGAATTACAATTCAGTCAAAATAAATAAATATTTCATAAATTTACAACACAAAAAGTGCAGCGAATGGGTCTTCAAAAAAGTTGCGAAGTCAGTCAGTTGTTGTTCTCGTCATCTGACCGTGGATCCAAATGACAAGCCTCGGATTTTTTACTTCCACCGTCGGTAATAGCTTGTGTTGCTTCAATTAAAATACCTACATAACGTTAAACTGAGGTGTTATTGCTCTTATATACTCTTAACCATCCTAAAAAAAGTTCATATCCTATCCTACTCTATAAAGACACACTAAGCTTTCTTAATAGTGTGCATTCACAATGACAAAGAAATTCAAGCGTGACAAAAACTTATTTATTCATGTAAAAACTTTTCAATTAACTGAACAACTCACCTTATGCGTCTAAAGACTGAAGTATGGCTTGCAATAGGGAAGGCTGTGGTTAGAGTGACTCTGCAGTCTAATAGTTCGCGACACTTCCAGTAGATGACGACACCGTACGGTAAAGATAGGGGAGTATCTATTATTAGGCAAGTATCTCATAATCGGTCACCTAAACTCCCCGATGCGTATCCTCAAAAGACAGGACATCGACTGGAAGAGTGTCGTCCTAATCCTTTTCCTTCGTTTCAGTACTTCCGTACGGTGAACACGCGCGTGTCGGTGGTGTACGTGGAGACGTGGGCGCACGGCGACCAGATGGAAGTGACGAGCGACGTGCGACAGACGCTGCTCAGCTTCATGGAGTATGCCTCCAGGAAGCTATACAAGGTTGCCAAGGACGCTACACATTTATTAACGTGAGTACCGCCCTTTCGATCTGCTCCATGGGTGACCCGGACGTGAGCGTGGGAACACAGCGCAATAAAGTGGTTGCAGTTTGCGAAAGTATTCGGGTTTTTTTTATTGCAAAACGAAAGCCTGGCATCTCTACGTTTTGTTCACTGAGTGAAAATGAGTTTATAAATGCGAGCATGCAGTTTTCTTCTTTAGCCAAATCAGGAATACGACTTTTAAATGACCCTTGCAATAACTTGATTTTTTTCATTACATTTGGTCAAATTGCTATTATTCGCAGTACATTCACTGCTCTTTCGAGTGTGGAAATTGACTCGGATCCTGATTTTCTAACTGAGAGAATTGAATAATTTTAATAATTTCATTTAAAATTAATGGATGCTATTTACTAAGCTAGGAAATAGTTTATTCTTGCCTCGTAGTTTCGAATTTAGATCATTGAGATGGCTAGTAGCATCCTCGAAAAATGCCAAATCAAATAGCCTGATTTTCCTGTTCTAAAAAATTATAAACAGCATTTTTGAATTTCTACTCAGAAATGAAGGTTCACCATCTATTACAAATCTAACAGTTCACAATACTTACTTCAATGACAGACTAGTTACGTAACAAGGGTTGGAGGTTGTTGAGGTGTTTGGGACGACTCGGAAAGTTCTCCTTCTAAGTGAATGAATAGTTGACAGAAACTCTCTGGGGTAATAGGGATTATCGAGAGAGTTCGTTGGTCGGACGACTTGATCTTACACAGAGGCCGATTTGGAGTGGAAGGTTAAAGTGACGAGATCCAATAGTTCTTCTTATGTTATGGAAGAGGTGGAAAGGTTCGTTTTGTGATTTTTAAATGTTCCACTCTTGTGTGGATCTTCCGAGAGAGTCGTTTCATTGCAACCTTTCCCTTCCAGAGGCCACAAGTTCCGAGGTCACGAGGTGGGCATGGCAGTTCCGGACAGCATCTGTACCGCCAAGGCGGTGGGCGTCAGCGAGGTGAGTTAAGCGGTGAGTTACTTCAGTTACTCTGTTTTAGAGAGACTCTTCTGACTCTTTCTCTTTTGAAGGACTCCAACATCTACGAACCGCACCTCATCGCCAGCACCATGACGCACATGTTGGGACACAATATTGGAATGAGCCATGATCATTACAACGGAAGTAAGCACTCTATTATATAGATTTATGTATTTGTGACCAACACAGAAATAATGTAACAAAATGTGAGAAAGTTAGATACAACAATTTTTAAAAAATAAAAATGTGACACACTGACAGAGAAGTGCTGCAACTATCTCTGACAGGTAAATATTTATAACATACAAATACGCAAATTAACGAAAGAGCAGAATAAAAGGCAGGGGGTTTGTAACGTAGTGGGCCGTGCCTTTCTACAAAATGAAACAGCCTAGTTTAAAAACAACTTGCATTTATTTTGCAAAGAATTCTATTTACACTTTGTACACTAGAGATTTGCATCCCTATGACATGGGTGGTGCGAAACAGGCACAAATTCACAGCCTCATCAATGAGCACCGCAAAACCTCCGCTTCCCTCGAGTACTGCAACGGATCTGCCTTTGTCGGCAGACTCCTCATTCCGCCAGCCACAAAACACTGGCACCTCCAAAACAAACGCGACATCTGTTGCGACATTCATCAGCAGGGCTCGGGCAAATGTTTCAGGAATTTGGAATCAAAGGTCAGTGGCGGTGTCTGCGACGTCACAGGTCTTCAACCAGAAAACGAAAGTTAAAACGAACCATGCAAGCGCGCTGAAATCGAGAGACATTGCATGGTAAGCAATATCATTTCTAAAGCAAGAGGAAATTCAAAATAAAAACCAAAAGGAATTTATAGAAAATTAAAGTATTGGTGGATCAGGGCGTCATCAGGGAGGAGCCTGACCCATACAACACAATATGGTGTTTTCTACGTATGTGAGTCGCAAAACTCTAAGAAATTGCTCATATACCCCACCAAACACCATTAAATGCAAATATAGAAAACAAAACATTCAAATAAGAAAAAACTAAATCAAACCAGCAAGAGCAGTCGGGAGACGCCAAGCCAGAAGATCGTATCAAATGCCGCTACCCACTTCGACCAACAAAACGCCAACACCAATGACTCTGAGGAAATGACGAAATAGAATTTAGTCATCGGTTGTGTTATCGTTGATAATAATAAATCTCTTTCTTCTCTCTTTATTACTTTTCTTGAAGGATTTATCTGTGAGAAGCGAGTTTTATAGAAAAAGTTGTTTGTTGTCAAAGTTTTGTATATTTGTTTTGAATGGTATTTGGGGGGAGTATATGAGCAATTTCTTAGCATTTTGCGACTCATAAACGTAGAAAATACCATATTGTATTGTATGGGTCAGGCTCCTCCCTGATGAGCCCTGATCCACCAACACTTTCATTTTCAATAAATTCCTTTTGGTTTTTATTTTGAATATCCTCTTGTTTTAGAAATTTTAAATATAAATATATGTTTGGAGGAATGGTACATCTGCGTTGGAAAAGCAAATGATCAAATTTTCAGAATCGTTCCGCCACGCGCAGGGCAGCTCTCAAACACGCTGCATACCGGGGCATGAAAGGGCATCCAGTAGCGCAGCAAATTCATTCCGAGTGTATGCACAAATGGAGACGCAGAAAATTCTATATTACTTCAATAACGAACTAGTAACTTGTTAGGTCGTGTAGACGTTTTTGAGAGTTCCCTATTCCGAGGGGCACGTGAAAAAAGTGGCTAGTTTTACAATGAACTCGCTAGAGGGATGAGAATTAAACGAAAGACTATTGAACCAGTAGTTTAGCGAAGGAGCCATTGGATCTTGCACAGGCGAGTCGAAAGGAAAAGAGTTCGTGAAAGGTCAAACGAATGGGATGGGGAGAGATAAATTGACAAAGAGGCTGTGAGAAAAGTGGAATGTTAGGGGAGTGACCTCTGGTGAGAATTGTATTATGTGGGTTACTTTTAGGTATCGTTCCATATATACTATGTGTGTGATCGGTTTAAAATCATTTTACTTATCATGTTTAATCTCTTATTATACACTATTTTATTACTTTTATTCTATTTTATTAATATGAATCCATTACTAGTTATTCAAGCTTATTCTAGTTTTACTTCCTTGTTGTACAGAAAATTAAATTTATTTTCCATTCGAGAAATTGAATTCGCAATCAAAAGTATTCCAAAGGAGGGTTACAGTTTGAGTTATCTCGCGGACCCTAAAACTTTGGGACACAGTACCCTATAATTGACTAAAAGGTTTTCTTTGCTTTGTATTAATTATACAACTTTAAAGAATGCGTGCGATAAATTTTACAGCTCTAGCTACATTATTGAGCGATGTATAAGTTTTTCTATCCAATGCAAGGACTGAAGCATTCCAAACTTCAAACTGCTTTTTCTCAGCTTTTCATTTTTCGCGACTAGGGTATTTAAAATGTTAAGGTTTTGATTAAAATTGATGTGTAGATACGAAACATTTTTCAGTTGTTTATTATGTCATATTTGATAAAACTACGCATGGAATAAGGATTTATTTATTTTTCAAAACTTGTTAAAACCGTCTGTTGTTTTGCTGTTTTTCAGTATTTGTTACAAAAATGTGTTCAAAAATAAATAACTGCGGTACATGTTTCCCGTACATGAAATAGTGGGGAACACTTCGTGGAAGTTAAATAAAAAAATACTTGAAAAATATTAAAATTTGCAAAAATGGAGTAGGAATTTGAAAATATCGATTTAATTATTGCGGAAGAAATTTTTTTTTTTTTTCGTATTGTATATTTAACTGGAATATATAACTCAAACGTTCACTCAAAACGTTCACTCAGACATTTTGTTGACACTATGAAAACAAAACTAGTGTTCAAAGACTCCTGTGTCCCCTTCAAGTTAGTAATATTCTAGCAAAGAGTGTGTGTACTCCCATCTTTATTCGTAACTACAAAAGTTTAAGAGGCATTTCTGTTGTTTCATTTGACACTCCATAAATCTTGAATTCGAAAGAGCTCCTCAGAAACTAATTTTAGTTTTCCCTTCCAAAGTGAATGTCGCGCTCTAACCGTATGTTCCTTCTCTGTTTCAGCCGACTGCAAGTGCGACGACTGGTGGGGTTGCATCATGGCACAGACGATATTGTGAGTTATTCTTCTCTACACTAGATCATGTATACACTAGAAAACATTCATGCAAAATACTTTCCTTTCAAACCAATATCTTTAAAACATTTTAAATACTTTTTCGAGTTCGAAGGGTTTTCGTTGGTTTTCGATTCCGAAGAAGAGTTTTTGCAACTGGATGCTTTTTTACAAACCAGAAAAAGCGATAAAGAAGCGATAACTGAATCTGTTATAGTTATTTTTTGCCGTTATATAATCTATAGAACAGAGCGGATGTTTTGAACTTCAGTCAAAGGTATTCGTTAAGAAATAAATGTTGGGTCGACTTTGAAATTCTTGAAAAAGTCTCGATTGTTCAGACTTCCTTGGTGAAAAGAAATGTTAAAAACCAATTCTTTCTAACAACTCCATGGAGGTTTGAAACATGAAAGATAATTTCCAATAGTCTTTGTGAACGCAATTGGAGACATCACTGTTCCCAAAACATGCTGATTCTTTCTAAATTAGATAATTAATAGTTAGTTTAATCTGAAATTTTCACATTCAAAAGTCCAAATTAAAATAAATCTTGTAGACTATACGTATACCTTCAGTTTATCAACTCTTTTGTGCGTAGCTTTGTTTTGGGAAGGACAGAAAAAAGCCACTGCACCGTAAGGTCCGTTTTAGGGCGGCTCCAGGGCGAGAGACCAACGGTCAATGCCGATGGAAGTCTCGTCTATACTCATTGGGTTCGCTCTTCTTTTGAGCTGTTTCCGCAAGTGAAGTGTTTGTCTTCTCAAAGAGTGAAATCTCCGTCACTTCCCACGCGCTTTCAACAGGCCCGAAATGTCACTCTTTTCCTCGGTACAAAGATACACGGTGGTAGGTCATGATCTTATCGGCTGATTCCCCTGGAGCTCTAGGGCTGGGAGATATCGATTCCTTTCTTGAAGTTTTTGCTCCACGCATGCGCCCTATTCCACAGGACCGATTTGAAAACGCATTCCCGTCGAAAACGATGGGATTGTTTTGAGATCCTTTTCCATCAGCTGAATCCCAAGGACGGTGGGCAAACAAAAGGTGGGAGAAGTTGGGCCCGATCGGACTCAATCAACCCATCCAGAAGAATCCCTCACTCAAATGCTGCTGCAATAAATATTCCATCACGTGATGGATTGTGCAAAAAGGATCAAGAAAACACGATTGATTCATACGCAACAAGTCGCAGTAATAAATTTAAAAAAATGAAATGCTTTGGCATTCAAACTTTCGGCAAGAACTATCTCTAGAACAGAGTTGAGTGGCTCGTTTGGAAGAGTCCCAACCGGTGGGTCGAGAGTTCGAATCCAACCCAAGACCGTCGTCTGCAAAGAGACCTGATGCACATTCAATCTGTCGTCGCCTCAAATGTCCTCACGCTAATGTGGTGTGGAAGTTTGGAGAGTGGAATGCCAGCTCAGGTGTTGCCTCGTCATCGGACCGTCGTCCATAGCCCGTTGTATTTCCCAGTACGATGTAAATACCTTCTTACCTACCTACCTACCTTTGGAAACGTGGTTTCCCCTCAGAGGAAGGGATTCCGTTGTTATCTCGTTCCTCCCCTGCAAAGTCTTGTGGAAAGTTGAAATAGGAATGCTGGTGTTTTGGATGGACGTCACGCTGTAGCAACACAGCGGGCAATTGGTCCGGGATCAATCCCCGAAAGGAAACAGCCGAGAACCACACCACGTCATTTTGAACCACTCTAGAATGACCAGAGCTATGATGGTTCTGGAGCTGACATTCGACGTCCTGAAACTTCCACTATCTCCGCAACAAACAAAATAGAGGATGAAAATGTTCTGCTATAACTCGGCCATCTGAAGACCATTGATTTGAATTCCACTTCATTTTTCATCGTATCTGTACTTGTCCTAAGTGAATGGGATCCAAAAGATACGTCAACGGACTGGGTGGCAGTACCAGCAGATTTTTAAAATAGAAACCATGCCAAATGAAATACGATAAGTACACGAGGACTACTTTTTTAAGTCTTACTCTTTTAGTTACTCTTTTTTTTCTTTCCTGCTTGTCGTATTGTAAGAAAAATATGTTCAACTCTTCTTTCCGTTTCAGAGGTGTGAACAAAATCCAGCCATATCATTTCTCATCCTGTAGCTTACAAGACTATATCAACTCTCTTCGCATTGGACACGGCATCTGCCTCTTCAACAAACCCAATCAGGTGTGCGACTCTGTTCTCTCTCTCTCTCTATATATATATATATACAGGTGAATGTTCATATGGTAAATATACAATAACAATGCCCGTCTGGCACAAACCACAAACTAAGCCACAAACATCGGTGAGCACGTCTTGTTCATTCGTATTGAAGTCCTTTCAGAACATCCGAGGAATAACCTTCCTCTTTTAATGTTTGACTTCCTTCTGCTGTCGCTCGCTGCTCGCGCAGCCCATAGGAGGTAGAGGGCGCTGTTGGTGAGGACTGGGGAGGTTGGTAGTTTCACTCCTACATATATATATAAATAAATATATATATATATATATATATATATATATATATATATATATATATATATATATATATATATATATATATATATATATATATATATATATATATATATATATATATATATATATATATATAAATTTCAAGAACACAAGAATTTCTAAAAAAATGTAACAAAAGTCTTAAAAAATAATAAAAAATGAAGAAATGTTGGTCGATCAGGGCGTCATCAGGGAGGAGCCTGATCCAAACAACATAAAATGGTGTTTTCTACATATGAGCAGCATTAGGCTGAAAAAATTGCTCATACACTCCCCCAAACACCA
Organism: Metellina segmentata; assembly: GCA_947359465.1. Taxonomy (NCBI): domain Eukaryota; kingdom Metazoa; phylum Arthropoda; class Arachnida; order Araneae; family Tetragnathidae; genus Metellina; species Metellina segmentata. The sequence goes on along the minus strand of OX375882.1, from coordinate 116,221,706 downwards.
CCAAAAATCAAGTAAAACAAAAACAGAACAAAATACCAAAACAGAGCAGGAACAGAACGAAATGAAACCCGAAGCCGCAGCTGGGATATCATCAACAACAAGCGTAAAAATTGCCACCAAATGCCATCAATTACACAGTCTAACTTATATGCTAACATCATACCTCCGATGCAACAAGTCCAAAAAAAATAATAATAATATGAAAATCCCCAGCCCCTTATCAAAAATATATTCATAAATAGTAAAAAAATAAAATTGAAAAGCAATTCCCATGGCTCTGGGTAAATTACGAAAAATAATTATTCATGTGTTGTGTAGGTGTTGATATTAATAAATCTTTCAAAAATATTTTTAAAGAATGAAAACGGGTATTTGTTATTGAGAAGTGTGTTTTTTAGATATTTACATTGTAATAAAAAATTAGCATCAGAATTACAAATTTTTTTGAAACGTACCAATTGACCAGCTATTGTGTTGTAGTATATTCTTTTAGAGATATTGGAGTCCCAAAATATTAATTTAATGACTGTAAATTTAAAATCGCTGCGTTTATCATATACATTAATGTCAACTTTGCCGGATGAAACAGAAATTTTTATGTCTAGAAAATCTGTATTATTGTTATCCAGATTGGTTTTAATTAAAGAAAGTTCGTCTGGATAGATGGATTTCCAAATATTAGCAAAGTTGCTATTATTAAAAACAATTAAATCATCAATAAATCTAAAAGCAGTATTTATCTGAAGGCAAAAGTTTTTTTCAAAATAATGAAGAAATAAATTAGCAAGAATGGAAGAAAAATTAGAACCTTGGGGAATACCCTTAACTTGAGTGTAAATATGCTCACCATTAAATATAAATTATTAAAAATACAATAATTAACCAAAAATTCCCATTCCTCAAAATCCAGATCAATTAAGTTATTAAAATCATGATAGTAATAGTTCAAAACATCTCTCAATTTGTCCAGGGGTATGCTGGTAAAAAGGTCTTTAAAATCATAGGTCTGAATATCATTAATAATATTTTTATCCAAAAAATTCAAAACCTTGTTATTATCACATATAATCCAGGTAAAGCCTTCATCAAAAATGGCAGCAAGAATAATTTTTAAATATTTAAATAGTAGCAAGCCATGTTTAATCATACAAGAGTTATTACCACAGGTGATGTAACGGAATTAAATAGGATTTTTGTGAAATTTAGGAATAGCGGTAATATAAGGTAAAATTATGTGTTGATTGGAAATTTCAACTCTTTTATTTGAAGAAATGATTTTTTTAATAATGGTATTATAAGTAGATTTACAGAATTTATATGTATCTGAATTCTTAAGTTCAGCATCAAGTAAATTTAAATAAAGTTTTTTACAAATGAAAGCATAGTTACCTGAGGCTTTATCAACTGGAGTAATGATAAATTTATTTTGAATATCCTTAATGGCTGTGTTTATTGTCTTGTAATTACCGGTATTGTCAAAAATAGATTGAATATTATTATTAATAAAATCTTTAAAATGATCATATAATTTCCATTTCCATTCTGTAAACAAACATAAAGGGACTTAAATTTAGAAGAGGTCATAAAACAGAAATTATCAATGTCTTCCAGAAAGCTTTTAAGTATACTATTTCTATTAAAATTATAAATGGGCCTAAATTTAGTACCTTTATACATAATATCTCTTAATTGATCATTTTCAACAATACCAAGATCACCAGTCACTATGTGTCCTAAGTCTTCATTTAAATAGGGTCTGAAATTTATGTTGTCGCACAAGCATACAACTTTATCTCTATATAAATCAATCTTACTGCAAAAATGATTGTAATTAAAAAATTTTCTCAAAAATGGTAAATCATATTTAAAGCATTTTTTTATGTTAAGAAATTTTAAAGGAAAAATATTGTGTAGGTTATTCACAATTCTGTTAAAGTTGAATTTATCGAAAATAATATGTTTAAAACTTATCTTCATATAAATTGGATTATCTTTACTACTAGTTTTTTTCTTATTAATTTTAGAAAGTCTAGCTTTATAAAGATCATGGAGTAAAAGTAAAAAATGAGGATTGAGAGAGTCAATGTTTGTGAGTAAATTCTTAAACTTAAGACACGTACCGTCATTCAAAGAAAATATGAATTTTTTTAAGGGTTTAAAATTAAAAGTTTCTATAAAGTGTTTTTCAAGAAGTTTCAGGTTTTTTATAAAATTATTAAACTGGTGAATATTATCAGAAGTGTTTAGTTTTTTATTTTCACCGCTTCCTCTACATCCTCTCTTTGTTTTCTCTTTTGACGTATGGAATAAAGCAAAAGTATTGCAATTATCAACATTAACCTGTGTATTTTGAAATAGATCATTCAAACCATAAGGAGCAAGTGTTTTAAATTTTAAAATGTTAATGTTTTCTTTAGCCAGTCTCAATTTTTTATCTTTGACAATATGAAGTATAGTAATTTGTGCATTGCTAAAACCATGTAAAGAAAAATGATGGAATTCCAGGTTAAAAGTGGAGTTGGAATTATAATTTTTAATATTGGAACGGTGGGGGAAGGTTAATGCGTAAGTTCAACGAGTTACTGGTTTGACCAACATAACCCATACCACAGAGGCTGCATCTTAAAAGGTAAATGACAATAGAGGCTTTACAGGCAGGCGAAGTTGAGCTGTCGATAATGTTAGACTCATCCAACTGAGGGCAAGTCTTAAACGTTTATCGCTGAATTTGGAAAATTTAAGTTTACTCATAAAGTCAAAATTATCAACGTTAGGGTAACAGGATTTCGATCCAAGGGGGTCCCCCAAAATCCCCATGTACCGAGCACAGGACTTACCATTAGAATATAAGTCCTTTTAGCCAGGCGCTAAATTCATATTTGTACTATCCATTTGAAATAATAATAAAAATAATAAAAAGTCACACTGCCCGAGAAGTGGGCAAAAGCTGCAACTAACTCTGACAGGTAAATAATAACAACATAAAATATACAAAATAACATAACACACACAAAATAACAAAAAATAACCAAACAGCCGGGGTGTCAAAGATAAAAGAGCTGGCTAAAGAAAACGTTAACATTTTAAAATTTAAAACACTTACTCCTTATGGTTTGAATGATCTATTTCAAAATACACAGGTTAATGTTGATAACTGCAATACTTTTGCTTTATTCCATACGTCAAAAGAGAAAACAAAGAGAGGATGTAGAGGAAGCGGTGAAAATAAAAAACTAAACACTTCTGATAATATTCACCAGTATAAAAATTTTATAAAAAACCTGAAACTTCTTGAAAAACACTTTATAGAAACTTTTAATTTTAAACCCTTAAAAAAATTCATATTTTCTTTGAATGACGGTACGTGTCTTAAGTTTAAGAATTTACTCACAACATTGACTCTCTCAATCCTCATTTTTTACTTTTACTCCATGATCTTTATAAAGCTAGACTTTCTAAAATTAATAAGAAAAAAACTAGTAGTAAAGATAATCCAATTTATATGAAGATAAGTTTTAAACATATTATTTTCGATAAATTCAACTTTAACAGAATTGTGAATAACCTACACAATATTTTTCCTTTAAAATTTCTTAACATAAAAAAATGCTTTAAATATGATTTACCATTTTTGAGAAAATTTTTTAATTACAATCATTTTTGCAGTAAGATTGATTTATATAGAGATAAAGTTGTATGCTTGTGCGACAACATAAATTTCAGACCCTATTTAAATGAAGACTTAGGACACATAGTGACTGGTGATCTTGGTATTGTTGAAAATGATCAATTAAGAGATATTATGTATAAAGGTACTAAATTTAGGCCCATTTATAATTTTAATAGAAATAGTATACTTAAAAGCTTTCTGGAAGACATTGATAATTTCTGTTTTATGACCTCTTCTAAATTTAAGTCCCTTTATGTTTGTTTACAGAATGGAAATGGAAATTATATGATCATTTTAAAGATTTTATTAATAATAATATTCAATCTATTTTTGACAATACCGGTAATTACAAGACAATAAACACAGCCATTAAGGATATTCAAAATAAATTTATCATTACTCCAGTTGATAAAGCCTCAGGTAACTATGCTTTCATTTGTAAAAAACTTTATTTAAATTTACTTGATGCTGAACTTAAGAATTCAGATACATATAAATTCTGTAAATCTACTTATAATACCATTATTAAAAAAATCATTTCTTCAAATAAAAGAGTTGAAATTTCCAATCAACACATAATTTTACCTTATATTACCGCTATTCCTAAATTTCACAAAAATCCTATTTAATTCCGTTACATCACCTGTGGTAATAACTCTTGTATGATTAAACATGGCTTGCTACTATTTAAATATTTAAAAATTATTCTTGCTGCCATTTTTGATGAAGGCTTTACCTGGATTATATGTGATAATAACAAGGTTTTGAATTTTTTGGATAAAAATATTATTAATGATATTCAGACCTATGATTTTAAAGACCTTTTTACCAGCATACCCCTGGACAAATTGAGAGATGTTTTGAACTATTACTATCATGATTTTAATAACTTAATTGATCTGGATTTTGAGGAATGGGAATTTTTGGTTAATTATTGTATTTTTAATAATTTATATTTAATGGTGAGCATATTTACACTCAAGTTAAGGGTATTCCCCAAGGTTCTAATTTTTCTTCCATTCTTGCTAATTTATTTCTTCATTATTTTGAAAAAAACTTTTGCCTTCAGATAAATACTGCTTTTAGATTTATTGATGATTTAATTGTTTTTAATAATAGCAACTTTGCTAATATTTGGAAATCCATCTATCCAGACGAACTTTCTTTAATTAAAACCAATCTGGATAACAATAATACAGATTTACTAGACATAAAAATTTCTGTTTCATCCGGCAAAGTTGACATTAATGTATATGATAAACGCAGCGATTTTAAATTTACAGTCATTAAATTAATATTTTGGGACTCCAATATCTCTAAAAGAATATACTACAACACAATTGCTGGTCAATTGGTACGTTTCAAAAAAATTTGTAATTCTGATGCTAACTTTTTATTACAATGTAAATATCTAAAAAACACACTTCTCAATAACAAATACCCGTTTTCATTCTTTAAAAATATTTTTGAAAGATTTATTAATATCAACACCTACACAACACATGAATAATTATTTTTCGTAATTTACCCAGAGCCATGGGAATTGCTTTTCAATTTTATTTTTTTACTATTTATGAATATATTTTTGATAAGGGGCTGGGGATTTTCATATTATTATTATTTTTTTTGGACTTGTTGCATCGGAGGTATGATGTTAGCATATAAGTTAGACTGTGTAATTGATGGCATTTGTGGCAATTTTTAGGCTTGTTATTGATGATATCCCAGCTGCGGCTTCGGGTTTCATTTCGTTCTGTTCCTGCTCTGTTTTGTATTTTGTTCTGTTTTTGTTTTACTTGATTTTTGGTGGTGTTTGGGGGAGTGTATGAGCAATTTTTTCAGCCTAATGCTGCTCATATGTAGAAAACACCATTTTATGTTGTTTGGGTCAGGCTCCTCCCTGATGACGCCCTGATCCACCAACATTTCTTCATTTTTTATTATTTTTTAAGACTTTTGTTACATTTTTTTAGAAATTCTTGTGTTCTTGAAATTATATTGCTTACCATGCTATGTCTGCAGCTTCAGCGCGCTTGCATGGGTAGTTTCGAGTTTCGATTTCTGGTTAATGCACCCCGGCTGTTTGGTTATTTTTTGTTATTTTGTGTGTGTTATGTTATTTTGTATATTGTATGTTGTTATTATATATATATATATATATTTATATATATATATATATATATATATATATATATATATATATATATATATATATATATATATTTATTATATATATATATATATATATATATATATATATATATATATATATATATAATATATATATATATATATATATATATATATATATATATATATATATATATATATATATATATATATAAACCACAGGACTTTGGATAACTGTTTGGCTGGTTTAGAATTGTTTTCATGAAATCACGGAACGAACGGCAATGAAAAGAGCAACATGAGTGATTCATTGCCCATCTTGAAGGCATCCCACAGAACGGCAGCGCTCACTATTTGCTATTCATGTTGTGGAAGTGTCAGAAACATGTCCGTATTGAAAAGTAATCCTACGAAAGTTCTAAACTAACCCTTCACAATGCTGGCTTCTTATACGACTGCCTTTTTTTATATTTGTCGACACGAAACACATGATTGGCTGTTACATAACACATTTGCATATTTCCATCTAACTCTGCAGCAAATTGCAGCCCCTAAAATTTAGATTAGCTTCCAGAAATTAACATTTTCGACAATATCCTTAACTTTTGGCAGCGAGTGTAGACTATTACCTGTTAAATAAATTTATTGTCGAAATGTATTCCAAAATGGAATCGGAAAGGGTGTTGTACATAATACTGAATAAAAGTGGAACAGTATGCACATTGTGAGCTGCATTGATGAACGGTGGAAATGCTGCGATTCAAAAACTGAAGTACACAGAAATGACTAAACTTCCAAAAAGATTAAAAAAAAAGTTAAAAGTTTATGCATTTGTAAATTTATACATTGCATAAATTATCAAAATTAAGTATTGCTATGCTTTCCAAAAGACACCCAAACACAGAAACAAACAAAAAATAGCATAAAAGATCAACAAAATAAAATTTCGTAATAACAGTAAATTTACAGTCCCAATATAAAAAAAAAAGGCAGTCGTATAAGAAGCCAGCATTGTGAAGGGTCGGAGCATTGGAGTGATTAACAAAATAATGTTAAAATGCAAGACTGCATTTTTAGCATATTTCTCAAAACAAAACCGTGATTGGCAGTTACCTAACGCATTTGAATACTTTGTTCTTTCTGTGCAGCACATTGCAGCTTCTCAAATTGAGATTGGCTTGTGGAAATCAACATTTTACTCTCTGTGCTTTACTTCGGGTGTATCGTAGCGCGTAAAAGTAGCCTCACGATGGGATTTAGAGTTGTGACGTGGGCTTTGTATAAAGTCGGTGTTGGTCTAACTACACTAAAGCGACAACACAGTAAAATGACGACAATGTTATGCAAACAATGATATTTTCGTGAGGCAAAATGTAGCAGTGTAATGTAAAGGGAGAAGCTGATACTAAACAAAAGCATAAAAACAGCATTTGTTTTAGTTGTATAACAAAACATTGTGGAGCGTATATGAAAAGAGGCCGTTATAGCAAAAGGCCATAATTTTGTTAATATTTAATGCAATTTTGTGTTTGTTTCTGTGTTTCAGTGTCTTTTGGAAAGAATAGCAATATTTAATTTTGATAACTTATGCAATATAAAAATGTACAAAAGCATGACCTGTTACTTTTGGTTTTGATATCTTTTTGGAAGTTTAGCGATTTCTGTGTACTTTAGTTATCGTACAGCAACATTTCCATCGTTCTTTAACGCATCTGAATGAGATGCGTTAATTACACTGCTACATTTTGCCTCACGAAAATATCAGTAATGTTTGCATAACATTGTAGCGTTTTACTGCGTTGTCGCTTTAGTGTAGTTAGATCAACACCAACTTTACCGATTACTGGATATACTTTAAAAAACTTATTGCCTTTTTAAAAGAATATTAACTTTTAGCTAGCGTTGATTTGTAATCTTTTATATAAGTATCTTTTTAGTGTGCTTACTTCATTTTTGGAACTGGATAACGGTTGTGCAATACGTTTGTTATTGTTTGTTTTTTAGACTACGATTCTTTGGATTTTGATTTGTAAAGCATATTAACTTTTTGTTTGGATATTTTTTTCAAGGTTTAGCGATATTTAATTTTGCTCTTTTGTGCAATTTGTGGTTTGTTTGATTTATGCAATGTTTTGTTTGTTTCTGTATAGTACTTCGGTTTTCGTATAGTTAATTATTATTATTTTTGTTTAGATGTCTTATGGAAAGAAAAGCGATATTTATTTCCAATTTTAAATTTAATGTATAACATTATAAAATGAATTTATTATTATATTTTTGTTTTCTTTGGTTTCCTAAAAATGTCCACAGAATTTAAAAGGTCTTTACTGCACTCAGGCCAATCTTGGATTTTAATCAAATACCACACGTGCTCAATAGGCGACATATCCGGCGAATAAGCAGGCCAAGGAAGAAGTTACATGTGTTGGGCTGAAAAGAAGTCTCGAACATTCCTTACAACATGTGGGCGTGCATTATCCTGTTGATAGATAGCTCCAGGGATGCCTTGAAGGTAGGGAACGACTTCGGGCACTTCACGGACGTACCTGTTGCTATTCAGATTACCCTCAATTCGTAGCAGCTAAGATCGTCCATGATAGGAAATCGCACCCCAGACCATAACTTCGGGTGTTCGGCCCATCGACCTAGAATGAAATAGAGGGACCATGTAGGTGGAGTCACTGTCGCAAGATCTCTGAAGGATAAATCACAAATTCACCGATTGGCTATGGAACAGCAGATTAGTGTTTTTGATCACGGTAGATTGTCACTTTAATCAATCAATAATATAGGATTCATGCTTTTACCCACAACCACATCTTGAAACCGAGAACTGGAAAACATAACATGAAGCTGCGGGCTCTGTCTATTTCATTTGAAGGTCGATGGTTCGGCCACTATGACGTTCGATAACGCACTCTGGAAGGCAGCGTTCACTGACATAGCATCTAACACGAATGGTTCCACAAATTAAATCGGGATTCGTCAGAAAAGACAACTTGTTGCCAATCAGCCCGCCAGGCTCTGTGCTCATGAGCCCATTGCAGACGCAGCCTTCGATGGTTTGGCATGAGGGGGATCCTGTATAAAGGAATCCTTGCACGCAGTCGACGGCGAATTGACGAAGCCATTAGTACGCCTGTAACAATAGACCAAAGTGCTGCCTGGAGGAAGCTGTACGGTCATTCACCGCCATGTGGACCAGGTGTCTATCATCGCACGATGACGTCACCTTCCGTCGTCCACTCCCAATTTTTCGAGTTGTCCGGTGCTCGTCGGTCTACTGTTCCAAACTCGCATCACTGTGGAACTGTTCCGCTGCAAACGAGCTGCTATTGAGCGATAGGAAAATCCTCCTTCACGAAGGCCGATGATTCTCCCCCGTTCAAACTCTGTAAGTTGTTGAAATTTCACCCTATTTCGTCGTGGAGGTATACTTAGGTCTCACTAAACGTTCGCCACTAAAAATAACCATGCCCTCTATTTATACGCTTTTAGTATCAGTTCAGAAGGCGCTGCTCACACCAAGCATGCGTGGTGACTTTAATACTTTGAATAACATCCCATAATTGACATTTGCTGCAAATCTCATTTCATTCGGATGATTCCTTCATGGTGTTGCATTTTTTACAAACAGCAGTATATATCTCTATATTTAAAAAAAGTTACCGCAGCCGCAGTCGCAGGATTTAAAAATGTGTTGTCTAGCTCGATTCTTATACGATTTTCCGAGAAAGTACGGATCAGAAAAATACGAAACTAACATGGTTTATTCTTCATCGTGTTCCCTAGACAATTGTGAAGATATTTTTCCGATGCGGCTATTAGTTTAGGGTTTATTAAGTGTCAAAGCTGTAAAAGCGAAATTTCTTCCGCGAGTGAGCTACACACGTACGAATTTTCAGTCTTCAACTGTGATTTTTTTTTAAACAGTACCTCTCAACGTAAATTTTTGCAGCTCGTCAAGTTTTTTTAGAAATTTCAATTTGGTTTTTGATAATATATTTTTGAACTTCGGGAAAAATCGGGACATTTTTGTTACTTTTTGTAAAACTGTCGTAGCATACCTCAGAATGTACTCTTTGCTATGGTACAATTATTTTTGCAATTGGTTAATAAATAAATTCGATGCGATCAAAAGTGGGTCGTACAAAATTCGGAATCTTAGGATATTTTCGCTACTTTTTGTTTTAAAACCTTCATATCTACAGCTTAATACTTTTATTTTTTTAAATCTGAGATCACTGAATACATAACATTATACACTTTCTTATGGTACAATTATTTTTTAAATTGGTTAATAAATAATGTTGATGCAATCAAAAGTTGGTCACACAAATTTCGTATTTTTTAGTTCGCATGGCAGGTTCCTCTCGAAGACGAGGGTTGTATTTTTGACCATCGGGTTGAATACTATGATTTTTTAAGTTTGAGAACATCACTGAATACCTTGCATTGTACTGTTTTATATGGTACAATTATTTTTTAAATTGGTTAATAAATAAGTCGAGGCAATCAAAAGTTGGTCATACAATTTTCGGAACTTTCAGATCGTAATTTCCTATACAAAACTAAAACTGTCATGTCTATATATTATTACTATTAGTTTTTAATTTTGAAAATATCGCAATATACTTCAGAATGTTCTCTTTATTACGGTAAAACTATTTTTTAAATAGTTCATAAATAAATTCAATGCAGTCAAAAGTTGGTCACACAATCTTCAACGGATTTGAAATTTGATGAATACAGGTTATACAAAAATATAGAAACACCTCTGAAATGCATGCTTGAAAAGTTTATTCTAGTGAAATGTGTAGTTGGCACTGATATTTTCGCCTACTGACGCCACCTATACACCGTCATAAATACGCTGTACAGGTCAGTCATTGTCGGGACACAGTTCAGGCAAATTGTTGGAACTCGTCTGGTGGGGGCTTCCGTAAGCAAGTCAGCCGAAGTGTTCAGTGTATAATGCCAAAACAGGAAAAATTGGTGTTTAAATCATAAAGCCTGGACTATGGAACAAAGGAAGACAGTAATTGTGTCATATGAATCTTGATGAACGAAGGTTCCCACTTCTGGTCATGTTTACGTCAGACAGCTTGTTGCCAAGAGTGAAACATGGTAACTGTTCTGTGATGGTTTGGGCAGCCATATCGTGGTTTTCTGTGGTCCCCATGATTACTCGGAAAAGACACATTAAGGCCAAGGATTATGTGAACATTTTGGCCGATCAAGTCCATCCCATGGTACAAACTTTGTTCCCCAGTGGTGATTGGTGTCTTCCAAGACGGCAAAGCCCCTGTTCACACAGCTCACATCGTCCAGGACTGGTTTTCTGAGCACGAGGAGGATTTGTCACATCTCCCCTGGCCACCACAGTCGCCAGACCTCAATATTATTGAATCTTTCTAGTCTACATTGGAGAGGAAATTGCGTGATCGCTATCCACCGCCATCATCGTTATCTGAACTTGCCACCGTTAGTCAGGAAGAATGGTACAAGATTCCCTTGGCTAGCATACAGGAACTGTATTTATCCATTCCGAAAAGATTGCAAGCAGTTTTGAATGCCAACGGTTTTCCTACGCCATATTAACCAAGGTTCACCCTCTACCGTTCGGATGGTAGGGTCTGGCGTCTGCCTGGAGAACGCCTCCTGCCAGAATGCATTGTGCCCACAGTAAAGTTCTGCGGAGGTGGAATTATAGTCTGGGGGTGTTTCTCCTGGTATGGACTGGGATCTTGGACCAAATTCATAGTAAGTTCAACGCCGAGGCCTACTGCACTACACGTTTAAATGTTCCTTATTTTTTTTTCCCTACACATTTTTCACCTTTGAAACAAAGAGTTCTGTCTGACAAAATCCGATTAAAAAAGTCCACATTTATCAACGTTGAAGATGTTGGCAGATTCATATCTTACTAGGACTTTTTTTTATTCTGGTCATTCCCTGTGTTGCTCCTCGCCTCAAGAAATGTTACAGCAAATACTATTCTTCAACAACAACAAAAACCCGATAACCTCATTTAAAAGATAAAAAACGACCCTATAACCGATAACTAAGAAAATAAAATCGCGGTGGGCTTTAACATAAATATATATATATATATATATATATATTTATTTATTTATTTTGACACACACAAAATAACAAAAAATAACCAAACAGCCGGGGTGCAATAACCAGAAACCGAAACTCGAAACTACCCATGCTCTGTTTTGGTATTTTGTTTTGTTTTTCTTTTACTTGCTTTTGGTGGTGTTTAGGGGAGTGTATGAGCAATTTTTTTCAGCCTAATGCTGCTCATATGTAGAAAACACCATTTTATGTTGTTTGGGTCAGGCTCCTCCCTGATGACGCCCTGATCCACCAACATTTCTTCATTTTTTTAAGACTTTAATTGCTTAAGATTTTTGGAAATTCTTGTGTTTTATATATATATATATATATATATATATATATATATATATATATATATAGTAGCCCGGTGTTGCCCGTGAATCCATTGAAATTTTTAATCTATCTTTAACGAATCCGCTTTTACGAAAAAGAACTAAACAATGCCTGTCAAAATGTTTTTTATTTTTTGCTCTCCACTGAAATCGAAGAGGAACGGAATGGACGTATCAAGTAAGGAGTACCGTGCAGAAAACTGTGAACCTCCACATCAGAATTAATAGAAGGTTTATGATTGTAAACAGTAAATGAAGGGGAAAAGTTACTGGAAGTGACAAATGCACTTTGAAAAAGGTGAATAATTGAGATAGAATTTAATAATTGATACAATTAGGAGTCCAATTTACCCTTCATATGCCAAATATGCCTCTTGCGCGTTTGTTGTCTGTTTGTCCATCTGTATTGTGTGTCTATACACGTCCACACGGTTGAATCCATTTTCATGAAACTTTGCATTTGTTCTTTGCGCAATGTAAACGATTTGAGAATATTTGGGACAAACAATATTTTTTAACGAACGGGAATGAAAGGGAAACACGTGTGGATGGGTTGATCGCACGCGTGCAGTGGTATTTTCCATTTCTTTCGCTCTGAAATAATTTCGCTTTTCTAAATTGTGGTTTCCATATAACAGTCCTTTGGTTTCCACATAACACGGTACGCAATCCCTAATATTATAAAAGGAAGTGTTCGTCTGTTTGTTTGTTTCTTGCACTCAATGTCCTGACGAATGTATGGTACTTGCAGTAATGGGATTTGGCATACAGGTAGTCCAAATTTTTTGTAATTTTTGGGTCACGGCGAATTTTAAAATACAATCTAAAACCTTTTCAAAAAAATTTAATGTAATTTAATTAATATTCTTTTCTTTGGAATGGCAACAGCATAAAGGTATGACATATTCTAAATTTATATTTTCCGTTTTCTTTTTGCGCGGAGGAATGATTTTCCAGCAGACGATAAAAAACAATGTTTTAACTTTAGTTATGTAGTTCTTTTTTCTATCTCCTAGACCGTTAAAGATGGAGTAAAAATGTTAAAGGATTTGATATCTGCGGAAAAAATCACGTTTGATCAATACCTAAAATATGATTTTCTTTAAATAAATAAATTTTTTTATCGTGTTCCAAAAAACAGATTACATTTCCTGCCCTCTTACAATTTCAGCGAAAGAAAGCAAAGAAAATACAAAAACATTTTGGTAGGCATTATGTAGTTTTTTTTTTTTTTTTTTGTAAAATCGGGATCATTAAAGATCGATTAAAAATTGCAACGGATTTGAAATCTGCGGAAAATTTGACATCAGATAGCTCCTTTTAAATAATTTTTCAATTAAATATTTATATTTTTTGGTTTGTGAAGCATACTACCACACGGACAATGTAACCTCCACGAAAAGAAATGTCACGGGCAACGCCTACATTTCCTGACCTCTTCGATTTCAGCGGATAGCAAAAATAATCAAAAACCTTTTGACTGGCATTGTTTCGTTCCTTTTCCTAAAATCAGAATCGTTCAAGACAGATTGAAAATTTCGACGGATTCTGCGAAACATTTTACACCAGATTAATACCTTACATCCCGGCGTTGCCAGTGGTAGTATCAAATATATATATCCTCCTAGTTTTGGTTAACGCGGTTTCTATATATAGCACAGTATTTCCTCATCTAGCACAGTAAGTAATATGAAAATGTGTGTGTTATCCCACGGATTCTCAGCTATACGAGGGTTATCTGTACTTGAGAATGGAATGTTTGTTTCCAACAGCTCGAAGACTTTCGCACCTGTGGCAACAATGTGGTGGAAAAGGGCGAGGAATGCGACTGCGGAAGTATCGACGTGAGTATCTTTCACTATTTCTTTATATTTTAGACTAAGAATAGTTTTAGCAATTGATTGATTTAATTCATTAACAACATTATCGATTCACTGGAAAACATCATGAATGGCATACTTGGGAATCCAAGAAGATGCCGAGTGTCAACGGGCTCGGAGAGAGAGTAGAGGCGTCGCACCGGTAGACCGATGCCTGATACGAGTACCTCCACCTCGACTCATATCGGATGACATAAACGTTTCATTTTCGAGTGATGGAGTTGAAGCGGTCGGTCATGTGTCACAAATCTTCGCTATCCATAGCACCCACTGCGTGTGAAATTAAAGCAGTGTTGTACGAATTTCTTTTATTCACCCTATGACCTCACGAACGCCTTACGCCGCCGCGTCCCCACACAGCCCCGTCGGTATTGTATTTTTCTGACGCCCCACGTATGACCGTCGTTTGAAATTCTATTTCGATATATAATTAGTTTGATTCTATATGGAATTAGTTTTATTCGATACTATTATAGGCTATTGAATTCTATTCTGTTTGAATATACAATTAATTTTATTCGATACTATTACATTAAAATAACTGTTGACATTGATTGAATCGGAGTTTAGTCAAGCCATCAGTAAGAAAATTGTAACAGTTGTGGAAAGTGTTTGCAAACGAAAAGTTAATTTTGTATCGTGGATCGGCAGCTGAGGAATGTGACAAGTGGAACCCATTCTAATTTGCTCTCGTGCGAAGCACACTGACCGCAGTGCGACCGGACAAAGAACGAAAATCAAGAATCTCGGGTTTATTTGGTTTCGAGAGAAGTGACTCATACAGAATAACAAAATACTTAACATTTTAAATGCCAAAAACCGAGTAGAAATGCACATTGAAGCATTTGCATCCTCGTCAGTGGAGGTCATTCGATCGAAATAATGTAGATAAAATGCATTACAATCATTCAGTGAAACAATCTCGCAGATTAAATGCGCTTAAATCATTCGACGTATTGTGTTGTAAATATGAATTTGGTAATGGACCGAACGCCAGCGGATTTGCATAAAACTTGCATACTTGTTTGGGGGTTGTTTTTCGTGGTATGGCCTGTGACCTTTGCATGTTGTTCCTGGTCAATTGAACGCCAACATGAACATTTTAGACAATCGGGTTCTTCCTACGCTCTGCCAATTTTATGGAATGGACGAATGTGACTTCCAGGACGACAACGCTCCACGATATGTTGCAGCCTCTGCCAAGCAGTGGTATCAAGATATGGATGTAAAACGTCTAACCCTGGCCTATTAAGAGTCCCGACCTAAACCCCATAGAACATGTGTGGGACGCGTTAGAGCAACGCTGACGGACCAGGGAACCAGGTCCGATATCTACAGCTGAGCTGGCGACACTCTTGCAGCTGTAATGGACTCAAATAACCGTAGCTGTGTATCAAAACCTTGTTGCTAGTGTCATTGCAAGACGTGGGTGACCATCCCCCTATTAAAGCATGTATTCTTTACCATCCCATCTTGCTGTCCGGTCCATTATTGTAGGGTAGTGTACATGTACTATGGACGCCCCGTCCTTCGATTGGGTTGGATTGGAGGTACTTGTTTTAATTGAGATTTTAACAGGTGAGCGGTATTTACAATGAAAATGAATAGAATTTTAATGGTTCCTACAAAACTTATTTTCGCCATCTTCATCTTTCTCCAACTCTGATCCTTCTCCCGCATGGGTGTTTCCACCTCGAGCGCCTAACTGGTTCAGCATTGGTTGAATTTCCTTCAATGGCTGATCTGTGGATGGGAGTGTCATTGTTGCTAGGGTCTCGATTCAGTAGATGATGCAATCACGGCTGTTTGCGCATCCTGACCACACAACGCAAGAGGCTTTCGCCAACTTACGTACGTGCTATATACATAATTCTCTTACGTGGCACGCAAAAAAAGACGTTATTTGTTATTGAGTTTTGGCAACACTTACGATTGTTTATTTTCCACGAAATCTCGCGTAACAATTAAATTTATAGCGTTATAAAATTTTATTGAAAAAAAAATGAATATTAGTCGAGCTGTTGCAGCTTACAAACGACATGTATTCGATTTCAAAAGCAGCGTTCACATTTCGAGTCAAAATTTTCTCGAAGTTTTCATTTGAATTCTGAATTGTTCGAGTTCTGATTCCAGAGGTACTGTATACCTTTTCTGTAGTACAACAAATTTATATTTATAAAATATTACTTTGGAACATCATATTTTGTAAACAATGTCTTCATTGATGCGAGCAAAGTTCGCGCAGTGAACCAATGAGGATTGCAAAGCAATCGATGAGCAATCCTCATCGACCCCCTGAGGATTGCAAAGCAATCCTCAGGGGGTCGGCGAGCAGGGGGCGGGCCCCTTAGTTATAAATATTAAAGACGGTATACGATTCATTCTCAAAAAACAACGCAATTCTTGTTCATTTTACAAGAAATCGGACAGCAGGCGTTTTGTGCCAAGAATGCAACTCTAGGATGTTCCTTTGTTCTCAGGAGTGCATGCAGTCCGACCCTTGCTGCGACCCCATCACCTGCAAGCTGCGCGTGGAGGCCGAGTGCTCCGTGGGACCCTGCTGCGAAGACTGCAAGGTGAGTGAAGCTCACATACTGTTGAATCGCAGTTCATGCCTGTAACTGAAGTAACGGTGATTGTGATTTCTGGAAGATCTCTGTGGGCGCTCGTTCAGGTGCTTCCACCTAGGTTAGGTTGGAATTTCCACCTCGAACACTCTCTTTCTGATAGCTGTGGTGTGTCTCTCAAGTGTTGTCCTCTTTTTCAGCTTCGTCGTTCGGGTCACATGTGCCGTCCTGCTGCCACCGAATGTGATATTCCTGAGTATTGTGATGGAAACGACGGACAGGTGAGAGGATGCTTTTCTTGACGTTTCTCGAGGAGGAATGTCTCACATGGATCGCGGTTCTTGTGTGCGACGAATGTCACACACTTGACTTCGGCTACTGCTGTGCCAGTAACCTCCGGATTCTAGGTTCGATTCCTGCGACTTCTTGCCCTGGGTGCATTTATCTCTTGGGCGGCAGTAAAAGTTTCTTTGCACGCATGAATATCACTTGACGTTGTGTTTTGGCGTAGCCCAATAGCAGCCTTAAACTCCCACACGTGTCCAATTGTCTTTTAAAATCCTTTGAATGCCTGAAACTTGACGGCTCTTGACCCCCAATCGTCCTTTTCAGGATCGAGAAAAATACGCCATAAAATTCACCAGGATGCCACCTCTTGATGGAATTTTCAAATTGGTATATGCCATCCTTTATCGATTCATTTACTGTGTAGGGGAAAGTCGGGTAAGATGACGAACTTAAGCTTTGGCGATGTTTCCTGGCCTCAATATTCGTTGCAGGAGGGTTATCATTTCGGCCAGTATCTTTAGTTTAAATGGTTTTGTTTTAATTGTTATTTCTCGAGGCTCAACATTTTCTTTTTAGAAAAAAAAGTCATCTTACCCGACTATGAGGGTAAGATGACGAACTGAGACAATTTAATTCAACATCAAGAAACTATTTAAAACTGTTGCTATCACATCTTGAACATAACGAATCGCACATAACGTGAAACAAACATGATCAAACTAAAGAAACAGCTTCAAACAAACGGAACATCATCAATCGAAACATTTCAGATTAAAACATTTAAGAAATAAAATCGACTATAAGAATCCATGGGTTACGTATAGCTTGGACTTGGTACCAGCCAGTTCAGGCGAAATGGGCCCAAAGCTGAAACATTGGAATCACAGTTCCGTTTTTCCTGCCTCTCACTACAAATGATAGATTCTTTATTATCGAGGTCCTCTGGGTCGTGATCGCTTTCAACGTAAAAAATTTCAAAGGAATGAATTGAGTCTTCAGCTTGAGCTGCTCATTTCTTTTTCGTAAGATTTTTAGCAGGTTTGTTGTGTTTATATATATATATATATATATATATATATATAGTCTAGGTAACTTCAACTGTCGCTGTTTTCGTTTATCTTAGAAAAAGATTTTAATTAATTTTTTATTATTATTTTTTTTTCTCACTGGAGTGTCAGTGAGGTGCATGGAGGGTAATTTCTTTCTGGGTCTCCTTGACGTTTTACCCTGCCTAGTAGGAAGCGGTGGAAGATTTTTTAAATCCCACATACTTTAGGTATAGGAGGATTGGACACGACACGAGCTCCTCCAGGTATAGGTAGATGAGAAGGTGTATTGTCTCATCGGGGATCATTATTTTAAAGGGAGCGATTTCAGTAGAAACTTTGTCGTGAGTGAAAAGAGAGCAGTTGAATTCCATAATAACCGTCCTTGCATTGGCAGTGTGGAGGTGCGCTTTACCAGATACTCCATACCTGATGGAGAAATTGTGTGGCCTGGATTGTTAACCATAAAGTCATTAATGCTCCCATTATAGGCGGTTTTCAACGGACCCTATAACACCAAGAGGCTGCAGCTTATGACTCGTGTGTGGAGGCAACCCCGTCATCTTACCCGCGACATCGCCATCTTTATTTCGGAAAAACATTGAAGGATATTAACTCATTAGAAAAAATAAAAATAATACATCATTAAACAGGTTTTAATTGCGATATTTCTTTAAGAATATCGCATCAGAACCACTTCATAACACATTTCCGCGTTCTGTGAATCACACAAATGACGGGATGGAATCTTCAGATGTGACACGGATCGCTAAAAGTCTCTGCTGATGCAGGATAGGGGCTGTCTTCTAGCGCAATTTTCGTGAAAAATCCAATTTTTTCGTCATCTTTACCGTACTCTTAAGTTCAAATGCTCTGGTTATTAACCCAACAAATGATTATCATCTTTATACCCCCCTCGGTATGATACTATGCACCTGTTTTCACGTATGGATCTAAAATGAGCAGGATATGTTGAATTTAAGTCACGGCCTTCTTATCCTGTCACTGCTGAGGACACACAACCGCAATTATCGGTCGCAAAAGTTTCCTCGTGTTTAGGCACTATTTTCATGAAGACACGTGTTTCAAGTCCAAATAGCATCGGTTGCGCTGAGACCGGAACTCATTTCATTCAATTCGGTTTGAAACAGATTTCACTGGTTTACGATACAAAAAGTTGGCATTGAAATGACAATGAAAGCGCACAACATTTTCAGAGAGGCAGTGATGGGATACAGACCTTAACTTGGATCTTAATTTCTGACGTGGTAGACAAATCTGTACTTTTATTCAAATTTAAAGTTTTAAATTTCTTTTTAAAAAAGATCAATATTCTACATATTGAACCTTTTTGTACTAGCAATCCATTCAATTCCCCAAATAATCTCACCGAAATCGTTGTGTCATACCTCTCTGAATTTTACACACACACACAATTGAGCGGATATTACATTGCCTCTGTTTCTTTCTCTCCATTTCCAAGAACATAAAATCAGCGTTTAAAATGAACGTCATCCCATGTTTGCATCAAGTTTTAATAAGTATAGCTTTTTTTTTTAAACTTCAGAATGTTTGTTTTTTTAATTTGTGTTAAAGCACAGATCCATGACAAAAGTCCAAAACGTAGAGCTTTGCATGCAAAGGTATGGTTGATAAATAAAATATCTAAATGACATAAAATAGGATGTCAGTATAAATATAGTTATGTGGGTATCTTTAAAAAGAAATCCGAAAAAAAAAACCTTCACATTATTTGTCATAATACATTGAAACCCATGGAATGTGTTCAAGCAGAACAGAATCCAATGGTTTGGCCCAGGAACAAACAACACAATTTAGATTTCAAACCATCGAAGATGCTAGACAAAATTTTCACGTTTTTGTTGGATGTTGTACTTTTTTTACGGAAGAATACTTAGGTGTGGTTGGAACAGTCACCGAAAGGTCGCGCGTTCGAATCCAACCCAAGACCGTGTCGCGTACAAAGGGAATTGGTGCACGTTCAATCTGTCGTGGCGTTCAATGTGCTCTCGTTGGCGGGGTTTTTTGGAGAGTGGGGTGCCTACTCAGACGTTGTCACGTGACAGTGCTAGTTACAAAATGACGTTATCGTCGGGGGTTGATCCATAGCACGTTGCGTTGCGACGTTCACCGCAGGTGGTTGAAATCTTTCCTTGTGATGATTTGCTCGTCGTTTCAGTGTCCGCTCGACCTGTTCAAGAAGAACGGCAACTCGTGCAAGGGCGGAGCCGGCTACTGCTTCTACGGGGGCTGCCCCACGCCCGACGACCAGTGCGAATACCTGTGGGGATACGGTGAGTTCTCTTACTTAGCACCATTTCCTTCAATAGATCTCAACCTTTGGAGCGGATCTAAAAAGAAGTTCAAAAATGCGTTACTATTCCTTTAGTTACTAAGGGGCTCAGCCCCCTGCTCGCTTACGCTCGCCAACCCCCGGGGATTACTACGCAATCCCGTTTGGTTTGCTTCGCAAATCAATACCTCTTACGCAAGTGATTTCACTTTTTTTTTACTATAACACTTAATGCACCCTAAACTAATAGCCGCATGAGTAAAAAATATTCTGCATCTTGTTCCCTGTACAATTTTAGGTAAACCCTGTTAATCTCCAAACTTTACAATGTGTACTTTGTACTTTCATGGTAAACTGTCTGAGAACAGAGGGAAAAAAGCGAGCCTTTTTCCTCGCCAAATAAAAAGAAATCGTTTTTATAGCAATTGCTGCTACGATAAATTTGATATCTAGCAAACCCGATAGTCAAAAATACAACCCTGATAATCTCCGCGAAATAAAAAATACGAAATTTGTGTCACCAACTTTTGATTGCATCGAGTTTATTTATGAACCAATTTTAAAAATAAAGGTACCGTAAGAAAGAGTACATTCTGAGGTATACTGCGCTATTTTCAAAATTAAAAACTAATAGTAATACGATATAGATATGACAGTTTAAGTTAACGGTTGTAACAAAAAGTAGCGAAAATATCCAAAGATTCCGAATTTTGTATGACCCACTTTTGATTGCATCCAATTTAATTATTAACCGATTTCAAAAATAATAGAACCGTAAGAAAGAGTACATACTGAAGTATACTGCGATATTAAAAAAATTAAAAACTAATAGTAATAAGATATAGATACGGCAGTTTAAAAAAAAATAACAAAAATGTCCCAATTTTTCCCGAATTTCAAAAAAATATTATCAAGAACCAAATTGAAATTTCAAAAAAAACTCGACGAGCTGCAAAAATTTACGTTGAGAGGTACTCTTTAAAAAAACTCACGGCTGAAGACTGAAAATTTGTATGTGTTTTGCTCACTCGCGGAAGAAATATAGCTTCTTCAATTTTGACACGTAATAAACCCTAAACTAATAGTCGCATCGGAAAAAAATCTTAATAATTGTCCAGGGAATACGATGAAGAACAAGTCATGTTAATTTCGTTTTTTTCCGATCAGTACTTTCTCGGGAAATCGTTTAAGAATCGAGCTAAACAAGCGCAGTTTTCAATCCTGCGGCGTCGGCGGTAACTTTTTTTTAATATAGAGAGATTACATTTATTGCGAGACAAGTTATTGATTGAAAATAAACACTATCTCCGTTTTTGATGGTTCCTTTGTTGTTTATTCATACTAAAGAATGCTACTTTTTTGGAAAGAACCCCGCTTGGGTCGTCACTTGCATTGAAGCGATTTCCGGGTTGTGTCTTTGTGTGCAAAAGTGATGAAAATATCCATTTAACACGTACTTTTGCATTTGATTCTTAGATGAAATAATAAATGCAACCTCAAAAGGGGGGTGTTTATGGATTGAAACGAGAAGTTTTTTTTTACTGCTTTTAATACATTTCCAGTCAATAGATTTTTCTAGCCTGGTGCGTTGTGTTGCTCTAGTACGACGTTAACTAAAATTGCTTAACCTGGTGCAATTGGGTGGCGTCTTCGAAGCAGCGTCGCTTCCACGTTGTGCTGCTCTAGTACGACGTTAACTAAAATTACTTAGCCTGGTGCAATTGGGTGCCGTCTTCGAAGCAGCGTCGCTTCCACGTTGTGCTGCTCTAGTACGACGTTAACTAAAATTGCTTAGCCTGGTGCAATTGGGTGCCGTCTTCGAAGCAGCGTCGCTTCCACGTTGTGCTGCTCTAGTACGACGTTAACTAAAATTACTTAGCCTGGTGCAATTGGGTGCCGTCTTCAAAGCAGCGTCGCTTCCACGTTGTGATGCTCAAGTACGACGTTAACTAAAATTACTTAGCCTGGTGCAATTGGGTGCCGTCTTCAAAGCAGCGTCGCTTCCACGTTGTGCTGCTCAAGTACGACGTTGACTAAAATTGCTTAACCTGGTGCAA
The DNA here is from genome assembly GCA_947359465.1 of Metellina segmentata. Taxonomy (NCBI): domain Eukaryota; kingdom Metazoa; phylum Arthropoda; class Arachnida; order Araneae; family Tetragnathidae; genus Metellina; species Metellina segmentata. The sequence goes on along the minus strand of OX375882.1, from coordinate 116,199,296 downwards.
TTGGGTGCCTTCTTCGAAGCAGCGTCGCTTCCACGTTGTGCTGCTCTAGTACGACGTTAACTAAAATTACTTAGCCTGGTGCAATTGGGTGCCGTCTTCAAAGCAGCGTCACTTCCACGTTGTGCTGCTCAAGTACGACGTTGACTAAAATTGCTTAACCTGGTGCAATTGGGTGCCTTCTTCGAAGCAGCGTCGCTTCCACGTTGTGCTGCTCTAGTACGACGTTAACTAAAATTACTTAGCCTGGTGCAATTGGGTGCCGTCTTCAAAGCAGCGTCACTTCCACGTTGTGCTGCTCAAGTACGACGTTGACTAAAATTGCTTAACCTGGTGCAATTGGGTGCCTTCTTCGAAGCAGCGTCGCTTCCACGTTGTGCTGCTCTAGTACGACGTTAACTAAAATTACTTAGCCTGGTGCAATTGGGTGCCGTCTTCAAAGCAGCGTCACTTCCACGTTGTGCTGCTCAAGTACGACGTTGACTAAAATTGCTTAACCTGGTGCAATTGGGTGCCTTCTTCGAAGCAGCGTCGCTTCCACGTTGTGCTGCTCTAGTACGACGTTAACTAAAATTACTTAGCCTGGTGCAATTGGGTGCCGTCTTCAAAGCAGCGTCACTTCCACGTTGTGCTGCTCAAGTACGACGTTGACTAAAATTGCTTAACCTGGTGCAATTGGGTGCCTTCTTCGAAGCAGCGTCGCTTCCACGTTGTGCTGCTCTAGTACGACGTTAACTAAAATTACTTAGCCTGGTGCAATTGGGTGCCGTCTTCAAAGCAGCGTCACTTCCACGTTGTGCTGCTCAAGTACGACGTTGACTAAAATTGCTTAACCTGGTGCAATTGGGTGCCTTCTTCGAAGCAGCGTCGCTTCCACGTTGTGCTGCTCTAGTACGACGTTAACTAAAATTACTTAGCCTGGTGCAATTGGGTGCCGTCTTCAAAGCAGCGTCACTTCCACGTTGTGCTGCTCAAGTACGACGTTGACTAAAATTGCTTAACCTGGTGCAATTGGGTGCCTTCTTCGAAGCAGCGTCGCTTCCACGTTGTGCTGCTCTAGTACGACGTTAACTAAAATTACTTAGCCTGGTGCAATTGGGTGCCGTCTTCAAAGCAGCGTCACTTCCACGTTGTGCTGCTCAAGTACGACGTTGACTAAAATTGCTTAACCTGGTGCAATTGGGTGCCTTCTTCGAAGCAGCGTCGCTTCCACGTTGTGCTGCTCTAGTACGACGTTAACTAAAATTACTTAGCCTGGTGCAATTGGGTGCCGTCTTCGAAGCAGCGTCGCTTCCAGTTTATATACTTGGTGTGGTATGCAAGTTTGGAGATTGGGGTGGCAGCTGACCTCGTCATCTGACCGTGGCTCAAAACAAAGTGGTGCCGTCCTCGTGTCTTTCCTTTCGGGTTTGATCCCTGACCGTCGTCCATTGTGTTGCTCCAGTGCGACGTTCATTGAAATACCTACTTACCTAGTAGTTTCTGTACCACCGTGGAGAAACTAGTAATTTCTGTACGTTTGGTCGCTAGTTTCTCACAGGTGGTAGTTGCCATCGAAAATGTAGAAACCTATTGCACCCCTGGTTAAGAACCACTAATAGACGGATAGTGCGAGTCGAAAGATTTCTTAAGGGTGACGAAGCCGATTGGCTGTTGAATCGTAGGCTAGTCTTTTTGTTGACGGTGGACACAATTTCCTTTCTCTCCCCCATCGGTGACATATCTTCGAACCGAGCGATCGGAAGAATGAACCATCTATTGCATTTTATTTGGTAGAGAGGACGCGGCGTGTGCGATGAGTGTGTGTTGCCATTGTTATTGTGTGTGCTGTCATTGTTGTTGTGTGTGTTTAACGGGTGTGTGTCGTTTCCAGGGGCCAAGCAGTCCGAGTACCAGTGCTTCGAGCAGTTCAACACCCAGGGCAGCCTCAACGGACACTGCGGCTCGGACCTCCAGGGAGGATTCCTCAAGTGCTCGGAGGAGTGAGTCTCACGCCCTTCTTCTGCACACGAGTATATTAACACACGCTTTGGGGGGAAGCTCATTCATTCATAAATCACTCTATTAATCGGAAATTTGTATTGTGTAATATTTGAATACTTTTAAAGACTTAAATGCGAGGTTCTAAATTCGCAAAATTATAAACTTTTTTAAAAATGACAAAAAACATTTTAAATGTTTTAGATTGGATTGGAATTGGTTTTGTGGCATTGAGTCCTCTTGGGACATATTATGCCAAACTCATGATAAAAAATCAGATATATAATATAATAATAAAATTAAATGAGTCAAGTCATAATAAAATTAATACTATATAAATTAGATGTGATGGATGAAACCAATGTCATGTAAAAAGCTAAAAATATTTGGTATGAGGATTCTCTTCAATCATGTCATCTAAAACCAAGGTATAAGAATTAAAATGTTTAATTTGTTGACTATTAAAATTAGAACATTCTATTAAAATATGCTTTACCGTTATTGGGCAAATGCAGTAATTTCAAATAGGACTATCTTCTCCGAGGAGGAGGTGTCTATGGTTTATCCGAGTATGTCCAATACGGAGGCGTGTTAATATGGAAATGTTTTAGATAAAAAGGCATTTTACGCCTTATTCCTTGAGTTGAAGTGTTTAAAAGTGGTTCATAAACAATCGTAAAAGTTTCAAGAATGTATCTCGAGTAGGTTTTGAGTCATGTGCCCCCAAACACGAGAAAAAAGTACATGTATGTCTACTTAAAAAATATTTTAAATTACTTCCAATGAACGGATTTCTTCAAATGAGGTATCGTTAGAAAGAAGACAAATCAAATTTTCATAAACATTAAAATTATCAAAAACGTTCATTTTTTTAATTTGAATTTTTAGGTCCCGTCCTCCTTAAATTACGATAGTTACTTTTCCAGAACCTGTCTGTGTAAAATGCTCGACGGAAGGCTATTTCTTCGTCATTTGCTTGGGTTGAAAGAACAAAGGATTCGCAACAGGAGGGTAAAGAGTTCGAATCCAACCAAAGACCGTAGCGTACGAAGGGGGCTGGTGCACGTTCAATCTGTTGTGGCAACTCAAACGTCCTTACGGTAGCGTGGTGTGAAAGTTGGCGTGTCAGCTCAGGTGTCATCTGACCTTCGCTCAAAATCACGTGATACCGGACCGTCGTTTATAGACCGTTGTGTTGCTCTGGTACAATTTTTATTAAAATACCTACCTAAATCAACTCGATTCGAAGATATTAGTGTGCCTATTGGAGAGTCCATATGAATAGCGTTTGGTACAATTTTTGATGAAAGTGTTGAGTTTAGTCTCCACGGCAACAGCTGAATCAGCCGAGATTGCGTCATGCGACGTTCAACGCTTGCTGAATAGGTTTGAATTAGAATACTGATAATAGAATAGAATTAGGCCAACTAGATTCTAAAACAAACACATTTAAACTTATAAAAAGTGACATTTGACGAAAAAAAATAACAACGTAAATACGTTCCGGAATTAAAAACAATCTACAGCAGCGCGTTGGAATCTTGGGAGACAGGTAGTGGAATGAATAAGTTTTGATTTTTTGGCGCGCATTTGCTGTTTAGTTTCTGCGGAGCAGTTTATTTTATGCTGAGGCAGTTTATGTTGATGTTTCTGGGAAGCAGTTGAGGATGAGGTTTCTATGGAGCAGTTGTGTTGATGTTTCTGCGGCGCAGTTGATATTGATGCTTCTGCGGCGCAATTGATGTTGATGTTTCTGAGGAGAAATGGATGTTGTGGTTTCTACGGAGCAGTCACGTAAAAAGTTCCGCAGAGAGAGTACTGACCCATTTGTATGCCTCTAAACATGTACACGTTCCAGACGAAACAAGTTACTACACTTGAAGAGTAAATAGATTTTAAACTGTCCACACTGCGGGGCATAGAACGTTGCTCAAATGTTTCGCTGTGGGTCAAAAATGATTGACTATTTTGAAAACTATATTTTATACTCTTAAGAGGTGATGTGTCAACCTTTTCTTGTTTTCGTTCTCATTTGTTTGCATTGGAGTGAAGTGAATGACGGTTGTGTTTCAGGAACATCAAGTGCGGCTCACTCCAATGCCAGCGAGGCTCTCGAACGCCCATGATCGCCTCGAACGAGAAGCAGTACACCAGGACAATCGTATCGATTGGCGGACAGGAGTACGAGTGCAAGTACGTGTCACCCCTCCTCCGGGGGAAATGAACTTTAATGTTGCGAAACACTTTCACTCTCTAACGCTCTCTTCTTTGTTTGGGGCAGAGTGACCTCCGGCACCATCACGGCGGACATCCCGGACCTGGGCCTAGTGACGGATGGGACCAAGTGTGCTGAGCAGAAGGTACGTACCTCAACACACACACACACTGACAATCCAAACATCCTGTGGTCAGTCTTCAAATGATGTCGGAGCTTTCCATCGGGAGACTACAGTCGCCGATAGCCCGTTTCGTTGCTCCAGTGGGCCGTTAACTAAATGCAGGGTGGTAACAGAACCGGGAAATCAGGGAATTCTCAGGGAACTTTTGAATTCTGGAACAATCAGGGAATTCTCAGGAAAAATTTCCAAATTTCACAAAAATCAGGGAATTTTTAAAATTTTTATGAAAACGGTAACTACTGTCGTTTGTGGCCTATTTAGAGATGTGCGATTACAAGTACTTTTGAGAATCGAATAAATCGTTTCCGCCGAAATTGTAATTCGAATAAAGAACACTGGCGTCGTAATTTTCGAACACAGCGAAAACCGCCGCCGTGGTTTTCGCTGCCCGAGCGTCTCGTCGCCGTGAGGCCAGGGATACAACTTGTGGTATGCAATTTTAAATTTGTGTAAGTAATGATGTGTTTTTTGTGCATTAAATTAATATTTTTTGCGGGCAGCTATATTTTTGTAGAATTTTTTGGTAAAGCTTCAGTCTACGTTTATAGGGGTGTAACGGTATTGGCGCTTTTTTTATCCGCACTTCTAAATTTGCCAAGGAAGGAATTATTTCAAATGAACCACTGAAATCAACCGACGCTTCAACGAATTTTGAAAAAACTTTAAAGAGTACTATAGCCGCACTGTGGGTGATCAGCACGGCGTTGCCCGTGACAGTTTTTTTCGTGGGGTCAAGTGCTAACTAATTAAACCCCGGTGATTGCTACAAATACAGTTTGAGAAACAAACGAAATGAGAATTCGTAGCCTATTGGATAACAGGCATCATGGCGTTGCCCGTGCTGTTGGTTTGCGAATGGAATGGAAATTCGTAAGCCTATTGCAATTAATTTCCTGCAAATTTCCATTTGGTTTGCGAAGCAAACCAAATTATGAAAATTGTGAACTATGATTTGCTTCGCAAATTGGATAACAGCCTAACGGAGTTGCCCGTGGTGTTTGTTGGTTTGCTTCGCAAACCAAATGCGATTTCGACGTTACGTCATCATCTCTCTTATGAAAGTATAAATATTTAGTTGAAAAAATGATTTATTAAAAGAAAATCAAACGTATAAGGAAGGTATCTATATATCTGGTGTCAAATTTCAAATCCGTTAAAATTTTCAATCTTGTCTTTAACGATCCCGATTTTACAAAAAGGAACTAAACAATGCCACCAAAATGTTTTTTTTTTTTTTTTAGTTTTTCTTTCCTCTCGCTGAAAATCTCTAAACGTCACAATCTCTTTCGAAAATTTTGAAGATATTCAATTAAAATTTTTTATTTATTAAAAAAAAAAAAAAAAAAAAAAAAAACTTTTTTTTAGGTATTGATCTAACGTGAAATTTTCCGGATTTCAAATCCGTTGAATTTTTTACTCCGTCTTTAACGGTTTAATAGATAGAAAAAAGAACTAAATAACTCCAGTTAGAAGTTTATTTGTTTTATACCGTCTGCTAGAAAATCATTCCTCCATGCAAAATGATAAGGGAAACGAAAAAAATAAATTTAGAATCTGTGATCTCCTATGCTGTTGCATTCAATAATAATTAGATTTCATCAAATTCATTTTAAAATGTTCTAGATTGAATTTTAGAATTCGCCGCGTCCCAAAAATTGCAAAACGTTCGGACAACCTGTGATGTAAGTGCCATAGATTCGTCAGTACTTTGCGTGCAAGAAGCAAACAGACTGACAAACACTTCCGTTTATAATATTAGAGATTCAAAATGAAAATTTTACTTTTTGAATACGACTATCGATATAACAAGCTCGATTCTTATAACTTTCAATGCACAACTTCTGTGACTACCGTAGTCTAAATTATTTCTTGGCGCGATTCTTATAACTTTTAAGGTACAACTGATGCACTGGCCGTTGTCTAAATTCTTCCTTGGCGCGGTACAACTGCTGTACCGGCCGTAGTCTAAGACATGGTGCACACATCCGATTTTTCAACGTGCGGCACCGAAGCCCAACTATGCACACATAACCGTGAAATAACGCAAGTACTCATTTCGTGCCATTTGCTATAAATATTCTATCGAAGAAAACGTGTTTATTTCGCTAACTTAGTGTCAAAAAAGTATATTTTGAAACAAAATAGACGTTACTAGATCAACCATTTAGTAATTACTTCAGACCGGAGAAGCGTGTGCGGCGAGCTGCTGCGCGGTGTTGAACTGCGGTACAAATTGCACGCACGGTGGACGTACGTCACCGCAGCGGCGCCGGAGGCATGTGTCAACTAATCCATTGGATCTAATGTATCTCAGACTGCTCTTGCTTTGCGGCAGCGGCGCCGTACGTTGAAAACCGGATGTTTGTACCGAGGCAAAAGGTTTAACTTTTCACTTGCCGATGTTGCCATGGAAACCATAATAATCGTAATGCAGATGGGTTGCCTTAGCCTGCCCTAACTCGCTACTAGAAGTGCGCCAAAAAAAAGCGCCACGATCGTTGCCACCGCTTTGAACGTAGACTGAAGCTGTACCAATTTTTTAAATGTTTTTTGCATTTCATTTTGATGATAATTTGAACAATGTAGGGACAGGTATAAAAAGTTCATGAACAAAATATTTTCATTTTTTCCCCCAGTTTTATCAATTGCTATTGTTAGAGTTCCATTGAGGGTTCCAACTCTTACAATAACAATTAAAATATCTGTAGAGAAAAAATACAAAATATTTGTGGATCATTTTACCCCATCTGACCCTAAATATTTAAAAATAGTGTCATGTGGGTATCGATACCAATTACGGATCCCGACATTTTTTAAGGGATTTGTAAAAACAGGGAAATTTTTGTCACACTATCATGTAAATCAGGGAACTTTTATTCGAAGATTTTGTTGGCACCCTGAAATGCCTACCGTCTTGCTTTAGGACTCCTGGAATATTTAGCCCGGTTGTAGGAGCACCCGGGGGTTGCGAGTTCGAACCGAACCAAAAACAGTCGTATACCAAGTGTGTACGTTCAATCTGTCGCGGCTTCACATGTCCTAACGTGGGCGTGGCGTGGTAGTATGGAGTGCGGGTTGCCTGCTCGGGTGTCGCCTCCTCATTCGACCAGGGTTCCAAAATGCCGTGGTGTCGTCCTCGGATCTTTCCCTTGGGGGATTGATCCCGGACCGTCGTCAATAGCCCATTGCTGCTCCAGTGTGACGTTAATTACAATTCTTACCTCCTTTGACACGATAAAAATATCATTTCTGACCAAAAATTCCCAAAAAAGTTTTTGATCTTATTGGATAGAGTATTTATTTGACTTTTCCAAAATATATTTTATTTTTTCCCTACGTTAATTATCTGCAGAGATAAGATTTTAATTAAAGCGGGAAAGAGCCGGAAGTAAGTATGGAAAAAGCCGTTAAAAGACCAAAAATGTATCAAAATTTAAATTTAAAACTTACTTCTTTTTTGCAAATACAATTTTAGAAAGTTTTCTCAAATGTTTAAATGATTTCTCTTTTGGAAATAGTGTGAACATTTTTAAAGATAAGTGAAGAACAAAATTGTTGACACAAACAGTAGAAGCAAGAGATAGCAAACGATACACTTCGAACTATTTTTTACTCGAAATTAATTGTTATGCATTATTTCCTCATTGTAAATGTTATAACATTAAAAGTTATGGATGGATTCTCGTAAAACTTTGAAAACTTGTTCTTTATGATGTTGTCTAGGGAATGAACCAGAAAAAAAAATTATGCTGAGTTGAAAAGTTTTTATGGCCATTTACACTGAAGAGCTAAAACATTTTGACCGCCAACTCAATAACGCGTTGCGCCTCTTTTGGCCTGCAAAACAGCTGCAACTCGCCTTGGCATAGAGGTCACAAGTTTTTGGTACATGACTGGAGACAGGTTGTACCAAATGTCTAAACAGTGGTCACGCAAAGTAGAGATATTCGGACATGGTGGTGTTTGAGCTCTGAGCTGCCGCTCCATGACACCCCAAATGTGCACTATCGGATTAAGATCCGGCGAGTTAGGTAGCCAGGACATTAAATGGAATTCCTCAGTATGCTCCTCGAACCACTCCAACACAATCCGAGCCTTGTGACATGGGGCGTTGTCCTGCTGGAAAATTCCATTTCCAGTTGGGAAGACAGATGTTATGTAAGGGTGCAACTGATCCGCAATGATGTTCAGAGAGTTCGCAGCGTTCATGGTCTGTTCTACCACCACTACGGGTCCCAGAGTCGCCCATGAGAACGTCCCCCAAAGCATAATACCGCCACCACCAGCCTGTGTATGATCTGCTGTACAAGAGGGGAACAACTGTTCGCCAGGCAGACGGCGTACCCTGACACGACCATCTGGATTCATCTGACCAGGCAACTCTCTTCCACTCATCCATGGTACAATCTCGATGTTCCCGTGCCCACTGTAGGCGTAGTTGACGATGACGCTTGGTCAACAGAGGCACACGAGTGGGATATATACTGCACAGTCCCATATCCAACAGTGTCCGCATAACTGTGTTTTCCGAAACACTTGCGCTTTGACCTGCATTGTATTGGGCTGTCACCTGAGCCACTGTTTCGTGTCGATTTTGCTTTACCAAGCGATACAGTCTCCGACGTCCTTTTTCTTTGCGTGGACGAGCCACACATTGGCGTCTACTGCATTTATCCACTTTGCATGAATACCAACAACGTGAGCAACCTACCAGTCGTGCAGTTTCGGTGATACTTGTTCCGAGTCATCGGGCCATTACGATCTGCAAATTCGCTTAGATCAGCAGCCATCACTCGCAAAAGTAAGTGCAAGAATGATTATTTACCTTCTCCAGCACCATTCTCACTTAATCACGTCATCCAGACGAGTTCATTGAAAAATGTGGGGATGGTCATAATGTTTTGGCTCCTCAGTGTATTTAAGAAATAGGCCTGTAAAAATATCGAAAATCTTGTTTTCATTATTCGATCGCTTGTAAAATGTTTGTTTATTTAAATCTCCTTTTGATTCTAGTTCATTCCCTAGAAAAATGCATGTAGTTTATTTTGGTAGCCTCGTTTTTCAAATGTTGAATAGACTTTCATGTGGCACATTTGAAGTGTTTGACACATTTCTTTAAAATTTCATACATAATTATCCTTTTTTTTTTTAATTATTAAAATATATTTTAAACATTTATAACCCAATGCTATTGCTAATCGCCTCCACTCTAAGCAACTTGCTCGATCGGATGCATTGCAAAGGGAAATCTTGTGTGCTGCAGTGGATACCCGCACATGTAGGCATCGAGGAGTGTGCGGACGCCCTGGCCAAAGAGGCACGAAATCTTGATCAACCTCTTTCCACCATCACACTTCCAGATGCGAATGCAGTGGCCAGATGCAGACTTTTAAACCAACCCTCAAAGAAAGAAACCTTTGATAACCGACTTCCCTAGAGACATAACGCCCACACTTGCTCGACTAAGAACGGATCATTATAAGGGAATGAAAATACTTCCTGACGGGACCTATCCTTACTGCAAGAACTGCATCCAACTCACACCAAAACACATCTTGGTAGATTACTGCAGAGATCTTGAAACTCGGCTTGTTACCAGATAGAGATCTGCTGTGGGAGACCCTCTACAGGCACCGAAGCTGGACCTTTGTCAATATTTGAGACTCTTTTTGGCAATCCATAGACACGACATCATCATTGCTTAATAACACTAAACATTCAAATGTTTCTACCACATTTAAAAGAAAGGGTCTCGGACGCCTTGAATTTAAAATGTTAAAGGAATTCCCTCTGAATGCGTCATCTGTCGCACTCGGACCGTCGCTCCATTGTTATTTCAACTACCTACGCTCTGTGTCGCATGCTAACTGTTCTTCTCTCTCGTCATTCAGATCTGCGTCAACCAAACATGCGTCAGTGTTGATGTATTTATCGAGCCCGGATCGTGCCCCAGCAACAACGTGGCCCTGACCTGCTCGGGACACGGGGTAAGCGTCGGCACTTTTCCTGTAAGTGTTCTGCGTTCGCTGCCAGCCGAGACTCAAGTGCGTCTCTGTTTCAGGTGTGCTCCAACGTCAACAGCTGCCACTGCGACCCGCAGTGGTCGTCTGCTGACTGCAGCGAGCGCGCGGACTCCCGACTCGATACCGTAGATCACACCGGTGACCCGGCGCCCGAGGGAGCCACTGCGGCCCCCACCACCCACAAGACGCACTTGGACTCGCCCCTAGAGGCCTGGCGGAACAAGACCAAGAAGTCCAACGTTCCATACGGAGGTAAAAAGGTGGTGGAGAACCTGGTGTCTCTCCAGTCTCGTTACTCTACCTAAACCTAAGAATGTTATAAATGTACTGAGCGTAGTAAGAATGAACCAAACGTTATTCTGCCCAAAATGAAGCCTATTATAAACGTACTGAGATTTAGAATGTTCCAAGCGTAACTCTACCCTATACTCAGAATAGTCTAAATGTACTGACCTCAGTAAGAATGTTCCAAACATTATTCTACCCTATGCTGAGAATATTTTCAAAATTTACTGATCGCAGTAAGAATGTTCCAAACGTTATTCTACCCTATGCTCAGAATAGTCTAAATGTACTGACCTCAGTAAGAATGTTCCAAACGTTATTTTACCCTATGCTCAGAATATTTTCAAAATTTACTGACCTCAGTAAGAATGTTCCAGACGTTATTTTACCCTATGCTCAGAATATTTTCTAAATTTTTCTGACCTCAGTAAGAATGTTCCAAACGTTATTCTACCCTATGCTCAGAATATTTTCTAAATTTACTGACCTCAGTTAGAATGTTCCAAACGTTATTCTACCCAATACTCTGAATATTTTCTAAATTTTTCTGACCTCAGTAAGAATGTTCCAGACGTTATTCTACCCTATGCTCAGAATATTTTCAAAATTTACTGACCTCAGTAAGAATGTTCTAAACGTTATTCTACACTAGGCTCAGAATATTTTCTGAATGTACTGACCTTAGTAAGAATGTTCCAGACCTTGTTCTACCTTGTACTCAGGATATTTTAAATGTACTGACGCTATTCTCAGAATATTCTAAATGTACTGACCTAATTAATAATGTTCCAGATGTTATTGTTGTACCCCAAGCTAAGAATATTCTAAATATACCGAGATCATTAAGAAAGTGTCCATTTCTTGGTGTGTTTACTTGATTGAAGAAGATCCTTTTTTGTGTTGCAGTGGGCAAGAAGGACGTCCTCAGCACCCCATCTCTCGTTATAGTTCTTGTGTGTGTTGTTGGTGGAGTGTTCATTTTCTTTGCTTTACTGGCCACCTGCTACAGGTACTGTCTCTACTTCTCACTTGTTACATACAACTTGATTTAAATTTCAGAGCGAGCCATTTATGACATAGCCTTCAAAGTGCAGCTCGCACAAATGTAAACTTGTTTAGTGGCGAAGCTGTTTCTTTGGGCCTCAGGGGAAAGGGACCTAACAGGAGATATGCTTTTCTTTTCAAAGGCGTTAGGGAACAAACATCTTTATTGATTTTCAAAAGTGTGACTAGAGTTGTTTTGCGAAGTACATTAATACATCTAATAAAATGTTTCGAATCAGCTGTTTGGGGGGAAGGTTGAGACACCAAGCTTTCTTAATGTGATAGTGTGCTTTCGCAATGACCAAGAAACTCAAGCGTGACAAAAAATGATTTATTCGTGTAAAAACTTTTGAATTAACCTTACACGTCTGAAGACAGTTCAAAAAGAAGTCTCTTAAAAGCGATGTGCCACTATAAGTTGTGACGCAATGGTGAAGGTTATGTTTACAATGACAGTCTCCCCTGCTCATGACACTTCCGGTAGATGACTACATCGTGCAGTAAAGATACAGGAGTATCTCATATTAGGCAAGTATCTAATATTAGGTCCCTTTCCCGTACGTTTGAAATGGTAGGGTTTGACTTAAAAAAGGATCAATGAACTTAACTTCGTCAATTCATTTACTCAACTTAAAATGTCAATACGAGTATGGAATGGCGGGATAAGATTGAAAGATTTTTAAGCAAATATGACCCCAAAACATACTAGTGCCAAACATACGTACTTTTTAGCTTTCAGTATTCCACAATAATATAAGTAAAGTAGGTATCATCAAAGTACACAGTACAAGTGCAATGTTATTCCTATTTTGTCCACTACATCTTTCGCTGTACTTCACATGATCACATGATCGTAAAAACTTGTTTTGGAGTTTCAGTTTCAAATATAATAATGAAATGTAGAACCAGTTTATGGGATTCTAGGTAAATACAAAAATCCACTGTAAAGCTTTATTGAAATAATGTTAAATACACACACACAAATGTATTCTAAAATGATACTTTTCCATGCTCAATTTTTCTGATGGATGAAAAAAAACCGAACCACCTTATTTCGAGCACTATTCCAGTAGTGCTCATTCCATTCGATGGACGTCCCCTACAAACTCATCCCAATTGCACAACAGACCGTTATTGTGTCAAATTTCACATAAACAACAAAATTCCCCATAGCAACGCTATGTTTTAATCAGATCGGTCAAATTAATCGAAATGTGAAATTTCATGATTTTAGTATGGTTATATATTCAATTGTAAAGTTTCTTTTTTTGTTCGGCCATTTTTTTCCAAAATCCGATAGACACTGTCCTTTGGAATTCGCGAGCAGTTTGGCGAAGCGATGTTCTCGGCTGTAGACATCCGTCTGAACAGTTCAAACATATCTCTAAGTAGCCCAGCAAGGCGTTGCCCGTAACGGTTCTTTTCTTGCTGCTCGCTAACCTCAGGTGATTGCTACGTATTCCCATTTGGTTTGCTTCGCAAAGGAACTCCACATGCAACCCAAGTGGCTATTATCAACACAGTAAATCAAAACACGCTAGAATCGGAAAAATTAGCATGGTTCTAAAGGCATTAAGACGGAAAACGCTTGTGAAAATCGCAAAATCCTCGCCTTTTTTTAATGACGTCACATTCCGGAAAGAAGGGGGAAAAACTAATCAATTAATTTTTAAATGTTCTAGATACAATTTTGAAATTCGGATTACCTGTGTGCTAAATTTCGTCATTGCAAATGATTCGCCATGACACTGCTTACAGTGACACAGAGACAAACACTTCCTTTTATAATAGATTCGTGTTTACTAAATGGATGAGTGTGTTTCCGAAATCGTCTCTGCACCGCACTTTGAAACACAAACTTTCTCCGCAACTTCATCTGGCCACTCAACTGTGGCACAAAAATCAGCGCTAATAAAGTGTGCTAACAATTTGTTTCGGTATTTGAGAGCCGTGCGCAAAACTGAGCAATGAGTAGGGAATGTGACGCGCACTTGAGTCTGCCGCCATGGTAACGGGGCGTATCGTCTTCGAGTGTTTGTATGAGCAATGTGTGTGTGTTCGCTGTGACTGCACCTTTCCTTTTGCCAGAAGACAGAGCGCTATGCCCAAGCCGGATCCTGCCCACTTGAAGAAGAGCCGGAAGTTTTCGTCTACGGCCAGTTCCTCCTTCAAGCCGGACGACAGTTCCTCCCAAGAGAATGTCAACCGTATTATTACTTTCGGAAGCATGCCCTCCTACAGGTAAGCACTCGCTCGACTGAAGTAGACAGACCTCTCTTAAATTCCCCTAATAGACAATTTCCCAATTGAGTTTCCGGTTTTTTTCGAATCGGGGTCAAAGGTTTCGTTCAAATGTCACACGGAGCAGTGAATGTTGATGCTCCTTGACAATCCGATTGTATCCATCCATTTCAATAAGTTCGACAGCTAGTTCATGCCGAAAGAGTAGAGTGGCTAGTAGTAATGTCTAAGGTTCCCACGGGTGCTTATTTTGACCTTCCATTTCTAAGAGCCCAAGTGCTTATTTTTCATCAATAGTCCTTAAAAAGTGCTTATTTTCGTTTCAAAACAAAATTCAGTTTTCAAATGACGATATTTTTTCACATTTCCGACCTCTTTTTGCGGCTGATCGGTTTTGCTGATTACTAACTTACAAGAAAACTGCTTACAAGTACAGTTTTGGTGATGATTCGGGAACTGGCTTGCTTGAATGGGAACACTTGATACGCGATATACAAATCGTCGATCTACTCTTGATGCATAATACACTTTTTCGAAAATGAAAGTGTTAGCCTGACCCCTGACAACACAAACATGAACAGCAATATGCTAAAAAATTGCTCATATACTCCCCTGAAGACCATTAAAAAGTAAAAACAAAACGATATGAAAAGAATGAGAAAACAAAATCAAACTCGCAACAGCAGCTGGGAGACCGCCAAGTCCGGTCCTCATCAAACTTGTCTCTTTTTTTCCTTTTTATTAAAGCAAATGCACTGGCGAAGATAAAAGAAAAATATCCAAAGTTTTTTTTCTTACTACTGTTTACATACTACTGTTCTTATAAGATTAGCTAATCTGTAAGAGCATCCCCATTGGGTCAAAAGTCAGGTATTACATTGGATAACACGGTTTCTTCAATGTTTTATTTAAGTCCTTATTTTGTCCTAGAAAATATTTAGAAGTCCTTATTTTTAGTTAGAAGAAAAGAGTGGGAACCCTGAGTAAGTGAAAGAATTTTTCCATTTTGTATTCAAATGTACCCACCGACGGTTCCTACTCCTGAGGGTTCAATTTCTGTGTCGGCCTTGAGCTTCATTGGAGACTCGCTTTTGCTCTCGAGTTGGAAGAGTAGCAACCAGAGGGTTGCGAGTACCAAACACCGTCGTTTCCAAAGGAGGATTGCACACCTTAAATCGGTCTCAAACGTCCTCACGTTAGCGTTGTGTGGAAGTTTTGAGAGGGTGTGATCTCATCATCTGACCGTGGTTCGAAATGACGTGGTGTTGTCCTCGGATCATTCCTTTCATTACAGAACCGTTGCCAAATTCCCGTTGTGTCGCTCTAGAGTGCAATGTCCATTCAAATATCTCCCAACCTTGTTCTCTAGTCTCTGCTGCACACTTTCCAGAGCCACCGATTCCGTGGCTTACAAATGCTCGAGAAGTGTTCGCACATTCCATTCCGAACGCTCCATCTGTTCGCGTTCCGTTATTTTCTTTGAGAACGCTGGAAGTTCCTCGAATCTTATTGGGGCGTCGCGAAGAATTGAACTGGAACCGTAAAGGAACTACTTGACGTTCAACACTAAGAGAACATCTGAGGGACAGGCCAGAAAGAAAAAGAAAGCGCGACAGAATTCCGTGAAGGTGAACGTCATACACTGGAAAAAAGTTTTTTAATGTTGACTTAAAGAATCCAATTTTTCCCACACCAGGTCTTTGACTTGTACACATCGCAGTGTGAAGAATTCAGATGAAACTAATCATTAACTACCTCATTTAGATTTAATCAGCTAATTAGCATGAACAGTGATATCTCTAATGTATTCAGAAAGAATTCCTATTGCAATTTATTCCTAACATCATTCTCTATGTTTCGAGCCTCTGTCAAGTTGCTAGAAACAAAAGATTTTTTAAAAATTTTGTTCACTCAAAAAGGCTTTAAAAAAATCGAGATGTTTTCAAGAATTTCAGCATTTAAAAATCGACTCAAAATTCATTTCTTAACGAATACCTTTGAGTGAGGTTCAAAACATCCTCTCTGTTCTATAGATTATGTAACGGCACAAAAAAAAAACTGCAATCGATTCATTTATTGCTTCTTTATCAATGTTGGAACAAAGCATCCTGTTGCAAAAAACAGTTATTAGTTCGAGTTAAAAATTTCGGAAACAGGTCTGTAGAAGATGGCGTACTAGACGAATACCCTTCGAACTCGAAAATTATTTCGAATATTTACCAGAATTTGGCATCGTTTGAAAGCTAAAGAGTATTTTGAATGGATAGAAAATGATTGCTATTCCGGACGCATTTTATGATTTCCAGTGTGTACATGATACACTTTCAATTAGAGCTTGCTTCTGCGCCATTTTGAAGGGGGGGGGAGTGGGTTTTTCTTTCGTCCTCAGGGCGCTTGAACACGGTGTGGTGGTATACTCTTCCTCAATAGGGGATGAGCACCTGGGCCCCGAAGGCTATCTATCTCTTGATAGAATTGTCTCGAGTCCATAACGCAGTAAGCTTGCAGAAAGGTTCAGTAGATGGTAACATCATGGGGCTTGGACTCGAACAGGCTAGGGGTATGGAGCAGCATTGGAGGTAGACATTCCATTGGCTGTGCGAGAAGATCGGAAGAATGCAAGGCTCGATGGAATTGAACGATAAGACACAGATTTCATAGCAAAATGGAAGAGATAAGGAATTTTGAGAACAGGTCAAAAGGTTAAAGGATCATAACGATTAAAAGGAAAATTTGGCACCAGTTTAGGGGAATTTATTAATTAATTTAGGTGTGTAATGCGGTGTATGCCATTTAGGGTGCGATAGTATGTCGAGAGTGAATGGCATTCACCAAGATGAACAGTTTGTCAACGGGACTTTTTCATTTCTGCAGGTCCATTACCAAACCTCTCACGTAGGAGTTAGCTAAAGAGTTCAAAATTACATTTTTGACTAATTCCCCGAAGTTCTTCATATCACTAGTGGGGTATTAGTTGGATTTTCTCGAGCCGCATGGTCACCAGAGCAAATGGGGATGTCCACGCCACTGCTAGGTAATTCAGTTGGAACACACTTCCTTTGGTAATCACACAGCGGCGTTGAGTCACCCGGCCAACACGAACGCCTGCTGTCGAAAAAGGTAGAGCCGTCAGTTTCAATCGACGATCCAAAACTTGCCACTCTCCGTCAAATGATTATTCAAAATGTATCAATTGAACAGAAATTTAAGTGGAGACAGCGCCCTCTGTGCAGTACTCTGTTCAGTTACGCTCGTTTCAAATCTCCTCGGTGTAGTCTTTTATTATGGAAAAACCGGAGCTTAGCTATGGCATATTTGGCAGGGGAAACAGTTGTCCGCTCGGTAGGGGAATCAGCTGCATGAACTGTTTTGTGCCACGAAACTGCTGTAATCAAAGATAGGGAAGTATGAGAGAGTGAAGGGGGCGTGTATTTCAGGAATGGAACTGCAAATCCCTCTGTGCGCTGATTTAGAGCAATCCTTCATTCCATTGAACCCAAATTTTAACCACTCTATTTACTATCATTATTACCCATCAGAGCGTAAATGTGAAAAAAAAGGGTGTCATGCAGTGACTTGTGTGTTTCAGGGAAGACAAGCTTCAGGAATTAAAAAGACAGCAAGTTCTCCACCTGAAGGACCCCGGCTCGGACGCGGAGGAGCCCCTGGACGAGACATCGGCCTTCATCGAACTCTCCCCCAACAACCTGTCGCGCGTACCGGAGAAGGGCATCCTGAAGCGGCCCTGCTCCTCGGACGACGACAACTGCTGCGAGGTGGAGAGGACGCTCAAGAGCCTCAACGGATACCACGAGGAGATCCTGGAGGCGCTGCAGAGGGGCAGCCCTCCGCCGCCCTCCGACGACCTGCCCCCGCCCTGCGGCCCCATCCGCATCCGCAACCTCGAGGACCTGCTCCGGCAGCTGGAACACGGTCGCCCTTCGTCCGCGGGCTCAGACGATCCGAGGCTCAGTGAGACGGAGGCCGACCGCCACTACGGGGCGCAACAACAGGACAGCAGCAGCTTCTGCCGCCGCCCCATCAGGCCGGGGCTCTTCGAGGAGGAGGACGAGGACTTCGAGGAGGAGGAGGAGGGCAGCGCCGAGGAGGAGGAGGAGGACCAGCAGATTCTGAGGAGCGCGAGCGTGGAGGCGCTCTCCTACAAGCCCGGGTACGGGTTCGAGCGGAACCTGGACGCCCAGACGGACAAGGCGCTGAAGCGGGAGGGCGGCTGCGATTACGCGCCCAGCCCGCCCTCCGACGACGACTTCGCGCCCCCAGCGCCCCCGCCCGCCGCTCCGCCCTCCTCTAGCTCCTCCACCTCCGGCTCGCAGGCCGCACCCGGCGCCCCGCGGAAGGGCAAGAAGAAGTTCCCAGAGTACAAGGTCTAGTCGGGACTCTCTGCGGACGCTTCAACGTCCCCCCGCCCCTCCATTTGCCCAGCTCACAGAGTGTTGTGCAGTGTGACACCTGTGCAGGGTTGTATCTGATGTTGTACCCTGCGCGGAGTGGTGCGCAGGTGGTCGGGGGAGCGTTTGGCCGAGATATATTATTTTGCTACTGCAGAGAACACCCACCCACCATGCCGGAAACCACCGAGCTACCGCGCCCGAGCAGGGGCGGTTCTTCGCGAGCGTCGTTTGCGGGACGCAGATTTGTACCTCACTATTGCTCACGATTCGAGTCAATGACTGTGGCAGAGTACACACCAAGTCTTTGTTTACGTCTCTATCCCTTGCTCAGTTTACGTTTATTTACAATGACGCGGACTTTTTTCAATTGTTTTTACACTGTGAATTGTTTTTTTTTGTATGTATCTCGAAAACTCTCACCTGAAAATTACAAAACGGAGTTTTCATTTTTCCGCTTTTCAACAGGGCTTCCCGCGCTACACCTCGAAAAGGGCTCAATTCTTCTTTCTCTGGTTCGAAATTCTCTTCGAACAGTATCAGCATTTCGTTTCGGCACCCGAAAAAGTTGAATTTTCTCCCTGGATACTATTAGCTCGGTTGAGAAAGTAGCGGACTATCAACCGGAGGGTTGTGAGTTCGAATCCAGCCAAAGACCGCTGCGGGCAAAGGGGGGCGCGTGGATTCTGCCTGGCGCGGAGTTGCAGCTCAGGTGTCATCTGACCGTGGTTCTAAATGTCCTCGGATCTTTCCCTTAGGGGGAGTGATCTCTGACAATAGCCTGTTGCTCCGGTGCGGCGTTAGTTAAACAATGTCGATATCCTGGACAGCGTTTGAATCTGCTACATGAAATGAATTCAATTCTTCCCAGTTTTCTCGGTGAGCGGGGGGAGCCCTGTTCCGAACATGTTCCTATCAGCATCTCAAACTGGACATTTGTGTCCGAAATTATGTTTGCGTCGACCTTTGTTCGCGAGTCTAGTCTTATTTTACATCGCTCTCCTCTCGGAGATCCTTCTATCGAAAGAAATGTACTTAAAGCGTCGCTGTGTTTGTAACAAGGTTCTTACGCTTTCTGGAAAACTCCCGGAAATGGAAGACAGTTTTCAAAGGGAATTGTTTTCTCGAGAACCCTCTTTGAACTGACTCAATCTTCCCAGAGTTTAAGTTTGCATCTGTTTGGACGGAATTTCAGTGTGAAACCACAGGAACACTAGGATTTTAAAGAAAAACAATGTATTTTTCATTTGTGATTGGTGTTTAGGCAACGGCTGGGTGAAGGGTCGAACCCGTTTCTTTTCTGGATTTAGAACAAAACAAACGCAGGTAGAATCGCCATTTTAAAAATGGAACTCCGTTTCAGCCGTTGGGTGTTCCATTGACGACGCAAATTGACGAATGAAGGAATCAGGCCAAAGACGAACACAGCGAAGCGGCAGAGGTTATTTTACTTCAAAAGCACTGATGTGTGTTACATTTTTTTTCCCCTTTCGACTCGAAATCCATTCCAAAGAAACGAGCTAAGGTCGAAAGGAAATCGAGTTCAAAATGTGTCCCCTAGAGGGCGACACAAAGAATTACTGCAGTTCTGAAGAACACGGCGGCGTTTTTTACCTCTCGCTTCAAAAGCTATTCCAAAGAAAGAATCCCTCGAAAGGTGTCAACTCGGTTCATGGGATCGTAGCGTCCATAGATGACACGAGACTGGGTGCCTCGAGTAAATTGCTCCAAAATCTAGTATCAGGGCTTGTCCCCGGTAGACAAAGGTCACAACGATTTTTGTCTGTGGGCTCAGTCATATCTTCTACGTAACCACTTAGACGTGCTTAATCGAGCGGTGTCAAAGGTCGAAAAGAATCTAGTTCGCAATGTGTCCACTAGATGGCGACACTATGTGGAAGACCCAGTCTGTGTCAGTGCATGCAAGTTTATGTTTTTCTACCCCATTGAGGTTCGTTCCCTGGAGTTTCCAGAAAGCTTATGAACCCTGATATAATTTTTTAAACACTTGTACAGCCGACACTGCCACTATCATACTGTAGAACTGTTAATACTGAAAATTATGTACATATTTTGTCATTTAAATGCAATACCAGTGTTGTTTTCAAAAACCGTTTTAAAACTGCCGTGAAATAACAAAGTAATTGTATGTTTTGCAACTCTATCCAAAAAGTTTGTCAACTTTTAACATTTCATTTCAGTGTTTTGCAAGTATCAAAAATATTTTTCCACTTTTTGTTTGTATGAAGTTTTGATAAAGTTTGCCTAAAAATGGACCAAATTTCAGTTTCGTTCGTTATTCGCATATCATGTACATGGCGCAATTCCCGCATAGCATACCTGCCAACTCGACTGCCCGTTACGGTTGCAGTGTCTCACCACGCGGCGCTTTCAATTCAGAGAGAATTTCTCGCCCTTTTGGCAGAGATTTTTTAATTTCGGAAACTACGTTTCCATTGATATTCCAGGATTTCCTGAACGAATCAAATGGCATTGTATTGTTATTTCGTACCTTTCCCTATGAAAGTATCCAGCAGCTGTGGCTATTTTGCTCTTGTCGCTGGAAACTATTTGCTTTTAAACAACGTTAATTTTCTCCATAAAAGTAGGTCTCGAACAAAGTCAATTGTCCTCTCAGTGGCTGGAATCATTTCCATTTTAGAATTTCATATACTGAGACCTTCATGAATCGCAAATGTCTATACTTATGAGCACAGTTTGTGTTATTTCAATTGCTATCCTGTTTGCCAAAATAGGAAGACTATTTCGGTTGCTATTTGTAAGTTTGGAGAGTGGGATGCCAGCGCAGGTGGGACCGCGATTCAAACGGGGTATTGTCCTCGGATCTTTCCCTTCCGTCGCCTATAGCCCGTTGCTCCAATGCGAAGTGAATTAAATACCTACCTACGAGCAGGTATGCTACTACGGGAATTTATTTTACATCTACATGCTTCGTGCTCTTTAATGTACAAGTTTAAATTTTTTGGACAAATTCAACATAAGAACGAGAAATATTTTTAATACGCGTCCATTGAACACGAGCTTGTGATTAGACGACTAGCACATTGACTTCAAGCGTAAATTTTAAACAAATTACTGGCCTTTTTAAAAAATCTCACGTTCGAAGTTAAAGTGTATTAGGAAAATATGGAATAGCTCATCTATTAAGCATTCCTGAATTTAAAACCAAATTCAAATACTCTGACAACATTTTTTTCTGTTTTAAAATATCACAAAACTTTGAAGTTGAAGCAGGTAAATTGTAACAGGACACGTTGTGCTACATGTTTTTTATATTTATTAACAATTTTATTTCTGTAAAAAAATATATATATATTTTAAAATTTCTGTGAAAAATGCATTTATCTGAATCCTATGAAATACATCAGAAGCGTACAGTTATTTTGTTTAGCAATTCTTTACTCGATTTTCCATTTTTAAAACTACAGAACTTCTTAGGGCGAAAGCAGAAAAAATATGTCTGAAAATGCAATATTATTATTACATTGAATTAGTATTTAGATGTGATTTTCTTAATTGAACATGAAAAACCGTTAATTGTGAAACTGTTGAACTTTTTTTTGCATAGTTTCAGAATAATATCTTCAAATTTAAGCTTGATCAAAACATATAAAGAAATGTTTGTTATGTATATAGATTACACCTAAACATTTGAAGCAAAACAACTCTTGTGGGACTTCGTTGAAAAAAAATTTCAGAATCAGAATTAGTTTTTGATACATAGAGAACTCTATTGACCCAAAAATGGTGTAGAGGAAAAGTCTTTTCAAAGCTGTTTCATTTTTTTCAACAAAATCGGCCTTCGGAAGGTTCCCATTCTCGACTCGTAATTCTATTTTTCTGACTGCTTCAAAAATGAAATCCTCTTTGGTCTTCGATTCGGACCAAAGAGTCCTTTCCCCTAATTCCTGTTGCTTTCGTCATCTAACCGCGGATCAAGTGACGTGGTGTCGTCCTCGGATCTTTCCCTTCGTTCCCGGACAGTCGCCAATAGCCCGTTGTGTTGCTCCAGTGCGACGTATATTAAAATACCTAACCTTTCTGTTACGTATATATTTATAGTTCTAGAAATCGAGTCACTTTAAAATGGTTTTACGAACAATTGGAATATTTTATAAAACTACCAAATGAATTCTTTTTTTTCTTTGCAGAGTGGGAACCTGGTTTTAATTTACCTGAGTATCGAGCTTTATGGGTTGAAACACAAAACAAAAAATTTTAAACATATCACGAGTTATTTGAACGAAATTGATATTTTACCCACTCGCTTTAGATTCGAAAGAGTTCCATTTATATGTACTTACTTTTTATATGAAAAAAAAAATCATGTTCATATTCTGATTCATGTAGACTTACGTGTACCTTCTTTGGCACGTGAAATCGAATCCCATTGGCATGATCCTATGGAAGACTGAGAAACATGCGGAATCGAGCCAAGAGCAGTCGGAGCGCAGCGGGACCCTTCCTGTTAAAAAATATCTTGGCTGCCAATAAAATCCAATAAGCGTTTCAACGATCCAGGAAACAACGTTGCTTGAATTCCTGCAATTGTATTTGCAATACTTTAAGCATTCCTTATATGAAATGGGCTGACTTGGGTACTTAAGATGCAGAAGAGAGGGGGGGGGAAGCAGCTTTTCTGCTTTCAGTTGAACTGATGCTAACTCGATGCAAATATTCGTATCAATTGTTTTGTAAAATGTCGATTCCAAAATACCTGTGTTTCAAAATGACGTGGAGTTGTCCTCGGATCATTCCCTTCGGGGGTTGATCCCGGACCGTCGCCCATCCTCCCTTCTGTTTCTCCAACGTAACGTTAATTAAAAATACCAAAGTATTTGTGTTGTAGTTTTAAGTAACGCGCAATGTCCAGCACTCGAAGGAGAGTACCCGCTGCGCTCTTGTTGGCAATTTTCCTTCACACACACCCCACTTGCATTCCTTTCCGGAAAGTAATTACTCGACAATGCCTCGAATTGATTTAGAACTGGAACGGGGAAAGCACATTCGATTCCGAACATGAAAGAAAATGTATTCTTTTCGAAGCATTTTTTATCGGCAAATCGTCATGGTCAAAGTGTGGGTATAAGCATTGAATAAAAGTTTGTTTCGTATTTCCGTCCTTGAAAAAAACAATTCATCATTTTTAAGGTAGTCAATATTCTCTAACTTTCATCCAATCCATTGTTTCATTCCAAATGAAGCTCAATGTGATGTCATTTCCATGCACTGCGTGAAAGCATTCCGTTTCATTCGAGGAAAAATCGTTTCAAATGCCCGCGCCACCATTCGGATCCATTGTCCATCGTTCTTTTGGGCGGTGTCGACATTTCCAAGAGCGATGTTTTCTACTTGGAACGAATGCTTTTGCGTTCAAAGGGAAATCTGGACCACTTGGGGAACCTACTCGAAATCCAGCGTCTGAATGAAGTGTCTCCATTGACCCAATCTGTTTCTTTTCATGACACGCTTTGTTTAACGCGAAATGAATGGTTCCGATCATTTGATTCCTAATTTATTACATTTCTATGTTTAAAAAATTATTCACCCAGTACTTGTCTACAATAGTTTTTAACTGATTGGAAGAATTCTTTCATTCGCTTAGGATTGAATGTATTTAGTTAATGCAATTATATTCATAATTATTACATTTCTATGCTTCAAAAATAATTCACCAAATATTTGTCTACAGTAGCTTTCAGCCGAATCGCAGAGTTCTTTCATTCGCTGATACATATTTAGTTTATAATATATATAGTTTCCATGTACCATTTTAAATTGCACATCGATTGCATTTAGTTCAATCAAGGCCCCTCTATCATATGACGGAATATCAAATGTTTATCATCTTTTCTTTGTTTCGTTGTTATGGTACTTTATTTCTGAGAAACCGCCATTTCTCTTCACGCATCCTATACTCGAAACAGTAGCGTTTCTGGGTTATTAAATACGTTTTAGATCTAGGTAGATCTTGGTTTTCTGTGTCTTTTGTTGGGTGTTTAACAATCAAATTATGGATGGAAGGTTTCGACAAAACAATTTGCTAAAGACTTGGCCCAATAGGCCCTAAAAATGTCAACAGAAAATGACGTGAAAAAGGTGTATCAGGAAATTGCGCAAGGAATCCATACGGGAATTGCCTGCGAAGTAAAAAGTTGTCTACAAAATCCGGGATTCTTCTGACACTCATTTTGCTCACGAGTGTTAAAGGTCATTTTTAGATCGTACGTTGCTCATTTAGCACCCGATGAATTCCGACGATGCTCATTTGCAGCAATCGATTCACTTTTATTTCACTTCAGTGCCCAGAAGTGTTCTTTTTCTAGGCTCTCTCGGTACGATTGTTTTGGAGAAATTGCTCATTTTTACGGCGTTTGATTAAAAAAAATAAAGTATCCTTCCATTAACACAACTCAAACGTTCCATTTTTGTAAATACTTTTGGAATGTTATTTAGAATAGAATTTCTCTCATTTACAATCTTGAAACACTCGACGTTGGCATCGTTGTACTTTATTTATATAATTTATTTTAAACCAGAAGGTCGACAGATTTGACCCTTTCATTGCAAAGTAGTCATGAATTGAACACCATCCTGAAGAGCTCGCCTACAATACACTCCATTTAAATCGGCTACAAAGAGCTCGCCTACAACTTAACTGTGCTTAACGCAGTGATCAGCAATGTTAGCGTTTGGAGATACTTCATTTAAGCCCACTATCAGACACAATAATAATACCAAATAAAACTGACATTCTGTTAGAAATAGCGTTTCATTTAAAAAGTGCAACTCGGAGTTGTTAATTAAATACCTCTTCTGGAATCGAAAATGGAATTGTAAGTCGGCCATTTACAGCTTGTAACTGGCGAATTATTCTATTCCACTTAAAGGTTCTCTATAGTATATTGTTTGTTAACTATTATTGAATGCTGTGTAATAAATACAAAATTGCTGAAGATTGATCAAAAGAATTTTGGAAATTGTCTCCTTTGCAACCTACCAGGGATGTTTCTGCGGAGGGGCACGGTGCCAGGCTCTGGATTTAACCTGGGTAAAAAAGAAGAACTCTGCCTGTATATAGAGAAGAAACTCCCCTCGTATGTTTTGAAAAGATGCGATTTCATTTCATGTTTCAAAATACTTGTTGTTCAATGTTATTTCTTTTGAATCAGAATAGAATTGTAAGTTGATTCTATTTCAGTTCGTTCTATTTCTTGTCCCACCATTTTCAAATGCTTGCAGTTATTAAATGTTGTAACTTCAAACCAAGACAGAATTGTATCATTTACACCTTAGAATGTTTAACGACATTCAATATCTTGAAATCAGAACAGAATTGTATGTTGCTTTCTTTTGAATGTTGTTACGTTTTTGTACTGAATGCTGAATCACTTAAAGATCCAGCAAGATCTGTGAATTTTTAAATCAATGGAATTGCTAAATTGCTCATTTACAACTTGAAGTGTTTGAAACAATGTCCTTTATTTCGAGGTATTTTAATATTATTTTTAAATCTTTATGATTCTAATGTATATTAAACCGTTCTTATAGGTTACTCATTTACAGAATTGTAATCTGCTCCACTTACAGCTAACCATGTTTTCCATTTCATTTCAATAATAACATGACTTGTAATCATGGACTAGTACTACTTTTATATAGCAATGTAGGTTACACAGAGAGGGTGTACTCATTTTTTTGCAGATATGCAAGTTGCTCATTTACATTTCATTTGAAGGTCCAACACTGTTTCAAATGGTTACTTCTAATTCAGGAGTGACGACGGCTTTTACTTCGCCCACTTTCTGTTCGAACACAGTCCCAACTATGACTCGTCAATCATGTCACGTGACTCGATTGTCCGAAAATGGCAGCTATTTCAACTTATCCGTATTCTTCATCTCATCGAGCTCTGTACATCTCTCATCGGATTTGTTTTATAGATTTTTTTACAACTCACCATCCCAAGGAGAAGCAACGGCGACACTCGCCCACCACAACGGAGACGTGGGAGGTAGTCCACTAACGTCGCACTGGAGCAACGCAGCAAGCTATGGGATCAAAACCCGAAGGGAGTGATCCGAGGACACCACGTTATTTTGGACAGATGACGAGGACATTGGAGGCAGATTGAACGTGCCCCCTTTTACACGACGGTCTCGGGTTAGAAATTTTCCAACCCCATGAAAACAACGTTTGTTTTTCTTCAAAATCCCCCCCATTCGACTCTGGAACGTCAAAGAGTAGCGAGAAACAACTCCGTTGACCTTTCGATTGTGCTGCCATCTAGCGTTGATGGCTGCAACTGCCGTTCGGAAACTCTTCGAAAATGAGCTCCGAAAAGATGACAAGCTGCTCATTTCCCTTGAATCCCACTTTGGGGTTTCGTCAAGCATTCTTTCGCTCTAAAGGGGTGACAGAAGGAGTTAGAATGCCGATGGAAATCGTGTAGAAAAAAGTATATACGGTCTCATTTATTTCCCAGATTGACTCGCCCTTGTAAGCATTTCTAATCAACCAAACCTTCAAAGGTCAACCTAATTTCTTGAAAATTTTCAGCGTTTTGTTCAGTTCTTGAATAATACTCAAGGACCTGCAAGATAAAAAATTTTCCCACGTGCTTTTTTCAGTTGATATCTTTTCTTTCTGGAGAGGTTGATTTAACAATTGGTGCAGTTAAATTAATCCACAAAAAAAAAAAAAACATGCATCAAAGTGGTGGTTTCAAAAAACTGCTGGAGCGAGTGTTACGCCAGTGACTTCAAATCGAAGTCATTAGAAATTGGGTTATTTACTTTCGAATGCTCTTACATTCAACTGAATTGTTTTTCACCTTTTTGCAGTCCCTTGAAGAAACTCGATCCAAGTGTCAAAAAATTAGACCATAGGCGCGAGAGTGTCGCTTTTGCTTCTTCTTGTCAACCATCTACAAGTGTAAAATAATGCTCTTGTGAGAAAAAGTTTTCTTGAACGTCGGTTACCGAGGCAACCGCTGTATCGTCAGTGTCCGAAGGAAACAAACGCACCTTGAAGGGTTTCTCAACCTGTTTCCCTAAAAAGTTGATGTTTCAGCTGTTTGACTTGTCCAGGAAACAATCCCTTTTAATAAAAAAAAAAGTTCATTTGACTCAAATTCAAAGCAGAAGCCCAAAACAATCGGTATTCGAATATGAAATTTCGTGGATTCTGTGGAACGACGTCAATCTTCCGCTTTTGGAACACTTGACCTGCAATCCAAACTGAAGGTGAAATGAAATAAAATACTTTCGATATAAAAAAAAGAACTCTTCCCAAATGCACTGTTGGCGTGGACGAGGTGGAATTTTTGGTTGAGTGACAATAGTCCAAGATGGAGGGACAATCCATAAACTTTGTTCTCTCAAAAAGAGAAAGAAAATCGAAATCTTGTTAGGATATAACACTTAGAAACAGTAAGCTTTCGATCTTTCTATGAATGACGAGAAAAGGCGCTTTTTTTCCCCCGTCAAAAATGTAATTATTATCAGTATTTTTGAAAACAGACCCTTCTCCAATTAAAACCTTTTACTGGCATGTCTGAAATGAAATAACTTTTCTCTGCTGTTGGCGATGTTAGAAGGGGTCCTTGCGCTTCTTTGAACTTACGTTGTCGACGCAATTTCTTTTTCGGCGAGGACTGTGTTTCAGACGATATAAAAATCCGTCCCGACAGCTGCTTTCGTCGAAACATTTGGAATATTCCTTCGTTGAGAAACTCTGAAAGAGGTGGCATCATCTGAAAGAGCTTTCGTATCTCACCGTGCATAGATTCCGTGAATAGATTTCATTTGGTTTTTCACTAGAACTGTACATAATAGCCATTCCACAGGTGGTCTTGGGATGACACGCGAAGGGCCGTGAGAGATTTCTCGAGGGGAGTTCTGAGCATGCCGTTTCAAAGACCCCCCCTTAAACACGATCGATTTTTTCTAAATTACCGATTGAACAACTCTTTCACGGAATGCATCCTCAGAAAAGAAAACAAACACACTTCCAAGAGCCCTTAACAGGGCCTCATAGGAGTGGAATATTTGCCCGTTTAAGGCCCGAAATTTCACACCATTGGATTGAACTCCTGCCCAATG
This sequence comes from Metellina segmentata, assembly GCA_947359465.1. NCBI lineage: Eukaryota > Metazoa > Arthropoda > Arachnida > Araneae > Tetragnathidae > Metellina > Metellina segmentata. Next base: position 116,170,794 of record OX375882.1, on the reverse strand, counting down.
ATACAAGGTCACAATCGATGCAGAGATTAGACCAAAATGTTTCCTAAAAACTAGGTCCATAAAATTTTCATCCTCATCCATACCTTCGAAAGTGAAAAATATCCTTAAAAAGGGCTCTTCTGCTTGAAACGCGACGCGTTCCAAGATGTCCACTTGAATTGTTTCTTCAAATTCCGTGACATTCTTGCAAGAGAGTCATTCAGAACTAATCCTTACTTTGGATGACACTTGAAAACAAATTCCCTGTTAGCTCACAGAAGACGATCCGCAAGTAGTCTCGAATTGTTGACACCGTTGTTAAGGTATTGTCTCAAGTCCTCCACACACACGTTGCTCTCATGATTCGCAATCAATATGCATTAGCAACTAATAAGTTCATAAACCCTTACTTTTTTCTGTTTGAAGAACATAAGGAAGCACGTCTAGTGTTTGAGTTGTAGACCCATCCGAAACCACCTGATGATCGGGACCCAAGAGTGCTTGTTGGGGAAGAGTTGTTCATAAATAAGTGGAAGAAAACTCACAACAGAACTGTGTCTTTTTGCGTTTGCTTTTAGCTCACCACTTGAATGTCTTTTGAAGTTTGTATCGTTCTGAAGAAAAAAAATAATAAAAATATGTCTTGCTTTTGTGTTCGTCTCGTCCCTTGCGTTCCTATCAACGAAGCTCTTTTTCGGAAGCTATCCCAGAAAATTCCTTTTCGAGAATTCTTACAAATAACACTATTTATAAATTCTATATACAACTAACTATCAAATTCTTACAAATAACACTATCTATAAATTCTATATACAAATAACTATCAAATTCTTACGAATAACCCAACCTACACGACGGTCTTTAACTGAACCTAGTTTCAAAATCACATTGATGGTAGTTCAGCAGTATCCATGGCAACCAGAGGATGATTGACAGATCGGACACAAAAAAATTGAATAATGCAATCGCACAGAACAATGTAAACACATTTAACCTCGATAAAAAAAATCAAAAGAGCAAGATTCCAAATTTTAAAATTAAACAATACCTAAAACCAAAAGGTTTTGAATAAAAAACAGAAATTTAAAATTTAACCCTCCAACATAGAAAAGAAGCCAAGTACTTTCAAAATCAATGAAATATGCATGAGGCTCTACCAATGTAACGCAAAATAAAACAAATCAATAATTAGCACATTAACCCACACGAGTTAAAACAAGGTTATTCAGCAACCCAGACACTTGGTGAGAGTGTACCAATAGTAATGAGAAAGAAATTAGCCATACTAATAATTAGAGCGTACAAGAAATGAACAGCAGTTCGAACTAAGGATGCGACATCGACAGCAAAACATCGATGTTCAAAATTAAAACATCGAAGTTGCTAATGCATCGCCCCCAAACTATCGATGTTTTTAAAATTCAGTGTATTTAAACTTTTTTCCCCATTTCTTATACTGGTTTAGCAACTATTGATGCGACATCGATAGCAAAACATCGATGTTCAAAATTAAAACATCGATGTTGATAATACATCGCCCCCAAACCATCGATGTTTTTAAAATTCAGTGTATTTAAACTCTTTTCTACATTTATTAAAACTGGTTAAGCAACTAATAATGCGACATCAGTTCCAAAACATCGACATCGATGTTGTATCCCCACTTTTCAGATCCTTTACCCTTGGCCACTTTGGTCTAAAAGTATGTTCAATTTGCTGATTATAAAAATTATGCTACTTGGTTATTTTTTAAATTTTTATAACGGTACTTTTTTCATTTAAAAATAAAACATCGACAAGGATAAACATTGATGTTACAAAAACATCGACTCCAATACATCGATATTTTTTCAAAAACATGGATGTTTTGAAAACATCGATGTCGCATCCCCAGTTCTAACATCCCAACTTCAAAGTGGGTCGTCCAAATGAATTCGCTCCTTCTTCAACGTCTCGAATTGTTCGTCCTCGCAGACATGCATTGCTTTAACAAGGCGTATTATTTTGTTTCATATTTTAAAGTGATTCAGACCTTTCCTGAACGGTATATTGGGTGTGCATGGTAAAAGAACAGTTTATTCTGACTTCACGGGTGTATGAATGATAGTTTTACTTGTATGGGGATTCATTAGGCGTTTTTCTTGTCCATGTAACAAGTATAAATTTAGTGAGAGATACGGAAGATCACATGCAGATTATGTATCGCGGGTTAAAAGGTAAGCTCTACCATCTATTTGTAACCATAGTTTTGCCATACGATTAAATATGATCCGATGTGAAAATGTACTCTGCACATATTAGTGTCAAAATTGATCTGCCCATCCATGTGTATTTGGACGAATAGTAGTACTGACGATACATTGCACCTCTCAATTTAAGATAAATGAGAGGTGGCTATTTTATTTATTATATTTCGACTTCTTAGACCCCCCCCCCCCTCCCAATTGAAGAAAATTTTTAATTGTCGCACTGCAATATTACCGAAAAAAGCCTAATCGAAAGAAACATTCAATATTATTAGGGAAACATTCCAGACAGAAATTTATAAATGTTTTGTTAAGGGTAATAACCAGCTTAAAAATTTCAATTTTGTATGCACGAATGGATGGATTATGGATGCATGCATTTTAAAAAATAGTAAAAAGATAAGATATTTCGGAAAATGAAAGTGTTGATGGCCCAAACAACGCAAAGTGGTGTTTTCTACGTATGAGCAGCAATACGCTAAAAAGTTGCTCAAACACTCCCCTTACATCATTAAAAAGCACACGCATCAGACGCCTCAATGATAAATACGTAGAAGCTGAGCTTTAAAAAAAATTGTGTTTCTCAAAATCTGTCAAAAATTGAGATGATTTGACCACGAGGGCTCATAGTTCAGACCGGGTTTTTAACGTATTAATCATAATTTTAAGTGTGCAAGAAAAAAGCCTAATGTTGCTGCGAAATTCAGAACTTTACCCAATTCTATGGTACATTATTTACGGTGATAAAAAATTCTGTGAAACATTTTAGAGTCGTAACCAAGTTGAAAAACAAAAGCCCTATTTTTATTCTTTCATTTTGTTCTTGGATGTGTTCCATTCCACTAGCATACTTTGATTGAATTCCGAAACGTCTTTCTCTAACCCTTTTATTCGATATCCTGCATTCTAGTGGAGCTCTTTTGGAGTCGGCGTTAGGTTCATATACTAGGTGTACCGGTCAAATTTTCTGCTCAAAGTCATTGGGAAGCTTAAAGTGAACATACTATTGGATGTTTGTAAGCGTATGGTGTAGAGGCGGCACCTTCAATCTGTGGTGACCGAAGTCCTCACGTTGTGTGTGTGTGGAAGTTTGGAGAGTGGAGTTTCAGATGTTGCCTCGTCATCTGACCGTGGTTCAAAAGGACGTAGTGATCCACCGAATGGCTTAGACTGGGAAGTGGTTGGAATATCTCAAGATGATCGTGAACGCTGGTTTAAACTCTTTAAAAGTGGCGGTTTCGATGTAAAAGACAAAGAACGTCCAGGTGAACCGAAAAAGTTCCAAGACCAGGTGAAAATGTTAACTCCGATCGCTACCGACAACAAATAATCAATTTGAACCACGCGTAATACAACCCGCCAGAAGACACGGTGAAGTAATGACGCTTCCGAGCACCATCACACATTTCTAAAAAAGTTAAAGACGCTAAACAATTCTTGCTTGGGAAGTATTAACCCACCTTCCTCCCTCAGGTTACCACTAGGGATGCGACATCGACAGCAAAACATCGACGTTCAAAATTAAAACATCGATGTTGATAATACATCGCCCCAAAAACATCGATGTTTTTAAAATTCAGTGTATTTAAACTTTTTTCCTCCATTTCTTAAAATTGGCTTAGCAACTAGTGATGCTATATCGATAGCAAAACATTGATGTTGATAACGCATCGCCCCCAAACTATCGATGTTTTTAAAATTCAGTGTAATTAAACTTTTTCCCCCATTTCTTAAAACGGGTTTAGCAACTAGTGATGCGACATCGGCTCCAATGCATCGATGTTTTTTATAAAACATCGACATCGATGTCGCATCCTCACTTTTCAGACCCTTCACCCTTGGTCACTTGGGTCTAAAAGTATGTTCAATTTGCTAATTATGAAAATTATGCTACTTGGTTATTTTTTAAATTTTTATAACGGTATATTTTTTATTTAAAAATAAAACATTGACAACCATTGAAACCATCGACGTTACAAAAACATCGACCCCAAGACATCGATGTTAAATACATCGATATTTTTTTAAAAACATAGATGTCGCATCCCTAGTTACCACTCGTTCCTATCTGGCACACGCACTTTCCGAACAGCATTTCTGGGCTCTTGAATGGTTTGCCTCAAAACAAATTCTTTTGGAACGGTATCCATATTTCACCTGAAAGATGAGCGGAGTGTGTAGCTATTATTGGACACACACTTCGATTCGAAAAAAAAAAATCCGCATTATTATCCGCACCATTGGAAAAAAGAAAGTGGAAAAGAACTCCCGTCACAATACATGCAGAAAACGATCCCCGAGAGCGTAGAAGAGAAACTTCTGCCAACAATTGGCGCAGAGTCGTCGGTGGGGAATCGCAAATGACATCGAATGCAGTGGGTTGGTATTCAAACCACATCCTAAAAACTTTTCGAACAGATCCAAGTAGGTGTGCTGCCCATTAGAGAGCGCATATTCGAAAGTATTGAGCCAACTGGCTTCATCTGAAAATCTTTCTTAGCTCCTATCATTTATCTGTGTTTTGGGTATTCGCAAAGTTCACTTGGTACGGAACAAATGTTCCATACACGTGAGATTCTCAAATAGGTAATTGAATGAACGTCGCACCGGAGTGACACGACGGTGCGGAATCGATCTCGAAGAGAAAGATCCGAGGACGTCTCGTACTTGGACGAGTCCCTCGAAATGTCATATAAAGGACTGCGAAAAAACATCACTCAAACAAGGGCTTTAAATTATTAATATTAGATTGGCCAGGAAATGCTCTTCAGGAACAAAATGTTCGCGGTATTGTGTGAAAGAATGCAAAATATAATTTATAGCAAGTGCTAGAAAACAAATGAGAGAATTTTTGTACAATTCAACACAATCTGATCAGAGGAATCTCTTCTTGTTGCAATCATTTCGAAAGTCTAGGTCAGAGGTCGGGAGACCCCGCGGCTCTTTTTAATGTTTTATAAACAAATGCTGTGGCTAACACAGAACCAACACTTACACACACACCAAAATAAACTACAATGTATCGGTAAATTTTACAAAAAGTAGGTAGGCATAGAAAAGGCCGCTTGCAGTGTAATACACACGAGACGTCGGTCCATCAAGGGAGTGAAGGACAGTAGCCTTCCATCCACGACACTGCTTTTCTACGACCAGTTGAGATAGTGCTTTCGATAAGCGTTATGCTCAGTTTAATTTGTATCAAGAGTAGTTAAGTTTGTATTTTATGCCTACAATTATAGTCAAGTACTTCAAATTCGTGAACCCCATGTCCATCAGACCTTAAATATAGCACATTAATACTCCCCTCATTAAAAGCCGGCGGGAGGACATCCAGTGACCCTCTCCTCCAGCATAACTTCAGACCTAGAGAATGCACGAGGTTCACTTCAGATCGCGGGAGGGTGTTCAACACAAATCTTTACTTTACTCAAAATATTATTATTATAGAGTAAAATTCCCCCCTTAATATAAATTCTTTGTATATTATTTAATATACGATTCAACGCCTTTGTACTGATCATTCGACATTTTCACGTCTCAATCTATTCTAAAACACCTACAACAGATATTCAACGCCTTTGTACTGATCATTCGACATTATCACGTCTCACAATCTTCTAGAATCTCCTACAGTAGATACTCAACAACATATATTCAACGCCTTTATACTGATCATTCAACATTATCACGTCTCAATCTTCTAGAATCACCTACAACAGATACTCACCAACAGATATTCAACGCCTTTGTATTGATCATTCGACATTATATCACGTCTCAATCTTTTTTTCTTTCTAAATCACCTACAACAGATATTCAACGCCTTTGTACTGATCATTCGACATTATCACGTCTCAATCTTCTAAATCATCTACAACAGATACTCAACAACAGATATTCAACGCCTTTGTACTGATCATTCGACATTATATCACGTCTCAATCTTTTTTTTTTTCTAAATCACCTACAACAGATATTCAACGCCTTTGTACTGATCATTCGACATTATCACGTCTCAATCTTCAAAATCATCTACAACAGATACTCAACAACAGATATTCAACGCCTTTGTACTGATCATTCGACATTATATCACGTCTCAATCTTTTTTTTTTCTAAATCACCTACAACAGATATTCAACGCCTGTGTACTGATCATTCGACATTATCACGTCTCAATCTTCTAGAATCACCTACAGCAGATACTCATACTTATAAAACAATGAGTTAAAATAAATAGAAACTATCTGAAGAAAGCAGGGGCTTTAATTGAATGCGGACAGAGAAATTTGCATTAGTAGAAATAAAAAATGGAAGTCCTCAATTTTTAATTTGCCACTTGCGCTTTTAAAATAAATCAAGTATATAGAACGAGTTTCGCGGAAAACATTTAAATACGAGTGAAAAGTATTTTGATAGTGATAATACGAGAAGAAAAATTATTGAAGGATTACAAAAGAAAACAACCTCAGCGAAGAAATTTGTCATCTGGGACGAAATCTTCAAGTACCAATGAAGCAAGGTTTCGTCATCCCTAGAAGTAGCAAAAGCGGGAAAAACATTTTATGGGTGGCGAATTCCTAAAAATTTGCACGTACGATGTCTCTCAAATTCAGATTAAAGACATGAAAAATAAGGATGACGTATGCAAGAAAATAAAAGATTTACCCTTCTCTCGGCTAGAACAACAAAGGAACACAAACCGATTATTTCTGAGGAAGTATCGGATCCAACTAGCTGCTCGGGTTAAATTAGTATGTTGATTGAAAAGTCACTATCCATACTTTTTCATAAAAGACTTGTAGCGTGTACGGAAAAAAATGTTTAATATCCACTTTAACTTCCCCGTCGCTTCTACAGTTTACTTCGGGCGCAAATATGCATACATGATGTATCCATCCATATAATCCATTTCATATTCGTCGCACTTGTGCTGAAGATTTTTTTTTTTTAAGTGTGGACTGTAAGTAAAGAGTAAACTCAAAAAACGAGTTTTCGAGTACGAATCTTCAAAACGAGAATACAATCTTTCACGAGTAGTACGAGAATAAACAATCTTTCGAAAACGAGAATACAAATAATCCAGTGCTTTCATTTTTAGTAAAAATGGCGCATTTTTGGCGTACAGTCTTGCACTTAGTTTTCCTATGAAGATTTACTTGTGTCAATCTTGCACCTAGTATGCGATATTTCCGCATTTAATCATCAATCTGAGAGGAAGGTAAATTGAATTGTTACGGCATTTATGGCTAATTTAGTTTCAAGCCGAAACAATTTTTCTTAAAAATTCTATTCAGCGGCAGGTGTAATAACGGAACTTCTGTTAGATATATAAAGCAGAGTTGACGTTTGTCTGTTCTCTTTTCAAATATACACCTTTTGACCAATCCACACATTTTTGACATGGTACACTTATATTTTAGACATGATAGGCTACGTATTAATCCGCGTTTCACTTTCCAGGGGGGGGGCTAAAAAATTACCGCTTTCGTGACTAATTTAGTTTGAAGCAAACGCGCGCATGTTTTCATGAAAATTCCATTCAGCGGCATGTGAAATAACGGAGCTTATGTTAGAAATAAATGTCATCAGTGTAGACAAATTAAACTCAGTGGATAACAATTCTTTAATAAACAGAAGATTGATTTTACAACGCTTTTACAAAAAGAAAATCACTGCATTTAACGAATGATTCACATGTATCTAAGTTGCGTAAGAACAGCGAACAGCTTCAATATGTAGAGTAAGCAACTTCAACTTTCTGTCACTTAAGACAAAAAATTTCAATATTACTAACTGTGATATTATTCCAATATCAACAGTCTTGTGATTAAAATTCCCTTTTTTTTAACAGACATACATTTTTAAATTGAACGCTTATGGTACTTTTTTAAATTCAGAAATTCGGTTTCTAAAGGGAAAGTACGTACCCATTTAGAATGATAGATGCAGTTACTTGCCTATGGAATACAGCTTTCAATGACACCCATGAAACACGAAAAACAAATGAAATTTATAGTTCATTTAATCGTCTTTCAATGAAAAGCTATATTAAAATGTATTTGAACTCCAACATACGTACCCGTTTTAATTTATATAACGTAACCCATCTTGGAACAGCTACACTCTACGTTTATGAGCGATGGCAACGGACTTGGCGATTTTTTTTTGGCGAACTTCTAAAGTCGCCAAGGAAAGAATTATTTCCTAACTCTTTGTTCGTCAATTTTTTTTTTTTTACAACACACTTTTTACCCTGCAAGAAGTAATACAACCTGATAACGTCAGAATTCTTTCGAAAAAAAATAATAAAAACGAAAATGGTTAAAAAATAACAAAACTCTTAATTCTTTCGTAAAAAAACTATTACAAAAAAATAAAAATTCCACAACTGTCAAAATACAAATAAGTGGGCCAATGGTATCACAGAAAACGATTTAAAATGACCAATGCAATCAAAGGATATTTTAAAAACAAAATAACCAATGGGAGGAAAGAAAAAATTTCAAACGAATCAATGAAATCAAACGATTTTAACGGATTTTGTAGAAGCTTTCTACAGTCTACGTTTATGAGCAATGGCAACGGCCTTGGCGATTTTGTTTAGCGCACTTCTAAAGTTGCCAAGGAAATAATTACACTCATTGCCATAAAAATTTACGCACCAAGAAAAAGTCGTCAAAAGGAAACGAAATTTTACACATGAAGTACTATTTTGATATAAGTAAGTGATTAGAAAATTACAGAAAAAGGATCATTTATTGCAGAAAAAAGTACAAATGAACGGAAGTTTTAGTACTCTGTTGGACCCCCTCTAGCGCGAATGCACGATGCAATACGAGCGGGCATTGAGGCATACAAGTTCCGTATGATGTCCCGAGACATCTTGTTCCACAGTTGCTGTAAACGCGCCTCTAGTTCGACCAAACTCGTAGGGTGTCCAACTTGCCGTCCCAAATGATCCCAGATAGGCTCGATTGGTGACATATCTGGGGATCGAGCAGACCAGGGAAGGATGGTAATGTGACGGAGGCAGTCTTGTAACATCCTTGCTGTGTGTGGCCGATCATTGTCTTGTAGAAAAATGGCTCCTGGGAGCCCTACCATGAGTGGCATCACATGTGGCTGAAGGATGTCATGGACGCACCGCTGGGCTGTCATTGTGTCATGGATCAATATTAGGGGTGACCGTGTATCGTAAGCAATGGCACCCCATACCATCACACCAGCTGTGTGAGCGGTGTGTCGCTGTAAAACGAAGGCAGGATTGAGGCGTACATTACGGAGCCTCCACACACGAACACGATTGTCCTCATTTCTCAAATTGAATCTAGATTCGTCGCTGAAGACGACCTGGTTCCATTCTGTTACAGTCCAATCCCGTGGTGCGCGACACCACTTCAAACGGAGGCGGCGGTGGGTGGTGTCACTGGCAGCACACGCAATGGGCGCCGCGATACCAGATGTCCTTCAGCCAGGCGCCTTGCGATGGTTCGGGAAGACACAGGGGCCCGTAGTGAAGAAGCTGCCTGTGTCTGGATAGCGGCCAATGAAGCAGTTGGCTCTACGTGTGCGTTTCGTATGATGTGACGGTCTTCTCGACGACTGGTCTGTCGAAGGCGTCCTGAGCCTGGTCGCCGTGTAAATGACGTCTCTTCTGTCCACTGGTCCCAACACCTTCTCATAGTAAAATCAGAACGGTCTACTTAACGAACTACTCGCCGAGCTGACCACCCAGCTTCCATCATCCCGATGATTCTTCCCCTCTCGAACTCTACAGCTGCTTATATTGTCTTCGATGGGGGCGTAACGGCATGTCTACCTCAGCGTTTCCTTTGCAAAAGATAAAGTACACTCAAACAACTGGACTGGACTGGAATATCACTTTCGGAGCACCCGCTGCAATGCAGCTCATCTCCACATCAGAAAAAGAATTAATTAAAATAAAGACTATTAAACATAAGGGTGGGTTTATTTAAATAAAAATAAATCAAGGGTGCAGAAAACAAGAGCTAGAATAACCGTAGACACTCAGGCCGCGAAACGAGAAGGTCACACTCCCATCTGCTGACCGCGACCATGAGTGCTTAGGTTTTTGGTCCAGTTTGACTCGGGGACTAATCCCATGGACTGCTAACCGCTCGCACAGAAGAGCGTTAGCAAGAAACAAAAGGAAAGGAGTAATTACGCTTAAGTAGAGAAATTACTGTTTAAAAACTAAAATTTAACTTTAAGAAGTGATAAATTAGTGATCCAGTCGAGTCTTCAAAAGCCCTTTGCTGCTGGTGTACAGAATTAGCAAAGAAAGGGAATTAAAAAGGGGGGAAAGCTAATATGGTACAAAGTTAAATATAATTTGTTGGATCCAAACGGAAGACTCCACATCGGCGCTTCGGCCTTTGCGGGAAGGTGTTAAAGTCTCACACTCAAACAAGCTCTGCTTACCTGTTTTATACTCCAAGGAGAACGAAGTTCAACGCCCTCTAGTGGCATTACGCAATGCGCAATCACGCTGCATTTCTAATCATTTGCAGATCTGGCCGACATGTACCTTCATGCCACGTTTCGTTACGATCCCACAATTATTTCTTGGTGCGGTAATTTTTATGGCAATGAGTGTATTTCAAAAATAATTTTCTTTTTACAATGGGAAATGAGAACTTAAAAACACATTTGAGAACGGTTTTTTTTTTTTTTTTTTTTTTTTTTTAACTTTTACAAACAATAATATACTTAAACACATTTGCGAGCCAGCAGAAAAAGTAAGCTGCGAATGTTGGGTAAGATTACATACCTGAAACTCTTCAGTGACACTAAATACAGTGGGCATAATGAAAAAAAAAAATATCAAAGAAAAAAAAAGCAAGAAATAATACAATTTGATACGTCAGAACTGTTCCGCAAAAAAAAAAAAAACGAAAATTCCACAAATGACAAAAAAAAAAAAAAACCTCTAAAACGTTTCGTGAAAAATATTATATTAAAATAAAAATTCCGCAACTGTAGAAATACAAATAAATGAAATAATATCACAGAAAATTTTTTTTTAAGGACCTATGCAATCAAAGGATATTTTAAAATTAAAATAACCAATGGAAGCAAAGAAAAAATTTCAAACAAACCCATGAAATCAAACAATTTTAACGGATTTTGGAAGAACTTTCTAGAATATTCAAAATGAAAATTACCGTTTTGCCGAGGTTGCTATGAAAACCACAATAACCGTAAAGACAGATGGGCCGTAAAGACAGTTGCCTTAATCTACTGTAACTCGCTACTAGAAGTACACCAAAAAAATCGCCAAGGCCGTTGCCAATGCTCATAAACGTAGTGTAGCTGTACCTATTTTATTTCATTGTATTTTGCATCAAAAAGCTTTAGTTGCAAAATCTTGATGTGTTATTACCTTAGCGAAGACGTACGGACGACGATACACCGCGTAGACGTTAGGTAGAAGGCTCCGAGTTTACCCTCTTATTTTTGGTGAAAATCTACCTCATGATCTGAATTCCTAGCAGAAATCGAAGGAGGAATACTTCTCGAGGAAGCGGATATGGTGGAGCGGTCGCAAACGGGACTGTAGCGCCAAGGCGTTTGTTTTGGTCGCCAAACCAAGATGGCGGAGATCGCCATAACAAGATGGCGCGGTGTCCATGTAGCAAAATTCACACTGTGAACCTTCGCATAAATGGATTTGAAAGTAATTTCTATGGATTTGATAGCAATTTTTATGGATTTGATAGTAATTTTTTGCGAAATGGTATAGAAAAATTAAACTTACCCTCATTTTGTCGCCACATTATAAATCGCTAGAAAATTCGATGCACGAAAGAATATTCGTCTTTTAACGGAGGAATATGCCCGGATAATCTCTCTCAATGTCACCGTGTTATAGCTGCAGCAAGTACATCTGCAAATTTGCTACTGCCTACATTAGTTGCGGGAATAGTACCAAACTCCTTGAATATACCATCCTTTCGGCAATAAGCTGCACATTCCGCTCGTGATCCACGAACAGCCTCAAAATGCGAATCATTGTCAAGCTTCTTGATCTCGGATATTCTACGCCGTTGTTTAAAATAAATATAGCCCTGACAATGGAAGCAAATATATTCATGGCAATCCGAGTTCGCGAACGGCTCATTCTCAACTTGAAAAGAAGTAAACACCAACCTTTACACAAAAAAACCACGGTAATTAACTGGTAATTTTTAGTTAACGTCGTACTAGAGCAACACAACGGGCCTCAAAAAAAAAAAGACGGAGTAGTTAAACAAGAAAAAAATGCACGAGGAACGATAAAACACAGACCACGGTGAAACGATAAAAAACAAAGTGGCGGATTAAGCGTCGTTATCTCTTATCGTTAAACGAGAAACCAATCAGAGCACGTTTAATTTCACTTCAAAACACGTTTTAATTCCAATCAGATAGCGTCTTTAATCCTAATCTTCTTAATAGGGTTGCCATAAAAATATCCAAAAGGGAAGGTTACCACATTGGCGAGAAAAAAGGACTGTCCCGTTTGCTACCACTCCACCGCGGATATAATCAGCAAAGTTATATCTTCTCTAGTTCCAAAGATAATTGAGTTTTAATATATTTCCCTCCCTGGTTCTTCAATGTCAATTTGTTTGTAAGAAATAATGCCTTTTTTTACTCTCTTTTAAGATGCCTTTTAAAAGTTAATACGTCATAGGTTCTGGCTTTTTTGTCGCTTTTGACTAAAACCCCTAAATTGTAGTTTTCAAGAAAGATTTCTCTGCTAAAACCCTCATTTAAACGATAAACCTATTCAAAAATTGTTTCAAGTAGCCATTTTTTTTTAACATCTCCATTCTACCGAAAGTAGCGTCCGTACGTCAGATCGACCACCCTCTTTTTCTCCCTTGCAACACCCCTTTTGGCCAATCAGTGACCAGAAAGATAAGAACCCCTTCCCCGTGTTTTATCTTTACTATCGAAAATATATCACGTCTCAATCTTTTTTTTCTTTCTAAATCACCTACAACAGATATTCAACGCCTTTGTACTGATCATTCGACATTATCACGTCTCAATCTTCTAAATCATCTACAACAGATATTCAACGCCTTTGTACTGATCATTCGACATTATATCACGTCTCAATCTTTTTTTCTTTCTAAATCACCTACAACAGATATTCAACGCCTTTGTACTGATCATTCGACATTATCACGTCTCAATCTTCTAAATCATCTACAACAGATACTCAACAACAGATATTCAACGCCTTTGTACTGATCATTCGACATTATATCACGTCTCAATCTTTTTTTTTTCTAAATCACCTACAACAGATATTCAACGCCTTTGTACTGATCATTCGACATTATCACGTCTCAATCTTCAAAATCATCTACAACAGATACTCAACAACAGATATTCAACGCCTTTGTACTGATCATTCGACATTATATCACGTCTCAATCTTTTTTTTTTCTAAATCACCTACAACAGATATTCAACGCCTTTGTACTGATCATTCGACATTATCACGTCTCAATCTTCTAAATCATCTACAACAGATACTCAACAACAGATATTCAACGCCTTTGTACTGATCATTCGACATTATATCACGTCTCAATCTTTTTTTTTTCTAAATCACCTACAACAGATATTCAACGCCTTTGTACTGATCATTCGACATTATCACGTCTCAATCTTCTAAATCATCTACAACAGTTACTCAACAACATATATTCAACGCCTTTGTACTGATCATTCGACATTATATCACGTCTCAATCTTTTTTTTTCTAAATCACCTACAACAGATATTCAACGCCTTTGTACTGATCATTCGACATTATCACGTCTCAATCTTCTAAATCATCTACAACAGATACTCAACAACAGATACTCAACAACAGATATTCAACGCCTTTGTACTGATCATTCGACATTATATCACGTCTCAATCTTTTTTTTTTCTAAATCACCTACAACAGATATTCAACGCCTTTGTACTGATCATTCGACATTATCACGTCTCAATCTTCTAAATCATCTACAACAGATACTCAACAACATATATTCAACGCCTTTGTACTGATCATTCGACATTATCACGTCTCAATCTTCTAGAATCACCTACAGCAGATACTCATACTTATAAAACAATGAGTTAAAATAAATAGAAACTATCGGAAGAAAGCAGGGGCTTTAATTGAATGCGGACAGAGAAATTTGCATTAGTAGAAATAAAAAATGGAAGTCCTCAATTTTTAATTTGCCACTTGCGCTTTTAAAATAAATCAAGTATATAGAACGAGTTTCGCGGAAAACATTTAAATACGAGTGAAAAGTATTTTGATAGTGATAATACGAGAAGAAAAATTATTGAAGGATTACAAAAGAAAACAACCTCAGCGAAAAAATTTGTCATCTGGGACGAAATCTTCAAGTACCAATGAAGCAAGGTTTCGTCATCCCTAGAAGTAGCAAAAGCGGGAAAAACATTTTATGGGTGGCGAATTCCTAAAAATTTGCACGTACGATGTCTCTCAAATTCAGATTAAAGACATGAAAAATAAGGATGACGTATGCAAGAAAATAAAAGATTTACCCTTCTCTCGGCTAGAACAACAAAGGAACACAAACCGATTATTTCTGAGGAAGTATCGGATCCAACTAGCTGCTCGGGTTAAATTAGTATGTTGATTGAAAAGTCACTATCCATACTTTTTCATAAAAGACTTGTAGCGTGTACGGAAAAAAATGTTTAATATCCACTTTAACTTCCCCGTCGCTTCTACAGTTTACTTCGGGCGCAAATATGCATACATGATGTATCCATCCATATAATCCATTTCATATTCGTCGCACTTGTGCTGAAGATTTTTTTTTTTTAAGTGTGGACTGTAAGTAAAGAGTAAACTCAAAAAACGAGTTTTCGAGTACGAATCTTCAAAACGAGAATACAATCTTTCACGAGTAGTACGAGAATAAACAATCTTTCGAAAACGAGAATACAAATAATCCAGTGCTTTCATTTTTAGTAAAAATGGCGCATTTTTGGCGTACAGTCTTGCACTTAGTTTTCCTATGAAGATTTACTTGTGTCAATCTTGCACCTAGTATGCGATATTTCCGCATTTAATCATCAATCTGAGAGGAAGGTAAATTGAATTGTTACGGCATTTATGGCTAATTTAGTTTCAAGCCGAAACAATTTTTCTTAAAAATTCTATTCAGCGGCAGGTGTAATAACGGAACTTCTGTTAGATATATAAAGCAGAGTTGACGTTTGTCTGTTCTCTTTTCAAATATACACCTTTTGACCAATCCACACATTTTTGACATGGTACACTTATATTTTAGACATGATAGGCTACGTATTAATCCGCGTTTCACTTTCCAGGGGGGGGGGCTAAAAAATTACCGCTTTCGTGACTAATTTAGTTTGAAGCACAAACGCATGTTTTCATGAAAATTCCATTCAGCGGCATGTGAAATAACGGAGCTTATGTTAGAAATAAATGTCATCAGTGTAGACAAATTAAACTCAGTGGATAACAATTCTTTAATAAACAGAAGATTGATTTTACAACGCTTTTACAAAAAGAAAATCACTGCATTTAACGAATGATTCACATGTATCTAAGTTGCGTAAGAACAGCGAACAGCTTCAATATGTAGAGTAAGCAACTTCAACTTTCTGTCACTTAAGACAAAAAATTTCAATATTACTAACTGTGATATTATTCCAATATCAACAGTCTTGTGATTAAAATTCCCTTTTTTTTAACAGACATACATTTTTAAATTGAACGCTTATGGTACTTTTTTAAATTCAGAAATTCGGTTTCTAAAGGGAAAGTACGTACCCATTTAGAATGATAGATGCAGTTACTTGCCTATGGAATACAGCTTTCAATGACACCCATGAAACACGAAAAACAATTAAATTTATAGTTCATTTAATCGTCTTTCAATGAAAAGCTATATTAAAATGTATTTGAACTCCAACATACGTACCCGTTTTAATTTATATAACGTAACCCATCTTGGAACAGCTACACTCTACGTTTATGAGCGATGGCAACGGACTTGGCGATTTTTTTTGGCGAACTTCTAAAGTCGCCAAGGAAAGAATTATTTCCTAACTCTTTGTTCGTCAATTTTTTTTTTTTACAACACACTTTTTACCCTGCAAGAAGTAATACAACCTGATAACGTCAGAATTCTTTCGAAAAAAAATAATAAAAACGAAAATGGTTAAAAAATAACAAAACTCTTAATTCTTTCGTAAAAAAACTATTACAAAAAAATAAAAATTCCACAACTGTCAAAATACAAATAAGTGGGCCAATGGTATCACAGAAAACGATTTAAAATGACCAATGCAATCAAAGGATATTTTAAAAACAAAATAACCAATGGGAGGAAAGAAAAAATTTCAAACGAATCAATGAAATCAAACGATTTTAACGGATTTTGTAGAAGCTTTCTACAGTCTACGTTTATGAGCAATGGCAACGGCCTTGGCGATTTTGTTTAGCGCACTTCTAAAGTTGCCAAGGAAATAATTACACTCATTGCCATAAAAATTTACGCACCAAGAAAAAGTCGTCAAAAGGAAACGAAATTTTACACATGAAGTACTATTTTGATATAAGTAAGTGATTAGAAAATTACAGAAAAAGGATCATTTATTGCAGAAAAAAGTACAAATGAACGGAAGTTTTAGTACTCTGTTGGACCCCCTCTAGCGCGAATGCACGATGCAATACGAGCGGGCATTGAGGCATACAAGTTCCGTATGATGTCCCGAGACATCTTGTTCCACAGTTGCTGTAAACGCGCCTCTAGTTCGACCAAACTCGTAGGGTGTCCAACTTGCCGTCCCAAATGATCCCAGATAGGCTCGATTGGTGACATATCTGGGGATCGAGCAGACCAGGGAAGGATGGTAATGTGACGGAGGCAGTCTTGTAACATCCTTGCTGTGTGTGGCCGATCATTGTCTTGTAGAAAAATGGCTCCTGGGAGCCCTACCATGAGTGGCATCACATGTGGCTGAAGGATGTCATGGACGCACCGCTGGGCTGTCATTGTGTCATGGATCAATATTAGGGGTGACCGTGTATCGTAAGCAATGGCACCCCATACCATCACACCAGCTGTGTGAGCGGTGTGTCGCTGTAAAACGAAGGCAGGATTGAGGCGTACATTACGGAGCCTCCACACACGAACACGATTGTCCTCATTTCTCAAATTGAATCTAGATTCGTCGCTGAAGACGACCTGGTTCCATTCTGTTACAGTCCAATCCCGTGGTGCGCGACACCACTTCAAACGGAGGCGGCGGTGGGTGGTGTCACTGGCAGCACACGCAATGGGCGCCGCGATACCAGATGTCCTTCAGCCAGGCGCCTTGCGATGGTTCGGGAAGACACAGGGGCCCGTAGTGAAGAAGCTGCCTGTGTCTGGATAGCGGCCAATGAAGCAGTTGGCTCTACGTGTGCGTTTCGTATGATGTGACGGTCTTCTCGACGACTGGTCTGTCGAAGGCGTCCTGAGCCTGGTCGCCGTGTAAATGACGTCTCTTCTGTCCACTGGTCCCAACACCTTCTCATAGTAAAATCAGAACGGTCTACTTAACGAACTACTCGCCGAGCTGACCACCCAGCTTCCATCATCCCGATGATTCTTCCCCTCTCGAACTCTACAGCTGCTTATATTGTCTTCGATGGGGGCGTAACGGCATGTCTACCTCAGCGTTTCCTTTGCAAAAGATAAAGTACACTCAAACAACTGGACTGGACTGGAATATCACTTTCGGAGCACCCGCTGCAATGCAGCTCATCTCCACATCAGAAAAAGAATTAATTAAAATAAAGACTATTAAACATAAGGGTGGGTTTATTTAAATAAAAGTAAATCAAGGGTGCAGAAAACAAGAGCTAGAATAACCGTAGACACTCAGGCCGCGAAACGAGAAGGTCACACTCCCATCTGCTGACCGCGACCATGAGTGCTTAGGTTTTTGGTCCAGTTTGACTCGGGGACTAATCCCATGGACTGCTAACCGCTCGCACAGAAGAGCGTTAGCAAGAAACAAAAGGAAAGGAGTAATTACGCTTAAGTAGAGAAATTACTATTTAAAAACTAAAATTTAACTTTAAGAAGTGATAAATTAGTGATCCAGTCGAGTCTTCAAAAGCCCTTTGCTGCTGGTGTACAGAATTAGCAAAGAAAGGGAATTAAAAAGGGGGGAAAGCTAATATGGTACAAAGTTAAATATAATTTGTTGGATCCAAACGGAAGACTCCACATCGGCGCTTCGGCCTTTGCGGGAAGGTGTTAAAGTCTCACACTCAAACAAGCTCTGCTTACCTGTTTTATACTCCAAGGAGAACGAAGTTCAACGCCCTCTAGTGGCATTACGCAATGCGCAATCACGCTGCATTTCTAATCATTTGCAGATCTGGCCGACATGTACCTTCATGCCACGTTTCGTTACGATCCCACAATTATTTCTTGGTGCGGTAATTTTTATGGCAATGAGTGTATTTCAAAAATAATTTTCTTTTTACAATGGGAAATGAGAACTTAAAAACACATTTGAGAACGTTTTTTTTTTTTTTTTTTTTTTAAACTTTTACAAACAATAATATACTTAAACACATTTGCGAGCCAGCAGAAAAAGTAAGCTGCGAATGTTGGGTAAGATTACATACCTGAAACTCTTCAGTGACACTAAATACAGTGGGCATAATGAAAAAAAAAAAAAATATCAAAGAAAAAAAAAGCAAGAAATAATACAATTTGATACGTCAAAACTGTTCCGCAAAAAAAAAAAAAACGAAAATTCCACAAATGACAAAAAAAAAAAAAAACTCTAAAACGATTCGTGAAAAATATTATATTAAAATAAAAATTCCGCAACTGTAGAAATACAAATAAATGAAATAATATCACAGAAAATTTTTTTTAAGGACCTATGCAATCAAAGGATATTTTAAAATTAAAATAACCAATGGAAGCAAAGAAAAAATTTCAAACAAACCCATGAAATCAAACAATTTTAACGGATTTTGGAAGAACTTTCTAGAATATTCAAAATGAAAATTACCGTTTTGCCGAGGTTGCTATGAAAACCACAATAACCGTAAAGACAGATGGGCCGTAAAGACAGTTGCCTTAATCTACTGTAACTCGCTACTAGAAGTACACCAAAAAAATCGCCAAGGCCGTTGCCAATGCTCATAAACGTAGTGTAGCTGTACCTATTTTATTTCATTGTATTTTGCATCAAAAAGCTTTAGTTGCAAAATCTTGATGTGTTATTACCTTAGCGAAGACGTACGGACGACGATACACCGCGTAGACGTTAGGTAGAAGGCTCCGAGTTTACCCTCTTATTTTTGGTGAAAATCTACCTCATGATCTGAATTCCTAGCAGAAATCGAAGGAGGAATACTTCTCGAGGAAGCGGATATGGTGGAGTGGTCGCAAACGGGACTGTAGCGCCAAGGCGTTTGTTTTGGTCGCCAAACCAAGATGGCGGAGATCGCCATAACAAGATGGCGCGGTGTCCATGTAGCAAAATTCACACTGTGAACCTTCGCATAAATGGATTTGAAAGTAATTTCTATGGATTTGATAGCAATTTTTATGGATTTGATAGTAATTTTTTGCGAAATGGTATAGAAAAATTAAACTTACCCTCATTTTGTCGCCACATTATAAATCGCTAGAAAATTCGATGCACGAAAGAATATTCGTCTTTTAACGGAGGAATATGCCCGGATAATCTCTCTCAACGGTCTCAATGTCACCGTGTTATAGCTGCAGCAAGTACATCTGCAAATTTGCTACTGCCTACATTAGTTGCGGGAATAGTACCAAACTCCTTGAATATACCATCCTTTCGGCAATAAGCTGCACATTCCGCTCGTGATCCACGAACAGCCTCAAAATGCGAATCATTGTCAAGCTTCTTGATCTCGGATATTCTACGCCGTTGTTTAAAATAAATATAGCCCTGACAATGGAAGCAAATATATTCATGGCAATCCGAGTTCGCGAACGGCTCATTCTCAACTTGAAAAGAAGTAAACACCAACCTTTACACAAAAAAACCACGGTAATTAACTGGTAATTTTTAGTTAACGTCGTACTAGAGCAACACAACGGGCCTCAAAAAAAAAGACGGAGTAGTTAAACAAGAAAAAAATGCACGAGGAACGATAAAACACAGACCACGGTGAAACGATAAAAAACAAAGTGGCGGATTAAGCGTCGTTATCTCTTATCTTTAAACGAGAAACCAATCAGAGCACGTTTAATTTCACTTCAAAACACGTTTTAATTCCAATCAGATAGCGTCTTTAATCCTAATCTTCTTAATAGGGTTGCCATAAAAATATCCAAAAGGGAAGGTTACCACATTGGCGAGAAAAAAGGACTGTCCCGTTTGCTACCACTCCACCGCGGATATAATCAGCAAAGTTATATCTTCTCTAGTTCCAAAGATAATTGAGTTTTAATATATTTCCCTCCCTGGTTCTTCAATGTCAATTTGTTTGTAAGAAATAATGCCTTTTTTTTACTCTCTTTTAAGATGCCTTTTAAAAGTTAATACGTCATAGGTTCTGGCTTTTTTGTCGCTTTTGACTAAAACCCCTAAATTGTAGTTTTCAAGAAAGATTTCTCTGCTAAAACCCTCATTTAAACGATAAACCTATTCAAAAATTGTTTCAAGTAGCCATTTTTTTTAACATCTCCATTCTACCGAAAGTAGCGTCCGTACGTCAGATCGACCACCCTCTTTTTCTCCCTTGCAACACCCCTTTTGGCCAATCAGTGACCAGAAAGATAAGAACCCCTTCCCCGTGTTTTATCTTTACTATCGAAAATATATCACGTCTCAATCTTTTTTTTCTTTCTAAATCACCTACAACAGATATTCAACGCCTTTGTACTGATCATTCGACATTATCACGTCTCAATCTTCTAAATCATCTACAACAGATATTCAACGCCTTTGTACTGATCATTCGACATTATATCACGTCTCAATCTTTTTTTCTTTCTAAATCACCTACAACAGATATTCAACGCCTTTGTACTGATCATTCGACATTATCACGTCTCAATCTTCAAAATCATCTACAACAGATACTCAACAACAGATATTCAACGCCTTTGTACTGATCATTCGACATTATATCACGTCTCAATCTTTTTTTTTTCTAAATCACCTACAACAGATATTCAACGCCTTTGTACTGATCATTCGACATTATCACGTCTCAATCTTCTAAATCATCTACAACAGATACTCAACAACAGATATTCAACGCCTTTGTACTGATCATTCGACATTATATCACGTCTCAATCTTTTTTTTTTCTAAATCACCTACAACAGATATTCAACGCCTTTGTACTGATCATTCGACATTATCACGTCTCAATCTTCTAAATCATCTACAACAGTTACTCAACAACATATATTCAACGCCTTTGTACTGATCATTGGACATTATATCACGTCTCAATCTTTTTTTTTCTAAATCACCTACAACAGATATTCAACGCCTTTGTACTGATCATTCGACATTATCACGTCTCAATCTTCTAAATCATCTACAACAGATACTCAACAACAGATATTCAACGCCTTTGTACTGATCATTCGACATTATATTACGTCTCAATCTTTTTTTTTTCTAAATCACCTACAACAGATATTCAACGCCTTTGTACTGATCATTCGACATTATCACGTCTCAATCTTCTAAATCATCTACAAGAGATATTCAA
Organism: Metellina segmentata; assembly: GCA_947359465.1. Classification (NCBI taxonomy): domain Eukaryota; kingdom Metazoa; phylum Arthropoda; class Arachnida; order Araneae; family Tetragnathidae; genus Metellina; species Metellina segmentata. Next base: position 116,148,771 of record OX375882.1, on the reverse strand, counting down.
CGCCTTTGTACTGATCATTCGACATTATATCACGTCTCAATCTTTTTTTTTTCTAAATCACCTACAACAGATATTCAACGCCTTTGTACTGATCATTCGACATTATCACGTCTCAATCTTCTAAATCATCTACAACAGATACTCAACAACATATATTCAACGCCTTTGTACTGATCATTCGACATTATCACGTCTCAATCTTCTAGAATCACCTACAGCAGATACTCATACTTATAAAACAATGAGTTAAAATAAATAGAAACTATCGGAAGAAAGCAGGGGCTTTAATTGAATGCGGACAGAGAAATTTGCATTAGTAGAAATAAAAAATGGAAGTCCTCAATTTTTAATTTGCCACTTGCGCTTTTAAAATAAATCAAGTATATAGAACGAGTTTCGCGGAAAACATTTAAATACGAGTGAAAAGTATTTTGATAGTGATAATACGAGAAGAAAAATTATTGAAGGATTACAAAAGAAAACAACCTCAGCGAAAAAATTTGTCATCTGGGACGAAATCTTCAAGTACCAATGAAGCAAGGTTTCGTCATCCCTAGAAGTAGCAAAAGCGGGAAAAACATTTTATGGGTGGCGAATTCCTAAAAATTTGCACGTACGATGTCTCTCAAATTCAGATTAAAGACATGAAAAATAAGGATGACGTATGCAAGAAAATAAAAGATTTACCCTTCTCTCGGCTAGAACAACAAAGGAACACAAACCGATTATTTCTGAGGAAGTATCGGATCCAACTAGCTGCTCGGGTTAAATTAGTATGTTGATTGAAAAGTCACTATCCATACTTTTTCATAAAAGACTTGTAGCGTGTACGGAAAAAAATGTTTAATATCCACTTTAACTTCCCCGTCGCTTCTACAGTTTACTTCGGGCGCAAATATGCATACATGATGTATCCATCCATATAATCCATTTCATATTCGTCGCACTTGTGCTGAAGATTTTTTTTTTTTAAGTGTGGACTGTAAGTAAAGAGTAAACTCAAAAAACGAGTTTTCGAGTACGAATCTTCAAAACGAGAATACAATCTTTCACGAGTAGTACGAGAATAAACAATCTTTCGAAAACGAGAATACAAATAATCCAGTGCTTTCATTTTTAGTAAAAATGGCGCATTTTTGGCGTACAGTCTTGCACTTAGTTTTCCTATGAAGATTTACTTGTGTCAATCTTGCACCTAGTATGCGATATTTCCGCATTTAATCATCAATCTGAGAGGAAGGTAAATTGAATTGTTACGGCATTTATGGCTAATTTAGTTTCAAGCCGAAACAATTTTTCTTAAAAATTCTATTCAGCGGCAGGTGTAATAACGGAACTTCTGTTAGATATATAAAGCAGAGTTGACGTTTGTCTGTTCTCTTTTCAAATATACACCTTTTGACCAATCCACACATTTTTGACATGGTACACTTATATTTTAGACATGATAGGCTACGTATTAATCCGCGTTTCACTTTCCAGGGGGGGGGCTAAAAAATTACCGCTTTCGTGACTAATTTAGTTTGTAGCACAAACGCGCGCATGTTTTCATGAAAATTCCATTCAGCGGCATGTGAAATAACGGAGCTTATGTTAGAAATAAATGTCATCAGTGTAGACAAATTAAACTCAGTGGATAACAATTCTTTAATAAACAGAAGATTGATTTTACAACGCTTTTACAAAAAGAAAATCACTGCATTTAACGAATGATTCACATGTATCTAAGTTGCGTAAGAACAGCGAACAGCTTCAATATGTAGAGTAAGCAACTTCAACTTTCTGTCACTTAAGACAAAAAATTTCAATATTACTAACTGTGATATTATTCCAATATCAACAGTCTTGTGATTAAAATTCCCTTTTTTTTAACAGACATACATTTTTAAATTGAACGCTTATGGTACTTTTTTAAATTCAGAAATTCGGTTTCTAAAGGGAAAGTACGTACCCATTTAGAATGATAGATGCAGTTACTTGCCTATGGAATACAGCTTTCAATGACACCCATGAAACACGAAAAACAAATGAAATTTATAGTTCATTTAATCGTCTTTCAATGAAAAGCTATATTAAAATGTATTTGAACTCCAACATACGTACCCGTTTTAATTTATATAACGTAACCCATCTTGGAACAGCTACACTCTACGTTTATGAGCGATGGCAACGGACTTGGCGATTTTTTTTGGCGAACTTCTAAAGTCGCCAAGGAAAGAATTATTTCCTAACTCTTTGTTCGTCAATTTTTTTTTTTTACAACACACTTTTTACCCTGCAAGAAGTAATACAACCTGATAACGTCAGAATTCTTTCGAAAAAAAATAATAAAAACGAAAATGGTTAAAAAATAACAAAACTCTTAATTCTTTCGTAAAAACTATTACAAAAAAATAAAAATTCCACAACTGTCAAAATACAAATAAGTGGGCCAATGGTATCACAGAAAACGATTTAAAATGACCAATGCAATCAAAGGATATTTTAAAAACAAAATAACCAATGGGAGGAAAGAAAAAATTTCAAACGAATCAATGAAATCAAACGATTTTAACGGATTTTGTAGAAGCTTTCTACAGTCTACGTTTATGAGCAATGGCAACGGCCTTGGCGATTTTGTTTAGCGCACTTCTAAAGTTGCCAAGGAAATAATTACACTCATTGCCATAAAAATTTACGCACCAAGAAAAAGTCGTCAAAAGGAAACGAAATTTTACACATGAAGTACTATTTTGATATAAGTAAGTGATTAGAAAATTACAGAAAAAGGATCATTTATTGCAGAAAAAAGTACAAATGAACGGAAGTTTTAGTACTCTGTTGGACCCCCTCTAGCGCGAATGCACGATGCAATACGAGCGGGCATTGAGGCATACAAGTTCCGTATGATGTCCCGAGACATCTTGTTCCACAGTTGCTGTAAACGCGCCTCTAGTTCGACCAAACTCGTAGGGTGTCCAACTTGCCGTCCCAAATGATCCCAGATAGGCTCGATTGGTGACATATCTGGGGATCGAGCAGACCAGGGAAGGATGGTAATGTGACGGAGGCAGTCTTGTAACATCCTTGCTGTGTGTGGCCGATCATTGTCTTGTAGAAAAATGGCTCCTGGGAGCCCTACCATGAGTGGCATCACATGTGGCTGAAGGATGTCATGGACGCACCGCTGGGCTGTCATTGTGTCATGGATCAATATTAGGGGTGACCGTGTATCGTAAGCAATGGCACCCCATACCATCACACCAGCTGTGTGAGCGGTGTGTCGCTGTAAAACGAAGGCAGGATTGAGGCGTACATTACGGAGCCTCCACACACGAACACGATTGTCCTCATTTCTCAAATTGAATCTAGATTCGTCGCTGAAGACGACCTGGTTCCATTCTGTTACAGTCCAATCCCGTGGTGCGCGACACCACTTCAAACGGAGGCGGCGGTGGGTGGTGTCACTGGCAGCACACGCAATGGGCGCCGCGATACCAGATGTCCTTCAGCCAGGCGCCTTGCGATGGTTCGGGAAGACACAGGGGCCCGTAGTGAAGAAGCTGCCTGTGTCTGGATAGCGGCCAATGAAGCAGTTGGCTCTACGTGTGCGTTTCGTATGATGTGACGGTCTTCTCGACGACTGGTCTGTCGAAGGCGTCCTGAGCCTGGTCGCCGTGTAAATGACGTCTCTTCTGTCCACTGGTCCCAACACCTTCTCATAGTAAAATCAGAACGGTCTACTTAACGAACTACTCGCCGAGCTGACCACCCAGCTTCCATCATCCCGATGATTCTTCCCCTCTCGAACTCTACAGCTGCTTATATTGTCTTCGATGGGGGCGTAACGGCATGTCTACCTCAGCGTTTCCTTTGCAAAAGATAAAGTACACTCAAACAACTGGACTGGACTGGAATATCACTTTCGGAGCACCCGCTGCAATGCAGCTCATCTCCACATCAGAAAAAGAATTAATTAAAATAAAGACTATTAAACATAAGGGTGGGTTTATTTAAATAAAGTAAATCAAGGGTGCAGAAAACAAGAGCTAGAATAACCGTAGACACTCAGGCCGCGAAACGAGAAGGTCACACTCCCATCTGCTGACCGCGACCATGAGTGCTTAGGTTTTTGGTCCAGTTTGACTCGGGGACTAATCCCATGGACTGCTAACCGCTCGCACAGAAGAGCGTTAGCAAGAAACAAAAGGAAAGGAGTAATTACGCTTAAGTAGAGAAATTACTGTTTAAAAACTAAAATTTAACTTTAAGAAGTGATAAATTAGTGATCCAGTCGAGTCTTCAAAAGCCCTTTGCTGCTGGTGTACAGAATTAGCAAAGAAAGGGAATTAAAAAGGGGGGAAAGCTAATATGGTACAAAGTTAAATATAATTTGTTGGATCCAAACGGAAGACTCCACATCGGCGCTTCGGCCTTTGCGGGAAGGTGTTAAAGTCTCACACTCAAACAAGCTCTGATTACCTGTTTTATACTCCAAGGAGAACGAAGTTCAACGCCCTCTAGTGGCATTACGCAATGCGCAATCACGCTGCATTTCTAATCATTTGCAGATCTGGCCGACATGTACCTTCATGCCACGTTTCGTTACGATCCCACAATTATTTCTTGGTGCGGTAATTTTTATGGCAATGAGTGTATTTCAAAAATAATTTTCTTTTTACAATGGGAAATGAGAACTTAAAAACACATTTGAGAACGTTTTTTTTTTTTTTTTTTTTTAAACTTTTACAAACAATAATATACTTAAACACATTTGCGAGCCAGCAGAAAAAGTAAGCTGCGAATGTTGGGTAAGATTACATACCTGAAACTCTTCAGTGACACTAAATACAGTGGGCATAATGAAAAAAAAAATATATCAAAGAAAAAAAAAGCAAGAAATAATACAATTTGATACGTCAGAACTGTTCCGCAAAAAAAAAAAAAACGAAAATTCCACAAATGACAAAAAAAAAAAAAAAAAAAAAAACCTCTAAAACGTTTCGTGAAAAATATTATATTAAAATAAAAATTCCGCAACTGTAGAAATACAAATAAATGAAATAATATCACAGAAATTTTTTTTTTAAGGACCTATGCAATCAAAGGATATTTTAAAATTAAAATAACCAATGGAAGCAAAGAAAAAATTTCAAACAAACCCATGAAATCAAACAATTTTAACGGATTTTGGAAGAACTTTCTAGAATATTCAAAATGAAAATTACCGTTTTGCCGAGGTTGCTATGAAAACCACAATAACCGTAAAGACAGATGGGCCGTAAAGACAGTTGCCTTAATCTACTGTAACTCGCTACTAGAAGTACACCAAAAAAATCGCCAAGGCCGTTGCCAATGCTCATAAACGTAGTGTAGCTGTACCTATTTTATTTCATTGTATTTTGCATCAAAAAGCTTTAGTTGCAAAATCTTGATGTGTTATTACCTTAGCGAAGACGTACGGACGACGATACACCGCGTAGACGTTAGGTAGAAGGCTCCGAGTTTACCCTCTTATTTTTGGTGAAAATCTACCTCATGATCTGAATTCCTAGCAGAAATCGAAGGAGGAATACTTCTCGAGGAAGCGGATATGGTGGAGTGGTCGCAAACGGGACTGTAGCGCCAAGGCGTTTGTTTTGGTCGCCAAACCAAGATGGCGCGGTGTCCATGTAGCAAAATTCACACTGTGAACCTTCGCATAAATGGATTTGAAAGTAATTTCTATGGATTTGATAGCAATTTTTATGGATTTGATAGTAATTTTTTGCGAAATGGTATAGAAAAATTAAACTTACCCTCATTTTGTCGCCACATTATAAATCGCTAGAAAATTCGATGCACGAAAGAATATTCGTCTTTTAACGGAGGAATATGCCCGGATAATCTCTCTCAACGGTCTCAATGTCACCGTGTTATAGCTGCAGCAAGTACATCTGCAAATTTGCTACTGCCTACATTAGTTGCGGGAATAGTACCAAACTCCTTGAATATACCATCCTTTCGGCAATAAGCTGCACATTCCGCTCGTGATCCACGAACAGCCTCAAAATGCGAATCATTGTCAAGCTTCTTGATCTCGGATATTCTACGCCGTTGTTTAAAATAAATATAGCCCTGACAATGGAAGCAAATATATTCATGGCAATCCGAGTTCGCGAACGGCTCATTCTCAACTTGAAAAGAAGTAAACACCAACCTTTACACAAAAAAACCACGGTAATTAACTGGTAATTTTTAGTTAACGTCGTACTAGAGCAACACAACGGGCCTCAAAAAAAAAGACGGAGTAGTTAAACAAGAAAAAAATGCACGAGGAACGATAAAACACAGACCACGGTGAAACGATAAAAAACAAAGTGGCGGATTAAGCGTCGTTATCTCTTATCTTTAAACGAGAAACCAATCAGAGCACGTTTAATTTCACTTCAAAACACGTTTTAATTCCAATCAGATAGCGTCTTTAATCCTAATCTTCTTAATAGGGTTGCCATAAAAATATCCAAAAGGGAAGGTTACCACATTGGCGAGAAAAAAGGACTGTCCCGTTTGCTACCACTCCACCGCGGATATAATCAGCAAAGTTATATCTTCTCTAGTTCCAAAGATAATTGAGTTTTAATATATTTCCCTCCCTGGTTCTTCAATGTCAATTTGTTTGTAAGAAATAATGCCTTTTTTTTACTCTCTTTTAAGATGCCTTTTAAAAGTTAATACGTCATAGGTTCTGGCTTTTTTGTCGCTTTTGACTAAAACCCCTAAATTGTAGTTTTCAAGAAAGATTTCTCTGCTAAAACCCTCATTTAAACGATAAACCTATTCAAAAATTGTTTCAAGTAGCCATTTTTTTTAACATCTCCATTCTACCGAAAGTAGCGTCCGTACGTCAGATCCAAGGCTACTAAAGGGAAAGGTAGGGTCCACCAGAGTGGTTTTGCAAGGGGAGAAAACGTGACGTCACTCGGCGGAATCGGCGGGTAGAGAGATACGGTTCTTCCGCGTAAAACCTATGAACGACAAGCAGATTGTTTCGCTATTTGCTTTCATTGAAAGTCTTAAACAATGTTAATTAATATTGGGTATCTTGTATTGTCCATAAAGTTTTTTTTTCAGCATTTAACCTCTTGAAAATGCTTTTGTCATAAATTAAAAAGAAAATAAATAAGTTTTAAAAACAACTTACCCGATGAGGTGAAATATCGTCTAACATGGCGACAATTATCCTTTCATGCTGGTTTTTGCGATTTCTTAAAAATTTAATCTTAATAATTCGTTTTTTAGAGGCAAAGTTCATATATTTAATTAGGAAAAATGTTCTTGTTCTTGCAAAAAGTTTGAGAACTGAGGAATTTTGGGCGGGAAATTTTTCCTGTAATATCTGTGTGAATTTATTTATCGCATCTTCACATTTATTTAAGTGCATAGGCCCATGAAATTGCACGAAACACTTTTCAAGTTCTTTAACCGTTGCAAACCAACACTCAGTTGGTAAAACTAAACCTCCTCGAGATAAAGCCCCGATCCATGTTTGATTATTTTCTTACTGAATATGTACATTATTATTTCCCAGGATCCCAGGATTTCGCATGCGCCTTAAAAGCAATGTAACCGGCATTAAATCTTAATGTTTCGTTTGAGCAGTCTTCTCTTATGTTTAAAGATGATGCAACTGTTGAAGTTCCAGGAATTTCTGATGGTTGAATTCGGACATTATTTTCTAGTATTGAGTTTAATGACTGCATTGTACCTGTAAGTTGTGCGGCCATTCTCACATTTTGTCTTTCTGTGTTTCTAACTTGAATATGCCCCTAAGATAATTTTGGGCACGCCCGAATCGAATTCCACTAACTTTTTGAATCACTTTTTTAGAGGGTAGTTTAATACCGCTATCTAATGTATGGTTTTGTGATAACTTTAGAAGATGAGGGAAATCAGCAAAACCCTAGATGTTTTATCCATTGGATTTGAAAATGAACTGTTTGTTGGTGTTATCGATAGTTCATTCCAAATGCTGATGCCACCTAAATCTGACCCGACACCTAACATCTTAAATCCAATTTCTTCTAGTTTTTCTATTAATCTAAATAATATTAGTTTTGTCTTTTGCTGGTCAAAGTTATAATATATTGACTGCTTCCAATACTATATGAGACCTTTTGCCATGATAACTTGAACATTGCCGTAGAGCCCTAATATTTTATCTTTTGCTGAATCGTAGCAAACACGAGAGTCAATATTCATTTCATCGAAACAGATAATTGCAAATTTTTCAGCTTCAGTCATGCTGTCGCCTTTAGTCTTCATGAAACTTAGAATTGGGGCTAAAACTCCTTCATAAAAGTCTAATCTTTTACACCATCTTTTCAAAGTTGTAATGGATGGTAGCGGCATTTGCCTTCAATCAAAACTTGAAGTTGTGAATCCGAGAAAAACTTTCCTACTATTCTTTTTATTTCTTCTTTTAATTTATATTTAAAATTTCGTTCTAAATTTCTCTTAGGATTATTTATTTTTAATAGACAGAACCTTTTCTCTTTACAGATTTGAGTGCTTAATATTTCCAGGTTTTTTTTTCCAATTGTAAGATGCAGTCCTTTAGCTTTTGATTCTCAACTTGCAATTCTTTGATTCTTTTCTGACTTACAACTTCAGTATCAAATTTTTCTTGAAGTTTCTCATCCGGAATTTCCTGATTATTCAATTGTTTCTGTTTTTACGGAGATAGTTGAAGGATATTTTCTAGGGCTCGTTTGCTAATATTTCTGTTTTCTAATCTGTATGATGATCTGTTTGAAATCAAAAGGAATATTTTTAGAAGGTATGGCAGTTTTACTCAATACCTTCCTGCTATGAAATCCAAAAAGTTAATTCCTCAGATCCCGTTCATAGTCGTTTTCCGTAAAATGAACAGAACTTATTCTCGAGTACTGAGGCTTGAAAGAATCTTTTCTTTTGCACTTTGTGATTCATACATTTTTGTAATACTCATCGGCGGGAAATCTATGAAACAGAACATCTGGTGTTTTCTTTTTGTAATTTTTGCAAGTTGCAACTTCACAGCTCGACATACTCGCTTTTAGAGACTTGTTATATAGAGCTCAAATAGATGAACTATCCTGTTTTCCGTTCAAATAGATGTAGAACTGTCAATGGCACTTAAAACAAAGATACACAGAAAGGAAGTCAAAAATGTCTATTTACCTCGAAACATACATAACTCTGAATACCTGTGATCTACTTTTAAAACAGATGTATAATCAGGAAAGGTTCTTAAAACAGTGAAAAAACTGTAAGGGAACTTCCAGTACTCTGATAGCAATGCTTTTCACTGTGACAAGGACGAGGCACTTGCTCGCTGCAAACCTCATTCCACCACGTGACGTCATAAACTCACCCCTCTTGTCGCGGAGCAGGGACAAAGGCTAGCCTTGCGTCAGATCGACCACCCTCTTTTTCTCCCTTGCAACACCCCTTTTGGCCAATCAGTGACCAGAAAGATAAGAACCCCTTCCCCGTGTTTTATCTTTACTATCGAAAAACTTAGCTGGGTCCACTAAAAGTTAGGTCTTCCTCACTCACTGTTTTGTCAAGTCGTGTTACGTAGTACTTTATTATCCTACTGTACCCTTTTTACACTACATACTGGTTTAAGTGCATCGAAATTTGTATGTTTTTAATTTTGTATAGGTGTTGTTGAATTATTATGAAATACGAAATTAATTAGTGGACTCCTAATTTTTAATACAAAAGTTAGAGAATCAGTGATTTTAATCCAGTGTATTGTTGTAATAATTCATCGTACTATTCATATAATATTTCTTCAATTTTGTTTATAATAGTTTCATTGTAGAAAAAAAAATTTCTAGTAGTGTAATAACGCTAAAAAAGTTTTATTTGTTGAATAACTGCTAAATAGCTGTATTCATTTGGTGAAACCTAAAGTTTTTTTTTATTATTATTATCATCATTTTTTATTGTTATTTTTTATCTCTGTTCATTGCACATACTGAAATTCGTTTTCCCCAGAATTAAATACAGCTTAAATTAGTGTTTACATATGCTCTAAGCTGCTGTTAGAGAGAAAGGGAAAAAAATAAAGATCTTTTAATATAATCTTGTGGTTTTTTTTTTTGCTTTAATTCTGAAAAAAAATTAGGGAAAAAAAATTATAATAACAAATTTTGAATTCAAAACAGGTGTAAGGAAAGTGATTCAGCTACTTCATGTTATCTTCTTTAGTATTTACTGTACATTCTATCACTCACTGTTCTTAGAACATTTTTTATCGTTAAAAGCAAGAAATGTATCGTCATATGAATAAACATGAAAATAATCAGTGACACCCTCGAGCCCTCCCTGAGAGCAGCTAATTCCTCCTACAACCTGAGACGGAGCAACTCTATCAATTCTATGACTTCTTTGGTAGAGTCACAAAGTGCGGAGTTTTCCTTTCATCGAGATACTCCTTCGGAAGATCTTCTGGATGAACTGGGACGCATCATTAACCCAATGACACCATCTAGGAACTATATAACAAAGTCATCAAGAACCGTATGCAATTCAATTTTACAAGAACTTGGAAGGAGACTTGCTTGTGAACAACCCACACCGCAGGAAAAATCCTCACAGAATTTGGAATCTTATGAGACTAAGAAAACAAAACTCAATACAAAGCAAAGACCCTCCACAATCCTCCTATACCCAAAATCGAAAATAGAAGATTATCAAGGCACAATAGAAAACATTGTGAAACAGCATATTAAGCCTTCAAAAGAACAAATTAAAGTAAAAAGGACAAGACCGCTACAAAATAATGGAATTGCTGTAGTTTGTAACGGAGAAGAAGATGTCGAAAAGCTGCTGGAATGTATAAACAGTAGTTGTGTGTGTGTGTGTGTGTTCTAAAGAATTTAATTCAATCCAAAAAACCTACCGTTAGATTACCAAGACTAAAAATATTTGGATTGCCTAAAGAAATAGAAGATGAAGAGATAATTGCTTCTATTTGTACAGAAACGAGAGCATTACCAGAAGAAGTACAAATTAAATTCAAATTTCAAGCGAATGAAGACAAAATTCACTGCATAGTGGAGTTACCAGCCCAACAATTTAAGCACCTAAAATCAAGAAGAAAGATCAGCATTGGATGGTCAACATACAAGGTTAAAGAACATTTTAATGTTAAGAGGTGCTTTAGATGTCAAACGTATGGCCACACTCAAAACAATTGCCACACCCTTAAAATGTATCGCGCTCATTGTTCCGGTCAACATAAAACAGTTGAATGCAAAAGTCAATCTTTCAAATGCATCAACTGTTGGGAGCAAGTGGAAAAATACGGAGCCAATATAAACATGGCTCACTCTGCAGCAGATGTTGTATGTCCTTGCTATCAAGAAGAAGTAAAAATATTCAAAAACACAATAGCATATTAAAATGTCACACCACACGTCAACTCAATTCATAACAACGCAAATACGTTCCACATTGACACTCGTCCAAATAAACCCAAGAAAGTCAAGAGATCCAACTAGCCAACTCTCGATTATGGCAGAAAAATACAAACCAGATGTGATTCTGGTACAAGAGCCATATGTGAAAGAAAATAAAATGATAGGAATACCCGGTTCATGGATATCGAAGAATAAAAAAGCGGGAATTGTAATACCGAATAGAAATTTGCATCCAGTCATTATTGCGATTACCGATAACACAGTGGTGGCTAAAGTTGAAAATATAAACGGGCCTCTAATGTTCTTCTCAGCCTACTCATCACCTCAAGAGGACCTTAATGTAACCCTTCAAGAACTCAGCGAAAATGTTCGAAAAGTCGGAAATGAATACTTCATAATTGGCGGTGATTTAAATGCTCATAGCATCAACTGGGGCGTAGCATCAACATAGCATCAACTGGCTCATAGCGACCATCAAAACTCCAGAGGGTCGGATCTACTGGAGTTCATACATGAACATAAATTACAAGTCCTCAACGATCCCAAATCACCTCCAACCTTTAACAACAACATGAGTGTGGACATTACTCTGGTGTCTCACCCAGAGCTAGCGAATCAGTGCGGCTGGGAAGTAATGGATGAAGAAACACTGAGTGACCACATGTACGTCAGAACAGTTATCTCATCGATAAGAAAATCATCAATGTACACCAGGTACAAAACAGCCTTTGGAGGACATAAAAAATTCGCCCTCAGCTTCGAAAATGATGCAGCTCGAATATACAGAGACATTGCCGAGTGTTCAGAGCCTGAAACACTGAACAACATAACAGAGGACTTGCAAAAATCTATTACCACAGCCTGCAATAAGGCATTTAGGAAAAAGAAATGTTCATACAATAATCCGATACCTGTTTGGTGGAACCAGGATTTTCAAATTAGAAAGAGGGAAGTAAATGCCCTTAGAAGAAGATCTCAAAAGACACAGGGTGAAGAAAAAGCACGAGCTAAAAAGATTTATGCACAGAAAAGAACTCAACTCATAAAAGATGTAAATAAAGCCAAAAAGGAAGCTTGGAGAAAATTCTGTACAGATGCTAGAACTCCTTATGGTAAACAGTACAAGGCAGTTTTTCGGAAAGGAATAATACCAGACGAAATTTTCAAAATAACAGGTGAAGGAAACGCTGGTTCTGTCAAAGAATTCGCTTGTAAAATTCTGGAAGCACTTTATCCGTGTAACTGCAACAGTCTAATGGTAGAAGAATTTACCAATACGCCAAAGGACCCAGACTTCTCCAAAGATGAGGTCAATAGAACTATAAACTATCTTCCGAAAGGCAAAGCACCTGGATATGATGGTATAGATAATCTGGTGTTGCAAATAATCAATAACAAATTTCCAGAACTCCTATACGCTTTCTTCAATAAATGTCTAAATCTTGCAACTTTTCCTAACTCCCTAAAAATTGGAATTATTATTCTTTTCCACAAGGCAGGAAGAAAACACGATGAAATAAAATCATATCGACCAATTTCCCTTCTGCCAACTATTGGAAAAGCTTTGGAGAGATTGCTTGTGCAAAGATTAACTTATCATCAAGTTGAAAATAAAGAAAGGCATGCACTCCAATTTGGTTTCAAGGAGGGCTCATCTGTTGACAGTGCTCTAGAAACCTTACTAAACAGAATTAATGAAGAGAAAAAGAAAAAACTGCACGTAGCTGTTGTGTCGGTTGATATTGAGGGAGCATTCGACAATCTTAACTACACAATGTCATCAAAAACAGACTAGCGAAATCTAAATGCCCTTCCAATATTAAAAATACTCTTGCTAAAGTCCTCGAGGATAGAAAAGTCATGCTAATGACAAACGAAGGTCCGGCAATCAAGAAACAAGGAAAAGGCTGTCCACAGGGATCGTGCAGCGGACCAGTGCTGTGGAATATCGTGGCCGATGAAGCATTGGATCTACCATGGCCTGAAGGAGTCCACATGCAAGCATTTGCTGACGACTTTGCCTTTGTAATCGCGGCAAAATCAGAGCGCAAATTAGGTGAGCTAGCCACAAATGCACTAGATCTGTTAAAAACCTGGACAGATCAGCAAGGTCTGAACGTGTGTGTCCGAAGAAAAGACTAAATACCTCCTCCTTAGTAATCTCTTGAGAGGACCTTCCATCTACTGGAATAAACGAAGAATTAAACGAACTAGTACACTAAAGTACCTAGGACTTATACTAGACGAGAAACTAAATTGGGCGGCTCATGTACAAACTATAGGACAAAAAGCCATGTTCCAATTTCAAATGCTACAAAGAATAGCTGGAACGAGATGGGGAATAGGGCATAAATTTCGAAAGCTGCTGTACAAAACAGTGACTGAAAGAATGTTGAGTCACGGTGCAGTGGTCTGGTGTCACAACCCAACTCAACGTACTGTAAGAAAGTTAAATGGGATACAAAGAAAAATTCTGATCTCAATAACAGGAAGTTACAGAACAGCACCCACTATGGCCCTTCAAACAATTGCGGGAATTGCACCACTGCATCTTTCACTTCGAAAAGAAGCGGTGTGCGTCAAAATGAGAATGAAAATAAGTACAAAGCTTGGAGATGTAAATTATAACAAAGATGACTACGAGGAAAGAGCGATAGGCTGGTCTATACATCCAGCTAAAACTCTTTCGAATGACAGAATAAATCCTGCAGTGGGAGTTCTTCATTCCGGCATAAGCTACTATACCGATGGCTCTAAAATGGAGAAGAGAGTGGGAAGTGCATTCTGCGCTATTCAAGAAGGGCGCATAACACAACAATGGTCCACGAGAATGCAGGATAATAATTCCGTTTTCCAGGCGGAGCTTTATGGAATACTTTCAGCCATAAAAGCAGCAGAAGCAAGAGCAGACAAAAATGTCAAGATCTGGTCGGACAGTCGAGCTGGTCTCCTGGCACTTAAAAACCCCAAGACGCCTAGTCCACTGGCACGAAAAATACAACACTTACTATACAACAACAAGGAAATTTGCCTAGGATGGATTAAAGCCCATGCGGGTCACGATGGAAACGAAGAAGCAGATAAATTAGCAAAAGAGGCAACAACAATGGAATGCGTAGATGAAGGGGTGAAATGGCCCAAGAGCCATTACAGAAAGGAAACCACTAGCTGGCTACTTGATGCATGGCAGAATGAATGGGACGAAGGAGAAACAGGCAGGACGGTGCACGATGTGTTACCAAAAGTGTCACTAAAATCATCAAGTTGGACCAGGGAAGAGACACTTTTCTTCACAGGGCACGGCCCTTTCCCATCCTACCTAACGAGGTTTAAGAAAATAAAGTCCGAAAACTGCTCCTGTGGTGAAATTGGCACACCTCTACATTACATCACAGTTTGCCCCCTTACAGCCTCATGGCATATGAGAACACCTGTCGACCACCTAAAAATTGCATGGGTCAGGAACATTGCATGCAACAAGGGCTCGAGGGTTAAAATTATTAACATGGCGAGATTCATTGAAAATCATCAGGACTTGATTATCCTAAGAGACTAAGAAAAACGAACTTTTTTCTCACCTAGCATGATGCATATATATATTTATAATGCAACCTAGTATAATGATTTAATGTATATACTGTATAGATGTAAGGATGTATAAATGTAATGTAATGTGCTCTAACATTCTGGGTAGACATGTCACCTTGGTGGAATGCTCTACTCATCCAACCACACTTATTTAAACTGGTACAGTGTCTCACGACACTAGGCACGGGAGTGTGTGTTGGTGTTAGTTAGTTAGTTATTACCTTAGCTGACAAAAGAAGAAAAGAGGTTGTTGTACCAATGATAAATTTCATCAGATCGTTGATTTTTTGATGCATTGCTAGAAGTGGGTAGTCAATATTCAGATTGGGTTATATTTAACTCTGTAAGATGGCTATCAAGGAGGAAAGCATTCAAACGATTTTTTTCGAGTGTTTGAAAGAAGTAATAAATAACTTTCTTAACTACTAAAAATTACAGCATGGAACATCTACGACACCAATCCCGAATCGATTCAAAAATTTTTAATGTTTTTGGCTCAATATGACCCAACATCTCGAATAGAATCTGAAGTTACAAGGAAAAGAAAATACAGCTTTATAAATATTAGAAGTCAATACATTTGAGCAGAAATTAAGAGTGATTTTGAAAGATATTTAAAAAGATGATTTTTTTTTTTTTTTAAATCTAAGAAATTGTAATTTGAGTTTAAATCAATAAAAAATTGATTCCAAAATATTTGCTGAAATGAATAATTTTATTTTAGTTTAATTTTTAAACGGATTTCAGGATATTAGAAAACATCAGGAGTTGATGAAATTCGTCAAACAGTGGGATAGGCGTCAAAACTATTCTTGGAATATCTACTGTAGGAACACCAATGAAGACTGCAAATTCAGAATAAAAGTAATTGGGTGCAAAAATTTCAGGAAATGATAGCAGAGGTTGAAAAAAAATAAGACAACTATAGAGAAAACATCACAGGACATTATATTTAAATGCCACAACTTCTTTCCAACTAATTATTCAAATGCCGGGAGAGATTAGCTTTTGACCTTATTTTGTTCCACATACAATTGTGAACAATTTTTCTGTTACTCTCTGTACATTGAGAAAAGCATAGAAGCAGACTAACAAGAGGCAAGTTTAAAAGCAGAACTCCTTCTAAAATGCACTCCAAATTGAACTAAATTGGCAGAGAAAATCCAAAAATCGCATTGAATGTGAACCTGAATATATTCAAATAAATAATTCCGATATTATTTTTTTACAATACATTGTTGTATTTACATTTAAATGAATGAAATAAAAATTTACAAAAAATGATGTTTTATTAATATATTGTACCCACAAAAAAACAATAACTTATAAATAAATAAGAATTTTTTTGAAACTTGCATCTGTATAATATGCGTTTGCAAATACTGAAATAAATAAAAAAATAAATCGAATTAAAATTCTTCCTAAATTTTATTTTTTCTACATTTTTGTGTTGAAATTGCTTTTTGTTTCCGAAAGGTTTCCGGTGTAGGTCGACGAGATCGGTGTTTCGTGGAATTATTTCCCTGATTCTTTGAAATGGTCTGGTTTTACAGGGGTCTGTGAAAGGTGACTCAACAAGAGTCATTGTAAAATAGCTACAGTAGTCCTGGGCCTAGAGAATGCATATGAAATTAAGCATGCAGTGTTTTCTAAAAAGTGAAATTTTAATGCCCTGCAGAGTGTGTTGCCACACATTTTTACATTCACTAGTGAAAGATGGCTTTGCAGCATGGCCTGGAAGGTCTATGCAACTAGACTTTCTGTGCCATAACGTTGGTTACTACCAACACTGTACTTATTCCAAGATATTTTGGCAACCTTATCTCACAAAAAAAAATATCACAGCTAAAAATTTCTATTAATTATCATTTGCTGTGTATCAAGAAATATGAAACTGGGTACTATATTCTATTTCTGCATAGTATGGATACAATTTTCAAGTAGTTCTGGTGAATTTGGGATTTTAAATGTGTGTTGAGTTTCATCTTTTCAGACATTTTTTTTTTGCAGTTTATTTGGTTACAAACCTGTGTGTTTGCAATTCCTGTCAGCAGATCAACTTAATGGATTGGTTTTGGACTTCTTGAGGTTGTGACTATTGTGCAGTTCTGCGATGACAGTGACTATTTGCACAGATCTTTGGACTTCCAGGGTTGTCGTCCAAAGCGGAAATGTTCTCCAAAACGCACACGGTAAAATAATCCCAAATAACAGTGCAGCTTTGGCGCGATTCCAACTGTGTAGGCAATGCCAAATGGCTAGGATGGGATGCCAACCACACAGGAGCAAAGCCTCTTGTACATCTTTGAATGCATCGACTAGAATTCCGGTGGTCACCGGCGATGATCCCGGATCAACCCCCAAAGGGGAAGATCTCGGGATATTGCTGAGTCATTTTGAACCACGGTTGGATGACAAGACCTAAACTCGAATGTTTTTTTATTTAGCTATAGAATCACTTTTTTAATTCATCAGGGGAGCAATTCACTCTACGAATTGCCCCCACCATCTTCTCGACATTTTCCTTCCTCAAACACAAGTGCAGAAATTAAAATAAACGATTCTCTTGCATTTATTTACGAGTCAGAACGTCACATCGGGTGCATCAACACACCCGAGAAAAATGTTATTTACAGAGGGCAGACAGCGTTGGGGGGCACATCAGCTGTTGTCCCAGCGGCTCCGCTTGCGCTCCTTGCGTTCCGCCTTGGCAGCCATCTTCCAAGCGGTGTCTGTAGCGGCGGTGAACTGGGACTTGTACTGGGACTGGAAGAGAAAAAACATTGTCGTCAGATGCCGCTCGTTGTCTCTGCGAGTGGACCGCGTTCCAAATGACACAATTCGTTTTTAACAAAAACAAGGTTTACTGATAACAAATACACAGTCCAGTCACATTAATGAGACCACCTGTCAAAAGCCAGAATAACCACCTTTGACAGAGCGGACCGCTGCGAGACGTGCAGGAAGAGAGTCAATTAGGTTTCTGATGATGAGTGCACCCAGTGAATGCCAGGAAAACATTCCCCAAACCATAATGCTCCCTCCTCCAGCCTGGATCCTTCCGGCAATTGTTGCAGGGTGTTTGCTTTCAGACGTTTCATGTCGTATACGCCAACGTCCATCTGTCCGATTTAGCATAAAACGTGATTCATCGGAAAAAGCCACCTGTCGCCACTCTGTGGACGTCCAGTTGCGGTACTGGCGTGCAAATTCCAGCCATTGTCGTCGATGAACAGCAGTCAGCATAAGTGCATTAACCAGGCGTCTGCTGCAGAGGCCCATGCGCAGCGACGTTCGCTGAACCGTTGTTGAGGATACACTCTTGGTAGCCCCTTGGTTCATTTGGGCGGTCAGTTGCACATCTATTCGCCCGAACGCATCTCAGTAGCCTTCGTTCGCCTCTGTCATCTATAGCCCGTGGTGCACCACATGTGCCATGCCGCTGATTTTGGATAGTGCCATTTTGCCATGCACGGTATACTTTTACCACGGCGGCACACAAACAGTTCACAAAATTAACCGTTTCCGAAATGCTTCCATCCTTTATATACACTCCACTGCAATGTGCTGTCACCTGCCTTTTGTGATTGGTTGCTTCACGTTGACGTCGAAAGTAGGTGGTGGTCACATTAATGTGACTGGACTGTGTATAACAATTCTGTGGAAGGACCACTTTTTCATTAAGGCTAAGGGAGTCTCGTTCTCATTAAGGCTAAGTCAGCCTCGTTCTCATTAAGGCTAAGTGAACCTCATTCTCGTTGGGTTCAGCTCGCTTTTGATAAGTTCAAGAATGAACTCTCTTTTAAATTCATCAACAGACCAAAATAACAACAAAGTTTTTATTAAAACTTGGTTCTGAACAGTAGTTACATCACGAGGCGAGCATGACTAGAGAAGTGAGCTTCAGAAACAAAATATCAACTAATATACACAGAATACAGTTATGATAACAGTTAAGACGAACTAATTGTATGAAAAAATAAGATACTTGCATCCATTGGTCACAACGGATGACTAATCTAATAAAGGGGCCTATCACTAATAAAGGGGCATGGTTACGGTTTCCCATGAAGTTTGTTTCAACTGGTGTGGCCACACCTCACCCTTGGCGATATTGTTTTCTGAACAGGAAAATGCCTCTCTTGGGCGGACATTTTCTTATAGGAGAAGGACGTGGGAGTTCTAGTAAGTACTGATAATTTAACTTATCTAACAGCTTTCATCAGGTTTGAGAGGGCGCCTCTCTCTTTAGTGTCTAGGAGTCACCCACATGCACACAGCACCCTCTACACTATGTGGGAGATTTAACACCACTCGTTAGGGTCTCATTCCACAATGGTTGGTTTGAGGGTTTTATGAGCCCTACTGGGCCATGTTGCACTACCAAGTAATGGACAATGTTCCTGTTCTATTCATCCCAGAGTGTCTCTCTTCTGTTGGACAGTGAAATAGTTGGCCACACATGACCCCAACCGGCACCATAGCGGTTGGGTTGTTTAGTGGCCATGCTGCACATGCACTATCAAGTGATAGACACACACAATGAAAGTTGTTAAAGGTAACCTGTTAATTAGAATTCATCTTCACATGTCCTTCTCGTATGGTTATGATTAGTTGACAAGTTGAGTTGTCGTGCTTTTATGATTGGCCACAGTAAGACATCGCAACTCAAAATGGTCATATTTTTTATGGCCAATCATCTACTTAATACAGTATTATTATTTTGTTCGAGGCAGTCGTTCTATTGAGGCATTTATGCTCATTTTTAGATATACAAAAAGTATAAAAACGAATGTTCTTTTCTTTCAGATAACAGTTTTAGTTCCATTTTTGTAAGAGTATGTAACTCTTGCGTTTCCTTCTATGGTTCTTTTTTTCTGCAAAAGTTCTACAACTTTTAATAAACAAATGTTCTTAACTTTTTGAATATGTGATGATTTAGTTTTTCCTCCTCATATCACTGGACACTTTGCTTCCCCATAATATGGGGGTAATAAAAGTTTTAGTGACACAGAAGAGAGAAATACACCCAACTCACCTGACGGGAATCAAACCTGTGTCGCCTACGACTCGAAGGTTGCGTGCAACAGTGGGCACGCACGCCGAGCCAAGACGGCAACATCTTTTTACTCAACGTCCAGAGAGGTCGCGACATACGGTTCGAACACCGCCAATCTAAGATTATATCCCGAAGATTGACCTCTAGACTACGGCCGGTACAACCTATTTTACCGTGGGATCGTACCACGAGATTTTCGTCTCTTCGGCCCCCTTTCGAGTGACCGCAAAAATGGATTGGATTTCAAAGTCTTTTAAAAAGGGGCCGAAGAGAGGAAAATCTCACTGTAAGTGGTAAAATAGGTCGTATCATCCGCAGTCTAAAGATTAATCGAAGGTGGTAAGTACCGTTCAGTGCTCCGCCTGTGCCAAATTGGCTTTCGCCTCACTCACACAGTTCATTCTAAATGTCAACACGGTCGGCTCGCAAATCGACCTGTGACGACGCTACGAAAACGGGAGACACTGTGTTAGCACGTGCGCAGACACCCGCCGTGGTGAATTACGACCGCCCTTTCCCTCACATACATGACTACCATACCATTTCTCTAAACAAGCCCTTTTTGAAAAAGACTTACCTGAAACGCAGACTTCATCGCTGACAGTCGATCCGTCTGAGGCCCGCTACACTTGGGCAGGCTGCAGGGGAGACAGGGGGCCTTGGTAGACTGCAAGAGAAAGGCATTCAGTGAGACGACACCCGTAGAACGATTTTCAGAGCGGCATGCGAGTAAGTTTGCAAGTATATCTCTCTTAAAGAGAACGTGTCTTCCCGCTGTGATCTTTTGCACTCTATCGTTTCAAAGTCCGATTTCCCCCTTTTTCTTTAGTTGTTCACTTTTTGCAATCTTTGTTCATCATTACGCATTGCATTATAAAACATATTTTTCGTTTCTAACTTTACACACCGACACGGTACGCCGTCCGAAATGCAGAATCCTCCGGACCTTGGACGTTCCGGATTGTTTGCAGTACTTTGTCCAGCGCAAATATGTTTGCGTGTCATTTACATCAGGAATGCGTTTGCAATACTCAAATAGCAGATATATAAATCAGAATAATTTTTTTTAAAGAAAAAAACATTTTTAATTTGATGTAAAAAATTTTACTTTTAAAGTTTCTAATTTTTCTGTGTGGTATTGACTCTGAACATGTCGGTTATTTTGCGTCGTTTTATCGATTCAGTCTAGGTTGAAGGCTTTGTTCTTTAAATATTGTCGGAAGGATGAAGAAGCAGAAAGATAGAAAAAGTGAGAGAAAACAAATGCTGGTTGTAGCAAAAGTCTGGATTTCGGAAGAATGGATTCAGGACTTTGTACTGTATATTCGTAATATAGGTTCAATCAAATATGAAAATTAAAATGTCTGATTTCTATTAATTAGATATGTATCTACTATTATTTTGTTGCTATGTTTGTTTTAAAATTGGATTCTTATTTTTTGAAACATTTTAAAGAAAAATTTAAATAAACGGTCAGTGTTTACACATTTTTTGAAAATGCATAATATATTCAGATTTTCTTTCAGCTAATAGTTGATACATTTAAGATGCATCAAAGATGATTCTTTTTATTATATACCTAACAATTATACACGAATCATCTGTGCTTTCCTCTTTTTTTTAAAATTATTTTATCAAATGTTCTCTTTTCTGATACTTATCTTCTGAACAAGCCTTACCGCGAGTATTATTTCTTGTCTTAAGAGGGACAGATACCCAAAGTTGCAATCAAACAAACTCAATGCTGGCCACAAAGAACCTTTTCAGCGAAAGCGATACATTTTAAAGTTAGAAGCATACATATGCCAATTTGAAGTGGTCAGAACCGAGATTAAAATTTACACCCCGATTTAAATACAGGTCAACTGTTAATTTAAAAAAAAGTCAAACAGAACTTATTACAATGCAGTTCATGAAACTCGATAATAAAATATCTCTATAGAATATGTGAAAGGGAACTCACCACGTCGTTGGAGCCCAGACCCGGTCTCTCTCTCATCCCGAAGCCCTGCCTGTGAATCTTGCCCTTGCTCTGCTTGAAGCGTGACTTGCGGAACCAGGCACTCTGCAAGAGAAGGGAAACGTTAAACACCTTCCGGTTGCGCTTCACTGATCACACGGAAATGACCGGTCTGCTCTTCGAGATCCTTGTGGAAAATTGCTCTATCGCATTTTTAAATAGAAACGAACACATTCCAAATTTGTGAGGGAAAGGAGAATGGAGGCAGCTGTGAGAAATAATCTGCATATTTTTAGGTTTGCGGGACACAAATAATAACTTCCGCACAAAACAAGCACCAGTAGAAGATGCTCGGCGACGCAACTGAACGGCCGTAAACATCGAAAGCAGAGAATCTCGAGAGTACGACTCCTTCCTGTCTCGGAACTAGAATTTAATATTACTCTTTCCTGTGTTCACATTACTGTTTTCTGTATGTGTATTCTTGACAGTTCATGTCTGATGCAATTAAATTGGTAAATGGGTTCAGGCCCAAGGTCAATTTAAGGACTCTTGGAAGACGAGTTCTACGAAAATCCTTCTTGGCGCAACCTCTGCAGAACAGGAAGAATCACTGTGCAAAATTCCAGCTTCATGTGTCTTGTTGTTACCGAGATACGGTGATCGAGTGGTATTTTATAGAGAGAGATTTCTCACCTGCAGGGCGAGGTCCATGAGGGCCTGGGGCACAGCCTGGTTGGCCCCTTCTAGGTTCCTCACCAGGTGTCCTGCCCACTCTTTGTCCTTGTCTGTCACCAGGGTGTAGGCCACGCCCTTCTCACCTGCAACACATCGTTCTTTTAACAACACGTCTCTTTTTAAGAAACACTGTACCTTTTGAACAATCTGGTTTTTTTCATATTCACAACAAAATGTTCTAGTGTACCTTATTGCACAAAACACATTAAATATACATTATAAAAGAAAAAATTCTTTTATCCTTCACAGTAATTAAAAAATTCAATTCCTATAAAAATATTTCAATATTTTCAAATTCCTACTCCATTTGCAAAATTTGATTTTTGGGGGGTATTTTTTGTAGTTACCTTCCATGAAGTGTTCCTCACAATTTTGTGCATTGGATTGCATGTACCAATCATTTTTTTTTTTAACAAATTTTTTATACCAAACACTGAAAAATCATTAAAAAAAAAAGTCATGGTTGATTCTGGCAATTGAAAAAAAATTTTCTTTCCAAAACTTATCAAATATAACATAGTAAAATAGTAACAAAACGTTTCAAATCTCTACATCCAGCTGTGAAAAAGCAGTTTGAAGTTTCAAATGCTTTCAGTGCTTACATTTGCTAGAAAAACTCAAATACCTTGCCGAATAATGTAGCTACAGATAAAAAAATTTCCGCACCTATTCATTAAAGTTGTATAATAAATAAATGATGATTAAAATTTTTTTCACCATTTTGATCAATTCTTCAACATTTTTCATAGCCGCTAGATTGAGTAGCATACTGTTAGATGCATGACCACGAGCTGTTCTCGATATCTACAGTAATCATTAACAGATATCGAGTTTTTTGTTATATTTTAAAATTAATGTAACACTGAAGCAACATGAGGGGCTATTGGCAGAATCAACCCAGAGGGCGGTTTTCGGTCAATAGAACTTGCCCTTTCGAGGGCAGACAGTGAAGAGAAAACACACCCACCTGCTCGACCCGTCCTGCCGATGCGATGCGTGTGAGTGTCGATGTCTCTCGCGATGTCGTAGTTGACGACCGTCTTGACGTGCACGATGTCCAGTCCCCGGGCTGCAAGGAAATTTCAAAATGCACAATTGTCCGTGATTAACGGGGAGGGAAGAAACGAAAGAGAGTCTTTTACCGGCGACATCGGTGGCCACCAGAATGGGCACCTCTTTCTTCTTGAAGGACAGGATCACCTGGCTCCTCTCGTTCTGGTCCACGTCTCCGTGAAGCAGCCCCACTGAAACAATGATATGGGTGAATGGGAAGTTCCAAAAGGGGCTAATGACGAAACAAGTAATCTCTTACCTTCATACTCCTTCAGCTTGAGGTTGGTAGCCAGTTCTTCTGCATTTGCTTTCTTGGTAACAAAGATCAGCACACTGCCAGCTGTAAATGGAATTAGAAACAATCAATCTTCTCTTTCGAATTACGATTTTCCTTGCAATACTGACACCAACTTATGATTTTTTATAGTATAATCAAGCCCTCTAAAGAATTTTTAACAGCTGAATTCTTTAAAGATTTACCCAAACAATAGACAAATCGGTAAAAAGTAAGAGTGTAAAAAAAATCATGATTTTTTTTTTAAATCAATTAATTGGATTTATTTGATTTAAAACAAAAATCGGATTTTTTTAAATTTAAATTTCTGTAGGGCCTATAAATTTGTTAAATAAAAAATTGAGTTTCTAACATGACATGTAAACTAATATTTATTGAAGTAAACAATCGGAATGTGATATGGTAAATTAATATTTATTTTACTAAAAATCATTTGTGTGCTACATGGTAATACATTTAAAAAATGAATTTTCAAAACAAGAGCAAAAGATAAAACATTTGTTTAACTTTAAAACACAAGTTGACATCCTACATACTTTTTCTTGAGTAAATGAACATCATCATGTTAACAAAGGTATCAGTAAGTGTAAGTGAGACCTAAATTAGTCTGATTAAATAAATATTTGTTATGGGTCACTACTCTTAAAGTGAAAGGTGACTGTTTCAGGGTGCATTTTGCAAAATAAAAGATGTTCATGGTGTTTAAACTTTCACCCTTTCAAATAGAAAGCTCAGTTGAATTTTTTATTTAATAAATTATTGATCACATTAATTGTGTTATTTTGTATTTATGTCTCAATAAAAAAAGTAGTTGAAAAATCACTATAGCCAAGCCATCGGTCAATCAATTAAAGCTGTAACAAGTACTTTAGGCCTACTTTGTGGGGATTTTCTTTGGCTGTCTTGGCATTTACATAGATGTAGGCCTATTGCTTTATTGTTTGGAACATAACATTATGCATGAACATTGTAAAAACTTTCAAATAGATATCAACTTATTTTTTTTAAAAGCTCATCAGTACGAGGTGTAGCCATTAGTGCTAAAAACACCATGTGTGCAGAAAGTTCAAAACATTTGACAAATTCTGTGATTTTTCTAGGGTGTATTTACTTAGTTATAAAAATGTAAGATTGATTGTGATTTAAATCAATAATTAAAAAAAAAATAAGATTAAAAAAAATCATTTGATTAAAATAATGATTTTAATTGTTGATTTAAATCTTGACACCCTGGTAAAAAGTGATAAAATGTAGACCCTACAGTGTCGAATTCAGCGTTCTATTTTCAAATTAGCATTATGAAATCTTAAAATTAATTTTTTTATATTTATATATTTAATAATATTTTCTCCAGAATTAATAATTCCAGACCTGGGTCGGATTCGAACTCGTGACCCTCCAGTCGCTCTGCCGACCCGACCACCGCGGCCCAAAACGAGGTGAAAAGAAAGGATTCAGAGTGTGTCATAACCTGAGAGGAGCTCCACCAGCTTGCTAGTCAGCCACACCCACTTGGCGGGACCCGCAGGCACGACCAGGACGATCTGGGTGACGTCCTCATTGGCTTCGCCCAGCTCCCCTTGGACGATACGCACCGGGTCTGTCAGAGCGTCCCGCGCCAGGCGCTCGATCTTCCTCTTGAAGGTGGCGCTGAACATCAAAGCTGCAACATACAGTCATTTTTGTCAACTGAAAGGGTTTTAATGGAGCGAGTAGACACAGTGCAGAACAAATGATTCAGCACGGTTGAAAACGAACACAGTGAGACTAGAATGAATACATAAAAGCAGCATCGAAAGAAAGCATGCACAAAATGTCGGACATTCGTCGACCCGACTCTGCTCCGTAGAGACGACTTCTATATTAGCCTCCGACCCATACGAGACCAATATATGCACACATAGCTCTGGATAAGATTTATTCATCGTTTACAAACAGCTGTAAACCGGGAGGAATAGAGGACAATTTTCATTTAAACTTCTATTCCGGCAGGGCCAGTCGCGAGAAAGAGTCCGTCGAGGATGACAGTCGGCGTGACAAAATTATTGAAAAAAGTTCCCAGAAAGCGTCACAAAAATTTCCTTGATTTCACAATTCACTTAATAAATGTCGTTATCCGCAATGGGTATCGATATACGGTATCCACCTGATACTATTTTTAAATATTTAGGGTCAGATGGGGTAAAAGGATTATTCTCAACAAATATTTTGTATTTTTTCTCTACAGATATTTTAATTGTTATGGTAAGGGTTGGAACTCTTATAGTAGCAATTGAAAATACTGGAAAAAAATATACAAAATATTTAGAACTTTTACGCCTGACCCTACATTATCATACTATTCATCAAAATCAAATCTACAATAAAAAATTCTACAAAAATGTAATTGCAAACAAAAAATATTAATTTTTTTAAAAAACGTTATTAGTTACACAAATTTTAAATTGTATACAACAATTCAAAATTTCCAAGTTTTTGTAAAATTTGGAATTTTTCCAAAATGAAAAAGTTTTTTGAGAATTTCCTGATTTACTGGAAAATTAATCGCAATTATTAGAGAGTACCACATTTTTACTTTTCTGACTGAGGATGTGATGTTAAAAAGTTTGCCGATTCACGTAATATAATGGGAAACACTTACTTTGTCTGTCGGGACGCACGTGGTCACAGATGGAACGCACTTGGGGCTCTGAAAACAAAGACATGAAAAAGTTCAATGGCATTCATGCGTCGATACTAAGAAACACACTCTTCCTACATCAACAATTGGCAGTAGGACGAAAATAACGTCACGACTCATTGAAGCATTTAAAAAATTCTCACTCGCCACATATCCCAGAAAAATAAACCTACAACCTTCACACACAAATAGTTATTGTTACATAAGCAAAATTCCCCTGTCACATGGAGCATTTGGAACTTTACAAACTTTTAAATTGAATATATATTTTATATTTTCACACAAGATTAGTGGAGAGCAAAAATAACAAATGGTTTTATGGGTCATGTTTCTAGCTTCAAGCTCATTCAATGGGTCCTTTGGCTTGGATTACCAAAAATTTAACTATTTTTTCTACTAAATCTGTTAAAAGCACAGGTTCATGTTTTAAAAAAATATATGAAGCAAATAGAAAGATGTTATCAGTACCTATACACAAATGGTATTGTTTGACCAAAAATGCATGATCAGTTGTATTATTTTGTGAGAAAAGTACCTTTCCTAATGATACATTAAATGACACTGAATGGCCTTTCCAATTTTAGGGTCACACAATTTGATTCTTTTGACCTTGAATTCCAAAACAATGTACTTTTTTAAATATATTCCCTAAGAAATATGTTAGGTATGCTATGTATACTTACTTTCTGAAAGTTTGAAGTTGAGACAAGCATTAAAAATATTTGAAGCAAATCGAATTTTAAACAAAACACCTGCATCTTTTGAGCTGATTGTCTAAGTAGGCTATCTAATTGACTTATGTTGTCGACAAATGGAACCTTCCCATGGATTTATTAGATGATTCTGATAATGACATTCTAAATTCAAGGTCATTCACTTTGACCCTGAAATTTGAAGGGGGGAAAAAAACTTTTTTTTTTTACGTAAAGCAACTACTGTTGGTCATTTAATATTTCATATATTGTTGAAAATCAGCATGTAAATCTATTTGCAATGGTCAACAAGATCCAAATGTTTATTTTATTTTTTATAGAAATTTTAACAAAGATGCTCCCAGGAGCCTGTTCAATTACCTCCCAGGCTACTTTTTTTAAGTTTTTGTAACTCGTAATGCTAAATTCAAAATTATAATAATTTTAATTAAGTATCTTTATCCATTTTTAAAATATGCAACATCATTGAAAAAGGTACACACATTAGTAATTCATACGCGAGTACAAGCCTAACTCACCGAATCCCATGTCGAACATCCTGTCTGCTTCGTCCAGTACCAGGAAAGTGACGCGTCTGAGGTTGGTGGCTTTCGCTTTGATCAAGTCGATCATCCGACCCTGCAAAGACAGAATCGATGTCTGCAATTGAATCCAGAAGTATGTACCAAAACAAATCAGTTATTTTTGGTACATTTTTTTATGAGTTCAGTTTTTCACAAATTTTTTTTAATTATTGTTTTACACCCTTAGAAGTCAACGGGTATTTTGTGCCAACCACTGCAGTAGATGTCTTACACATCCAAATTATTTATGTGAGTCCTATGGCATACTTGCCAACTTTGAAAACTTTAGCGCAAATGCCCCTTACTACAAAACGCAACATAAATACAAGAATGAATGTGTTTTTGAAATATCTGTATATAACTAGCATTATTTGTATTTAAAAATGCATAACTAAAAGTTGACATTCTGCAGAAACCTAGCAAAGCAGAAGCGTTTGAATACCAAACCGAACATATCCACTGTAAAAAAGCATTCACTTTATTTTATATCCTTCTGTCTAAACGTCCACCATTTGAGACCACAACAGATTGAACCCCTTTGTACGCGAAGGTCGCGGGTTGACTTCCTGAGGTTGCTGATCCGTTACTCTTGCAACGGGTAGAAATGGGATTATTTTCCAGATTTTACAATAGATTGAAACGAGAAAACCAGACACAAGTGCTTAGACAACAAAATATTTTGTAGAATTTGACAGATTGAAAGAAAGCACTCACGGGTGTCGCCACTACAATTTCTGCCCCCTCTTGCAGGGCCTTGGTCTGCTCCCACTTGCTCCCGCCTCCAAAGCAACACACTGCATTGATGCCATACACTTTACCAAACCGCTTGGCCTCGGTGTAGATCTGTGAACAACATAAAACGCATTCAGGAGAGAGTAATAACTTACCCAAATGGATAGTCAATCACATAAAAGTATCTGATAAAAGGGAAATCAAATTAACACTTTTTTAATTAATGAATAACTATAAATGCAGTTCCTCTACAAACTAATATAAAATATACATATTGAAACTAGAACAGAAGCCAGTGACCAAATAAAATTATATTTCGATTTGAAAAGTAACGTTATCACTTAAATTACAATTTTTTTACTCCATTTTGGGCTTACACAATTACACCATTAAAATATTTTAACACCATCAGTAAAGTAAAAATATAAAATGAAAACTGAAACCAAATGGTTCAATTCCATACACCAGGTAGAACAATCAAATCAGACAAATTTCAGAATTTTTTGCATAAAATATTTATTACATGAATAGAAAAAAAAAATGTACAGAATTTCTTCATTTTCATATAAAGTAATTATTTGGTTAAAGGCTTGTTTTTAAGAAAATATGTCACCAATAGAAAATAAAATAAGTGGAACTTGTGACAAAATTCATGAAAAAATTTCATTTTTCTCATTAATATTTAGAACCAAAAGTACTAATTTGTGAAAAAATTATTTGAAAGTAAAAAGTAAAATCAAGACAAGAAAATAAACATAAATTAAATTAGATATACCCATTTTTTTATTTTCTCTGAACTTTGATAAACACGTCAAAGTTGCACTCAAAGAACACACAAAAAGGGTTTAAACATGGCAGAAGAAAGAACACTTATCTGAGAACACTATAGCATAAGTGTGTGCAAGAGCATTTCCTCAAAACATGTCAATTGAGTGAAATTTGAGCTTACAATTTTTTTTAAAACCAAAAATCATTAAAATAGTTTTTTGCTTCGATATCCATGTTCTCTTTTGTTAATATACTCGATTATCAGATAGGTGAATTAACTTTTATGTTCCAAATTTTGATTCCATAAATACGAAAAATCTAAGCTAGCAGTGCAATAAATTCCTCAAGATCAATTCATAAAATTTTTCAATTAATCATTTTTTAAATTGACCACATATTACGCAAAACAAATAATAAAATCTCCCCCCCCCCAAAAAAAAAAATAATTTTTGGAATGCTTTTGTGACAGTGCAAGAAAACCTTCACTGTGACCAAGTGTCCTTATTCTTTTCATAAACCGACAACTTAACTTATTCGAATAAAACATGCACCTCGTGTTCAAATTTACTTCATTTCAAATATTAATAAATCCAATTCTATTTGACTCCGAGTGATATTCGAGGTATTTCAATAAACGTCCCACTGGAGCTCCCCACTCTCACATTGCCCACTGCCACACCATGCCAATGTGAGGATATCGGCGGCCACAGTGGATTTAACATGCACAGGCCCACTGAGTACGCGACGTTCTTCGAGCGGATTCAAACTCACAACCTTCCGGTCACCAGTCCGCGACTCTTGCGCAGTCTCTATCTCTGTTTGGTCGTCATGGCTGGTGGTGGGCAGTGTGTTTTCGGTGCTGGGCCGAGTGCTGGTTGATTTTATTCGGAGGTGCCTGGCGGGCTTCCGGTAGGCGCCTGGCGATTCGGATTACTTTCCGACGGCTGGTTATCGGTTCGGGCCGGTAAGGAAAAGGCTGTAGGCTCGCTCGGAAGTAGTGATCCGGCGGGTAGGGGCAGGCCGCTAACCTTCCAGTCAAGTAGCGGCAGGAACCTCCCCGAGGTGCCACCTGGTAATTAGGATGGCTGGAGGATGCATCTCCGGACCTACCCTAGGCAAATACCTGCACGCTTACGAATTTAGGCTATCTGGTAGGCGGCAGATGTCTACATATCACCATGGATGATGGACTACCGCCCACGGGCCGGACATATAGGATGAGAGAACAGTCTGCTGTCCTGCTGGGCTACTGAGGAGGGGGCGCCCAACTAGTAGATGCACTGGAGGTTTGAGCTTCCTTCCTGTGAGTGACGTCTCGCCACTCAGTGATGAGAACAATCCAGCTCGACTCACGTGGGGTCACCACCGCGATGAACGGCAATGAGTCTGACGGCTTCTCTCTTGAGGCAAGTAGGCCTGGACGATGTATCAATACATCGTGGAAAACCGGTTTGAGGTTGACATCGTCATACCGGTTTTGCGATTTTCCCGATGACGATGTATCGTGATATATCGGTTTTTCCCGATGTCACACAGCCAATCCCAGAGTACTATCACAATTTCGATATTTTCAAAGCGCATGCGCGAAATCTCGGTTTTTTCCGATCTCACACAGCTAATCCCAGGGCATCATCACGGTTTCAAATGATGCCACGCAGCCAATCCTAGGGCATCATCATGGTTTTCCGGTGTCACGATATTCGACGCAACGATTGTTCGATGTTTTCAAAGCGCATGCGCGATTCATCACGATTCATCGTGAAAAACCGATGTTGACATCTCCACATCGGTTTCGCGATTTTCACGTTGAGTTGCCAAACCAGTATTTCATGGTTTTCCGGTATCACAATTTTCGATGCATCGATGGTTCAATGTTTTCATAGCGCATGCGCGATTCATCACGATTCATCGTGAAAAACCGATGTGGACATCGGTTTCGCGTCGAGCACAATTTTCACGTTGAGTTGCCTAATCAGTATCTTAAGATTTTCCGGTATGAAATTTCGCGTTGATGATGGCGTGTTATTTTAGCATCTTTGGGGGAAATTTGGGTTTAGATCGACGCAACGATTCCGATGTTTATTTATGTGCATGTGCGATTTTCCACCACGGTACTTAGATTTTCGATGCCGCGATAAAAGGCTAACTAATGAGATTTATTTTATAGTTAATTCTGCGATTTCTGCGCTGATTTATTTTTTTGTAGGGAATAAGTCGGCACATAAAGATTGAATTTTAAAAGTTTCAAACTGCGAGAGAGAGAATAATTCTACTTGTTTGCTGAATTTATCTAGGTAAGCTTTATATTACGTTTTTTAATTAGTTAATGGTTTTTTTATTTTATTTTTTTGCTTAAAAATACTTAAAAACAAAATAATTTTGCAAAATCTGCAAATTTTAAAGATGTTTCCATTTTCTTAAAAATTAATGAGAAATTTCTTAAAATCATTTGTGTCCTGATGATGACTATTGTTTCCAGAATTTTTTTTGTGTGTGTGAAATTGAAATTCAGTACAATTAAAAATTTTTAAAACAAAAATGATTTTGCACAGTTCAAGTTGAATTCCGAAAACCCTCTTGTTTCTTGATGTTGCAATCAATTTGCTTGCATCCCTTTTTGTTGTGAACTTCTGTGGAAGTATAGGTTATATATGCCGTCATCATTACTAACAGGAATCAAATGCCCCTTTATTTCTATTTATGCAGAAGTTTTTCTCTTTGTAAATAAGCTAATATTTGAATCTACTTGATCATATATGGTGCGTGGAACACGCACATATATATATATGCAAAATCTTGTTTTAAATCATGCGTGTTTCTTAAACGTACAATGCAGATCTATATTTGTTATTTTTTTCCTACCACAATTTTATATAGCAAAGAAAAGAACTTTAAAAAAATTTTATGCGCATATATATACACTATGCATAAAATGCATGGTTAACATCACGATGTATCGTGATGTTAGAATGCTGATATATCACAATGTCAAAATTTGAACATCGCCCAGGCCTAGAGGCAAGCATGATGAATCCAGAGTGTGGCCTCGTGCTGAATGATAACTATGAGCTGGGACGGACACCTTTTGCTTTGGGCGGGGGCTGTTACGCACCTAGCACTCCTCACACATGCCCGGGTCTTCTTTTGTTTTATCATTAGAGACCTTCCCTGCTAATCAGCTGTGGGTTTTCAGTAACTCGGCACGGAGGGGATTGTTTCCATTCAGAAAGAAAGTCTGCGACTCTTCCAACCAGGCTTCCGTGGCCCAGATTTTTTTAGAAAAACACCTGCTGCAAGAAAAGTGAACCCTGAAGAGACAAAAAGCAACCTCACCTGCTGAGATAATTCTCGGGTCGGAGCCAAAATCAAACCGATCGGTCCGTCTCCGCTCTCCAGTTCTTTCTGATGGAACACGAAAACATTTATTTAGTAATCACAAATGCCTCTCAAAATAGCATTACAGATATTTCAATTAATGTTGAAGAAAAATAAAAACAGAAGCCTCTTCTTGGTGGCAAAAGAAATCATAAACAAACCGTGTCTTCAATGTTGCTTTCAATCAGCGTTCCTATGAGAATTATTTAACTATCATTTATTAATTATACAACTTTAAAGAATATGTGTGCGAAATTCAACAGCTGTAGCACATTATTGAGCAAAGTATTCCCGTTTTTCTATCCAACGTAAGGACCGAAAGCATTCGAAACTTCAAAGTGCTTTCTGTTGGCTTTTCATTTTTCACGATTTAAAATGCTAAGGCTTTTATTGTAATTGATGTAGAGATGTGAACCTTTTATCAGTTGTTTATTATGTTATATTTGATAACTTTGTGCATGGAATAAAGATTTAGAAAATGTTTTGTTTTTTTTCCCAAAAAATTACTGAAACCAACTGTCTGTTGTTTTGCTGTTTTTCAGTATTTGTTACAAAATTATTTGTAAAAAAATAAATAACTGGTACATGTTCCCCCATGCATAAATGAAGGTAAATAAAAGATGGAGTAGAAAAAATGCAATTTCTGTAAAAACATTTGAAAACATCGAAATATTTTTGTAGAAATTGAATTTTTTAATTATTGTGAAAGAAAAAATTATCTTTTTTTGTAATGCATATTGAATGTGTGTATAAAACACACTAAACATTTTGTTGTGAACATGAAAACTGATTGATTTTTAAGATCAATTAGAGTGTCCATGCAGTGAATTAAAATAAACTATCACCTATTAGGCTGATATAAACTTAAGTTACTACTACCATGTTGAAGTCTTTAAAAATCCAAACTAGAATTTATTCAAAGATAACAAATGAATTTAAGTTACGATTAAAAGATTACAATCGACGCATAGTTACATTGAAAAAGGTAAATCTAATAACTTGATCGAAGAGATCAAGTAAGCGGGTACATGATCAAACAAGTGAAAGCGGAAATACTGATACAACAGATTGCAACCGTTTTTATAATAGTATGAAAGATCACGTGACAAGATTTGTATAACATTGATTAGATTTGCATAAAGTACGAATCAAATATATTGGCTTAGTAAAATTCAGAAAAAAAAGTTTTTCCTAACAAAAACAAAAAAATAATTGTTCAAAAATCGATCAGAATATGTCCGATTTATTAATTAAAAATATGTTCCTACTCTTCAGCTTCCACACGATGCCAAGATCTCGTAAATATTCGAAAGTTTTCTAGTTACAATGGATTTTTCGTCAGGTACAGACATGTTTCCTAACTTCAAACTCGATTTCTGAAGAACTGTTTCTACACTAGGATGCTTTGCTCAGACAGCGATGACTCAATAATGAATGGATTTATTCTAATTATTTTTGCATCATGACAATCTGAAGAGTACAGTGGATGTATTAAACTTCAGTCAAAGTTATTAGTGCAGAAATAAATTTTGGGTCGATTTTTAAATGTTGAAATTTTTGAAAAATCTTAAGACTTTCTTGGTGAAAAAAATTGTCCAAAAAAACTATTATTTTGACTTGACAGATGCTCAAGACATGGAGAATGATATTTGGAATAAATTGTAACAGGAATTCTTTCTGAACACATTAGAGATATCACTGTTCAAAGAACATATGCTAATTAGCTGATTCGATCTAAATGAGGCAATTAATGATTAGCTTAATCTGAATTCTACACACTGCAATGAGTTCAAGTACAAACCAAAGACAAAATTGGATTCTTAAAGTCAACAGTTAAAAAAAACTTGTAGTGTATTACGTACATTTCGTTGTTACACTAAAAGGGGGACAAATTGCTGCTCTGGTAGCTGACCTTTCTAGGGGAGCTTGACATTCGGACCGATTAAAGTTAAAGTGATGTAGGTCACTTTTTATTTGTTTTCAAGAAATTAACTTAAAGCTATCACAATAAATTTAGGAACAAAAATGATGTTTATCTGAATCTGGTTTCTTTTTAAATTGATTTACACCACTGTATCTCTAACCTGTCTCGATGGACACTATGAAAAGGGGAAGTAATCTTACTTGATCCATGATGTGAACGAGCAAGGGCCACAGAAACGCCGCCGTTTTCCCCGAACCGGTCTTCGCGATTCCGATGACGTCGCGACCGCCCAGTGCCGCCGGGATGGCCTGGAACCAGAAACACAAATAAATTAAACCAGAATTCATCGTCTGCCATGAGCAGAACAGCTTCTACCGCAGGTGGTCAGAAGAACTAGTGACGGGGGGGGAGTTCGAATCCAACCGAAGACAGTCGAGAACAGAGGTGCACATTAACACTGTGGCCTCACATTGGAAGTTCAGAGAGTAAGATGTCAGCTCAGGCATGGCCTCGTCATCTGACCGTGGTTCGAAACGACACAGTGTCGTCCTCGGATCTTTCCCTTCCGCTGCGGATGGCCCGTCGCGTCGCACCAGTGAGACGTTGATTAACTACCTAAATTCGGTAGTTAGGTATTTTAACTAATGTCACACTGAAGCAACACGACGGTCCAGGATCAGGCCCCGAAGGGAAAGGTCAGAGGACAACGCCACGTCATTTCAAACCAGGGTGTCAAGATTCAAATCACTTGATTTAAATCAACGATTAAAATCATGATTTTAATCAAATGATATATTTTTTTAAATCACCGATTTAAATCACAACTAATCTTACATTTTTATAACTTTATAACTAAGTAAATACACCATAGAAAAATGACAGAAGTGGTCAAATGCTTTAATTTTTCTGCACTCATGGGGATTTCAGCACTAATGTTTACACCCAGCTCAGAGGGAACTGGGTCAATTACTGCATATGATAAAAGATTGCAACAGCCAGTTTTAAATTATTAGAATATACTATATACTGGAAACAGTAATGTAAACACACATAACATAAATCTAAATACCAGGAAGAGTAATGTATAAACATTTCTGATTAAGAGCACTCATAATATAAACACTTAAAGGAAGTATACAACAGTTTGATTCAAAATTATAAACGAAAGAGGTGACTGATTTTAATAGCTAAAAAAAAACACAAGTGGGAAGTAAAGTTTTTGAGGCATTTGTTAGTTAGCTCCCAAAGTGTGTGCGTAGAGAGATGAGAGGTGCTGCCAAGCGCCCGTAACCTCCAATCTAAGTTATTTCTAAGCAAACGAAAAAAAGGGTTAAGGTCGCTTATCAAAAAACAGTTCACTCCCCCACCAAGGTGAAGGTAATTTATTTGTTTTATTTATATTTTCACCGACCTATGTTTTCTTATTAAGTAAAATTAAAGTGTTTGTGTGTTAATTTTAAATACTAGTTGTATTAATTATGTTTATGTTCTTAATTCTCTAATTCTTTTTCAAAGTGCTACAAATATGAAATGTGTATATATATGTAATAATATACCACAGATAAATATTACATGATGACGAGGGTGCTGTGAGACAATTATAATTCTCTTAAGGGTGCCACCACTTGGATAAGTTTGGGAACCTCTGTGTTTGCTTATTCTTGTAGTTAGCAATAGAGATTAAAGAGTAGAAATATACATTTTCACACACAGCCATTAAAATGTCAGCAGGAAAAAAGAAAGATCCAATATGAATTAAAACTAAGTGAAAATCCAATTATTATTGCTGCTCGGCAGTTTTTTTTTTTTTTTAATCAGAATTTACTATAGTCTGATTATTTTTGAGTTCTATTCTACTTCTCAGACTATAGTTTAGGTCTGTCACTTACACTTGCTGATAAATTTGTTAACATGATGATGTAATTTTCTCAAGGAAAACTAAGTAGGATGTCAACTTGTGTTTTAAAGTTAAAAAAATGTTAAGTAAATATTGATTTACCATGTCACAAATTCTGACTGTTTACTTAAAATAAATATTAGTTTACATGTCATGTCACAAACTCAATTTTTTATTTAACAAATGTATATATATGTATTATATAAACAGTGTTTAGGGCCTGAAGAAATTTAAATAGAAAAATCTTATTTAAATCAAAATAATCCGATTTAAATCAAAATAATCCGATTTAAATCAAATAAATCCGATTAATTGATTTTTTTTTTTTTAAATCATGATTTTTTTACACCCTGTTTCAAACCACAGTCAGATGACAAGGTCACGTCTCTGAGCTCTCCAAACTTCCACGCCCTACCAGCGTGAGACCAATTGAAGGCACGACAGATTCAACGAGCACCAGCCCCTCTGTACTTGTCAGTCTCTGATTCCAACAGTTGCTGGTCTATTCTGCCTCCACCACACCAAATGGGTGGGAGGGAGAGAGCACCCACCTGCGCTTGTATGGGAGTGGGCTGTGTGTACTCTGACTTCCGGATGGCCTTCATGAGCTTGTCGTCGAAGCCAAAGTGGGCGAAGCTGGTCACCACCTTGGGGGTCGCTGGGCCAGAGACGCGGATCCCCAGCTTGTGCCTCAGCTGCTCCACCTGGAAGGGGGTCAGCTGGCCGATCTCTTCGTGCTCCTCGTAGAAGTTCTTCACGAACTCTTCGTACTGCACCTCCGAGTGGTCCATGGGAGGAAGGGGGTCGATGTACTGCAGAAAATATGCGTCGTGTTAGGGAAAATACACAACAGGTTACACAAACAAATCCAAATAAAAACCAGTTTTTCGACCCTCCGAATCGATTTTCTTCGGCGATTACCTTGGACTTTACGGGGGTGAGGGGATTTCCGTCCTCGTCGTACTCCAACTCTCCCTCGCTCTCCTCTTTCTCCTGGCCTGCAGTGGGGTTCTCCTCCATGTAGCGATAGTAGGATTCTTCGTCATCCTCGTTCTCTATGTCTTCTCGGATTCCTCTGGAAAGAAACGCGTTCGCTTACACCTCTTCCATCGACAACATACAGTACATCAGAAGACAGTAATCCAGAATGAATTCTCCCTCAAACATTGCAGAAAATAAACGATATTTTGGAATTTATCACCACATACAGTGGCGGAATAAAAAACGAACCACCTCAGT
The DNA here is from genome assembly GCA_947359465.1 of Metellina segmentata. NCBI lineage: Eukaryota > Metazoa > Arthropoda > Arachnida > Araneae > Tetragnathidae > Metellina > Metellina segmentata. Next base: position 116,110,755 of record OX375882.1, on the reverse strand, counting down.
TATTTCTAGCACTATTCATACAAGAGCAAATTCAAAGGTATCATTTAATTCCTATTTGCAGCAAAAGGGATGGAATAAACATTACTAATACTTAAAGAAATTTATTTACAAAACAAAAAAAGTTAAACATTGAAACATCAAAACATTACAAATCCTCTCTAGCTCTCCTTTGTCAAGTCATTCCCTGCAACTGTCTCTGGAATCACAAGAAAAACTTCTGTCTGGTCAAACATCGAGGTGCTCGTTCATTTGCACACAGGAAGTGGCCGGTGTTCTGATTCTACTTTGAATCATATCCCACATATATGAGATTCATTTGATAGATATTGTCGCAGCATATAGAGCAGAAGGGTGAGTGAATTTTAAAACAAATGTTGATCTATGGCGCAGAAAAGAACTCAAATGCTGAAGAAACCACGAGCCTCGTCCAGTTGCAAAACAGATGAGGGGGCACCCTCCCATCCACCGACTGCGACGGATGGTGCTCGTGTCGGGCAAGCTTCCCGGGGACGAATCCCCCAGACTACTGAACGCTTGCACAGAAGAATGGTGGACCATTAAATAATAGAAGGAAAGGCAATTAAACTAAGGAAAGAAATTTCGAATTCACAACTAAAATCTCACTTTAAAAGTGATGAATCAGTGATCCAGTCATCTTAAAAAGCCCTAGCTGCTGGTGTTCAGATAGGTTAGTAGGTATTTTAATTAACTTCGCACTGTGGCAATGGTTCGGGATCGGTACCCAATGGAAAGATTCGAGGACAATCCAGCGCAATTTTAAACTTTGGGTCAGAAGATGAGGCAATGTCCGAGATGGCACCCCACTCTCCAAACTCCTACACCATGAGAACATAGGTTTGTGTTCAGAAGTCAAGGAGAAGGGGAATATTTAATGGGGTTACTTAGGTAAAAGTCATAAATTTCAGGGTCCAAACAAAACCCTCCACTTAGGACTTTGCAGGGAAAGTAAGGAGCTGCTTGGTGCACAACACCTGATGATCCTTTAACACTGATAGAGGTCTGTAGGGTAGGAACCACCCCCTTCACGAGTAGAGGGGAAGAAAAGCAGACGAGGATTTCGGGATTCCGAAGAGGCGCCCGTTCCGGGTCGACCTGACACAAACATAAAAAATAAGGCTTACTTTGCATCTTTCTTCTTCTGCATTTTCTCGGAGTGCTCCCGCTCCTTCTCCACTTGATCCTGGAACCCGTCAAATGCATTACACATTGAAAGAACATGTTCATTTATAACAAATATTCTCATAGAGGTGTGTGTCAGATTTTTAAGGGGACACAATAACCTAAAGTAGATTAAAATTATCAAATTATTTTATTATCCTTTATCAACTATACAGATTTAAAGAATATGTGTAAAAATTTTATATCTGTAGCTACATTATTGAGAAAAGTATTCCAGTTCTTACTACCGACCGGACGAAAACGACTCGTCTGCATGGCGGTGACGGATTGTACTACATCCTCTCCCGCATTGGCTAGTCTACACGTGTGTCATCGTTTTCCCCCGCGGTTTGTCAATGTCTGCCGAGCTGTGGGCTACGTGCAAGGATTCCTCTTTGGCAAGGAGTCGTCTTCTTGGACGAGTCTGGCTGCAATCTGGCCAGACACCCCTTTTTAATCTGGCCTGCGATTTAATATTGTTCTTTACATGAAAGTATTAAAAATAAAACACATTATGCGCTGTAACAGCCAACAGTCTAGTCCAAGGATGGCCAACCTGTGGTGCATGCACCAAACTTGGCGCATTGGATGATTACAAGTGGCGCATTGTATCCTTGCATCTAATTATTCTTTTGAAAAGTAATCTTCATAACAGAATCTATCTTCATATTTTCAATACAAGAGTACTCTTATTTCAATTCATACAGCCTTCTTACTCATCAGTCGTCGCAATTTTTTGACAGTTTACAATTGATATTCTTTGTGATACGACATACGTACGTGTGATCTGTTTGTTCTTTTTCAACATTTTTTGTACACTTTTTAATGTTTTTTTTTTTTTAACTTTTCTGTTATCTATCACTGTGTGAAAATGAGCAACAGAAGCGCAAAAAGTGAGAGAAGGCGTGAAGTAGGAAAATGAGTTGTTATTTATAGCAAAGCCATCAGGAAAACCGTTTTGCGTTGCTTGTGAAACTATTCTTTCACATAATAGAAGACATGATCTTAATAGACACTATAAAACATAGCATCAGGCTAACATAGAAGGAGAAATAAAGCTTGTTCTCGGGTCGGAGTTACGTAAAAAATATGTGACTTTGAAAAAGGAAGAAACCAGAAGACAAAATATTTTTGCTAAAGTAAGTTGTGAAGACGAGACGATGACAGAAGCATCCTATAAAGTTGCTTTAGCATTGGCGGAAAAAAAACCCATTCTGACGGAGAAGCCTTATCTCCAAATATTTGGATGCTTGGTTATAAAAGGTATTGTAAGGAAATCAGACGAAATTGCTATACCAAGGCAGACTTATAAGATATATACTGTGGAACTCTGTATGGATGTATTTCAACAACTGAAAGACCATGTCAATTCTTTTCTCTAGCTTTGGAGAAATCAATGAGCATATTTGATGTAGTCCAGTTATAAGCATTTTTGTTAGACAAATTGATATAATTTTAATGTCTTTGAAGAACTTGCCAGTCTGTAAAATCATGCCTAGAAAATCTAAATTAGATTATGGTACTCATCAGTATGTGTACTGACGGTACGCCGTCAATGGCACTACAACTTTGCTTGGAAAATTTTTTTAATCGTCCTGTCCTTAAATATTATACACCAAAAGGCACTGTGTGGATGGTTATGTTACCAGTTGTGAAATGTGTGATTAAAATTAGAGCAAGAGCATTAAACAGACGAAAAAAAGAATATATTGAATTATTAGATATGAAATATGGTGAACCTTTTCTTCATTGTGAGGTGCGCTGGCTTTCTAGAAGACAGGTTCTGAGTATATTTTTGAAATTGAAAAATGCTATTTATAATTTTTTTTAAACAGGAAATTGAACTACCTGATGAGAGAATCCTATTATTTGATAGCAACTGGCTATTTGATTAGGCATTTTTAGTTGATGTTACTATCTGTCTCAATTATCTAAATTCGAAGCTACAAGGCAAGAAGAAATTATTTCCTAGCTTAGTAAATAGCATCAATTAATTTAAAATGAAATCAAAACTTTTCATCTCTCAGTTAGAAAATCAGGATTTGAGTGAATTTCCACACTTGAAAGAACAGAGTGGATGTGCTGCGGTTAACAATTTGACCCAAATATATAAAAATTAGTTATTGCAATGATCATTTGAAAGTAGTTTTCTTGTTTGGCTAAAGAAGAAAACTGCATGCTCGCATTAATAAACCCATTGACACTTAGTGAACAAAACGTAATGAAGATGCCTAGTAACATACAAATGGTACTTATTGATTTAAAAACAAATTCATTATTGAAATTGAAATTTGATGAGCTTTATATTCAGATCAAAATGCTTCTGATATGATTAATTTCTGGCGTTCATTACGCTGTGAACATTTTCCGGAACTAAGAAAATTTGCAAAAGTTATATATGTTGTTTTGGAACGACATACATATGTGAACAAGCATTTCCATTCATGAAATTTATTAAAAGGAAAACGAGGTAGAGAATGACTGATTCCAATTTGAAGAATTCTCAGTGATAGACATTGTTTTGCATACAATATAGTTAAATCATTTTAAAATGTTAATTATGTCGATAAACATACTTTTATTTAAAAAAAAAATTTAAGGATATGTCAGGACCATGAATGTAAGGTAGAAAAGGTGCTTGAGTTGTATGGCGCATCTGAACTCATATGTGAAAAAAATTGATGCATGGTATGTAAAACGTTGGCCACCCCTGGTCTAGTCGATCGAATAATGATCCCACATGGCAATACTGTTGTCACATATTCGCATTACATCGTCTGCCGTTTCCATAGAACGAGTGTTGGCAGTTCTCTCGGTTTTGCTCAAGCTGCACGCATGGTATTATCTGTCACGACGCTCTGCGATATTTTGTTTATTTTATTTATAACCCACTGTTGCCCCGTCACTCTCAAGATCAGATAAGAGAAAAGTGGACCTCGAAAGTCGCGCTTTTAAAGCAGAATGGAGTGTGAATTAGTTTGTCATGGAATTAAATGACAAAATATTGTTTTTATTATGCAGTACAATATCAGTCGTCATTACCAAACTAAGCATGCAACACAATAGTCAAAACTCACAAAAACTCAAATAAATGTCGATCGTGATTCTGTTGCATGATGTTCTCTTTTTGTTGAATGCAGCAGTTGCAATTTTCACAAACAGTAGTGTACAATAAGGACAATACAATGGGTTTTTATCAACAATAGTGTTGAGGTTTCTGAGGCGTAAACTTACGTCCAGGCCGGCCATGAAAGCATCCAGAGGGTCTTCCTCGCCATCCGATTCCTTGGCCGCGTTGGCGAGGTCCCAGCTGGGGCTGCCTGGTGCTGGGATGTAGGCCAGTGTGTTGGTGGTGGTGCTTGTGCTGCCACCCTCCTCTTCATCCTCCTGCTCAAAATACCTGGAACGATCACTTTAAAGTTATACCACTTATTTTTTTTCATTGGATCTGTAACATGCGCTCTTCCTGTTAAAGCCCCAAAATAGTGGTCACTGCATATACACTTAATTCTGTTTTTGTGCAAACTTTTTTTACACCAAATTGATTTAACACGAATTAAAAATAAATATTTCATTCTCATTTTAATTCAACACCAGCGGATCAAGCCAATTTCAAAAAATTGCCTTAATTCTAGGGGAAACATTTTTACTAGTGGAAAAGTAGTATCATTTCTATATTATTTGTATGAATAGATTACATAACAGCTAGCTTTCTTTCTTTTTAAAGCTGTGTGCTTTCGTGTACCAATGTGTATGTCTAGGTATCTATGAATTATCAACATTTTTATTGAATTTGGTCCTTAATACACATCGAATTTCCCAACATCATTACAATGGCACACACAATTGGTGGAGAAGGATGCAATGATCTAGTCTCAATATATTGATGAATTGTTAGTCGACAAAGCCCAAAGCGAAGATGAAATATTAGAGGTTGTCCTTGAAACTGCTAATCCCACAGCACAATGAAGAAAATGATTCAACTCTAAATGCAAATTTAATAAAAGGTCTGGAACTGGACAGAAAATTGCTAATCATTTTGCCCTAATGAGGAACACGCTGGGAAGTTTTAACGAGAGCTGAAGATGTTGAGTTTCTTACAGAGAATTTATAACACAGAGGTCATATATGGGTCATTCTTGTGAAATAGGAAAAATTGGCTTCTTAAAATTTTTTCAATCGAAGGTTTTTCAAACTTTATTTTTTTGGCCTAATAATTTTCTACCATGTTCATTAAGTAAATTAAAAATATCAGCAATCTAAATTATTAACATTTTGTTAAGGAAAAAAAATATTTCAAAATATTGGAAGGCAGGACAATGACGAGCCTGCCAGGACAATGATGAAAATAGAAAAAAAAATATAAATTTCTTGTTGAACATTTCATATGACCATGTATTTTTAATTCAGCTGATTAAGTACATAAATAAAATTACTAGGAACATGACACTTCAGGAAATTATGGATTCCCGAATATTTAAGTATTATTAGAAAGTAGGAACATTGTGGATAGCGATTACTACAACTTTTATGCTTTTTTAACAGATTACGTGTTTTGCTGTGTGGTGTTAAATTACTGCAATCAATTCTCAGCTATTTTTGATCTGTAGTATTTCTTTTTGTATTTTTCCATTTGCCTTGTATATTTAAAAAAATTTTCTTCCAGTTTCTTTATACGAATATAGGTCTCTGCTCTATCTCTTCTAACTTTTTTCATTAACTTTTGTTCTTAACATTATCATCTCTTGTTGTGTCTGGGTTTGAAGAACCTGAAAGTTCAATATCTATACCCCTTTCACTTGGTTTGGGTAGCCAATTCTATCGGATGACAATTTCTTGTTCAAGTGATAGAGTTTTGAATTTTCTTTCCCATTTTTATAATTCCCCTTTTCTGCCTCGAACTCATTTTAGCTATAGGCTTTACCACTCCTTTCTTCTTTTGGTTAACATATATTTCACATGCCTCTTCAATTTATCTTGTATCAAACGTTATGGAATTTTTTTTAATATGCTCCTGACGACGTTTCTCAGCTAAACTTTTCTTTAACAACCTTTCCTCATATGATTGTTACTTTTTACCACTCATATCTGTCCATATATTGTTTACAACTTATAAAAAAGAGCATGTGATAAAGGATATTTAGTAATATCTAGACATTTTTAGGTGCAATGACAAAAACATTATGTTTTAAATAAAAGAAACAAATAAGTTTCAAAATTTCAAGCCCATTATAAGGTATTTTACTATTAAAAAAATTACAATGGATAATAAATAATAAAAAGTTAATAGTTAAAAGTAAAGAATATATTTGTCTTCAGTTAATAATTTAAATATTTATAAAATACTGAACACAAAACATCATTTTCCTGTCTTGACATCATTGACTTGGTATGTTAAAGGCAGGACAATGATGGCCAGGATAATGATGAAATTGGCTTGTTCAGGGCATAATGGATGAACCCTTAAAAATTTCAGTTTGAATTTCACACACATTTAAGAAATATCTTTTATACACTTGATAATAAAAAAAAATTAAAAATTTACTACAAACATTTAATTTTTATCAAAGCCAGGAAAATGATCTTCAATAAACATAAACCTAGAACTCTGAACTTGTATGTGCTGACCAAAAAAAAAAGTTGATAACTTTTCAAGATGGCAGTTCTTTATTTAAATAATCTCAACCCCAGATTACTTGAAAAGTATTCTTCTAACTCAGTGCTGTCATCTATTAATTGCCCACATAATGATATCTGAGATGCCAGGAAAATGATGATATTACTTGGGACAATAGTTATTGAAGTTACTTTTGGAAATTTTTGCAATATTATTTCCATTATTGTAACTAATAACCTTTCAAATGTATAAAGAAGCAGAATAAATTATTTACAAGAATATATAAATAAATATTAAAACCCTAATGAATGAAGAAATTGTAAAATTTCACTCAGGGACATGCCAGGACAATGATATTTTAAAGTTTTAAAAATGTATAAAATAAAAAAATATGTCATTAATTTTCTAATTCTGTAGATTATAAAAGTGATCCTAAACTATTCTTGAAAGTTGACAAAATCTTCAGAGTGATAGAATTCTATAAATTTTGAAGGGACATGAATTTTGCCTATTTTGCAAGAATGACCCATATAACAGTCAAAATGTAAAAAAATAGGAAAATATGCGCAGCATTATTTTGAACTACAAAAATAGCTGAATAAGAATAGTATATTTGTGTACTAAAATGTGCACAGAATAGTGGTGCAGCCAGAAATCGCGATATTAGATTGTTATTGTACTCATTATCGTGTGGTTAATTTGCTGTGTTACAATTTCAAATTCTTTATATACATTAAAATGATTTCATGAAACCAAGCTTGTTTTATGAATGTACACGTATGTACAAAAATTTAAACCAAAATTAAATTCAGTCAAACCTTGTTAACATGAGCACACACAGTGACAAAAAATTAGCTGGTGTTGAAAATAGTTTAAGCTATCCAGAAAGATTGCAATCATATTACTGCTATTCATTTTGGCAAGGATTCAGAACAGTTTTATGTTACGTGTATTTACAAAGTTTGTATCTACTTACGTGTGAGATAAATAACTATTAATTTCCAAAAATTTCCTACTAATGTTTTGTTATTTCAACAGATTTGTTAGAAGTTATTATAAATTCACCAAACACAATGTAAAGATTTTTGTTGCATACGGTAGACGAAAATTTAAGTTACAGAAAGCAAAAAATTTAAATATCTTTATCTCATCAGCATTGATAAATCGTTATTTGAAATGCAAATTCTTGCATTCTTAATTTAAAACTGATATGATTGCATTGGTCTCAAGTTAAGGCAGTTTCGGATATCATAAACTGTATAACATGTTGCAAAATTTAAAAATCTCGTTTGAATGTAAATGGATTGCGAAACGTAAAACATTCTATTCAGTAAAGGCTAACCAATTTTATCACAAGAGAAATCGCCTGTTTTCATGCATGTGCTAATGACTAATCATGTCGTAATAAAAAATTATGATATTCGACTTAGTAGCTATACAGATCGGTTCCAATACCACGCATGCACAAACTTGCAATCCACATCGATTTACCACCGATCTATATCTGTTTAGGTAGAAACCTGTCTAAATACCACGTATGCGTACGTCTTTCAATCCACATGGGTTTAGCAGACATTGTAAGAAAAAAACGGCACAAGGGTATATTGTTCCATACCGGTTTAAGCAGATATCGGTCTAATACTGTGCATGCGTAGATCGCTCAATCCACATTGCGATTCATTGGGGTGTATTATGATGTACCGAAACATCGCCCAGTCCTAGTGCTAAGGGATTGGCAGCGTGACATCGGGAAAAATCGTGCATGCGCTAAGAAAACATCGAAATCATTGGTGCTGGGCAAGAACATCGACATCGTGACACCGGAATTGTGCTATGGGAATGGCTGCGTGACATTGGGTGATATCGCGCATGCGCTATGAAAACATCGACATCATGACGGTGGAATTGTGCTCTGGGATTGGTTGCGGGACATCGGGAAAATCACGATATATCACGATACATCGTCAGCGTGAAAATCACGAAACCGATGTGACGATGTCGACCTCACACCAGTTTTTCACGATGTATACATACATCGCCCAGGCCTGATTGGGACAACTGAATTGTTAATTCTTCATAGACTGTTGAATCTCATTTTTTGTAAAAGGCACTGTGTGAGAGCGGAGTCTCCCACGTATTCAAATCTGTGTGAGCAAGTGGGTGAGACTCAGGCATCAGACACTGAGGACACATGATGAAAACAACTAGCAATTAATTTTCTTAATCATTCTAGTAGATCTTGTCAAGTGAACAACTCAACTACTGGATCCTTCTTTCATATACTATGTTTGACAAAATAACATTAGCTTTTTCTGCTAAAAACATCCTTAGAGAATTATTTAAAGAATTATTCAAACAATGGACAGGCCATAGTCTAAATTCTTTCTTATAACTTTCGAGATACAACTGCTGTACTGGTCATAGTCTGAATTCCTTCTCGACTTGATCGAGGTACTGTGCAGGTCGTAGTCTACAGGTTAATTGGAATACAGTCCACTAATAGAGGTAGTGCACCAACCAGACAGATACTCACTCCTCCTCGGTCTTGGGTCTCTTGCGGGGGATGCCGTAAGTGGCATCCAGTGCGTTCTGCGTGATGGCCTGCAGTCCAGTGTAGCCGTGCTTGTTGACCGGTGGGGGCGGCGGCATGGCAGACAGGGAGTGCACCGAGGCGTCCTCCGGCTTACGTCCCCCCAGGGAGAAGCCTCCGAATCCGAAGCCTTTCGGCTTCCCGTCCCCTCCTTTGTGGTACATCTGGAATTCCAAGCTACACAAAACAAAAGAATGCAAAATAATTAAAGCTAGTTAATTATTACAAAGTAATTTAAGCTTATTTAAGTGTTACACATTTTTAGCGTGATATTTGTTCCTGCTTGCTTGAAAGAAGTTTAGTGATTGGGTTGAAACAATAGTGTTGCTTCCCGCAAATGTTAAAAATGTAATTTTTTTTAATGTGATTGTAACTACAATTTTCAAATGAAAATGTGGCAAAAACTTACACAAATTGTCACTTGAAATACAACAGAGCAAAAAAAACATCAGGAAAATGGTGAAATCTGTTGGTCTTAAAAAATTCCTTTTGCGCGATAAATCCAAATTTTACCTCCATGCTAAACAAAACAAACTTTTCTCCCTTGGCAGAGGGTTGCCACAAATCTATGTGTAATGGCAGGATTGGCCATGTTTGGCAAGAAATCGCCATTGCCTCGGATACTACACACCACCCATCGGATGTTTCCCTTCGGGGGTCTTTCTCATTGATAGCGCAGGAGAAAGTACAAAATCCTTCCGACATTAATTAAAAATACCCAAAGATTCAAATGTCGGACCTTTCTGACAGATGCAGCATAACTTAATGAATGTTTTTCCTGTTACGGGTCATTCATCCGAGTCCTGCCCCGACGTACCTTGCGCTCGGCTCACGATTTCATTCCGTCTGGGTTCGATTCTTTTGACCACTTGAATAGTAGGGATTCAATTTCCTATACTTAGATGATCCCAAAGTTTCCTCTTAAAACTGGCCTAGTTGTTCTTATGGGCTCAGCAACATAGTCATTTAACAAGAGTGTGTTTCAAGCCAACGGGTCGTCCACAGATAAAAGTAATATGCAGACGAAATCTGCATATTACTGAAATTTAAGTAATATGCAGACGAAATCTGCATATTTCTTAAATTTCTTGTTTTACTAATAAAAAAACAGAAGTAATATTCTAGGTTTGTCGGATTTCCACAATGTCTTTTTCAGTAAGTTGCACATTTTAATTCGTATTTATTTGATTTTAATTTCAAATTAATTAAATTAATTTTTGTTTGTGCCAGTGGTTTATATGCCTGGAATGCAACAGTGAAGTGCAGCCAGCAGGCGTGGGCCTAGCATTATACTCTGTGATTTATCTGCCAGAAATAAAAACACATTTTAAAGACAAAATATTTATTTAAGTTTATGTCCCCCACTTGATGAGCATGCACGATCCCAAGAAAAGTGCACCGTATTTGAAAACATGAGCGATAAAACATACAACCCCAAACAGTCATCAAAACGCAAGTTTAGTTTTTCTTTAATTTTTAGTGTTTTATTTGAATTTTATTATTATATATATAATGGCCCCTATCTTCATTTGGCAAGAAACATGCCTTGAATAATGCACATTTACCCATCCGATGACGACACAACGTAATTTTGAATCACGGTCAGATGATGGGGCGAAACCTGATCCAGCACCCCACTCATCCCTTTAAAATTCAGGAAACCATTTGGAAGAACAGGTTTAAGAGTCCACTACAACTAATTAATTGGTTGGGTTAACTATAATGGGTTGGTTGGTTTTATGGCACAGGGGAATGTTCAAACATGCTGAGGTGCAATGAGAGTGTAGAATAGTAACAGCTTCCCCAAAATATTGTTTCAATCAATATGCAAACAACTTTTATTTGTCGAAAAAAAGAATGCCACATATCAAGCAATAAAAATGAGTTTCCCTCTTTTCGAACTCAAAAATAATCCAAACCTAACAGTTCGAAGTTTTCGATTTGATATCAAACACGTCTTTTCATTTCTCATAAAAATAAATTGTCATACTCTGAGTGCCAGCATCAAAAAGTACAATGAATTATTTTCAATTCGATGCTTGATACTCGTTTCCAACTGATTCGACCGAAACTTTTCTTATGTCATTTCAACAAAATTTCTAAATTCACGCCCGTATGAGTGAACAGCATAAGAATAATTTGAAAATCTCCAAAATCAATCCTCTTTTTTGTTTCGGTCCCCCACAACGCTGCCCTTGACTCTGAAAATCTCATCAAATGACTAAAAGGGAAATTGAACTACATAATACTTTTATTAAAATGGATATTCTGTGTCAATTTCGCCAAACTTTGCCTGCGTAAAATTATGAGTAATAATCATATTTACATTGCAATCATTTAAATCTATTTTCAAAATACCGTAGTCTTACCTTAAATGGGAACTTTAGTTGGACGCAAAAAAGCCAGTGAAGGAAAACCGAAAAAATTAGTATTTACTCGAGACAAGTTGGGCTTAGTTTACTGTTTCTAAAAAGTAAAATCACTTATTATTTTCCCAAATAAACATCAAGCAAATGTAATCAAAAACGCTCCAGAGAGTGTTGCCAATTTGCGAAGTGTAATCAAAAATGTTTCTGCAGATGTTGCCAATAAGTGCATACAAAACTAATTACTTATTTTTTAGAACACTTTACATAATCGGTATGAAGGTTCCTGGTTCGAATCCGGGTCCGGGCATGGATGTTTGTTAACGTATGGTGTAGAGGCGGCTGGTGCACCTTAAATCTGTCGTGGCCGAAAGTCCTCACATTGGTTTGGCGTGGAAGTTTGGAGAGTAGGGTGCCAGCTCAGGTGTTGCTTCGTCATCTGACCGTGGTTCAAAATTACGGGGTGTTGTCCTCGGATCTTTCCCTTCAGGGACTGATCCAGGACCGTCGTCAATAGCACGTTGTGTTGCTCTAGTACGACGTTAACTAGAATTACCATCCCCATAATCGGTAGATAGGAATTTTAATTAGCGTCTACTGGAACCACGGAACGGGCAAGTGACATTGGTCCGGAATCAATCCCCAAGTGAAAGTTCCGAGGACAGCACGTAATTTTGAACCACAGTCAGATGACGAGGCAAGACCTGAGCTCGCACTCCACTCTCCAAACTTCCACACCACACCAACGTGAAGACATTTGCGGTCACAACAGATTTAACGTGCACCGACCCCCTTTTTACAGGACGGTGTTTGTTGGATTCGAACTCGCAACCCTAAGGTTGCTAATCCGTTACTCATCCATCCGGGTCACCACAACCCCGTTCAATAATCGGAACCACGGCAGTGGTGGATTTCAGGAGAGGCGATCGCCCCTCACAAACGCCTGACAACCACCGACGTTTCTTCAAATAAATTATACAATTTAAAAAAATCATTAGGGGAAAGACTTTAGCTTTGCTCTCCCTTCCTCCCTCAGTGTATACACTGCAACGTTTCTGGTCTTTAATTGGAGATTAGACTGGTTACAGCACAGTAAATTTTATTTAAAAGATAAATTGGAAAGTTATTTACAAGTTAAGATTCATTAAAGAGTACGAGGACACAGCATTATGATGAATCGAAACTGCCACGGAGCCATAAGGCTCGTTTACCCGAATTCAGCACCCAAAGCAAAAGCTAATTTATTCATTGCACACTTCAGAATTCATTTTTGCCCTAGTCTCTCAAGTCTTAAACGCAACATGTGTTTAAGATCAACATATGTTTTTACAAACCGAATGTTTGGACCTCAAGAAAGCTCGGATGCTGTCTCTGATGCATAAAGGTCTTAGAAATGAAAGAAAAATCCCACGTACTGTTGGACGCTAAGTTCATAGATCAAATGCTCCTGCCATAACTCCTGAAAATTATTATAGAAAGAATAAATGTTTACTTGCCTTTTTAAACTCCGTCCAAGAAGACTTAAATGACCGATTCGCACAGGAATATCCGGATGTGTTATATTTGCAAGATTTAGTGCCATCGACTCTTGGCGAAAATTAAAACGGACGAAGAGTCACTCCTCGCATCTTGGACAGAGCTAAGCAAGAAGTATCACAGAATAGCGGAATTGGGAGAAGAAATTAGCAGTACACACTTCAAGTTGAAGTGATTAACTGTAGAACGAAATCGATACGAGAAAATACCAATACCGGCAACGTACCCGTCTGTTTTAAGGCACTACATAACTGTGATCCTGCAGTGTTCCATGAGATATACGTATTATTGAAAGTTCTTGTAACGTTACCAATTACTGTAGCAACCGCCATGCGTAGCTTATCTGCACTAATACGATTGAAGACATGGCTTTGAAACACAATTAAAGAAGATCCACTATAGTGGAGTAGTAGTACATGTAACAAAGTCAAATCCACTATAGTGGATTTGGCTTTGTTACATGTACATTTTGATATTGCAATTCCGCCAGTAACAATTTTAGATCGATTTGCCAAGGAAAAAGCAAGAAAACTTGAATTGATATCATAATGATAGCCATATTTAGTGAAGTCTTAGATAGTCTTAATATATAAATGTGTTTCTTTAGTTCATATTCAGCACTAACCTTTTCACGTGGAAATTCCTTACCTGTGAATACTTTTGTGTTTAATACAGAATGTAATTTAGTTTCCTGTTTCGACTCCAACAATAAGTTTTATTCCCTATATTATTTTTCTAATCTTTCTTGTTTTGATTCAGTCTCAAAAATGATAGACATACACATAAGCTGCAAAGAACTTCTGTGAACTTATGAATTTGTTTTAGTTATTTCAAAAATGTCAAACATCCGTGCATAGGAATCCGTTAAAAAAATCCTAAGTGAACAAACCTCGGAGCACATTTTGATCTACGGATCGTCCCTCCCAAACAAGGGGCCAAAATCCGCGACTGAACCACGGAGACGCAAGATGTGTTACTTCTCTGTGATCGAAACTTTCGGCTAACAGTTGTAGATTTTTATGGAGCACCTAAATATCCGATTTCGAAGGTTTACTGCATTTCAACTGGTAAGAGGAAAATTGGGACGAGGTAGACCAGTTCCTCAAGTAACGGACAATAACAACCAGAGGGTTTTTCGAATCCAAACAAAAACCGTCGTGTACAAACAGGGCCGGTCCGTGGGAAATTTACTGTAGATGCAAGATGACGATTTCATGCACGTGCATTTCAAAGATTCGCCGTATTGTTTCCCTTTCCCCTTAAAATAGCTTATACTGTTAAATTAATTTATTTCTTTGCAAAAATGCGAACTTGATATCGACGCATTTTTTTCTGTTAGGACTTCACAAGCTAATGCATTTTGTGACATTAAACACGACCATTGTACATACAAATAGTGATTGGTTTACAAAAAAAAAGTCAATGGTACTTCATTTCGAAATAATTTAATACAGTAAATACAACATTATATTTACATTTTGCATAATATGTAGTCACGGGAAAAAGTAAGAATCACCTTTCTTTCGAGCACTTTTCATACTAGTGCAAATTCCAAAGGTATCAAGGGAATAACGTCCTGTTCAAATTAAAATCCAAAACAGCTACAAAATAAGGGGACGTATTCTTATAAAATTTTGCACAAACAACGAAATTTTTAAGGGAAACACTATGTTTCGATGCCATAATCAGATTCTGCATCGTTAAATTACCTATTTAGAAAATTTCACGACTTTATTATCTATATATCTAGATATAATCAATGCTAAATTTAGTTTCAATTTTAGAGATCACCTCCACATAGAAAAAGGCTATTCGTAGATCGAAAAAAATTGAAATTTTGTTGGGGGATGATATCCATATTAAATTAGAGGCAGGGGAGGGATTGTGGTCCTTGATATCATTTCATATTTTAGGGGAGGGAGGGGTCTTAACATCACGAAAAATTGATACGATATATATATATGAATGGTCCCTAAAGTTAATCTTTTTTGTGTATGTGTGCCGGCGACAGTGCCATATATAGGTTTCTGGTGCCTTTGGTAAAGGTAGGACTTGGCGGCCCCATGTCAAAATTTATACAGGCAGAACCAGGACTATAATTAAAAAGTGTAACTGAATATACTACTTGATTTATAATTTTAAAAAATTACGAAAAAAAACTACATGAAAGTTGTAAAATCTAAAGCCTATAACTTTACTTTTTTGCTTTACGCGAGGCAAATTCTATGATTGTGTCGTAAAAACCCATATTTTCTGCCCTCTTTTGTAAAATGGATGAAATAGCAAGGTTTGTCAAACGTTCTTTCCCCGTTCACCCCCCACCCCCGCCTTACCCTAAAAAGGGATGTGTTTATTTGTATGTATGTATGTTTGTTTGTTCTATGGCACTTATCTCAATAGGCTTCATTCTAGATCCTTCTTCCTTAAAATCTCTTTGGAGTAATTTCCACTCATCCAGTAGTAAGTCTGTCGTGACATTCCATAGCATTGTCTATGCAATGGGACAACTTGCAACTAATACTTGTCGAACACTCTCGCCACTGGGTCTCTCAAGAGTACCAAGACAGGATAAACTTTTAATTAGAGATGAACTGAAGGAGGACTTCTTCAAAATATATTTAACACTGTCTGATGAACTGAATGGCAGCCTGCGAGTCTGGCAGTAATACATTCTTAAATCTACACATGTGGCAAGTTAGCTGTTTAAGTGCGATGCAGATCGCCTCGACCTCACCGTCAAAGGCAGTACCATACTCACCAAAAGGTGCATAGAAAGAAAATAATTTCGAGAAAACACCGGCTCCAACTTTCCCATGTCTTAAAAACTGTGATCCATCCGTATAGACATGCAACCATTCACTTTCAGGATATCTAGTCTCAATAGTCTCCAAGGATATACATTTAAGTACTTCCGGTGAAGTAACCTTTTTTGTTATGAATTGTGTCAATTTCAAATTTGTCTCGAAAACCATTAGTTCCATGGGATTTCTGGGTTTCGCCAGCAGTTGTACTTCATTGTGGAATTCAAAGATTCCTCTATGGGCCACAACCCTATGAAGAAATCCATCCTGGGTCTTGAGGTTTCTATTTTCGAGTTGATAATCCCTCCAAAAAGTATCTTCTTTTTCATAAAGTATAGAAGCTTTCTCTTGTATAATATTTTGAATAGGTTTGTTTTTTTAGCATTGTATCAATCAGGGTGTCAAGATTTAAATCAACGATTCAAATCATGATTTTAATCAAATGATTTTTAAAAAATCACTGATTTAAATCACAACTAATCTTACATTTTTATAACTAAGTAAATACACCCTAGAAAAATCACAGAAGTGGTCAAATGCTTTTATTTTTCTGCACTCATGGTGATTTCAGCACTAATGGCTACACAATTACTGCATATGATAAAAGATTGCAAAAGCCAGTTGTAACTTATTAGAATGTACAATATACTGTAAATAGTAATGCAAACACACATGACATAAATCTAAATGCCAGGAAGAGTAATGTATAAACATTCCTGATTAACAGAACTCATAATATAAACACTTAAAGGAAGTATACAACAGTTTGATTCAAAATTATAAACTAAAGGGGTGAGTGATTTTTTTTGCTTTAAAAAAACACAAATGGGAAGTAAAGTTTTTGAGGCAGTTGTCAGTTAGCTCAGGGGTTCCCAAAGTGTGTGCGCGGCATCCTGGGGTGCCACGTAGAGAGATGAGAGGTGCTGCGAAGCGTCCATAAACTCCAATCTAAGCTATTTCTAAGCAACAGAAAAAAGGGGTTAATGTCACTCATCAAA
The DNA here is from genome assembly GCA_947359465.1 of Metellina segmentata. Taxonomy (NCBI): domain Eukaryota; kingdom Metazoa; phylum Arthropoda; class Arachnida; order Araneae; family Tetragnathidae; genus Metellina; species Metellina segmentata. The sequence goes on along the minus strand of OX375882.1, from coordinate 116,093,668 downwards.
AATCGGTTCACTCCCCAACCAAGAGCATGATGAAGGTAATTTTATTTATATTTTCACCGACCTATGTTTTCTTATTAAGTAAAATTAAAGTGTTTGTGTGTGAATTTTAAATACTAGTGTAGCAATGATGGGTATGCTGACACGGCTAGCTAACACTTAAATTGAATTTATTTACATACCCATACACTACAGAAATTACAAGACTTTCACGAACATAAAATATAAGGAACAGGGACATTTTTAGTATCACATACTACAGCCTAGCTGCTGCTTGCTCCAGGGTTGGAGTTACACTGTGTAAGTTTTTGTCAGTCCGCTAGGGGGCGTTGTTGGTTCCGTTACAGACTCCCCCTCTGGCTCTGATGACGTCCCGACGATGAGCCAGGATTATTTTTTTTTTCTAGGGCGACCCCTTCTTCTTATGGGAGCTACATGCCCAGTGTCTCTCTTTACTTGGGGTTCATAGTAAGTTTTTAATGCTGACACATGATAAGTTCCAAGAGTTTGGTCTGGACTGGCCGGGTCGGCAATATCATATGTTGTCGGCGATCGATTTGTGAGAACTACATATGGTCCTTCTCTTTTGGGCATTAATTTTCGAGTTCTTTTATTTTTGCTGATGGGATGAGAGAGAGAATAGTAACCCAAACTTGATCACCAGGTTTGAAGTATATCGGTCGTCTACGACGATCAAAATTTTCTTTTCGTTTGTCTTGTTTATATTCAACTCTATCTTTTATCTGGGTGGTTAGACGAGCAAATCTTTTGAGATACGGTGTTATCTCGGGAATGAAGTTGTCGTTATCAATAACTCCTCTTATGTCATGAACCACATCGTCCGTTGTTCTCAGCTCTCTGCCAAACTGTAGGTATGCAGCAGTGTGACCGGTGGTGTCACAAGTAGAAGTATTCATCGCAAATCGGATCAAAGGAAGCTTGTCTTCCCAGGCAGTATGTTCTTCTCCAACTAAAATTGCAAGGCGGGGCTTCAAGTCCCGGTTTTTGCGTTCTGATGGATTGGCTTGTGGATGATAGACTGGTATGAGATCTTGTGTGATACCTAACAGGTGACACGTCTGTTGCATGACAGCGTTCACAAATTGCGGTCCGTTATCGCTAATTAACCTTCGAGGTAGACCATAGCGTAAATAAACTTCTTCGAGTAGTGTTTTAGCACAGTTAGCTGATGTGGCTTCATTAAGGGCAAACAATTCAACCCACTTAGTATTTGTGTCTTCCACGATGAAAATCCATCTTTTTCCAGATGATGTCTCTGGTAGGGGACCAAAGAGATCGATTGCAAGAACTTCAAATCTCTGTGCATAAACTGGGGTTCTAAGCAGTCCAGCAGGTTTCTGGTTCGTTGGCTTATATCGATTGCATTCTGCACAGGTTTTGATATAATCAGAAATGTATTTCCTCATGCCTGTGAAAAAGTATCTGGAAGCAATCTTGTTGTAGGTGCCCTCCACACCATAATGACCGGCTGTAGGAGCGTCATGGTGCTCCTGCAGAACTCTCTGGCGTTCTTGAATGGGGACTACGAGTTGAGCATCGTCTGACTCAGTTTCAGGTGAGTAGCGATACAAGACATCCTCATTCATAATGTATCCTCGGCTGATGTAGTTGGCAAATTTTTCGTCTTTATCATTACTCTCAAGGGAGTTAATAATTTTCTTTAGATCTGTATCTGCCAGCTGTTCTTTTCGAATATCACTAGACTTTCTTGTGAGTATATTGATAGATACGGCTTGCATCTCACAGTTTGTATCTTCATGTGAATATGTCAGTCTCGACAGCATATCAGCGACCACATTAGCTCTTCCTGGCGTATATTCGATTTTCAGATTAAACGATTGGATCTTCAGAGCCCATCTTGCTAAACGTCCTGAGGGTGACTTAATGCTCAAAAGCCATTTAAGAGGTTGATGGTCTGAAGCAATGATAATTTCTTGATTCTCGATGTAACCTCGGAACTTTTCTAAGGCCCAAACTACTGCCAAAGCTTCCCGCTCAGTAGTCGAATAATTGCGTTCTGCTGGGATCAACAGACGACTAGCGTATTCAATCACATGTTCTTCTGGACCATTTCCTTGGAGAAGGACTGCGCCAAGGGCGTAGTTACTCGCATCTGTGCGAATTATGAAAGGCTTACATCCATCAGGTTGCTTTAACACAGGGGCTGTTGTCAAGCGTTCTTTTAGGGTTTCGAAAGCTTCTTGCTGTTCAAGACCCCACGACCAATCGACTCTTTTCTTAGTTAAATTGCTAAGAGGTCGTGCTATGTCTGCAAAGTTCGGAACATATCTTCTGAACCATGAGCAGGTCTGTAAGAAAGACAGAAGTTCTTTCACATTAGTTGGAACTGGAATTCTTTGGATAGAAGCGATTTTCTCTTGATCGGCTTCAATTCCATCTCTTGTTATCCAGAAACCCAAGTACTTAACACGATCACAGGAAAAATGGCATTTCTCTCTATTTGTGTGTGTGTGTGTGCATGAAGTTTAAAAAGAGAAAGTCTCTCAAAAACAGTCTTTAGATCTTTTAAATGTTTGTCAAAAGTCTCTGATAAGATGACTATGTCATCCAAATATGAGAGTGCAAAAACATCTTTCAGGCCACTTCGGAATTTATCTATCAGGCGTTGAAAAGTGGCAGGTGCGTTACGCAGACCAAAAGGCATGCGTAGATAACGGTAAGTTCCGAAAGGACAAATAAAGGCAGTTTTGTCCAAATCGTTTTCATCCACTTGCACCTGATGATATCCTGATTGTAGATCTATAGTTGACATGTATGATGTCGGTGTAGCTTCGTTTAAAAGATCGTCCATCCTAGGTAATGGATAAGTGTCCGGTTTCGTAACGGCGTTGAGGCCTCTGTAGTCAACACATAATCTTACTTTCCCGTTTGGTTTAGCGACGAGCACTACCGGAGCAGCATATGGGGATTCACATTCTTCTATTATGTTCTTTGCCAAAAGTTCATCAATTTGTTCTTTCAGTATTTCTTTCTTGGCCGGTGACATACGATACGGTGGAACAGATATAGGATGATGATTCATAGTAACTATTCTGTGCTTCATGAAAGGAGTAGGTTCTCCCCCTGGTTCAAAGCAGCGTTTGTACTCTTGAAGTAAGCAGTTTAATTCTACACTTTGCATCTGGGTCAGATGTCTTCCTTCATCACTTCTCAAGTGGACAATAGTAGTAGTCTCAGGCACAATCGTTGATTTAAAAGTTTTCGGCGCATCCTTTAATTCAGTAGGCTTTACATAGAAGAAATATTGTCTATGGGGATCTTCACTAAAATGTCAGGTTCCATTTTGAACGTTGAGAACAATACCGGCTGCATGGAGAAAGTCTTTCCCTAACAGCGTGCTATTCCCTTTTGCTTCAGGGAGAACAAGAAGTTCTGTTGACACAATTTTACCTTCTATACACAAGTTGATAACCGTTTTAAGAGCAACCATGGATGGAGTTTTCCATCAGCAAGAGTCAGTGAAATCTTTTTGTCCTCGAAAGCAATTCCATTCTTTCGTAGAAAGTTATACAGCTTTTCTCCTGCAATAGAGTGTGAGGCACCAGTATCGGCACACACAGCAATTCTCTCATCAAAAAGTTCAAAGATAATCAAGCTTGAAAGATCTTTAGTTGTATTACTTGTGAACAAGTTCATACAGTTGACAGTAGTTTCTTCAACTTTAGATTTTGTACAAGTAAGACATTTAGATATTACAACTCCTGGTGTTCCGCATCCAAAACATCGAATTGGGGGTCTTCCTTCTGATCTAGGAGTAGAATTTCGAGGTATCGAAACTCTTGAAAATTGACTTTGCGTATGTTCGTGTCTATTAACCACAGGACGGAATCTTCTATCTGTAGAGGCTGTTTTATTTTCGTCTCTACAATATGTTTTCTTTTGAGTCTGCACCACATGTTTCTTCACTCCTTGACGGATATTCTCATAAGTATCCAGTTTTTCAGCTAACTCTAGAGGGTTGGCCCAATCTGTCCACAAATCAATGAAGTGATCTTTGATGTCTGGTGGAGTCCTTTTCTTAATTTGATCAGTAATTAATAAACTTTTGAGTTGATCAAAGGTGGTGACATTCATTTCCTTTGTCCAACCTTCAAAATAAGAAGCCAGTTCGAAAAAGTAGTCCCTCCATGTCGTATCAGGATTCTTCCTATGTTGGGAAAATAACTGTCGAAACTTATCAGCAGTGACCCTAAATCTCTTGAGAAGCATTTCTTTCACCTTTTGGTAATTTTGAGCCTCCTGTTCATCTTCTCTAGCAAGTAACTGCGCTATTTCAGCTGGTAAGGAACCAATGAGATATGGTATCCATGATGACTCTGGAAGATTCATAAACTTCAATTGACGTTCGAAAATAATTAAAAACAGTCCTATTTCATCTTCTTTTGGATTAAACTTAGGGATAATCCGACTGAGTTCATATTTCGGGTACTCTGAGCCATGAGTAGAAACAACTGAATTGGAAACCTTTTGAGCTTCAAGCTGGAGTTTTAGCTTTTCGAGTTCATACTTGCGCTCGTTCTCAATTCGGACCTGTTCTTCTGCTTGTGCTTTAAGTAATTTTTCCTCCTCATCCTTCTTTTCAGCCTTCAACTTGTCTTCCTCGACAGCATTCTCCGCTTTTAGTCGATCTTCAATTATAACTTCGAGCATATTCTTTACGAGCTCTTTTTCGTAATTTTCACTTTTAATTATAAGTTCTCGAAGTTTGATAACTTTTAAGCTGTCCGACACAGCCAGACCAAGCTCCGATGCAAGAGTTCGGAGGTCTTCTTTCCTTCCTTTCCCTAGGAACGCCATATTGTCCAAAACCCCTAACTATTGTTTAGGTTGGAATTTTTTTTTTTTTTTAGAAGAGAGTCCTAAATCTAGAGTCCTAAGTTTAAAGTTCAATAGTCCTAAACTTAATACCTTTAAATGCAAAACGTTTAGAATATATTAATGTTCATTCCGTTTTGATAGTTAACTAAAGTTATATGCAAATATTCTTGAATTCTCAGAACCATTATCAAAATACAAATAAAACATTTCCCAAACACTTTAAAAAATTCACTTAGCTAAAGTATGAAAAATAGCAAAAGTATGAAATATATTCAGAAACACTTGTATACAAATACTTGCATTAACACTAATTATAAATCATGAATTCATCATCACACTTTAATAACTTGATCTAAACTACCATTCATTACAAAAATAATAATTCAATAAAGGCAATACTTTAAATATCAACTTCTTTTGAAATAAAATATCTCCCTAAATTCAGAAAGTGATATTTCTTTTGTGTGTTATCTTTATTGAAACACACTAAATTTTTTTTTTTCACTCGTTGAAGAATGACAATGCAGTAAATATAAAATACAGATCATGAAAAAAAAAAAACATAGATACAAAATCTTTTTTCTTTTTCTTTCAATGCAACGCGCCTAATAAGAAAAGTAAAAACAACTGGCGCCGTAGACGTCGATTATGATTTTCTTTAGGCGGGAGATTTTAGAGTTCAAGGTCGTTCAACTACTAGTTATCGATACATTATTTCTGCACATTACACACATTCTACAGCATTAATATTCATAATAAATCGTTAATTATCCAACTATTTAAATACATACATACAGTTAAAGAGTTTTAAGCTTTCTGAAACACTTAAATCAGGATTGATTTGCAAGTTTAAGTAGTCAGACGAACAACTGAACATTAAAACGAAATCAATTTCTCATTACAATACATACAAAATAAAGGAATTTCTTCTGAGTTAAAAATTACTATTTCTACAGTACAACTTTGAAAAACCTTCTTTATAAATGACTTTTTGCCTAGGTTTAGACGACATAAAGTATAAAAATACTTATCTATCCGATGGATATCGGGATCGGGCCCACAGTTGGGTAGCCATTTCTCTGTAGCAATGATGTATGCTGACACGGCTAGCTAACACTTAAATTGAATTTATTTACGTACCCATACACTACAGAAATTACAAGACTTTCACGAACATAAAATATAAGGAACAGGGACATTTTTAGTATCACATACTACAGCCTAGCTGCTGCTTGCTCCAGGGTTGGAGTTACACTGTGTAAGTTTTTTGTCAGTCCGCTAGGGGGCGTTGTTGGTTCCGTTACACTAGTTGTATTATGTTCTTACTTCTCTAATTTCTTTTTCAAAGTGCTACAAATATGAAATATGTATATATATGTAATAATATACCAGATAAATGTTACATGACGACGAGGGTGCCGTGAGAGAATTATAATTCTCTTAAGGGTGCCACCACTTGGATAAGTTTGGGAACCTCTGTGTTAGCTTATTCTTGTGGTTTGCAATAGAGATTAAAGAGTAGAAATATACATTTTCACACACAGCCATTAGAATGTTAGCAGGGAAAAAGAAAGATCCAATATGAATTAAAACTAAGTGAAAATCCATTTATTATTGCTGCTCGACAGTTTTACTATCAGAATTTACTACAGTCTGATTACTTCTGTCCTCTATTCTACTTCTCTGATTATAGTTTAGGTCTGTCACTTACACTTACTGATAAATTTGTTAACATAATGATGTAATTTTTTCAAGAAAAACTAGGTATAATGTCAACTTGTGTTTTAAAGTTAAATAAATGTTGATTTACCATGTCACAAATTCTGATTGTTTACTTAAAATAAATATTGGTTTACATGTCATATCACAAACTCAATTTTTTATTTAACAAATTTATATATATTTATTATATAAACAGTGTATAGCGCCTGCAAAAATTTAAATAAAAAAATCTGATTTAAATCAAAATAATCCGATTTAAATAAAAAAAAACGATTGATTTTTTTTAATCATGATTTTTTTACACCCTGGTATCAATAGGCGTGGATTTCACTGCCCTTGTGATAAGCCTTAATTCTTGGTTCTGTAGAGTTTCTAGTTTTTTAAGCAAGGAATTTGAAATAGTAATAAGTAGTTCACAACAGTATATCAGCCAGCTGTATCAAAGGTTTTATTAGTATTGAGAGTGGAGAGGGTACTACCCGACACGGCTCCCGCCAAGCGTTTCAATATATTCAATCTTTTGAATTGAAAAAACTCTTTCAAGTGCTGCATTAGTTCCAGGGTAGCACAATGTAAATTCAACAAGAATAACTAAATTTTCATATGGAATGTGTTCATTTTTGAAATGGTTAAATACACTCATTGCCGTAAAAATTTTCGCACCAAGAAATAATTGTGGGATCGTAACGAAACGTGGCATGAAGGTACATGTCGGCCAGATCTGCAAATGATTAGAAATGCAGCGTGATTGCGCATTGCGTAATGCCACTAGAGGGCGTTGAACTTCGTTCTCCTTGGAGTATAAAACAGGTAAGCAGAGATTGTTTGGGTCATCATTATCCACTAGAAGCATTCGGTTTACGATATCAATCAAGTACTACTCGAAACCTGGTGAACCTCCTTACTATACTCATCAATAGAGTTTGAGTCGTACAGCTACTCTGGCGGCAAAGGCCCACGACGTATCGTAGTAGCTAACTTTCTTAAGCCAACGTATAACCATCCAGCCACGTTCTTTCAAAGGTCTTTTTCAAGACCATGTGAGCACGCAAAACGCCATAATGGCAAAAGCCAATACGGTCAGTATGGATACTAAAAGCCAAGACCCAGAAACTTTTCTCGAATCACTTCACAAACCCAATCCGACGGAACTCGCATACCTCTCCAAGAACCTACAAAACAAAATAAGGAATACCGAAGCTGGCATCAAGGCTCTGGAACCTGCTCTGCAGATCGCTCGATTCTCCACGGACCGCTATCGATTCCTGGATACCATGGTCGCAAAGGACAACGAACAACTGGCCATTCTTGAAGGTCAGTGGACGATTATTTGTGCATTTGCTAACCCCCCAATCCTGACCCAACTAAAACTAAAAGAATTCGCGCGGAGGACCATACCAGTCCTCAAAAGAAAATTCCTAGAATCGATGCATCGGGATTTCAATCCCCCACCAAGCAACTCACCGCAACCAAGACTCAGATCAACCCACTGCTAGCTCCCACCCCAAAAAATAACAAATCTCACTGAAGAAAACATAGATATCTACTCCACCCCAACTAAAATTGCCCCAATTATGAATAAACTTGTTAACAACCTCCCCATCCTCATAGCTACCCTAAGGGAAAAATTCGGAAAAGATATAAAGAGCAAACTTTCAGGTGAATATGTCAAAATATTCACCAACACCCCAGATCAACATAGAGGAGTCACTAGTCACCTTAGAGAAATAGAAGGATTCGTCATCACCCCTTCATTTGCTAAACCCATAAAAGTAGCAATCAAAGGACTACCCAGAGACACCCCAATATCTAACATTCAAAACGAGCTCTTAGAACTTGAATACCCTGTCAGAAAAGTCGTCCAACTGACGCAAACCAGAACCAAGCAACCCCTCCCAATATTCATGGTCGAGCTAGATAAATCTGACAACACCATGGATATCTACAAACTAAACGAGCTTCAATGCATCAACATAAACGTCGAATCCTATCAACGCAACTCTGGTCCTGGACAATGCTACAGATGTAACAACTTTGGACACAGCTCAAACAACTGCTTATTTAAACCCAGATGCGGTCAAGCGCATATCACATCAGAATGCACACTCCCCAAATCCGATAATCCAAAATGCATTAACTGCAGCCAAGACAAGACGGGCATGTTGCCTCATGGAGAGGATGCCCAAACTACCCCTCCCGTAAACCCTCAAACCCTATCAAGCAAACAAATAATACCAAAATAATTTATCGAAACACCTTCAACTCTAATCGCACTACAGGAAACGTATCCTATGCACAAGCTACAAACCTCACCCCTAATCCTAAACCAATCACTAGAAATATCCTAAACTCCAAACCAATCACTGATTGGAGTGTGCATGATCACACCACTTCTGCTACTGAAGCAGCTTCTCTTAATTCCGAGGTCAAGGATCCCGCTCACCCTCCACCACAACCACGGAAATTCCGCCCTCCTCCACTTTTTGTTACCCCACGTAAAGACTGGCCGCAACTTCTCTCTTTCGTTCGGAGAGTTGCACCCTCCATTAAATCTACTCTTTCTGGTGAATTCCTTAGAATCAACGTGGACACTGAAGAGGAATATCGCGAAATTTCTCCAGCAAAACGTTGAATACAAAGGCTATCAACTTAATAATGAAAAACCCGTCAAAGTGGTTATCCGCGGTCTTCCTGCAGATACCCACATTGACACCATTAAAGATTGGAATTATTGCCGATCTGGAATTCGAAGTCCTCAAAATCACTCAACTTACGAAATTCAAAACTAAAGCCCACATGCCCCTTTTCTATCTTCAGCTTGCCCACACGGACAAAACTGAAGAAATTTATAACATTACTGAACTTTTTGGCACTGAAGTCAAAATAGAAACATATCCCGGCCGCAGTGGCACTTTCAGAAAACTGCACCCTCCCCCGAAAATCTGTTCGCTGTTCTGGCGCCCACATTGCACAAAAATGCCCTTTTCCTCTTTCTGAACCACTTAAATGCAGCAACTGTGTTGGAGATCACGCCGCAAATTACCGCAGATGTCCTAAATTTCCGAAATCACGTAACAACCCAGAAGCTACTAATCCTGTAGCTCCGCCCACCAACCCGAAACGCGAACGTTTTCGTTCCGCCAATCGGAAAGGTACTCACTCGTGATCCTTTACCTCAAAACCAAATCAGTTATGCACGAGCTGATCAACCTTCCAACAACCCAAACTCGAGCTCCCCCAACAATCAACCAAATTTCAATAATGATTTCTCCTGTGCTGACACACTTATGGCTGTTCTCAGCATGTCTCAGCACGAAAACTACAATATCTCTACTATGCTTCATGCATTTGAAAACGCCTTGCCCGAACTTTGCGAAGCCACTTTCGGCGTCGACAGAGCCTTCATTATCTTTAAACACTACTGCTACGCCTCTGGCGTAATCACCCCTCAATAATCAGTATTTCTTTCACGGCAGTAGTATACGGGCCCACATAGTAGGCGGAAGTGAAGTCATCAAAAGGGGCGTTGACACGTGACGTCACAGCATGACGCCATCACAACCGGAAGTGACGTATTGACCGGTGAGTTGAGTTGAGGAGTAAAGGTCCTGCTGTTGTACAAAAACATTAGAGTGGAGTTGAGATGTTGGCTTCGGTTTAAATTTTTTTTAAGTTTATCTGCTGTTGAATGGCAACAGGGTAGTTTATTTAATTGGGAATGGCAACACTTGGTATGTTTACGTTTGTTTACAGGTATAGGGGTCCTGCTGCGGCATAAAAACATTAGAGTCGAGTGGAATTAAGTTCTTAGTTTCGGTTTCAATTTTAAATACAGGAGTTGAGTTGTTTTATTTTTTTGAATTTATTAATTACATGGAAGATTCTTTCTTGATGAGTGGCAACACAAAATGTGACGTCATTGCAGTGTTTATATTTGGACTGATTCTTTTCTGAGATTTCAAAGTTGAGATTTTCTTGTTACTCGTAGCGCCATCTATTGGCCTTTACTTGAATGAAAAGAACACAAACAATCGTTAGAAATTGAATTAATTAAAAATTAGGCGGTATTTTGGTGGGGTTTGAACTTAGTACAAAAGTACTCGCGTCCGAGGGTTAATTCAGTGATTATAACCGTTCGGCCGCGAATACCTGCTCAGGTACAGAGATTTAATTATGTGAATGAAATCTTTCTTTGGAAAAATGGTAACTGTGTGATGTCATACTACTTGCCTGAACTTGTTTGATCATGTCTGGACATGTTTAAGCATGTATCAACGATAGTTGTCTTGTTTGGACACGATAGCGGTCATAAATTTTTTTTTTATTGAAGTAAAGCGTGATCATTTTACTTCATGTTAACCGGTGGTAGAGTTGAGTTACTTTCAAGCTGAATGGTGTTTTGCTATTGGTTGTTGATAAGATGTGGGCACCTCCCTGATCATTAAAGCTTCTGTAATTGGTGGAGTACTCTTAGTTGGAATTTAGTAGCAACGATACTTTTTTTTAGGGATGTTGTTTTACTGATCGTGTCAATACTCTACTGTCTAAGTACATTTTCTTACCTGACTCCTTAAAGCCTAGCTCTTAGCAGATCTTTTATAACGTGTGTTAAAAATGGATTACCCAAAGTCTCAACAAAGTGATGATTCATCTTCAAATATATGCATTTTTTTTGTTAGTATTTTGTTTTCATTGATGTATGCATATTTTGCCTAATAATTTATTTTTATTTTGCAGCTGGAGAACGCCATAATTATTGAGAAGGTTTCTACCCGTAAAAATAAGAAGTACGATTCACAAGAGATGACGTTTCGTGCTAGAGTTAATCAGGAAAATATTCCAGAACACTTGAGTCGAGACCCTCTTCGTGCAACTGCGTAGCTTGTCAGGCGGATATTTGAACGTATCATTCAACGGGCGACGGAAGATTTGAGAGGTCATGACCTGATTAGGGCATACATTCAAGCAGTTGGTTTGGATAAACCCATCTCCACTGAGCTGATGCCAGTTTCAAACTTCACTGTGGAAAAGGTTCTGGCGTCCGTATTAAATGTTTTGCAGTCCAAGGAAGAAATTGCCATGGATTCAGGATTCCATGTCGACGTAATCACAGTGAGATGAGAGTTGGGCGGTGGTGGTGCGAGGAAAATTGTAAACGTTGAAATCGATAGACTACAGAAAAGGTCAGTATTGGCAATCCCTTCTGACGACGAAGGACTGTGTTGTGCCAAGGCAATTGTATATGCTTTGGCCCATCTGGAAGAAAATAAGGCCCTTATCAATTCATTGAAAGATAAAAGAAGGCCTGTACTTTTAAAAAAAGCTAGAGAGTTACATGAAGCCGCAGGTGTACCCCTCGGCCCATGTACATTTCAAGAAATAGCTCTTTTTGAAGAACACCTTGATATTCAAGTGGCCGTTATTTCAGTTCAATGTTTAAATAAAGTAGATTCAAATGTTGCATTTTTTTTTGTTTCAAAAAAAAAAATATACATATATATATATATATATATATTTTCATTGCGATAATTTAATTTTATATTATAAGTTTTTTTTTTTTTGTATTTCAGGATAATCATTAGTTTTTTTTTATTACAAGGCCTATTTTTGGATTTCGTAATGTGTATTTCTTTATTTTAGATTTCCTATAAGGGACCCGATAAACCCCGAAGAGTAAATTTATGGCTTCATGGTGATCACTATGATGTCATAAAGAGCTTGATGGGATTCTACGGCTCCAGCTATTACTGTGAGCGCTGTGAAAAACCATACAGGAACATTCAAGTTCACAGATGTGCGAATGCTTGTCACGTTTGCTTGAGACAATGCTGTGAGAAAGATGGACCTGTAAGGTGTTTCGATTGTAATAGATTATGCCAATCGGAAGCCTGTTACCGCTCTCACAAGGCAAAGCCAGGAAGGCAACAGCTTTCGTTGTGTGATAGAGTAATTGTTTATTTCTAAACTGTATTATTATTTCTTTAGTTGTCATTAGCTAGTTTTATATAGTATTAAAATTTATTTCTTCCTACTTAGATGTACCAATGTAGGGACTGCTGTAGGGTCATACTACGGCGTCATTGCCCAATGGAAAACCATCGTTGCGGTACAGTTAAATGTCCGGCCTGTGGAAAATTTGAAGGAGCCACGGAGCATCGCTGTTTTCTGCCCATCGTGGAGGTCAAGAAATCCTCGGATAAGATCATTTTCTTTGACTTCGAAACAGATCAATCAACGGGGGAACATTTGGTTAACTTTGCGGTGATGCAGTATGCTGATGGCGGTGAAAGAATTTTTGGAGGATACACGGCATGCAGAGAGTTTTGTTCATGGCTTTTCGCAGATGAACACAAGGGGTATACTGTCATTGCCCACAATATGAAAGGGTAAAAAAAAAAATTTATTATTATAAGACTAAAAAAAAAAAAAAATTCTGGTGTTCTACTACATAACTTGATTGTTAATTAAATATACTAATAATTTAAGTTAACCTATCTGTGAATGTATAACATACATGTAACATACATTAAAAAAAGATGTGAAAGTCAGTTTATCACAATATTTTAAGATAACGTATTTGAATATATAACATACATTTTTTTTTAAAGTTTTGATGGTCAGTGAGGGGGCCAAATTGCCCGTTGTCTAAGTCCCGCCTACGTGATTGGGGACTTGGTCGCTGGAAAATTCCTTTGGATTTAAATAGTGGACTGTATGAGGTACTAGAGATAGCTACTAGGTATAACTAAAATTTATTTACAATTAATAAACTATTTATACGAATATTTGGATTGGGGCAATCCCCTTTTCCATACAAGAGGTTGGGAGCACAATAGTGCGTCCGCTGAGTTCGAATGCTATCTAGCGTCTGCCCAAGACGGGATATATTTTGGTGAAGCTATCGCCTCATTGGCGAGCTTGCAGCTCGCCAATTCAACCATAGACACCAGGCTCCAACATCCCGCCCGGCATTGCAATGTTTACATTCAACATGAGATACAAAACACATACTAAAAATGTAACATTAGATAAAAATGAATAGTAAAATATGTACATCACACTGGCACATAAACAACATTAAATTAAAGAAACAAGTGAAATACCAAAAAACCTAAATTTGCAAAATTATTGTGTTGGGTATCCGTAACACATACTTATTACTACATGAATTAAGTTGCATTATTAGGTAACCTATGTTCACAATACCATATGAATATTTCAGTTATCATGAGATATGGGTAAAATACAAATTTTAGAAATACACCTCTTGTAAAGGCCACTTGGTGTTTGTACCTTTACAACTCTCACCCTTTGATCAGGACCTGGTATGACCTCCATAATTCTTCCTAAAACCCATTTACAAGGAGGGAGGTTTTCCTCCTTTACCAAAACTAATGTTCCTATAGTAATATTGTTCTTTTCAATTTGCCACTTCGAGCGCTGTTGAAGGTGGCTTAAATAATCACGATGCCAGCGTTTCCAAATTAATTGAACCATTTTTGTAGTTCTCTTCCACCTAGATAATCTATTATCGGCCTGTGGAACGATATCTGGTTCGACAAAAGCATTTATGGGGCGACCAATAAGAAAATGCCCTGGAGTTAGTGCGTTAAAATCATTACTATCTGAGGACAGAGGCATTATTGGTCTGGAATTTAGAATTCACTCTATTTGAATTGTTACAGCATAAAATTCTTCCCAAGTAAGGGTTGAATTTCCAACTGTCCTTCGCAAATGGTACTTGAATGATTTTACGCCTGCCTCCCACAACCCTCCAAAATTTGGGGCTCTAGGAGGAAGGAATTTCCACTCAATCTCCTCAGAGGATAGGTAATCGGCTAGATTGTCATCAAGATTTCGTACAAGATAGTGTAGACGTTTTAATTCCAAATTGGCTCCTACGAAGTTTTTAGCGTTATCCGAGTATAATTTAGCAACCTTACCCCTTCTAGAGAAAAATCTCTTCAAAGTCGCTATCAATGCTTCGGATGTTAGATCCGAGACAACTTCTAAATGAACTGCCTTTGTTACAAAACAGACAAACATGGCAACATAAACCTTATGTAAAATCCCCTTTCTTGGCCTTTATATTTTATGAGAAATGGACCACAAAAATCTATTCCACTTATATTGAAGGGTGATCCGGGGTTTACTCTATCTGAGGGTAGAACTCCCATGATTTGATCCATAGTAATTGGTTTTTGCCCAAAGCACGTTATACATTCTCGAACAACACTTCAAGCCACATTTCTGCCATTAATGAGCCAAAATTTTTGTCTAACTGAATTGAGCAAAGTTTGAGGTCCTACATGCAAGTTTCTAACATGGAAATATCGCACAATCAATTTGCTCAAAATATGCCTTGCTGGCAAAATTATTGGAAATTTAGTATCATATGGAAGATTTGATTGATCAAGACGTCCACCAACTCTCAAAAGATCGTCCTTATCTAGGAATGGGTTTAAAAATCTTAACTTACTCTTTTTGGAGATGGACAAACCCTTTCGAATCGACTCAATTTCTACGCTGTACTCTTCCCTCTGGACCATGCGACATAAAACTGTCTCAGATTCCCTTAATTCCGACCCTGACAGGGGTCCATCAAATTTTTGTTCAGGTTTCCTGGAATTGTGAATGAATCTGAAAATAAAGCTTACCATACGAATCAATTTCAAATAACTATTAGAGGATTTAAGAATATCGATTAGAAAGCAATTCTCGTTAGTCAAAGTCAATGTACACTGTGGTGAAAGTTCAGTTCCTTGAGATATGCACTGTCATCAGTGCCACGAATATCACCTTCAGAAATAGTTAATTCTTGTTGCAAGAATTCTGGACCATTCCACCACTTCTTGTTTTGAATTATGTCCTTGGCCTCTAATCCACGAGATAATGTCAGCAGGGTTGTTTTCAGAGCTTACATGCCCCCAATGATAGTTAGCTGGATGGTGGCAACACGATTACTCACAAATGTCTTAAGTTGATGCGGTGATTTCTTGAGCCATGCGAGCACTATAGTATAATCACTCCACAAGAATACACGATCAACCTCCATTCGTAACGAATTCAAAACCCGTTCCATTAGTTGTGACAACAGGACAGAAGCGCACAATTCCAAGCGAGGAATAGAAACTGTCTTTAAGGGAGCTACTCGAGATTTGCTACACAGTAGTGTTGAAGTAATTGTGAGGTCTTGAGAGATCACCTGCACATAAACTGCTGCTCCATATGCTAAGGATGAAGCATCGGCGAACCCATGAACAATAATTCGGCCTCCATATCGAATACATCTAGGAATCTTGATATCCTCTATTAGTTTCAATGCTGAGACGAAACAATTCCATTCACGTGACATGTTTTCTGGGAGCCTTTCATGCCAGTCGATTTTTAACAGCCACAATTGCTGCATAAAGATTTTCGCCCTTGTAATGAGAAGACCAAGTAACCCAAGAGGATCGAATATTTTTGCTATGGTGGAGAGTACTGAACGTTTTGTGAAGATCTCCCTTGCATCAATTTTAACTCGATAGGAAAAGCAATCTGTTTGTGGTTCCCACAACATTCCTAGAGTTTTTATTGGTTTTACTTCAGTGGGATTTGAAGAGTGAAAAAGGTATTCTTGATCTTCTGTTGGAATATCCTTCAACAGTTGAGGATCATTGGCACACCACTTGTGCAATTTCATGCCTCCCTTTTTCAGCAAATGAACCAATTGGGATTGCAATTCCCTTGCGGTTGTTAAGTCCGATGTTCCGGATAAGACGTCATCCATGAAGAAGTCTGTCAAAACAACTGGTGCAGCCAAAGGAAAATATGTGTTCATTTCTACTGACAAGTGGCAATATTGCCTTATAGGAGTTTCACTAGGTAGCGACCCTGAAACTACATAGCCAAAAACAGTTTCTTGAAATAACAAGCTCTTATCATCAGTACGAATTCTTCCCTCTCTCATAAGTTCAAAAAATAATTCAGCCCCAATCAACAAATCGATTCTACCTGGCTTAAAAAAGTCGGGGTCAGCTAGATATATATTTTGATTTAACCGGACGTGCTTGATATCTAAATATGTTGCAGGTGTGACGTCGGTTATTTTTGGTACGATTAAGAATTCTACAGTTTTTACAAAATCTCCAGTTGCGTTCGAAATATTTCCAGACATTTTTGTTTTTACAGTGAGGGAAGAACCATTTAATCCACTGATAGGCACATTTATCCTTTCTTTCTTCAACCCCAACTGATTTGCGCATTCCAAGGTGGCGAAACTTGCCATGGAACCCGAATCCAAAAGAGCCCTAAAACTCCGTTTTTCCCCGTTCGCATCCAAGACGTAAATCATTGCAGTACTCAACATTACAGTCTTGGTGAGATAAGCAAGTGGGGAACTATTCGTTAACGAAGCTTGTGCAGCTGCGACAGTTGATTTTACGATTTCACTTCCCCTCAGCGGAAAATTCCTCTCTGCCAAGCCTCCTTCCCTTTCTTGCTTTTGTTGTTCTGTGGGGTAGGGGTTGGTTGGATTAGGTTTCCTATGCAACAACGAGTGGTGCTTCTTGGCGCAAAGGGAACAGTTCAATTTTGATCTACAATCGGAAACCCTGTGGGATTTGCCCAAGCAGTTGAGACACAGGTTTTGTTTCTTAGCATGCTCGAATCTCTTAGAAAATTCCATTTTTTGAAACATTTGGCATTTATGTATTGAATGCTGGCCCTTACACAGTACACAAGAATTAAAAGAAGCATTTGAATTGGCAAACAAGTTTTTTGATTTGCTAGTTTGGTAGGGCACATTTCTATTAGAGATATTTAAGGATGCATTCCTATTTAAATTTTCTAGAATTTGACTTCTCTTTTCCAAGAAATTTAAGAAGTCGTCAAATGAGGGAACTTCATTAGATGTCAAAGTCAGTTCAAATTGTTTAGCTGATTCGAGATCCAGTTTCTGAAAGATAACGTTCATTAACAGAATGTCAGACAAATTATTTCTTTCGAATTCCAATATCTTCAGAGCTCTAATGTTCTTGCGTAAACAATCAATGAGGTTTCTCACCTCCTTAGCTGATTCATTCATTAATTTGGGATAATTTAATATACCACGAATGTGGGTATCAACTATAACTCTTTTGTTTTCATATCTATCTTCCAAAGCTTTGAGCAAAGATGAATATGTGTCATCAGACGTTTCGATTTGTCTGGCAACTCCCTTTAATGATGCACGCAAATAGTACAATTTTTGGTTATCAGTTAATTGAGAGTTATGCTCTATTAGGTTACGAAATTGAAGTTTAAAACTTCTGCATTCATCATATTCGCCGGAAAATTGAGGCAATGGGATCTCCGGCAGCTTTACTGCAACTTTCAAATGTTTGTTAGCATCAAGTTTTGATTTTGATTCATCTAATTTCAAGGCATTTCTATCCATTTCTATTTTATCAATAAGGTATTTCAATCTTACCTCAATTTGTTCAAGTCTGCTGTCCAGTTCATCTAGGGACTCGTCGGTTTCCGTAAGGTCCACTTCCTGGGGAAGTCTGTAATATCGCGCACGAAGTTGTTCCACACAATTTTGCACATCCTTCTTGATGTCCAGCTTCACATTCAGTTCAATTAGACTGCCTGAATGTTCTTCAAAATTGGAAATAAATGTTTCTAGCTTAATCGTTTTGTTTCCTAAGGCATCCTTTTGCCTATTCAAACTAAAGACTTGGGTTTGAGCCATAACGAGGGCTGCTTCGAGAACAATTCAATCCAAGGATTTTCAATCAAATTCAAATAATGTCCGTCAAACGAGCTCCGGCTCACTGGAACAAAAGATGAGGGGGCCAAATTGCCCGTTGTCTAAGTCCCGCCTACGTGATTGGGGACTTGGTCGCTGGAAAATTCCTTTGGATTTAAATAGTGGACTGTATGAGGTACTAGAGATAGCTACTAGGTATAACTAAAATTTATTTACAATTAATAAACTATTTACACGAATATTTGGATTGGGGCAATCCCCTTTTCCATACAAGAGGTTGGGAGCACAATAGTGCGTCCGCTGAGTTCGAATGCTATCTAGCGTCTGCCCAAGACGGGATATATTTTGGTGAAGCTATCGCCTCATTGGCGAGCTTGCAGCTCGCCAATTCAACCATAGACACCAGGCTCCAACAGTCAGTTTATCATGGCCTGGCTTTTGGAGCAAGGTACGCCTCCCGATGTGATTCCGAATGGATCAAAAGTAATGATGATTAGGCATAAGTCCCTGAACATAAGAAGTATCGATTCTTTCTGCTTATGTCGCTGTCTAAATTGCCTGCATGCTTTGGACTAGAAGAATTAAGAAAAGGATATTTTCCTCATCTTTTCAATACGCCTGAAAATCAAAATTATAGAGGACTATTACCAGCTGCCCACTTTTACAATCCGGACAGCATGTCACCGTCTGGCCGTTCGGCATTCTTGACGTGGCATAAAGAGCATGAGAGGGACACTTTTGACTTTCATTAGGAAATGGTATCCTACTGCAGGTATATTTTATTGATTGTATGTTTTTAAAGACTGTATGTTATTCAATCATATGGATTTTTTATTTTTTATTCAAGGTCGGACGTTGATATTCTTAGATGATGCGAGCCTGGAATTTAGATAACAATTTTTGGAAATCACTGGAGTCGACCCCTTCTGGTAAATAGAATTTTATTTTAATAAATATTTTAAAAAGTCATCGACATTTACCATATGTATTCCAAATGCACATTTTTTATTTTATTTTTTTTTATCTTTCAGTTATCTCACTATTGCCTCAACCTGTATGGCTATTTATAGATCACAACACATTAAAGCAGGAAACATTGCCAAGGTTCCTGTAAATGGATACAGCAATCATACAAACTATAGTTGTGAGGGAATTCGATGGTTGGATTTTGTTACTGAGACGGAGGGCATAAGCATTCAACATGCTTTGAATGGCTTGGGTGAGAAAAAAATCCATGGAATTTCTGTAGATGGTTATGAGGAAAATACTAATACCATTTTTCAGTTTCATGTATGTATGTTTTGGAAAACAATGTTATTATTTTCTTCTGTATTTAACAGTTAAAAATAGAATTTTTTTTGCATATTTTGTTATTTTCTTTCTTCGATTTTTTTTCTTAGGGATGTTTTTATCACGGCTATCTCTCTTGCTATGATTCCGACACTGTGAATCCTTTAAATGGTTCAACAATGGGATGCTTGTATGAAAAGACCAAAAAGACCACAGCCTTTCTTCGAGGGAAGGGATTTCGGGTTGTTGAAAAGTGGGAGCATGAGTTTAGATTCCAAAAAAAAGAAGACGCTTCTTTGATAGCCTTTTTAACGCAACATACACTACAAGATCGGCTTGATCCACGAGATGCATTTTTTGGAGGAAGAACAAATGCTCTAACATTATACTATGAGGGTCGGGCTAAGTATGTAGATTTTACATCCTTGTATCCCTGGGTAAATATATTCTTATCACTTTTTTCTTTATAGTACAAAAGATTCTGTAAATTACTTTTTTTTTGTATTCTATCGTGCTGTACTTTTTCATTTTCATTGCAAGTGCTCTTTTTTTTACTTTGCTAGGTGAACAAATATTGTCGTTATCCTCTCGGTCATCCTGAAATAATAACTGAGGATTTTGATGATATTGAAAACTACTTTGGTATAATAAAATGTCGGGTTTTGCCTCCTAGAGGTTTATACCTTCCAGTCCTTCCCCTACGGTGCAACGGAAAATTAATGTTTCCGCTTTGTCGTTGCTACACCGAAAATATGCAGAAGAGCCCCTGTATGCACTCCGAGGAAGAATGTGCGCTTATTGGGACATGGGTCTCTGAAGAGATAAAGGTGGCTGTACGGAAAGGGTATCAAGTCACGAATGTAAGAGATAATATATATATATTTTTTTTCAGCTTAGCAAAGTTTTTGCGAAAAGGAAATTTACATTTTTTCTCTTCTTCCTTCTTTTCTTTTTTTCCCCTAATAGATTTTTGAGGTGTACCATTTCAAGGAATCCTCAGACTCTCTGTTTCGATGTTATATAGATCTCTTCCTAAAGATTAAGCAAGAGAGTAGTGGATGGCCTACGGAGTGTAATACATATATATATATATATTATTCTGTCATATGTTGTTTACAGGTGGGGTGTGAATATCAACAAAAGTCAATTGTGTTATGTGAATACAGTGTCTGATTTTAACAAAATCCTAGCGGACCAAAAGAAAAACGTACGCATCTTTAACCATTCAATTAAACATGAAAACGAAAAAAAAAGTATGTTACTAATATTTAATTTTTTTGTATTCAGGTTAAAGACATTTACTTCTGTACTGACGAAACAGCAGCCATTCATTTTGACAGGAATCAGGAGTTTGTCCCCCAAGACAGTGCAACGAACGTTTTTCTGGCTGCCTTCACTACAGCATGGGCTAGATTGAAATTGTATAGCGAAATGGAAAAGCTGGACAAAGCTGACTCCATCATATACGCCAGTGACGGGACCAATGACCCTACCCTTGGAAACTTCCTAGGCGATTTCACTGACGAATTAGATGGAGACGTAATCTCTACATTTGTGTCTGGTTAGTATTTTTTTTTTTTTTTGGTTTTGTTTAGAAAAAAAAAGTACACTTAAATGAAGTAAATGATTGAATTATTATTTTTTCTACGACTTCTTTGAAAATGAATTTGTTTATTTACCTTATGTCTACAGAATTTTATCACTTATTATTATTTTTTTTTTTTTGCAGGTGGTCCAAAAAATTATGCATATGAGACGACAGCCGGAAAGACATGTTGCAAAATCAGGGGTTTCACTCTGAACTTCAGAAATGCACAAATTCTGAATTTTCAATCAGTGCAGGAGCTAGTTTGCAGTATGGATCCTCAGGCCTGTATTTCTATTCACAGCCCTTCAAAGATATGCCTTGATGCAAAACGACGACGGATTGTAAATAAGGAAGAAACCAAAATATATAAAACAGTGTACACAAAGAGAGTATTGAAACCCGATATGACAACACTTCCATATGGCTATTGAGAAAAATGATAAAAGTGGGGTTATGTGTGTTTATATATGTATATTTATATACATATATGTATATATTTTTGTACATATATTTTAATTCTAATGAAATATTTATGTGTTACTTTATATCATGAAAAAAATTTTTTTGGCTTTCTGAAAAAGTTTAAGATTATTTGAAAACAAAATAAAAAAAAAATTTCTATCATTTTACCTTGTTGTCTTTCTTTTATAGTACATTCACCTATTTTTTGGGGAAAAAATTTATATATATTTCAGTTTAAAATACTAGTTACTTCCTAATGCTTTTTTTTTTCTGTAGGAAAAAAGTAATAAAAATAAAAAGTGTATAAAATAAATAAATATGAAAAATTTATATATATATATATATATATATATATATATATATATATATATATATATATATATATATATATATATATATCCAAGATATTACAAATTCAGCCATTTGTTCAAAGATAATTTTCTTTTCTTTTCTCTTTTTGGTTTTGCATACATGGTTTTCACATCAGTTAAATAAGTATTTTTCACAAATTCTTGAGGAAAATTTATTGATGTCAGTACTTCCTTAAACTGTTCAAAGGCCGCTGGTCTTCGAACTCTGTTTCTTAACAGAAAATTCAAAAGTTGCACAACATCTGAACGAGGAATTTCTTCTTTATTTAGCACAAGTTCTCTCTTATTATTCCAGGAAATATCTTGTAACTTTAGAAAGTCTATAATTTTTGTAGCAGTATCTTTATGTTTCACAGGAACTGAATCCAGGATCCTATATTCTATGTCAATATGGTTTACAGTGTCTTTCAGTGGAAGTTTCTCGTCGAATTGATTAACAACATTCAAATTTGGGAATGTAACGTATTTTTGTAATATTTGATTGTATAGCTTCACTTTGTCATCGTCACTTATTTTCTTTTTCAAAATGTTTTGAATCTGTTTATCTAATTCACTTAGATGATCTTCTTCAAATTCTTGCATACGGTCTAGTGATACCAATGCAAACTTTTTGCTATGTTCCATGGATAAGAGATGATAAGACAGTTAAGGCAGTAGGAATGAGAAAGGATAAAAATCCGTCACCTTTTTGTACCAAAAGACGTCTTTTCCTATAAAGAGAAACTCTTTTCGCAGCGAGTGTTCTCAAAGTTTTTTTGAAAGGAACTAGTCTATTCTTGGTACGTTTACTGACAGGAAGATTTCCCTTCAGAAGATTTAATACACATTCACAAACTGATTTGATGAGACTGTTTGGACAAATTTTCAACACATTCGTTTTTCTTCGTTTTTTTTGTAATAGTTTCAAATATTCCACATCCTTCTGAGAAGGCATACTGAATAGAAATGATTTCTTTTGCTTGCACACTATGTTTTATATTTGATCTTGGGGGGAAAGTCTAAGCTTATAATGTCTCGAACTCAGACTTTTCTAAAAAAAAAAAAATATTTTCTTATCTTTTCACATAAATAGTAGATGACTTAACGAGGTTCATACACTAAATGTTTATCACCAGGAAAGATTCCTGAACGTAATCGTAACCGTTCAATCGTCTCGGGTCGTAAGTCAATGAGCAAATAACTTGAGCATAAAGGGCTTTGAGGTAGCATCTTCAAAAATTTCTTGAAAAGCTTTTATTTTCCTGGGAAACATTTGTCTTGCTAAATGCAGAATTTGACTTCTATCCCTGGGATTTTTGTATAAAACTACGTAATGTGAATTTAAATGAATATTTCTTATTTCTTTGCCTTGATGAAAAAAATTTTGGGTTATAAAAATAATTGAAAGATTTCTATGATGACTTCCTTTCGTAAAAAGGTTACTTAAACGAGTATCACTGGCTAACTCTGTCATCAAATCGTCTATGATAATTAAAGCATTTCGAACGGAATTTAGATTAGGGGGTAAACCTTCTTCAAATATTACATTTTTCATTGAATTAAAAAGTGGCTGATAACTTCCGTAGCAGTAGATAATATGTGTAGGCATTGGATTAAACATTTTATACTCTAATAGTTTCTTCACGAAAACTGTTTTTCCTGAACCTGTAGGACCGCTGAGAAGACATGTAGAAGGATGAACAAGCTTAGGGAGCTCCATATTCCAATATGTGTTTAGTTTTAAAAAAGCTTTGACTTTTATACTTTACAGACAATATCTGTGCAACCTTTAATTGTGCGTGCCACGAGCTCACACTCGCTGATTGAATCGACAATATTTTGAGTAAATTCCAAGCAGTGGTTTTCAAAGACATTTAAAGAATTGTAAACACACTCGCATATTGTTTTCCCACAAACTGAGTCACTGAAGAACAGATTGGAAAATTAGTTGCATCTAATAAATCCCACTGAATCAATTTTTTGGTAAATTTTATACATTTCCAGCGTTGTTTTATTTTGTGCTAAACTACATAATTCATGTTTTGGCCAGTTAAGAGAGACAAGTCCAAATAATAAATATAGAAAAACCAATGTAGGAAAGTATAAGCAATGCTGTTAAAAGATTTCGTATGGTTGTGTTGGTCATTTTTGTTTTGTTTTGTACGTCTTACTTTGTCAGAAACATTTCATAAAATGATGCTTTCACTCGAATGAAACCCTTTTATAACTCTATAAAAAAAGAATAAATAACAACAATGGAAGACAATATCACTGAAAATCTAACTTTTATTTTTTTTAAACCATGGTTACACCGTATCTTTTCTTGACAAACTGAAACATTCTAAAATCATTTTTCTTCCCACTAAGTTGAGTAAGAATAAATTTCATACATAATCCTTGACATCGTTTAAGAACGAAATAAACGCAATAATGTCCGCATACGTTAGATGTTAAGCTTTGAAATAAAACCTCGTTCCAATGAACATGCTGAAAAGTTTTGATAAATCTTGTTACATCTTGTCCAAATGCATCGGGAGGAAATCCATAGGAATCGAAAAATTCTACAGTGTTTTTATCTTGCACGTAGACGGCAAGCCAATGAGTTCCTTTTTCATCATGTTTATCGGTATTCAACACCATAGCTGAGGGAAACTTTCTAATTTTTGGTTTTTTGTCCGAAGGAAAAACACCCACGAAATATCTCGCCGAAATAGGATCACGAGATAAGATTTTATAAATATGTGATGAATTCATCAGTTTCCAAAATCATAGAGTATATTTCGAGCTTTGTTGACTTCGATCAAGTTTTCGAACTCAGCATAGACTAACAATGAAACTGTTTGTGGTAAGGGGTTGGCAAATTTAATTTCTATTCTTAAATTACTATGACGAACAAGATTTAGATGTGAACCGTCACACAAATCTGGGGATAAATCAAAGCAAAATAAAGAATAACCTTTCGAAAATTCTGACCTTGAGAGGTATAGGCCTCTGTCTTCGGTATTCGTAAATAAGTTCTGATATGCTCTGACAAATTGATTTTTGTCAAAATTTGGTTGCAGTGGGTTATGAGGTATGGGTTGACCATCCACGTAGACTCCAATGAAATTGATATTGTAATGTTTGAATTCGAAGGGAGACTTTTTATAGTGTCCATTGAACGCGTCATTATCAACACAGGCGATCACGATACGATTAGGCATCTGCCCTGTAAAAATATTATCTTGAACAAAACTCATATTGCCTGCAGGAATGGAATAAGCTTTACAGAGTACTCTGTTAATGGGATATTTGGCGGTTGCTTTTTCCAAACTCATTGCGTGTCATATAACAACACCTGGACTGACTCTCACTTTACGAACAAATAAGGAAGCGTGTTCTAAGGAAACTTTAAATTCACCATCTCCCAGCAAACAAAATTCCGGTTTACTACGAATAAGCTTAATTTTCACATCTACCATGTTCAGAAGGAGTCGTTCTTGGTGAAACATATCCAAGTGTAATCGACCAATCATATCAACCGATGTACTGAGTTTGAACATTTCTGTCCGCTTATTGAATCCATCGTTAGGCTCAGTGTTTGCCGAATCGAAAATATTCATTCGACCGGCGGTATCCTTAAAAAACAGTTCCGAAGAAAGTTGGGAAGTTTTAGTATCATAACCGTGATTTAGTAGTTTTTCTATCATGGCTCTGTAAGGATAAGTGTTATTACTGGAAGAAACAAGTCTTTCATTTAAACTGATATCCACCTGGGAAAACATGGAATGCAAAAATAGATTTACAGGCCCTACTTTACTTTCATCTGTGATTGGTTTGCCATCACTTTTTAAAATTTTAGCTTTGACATATAATTGTGTCTGTGATAAATCAAGATATTCGTCTCCGCTTCCAGATACATTGAATTCGACAGGGCTTCCATCAGAAACATTGGCTAACGGATGAAATTCAACCCACTGACCTCTCTCGATAACAGTTTGCGTTGGAGGTAAGGAGAATAATTCGAGTTCGGATTTTACACATTCTGGAGAATCTTTTAGTAGAAAAGCCATCGTATCATGAGTCAAGAATATCACGTCTTTGCACCTTCCTGATTTTAGATGAAATGGAAAGTTTTGAGCGTTTGCGTTTCCTTTTAAACTTTCCGTGACCAATCATTTCATCTGCTTTCTGAACTGCCTTTCTTGCTAATTTATTTCCGGTTTCTTTTGCTCGAGTATTAACAGATGTTTTGAATTTTTCGCCCGACAACATGTCGTTAGCAACCAATGTTCCTGTTCGTAATGCTTCTTTTCCAACCGTTTTTGCACCACTTATCAATAAAGGCAATGCTCTACGAAAAAGTTTTGCAAAAAAAAAACCTCCTATTCCGTGTTCTTTCTGAAAAACAACTCCTTTGTAGTAAGGAAGACCATTTCCAATTTGTCTTGCATAATAATTTTCAAACTTTTTTGTACAACACGTGTAAGGCACCAACATTATGTTACTTCTTTTCTTGAATCCAAAAAAATGAAAAATGAATCAATTCAGAAAGGAACACTCTTTTATATGATCTGTTTCAAGCGGAAATGTAGTTTCACTATCAACTTTCCGCGTTCGAATGAGACGTAACGACCAGTGTGCGTCCTTATAATGATTTCAATTGAGTTAAAAAAATTTCTGGAAACTGGTAAATAATGAGGTCTTTCAAATTGTTCCTGAATCATATCACCATCTCTTCCCTTCACTGTCAGAGTTCGCAAAAGAGGAGCTAAGATCCCACCAACAATTTCAGGTTGAATGATATCAGTGTAAACGTACAGCAAATGTAAATCAACATGTGGGTCCGCGACAAAAGGACTCTCAGTGATAACTGTATCTGGGCCTCCATTTCCTGGAATAAAATTTTCTCCAATCACTTGATTAGGTTCAAAACTTAAGTTTTCAGCTAATCCCTTGGATAATCGCAGCGTTGCACCATTAGTGAGCTGCACCACCACCTTTTTAGTGTGTTTGTTATATTTCATTTGAATTTTTATGTGCTTTGGAAATGTATTTAAAATGTCATTCGGAGAAACATAAAAACCACACGCTACTTTTCCATCAATTTTCACTCCGTTTCCTAAATCATATTCAAAAGAATTTTCACCATCAATAATGTTACTCCACATTCTGGGATAAATCATTTCAACTAATCCTACTTCCCATTCACCTGACAGTTCAATACGTATGGAGAGTTTAGTGTAGAAGTGAGACATTGTATTGCCAGGATAAAACTCAATAGAGCTGTCGCTGGGAAGCGTGATGTAGAACAACATCGTACAGTGAAAAATTAAAAGGTAAGTACAGTGACAACTCTATTTATATCATTTTGACATCCTCAACCCAAGCATTAAAATTTTCAGGATAACCCTGAAATTTCACAAAGTATTCCATTTTTCCATGGCGCTTTCTTTTCTTTAAAACCTTTTCTACTGGATAAAATCCTGAATCCGAAATCTTTTGCAATTCCTCTTTGTAAAAACTTCCTTGTATCACTTCCCCTGCTAAATCTTTCAGTTTATACACACCAGGTATCCGAGGTATTATTTTATCAATAGTAAAGATTTCTTTTGTCCAGTTTTGTTCGTATCCTTTTTCAAAGTGCATTTTATCCCGACTAATACGAACAGTATCGCCAGCCTTTAACTCTGAACTGTTTAGTTTTACATCAGATTGCTGTCCGTATAACGTATCCCATACTTTTCCTTCATTTTGTATTGTCACTGATGAAGGCTCTGTTTTAATACTACGATGCCAAGTATGGTTATAACTATGCATCAATTGGTCTATTACGTCAATATATCGCTTCGTATTTATTTCAGTGAAGTATTTCCACATTTTAGTTTTAAGGGTACGATTAAAGCGTTCAACAATTGAAGCTTTTGTTGAATTATGTGTGGGGGGTAAAGAAATTCACTTTCTTCTTTTTCAAGAAATTTTGCACTAATTTATTGGTAAACTCTTTCCCAGCATCTGTCTGTAAGGATTGAGGAGTACGTTCCAAAAATATTTTTTCTAAAGCTCTCATTATAGTTGTAGCTTTTTTATCTTACAGAGGAATGGCCCAGGCATATTTAGATAAAATATCAATACAAGTAAGTAAATACTTATACCCATCGTTATGAGTGGCGAGAGATTGCATGTCCACTAAGTCAGATTGAAACTGTTCGTTTAATCTTCCTACTATTACACGATTTCTCTGGAATTTGTGCCGTAAAGGCTTGTGTTAAGTATACGAATCTTTCGTTTGTAGCCAATTTCTTATCTGTTTTCTTTTCACGCGACCTTTTAAAGCACGCTGTAAAGCATTGATACCACCAAAGCTGCCGGGGAGTTTGGGATTCCGATATGTCTGATTCAGAATTTCTTCCATTGCAGCAGCGGTTGTGGTCTAACCTAAAGCTGATATTCATAATGACGGTTGAATTATAAGAAACACACTATTTATATGTTTCTCTAATCTTCCTATTAAAATAGAGGTCTAAACACTAAAGTTTATATTTTCAAAAATGGTATTTCAAAAACAACCAGCAATAAAAAATTAAATCAAAAACGCTGGTTAACATATTGTACACAAAGAAACAAGTTAGTCAAATAAAAAAAACTTAAATATATAAAAATAAATAAAACGCACACAAGGTGTAATAAGAATCAACAAAATTTTATTCATTTATAAAAGTAAAAAAAAAAAAAAAAAAACATTACACTGATGTAAAATATGGGGAGGTATAATTGGAATTTACATACATTTCTCGCACAGATTCTATGAGTTCCTTCACATTTAAACATTCAAAAAAGTCACCTTGCAGAATCAAATACTGAAAATTTAATAGCATACAATTTTTTTGAACAAAGGTCACAGCAAAATCACGCCAATCAATATTGTAAAGAATAGAAGTAAAATTTATGGTAAAAGTGTCTTCCTTACTCGAATCTAAACAGGTATGTGCAACGTCGTTCACAATATAATTCTTACATGCGAAACAGTTCGCAGTATTAGATATACCTTTCGAAATAATATCCTCTAAATGTGCACATAAAGCATTTTTCAATTCACCTACCCCTTCTGGATTGTCAGGGTCACCGTTGTAAGTATCGTTGGAAATCAGTGACGAACACTTTTCAAGTTCATGACTCACATAATAATACAGAGAATAGGTAAATAATGTATTATTCACACTTTCAGCATCACAATCGTAGTTCTCGCAGATTTTGAAAACGTGTTCCCAACGCAACACAACACGATCGGGCACAAAATGAAAACACTTGTCACTTTTTCGAAACAGTCTTTGTAGGATAAGGAATGTCGTGTCTCCTACAACTTCTTTGGCAAGCATAGGTCTTCCACAGTAGCAAAAGTAAAAAATTTACTCACATTGCTTATAAACGATTCCCACACTTTTGGAGAAAGCGAAATTCCTTCTTTCGTGGGTTGTAAGCTTTCACTCTCATCTATAACGTACTTTCGAATGTGCACTCTGGTCAGTCCAGTGAACTTGTTCACAAGCAGGAACATGTTGTATCCAAGGTGTATCATCGTATCAGGCAGCGACTCCATCGTTATTTTTGTCTCTTCTCCAGGCATAGGTACACGTTTTATTTTTGGTTTCTCACCAAGCACAGACAATGCACTTTTTTTAGTAATACGAACTCTCTTTACGGGACTAGGCTGAACAGAACTTCGCTTTTTAGTTTTAATGCAAAGGGATTGGAACCCTCCATGATAAAAAAGCAAATTAAACGGAAGAAGACAAAATATTAGCAAAAAAGCTCAACTGCACAAGTGCTCAGACAGTAGAGTATTGACACGATCAGTAAAACAACATCCCTAAAAAAAAAGTTTCGTTGCCACTAAATTCCAACTAAGAGTACTCCACCAATCACAGAAGCTTTAATAATCAGGGAGGTGCCCACATCTTATCAACAACCAATAGCAAAACACCATTCAGCTTGAAAGTAACTCAACTCTACCACCGGTTAACATGAAGTGAAATGATCATGCTTTACTTCAATAAAAAAAAAATTATGACCGCTATCGTGTCCAAACAAGACAACTTTCGTTGATACATGCTTAAACATGTCCAGACATGTTCAGACATGATCAAACATATTCAGCCAAGTAGTCTGACATCACACAGTTACCATTTTCCCAAAGAAAGATTTCATTCACATAATTAAATCTCTGTACCTGAGCAGGTATTCGCGGCCGAACGGTTATAATCACTGAATTAACCCTCGGACGCGAGTACTTTTGTACTAAGTTCAAACCCCACCAAAATACCGCCTAATTTTTAATTAATTCAATTTCTAACGATTGTTTGTGTTCTTTTCATTCAAGTAAAGGCCAATAGATGGCGCTACGAGTAACAAGAAAATCTCAACTTTGAAATCTCAGAAAAGAATCAAAGTCCAAATATAAACACTGCAATGACGTCACATTTTGTGTTGCCACTCATCAAGAAAGAACCTTCCATGTAATTAATAAATTCAAAAAATAAAACAACTCAACTCCTGTATTTAAAATTGAAACCGAAACTAAGAACTCAATTCCACTCGACTCTAATGTTTTTATGCCGCAGCAGGACCCCTATACCTCAACGTTACGTACACAGTGAAATCTCAGATAAAAAAAGAAGCGGCTCAATCCCATGATAGTACTTTACGCAAGTCCAACTTGATTGGCTAGTTTCACGGGCTTGGCTTCACTTGGATATCTCGCCAATCTGATTGTTGCAGTAACCATTTGATTTTGAATATGCGCGTTGTTTCGTAGAAATACAATACATACACTAGCGCCTCAGCGTAAGTGTCCGACAAGTTGACTCTGATTTGCTCGTCATATATATGTTGTATGG
The DNA here is from genome assembly GCA_947359465.1 of Metellina segmentata. Lineage (NCBI taxonomy): Eukaryota > Metazoa > Arthropoda > Arachnida > Araneae > Tetragnathidae > Metellina > Metellina segmentata. The sequence goes on along the minus strand of OX375882.1, from coordinate 116,062,789 downwards.
TTGTTGTTGGTAGTATTTCTTGCCAACTTATATTAAGGGTACTTATACTTTAAAGAGCTTCATTTGGGTGAAGCAACGATGGCCTAATGGCTAAAGTCACCCACCTTCAGATTAGCGTCGGGCAGCGGTGGATGACTTCCCGAGTTCGAACCCAGCTGGCCGAAAATTTTTTAGATCCTCCAAATTATTTTTAAAAAATTCCTTTTCATTCTAATTTACTTTTCCTAATTTTTAATACCCTTTTCATAATTTTCCAAGCTTTCGTTGATTTTACATAAATAATCTAGGAACCACTCCTGAACTCACTACCAGCTGATATTTTACCGCCCCTCTGCCGTCCCCTTTGCTTTAGGATGATAGTGTCGTATCCACCGCTGGCTTAGGACCATTCTGATGTAACAAAAAGCATACATAAAACACTAACTTATATAATTATTAACTTATATAATAAAAGGATACAATTTTCGGCTCCCACCTCTACCCACCCATAGCCATGGATCTGAAAAGAAAAGAAGAAAGCAAAAGGAAGAGATAAATCGCCAACAACTATAAACCTTGATGACATACGTATCTAGGTCATGTGATCCGATTAGCCAATCAAGTTGGACTTGAGTAAAGTACTATAATGGGATTGAGGCGCCTGTGATAAAAAACTTCTAAGTCTCAAACGTAAACATACCATATGTTGCCATTCCCAATTAAATAAACTAACCTGTTGCCATTCAACAGTAGATAAACTTTAAAAAAATTTGAAACAAAAATTAACAACTCAACTCTACTCTACCCTAATGTTTTTATTCCGCAGCAGGACCTTTACTCCTCAACGTTACGTACACAGTGAAATCTCACTAGCGCCTCAGCGTACCGCGTAAGTGTCCGACAAGTTGACTCTGATTGGCTCCTCATATATATGTTGTATGGTTGTTGTTAGTAGTATTTCTCGCCAACTTATATAATAAGGGGAGGCAAAAATGAACTCTTCTTAAAGAGCTCCTCTTGGTGAAGCAACGATGGCCAAATGGCTAAAGTCACTTTCCATCAGATTGGCGTTAGCGGCGGAGGATGACTTCCCGAGTTCGAACCCAACTGGCGGAAATATTTTTAGATCATCCAAATTATTTTAAAACAATTCCAATTTAATTCCTTTTGATTCTAAATTACTTTTCCTAATTTTTAATACCCTTTTTTTATTTTTCTAAACTTCCGTTGATTTAACATAAATAATCTAAAAACCACTCCTGAACTCACTACCAGCCGATATTTTTCCGCCCCTCTGCCGTCCCCTTTGCTTTAGGATGATGGTGTCGTATCCATCCCTGGTTTAGGACCATTCTGATGTAACAAAAAGCATACATAAAACACTAACTTATATAATTATTAACTTATATAATAAAAGGATACAATTTTCGGTTCAAAATGTTAAAACCTTTCGAAAACCGTTCCTATCAGTCAAAGAGATCTGCGCCAAAACGTAGATAAATAGCCAAATGAAACACCTTTACGTCTCAGGCACATGATCATACCAGCCAATCAGAGTCAACTTGTCGGACACTTACGCTGTACGCTGAGGCACTTGTGAAATCTCAGATAAAAAACTTCTAAGTCCCAAACGTAAACATACCATGTGTTGCCATTCCCAATTAAATAAACTACCCTGTTGCCATTCAACAGTAGATAAACTTTAAAAAAATTTAAACCGAAACCAACATCTCAACTCCACTCGACTCTAATGTTTTCGTCCAGCAGCAGGACCTTTACTCCTCAACTCAACTCACCAGTCAATGCGTCACTTCCGGTTGTGATGACGTCACGCTATGACGTCACATGGCCACGCCCCTTTTGCTGCCGTTACTTCCGCCTACTATGTGGGCCCGTATACTACTCACGGCTTTTCACACACATTCCCACCCCAAAACAAAACTTCTAAAACTCTTTCCATTGGTATTTGGAATGCCAATGGTCTTCGTAATAAAGCCTAAGAATTTCGCAATTTCATTAACGCACATAATCTGGACATTTTTCTTGTCCAAGAAACGCATCTTCTACCCACCCAAAAAGTTTTAATTCCTAACTACAATTTTTACAAAACTGACCTCATCAACCCAAATCACACTAATTTCGGCGGTACATGTATTTACGTCAAATCCAAATCCCCTCTATTTCATCTCAACTTATTGATAATACTATGATTGAAATTAACCCTGGTAATTCTTCACCCCCCATTCAAATTGCTTCTATCTACATCCGTCATAAAGATAACAATAACCGTAATCTCAACAACGAAATTCCCACTACTGATCTTAAAAAAATCCTTAACAATTGCCAAAATGCCATACTTGCCGGAGATTTCAATGCTGTTCACACTGCTTGGAACAACGCAAAATCGAACCAGAGAGGCAAAAAACTTCTCAATTTCATTAACGATTACCGCAACATCAAAATTACAGGGCTCCTAACAGGTTTCAAGGTCCAAAAAGGTGACAACAGTGACAAATTAAACCAAAAAGTGACTAATCGAGAAGAAAAAGGTGACAAAAAGTGACTAATCAAGTAAAAAGAGTGACTAATCGAGCAAAAAAAAAAATAACAAATAACAATAATGCTAAACATATTCTAGTATAAAGATAAAAAATAAAAAGATCCTCCCAAGCTACCCCTATCTTTTCTTTTTCTTTCTTTGGAAGGATATTTTTATTTTCTTCATTTAAAAATTACATCATTTTAAAATATAACATAAATTATTTTTTTTTAATTTGGAATTATGATTTTTTAATTTGTTTATTTTTGACACAGCTTGAAGAATTTCTTCCTTTTCTTTGAAAAATTATGTCTTAATTTTTTTTTGTTGAAAAAGACTAAAATTAATTTTGTCTTTTTCTTCTCAATAGAAGAATGTGCATTTTTTTAAAGTCTGTCTTTGCTGACCAGCATCATCTGAGACATTAGCCGTTCCTTCAATCATTGCCTGAACAAAGAGCTGCTTCCTTTAATAATTTTGAAGCACTATCCAACGGCTCATCCTCTTCATTACGCATAATTTTAAATTATTGTTCTTCTATCACCATTCTTTTCTTTGCCAGCAGCTGCTTTAAATTTTTTTCTCTGCTTCCAGTTTATATTTTTCTTCCCAGTCCATCTCTAAATTTTCTTGTGCCTTACGTTTTATATCTCTCTTTATTAAAAAAAAGTTTCCGCCGCCGTAAGATTGAAAACTGTGCTGTTTAGCTCGATTCGTAGACGGTTTCCCTAGAAAGTTCGGATCAGAAAAATATGAGATTAACATTGTTTGTTCTTAATTGTATTCCCTGGACAATTATTTAGATTTTTTTCGGATGCGGCTATTAGTTTAGGGTTTATTAAGTGTCAAAATTGAAGAAGCGAAATTTCTTCCGCTAGTGAGCAAAACACATACACATTTTCAGTCTTAAGCCGTGAGTTTTTTTTTTAAAGAACATCTCAACGTAAATTTTTGCAGCTCGTTGAGTATTTTTTAAAATTCCAGTTTGGTTCTTAATAATATTTTTTTTGAAATTCGGGAAAAATCAGGTTATTCGTTATTTTTTTTAACTGTCATATCTATATCTTATTACTATTAGTTTTTAATTTTGAAAATATCGCAGTATACCTCAGAATGTACTCTTTCTTATGGTACAATTATTTCTAAAATTGGTTCATAAATAAATTCGATGCAATCAAAAGTTAGTCGCAAATTTCATATTTTTTAGTTCGCGGAGAAGGTTTCGCAGTCAGGTGTGGGTTGTATTTTTGACTATCGGGTTTGCCAAATATCAAATTTATCGTAGCAACAATTGCCATAAAACGATCTCTTTTCATTTGGCGAGGAAAATGGCTCGCTTTTTTCACTCTGCTCTCAGACAGTTTACGGACAAAGTACAGATTGTAAAGTTAGGAGATTAACACGGTTTACTTAAAATTGTACAGGAAAAAAGATGTAGAAGGTTTTTTACTGATGCGGCTATTAGCAATAAGTGTAAAGTAAAAAAAAAAGTGAAATCACTTGCGAAAGGAGTATTGGTTTGCGAAGCAAACCAAACGGGACTACGTAGCAATCCCCGAGGGTGGTCAAGCATAACCGAAGAGGGGGCGAAGCCATCGCTGTGACGTCACGGAAAGTTAACTCAGGATTATACGAATTATTAATTAAACAATTATTAATTATACGAATTATTAATTACAGGATTATACGAATTATTTCTTTTCCCTGCATCAAAGCGATTTCCGGAGTGAACCAATGATTACGCGGAGTTGCGGATTTTCGATTTTTTAGCGTAGAAACTCTGGAAGTTTCGGAGCACTTGGCAACTCTGCTAATGTCTCGCAGTCTGAAGAAATGGTTCCAGTGAACATCAATTTGTTTCATTCTAAATCCTTCTTTCTCAAATTCTCTTGAGTAATTTCCACTCATCCAGTAGTATGTCTGTTGGGACATCCCATAGCATTGCTCTTGCAAATTCTAATACTTGTCGAACACTCTCGCTACTGAGTCTCTCAAGAGGACCAAGACAAGATAAACTTTAAAGGAGAGATGAACTGAAGGAGGACTTCTTCAAAAGATATTTAACACTTGCAGTGTAATGATTCTGTGAGCCCTTAGAAAAAATAAATTCCTTTCCTTCTCTTTCACATTCTGTAGCGCTCTAGAAATTTGATCTCCAATCACAATATCTGCCAGAGGCAACAGTTTCTGAGGACATTATCTTCCAATTTAGCCATTTTTAAACCTCGAATAAATTCCTGTTTGTAGATCCTACCCAAAATTGTTCTTGTCAACAATTCAAGTTGAGAATGCAGGGTTTAAGTTTTAGAGGTTCCTTTTTCTGAAGAAATTCGGTCACACGATTAAATATACTTGTACTTGACACGACAAATATCACTTCAGCCTTCATAGTTTCTCTTCTAAGTAAATGAACAATATTTTTATTGCCTGATCTTTATATCATGTTTGGCTTCTTTATTGGAATATAGTCAAGGAATCACTTTCACACTGCAATCCACTGGTCAAGTAACCTTTCAGCAGCTGGCTTTAGGCTTAGCCACCTCCTTGAACAATGCTTTATGAAATGGTGAGTGGGAAGTTTCAAGTCTTCTTGAATTTGTTTGTATGTTGACCAACGCTTAGGCCACTGATTAAAAAATCTGTGAATAGTTAAAACTAGTTCAGACACATCTTCCCCAAACTCTTTTAGACCTTTAAGAAAAGCCTTATGTATTGTGTGGATATTACATGTCCCAATGTTAATTAGTTCTTTTTTTCGGGTAGAAAGTAATGAGTCATTAATCGTTTCTGACTTTCACTAAAAAAACTCAAGAATTTGTAATAAACAACTTCCGATGATAACAGATAATGATTTTCAATACGTTTGCAACGCTCTATTTTAATATTTAACCCTCTGGATACAGAGACGGACGAAATTTTTGCAATCTCTGGTTACGGAGGGGTTGGGAATCTTTCAGATATCAAGCTCCTGAAGAAACGGCTGAAGTTCATTAAGATTTCCATGCCCTCATTTCTGTGCCACAAAGAGAGCAACGTGTGAATAGCCTCCGTTCCGTAGACAGGAACATCGGGGTTCTCGATGTGGAGCTTCGAGCGCTTAGAATGTGCGAGAGGTTGATGATGTATCCAATTAAAAATTTGGCCGAGGATACCTTCGAGTGTAAATTATCATACATATAGAAGGTTCCACCGTCCTTTCAGAGTTTACCCTAACGTATCTATACCTTTTAGACTATAATCAGACCCACAATATACCTGGGATCCTCCTGGGTTAATGTTGCGTTAATATCAGCTTGATCCGTCCGGTCTCTTCATCTCTCCATTCTCGTCTTATTCCAGAATTAAAAAAAAAAATGGGTCTGTTGAGACCGCTCTCAGATTTGTGTATGGAGGATGTTATCCCCCCTTTTAAGTGACCACTGGCATTGATCACCATTTACGAACTGTCAGCGTCTGACATCCTGAAGGGTTACTCCAATTGTTCTACCCTGTCGACCGGTGATATCTATCTTGCGCTAAATGATACGCCACACAATTGTATGAAAGAAAAACGTTAGTCGTAAATGCCACTCAAGTTCTATCACTCAAGTTAGGTAATTAGGTAAGAAGGGTCGGACATACAGATGGCCCTGCTTCCCTTAAACTTCGCCGCTTCGTTTTACTGATAGCCTTTTTCTGTGGGAAAATTTCCAGAACTTGCTGCTAATACACCGCAAGCAACATGAAGTATCCTTTTACAATTGAAACGGTACGCTTTTGAATCCATTCTTGCGGTGGAATGTAGCGCGCATTTCGAAATTGAATTCGTACGAACCCTGTTTTTTTTTTTAGAGGAAATGAATTTTTTTAACTGTGCACCAAAAATGTTTCTTCTCTAAATAAGATTTAAGAACTTAAAACCCCTGAAAAGGTGACAAAATGTCAAAAAGGTGACGTGTTAGGAGCCCTGAAATTATCGCTCCCAATATTCCTACTCACCCTTCCAATAGGCAAAACTCACATGGTACGATTATTGATTTTGCTCTTTTTAAAAATATTCCTTTCCCTCACTCCATCGAAACCATCACTGAACTTACTTCTGACCACCTCCCAAACATTTTGAAAATCGACCTTATCAATTTTAACAGAACTTCTAACGAATTTTACTATACTAATTGGCAAAAATTTCACGATTCACTTAAAACTAAAACACTCCCTCCTATCCATATTACCAATATCAACGATGCTGACAACAAAATTCTATTCCTTACTAATCACTTAAACGAAACCCTCATTGAAGCCTCTACTAAAAAATTCAAACCTACCCCTATCTTTCTCCCTAAAGAAATTCTAAACAAAATCAAACTTCGCAACTTTTTCCGTCGCCGCTGGCAAGAAACTAAAAACTCTAACTTCAAAAATAGTTATTACTCTCCCTTTGTAACTCTATTAAAACCCTTATACGCTCCCACTCTAACGAAAAATTCCATCAAAATATTGAATCTCTCTCCACCGAAGACGGTTCCATATGGAAGAAAACTAAAGCCCTCAAAAACAATAATCCCTCCCCTTAATACTCCAAACCGTCCCGCCCTCTCCAAAAGGCCGAAGCTATCGATGACAGCCTTGAGGATCAATTTAAACTGAATTATAATATTACTCAAATTGTCCACACTGATATCCAAAATTCTCTCGAACCTGCAAAAGCATCTGAAATTGCAGACTTTATTAAAAATCATAAAACTAAAAAAACTCCTGGTAAAGACCTTATTTCGAACGAACAAAATGCTTAAAAATATCCCTCTCAAAATTCTCTTTTTTATTACTATTATCATTAATGGCATTCTTTATCAAAAACATTTTCCCTCTTTTTGGAAAAATGCTATTGTTGTCCCTATTCACAAACCTAACTCCTCCCCTTCCAAACCTCAAAATTACCGCCCTATCTCTCTTCTCAGCGCTTTCAGCAAAATTTACGAATTTATCATTTAAAAAAGACTAAATCAATACATCGTATCAAACAATATCCTCATTCCTGAACAATTCGGATTCAGACACAAGCACAGCACTGTCCATCAACTCCTTAGAGTTACCGAGTTCGTTCATCACGGACTCAGCAACTCCGCCCACACTGGCATCCTTTTCCTCGATATCGCCTTTGATCGTGTTTGGCACGAAGGGCTCCTCCACAAACTCAAAGTTCCACCTCAACTTATTAAAATTATCCAAAACTTCCTTTCTCAACGCACCTTCCAAGTTAAAGTCAACCCCACCCTATCTAATCATCGTTGTATCCAAGCAGGTGTTCCGCAGGGTTCTCTCCTTCTTTTTAACATCAATGATATCCCTACTGGACCCAGAACTTCTCTCGCTATTTATGCTGATGACACCGCCATCATGTATCCAAATAAAAATAGGAGATTTCTTATTACGCAAATTCAAAATTATGTCGACACACTCCAGCTCACCAACTGGAAAATCAAAATGAATGCCTCTAAATGTGCACTCCTTATGTTTTCTAACAAATCTCCATCTCAACTACAAAACATTAAATTCTACAATGAACCCATCCCATTTGTCAAAAAATTCAAATACCTTGGTCTAACTCTTGACCCTAAACTCACTTTCACCCCCCACATCAAAACAATCGGTAAAAAGACGCTTGCTCTTAAATCTAACTTATCCACTCTCATGGGTCGTCATAGCCACCTCTCATTGAAAAACAAAATTCTTATCTACAAATCTCTTATCCGTCCCACTATTCTTTATACTTCCACTGTTTGGGGTTCCACATGCAAAACTAATATTAAATATCTTCAATCCCTTCAAAATACTATCCTCCTCCAAATGGTCAATGCCCCGTATTATGTGCGCCGCGAAGTCATACATAGAGATCTTAATATCGAACCCATCTTCGAATATATTAAGACCCTTTCTTCAAAATTTTTCAATAGACTTCCACATGTCCCAAACCCACTTTTACAAGACATCCCATCTTATGATACCTCCCTGATCAAATCTCGCAAGAGACCCAAAACCCATCTTGACCGTGATTTCCACACTTTCCCTCCACGCAAAAAACGTCGATGTGGTGAGCTCAGAGACCCCCGGGCTCCCCACTTACCCCCCTAATCATCACCACAGCTCATGCATTTTGCCACTTCTTTTCGGTACCGATGGGTCGCCCATCCTCTTTTGTCTCCCCTCATCTTTGGAACGTGAATTGGACTCCTAATTGTATCAATTATTAAACTCTATCGTCTATCTTAATTATTTACCTTTCTCATAGTGCCACTACCTTTAACTTTCTTCCTCCATTGTTTAGTCTACAATCATTCAATTCCTTATTAATTCTGATGTGGAGGTTCGCAGTTCTCTGCAAGGTAATTGATACGTCCGTTCCAAGAGATCCTAGACCTTGTCAAGGAGGCGTCAGATTTGCTCTCCGATATAGGCGGAATAAAGGGGCTAATAATCAGAAGCAAAATCATCCTCGATTGCTTCGCGTCACTAATCCAATAAGCACTCCCCAAAACCTAAATATCATCTTCTGGAACGCAAATAAAATACACGAGCTACGTGATTTCATAAACACACGCAACCCAGACGTACTCTGTCTCCAAGAGACTCAACACACATCGCAAATTACAACAGCTACAAAATTACATTGCCAAACCAACGAACACACGGAGGAACAGCATCGTATTCCCTCTGACACTATTCAATCAACCCCACTTGGCATCACTTCTATCTAATATTTAAGATATCCTCTGTTTAATACGACACTGGAACTGTCCGGCTAATAACACCAGAGGAAACCATATGATTAATAGAATCAACAAAACTGGAATTTCTGTAGCTGCTCCTATAGATCCAAGGCCAAACAGCATCGACTTTGCACTCATTAAAGGCTTCCACTACAAACGCAAAATCACATCCATTCCGGAACTCTCGTCAGACCACAATCACGTCATTCTAACCTTTAATATTGCCTACTCGCCCCTTAATATCCAGAGACACAAAACCATTCTTCACGACACCACCCAATACCTATGAATATGGTCTCATACCCCTCGCAACTTGACAAAATCACTCCAGACTTCCAAACTTCTATTATTAATGGGCACAAACTTTCTTCCAAAGAAGTTTCTCAAACCCATCAACTTTTCCTCCCCCACACACATTAAAATATTCATTAAAAACCGGAATAAAATCAAAAAGCACTGGCAATAAAACAAAGACCCTTTTTATAAACACCTCCTTAACACCACTCAAAAACAACTTAGAAAGGAAATTAAAAAACACACCCAACAAATCTGGAAAGAACATCTGTCCTCCCTTAACACCGAAGATAAATCATTATGGAATAAAGCAAAAAATATTAAATCCAAGAGACCTAACATACCCCCCATTCAAACTGCACACAACACTGCCCTTTCGGACACTGACAAAGCTAACGCGATTGCGGACAGCTTCCAAACGCAATTCCAAGACAACACTATGAACGACCCGGACACTAATTCAATCGTTAATCGCACGATTAACAATTATTTTTCTCAAACCCAACAAGACACTTTTTAAAAAATCCTCCCCTCTGAAGTCATCACCCAAATCAAAAAACTTAAAATTACCTCATTTTTACTCTTATTATCAACACACTCTTAAACTTAAACATTTCCCTAAACCCTGGAAAACAGCCAACATCATACCCATTCTCAAACCAAACAAAACCTCCACTGATCCCACCGCAGCTACAGACCAATATCCCTTCTACCCACACTCAGCAAAATTACGGAAGCCATCATTTTCTCGAAAGATTTAAATATTTCATCACACAAGACAATATTATAATACCACAACAACATGGATTCACACCAAAACTATCTACCACCAGTCACTGAACACATCCACAACGGCAGAAGCAAACACAAATAAACAGGTGCAATTTTATTTGACATCGCCAAGGCCTTTGACAAAGTTTGGATCAAAGGAATAATCTTCAAATTTAACTTCCCATACTGTCTAATCATCATTATTATTAGCTATCTCACCAATAGGCACTTCGCAGTAACAGTTAACAAAACTAAATCCTCTAAAAGAAAAATCATGTCTGGAGTCCCCCAAACTCGGACCCTTCCTATTCATCCTTTATATGATATTCCGCAAACCAACTCCACAATGTTCGCCGACGACACTGCAATCCTTGCACAACAAAAAAACATCAACACCCTAATCTTTCTGCTACATACAAGCAATTGAACTTTGGCTTATCAAATTAAACTTAATGTAGACAAAACAGCCGCTATCATTTTCGGAGCTCCTAAACAAAAAGTCAAAGTTTACGGACAAACAATCGAATGGGTCACACAAACGAAATACTTAGGAGTAATCCTGGACAATCACTTATCATGGGCATAACATCTATACAAAACAAATAAAAAAAAAGCCCGATCAACACTGTACCCACTAATTGCACGTAGCTCATCACTTTCAATACAAAATAAACTCTTAATCTATACTTACTATCTACGCCCTGTTCTAACCTATGCTGCTCCTATCTGGGGTATCGCCGCCAAAACAGATATCAAAAAAATTACTGTGCTCCAAAAAACCACTCTAAGAACCATTGTCCAGGCCAGATGGTTTTACAGGAACAAAGACATTTTGATTGTTACTAGAATCCCCCACTTCAATTCATTCATAGGTAATCTTGCTAAAAATTTCTACAAAACCTTATTTTTAATCCTACTATCCTAGAAATTGATATCTACGACCCGACTCTCCCTGAAAATAAAGCCCGACCAAGGCCTCTACATTACTTGGTAATTGATTGATACCCTGATGCATCAAACCTAAAAAGTTCTCCCGACAAGGTCAGACCACGCCCTGGCTCTTTTTTCCAAATTCACCCTGACCCCACCCAGTTCCTGAAAGCACATCGAATCATGCCACTGACCATCGACTGGAGATGAAGGACGCTACGCGGACTTGTGCTCCGAAATCTCAATTACTTGACTTGTTTGAGTGTACTTAATCTTTTGCAAAGGAAACGCTGAGGTAGACATGACGTTACGTCGCCATCGAAGACAATATGAGCAGCTGTAGAGTTCGAGAGGGGAAGAATCATCGGGATGATGGAAGCTCAGCTCGGCGAGTAGCTTGTCAAGTAGGCCGTTTTGATTTTACTGTGAGGTGTTGGGACCAGTGGACAGAAGAGACGTCATTTACACGGCGACCAAGCTCAAGACGCCCTGGACAAACCAGTCGTCGAGAAGACCGTCACATCATACGAAACGCACACGTAGAGCCAACTGCCTCATTGGCCGCTATCCAGACACAGACAGCACCTTCACTACGGGCCCCTGTGTCTTCCCGAACCATCGCAAGGCGCCTGGCTGAAGGACATCTGGTATCGCGACACCCACCCACTGACGTCTCCGATTGGAGTGGTGTCGCGCACGACGGGATTGGATCGCAATGGAATGGAACCAGGTCGTCTTCAGCGACGAATCAAGATTCAATTTGAGCAGTGTTGACAATCGTGTGTGGAGGTCCCGTGGTGAAAGCCTCAATCCTGCCTTCGCTTTACAGGGACACACCGCTGCCACAGCTAGTGTGATGGTATGGGGGGCCATTGCTTACGATACACGGTCACCTCTAATATTGATCCATGGCACAATGACATCCTTCAGCCACTCATGGCAGGGCTCTTCCACACACAGCAAGGATGCCACCAGCCTTCCCTGGCCTGCTCGATCCCCAGATATATCACCAATCGAGCATATCTGGTATCATTTGGGACGGCAAGTTGGACACCATAAGAGTTTGGTCGAACTAGAGGCGCGTTTACAGCAACTGTGGAACGAACATACGGAACTTGTATGCCTCAATGCCCGCTATTTTCGCATCGTGCATTCGCGCTAGATGGGGTCCAATTGAGTATTAAAACTTCCGTTCATTTGTACTTTTTTCTGCAATAAATGATCCTTTTTCTTCGATTTGTATAAAATTTCGTTTCATTTTGACGACTTTTTCTTGGTGCGCAAATTTTTATGGCAATGAATGTATTTTCACCCATCTTTTATCAATTTCAACATGTTGATTTTCCCATTATTCTAATTTATCATAATTTAAATATACATCCAGTCTTCTAATTTCTTCAAACAGACAACTGTCATCGATTTTAATATCAGGTATTTCTTTCGATTAAAACTCAACACAATTTTTAATATCTGCCCAATTTACTTGCGATTAAGTCAAAAAACACCACTGAAAACTGTTATTTCCTGTGATATGTGTTTCAGACCATTCATCGACATATTGGAAACATGTTAGGTAAAAATTCTGCTCTTCTTGGGTAAACTTTTCAGTAATACCCGAATTTGATTCCACTAAGTTTGACAATTTTCTTTTTATTATTAAAGGGGAATACATTTTTCTTCAAATCGTGATCTATATTGAAGGGCAAAATCGTTCAAACTAATACAAACTTCTGTAGCTGAAATATGAATCTTTTGTGGAAACTATGGAAAAGGAGGACAATGTTCGAGGAAGGACTGTCCTCCCTAAAGGAGGACGATTGGTGACCTTAATATTGTACAAGAAATAATTTAACACGTATTTTGAAAGTACTTCCTAGATTATTCAAATGAAAATTTCAACTTTCCGTATGTCGAAGTTGCCATAAAAGATGAAATAACCTTGTCGGTTAAATACTTGATCATCTTATTTTCTAGTTGAAATAAAATTCATTTTAAAAGCTGATCAACTTAAAATATTTCATTTATATCTTTTCCGCCGCTAGATAACAGCTCTGCTTTATTTTTAACCGTAGCTTTACCTACGAAATTTACAGCAACAACGTACGCTAACTTGTTTAAAAACGAAGTTCTCCAGGTTTGTCATTAAAGAAATAAGCCTCTCACAAAGAGGAATTTGCAAAACTTATCAGATTGGCAAAATTTAGGAGTGCAATGTTGGCGAGAAATGTCTCATTTGGCGCATTTTACGTTTATAAAAGACAAAAGTCGGAATGTTTTTTCTTAAAAATTATAAATATCGGTCATTTTCTCAAAAATTTAAGAAAAGTCGGAAATACCGACTAAAGTTGGAAGAATATCATCCCTGGTATATTACATGTCCCTGTGTTAATAAGTTCTTTTTTTCGGGTAGAAAGTAATGAGTCATTAATCTTTTTTAAAAACTGAATTTTACCTTGTAACTTAAAAGGATAGCCTTCATCCCAAATCAATGGTGATAAGTTGTAATCTAACACAGTAGCAGAACTAAAACGGCACAATAATTCTCTGCAGTGTAGCCAACAAGGTGAAATTTCCCTGCATACTCTTACCCACCGTTCCATTTCGTCTGATTTCGAATGCGGTGACGATGCTTCGTGTCGTCAATAGTGGTGAGGTCTTTTTTTAACCTTAAGAGTTTAGATCAAGGACAGTACAACTTATTTTACCATGTTCAGTGAGATTTCCCCGTCTCGTGCACCTTTTCGAGTGACGTCATTTGGAGCTCGGTGACGATGTTTCGTGTCGTTGATAGTGGTGAGGTCTTTTACAAATCCTTTAGACTACATCCGGTAACTTACCCGAAAGACCTTGCCCCTATCAATGACGTGAAGTATCGTTCCCGAGTTTGAAATCCAATCAGTGTCAGCAGCAACTTAAAAGAGGAAAATCTTGCGGTAAAACGGGTCGTAAAAGCCGTAGTCCGAGAAAGCTCGTACTCGCACAGGTAAATATCGTAGCAGCGGAGCCCGGTCTCTCGTGCGACGAATTCCATTTTTATCGTTTTCGTTCGGACGTGATCGAATTGTATGAAATTATTTTATTTGACGTTTTTAGCAGCCTAGTTGAAGTGAATATGCATTCACCATTTAAACTGGACTCTTTTGGATGCGTCCATTAATAAATGAACGATATGTGGAAGGTGCTATTTTCATTGTATTATAAGCTCCATCTTAATATATATAAATTACGCGTCACGTTGTTTGTCCGCTATGGACTTTTAAACCGATTTCAATCAAATTTGCGCACCGTGTGCAGTTTGATCTAACTTAAAAGGATAGCCTTCATCTCAATTTATAGCCGCGATATTATTTTATCGCAAATTATTGCGGTATCTGTTGACTGGATTGAGTAAGTATTCTAACAGATGGCGCTGTGTTGAAAGTACCAACGTTTCACATAAGCTACAATTTAATGGCATAACCACCACGTGTTGTTGAGTCTAAAGTATAAGTTAAATTTATTTCGTAGTAAACGCAATACAGTGATTAGCATAGCCGGCCACGTGTTATTTAGACTGAATTCATATTATAGTAAAAGTAATACAGTGGAATTTTATAATTCAAAATAATAAACATTGTTAAAAATTTTAAACTATCTGCCCTACCTACCTCATTAATAAGTTTAAGTGTTTCGTGTTATTTACTAACACCTTTGTAATGTACTCATTTGTTACAGACTTGAATAAAAAAAATAAAAAAATTTAAATTTATTTCTTTTGTATTGATTTTTGCTCAATATCAACGGTAGTAGAAAATCAATCATGGAGGCCGCCATGTATTTTGACAAATGGCATCTGTGTAAAAAAGCATGGTGGTCCCCATGACTGGTGTTCTCCTACCGTTTCCCTTGAATAGTTTACTACTATGTAATATAATAAAAACCGTAGCCACAGCAACGCGTGGCCGGGTCTGCTAGTAAGTAATGTAAGTTTTAACACTCATTTTTGTATCATATCAGTAATTTAAAATGTGTGTGAAGCTGATTACTTACCTTTCGATTACTTCAACTAAAACACAGATGAGTATGTAAACTGCAATGCAAAGCACATTGAAGTACCGATGTGAAACAACGCGATTCGAAAGCGCCATACTCCGACAGTTATCGGCACGTGTGCCAACGGTCTAGAGCAGGTATGGGCAACCTTTGGAAAGTTACGGGCTAAACTTTAGGATAGTAATGAAGTCGCAGGAAGTAGATAATTGGTAGTTGTAAAAAAGTAATTAGGATAAGGTTTATTTTATTTTATATATTTATAAAGTAGAATGGTAAAGTTCCATGAACAGAATAATATTGTATTGATTAAGTATTTACTTACAATCACCAGAAATCAATGAGAAGTTTGAGCTTGAACTTGCGAAACAAAATAATCAATGTTAGGATCAATCCCACTAATACACACGTGCAGAGTGTTTTCCAAATTTTCATCTGTAGGCCTGGTTCGATTTATTAGTTTTTATCATGGAAAAGAACTATCCGAGTATTGTTGATTTGTATCAGTGTTTTTATAACAATCACATCCGCAAGTAATGAATGAAATCAAGAAAGGCCAGGCCGTTACTAGGATACAATTAATAATGAAATTTATAATTATTACACCTGATTATCTGTGGAATTGAGTGGCACGATGTGTCGCCGATAACTTGTCTGGCGACATTGAAACCTCGCTTTGATTTAATTGTTCAAGAAAACAGGCCCAACCATCTCATGTATCCAATACTAATTTTATTAGTAATAATAACTATATAAGGTTGTATTGGAAATACCAATTTTTACATTTTTGTATTCAAAGTGTGCCCAAATAATTCAAGATATTTTTAGTGTGTCGTCAACTAAAAAAGGTTGAGAAACACTGACCCACGTAGTTCAGGCTTTTGTTCCCTCCCCCCTCACTATCATGTTGGCGAGAATCGAAAATATTTACTTTTTTATCTAGCGTAATTTTAAAATATTCCGCGGGCCGGATCAAAAGCCAGGGCGGGCCACATCGGCCCTTGGGCCGGGGGTTGCCCATATATGGTCTAGAGGTTAGAAGGGAGAGTTTGATTGGAATCGATTACGAAACCTAAATCTTGAAGGAAACACCCCTGAGGGAAGCAACATTTATTCTTAAAATATTTGAATTACACATTTATCACAGTCTTGTAGTATAAAAGAGTAGGGTCTGCTCAGGCGCAGAGGAAGAGCACCAGGGGGCAGTGGTCGCTGCCCATGACGTCCTTGCGGATACAGCAGTCGCACAGGCGGTCGGCGAACCTCTCCGATATCAGGAAGTAGTCGATCCTCCTGGAAAGCAATGGAAAGAAATTGAACAAACTGCTCGACCGACAAAGTCCAGGGGTAACGTAGAATCGGGCGCATGGAAGAAGTTTCGCAGAAAAGCGGTTTATAACATTAACCTGTTGAATGTAAATTTCAAACCAGCAATCCTCATCTAGGAGTAGATTTGGATCTAGATTTTCTCTCAGAATTCCGCGAAAGGTAGACGATATCAATACTACCCTTTTGCTAATATGCGACTCCTCTGACTGGACTACCCAGGCCCTAGGAAAAACATAAGAAACGGTCTCTTGGAAAGAGAGATTGCAGTGGTACTGTGCACTACAATATGCAGATTCACTGTACATTTTTAAGGGTTCCCTTTACATCAACAAAATGAGGGCTCTGTTAGTTATTATTATTCCAATTTTAAGGGGACTATAAAATGGATCAAAATGTTGCAACTATCATTTATTAATTATACAACTTCAAAGAACCCGTGCGAAAAATGTTAGAGCCGTGGCTACATTATTGAGCGAAGGTACTCGAGTTTTTCTATCGAATGTAAGGAACAAAACCATTTAAAACTTCAAGCTGCTTTGGGTCAGCTTTTTTTTTCATGACTCGTGTAAAATGCCAAGGCTTTGACTGCAATTGATGTAGAGATTTTTAGTCGTTTATAAAGCCACTCTCCAACATTGGTGACCCAGTCATCAGTAGCACTTCTTACCGACATATTATCAATAAATTATTGATTAATTATTAAAATTAATAAATTATTGAATAAATATATAAGTGAATGAATCTTGTAACAAAACAAATTGGCTTTTTTATTATATAGTCCAAGTTTCTAACTTCGGGATCGTTGAAAAAAAAGAGTGAAAATTTTAACAGATTTGTGAATATATAATTCTGTTGTGTCTGGTAACAGCCAGTTTATGAACTCAACAACAACCTGAGATTGTTACTTTGTTTGGAATTCTGTATCCGTGGATTTCGTCGCGTGTACTGTAATCTCTCCTCATCTTTTTCTATATTAACTTAAATAAATCGAACTTAAAACTTTATAGGTTATGGGCCCAGACAATGCCCATGCGTAAGTAATCCCGCTTGCTGAAGCATTCGTTGCTTGTTTTTCGGGACTAACTCTGTACGCCACGAGACACCGTTAGGCTTAGTGCCATGGCGGGACTGGACATGTCAGCGATGTGTAAATTTGATGGGAAAAACTACTCCCAGTGGAGATTTCAAATTAACTGTGTCTTAAAAGCCAAAGGTGTGATCAGCATGACAAACGGAACAAAAACAAGGCCTGAGGATAGTGCTGCTGAGACTGACATTGAGAAATGGGAGAAGAACGATGCCATTGCGAAGTTTACAACCACCGCTGCGATGGAAACGAAGCAAATTACCCTCATTGAAACCTGCTCTGCATCATTTGAGGTGCTGACATAGTTAAGACTGTGTTTCAACAGAAATCAGACTTCAACAAGATGCTTCTTCTTGACAAGTTTCATCAACTGAAAATGGACACAAGCGAGAATGTGGTGGAGTACATAGCCAGAATGGAAAACTTGGCCCTTCAGATCAAGAACTCTGGTGAAAGGCTAACTGATATGACTCTCATTACGAAAGTCCTTAGTACGTTGCCATCGAAGTACCGCAACTTTCGACAAGCATGGCTATCCATGGAAGAAAGTAAGCAGAATTTGTCCAACCTAATAGTCAGACTGATTGATGAGGAAACCAATTTGGATACGAGGGAAAGAGAAGAGTTCGCATTGTGTTGCTAGAGACGACCATCGGGATATGGCAATCTACCAAAGAAAGTGGACAAATCCAAAGTAACTTGCTATGCATGCCGCAAGAAAGGACATTACGCCAAAAAATGCCACTTCAAATACGGAGGGAACAACGGTTCCTTTGAAAGCAAAAACTCGTGGAACCATAGTGCTACTGAACTGGGAGGATTGGAGAGTAATGAAGACCAGTGTATTTTGGACAGTGGTGCTTCTGCACACATCACTTTCAATATAAACATCTTCGAAAGTTTCACAAACACTAGTGAACAGGACAGCATTCGCCTTGGGAACAATTTAGAGTTGCCTATCAAAGGAAAGGGGGAATGTCAAAATAGAGAAGCTCATTAATGGTGTTTGGCATGAAGGTACAACACACAATGATTTGTATGTACCAGGCCTGAAGAAGAACCTTCTCTCTGAAGGTGTCATTGCGGGAAAAGACATGAAAATTACTAAAACCCTGGACAGCGCTGAAATTTACAAAAATGGTCCGTTGGTTCAAGCAGCTGTACGCTCGAACAACAATCTATATTGAATGTTGTTCAGAACTGTAAAATCTTGTGAAGCAAGCACAGCTTCAAAAGACACTCTAAGACTGTGGCATGAGAGAACTGGCCACCTCAACATCAAGTCCTTCTGTGAACTAAGTGAGAGGGGCCTTATTGAAAAAATCAGTGCCTCCAAAGATACGTTCTTTTGTGAAGGATGTCAATATACAAATACAAATACAAATATTGACGACCAGCTACAGGCTCAAGCCCAACAAGGCTGGTCCTTTGTTTATGAATTCTCCAATTCCCACTGACTATCCAATTGTGTCTTAAATTCGTACACTCCCTTTGAATTAACTATATTTTCTGGCAACGCGTTCCAACTGTCTATTACCCTATTAAAGTAGTAGTTTTTCCTTAAATCCCGATTAAAATGTGTCTTATTCAATTTATACCCATGGCCCCTTGTTCTGTTATCCCTATTGAAATTTAAGCCCTCTGTGTCCCCTTGTTTTACAAACTTGAAAAGCTGAATCAAATCCCCCCTCCTTCTTCTTCTTTCCAGTGTATACATGTTTAGCTTACTTAAACGTTCATTATAGTCGAAATTTGCTAGCCCCTTTATTATTTTTGTAGCTCTGTGCTGAACCCTTTCAATTGATTCTATGTCCTTTCTCATATATGGAGCCCAGAATTGTACAGCATATTCTAGATGTGGTCTTACTAAACCCTTATATAACGGCAAGATTATATTCTTATCCCTTGAAGTTACAGTCTTTTTAATATACCCCAATAACCTATTAGCCTTTTTACCCGCAGCTGAACATTGGTGACCCATTTTAAAATCCCTGTGAATTATCACCCCAAGATCCTTGACTGTTTCTCCCTCCTTTACCTTTACTCCCTGCAGACAGTACTCGGCTCCACTATTCCTGTAACCCATATGCAGAACTTGACATTTCCCTACATTAAATGACATACCCCATTTTACAGCCCATTCGGATATCTTATCAAAATCCCCTTGTAAATTTTCTATCTGTAACTTGGTATCCACTGTCCCCCATATTTTTAAGTCATCTGCAAATATACTGATTCTATTCTTGATCCCCTGACCTATATCATCTATGAAAATTATAAATAAAATTGGTCCCAAAACTGATCCCTGAGGCACCCCACTTATAACTTCTGTCCACTGTGAATAATTTCCTTTTACCTGCACTCTCTGCTTTCTACCCAATAACCAATTCTTTATCCATATTAATGTTTTTCCCTGAATCCCCAGCCTTTCCAATTTAAACAGTAATGCCTCATGAGGTACTTTATCAAAAGCCTTTTGAAAATCTATGTACATGATATCCACACTGCTCTTATTATCCAGCTCCTCAGTAATTTTTTCGTAGAACTTCAAAAGGTTTGTAGAGCAGGATCTGCCCTTCCTAAACCCATACTGATTCTCTGATAACAGTCCCCCCTCCTCCAAGTATAACATTATATGCTTTTTTAACAGAGATTCAAATATTTTGCAAATTACTGATGTTAGACTTACTGGTCTATAGTTGCCCGGATCACTTTGTATTCCCTTTTTGAAAATTGGAGTTATGTTGGCAAACTTCCAATCCATTGGCACCCAACCTGTGCTATATGTTGAATTAAATATCGTGTGAATTACTTCCCCCAGTTCTTCCGCGCATTCCACTAGTACTCTCGGATAAATATCGTCTGGCCCTGGTGCTTTAGATCGCTTAATTCTTTTCAACTGATGTACTATTTCTTCCCTGTTGAATTTGCATTCTTTAATTATACCCCCTGCAAGCAACATAGATTTCCTTTTCACCATAGCGACTATAAAGCAACCAAACCAGGTGAACTGATTCACAGTGATGTTTGTGGACCCATGTCCACTCAATCATTGGGTTGAGCAAGGTACTTCGTACTATTCAAAGATGACTTCAGTGGTTATCAAGTGATAAAATTCCTGAAACATAAAAGTGACACTCTTGCAGAGTACACAAACTTGAACTTCAGTGACTATCTGAAAAGCAAGGGGATAAAGTCTGAAACAACTGCTCCCTACACCCCGCAGCAAAATGGGAGGTCTGAAAGGGACCTTCGTACAATAGTAGAAAGTGTGAGGTCCATGCTGCACTCTAGGGATCTGCCCTTATTTCTCTGGCCCACCATCCAAGCTCCAGACTCCACTCCGTTTCAACTATGGACTGGAAAAGAGGCAGTGCTCAATCATCTCAGGCTCAGATGCATGTACCTGATGCTCTTCGAAGAAAGCTGGCTCCTTTATCCTTGTGGGCTACGAGAAAGATTCTAAAAATTATCGTCTGTATGACCCCAACAAAAGGACTGTGAAGGTATCAGGGGATGTAGCCTTCAACAAAGACATCTCCAGATCCTCAGTCACCCCATCATCTATGTTTCGAGTCGAGACTTCTGCTAATGAAAATGTCTCTGATCACGAGACACCTGTTTGTCAACCAACACCCCCAGCAGATGAAGACTATGGTCTTCGCCCAAGAGATACACTTAGAAGACCAGCTCGTTATGAGGTGAATATTGCAGACATCTTGACTCCTGACACATATGAGGAAGCCATTTCAGGCAGAGCAATGGAAGGCTGCTATAGATGATGAGCTCCACTCCTTGAAGAACAACGAGACGTGGGAACTTGTGCCTTCACCAGAGCGAGGCAATATCATAGGATCGAAGTGGGTGTTTAAGGTTCAAGGCAAGGCTTTGTGCCAAAGGATTCTCCCAAGTGGAGGGAGTGGATTTCTCTGAAACCTTCTCACCTACTATAAGATTTGACACCATCAGAGTGGTGCTTGCCTTGGCTGTACAAAGAAAATGGTCCAATGTACAGATATCAAAACAGCCTTTCTCTATGGAGAGGTTGAGATCATGCAACCTCCTCTGGGCCTTGATGTCAAGGACAATTTAGTGTGTCGCCTGAACAAGTCTTTATAAGGACTGAAGCAGGCTTCCAGATGTTGGAACAGGAGTTCCTCACGAGTTTTGGCTTTCAGCAGACTCATGTGCCTTTAGTGGAAACTTTCATGGAACAAGAGTTCTTCTGGTGCTGTATGTGGATGATGCTTTGCTACTATCTGAAGAGAAAGGAATACTCCATGAAATAGTCTCTGACCTAGGAAGAAAATTTGAGGCCACTGTCTGCAATAATGGATGCATTGTAGGGATACAAATAAAACACAATTCTAATGGTTCAATCTTCTTACACTCTGAAGGATACATTGAACGGATTTTAAAGAGATTCCATCTAGATGATGCCCACAGATTTATTATTCAATTATTTATTTAAAGAGAATCACATTTAAGGTATCGATCTGGTGTAAAATTTTCCGCAGATTTAAAATCCGTTGAAATTTACAATCTGTCTTTAACGATCCCGATTTTACAAAAACAAACTAAACAATGGCAGTCAAAATTTTGTGTTCGTTTTGCTTCCATCCGCTCGAATGGTTTGGAGCAGGAAATGAAATGTTGTTGCTACAAGAGAAAAAAAACGTTCCCCAGCTGTTTGATAAAGTTATGACAATCGTCATGCAAATAAATGGCGGCTTCGCTAATTTTCGTTTTGCTCACAAACAATGCTCTCTAGGAAACCAACACTATGTGTTAATATAAACAACGTTTTAGTGACATCACCCACCGCTACATCACGGCTCCGCTTTCTCAAAAATTGCTAAAATCAACTATGCCTGTTTTTTAGTGTTTGTTACAATTTTTGTAAAAAATTAAAAAATGTGGTACGGTGGAACATTGGCTGTCCATCGGGACGGCGAATCGAATGGACGGATAAACCTTAAATGACCCACACCCATTCATTGCCCTGAACAAACGATAAGAAATGCACGTTTATGAACTGGCAATATACTGTGCATACATGTATTTTATTTTTCAGAAACAAACAATATACAATTTACATAATGTTAATTTACATTACCGCCACTCTGCAGTAAAACGGGGATGATTTTTAACGGCAATCTGGTCACTGTACATAGATTATACTCTGTTTCACCTTAACTTGTCAGTAGAGTAAAGGCTACGTTGACCGCATCACAGCCGTTGTCGTAGAAACTAGGGTTACAATGTCAGAAGAAGTCAGCTATAAGCGAGGAAATTCGCCCTTTTTGGCAAGGAGAGATAAAATGCACGTGGAAATTCTATACGTTTCACATATCTTTAATTTCTAATGGCTCTTGCATTACATTTGTTAATTAAACAAAAAGCTACTCTATGTTAATATAAATGCGTTTTGATTTTTCTAAATGAGTATTATTTTTAGTTATTTAAAAATATATATATTTAAAATTTTTTTACAATAAATGTTGTTTAAAAAAACAGTCTATTTAAAGATGTGATGAACCATAAAATTCATTTTTTGAATTTACTTACCTGAAAGCTAAACACCTTGATTAATACTTCTTTTTTCAATTTTAATAATTTTATTAAAGGAAATTAATCCAATTTAATTACTCCTTTGGTCTTACATTTGGTTGGACAAGGTAGGGGAGAGTGCGTCGTCTGCTAAAATATGTGTTTTTCTTAACAGCAAAATATAGTCTCCAAATTAAATCAAATTTATTCTGATATTAAAGAAAGTAAATAACAAATAAAAATACATATAACATAGAGGATATAAAATACATTCACAATAAATAAATAGAATATAAAAAATACAAATATAGTGAATACACATACAATAATAAAAAAAATGAAACCATTTTAAAAATTAGAGTTAAAAAAAATAAACCTTATATGTGTGAAACATATTCTGAAACTCGCGGAACGGTGTCGGGTTGATTAGTAGTAAATTATTAATTTTATGAATAATTTAAAATAGTTTACAAGAAAGTGTACAGAAGAAACCAATCTCTTTCATGAATAGTAGTTACAATGAGAAAACTATATTTACGTTTTACTTATTCATCACATGCATTTATACATCATCAATATATGTAAAACATAGCAAACATCATAACAAATCTATTTACATTATAATATACTTATTCATCACATGAATTTACACATCATCATCACTTAACATTTCCGAATCGCTATCAGACTCACTATTAAAAGAAATTACCAAGTTCTTACTTTCCCAAATATCATCCACAAGTCCATCTACTTCCCACATGTATTTCTCTTTTTCAGTAACATGGTTTATGCAGTTTTTCCAATTTTGTACAGAGACCTTTTCAATCCCTTGGATGACTAAATCCTTCACATCGTTCAGTTTAAAAGTCTTGTTTTCCCTGGCAACGTGTCCTTTTACTTGACTCCATATCATTTCAATGGGATTAAGCTCAGTGATACGGGGGAAGTCTCAAAACCTTATGTCCAAATTTTTCGGCAATTTCTTCAACTCTGTATTTATCAAACATATGTTTGATTTCGCTAACTTTTTTCAACAGTTCAATCTTGATCATGTCCTGGTTCCACGTAATGTTTTTCAACGATAGCCATTCTTGAATTGCACTTTTTTTCCAAGATGTCGTCGGAATTTTTTCTTTCTTCACCGAGTGATAGGGGGCATTGTCCATCACTACAAAGCTGTTTCGTTTCAATTTAGGCATGATATCTTCAAACCACTTCTCAAAATGGTTACCATCCATTTCTTCGTGGTAGTCACCGGATTTTTTTCCTACAAAAATGTCAGTCGCATCAGGTACAAATCCTTCATCACTTCCGATATGGGTAATGATGAGTCTTCTTCCTTTTCCTTTTGGTGCAGCCAAGCCTGTTGTCAAACTTGAAGAGGAAGCTTCATTGGTGCTTTTGATGTTTTTGTCTTGCCATACTCGACTTTGTGAGTGTCCTTCATTCACCCATGTTTCATCTAAATAATAGATTGAAGCATTTTCATTCTTCAGTTCTCTAATTTTTCGTAAATAATTTCTTCGCCATAAAATTATGTCGTGTCTTTCTAAAAGCATAGCCTGCCTTTTTCGCTTTTCAAAGGAAAATCCCAAATCTTTCAGTATCCTGTACAGTGTACTTCGGCTAATGTTTGTCGAAAAAATATCCTTATCATTGTTAATTTCATTTAGAACTTTGTCCAATGTAGGAATTTCATTTCGACGAAAACAATCATGAATTTTTCGTCGGATGCACGATAAAGTAAAGTTGTCATATTTCATCATTCTTGTTCTTTTTCCAACGGCATAAGGTCGTTTTTTTCCTGGAGTACTCAAAGGACTTGTCGTCTTCTTTTCTTTTTTCAAACGAAAAACAGTTCTTTTGGAAACACCAGTTAGTTGAGACACCTTTCCGACGATTTGGTTAATGGAATCACTATGGTTTTCTTCTCGAAGTCTAGAATAAACATTCAATATGTTCCTGCGAGCTCCACTACCAATTGATTTTCCTTGCTTTGATGGCGTATACAGCTTGGATGGTGACGTTCCTTTTTCAGCCATGTTCAGAGTATCAAACACACTCCAATAAAATAGCACAAGAGAGATATGAACGTAAATACACACGCTAGCAAAGACGCAGAGCGAAATGGCGCAGACTTGGCCGGAAAGCGTATTTAGCTCGCCAGAAATGTTACCATGGAAACCGGTTTAGAATTCCGTTTCGGATATATTCATTCGCTTCGGTCAAAAAAAATGCTTTTTACAAATAAATAACCGATTATAAAGGTTCAAAAATCACTCCTTCATTGTAGGACAATTTTTACACGTTTATATGCATTTTCTTTATTTTAAATTCCAAATCAAGTTGGAATTATTTTTCATGCGGATGAACATCATTTCTGCCTTTCCCAATACTGACAAGTTAAGGTGAAACAGAGTATACAGTATGTATGCGTGTGTACGTACTAATAGCTTTTAATATTTAATTAACTCAATAGTGGACTGAAGGTTGATCTAGGTTTCACTGTACATGTAATAGCATGCAAAAAATTGTGGGGAAATCTTAATTTTGCAGATAAAGCAGAAAATTTAAAATATTTTTTATAAAAATTGAATTTTTAATTCTTTTTAATGAATTTTCTTTAGTAATGTGCATTGGAAATCAGGTACGCTAAAACATTTTGTTGTGAATATGAAAACAACAAATCATCCAAAGGGTACTGTGTTCCCTTAAATAACAAGATTGATACAACACAACTTTGATACAAGTAAAAGGGACTCACCATCCAACGTTCTTGGCACGTGCATTCATCATATAGGTCCAGAAGGTGTAGGCGCTTGTCGTGTCTGGGTACAGGCGCCTGTAGGCGTCCACGAAGCCCTCGGAGAGGAGGACGGAGAAGGCATCGCGCTCCTCCTTGGTGAAGCCCGCATTCTTCTTGTTCGTTTTGGGGTTGGCCAGATCTGACGACAACAAAAAACATTACTTCATTCTGACTTATCTTCATGATTAAAAAAAAAAAATCAATTCATCGGATTTTTTTATTTAAATTTCTGTAGGGCCTATAAATTTGTTAAATAAAAAATTGAGTTTCTGACATGACATGTAAACTAATATTTAATTAAGTAAACAATCGGAATTTGTGATATGCTAAATTAATATTTATTTTACTAAATATCATTGTGTGTTACATGACAATACATTTAAAAAATGAATTTTCAAAACAAGAGCAAAAGATCAGACATTTGTTTAACTTGAAAACACAAGTTGACATCCTCCATAGTTTTTCTTGACTAATTAACATAATCATGTTAACAAATGTATCAGTAAGTGTAAGTGAGACCTAAATTAGTCTGATTAAATAAATATTTGTTATGGGTCACTACTCTTAAAGTGAAAGGTGACTGTTTCAGGGTGCATTTTGCAAAATAAAATATGTTCATTGTGTTTAAACTTTCATCCTTTCAAATAGAAAGCTCAGTTGAATTTTTTATTTAATAAATTATTAATCACATTAATTGTGTTATTTTGTATTTATGTCTCAATTAAAAAAAAGTAGTTGAAAAATCACCATTGGTCAATCAATTAAAGGGGTAACAAGTAGTTTAGGCCTACTTTGTGGGGATTTTCTTTTGCTGTTTTGACATTTACGTAGATGTAGGCCTACTGCTTTATTGTTTGTAACATAAAATTATGCATAAACATTGTAAAAACTTTCAAATAGATGTCGACTTATTTTTTCTTTACTGTTTGGCAGAATCCCTGACTCAACAGATTACTTAGTCCATAGACACCTTAGATTATTTGCAAGTGTCCAGTGCCAAATTTTTTTTTTAAAAGCTCATCAGTACGAGGTGTAGTCATTAGTGCTGAAATCACCATGTGTGCAGAAAGTTCAAAGCATTTGAAAAATTCTGTGATTTTTCTAGAGTGTATTTACTTACTTATAAAAATGTAAGATTGGTTGTGATTTAAATCAATGATTAAAAAAAAAAATCATTTGATTAAAATCATGATTTTAATCGTTGATTTAAATCTTGACACCCTGCTTATCTTGTATCTAAATTTATGTATTACTTATTCAGGGTGGCAACAAAATCCTCAAAAAAAGTTCCCTAAAAGTGTCACAGAAATTTCCCCGATTTTACAATTCCCTTGATAAAATATTTTACAATTCCCTTAATCCAATGTAGTAGACAAATGTAGTCTGATAAAAAGCCTTGTAAAATTCACTAAAAACAACATGGAAGGATAACCCACAACCTTCCATGGCTACGCCACTAGTACATGTGTTTACGATAGGTATGTATTTTTGCCTATTATTTAGCTTTATAAGCTCTATAAAGTCCACTATAAACAACGAAATTTGTTTTTGGAAGGGGGGGGGGGCCTTTAACTAGCTTAAACTAGATTTTTAGATAACTAGATATAAAATTTTAAAAATCGACAACCCTGGTTACATATGAGCTAGAAAACACTCGAAACCACTACAGATTTTACGCGCACCAGCCCCACGCACATGGTCTCCATTTCAGACGGAGTTTCGAATTTGCAAAAAACTCTCAGACAGGGGTGGATACGGATCTACATTTTCCCACTCGGTTACTCGAAAGATATGAGAAAGTAAGATATCCAGTCGGGCACCTACCTATTTCTTGATGTGCAACGTTCAGATCACCGCACAGAATGACCGGTTTCGTCTGATCCAGCTTCTTGAGATAGGCCCGGAAATCCACGTCCCACTGCTTGCGGTACTCGAGGCGGACGAGGCCACGGCCAGAATTGGGCACGTCTGAAAGAAGCAAGGGATCCAATCTTTCGTAAAATGTTTGGTACAGCTGCATTCTATGTCTCGTTTGGTGGCAACACTCTTTATGGCACCAAAGGAAGAATTCTTACACAAAAAAGGTTTTTTTACAACAGAGGATAAGCTTTAACATAAACTAATTACAGTGAAAGAATTAAAAATTTGCAGAGGTTGCCGTAAAGGAAACTGAATATAAATGTAATACAGATGGGTCGCCTTCACTCGTTGTAACTCGGCTACTAAAAGTGCACCAAGAGCATTGCCACCAAACGAGGCAGACTGACTTTGTTCACAATTTCCATTTTTATTGAGATAATAAAGACATTGTCGCTTTGTGTAGACTAGATAATAATGTCTGAATATTGCATTTGGACATCTGACCAGCCTCTGCATTATTATTGGGACACACAGGCCCAGGTAGCCTGGATTAGCAACCAGAGGGTAGCGCCTATGAATCTGACCAAAGACCTGTCATTTACAAAGGGGCTGGTACGCATTAAATCTGCGGTAGCCTCAAATTTCACGTCAATGTGGAAGTTTGGAGGGTAGGTGCTCCAAATTATGTGGTGTTGTCCTTGAATCTTTCACTTTGGAAGTCGATTCAGGACCGTCGTATTGCTCCAGTGAGGTTAACTAAGAATACCAAAAAATGTTTAACTTCCTTGAAATTATTCATTCAATGTGTTAAACAGATAGGTACTCAGATTAACGTCGTTCTTGGATCATTCCCCCAAAAGAAAGATCAGATGACGAGGCAACAATCGAGCTGCAACCCCACTCTCCAATCCACGAGGACATTGGAGGCACTGCAGATTTGATGTGCACCAGCCCCCTTTCTAGAAAACGGTCGCTACTCCGGTTCTCTCTCTACCTGCGCTATGACAGCCCCAATGTGTTCAGCAGAGGATATGGAAACAAGTGTCGTATGCGAGACGAACGGGACAAATATTTAATATCAGGACTGAAATGAAGATATATTTTGACCACATAAAATGTCAGACTTACATGCCGCTACAAGGTAAAAATTTTCATAATCAGCCGTTATGACTCGTCCTTCTGAATCGTGGTTTTCCATACCTGAAAGACATTTCAAATGTATCAAAATTTCAACACACAAGCAGACATTAGGGGCACCGGTCGATAATGCAGACATTTTTATCAAACATGTTTTAATTTCAGGAGAAACATCAAGTGCTTAATTCCAAGTAATGTCCATCACTCGCTACACATTTCTTTCAGGTCATTTGTGGATACTGTCACAACAGCACTTTTCATGCTTTGAGGCAAACCATCAAGACTCAATTTTAGACCTCTTCCTACGTTTCGAAGCCCCATTCAGCCGTTCCATCGATCGGAACGACCTGAATACTTCCTGTGCAACATTTTTTTAGTGTCTAACTTTTTTAGAACTGTTTGATGATGTGTTATCGTAATGCAAAATTACTTTGCAGCGCCTTCTGGCCCATTCCGGTCGCTTTACGAACAACGCGTGGTTCAAACTGATTGTTTGTTGTCGATAGCGATCAGTGTTAACCAGGATGTTTTTTTGGCTTTCACATCGAAAGCCCCACTTTTAAAGAGTTTAAATTGATAGTGACCACTTTTATTTTTTTTAAATGGACACTTTATAAAAATGTGTATGGAATGGCCAGCTCAATCTCCAGACCTTAATCCAATAGAGCAAGTTTGGGGCTTCCTTGATTCCTTTGATACAAAAGCTGGAACAAGGGTGACTCTGTGTGTTTTGTCTGACAACTTAATTGGCAGAATGGAAAGTGGATGCCGCCAATGTATTGCAGTTAGGGGTGTGTGGACACATTCCTTATTAGAACCCATTTTTCAATGATTCCACAATATTTTCCAACATAAACCTGTGATGTACTGTTTTCTCCAAGAATGGATTTTACTGCCAATAGTGCTTTTTTTTACGTTGAAAATCATGTTTTTGTTGATTGTATGTAAATTTCTAGGTCGCATTCAATAAAGAACTATTTAGTGCACATTTCCTCCAAATTTCTTGTTTTTTATGTTCATTCATTTTCAAATTAGACAAAAAAAAAATCCTGTACCTTAATGTGTGCAGTGTATATCAACATATGTCTAACTTCATTTATTGAAAAAATCCACATTATTATAACCAGTACACCTGATACACTGTCTTGACAGTATTAAATGTATAACAAGCCTTTAACATAAGCCACTATCCATTCTGAATTCATTTTGGGGTGTTTATTGAGGAAACATTGGATATTTGGTGAAAAATGTTTTTTACTTTTACCACATGCTTCTAGTGAATGCGTTTATGAATGAGGGAGGATTATTAAGAACCATATACTTGGAATATTTAGGTTTTCCTGCACAATAGCCTCTGTTCACATTTTCATGTTTGGAGACCCCTCTATGTTTCACAGTTGGAGAAAAGATAGGAAACAGTTGGGAAATACTTTTTAATCCTCTGGGAATTTTTATAAAAAAATCTATTTTATACGGAAATTCACACAACAGATATTTCCATATTTTCCCCCACACATCAATCCATGGCATTACCTATTCCATACTCGACAGACAACGGTTTCTTCTTGGAGAGCAGCCCGACTCCGGAGTAGCCGTCCTTGTCTCCCCCCAGCCAGTAGCAGTGGTACCCCTGCACCTCTGCCTCCTCCGGGAGTTTGTTCTCCGAGCACTTGGTCTCCTGGAAGCACACCACGTCAGGCTGTTCGTGGGAGAGGTACGACACGCCATCTTTCTGGAAAGGGAATTATTCCACTTGTTTAGTATGAACTGGACTCGTAGACACAGACTTGTTATCAATTACAGATTTCATTAGTCTCCGATTTAAATGAAAATATCGTCTCTCAAAACAGCAAAAGGTTGTGTGTCTAAAAGGCTGTATTTTACAGGAGATACTTATGATTTGATTCTATCATTATCTATACTTTGGGTTTGTTCTTAGTTTAGCGTACATTATTGCAACCCAAAATTCCACATATAGCAATAAAAGAACAAATGGAATTTTTGACATACAACCTTTTGCACTTTAGAGTTCCGATATGCAATATGATGTAGCTTAAACATTTTCTTAAAACTATATTTATGATCATGTGCAGAAAATTCTTTCTTGAAGTGGGCGAACAAGCAACAGCTTTGCACTCACAAATATTTTATTAAACTATTTACATAACATGGATGCAACACACATTTACAGAATCATCCGAAATACCAGGACGCGCATACATTCCACTAAAAAACTCCCCTTACTCAAGCAGAGGCATTTTGTATCTCCTAGGCGTTTTTCACATGACAAGCGAATGCCACACAATACAATTTTCCACACCAAATACATATTAAATTTTTTTTTAAAGGGCAATCTTAAAATCAAAGGGTCAAACCTTTGTCCAGTTGCTAAGAAAATGACAGCAAATATTGAGGCATAGCAATATTTATTAATTTATACCACCACACTATTACTTATAGGATAAATGAGCATTATTTGTCTCTTAAGGGAATTTGCACAAACAAGGCTGGGTCATTCATCGTATCTGGAAGACACAATGAGATGGGTTTCATGGCAAATATTTAGCCAAACAATTTGAAGAAAATGGACACGTTTTACTGACAGAAGATAAAAATACACCCACGGAGGAATCGAACCTGTGCTGCACACGACTTTCAGGTTGCAGACGCGGCTTGAATCCACTGTAGTTTTCAGTAGAACAAACTTTCTTAAGGATAGATTGCTTTCTTTTTTTTTCTATTTTCATGTTACGATTTGGCTACACCTTTAATCTTTTCCTTAAACCACCCTTTCAACAGAAGACCAAGCAAAGTAGGGAGAAAATGTATTTTGTGATAAGTACTTTATCACCAGGGGATGATATAAACATGGTTCCCACACCTTTATCCAAAAAAAAATTCAAGGACTTTTCAAAACTAAAAAAATATTCTTCAAAGACCTAAAATTTTTTATAACGACCTAAAACAAGTTATACAACAACAATTGTCAATTAAAAAGAAAAATGTGAAAATTATAAAAAAAAAAAGACATAATATTTTTTAAACTACTGACACTCAAAAAAAGGAAGGTTATCAATTTTTGTTATAGTTTGGATTTTCTTTCCTCACAGAACCAGTGTTTTTTTTGTTGTTGTTGTATAGTGGACTTCTCGTCTCAATGCTAACTACCAGGTTACTTGCACACACATTGGTTTAGGTCATGCGATAAAATATCGTACAATACATTCTTTTGGTGGCACGAAGAGTAGAGGAGCTTGCACACGGTTCAATCTACACGACACAATCTCTATTTTGCTGTCGTCCACTGCCTACAACAGACGGCTGTCATGGTTTATTTTGTTTGAGAAACAAAACAAAAGTTTTGACTAGTATTAGGGCTTTTTTATTCTCCAGTCTAAGTTTCCATCTTTGCGATCATTAAAGATAGAGTAAACATTTCAAAGGATATGAAAACTGCAGAAAATTTTACAACAGAAGGATATCTTAAAAAATTTATTTTTTAATTGCAACTTTTATATTTTTGCAATGAGAATTTGGCTTCATTTCTTTGGATGCGTGCCAGGTTACCAATGACGTCCTGACTACAAAAGTTAAGGTTTCCTAAGAAAGCGGTGCAGTTACCTAGCGGCCAAACGTCATGATGCGGCAGGCATAACAAGGCGGCCGTCTTAACGGAGACCAGAGGTGTCAACTTAGACGTACAGAATACTGTGGAAAATGGACGATCTAGATGTAGTATTATTAGTATATCACATAGTGTGAAAGCGCAAAACACCAGTTTCATTCAGAATGACGCACCTACTGTGGAGGAAAACTAGTCTGGACAAGTTCTAATGCAAGACAAAATTACACAACTATGTACAAGTTTTTAAAAAATCAAGTACTTTCAAGGACTTTTTGCCAAGTTCTGTAATTTTCAAGGACTTTACAAGGACCGTGGGAACCCTGACAAATAAAAAAATCCAGGAGCCAGCCCAATTTATTTAGGAGCCAGGACCCATGCAATACATATCATACTGATATTTTTTCTAACGCTGAGATATCGCAGAACTCATTACACACAGTAAATAATATGCTGACAAAAAGTGTAACTCAGGCAATAAAAAATAAATTTTTTTTTCTGCATTAGACATTTTGCTCCATTTTTGACCTTTTGTAGGCTAAAAAATTAAAAACGCTTTTCACCAAAAACAGAAAATCTAGGGTCCAGACCAAAGTTTTAGGCACTATGGCGACCAGGATTCTTCGTGCACTGACTTTATCATTTGGTACATGAATGTTATGAACAAATTCAAAGTTCTCAGTTTTCCCATGCATTACTGTTTCAAGACCAAAATACCTTGAGTTACCACTTCATCCAAATTTATTGCAATGGATTTATTAACCAGAACATAAATAGTAAAAAAAAAGTATAAAATAGTACATTCATTGCTTATCCAGGGATCTTGAACACTAGTTTCCAGCTGCATAAATCCTGAAAAATCGTTAGAACTTTGTCTTTACCAATTGCCAGAATCAATAGAAATTGAGGCGAAAATTATAAACTAAATTTGTTTAAATTGGAAGTTTTTGATCGTATGTCCGTTTTATATAAAATGAATTGGATACAATAACAAGTTTTTAGCAATCACTAGATAAAACTGATATTTTTCAGGGCTTTTCAAAGTTAGAAAAATAACCCTTTAAGAGTTCACCCTAAAACAAATCAATATAAATCATTACCTCTAGCCAAGCTCTGATTCCATTAATGTTCCAAGAAACAATCTTCAAATTCCACGACTCCCCACTGGCAGTTGTCGACGTGTTGCTGAAGTCCAAAGCACTAACGTCTGAAATCTTGCCTTTCTTGGGCAATTTGGACGTGGACGCTTTAGACACTTTTGCAGGTCTGCCTACATCCCCGTCGCCCTCTCTGCCCCTTTTACCGCGGGGATTCGACGCATCGACGGCAGCTTTCACTTTGCCTTCCGATTTCTCCATTTCATCCAGAGCCATGTTGTCCACGCTCTTCTGTCGCAGAAGGGACACTTTCAAGACCCTGGTCCCCAAGGCTGACTTGGACATCTCCGACAGTTCCCCTGTTTCCAGTTCAGCCTGGACATTCTTCCGCTTACGTCCGCGAACTCCCTTTGACAACACATCTCTGGGTTCAGTGTCGACT
Source organism: Metellina segmentata (assembly GCA_947359465.1). Classification (NCBI taxonomy): domain Eukaryota; kingdom Metazoa; phylum Arthropoda; class Arachnida; order Araneae; family Tetragnathidae; genus Metellina; species Metellina segmentata. The sequence goes on along the minus strand of OX375882.1, from coordinate 116,028,571 downwards.
TTAGAACCGACTGTTCCCGGCATGTCAACAGAAGACTGCTTTGCATTTTTGGTTTTCCTGGGTGCACTTTTATCTTCGGCGAGACGCCCCCTTGTCTTTTTCGGAACACTGTTTTGGTCTTTCACAGACTCGATATCCGCCGACAGTTGCTTGTCATTTTGGCTATCTTTGGTTTCCAGTGAGGTAATTTCTTTGGTTTCATGAGTGATTTCTTTGGTCTCTTGTTCATCCAACTCGAGTTTCTCTTCGGAAACAAGATTTTCGCAAGCAGCTTCTGAGGAGAGCTGCTGAGCCTTTCTCCCTCTGGCATTCTTGGGTGCTGTTTCTTTGGTCTCGGGAAAAGATCCTTTTTTTGTTGTAGGTTGGCCCTCTTTTCGACCAGCTCTAATTTTGGTCTTCACTTCTTGTTCTGTATTGGCCATTGCATCACTTTCTGAAGCAACGTTTACAGCCTTCCTTTGCATACCTCTATTCTTGGAACTATTAGATGCATCCTCCTTCATACTATCTTCACGGTGTCCATTTTTGAAATGTCCCGTCTCGGGATCGATGGCTTCTCCATCACCATTCATCTGCTCCCCGGACCCGACGGTTTGGTTCTTTTGGGATCTGGGCTGACCTCTCTTTCCAACTGCCTCAGGCACCATGACGGCCTCTTCGTTTTCAACCTCAGCACTTGACGGAAGCTCAAGAGCTTCATTATCATTAACTCCTCCATTTTTACGCGATGATACATCATCTTCAGCGATTTGGACGCTCTTCACTGATTCTGCTTTCTTCCTACCCTTGCCAGATCTCTGCAAAAATGAGACAAAATTATCAGGGTTCATAGTTTTTGAAAATACAAATAAGGTTATGAAAGTCAATATAAAAAAAAAATTGAAACAGTAAAGATTTAATTGAAATTAGTTTGTTGCCTGCTATAAGTTACCTTGTCACACATTAAATATGCACCTCACAGTTTCCAAAATCAATCATTAAATAGGGACATTGGACCACATTTCAATTAAATATATATATATATATATTTATGTGCCATCCAGGAGAAATTTGATATCAAATGTTATTTCCACCTGGTGTTATATAGGTAATGTGTTGATGACCATTTCAGCTTTTCAAACCTTGTGCAAATGATTAATTTTTTTTGCTACATGCTAAGCAACTTTCTGGGATGAATTCATTTGAAAAAATATAACTACACTACTGTACATAGTTAATTTCCACGTCATTCCAATAGGCTATGCAAACCAACACCACAGCCAAAGTTGTGATGGTTGTTATCTAATAGGCTATGAATTCGTAGTAATCCCTGGGGGTTAACGAACGGTGGTCATACGTGGCCCCACGAAAAAAACTGTCACAGGCAACGCCTTGCTGGCCACGCAGTGGCTAGTTAGTAACAATCCATGAATTGCAATCTTTTACTTTTTTTAACTTAAAATTTATTTGTTACCTTTTGAATAAATTCTAGTTTTGATTTTTAAAGCTTCCATCATGTGTACTTCTATTAACTTAAGTCCGTATCAGCCTAATAGAAGATGATGGTTTATTTAACTCTCTCTGCGTGTACACCAAGAAGTAAGCTACAATCGCTTTTTTTTGCAAAATGCAAAAGAAAGGTCTCAGAATGAGAAAGAAATAGTAAACACATTCGCAAAAATGCAAATAAAAAATCTTTACGGCATATGTTCCAAACAAAGTTTCCTTGATCACTAGTGAGAGAAAGAAAAAACAACTGAATAGGATCTGAACAAAGATCATTTAAGCAAGAACAATAAAAGCCAAGAAAGCAATTGTTCTTAATTCTGTTATACAAATACTGACGACCAGCTACAGGCTCAAGCCCAACAAGGCTGGTCCTTTGTTTATGGATTCCCACTGACTATCCAATTGCATCTTAAATTCGTACACTCCCTTTGAATTAACTATATTCTCTGGCAACGCGTTCCAACTGTCTATTACCCTATTAAAGTAGTAGTTTTTCCTTAAATCCCGATTAAAATGTGTCTTATTAAATTCCTACCCATGGCCCCTTGTTCTGTTATCCCTATTGAAATTTAAGCCCTCTGTGGTGTCCCCTTGTTTTACCAACTTGAAAAGCTGAATCAAATCCCCCCTCCTTCTTTCCAGTGCATCTGCATGCATGTTTAGCTTACTTAAACGTTCATTATAGTCGAGATTTGCTATCCTCTTTATTATTTTTGTAGCTGTGCTGAAGCCTTTCAATGAATTCTATATCCTTTCTCATCCTATGGAGCACAGAGTTGTACAGCATATTCCAGTTGTGGTCTTACTAAACCCTTATATAATGGCAAGATTATATTCTTATCCCTTGAAGTTACAGTCTTTTTAATATACCCCAATAACCTATTAGCCCTTTTACCCGCAGCTGAACATTGGTGACCCATTTTAAAATCCCTGTGAATTATCACCCCAAGATCCTTGACTGTTTCTCCCTCCTTTACCTTTACTCCCTGCATACAGTACTCGGCTCCACTGTTCCTGTAACCCATATGGATCATTCCATAAAACTGGAGACACCAATAGCAAAAAAAAAAAAAATTATATTACAAATCGTTTTTTCCCCTATGAAGTAAAAAAGAATGAATTTTTATAAAATGATGCAAAAAAAGTTTGCAACACCTTTTTTTGTAAGTTTTATAGACAATGTTTGGAACATTTGTTCTTGCACATGATTTTTTTTTTTTTTTGAGATCCTGAAAGTTTATCTTGTTTTTTAAAAAAAATTAACAGGTAAAAATAAAATCTTATTTTTTTATTGTAACTTAGTTTATTTATGAAGAGATTAGGTCAATAAAGAAACTTTAAACTGTGATAGTTCTCTTGAAAACATTTTTTATAAATTAAGCCTAATTATAATGTAACATCAGTCACAAACTTTTACAAAAGTTTTTATTTCTTAAACAAAATTAGTTTTAAGGTTTAAAAAAAATTATATTCTCTTCATTCATGATTATATCTTTAATGTTCAACACTTAAATATTTCTTAGTAGGTGAATTTATGTATTTAAAACCTATTCAAAACCTGTAACATCAGTCACATTTCTTTTTCCATTAAATACTTAAACATATTGTACAAATGGCACTAACTGCTGCAGAAAGACAAAAAAGGAGAAGAGACAAAATAAAGAATGAAGGAAAATATGAAGATTACAAAAAGAAAAACAAAGAAACTCAGAAGAGCAGAGATTAAAAAAAAAAAGAACTGCTCTCTAGCTAAGTTACCCAAGTCAGTTCAGAACAAAGTTACAAGAGAAATCGGGGAAAATGTTAGGAAACGTGTAGAGCTTTAAAAAGTGCCAGGTTTCAAGTAGCAGTGCTATTATACCCTTTAAAAACAACAAATCTTTAGGAAAAGCTGTTTCTCGATTAAAACGTTCCTTGCCGACGTCTCAAAGAAAGAAGCAAGTTGTTATCAAAAAATTATTTGACAGTGAAATTGGTCAAACAGATGCACCTAGTTAATGTAATACAGAGGAATCAAAACATGGGCTGCCAAACGAAACAGTTAACTTGGTTAAGCAATTTTACATCAATGATTATATTAGCAGACAAGCAGCAGGTCGAAAAGATGTCATAACTGTTTGGAATAATGATGGAACGAAATACAAGATGCAAACTAGATATCTGCAACATTCAATTAAAGAAGTATATGCATTATTTTTAAAAGAAAATTCTGAAATAAAAATAGGAAAAAGTAAATTTCCAGAATTGCGACCCAAGTAACGTTCTCCCAAGTAGCAAGTTACCTCACAATGTTTGCCTGTGCAAGTACCATGAAAACTTCATGCTGGCTTTAGAATCGTTACATAATAAAATTTCACACATTCCTAAATATTCTCAGAATTTTTGTAAATGCCACAGCTTTGTGCAATGTTAAAGTATTTGAGATTTCACCATCTGATTTACATTTGTGGTATACAGAGTTCAATTTATCCGATTCAGAAGCTGTACCAGGCATTAAGCAGCGGCACTTTTTTGAGGTGATAAACCAAATTACCAAAAGCTCCAAACTTTACAAAACTTTATTTGCGATGTCAAACCCAGAAGAACATGTTCAAAAATTGGTAGCCTTAATTGGAGAGTGGGTTCTTGTGGAATACGATGGACTATTATATCCAGATGAAGTTAGTCATTGAAAATAATGAATGCTTAGTAAATGTTATGATTCGAGCAGGGAAATATTGGAAATGGCCTAAAAATGAGGATGAAATTTATTATTCGCAAAAAATAGTAGTGAAAAAAGCTTAGTACACTAGATGTAGTAAATGCTCGAGGACATCTGTGTAACATCAGTCACATTTTTTGATTCCCCCTAATATCACACAAAGAAGCTTATTATGTATAAAAATAAGTGTGGGTAGTATTATAGTACTCTACCATAACATTTTAGATCAATTTTAAAAAAAATTTTAATTTCAAGACAGCGTTCAATTTTAGAAATAAAAGCATATTAAAATTGTAACATCAGTCACTGTGGAATGACCCATATGCAGAACTTGACATTTCTCTACAACAAATGACATACCCCATTTTACAGCCCATTCAGATATCTTATCAAAATCCCCTTGTAAATTCTCTATCTGTAACTTGGTATCCACTGTCCCCCATATTTTTAAGTCATCTGCAAATATACTGATTCTATTCTTAATCCCTAAAATCTCCGTCAAGCCTGAGAATTCTGATTGAAATATTCCAATTTCATTGCAAATGCTTAGTGTCTATGAATGACTTTGTCGTCCCTGCACGGTGGAAACGTTTTTAGTAGCAAAACGCAAACCTGATGAAATAAGTAAAATTAATAATAGGACCCCGAAACAAGCAAAGGGGGACTTGGCTACCAAAAAGTTCAGTACCCTAAAAGATTTTGTGACTGATTTCGGCTGCTCATAATTAGCAAGTCTAAATGTGAGCTCCAACATCAAGTAAGAAAGCTATGATTCTGTCAGGAATATGGAAGCTGCCATCAGTGATTCAAGAGAAGGTAATAAAACAGATAAATGTAGTAAGGTGGTACTCCATCAGGATAGATGAATGCACTGATGCGTCCGTGGAACAAAGTCTGATCATTTATGTTAAATTTGTTCATAAAGGCGAGGTATTTACGCATTACTTGTGTTTAATAAAGATCGAAGAGTCATCATAGTCCAAGAGCTGATGACGAATTTTGGGAAGGTACTTTAGGCACTATGAAATTGTAAAATAATAGAAATTCAATGTTAGTTGAATAGGGAATCGAAGGTCGGGAACGGCGTTTGCGGTTATTTCGCTACTGCGCAGCATAGGATATTTGCAAACAATTCATCCCAGCGAGTATCCTTTAGGCACTTAGAAAATTTTTTAATCTCTTAATTTAGCATTCATAGAATGCAGAAATAAAACTCCCGAACTGCACCGAACTTGTATTATAATGAACGCAAAAAATATTCTTTAGGCACTCTGAAATTTTTATAGCATGTTTATTAATTACTATTGAAAATATGTGCAAAAAAATAGACGAATACAGCTGTTTTAAATAATAACCCGACGCAAATAAAGATTTTACATAAGTATCGGCAGCTGCCGGGAAACTGGCTACCCTAGAAGGCAGTGCCTTGGCTCGCCAATATGCGCTTGATTGCGGAGGAACCACGTGACTCGAGTTTGATGTGCAGCTTGAGCTACTTAGCCCTGTGCACACACCCGGTTTTTCAACGTGCGGCGCCGCTACCGCAACGCAAGTGCGGTCTGAGATACATTAGATCCAATGAAGCAGTGCACACATGCCTCCAGTGCCGCTGGAGCGCTGCACGTCCTACTTGCGTGAAATTTGTACTGCAGTTCCCCACGGCGCCGCACAGGTGTCTCCGTTCTGAATTAGCTTGTTTTTATAAACAAGTGGAATATAAATAATAATTTATAAATGGTTGTATCCAGTAACGTCTATTTTGTTACAAAATAAACTTTTTTTTACACCAAGTAAGCGAAATAAATACCTTTACTACGATAGAATATTTATCGTAAATTGTGCGAAATGAATTCGTGCGTCATTTTACGGTTATGTATGCATAGTTGGTCTACGTTAACCCAGTGGCACCGCACGTTGAAAAACCGGATTTTTTTTCACGCAAATGTGACCACGCTGAAAATTATTTTGAGCTCATTCTAATTTTTTTTACAGGTTTTTTAAATACGGTTTTGCAATTAACACTTTAAGCATTAACATATGTACATGTGTATATAACTGTGTATATACATAGTAGTCCGAGAGCTGATGACGAATTTGGGGAAGGTATTTTAGGCACTGTGAAGTTGTAATATAGTAGTAAATCAATGTTAGTTGAATAGGGAAACGAGAGTCGGGAACGGCGTTTGTGGTTATTTCGCTACTGCGCAGCATATGACATTTGCAATAAATGAATCCCACCGAGTATCCTTTAGGCACTTAGAAATTTTTTTAATCTCTTATTTTAGCATTCATAGAATCCAGAAATAAAACTCCCGGACTGTTTGGACGGTTTTAAAGTATAACCCGACTGCCCCAAACTTGTATATATTCTTCAGGCACTCTGAAATTTTTATAGCATGTTTATTAATTATTATTGAAAATATGTGCAAAAAGCCAGACGAATACGACGGTTTTAAATAACTACCCGACGCAAATAAAGATTTTACATAAGTGTCAGCTGGATACCGGCAGCTGCCAGGGCCCTGGCAAGCCGGTGTGTGATTGATTGCTGAGTAACCATGTGACTCTAGTTTATTGTACAGCTCAGGCTGTTTGCAAAGCATTTTGGAGAAGTTTATTTATTTTTTTCACGAAAATGTGACCACGCTGAAAATTATTTTGAGTTTATTGTCATACTGTTTTTTGAGGTTTTTTAAAACCTAGTTGTGTTATTAACATTTTAAGTATTGACATATGGACATGTATATAACTATGTATAAATGGAAATAATCAATTATTATAGAGATAATATTTGTTTTTATAGAGACTACGTATTTTATGTTATATATCATTAATTACTAAAAACTTTGAGTTGTGTAATTTGTAATAAAAAACAATAATGATAAAGTGATTATTTTTAACAAAGAAAGACTAGCACAATGCAGAAACATTTTAAAAATTCGCCAAAAAAACGGCTTGAAATTTGCTAAAGTGATTCCACCATCAGATGCAACAACAACAAAAGGGTACCATGTTCGATGTTACAGAAATTTTTCAGCTGTGACGAAACAATAAGTTTACAGCTTTCAAAATATGTTCAGCGAGACGCCTGCAGTTGCCAGAGCCCCGGCAACTGCAGGCGCAGACGATAAACGTTCTCTCATACTCATATCTACCCATAAGACTTTTTTGTCGCATTCATGTAAAATCTTTATTATTAAAATATTTTTTGCGTTCATTATAATACAAGTTCGGGGCAGTCGGGTTATACTTTAAAACCGTCCAAACAGTCCGGGAGTTTTATTTCTGGATTCTATGAATGCTAAAATAAGAGATTTAAAAAATTTCTAATTGCCTAAAGGATACTCGGTGGGATTCATTTATTGCAAATGTCATATGCTGCGCAGTAGCGAAATAACCACAAACGCCGTTCCCGACTCTCGATTCCCTATTCAACTAACATTGATTTACTACTATTTTACAACTTCACAGTGCCTAAAATACCTTCCCCAAATTCGTCATCAGCTCTCGGACTACTATGTATATACATAGTTACATACACATGTGCATATATTAATGCTTATAGTGTTAATAGCAAAACAGCATTTTAAAAAAAATTAGAATGAGCTCAAAATAATTTTCAACGTGGTCAAATTTGCGTGAAAAAAATTAACTCATTCAAAATGCTTTATAAGGCCCGGTGCACACATCCGGTCTTTCAACGTGCTGTGCCACTGCGGTAATGTAGACCAACTATGCACACATAACCGTAAAATGATGTACGAATTAATTTCGGGCCATTTGCGATAAATATTCTATCGTAGGAAACGTATTTATTTCGCCTACTTGGTGTAAAAAAAGTATATTTTGCAACAAAATAGACGTTACTGGATACAACCATTTATAAATTATTATTTATTTTCCACTTGTTTATGAAAACAAGCTAATTCAGAACGGAGACTCCTGTGATGCGCCGTGGGGAACTGCGGTACAAATTTCACGCAAGTAGGACGTGCGTCACCCCAGTGGCGCTGGAGGCATGTGTGCACTGCTTCATTGAATCTAATGTATCTCAGATCGCATTTGCGTTGCGATAACGGCGCCGCACGTTGAAAAACCGGATGTGTGCACCAGGCTAAGTAGCTCGAGCTGCACAGAGTCACGTGGTTCCTCCGCAATCAAGCGCAGACCGGCGAGCCAAGGCACTGCCTTCTAGGGTAGCCAGTTTCCTGGCAGCTGCCGATACTTATGTAAAATCTTTATTTGCGTCGGGTTAATTTTTAAAACCGCCGTATTCGTCTGGCTTTTTGCACATATTTTCAATAGTAATTAATAAACATGCTATAAAAATTCCAGAGTGCCTAAAGAATATTTTTTGCGTTCATTATAATACAAGTTCGGGGCAGTCGAGTTGTACTTTAAAACCGTCCAAACAGCCTGGGAGTTTTATTTCTGCATTCTATGAATGCTAAATTAAGAGATTAAAAAAATTTCTAAGTGCCTAAAGGATACTCGCTGGGATGAATTTTTTGCAAATATCCTATGCTGCGCAGTAGCAAAATAACCGCAAACGGCGTTCCCGACCTTCGATTACTTATTCAACTAACATTGAATTTCTATTATTTTACAATTTCATAGTGCCTAAAGTTCCTTCCCAAAAAATTCGTCATCAGCTCTCCAACTATCAGTCAAACTACTTTGTGCCTGCGTTGTGAAGATATTAGAAAAACTAGGCATTGACGTATCCAAATGTTCTTCTCTAGCAACTGATGGTCCATCTGTGATGAGAGCAGTTAGAGATGGAGTGGCTGCTCTTTTGAAGAAGCACAACCCCCCTCTTCTATCGGTGCATTGTGTGGCTCACAGGCCGTCTCTTACATCGAACAAAGCACAATTTCCTTACTTGATAAAATATCAAGATATTTTGAAACAAGTGCACTCTTATTTTGAAAAGTCGTCTACTAATACAAAGAGACTACACCATATTCAAGAAATTCTAAATCAAACAAACAGAAAAGTGCTCAAGTTATCAGCCACTAAATGGTTGTCCCTAGGCAAGTGTTCTGAATATTGACTCAAATTGGTCAGCCCTTATTTCTGTTTTTGTTGAAGATATCTGTATCTCAAGGGGTACTCAAGGGTATCTCACGCCCTGTATCTCAAGTGCTACTGAAACAAATGGCTTCATACTTGTTTCTTGCCACTACGGCAATGCTTAAAAATGTTTTGTTTTATATAGGGTGCATTATGAAAGTAATGCGCATGATTTTATTGTGACTCGACAATACATCGCAGCACGCTCGGATTGGTCGAAAAATGTGGAGGGGGGGATCTGCCCTTCCAAACGAGCCCGGCCTCAGTTCGCTCCGAGCAATAGGACGTGTATTCACACGAAGTCTTTGTTTCGATTGTGTCACGGCGCGATGGAGTGTTCGCTGGAACAGTGGTACACGATAAAGTTTTGTGTGCGGCTTGGGAAGAATGCAACGAAAACTTACCAAATGGTTCAAGAGGCCTTTAAGGAGGAATGCATTTCGAGATCTTAATGTGGAAGGTGGCACAAGGCCTTCAAGGAGGGCCGGGAGAAGGTCCATGACGAGCACCATTTTGGATGCCCAACAACAGCCCGAACCGATGAAAACGTCCAGCGTGTGCGCGAAGTTTTAAGGTCAGATCGTCGGTTAAGCCTCCAGGCAATCGCTAACACCCTGAACTTGTCAACATTTGCTGTACAGGGGATAGTGACGGAGGATTTGCAAATGCGAAAGGACTGTGCGAAGCTTGTGCTCAATAATTAGGCATATTGAAGATAGATTAGGAAACATGGACAAAACAGCAATTTTTAATATTTTTTTGCCCAGCAACCTGCCTGGAACTCCTTTAGAATTAGACTTAAGGAAAAGAGGAAATTTCTGAAATTTTCCCAACTGCTCAGTTTTTCTGTAGATTATGATGAACCTTAGTCATTATCTGAGTGGGCCTTATTTAAATTGATAATGCTGAAAAGACTAAAAGGCATGACCCTACAACAAGTTCTTGAAATCATATTCATCAATGACATGTCTCAAGATAGTATGTTCGGTTATTGAATATGCTTTAACTATTCCCTTGCATACTGTAAACTGTGAAAGGAGTTTCAGTACATCGAATCTTGTAAAAACATACTTGCGAAATATAATCAACTTGTATCATGTGAATAACATCCTAATGATTAAAATTGAGAGACCAGAGGAAAAAACTTTCGACTTTAATCAAGCATTTGAAAATATTTCTAACTTAACCCATATTTTCTTTATATATTAAAAAATAAACTTCTGTCTAATATTTTATCAATATAATTTAAATAGTGCATAAATATGATTAAAAGTTGTATAAATATAATTTAATTTTGTGTACAATTTTATTTCATTTAGTGTAAATATAATTATTTATTGTGTAATTATAATTTGATATTGTTTAAATATAATATAATAATTGAAAAAGTATTTAGTATATGGTTTATTCTTTGTGTAGTTTGTTTTAGTTGATTTTTTTCAGCCAAAAAAATTGCTGTTACTAACAAATTTGTTATTTTAGCATTTTGCTAAAGCCTTTTTCTCCATTTTAGCCGTTTGCTAAGGGAATTTTTTCTCTAGCTTAAGCCCTGGTGGACACTTAAATTGATCTTAAAAGTCAATTAATGGTTATAGGCCAGTTGCTCACATAATAAATAAGCAATCACATGCTAATTTAAAATAACTTGAGGTGGCGGGCTTCTCGGTCAACAAGTGGAAAGTTAACAAAAATCCCTTCCCACTTTCTCAACATGGAGGCCTCTGTTGAGACTCAATGCCATCTGTTATAGCACCTGGAAAGACATCAAGGTCTTGCTGATGGAAAAAAGAAGTTGGAGGATTATTACTAGAGGGGAAGATCCCTACCAAAGCAACAGGCGGTGATAGTAACGACAAGCGTACATATAAGAAGCTCCTAAAGGATTATAGCCTACGGAAAGATCAAGCCCCTATTGTGCATTTTATTTATCTTCAGAGAAGGAATATTATTTATTGATAGCGGGAAATGAAGACCCTGAAGGAACATTTTAGACCCGATTAAAGAGCTAGGGTGATCAGCCTTACTGACCAATTCTTCTGCCTTGTATGTCTGGACGAGGATATTGGAATATGTGCAGCATGATTGAATCAGATTTCAACCCAGCTAGCCGACTGCGGGAAGTCCATCCAGGACTGGTATCAGGTGTACAGACTCATCACATACCTACCACCAGGGTATGCTGATATAGTCCAAGCAATATACAGATGGAGGGATGATTTTAAAGCTGACAAGGTCCTGAGTTAACAAATAACTGAAGAGGCTAGTTTGAAGAAAAGTAACAAAGATCAGAAGGTGGTTGCATAAGAAGCTGTTACTCCAATCAAGAAAAATTTCAAATGAAAATCAAGACCAAAAGGAACACACAAGCAGAGAAATAGGAAAAACAAAGAACTTTTCGTTGAAAAAGTCTGAATATAATTTTGTCCTTTTCTTCTAAAGAATGTGCATTATTTAAAGTCTGTTTTTGCTGACCAGCATCATATAAGACTTTTGCCACCCATTCAATCATTGCCTGGGAAAGTGCTGCTTTCTTAAAATATTTTTTTATCACCTTCACGAGTCTATTGTTGGCTTCCTTTAACAATTTTGAAGCACTGTCCAATGCATCATCCTCTTCCTTACCCATAATTTAAAGTTTTCGTTTTTCTTCTAGTACCTATCCTTTTCTTTGCCAACTGTTTCAAAATTTTTTTTTCTTCTGCTTTCAGTCATTCTTTTTCTTTCCTGTCCTTCTCTAATTTGTCTTGTGCCTTCCATTTTATATCTTCTAAATAAGCATGTGGGCTTAGATCCATTAGCTTTGATGTGATGAAATTAAGGTTGATTGTCAAAATTTGCCAATCTGCTTTTGACCATCATCCTTACCTTCTACATAGTTTAGCAAACAATATTTATTTGAAAGAGATATATATTTTTTTTTATATTTTAATAAACTTTTTATATTTATTTAAAAAAATGTTTGAATGTTTGTTTGCCATGTGTGTTGATAAATAAACATGAAATAATGTGAGCTTGCCTTGAATTAGTACATCATAAAAATTCAAATTTGACCATTGTTTTTAAGTTATGGTCATTTGTGCACTGTAAGATTACCACTGTTTTGAAATCCATGCTGTTATTAGGAATAGCTTTTATTCAAAAATGTGCTGTACGCTCGAATTTTTCTCAGATTAAAGTACATATGTTGGTTAATACTTCTACAAATTTTCAGAGAAAAATAAGTGGGTTCAATTTTTTTATAGTCGACTGTTTTCAAAAGTGAATTTTCCACTTTACATGTAAAAAACTCCGCTATAATATAAAATTACCACTGGTTTTGTATTTTATGTACACTCCTGAAATAAATGTCTTCCAGTTGGTACCAAAATTACTAAATTTGAACTATTAGTTCTATAGTTAGGGCCCTGTATAGACAGTGTGGCAAATCCAAGATGGCAACCATTTTGTAAAATTGACCAATTTTTTAATTATCGTAACTTGGCTAATATTGGACAAAATATTTAAAAAATTGTGATCTGAGGTTCTGTGGTAAAAATTTGAAAAAATCCATGAATGATTTTACTGTGTTGATCTGACCAATATCTCCCACAGGTTAATTGATGACAAGATTATCTAATTTAGTGATAAGATAACTTAGGTTGATACTTGAGGCTCCAATTCAATTTGCAAAACGAAACCAATATTATAGCAGCCGGCACAAACAGTAGTATCACATTATGAACGCCTCAAATTAAATATAAAAATGGTTTGATTTTAATACTTTACGAGTACCTAATTGCATCCAAAACTGTATGTTACATACCATTTAAACTTGTGTCAGGTTTACACATCATTGGTGTTCAGTAAGCTTATTAACAAGTAGATGAATAAAAAAAATCAATGTCCTATTTAAAATGTTGTTTTATTTAGTTTTATCTAGAAGTGGGGTTGCAGAAAAATTCAATGTTGTAGTAGCTTTTAATAATTTTAGACTGAATTTCTGCACAAAACAAGGTTTTGGGTTTTTATAGGTTAAGTGGATTTTTGCATAGAGAAGGTAAATATTTCGATAGCTCGATCGAAATATTAAAAATCCGTAAAAAAAGGCACTCATTCGTAAATCTGTAAAAGTTGGCAAGTTTGCCACAAGACAGAATATTTTAGTTTGTTATTATTAATGCCAAAGAACACGGATAGATGTTAATTCAATAGCCCACAGCTGATAGTTGAATCACCAATGAGATGCTAATTACTTTCAACAACCTCCTGAGGCCCTGTAATAGCAGACACTGCTCATGTACAATCACAGCTTCACTGCTGTGTGTGCTCAGCCTTCACTCACACTCGGCTGCTAAAGGCAACATGGGACACAATTACAACTGTGATCTTATACAGCTGTTACAATTTCAAGCAAATGGCAATCATTATAGTAGTGGCGTCATCTATTGGATTTCTGTTAACGCTAAATTCTGGAGGTAGCAAGCCTCAACACAAATTAACTTATCATGCAATGGTTTATATAACAATGTACCCCAACTCTATGATGAAGTACTGTTTAGTAGACACAGTTGCACTGTTTCATTCCAGTATGCTAAAGTAAAAACAAATCTTTAAAGTGCAAACTAACTTGAGGGAAATTTTTCATGAAAAATTAGCACTTCCTGATCAATTACTGACTTGTTCATCCTATGTATCAATTCACCTTTAAAAAAAATTTGCAGTGAACATTTGTTATGCTTTTTAGAAGAAAATTCTCGATTGTTCTCTTGTAAAATTCAAGAATATCTAGAAAATATTCTGCTAGAGATTATCAGCGAGAAATTTATGCCTAAGTAGGTACATATATTTATAACCTCATTTTAAAAAATCGGCGCAGGTTTTTTTTATTTGAAGCCGCTGAATAGACATCAGTACTTTAATCGAAGATCGAAATTGATGAAGGAATGAGGCCGGAAAGAAATAGTTACTGCATTACGCAACTCTATAAAACTTAGAAAAGCAAAAAATAATTTTCAAAACTGAAAAAATGCTGACACTACGCAAATCTTTAAACCATTATTAAAAACGAAATTAAATCTGTCATTAAGAGCAACACACGTACAACTTGCCGGTTCTTTAAATGTTGTAAATACTACTCCCACTAGAAATAAAAAATGATGAACATATCAATTTCACTTACTTTCGGCGGCATTTTAAACGACACTCGTCACTTGCAAAACAATTAAGAATTAACAATAAGAATCTATTCCCGCTCTTCCTTCGACTACCAATAACAAAACGCGAATTCCATTGTAGTGTAGAACGAAATTTTGTTGCTCGAATCTGGCATTGAAGAAGAATGAGAAGACAAGCGCTTATCGGCCAACTCCACTTCACTCAAAATTTCGTAGCCTATGATTGGACTGTCAAAATCATATGAGGAGGATAAATCGGTAGTAGACTTTGGCGATAATATGGCGCACTTTTTTATGAGTTCGCAAATAGGTTAGTTAACAACTGTGAAAACTTCAAGAAACTAACATTTCGCACAAACTGAACCTTCTATGTTACCACTATTAGAGTGCCTATATAATAAGAGTGGCGACAAGGGACCAAATTTGGCCCAATGCACATGCGCGGCAGCCATTTTTCTACCAGAATCGGTTGCTGGGCGAATATGTTTCTTCCATCGGTTTCCCACATTTCCTCCTCTCTCTTTCTTTTGGCGTTAGTGTTTATGTCCCGTAAATTTTATGCTCACGACTTATTGAACTTGTTTTCGTGAATATTAACAAGAAAATGAATAAAGTTAAGCTTATAACTTCAGTGTTAAATAAAGTAAGATCTGATGTGTTGTCTCTCTCAGGCACAAGTTTTTTCTTTAAATTCTTTCCATGCTGTGTGATCGAAGTTTACGCATTAATTTTATAACATTAAATAAAAAATAGATTTGAAATGTCTTACTGTTAATGGATAGTTCCTTAAAATAAAACTTTCTTTCAACCAACTGTTCAACACGTGTAGTTTTTTTTTAGTGTGATTGATCCTTTCCTTACATTAACCGAACCAGAAAAGATACTGAATATTTTTATTTGACCTTTTTAATGCATGACACAAAATTTTAACCCACTTAAATTTAATTTTAAGTTTTATCCATTTATACAAGTCAAAAGACATGTAATTTCAAAAATAGTCAACACCATCAGTACACATTTGTTAAAACATCTACCACATTTTCATATGAAAAATAGAATTAACAGATTGAAACTAAATTATGAGCAAATATTGGCCTAAACATACAAGAATAATCTCAAGATAAAAAATAGTTAACAGCATTTGTACGCATTTATATCAAAAATTCACAGATAAATATTGATGTGGTGGTTTTGTTCCGAGATCTAGCAGCAAAATAAAGATGAAAGTTTGCATCAAAAAACACTTTTATATAAACATTTCTTTTATTCTTTTTATATAAAGCATTGCTACAATTTACTCTCTGCTTTTCTGATGATTCAATTCGGCATAGGTTATTGTAAACCTTTTATAAGGAAACAGCTAAAAAAACAATGCATTATCATAAGTTTAAAACTTGCTAACTGCCTTTGGCGCGATGTTTACATCGCCAAAGTAACGGGAAACAGCATGTTGTTCAAAAAACGCTATTTATTTAAAAAGCCTTCAAATTTACACTGACAAAACACTAAAATAATGATAAATAAACATTCTAGAACACGAAAAGGAACACGAATAAGCTATATTTTCTTTTTAATTTAATGTACACACGTTTTTCTCGAACACACAAAAAGTTCCCATGTTAAGTCTACGGGAGCTCGGAAAATACCGCTTCGGGCGGTAGAAAAGGTCTCTAAGCCAATCAGAAAGTGTTTCCCGTATGTCGCCACTCTTATTATATAGGCACTCTAACCACTATAACTGACAAGCGATTCAAAGGAGATCGTTTCAAGAACTCATAAGTTGTTTCATAGGCTGATTAAATCACGTGGTGTTTGGCGTCTTGAAAGCCTATCTCTACACAGATTTGGCAATTGCTCTTTGCTTTGGCATCCATAATAGATCCGAAGACTTTTTCACAAGACTTGCAGGGGAAACTTTTGTTGCTGCTTTTTTGCAAAGACACCCCATGAACTCTTGCTTCATGAGCCTTCAAATATCGCTTGACATAAAATCCCGTACCACAAATTTCGCAATTAAATTCCATACTTAATGAGATCTATCGTGCACGTGGTTTACACACATATAGTGTTTATGGGTGGGTAAAGGTGGGGGCCGAAAATTGAATCCTTTTATTATATAAGTTAATAATTATATAAGTTAGTGTTTTATGTATGCTTTTTGTTACATCAGAATGGTCCTACCCAGGTAGCACAACAACATTGGCCAATGTTTTGAATGTCTGTGAATGTCGGAATTACGATATCTGTCGATATTGGCAGATATCGTTTAGTTTTATAAAACGAGGAAGACTGTAAATAACGCTTTTGATAACATTATAATCATGTAATAATACTGTAAATAATGACACCATGTTGTCTTACCCATATTTTTTATAATTTAAACATTACGCAATTTTTCCCGATATTGTACTGATATTTGGCGACGTTGTGAAAACAATATCCAAAAAACTATGTTGAGCTAATGTTGGCCGATATTTAATTTTGAGCTCTTAAGCTATGCTTGGTCACGTGTTCGTTGTTTGAATCTAGCAGTAAATAAGAGCAGTCATCCCTAAAGGTGCAAGTCCTATAAGGTAAGGATATTTCTGTACATTATTTTGTGATGTTAGTAATATTTGAACACGAATAATTAAACATATTCACTTGTTCCATTGATGAAGTTTTAGCCCGTGTTTGCAGTTTGTTACATTGTCAGTATACTATTTTTTAATGTGTAAATATTCATCGTTTACTGTATCAAATTCTCAAGTTACATTCGATTTTGTGCAATGCTATTTTCATCTTTTATTGTTATAGATTATTTTGTTTTGGAAAGTAAGTTATCAGTATGTTAGCAGAGTTCTGTTTGCATTAATTATTAATATTAGTGGGACATTTTCAAAGTAGGTTTAAATATATTGTTCAAGCATAGCATAACATAACATTTAAAAATTTAACTTGTAAATGCTCGGCTGGGCTGAAGGAACCTTTTGCAGCATTATTCAACTCGAGCGCCGGGCAACTTACGAATATGTGTGTGGGTGGTGGATTAAAATAAATCGACAGGACTGCCTGGTCGTAATTACTGCGATTTATTAACAGCAATCATTGACTCTATATACATGAAGGCCGCGACTGAGTCGGATCGCGTCTTTTACACATCCAAGCGTCACATCACACTTTACTTTTCGTACATCCGGGGCTCCCTTGAAAATACATCTGCGCAACTTAACTGCGCATTGGAGGAGGAACCTCCCAGGCGCCATCTATTGGTCTCTTTCGAAACCAACAGTTGGGTGCTTAAAACATATATGTTACATACTCCCCCTCTGGTTTCGCCGACGTCCCGGCAAGGAACCAGCATGCTTTCGCTTTGGACGCCCACGCTTTCGTAAGGGCGCCAAAGGCCGAGCATCGGAATCAAGGCAAGGTCTTAAAGCCGATGAGTGATAAACTCCCATTGAGACTTCAGGAGAGTCTGGATTGGCAATTTGATAAGTAGTAGGTGATCGCTGAGTGAGAATGACATAGGGACCGTCCCTCTGAGGCATGAACTTGCTTGTTCGTTTCTTTTTGGCATTACTAACAGGGTGGAGTGTCACCCAAACAGAATCGCCCGGAGAAAAGCTCGGTCCTGAACTTCTTCCCTTATCCGCACAGGCTTTTCTCTGGTCTTGTCTTTGGAAGGTTGCTGGTGCGTTTTTCAGCCCGAAAGGCATCCTGATAAAACGGTAAGAGCCAAATGGACAGGTGAAAGCAGTCTTGTCACGGTCTGTAACTGCCACGTTAACTTGATGGTAACCCGCTCGCAAGTCAATCGTTGACATGTAGGATGTATGCTTGGCTTCGTGGAGCAAGTCGTCAATGAGTGGAAGAGGATAGGTCTTCGTAATGGCATTCAGTTTGCGATAATCAACGCAAAATCTGTAGGTTCCATTTGGTTTTGGGATCAGAACCACAGGAGCCGCATATGGTGACTCGCAGTCCTCAATTATGCCTTCTTCCAACATTCTCTCTATCTCGTTTTTCATTATACGTTTCTTTACTGGGGAAACTCTGTACGGAGGTACTGCAACAGGTGGATGGTCCATAGTGTCTATGCGGTGTTCAATGAAAGGGGGAGCCTCTCCCCCTGGATGAAAAGACCCTTCATACTCGTTAAGGAGACAGTTCATCGTTTCACGCTGAGTTGACGTAAGGGCAAGGCCTTCCACCTCTCGAAGTGAACACGAATTAATTTTAATCTCGTTTCCGAATTTCTTATATGACACAGATTTCATTTGTTCTGCAAATGGGTATTTGTGGCGAGGACTATCGCCGAAAAACCAGTCTCCCTTGAGCCCAGTTTCTGTGGTCAAATTCATAGACTGAGCTTCAAGTTGCATCTTTAGCTTTTTGAGTTCAAAAACTCTTTCCTTTTCGGCTTTCTCCAGTTCAAAAGCTCTTTCCTTTTCGGCTTTCTCCAGTTCAAAAGTTCTTTCCCTTTCAGATTCTCTGTTCTCTATGATTGTTTTCAGGAGTTCTTTTGCGAATGTTTCTTCATAATGCTCTGAATTGACAATAATATCCTTTAGCTCAAAGATTTTTAGATTTTCACTTAAGACCTCCCCTAGTTCCTCTGCTAGGATCCTAAGATCCTCCCGTCTACCTTTAGCCAAAAATGTCATTTTTGTTTTCAAAACCAGCTTTTAACCAATTAGAGGTTCCTCTTACAATGAATTTTGAAAATAGATTTTTAAATGACTAAATGAAAGTACTAGATTTCATACAATATATATGAACGACAAAAATATATGCAATAAATCCTATACTCTAAAAGAGAACACACAATACTAGCACTAAATCTTATACCCTAAAAAGATAGAACACACAATACATATGCACTAAATCTTATACCTTAGCCTCATATATCATGTAACCATTATAACTCATATAATTCAAAATAATTGAGATTCATATGCGATGCAGCATTTCTAATTAAAGAGAGAACACAAAAATATTAAACTATAAATCTTACTCCCTAGTCTCTCATATATCATGAAGCAATTTTAACTCAAATAATTCAAAACGAATTCCGATTCATATGCGATGCAGCATTTCTAACTACCAATTTATGCAAGTTGAAGTTAAATCGAAACTTGAATCACACTAAATCGATAAATTTTCAAGCTGAAGTTAAATCGAAACTTGAATCACACTAAATCGATAAAGTTTTTCAAGCTAAAGTTAAATCGAAACTTGAAACACAATAATTGAGATTCCTATGCGATGCAGCATTTCTAATTAAAGAGAGAACACAAAAATATTAACACTATAAATCTTACTCCCTAGTCTCTCATATATCATGAAGCAATTTTAACTCATATAATTCAAAACCAATTCCGATTCATATGCGATGCAGCACTTCTAATTACCAATTTATGCAAGTTGAAGTTAAATCAAAACTTGAATCACACTAAATCGATAAATTTCTTCAAGCTGAAGTTAAATCGAAACTTGAATCACTCTAAATCGATAAATTTTCAAGTTGAAGTTAAATCGAAACTTGAAACACACTAACTTTACAAAGTTATACAAGTTAAAGTTAAATCGAAACTTGAATCACACTAAATTCACAAAGTTAGACAACTTGAAAAATCAATCAAATTTCTTATCTGGGTCCAAGAAAGACGATGTTCCGGATTATCACTTTCCTGTAGAATGGCTCTCTTTCCACGTGCGACGACTCCAAGCGACCGCTTCCCGTCAATTCCACGTGTAGGCAAATCCAAGCGAACGCTTTTCCCGATTTGCCGCGATCTCCAGACTGTAAAGTGTTGCTTCTGCGGAACACTACCAGCGATTTCCAGGCACCATTTCCGTCAATTCATCAATCCGGCCACTGGTTGGGCGCCAATGTAGGTGCTCGGCTGGGCTGAAGGAACCTTTTGCAGCATTATTCAACTCGAGCGCCGGGCAACTTACGAATATGTGTGTGGGTGGTGGATTAAAATAAATCGACAGGACTGCCTGGTCGTAATTACTGCGATTTATTAACAGCAATCATTGACTCTATATACATGAAGGCCGCGACTGAGTCGGATCGCGTCTTTTACACATCCAAGCGTCACATCACACTTTACTTTTCGTACATCCGGGGCTCCCTTGAAAATACATCTGCGCAACTTAACTGCGCATTGGAGGAGGAACCTCCCAGGCGCCATCTATTGGTCTCTTTCGAAACCAACAGTTGGGTGCTTAAAACATATATGTTACAAACTGATTTTTGTTTTATATAAAGACTATACCAAATGTTTCTAACATAAAAAAAAAAAATCAATAAATATATTTGAGATGTGAAGTTTTAAAATTGTGACCATGGGTAAAACTGCTTGTTCTTTTCAAGTTTTGTGTGATTTGATTAATTTCATTAAAAAAAAAACTAACTAAACAGGTGAAGTATTGTGAATATTATTCATGCTAAAAAATTAGTTAACACCAAATTTTTCTTCTAAAAATTAATAAATCATTTAAATTATATAAATTTGAGTGTACCAAATATATACTTTTTGTCCTAACTTTTTATCATTTAAGATTTATAACTTTACAAAAAATTTGCAGCTTATATTCAGTGATAAAACAAAACTACATAATT
This sequence comes from Metellina segmentata, assembly GCA_947359465.1. Lineage (NCBI taxonomy): Eukaryota > Metazoa > Arthropoda > Arachnida > Araneae > Tetragnathidae > Metellina > Metellina segmentata. Next base: position 116,007,543 of record OX375882.1, on the reverse strand, counting down.
TTACTAGCTATTTCTTTCTTTTTAAAGAACATCAGTATGGCATCACAACGACTGGTTTTTGTCATTGTTCTCCATAGGGAAATGAAGATCTATGCACTAGATGTTAAGACTGTTTTGAATGGTGAACTCGATGAAATCTTATTTAGGGTACAACCCATGGGCTACAACGACAACTATAGTCGTGTTTGCAAATTTTTAAAAAGTCTTTAAAAACTGAAACAGGCAGTGACAGTGGTACACGGGGGTTGACGAGCAGGGGTGGAGCCCCCTAGTAGTGCTGTATGTTGATGACCTACTGATTGCTGGTTCCTATGAATCAGTGGTCATGGTGGTGATACAACTTATAAGAGATGAGTTCGAAATGTCCAAGGCTTAAGTTGTGAAAGATTTTCTCAGCATATGTATAAAGTTTTCTCAGCAACAACTTTGCTTAGAGGAAAAGGCCTATGTTGAGAAAATTTAAATAAATTCAAAATGACTCAGTGTAAACCAGCCGACACTCCTCTAGTGCCTAAAGCGACACCATCGTGTTTCGTGCAAGGTGAAACTTTCCATGGACCCAATCAGGAACTTGTAGGTGCATTATTGTACCTATCCATGACAATACATTCAGATATTTTTTATTACTGTCTGAGCCAAATTCAAGAGCAGCCAATAGAAGCTGCCTGGACTGGTCTGAAAAGAGTTTTAAGATACCTGAAAGGGACTTTAGTACTTTATCTGGTGTTTCCTATTTCTAGCAGTGATTTTATTATTAATGTATATGTTGATGCAGATTGGGGGCTGATGCACATGACAGAAAATATCTATCGGGGTATATAATTTTCTTAAATGATTGTCCTGTGACTTAGTGTGTGAAAAAGTAGGCATCCATTACTTTATCTTCTACTTAGGAGGAAATTTTTGCTTTGGCTAAAGCTATGCAGGATGTATTTGTGCTACACAACATTAATTAAGCACATATTTAAAGCAATAATCAATAAAAAAAAATGTTTTTATTTGCAATTCAATCTGTCATTTTTCAATATTTTTGGTGAATTAAATTTTTACAATATTGTTATAGTATATGCAAAAGACCTAGGGAGAGATTAAAAAAAATGTATTTACGACTTTTCATAAAAAAAATATTTTACTTGTTATGTGTTAAATTTCTATAAAAATGTTAAATTTTTTGTTTATTAATTTTTATAAATTTTTTTGAACTATTCATACAAAAAGCTCTCTCTGTGTCTATCAAATAGTTATTCATGACCTAAAAATTGTAAACAGTTTAACTCTAAGTGCATTTATCAAAAAGCCTTAGTACTTTGAACTTTGGCAAAATTGCAAAAAACTGATTTTGAGATAATTGCATTTTAAGTACAAAATACAACAAAAGTTAACAACTTACTTTTTGCTAGTGCTATTTTATTTTAGTAATTTCTATTACATTAAGACATTTATCAAAACAAGAGTTTTTACAGTAAGCTGATATATATATTTTTTAAAGCCAGTTTTAACTCTGATGACAACTGAGAGATTTGTGATAATTCACTGAAAATTATTTATTTCTTGTTAAATGACCTGAAAAAAAATATTTTATTGGATCAGTACTATTTTAAAATAAACCACCACTGAAAAACTGCACCTTCTCTTTTTCTACAGCTATTTTTGGTCTGTAAACGAGCCTTTTTTTGTATTGATATGCATGCGACAAAATTTTGTGCTTCAGCCAGTCATTAAGGCCATATTAAATGAAAATAATTGTGCCAGATTAAAACACTTCGATATTAAATTGAAGCATGTTCATGATATTGTAAAATTATTAAACATTTATACTGTATATGTTGCAACTGAATACCAAATTGCTGATTTGTTTACAAAATCTTAACATAAACCTAGACTGAACTAAGACAAAAATGTATGTTAATGTTTTTAGGGAGGGTGTTAAGAATAATTACTAACTGTAACTCATCTTTGCTTAGCAATCGGGTAACACTTGTTCTAATTGTCTACTTCTGTTGTGTCACAGGTTGCTGTTTGCGTTCTTATTCATGACTTGTTGTCATGCCTTTATCTGTCAGAGTTGTTTGGAAAAGCATTCGCTGGTGCGGCAGTTTGAGATGGCCGAAGAATTCACCCATCGGATAATCTGACTTGTTGAAGGGGTGACTCCGAAGAGTGTACCTGATTAGAATGTTTGACAGTTCCCAGGGTTTAATCTGTCTTAAGAATAAAAAAAAATTATTTTAATTGTGATTTGTGAATTTTTTTAAAACTTATGGAAAATTCTTTTTAAATGAAATTTGTAAGAACTGTTTATTTTTCTGCCAATATGCAATGTGCCCTTTTTTTTCTTATTTAACATTTCTAACAATATTGATTTTTTAACAGAAGTTTCGGGAAGTAATCCATTTTGAGATTAAATCAAAATTATATAAATCTGAATCAGTTCTTAGAATTACATACCATGCAACTGTTTATCAAGTTGTATTGTAATACAAGCATCAGCTTGATGTTTGTATAGATTTTACTGGTTTGAGCTATAGATTTATAATATTGGCAACAATGAGTTTTAATAGCCTTAGATTTCTACAAAAGAAATGGAACAATAATTTAAAATATGCACTTAATAAAATAAATTAAAATATTAGCTGCTATATCAGCAGCTTAGCTAACATTTTTGACTGGAATATTTTTCTAAAACAATTTTCTGAATTGAAATCACAATAAAAATGGTACATGTACGTGTTTTATGTTTGCAATTTTTTTTCAAGCTACCAAAGAGTACATTTAAAGGGGAAAATGGATTTTAGAATGTCTGATTTGATAATGAATGCCTGTTTAGGTTTTAAAAAGCCAAGTTGTACACAATTTTCTTTTATGTACTAAACAATACAACAGTTACACAAATTGTAATAAAAACATATTTTTAATAATTTAAAATTTTTGTTCTCTTTAATGTTCTAAAATATTGTACTATATAAATATTTTTTTAATGATTAATATTTTTTAAATTTTACAAAATTTAAGATGGTTGTAATCTTGTGTACCCTCTAAATAAACAATCACATGCCATAAGAAGAAAATTTAATTAAAATATCCCAATATTATGTAGCAGATATTGAATAATGTTGAAAAAAAAACATTGAGAAGTATCTTAAAAAGCTAATATTGAGCAATGATAAAAAACAAACATTGAATGTCAAGAAAACAATATCTATCAATGTCGTAAAACGATATTGGGGCGACGTCGCCAGGGGGGGGGAGGGGTACATTTTTACGTTGGCCAATATTGACGGCAATATTGGCAAAATATTTTTTCTCGATATTGGCCGACATATATGTGCTACCTGGGTAAACCAGGGGTTGATACGTCACAATCATCCTAAAGCAAAGGGGGCGGGAAAATATCAGCTGGTAGTGAGTTCAGGAGTGTTTCTTAGATTATTTATGCAAAATCAACGGAAGCTTGTAAAAATATAAAAAGGGTATTAAAAATTAGGAAAAGTAATTTAGTATCAAAAAGAATTAAATTGGATCTAAAAATTTTTTCGCCAGCTGGGTTCGAACTCCGGAAGTCATCCTTCGCTGCCGACGTCAATTTGAATGTAAGTGACTTTAACCATTAGGCTATGATTGCTTTACGAAAAGACGATCTTTAAAAGGACACATCATTTTATTTTTGGTTGATTTCAGTCTCATAGGCCGTTATGGTTATTGGCGAGTATTACTACTAACAACAACCATACAACATATATATGAGGAGTCAGTCAGTGTCAACTTGTCGGACATTTACGCTGAGGCGCTAGAGTGTTGCCTAGATTTTGGCGAAATAGTAACCCTAGCAACCTCTTCACTGAATTACTACGTCATTCTTTTCGACGAATCAGATCAAAGACAGGTAACTGAGACAATCTGAATTGAACCGCTTGTCTATAACTGGCGGTGATGTGGTTGTCATTTTGCTCCAAAAGGCAACGTTTATATTACTTCATGTGGTGATATTGAACCGATCAAACATACAGTTATTTTGGTTGTGGAATTCTGTCGGACCAATCAGAGGCTACGACTGGGAACTAAATGCCCTCTGATTGGACCGACAGAATTCTACGACGAAGACAACCGCCAATCGATATCGCCACACGCCTTCTGGTCCCAGTAAACAAGGACCGGTGGCATTTCAGTACAATGTTACCTACTCCCTCCCCCGTCCTCACAAAATTTTTGGGTGCACGATTTGGCGAGAAAGGGCTTGGCGTTGTAATTGGAGAAAAGCGATAAATAAGTAAAACATTAGTACCATAGACGCCAAATTCTCGGTGCACCGAATAACGAGTGTAAAAATCGAATCTTTAAGATTTCGAATCTTTTGAAAGAGTGTTCCTGATATTAGCCGGTGTGTCCATCTTCCGGAATGAACGGAAAGGAGAAATAAAGTCGAAGATAATTAATTTCAAATAAGACTGATGTATTATGGATGAATTACGTGTTGGAAGGCCGGCTTTTGTTTCTGGAAATCAAAAACATTTTTGAAGAAACATTTGTATTTAAATATGTTTTGGTTTTTTTTTGCATCTGATAGATTTTTTTCTGATTTTGTGAACTTATTTAATTTATTAGAAGCCTATTGAGTTGTTCTAATGTGACATTTAATCAACTACCTACCTACCTTGTTCATAAATACATTTTTGTATTTGATAAATCACATTGATTAAATTCAAAATTTTAAATTTCTTTTTCTTATTGTAATGTTTAATGATATTGAAAATGAAATAACTGAACAAGAGGCATGTTATTTTACTCAAATAAGTTAAGAACTATGCTTGTACTTAGTTCACCCCAAAATTATATTGAAAACAGGGTATGCCAATTTAAATCATGACTTAAATTTAAAAGAATACTGATTGAAATCAAACTTCTAATCCTGTTTTTTTAATTGAATATTAATAGTACTAAAATGGAATATTCTGGAACAGAATGCATGTTATTTTATTGAAAAAGGTTAAAAATTTGCTCCTACTCAGGAACACCTGAAGAATGACCTTTTTTATCTGAAAATAATTGGATTCCCTAGTAGAGATGGTAGTATAAATTGGGATGTAGTGGTGCCAACTTTTAAAAATTATTGAGAGATATAAAACGAACATCACTTTATATACAAGGGTATTTCAGAACTATTCATTTTTTGAAAAGCAATTATGAATATTGTCAGTGTATTTGTCGAATATTTAAACCTCATATTAGAGAGAGACCAGGACTCAAACAAACCTATCGCACCCCGGCAAGAAAAGTGACGCAGCTCAAAATTGCAGAATTTGAGAAACATCAACTTAAAGGATACTATAAAATTTATATTGAAATAATATAGACTTCTTTAAAGCTTTAGGTAAGTATTTATGGTGGTAACTTCTATTATATTCTATAGAATCGTAATATAACACGCTGGGGCACCTCATACATATTTTTGAATGACATAACATCAAGATTTTTATTTTTTGACTTGTATCACTTTTCTTGCCGGGGTGCGACAGGTAGAACGCAAGGTGTTCTGTTCCCTAGAACTGTACATCTCTTCTGGTAAAGTAGTCTATTAAGAGAGATCGAATCATTTTGCATATTTGGTTATTTCTATTGTTCGTCATATTTACCCCTTATATTTGAGGTTCCTGGGTCTACCATAAAAACTTTCAAGGATATCAGACTCCTATGGCACGCTTGGTGTAAATGCTCTTTTAACAATTTACCTAATTTCTCATTGGAAATATTTACCTCTCACGTTTGTGGGAATACAAGGAGCTCAGGACGCTAGGAGTTCGCATCTATAGTAGAATAACACTTGACTATAACAAATATTTCTTTCTACTCACTAAAAACAGGCAGAGGTTGAATTTCAAAGCATTTTTTTTGGCTAATTTTGACACTGATTCTTCACAGTTGGAAGGTTACGGAGGTTTGAACTGATGCCTTTCAAGAGGGTAATCAACACTTTAAAATTTGTTTTCAGCGTGTTAAAAACTAGCATGGATGCCCTCACTTCATAGTTTAAATAGTAAACATTTTGGAATAAAATAAACTAAGGTTAAATAGAAAGCTAAACTTAAATAGAAAAAAAGAACCTCTTAATATTCACAAAAGAAAAGTACTCTTCTAATAAGCCTGTAATTAAGAAGATCCAAAGGCATATACGTGTTTTGATTTCCTTTGTGACAACATTGTATTCCAGATATTTCCTTTTGATTCTAGAACAATTTGGTTCCGACAAATTGAAAAAGTTTAAATGTATGCTTTCGTGTCTGGCAGACAAAAATGTATTTAAAGGAATAAGTAGAGATTAACAAAAAGGCAAGAAAACCTCTCTGTCCATCTTAATGTGGACTTTTTCTATAATTATTGTGATGTTATTATTAGGAACGACATACAGATGTGAACTAGTATTTTCATTAATGAAATTTACATTCATGAACATTCATGAAAAGCAAAACAAAGGTCACGATTGACTGATTCAATTTAAAAAATTCTCTGCTGTTCTCAGTGCCAAATTTTTAACACCAAACATTCAGACTAGCGAAACCCAGTCTCAAAAGTGTCATTAATGGAAAGTAATGTTTATGTGATGTAATAGATATTGTTTTACATGCAATAATTAATTCATTTTAATATGTTAATTATGTGTATAAGCATACCTTTATTAAAAAGGTTATTAAGAATATGCCTGGACCATGAAAACTTAAGACAGTACAAAAGGTGCTCGAGTTGTAAGACGCATATGAATTCGTATGTGAAAAAAATTGGCGTGTGGTATGTAAAAGGTTAGCCACCCCTGGGCTACTGGAAACTTGCCGCCCCTTTTCTGCCCTCAGTAGTGATATTTACAGTAAAGTTAGATATTATAAATTTAAAACCAAGTTCAGTAAAAGAAAGGTGATAAAACAATAATCAATAATAATTTTTTCTGATAAAAAGCTTTTGCAGGAGTTTCAACTTTTCTTGTTCATGTAACCCCTGACTGAGCTTTAATACACTTTTATTCTTCTTCCTTTTTAAAATAAAGTTATTATATTATCAAATTATTGGAAGGTTCCTGATTCGAAATCCGGTCAGGGCATGGATATTTGTAAGCGTATGGTGTAGAGGCGGCTGGTGCACCTTAAATCTGTAATGGCCAAAAAGACCTCAGTTTGGGTTGGTGTAGAAGTTTGGAGAGTGGGGTGCCAGCTCAGATGCTGCCTCGTCATCTGACCGTGGTTCAAAATTACGTGGCGATACAGCGAATGGCTTAGGCTGGGACGGTGGTAACTAGTTGAATACCATTATCAAATTATTGAAATGTCTTAGTTCAGCAAAATTGTAGCAGTGCACTAATTAGATTTTTTTCAATTATGCAAAAAAAAATACATTCAAAGCAAAATCATACCATAATCTGGTTAACCTCATGGAATTTTTCAACGTTTTCAAACTTTTAGGGGCAAAATAATAGATTTCATGAACTCGTGACTTTTTCTCTTTTGCACATCCGTCGTCGCCCTTCTCCCTGTTGTGAAGATGGGGTTAGCTATGGTCACTTCTTGGGTCCTCACCCCAGCTGGTTTCACTGGACGCACCGCGTCTTCAGTTTCCCACCGTCTATCTTTAACGCCGAACTAAAATTCCGCTCTTCTTATTCTTTGTGGAGGAAGACCCCTCCGCGGCACCCTTGACTTTGGGCATATCAGATTGCCAAGTGAAACTAAAATTCCGCTCAGTCCTATTAAACATTCAGAAGGAGATAGAGAGAAGGCCTTCGGCCTAAGTCCTCCGGAAACCCGTTATTTTCTTATGGGGAGCTAAGAGTTATGGGACAGTTGAAAGGGAAACCACACCGCAGCGAGAGAGGGGTTGTTTTTGGAAAAAGTAAGGGATTACGCGATTTCCGTGAGTGATACAGAACGTTCTAACAGTTGCTGATTTGAAGCCTTCGAGAAACAAAAAAAATCTGCTGTTTTGTACCTCATGTCAATGAATCTTAAGCAGAGAGGGCCCCGGAATACCACGGGGCCCATAAAATGTATTTTCATTAGGGTTCGAGGAAACTTGTGACAGCGTCTTTACAAGTGTGCATCTTTAAATGCAGTGAAAAGAGTTTCTAATACAAGATGGTAAGCAAGAACAGATGCTGTATTAGCAATAAAACTTGGTTTCACCCATGTTAAACAGGCTTTAACTGAAATTTGTATTTCAGAAGAAGAAAAGAAAGTTACCATAGTGGAGGCAACTTCTTACGAAATAGACAAATATGAAACTCCTCTAATGACAATTATTAGGAATACTATTTTGCAAAGAATAAGTGTAATTCGTTTGAAATGCTTGTTAAAATATTTATGAGCTACATCAGTGTTTCCAATTTTTCAGTTCGGTGAAATTGATTGCATCGAAATTTATGTGTTTAGAATTTTAAAAATTATGTTTTTGCTTTAGTTATATAATCCCTCTTAGCACTCAGAATTATCCTTAGTCTCAATATGTGAATATTGTGACCGTCGTCACTGATCATTGTAAGGAGAATACTCTCGGGGCGATGGAAGATATAAACCGATTTTATTTAATTTTTAACCCCTTTTTAGTCTCCCGAATTCCCAACTTTTCCGCGATATTACGACTTGAATTTTTTTTTCGGCCCACCTAATACGCATTCAACCTTCCGCCTCCCACATATGCATCCACATATTAACTTTATTTATTTAAAACCAAGGCATACTTTCAGAATTTGAAATTCTGTCGATAACTTTCGAAGTTAAATATTTTTTCATTGACATAGAAGATGTGTTATTTAAAAAGTGTTTTTGGGAACTTTGCACTGCAGAGCATCGTAACTTATCATTAAAAAACAAATTGGCCAAAGTTTTGATAAAATTAGGGGAAAATTGTTATGCTACGTTGCCAATAACCTGCCGTGTTGCCTCCATTGCGATGTTAATTAACAACCTACTTACCTAGTTAACTATCTAAAAACAACGCATTTTACAACACCATCTGACCCCAATATGATCTGCTTCTTTTCCTTGAACCTTGCTCAAGAAATAAAGATTTTTTTTCACTACGATCGAAATTTGTACAAAAAATTAACATACTATATATATTTCCCGTATCTCTCTCTATATATACAAATACAAATATTGACGACCAGCGACAGGCTCAAGCCCAACAAGGCTGGTACATAAGAATACACACTGATTGTAGTGCGTTCTAACTAACAGCTAATATAAATGACCGGTAAATATATGCGAAGTGAGGCCTTAAAAACAAAGTTTCACTATAACAACGGTCCCTTTCAGTGAAGTCCTTCCATCTTAATTAAAAGGAACTACTAATTTTTAAGGTTTAAAACCTTTTATATTTTGGGATCAAAAATGAGTATTTACAAGTTAAGTACATGCTTTAAGTGAAAAAGACAACGTATTGCTTTTAAGTAACGGCAGCGAACCCCCACTTCTACTCATATCCATCCCCGCGCATCCTGGGAAGCAAATGCTGCGATTTTGATTTTATTATTGTTGCTTTAGGTAGTTGGTAATTATTAGTTAACATCGTACTAGAGCAACGCAACGGGCTATTGACGACGGTCCGGGATCAATCCCTTAAGGGAAAGATTCGAGGACAACACCTCGTAATTTTGAATCACGGTCAGATGACGAAGCAATACCTGAGCTGGCACTCCACTCTCCAAACTTCCACACTAACTCAACGTGAGGACTTTTGGCCACGACAGATTTAAGGTGCACCAGGCGCCTCTACACCATACGATTACAAACACCGGACCCGGATTCGATCCAGAAACCTTCCGATCTAGAGGCTAACTCCTTAACCACTATACCGGTTGGTCGGTTTGTTGCTTTAGGACTTGACTACAATCCCGATTTTTTTTTTCAAGTAATAAACATATTAAACTGTATTCTTGTCAAGTGTCGATTTTATCAGAGCTGTCCTTCATTTGATTTTTCATATATATTTATAGTAGGTAATTGTCATTTTGTTACTTTCGTTAGCTATTTTGAAGATGAACGAATTAAAATGCGACTTCCAAACTTTATCAGTGATATTATCATACCTAGCACTGTAACTGGCATGAATTTTAAAAATGTCGTAACATTTATTTAGCCCAAAGAAATGCTTAAAATTCTGTCAAAAATAACACTTTTCCATTTTTTGAAACAAAATTTTGGATTAAATATGATGTTTAAAATTGTTGTTGACAAAGTGAAAAAAAGACAATTTTGTACAGATTATAGAGATGTAAAACAAGTTTGTCTACGTTAAGTAGTTTTTGAGAAACAGAACTTCAAACATGCAACATTAAGCGATCTCACACAGCTCATCAAAGTTGCAAGTCCTTAAAATGCTTCAAACTTTGAAAATATTTAATTTTGAACCTAAATTTTTTGGATATCGTTATTTATGCATAAACTAAACCCCTGTACCGAATTTTATGAAAATCCATTACCATACGGCCACAGGTTTTTCCCGCTTTTTGCTCATTTCACGTGGAATGACTTGAAGTTTTTTTATACGTAGACAGATGATCGATGTTTGAAAGAACTATCAGCGAAGGAACAATTTAAGTGCCAAATTTCAAACGTTCAAAAATTAGTGAAAACAGCAATCAGAACAAAGGAAATGGCTCTTAAAAAAAGGAAGGGCACTTATGATCCACGGAAGTTCAAAACTTCACTTAGATGTAGAAAGTAGCTCATTTTTTTAAATTTATAATTTCAATAATTTGAACTGCTTTCTCTCCTACTTCATTTTTTGTATATATATTTAAATTCCAAATACCAAGGCTTTGTTAATTTCCTATCAAATTTTTTTTACATGATATATAGAAATACAGGTATGCATTTTTAGTTATTATGAGTATAATTTTTTTTACTAATAAATGTGCGCTTAATTAAATAATAAAGAGACGGTTTTTTTTAATATTTTACGTAGTGTTTCAGTTTTATTTTTTACCTCAAGATCTATTCAATGTATCTTTAATTCCATACCTGTAATATTAGATTATAGTTAAAGGAATACTATTAAAAAAATTCAAGCTTATATATATCATAAAAATTAAAAAAGAAGATACACTTTTAAATTTCTTGAATTTTTCAACCCTTTTTTTAATTTAAAATGTTTTAACACATTTTGAAGAAAATTGATAGTTTAAACTTTTATGTACAATTCTCTGGTATACGAAACTGCAAAAAGTTTGTCCAAAGTGTCGTCATTAAAAAAATAATTTTTAAGGTGTCAGGTCCTCTCAAAAAACTTAAAATTTGTAGAATTATTTTTCAACTTTTTTTTTTAACATTTTCATATTTTTTAACAATTAAAATGAACTTTTCTCAGCAGATAGGAAATGCTTGCGTTAAAATAGGTTATAATGTATGTTAAACTTGTAAACTAATATTTTTATGTTTCTTGAAGACTGAAAAAATTTTCCTTTCATGGAAAAAAATACACATTTCAAGATATTGAAGTTTAAAGACATAAAATTAACCTTACTTCAAAACATACAAACATTTTCAAAAATCTATAAAAGTTGATTTTAGCAAACATTAAAATTGCAAAAACGTTATTAATAAGCATTTAAGTCCTCAGAATTCACAAATAAAACACAAGTCACATAAACAAAATCAATTTTTTTTTATTAATTAAAGAAACATTTTCAATATTCTTAGATTTGTTATGGCTCTCAGTGAAGCATCATCAGTAAAGCATCGAATGAAGAGGGGAGGGGTCGTTTTTCTTTCTCTTGAGACTTTCATTGGTTGGTAGGCTGCTAAGCTGAGCTCCTGCTTGATCTGTTCACTGCCCCTGGAATGTTGAAGACACAGTAAGGTTCTTTTAAAAACAAATTGAACCTAATATATATATATATATATATATATATATATATATATATATATATATATATATATATATATATATATATATATATATATATATATATATATATATATATATTAGGTAGCCACGCCAGGGTGGAGAGTAGAGCACAAAAACAAATGCAAAAAACTTTCAAAATATTTTTTTTTGAGAATAGATATGAAGTAACTCTGTAAAACACCACACACCAAAAATAAGTAATAGTAGTAAGTTTTTACAAATATGTTTCTACAAAAGGTGTTCATGTTCTCAACACTGAATATTTATACAGTGGTACATGCATATGGAAATTTTTATAGACAACCAACTCTTCTAATCACTTATCAACTATTGTACATATCTTAAAATTTTTATAATTGAGATACTTTGTATTACCCCATGATGCAATTATACATAAACTTTCTGAAAGTTTTTACATCAAATTCATCTAACAAGGATACATTGTTCAATTTTTTATATGCATAGTAACAAATAAAAACTCCACAGTTTATATCATCATTTTGATTTATGTGAGGGGGGATAGAAAATGTCCATGTTATAGATGAATTAAAGAATGAATTGAATATTTCCCTCCATTTACTAATTAAGTCTGAACAATTTTTACTGGGAGCTTTGTTAAAAGGATCGTAAAACTCAAATACATGTTTTTCAGTATCAACAAATAACATCACCCAGTGACTATCGAGATTAATAGGGAAAAAAATGTTTCCTTTGACTACAGTACCAATTTGAAAGAATTTAAATGTTTCTTTGTTTTGTGAAAGTGCAGCTGAAGATACGGACTCAATAAACATAAAACGGTTTGAATTTTCTGTAAGTTTAAAAATAAAAGAATCTACAATTGTGTCGTATAGCCATCCCCTTTTAAAGCACCGAGAGGCTTGAAATAAAATGCTTTCTTCTTGTAATGTTACATCTAGATCTAATGACTTTAGCATAAAATTTGTAAGTTCTGTACCATTCACTTTAACTACCATATTTGAAACATTGGTTTTATCAATATGATTATATTTTAAAAAATTACAGACACAAGACTCTGAAAATTGATTATATTTTAGTTTCTTCAGCTTCTTGAATGTAACTGTTCCACTTAAAATATCAGAAATATATTTTCTGAATTCCGAAGTGTCAAAAGGTTTGTTGATATTCGAGTAGCTAAGTAATTGATGAACATAATAACACAAAAATACACCACAATTGACCCCATCTTCCTGTATTACACGAATTGGATCCACAATCTTCCAAGCATTTGTGGCATCGAATTTATTTAAAATATTCTTGCAAGTTATTTGATGAATCAGAACAGTTTTATTACTACAGTAACCTTTCGAATCCAAAAAATAAATTAATTTTTCCCTTTTACTAATAAATATTAATACCCAATGACTGTTATCAATACAAACTGGAATAAATAAGAACTGCACTGTTGTATATAATTTATCACACAAAATTGGCTCAAAATTTACTTCAGACACAATTAACTGTGCCACTGAAGAATCAATGAATGAAAAATTGAGATTGCCTTCACATAGTTTGTAGATAAATGCATCTATTATAACATCATACAACCAGTCTGCAACAAAGTCAGTGGACTGGGTTGCGTCATTTTCTTCTGTACTGTTGTATGGATCCAGAGATTTTAAGGCCAAACTATTTATAATAAATGGACCTACATTATATGCTGATACTTTACTGTGACTAATTAAATTTAAACTGAAAGATTTATCATCCGTCAATTTAAATTTTTTTGATACAGGCTCATGTAAAAAAGGTTTATCATCATAATCTTCAATACTAATAACTTTTTCTGCAATACTTGAATTTGTTTTCTTGTTCTTGCGTTTTTTACTTGTTCTATACAAACTAATTTGTTTGCAAAGCTTCTGATTAGGCGATACTGGAGCTTTTGGCATAACTGTCAAGGATGTTTCCTCAGAATTTAAAACTCCCTCACATGCAGCAACTAACGTATTTAAAGTTGTAAAAACATTGTTTAGCATAATTTCCTGAACAGATTTAATTTTTATTTTTTCCATTAATTTTGAACACAATTCCTCACAAGCTAAAACTTTTTGTTCGAATGAGCGTTGATTAGATACTTTCTCAAATTGTATTTCTTTTGATTTTGAGTAATCACATTCAGAAGCTTCTTTAGTCGGAATTTGATTTAGACTATTAGCAATAAAATTTTCTTCACTTCCTATAATTGAATGCACTTTATGAATATGCTTACATAAATGATTATCATCTAAACAATTACAGCTATATAGATGACTGCATAAAGGCATACAACACATCTCTAAGCATTTAAAATAGCAAAAATCGGGCAAATTGCAACGTTTTTCAACACGTTTTACAACATACTGTTGATTTTTTACACTTTGAGAAAGAACAGACCAAGAATTATTATTTAAAAGAATGACATCTGCATCTGATATTTTGCTACCCTTATCATGCCTAGATTTAACAGCTAAAGTAAAATTAGATTTTGGAGGAATTAAAGTTAGCTTCTTGTACTCATGATTTAAATGAAAATTTCTTTCAATTTCAAATAATTTTCTAACTAATTCATCTAAACGCCTGTTGAATTTCCTAGCAAAATAAGTAGTTTTTAACTGATTGTGAAAAGATTCACAGTAATTATTTGTATCTGTTGAACCATGGGGGAAATTACGGTAAGATGCTGCCCACAGTGGAATTCTAGAACAATACTCAACTTCGAAATATTTGACGAAATTAAAAGCTTTATTACGAAACATTAAAAAATCTTCCAGATAACTTTCAAAACGATTTTTGTCCTTTTCAATTAACATCTGATACAATTTTGTGCGAACGTGGTTTCGAATTTCTTTATCAGGAATTTTAGCATTTAGTTGTCTGTTCCATGATTGCAAGATATGCCATTTGCAAAGTAAGTGTTTTATATCAGGACCAAATATTTTACTAAACGCTGGAAACAGAACGTTATCATCATCAGTCATAATAGTATGTACATTTAATTGGGGCAATCGTAACTTTAGGCTTTTAAACAAACAACTAACAATTTCTAAATTTAAGCTATTGGTTATAAAATGAGCTACTGGGTATCCATTTCCAAATTCATCAGGCAAAATTAAATTGAGAAGATGGAAATCATACTGATTAGTTCCATGTGTTGCATCTATACACAAGATTTTATGGCAAAACTTAATCATCATATTTTTTTGTTCTTTCGTTTGGAAGCCTAATGCAAATATGTCATGACTGTTAGCTAAATTATCAAGATCATTAGGGCCATACATAGTTTTCGAATTTTGGGGCTTAAAGATCAACACAGGGTTATAGCTTTCTCTCCTCAAGTTCTCAACAATTGAAAGAATAGATATAGCATCATTTTTGGGATATAATGCATTACGCATGGGTCGAGCATAGTCTCGAATAACTCTACGAGAAACATAAGCTTCTTTAACTGGAAAAAAATTTCTATTTTCGCGACTACCCAAGCCATTTCTTAAAGTATCCTGAATATTTTGAACTGGGATTGATAAAAGCAATTGAGCTTTTATGAGATTACGCGAACTTTGTTTTAAGGGATGAAATTTGCAGTTTTCAAAATTTAATTCATGATTATGACTTGGACAGTACATAACTGAAATTAAATTTTCTCGCTCACAAACACTAATTCTTGCAGGGCAATTTATGTGAACCGGAATAGTACCCTTTTTAATTGAACAAACACTGGTCTTCGTGGGACTTCTATGTGTAGATAGCATGCTGAACTGACATGTATAATAATAAAAAGTTCCAGACTTTCTTACTTTGTTCCCTGTGCTTTTCCTGAAAGAACTAAATGTTGCTCTAGATTCAGATTCTAACCAAATTTGAAAATTACTCATGCTGTCAAATGATAAAATTTGAATGTTTTCTAACTTATGCACTTTACTAATATGTTTATTTACGTTTCCAATATAGTTAAATGTTTCAACACATCCTTCAAAGAAACAGTGATGGATCTCTTTATTTTCTCCAGAAAATTTACAAAGCTTATTATGGTAGTAAAATTTCTGCTTAGATGAAAAAAATCTGCCACATTTTTCACATTTCCTAGGATAAATAGAACATTTACTCGAAGTTTGACTAATATTTGAAATGGACTGGCACATGTTACTATTAGAATTAATCTCTGTATCCAAAACTCTGGCTTCAAGGGTGGGAAACAAAACTGATTCATTTAGGAAAGAATTATCTGTGTTACTATTTAACTGAAAACACAAATTTGACTGCAATGTACTATTGTTTCTAGAGTTAAGATTCTTGGTTAATTTTATTTCAGTTTGTTTTTGTACTTTGGATGGATTACATATGTTTTTATGCTTCGAAAATAAGCACGCACTTGCATACATTACTAAACAATCAGTGCATTGCCTAGGATATGATATTCTTCCAGTACATCTCCCTAAGTGTCTTTTATATGTATAATCATAGGTAAAAACAACATTACATTGTAAACACTG
The DNA here is from genome assembly GCA_947359465.1 of Metellina segmentata. Classification (NCBI taxonomy): domain Eukaryota; kingdom Metazoa; phylum Arthropoda; class Arachnida; order Araneae; family Tetragnathidae; genus Metellina; species Metellina segmentata. The sequence continues at coordinate 115,991,164 of OX375882.1, read as the reverse complement.
GATTGACGAAGCAAGAGGTTTTCTACCCCCTCCAGTCCTACAATAAACAAATGAATTTTCAGATTGATATTCTTCACTAGTTTTTTTTAGTATAAAAGTGTTGACTAACCAATTTCTCACTGTATCAATCTTATTAGAAATACTCACCTTATACTCACCACTCACCAAATTCAATTGAACAGAAAGCAACTTGGAAACAGGAAGAAAAATAGGCGAACCTGAGAAATCACTGAAAGAGAAAGTTGAATCAGTTGAAACATTACTTTGAAATTTACCATGAGTAGTAAACCTGTTATAAAGGGCGAGATAATGCAAGAAAGGTAAGATTATCAATAGAAATGGATATTGATAACTGAAAATAAAATAAATAAACAGTGCTGAGAACAAAACCAAAGCTGTGTTTAGTGAGGCAGGCATTAGTGGAGCCAGATGTTGAAGGGGCTCGACAGCAGGCACCAGCTGATGTTTCATTGGCAGAGCAGCAGGCACAGGTTGATGTTTCTTAGGCACAGCAGCAGACTTCAGTTGACGAAAAGGCATAGCAGCGGGTTTCCGAGGAGGCAACTGTTTAGGCCTTTTACTGAGTCGTAAACGATAAGCAGGCAGCCAAAATGAAGCGTGCTGAGGTGGTGCAGAAGTTGGTGCTGACATAGCATGGGCAGATTTTTTACGCTCTGCTGGCAACCAAACTGATGATGATTGAGCAGAGACAGCATATTTCTAAGAGTAATTAAGGTATATAAAATAAATTAATATAAATAGAATATAATTTAAACAAAAAGGCAAAGCAAACAATGACAACAAGGCAAGCTGATTGTTGAGGCAAATTCTTGCTTTTCAAGCAAACCCAGGCCCTTTATAGGAAATTTAATATGGCTACACATTTTCTCTACATAGGAAACTTTCACAAGTGTTATGTTTGGGTCTCATGGTCCCAGTTAATAAACTAATCAATTTTAGATAACCTTTAAATCAGGGTGTCAAGATTTAAATCACTTGATTTAAATCTTGATCAAGTTTTAATCACTTGATTTAAATCAACGATTAAAATCATGATTTTAATCAAATGATTTTTTTTAAATCACCGATTTAATTCACAACTAATCACACACTTTTATAACTAAGTAAATGCACCACAGAATAATCACAGAAGTGGTCAAATGCTTTAATTTTTCTGTACACATGGTGATTTCAACACTAATGGCTACACCCAGCTCAGAGGGAACTGGGTCAATTACTGCATATTATAAAAGATTGTAACAGTCAGTTGTAACTTATTAGAATATATTATATACTGGAAACAGTAATGTAAACACACATGACATCATAAATCTAAGTGCCAGGAAGAGTAATGTATAAACATTCCTGATTAACAGCACTCATAATATTCACACTTCAAGGAAGTATGCAACAGTTTGATTCAAAATTATAAACTAAAGGGGTGACTGATTTTATTAGCTAAAAAAACACACAAGTAGGAAGTAAATTTTTTTTTCATTTGTCAGTTAGCTTATTTTTGAGGTGTGGAACAGAGATTAAAGAGTATAAATATACATTTCCACACACTCACACAGCCATTAAAATGTCAGCAGGAAAAAAGATCCAATATGAATTAAAAATAAGTGAAAATTCATTTATTATTGCTTTCTCGGCAGTTTTATTAATAGAATTTACTATAGTCTGATTATTTCTCTGTCCTCTATTCTATTTCTCACGCCATAGTTATATCTCACACATATATAATTATTGTAAAAACTGTACTGAAATTTAAATTTAAAAAATTTGATTTAAATTTAAAAAATTCAATTTAAATAAAAAAATCCGATTAATTTTTTTTTTAATTAAGATGTTTTACACCTTGCTTTAAATGTTATATTGGATTCATTAACTTGGTTGTGAAAAAGGTGCAACAAATTTGTAAATGTTTTGTAAAAAAATAATTCCATAGAAATTGGAGCTTTCAGGCTTTCTTTAGCACTATGGGAGCCCTGTATGATTAAAAATGCATATAAACTATCAGCCTAATAGCATTATAGATCAAAAACAAGAAATGTAAAACATACCAGTTTTGAAATATTTCTGGTTGGAACTGTTTTTAGAGGTGGCAAATATTTGAAGGGTGGTCTTAGATGTCTAGAAGCCTTATGCGAGTGTTGCACAGGTGAAGAAAATCCATGCTCAATTCCTTTCATAAGGACCGTTGAATACAGAAGTGAATTGTTGCATTTCTAAGGAAAATAAGAAGGTCATTGCAAACTGTAACAATAAGAATGTGAATTATACCCTTATTTAAATATAGAATAGGTGTTGCCTCTTTAGCATAATTTCGAACAGGTATTACCTCTTTAGCATCATTTTGAACAGGAACTGCCTCTTTAGCATCGTTTACGACAGGTATTAACTTTTTGGAATCATTGGTCAAAGTGGGCTGAATAACAATAGATTCCTACAGCAAATACAATATATTTCAGAACTGCATTTACAAATAAACGAATCAGATTATGATAGACCACAAACAGTACTACAAACTTTTATCATGCATTGTCGGTTGGTTGGTTTTAGAAGTTTTATGGCTCAAGGGCCATATTTGGACAAGCTGTGCCTGACACAAGATCTGTGACAGCCCTAGAACACATTTTAACCATAAATTTCAGAGCACTTTCTATGAAGTCGGTTAATCGATCATATTGCACTGCCCTAGGGCTGCCACTGCACAAGACATACAATATGAAGTAATACACACAATGAAAGTTTTGCTTACACAGAAGAGAGAAATATACCCAGGGAGGAATGAATGCACCCGACAGAAATCGAACCTGCACCGCCTACAACTCGAAGGTTGTAATACATGCAAAGGAGTTAGTAGTCAAAACATCACTTAAATGAAGTTTACTCAAATGAACTTTCATATTGTTCAAAATTTAAGTATACAGGGTAATATCGTTAAACAATCGATAGTAAAAATTTATAATTTTCCCTTCTTTATTTATAAAAAACTAAACAACAATAATCATTTACACAAACTAGTAAAATGTGTTTTAAATTTGTAATATATCACCTATTGCAATGCCATTGATAATTAAATTTGTTAAAGCAGAATATATATATTGATAGAATGAACAGGTTTCGTAGAAATTTTATTAGAAACAACAGCAGAATACAACGGTTTAAAAACTGCAGATGGAGAGTAACCAGGATAATTGATAGAACGGACAGGTTTCACAGAAAGGGTTATCAGAAACAGCAGAAAACAACAGATGTTTAAGAGAGAGATAGAGTAGGTGAAGAGTTACACTGAACAAGCAAGTTAGCAACTGAAAAACAACTTACCTTCTTACAGATTGCAGCATTCATGGCAACCAGCCCTTTTAATGTTCTGACAAACATTCTTGCCAGGCAGTTATTTCCTTTCCTATTGAGATGCAATCCATCTCTACCCCAAAGACCTACCCATGAACTGAGAGACTGACAGTAATAAAATGCCTCTCGGCTCAGGCAAGCCTTTTCCAGTTCTGCATTGATGACTTTGGTTTTAGAATTCAATGACATCAGATGAGAAGACAAAGAACAACGGGATTTATAATCCAAAAAGAAATCCTGACCACGAGGCACGATCCCTGAAATGACCACCTTTACACCAGGATGTAAACGCAAAACTTCCTGAAAAAGAAAGGTGTATTTATTAAGAATATCAGAAACATCACAGTTTAGGTTGTTAGTTCCAATATGGAACAACATCCAGTCGTAGTGACCTAATCCACCAAGTTTACCAGTCACACTTTCTATCTTGGCACCTGGAAAGGAAAGGAGATCCACTTCATGAACAGACAATTCGTTAGTTAAGTATTCTTTCAAATACTTAACCATAGAATCACCAATTATGAGAAGTCTCATGATTAAGATATCAAAGGAATACAAAGTTGGAAAAACATAAAAATGTACTAATTTTTTTTTAAACTACAAATTAATAAGTATTATACAAGAAAAATAATGAACAGCAAGAAGTTTAATAACTCAATGCGATCGTATGACAAACAGATGTCCAAAGATGTCGATTGTAAATAATAATTTGGAACTAATTTTTTCACACGCTCAGCTCAAGAATTCCAGATTTACGTCCTCTGCTCTCGCGTTTAGCCGTGATAAAACGAAACTAAACAAATGAGTCGCGGGTAAAGCAGATGGAGAGGAACGAAGGGCATGATGGGAAAAATTGAAGCGGACCAATGTCGCACAGTCACCAAGGATCATATTTCTGATTTTGTGAACTAAGTTCATTCATCTGTAGCCTATTGAGTTGTTCTAGTGTGACGTTTAATCAACTACCTATCTACCTTGTTCATAAATAAATTTTTTGTATTTGATATGAAAAAATGATGATTTGATAAATCAAATTGATTAAAATCAAAATTTTAAATTTCTTTTTTTTCTTATTGTAATGTTTAATGATATGGAAAATGAAATAACTGAACAAAATGCATGTTATTTTATTCAAATAAGTTAAGAACTATGCGTGTACTTAGTTCACCCCAAAATTATATTGAAAACAGGGTATGCCAATTTAAATCATGACTTAAATTTAAAAGAACACTGATTGAAATCAAACTTCTAATCCTGTTTTTTTAAATTGAATATTAATAGTATTAAAATGAAATATTCTGGAACAGAATGCATGTTATTTTATTCAAAAAGGTTAAAAATTTGCACCTACTCAGGAACACCTGAAGAATGACCTTTTTTATCTGAAAATAATTGGATTCCCTAGTAGAGATGGTAGCATAAATTGGGATGTAGTGGTGCCAAATTATAAAAATTATTGAGATGTATAAAACAAACATCACTTTATATATAAGGGTATTTTATAACTATTCCTTTTTTGAAAAGCAATTATGAATATTGTCAGTGTATTTGTCGAATAGGGTTCGAGGGAAGTTGTGACAGCTTCTTTACTATGTGCATCTTTAAGTGCAGTGAAAAGAGTTTCTAATACAAGATGGTCAAACAAGAACAGATGCTGTATTAGCTATAAAACTTGGTTTCACCCATGTTAAAGAGGCTTTTACTGAAATTTGTAATTCAGAAGAAGAAAAGAAAGTTACCATTGTGCAGGCAACTTCTTAAGAAATAGACAAATATGAAACTCCTCTAATGAGAATTATTAGGAATACTATTTTACAAAGAGTAAATGCTACTCGTAAATCACTGAAATCAGTGGAATGCAAACTATTAAATGGATCTATCCTATTAAAGGCATTAGAAAATTTTATCAATAATTTCAGAGACGAATTTGAAAAGAGGCAAGTTATATAAATATAATAAGATAAAGAGGCAACTGTTTTATCAGATCTATCATTCAATGTAGAAGATGGACAAACTCGCAGACAACAAAAGATAAAAATGTTTCTTGATAAAAACAAAGAAGTCAGACATGAATTTACAATAAGAGAAATTTCATAGTCAATGCATTTTATGTCATCTAATAACACCAAGGCAGAATTAAAAGTAGAACACCATAAAAAAGTTTAAGGATATTTACAAAAATGACATTAATGTTTGTACTTTTGAAGATGAATTTGACCATTTTTTAATATTTCTCTAAGAAAACGAAAACACACCATAAAAGCCACACCACACATCTATCGAGCCACCAAAGAAATATCTTGCACATTTCCGAATGTTGAAGTTATTGAATTTTTTTTAACAATTCCCTTATCTATATCGTCAGGAGAAAGACCGTTTTCAGTTTCAAAGCGTGTAAAAAAAATTTTAAGGAGTACTATGGCAGAAGAAAGATTAATTAATCTGGCAATTCTATAAAAAAGAGCAAAAAATTTTTAACCCAATTGACATTACTAAAATAATTGACGAATTTGCAAAAAATAAAGCAAATCGGAAATTTATGCAAAACATTTATTTTTTTAATTTGTTATGGCATGTAAATGTTGACTACTTTTCTTTTTGTGAATAACTTGATGAGTTTTTGCTTGAAACTTTTTTTTCTAATTTGAGTTTAAGAGCCCTGAAAAATTTTACCTCCCCCACTTGACTTGATCCACCACTGCCCTCATGTACTCGAGGATTTAAGGAATGGGAACATTAAAATTACCTATACCCTTCGTGAAAACAATGAAATCGAGTTGTTGATTGGCGCTGATGTTATCGTTAAACTCTGGTTTGAGTATAATAGGATAAAAAACTTGGTTGGATGGTAATCGGAATAAAGAATGATGCATATGAGAGAGGAATAGAATTATTTAAAGATAATGTTTTAACAGTGCTCTCTTTGCATGTAAGTAATAATCTGTTAAGAGAACTGTAGGAACTTGATGTTTTAGGAATTAACGATACCATTGAAAATATTTCTAAAAAGGAAGAGTTTGTTGATTATTTAACAAACTTAAGCAGATATTTCGAGACTGACTTTTTCGGATTGCTGAAAAGGATGTTATATTAAGTGTGAAGGTTACTTTCTTTGTGCGTCTATTCTGTTCTATCATATCTAATTTTGCAAGTGCATTTCAAAGTAAATTAATCACTTGAAGATACACATCCCCATTTAAGAGTCTCTCCCTCCCATTTTTCATTCAATTTTTAACTAACTATTAGGGTAACTTTTTGCAACAAATGCAACTTTTTTTTGCATGTGAAGTACTAAAATCAAAATTCCTCCTACATGGGGTGTATTGTAAGTGAGTTATAATCGCAACATAAATGCAACTTTCTGCATAAATGCAACTTTCTGCATAAATACAACTTTTTGCATAAATGCAACCACCTGCAACTTTTAAAAATTTAGCTTAAATTTAGCAATTTTTGAAAATATGATGGCGGTCGGCAACCCAAACAACGAACACGTGACCAAGCATAGCTTCAGCTCAAAATTAAATATCGGCCAACATCATCTTAACATCATTTTTTGGATATTGTTTTCACAATGTCGCCAAATATCGGTACAATATCGGGAAAAATTGCGTAATGTTTAAATTATAAAAAATATGGGTAAGACAACATGGTGTCATTATTTACACTATTACTACATGATTATAATGTTATTAAAAGCGTTATTTACAGTCTTCCTCGTTTTATAAAACTAAACGATATCTGCCAATGTCGACAGATATCGTAATTCCGACATTCACAGACATTCAAAACATTGGCCAATATTGGTAGAATGTTGGCCAATGTTGTTGTGCTACCTGGGCATGCGGTGCCTGAGTTTGCTTGATGCGTGAGAAAAACGTTTAGTTAAAAACTTCAGGGTGTCGATCGAATGAGCCAATTGAAATTTCATTTTCAATCGCAGACCCCTTCATGGGATTATTTAGTGGATCGAATTCGAGGCCGGTATCTTTTTCATTCCTGTCTATCAACGCTTTGAACAAATTATGATACACTCATTGAGCAAATATTGTTTAAAAAGAACACATGGGAATGGCTGCAAAGGGTTACTGATGCAGTGAAACTCTAGTTTTCTAAAAGGGATGCTGATGAAACGTAGTCAATCTTGGTGCGAAGAACATTATGTTAACCTTTTCAATCGCAGAATCTGAACACCGTCTGTAGGATTAATTGGTTGGGTCGGAAATTGAATTCGAGGCCACTGGCTTCATCAAAATGGGTCGGTATCTTTCCCATTCAATTGACACCTACAGATTTAACGTGCACCAACCCCGATGCACTCTCTACTTTTGTTTTCACCCATGTCAAGCGATTGGTGACTCAGATGGTCCGTGTCCAGATCAGGCCCGCCGTAAGCGGGCGTAGACCGCACGTCCAGGTGGGGGCAAATCTAGCGATCGATCACGTAATATTCAAAGTCATTGGGTCAGCAGCAAATTATTTCTGAATAATTTGTGGACTAATTTTTAAAACTATTAAGTAGCCTCAGCTGTAAAGCAGTTTCTTGATCCATTATGTTTCGCAATCACTTTCCAAAATTCAAAGTATCCATTCTCCAAATTCAAATTGACAGGATGTGCCCCTCCGTAGGACAATAAAACCATCGTCCTTGGAGAGGGGTTTACAAAACCTGTCACGTGTTGCAGCGCTCTTGAGAAAGATTACATTGGCAGTATGAAAACGGAAATTTCTCAGAACTGGGAATTTGGAAGAGGTGTCCCTTTCCACTCTCCACGTAGGGACACACGAACGGACCGTCCGCGGTTCCAATTACCGCAGGGGACCTGACCATAGTAAAGATAAGGACCGGATGCGCGCAACAAAGGGGGAAATCTATTCTTCCATTTCTCCCGTCTTCAAGCGAAATCTGGTTGAAACCTCCCCGTCTGGAAAAGGCTAGGAAATGAATCCCCACAGAGCTTCGTTCTCAGTTTGTACACGCATTCGAACAGTACTATCGCACATCAAGTTGCAATTATTTTGTTTATACTTCGTCTGACGTTGGTCTAGGTATAATTAAGGATAATTTAACTTGGTTAGTGTGATTATAATTCAATGTATCATATGTCAGTGAAAATATAAGATTTGGTACCTACGTTTATTTATCGGCTTATCATAATAATTGCTGCGCCTAGTAATCATCTGTTTGTAGCACATATACAATTAAATATTTACGAAATTTGAAATAAAAAACCGGCCAAGTTCGTGTTTGACCACGTAGTCAGTACTGGCTATACAAAATTCTTACAAAACATCTGAGCCAAAACTCTATGTATTTTTTAGAAATACAAATTTAATTTTACAGTTCCTTTATACGGAATTTCTATAAACTTTTTATAAACTCAATTAAGTGATTAAGTGGGTCGATTATTACTCGTAAACTTGGAAAGCCTACTTATCGCTGATAGCATAAATTCAAGACGAGTTCAATTTCTGTAGATCAATATTTATATGGTAACTAGCCACTGCTTGGCCAGCATTGCGTTGCCCGTAACAGTTCTTTTCGTGGGGTCAGGTGAGACCACTGCTCGCTAACCCCCTTTGATTGATACGAAATCCCATTTGGTAAACCAACACTACGAGCAACGCCGTGATGGCCTCGTCATTCCCAAATGCGGCCAAATTCGAATTGCGAAGAGATCCAATCGACATGATGTCACAATCACACAGGGGGCGGCATAATCGATATTGCACACAGGCGTTCAAACAAACAGCTAGCGGCGGGCCTGGCCACAAGGAGTAATGAAGTAGTAAGCACGTTCTTCAACTTTATAAACCAGCTTTACAATTTATTTTAGTGCGAGCCAACGGCCATGGGAACTGCTTCTAAAACACACTGATGGGAGGTCTCTACACGGTCTTTGTGAGACAAGATGCAGTGCAACAATTGAGGCAGTGAAACCTATAACTGAAAAACTACCTGACGTTTTAAAGGCCCTTCAATGTGTAAAAAATCAGTAGTTTATCGTAAGAGGAAACGGCGAAAGAGTAAATGGATTCCTCAATTATTTTCAAAATTTGAAACTTGAATTCAGCTAAATATTTGGAAGGACATACTAGAGCAAATTAGTACAAGAAATTTAACCCTTCAATCATAATATATCTCCCTTGATATCGAAATGAATAACATTAAAGCGTTAACTGAAACAATAGATAAAGATTTAAGTAAACAATGGTCTGTATAAATAGAGCTAAAGAGACAGCTTCTATTATGGGTATAGATGCAGAATTTTCCAAAAAAAGAGGACGGAAAAGGAAGCTTTTGAAGTGGAAAGAGAAATGCCTAAAGTATTAGAAACCGAAGAAACAAAATTCAAAAGTTCAGTTTTTTATATAGTAATCAATAAAATAGTTTCTCAGTTATAATCAAGGTATGAGCAAATAAAAAAACATATGCAATGCATTCGAAGCCATATTAAAAATAAATTCTAATTCTAATGACAACAACGCACCTAAAAAATTAATTGAAAGCTATCCAGATGATTTAAGCCACAATTTCATCAATGAAATTCAGATGTACAAGACCGTTCGCGAAGCTACTTTTTCACATTAACCCAAATTAGAAAATAAAGGTCTTCCACTCCCTTTAAATGATATCTATAGATTAAAATTGCAATCTATTCCCCCAGAACTTTGCATAACTTTAAGAATTTTGTTTTCTCTTCCCATCACTGTGGCTTCTGGTGAAAGGATTCAGTAAACTACCTATAATCAAAAATAATTTACGATCTGCTTTGGGCAAGGAAAAATTTGAATCATCTAAGAATATTTTCAATTGAGGCGTGCAATTGAGGCGTTCAATTGAGGCGATCAACTGGCGTGCAAAATTAGCTTCCTTTTTTGACGGCATCGATAAATTCATTAATTCGAATAGAAGATGTACTGCTCCCTCCTCAGTACTCCAAAAGTTTTCGGAGTTTTGACTAGTCTTCAGCGTCAAAGGTATGTTTTAGCATGGGTTTCTTACAATCTTTCTACAGATATATTTATTATAGTTTTCTGATTATACTTCGATATCCTTATCGAAGTCCTGCTCGATCGGAAGTTAAAAACACAAGCTTAAGTTAAAGTAAACACAAACTAGTTTATACTGTTTCTAATTATCACAATTTTCGCATAATTCGTCGTGAATTTATCTTAGCTCTGATGAAGCAATCATGTGCTCCTAGACCAATGTTATTTATTCCTCTGATTCCAATTGTACGCATCTTTCAACCTCAAGTATTACAAGGGTAGCAAAGAAACTGAAAATATCTGTACAGCTTAGGTAACACAGTGAGCACATGTAGTTACATGAGTGAGCACATGTAGTCTTCTCTCACGAGTCTTCGTTTGAAATGCTTGTTAAAATATGGGTGAGCTACATCAGTCTTGCCAATTTTTCAGTTCGTTGAAATTCATTGCATCGAAATTTAAGTTTAGAATTTTAAAAATTATGTTTTTGTTTTAGTCGATCCCCCCTCTTAGCACTCAGAAAATTCTCCTTAGTCTCAATTTGGGAATATGGTGACCGTCGTCACTGATCATTCTAAGGAGCATACTCTCGGGGTGATGGAAGTATACATTTTGCTGAATGATTGGTTGAATAACATCTTTTAGTTTGTCACTTGAGGAACAAGAATGCACGTATCGCTTTAAAAACATTCAAACCTCTTTGCAGGAACGATAACACTTTACCACATACCACATGGGTGCATAAGCTTCTAAAATAAATTCTGAAACAATTTTTAAGTTCATTTAAGGATTCACGCACGTAGGCACTCGCCAACAGAAGAGGGGGGGGGGGCAATTCAGCTTACGTCTGAAATGGATGAATCCCATCACATATAGTCTTCTCTCACTTCAGATGAATCCCATCACATCTGAAGTGAGAGAAGACTTCATGGGCAATTCAATAAAAGATACTAAGGCTAATACTTTATTTCATGTCACTGAGGATGTGATGGTTTACTTGGTTTACGGTTTCAAAAAGTTAGAGGACACTGATTTAATTGAGCTCGGAATATGTGTGGTCATTTAAATGGTGTCAAAAAGCTCATTAAAGATGTTCAACCAAAATTATTATTTGTTCATTGTAACAACTATTCCTTGGACTTGTGTCACCAATAAGCATCTAGGACTTTTCACTACTTTTTGAAGGCTTGGGTGCAGGAACAAAAGAATCTGCTGAACTCTTAGGTTTGAAGCTGCCACAGTCATCTCGAAAAAGAAAGCTTCTATGTCGGTATGAATACTCCAGCAATTCTGAAAGTTTCACCCCCGCCAACATCAATAAAACTGTTGGCCTTCGAAAATGCTTGTTTGAAGTGGTTGACACAGTAACCACCAAAATTGAAAAACGATTCCATCAACCAGGAATGGTGAATCTTGTCAAATTAGAAGTGCTTACAGATGCAGCAAAAGAAGAAATTTAAAAAGGTACTTCCTTTCAAGAAAAATTGTGTGTTCATGCAAGTGAATTCGATCTGGAAAAATTGGAACCCCAGTTGGTTCTGTTATCTAGTGTAATAAAAGAAAAGTTTGTGTCAACATTTGATATCTGCCAGAAGTTGGCGGCAGAGTCGAGTGTAATTAGGGAGCTTATGGATGAAGTGTCTAAACTTGTTGAATTAATCTCCATTGCTCCTGCTCAGGCACGTGCCAACAGGGGGGGCAGGGGGGTTTTAAGCCCCCCCCCCCCTGTCACTGAGGAGAAGGGGCGAAAGGTATATTTCGCCCCCCCACACAATCAAGGAACATTTTTAAAATTTTAACTTTAAAAGTAACATTAAAACAGTGCCGTTAAAACAACTTTGGTTTCTAATTTCATTTCCTGTCACGATAGTTAAAGCTAACCCCCTTAACACAATTCTCTACAGAGACCAGTCCCCTTACATCCCTCTTTCCTTTCAGTCTTTTCTCCAATAGGTCAATATATCTTCCCATCCCCTTTCACCTTTGAACTCAAGCGCCCTCAGTATTTTGACGTCCCACGAACACTTTTCCTTTCAAATCGCCTGTCTAAGAAAAAATTACTTCTTCGTTTCACTACCTTCTTACCATTGCAAGTACCAAAAAATTAAATTCTTCCTTTGAATGCGTGGAGTAAAGTGGCCCAGTATCGCTTTCTATTGCTTGCTTATCGCTTTTTTTTTTTACGACTTCAAAGTGGTTCTGTTCTACTCCCAAAATGAATGCACGTGGTGCTCGAACTTGAATGCCACGAGATGACTATCTATTTTCGAAGAAATTGCTGTATAGTGGCTTCACCCCCTAGACCCTTCAGGGCTCGAACATGTCTTTGACGGGCAAACGATTCCGCGATCACCTTTCTTTTGGGTGCTCACTTGGACAGTTTCGAAAAAAACGATTGATTTTTATGACCGACTGACGGATTGGATGTTAGGGTTTTATGGCACTAGGTCCCAAAGAGTGGACAAGAAGCGCCATACCAACTGACGGAAATGTCGTTTGAAGTTAAGGGCATTCAACAAATCGCAACAAATCTGTCATTGCTTTTATTTTGATTATTTACAATATAGGGTCTTTTAAATTGTCGGCTTTCTTATTTGAAGTAAATACGGGTAACTGCCTGAGAGTGAACTGTCCTGAATTTTTTCCTGATGGATTGTTCAGCCTTTTTACTGGGGGTACAGTTCATACATTTCGGGAGAACTCCCCCCCCCCACAGACACACATTCAACAAACCTTGTTCCGTCTATGCTCCCCCCCCCCGTCTCCAAAACGTTGGCACGTCCCTGCAGTCCTACTTCTGCAGCTTCAGCCGAACCGAATGAAAACGTATTTGCGCACAAACATGACTCAAAAACGGTTAACACATATCCTACTCCTTAATATTTATGACTCCCACACTGCAAAAATCAATCTGAACTCTTTTGTTAAAGAATTTGTGAGTAGAACTGCTTTGAGAAAAGGTGTATTTGGCATTTAAATAATGTTGTAATAAATTTTTTGGCACAAAACTGGTTGTAGGGACGACGACAGCTTGTTACCACCTTACACGAAGAAATAAATTAAAATAAAATCTAAAATCACTTTTATTGTATAAACGTGATGCACAATGAACGAACATAAAAATGAAAGAAAGAAGTGATTGAACAAGTAAATCAGCATATATCTATCAAGTTTGTTGAGCTCGGTTACAGTGCAAGATTGGATTTGCATATTAGACAGTTCTAACTTTCAGTTGGGTACCGCCACACTGGTAAATAAGGAAAAATTAATTCTTGATTAGTTTGTGGCCTCAAGCCTATGATAATTTTGAGTTTCACACTTACCTTAATTTGAAGAATAACATACAGACGATATTATCTTCGTTGTATAAATATCATTAATTTAAACTTCTATTGGTTAAACTCTTATAAATTGCAAGAAATTGGTAAAATTGAAGGTAGAAGTTTACGTTGAGTGCCAATAACAGAGCATTCTGCTTGATGCCTTGTAGTCGCCGCTTTGGAGTAACTCGTTTTTATTGCATTAGCTCGTAAAACAAGTCCCTGCAGGTAACTCATATTCAATTGTATTACTCTCAGAATTAACTTGTAAATGATACCGGAGCTGTATTAGTTACTCAAGTGTCTGTAGCTGCAACAGTGATTCCAAGTGGATAAGTTAAACTCAATGCCGTGAACGGAAATATTCGAAGGTCAAATAATATACACTGGTGAAATAAATTAAGAGAATTTGCATATTTTATCGAATTACATGAAAAGAACTGAACTGAATGTAAAACCACTGCTTCTAGACAAAAATGTAAATTTTGTACGTCAAATACGTAAGCGTACACGTGTGTGTAGACAGAGCCAGTAGAGAAACAGGCTTTATAAGCGCGTGTAAGTTAAGACGCATTTCGTTCGCTAGCACACCTCGGCGAATTTCTTGGTGTTATTTTGCAACAATCGGTTAATTTCAAATTGTAACAGTAAAAATGAGTAACCACCAACGTTTAGATGATGGAATGAGGTGGCGAATTGTGCTAATATAACTGCTAATTAAAATGACTGGTAAATATATCCGAAGTAGGGCTTTTAAAACAAAGTTTCACTACAACGACGGTCCCTTTCAGTGAAGTCCTTCCATATTAATTAAACGGAACTACTAATTTTTAAGGATTAAAACCTTTTATATTTTGGGATCAAAAATAAGCATTTACAAGTAAAGAACAAGCTTTAAGTAAAAAGACAACGTATTGCTTTTGAGTAACGGCAGCGAACCCCCACTTCTACCCGAATCCTCCCGCGCATTTTTTTCTACCCAGGGGAGAAAACGTCCCTCTCCAACTTGAAGGTCGATGGCCTTAACGGCATCTTGTTAGATCGCCCCCATCTGAATCTAACACTTTCTTTTCCGACATCTCCCTCGGAAAAAAGGCGAGAACGTGTTACGAACACGCCCTGAATAGGGGCTCCTAGCCGCTCACGAAACGTAACCATTACACTTGTAAACCATTTATTTTTTATATTTCTTGAAGACTGAAAAAAAAATCCTTTTATGGTATTCTCAGTATCTTTTATGTGTAGGGTCATTCCACGCAAAATGAGCAAATCGGCTGTGGCTGACACATCACGAAACCCGAATTTATTTTGCATATTTCGGACCATTTTGCCTATTTGGAGTTTTTTGCATGTTCTTTTTAAAAAAAATTGAAAAAATTTATATATATTAGGTAGTCACACCAGGAAGGAGAGTGGGGCACAAAAAAAAATGCAAAAAAACTTCCAAAATATTTTTTTTTGAGAATAGATATGACGTATCTCTGTAAAACACCACACACCAAAAATGAGTTAACAGTAGTTGCAAGTTTTTACAAATATTTTCCCACAAAAGGTGTTCATGAGCAATAGTTATCTCAACACTGAATATTTATTTTACGGTACATGCATATGGAACAGTTTTTATAGACAACCAACTCTTCAAAATCACTTATCAACTATTGTACATATCTTATAATTTTTATAATTGAGATATTTTGTACTACCCCATGATGCAATCATACATAAATTTTCTGAAAGTTATTACATCAAATTCAACTAGCAAGGATACATTGTTACATTTTTTACATGCATAATAACAAATAAAAACTCCACAGTTCATGTCATCATTTTGATTTATGTGAGGGGGAGAGAAAATGTCAATGTTATAGATGAATTAAGGAATGAATTGAATATTTCCCTCCATACACTAATTATGTCTGAACAATTTTTACTAGGAGCTTTGTTAAAAGGCTCATAAAACTCAAATACATATTTTTCAGTATCAACAAATAACAACACCCAGTGACTATCAAGGTTAATAGGGGGAAAAATGTTTGCTTTGAGTACAGTACCAATTTGAAAGAATTAAAATGTTTTTTTGCTTTGTGAAAGTGCAGCTGAAGATACGGACTCAATAAACATAAAACGGATTGAATTTTCTATAAGTTTATAAAGAAAAGAATCTACTATTGTTACATCTACATCTAATGACTTAGGCATAAAATTTGTAGGTTCTATACCATTCACTTTGACTACCATATTTGAAGAATTGGTTTCATCAGTATGATTACATTTAAAAAAATTAGACACAAGACTCTGCAAATTGATTATATTTTAGTTTTATCAGTTCTAGAAACGTATAAAATCCAAAAATTGTTTTACAATTTTTTAGGAAAGACAAACTGCAATCTACGAAAACCTTTTAAGTACATTTTGGTCTGCGTCAGTATCCTAGATTTTACTGCTACAAATGTCGACATCATAACTTAGCTCCACCGAAATGGAAAAATTTTGTTTTTTAATCATAGTTACCCAACCAGAAAATCATAAAATGACGGATTGGAATGCGCAGAACTGCTTTTACAAAAGAGATTTTTTCATATATCTTAAGAAAGTATCGATATTTTTTTGCATTGTTCTTGATTAAAATGTGACTGAAGCTGGTGTTTAAGGTAGATAAATTATGTTTGAATATTTTTCGTACAAAACGGATTATAATCTTCTGCACTTTACTAATTAGAAACGTTTCCTAAATTAAATTAATACATTTCGAAGGTAAGTTGCTATATAATGATTATACATGTTTATTGATGCGTAATAAAAATTAATTACAGACAGTTATTGATTTTGTGATAATAAACCAGTATCTATTCAGCCAAAAATCTTTGAAATGGCATTTAAAAGTAGGTTAAAAATTTTATAAAAGATGAGAGGCAAATTCTTTATTCTCCAGAATAATAACATGTTACTGACGTTTAGATACTAGATTCTATTATATTACTACATTTCCGTTAGTCAAATTTTGTAGAACTATAATTAAATCCGTAATTCACATTACAATCTGAATGTTGCCGTGGAAGTGTGGGTTTTATGGCGCAAGATCCAGAAAAGGATTGTGGAAGTTTGGAGAGTGGGGTGTCATCTCAGGTGTTGCCTCGCGATCTGACCATGGTTCAAAATTACATTTTGTCCTCGATTCTTTCCCGTTGGGATTGATCCCGGACCGTCGTTAACAGTACGACGCCAATTGAAATACCTACAATCTGAATGCTTAGTCTTTTCAAAAGTGCTGTCAAGCAGTCTAAATCAGGTCTTGATTGTTGCGGTTCTTGCTAAGATCAGATGGAAAAATTGTACAATTAAAATCCATGCATACACCATTCCTTGATATTTTAAATGCAAAACTGGTTGAATGTAGCACTGGGATAAGGATAAGAGTTTTTTGATTAGTAAAAGCCATGTTGAAAACATTCTGAACATTTTTCAATTTGTAAATGTTTAATGCAATTCAAAGTAAACACTATATTCACTGTTCTTTACTCGAGCACTAATTAGTTATTCAGGAGCTTGACAAATTCTTTTATATACCAATTTTTCAAATCAAGGATCGTCTTTTTTAGCATTACTCAAAAAATGTTTTTAGATTTAATAAATTATCTATTCATGTATGAATCCTATTTAATTTTGTTAATTAAATAATTTTTTTTCTATACTGTTGGTAATCTTTTTCAACCATAAAAGGTGTCCCAATTATGCGCCTCTGTGATCGTTATTTTCTTGAAGATACATCCAATATCTGGGTGACATGAGATGAATATGCATTACTTACAATATAGATTACCATTAACTATTTTATAAAATATAATGGAAACTTCATTAAAAGGTTAAATTTTAGATTGTGTGTATATTTTTTTCCAGATCTTTGAAGACTATTTACATGTTAGGCTAAAATAATTCTTGTACTCAAATTTGTAAGTTTTTCAAACCATACTGTTTGAATTTTACATATAAACCTAGCAAAGGGATGTGTACAGGAAATGCTTTAATTTTATAAATTAAAATTATTTTTCATAAAAATTTTAAAATATGACACTAGAAAATATTCTTTACTATAATAAATGAATAGGCCGTATGTCACCATCTATTGATTTTCACAGAAAATGTGAAGATACCTGTTTTTCTTTCCTTGTAAGAACTGCGTTTCGTGTAATACTGTGTGTTGATCCTTTAAATGACAAAAATCCTATTCAAGGGAATTTAAATCGATTTAAAAAAAAAAGGTGTTCTTCTGAATACTTAAAGTGGTTACTTAATACAGCAAAATAAATAAAACATTTTTAAGTGCACATTGTGTTTAAAAATGTAAGTTTTTTTTTAGTTTCTGCTTAGAACCACATTATGTATATTGTAAATCTACTAACCATTCCTTTATACATTTTACACTTCTATGCCAAAAAATATAAAAATGAAAGTAATGAATCAATAATATTAAGAGCAGCTGTTAAAATGAAAATTGTTGAGAAAAAAAATTCCTTAACATTAATGTTGGTATTAAATTTCTTTTGGGTTGATTTTTTTTTTCTGCAAGGGCCATGCAGTTTTGGGAGTTTTGCAAAGTTCATCATCACTTCTAAGGATGTACAAGATTAAATTCACTTTGGACTAAATAATAAAGCACATATTAACATTTTATTGCTACTTTTTTTAGCCATAACATCTTTTAATACCCAAATTACTTTCACTGAAGAGCCTCCATCCTGGAATCCAGATTTGTGTATTCTATTTTACCATGTTAAGTACCCAAGCTATTTGAATATAATTTAAAAAATTAAGAACTTTATTGTATCTGCTCTTTAGCTCTGTTTCAAAAATCTTTGAACAAAAATGTGCTTTAATGATTAATTACTTAAACAATAGATCTTGCTTGGAATTTAAAATTTTATTTTAGTGTTGTGTTTGTATGGTGCAAGGACCAAATTTAATCATACAGCACCAGGCATACAATATCAAGTAATGGATATAGATACACAACCATAGTTTTACGTACACGAGAGAAATACATCCAGGAAGGCATTGAACTTGTGCCGCCTACAACTTGGAGGTTTATATGACAGTGGACATACCCACAACCTTAGTGTCGTGGGAATAAATTATTGAAAAAAAAAAAATACTAGCCCAAAGAATAAAAATTGACAAATATATCCGAAATATTCTCCAAAAATAAAAAGCGTATATAGTATAATATACATTTGATATCCACAATGCAAATTAACAGAAAGAAAATTCAGTGACTAACAGATAGTTGGGAGTAGAGGCTAAAATGGGAAATACAGGTTTTTTCAAGCAAAATAAATTCTTGATAATTCATAACATGTATCAAGGCATTTGGGCTCATATTTAGTCAAAGCATTCTTTTTTTCCCCTAAAAAGAACCCACAATTAAGGAATTTATTGAGATATTTTAAATATATTTAACTAATCAGCAGAAGCATTTACAACAGCAAGAAAATTTTCATTTTTGTGGTGTTTGCAAAGGCTGCAAAAAAATTAATTAAAGAAACATACATCACATCTGTTAGAAAAAGGAATGATTTTTAAACAAATAGTCTCAATTAATTTTGCTAGTTAGAATTAAAAAGAATCCAGCTCAATGGAACTTTCATAGGTATTCCAAGATTAAAATATGCGATTGAACGGATATCTTCACTGCCCACTAAAAAGTGAATTTGGTTGAGTAGCATTTAAAAACAAGCAAACTCAACACGATTCACCATAGCAGACAAACAATGGAACACTCCATAAAAAACAATCAAATATGCGAGTAGTTGAATATGTCACATCTGTGAAACATAACAGACTACAACCTAGGCCCAATACAGAAGGGAAAGATGTCAGACGTTTGATTTTTTTGGGTGCGGGCCATATTTGGCCTATCTGCAATACACACAAGATATACATCAAGTAATAAACATGCATACAGTGAAATTTTTACCGACACAGATGAGAGAAATCATACATGCACTGCCTACAACTCACAGGCTTCTAGTGCAGTGGGCAACACCAGAAACATAAATCGTGTTTTCTTTTAATATGCAAGTAAAATAAGCAATCGGAACAGGAATTTTATCTGCCCACCCAAAAGTAAATTCCATTGGGTAGCATTTAAAAACAAGCTAACTCAACGCAATTCACCATTTAGCATAGCAAATGAACAATACAACACACAAAGGGAAATAAAGGAATGAAATAGGTAAAATAGGCACCTGACCGAGAAATTTCATCTGCCCGCCAAAAAGTAAATTCCGTTTTGTAGCACTTAAAATCAAGCTAACTCAACGTTATTTACCATTTGGCACAGCAAGTGAGCAAAACATTTTAAAACGGGATATAAAATGAAGGGAAAATAAACAAAAATGATGAGCCTTCATCTCACGGTCAACAAATATATTCTGTTGGATAGCATTGAAATACAAACTAACTTAACGGAACAAAACAATTTGCGAAGCAAATGTAAGTGAAACAAAATGTCTAATTAGCAAGTGAACAATACATTTCAAAACGGGATATAAAATTTAAGGAAAATAAGCAAATAAAGAGCTTTCATATGCCCGCCAAAAAGTACATTCCGTTGGATAACATTTAAATACAAGCTAACCCAACGGAATAACATAATTTGCGAAACAAATGTATGGGAAAGAAAATCTTCAATTTCAAATGAATATATTATTGCTTACACAAATTTGGCTTCTAAATGAAAGAACGTTAGTTCGGCAGAAAAATCACCACAGCCCACTCTCCACCTCCTTCCTTCGATAAATGCAAATGGCAAATGCTTCGACAATTTCATATAATCATTAGTTTAAAAACATCGATCTAACAAATGAGGCCGCCAAAATTAAAAGCGCCAAAAGGACAAAAAGGAAAAACAACAACACTAAAGTAGAGTAACCCGGTGCAACGAGAAAGAAGTTGCCAAATGAAAATATAGAAACTATGGTCGGTGCACCGGGTAACATTGTACTGAAATGCTTAAGTTTCCAGTAAACAAACCCTATTTGGCTATATGCCCAGTCAGGCTCTGTCAAGCTAACAATCTGCGCATGCGCATAATTTCATAATTATCTTCAATGATGACTGTTTTATATTTTTTTTAATGTCATAAACTGTCAAAAACAGCAGTCCTTTTGCAAATTTGACAAAAAAAAGAGAAAAACTTGCTTTTTTCGTAAGATTGGCGATAAATAGTGATATCGCCCAAATCTACTATCGTTTCACGCGAACCAATCAGATGCAAGTTCGCTTTCTGTGTTGAGTCAGAAGAACAAGCAAGTGGTGCATGTGGTTTTTAGCGTATTTTTAGTTGTTAAGATCAAAACATTTTCTCAGCATAAGTCGTTTATTAATATTATTGAGTGATTCCATATCAGGTTCCTGCAATTCTAAAATGCCTAAGAAAGATACTTCACTGGGCAGAACACTTATTAAAGCGCATAAAAGAACAGGAAAATTTGTTGCCGCAGAGGGCTTTGTGAGTTGAATACAATTTCTTCTAAAAATATGAACATAAATATGACCAGTCCGTAGACACGGTGCATGAATTCTATTTATTCTTGCACATTTGTGCTTAAGATAGTTAAATAATCTTGTGTTTATAAATTTTTTTTTTCCTCCTAGAGGCACACAAGAGATCTTGATGATGGCCGAGACTTTGGCCGTTTGAATCTGAACAGTGTAACAGAGCAAACGTCTCTTGATGATTTTCTTGATAAAGCTGCCTTAGCCGAAAGTGATTTCGTGGCAGGTAACAAAATATTGGGAAATAATATCAAATGTTGTATGATGCAAATAATTGAATACATTTACATTTGAAAGAGAATATTGTTGACGTGGATAGTAATTGTCATTATTTATGTACTAGATAATATTTCTCTCGGTAAATCTAGTTGATGGTACAGCCTAGAAAGTGGTACTTTTGTTGCAATGGCAGAAAAATGGCAATCACCCAGCTTTGCTGCTCTTCTTAGCGGAATGAGACAAGCCCCATCAAATGGTGTGTTACCCAAATAGTTAAAGGTCTAGCTGGCAATGAATTAAACAGATGCAGTGAACTGATGGGCAAATCAATACTTTTGAGATATTTGAATCCAGTCAGTGAAATGATTCAGTCGTTCACCCAAATAACTCATTTTAGCAGTTTGCTAATTCATTTTGTTGCATTCAAAAGGCAAAAACAATGAAATGATAGTGTTTCCCTTTGTACCAAATCTCAAAGATTTAAAACCCAAATGATCTGACGAATCATGATCAGAGTAGGATGATCTGATGAGTCGAATGATCCGATTTGTGAACAAATCTAAACAATATATCCGATTCATTCACAAATTGAATCGTCTTTTAATGACGATTGAGGAGACGGGCTCAATCGTATGCTTTGGCGTCCATTGTTCACATCTCACAACTTATTCAACTACTTTTCAACGAGAAAACAATTGCTAAACCTAAAAACCTCACAATGAAAACTTGTAATGCTCAGACTTTCGCGTGTAAAAGAAACAAATATGGAGTCAATGATTCAATTCATTTTGTAGGGAGTCGGTTGACCGATCTATTCCTTTTTAGGATTGAATTCAATTAAACAAATCACTTATTTTTGTCCCATCACTAGTGCTGTGACCCTGAATGCCAGTTCTGTGTGCGTTGAATCGCTCCATCTTTAGAGTACAGTGTTTTTTAAAAGTCAATTCCAAAATTCATGGAGTTCCCAGCAATCTTAGAACTAAAGTTTTCAGAAAAAGAAGAGTATCAAAAGAGATCACAAAAAAAAGATAGGAAGTGTATTTTCTTCTGTCCAAGATATAATTTTTATGCATTGTTAAATAAAAACTTCATTCAAGAAGTAATATTATGAACATTACCAATTATTTTTATATCAGTTTAGTACACTTTAATATGCTTTAACCGAATTATTTATCTCTAACACTGGGTTCCCATGTGTCTTAGAAAGTGCTTATTTTGACCTTCCATTTCTAAAAGCCCTTAGAAGTACTAATTTTTTGTCAGTAGTCCTTAGAAAGTGCTTACTTTCCTTTGAAAACAAAATTTAATTTTCAAATGGCTGTATTCCTTTTAGCGGCCGATCTGTGATAAAACTGCTTACGAAAAGAATGTGATGCCTTATTGCTTCAGTTTAAAGAGTTTTTAGAAACAACAGTCTCAAACTACTCAGCGCCATTCAAAAACTTTGATCCAAAATCTGACAGACTAGACAGTTATTTAACTGATATTTTTACTTAAAGATGCAGCAAATTAAAAATTATGGAGAATAATGAAAATTCTTAAGGTTTTATCACATGGACAAGCTACAGTAGAACATGGGTTCAGTGTTAATATATTATTAGAGATTGAAAACTCTTAACGGAAGAACCTTACATTGCTCAGAGGCTCATTTATGAGAATACAAATAATTCTAATGATATTCACACTACAACTATAACAAAAGAGATGAGAAAGTTTGTCTCTTCTTCAAGGCAAAAATATTTCTTTATTTGGAAGAACAACGTAAAAATTAAAAATCAGAAAAGTTTAGAAAACAGTAAAAAAAAGGAATGTAGAAGAACTAATATTTCAGTTATGGAAAATTCAGCAGAAGAAGCAGTATTTAATAAGGCAGAATCTTCTAAAAGTATTTCCCTTTAGTTGACTGTATCGCGATTTATTCCGATTTCAGGATTTTAAAAATTATTTTTCATTGGCATATGTGATGAAAATTTAGAAAGAATTTTTAATTTTGTTTTTACTTTGTAGTAAATAATTTTTTAATGTATTTTATTTGATTACAATCAATAAAGTTACATTAGTTCAATCATTAGAATTTTAATTTTACCCTCTGCTACTATTTCTGGGTGGTATGTAGTATAATATACGTTGCAACGCAACTTATGGCAATTTATAGCCAAATGTGGTAACCTTCCAGTTTTTACTAGTTTGCTCACTTTCATCCAATTTTAAGGCAACCCATCATATTTCTGCCATTTTTTATTTTTATTATTATTTTTTACATTAGTTGTGTCTGGTTGCTCTTGAATTTCTTTGTTGATCATTTCAAGTAAGTTGCACTTTTATTTTGCTGTTATAGGGTTTACCCCTCTCAAATTTTGGGTTTGCAATTGTGAAATACAAAATATATAAATAGTATTTATTTTTTAAAAACTAAAAAAAATTTTAACACAATAGACCAAACTTTAATTGCAAATCTTCTAATTTTTCTGTGGTATTTACACCAAACATGTACGTTTTTTTGTTTCATCAGTTGTTAGACAGACAATTTTTAAAAATTGTCGGGAAAATGTAACAAATTGGGAGAAAAAAAACGCCGGCTAGCAAAACGTACGGATTTTGGAGTGTTTTATGTTTTATACACTGACTTATCTACTAAAAATTCCTCCTGGTACAGTGCTTTATATGCATAGTAGATGACAGTGAAAGTTAGTTATATTCACGAAAGCTTTCGAATGTATTACTGATTGGTTTACCTGTGTTACCTAACTTAACCCAATATTTTATTTACTGTTAATATTGATTCATTGTAGAGATGTCTAACGTAAAAATCGTTGATCCCTACCATTGCCCTGGATTACTTTCCGAAGAAGAAAAGGCCACTCTTTCTTCTGCACAGGAAAGAAACAAAGAGATTTTGTGTATTCCAAGAAGGTTAGAAAATATTTTATTTGATTAATACTTTTTTAAACATTGAGTGTGAAGTCTTGAAATTTATTTTTGGGTGTATCCATTTCAAAGCTGTGCACCTTACCATCTCCTAATCAAATGTTTTGCACATGGGTACATTTTGAGACACTTTAAATCAACCTCTTTTTATTAATCTCTCCAATTTTTTTCTTCTTCAGAGATACAGGTCTGAAAGTGACGTTACAAATTGAATTTTATTTTAATTAATTTTATATTCCATCACCTACTTAAAAATCACATGTCTCCTAAAATATTTAAGATATTTAAATTTGTTTTCTTCAGTAGAATTATAAAAGTTTGGAGCAAATTTTAATGCTAACTTCATTAGTAGGAGGGTCATTCTATCCCAAATGAGCAAAACTGCTGATATGTCGCCCATTTCAATGAAAATCAGTTTTTAAATGGGTCACATATATAGTAATGAGCAACTGCAAAATATTAGATTTCAGAAATCTAGATTTTTTTAATTGACTTTTAAAGTTTAAGGCAAATTTATATTTTCTAGCACTAAAAGTAGCCTGTTTGCAACTTTATTATAGTTCAAGGACACAAATTTTAAATTTTTTTGGCATTATATTCTTCAGAAAAAGGTTTCTTAGTAAATGTCAGAATACAATTTAACAGCCGTCATTGCTGCATCAGAGATATTGACAAACGTGAAAATTTTGCCAATTTGCTACAAATTTCAAATTTTTTTAAATGCATACATAACTGAGGGAAAGCTTAAAAAATATCAAAACTTTTAAACATGGAAGAGCAGGTGTTTATTATGTCCTTAAATTTTCTCAATTGTAATTTATTTATTTTTGTGTCTCGGGAACATATTTAACAATACAAATTTTGCTTTTTTTTATCGCAGTTGATGATGAATATTTTTTTAATTGAATCTTTTTATCGCTGTTGGTAGTCTTATTTCCTTGGGGAAAAAAGTTCTTTTGCAAAAAATTAATGTGGCGTTGAAAAGATGCTATTGGCTATAATATACTGAATTGGAAAAAAAATCAAAGATGTTGAGGCAAAATATTATTTTTAATGCCTGAATTAAAATGCATTTACCCTTTTATGTTCTTTATTAAAAGGATTTCTCAGGATTATCACTTATGTTTGGGTAGTGATAATAATGACAATGAGGATATTTCATAAAATACAAAGACTTGAGCTGAAAACTTTTTAAGTATTATGTTTCTTGATATTTGTGTAAAGAAAAATGTATATTGAAGTTATAAATTCTCATAATCATTCCAATGTATTAATTTCATATATTATAAATGCCCACAAGAAATTTTGTCAGTTGAGTTGCTGAACTAGTTGAAGCAACACTAGTTTTGATGTGAATTCAACCAGAAACCACATATTACCCTAAATTATTTGTTTATTCTAACATAATCTTCATTTAAAAATGTAATTAAATATATTGAACTATTTTTTTACGTACTTAACTTTTAGTTGATTTTCTGAAAAAAGTTAATTTAATGACTTATATAATTTATTTCCTCCTGTTTTTGAAATTTACGTATTAAATTCTCAGTGGTCCTACATTTCATTTTGATCCCACTGTCAAGGGTGGTTTGGAGAGTGGGGTGCCAGTTCAAGTGTCATCTCACAGTAAAATTACCTAGCGTTGTCCTCTGATCTTCTCCTCCATGGGTCGAATCCCAGACCCCCAATGGCCCGTTGCTTCAGTGGGATGTTATTTAAATACCTGCCTATCTTTTTTCATTTTGGTTTTTAAAAGCTCAAAAATATCTTCTCACCCAAATTATAAATATATATGAAAAGAGTTCATTTAATCGTCTTTAATTTTTTTCCTCCTCTTTGGCATTTAAGTATTAAATTTTCATGTATCTTTGGTTTTGGTTTTTTAAAGCTCTTAAAATGTCAACTGCCTAAAGTTTTTAAAATGCTGTGGTTTCTATAAGAGCACTGCGTATTGCATTCAAAAAGCCGTGATTAATTGCAGTTGTCAAAGACCCAGTCTCGTTAGTATTCAAGGGCCTAGTATTTATACGGTAGAAAAAATTGGTGCTTTTGAAACCTGGTTCATGATGCCCAAATGTAACACTCATAAAAGTCTTTTCACCAGTGTAATCATGGATTAATTTATTACAATCTGTGTTAACCAAATTTTAGAAAGAATTTTTTATCTATGAAAAATACCTAAAAAAGTCCCTAATTCTTTGTTGACTTGAAAAACGAGAACCTCGGTTCTTATTGGTATGAAATATTAAAAATGTGGTATTAATATTTTGATTACATTTTTTCAGGCCACATTGGGATATAGAAGAAATGACTAAGGAAGAAATAGATTCAAACGAAAGAGAAGCGTTCTTGATATGGAGACGTAAATTGGCGTTGTATGTAAATATATTCTTATTGCACTGTTCTGTGTTATTCCTAAAAAGATCATAAACTTGTTAAAAGGTATCAAAACATAATTAAGAGATTGTAACATTTTCTTATGTTGACTGTTATTTAGAATTGTGGTAGGTCCATAAAGTTTTCTGTGCATTTTACACTTCAGATTTAACTTAGTTCATCTGGTCCTTAAAATCTATTTAAGTTTGTATTGTCCTTTTGTAATGCCATCAAAGATCTTGATTTTTATTTTGAGACCTTAATTCTATTTCAATGTCATTCTATGATATTGAAAATTTCAGAACATTTTTCGGTGGAGTGGTAGCATCCGCAACGTTAGGCCGCCAAAGCGATTGTTTACGCCAAATCAAGATGGCGGCCGATGTAAGCAATTCCAAGATGGCCGCCATATACAACGTGAACCTTTGCATACAGTGCATAAATAATAATAATAATTTGTTTAAAAATTAAGAAAAAAGCAATATAAATTTTACTTGAAAATTTTCTAATATTTCAGTCTGGTTTTCTCCGAACATGTACGCAATTTTGCGTCAATTTCATCCTAGTTTTGTCACTTAAAAAAAATAATATTAAATAAAAAAAATAAAAAAATTATAATTTAAAAATAATAATAATAATAATAATAATAATAAAAAAAAACGTGATTTTTTTTTAAAACGTCTGGATTTTCATCAATTTTGAATTAGAAACTTTGCAATGCATAGAAAATTCAAAACAAGAAATCTTTTTTTAATAAGGTAGTTCTTTTCTGTGATCATAATCCACACAAAGGTTTTTGATGAGAAACCAAAAATCTAAAAATTCTTCTGCTATCCTAAAGTGTGAAAAAATATTTTTTCACAATTTTTCTAGCAATAAGCATTATGTGAGCAACTCAATGGGGATATTCCAGGTTATAGAGCCATATATGGAAAAGCAAGACAAATATTTTTATTGTAACGACTTTACAAGAGGAAATTGTTTTTTAGAGAAGTCAAAGCGTATTGCGCTTAAGGTTTCAATGCGTTTAAACCAGTATACCGGGAGAAATTTGTTTGTAGATAAGTCACAGCGTATAACGCGCGATCCCCGCCTGCCGGCTACCTCGCCGCCCCTCCGGGGCCGGCGAGGACCTTTCACCGTTGGCTTCCATGCGTATAAGTCACCGTATTGGGTGCCCACCCAAGCATAGTCCAGTGTTTGTAATATAACCAAAAGCTAAACAAAAATCAAACTTACCCTCATAGCCGGGTCCTTGAAATTCTGACAATGGTTAACAGTCATATGCTCGAATCGATAACCCTTGAACTCTTTGTCCTTCGGGTATTGATACCAGCATATGACTTCCAATAGTCAGAAATTTTTGTAGTTCCTTGCAAAATTCAGCTCTGAATTACCTCAGCCAAAACTTTCTGGTTCCTATTTTTCACCTCAACCATAAAACATTTATCCGTCCCTCGTTCAAGTCCTCCAAACACCCATTTACCCTCCAATTTCTTACTCCTGTTATACTTTCTTTTGCCAAATTTTTGTCCTATCTTTCTACATTTCCACTCCTACCTATCACCAGCATCCTTTCTCAATGTTAAAATCATATCATTCTCACATGAAAGACATTTCACCTTCTTCCCAATCAAGCTACTACATGTTTGCAAAAAAAAAAAAAAAAAACATTTTCTAATGTTCAATAACACTATCCACTGCTATATCAAATCAACTAAGGGGAAATGAGCAACCAAAAGTGGAAAAAAATTCTAAATTCCAATCTGCAATTTCAAAAATCAAATTTAATCCAAATTTTTTTTTCGAAATTTTAATTGAAATTTAAATAAAGTGACAAATTTAAAAAATTGTAACTTACAATCTGCTTTCCAAACTTATCCTAAAAATTTTGAAAATTAATAAAACAAGTCGATTTTATAAATCAAGAGCAAAATTCATATGCACCCAACAATTTCAAAGACTGTCTAAATTTTAATTCCGTTCTACATTAAAAATAAAAGTGGAAAAGCGTATTTTCTTCCTTAACCAATCATGAGACCCGTTTATTATCGTCAGGAGAAAATATCTAGGGTTGCCTTAAAACTAAGAAAAACGCGAAAACGGGAAGGTTACCACAATTGGCAATACATCGCTCGAAAGTTGTAACGTATCGGATGCTACATACCATCCCATTTTTCATCAAGACAGCTCGATGCTTCAATTACTCGTCTTCAAGGGGCACAGTCGACATTTACCAATGAGTGAAAACACTCGATCATTGCCAACAACCTTTTACCATAAGTCCTTTTAACTACTTGCTCCCATTTTTACCTTAGATTATTTTTTTTTACTCTTCATTTACCTATTTTAGCAGACCCTGTTCTCATCTCTTTAAGTTTTTACAAAACTCATGTTTTTTAACATATTCATCACTTTTTAAACGACATCATGACCTCATCAAGTACAACATTCAGAATGTTTGGTGTTTTTATCAATCATCTTTTTAGCAAGAACCTTTCTATGTCTTTAACTCTTTCCATCACTTCATTTATATTAATTTAACATTCCAAACAATACATTTTGAACCAACTTTTATGGTGACACGTTTTTATGCTACCTTTTTCATATATTTGATTAAAATTTTTATTTTCTTCCATCTGTTTTTATCACCCTTTTAATATTGATTTTGGTTGTTTTAATGTTTCAATGTATCTATTTTACGAAAAATTTTGTTTGACTCGGCTTGTCCAATTTGGTTTAAGGACCTTGTGCCATTAAACCAAAGCAACCAACCTTCAGAATATTTTCGGTTTCTCTTTTTTTTGTAACTTAGAAGTAACTCTTATCTTATAGCAACAAACTTGTATAGTTTCTAGTGTTGTCAAAAAGAGCTTGATCACCTACTGTTATAACTCTAAGTAACTGGAAATATTTTGAGTAAAACGTCAGTTTTTACTAGAATAAACCCACAAATATAGATTTAAGAAATTGCTTTTTGTATTCAAATACGTAGAGATTTATAATTAGGTATAAAAGTTTGGTATGATATTAAGGAGTGATTAATAATGAATTTTTGAGACATCAATTCAGATGCTATTTTTGCCATTATTATTAAAATATTATTTGTAAGATATTACTAAGATTAATAATTTTCTCTCTAGCATACAAGAAACAGAAAATATTAATTTAACACCATTTGAAAAGAATCTGGAAATTTGGAGGCAACTTTGGAGGGTAATTGAACGAAGGTAATTGAAATCTTGCGTAATATTTTAACTGTACAACTTTTCAATGGTTTGAAAGATTTTCTAAACTTTATTGGTTCCTAGTTTTGTTTTTATGCTTTATTATATTCCATTTCACATCTATAAAAATAAGAATTTATTTAATTGGTATTCATAAAGTGCAGTATATTTACTCATATAGTGGACTCTTGTTTTTTGCGAGAAAAAAGAGTCGATGATCGGTGAAATTTTTACAAAGTGGTTAAGAGAGTTAGACCAGCACTTTTCAAAAAATGAACGTAAAATGAGCCTCGAGTTCCTTCCACCGAACGGTTTTGCAGCCCATGGATCAGGGCATCATCCATTGTTTCAAACGAAAGTATAGAGGGATGCTTTTTAAAAGGGTAATTCTGAACCTATAACTTGAAAAACGTTACAATAGTGATATACTCAGTGCAATGCTTCTGTCAGTTAGTGCATGGAATGATGTCACCAGAGCAACGATTGCCAGCTCATTTCAACACGCAGGGTTCTTTACAGATTCAGTTCAATAACCCCCCCCCCCAGAACGATTCCGATCTCAGTGCAGATGAAGCCTTGATTCAGGAACTTCGTTGAAAGGGATCCTCAAATTCCTGAAAACCTTGCATTTCATGATTTTCTGATTGTGGACAAGAATGTTAAGCATGCACAGAAGAGTTATTTGGATGATGAAATTATCGATCAGGTGTTGAACGTGAATGTCGAAGAACAATCCGATGAAGAAGAAGAATGCAGAGTGGTCATCCTGAGGACAACTATCAAAGAAACCACAGAGTGTCTGTCAGGACTACGCCGTTTCTTTAAAGCAGATGACAAGTCTGAGGTGCTTAACAGCATCAACTCTGGAATCGTATGTTTACTGATGTGCTGTCGTGAAGCAAATGAGGATAGCTGATTTTTTTTAAATCACTTAAGAATAAAGGTTAGTGCAAGTTGTATTTAAAAAAAACCCATTCCCATTTACAAACCTTGTTTTTGGCCCCCACGAGTTTGTAAAAACAAGAGTCCATAAACTTACAATTAAATCAAATTGCATTTTTATTGATATTAGATATGCATTTCTTTTTTACTTTAAAATTTACCAAAATGATTTGATATTAAAGTAAAAATATCTTACTATGGTAAACTTGCTTCAGTGGTCAATGCCACATTAATTATTAGCATAGAAAACGTGCACATGAGGAGCCTTTCTACTTATGCTGTCCAAAGGAAACATTCTCAATATCTTGGAGTATTCTTAACAGAAAATGATAGGTGCAGGATAAACAAGATGCCCTGATTAACTACATGTAATGGAAACATTCCTGCCTCTGATTTGTCCCCTTTGCTGCATTTGCCGCTTTTAGTATCTGAACCTACAAAAGTGCTAGAACGTGCACTGTGAGAAATCAGCGGAATCTTTGATATAAAGACATTTTTTGACAACCCTTTTTGTAGCGAGTTGTGGTAGGCAAAGTCAACCCTGTTTGATATAGCTCACCCAGAAGATCTGGTTAAAAGTCTGAATGGTCATTAAACAGTTCAGTCGTTAAGTGAGAGGGTTACTGTATTTAGAAATCATAAGAAAACTTACAAGTGTGTGCCACATGAACTCAACTGAGTCAAAATGAACTTTAAGAAAAACTGATATCTTCTTCAGATCTGGGGGTGAAGTGCTCCCGAGCTACGTCGTCTTCATACGCGTGACAACCTGGGAATGTCTTTTTAGCTGTAACTGCTTGTTTTGATTGTGATGCAATTAAATTACTCAATTTAAAGTATAAGATGTTAATAGTTAATAATATCATTAGAAGTACATGCACATTACAGTAGTGTCCCGATTATCCGAGTTAATGTGGATCAAGACTAACTCGGATAACCGAAAAACTCGGTTCAAGCGAAAATTGTAAATAAAATAAATCGTGTATGTTTAAATGTATATTTTAACAAATACGAAAGTTATACAGATACACCACATGCAATTCATATTGTTAGCGATAATTTAAGAGTTCTTACTTAAAAAAGTCCTTAATTGTTTTTTGTTTTACGTTACTTTGGCGTTTTTCTGCAGCAATGTTTCGACATTTTTTTAAGGATAACAGGATTTCTGGTGTTGCTTCTTCTTGTTGCTCTATATATTCCATAGCACTTTCAATAGCTTTTAGTCCATCTGTATGGGAGACTTTCATCGTCACTGTTTTCTCTCTCTCATCATCATCATCGTTAGATTCATTTTCCTGATGGACGATATTAACGATCATTTTATCTGTAATCTCTTGTTGTTCGTCAGCGTTAATCCAGTCACCGATTTCGTTTTCCTGAGTGTTTGTGAGATCAAGTTTAGAATTTTTTTAGGTAGTTTTGAAAATGGGGGGGGGAAAAATAATAATAAATCCAAGAAATATTTGATAGCTCGGTTAAAGCGTAAACTCGGATAATCGGGGTTTTATTGTATTCATTAATGGCTATGTTCTTCGTATCATCGTAACTGTTCGAAATTACGTGGAACAAAGTTTTTTGTTTTTATATTTGGGTCCTACTTTTATTCTCGTGTTGCCACACGCAACTAAAAATGACTGCTGCTTTTAAAACATGTACAACGAGACACGTTATTTACCGGACGATACCAAGTTCTGACATGATATCTTCTTCATATTAGTGTTCACTTCTTGTGGTGTAAACTGAAAATGTGCATTTTGTTTTTATAGTGATGTTATTGTTCAAATAATTGACGCCAGGAATCCTCTTTTGTTCCGTTGTGGGGATCTGGAGGCTTACGTAAAAGAAGTGGACAAAAAGAAAATGAATATACTGCTCTTGAATAAAGCTGATCTTCTGACTGAAAGTGAAAGGTAAACAGTCTCTTCACAA
The DNA here is from genome assembly GCA_947359465.1 of Metellina segmentata. NCBI lineage: Eukaryota > Metazoa > Arthropoda > Arachnida > Araneae > Tetragnathidae > Metellina > Metellina segmentata. The sequence goes on along the minus strand of OX375882.1, from coordinate 115,958,313 downwards.
GCACAGTGATGCATAAATGTCCAATTCCTAAAGTTGTAACTTATTCAATATTTTTCAGGAAGTGTTGGTGTGACTATTTTGAAACCATGCAGATGCAGATAGTATTTTTCTCTGCTTTGCAGGAAGGACAAAAACCAATTGGGGTAATTAACAGTAAAATATGCACTATTTAAATGTTATAATTTTTATTCATTGAAATAATCTAAATAAATGTTTTAACTCTGAAATATGCTATCCATACTCAAATAAGAAACTTATTTCATGTAAGCTATTCTTGTTTTTTAGTTACAAAATATTATTTACATTTATTTATCTTCTGTATCAGTAAAACTTACCTTGCGAGCATTTGCCGATCACTCGACGTCTTGTGTATGTGTTGGGTGTGAGCTCGGCGTAATGCGTCCCTTGAGCCATAAGAACGCAACAAACCCGTGTTGTCATTTTTAGCTCTTTACGTTTCAGTGTGAGTTTTTTGTTTTTAATGGACAATAGTGAACGTTGATTTCTTATTATGTCATCCTATCAACACCAGTGATCATAGCTTTTTTATGGGGAAAGTACTGAATTAAAGTAATTGAAATATCTCAACTTTGATGTCGATCCTCGGTACAACAAAAATTCATGTTATGCAATACAACAAAATGTAAATTTGTTTCAGGAAAACGAAGCGACGGCCGAAGAAATTTCGTTCGAAGACATCAATCCCACTGTCGTTAAAAATAACCCTGTTGTATTGTCGAGAGAAGATCTTCTCAAGTTTTTGAAATCTCTTTGTCAACATTCGAAAACTCAGCAACATGTACCCACAGCTGGTTTGGTAAGAATTTCCACTTGTGAATTTTGCTTGCTACTCGCTCTATGGAATTTTTTTAAATAGTTTATTTTTAGTGACACTTGTGATTATCTTGGAAATGAATGAAGATTTAAACATTGGGAAAATTGTATTTTCTTTTTGATGTGATTATAGCTTATCAGTATTTAATATGGTTTTGAAATTACCTTCATGCTACTCTCTATCTTTTCAAAATTACATATGAATGTGTGTAAACATTGTATGAAAACAAGTCCTTTTGATTCTACGAGGAAAATTCAAAAAAAGTCACAAGCGAACAATTTTACCTCACTTTATACAGATACCAATGAGCTATACATTTCCTGCAGTAAAATATACTGTGACAAATATTGAAATGTATGTATAAAAATAAAAAAAGATTAAGTAATAGAAATAAATAACTTATTTTTATGAAAACTAATTATTTTTTGACTATCCACAATTTTCAAACGATTGCTATTATAAGAACAAGCTCTTGATAGTTATTAGCTTTATTAATGTTTGGTTACCTTTTGGGTCATTTTTGGCGTATTAGCTGCCCAAACCACAAGGAATTGCTCCTTCTAAAATCCATGAACTTAACTGTCCTTAAAATTGCTTTTTTCCATCATTTTAGTGAAGATATTGTAAAAAGCTCGTGCAATTCGTGAGTGTTTTGTATTAAAACCAGAATAAAAATTTCAAATTATTGACATTAGAACAAAAATTATGATCACCAATTGAAAAAAGAATAGCATCACTTGAATACACAGTTGGAAGAGTAGCAACTGGTAGGGCTTGATCCAACCGTCGCGCGTGTGGGGGCTGGTCCGTATTAAATCTGCCTCGAATGACCTCTCATTGTCATGGTGTGGAAGTGGGGTCCAGCACAGGTACGACCTCACGGGACATTTCCTTCGGGATCGGTCTCAAAGCCTCGTATCTGGTGCAACATTAATTAATTAAATGTACTGAAAAAATTATTATTACTATTTCCGCACCAACGCAGTTGCATCTTGTGAACTGACTGCACGCATCCAGTTGCACGACTCAGGAACGCATTTTACTGTTAATTTGTAGGTATAATATTGTGTAAATTAATCTAAATATTTTTTAGACTTAATGCTTTTGTAATTTGATTGTGAAATGATGTATTGAATTCTATTTAGGTCGGTTATCCCAACGTCGGCAAAAGCAGCACCCTCAATGCACTTCTCATGAGCAAAAAAGTGTGCGTTTCGGCCACTCCCGGCAAAACGAAGCATTTCCAGGTAATTAAAAATCGCTCCATCGTTACACCATGGGTGCTTAGAAAGTGCTTATTTTGACCTTCCATTTTTAAGGGCCCTTAGAAGTGTTTATTTTTTATCAATAGTCCATAGAAAGTGCTTTTTTTCCTTTGAAAACAAAATTTAGTTTTCAAATGACAATATTTTTTCACAATATTTCCAACCTCTTTTTAGCGGCTGATCGGCGATAAAACTGCTTACAAGTATGGTTTTGGTGATGATTCGGGAACTGGCTTGCTTGAATGGCAACACTTGATACCCAATATACAAATCGTCGATCAACTCTTGATGAGCACATAATACACTTTAAATACTTGAAAACCTATGAAAATCGGTCTCTTTTCGACTTGTGAGTGGCTCTTGCAATGCACAAAATAATTGCCCTGATAGAGGAAACTAGAATACAATAATCAAATGTTAATCAATTTTGTTTTATTCAATTACCCGCGAGTGCAATGTTTAAAAAATTTATTATAATCATGGGAAAGTGTATTTTTAAGTTTGTAGGTGAATTGAAAACAATATAAAGATAATTTATTTTAATTAATACTGCTATCTGAGGTGGCAACCCAATATGTTGCAATTTTTTGAAATCTAGTTTTTTTATGTTTCTAATTCTTTGTAAAAACTATCCCAAGAAAAATTTTGAAGATTTTCGGGGTTGATTCTGCTCTGAAAATGTAAAGCAATCGGTTATCATTTTCGAAAAAAAAAAACCTGCTCGATTAAAAAAGACATTGGTGGAAACGATCGCTAAACTTAAACCAGACTGCTGGAAAACCGAGAATAGTCGGAAAATTTCATAAATCGGGAAAAGTCGTTGAAAAATTGGAAATATCAGACTCATATCGTATTTGGCCGCTGACCGAAAACGAAAGTAATTTTTAAGTGCTTTATAATTTTTCTCTTTGTGTACGGGTAACAAATACTCAATGTCCGACTGTGCTTGAATTTCCCTTTGTTTTTGGTATGCTGTGCGCAATCTGTTTCCATTGTCAGCTTAGATGATTATTTTCAAATTATTTTGTTTCAAGGGCCCCGGAAAGTACTTGAATTTGGTGCAAAATACTTGAAAGTCCTTAAATTTATTTAGAAAATTTTTTATCTGGTATTTTCTTGAGTATGAATCGGCTTGAAACGCATGTGCTTAGAAGGCGTGGTTTTATTGCAGTTCCTAAGAATATGTCAATTACGCTTGTTCATCAAGGCATGTGTTTTTTTTTTCTTCTCAAGGTCAGTGTGATTCTGTGTCAGTTTGAACATATAGGACATAAGAATAATAACTTAGCTACTTTACTTTCTATTTTTAAGAATCTTTTCTTTCCCATAACATGCTTGAATAGTGACTAGAAATATGTTTGGAATTGTTAAGTATGTGAATGGTAATGAAGAAGTTACGTTATAGGGGAGGTTCTTCAGAAAAGTTGTCTACTAAAATGGAGGATTAAAGAGGGAATTTCTGCCTTTTTATGATAGTCCTTGAAAATTTTCAAATGTGCCTGGAAAAGTACTTGAATTTTTTCCCCACCAAAGAGTGGGAACCATGGGTGTAGAGGCGGCTGGTGCACCATAAATATGTCATGGCCGAAAGTCCTCATGTTGGGTTGATGTGGAAGTTTGGAGAGTGGGCGCCAGCTCAGATGTCTTGACATCTAACCAAGGTTCAAAATTATGTGGCAATACAAGTGAATGGCTTAGGCTGGGACGGTGGCAACTAGTTGAATATCTATTCAATAAAATTGCATTTTATTTTTTTAACCTTTTTGTAAATTTATCTAAGTTTTTACGTAACTCTTATGATCTGTTTTGGTTCACGGGAAAATATTTTCTTCAAAACTCGTTCGGTCTTCGATCCAGTCAAATTTGACTCTGACATGCAACTTGGTATCCTTTTAGTAAATTAATAGTTTGCCACTAATTTTATTTTATTGAAACCTCCAATGTGCCGATAAATGAATTACACTTGTTATTTTCATTATGAATTTGTGAAAGTGTATTATAAAATAATTACTGGGGTGGGTAATTTCCATTTCATAAGCAGGGTAAAGCTGCAGACACAACAAAGTAAGCACTGTAATTAAAAAAAAAAAAATTAATAAAAACAAATTTGGAATTTTTGGAAAATGAAAGTTGGTGGATCATTGAGGAGCCTGACCTAGGCAACACAAAATGGTGTTTCCTACCCATGAGCAGCAATGTGCTAAAAAATTGCTCATACACTCCTCTTAAGACCATTAAAAAGTAAAAACAAAACAATATGAAAAGAATAAGAAAACGAAATCAAACTCGCAACAGCAGCTTTGAGACCGAACACACCATGGCCGGTCCTCATCAAACTCAACTCTTTCTTTCCCTTTTTATAAAAGCAAATGCACTGGCAAAGAGATTAAAGAAAAACATCCAAAGTTTTTTTCTTGCAGTTTCCATTCTATAATTTGTTTATATACTTACACATATTACTAATACATGCACACGTAAATGCCCATATATTAACTGCTGAATTTTATAAAAATCAGGTTTTTTTTTTAATCTCATTTTTGTGTGGTGCTTGTGTATAATGTTTAGAAAATAGACTTAAATATTAAATTTTTTACATACTACTGTTCTTATAAGATGAACTAATCTGCAAGAGCATCCCCATTGGGCCGAAAGTCCATTGGATAATACGGTTTCTTTAATGTTTTATTTGAGCCCTTATAAAGTCCTTATTTTGTCCTTTATTTCTAGTTAGAAAAAAAGAGTGGGAACCTTGAAGAAGTATTGTTTCAAGTTGTCTAGTGGAGCTTATGACTATTGAATTTAAAACAGTAGGAAGTTTATTACTAAATATATCGATGCCACAGACCCCGATCATCGCAGTGAAAAGCAAAAAAAAAAATGGCATTTTAAGTGTACCTCGAGTTCTAAAAACGTGCATTGTCGATGAAGGCAAATGAATGACAAAAGGGGAAAGAAAGGCAATGTAATTTGCATAAATCATGAGCACCCTGCAGAATGCCAAAGGGTTGTAGCATTCACTGTATCTCGCTTCGTAGATGGCACGAGTTCCCGTGACTTATCTCGGGTGTATTTCGGTGTGAGAAAAACTCCTGTTTCCTTCACTCGTCTGCCTCGCACCATCGAAAGCTTCCATGCTTGACTCTAGGCCATTTTGTTTTTCCACAGACTCTTCTGATAGACGAAGACCTCCTGCTCTGCGACTGTCCCGGCCTGGTGTTTCCGAATTTCGTGTCGACGAAGGCCGAGATGGTCGTGAACGGCATTCTACCCATCGACCAACTGACGGAGTGGATGCAGCCGGTGTCTCTCATATCCTTTTACTGATATTTAACTATCTATTTCTGAATGGGGTGTGAAACTATGATTTTGAAAAGATGCAACACTATTTCTTAAACAGTCAAGTAACTTGTGTGGAAGAAAAAAAATGGATTATTGCTAAATTTGAATTCTGTAACTTATTTTCCCCGCACTTGAAGTGTGTTAATATGTCTTTGTTTGTTCAAATTGATATTTATTTCTGAGGCATGCATTTGTATAAATATATGACTTAATATCGATGAACTGTTAGTTTTCATAAAGATGGTTTCATGAAAAGGGTCAAATATCTTGACCTTAAAAACACTCTTGGGATATAAAGGTATCAAAGTCACAAAATTTGATATTTAGACTTAACGATGCAGAATCTGAGTAGAACACCATGGTTTGTGCAAAATTGGATATGAAGATGTCCCCTTATGCAACTGGTCAACACCCCCCAGATCCTAATCATAGGTGCGACACTACTGTGAAGAATTGTCTATTCTCATTGAACTCACAGAAGTTTTGAGTGAACATTTACAGTAGTTTGAATGCCACTTTGTATTGGGGAAGAGCAGCGGATCGGTGAGTTCCAATCATCGATCCTCTGAACATGGGGTTTGGTGCGTGTTAAATTGGCTGTGGCCTCGAATGTCCTCTCGCTTGTGTGGAGAGCGGTGTGCTGTCTAGGGACTAGTCGTCCCACCAGTTCGAAATTACGAGGTGTCGTCCTCGAGTCTCTGGGATTGATCCAGGATTCTGTTATTGAAACAAAAAGAAGAAATTCACATTGATTTTCGCAGTCTTATTTGTCAGTGCTAATTTCTTTAGATTTAATTCAGTTGGGGATCCAAAGGAGCAATTCTATTTTCCCCCCAAAAAAAGTGATAAACAATAGGCTTCAATCAATTTTTCTTTAGTTGTACTTGACATGATTCAATCATTAGAAATAGATCAAAGTACCTGTTAGTGTACTTTTACCACAAGTTCTTGATTTTGTACCATCTTTGAAAGTGTTACTGGGAGATATTACTTTAGACCTCGCGTCTGCTTTCGTATATTTTTTGTTTGGATCTTTAAGTAACACATCCTGTTTATTATTAAAAACAAGTTCCATTCTGTTTTTTCACCAAGTTATACCTACCATCAAGATACGTTAAATTTTTCTTGTCTTTGCCTCGAAGTAACTGATTATGTTCTTTATTAAGTATATTTAGTTCATTGTGTTTATGTATCTACTGTTGTGTAGCATTTATATCTTTAACCTGTGTTCAAGTGACAAACGTGATTCCTCGGAGAGTCCTCGAAACGACGTATTCCCTGCTGATATCTACACCCGGCGAAGGCAGAGATTCTAACTCTCGACCCACCGCCGAAGAGTTCTTGAACGCGCACGGCTGTACGTACTCTGTTACTTTTCGTTGCTGCTATTGTAATGTACATTGTTTGTAGCCAATTCGTAAAGATACTTAATAAGTCATTGTCCTTTGAATGTAATTTCAAAAATATACCAAAAGAATGTAATTTCATGAAACACAACCACAAGAAAATTCTCTACAATTCTTTAAAAAACTCTGCTTATAATTTAAATCTTCACTAAGAATTTTGCTAACGTCACATTAATTTGATGAAAGCTTGAAAACTCTGTCTGCCACAAAAAAAAAACTGCTCCCGTCACCAGGTCCGGATGACTGCCGCCATAGTTACAGAACTCGCTTGTTACAAGATATGATGGGTGAATGTCTTTAATTTTATTTTGTATTTTGCTAATGTTTGCAGTGGATAAAGGTATCTTACTCTTATAGATTTTCTTGGCAACAAATAAAGATGAAAACAAATATGTGTGCAATTTGTTCTTTAATATGCCAATGGAACCCACTTGAATATGTTTCTACTCAGACAGACAGACGTCATTACAACAGTCAGACAGTCCTATGACAATGGTCAAATATTTCTGCTTTGCATCACAACAAAAAATATTCCTTTTCTCATTGGGTCATCTTTCGGGTCGTGAGAAATTTTGTTTACCCGTTATGGAATCGAGTCCTGTGACATTAAATTACTGAAAAATGCATGCACACTCGTACGTTTTCAGTACAGAAACCGATTATTCACGAGCATGTCGCTAAAGTGTGGAGGAAAAAATAACAAAGTTTGGGGATTTTCTGTTTGAATTTTTATTAAAATTCGATTTTGACATTTAAAATAGCCCCTAGTACTTTAAAATCGATATACATCAGCTGATTGTTTAAAAATTAAAAATAATATAAAAATGCATCCTATCTTCCTAATTAGACAAGTAATGACGTGTTTATATTGTCTAATTAACATTCTTGAGATTTTTGTTTCTTGTGTTTCATTAACTTCTCATTGAAGTATTTATTTTTATTAAATATGCTTGTATACTTTGAAATGCCTTTTTTTTTTTCACTTTCATATTTACCTCAGATAACAGGGGGTACATGACCCAAAGAGGTCAACCAGACAATGCGAGATCTGCACGGTACATACTGAAAGATTTTGTGAATGGGAAACTTCTTTACTGCCACGCTCCTCCTGGGTTCCCGCAAGAAGAATATCACCAATTTCCAGAAATAAAAAAGAAAACTGTCTCCAAAGTACAGTCTGAAGATAATGAATCCACTGAAGTATGTATTTTGATCAAATAGTACATCTATAAATACCACATTGGCTTGAATAATTGTTACTCGTACAGATATGCCAACTTGTATGGATTTAACCTGAAATGTATGGTTATACATTTGTGTGGTGAAGTTAAACAATCTATTGCGAAATTTACAAATGAATCTAAAATTTTGTTTTCAAAAGAGACCTAATGTTAGTTTACAGATATATCAACCACTACAAGTCCTATGCAAAATCTATTGCTATTGTTTTAGCCAGATCTGGCCATTGTGTCATAATTTCCCATTCTATACTATGGGAAAGGAGAGTTCTACAACAAAAAATTAATTTCCATGCGTGGTGGTCCTCGTTGGTATGCGGAAATTGGATACTAGGAAGAACTTTTCTTTCCCAAATCCCTCTTCTTTTACCCCTTTTCAACATTTTCTACTTTTTACGGTATCTTGAATTTGGCACGGTGCGGCTGTAAACCCCCCCCAAACAAGCAAACTTCAGGATGCGTGTCTCTCAGAAGTTCCCCCACACAGTATTGAACTTCAGCATCACATTGTTTTAATCATTCTGTTCAACTAAAGTCGACACTCGTAGCGTGGACCTTTTCCTTTCGACCCTTTTCTTAGGATATCAAAAGTCATTTCTTGTCTCCATTTTCATTGTTTTCTTCTATAACCCTTTAACACCCGCTAACCGCGTCTCCTCTAATTCCACTGTCGAAATAATTCCGCTGTCGCTAGTCGCATAAGCAGCAATTATGCTTCAGAATGCGTGGCATGAGCTTGTAAAAGTTGTCGGATTTGCTCTTGTTTTACCGTTTCTTGTATTCTGTTTGACTATTTCTCACTTTTGTGTTAGAATTTGATTTGTGTATTTGTATTTTATGTTATTCAAAAACTGGAATGTTTTATGATTGAAGCTGCTATGATAGATTTGCATCACTTTGAATTTTTAAATTTCAGCCCGTGCATAAAATGAGTGATTTGGACAAGAAATTTTTTGCAATGGTAAGCATGAAATCATTCTCCTAGGTAAGAAATTAAAATAAGGTTTGAAAAGACGTTCAATCGGTGGATGTGGGGTTTGTGGCCCCCAGCAAAAGCAGCTTCATTATTCTCGTCAACCCTTCGAGAGACCCTCCTCGTCTGTGGAGATCTGACCGATGTTGCCGTCTCGTTATCCAGATACTGACAGTTTTTTATGACGACCCAAATCTGTCTCGTATTTTAAAATGACAATATACCTCACTGAGACAACCTCAAGGAGGGTTAAATTATAAAGATTGGTGCTGTATTATAATTTGACTAAGTAAAGGGCCTTTTGGTATTGATACATTTTAATTCATAAATGAGTTTTGATATTTACTCGATGAATGCATGATCAAAAGAGAGAGATATCAAATAAGAGAGATAATATTTACTGTTTGTGGTTATTTTAGAACTTTTTCTGTGTTGAAAATTGTCTTCCTTAATGTGAAGTCTTGACGTTTTACAATCTGTTTAACCTAAATCATATTAATATTCTAATCTCAATATTGAGATGAGAAATGAGTCACAATGGTACAATGCAGGTCTCATGTGCCCTATTTAATTTTATAGTAGTAAGGGTTTAAGCAGAAATTTTTAACTTTCCTTGGTCATTAAAAAGTTTGGGAACTACACTCCATTGAGTTACTGAATGAATTTCTTTTGATCAAACTAATAATTCGATGGATTTATATAAGAATATGTGTCTAAGAGAGTTATGTGATGAATTTATATATATATATATATATAATAGCATAAAATATACAAAATAACAGTTACATAACACACACAAAATAACAAAAAATATAACCAAAAAAGATACAAAAAAAACCCAGCCGGGGTGCAATAACCAGAAACCGAAACTACCCATGCATGCGCGCTGAAGCTGCAGACATAGCATGGTAAGCAATATAATTTCAAAAAAATTCCAATAAAAGTCTTAAAAAATGAAGAAATGTTGGTGGATCAGGGAGGAGCCTGACCCAAACAACATAAAATGGTGTTTTCTACATATGAGCAGCATTAGGCTGAAAAAATTGCTCATACACTCCCCCAAACACCACCAAAAGCAAGTAAAAGAAAAACAAAACAAAATACCAAAACAGAGCAGGAACAAAACAAAATGAAACCCGAAGCCACAGCTGGGATATCAACAAAGTGTGTGTGATTTTTTTGAAAATTCTTGTGTTCTTGAAATTATATATATATATATATATATATATATATATAAATAAAATCTATGTATGAGATATATTGTGAATTGATGGCGATTTTTTTAGTCTATTTTTAACTTTTAAATGTCAAAGAATTGAAAATTTTAGTCTTAGCATTTAGAAGAGGCTCAGTAGCTTTGAAAGCAAAGAAAATTAATATAGTATTAGAAACAATATAATTAATTGTTTAAAAACATGAAAAGTATATTTAAAATTATTAAAGAATATCTTAAAGTACTATAAACAATAAAATATATTGTAAATATTTGTAAGGATATTAAAACCTTTTTACACTGGCTGTAATTCTTCGAAACATCCTATTTGAAATTCTATTGTTTTGGGTGAAAAAATGTTGAAGTTCAGTTATTAAAGCACTTTTAGCCATTTGATTCAGAGAATTCAATTCAAAAGATTTGTCATCTGATACTGACTTTTAGTAACAGTACATCTGTAGAAAGTACAAGACTTTTCCCTTTAAGTGGCTAAATTATGTTTGAGAATTCTAGCATATAAAAATGTTCTGTATAGAGATTGTTGATTGAATATCTCTAAATTTATTCGAAGTGTCTCTTTTAAATAACACTGGAATCAGTATTCTTTTAAATACATTAATAAATATAGGTTCATGATTATTCGTGCATCTTAATTTAATGTATAATTTATATTTAATCCCATTCCAACTGTGATTGTAATGTTATTTCAGACACAAATGCACACGAAGGGTAACAGCAAAGAAAAGCAATCAGATGTTCCTGGAAAACCTTGGAAGAAACACCACAACCGAAATAAAAAGGAGAAACTAAGAAGGGTGTACAATCCCTATGAATAGAAATGAGATGTCATCCTTGTATGTACTCGGTATATCAAGGGTAATTAAATTACCCATGTCAATATTTTGTATTTATTACTGTGTAAATAAACAATGAATATGAATTGGTTTATCACGTTTTAGATTTTATGCGGTTTTAAGGAGATAGTAACAGTATTTTGCTCATATTGGTTTACCATACTGTTGGCTAACTATTTAAACACAATAAGTCAACGCTTTCAAGAAATGAGTCAGCCTTTCAAGAATGTGTATAATCTTTTGACTGTCAATCAAAAGATTACACATTCTGTAGTTGTTTCTTATGCCTACACTGGCAGACGGGAGGAATGCCAGGCCCGTCGAAGACGGCAAGAGGCGAGGGGGGGGGGGTGCGCCTTCCATGTTATTGAGCCCCATTGGGAGGAAGTCCGTCTTTGCTCGACATACATGACACATCCGTTTTACGGGATGGTCCCTTTCATAAATTCATTCACTCACATATATTGTAATTTAGATCCCAATCAGAGGCCGATTACCCTCTGATCAGGTACCCCCAGAGGTATTGATTTGGTATGGGAACATGGGGGACTTTGTGACCACGACCTATTGAACGTGCCCAGCCACCATTAGTCAACACGACGGTCTTTAGCCAGGTCGAAGCGCCGATCTCGCAATCGTCAGAATTGCAGGCTCCGCCGAGGACAGAACCCACAGCCCTTCCGATGCGAGCCCGACGCTCTACTGACTAAGCTACCGCTGCTCCTTGCTTGTTATTACACATTCTAAAATTCTTGAGTGATATTCAGTCTTAATGAAACCTGAGCATGATTCTTAAAAGGAAAAATTCATCAATGTTGGTACATGTTTACATATTGTCCATGGAATGTACAAGACTGCCCTGAATTAGAGTGCCTATATAATAAGAGTGGCGACATACGGGAAACACTTTCTGATTGGCTTAGAGACCTTTTCTACCGCCCGAGGCAGTCGTTTCCTAGCTTCCGCAGACTTAACATGGGAACTTTCGATTGTTCGAGAAAAACGTGTGTACATTAAATAAAAAAGAAAATACAGCTTATTCATGTTCCATTTCGTGTTCTAGAATGTTTATTTATTATTATTTTAGTGTTTGGTCAGTATAAATTTGAAGACTTTTTAAGTAAATAGCTTGTTTTGAACAACATGGTGTTTCCCGCAATCTAAGTTAGCGCGTTGTGTAATCCATCTCATCCATTAAGCATGTAATTGAGTGTTTATATGATTCATTTATACCGAATTTATCCATATTATAACAATTATATGCTTTTTGTTCTCCCTAAAATGGTATATTAATTCGCCCAGCAACCTTCTTTGAGACGAGTCTGGTAGGAAAATGGCTGCCATGCATGCGCATTGGGTCAAATTTGGTCCCTTGACGCCACTCTTATCATATAGGCACTCTACCCTGAATAAATGCTGAATGTGACTTGAGTACTTTTTACGTTGCCTTTATTTTCAGTTCAAAGATTTTCCATCTCGAAGAGCAGATTATACGTTCCATCCTGTTTCAACTTTGTTGCCCTTAAAGTTATGCTCAATAAGGTGGATAGAAAATTTTAAAGTCTCTCAATATTAAAAAAAAGTTGCTGCCACCGCAAGATTGAAAACTGTAATGTTTAGCTCGATTCTTAGACGATTTTCCTGGAAAGTTCGGATCAGAAAAATACGAAATTAACATGGTTTGTTCTTCATCGTGTTCCCTGGACAATTGTAAAGATCTTTTTCCGATACAGTTATTAGTTTAGGTTTTATTAAGTGTCAAAGTTGAAAAAGTGAAATTTCTTCCGCGAGTGCACAAAACACATACAAATTTTCGGTCTTAAGCCATGTTTTTTTTTAAAGAGCACCTCTCAACGTAAATTTTTGCAGCTCGTCAAGTTTTTTTAGAAATTTTAATTTGGTTCTTGATAATATATTTTTGAAAATCGGGACATTTTCGTTACTTTTTTAAAATTGTAATATCTATATCTTATTACTATTAGTTTTTAATTTTGAAAATATCGCAGCATACCTCAGAATGTACTCTTTGCTATGGTACAATTATTTTTGAAATTGGTCAATAAATAAATTTGATGCGATCAAAAGTTGGTCATACAAAATTCTGAATCTTTGGATATTTTCGCTACTTTTTGTTACAACCGTCATATCTACAGCTTAATACTATTATTTTTTAAATTTGAGAACATCACTGAATACATTACATTATACTCTTTCTTATGGTACAATTATTTTTTTAAATGGTTAATAAATCAAGTCGATGCAGTCATAAGTTGGTTGTACAATTTTCGGAACTTTCAAATCGTAATTTCTGATACAAAACTAAAACTGTCATATCTATATCTTATTTCTATTCGTTTTTAATTTTGAAAATATCGCAGAAAACCTCAGAATGTACTCTTTCTTATGGTACAATTATTTTTGAAATTGGTTAATAAATAAATTTGATGCGATCAAAAGTGGGTCATACAAAATTCTGACTCTTTGGATATTTTCGCTACTTTTTGTTAAAACCGTCATATCTACAGCTTAATACTATTATTTTTTAAATTTGAGAACATCACTGAATACATTACACTATACTCTTTCTTATGGTACAATTATTTTTTAAATTGGTTAATAAATAATGTTGATGCAATCAGAAGTTGGTCACACAAATTTCGTATTTTTTAGTTCGCATGGCAGGTTTCTCTCAGACGAGAGTTGTATTTTTGACTATCGGGTTTGCCAGATATCAAAATTATCGTAGCAAAAATTGCCATAAAACCTAAAATTGTACAGGAAACAAGATGCAGAAGGTTTTTTGCTGATGCGGCTACTAGTTTAGGGTGCATTAAGTGTTAAAATATAAAAAAGTGAAATCACTTGCGAAAGGAGTATTGGTCTGCGAAGCAATCTCCGGGGCTGTGACGACTTGGACCGGAAAGTCAAATCAGAATTATTAAGACAGTTTCGCTATCCAGGAGATTCACTCTGCGAAATGAATGTTGGTTTGCGAAGCAAACCAAATGGGATTGCGTCGCAATCCCCGAGGGTTAGCGAGCAAGAGGCGGAGCCACCTAGTTATTGAAATAATCATAAAAGTGATTCCATAACTTTAAAAGTATGTTGAAGCATTTAAATCAAAGCCACCTGCTTCAAGTAATTTTCAAGTCATACAAAGATTTTTGAAAGGTAAACTCTAGCTTGCAAAAATGATGTTCTAACAATCAGTTGCCTTAGGAGTAGAACCTTTTAAGACAATTTTAGAGGTGATCAACCACTTTAGCCCTTTTTGTATGCAAAATGTTGTGCAATGATGTGGTGTATAGCTAGTCGTTTCATATTAAAAGATGTTACGAAATCTATCAAAAATGCTAGTGAGCTAATTGCACTGGAGATAACAGAAAACAAAAATCAACTTGATCTTAGGGCAGTAAATGTTGGTTTTGCTCTTGCAGCAATTTGCAAAGGTGTAAAAGAATACCTTGTGTTTGCTTTTTTATTTGCATTATATTTAAAAATACTAAACAAATTACCATTACATCACCATACTGTCAAGGAGTGACTTACTTGTCTCCTTCAATAATGCAAGGAAATGCCATTCAATTGAATCATATCACACTATCATTGAAGGAGTTTGTTGCAAAAAATGATATTACTAGCATCGAAGCAGACAGTATCAAAAAACCATCTCCACAATTTATAAAAATCCAAATGCTAAGAAAAGCTAAAACTTTTTGACTTAAACTAACATATGCTGTTGTATTACTCAGTTTTTTTTTGTGTGTGATCGGTCATTAGATCAGATCTGTAGCAGCATGTAGGATGGGGTTGGTTTTGTTAAAATACTAGCCACTGCATGGCCAACACGGCGTTGCCAGATACAGTTATTTTCGTGGGGTCAGGTGTGACCACTGCTTGCTAACCTGGGTTGGACCCAATTGAATTTTTCAAAAAAAAAAAAAAAAAACCTTTTTTGTATACATTTTGGGTTTTTTCAAAAAAAAAAAATCTCAATTTTGCCCATATTTTTAAAATATAAGCAAAAGTTTCAGTGATTAAAAAAATACATACAAAATTGTAGTTGTAAAGTTTTTTAACAGAATTGATAACTTTTATAAAAGATTTATTTTTAATACACAAATTTTGTACACATTTTATCTATAACAAGCTACTATTCTTGAGTGTCATTGCCTCTTCAGGAAACTCTGAACTTTGACCAGTAGTTAATTTGTGTAAGTTTATAATTTAAAAGTTTATTTAAATGCCAAACACACGCATTATGAATTTCTGAAAATTAAGTTATTTTATAATTTGTAATTGTTTTTGTGATATACATATATTTCCTCTAGTTCTATTAGCTAGATTTTAAAACTTTTCAGGGAAAAAAAAAGATTATTCTATTTTAAATGTGTAACTACATGTACAGTGTTACACAATTCAAAATTAGAATTTTAAAATAATTGTAGGATAGTAATTGGTAATTATGAGTTAACGTAGGCACTCTTCTTCAAAGTGCCTTTTTTGTCACAAGAATCGCATTTATTCTGTTCATCCATTCTAGAATGTCAACGACAGATTCTTGGCTTGGCGCGGGGTAAAAATATCCTTGTCTTCGCCAAACAAACTATTCGTAAAGAAGGGGTTGCAACAGAAGTCCCGACCGGAATAAATTGACGCAATCGCTATGATTTTTACACCCGTGAGATGGTCGTAGTTTCCCTGCTTTCTCTGCCCCTAGTCTATTTATCAACTTTGTCCATTTGTTGCCATATGTAGAGAACACATATTCATCGAGAAAGTCGGACTTCCTCCGCTCACTTGCTTGGAAGCCACACCCCCCTCGCCTCTTGCCGTCTTCGACGGGCCTGGTACTCCTTTGGTCTGCCAGTGTAGGCATAAGAAACAACAACACATGTTCAATGGATGACAAACTTGGTGGGCAGCTGAGGAGTTGAGCGAAAAACCTGCAGAATCCTTCGGGCAACTTCCCCAATTTCTGTGTGTTACTCTCCATTACAAGGTTCCCACGGTCCTTGAAAAGTCCTTAAATTTTTTTTTCCTAACTAGGGGCCCTTGAAAGTTTTTTAAAATTACGGAACTTGGTTAAAAGTCCTTGAAAGCACTTGATTTTTTTTAACTAGTACATAGTTGTGTAATTTCGTCTTGCATGGGTATTTGTCCAGACTAGTTTCCTCCACAGCAGGTGCGTCATTCTGAATGAAACCAGTGTTTCGCGCTTTGACACTATGTGATATACTAATAATGCTAGGTCTAGATGGTCCATTTTCCACAGTTCTAAGTTGACACCTCTAGTCTCCGTTAAGACGGCCGCCTTGTTGTGCCCGCCACATCATGACGTATCAGCCGTTAGATAACAGATCCGCTTTCTTAGGAAACCGTAGCTTTAGCAGTCAGGACGTCATTGGAAACCTGACATGCATTCAAAGAAACGAAGCCAAATTCTTATTGCAAATCCTTTGTTGATATTTCTTAGATATCCTTTTGTTGTAAAATTTAATGCAGATTTCAAATCCGTTGGAATTTTCACTCTATCTTTGACGATCGCAAAGATAGAAACTTAGACTAGAGAATAAAAAAGCCCTAACACTAGTCAAAACTTTTGATTTGTTTTGTTTCTCCAACATAATAAACCATGACAGCCATCTGTTGTAGGCAGTGGATGAGAGCAAAATGGAGATTCCGTGTGTAGATTGAACCGTGTGCAAGCTCCCATACTCTTCGTGCCACCAAAATCATTTATCGTACGATATTTTATCCCTTGACTGAAATCGATATGTGTGCAAGTAGCCTGATAGTTAGCATTAAGACAATAAAACCCACTTTGCAACAAAAAAAATCAGGTTCTGTGAGAAAAGAAAATCCAAATTATAACCAAAATAACCTTTCTTTTTTTCACTATCAGTAGTTTAAAAAAATTATGTATTTTTTTATATTTATATATTTCACGTTTTTCTTTTTAATTGACAACTTTTGTGTGTGCCTTGTCGTTATAAAAATATTTAGGTCCTTGAAAAATATATATATATTTTTTGGTTTTGAAAAGTCCTTGAATTTTTTTTTTTTTTGGATAAAGGTGTGGAAACCATGCATTAGCAACCACCACTTCGAAGGATTACTTTTGTACTAGTACAAAACATCTACATTAAAAGTGTTTGGGGGAAACAACTCACTGTATTAAATTTTGAAGGCTTAGACCCCGGGCATATATTTAGGTTTCAGATTGCAACCAAGTTTCCTCCTGCTTCGCTTGCTCTGCTATAACATGATGGGTCCATTATATTAGCTAAGTAAAAAAAATGGTTGCATTGCTTTATCCATCATTTGTTGTATCTGTTGCTAATATGGTAACAATTCGATACTTATGTTGAGGTCAATCCAGACCTCCACAGCTGTTGAGAAGTTTGCCGAATCTGCCTGCGACCTATCTAAAGCTACAGAAACTTCTCTTCATTGCTTCTGTAAAGCTGAACTTTCGCGGTACAGCTCAACATTACTTACAATTCTTCCAATATTCGAATCGACTCGCTGTTTCTTTTCATTAATAATTTCAACATATTTGTGAAAGTTGTGGAATTTGAGGCAAGAATCCACTCTTTTCCTTTAATAATCCATGAGATGTTGTGGTTGCAAAACAAAAAAGTATTTACTTATCTCCACAATAGTTTTAAGGACACAATATGTTCTAAAACAAATTTGACAAAAAAATTATTTTTAAACTTCTATTTTGGTATTAAATATATTTCTTTAAAAAAAAAAAAAAAATTTCAATGTTTTTTTGTATGTTTTTTTTTCTGAAAAAACCCGGATAGTTAAAAAAAAACACATTTTATGAAAAAACTCAATTTTACATGGGTAGTTTTTTCAGGTTTTTCTTTTTAAAACCCAGGTGGGTTGGGCTTTTTCAAAATAACCCGGGTTTTAGCCAACCCTGTCACTAACCCCCAGTGATTGCTACGAATTGCCCATTTGGTTCCCCAGGCAACGCCGTAATGGCCTCGTCATTGTCGAATGCGGCCAAAATCCAATTGCGAAGAGATCCAATCGGCTTGACGTAACAATCTCTTGCGAAAATAATCAATATTTAATTGAAAAAGGGTGACGTGCTTACCGACATCAACGACAAGGAACTTCATGTACCCATTAAAAAAATTGTTGTTGGTGCTCCTATGTTTTGTCAAATGTGACAGAAACCAACAAGATAGTGTTTCAAAGATGATGCAGGGATTTATCAATTAATCTTTCAAACAAACTGAAAATTAAGTTTACTTTGGGTAAAAAACTTATCAAAGAGTTGTCATGTTTTTCACCACAAATCCTGCTATCATCCGAATCAATCAGATCAAATCGAGTGGGTATCGCACTGAAAGAATTTGTAACATAAAAGCAACTAACACCAATTCAAGCTGATGGTGCTAAAAGCACACATTTAAAACTTTGTGAAGATCCTATAGCAAAAACGTAACTAGAAGCATACAGTATGAAAAAAAGACGGACTAGATGAGTTTTTAGACGGATATTTTAAAAATTATGGATGAGGGTTACCCCTTAGTAATATCTCTCTATATTAAAAAAATGTTACCGCCGCCGCCGCCGCCGCCGCCGCCGCCGCCGCCGCCGAAGAATTGAAAACTGTGTTGTTTAGCTCGATTCTTAGACGGTTTCCCGAGAAAGTACTGATCGGAAAAAAATGAAATTAACATGCTTTGTTCTTCATCGTATTCCCTGGATAATTATTAAGATTTTTTTCCGATGTGGCTATTAGTTTAGGTTTTATTAAGTGTTAAAGTTGAAGAAGTGAAATTTCTTCCGCGAGTGAGCAAAACACATTCAAATTTTCAGTCTTCAGTCGTGAGTTTTTTTTTAAGAGTACCTCTCAACGTACATTTTTGCAGCTCGTCGAGTTTTTTTTTAAATTTAAATTTGGTTCTTGATAATATTTTTTTGAAATTCAGGAAAAATCGGGACATTTTTGTTACTTTTTTTTAAAACTGCCATATCTATATCTAATTACTATTAGTTTTTAATTTTTAAAATATAGCAGTATACCTCAGAATATACTCTTTCTTACGGTACTATTATTTTTGAAATCGGTTAATAATTAAATTGGATGCGATCAAAAGTTCGTCATACAAAATTCGGAATCTTTGGATATTTTCGCTACTTATTGTTAAAACCGTTTTGTCTACGGCAAAAGCCATTATTTTTTAAATTTGAAAACATCACTGAATACATTACATTACACTCTTTCTTATGGTACAATTATTTTTCAAATTGGTTAATAAATAAAATCGATGGAAATAAAAGTGGGTCATACAATTTTCGGAACTTTCAGATCGTAACTTCCGATACAAAACTAAAATGGTCATATCTGTATAGTATTACTGTTAATTTTTAATTTTAAAAATATTGCAGTATACCTCAGAATATACTCTTTCTTACGGTACAATTATTTTTAAAATTGGTTCATAAATAAATTCGATGCAATCAAAAGTTGGTGACACAAATTTCGTATTTTTCAGTTCGCATAGCTGCTTCCGAAAGCAGTAGTGGGTTACACTTTTGACTATCGGGTTTGCCAGATATCAAATTTATCGTAGCAACAATTGCCATAAAAACGATTTCTTTTTATTTGGCGAGGAAAAAGGCTCGCTTTTTTCCCTCTGTTTTCAAGACAGTTTACCGACAAAGTACAGATCGTAAAGTTTGGATATTAACAATGTTTACTTAAAATTGTACAGGGAACAAGATGCAGAAGATTTTTTACTGATGCGGCTATTAGTTTAGGGTGCATTAAGTGTTAAAGCAAAAAAAAGTTAAATCACTTGCGAAAGAAGTATTGGTTTGAGAAAGCAAACGAAACGGATTGCGTAGCAATCCCCGGGGTCGGCGAGCGTAAGCGAGACGCAGCGAAGCCCTCGCTGTGACGTCATGAACCGGAAAGTGAAATCAGCATAATACGAATTATTCAGATAGTTTCACTCTGTGAAAGTAATGTTGGTTTGCGAAGCAAACCAAATGGTATCTGTGACAGGAGTGTTGGTTTGCGAAGCAAACCAAATGGTATTGCGCAGCAATCCCCGGGGGTTGGCGAGCGTAAGCGAGCAGGGGGCGGAGCCCCCTAGTTTACTAAAAAGGTATTGACAATGTTTCATGGTAATGCTGCTGTTGAGCGAAGTTTTTCAATTCACAAAAAGTGCCTTGAAAATTTAGAAAAAAATTGATTGGTAGCTCAACGCGTTCAGTTCATTGTGCTGTTCTAAAACTATGGTGGTATAGAAATATTGAGATATTTCCACAGGAATGATCGCAGTGCTTCCGGAAAAAGAACTGAGGCCTTTGAACAAAAAAAGATTGAAGCGTAATTTTGAAGAATTTAGGTAAAAGGTGTCTGCAGCTGAAAGAAAGAAAATCGCAAATGATGAAATTGAACAATTAGACAAAGAAATTATGGAAACTGAAAAGAAAATGAAAACTCCCCCAATCCAACCCCATTCGGAGACGTTTTTTTTAATTACACAAATTGATATATAATTTTTTACCAACTTCATTTGATGCATAAAAATAAAAAATTTGCATTACGAAATGTTTAAAAGTAATTGTTGATTTTTTCCCCCTTAAAATTTCTAGTATTCAGAAAACAAAAAAGAAATTAATATTACATAGAGTATTTGTTTAATGTTCATCTACTTTAACATGATTTATGGTTAGTCTTTATTTTTTTAATTTTATTTAAAAAAAACAGCTTATACAGGGTGACCTGTAAAGTCCTTTTAAGTCCTTTAATTTTGAGACCGCTTCTCGTAGAGTCAAGGTAGTAACGTGTACCTACAGTAAAGTGACCATGCTGAATTTATTGAGACAGCTTACAGTGCCCCTAGCGGTAAAATAAGGAAATTAAAAAAAATAACTCGAAAACTAAGAGAGATTGACCAAAAAGTTCAATTAGAAAAATATACGCAATACAATTATAAAGGCACAGAAAAAAAATTTCATGGAGTTATCTGTAAGACTGGTGGAGATATTCGCGATTGAAATTTGAACTTTTCCATGTCTGGGGGGAGGGGACGTCCTGAAATTGAAAAACGTGTTCTCCGGTGTTAACATTCAGTCTTTCTGAGTTAAACAACGAGGAATTTAAATTCAAACAACTAAGAAAATAAAAATAAAAACATCTGAAAAACGTACTCTGGAAAAAAAAAAAACCGACGATCGGAAATCATAATTTTTGTGCAACAACTAAAATACACACGTTTAAAAACTTCTCTGCTATAAAACCACGAACGAAGATTTACTATTTTATTCTGATAAACTTTGAGTGAGGTGCGAATATGTCAGAAACAAATGCGCGTTATTCAGTGTGGCACATTATGGAAAAGACACAGATGAGCAACAGCAAGAAATTTATTGCTAAACCGAAACATAGCGAGTGTGTCCAAAAAGGTCACCATCGGTTACAATACACATTTCTCAAGCAGGCCGGCATGCACATTCCTTATCATCAGCGGTGTGACAGTAGCACAGCTATCCATGATACACTGCCGCAGATCCAGCAAACTTGTCAACGAAGTTTCATACATCCGATCGTTGATGTAACCCCAGAGGAAGAAATCGAGTGGGGTTGTAAGATCTGGTGATCGTGGAGACCATTCAACACAGCCACCGATTGCTTATTGGCCAAATGTGTTCTTAAGAAACGCACTGCGTGGGGACGGTGGGGAGCCATCATGTTGAAACCACGGTCAGGTGGCGCAGTAATGCCTGAGATGGCACCACAATCTCCGCAATTCCACATTACACCAACGCGAGGACTTAAGAGCCAACGTGCACCAAGCCCCTTTTTTACTCGTCGGTATTTGGATGGACTCACAACCCTCCGGTTGGCAGTCCGTCACTTTACCAATCGGGCTACAACGGCCCCCAAAATTAATCAGGATAAAATTATTAAATAGTAAATCTTCGTTCTGGCTGCATGGTCCAGAGGTTTTCATTTGTGTATTTTAGTTGTTGCACGAAAATTGTGATTTCGGATAGTCAGTTTTTTTATTTTCCGAAGTACGTTTATCAGATGTTTTGTTTTATTTACCTTTTTTTTTTTTTTACTTTCTTTGTTTGAATTTTAATTCGTCGTTGCTTAACTCAGAAAAACTGAAAGATAACACCGGAAAACAGGTTTTTAAATTTTAGGACGGCCCCTTTTTCAAGGCATGGAAAAGTTCAAAATTCAATCGGGAATATCTCTGCCAGTTTTACAGATAACTTCATGAAATTTTTTCGGTGCCTAAATTATTGTATTACGTACATTTTTTAATTGAACTTTTTGGCCAATCTCCTTTAATTTTCGAGTTATTTTTTTTTAATTTCCTTATTTTACCGCGCGCTGTAAGCTGTCTCAATAAATTCAGCATGGTCACTTTACTATAGGTACACGTTACTACCTTGACTCTACGAGACGCGGTTTCAAAATTAAAGGGCTTAAATGACTTTCCAGATCACCCTGTATACACTATATGGCCAAAAGTCACCCGGTACTGTTGGTTCGAAAGGCGCCAGACGTATAACTAATGCCGGGTCTCCTTTTACTTTAATTGCAGCATTTACCCTCCACTAAGTTCTGGTAAACTGTTGGAGGAATTGTGGTCCATTCCTCCTCTAGAACGGTGAACAGTTCATGCTTGGTTTTTGGTCGAGTGGTTCTGGCACGCAACCGACGCTCCAACTCATCCCAAAGATATTCTATAGGGTTCAAGTCGTGGCTTTGAGCCGGCCAGGTAAGCACTTCCACCTGTTTATTGTCAAACCACGACGCAATGACGCCTGCTGTATGAACAGGAGCACTATCGTGCTGATACAGAAAAGGAGCTGATCCAAACAGTTTCCATAGTGTCGGAAGCATGATATTGTCTAATATGTCTTCGTACACACCGGAAGTCATAGACCCGTCGACTAAAGACTTTGACTAATGACACTATAGCCTCCAAATTTCACAGTTTACACAATACACTCCGGTAAATACCTTTCGCCAGGTCCATACACTCACATCAAAGTGCCAGATTATGTATCGTAATTCATCACTCCACCTGACATTCTTCTATTGGTCCCAATTACGGTGCTCTTTGCACCATTGCAAACGCCTCCGGCCATGTGATTAGTGGTTTTCTGGCAGCAGCACGACCATGAAAACCTCTTGGCGGACAGTTCTGTCACTGGCCTGTGTACGTGAGCTGAGACGGAAGTCTTCTGCAACCTACGACAAAGATGTGTGCCGGTTGTTTCACGCTTCAGGGTTCTCCGGTCTCGATCCGTTAGTTTCTTGGGCCTACCAGACCAATAATTCGGTCCAGTATTTCCATGGCGTTTCCACTTGACTATGACATCGCTAACTGTGACCGGGACACGTTTAACTGCTGAGAAATCTCTCTGACCGAATGGCCAAATTTATTGGCACCTACAAGCTTGGATTTTAAATCGCAACCCTCCGATTGCTAATCCAACAGCGGCCCTTTTGTTCTGTTTAGGAAGCCAGGAAATGCAATCCTGATAATAAAGAGAAAACGCGTCAGAACTAAACAGAAATCAGCTGACGCAGATTGTTTGTAAAAATAGGGATGAGTTCTGTTTCCATTAAATCATATTCAACAAAAAGCAAAAATTGTCCTTTGACAGATCATCGATCGACCCTTTTCAGACACGTCTGGTTATTTTCAGCACGACCCCCGAAACATCGTGCACATTACTCGAAAGATGAAAGAAAAAAAAAACAGATTGGCCACGAAACGAGATCGGACAGATAGAAAACATATCAACAAAGATCGTTATCGACAGATTTTTCTTGAAAAGAAAGCTTCGGAAGGAAACTTGCCTCCCGTTTCTCTTCAGACAAACGAAAGTAAATCTTGTGTAGTGCCTTTTATCCACCAAAAATTCTGCAAAACCGTCAGGAGTTTATATCGCCTTTTAATAGAAAGTGAGGCGTCTGTGAAGAACAGAAGTCTTTATATTTTAAATATATATATCGCCAGGGAGCGTCAACTTTCGATTGCAGATCGAATAAAACCTCCAATTGTCTGATGGAAAGGAAAATTACTGCGGATATAGAGTTCCAAGTTTGTGAAGGGGATGAAACCTCTTTTCCTCAGGACAATGAAAACAAATGCTTGTTTTTGCCATCTGAAGCCGTCACGTGCTATTACGAGTATCCAGTAAGTAATTACTTAGCACTGTTCGAAATTATACATCCCCCCCCCCTCAGTATCTGTATATAAAATACACCACTCACTGACTGATCACTGTATATCTCAAGAACAAAAAGGCCCAGGAAGCTGAAATTTTGCAATGGTGATTCTTCTTCAACTGTCGCCACTAAGAAAGGTTTTTGTTAAATGGAAATTGCAGAAAAAATTTAGTTGGGCTGTAAGATAGGAGTTGTACTCTCGAGATTCGTTCTCTTCTCTGCTTTCAATATTTATAGCTGTTTTGCCATTAAATTTTGTCGCTGTGTGGAACACTTTCTACTGATTTATATTTGTGACATCATACCTAAAAATACGCGGATTATTTCTCACACAGCTACCTCTATTTCTCATTTCTTTTCCCAACGCATATTTTAGGCATGGAACTTATAAGAAAAGCTTTAGTCAAATTTAAGATGTAGTTTATTTTAAATAAACGTTGCTCCTTATAATAAAAAAAAAGAGAAAACGCGTCAGACTAAACAGAAATCAGCTGACGCAGATTTTTCTTTGCCTTCTAAATATCGAACAAGTTCCGTACTATTTCTTAGTACATAAAAGAAATTTTCTTTTATCTTAAAAATGCTATTCCGTAGCAAAGCACTGGGATTTAAGTAGTCTCTACAATTATAAAACGAAGTGTTTGTGTGTGAGAGAGGTGTCCAGACGAATCTATAGTACTTACAGCTATTAAATTTGGCACACAGGTAGTCCTAAAGATGACTGAATGCACCTCGAAGCCCGAATTTTAAAATTTAATCTCTCTCTGCCTTTGCAAAGCGCAATATTCTTATTTTTACACCGCGCGGTTCTTCTACTCTGCCGCGGTGCAGTTTATTTTCCTTTGATTTCATTGGTTCTTTTATTTTTTTTCATTTCCTGGACGGATTTTCTTTTCACTTTATGTAAATTGGAAGAATTAATGTTCTGTTTGATTAAAGTCACGATCCAGTGCAAGTTGCCCCAGGTTGTATTGTTTCTTGCTTTAAGACTTTTATAAGTATAGCGATAGTTAGTTTTTATCATTTCTGAACTTTTTTGTTTATTCCTGTTTGATTTGGATTTGTCGGAACTTACTTTTGAATAGGTATAATTTCTGCAAATTTGTTTATTACTGTTGAATTCGGTTTTCATTCACGTTGTTTGTCGGAATCAGTGATGTTTAGCGTTAAGACTTTTTAAAAGCATAACTTACTTTTTAATTTGTATCATTTCTGCAATTTTATTGTTTCTTGCTTTTTTTTCTCTTTAGCTTTAAACTTTTTGAAAGTATAGCGATATTTAATTTTTATCATTTTTGCACTTTTTTGTTTATTTCTGTTTGATTTGGATTTGTCGGAATCAGTGAGGGGCTGACTTTTTAAAAGCATAACTCTATCACGGGCAATGCGGGTACTCTGCTAGTTATCTATAAATTCCGGTCTAATTAAATAGAGAAATCTGAAATTATCGATGGAACTCCTTTAGAATTATTTCGTTATTGCATTTTATAAATCTTGTGCACACATGAGCCATACAATTACATTTTCGTATTGAGAACGTTTCTCCGTTGTTTTTAAAACGATAGCTTCCAATATCACAGAAAATCAAGGCATTGTAATTTAGGGAAGACATGGATAAGAGTATGTGAGGTGAATGTACAGTACACTCTATAACAAAAAAAAAATCGACGCACCAAGGAGCTGTCCGATTGCAAAAAAAACGGGTGGATGTGAAGAACATACTTAGAAAAACAAACGATTCAAATTTCAGAACAATTGAATGATTTACTTCAGAGTTTGACCCTTACAAAGGGAGGAAGTGAATAAGGAACCTCTGGCCTGGATGCGTCACCCGGCGTGGCAGAGACTGAAAATGTTCCAGGATGGTGTGAATTTCTTGCCAAATTGTCTTCGGGCTAAAAGGTCAACATTCCGGGAGGGTTGCCTTCCCATATATGCTTTACGGGAGAGAGATCAGGTGACCTAGCTGGCCAAGGAAGTGTTGGGAAAGCTTGAAGACAAGTCATACCTACACGTGCCGTGTGCGGCATTGTCTTGTTGAAAACTAAGTCCAGGGAGTCGCAAGAGGAACAGAAACGCAACCGGTCGTAGAATATCACCTACTTACCGCTGTGACATCTCCAGAAGCGTCTGCGGTTGTCGTCAAGAACAGTTGGAAACGGGACTATACGTCCCCAGTCAGCGCCGTTCCAAGTGGATTGGCCTCGATCCAGCCCGGCACAATTCCTGGTCGACTCGTTCGTGGTGCGTCAATTTTTTTTGGAAAAGAGTATATTTTAATTAACGTACTGGAGAAACACAACGGGCTATTGACAAGATCACGGAGAGGAATATGTGAAGGACATTTCAAAAGTAATTGATCGTCATAATTAAGGTAGAAACAAATGAAGATGCTTTCCGTTCACATATACATGGCAAACATCTTTTATTTTGCCCACATAAATTTCACGTATAACATATGATTTTAATCAGAATCTACGATGCTAAATAAAATATTTTACGCATGGAAAAATTGATATTTTATTGTTCAAGGAAAGACTTTCCTTGATATGATAAAATTATATCAATGTTTCTCTCTAAGCTTATTTTCACAGGTGAATTACCATTATGCAAATGCTTTAACTTAACAATTTATCTTTGAGTTTCCCACCAAATACTTTCGTTGGTGTGGTGTGGAAATTTGGAGAGTGTGGCGACAGCTCAGGTTGCCTCTTCAATAGACCGTGGTTCAAAATGACGTGGTGTTGTCCTCGGTTCTTTCCCTTAGGGGATTGATTCCGGACCGTCGTCCATAGCCCGTTGTGTAGTTCCAGTACGAAGTTAATTAAAACACACACCTACCTACCGAATAAATACTGAAGTGTTATTCACGCTTCAATTTCAGTTGACTCAAACTATTTTTAACGTAAAAACGCGTTTTGGTGAAAACTTCAGCTTTCATTAGTTCACTTGATGTAAATACATGGAAGTCACCGCTTTTATCTTGTTCTTCCAGATGTTTTTTAACTTGAATTCAAAACACTCCGCAAATCTTTTTTTCTTAAAGTTCATTGTCATTACTATGCTCTTCGCGTGTACCCATTTTTATAGTGAAATGCTTTTCAGCTGAAAATCCTTTCCCCATCTTCTGTAACAGATGGCTGCTGCCAATGGATTTATCCCATGAATTTCGGCGGTGGTTTGGTCGAAGGGGACAACGTAAATGTATCGTACAAGATTGGGCCACGATGCTGTATTCTGGTCACAACTCTGTCCTTTCCGAAGGTAATTTAGAAATCTCATAACTCGCAATGAACGTGTATCGTAGATAAATATTACACAAAATAATCTAACGCATGTACATAAACTTACGTTAAATGCATTTACTTTTCTCAACTTTTTTCGCGGTGAACTCTGTAATGGCAGGTGATTGCGAACACGGATAAGTTATAGGAACAGTTGTTCTTTGTATTCTGGTTGCTACTGTTCTAGTAGACGAACATCGATGGATGACAGTGCCTGTGTTCTAATACGATCAAGAACACGAAACATTGGGTGCTGTTCTGAAAAAGAACAGGAATAATCAGATTTGTTGTAGACTTCAGAGGAGTGAGTTTTTGCACTGGACGGTGCGGCGTGTATATCTGAAACTTTGTATGATATTGTAAAAATAAATGTGTGTGTACAATGTAGGTATGCAGTGTTCCTGTGTTCTTGGCCACTACTGCACACACTGTCTATCCAATCAGACATCGCTCTGACAAACTCTTGCAGGACATCCTTGAAGTCTTGGTTTCGCGAAACGTCGTATTCAGTGCTCATAATGGCAAGTGAGTTCAGTCATTCTAGTGACATTGAAGATCGATGCCAATTTTTGAGCAGTATTAGCTTCGAAATGGTTCGTTCGCCGTTCGTGATCATGAGACACCTATAAATTCTCAACGCTGTCATAACGTTGATTGTACCCTTATTTCCAAAAATGAATTTGTACGATCGCGATGCTGGCACCCTATTATCATTGAAATCTTCCGACACGAAATACTTGAAAAATGAGCCATATTCCGCAAACACACACGACTCGAAGTCCTCGGGATAATGCTCGCTGAATCCCTGGGCAGCTTATTTCATTTCGGCATCTGTCTTCGATGGGAACCCAAATAGAGGATGGACATTGTTGCCCGCATTCATGCAACGGGAAAGCTCTGCACATGAGTAATCCAAGAGTGGTAGGTAAGTTTCAAACTTTTCTCTTCCACCAAGCCCGACCTCTTTCGCGTTACCATCGCAGTGATGTATTTTTCTCTTCTGCACGCGCTTTCCTCACTGCGCATCGATTCCTTCAATTGTTTTCCTTTTGTAATCATCGAACATTTTTCTTTGTGATGCTTACGAATGAAGTAAAGACGATTGACGGTCGTTTGGCTAAGTTCTATTGTTTCCTCTTGTAGGGATTTGCTGACTACGCTCAGAAGTCTACCATTTTCCTTCTTTGACAGGGGTCCTTTAGCCTCGCGAATTGTTGCTTCTGGCTTTTGATTCAGCAATGACGACGGGCACAAAATAAACTAACATGATTTTATTTCAGAATGAGATGAATTTGGATTCAGAATGACGACCCGGTGATTGCACGAATTCCCATTTGGTTTGCTAATTCGTGTAATCACCGTGGGTTAGCGAGCAGTGGTCACAACTGACCCCTAGCAGTGGCTAGTGCATTTTATCTGTTAGAGTATATCGCCCCCCCCTCATGCTAGAAACATGAAGGTGCACACTTTCACGGTTCATCAGCTGGTTGGATCACTTATTTCGCCAAGTTTTGCCAGAAAATCGAAACTGTGCATCCCTATTCAAACACATTGTTCGTTTGTTATTAAATATCGTTTTTATTATTAAACATTGTCGGAAAATAAAACAGATGAATTATGACAGTAAACATTCAAGTGTCATTTCTCAAATTTTTGAAAGTTGCACATTCATGTGTGGCAGGGCGATATTCTATAGCTGTCGTAGTTTAAGACTAACAGTTGTGTTCGATAGGTGTATTGTTGTGAGAATGGAATGGACAGTCAGCTGAGGACCCATCACGTTCTCGCTTCGAAAGCACTGTTGTGCGTGATCCCAGACCCGACAGTGTGCTTCAAGAAAGCCTCTTACAGCCAACTTCAAGCCTTTCATCTCGCGTCCGATGCAAATCTCGTGCTGCTCGACTGGTTTACATCGGGAAGATACAACAGGGGAGAACGGTGGGCTTTTACAAAGCAAGTACTTTTGATCTCATTTGTCTTTCCAAATATCGTCTCGAGATGGAAAAACTCAATTGCATTTTCACTCATTTCGATTGGTATTTTTAATTAACGTCACACTGGAGATACGCAACGGGTTATTGGCGACAGTCCGGAATCAACCCCCGAAGGGAAATATCCGACCCCACATAATTTCGCAGCGTTGTCCTCGGATCTTTTCCTTCTTGATCCCGGACCGTTGCCAATATCTCGTTGTGTTGCTCTAGTAATATTAAAAATTACATAAGATAACCGTCTGCTTCCAATTCGTTTCAGGTTGAGGAGTGTATCTTCAATTTTTATAAACGACACACTTGAATTCAGAGAAGCCCAAACTTTACAGGATACATCTTTTTTAACAGTGGAAACTGCCATGAAATCGTATAACATCATCGGAACTTGCATGGTGATAGGTCCTTTCCTACAGTTTCTATCTGCTTTTATTCTTGCTCAATTAGGAAGATGTAAGGGCTATGGTGAGTAACTGTGACATGTATTTCATTCAAGGTCAAACCGCAGTCTACAACCGAACCGCTTTTTTAAAAACGCTGTTAATTTATTTCGCAGCCAAAAACATTGCTTCAAAATAACGTGATGTTGTCCTTTCCCTTCGGGGGTTGATCCCGTCACTAAAAACACGCTCAGTGGGGCGTTAATAAAAAAATACCCAGCCATAAGAGATTCTAGAAAAAGTTTTAGCTTCCAATAATTTCAAGTTGGGAAAAAAAATTCTGAAAGTTTCATAGTCTTACAAGTAAATAGAGGTATGCAATCAATACTCACATATAAACACCTGTATGTTTTGACCCGTTTGTCCAACACCAAGATAAAAGAGGTATCACTTCATACAAAAAAGTATAACCTTTCTGATGCTACGTTACACGATACTATGAATGACTTTTCGGATTGTGAGGTCTCATTGTATCATGTAGTATATCAACCGAAATATTGCCTTGAAGGAAATATTCAAAGCTTTGACCTTGAATTCCAGTAGCTCATTCCTTTTTTTCTTAAAATATATCATCAAAAAGCCTAGACGTTTTTCTATAAGATAAGCCCTCTTCTATCTCGATTAGACAGACAGGTCAAAAGATACACAGGTGTGCTTATGGGTATTGATTATAGTTTTATTTACTTCCAATATTTTCTATGGAGTCCTACTGGTCCTACTATAAAACTTTCAGACAGCAAAGATAAATAGGGTACTTCTAATGTATATTTTCTAGAAAAAAAAACACACTTTTCTGTTTGTAGGCAAATTGGAATTGAAAGGGTGACTTTAAGGTCCTGATACGTCATTAGAAACTTTGCACATATTTCTAAAATAAGCTCACATTCAGTAGCCATTAGGTGCAGGTATTTTGAATTAACGTCACACTGAAGCAACGAAATGGACTATTGATGACGAGGTCACATCTGAACTTCCACACCACGCCAATGTGAGGCACCAGTTCCTTTTGGAACACGACGGTCTTTGGTTGAATTCGAACTCGCAACACTACTGTTGCTAGTCCCTTACTCTTTCAACCAGGCTACCTCAGTAGAATTGGACAATTAGGTACAGGAGATGTATTAAGTCTTAAGAGGGGTCCGGGACTCAAAATTCTAAAATCTTCAATTTTTTCTCTAGGTATATACATTATTAAAATTTAAAAATGTCAAAACTTTGACGTTGGGCAAAATTAATATATTTCAAAATATTTTATAACAAATCACTTCATTTTCGCATTAACTTCTTAGAGTTCATTCTATAAATTGTATTCGTGATGTTTGGTAAAAAAAACAATTAGAAAAAATTAAAAAAAAAGTATTTTGTTCAAAAACTACATAAAACAGTGTACGAAGTTCGAAAAATTATAGAAAAAAAAATATGTATACACACAATTGATAATAATAAAAAATACTTTTTTTTTTCATATTTTGAGTCACAGACCCTTTTAAATTATGAAAAATCGCCCAATTTTTTAAACTTAAAATACGTAAAAAATTATTGCACAAGTTGGAAGCTAAATATTTTCAGAATCTCTATTATAAAAAGGAAGTGTTTGTATCTATGTACGCTCCTGACAAATCTATGGCACTTACAATAATGGGATTTGCACACAGGTAGTCCAAATTTTTGTACAAAGACCAAATTTTAAAATTCAATCTAGAACATTTTAAAATGAATTTAATGGAATGTTAATTATTATTGTTTTCCTTTGAATGGCAACAGCATATATAAATATATGACAGATTCTAAATTTATTTTTTGTGTTTCCGTTTGATTATCTGAGCAACACTTTCAGCTGAAGAAGAAAACAAATAAAAAGTTTTAGCATCGTTAAAGATAGAGTAAAAATGTCAACGGATTTGAAATCTACGGAAAATTTATCACCACAGATAGACACCATGTTTGATTTTCTTTTAAAAAATCATTTTTCAATTAAATATTTATAATTTCTTAAGATATTGGATCTCTTCGCAATTCGAATGTGGCCACAAGCCAAATGAGAATTCGTAGTAATCACTGGGGGTTAGCGAGCAGTGGTCACACCTGACCCCACGAAAAGAACTGTCACTGGCAACGCCATGCTGGCCACATTATATATGGCTGGGAAACAAATTAGCAGAGTTTTAATAAAATAGGAGGGGGTCTGGTCAAAAAATGACCCTTTTCTGTGCGGTTCCGCATGGAATGACGCATATTCATATTATTTTTAAAATATGAAAAATCATAAAAATGTGATATTGCACAACTACTATCGTATATTTTTGACAAATTGATGGTACATTTTGGTCTCAAAATATTTATCTACCGTGACTCAACTTTTGGTATATTTCTATCATTACTCAAATCTGTTTTTTTTTAAAGTTAACCGATCTAAAACCCCCACTAAAGTTGGAAATCTGTTGTGCACATCAGCTGATTTGTTGAGTTGAGATGCGGATACATCATAAGAGTTTTTCTGCACTTTACCTATATGAAATTACTTATAACTTCAAGGGATATATTTATAAAAGAAAATCCGTGTCTTTCAATTAGTAGTACCTAGTATTACTGCATTGTTTGAGCATTAATTGAAGTGTTCAAAAACGTTGTTCGAACAGAGATCTTATTTTCACTTGAACGAGTGTGCAGATGACCTAGGTAATTTGTGAAATGAAACAATTTAACGGATCGGCCTAGTTTATCTGTACATGGTAAGAATTCCGTACTTTAGCTCTAACATGTACGTACAGGGAGCAAATTAAGCTATTTTAGATATTCAAAGCATCTTTATTGCGCATTTTGATTGAAAGATCACAATATTAATTACATAACCAAAATGTAAAGGTATCGTAGAAGCATAAAACGCCATTGTTGTAGTCGTGCGGGCCATATATGGCCCAATTGGGGGTGCCATTGCCCCGGAGGGTTGGACTTCTTCATACATGACACATCCGTTTTACAGGAAGGTCCCTTTCACACATATCGTAATTTAGATCCCAATCAGAGGCCGATAACCCCCTGATCAGGTACCCCCAGAGGTATTGATTTGGTATGGGAACATGGGGGACTTTGTGACCACGACCTATGAACGTGCCCCAGCCACCATTAGCGAACACGACGGTCTTTAGCCAGGTCCAAGCGTCGATCTCGCAACCATCAGAATTGCAGGCTCCGCTATAAAATCTAGTGAATACAACTTGGATCTTGTAACTGATTTATGTTTCGAATTGCGAAACATTCTGCAAATATCCTTAGAATGTTGAGCACATTTTTACAACTTAACAAGACACCATTTTAAGACTAAAAGATGGCAAAATCAAAATACACTGAAACGATAACTCTTCCATTCACTGAAAATCCATTCAACAACATACATTCCTTAAAACAAGCTTATACTGGCACAATGTTTCGAAATAATTTTTGGATATCCAACTGTCCATACTATTACAAATATCAAAAAAAAAAAAAAAAAGTCTTGTGATTTACAAAATCATTTTAGTTTTGTATTAGGAATGAATCCATGACTCAAAGATGGCTGTTTTGCGAATTTTGCAAGTGAATGTTGGAGCTTTTCACACGAAATAAAAATTTGGCCTTCTAGCATAACTAATAAATTAGGATATTTTCACCGACTTTTTTATTGAAACAAAAGTTAATCCTTTTCATAGCTCTTGACAACTCTTTTACTTCAAAAATAAAGCAACAAATAAGCATGCTAGTTTTTGTGTCAGAAATTCAACTCTACCAGAATGTTGGGCCGCGGTTGGATTAGCAACAGGAGGGTGGTGAGTTTGAATCATAGACTAAGGATTATAGTAGACCGCTCACGCTGTAGAAAAACCCGCGATCGGAGTGAGGCAAGCACCTAGGTCGAAAATCAACTCGTCACGTGACTAAAGATGAACTTGTTGGCTTCTTATCGCCACATTTGGCGAAGCGAGTATGAGGATTGTTGGAAACGAGTAGTATTTCGATAAGTAGTGAAACATTACTCTGTTGGTTCGTTTAAAAACTAATTCACAAACGGAAGAAATTAAAGTAATTGAATTTTATGTGAACATAATTTTTATTTCTTTTAAATTTCAAATAATATAATACTCCAAACTGACTGTAAAATTTCAGGGAGGGGGAAATAAACTGACTAGTTTTAGATGTTATGGATCATGCTCCTTAAATAGAGATATGCATCCCCTTTAAAATAAATCGTTTTATATGCCTAGGCTAAATTTTTTTTTAAACATAATTATCAAAACTTATTTATTTTACTTGAAATTTTTAAAAAATCATTAGTTTTTTTCCAAAGAATTTAAGGTTGTTAATGGTTTTTCTTATATTTATTTTTATAGTCTTAAAATTTTTTTATCTAGAAAATAGAACATTATAAAGAATTTTAATTTGTCAATGATAATTTCTTAAATTTGAAAACATAAAATCATAAATCAAACTATTTTGTTAAAATTTTTGCCATAGATTAAGCCATCTTTGTACTACTTGTATAATTTAACAATTTATTATAAACTTATTAATACCTATATACACACATATTTGATAAAATTGCATGAACTCATTGTCCCCCCCCCCAAACAAATGACAAAACTTTGTTTTAACCAAATTTTTTAATAAAAATATCAAACTGCTATAAAAGAATGTAGATAACCCATTTTTTCCTGGAGAATAACATAGTCATCATTGAAATGTTAAATATTTTGTTCTGTGGATATTGATTAAGGAAGGAATTTTTTCTTCAAAAATTTAGCTGTAATTAATTTTAGTTCAAAGGTAGCAATAAATTTAAATTAAAGAGCCCAAGAAATATTTCAAGAGTTTAATTTGTGAAATACATATTTAGTATGTTATGTATTCTTATTTATTATTAAAAAAAAACAAGTCAAAGATTCCGACACTGAACTTTATTTACAATTAAAAAAGAATACAACACTAGATATGTAAATAATGACAGCCATTTCAGATAAGGGCATTTCTTTTGTTGCCACATCACATCTATGAGCAATAATTTATACAGATGAAGTTTCTTCAGGGTGGCAACAAAATCCTTGAAAAAAAGTTCCCTGATATTTCCATGATTTAACAATTCCCTTAAGAAATGTTGTGATTGATATCGATATACAGTATCCACACAACACTGTTTTTAAATATTTAAGGTCAGAGGGTGCAAAAGGATAATTCTTCACAAATATTTTGTATTTTTTTGTTATTGTAAGGGTTGGAACACTTAATGGAAGTCTTATAAAAGGATCAACCGTTTCATTTATTTTAAAAAGGAATTTATTTTTATATTGCGTAATATCTAAAATAAATGCGTCATCTAATGGTAGACAGTTTCCAGAACTAGATGCCTTAATGTGATTTCGTAGCAAAATCCTTTTATAGGCTGCTTGAAACTGTTTAGCAGTAGGGTTATTGTTAAACTCTCCTTTGCTACGAATCATGCTAAATAGCATTTCCAGGTGGTCCTGCGATAATTTATAAGTCATAATAAATTTTAAAGTTGAGCTTTCTACGAGATTTATGTATAACAGTTTTAGGCTTTTAATACATACAAGAAATCCGAAAAAACCTTTACAGCGATTACTGTTAAGTATTGAAGGACCATTTCTAGAAATTTTTAGACATCTGATGTAACTCTCAGCATCACATAAAAATTGAAAGAAGTTTTCATTATTATTTTTTGACAGAGGAGATTTAAAGCAAGCAAATTTTTTGAATTGAATATATCGAATAGCGAGTCGAAAAGATTTACGAAATCAACTGTGGCCTCACAACCTTCAAAGTCTGGGTGTTGTAATGAATTGCTTAAATATAGCAAGGCATCAGCAACACTTTTTGAAAACACCTGTGTAGCCAGCTTAACATTCATCTTTGCCACTGAATGTGGCGGGTTTGTAGCTTGTTTGCCAAGTGTAGCCCCTCCTTTTTCTGCAATTCATGAAGCTTGACAATAAAATCCCATCTCACCATCCTGTTTTGACCATCAAAAATTGAATGTTTTGATGCTAAACAGTTACGGACTAATTTTACCATATGGCTTGGGTCATAAATAACTACAATCTCTTTTTGAGTTACAGGATGGGGAAAATGGGATTTTATTGCTTCAGCTTCAAATGAACAACCAAGTTCTCTAGCCATAGCAGTGTTAGTTGAAGGTCCATCAAATGTTAGAGACACAACATCAATTCCCGTGTCATGAATTAACTCTAGAGCTTTTCTAACCACACTGGCTCGCTCTGAGGCATCTAACCCTGCTATTAAAAAATAACCTATTTCCACTTTCCATTAATGCAAAAACACATATGCCTCTGTAGCCTCAGGTAGTTGGTCACTGTCAATTTGTGTTCCGAGATCTACATAACCATAGAGTCTTTTACCATCCAATTCAATTGGGTGGCGAATTGACATTTCATCTATAATTAAGGAACATATTTCTTTACTTTCTGATGCATCTGCTTTAACCTTTAAAGCTTCAAATGCAACATTAGAAAAACCAGGATCACCATCCACTGATTGGAACCATCTTCTTAAGGTTGATGGATGAGGGAAAGAGCTTCTCGTACAAAATCATATGCCTTGCTCGAAAAGAAGTTAAGGCAAAAGATTTTATTTCTTTTTTCATAAATTCCCTGCTTATTCTGCAGTTGCTTAAAAAGCTCTGCTGAAGAGTCTGATATAGGCATAGAAAGCTGAAAGTAAAAAAAAATCCTCTTAAAAAAATATTGAAGAGGAACACTCAAGACCTCTTATTGAAGATAAAAAAATCAAGAGTAGTTATTCAATTTAAAAGTAATAAATTTCATAAATTTTAATAATAAATTTACTAGCCACTGCGTGGCTAGCGGCTTATGCTTCGCAAACCAACACCACGGGCAACGCCGTGATGTTAGATATTAATCTGGTGTCAAATTTACAGCAGATTTCAAACCTGTTGAAATTTTTATCCATCTTTAACGATTCTGATTGTATGAAAAAAACTAAACAATGCAAGTCAATACATTCTTTCCCCCTTTGCTGAAATGGAAAAAGGCAGGATCTGCATTTCCTGCCCTTAGCGTTTAAAAAAAAAACAATCTGTTTATTTTTGGAAAGCGAATTGAATTTTAAATTTTGCCATGACCCTATAATTGCAAAATATTTGGATTACCTGTGTGCCAAATCCCATTACTGTAAGTGTCATAGATTTGTCAGGACTTTGTGGGCAAGAAACAAACACTTCCTTTTATAATATTAGAGATTAGTTTTTCAGGTTACAGGAACAATATTGCCACGTTTAACCACTCCCACTTATTTGGCCAAGTGAGACATGGATGCTAATAAACTTGATAGTTACTTAATATTAGCTATGAAGTATTTAATAAAGTCACATCTTTTAATAATGATATCACTTAGACAAATTATGTTGACCATGTGTTACCTTATAAGGTTAAAAAGATTCAATAAATGGTACTTAAATTTTTTAATTTAATATAATATTAAAAAACATACTTCTAAGACTTCTCGAGTGTGATTAGAAATAAATGCCTTCTGCTTCAAGTAATCTATAACTTCTTGAAAAGTTTTCAGCCTCTTTTAAATTCTTCGTTCTTTTTGGCGCAAAGTCTTAATTATTCTTGCTTTCTTATTGAGTTCTTCAGTTGCCACAGTAACTGCAAGTTTAGCCTTGGTAGGAGACTCCAAAACCTGTTCCTTAAAATCACCAACATATCTTAATCTTTTACATGGTTTAGGAGAAATTTCTGAAAAAAAGTACAAGTAAAAAACTAACATTAAGTTAATTTTAAAATATAAAAATATCATCTGTCGAGCAATTTTATTTCAAATTGTAAATATCTTGAGAACAACTTATGAAACAAAACAAAAATATTAAATAGAAAGATAAAAAATACTTGACCCATAAAAATATGTTTGAGCTAAAATTACACCAAAATCTCTCTATATTAAAAAAATGTTACCGCCGCCGCCGGATTGAAAACTGTGTTGTTTAGCTCGATTCTTAGACGGTTTCCCGAGAAAGTACTGATCGGAAAAAAATGAAATTAGCATGCTTTGTTCTTCATCGTATTCCCTGGATTATTATTAAGATTTTTTTCCGATGCGGCTATTAGTTTAGGTTTTATTAAGTGTTAAAGTTGAAGAAGTGAAATTTCTTCCGCGAGTGAGCAAAACACATTCAAATTTTCAGTCTTCAGTCGTGAGTTTTTTTTAAGAGTACCTCACAACGTAAATTTTTGCAGCTCGTCGAGTTTTTTTTGAAATTTAAATTTGGTTCTTGATAATATTTTTTTGAAATTCAGGAAAAATCGGGACATTTTTGTTACTTTTTTTTAAAACTGCCGTATTTTTATCTAATTACTATTAGTTTTTAATTTTTAAAATATAGCAGTATACCTCAGAATATACTCTTTCTTACGGTACTATTCTTTTTGAAATCGGTTAATAATTA
Organism: Metellina segmentata; assembly: GCA_947359465.1. Lineage (NCBI taxonomy): Eukaryota > Metazoa > Arthropoda > Arachnida > Araneae > Tetragnathidae > Metellina > Metellina segmentata. The sequence continues at coordinate 115,919,768 of OX375882.1, read as the reverse complement.
AATTGGATGCGATCAAAAGTTCGTCATACAAAATTCGGAATCTTTGGATATTTTCGCTACTTATTGTTAAAACCGTTTTGTCTACGGCAAAAGCCATTATTTTTTAAATTTGAAAACATCACTGGATACATTACATTACACTCTTTCTTATGGTACAATTATTTTTCAAATTGGTTAATAAATAAAATCGATGCAATTAAAAGTTGGTCATACAATTTTCGGAACTTTCAGATTGTAACTTCCGATACAAAACTAAAATGGTCATATCTGTATAGTATTACTGTTAGTTTTTAATTTTAAAAATATTGCAGTATACCTCAGAATATACTCTTTCTTACGGTACAATTATTTTTAAAATTGGTTCATAAATAAATTCGATGCAATCAAAAGTTGGTGACACAAATTTCGTATTTTTCAGTTCGCATAGCTGCTTCCGAAAGCAGTAGTGGGTTGCACTTTTGACTATCGGGTTTGCCAGATATCAAATTTATCGTAGCAACAATTGCCATAAAAACGATTTCTTTTTATTTGGCGAGGAAAAAGGCTCGCTTTTTTCCCTCTGTTCTCAAGACAGTTTACCGACAAAGTACAGATCGTAAAGTTTGGAGATTAACAATGTTTACTTAAAATTGTACAGGGAACAAGATGCAGAAGATTTTTTACTGATGCGGCTATTAGTTTAGGGTGCATTAAGTGTTAAAGCAAAAAAAAGTTAAATCACTTGCGAAAGAAGTATTGGTTTGAAAAAGCAAACCAAACGGATTGCGTAGCAATCCCCGGGGTCGGCGAGCGTTAGCGAGACGCAGCGAAGCCCTTGCTGTGACGTCATGAACCGGAAAGTGAAATCAGCATAATACGAATTATTCAGATAGTTTCACTCTGTGAAAGTAATGTTGGTTTTCGAAGCAAACCAAATGGTATATGTGACAGGAGTGTTGGTTTGCGAAGCAAACCAAATGGGATTGCGCAGCAATCCCCGGGGGTTGGCGAGCGTAAGCGAGCAGGGGGAGGAGCCCCCTAGTATATTAAATAATAAAAAAGATAATATGCCAACATTAACACTTTTGTGTTGATTTTTAAAATGGATTAGGCCTAAAAATTTCAAAAATGTGTTTATGAGTGATTATGACTAATATTAACCCAAAGTAAAATAATTTGAAAATAATTTTTATTTCCAATGTAATCAAATGATAATTCAAGCACAAAACTTGAAATACCTAACAATGGGAATTAGAAAAATTAAGAACATTCTGTGTTTGTAATACATGATGAATATATTTCACCTTCATTGTTTCTCTTTAATACTCTTCTTTTAGATGTCTTGATTTGAAGGTGCTGAGGGAATTAAAATATAGTTGGTACCGCATCAGACTTTAGCCAGGTGCCCCCAAACTTGCCTTTATCAAAACAATCTGTGGTGAAATGCTTTGAACAAATTAAAGAACTATCTGTTGCTTCAAAATTTTCCCGGCAAATGTTTTTTCCCCAAAGATTTCTCCTTTTTTGATTTATTGGAAATCTGAAAAATTATTAGATAAATTTGTAAAACATGTCACTAATACTTTTGTTTTGAAAAATAATACTTGTAATAAAAGAGCGAAATAATTAAAAAGAGTAAATAAAAACCAATGAATAAAATTTCAATCATATACACATAAATTAACGAAAATTAAACAAAACGAAGTTATCAAGTTCTAAATTTTATTAACAATATAGTTTATTAATTATATGCATGAAAGAAAATGTTCAAAAAAGTATTGAGATGAATTTGTACTGAATTAAACTATACTTATATTTTTAACATACTGAAAAACATTCTACGTTTAATTAATGTGTGATTATAAAATATTTTCTTTTAAATAAAAAGCAAAAAATACGAACATTTCAGAATGTACACAATTTTGCCAACACCGCCAAATATCTGAATCTACATTTATAACACGCGTGACTGCGAAAATTCCATATTTGAAACACTAATAGGCACTTAAAAGCTATAGATCTTCTAAAATAGGATAATAAACAATTGACTTAAGAAAATAATTAATTTTTCATACACAACAAATTGAATAATATCGTTTTCAATTGCAACAAACGTCACAACTAAGAGCTAAGACTTATTTTTGTGTGGCAATTTTGAATTAATAAAGCAAAAAATCATAAAAATTTTACTTACTGATGAAATGAAACAGATCCTCCTTTGATAAATTTTTCTTTACATCCATATGCACAGCAGCATTTCAGGAGGAACTCAACAGGCCTTTCTTACTCGCGCATTGAGATAACATTAGACTTCCGTACCACTTGGTACGGTCGCGTCAACCAGTCATGTGACTCGGTGCTTGCTTCGCGTTGCAACCCTCCACGAGCAGTCTATCCGTATTCTAAGTCTATGGTTTGAATACAACCCGACAGAGGGGCTGGATCCTCACTCCGGGATGGTGAGGAAGTTTGGAGTGGCAAGCTAGCTCAGGCATTGTCTGACTATGGTTCAAAATTACGTTGTGTCGTCCTCTTTGGGATCGATCCAGGCACGTCGTCAATGGACCGTCAGTACGTTAATTAAAATACATACTACCTACAAGAATATTTTCCCCCCTCTTCAGTATTTAATTGATATTTAGAGCTAAATATACACAAGCGCTTCAATAAATTTTTATTACTTCTAATGATTAGTAAATACAACATCAAGACAAAAGGTAAGTGATATAGGTTAACTATGAAAATTCCTATTTAGCATACCAACGAATTGATATCAAATACATACAGTAAGTAAAATTCTACACTGAAATAAAAAGTATTTTAAGGGATCCTTTTCTGCTATTTGAGTGAAGTTTTAAATATTTGTTTGAGCATTGCATTCTGTGATTTTAAAGAACACTAATGGAGATCTTTTGATCGTAACATCTTTAAATGATCCTAAATAGCAATAGTTTTTTGTTGTATCTACAAATGCTGATAGTTTTAGGTGAAAAGCCAAACCCAGATTCATTGTTTGCAGCGAGTCCTTTGTCCATGGGTGGATCTCCAAACACTCCTTGTGGCTGCATAGTGAGATTTGCGGCCGCCTCCGTTCCACAAGTACGTTTCTACTTATTTCCAAATTACAGGGGTTACAACAAGTTTTAAGGTGACTATTCAAACAAAAAAAAAGTGACTAATAACAATAATGCCAAATGCATAAAAGATCCCCCCCCCATCTTTTTACTTTCTTTCTTTGGAAGGATATTTATTTTCTTCATTTAAAAGGCATATTATTTTGAAACCATATTAACAAAAAAATATATAAATTTTATAATCATGATTTTTAAATTTGTTGTTCATTTTTGACATAGATTGAAGAATTTCTTCCTTTTCTTTGACATTAATTTTGTCTTTTTCTTCTCAAGAAAAAGATAAATGAAAAGATATCATCAAGAGAAGAAAGTGCAATTTTTAAAGTCTGTCTTTGATGACCAGCATCATCTTAGACTTTTGCTACCCCTTCAATCACATGGCTCAGGTTTTAAAGCATAAAAAAGTGATTAATCGAACCAAAAAAAGTGACAAATAACAATAATGTGAAATATATTCAAGTAATAAAGATAGAAAAAAGAGATACTCTCCACACACACAGTCACCCCCATCTTTTTCTTTCTATGGAAGGATATTTATTTTCTTCATTTATAAAAGAATATTATTTTGAAACGATATTAACAAAAAAAAAATAATTTGTAATCATGAGTTTTAAATATGTTGTTCATATTTGACATGGCTTGAAGAATTTCTTCCATTTCTTTGAAAGATTTTGTCTTATTATTTTTAGTAGAAAAAGTATGAAATTAATTTTTACGATGCAAAATGGATTTTCTTCTCCAGAGAAGAAAGTGCATTTTTTAAAGTCTGACTTTACCACCCCTTTAATCATTACCTGAGCAAGTACTGCTTCCTTAAAATATTATTTTTTGTCACCTCCTTGAGTCTATCATTGGCTTCCTTTAACAACTTTGAAGCACTATCCAATGCACCATCCTCTTCCTTACCCATAATTTGAAGTTTTCAGTCTCCTTCTATTACCTTTCTTTTTTTTGCCAGCTGCTTTACATTATTTTTCTCTGCTTCCAGTCTTTCTTTTTCTTCCCTGTCCTTCTCAATAATTTTTCTCGTGCTTTGCGTTGTATATCTTCTAAATAGGCATTGTAGGCTTTATATGCAACCCTTCCCATATCCATTAGCTTTTATGGAATCGGCCCCAAATGAGGTTGATTGTCAAAATTTGTCAAGCTACTTTTAACCGTCATCAATGCATTGAGTGTGCGTTCTGACATTGATGCTCTGTCTCCTGAGGCAGAGAAGCCACGTTCAATGTCAGCACCAGAAAGTGACAAAGCAGCCTTCACTATAGCTTTGACACAACTGTGTACTTAGGATCCACACCACTAATGTCTCACAGTCTGAAGACCCAGTAAACAGCTTCATTCTATGGAGTAATTTCCACTCATCCAGTAGTACTCGTATGTCTGTCGGGACATCCCATGGAATTGCTCTTACAACTTCTAATACTTGTCTCACCACTGAGTCTCTCAAGAGGACCAAGACAGGATAAACTTTAAAGGAGAGAAGAAGTGAAGGACTTCTCCTCTTTGTAGATCCTACCCAAAATTGTTCTTATCAACAATTCAAGTTGAGAATGAAGGTTATGTATTAGGTTTTTTTTTTCTGAAGCAATTCGGTCACACGTTTAAATATACTTGCACTTAATACAACAAATACCACCTCAGCCTTCATAGTTTCTCTTTTAAGTAAATGAACAATTTTCGTGTTTGGCTTCTTTATTGGAATGTAGTGAAGGAAATACTTTCGCACTGCAATCAACAGTTCAAACAACCTTTCAGCGTCTGACTTTAGGCTTATCCACCTGTTTGAGCAATGCTTGGTGAAATAGTGAGTGGGAAGTTTCAAGTCTCCTTGAATTTGCTTTTTTTTTCAAACGCTTAGGCCACTGATTAAAAGATCTGTGAATTGAAAAAACTAGTTCAGACACATCTTCCCCAAGCTCTTTTAGACCTTTAAGAAAAACGTTATGTATAGTGGGAATGTTACATGTCCCAATATGTTAATAACTTCTTTTTATGTAGAAAGTAATGAGTCATTAATCTTTTTAAAAACTGACTTGTTGACATGAGATCATCTGAGCAGTTGAGATTGTGGATAACTCACTCAGAACTTGCAAAATCTTGTCACATTAAATATCTGCCGTTCCAGATCCTATATAAAATGTCTTTAAGTGTTTGCAAACGATTTTACCTTGTCAATCTGACCAATATCTCACACCCGTTAGTAATTCACTTTTTCACACCAAGTTCCGTAATTTTCAAGAGCCCCGAGTGCGGTAAAAAAAATTTCAAGGACTTTTTAAAGACAGTGGGAATTATGCCACAGGTCATCATCATTGAGGCAAATAAAAATATCAAAAGAAATAGCTGGCAACATTTTAAAAATCGAATTTTTTTTTTCACAAAGAAAAAATACACAAGTTAATTGACATTTTTAAAAGAAAAAACTAAATATTGTTCTTGTCCAAGTAGAATTTAAACACTTGAAAAAGTGACAATAAGTGTTATAAGCCTTGAAAGTATCATTTAGAAGAATAAATGTGTTTCATTTCAGGCAATGAAAGAAATGGAAAGCCTACTGCACCCTCTGTTCGCGACACTTGGGGCAAACCCTTTCGAGAGCAAATGACTTAAAAAAGACGCCGAAGGTCCATTCGTCAAAAATGGAGGGGCCCACAAAAGGCACGCAGGCCGTAGCCATGTCCTTGTACGGAAAAGGAAGGAACTGATCAGAATTCGCCACCATTCTACGAATGTATCTCATATCCTTGAAGGGGACACAGTACCTTTTGAACATTTTTGTGTTTTCATATTCACGACAAATTGTTCTAGTGTACATAATTCCAATACACATTACAGAGAATTTTTTTTTTTCATTCACAAAAATTAAAAAATTACATTTTTATAAAAATATCTCCAAATTCTTACTCCATTTGCAAATTTTAATTGTTTTCAAGTATTTTTGTATTTACCTCCCACAAAGTATTACCCACAATTTAGTGGGGAACACTTACAATGTAATACAGTCATTTATACTTTTAGAAATATTTTTGTAACAAACACTGAAAAACCAGTCCTATTGGATTTCAGCAATTTTTTAAAGACTAACTATCTTTCCAAATCTTTATTCCATGCACAAAATTATCAAATATAACATAAAGAACACAAAATTTTAAAATTCTACATCAATTGCAGGAAATGCCTCAGCATTTTAAATACACTGTAGTCGTGAGAAATAAAAAGCCGACAAGCATTTGGAATGTTTTCGGTCCTCGCATTCGACATAAAAACACGAACACCTCGCTCGGTAACATAGCTATGGGTATAAAATTGTGTTTAAGGTTGTATCTTATTATATAAAATGCTAGATTATTCTGTGTTTCTCCGGCTATTTAAGTTTCGATTGGTTGCGCGAAAGAATCGATATACGAAACCCCCAAAACAACGTAGAGTACGAAACGATTGCTGCATGCAGCTCGTTGTTTTACCAGTGTCGATCGAAAACTAAGTTTTCCAATAACATTGTTTTACCAGTATTGCTCAAAAAATCAGCACCACGTGAAAGCAAGGCAAGTTGACAGTGTAGGAAAAAGGTTTATACACAGCCAGTGATTGTCCGGTTTTAAAAAATTTGCAAATGAAGTTTGACCCAAATAAATAAATTTACATGATGAGCCATTTATCTCTGTAATTAAAAGATAAGAAAAAAAATTTCAACTTTAGGGTACTGTGTCTCTTTATGACCTGGAGTTGATTTGAAAGTGTTATAATAAATAGTTAATGGTAAAAATAGTGTTTTTGAAAGATTTAGATGGGAAGTAGACAAGCAAAACATAAAACATGCCAAATCCAAGAACCCCAGTTTTTTTATGACGAAAAACACCAACTTTTGGCAGTCTGCATCTGCGATGGATTGATTTCCAGCAACGTGCTTTCCGTAATGATTCCATTCAAAAAATTTCAATGTCCTGTGTTAGCACTACTCTGAAACATCTCTCGAAGCACTTCTGCAGCCACAAGTTCCAACAGAAGACTGTGTTTAGAGGGAGCTGGTGCACGTTTAATCTGTCGTGCAATATCTTCACTTTGGCATGGTGTGGAAAGTAGATGCCAGCTCGGGTGCTTCCGCGTCATCCGACCGTCCCTGGATCTTTCCCTTTGGGATCGATCCCGGACAGCCGCTCTGGCACGACGTCGATTAAAATACCTACCTTATGATAACACAAAAATTACCCTTGCCAATATTTCACAAACATTTTATTTTTTTTTAAAGTAAAAGTGAAAGGAGCAATAATTGGGATTTATGATTACAGTAATTTAATTGATGCCGAAATATTTTGCCACAAAATGGTGCAAAAAAAGCAATTAAATGTTTTAGTGGAAAATGCCCCTTTTCTTGAAAAGTTTGCAGCATAGCAAAGTCATAATTTCATTAAATAATGTTCATTGAAGCTGTAAAATATTTTGTAACAGATAGAATAGCTAAAAACACAATTTTTTAATGAAAATAGAATTTTGTATACAAATAAACACCTTCAGACAACACAAATAAGATATACATAAAAAATTACATTAAAAAGCCAGACTATAAGCTATCTACAAGTATCAAAGCATGAGTTATCAAATTTTCTTGCCTCGGTCGGTGAACGTCACAGATCCATCGGATCATTGAGCTGGAAGAAAATACATTTAAATTAAGAGACTTTTTGCATTTAAATCTTGTTAGAATCATATGTAATTTTTTATTTATAAAATTTATTTTTCATCAGTATGTAATTAAATTAGCATGCATAGTAACCGATAAAATATATTAAAATTCACGGAAGGGTTCGACAAGAAGGAAGTTGATCTCGGGTTCGGTTGATTTTTTCAATGGGGGACAAGGTTGAGAAGAGAAGGCTGACGCATGCAATAACACGCGAATGCTTCCCTCCCAACACATTATCACTGCAGCCACTTTTGAGGCATGAAAGAATCATGATTAAAAAAAAAAAATAATTATAACTGGATTTATTTGATTTAAATCAGATTTTATGATTTTTATTCATGCGTTGTCTCTACATGTTTACACTTATTGGACAAGAGACATGTAAACCGCAGTATATAGATCCTAGATCAGGGTTCCCACTCTCTTTCAGAAATAAAATCTCTAACTTTTCCAGCCAAATTTTACAAAATTCCAGGTCATACTTAAGCTATTCAAGACCTCTTTCCAAGACCAAGATGTTTGTTATCTTTTGAATAAATTCGAGATGTTAAAGTGAAAAACCAAGAAATAATTTGACATCCAATAGCCAATAATAAAAACCAATTTAAGAATTATACACTGTAAAAACTAATCCACAAAACACCAGTAATTTTGCATTAAAATAACTTATTCAAATAATCCAACCTATTTGACTTAAATCAATTTATGATTGAATGTATAGCATAAACATGAAATTCTTCAATTGAAGCTAGTGGTTTTTCAAAAAAACTCTTTACCTGTTAAATATTAGCAGTTTCTTTTGAAATCGGTTGAAAAATTCAATTAATAAAATAAAGTGATACAAATCTTATTGCCTACTTTTCTCCAAAGTGTCTGAGAAGCCATGATCAATAATTTTCCAGGTTTTAGACAAAAATTCGTAATTTTCCGACTTTTTGGACAAAATTAAATTCCCTGCAAATTCTACGTTATCCCTGACGCGTGGGAATCCTGTAGATAGTATTCATGTACTATGTCAAACATTAATCGATATAAAGATTTAAGACATTAAATTTTTGGAAGAATGAAACAATAAAAGTCAGCATTGGGTCTTGTCCCTTTCTTTCATTTCAATTGCATCATACAAAATCCATTATTCTTCAAATTCTAGTTATTCTCCCTTATTTCAGTCAAACAGACGCAAAATAAATTGGCCAAAATACGAAATAGACATTAAAAAACTCAACAAAAAATTTGAATTACTTAAAAAAGTGAAAACTTTTATTTTGTCTTAATTTGAATTTCCCAATGCTGCAGGAAAAAGCGGGAAGCATTTCTGGAATAGCATTCACCATTGTCGACAAACAGAACTATTTGTATTGAAATATATTTTTTAAATAGCAAAATCCACAAGAAAGTGAAAACAAATAATTTCATCGATGAATCCTTTGATCTTCATGAGAAATATTAATTTTTTATTTCTACAAAATTCCAAAGCATGTTTTTGTTTATTGCTTAGTTTATTACAGTACACACTCTGGCGTGTTTGTTAACAGTTAATGTATTCTTCAGATCACTGTCCAGTGCAGTTATTTTAAGAAAATGGAGCAGCAATAGAAAGTTTTTTTTGCAGTATATGTTGTCAATTTAAAGCAACTTCAATCCATTTTGGAGCCTATTTAAATAAAACGCGTGATAAAAATAAATGCAATACAACAAAAACTAAATATTTTGCACATTAAAATATAAATTTAACCACTATTGTGAAATCACATCATTTAAGTGATAACTACTTTGAATCAGACAATTTCTCATTCTAGAAAGTATTCCTTTATGAAAACTATTCATATAAAGCAGGGGGTGGCTAACCTGTGGTGCATTGGATGATTACAAGTGGCAGGCATTGCATCCTTTCGCTTATCTATTCCTTTGAAGTAGAACCGAATCCATCCTCATATTTTCAAGACCACAGTGCTGTCAGTTCAATTCATGCAGCCTTCTCAATCCTCAGTGCGTCACACTTTTTTGACAGTTTGCAATTGATATTATGTGTGATACTAACGTATTTGTGATCTTCTATTTTATCATTTAGACTTTTACAGTTATGCACTTTACTAAGTTTTTTTTTTTTACATTCCTGTTATCCATCACTAGGCAAAAGAAAACAAGCAATTGAATTGAATGAACAGTGGGAAAATGAGTTGTTATTCATAGCAAGTCCACCAGGAAAACCTTTTTTCACTTAATGGAAGGCATGATCTTAATTGCCCCTATAAAAACACAGCAGAAAGAAAAATGAAGTTCGTTCTTGGGTCTGAGTTACAAAAAGAATATGTGACTAAAAAAAAAAGGGAAGAAATCAGAAGACCAAATATTTTTGCTAAAGTAAGTTGTGAAAGTAAGGCAATGGCAGAAATGTCCTGTGAAATTGCTTTAGCATTGACGAAAAAAAAATAAACCTTTTTCTGACGGAGAAGAAAATGTTAAGCCTAGTCTCCAAATATTTGCACGCCATCTTGGTAATAAAGGTATTGAAAGGAAAGCAGCTGAAATTGCTATATTGAGGCAGACAGTTAGGAGATGTATCGAGGAACTCTTTCTGGATGTATCTCAGCAGCCGAAAGACCGTGTTCATTCTTTCTCTATATTTGGACGAATACACGGACATAGCCCAGTTCAGCAGTTTCATAAGAGGAATTGATGATAACTTCAGGGCTCCTAACAGGTTTAAAGGTCTAAAAAGGTGACAAAAGGGACTAATTTAACCAAAAAGGTGACTAATCAAGCAGAAAAAGGTGACAAAAAGTGACTAATCGAGTAACCAAAAAAAAAGTGACAAATAACAATAATGCTAACTATATTCAAGTATAAAGATAGAAAATAAAAAGATCCTCCCCTAGCCTTTCTTTTTTTTTCTTTGGAAGGATATTTTCATTTTCTTCATTTAAAAAGTACATCATTTTAAATATATTAACATAAAAATAAAAAATTGTAATGATGATTTTTTTAATTTGTTCATTTTTGACACTGCTTCAAGAATTTCTTCCTTTTCTTTGAAAGATTATGTCTAATTTTTTTGTTGTTGAAAAAGTCTGAAATTATTTTTGTCTTTTTCTTCTCAATAGAAGAATGTGCATTTTTTAAAGTCTGTCTTTGCTGACCAGCATCATCTGAGACTTTTGCCGCTCCTTCAATCATTGCCTGAGCAAGTGCTGCTTCCTTAAAAACTTTATTTTTCATCGCCTTCTTGAGCCTATCATTGGCTTCCTTTAATAATTTTGAAGCACTGTCCAATATCACATTCTCTTCCTTACGCAAGCATTTTAAGTTTTCATTCGTCTTCTTCTATCACTTTTCTGTTCTTTGCCAGCTGCTTTAAATTTTTTTTTTCTCTGCTCCCAGTCTATCTTTTTTTTTCTCCTGTCCTTCTCTAATTTTCCTTGTGCCTCATGTTTTATATCTTACTAGGAGGGTCCGTCCCCTGCTCGCTTGCGCTCGCCAACCCCTGGGGATTGCTACGCAATCCCATTACTTACGTTGGTTGCTTCGCAAACCAACATTACTTTCGCAAAGTGCATCTCCTGGACAGCAAAACTATCTGAATAATTCGTATAATCCTGATTTGACTTTCTGGTCCATGACGTCACAGCGAGGGCTTCGCCCTCTGCTCACAGACCCCCCAGGGATTGCCACGTAATCCCGTTTGGGTCGCGAAGCAAACCAATACTTTTGCAAGTGATTTCACTCTTTTTTACTTTAACACTTAATGCACCCTAAACTAATAGCCGCATCAGTAAAATACCTTCTGCATCGTGTTCCCTGTACAATTTTAAGTAATCTGTGTTAATCTCCTAACTTTACGTTCTGTACTTCGTACTTTCTCCGTAAACCTTCTGAGAACAAAGTGAAAAAAGCGAGCCCTTTTCCTCGCCAAATAAAAAAATAATTTTTATGGCAATTGTTGCTGCGATAAATATCTGACAAACCCGATAATCAAAAATACAACCCACAACTGCGTGCAGAACCTGCTATGCGAACTAAAAAATGCGAAATTTGTGTGACCAACTTTTGATTGCATTGAATTTATTTATGAACCAATTTTTAAAATAATTGTACCATAAGAAAGAGTGTAATGTAATGCATTCAGTGATGTTCTCAAATATAAAACTCAAATTTTCAACAACAAATTTTTATGACAAACAAATTTTCAACTTTGTATCATGTTTGGCTTCTTTATTGGAATGTAGTGAAGGAAATACTTTCGCTCTGCAATTCAATGTTTAAGCAACCTTTCAGCAGCTGGCTTTAGGCTTAGCCACCTGTTTGAGCAATGCTTGGTGAAATAGTGAGTGGGAAGTTTCAAGTCTCCTTGAATTTGCTTTTTTTTTCAAACGCTTAGGCCACTGATTAAAAGATCTGTGAATACCAAAAACTAGTTCAGACACATCTTCCCCTAACTCTTTTAGACCTTTAAGAAAAGCATTATGCATTGTGTGAATATTACATGTCTCAATGTTAATTAGTTCTTTTTTTTCAGGGAAGAAAGTAATGAGTCATTAATCTTTTTAAAAACTGACTTTCACTAAAAAAAAAACCTCAAGAATTTGTAATAATCAACTTCGATGATAACAGAGAATGATTTTCAATTCGTTCGCAACGCTCCTTCAATATTTAACCCTCTAGATACAGAGACGGCCGAAATTTTTGCAATCTCTGGTTACGGAGGGGTTAGGAATCTTTCAGGTCTCAAGCTCCTGAAGAAACGGCTGAAGTCCATTAAGATTTCCATGCCCTCATTTCTGTGCCACAAAGAGAGCAGAGCGTGAATAGCCTCTGTTCCGTAGACAGGAATGTCAGGGTTCTCAATGGGGAGCTTCGAGCACTTAGAATGTGTAAGAGGTTGATGATCTATCCCCTTAAAAACTTTGCCGAAGACACCTTCGAGTGTAAATTATCATTCATATTGAAGATTCCACCATCATTTCAGTGTTTACCCTGACGTATATATACCTTCTAGACATAATCAGACCCACAATAGAAACTGTGGTGTGTATAGATGACAAAGGTACTAAACGTATTACCTCTCCTCCTGGGTTAACGTTGAGTTAATATCAGCTTGATCCGTCCAGTCTCTTGGCCTCTCCATTCTCGTCTTATTCCTGAATCCGAAAATAAAACAGGTCTGCTGAGACCGATTTAAATTTAAAATCCTTTATCATGGAGTACACAATTCTTCTATTCTACACACTAGCCTCCAAAAGTTAAGCTTGTGAAGGTAAAATCAACAAACACAAAACTTTGATTAGCACCAAATTGCGCAGGTAGCAAGTGTGCCTTCCCTGAAAATATAAGAACTGATGGTACTTACTTCTTTTGAACACTGTTTCATCTTACTGCACAGCTTCAAACAATTCTCCAGAGTAATTTGGATGCTGTCTTTAGCCACTGAAATTTAGAATTACGAATCAACAAACCAGTTAGGTAGCTCATTGGCAGATTTGTTTAACACAGGATTATTACTTAATATGCAAACATGTCTAAATGGGAATCATCTATAAACCTAATTTTTTAACACAAATTCAAAATTTCATTCTTTTTTTTTTCACGAGTCATTTTGATTCAACGCGAGCGGAAAGAATGCAGATTTAATAAAAGGTCTGGAACTGTCCAAAAAATAGGGTACTGTCAACTGTAGTCACTATGTCCAATTTCAAGTAAAAAGGTTTTTGGTGGTGTAAAACTTACTCAGTCGATCGTTTGAGGCGCTGCAGTCGTAGAGGCATTCATTTTACATGTAGACGAGACAACCTTACGTTTAGGCGCAGTTTCGATAAGTGATATCGCAGATAAGCTGTTTTTTCAACCAGATTCAATATCAAGGAAAATTTGAAGACGTAAAACTTTCATTTGTGCAGCAATTTTGATAACGAGGTGAATCCCACCAGTTATTATTATTAGTAGATGTAATGTTGTTGTCGTGTGGACCCTATATGGCCCAATTGGGGGTGCCATTGCCCCGGAGGGTTGGACTTCTTCATGCATGACACATCCATTTTACAGGAAGGTCCCTTTCACACATCCATTCACTCACACATATCGTAATTTAGATCCCAATCAGAGGCCGATAACCCCCTGAGGTATTGATTTGATATGAGAACATGGGGGACTTTGTGACCACGACCTATTTAACGTGCCCCAGCCACCATCAGCAAACACGACGGTCTTTAGCCAGGTCCAAGCGCCGATCTCGCAACCATCAGAATTGCAGGCTCCACTGAGGACAGAACCCACAACCCTTCCGATGCTCTACTGACTGAGCTAGTAGATGTAATGAAGATTGTAAAACAATTGGAGTTTTGTTTTTAAACCTTTACTGAAGGTTTTTATTTTAGAGGGCAATTGTGGTTCCATGGGAAATTCGGGGTAGCTTAACCCATTCTTCAGTTATTATTCCATCCAGTAATTCGTTTGAAAAGGCAAGATTCCCACGTTTATTGGGGACTCTTATGAGTGCAACATCAGGAAACGTTTCCAACAACATTCTTGCTGGTTTCAAGAAATGCGGCATCGTCCTTCCGAATAAAAACACAGTCCTCCAGAGGATCCTTGGTGCGATCCCACACGACGACGACAGGCGATCGAGTGACACACTGCTGGCATATTTGGAACAATGGAGAAAAACTGACCGACAGTTTCATTTAAAAGAGCATCTGTTCCTGCAGGAAAAGCTATTGGTGCTCAAGATATACAGGAGGATGCCACCCTTCAACTTCAAGTAGATGCACTTCAAGCAAGAGGCGACAAGATGAAGATATCAGCAGCCAGGAGGAAGATAACATTTCTTTGCACGTCTCTCTGAGCCCTCACACCATCGAATGCGACGAGATCGCGAGTCGGCACGCTATTCGCTCGCAACCACGGAATTTCGAAATCGGCAACTTTGTGCAGAAAGACTTTTTGGGGAAAATCTCAAACAACTGTGATGATGGAGATTTGGAAGTTTATTTCCTGGGAAAACGTGTTAAAGAGAAATCTTTCAGTTTTCCTCAGGACGAGTGTTTCTGTCGACGATATTATGCTCAAACCCCCTAAAGAAAGGTGAAATGCTTTACAGTTTAACTAAGACTTCTCTAAATATTTTTGCAACTAAATATCTATGATTTTTAGTTTTTTGTTTAATTCACTCATTTTAAATTGTTTAATAGAGTTTTGAGTTTTATTTTACATAAATACTAGCCAATGCGTGGTAAGCCTGGCATTGACTGTGGTTTCCTCTGCAAACCACCACTGCGGGCGACGCTGTGATGTAAGGTATTAATCTGGAGTAAAATTTTCCGCAGATTTCAAATGTATTGAAATTTTCAATCTATGTTCAACAATTCCGATTTTATGAAAAAATAACTTAACAATCCCAGTCAAAATGTTATACATATATTTTTTGCTCCTCTTCTTAGCTTAAATAGAATAGGGCAGGAAATATAATGTTTTTATTTTATCGCAAAGGGCAGAAAATGCAATCTGTTCATTTTTGGAAAGCGAAAGTTCACGTGATGTCACAATCTCTTGCGAAAATATAAAAGAAAATCAAACATAAAAGGTATCTATCTAGTGTAAAATTTTCCGCAGATTTCAAATCCGTTAAAATTTTTAGTCTACCTATAACGATTGCTGAGATAGAAAAAAGGACTGAAGAACACCAGTGATAACTTTAGTAATATCTTTTGCTTCACTGGGATCTGTTTCGTAGGAAATCAAAATGAATGAATCTCGAAACAAACAAAGGTCATTCAAATGTGTTCACTCCCATTCTAGAAACGGAAGATGAAAAAATTGACATGGTTCCAAAGGCTGACGTCAAGGCAGGGCTCGAAATACCCGGGTGCACATGAAAATAAAATTGTGCACCTAATTTAAAAACTTAGATGCACCGTGTGCACCTGTATTAAAAAATATATTTCGAGGCCTGTGTCGAGGTGATGTGAGGGCGAAAAGTATAAATTTTGACGTTTCTTTCATAGCTTTGTTAGGTACACAAACTGGGTGGTGGGCAAAGTCACTTTGCCCACCTTGTTTTTATTTCTGCATAAAACGAGGGGTGTGATCAATTAAAATAACAATTACATAAATTATTTTTATAAACCAACTTTTAATCTACCGGTAGAATGAAAAATTTCAATTTTAATATCAGACAAAGTCACTCCAGTAGACAGTAATCATTTTGTCAAACATGACCCTAATGAAGAACATGCTGGGAAGTTTCAACGTGAACTGAAGTGGTCGACACTCTTACATATAATGGCCTAACCGAATTTGTTCGTAAAACAACGACACCAGAGGAGACTCGTGCTGATTTTGCTAAAAAAAAAAAATTAAAAACAAAAAAATCACAGAAATTCATTTAATAGAAGACGATGTCCATGACAGTTCTAGTGATATTCTAGTCGTATGCACCATTGATTGTCAGAAAGTGAAAATTAATAAAATCTTGTGTATAAAACAATTTTTTTGTTCATGAAGAATTTTTTTCACTTCAAATGCAAATTTTCTTCAATACATTTTATTTCATGTCTATTTTGTTCCATTTTATTTTAACTTGATTGATAGATCGGATCTTTCAACAGATATGCAAATCTGGTTCGATTTGCATATGAAATGCCCCTATACTTTGATTGGTCAGAGACCAATATATAAGCGAAGTTGATGTATATCCACATGCCAAGTACTGGTCATCTGCATTTTTTTTAAATGCTGTTTTTAATGCAAAGTATACATGTCTATTAATATTAATAAAGTCTCACCTTGCTGTGTCTAATTTTAAACTGTGCTATATCATGTATTCTGTACTTTGTACCGTATTTTGCTAAATTATTAGCCCGTTTATTTAACAGTAACCAATTCAGATCCAGCACGCCTCTCCATAATATAGCCTGATAGAACGATTGTTGAAAAATATATTCATGCTTATATTTTCAGATAATTTATTAAACGCATGCAAAAAAGAAATAAATTAAAGTACACTTAGTCTGAAAAACAGTCGAAGATAGTTGGTCCAATTGGATTTTAAACGACAGTAACTCATCTTTCACACCTTTCTGTTCCGATATTTTGGATTTGATGAAGCCTTTACGAATTCTCTCCTGAAAGACACAATACATAAAAGGTCATTAGAATTGGTTTGGTAAAAAGTAGTTGAAGTATGCATGTTTCAATTTCATGTGATTTTTGTGGCATACACATTTACTTTTCTAAATTTAACCAATAACTAGATACAGTAGAACTCCAATCATCCGAAACGCTTTCAAAAAAAAAATTAAGACGGAAGCGTACTGCGATTTGCGATCGATTTGCAAAATAATGATTCTGGGTTTCAAATTCTAAATGATGAATTTATTGAAAGTGTGAGAAGAAAGTGTCGAGGAAGAAGATAACCTTAATATCGAAGTTGAAGCAGACACGGGACCATCTGCTAGTGAAGCATTTGCCGGCCCTTAAACTGCGTTGAAGTGGATGGAGCGACAGCCCGAGTGTGACCACATGCAACTTCTCATTATCAAGCAGATGCGCAACTTGGTTGCCCGAAAACAGATGAAGACAGTCAAACAGCTTACTTTGACCGAGATGTTCAGCAAGCAATGACTTTTATTTACAGTACGGTACGTACATATTGTACTAATGTACAGCACTTGTAAGTACGCTTAACATGTAAAAGTGTTGCCTTTTCATTTAATTAATTAAAAGCTCTTTTTCTATAAAAAAAGTTTTTTCTCCCATTTTCAACATACATACATACTTGCAGAAATTAATTAAAGTACATACTAGACCCTTTTTTCGGAAAAAAAATCCAATTATCGAATTTTTGATTATCTGAATGGGGTTCAGTCCCAATTGATTCGGATAATTGGAGTTCTACTGTACATGTTACCGCTAAAGTACGGAAATCGGGTAATCTACATATTACTTAGGTCAAGTGCATATTAACTGGGTGAATCCCTTAGAGTGCTGAAAATTGTTCCATTTCTCATATTACCTAGGTATAATCTGCAGATCACCTCAGAGGTATTCCGTGAGGAAGAAGTGAAAATAAGACCTTTGCTTTCATTTTACTCACCAATTCAGTGCGTGCTGGCATTCTTGGAGCTAAATGTACCTGGTATAAAAACAAACCACAAAACAAATTGATGTGCTAACAGGCACCAACCAATTTGAAAATGGAATTAGTGATACTAAGCACTTGCAGCCGTAAAAAATCACTAGAAAGTGAAACCAGTCGATGACACAAGCTCTAGAAAGCGGAAGGGAATAAAATTATAGAAACAAACTTTTGTAGATGACTTCCCACTTTAACGGAACAAATTGGATAATCCGCAGATTACCTGGGAAATGAGCACTCTAACGGCAACATATTCTTTACTTGCAGATTTGTAATCAAAATGTCAAAAACATGAGAATTTCATAAGGAAATCTATAGTTCACAATAATGTTTATGAGTAGACCTAGAACATTGGTGGTGGTAGTCCCACTAATAGTCTACCACCATTTTCCTTAGGTTCAATAATCTTATGATTTAGAATTTTGTAAGGCATTTTGACAATAAGGTTCCATATTTATCATATTATTATTAAAATCTCCTGTCCAATTTTTTTTGGTTTATGAGGTATAAATGCAATGGTTACAAATATGTTTTCCAAACTTGTATTAAAAGCTCCTAAATCGACATCAGTTACATCTGTGTGGAATTTACTCTGAACACGTCCAGTTTTTTTTTTTTGCGTTGTTTCCTCCATTAGGTCCAGGTTTAACTCCTTGTTTTTTTATTAATAAGCAACAAGGGTAATAAATAATTACAATGCTACACAAGTTACTTTAAAATTTTTGACGTCTTGGTCAAAATTTTGAAATTCTAATTATTTTCATAAATTTTTACTATGGTTAGACTCATCAAATATAAAGATCATCCAACTAGAATTGGCAATTGAGATTTATTTAAAGTTTTGACTCGATTTTTCCATTAAATGAAAAATCATTGTTAAAGCAATGTGAAGCATAAATACCTTTACAGAAAAGTTTTAAATATGTAAAGATAACCTGCCTGCAATATTTGCTGTTGCAATTGTTGTATCTCTTCGTCCAGCTTTGCTTCGTCTTCTTTCGTGCAAGGATGGGTGACGTGTACTTCATCTTCAGGCAGAGTCACATGTTTGGGTATTATGAAGACATTGCAATCAATATATAACTGAAGAAGAAAGTTAACATTTAATTGGCACTAACAGAAAAGTGCAATGTCATATCCCACTTTTTTTCCTAACTAAAAATAAGCACTTTCTAGGACAATATAAGGACTTAAATTGAAGAAACCGTATTATACAATGCAATGCAATACCGGACTTTCGACCCAGTGGGGATGCTCTCACAGATTAGTAAATCTTATAAGAACAGTAGTATGTAAAAAAATTAATATTCAAGTCTAATTTCTAAAAATCTATCTTTTCTATTTTCAAAATAAGCTGTCTTATTTTTACAAAATTCAGCAGTTAATACATGGGCATTTACGTATGCATGTATTAGTAATATGTGTAAGTATATAAACAAATTATAGAATGGAGACCGCAAGAAAAAAACTTTGTATGTTTTTCTTTTATCTATTCGCAGTGCATTTGCTTTTATGAAAAGGGAAAGAAAGAGTTAAGTTTGATGAGGACCAGACTTGGTGTTGCCGGTTTCCCAGCTGCTGTTGCAAGTTTGATTTAATTTTCTTTTCATATTGTTTTGCTTTTTAATGGTCTTTAGAGGAGTGTATGAGCAATTTTTTAGCATATTGCAGCTCCAACACTTTAATTTTAAAAAATTTCCTACATTTTTTTTTTTGAAATTATACTGCTTACTTTGTTATGTTTGCAGCTTCAGCCCGCTTATGAAGTGGAAATTACTCACCCCAGTAATTATTTTATAATACACTTTCATAAATTCATAATGAAAATAAGAAATAAATTAATTTATTGGCACATCGGAGGTTTCAATCAAAGATTACTGGCAAACTATTCATTTACTATAAGGATTGAAAAGGATTGCAAGTTGCATTTCTGCAAGATGCAAATTTGACTGGATCGGAGACCAAACGAGTTTCGAAGAAAACATTTTCCTGTAAACCAATACAAATCATAAGAATTATGCAAAAACTATGATAAGTTTTTGAAGGTTAAAAAATAAAATGAAATTTTGTGAATAGATATTGAATTAGTTGCTACTGTCCCAGCCTATAACTTCGCCTAAGCCGGTCCCAAGCCCGGTTGAAAAAGAAGGAGGGTGCCTAAATTGTCCTTGGCATAATCTGCCGAGATCCAGATAATCTGTGTGCAGTCTTGTCTTTTCAAAGACCCCACGGATATGATGGAGAAGGCAGATAAAGGCAACCTAAGTCCAAGGTGTGGATACCGTGCCGATGAGAATGTGAAAGTCACATGGCAACCAGGGTTAAAGGTTGTCGCAAACGGTTCACCTCGTGAAGTGGCGACCCACATTGTAATAAGCCTTACGCCTGCATAGAGGGTCCATACAGGCGGTGACCTTTACTTACCCTCAGTACTTACATGCTTGATGGATAATAAAGAAAAAAAATATGGCGGGTCAAACCGCCCCCAAAACCGTCAAAACTTGACCAAAGTGACTACATCCCTCTGGGAT
The DNA here is from genome assembly GCA_947359465.1 of Metellina segmentata. Lineage (NCBI taxonomy): Eukaryota > Metazoa > Arthropoda > Arachnida > Araneae > Tetragnathidae > Metellina > Metellina segmentata. Next base: position 115,899,308 of record OX375882.1, on the reverse strand, counting down.
CTACCACTAAGGTGCGTAGCAAAACTGTGACTGGCACTCAACCACTGGTCGATTGTGGCCCTTCAGGGCCTGCGACCAGTAGAAAACTATTTGACGTATGTGGTACCTCAAGACCTGCGTCGACCAATCCCCCATCCGGAAGACAAGAAGTGGTCGAGTCCTCTATGCTTGACCTCGTGCCTGGATGGGAAACAATGTCTCGTGCACAAAAATACAAGCACAGGAGACGACTTAATAAGATTCGTCGTACTGAATCTGGAAAGCCCCAACAGCAGCAGAAGGAGACCCCAGCAGGTAAAAGAGGTAGGCCGGATGATGGTACCCCTTCCCCTAGTACCTCGGTACAGACGAAGCGACCAAGGACATCTGCTCCATGGTCGTACTGTCAAGTAGCCGCAGGTATGAGAATGGCCATCGTTCAGGAGGCCTTCCCAGAAGCAAGGTTGTCTCCTGCGGATGGAATGGATATTCAGAGAGACATTGATAGAACCATTGACTCAATGGATCTCAATCTAATGGCCCCTCAGTTTGTAACCGCTGGTGTACTGAACGGTGCCCTCATGCTTCACTGTACCAATGAGTACTCAGTGAAATGGCTACAGGATAACTATGATATAGGGAGGGTCGGTGGCTTTAAAATCAGGGTGCTGAAAGCGGCTGACCTTCCCAAACCAGTGAAAATAGCCTCCAAAACTCGTGACGTCTTCACAACAGAGGGTGAGGTTCTGCTTCGACGGCTTGCCCGATCGAACCCAGGCCTCAACACTGATGAGTGGAAAATCCGTGAGAGGGTCATTGTAGGGGATCGTGCCTACACTAGGTGGATAATCGAAATGGACGAAAGATCAGCCCAGCTCTTACGAGAGTGGAATTTCGAGATATTCACAGGAGCGTTCGGGAAAGGACTCTGCAAGATCTTGTCCGATCCAAATGCTACTCGCAAACTCCCCCCTCCTGTCGCCGTGGATAAACCACTTGCAGACTCTAGTGATGTGGCTCAGCCTGCACTGGATGAAGCTGTAGCGGGACTATCTGCAGAATCTGATGAGGTGGCTTCAAAGCCTGCATCGGACGAAGCTGTGATGGAACCGCTGGCGCAGAAGGTGGGTGGTGAACCTGAAGCATTTTTTGTGAGCTCAGTAGCCATGGAGGTCATGGAACCAGTTTCTGGGGAATTGACTCCAACAATAGGTATAGGAACAGGGCCTCAAAAGCCACAGTCTCCTTCCAGTTCAGTTAGTGACTCCACTGGGTCACTATTCAAACAAATTGATGATCTTGTGCTATCTGACTCAGGATCAGACAAAACAGCTGTGTCTTTCTCTCCAACAAGAGATCTTTCTCTTTGGGTAAGCTGGTCACTGTATATCAGGCTGAGGTTCTGGCAATCTCTGCTTGTACTTACAACTGCCTCAATAGAGGTGTAGTTAAGAGGGTTATTAAAATCTTCTCTGACAGCCAGGCAGCCCTAAAGGCTTTGTAAAGTCACTGCTTTTCCTCAAAAGCAGTGTGGGAATGTCACAATGTGCTTGAGGACCTGGCTGAGAGAAACAAGGTCTCTCTTGTTTGGGTCCCTGGTCACTGTGGCATTGAAGGTAATGAAACGGCAGACCTATTAGCAAAACATGGGTCTGAAACACCATTTATTGGACCAGAGCCTGTTTTGGGTCTGCCTCACAATGTGGTTAGAGGGACTATAAGGGATTTGCTCCTTGCCGAGTCCTACCAAACATGGCTTCAGTCTAATAATCAAAGACAAGCCAAAGAGCTCAATCAGCAGTCTCCATGGGATAGATCAAGAGAGCTGCTGAATTTCAGTAGGAAAGAAATCAGGATAGCTATTGGCCTCGTAACTGGCCACTGTACCCTGAATAGACACCTCAACATTATGGGTGTTTTAGATGACCCACTATGTAGAGGTTGTCGGATGGTAGAGGAGAGTTCTGTACACATTGTATGTGAATGGGACCATTACTCTGCACAACGATTTGAATATCTGGGATACCACTGTATCGAACCCTGGGAACTGTCAAACATTCCAATCAGGTACATGCTGAAATTTATTTCGGCCATCGGTCTTTAGTGGATCAGTAGGGGTCTCAGTACAATAGACTATTAGTCGCAGTGCTGGCACTCTTCGGAGTCACCCCTTTACAAGTCATAAGTCAAGTCCCAGCCTATGCCATTCGGTGTATCGCAATTTTGAACCCCGATCAGATGACGAGACAACGTCTGAGCTGGTACCCCACTTTCCAAACTTCCACAACCACCAACGTGAGGACACGACAGATTTAATATGCACCAGCCCCCTCTACACCATATGTTTACAAACATCAATGCCCTGACCCGTATTCGAACCAGGAACCTTCCGATCTGGAGGCTAACACCTTACCCACTATACCGGTTGGTCAACTTATTGAATAGATATATAGAGCGTTTTTGGTCAGCAGCCAAATACGACAAGAGTCCAAAATTTCCAGTTTTCAAACGACTTTTCCCGATTTATAAAATTCCTTGACTATTCCCGGTTTGCCAGCACTCTGGTTTACAATCTTTTCTTTCCATGTTTTTTTTTCAATTGATTGGACAACAATTTTTTCGGAACTGATAACCGCTTCAAATTTTCAAAGCAGAGAATCACCTCTGAAATTCTTCCAAAATTTTTCTTTATTTGACTTTACTGGGATAGTTTTTACAAAAAAATTAGAAGCATTAAAAAAAGCTAAATTAAAAAAAAAAAAAAAAAAAAAAAAATGCAACACATTGGGTTCCTACTTAGCTAGCAGTATTAATTAAAATAAATTATATTTATATTGTTCTTGATTCACCTACAAACTTAAAAATACACTTCCCCATAATTACAATACATTTTTAAAACATCGCACCTGCGTGTAACTGATTAAAACAAAACTAATTAACATATGATGATTGTATTCTAGTTCCTCTAGCAGGGCAACTATTTTGTGCCTTGCCAGAACCACTCGCAAGTCGAAAAAAGACGCGATTTTCATCGGTTTTCAAGTGTATTACATGTTTATCAAGATACGTGCTCATCAAGAGTCGATTGGCGATTTGTATATCGCGTATCAACGGTTGCCATTCAAGCAGGCCAGTTCAATAATCATCGCCAATGCCGTACTTGTAACCAGTTTATCGACGATCGGCCGTTAAAAAAATATTGCCATTTCAAAAATTAATTTTATTTTCAAAGAAAAATAAGCACTTTCTAAGGACTATTGAGGAAAAATAAGCACTTCTAAGGGCTCTTAGAAATGGAAGATCAAAATATGCACTTTCTGAGACCCTGTATTAACTTGCATAAAAACTACCGATCCAAATGGAAGACTAAATAATTGCAAGGAACAGGATCTAATTTATGAAAGCAACCATAACACCTCTTACCATTTCCAAAAAAAAAAAATACAGTACAGTGAAACTTCGATTAACCGTCAGAGTCGGGACAGTTAATCGAATAGACGATAACGGAGAACGACTTTAAACAACTCACCCCCATCCATTGTATATGAACAAATGATAAAACATGCACATTTACAAACTGGAAATACACTGTACATAAGGGTTTTTACTTTACAGAAGTAAACAATATACAATTTTCATTAAGTACAGTATAGTACACATGTACGTGAATACACTCATTACATAGAAATTCAAATTTTAAAATCGTCATTTTCTTTCGTTTCTTCGAGGCTTGTTTTCTGAATGTTAACGTTCCGTACTTTACGTGAAAGTATGTGCCATTCGTTTGCCTTTTGCCCCTCAATGCATTTTGATAACATTGTTTCTGCTTCTGTATGGCTCAACGGCAGTTTTTCGATTCAAAATATAACACTCGTCTTCGATGTCAGCACTGGAAACGTTCTGCGTCCAATTTGTCATCCCAACCACTCTGCCAGCGTTACGTCTTCAGAATTCGGTACATTGTTACACAGTTGTACAATTTCACCGACACTAACATTCTCAGTTTCTTTAGGTTTGCAATCATTATCTTCAGATCAGTTTATTCCACCCATTTTAAGACAGGACTGACAGTTAATCAAAGTTTCGCTGTAATCCCTCGCCATACGTCAGGGGCGGCTACAGCGTGACTCTCTTGGGCAAGTGGTGTGCCACTTGTGCAAATAAAATGTATGTATGAAATATAGCAAACTAAAACATCACGAAAAGCACCAAGTGTCTTTCGTTGGCTATTCTCAATAAGGAGAAAATGAGAGACAAAACTTTCAAAATCAAAGTTGTCTTTCTCTTTTACACTCATATCAAAGCAAAAGGTATTACGAAACAATTGCCTCTGTTTGCGAGCTATGTTACGTGCGACTTACGCCACAAAACCATCTCTCAGTCGGAAAAGCGATGGTGTGATATTTTTTCAGATTTCTTATGCTGAATCTTTTGCTTTGAGTCAAAACTCAGCTAAGAAGGCAACATAGTTTTGTGTATCAGTTTTGAGTCAGACTGGTAAGAAGATCTGTAGATGATCTTAAAAAAATAAATAAAAATCGAATTCATTTTCAGTTTCTCAAAGTTAAATAAATGTCTGTCTCTTTCAAATACTCCTTCCTGAAATGTAGCTTCCAAAGGAAGTGTAGCTGTAACCTCTGATACATATTATACCTATATCATTATTTTTCACTTGTTTCCTGATGAATTTTCTGCTTTGCAAAAGCAGACATGCTCTGACTAGTCTGATGTAGAGAACTACTTTTACCCAAACCAAAAGTGTTTTGATTGAGCAGGAATAAATGTTTCCACTGTAATTTCAGATTGTTAAGGAGAATAATTGCCTCTCTGATAAAGAGTTTGCACACATGAAGATTAAGTCAGAGATGAAGATATATTCCAATGAATGTGGTAAAACACTATGAAAGGCTTCAAATATGACAAAAGACATTTCAAACGGATAATAGGCGGAATATATGTGGAAGCAGTGCAATAGAGATAGTATGTATAGCCAAAGTATGCTGAGAGCCTTTATCAATGCTACTCTAGTTTATTTGCTGCCTAAAGACAAGAAATGTTAAGTAAATTACATCTCATTTGAATGTATTCAAATGAATTCTTTGATGGTAGGTAGGTATTTAATTAACATCGCGCAGCTATCGGCGACAGTCCGGGATCGACCCCCAAAGGGAAAGATCGGGGGACCAAACCACGTCGTTTCGAACCACTGTCAGATGACGAGGCAACACCTGAGCTAGCATCTCACTCTCCATTTTTACATACGGCGACACAAATTTCTGAAGTGTATCCCTTGCACTATCAATGGGATTTCAACACATTTAGAATCATGTCACAGGCTTTAATTCCACTTTTGGAAGAAAATTCTCAATAGAAGAGTCATTTACTGAGAGGTTCTGTTGTTTTAGCACATTTTTAATCCTAGACAGTTATTTTGCAGTTTTGTATTCGTAATTTTCAATAAAAATGAAATCACCTCCAATCTGTCTATGGCTTTGTCCAATTGTTTGGTTAACTTTTGGAAGAGGGCATTGGTGCAGGTGTTGAGTGTCTCCGCTGTGGTCACATTGCTATACTGAAACAGAAAAATCCCAAATTAGAATGGAAAAATTAAAACAGTCGTCGGATATCATCCTTTCGCAAACAACAGGTTCTCCGGTGCAGTGAGTCACAGTGCCATCGACTCGGTTGTGCGTCACCGGCAGTGCCACTAAAGGAGTTTTGTTACGTCCTTTTTAAAACAGTAGTAATTAAATTTAATGATTGTGAAAGGTTCGAAAATAAAGGAACATAACTAAGACAATTTTGGATTGTATAGTGGTAATTAAATTTTGAACAGAAAAGACTCACTGAACCATGTACACGAATTATCGATTAGGAGACGTCGATATCTTAATTATGAAAGATTTACTGAAAAGAATAAAAACATAATGTGAAAAATTGAGATAAAAAATCTCCAAAAGGGTTCGTGCAATAACGCAAAAGATAGCCAGGTAATTTAATAACAAATAATGTTTATTGAACAAAAACAGGAATGCCATGAATTAATTAGAATAAAAAGACTTATAGATCTAGAAAACTAAAAAGTAAGGGGAAAAGGGCAAAAGACGCCAAGGGACATAAGGGTTATAATTTAACGCGGAGGGCTAGGGAATACGCAGAATTTTGAAGAGGGTGGTATGAGAACATTACGTTCAAATGGATTACACCACCCTGTCTCTGCAGAGGAAAAAGAAAAAATACTTAACTATCTGGATCCATGATTTAAAGTGGCATGAAGGCCACGCGAGAGAAACGTGCTTCTAGCACATGTTGGCGGTCAGGGGAAAAGGTCGAAGAGAGGAAGAATCATTTTTGCGCGGGCTTTCATCATCTGTTGCGTCTATCGATAGAATTGAAACTTCAAGTGGCTCGGAAAATAGCGCGCTTATTCTGTGGCTTGGCAGTAGCGCACAGTGTGGCTAAAAAATTAGTGTTATGTTGTTTGAGGCATAACAGTTTAAAACTGAAACAAAAGCCTCCCATTGATACGAGTGGCTGAGAGGTACTTTGTACTCAATCAACCAGATTAAGTTTAGAATCAGATATTCTTCAGTAACTGTTATAACTGTTCGTAACAATCCTAGTTCATAAACAATGCGAGTCGACTCGAGATCACGTTGTAAAGTTCTTGAATGGCATTACCTAGCGAGTCAGCATCTCTGAAACTCAGCCTAGATCTGATGGCCTTGTGAAAAATTTTTGATACTTTCATTCCCTTTAAAAATAAGAGTTCAAGAGACCTTGACTTCAAAGCACTTAGTCTGAACATTATGTGTGACAATAAAATGAACACTAAGTTCGAAACATAAATTATTTAACATTTCGTAAATATGGATCCAGAACAAATTTTTCTGCGGAGCGTTGACTCGCAATGTTATGTAAAAATGAAAGTTAACTGTTTTTTTCGATTAAAAAACATTCGTACCAAAGTGCTTTTTCTCCTGAATTGTCAGCATCTTGAGTAGTCTTTTATTACAAGATAAGGTGAAGATATTTCTTTCAAATGGTGGCTTTATCAAGGTAGTCAATGTGGTAGCATTCTATTGGGGTGGCTTGCATACTTAGTTAAGTTACTACACTTAGATGCTTTGGTATGGATAAAAAAAGTAATGACAATAATAAAAAATATCATACAAATTATTTTGAAAAAAATTGCTTTCAACCAACTGCCTGTCATTTAATATCTACTATATCAACCATGATAATTAAAAGGTAGGTAGGCTGGTATTTTAATTAACGGCGTACTGGAGCAACACAGCGGGCCATCGACGACGGTCTGAGACTGACCACTGAAGGGAAAGAACCGCAGACACCACCACGTCATTTCGAACAAGTCGGGTGACGACGCAACACCCGAGCTGGCACCCCGCTCTCCAAGCCTCCATACCACGGCAACACGACAGATTTACTATGCACCAGCCCCCTTTGTACACAACACTCTCTGGCTGGATTCGAACTTGCAGCCCTCCGGTTGCTGATCCGCCGCTCTTCCAACTAGGGATGCAACATCGATGTCGATGTTTTCAAAACATCGATGTAATGGGATTGATGTTTTATTTTTAAATAAAAAAAAGTACTGTTATAAAAATTTAAAAAATAATCAAGTAGCATAATTTTCATATTCAGCAAATTGAACATACTTTTAGACCAAAGGTGAAGGGTCTGAACAGTAGGAATACGACATCGATGTTTTCATAACATTGATGTTTTATAAAAAACATTGATGTATTGGAGCTGATGTCACATCACTAGTTGCTAAACCAGTTATAAGAAATGGGGTAAAACGTTTAAATGCACTGAATTTTAAGAACATCAAAAGTTTGGGGGCTATGCATTATCAACATCAATGTTTTGCTGTCGATGTTGCATCCTTAGTTGCTAAACCAGTTTTAAGAAATGGGGGAAAAAAGTTTAAATACACTGAATTTTAAAAACATCGATGTTTTATCAACATCAATGTTTTAATTTTGAACATCGATGTTTTGCTGTCGATGTCGCATCCCTACTTCCAACCGGTCTACAGCAGCCCGATAAATAAAAGGACGCAAGTTTTAGTCCTGCTTTATATTTTGAAGCAATCGTAGTGAACTTTACACTAAAAATTATACACACCTCCTCAGCTAGATACTTTTTCATTTCATTCAGAGCTTCAAATGTATTTTCATAAAAGGTATTGTAAACTGAAAAATAAAATTACTTTATTAACATTCATGTGCATGCACACACACAGATGTATCAAAAACACAATCCAACTAATTTGATAATAGATTTCATTCATACCCTTTCTATGAAATGTTACCATTTTGATGTTAAGTCATTAAGAGATGGCAACTTTAAATTGGATGTTTCAGGATTCTGAAATGATTTTCACAAGTGTTTTCAGAAATATTGCATTTTTATCAACCATTGATCCTATAAGGTAAAGAGAGGCAAGTATATACCAAAATTTACCTAGTTTCATTTAAAAGGTCACAACAAAATTTATTTTTATCACTGAACCAATATTTCTTTTTTGCTGCCGAATAGGTAGGAATCAGATTTTTCTTATTTAAAAGCAGCTATTTAATAAGGTTCAAAATCTCATTGAATGTCCCAGTGTAGCGGAGTCAGTGCAAGGCCTCTAAAGATTGCCCACTTGAATGGAGAATGATGTTGGGGCAAGTGCAAACACCTTAGTTCTTAAAGATCATTTAGCAGGTTGAAATTCTAAACTTGGCAGAAAAAGATCGAGATAGAATTTTTTATCTTTTGGGATCAGAAAACACAAAGGGGAAGGAAAAGACGGCAGCTCTGCGAATTGTTTGGTTACAATATTATGCACATCCCCTGAAATGCACTTACCCCACTATTTTGTGGTGTGAAAAGTTTTTGTTGTATGGCAACAAATAGATCAAGGCACAACAGGATTCCACTTGTGACACAAGTCTGTATATGAAAAGCAAAATTTTCCACCTGGTTTGGAACAAAACAAAGTGCTGCATTGTTATATTATAAACTAGAAAGCGATCAATCGAACGGGTTCTGGATGTGTAATCATGTCATCCACCACAGGTCTAAATCTACAATTATAAGTTTCTATCCACACTTATAAAATTCTAAGAGTTAAATAAAACAATACTTTATATACAATAAAATAACTAAACTGTTTTGATGAAAGTGGTGAAGCGAATATGGATTGTATAATTAAACTAAAGATTAACAATCTTCAAGGGGTTGGCAAGCAGACAGTGTAGCCTCTTAACTTTGTATGCAATCACAATTTGAAGGTAGATATTAAATTAGTGACACACTGGAGCAACACGATGGGCTATTGGCGACAGTCCGGGATCGACCCGCGAAAGGAAAGATCATTTTGAACCACTGTCACCTGAGCTGACACCCCACTCTCCAAATTTCCACACCTTGCTAATATGCAGGGTTCCCACTCTTATTGTCTAACTAAAAATAAGGACTTAATAAAACATAGAAGAAACCGTATTATACAATGTAATACCTGACTTTCGACCCAATGGGGATGCTCTTACAGATTAGTTAAGCTTATAAGAACAGTAGTATGTAAAAAATTTAGAATTCAAGTCTATTTTCTAAAAAAAAAAAAAAAAAGAGAGATTTTTTCAAAATATATAAGCTGTCTGATTTTTACAAAATTTAGCAGTTAATTTATGGGCATTTACGTGTACACGTATTAATAATATGTGTAAGTACATAAACAAATTATAGAATGGAGACCCCAAGAAAAAAAATGCAAAAAAAAGTTTATATTTAATTTCTTCACAGTGCATTTGCTTTTATAAAAAGGGAAAGAAAGATTTAAGTTTGATGAGGACCAGACTTGGTGTGTTCGGTCTCAAAGCTGCTGTTGCAAGTTTGATTTCTTATTCTTTTCATATTGATTTGTTTTTACTTTTTAATGGTCTTAAGGGGAGAGTATGAGCAATTTTTTAGCATATTGCTGCTCATGGGTAGGAACCACCATTTTGTCAGGCTCGTCCTTGATCCACATACACTTTTATTTACAAAAATTTCCTAATTTTTGTATTTTAAATTTCTTTTTGTTTTTGAAATTAAATTACCTTGTTGTGATGCAGCTTGAATCTGCTTAAGAAAAGGAAATTACTCACACCAGTAATTATTTTATAATACACTTTCATAAATTCATAATGAAAGTAAGAAGTAAATTCATTTATTGGCACATCGGAGGCTTCAATAAAATAAAATTAGTGGCAAACTATTCATTTACTAAAAGGATAGCAAGTTGCATACGTCAGAGTTAAATTTGACTGGATCAGAGATCAAACGAGTTTCGAAGAAAATATTTCCCCGTTAACCAAAATGAATCATAAGAGTTATGCAAAAACTTTGATAAATTTATAAAAAGGTTAAAATAGTAAAATGAAATTTTCTTGAATAGATATTCAAATAGGTGCCACCATCCCAGCCTAAGCCATTCGGTGTATTGCCACATAATTTTGAACCACGGTCAGATGACGAGACATCTGAGCTGGCGCCTTCCACACCAACCCAACGTGAGAACTTTCTTCCACAACAGATTTAAGGAGCACCAGCCACCTCTACACCATATGCTTACAAACATCATCATCATGAAACAAAATTAATTTGAAAATTATCATCTAAGCTGACAATGGAAACAGATTGCGCATGGGATAACAAAAGCAAAGTGAAATTCAAGCACAGTCGGCCATTGAGTATTTGTCACACGGATACAAAGAGAAAAAATTATAAAGCATAGAAAAATTACTTTAAATTTAGGTCAGCGGCCAAACATGATAGGAGTCCCAAATTTCCAGTTTTCAAATGACTTTTCCCGATTCATGAAATTTTCTGACTATTCTTGGTTTTCCAGCACTCTAGTTTGTTTTTGCGATCTTTTCATCTAATGTTTTTTTAATAGAGCGGGTTTTTTTTTCGTAACTGATAAACGATTGCTTCAAATTTGCAAAGCAGAGAGAATCACCTAAAAAATCTTCAAAATTTTTTAATGGGGGGGGGGGGGAAATGATGATAATTAAAAGCATAAAAAAATGCTAGATTAAAAAAAAAAAAAAATTTCAACACATCGGGGTGCCACCTCAGATAGCAGTATTAATTAAAATAAATTATCTTTGATTCACCTACAAACTTAAAAATACACTTCCCCATACTTATAATACATTTTTAAAACATTGCACTCACGGGTAACTGATAAAACAAAACTGATTAAGATTTGATGATTGTTTCCTCTATCAGGACAACTATTTTGTGCATAAGCAAGAGCCACTCATAAGTCTAAAACAGACCAATTTTCATGGGTTTTCAAGTTTTTAAAGTGTATTATGTGCTCATCAAGAGTCGATCGACGATTTCTATATCGGCTATCAAGGGTTGCCATTCAAGCAAGCCAGTTCCCGAATCATCACCAAAACCATACTTGTAAGCAGTTTTATCGGCGATCAGCTACTAAAAAGAGGTCGGAAATATTGTGTAAAAATAACGTTACTTGGAAATTGAATTTTGTTTTCAAAGGAAAATAAGCACTTTCTAAGGACTATTGATGAAAAATAAGCACTTGTAAGGGCCCTTAAAAATGGAAGGTCAAAATAAGCACTTAGAAGCACCCAACAGAACCCTGCAATGTGAGGACGATCAAGGGCTTGGCAGGTTTGATGCGACCAATGCATTTGTACATGACGGTGGCTTTAGTTGGACTTGAACTCATAATCCTCCGGTATAAACAAATCAAATTGAATTAAACCCAATAGGACATACTATGGCAATATTCTTAAAATTGTGTATTGAGCAAGCATTTAGAATCTCAAAACAATGAAATAGGTTGAGCCAGTCAGTAATTGATCAGTCAATGCACATTATTCATGAAAAAATTCCAATGGAGCTTTTTTCCAAATTAGTTATAATCAGCTTAGCACAATTGTTTTCTCTCAAAGTTCAGTTTTATAATAATGGGTCAAATTCTCTTTTCAAAAATAAAATTGGAACATTTATGCAGACATTTTAATGGTTACCAGTATATTTATATCAAATATAGCAAAGGATAAACATTTTTTACTTGGAAATCTAAAACTATTAGTAATAAAAGAACAAGTAAACATGATAACAATTAGAACTAATATTAAACACGAATACAAAAAGAATTATGTGGTGTCATAAAGGTGAAAATTAACAGTCACCACACTTTCTTAAAAACATTAGTTAATATGGAAAAAAATAGCCTGGACACACACACACATATAAAACAAATGTGTGTATTTTACAAAATATCTGAATTCTAGTAAGTGGCCACTAAATGAAACAAGTTCAGTGGCCACTCTCAAAATTTTTTAATTTTGCACCTTTACTTCACACTTTTAACAAATCCATTCAATTTCCTTTGTTTCACTCTTTTTTTTTTAAATTATTAGTCAGATATTGTCTCCTATGGTTTGAGGTAACCTTTTTCGATTCGTTTTGCTATAATATACCAACCATCTTTCAGATGCAGCTGCCCATGACAATCTTTCTTCCTTTAGAGGATATAGCACATGGTTTAGAATGCTAGACTAGCAGAAGATTAAAAGGAAATTGAGTTTCAACAGAGTACAAATTCCATTGCTTCTGCATTCATCCTGCTTGTGCAATAGTTTTTTTCTCTTCTTGGTTTGTCAGTTATTTTGCCATGCTAGCATTTTATCCAATTTTTCGCCTTTCTTATTTCATCCTGAATTACTATGACTGCAAGCAATTTAGCGTGAAGTGGGGTCAACCAATTCCCAGAGCTGCCATCTTTTCCTTCCCCTGCATCATTCGCCATTCAAATGGGCAATCTTTATAGGCCTTTTACACATTTACCGCTACAGTGGGACAGGTGCGTACCTTGGACCTTTGATAAAATTTTGAACCTTATGAGTGGCTTTTGAATAAGATTATCTCTTCACAGAAGCAAAAAATATTAGTTCAGTGACAAAATTAAATTTTGTAAACTTTTAAAGACGTTAAAATCAAACTTGGTACATTTTGGTATGCACTTGCCTCACTTTACCTTACATACCAAAAGTGCCGACCAACCGGTATAGTGGTTAAGGTGTTAGCCTCTAGATCGGAAGGTTCCTGGTTCGAATCCGGGCATGGATGTTAGTAAGCGTATGGTGTAGAGGCGGCTGGTGCACCTTAAATCTCTCGTGGCCGAAAGTCCTCATGTTGGGTTGGCGTGGAAGTTTGGAGAGTGGGGTGCCAGCTCAGATGTTGCTTCATCATCTGACCGTGGTTCAAAATTACGAGGTGTTGTCCTCGGTTCTTTCCCTTAAGGGACTGATCCCGGACCGTCGTCAATGGCCCGTTGTGTTGCTCTAGTACGACGTTAACTAAAATTACCATTACCATACCGAAAGTCGATTCTCCAATAACATCACCTGGTCAAATAACTGGTAAAGGCTCAAAACAATTGACAAACACTTAATCACCAAGAAGTATGTAACTTTAAAATCAAAGCTGGTCTGAAAATCCAGAAATTGACTAATTTGGTCAATTACTGGAACATTGTTTGTTTTACTAGTTGATTGACCACAATGTTTATAACCAAAAGCTAATTTAGATATAAAAAGTTGTAAAATTAATCAAAACAAGATATTTTTCATTATATTTTCCTGTTGTCTTTGGTTGCATCAAGAGTTTTGGAACCATAAATTTTTCAACAAAACCAAGAGTGAAATATACAAACACATTCATGATATTCATTACAATGGTATTTATAATACACATAACATCATTTTAAAAATAAATAACTTAAGATATCTTTCAATGACACGTCGTATAAAAAGTTGTATACATCCACCCTCACCAAGGCAAAGTGATATGATCATTAAACAGTTAATTGGGTACAAAAGTTCCGTTTAAAATAAAATTCGATGAAATGACACAATTCTTTGATTGGATACATTGTTAATGATGCTAAAACCACATATTTAAAAAAGAAATTAAAATGACAAAATTGCGCTTACTCTCATCTAAAAATGTTCTTGGATGAAACCCAAAATGTTGGGTTTCGTATGCCTTACTTAAAATACCTTCGAAATCCATCTAATTTACAAACGTAAAACAACTTTTAGCGAATTTCACTTTCAGTAGTTTGTTGCAACACCGAACAAACTTACAAGGTATGACAACACATGTAAAACATTAAAATATCTTCCCGAATTTGGTTTTAGTTAAGCAACAATAAGCGCGGGTAAAATTTTAAAATAAATAAATAATTCTTTTTTTCCCGGTTTCGGTTAACGTTGAAAATTGAGATTTGAATATTTTAATTCTTAATCATAAATAACCTTGTTAACACAAATTTTGAAAATTCCTCGTAGGTTTTAAATGAAAGAAACACTAAAATAATATTTCATTTATTTAAAATTAGTAACTATGAATTTCAATTCATGAAAGCAGGAGCCAAACAACTTGTTGTTTTGTTATTAATGTTTCTGATTATTTTCATTTTCACTTCGTACGCAATACGAACAGCGATAAAGGACTTTGTAGATCATGTAATTGAAGGGAAATGTCATGCTTGAATTTAAAACAGTCTGAAAACACTTAAATAATTATCTACCATCTCTCTGATTAGGTAGTTTCTTCATTCCTTATGATTTGGCACCTTTTACAGAATAAGAGTTTCCTTATTATGTTACATAATATAAACGATTTTATGCTGGTTTAATAGTTACTTTTATTTCTTGAGATTGAAGTCTTCGGAATTTCTGTATTGTTAGCAAGAAGAGATGTATCTTATGCTATTTACTGAAACGAGGATATATATTGCGTTTGCTCTTGTGATAGTTTCGTTTGATAGCTCTTGCGGCCTCATTATTCATATTTTACAGTTATTTTTACACAACTTTTGGAATTTGATCCCTGCAAAATAATTTATAAAAATTAGAGAATATTTGGAACTCCTAAATGTTTCTTGAACATAACTGATATCGCCGATTTTTTGGCGCCAAGAACAAATCGTCGTTTTCCACTTGTACAGAGAAAAAACAAGACACAAATAGCATGATTTTATTTGAAGCTAGTTTTAATCAATTCGAAGTCGAGTTACAAGAACACTGAAATCTATCACTGACCTTTGTTAAGTATACATGCATGGTTGACTTACTGTGCAAGGTAAAATATTTAAGCAAAATAGATAGATTCCTCTAGAGTAGCAAATTGATTTATCAATACTTCGTTAATTTTTCCCACTGGTACCAAATCCTGGGAGTACTCCTAGGGCCTCCTCGAATAATTTTATGAAGGTTTCTGTTTGATGTGAATTACGTCTAACTCTAAATTTTTCAAATGGAACAATTTGTGCAAGTCTTTATGAAGAAGCAATTTTGGGTACAGCTGCATATTCTCTTCCTGATTTGGTGGTCATGTTCTTGGCACACTTATAGTAGTCCTCAACAAGTTTTTAATTTTTTCACGTTATTTTTTGTTAAAGCTTCTTTCCCCCCCTTGTAGTTGAGACCAATTTTTCCGAGAATTCTTTGGCAACGAAAAAAATATGCACTTTCAATAACTTTCTCAAATTACTTAGTATAAAATCTGTATTTTCTGAAAACAATTGTAGTGTTTCATAAACAATATTCAGACTCCTGCAGGATGTCATGTATTTTTGAATGAGTCTCTTTAAATTAGATATCAGGCACACTTCTTTAGTACTAGCAGGTTAAGGCAACCCATCTTCAATGAGGTATTTGCATGTGCAAAGGTTTTGCTTACAAATTATCTTTTCTAGTATTTCTAAGTTTAAAAATCCTTAAATATTGCATTTGAGCTTTTGAAATTATTATAAAATCAATTTTAATTTTGTTGAAAACGAAACAAAAGAACATGATCCGAAAATAGGCCGCCATTGGATGTGACGTCATTGTGCATAGCTGAGCTTTTGTTTATATCTCTCATCAATGCTCCCTGTACACTCGCAATCGCTCTTGTATGAAATCAACACATGTCTATATTGATTCGCAAATTTATTTCATAAGCAGCAGTAAATAAGATAGTAACTGTTTATAAAAAGTACTTCATGAACCAAGAAATCACTAGTACAAGTACTGTTTACAAAAGGGCAATCATAAAAAATAAACAACGGAAAAGTTCAATTAATAATTTAAAATAATATGCAGAACAGAAATTTTCAAAGAGTTTTGGAAAAGGTTTTAGAAATGCATAAAGCCCTTTTACACAAAGTATCATTACTGAACATGTCCTAATTATAAATATTTTGCAAATAGTGCAACAATCAAGATGGAAGCAAATTAATTCTAACAATAAATATAATAAAACAATCAATGTTCATGAAAAGTGTTACTTTTAGAATTGTGTAAGCCAAAAAAATTCCATTTAAGATTATTCTTGGGTAAATAAATGTGTAAAGTAAATTATTGTTTGTTTCCAATGAATTTCTGAAACTATGCCATTTATGTATAATCACTTATTCTTTTAGATTATTAACTAGTTCTACTGTGTATCCCAAATTAAATTAGTTTTTAATTTGTGGTAATTAATTTACATTCAAACAATTCATAAACTAATAGCATTTAAAAACGTTATTGGTTTTGCTTTAACATCTTGCATTTATTTCATGGCATGAATTACCAAGCTTATTCAATTAATACCAAAAACTAACACATTCAGATGATTTATAATGCTTATTTTAAAATTGCCTTGAATATCACTCAGAATAACAGTTTTGAACGAAAAGCAGCGTAATATTTACTAAAACTATGTTTGAAAATGCAATTTTGAAAAAACAAATTGTTGCATTATTAATACCATGGAGTTCGCTTAATAAGAATTAAAAATATCAAGATAAAAACACTGAAAAATAAAATAAATTTATTTCAATCTTTATTTTTACTACTTACCAAAAAATAAAATCAAGCTAAGCACTCTTGGCAAAAATGTAATTTAAAAACCATAGCAACACAGTGGGTTACTATGCGCTGTAACGTCACACAGCAGACGAAATTCTTGTTTTTCCAGCCAATACCAGAAATGAAATTTAAAAATTCATATCTCGGGGAATAGTTTTCCAATTTCAATAATATATATGTCATTTTTCATGGATTTTCATCCTCTAACATAATAAAATTGAAACAAAAAAGGTGAAAATACCTCGTTGTTGTTTTCGGTTGTTATGACAACTACAGCATGCAGATTTTCCAGATAGTTCTTTTCATATCCTCAAATTTTCTTTTAATTTCATTGTTTCTTTTATATTTTTCCTTTCATTTAATGGCGGTTTAAATTTTCACAAACATGTTTTTTAAAACTTTTCCATTTTAATTAAAATTTATTACTTTCAGTTGTAAAAAGAAAGATTTTTGAAAGAATTCTTTCCTTGGCGACAAGGAAAATGCCGTTGCCACCAGAACTCTAGGGAACACCAAAAATGTCTGTAAACACACTAGTCTCTTTCAAATAGGCTCACAAACTACTCTTTTGGTAATATGCTCCAAAACTAGTGATATATTAACTAATATAAAACTAGTCTGATATATAAACTAACACATTCTGAAAAAGTACTGTTTCAAAGAAATTTTGAAATTACACCTAAATAAAGAGGTTACAATAAAATGCAGATTATTGTAAAATGATAGGATTATATAAATAATAATTTTGAAATGCATATGAAATCATTTTTCCTGTACCAGCTTTCACGTTTGTGGTGTGTAAGTTTGGAGAGGGGGGTGCCAGCTCAGGTGTGACCAAGTCATCTGTGACCGTGGTTTAAATTATGTGGTGTTGTCCTTGGTTCATTCCCTTTGGGTTTAAACCTAGACTGGTGCCAATAGCCCATTGTGTTGCTCTAGTGCAACATTAATTAAAATACCTACCTGTTATAGATAATTTAGTGAGAACACGAATGCATATTCATTATTCTGGTGTACCAGGGGAGATTCTGCCACATCACTCCCCCTTTGAACAGTGTGTGGGAAACCCATGCCATTGTAGAGGACTTTTGCGAAAAACAGATCACATTTATGTGTTATTTTGAGCACACCAGGAAACATAAAGAAGCCAACCTATTTTCAGCACATAGGAGATTTGAACCTAACATTTCAGTCTAACAGTACCTTTGGAATGATGTCATAAGCTGCTTGTCCAATGGTGGTGCAACAGAAAAACTATTGCTAGTTATGTTTAGTACTTGCTGCTAATGCGGCATGCTTGGTGCGCCCTCACTCACTGAAGTGTTGCCTCTTTTTGTAACCAGGCTTCGCCCGCCCAAACCTCATAACGAATTTTGCCCTTGAGATATGATGTTCTCCCATAGCGGAGCGATGCTATGCTCCTTCTTCGTTTTAAAAAAAAAAGCAAATTTTTCTAAAAAGGCATCACTGCATCATTTATGTTCTCATCGCAATCAACTCTTCAATATACAGTCCACTCTCATTAGTTACACCGCAAATCTGAACTTAGTTTACCCACTTTTTAAAATCCAACTACTGAGGAACCTGTAACCTCCAAGTTAGCAACCATAGGGTTACGAGTTCGAAACACGATCCAACCAAAGACCGATGTGCACGTGGGGACGGGTCCCTTCCAAATTGATATCCTGTCAACAGACCCTTGTTCCGACTGGACTAGCGATCTGTGATTTTTAGGCAGTGCAGTTTTGATTCTGATTTGAGTGCAATTTCATTCTTGATGCAAACAATGCAAAGGTTTGATAAAGGCAGTCGCCTGACAGTAAGGAAAGCTTTCTGTGAGAAGCGTCAGTTCGCTAGCAGTGGTGCATGTTCTGCTGGTTTGGAACTGGTTCCCCGGAAGGTAGACAGTCAGTCACGTGAACATCCTGGCAGATCAGGTGCAGCCTGCATTGGTACAATTTTACTCTGGTGGTGAAAGATCTTGTGCGACCATACATCATGCATGTGACGCTTGAGAGTGGTTCACGTAACATCGATCTGACTTCCGATGCCTTCTTTGGCCGCAGCAAAGCCTGTATCTCGACCCCATGGAGAACGTTCAGTACATGTTAGAAAGGCGGTTGCAACAGCCTCTGCCATCCACTTTACAGGATTTTAAGGTTTGTGTATCCAAGGCATGGACCTAATGCACTTCAGAACCTTGTACAGTCTATTCTTAAATGCATAAATTCTGTTATACATGCAAAAAGAGGTCCAATAAAATATTGATCCCAGGTTTCTAATTCAATGGCCAGTGTGTATGAGTATAGATTCTTATCAATTTAAGAATTTCTGTTTCATCTTTGTTATAAAACTGCATTCTCATCTAAATTTTTGTGTTTATTTAGTATAAATATCTGTGATGTTAGAAGGTCTTGCAGCATGGATTCTGAATACCTATGTTGGAGAATATTTAGAAAACCTAAACACAGATCAGTTATCCATTGGCTTGTTACAAGGTAAATTTGAATAACTTTTAGAATTGAAGTTAATCTCATTATGTATACTTTCATCCTGTTTGGTGTATTATATTTAATATGGAGTGAACCTATCCACCGCTACAGAATGGATCTTGCGGAACAGTAGTACTAGGAGCAAAAACTCATTAACTAGCAACATTTTTTTTTGTTTGTTTAAAGACGTATTTTTTTAGACAAGAAAATAATAATAAACATTTTGGTAGTCTTAAAGAGCCGTGACGTCAGATCTGAGGAAAGAATGAAACAGAGGAAGAAAACTAATAAATTAATTTTAAAACATTCTAGATTAAATTTTAAAATTTGGGCTTGACGTAAAATTTGCAAAAAATTAGGACTATCTGTGTGCCAAATTGTATTGCAAGTGCTATAGATTTGTCAGGACACACACAAACTTCCTTTTATAATAGTAGAGATGCATTTTATTTGCATAAGAGCTGCACCACTCTCCTGAGAGAGCCACCCTTGCTATACATAGCAGTGCATCCTCTGCTTTCAAGGTTCCCACGGTCCTTAAAAGTCCTTGAATTTTATTTTCCTTACTAGGGGTCCTTGAAAATTACAGTATTTGGTAAAAAGTCCTTGAAAGTACTTGATTTTTTAAAACTAGTACATAGTTGTGTAATTTCGTCTTGCATTGGAACTTGTCCAGACTAGTTTTCCTCCACAGCAGTTGCGTCATTCTGTGCTTTGCGCTTTGACACTATGTGATATACCAATAAAGCTACATCTAGATCGTCCATTTTCCACAGTATTCTGTCCATCTAAGTTGACACCTCTGGTCTCCGTAAGATGGCCGCCTTGTTTTGCCTGCCACATCATAACGTATCACGGCCGCTAGATAACGGCACCATTTGTTTTAGAAAACCCTAGCTTTTGCAGTCAGGACGTCATTGGAAACCTGGCACGCATCCGAAGAAATAAAGTCAAATTCATATTGCAAAAATATTAAAGTTGCAATTTAAAAATAAAATTTAAAAAAAAAATCACATTTCATATATCTTTCTGTTGTGAAATTTTCTGCAGATTTCAAATCCCTTCAAATTTTTACTCTATCTTTAACGATCGCAAAGATAGAAACTTAGACTAGAGAATAAAAAAGCCCTAACACCAGTCAAAACTTGATTTGTTTTGTTTTTCCAAACAAAGTAAACCACGACAGTCGTCTGTTGTAGTGGCAGTGGACGACAGCAAAATGGAGATCGTGTCATGTAGATCGAACCATGTGTGTGCACGCTCCCATACTCTTCTTCGTACCACCAAAAGAATTAATGGTACTATGTTTTATTGATATGTGTGCAAGTAGCCTGATAGTTAGTATTGAGATGAGAAACCCAGTTTGCAACAAAAAAAAAATCACAGGTTCTGTGAGAAAACAAAATCCAAATTAAAACCAAAATTGATGACAACCTTTCTTTTTTTCTCTCAGTAATTTTTAAAAAAACTGTCTTTTTTTTAAACATTTTTTAAAAAATTGGCAACTTTTGTGTATGCCTTGTTTTAGGTCGTTATAAGAAATTTTGAGTCCTTGAAAAATAGTTTTTTAGTTTTGAAAAGTCCTTGAATTTTTTTTGAATAAAGGTGTGGGAACCATGGCTTTAAGTAGTGCTTTTTGGTTGACAAAGTTGCACTGTCTTTCACATGACCTGCTACAAAATTATGCGTAATTATGTTATAGGGGAAGTGGAACTTGAAAATTTACCCCTTAGGAAAGATGCCTTGAAAGCTCTCGAGTTGCCTGTTGAAGTACACACAGGTAATTGAATTTCCTCCAACAATGGAACCTTTTATTACATTTCAAGTTAAGTTGAAGCTTTCTCACGCCATGAATGTTTTAGGTTTCGTTGGGAAAATCAAACTTCAAATTCCAGTTAGCAGACTTCGAAGTGAACCTTGGGTCATTATCATTGAAAAATTGTTCTTAATAGCTGGCCCTGTTTTGTCTTCTGAAGTAAGCTTCTATGGTTTTCAAAATTGTTTTTCTTTCAATTTAATAAAACAGAATAAATTAATTTGAACTCTGTTTTAGTATGATGAAGAGGCAGAAGATGATGCAGCTTTGACACGAAAACTTGCTCAGTTGGATGGTTTGGAAGCCAAATCCAAGGTAGGATTCAATTTTTTATTGATTTATGTACTTTGTTGTTTATTAATTATTAATTGGGTTTCTTTGGTATTGCTTTATGTTCCATAAATACACTGAAGAGTAATTGAATTAGGGATATTATTAAGCAAATTTGGATCAGGCCTGGAAGTGGCTTGCAAATGACGTAAACAGCTGTTTGACAAGATAAGAGTGCTGCTCACGGTATCGGTAATAGTCAAAAGCAGTATGGGTAAGACTGCGGATCCAGCGCATTTGGTCGTGGGCAAGTCGCTGGGGCCCGACCAATGAGTCACTTCATCCCGAAACTAGTGCAGATGCTCAGATTTTCACGCACCACTGTGTCGAGGGTGTACCGTGAATACGTCGATTCCGGTAAAACCATCCCCGTTGGGGTCAACTGCCACGGATGCCAGTGTATGGATGAGCAAGGTCGTCGGCAGCCATCGTCCCTCTGTTGACTGCACAACATAAGGCGCAAAGTTTAGCATAGGCATGTGATCATTGCCGATGGACTGTCGAGATGTGAAAAAAATGTTGCCTGGAGTGATGAGTCGAGATTCACTTTGGTACATGTCGATGGCAGAGTATGTGTACGGTGTAAACCACACGAAGCAATGTATCCTTACTGCCAGCAGGGGACTCTTCAGACTGCTGGAGGTGGCATTCTTATCTGGGTACTGAAATGGGACCCCTGGTCCGTGTGACACCTCTCACATGTGAACGGTACCGGTAAAGGTAAAAATTAAGAGGCCACCGTTTCGAGGCTTGTTTCAATCAGTGGCCACTTACGAGTGTTCTGAAATTTAGTAAAATACACACACGCTATATATGTGTGTGTGCCCTTTGACTTTTTCTTTAAAAAAATTTGACAGTGAAACCCCCCCCCCCCATTGTAAAATTGAAGGTTCTACTCTATAAACTAATGTGTTAAAGAAATTATGGTAGCTGTATCATAATTTTTCAGTCTCCACTTTCAAACATTCAGTGGCGACCGTTAATTTTCACCTTTAGTTACCGGGATATCCTTGACGACCCTCTGCTCCCGTAGGTGTGTTTCGACAGCTCACTACAGAAATTGTCTTTCAGTAAGACAATGCACAATTGCATCTCTCCTCAATTGTATCGGCATGGTTGGATGAACATTCCACAGACTTTGAGGACATCTGGGCTACAATGGAGAGAGAGCCTCGGATCATCTTCCATCCGATCTTCATGAATTGTGGGAGATAGTTCAGGAGTCATGGATACACATGGCTTCCAGTGTCTTGTCGAGTCCGTGATGAGACTAATCGTCATCGAGGTGAAAGGTGGTGCTACACACTTATTAGACAGGTATCCCTTATTCAGTTGCTCTTCAGTGTAGGATATCTCAGGGAAAAAACTTTACAGCTACTGAAACTAAACGTTTTATTTCAGTTGAGGCTTTCCATATGTCCCACTGTCTTATTTTTAATGCCATCTTAACATGTTTTGAGGACTGCGGTGGCCCAGTCGGAGGGTTGTGAGTCCGACCAAACGCTGTCACATACGAAGGGGATTGGTGCACGTTAAATATGTTGTGACCTCAAATGTCCTCACATTGGGGTGGAAGTTTGGAGAGGGGTGCCAGCTCAGGTATGGCCTTGCCATCTGTCAGTGGTTCTAAATTTTGTGGTGTTGTCCTTGGATTTTATCCTTTGGTATTGATCCTGAACCGTCACTTTTTGTGCTGCTCTAGTGTGACGTTAATTTAAAAAAAAATACCAAATGCCCTATCTGTCTTTTCTAAATTATAAATTTGGACTATGTTTCAAAGAATAAAATGCAGTAAATAACCTACAATTCTATGTATGATTTCTGAATTATTTTTACTTTTTCTGATTCAGAGAATGGTTTATCTCATACTTTCAAGATCCATTGTGATGATTTTAATTGTTTAAACTAAGGAACTTACTAGTTGCTAGCGAAGCTCTTCAATCAATAATACTAACGGATTTTGTTACATTTATGTTACTGAGCAGTATTCTAAATGAGAAATATTTGATTTTATAAAAGTATGAAAGTTTGTTTGCAACCCCTACCCCCCGGAACAACTATTTTTTGTTTGGAAATGTTTTAAGGACTGCTTTTAGAATAGAAACCATTCAGATTCTCTGAAAATTCTATATTGCAGGCACATATAATACAAATCCTTATTCAGAACTATACATACATATATATTTATATATTTTTCCCCATAGGGAACGCAAAGTTCAAAACAAACTGAATCATATTATGCCAATTGGATGACTTATGGCACATCATTAATGGCCAATGTCATAGAAAATGTGCAAGTGAGTATAGTGTTGCTTTATAATTCTATCTATCCGTATAATTTTGCAAATTATGTAAAAAAGTCCCTTCACTTATACCTTCCATTTTTTCAAGTGGTTACTTTTTATTTACTTAAAGCAATTACAATTAAAATAAAAATAATTTTCAATTAAATTAATTAGTCTGTTCTTCATTTAAAGTAAGATTTTATCTTTTACTGATTTTCAATTCATAGGACACACATAAACTTAATGACGTAAGTTATGCAGCACATCAAGAAATATATATATTTTGCCAATCTGACAGAAAAAAATAGGTATTTTGATAGATTTTTTTTCAAAATGTAACAGTACCCCATTTTTGCTCCTTAAGAACTTTAAAAAAATTCTTCTCAAAACAGTTTATAAAATGAAATCTTCTAATAAAAAAATATTCAGAATTATATATATGGGTGTTTAAAATTATTTGTGTACACACTGATGAAATGTTCAATACTGAACAGTTGAAATGCAATACATATTAGACACAATTTAAACCATTTCACCACCAGTGTCATTCTTGCAACATACTGATTCAAAATCACTGGTGTCTGTCACAAAATGTCCATGTTTGCCATAATCTGATAGACGTTGCTAAACCATGATAAGCATTGTTAATATAAAAAATTGGCTTTTGTGATGTGGGATAACAGATTATATATTTATTTTATCCTTACTACAATCCCTTAATATTAGTTTATTTTCAATCCTATATTAAATTATCTTTTTAGACCCCCCCCCCTTTTTTTTTTAGAGTGGGTTTTATTTGTAATTGTTAGATGAAAAGTATGCATGTATTGTTTTGTGTTTCAATTGTATTTTTAAGTATCTGGACAGGAATACTGCATGTGGAAGGGAAGTTATTGTGAGGAGTTTTTATGACTTACTAGCAAAATACCCTTTGGACACAAATCCTACACATGCCTATCCATTCATGTAATACATTTCACATACATCGCACCCTTGCTGTATGACAAAGCTACAAAATGACGAAAGGTGATACTAAGGTTACTACTACAAAAGACGATTTTGAGGGAAATTTGGAATTCCCTTTCTTAAATTCTTTAGATGTTCAACTCAATTAATAAAAATTACGATTTACGGCGAGTTCTCTCGCACTCATAGTCAACAAAACAATATTTGTTTACTTGTGGCACTCTTGCATTCGTTATGTGACACAGTGAAATTTTGCAATCTTCTCCTGTCATTATGACAACAAATTTTTTAATGTTTGAAAAGTTCTAGTTCGGAATTTTTAAACATTCTTCTTCTTTCAATAACGGCATTATTCTTTAAATAACAGCATTATTATTTCAATAATGGCTTAACTACACTTAAAATTTACTGAAAATTTATTCTGACTTACCTGCCATTTTTAAGTCGAATACTTTGTGGTGGTGTTGTGTGTGTCGAGAAGGAAACACATTTATTAAAATAATAAATATTTAAAACAGCAAAATAAAAGATGTCGGAAAAAATTGTTCTAAAGATATTAATTTGTGATTCATTTTTATCTCTTGATCTCGCATAGTTGCCATAACTTACAACTAAAAGTGCAAAAAATTTAGAAATGTGAAATTAATTCAGAGCGAAAGAAACAGAAAGTATCACTATTCGCGCTATCTTGTTCTTTCCCGTTCGTTGAAAAATATCGTCTGTCCCAAATATTCGGAAATCGTTTCATTACGCAAAGAAAAAAAATAAGACTCGAAATAAATAAATATCAAAACTAAAATTCCATAATTTTTTTTTTTTTTTAAAGAATAATTTCTTTTTTAGCAGTACTGGTAAAGCAATCAAAGTTATCGTAAGTATACATTCCAATTTTTCCAAAACTACCACATTGTGGTTTATTTAAGTATACCTACTCAGGTGTTTCAGCATGAAACTCAACTAAATATAACAATAAAGAAATGTTTAATATTGCATTGAATAAACTAATAGATAATGCATAAAATAAAACAAATTGCAATCAAATATCTGGAATAAAATTCATGTTATGCTTGCACAAACACAAAATCGAACGTAGAACAGAAAGACGGACAGACAGACTTTCGCAATCAATTCCACTCACTAAATGAAGATAAGTACTCACTGTATGCAAATTTCCATGAAAATATATTGAACCGTGTGTACGTGTATAGGGCACATACGTACATACATACATACAGACAGATGGACAGACAGACAGACCCCAAACGTGAAAAGGGCAGATTTGACATCAGAAGGGTCCAAAATGGATAGAAAACTTGAAATGGGTCGAAAATATTGAATGTACAAACAAACACTCCATTCTTATTTATATAGATATTATAGTCATGTTTGACCAGTGGAAGATGCTGTTGTAGTTTAATGCATGATAATTTGTAGCATTTATATTTGTGAACTCTACTGAGTTAGTGGTTTATACTGATTTTGAATATTTCAATCCTAGTTGAAAATCAAAGATGTCCACATTCGATACGAAGATGAAGAAAGTTGTTTGAATCACAAATTTGCATGTGGCATTGTTATTCACAGTTTATCAGCACAGAGCACTGATCAAAATTGGGTAAAATATGTGAAATTAATATTGAATTTTCATTTTGGTTTTTACTGTTTTCTCATTCATTTGTATTTCACTTCTATTTTTGCTAATAATCTCTTAATATCATTGATAGGTACCAAAGTTTGTCAGAAGAGATGCCAGTGATTTCATGTGGAAGTTACTGGAATTACAAGGTCTCTCACTGTACTGGGATCCAAATAGTGATGTTTTAAGTGGCCTGGATCAGAAAAACATGATGGTATTTGTTGCATTTTTCTTTTCTATGCATGCTAATAGACTTCCTGTACTGGAGAATAGGGTGAATATAAAAGCAACATTAGGCCTTTTTTTATTAAAAAAAATTATGATTAATACCTTAAAAATCTGGTGGTGATCTATACTATAAACCCTCATGGCAAAAAAAAATTTTTAATTTTTGAATGAGGGCAAACAGAATTTTTTGAGCACTGCTTCTGTTTGCCATAAAGTCTGTACAAACAGAAGTAGACACCTGTGTTTCATTCTGATCTCTTTCAGAGTGGTAACAGAACCTTGAAAACTGTGAATTCTCGGGGAACTTTTTGATTCTGGAAAGTTCTGGGAAATCTCTGGGGAAATTTCCAAATTTCACAAAAAATGAGGGAAATTTTGATCATTTAAACAGCAACTATTATCGTTTGTCCTATTTAGAGATGCGTGATTATGAGTACTTACGAGAATCAAATCAATCATATTTGCCGAAACTGTAATTAGAATAAAGAAGACTGGCCAACGTCATTTTTGAACAATGAGAAAACCGCCTTTTTTGCCGCGGACGCAGCGTCTCGCCGCCGTGGGACCGGCGATACAACTCGTGGTATACAATTTGAAATTTGATGATGAAACTAATGATGTTTATTTTGTGTAATTAATATTTTTTGCTCGCAATTACAGTTATGTAGAATTTTTTTACTGTATATTTGCATTTGATTTCGATGTATAGTATGATAATGTAGGGTCAGGTGTAATAAGTTCCCTATCAAAATGTTTTGTATCTTTCTCTCCAATTTTTTCAATTGCCTAATAACAACTAAAATATGCAAAGAGAAATAATACAAAATTTTTGTTGAGAATGATCCTTTTACCCCATCTGACCCTAAATATATATTTAAAAATGTGTGGATACTGCATATCATGACCCATCACAGATCACAACAATAATTAAGGGAACTGTAAAATCGGGGAAATTTTTGACACGATTGGGTAACTTTTTTTCGAGGATTTTATTGTCACCCTGTTTTGGTATGAGAGGTTAAATAATATTTAAAAAAAAATTTCACACTCAACAAGGTAATGTTGTTGTTGTTGCACGCCCCCATTGGCCAGCAGTGCTAGACCAGGTCCATGACGTTATACACCCTCAAAAAATCCAACACCGTCAATGGATCCTCAGTCAAGTCCTGTTTGGAGAGCCCCAGGCACGAGAGGATGTGATGAGGTGAAGCCTGCTCAGTGGAACAGTTTGTACAAATCTCAAAGATCTTGGATCCTTCGGAAAATTTCATTGATTTAAGGTGACCACTTCGAAAGCGGGCAAGAATAGTTTGGTCCTGCCTATTGAAACCTTGAGCCAGGGAGCCTCCAGGTCGTGAACAGTGATACCATGGGTGCTCTGGGGGGACATTAAAAGTGGTCTTATTCTTGTGTTTCATTTTTGAGAAGATCTCCAAAAGGTGAGGGGTGCTGACGGCACAGAGGCCTCACAAGCACCAGCCTTGGCCAAAGTGTCCGCAATCTCATTTCCCTCAAGTTCGACGTGGGAAGGAATCCACTGCAGATGAATCCGATGCGATATGGAAAGCCGTTTTAACTTGTTGAGTATTGACACTCCAACACTATCTCTCACACTTTGCCAATTGGTCAAGTGCTGTATTGCACTTCTACTATCAGACAGAATCCATATCTCGTTTCCATGGGGAAGCAACACAAGAGATTCAAGGGCTTCATCAATGGCTATAAGCTCACTGCAAAATACTGAACAGTAGTCAGGATTTGTCATCTGAATTCTTAAGTCATGGTCTTGCAATTTGATGTAAATTCCACTGCCAGATCGATTACAATCATCTCTACTGCCATCCGTGTAAACCCGAACTGCGTCTCTTGGAATCTCTCCAATTCTCTCAAGAGCTATTTGCCTTAGATAGGCAGGAAGATCTGTTTGTTTGTTCACATGTACAGGCAAGTCAGAATGAAAAAAGACACCGTCAAGATCATCCGTTGGCTCAAGACATTGTGTCAAGTGATGTGGTTCTACAGCACTTTCAACTAGATTAAAAGAGAATATTTGGCTAAAGGGACTATTTCTCCTGAGTCTCTGGTTATTATACCAGTCTTTGAAGTAGGTAGAAGTACGATTTTGAGAACCAAGTCCGCTGAGTTTGTTGTAGTATTTTGTTAGGCATGCACGTCTCCTAAGGTTAAGGGGCTGAATGTCAGCCTCAAAAAGCACAATATCCCTGGGACATGTGTTTCTCAGACCAGTGATGATCCGAGCAGCGCTGAGCTGGACCTTTTCAAGTTTCTGAAGATTTGTAGCAGAGGCGCAACAGTAAATTGCAATTCCATACTCCAGGATGGGTCTGATTAGTGAGATATACATGTTTCTAAGTGTGCTAGCATCCGCACCCCAATCACGCCCTGAGATAAACCTTAAGATGTTGAGTCTTTTTCTTGCCTTCAGTACAAGATGATCAATATGTTTGTTTCCAAGAATTTCAGGGTCCAACACGAAACCCAAATATTTTGGATGTTTATCCACAGCTAGTGGTTGACCATTCAATGAGATATTAGGATGGAAATTATATAGCTTTCTATTGGTTGTGAAGAAGCTAACCGTAGACTTAGTTGGGTTGAAACAAAGTTTGTGGTCTTCAGAAAAATTTCGAATGTCCTCAAGGACAAGATTAATGTCTCTCTCCAATTTCAACACATCAAGAGTCCGACTTCCAAAGGACAATATCATCCGCGAAAGCACCGACCTCACATTTCCTCTTGATGACACTCTCAATACCAGATAAGTAAAGTGAGAACAAAGTTGAACTCAGTACTGATCCTTGAAAGATCCTAAAACTTCTGGAGAGGGAATTGTTAAACTTTACTCAGATATGCCTATTTCTCAAGAAATCGTAGATCCATGGGAGGGTTTTTCCGCCAATTCCAAAAAGTTTATATAGTTTTATTACTAGTAAATTAATCCAGACTCTGTCAAAGGCTTTGGATAAATCCAGGAAAACCGCAACAGTGTGGTTAGTAGGTTTCTTGTTGTGAGCGTCTCTTATCCTTTGACAGAAGTAAAGTAGCTGATCAGTAGTGCTATGGCCCTACCTGAAACCATATTGCTCCTCCGGGAGAAGATTGTGGGAATGTAAGTGAAATGTGAGTCTTTTCAAAACCATTTTCTCCATTATTTTGCAAGCTATGCTGGTCAAGGCGATGGGTCGATAACTCTCCGGGGTGCTGTCAGTTTTGCCAGATTTTTAAAAAGGAATGACTGTTGCTCTCCTCCAGTCTCGAGGAAGCTGCCCCTTGTTCCAGGAACAATTTATAATGTCCAGAAACCTTTGTCTTCCACTCGGGCCAATATGGTCGATCATTTGACCGTGAATGCCGTCAGGTCCAGGAGATTTATTTAGGCTAGTATCCCTGATTGCAGCCTCGAGTTCATTCATTCCGAAATCCCTACCAAAAATGGGGGTTCCACTTCTGATATCGCTTCGGCAGCCATGGACAATTTTACTAGCCCTACTTTTGACAATTCTGTCTTCTACAGTGAAATTCAGATTACTGATTTTCTGATAATGCAAACCTAAAAGGTTGGCCGCTTGCTCATCATTTTCGGCTAATTTTCCATCTTCACTCTGAATTGTATTACTTTGTTCTGATTGTGGTTGCTCTCTGCCAATATGTTTTACCAGTTTCCACAGTTTTCCATTAGATGTTCTTGAGTCGAGACCTGAGCACAGTTCATTCCATTTGTCTCGCTTATTTTGTGCATATAGTCTTTTTATTTTTGCATGAATTTTATTTAGTTCAATTCTTACAAGATTACCGTTGCCTATTTTCAAAGGTTCTTTTTCGTTCTTCCAGCAGAGGTTGAAGTAAGGGGGATTTACTAGTTAAGTAGGGTTTCTTTTTCTTCAATTTACCTCTTGGGATAGATTTCTTGGCTGCTCTTAAGATCGTCTCTTTTAGAGAGCACCAGTTCATTTCAACACTGTCACAGAGAGGTTTTCTCTATCTCATTGTCAACAACCTCTGTGAAGGAAAGCCAGTCCGCTTTCTTATAGATCCATTGTTTATCTTTGCTGGTGGGCACTAGTTGTATCTTTTTTAGTTCGATTAAAACAGGAAGGTGGTCACTCCCCAAGTTTTCTAAAACAGTCCATCTACAACTAGGTCTAAGATCTGAGCTGACAAATGAAATGTCTAGAGCTTCTTTCGTATTATAACTATATGAAAAATGGGTAGGAGTACCATCGTTGAGAATAGTAAAGCTCCTGTCATCAATTATGTCGAGTAACTCATTTCCTCTCGAGTTTGCTGTTGAACAGCCCCAAATGGGGTGTTTAGCATTTAAATCGCCTAAGCAGACAGTACCCACAGTAAATAAGTCTTGAAGGTCGATTGGTAGACTTTTGAGGCCAGGGGGATGATACATGTTAAAGATATTGAGTGGCTTCCCTCTCCAAATGATCCTTATACCCTGGATCTCGAGATTTGATCCATCAGTTATTCTTCTGTTGATGTTTATACTCTGATATTTGAATTCTCTAGTGAGGAATACAAGGCCTCCTCCACTCCCATTCTGTCTATCAACCCTAAAGATATTGTATCCCTTGATTTTGAGGGTTGTTTTTGTTTTCAGCTTGGTTTCCTGCAGAGCAATAATTTGAACTCCTTCGGATAGTGCTAGGTCAAGTACCTGATCAAGTTTAATCCTCGTTGCACTTGTTGAGATTCCATTAATGTTGAATTGCAAGATCTTTAAAGTATTTGGAGACCGTGGATTATTTATCGAACCTGGCCCTCTGCCTAAACCAGGATCGCGGGCCTTTTTAGACTGCGCGCCGACCGATGCAGCATTAGAAAGAAAAGGTGTACTATTCATGGATGGGGAAAAATTGCAGCCTCTGTTTGTCACAAGGACCAGAGCACCTAAAAAATAGGTAGAGGACCGACTTGGCTCTTGGCGGTATCCCAATTAGTCTGGCTCCTACCCTACGAGGACCTGTCCGGCTTGGGAGACCCTGCCGGTAGTTAAACTACCGCCGGCATAGCTCCCAGGGTTGTCAGAGCACGCAAGCCCCTCCAGCACGTCCAAACAAATGAGTACATTACAAGTTGTTAGTAAATAACACGTAACACTTAAACTTATTAATGAGGTAGGTAGGGCAGATAGTTTTAAATTTTTAACAATAATGTTTATTATTTTGAATTATAAAATTCCACTGTATTCACAAGGTAATGTTATAAGCCACAACGACTTTTTCTGCAAAACTGCTTCAATTCAACCCCGATTCTATGGTCCCTATGAAATTTTGTTTTAATTTATTATTCCATTCTAACCAATTATAAAATTCCACTGTATTCACAAGGTAATGTTATAAGCCACAACGACTTTTTTCTAACCAATTGTATAATTTTTCTACTTTGCTATCATTTTCAGATGCATGTTCCCTTGATCCAATTACAAACTGAACACAGAGTTTAAGAGAATGCAAAATTTTGTTGGGATATCTTATGCTACCTACACATGCATTGTGTTTTAAGACCTTGGTATGACCTTACATAGGGATGTAGGTAGGTAGATGTTACATAGGGATGTTGGTCTGAAAGTGTCATCTGTATTTGCTAGACTGCATTGTGAAGCAGTTTGGACAATTGTCATTTTAGATACTGATTTTGTCACTGCTGTTTTGTCGATCACGCCAAGAAAGAATTTAGACTGGGACCTGTTCAGCATTCGTACCTTGAAAGTTATAAGAATTGCACTGTGAAAGAATCACATCAGTTAATCCATAGCCCAAGGCACTGGCAAAATTCTTTGTCAGTTTTTCTTTTTGTTTCAAATGAAAAGGATTCTTTCAAATCACATGCTCTTCATTGGTAAGACTCATCGTCTTTTTCGGATCTAAGAACTGTAGAATCAGAAATCACTTCTCGCGAGGAATAATGTCCATGACCTCAATACACAGCAATACGAGTGCTTGCACGTGTGAGGCTCCAGAAGTTAACGCAAATGAGTTATGAAATCTATATATGTGTGTTATCCCAAAATGCAGGACGATTTTTTTTTCTGGAAGCTGAGTGCTTCAGTCGAGCAGATTTGCTTGCTATTGTCCGCGGGTGGCGTTCCCGTGACATCGTAAACCAGAAATGATGTTTTCATATATTTCATTGTAAATACCTCACAATCATTTAGAACAAGTAAAAATTGATCAGTTGTTCTGACTATTGAATCATACCCCACCGAACCAATACTATAGTACTGTTTACTGTGGTTAACATTGTTGAAAACATATCAATGAATCCCAAAGGGTTTTCACCCCTGGATATTTACATATTTTTTCCCCATAGGCTGCTATGGCAAAGTACCTCGCACCTGAGTCGTCTGGCAATATTCACGAGTACATTCTTGCACCTGTTAACGCTGAAGCCCATTTGACTAGAAACTGTACTTCCAAACCCCTGAGGTCTAGATTTACTCCCAGAATTATATGTGATATTCATTTGCAGAAAATTCCTTTGTCGCTTAGTGAAGTAGGTATCTATTAAAAGTAGGTTTCTTACGTGCTTACTTTTACTTTTTCACAAATATATTTCTAAGTTTAGTAAGCTAAGTAGACTACCAATAATGAAACTTTAGTAAAAATTTCTTTATTAATATTTGAAAAACTGGCATAGAAATAATTACTCTTTAAGAGTATCTCAGTTCCTTACGTAACTTTACTTACTGTTTCTTTTACGAATATATTTCTAAGTTTAATAAGCTAATTACCAATAATAAAACTTTATATTCAGTAAAAATCTTCATTGATGTTTAGAAAACTGACATAGAAAGAATTACTCTTTTCCTTTAAGGGGATTTGATCTTAACCTTTATTTTTGAAATGGAAGATTTAAAGGTCTTTATAAAAGTGATGTACAGCAGCTAAAAAAAAATTGGGCGTCTCCTCTTTATTTATGCATCACACAAAGTAGAAAATATTCAAAGGTACTATTCATTAGGAATTCTATAAATTCATATGCATACTATTTAAATTCTGAATGATTACATCCAATTTTGGTGCCAGCATTTTGAATGTATAGCAATATTTAACCTGAAATGAAGGTTTGAGTCGTGTGCTCCTGCTGTTTCTTAATTATGATAATGGAGCATTTGTGCATCAAATGGTGAATTAGTTTCTTAGACTGGTATTGACACCTTCTGAAATATTCATTAGTCAATTTAGCAATTGGCCACTTCTAAGCTAAAAGTTTACTTTTTTCAACTTTTGCAGCGTTGGAAAACTTCTGAATTTGATTTTTATCAAAATATTTGCATGTTGCTATTCATAATACTAAAAATTAACTGAAAAGAGAAACATATGTCGATTTTGTTTGTGCTTTTTGACAGTTACAATAAAATATTCAATGTGAGACAAAGATTATTTAAAAAAAAATAATTTTGGAAATGGAGCATGAAAATGTGATGTCATGAAGTTTTTTTAAATTTTGAAGTTTGTGCAATTGCGTATTAAGCGATGACTTCTCAATTTCATGCGGGCCACAGTAATCTGGCTGCAAGAGTTACAGCCTAGCAACTGGAGGATTGCGAGTTTGAAATTCAACCCAAGACATTTATGCACAAAGGGGTGCACGTTAAATCTGTTGTGGCCTCAAACGTCCTAACGTTGGCAGGAAAATAGCCTTTGTGTTGCTAGACATAGATTAAATACCTACCTGCCTAATTTTTATGCTTATGAATGTAGAGAAGACGTTATTCTCCCTACTAGCCACAGTGTTGCCCGTGACAGTTCTTTTTGTGGGTTTAATTTATTTTCTTCTAGGAATGATGCCCAAATAAAGCAGGTTGGCTTCACTTCTTCCTCCATAGCTATGTCTGATTTATTAAAATATTGGAGCTTCCATTGTGAAGACTAACAGAAGCTAGAAAACAACATCAATAAAGTTACTTTTTATCATTCGTACAAAGTTTGGAGAGTGCTTGAAGAAAAGTGAATCTATTTGAAATTCTGTAGTGTAGTTCAAGCCATTGGAGCATGTCCATAATTGTTTAAATTTCAATTGAGTTCTGTGACCAAAATTTAAAAATATTTCAAAATCCTTTGTTTGCAATCAGTTTTGGAGTAAAGCAATTGTATTTTGCATAAAAATTAGAAGTTCACTTAACAATAATTTAAAAAAAGAATTAAAGTACACAATTATGCTAATTTCTTATTTGAATTGTATCTTAGGTGCAGTACAGACAGATGATGGAGTGCCTGAAAGCATTTGAAGTGCTTGACATGAGGTGGAAACATAGAAAATGGAGACCAACAGTCCCAGTAAAAGACAAGTTTGTACAAATTCATTATTTTGCTTCAAAATGGTATTATTTAATAAATCGCCGAATGTATGGGAAAAATTAGGATTTTTATTAAAAATATAAGATTATTTTATTTGTATCAAATTTTTACGATTTAAATTATTATTCTTGGTGTATTCAAACTTGTTAGACACTCTAGTTACACTGTAATTCCTTTAGAAAGGAATTATGTTAAATATTAATACCTGTGAGGGGCTTGTGAAATAGTAAGACAAATTTTAATATTTTTAAAGTATTTTCAATTAAATATATAAAGGCAATTTTCAAATCTGAATTCAGCAAACGGTATAAGTTCATTAACACGTTGCTCTCCTTTCAGTGCTGCACATTACTCCGTTTATGCCGACTTTCTTGACAGTCTGATCAACTTTTTTCTGATCTTTGTTTCCTAGTGGGTTCATTTTAAACTGTTCATTCTTTTATGGACCCCTTAGAAAAAGGAACTTGTAGCAAGGATGCAAAAAATGCCTCACTTGCTCAATAGAGGGCCTCACTGTCAACCTGACCTTGATAGTGCTTTTAAAAACATACAGTGGTACCTTTGTATATGTCCCCAATCCGTTCGAGATCCTTGGACTTACACCAAGCAGGGGTGTATACCAAACGAATTTTCCCCATGAATAAAGGGAAAATGATTAATCTGTTACCATTAAAAAAATCCTGTTTTTATTGGCATATTATTCATTGATGCGGTTGTATAAAATAATTCAACACTGCTTGATATTAAGAGATGAAATAAATGAAAATTTAACTAATTTTAATTTTCTCTTTGCTGTCTCTTTTTTCCTTACTTGGACCTGGTTGAGGATCATCAAGTTTGACGTTTTCTAAAAATCTGTCCAAAGATCTTTGCTTCTGCCTTCTAATCTGGATGTTTCGGACACGTGACGTCGGCCGTTCATTCCAGACGGTGCTAGTACGGCTTGTTTGAGCTCGACCTGTCGACTACGGCTATAGATGTAACTGGCGCGATTCTCATAACTTTCAAGATACTTACTGACCGTAGTCTAAATTCTTTGTTGGAGCAATCGAGGCACGACTGCTGTACCTGCAGTAGTCTAAAGGTTAAAGGAGCTTGGGTGTGATTATCAGGGTTTGACCAGAAAGTGGACTTGATCCCCTCTAGTTTTGAATGCCTCAATTAAGTTGGAAGAAGGTAAATCTTGGAACTTGTCACTTCAATGTCATTTTTAAACTAATAAAGAAGGAAAATGAAATTTTTTTATTTTAATCAAGGTTTTCTAATCTTTTTTAGTTGGAATACCTTGATTAATAATATTTTCAGAGTTAATGTTTTTTTAGTGCTATTTTAATAATTTAGCTGAACTGTTTGTAAAAGGGATTAAATCATGTTTGTTGTTTTTGCTTATTTTTAAACTACTAAATATTACTAATATCATTAGTTTGTGGTTCCAAAAGATTATCTGTCAATTCCAGTGCAAGACGGTGGTGGTCATATGCTATTGATGTTCATTTGCATTCCCTAAGAGAAAATAACAAAGCCTGCAAATGGGAATTTGCCTCGGAAAGAGCCAGAGATATCGTCAAATACAGCAAAGTTTATCACGATTACTTGAATAAATGCGATGTGTCGCCTGAATCCAAGGTAATTGCTTTACTTCCGTTATATTACTTATATTTAAACAGCTTTATTGCTTTTTTTTTGCCAGTACTGCTCTTTTTGCAAGTAGAAATTAAGCAATTATTTCATTAGTTATGTAATTTTCTCATCCATACTAGTCTAGGAAACTACAAAATCTAGGAAATTGTTATTTCTTTGAGAATAAAATCCCCAGCTGTATAAATTTGTTGTATTTTGTTTCAAACTTTAAATTTTGTTACATTGTTTAATTTGTGTGCATTTTCGGCATTTTACTGCTTTTGTGAACATAAATTGATTGAGGTTATTTAAAACTTGTACTATTCAAATAAAATATTTTTATCAATCTTCAAATCCTTATGTTTATAGATAATGAAAGAAGATTTGGAGAAGAAGCTTAGTTTTGAGCTATTAATGGTTTTAAGAGAGCTTGTCACCAAAAAAATTAAGAGGACCAACAGTGCTGAGGTTTGTATATTTATGTATTTGATCAAAATGATTAATACCTTAAAAATCCAATGGTGGTCGATACCTGTGGGTCGTGTAAAAATTTTTGTGGGTCCCCAAATTCAAAGAAATTTATTTGACAATAATAAATATCAGGCTTTTCTTCAACAAGTGTCAGGTACCAGTAAAATAGTGAAATGAGATTATTTATTAGAAATGAACTATTTTTTTATGAAAACAATTGTCTATATCAGTGTATACTACCTATATTTTGGCAATCAGCTGGCAAATGTTTAGCAGTGGCCATCTTTACTACGACTTTTTTAAAATCTAGGTCTGCTATATTTAGTCTTTATGCCGTGATCACGGTGAGGAGCATGCAATTCTTTCCGTCTGTGCCTCAGTAGTTCAGTTTTGCTGTTTCCTACTTTCATTCAAGTGCATTCTATAATTCTGTTTAGATACTGCTTTTGTTAATATGATAACGATTTAAAAATGATACCATTGTCAACAGATAACGTTTCTCGCCAAATTTACACTGTATCACGTAATATAAAATCAGTTCTGTTGAATCGATTACAACACTCCCCATATTTTCTCTATGGTTTGACGAAACTACTGACATTACTTAACTGTCTCAATTAATTGTTTATGTGAGACACATTTATGAAGAAGACCTATCACTCACCTGATCCCTATTGCACAATTTACATAGCAAAGCAAAACAGAAAGTTGCAATCGACAGAGATAAATGTTTCCTACAAATATCAATGCTTTAAATTTGTCTATAACGGGCCGTCAGGGTTGGCAAGTTGGGCCCAGCCCACTTGCCCAGAAAAGCCCACTTGCTGGGCGGGCCCACCAACAAAAACCCACTGGGTTTTTGTTATGAAGTGGGTTTTTGTAAATAATCTGACATATATATATATCCAAACCCGCCTGGTATTTATATGTTCGTATTTTATAGAGAGAGTGTACTGTACATAAAAAATAATTAAATCATAGTATCATTAAACTTGTAACAAAAACAGTTGATAAAACCAACAAAATTTACATGGAAAATATAAAATACTATTACAAAAGACTATAATTAACATGAAATATAACATTCCTTCAGAATAACAACATTTTAGACTGAGCTTTTTATTCTAACACAATTTAATATTTGACGGTTACAAAATCACTTCCATCAAAGATGCAATAGCTGCACCAAATTGCACTTAACAATGCGTTTAATTAAAATGTTTAAGAATATTAAAGGGATTAGCATTATAGTGTTTATTTTGTTTTTTATATGTACAGTTATTATCTGTAACATTAAAGAATTATTGCTTTTGTATTTAATTTTTTTTTATTAGAAAAATCAAGAGTTCCTATGTAATGCTATATATTTATCCTTAGAATGGCTCCAAAATGTTTTTGCATAAAATTGCTTCAAAACAGTGTTTTTGAAGAAATCCCCCCCCCACCAATCAACCAGTTTCCACTTGAACAGTAACTGTTTTTCCTGTGACTTACACAGAGGTATTTAGATAATTTTATAGGACATGATTTAAAAAAAAAGGACGTTTACTTTGAAATTATAAAATGGGGTATGCTTCAGATTGAATAAAACAGTGGGTCTGTCCCCCCCATCAAGGATGTGGCCAAGGGGAGGTCTCCTTCAGTTAAATTGGACCCATAGACTCTAATGTTATAAATTTTTTTTTAATTAAAATTTTATGTTATGGACCCCCCACTTAACAAAATCCTGGCTACATGCTTGCTCCCCCCCCTGACCACATCACTGGTTCCTACATCAAGCATAAAAAGATCAAGTTAGAATGATATTATTTATAAATACCCAGAAAACCCCACTAAAACCCACCCAAGCTGTGTTTTTGCCAACCCTGCGGGCCGTCATATTTAATTGGGTGCTTGCTCCGATAATTTCAATACGAACCCCCGTCTTTTATCACAAATTTAGATTCTACACACAATTTCAGGTGGAAAGAAAAAGGTTATTAATTATATTGGATTCAGATATCTTTGAAATGCACCTAATTAACAACCTATGTATACTACTGTAGGTTAGGATTGTAACAATCCACTTATTGGACGCAACAACACTATCTATGTGTCACTCTAACAAACCTTCATCACATAGTCGTCGAAAGCGGCACATACTCACGGAATCTGCATTAATCTGTCTGATCGGAATCTGCCCTTTCTACTGCGTTCAATTTTTACACGCTCCCTTAATGGTTTTTATGGAATTTCTAGGTCAATTTTACGCCATTTTTCATTATTTGTTCATCAAATCCACCTCAAATTGTCTGTAGATTCCAAATTAGTGATAAAAGATGGGGGTTCGTATTGAAATGATTGGAGAAAGCACACCATTTTTAATGAAGACAGCCCCCCTATACACATTTTAAGTATTGGATATTTGTAGAAAACATTCATCCCCTTCGATTGCCACCTTCCGTTTTGTTCTGCTATGTAGATCGTGCAATTGCGATCGGACGTTTTTCTTTTGACGGCCATACATCAATGAAATAACAGTAGTTAGTTATAAAAAAGTGTTTTATTATCTATCAAATAAAAAACACTCCTCAACATAGGTTGAATTGAAAAAGATGTGTACGTATACACTGCATTTATGTTTAGAACAAGAAGTTACTTGTTCATGTCGATATAAATAATCATTCTTTATTATTATTACAATTTTTCGAACTGTCCGTTAGAATCGGGTCCGTCACAATAAGGTTCTACTGCACTATATTAAAAAAAAATTTTTACATTGAACAGCGTAATGTTCCATTACAACTTTTTCCACAAAAGTGCTTCTATTCACTCGATTCTATGTTACATTTATAAGCCATGCATATGATTCGATAGAGGTAAGTATTTAAGGTATATTTTTCTCAGCTCCAGGGAGAAGAATCAAAAGGAAAAGGCTTTTTGCAATGGATGTTTCCTTCTTGGGGGGGCTGGTACTCGGACACGTCTGCCGTGGATTCCACGAATGGAGCAGAGGATGGAAACACAGAATCAGATTCAAACAGAACCGAAGTGGACGAGTTGAAGAGTCATTTAGGTACGTTGGCTACTTTAATTTTTCACATAACTTACATCTGTTTAGCCTTTTATACAACCACACTATTGGACTCTCTTGTATGAGAACTGCTCCCAACACCGAGTTGGGACGCAGTGGGTGTGCCACTGCGCTAGCAACCTGCGGGGTGCAGGTTTCTGCCAGGTGCATTAATCCCTGGGTCACTTCACTTTAGTGCCAGTAAAGCTTTCAATGTATGTTAATAACTTGGTATTGTATGTCTTGTGTCAATTGCTTGGTATTGTGTGCCACAGCGTGGCCAAATATGGCCCTCGCTTCCTAAATATGAGATTTTTTAAATTTGAAAGCATATAGGAAATTATTTGGACCAATGAAAAACGACGTTATATGCGGGAAATCGTTAAATCGGGGTTCCACTGTAAGTAAATGAGGTATAGATAATTCTCTATAGCAGGGATGACCAGCTACACTATCACTGGCAGCCACATTTTAGGAAGGAATATTTAGAGAGACATTAAAAAAAATTTATCTCTGATAACAAAAGAAAAACAGTGAGAAACTGAAAATGAGTTCAATTTTTTTAAAGTTTACCCACAGCTTCCCCAGTCAGTTGTTGGAGCTACTAGAGCTTCAAGAAGATTGGATTGGAACAGGTAAAACAAAATGGTTATTCAACTACTGAGTTTTGTAAATGGGTTCCGGAACAAAAACATCCTGAAACCAAAGTGTGTGCGCCGAGACCAATCTCAGTTTTCACAACTTTGGATTGTTGAGAGTCTTTGTATTCAACACTGAAATTTGTTAAAAATTATCACCCACACATAGTGGAGAAGCAAAGTGCCCAGTGATATGTAGAGTAAAAAATAAATCATCAGAGATTTAAAGAATTAAAAACATTTATTCATTAAAAAGCTGTAAAACTATTTACAGAAAAGGAACAAAGATTGAAAACCAGAGATACATTTTTGTCCAAAGTATGACAAAATTGTATTCTAAAAGAAAGGAACTTTCACTTTTATACTTCTTGTATCTAGAAATTCGCATAAATATCTCAGAAAGATTGCCACAAACAAAATCATAATACTGCATTCAGAAGATGATTGGCCATAATATTATGATCACACCCATTTATTGATGTGATGTCATACTGTGGCTAATCACAAAAACATGACAACTCAACTTGTTTGTTAACATAATCATAACCATACAAGAAGGAGGTGTAAACATGTGAAGATGGATTCTAACAAACAGGTTATCTTCAACAAAAATAAGCCCAGATCTGTTTTAACTGAGCTCGTGCAAACTACGCTAACAAGTTGCAGGTAACTGTCAAGGTGGACGACATTCGCAAAGCATGTAGCCACCTTAGCAAGCAAATCTAATTTTTAAAGATTTTTACTAAATTGTTTGATAGAATCAACACTATTTTTTGAATAGTATTTCTGTATTTGAATAACTGTAACTTCTATGATTTTGAATAACTTTTATGATATGGAATAAAACAATTACTTTTGGACATTGATCAGTTCTAGTTCACTGTATTTCACACATGCATTTTATTTACATGAGAGACACACCTCTCGCCTGAGAGAGCAGTGCTGTGGCCACCCCTGTTCTCTGTAGACTGAAGCATGTACTTATAGAAAGTTTCTCTCATTTGCAGAGGAAGAAATTCTGGACGTGCTGGACAGTGCAGAGAACGACTCCCTTCTGAAGAGAGACACGGTTTTCGCTCAGCTCAACTTCTCCTTGTCGCAAGGCACTTTCTCTCTCCTGCAAAGCGAATCCTCGGTCACTTCCCCCGGCGGGAACCGGTCCGTGCGGCCGGGTAGACCGATCATCGACCTGGAGTTTGCTGACGTCTCCACCAAACTGGAAACGAGGCCCAGGACCGGTTCGTTCCTTTTCGAAATCAAACTCGGAGCTCTCTACTTACACGACAGGATCTATGCCGATTCTCATTTCCCTCACATCATAGCACCGCAGAACAGAGTGAGTCAAATTACATCTCGATGACTTGGATTTAGTGCACCTATAATGTGAAAAAGGACTCAATACATACTGAATCGACGTAGGGGGTGGCCGAAAATGGTTGTGGCTTCCTTACCCCGTTGCTTTAGACTAATCTCGTGACTACTGCTATGGGGCGATCGAGGTACGACTGCCGTACCGACAGCAGTCTGAAGGTTGACTTTGTTCGTGTTATAAAAACTTTTCGAGCTGTACTTTATGTGCATGTCGCAATTTCTTTCATCACGTTTTTTAATCAAAAGTTACGAGGTGAGGAAACTGGACGATGCTTGCGGTTTGAAACATGACTAAGATGGCATTGTGATTTCAAATATTCTCTCGAAGGTCGATTAAAACCCGTGGCAAAACCAAAGCATCGTTCCGAGAACTCGGGAACGTACCGACGAATTTTCTAAAAACCTAAAAAAATGCCCTAAAATTTTCAGAAAGGTCATGTGAAAAGATAAAATCTTTAATCTAAACGTTTTATTTAATGCTTTTTCTATGTTTCAAGTGCTGTAGGCATGGGTGGCATCCATTTATTTTTTCATCTTATAAGACTTAAGTTCGAAATTTAACGGCCTTGTTCGACACGTGACGGATCAGCCACCGGAAGCTGCTAGTCAGAATCCAACCAAAGACCATCACGTACAAAGGGGGCTGGTGCATGTTCAATCTGTCGTGCCTCAAATGTCCTCACGTTAGCATGGTGTAGAAGTTGGAAGAGTGGGGTGCCCGCTCAGGCGTGGCCTTGTCATCCGAAAGTGGTTCGAAACGACGCATCCTCATTTTTAGATCTTCCTCTGAGGGGGGGGGGTTGATCGATCTGGACCGTCGTGTCACTCCAGTATGTTAATTAAAATACCTACCTAGCTCCAAATTTGATTTGTTTCTTCACAATCAAGTTGATATCAACTAGTGAGGGAAGAGAGCTGCCATATGTGCCCCACTTTACCTTGCATTCAAGAGTATAGCGTTACTTTATAAATTAAAATGAGTTTTGGCTTTTCTTAACCAGAATTTTGTGATTTCCTGACTAGGGAAGTCTACTCACTTATACTTTCTTCTTGTGAA
Organism: Metellina segmentata; assembly: GCA_947359465.1. NCBI lineage: Eukaryota > Metazoa > Arthropoda > Arachnida > Araneae > Tetragnathidae > Metellina > Metellina segmentata. The sequence continues at coordinate 115,856,097 of OX375882.1, read as the reverse complement.
GCTTAGATTTCTGTAGAAACACAGTCAATCGAATCATTTCACCGCCGTTTTCTCAGATCTGAGCTTCTTGTTTAACTTGTAATCAATGATACACAAAGCATATTGTTTATTGATTCAAAGTGCTGCTTTTGCCTTTTTCAAGTTTTCTCAATTAAATTTTAGGATAAAAACTTAATAAGGGCACTTAGTTGCACTTATTTTGGTGTTTTAAAATAACATCAGAATGGCCATGAAAAAGGTGAAAACTTTATGATACGTATGTAATGAGGTCGCTTAGTTGTATTTTAATTCGTTTAGATAGAGTTGTAACTTTTTCAAATGACAGAATGGCGATGAAAAATGTGAGAAACGGGAACTTCATTTTAAGCTTAAGATGTATACTGCTTGTAAAAATATTAACTGTGCAGTTTGTTGATGTGTGTGTCTATTCCAGGACATAAGCTTTATGTACAAAAGATCATCGAGTATTACCGTGTTTCCTCTCCCTTCGTTTCTCAATCAAAAATCCGAAGACTCCGATGCCGGCAGCTGTCTGTTCGAGCTGAGTTACGAGAAAAAGCCATTCACTATTCATGCTGATCATAGGTATTTCCAATTAATGCTCCATTTCATTACATTTGTGTGCTTAAAAAATCCGGACCGACTCGTTTGAAACCGAGGCTGCATATGAATAGAATTGATTTTGAATACTTGGAATAAAATTATGAGTTTAAAAGTTTTTTAATAAAATAATATTCTCTACTTTTTCAATTAAAAATTAATAAGTTTTTCTTTTAAATTAAAATATACATTGTTTCTAATTAAGCATAAAATAGCCTGTTTTTCATTTTCAAATAGTCTAATATTGTGTCTCAGTGTCATGCTGTTGTGTTATTTTCATGAAAAATTGCAAAATTGTATTTTCAAATATGATTAGAATGTGAAAAAAAAATATTTCCTTGATGTAACCAATTTGTTGTTTCTGCTATCTTGTAATTTGCTTATGATGAAAGGATTTCACACTTCCATTTGATAAAATTCTTGCCGACCCATCTTTGTGGTGATCAGAATTTCCTGGTTCAAATCCGGGATGAGGTGTGGATGTCTGCACCTGGACTGAATGTGTTGCCTCTCTCCAAACAAGTTGTGCTTTGTATGTGTGAGGTGCTGTCTTGACACACCTCTGTGAGGCAGCACCAGTAGGATGCAAAGTAGTTCACAAATCCACCTTCGCAGATTTAATTGTCCGAGCTCGAGAAAAAAAGTATAAAATTCAAAGGAAGTTACAAACATTTTTGGTTTGCAATACATTAGAATCGACTGCAGTCGATTATGATAGTTCACTGTTCTTGAAAATGGGGACACAAATTACCAATTCAACCCTCTGTATATTGGCCAATGCGAACGAGAGCATCTGAAGAGAGAAGAATGGTCCTCGGAATGTTGACGGTCGTACATAGTGAAGTCGCTGCAGCCCTTTTGGTTGATGTGGAAAGTATCTGTACCTTCTAGCCACAACGATCCCACAATAGAAATAGAAAAATCAGGTGATAATGGGATGGCTCACGTTCCCTCCATCAGTGGAAAGCATCGCTAAGGCCATTTTGGCGAGTCGCTCCAAAGGCCATTTGTTCGGCTCCCGCGACCGAGGGTGGAGACGATTTCTGCCTCGCTGTGTGTAGAGGGTGAAACACAAAAGGCAATTTTTCTACAGTACCAAAGTTGTTTCGTTTGAAGAATTGTGTTGATTTTTCTCGAGAATGTAACTTCTGTTAGCTTCAAATTTTTCAGTAAAATTCTGAAGAATAATATTCAAAGACAGATATATCAACAGGTCCACAATATGGGTATAAATACAAATGCAAGCGTCCATGTGGTATCGGCATTTGAATAACGACGGTGTCGACGAGCTGTATGTAATATTTTGCTTTTTCAGGTTGAACATCACTACGAGAGCTTTGGACGTCGTTTACAACCCCCAGGTATTGCGATGCATCAACGACTTCTTCTCCCTCCATCACGGGAAGTCCTCGGACTTTTCGGTGGGCGAACTGAAGCTGACCGCCGCGGCCCGCGCTCGCTACGAGACTCTGAAGCAACAGACCAAGGCGGAATTGCAGCAGAAGTGGGATGAGATTCTGGATGGTGAAGACAAAACGGTAAGATTCTAAAAAGTTTCCGAGTGTAGTGTGGCTCAGGTGGAGATGACCTTGGACGAATCCACTTGTAGGAAGATAATAAGCTTATTAGGGGAAAGGGTTGAAAAATGGCTCTTCTTCATCGATGATATTTTTTCCCATCTAGATTTCTGTCATTTCCAGCTCCAAGTAATGAACTCAAGAGTCAGAATCCACATTAAAGATGACAGTGGTGGAAAAGCATTGCTTAAGTTTCAATTTTTCATTTAATTTATGAAACTCATTCGAAACCGTGCTACGCTGACTCGCCGGAGTCTAACACATTCGTGTAGATCCGAGTTTGTACAGAAAACGTATGAAAATGCATCATTCTTTTCAAGGGCTCTGGACAACTCCTTGAATTTACTTGAGCCTCCTGGAAAAATGTAATAGTCTTCTGGAATTTCATTTAAATTCAGAGGATTTGTTTATTTGAATTTTCCAAATTGATTTTAAAACTCACTGAGGGGAATAAAAGCTTAAATAAGAAAGAAAAAGCATTTGGAAATATAGCTCGTAGAGGGCACCCATGTTTTCTCAGAAATAGCAGGATATTGACAATGAAATTTTTAATGAATATAATATATTAGAAAGCTAAATTATGACAGCAAAAAACGTTCAGTGACACAAAAATAAATATTTTAACATAGCTTTATTTTTATTTTTTCAAAAATTGTTAAAATCAACTATGTTTTTTTGCTGTTTTTCACAATATTTGTTTCACACAATTTTGCAGACCAACCGGTCTAGTGGTTAAGGTGTTGGTGTCTGGATCGGAACGTTCCTGGTTCGAATCCGGGGTCAGATCATGGATGTAAATTGTACTGCTCTTAGTTCGGGGTAATGATGTGGTCGCCCATTGGTTGCTCCTTCACAAGTGGCCATCACTTCTGGCCTTGTAGTGGCAAAATGATTACAAATCAACATTGCTCGTCATTGGATAAAAAAAAAAAGATTTGTGATAAAAGTATTTGTAATAAAATAAATAACTGATACATGTAATTCCTCACACAAAAATTGCGTAAAACACTTCTCAAAAAAATTACCAAAAACTTTTTCGAAAAAAAATTAAAATTTGCAGAGTAGGAATTTAAAAAAGTTGAAATATTCTTAAAAAAATGAATTTTTTAACTATTGGAATGAAATTTTTTTATAATGTATTTTTAATGTGTATTAAAATCAGGTACACTCAAAACAATTTGTTTTTCTGAATCTGAAAACAAAAAAAAAATTGTTCAAAGGGTATTGTGTCGCCTAACTTACAATAAAAAAGCTAGATTTTATTATACATATTCTGTATTGTATTAAGTTTAATTTATATAAAAGATGTTTCTGCTCTTTAAGTTCCTTTTGATATTTTCTGTAAGCATAATTTTGCATTTAAGTTATCGATAAAAATTAAAAATAAGTTCCAATTTGTGTTTTGCCCTCAAGGGCACATTTTCTTTAGGTGGGCGTCGTGACCCCATCAACTGAAACTTCTATTTCGATTTTATGTCCTCCGTTTTCGTGGGCTACGGTTCTCTGGTCGGAAGGGCGACCTTTTAGTCGCCTGTTCAAAACCGATTGTTCAATCCGACAGAAGACCGTTGCGTACAAAGGAAGGCTGGTGCACGTTCAATATGTTGTAGCCTCAAATGTCCCCTCATTGGCTTGATGTGGTAGTTTGAAGAGCGAGGAGAGCCAGCTCAGGCGTGGCCTCGTCATCTGAGCTCGGTTCAAAATGACGTGGTGTGGTCCTCGTATATCTTTTCCCTCTGGGTCGATCCCGGACCGTCGCTGATAACCCGTTGTGATTGCTCCAATGCGAGGTTAATTAAAAATACCATACTGCTGAAGCTCAATCGACACTTGCTCAAAGTAATCCTTGACACGCTTAAATTTAATGGAATTATTCGTCAGCATGTGATATAGAAGGCCCCCTGATAAAACCTTGAAACCAACCCATTGGTGTTTCTGTTTTTGCTGTAGTGCTATTATACTTTTCATTTCTTACTTAATTTAAAGATTTTAGTAGTTTGGGTCAAACACCTTGTGTGTTTGACCCAAACTATTAAAACCAGTCAACAATTAAAACTATTTATTACTTGTTTCAGGTTTATTCCAGGGGTTGGAATGTGGAGTTGGCCATCTCAGCTCCTCAGATCATTATTCCCCAAGATATTTGTGATAAGAATTCTTCTGTGGTAAGATTGATATATTTCCTTCTGCTTGAAGAGCGAATTCAATTTGATTTCCCATCTCGATGAATCTGTTATGTGTGTTGCAGGTTGTTTTCGATCTTGGAAAATTGCATTTCTTCAATGCCAGGAGAGAAGTCGATCGAGTCACCCCACTCTCTGAGGATTTGGATGACGACGGTAAGACTGTCCCTTTGACCCTTCTTCTTCTTCGAATGGAAGCAGACCCCTCCGTACCGAGTTATTTAAAACCCACAGCGGATTGGCGGAAGCCAGGGAACGCCTCTAATGAGAAACATGAGAAGAAGGCCCTGTGACGCGCTGTCCGAAAAGCCCTTGTCTGCCCTGGGTGGACTCGACGGGGAGTAGACGTGGTCGACCCGTGAATGTGTGCTCTGAAGATATGTGGTCCGGCTCTTTATTTTCAGTCAACCTTAGGTCCAATTTGAGCCGGAAAGTTTTCTTCGTAGATTCGTGTCAACGTGTGACCAGGCATCTCGTAGGAACCAGTCGACATTCCTGAGTAGCCCAGCAGATCAGCAGGCTGCCACAACTTCCCTGTTTATCCAGTACGGTGGGCAGAACCGGCACCTTCATCTATGGAGTTTTACAGACCCTTGCCGTCTGCCAGATAGCCTTCTTTCGTTAGTGTACAAGCGGGCCTAGGGCAGCCGGGGAGTGGTCCCTACGCCGCTAGTTTCCGTGTGGCACCTAAGGAGGTTCCTGTCGCTACTTGATCACAGGAACAGCGGCATCGCCCTGTGCCAGTTCCTACGACCCAAACCGATAGCCTCCTGGCTAGAGCGGCTTCGCCACGTTAGAGACTGACATATTCCTCCTACACGGATAGACCCATGATCTGCGTAGTTATGGAGTCCCCTTGCAACTCCAGAAAGAGCCGCGGTCCGAGTGGTGGGGGCCATCACTCTTCATTCCTTGGAACGATCTGAACCTTCACCTTGGGACCCTAAGCATTGTTCTACATAAACTGATAACAAGTTATCGTTACTTGGTTCAACTGCCCCAAGTGTGCAGAGACCTGCCCGGATCTTGGGTCCGTAGCCCCATCATCTTGCTATCATCCCTTCAGACAGTCTTCCTGGTCATTAAAAGCCACCATCAGCTTTCCGTCCGGGTTGACCCACGTCTACTTCCCCAACAGAGAGTAGCATGTACACCTCCCCAGGGTGTGTATGCCTCTACGCACGACAGAACATCAATGCCTCACTCACTTGTGGGAGATGCCGAACGTTTTCGAGGGGACGGACTCTCGAGTAGAAACGATTCACGAGGCTCCCTGTCGACAGAGACCAGGCTGTTCACGTGGAGGTCTCTTTGTTGAACAGAAAAGAGAGGACCCCCTCTTTCGGTCGTTTCTTTGTCTGTTTGAGCCCTCCACGACCGGAGAACGAGAGATTCTTGTCCAGTCGAATGTGTCGATTTGGATTTCAATAAAAATTGGTGTAAAGTTTCATGGAAATAAAGTATTTCTCTCAGTTATATCAACGTGTAATAGAACGAGGGCTTGAATCATGCATATCCGAAACCAATCGTGCAAAACAACCTGAATCATCAAGCTTTTATGCCAATATATTGAACCGAAGTTGTTGTGTTTGGGAGCTTTAGTTATGTTTAAAGAAACATGAATGGGGTTCCAGGATCCTTTTCGAAAAATGACACAAATCTGCTATTGCTCTAAACATAAAATATACATGATTTTTTCATGACAATATAAAAGTTCCGAATTGTGTTTAATACATATTTTTATAAATGAATTTTATATAAAAATTAAGAAACATGAAATTTGTATACAGTTACACACAGTTAAAATGCAAAGCACACATTTCCTTTTAAACTATGTATTTCTCTCGATGTCAAGTCACTGACATCTGATAAATACAAGTGAGGTCAATTTTTGCAGATACACTTGATCTTTAAATATGTATATTTATTTATAATTTATTGTGGGCACTCTTTGAAGTCACCCCTTCAATAAGTCATGTTGCATGCACAATTTTTCAGCCTAAGTTTTACGTTGACATGCCCGGTACATTTCTGTGCAATGAATCCATAAACTATTTCGCACCTTTTTTGCCGTATGTGTATGATCACTAAATGTGTAATGGCATTTCAGAGGATTTCATAACCCCCTGCTCAACTCCTCAGGAACTTCTGGAACAAGCCGAGAAAGCGAACAAATTGATGGAAATGATGTCGAGTCAAAATGATACACAACTGTTGAAGGAGCACATTTACGAAAAGTACGTAAACCTCGAGTGCCGTAGGATTGGGTGAATAGAAGCAGCTCTCAATTTCACATCAGCATTAAGCCTTTACTTGTACACTTAAAATTATGATTAATACCTTGAAAATTCTGTAGCTGTCTATACTGTAGCTCTAGTGGTGAAACAATTTCAATTTTTGACTGAAGGCAAACAAAATTTTTTTAAGCACTGCTTCTATTGAGTCGAGTTCTTCCGAACAGAAGCAGTCACTCGTTTTTCATTCTGATCTCTTGCTAAGGGATTAGAAGCAGTTATTGTCTTTTTAAGGTTTCCATAGAAACCTCTGACCTCACTGTTTGCGTCATTTCCAGTCCAATGTTATAAACCCCAACAACTTTTTCTGCTCAACTGCATCCGTTCACCGGATTCTACGGTACGTTCATCTGAAAATTGTGCTAGCTTTTGATATCGGATTTTAATGTCCGCATAAAACCTTTTAGTTCTTGTCACTAATTTTACGATGTAACCTCATGAATCCACATTGCTCATTTTCATTGGTACTTACCAAAATTCTTATAATAGTGTTCACACTATCTTGTTTGATTTATTCTATTGTTTTCAAGGTATACTTTAGAACTGAGCAACATACAGATACTTGTCAGTCGCTTGAAAGACAACTGGAAATTCGCTCAGCTTCGAGGAACCAGCACGATGCACATTCTGGACAGATTTTCGATTATTGTTCAGACTGAAAGGTAGGTGTATCTCTCGCTCTTTCTAATCGCTGTGAAATCTTTCTAGGTTTTTGGCTACTGTGTCTTCTGAATGTACTGCTACACAGGGGTGCAGAAAATGTTTCAGGGCCCAATATTTCCCCAGAACACAATTTGTTTTGTCCCAAGTTTCCCCGAAAACGTCCCCATATTTTCATTCCAGTTTAAGTGACTATTAGAGTACAATGTTGATGATTAAGAACTCTCCTTAAGACTTATTACTTAGAAATTAAAATAAAAACTAATATTTATTTCAATAAAAAATTATTTTACATATTGATGGATTCTAGTAGCTGTCACCAAGATATGGTACCCTTCCTTCTTTTTGAAGGTTGTCAATCACCTTTGATGTCATATACACCTTGAAAATATACACAGTCCATTCCATGAAATGAAGACTTCATTGAAAAGTGTGTTGAACTAGATGTTTCGATTGTGTCAATAGGCTACGAATTTCCATTTGGTTTGTGAAGCAAACCAACACTATGGGCAACGCCATGATGGCTGATATCCAATTAGCTACAAATTCCCATTTTTTTGCGATTTGTGAGGTTTTTTGCTTTTTTTTTCGTAGCAATCACCGGGGGTTAGCGAGCAGTGGTCACACCTAACCCTATGAAAAGAACTGCCACTGGCCACAGAGAAGATCACGGGCAATGCCGTGCTGGCCACGCAGTGGCTAGTGGGAGGCAAGAGAGAAACTCGTTTTCCACGTGCCAGCTTCTTGTGTTCTTCTGGTTCAGTAAAATATGACCATTTAAAAATTTGCTTCACTGCAAAAAAAAAAGAAGGTGTGTGTAAAAAAAAATCATTAGCCAAAATATTTGTTTGTCACTGATGACAGTTGAATTTATCGAGTTTTTTTTACATAAACTCGGGCAAAAATTTCCCCCCAGGTGCCTGAATTTGGTTCGCACATATTCTGCACCCCTGCTGCTACACAATCAAAGATTCTGTATTTAAAACATTTCTATCCTTTTCAAATGTTTTCGGGAAAATAATGCCATTCTTGTTTCTCTTGGAAAGAAAGAGCGATACCAATTCCTCGTTGTTGCTTTAGTTAATGGCCGACTGGGTAGACGAAGGACGGTCTGAAGAGTCGTGCACGAAATGGGCTGGTTCACGTTAAATCTGTCGTGGCTTCAGATGTCCTCGCATTGGCATGGTGTGGAAGTTTGGAGAGTGCCAGTTCATTTTTGACCTTTTCATCCGACCGTGGTTAAAAAATGATGTGGTGTCGTCCTCCGAAATTTCCCTTTGATCCCGGATTGTCGTCGACAGCCCGTCGGTGCGACATTAATTCAAATAGCTTCCTGGATTGACAAAAGAAAATGTAGTGTGTAACCAAATTTCGATATGTCAGACTGTATGACCCCATCCAGGCTGTAATTACAAAAGTAATGTCTCGGAGCTCTGTTCGACACTGAGTTAACACATTATGAAGGATACATCTTTGGTGACTACGCTAACAGAAATTTTGCCTAATCTTTTGGTCAAATTATACTATACAGTTGAAATACAATTACTGTTTTTATATGAATAGCCTTTAGAACGAATTGTTGTATTTATTTTCTTCCAACAAAACGATTTTTCGTCAACGAAAGGTTACTACTAAAAATGTACTAGATCTGGCTATTCATAATTAAGTACATAAACCCACTTCTGGCATTCTGTATTTTTTGAAAAAATTTTTTGAAACAATTCAGTAGTTTTAGAGTTAAGTTTCGTCAATTTCAGATTAAAAAATTTGGGGACTACAATACTGTATTTGTTTAATATAAATGTTCAAATAACAAAAATACACTTATACAAATCACAAAAACCTGTTCAAGCTGATAATTTCTTTTTAAAATTATGAATTTGAAGAGCAAAAATGGTTTTGCGAAATAGTTGGTGTAAACTAATTGTGTTCAAGTTTGTGTTTTCAACAGTGTATTAGTTGTGTATTGTTTTTTGCTTTCTGAAAATGAAACTTCTCAAATTTACGACATCTTTTTTTAAAAAGCTTTGAAATTTTTTTGTACATCATTTTTTAACTTCTTTAATTAGTGCTAGTTAAAATTTATAAACTTGTAAAATAAGTAAATTTAAGAGAATTTTATGTTTTCCAAATAAGATGCATCTTTCATGGATTTATGTTAGTTTCCCCTTTAAAAAAATATTTCCTAAATACTTTTGTTTTCCTACATAAAAATGTGCTAGGAGTTTGATTACTAAGCTATTTGCAACTACCCCAACATCATTATCCATTCAAATGGGCAATCTTAGGAGGCTAGTTACGCATTTACCCCGCCACAGTAGGCACCTCAAATTTTTAACCTCTTTCAATTGTTGCTTTCGATTGTGTATTTTGAATAAGGCAAATCCAATTGCTATTCCGCTGCAAAAAATATCGGTTCCTTGACAAAATAAATTTTGTAGAGACCTTTTAAATTAAACTTGGTTTTAGTATGCTTTTGCCCTTATGTGAAAACACTGTATACAAAGTAAATGGTATTGTGCTAATTTCAATTCAATTATTGTATTAATTTGAATGAAATGTGTTGAATTACAGGCGCATGGTATATACTCAAGATCCTGATTGGCCAAGTGTGGCCATCACTGGAAATCTTCCTAAACTTATAGTGCACATAAGTGAACAAAAGGTATTTTGGAATTCTGTTTCTTCAATTTGTTTGGAATTCTTAAGTATTTTATGATTCATTTTGTCATAGATGCTGTAACAAAAGACGAAATTAGTATTGGAATGTGTCATTGTTTTTGCTGATTTATTTCTTGCTACTAGGTGAATGCATTACAAACTTGTTTTGACGTTTTGAACTCGCCCATCTCGTACAAGTCCATGCGGCAGTCGTATCCTTTTCCGTCCCCCGAAACCTCCTTTGAAATGGAAAACTACAACGAAAAGAGCAACAGAGAAAAGAAACACATGTAAGGAACATTAGAAAGTTTGATTGACTCATTTTGCAGGAATTTTATAGCAGTTACAGTTTTTTGGATCTCGTATACCATACTTGCGTCTTATTTAAGGTCATCAGATATGATACAAAGAGGAAAATTCAGTTTTTTATTGCTTGCATCGAATCATGACAGGATGAATAGTGCATGAATCTGAGGTCCAGTGTTAACCTTGAGCCTCTTCTTGTATTGTGAAAGCATAATTTTCACTAAATTCCATAAAGATAACAGCTGTATTGAAGGAAAATGTTTCCTTTAAACTTTTAAAAAACTTCAACGGAGCTCGTGCACCCTATCATTTCAGTTTGATCAGTCAAAATCCACTGATTGTACTTGACAGGGTCTTCATCATCATAGTTCTCAAATTTTGACTTTTAAAACTGGACAAGATTATATTTTGATGGACACTTGTCGCAATGCCTTAGCATACATTCTCTTACTGCTCCTTCACAAACAATATGCAAAAAAGGTCTTTGTAATCCTCTTCAATACCTGCTCAGTGAATCAATAAAACACATTTTGATGTGCAAACATACACTAAGTGTGTGCTAATGGCACCAGCTGAAACACACCATATCGGGTACTAATCAAAATTGAAGACGCATCTTTTTTGTCACAGCTTGAGTGTTTTTATTGCTTATAATATTTCTTGAAATAAATTACTGTGTTAGTGAGTTGACTAGTTTAGAACTAGTTTTTAAAACTATGTTTAAATTGTAATGTAATTTTATTTACTTAAATTAGACCTAATTGTTGAAAAGAAGGAAATTAATTATCTTATTTCTGAATAATCGCAAGATATAATTGTGGATAACCTATTTAAAAAAATTTTTTTGGACACACACACAGGCCTGATTAACAATATTAATTATACTCAATTACTTTAATCCTTTTAAATTTGTGTTTGCCTTGTTGAAATTCATTTGAAATTGGTTGATATATGTGACATTTGTAGTTAAAATTTTACTAAAATTGTAACCACGTTTTTAAGAAAATGAGTGATTCAAGTGATTTCTATCTTAAAGTGAGAAAAAATAATAAAGGAGTGAAAAAAACATTCATTTTTTTTTTCATGTGGTAGAGCATATCTTCTAGAACAAGAATTCAAAATTTATTTTTTTAAATGTCCTTAACACTTTTGAAGACATTCCACTTAGCGTATAACTCGCCATTTTATTTTAAAAATCTATAAATAGAACTTTGGAATTTTTTTCTGACTATGTATAAGATACTTGCAGGAATAATAAATTTTTTTCTGGACTCCTTACATATTGATCTATACTCTTAAAAAATTTCATCAACATTGGTTGATAAACAAGAGAAATATAATTTATTTTCTAAAAAAAGAAATTTGGTTTCCTCCATCTGATTAAAGCCGCAAAATTCCAAAAACTTTAACAGGCTATTAAAAATAAGCTGTTTGAGATAGAGCAAAAAAAATGTATTTGTGTTCTTAAATCTATAAAAGGAACAAACATGCCAAGTTTCATCAAAATCTGAGACCATGGGTGTCGGATGTGGAATGATCCTGCTGGCTTGCTTCCCCAAAGTTCTCCAGGAAGGCATGCACAGTCATGGAAAAAACAAACCACCCCTCTTTATTTCAGCAAAGAGAAAATTGTAAGACGGAAACTGACGTTTTCATAAATTCAAATGCCTAAAATTTGCGTCATATTGAATTCAACACCCACTAATTTCCAATTTGAACACCTTATTTTGACACACAACTTCGAATCTACATCCAAATGTAACTTCAGATACCAAATTCGATTTGACCAAAGCATCCCTGAAATTGATGATGACTTTAGGATGGGATATCTCGGGAAATAAAGATATTAAAATCATGGAAATTCATATTTAGCGCATTTTAAGGATACAGAATCTGATTATGGCATCAAAACAGGGTGGTCCCATTAAAAATTGTGTTTGAGCAAAATTTGTTGTGAAAACATCCTCCTGTGCAATTTTTTATTTGAATTCGTAGAGGATGTTATTCCATATCAAATGGTATATTTGAATTTGCTCTTATATAAATGGTGCTTGAAATATAAAGGTTGTGTTTCTTTTTTTTCCCATGTCTGTACCTCTAGAGTTCACAATGGGTAATGCAGAGACTTCCTCCCCAATAAGATAGGAAGGATGACGTGTTCCGTACATCAGTCTTGGAAAAGACATTTACTCAGGGTGGTAACAGAACCGGGAAATCAGGGAATTCTCAGGGAACTTTTTAATTCTGGAAATATCAGGGAATTCTCAGGGAAAATTTCCAAATTTTACAAAAAATCAGGGAATTTTTGAAATTTTGGTAAAAACGGTAACTATGGTCGTATGGCCTATTTAGGGATGAGCGATTACAAGTACTTTTGAGAATCGAGTAAATCATATTCTCCGAAATTGAAATTCGAATTAGGAACACTGGCGTCATAATTTTCGAACGCCGCGAAAACCGCCGCTGTGGTTTTCACGGCTGGAGCGTCTCGTCGCAGTGAGGCCAGCGATACAACTTGTGGTTTACAATTTGAAATTTGTGTAACTAATGATGTTTTTTTTTTGCATGCAATTACATTTTTGAAGAATATTTTGGTAAAGCTTCAATCTTCGTTTATAGCGGTGTGACAGCTTTGGCGGTTTTTTTTTTGGCGCACTTCTAAATTTGCCAAGGAAGAAATTATTTCAGATGAACCAATGAAATCAACCGACAGTTTAACGAATTTTGAAAGAACTTTAAAGAATAACAGCCACTGCGTGGCCAGCACGGTGTTGCCCTTGACAGTTCTTTTAGTGGGGTCAGGTGTGACCACTGCTACGAATACGGTTTGAGAAACAAACCAATTGAAATTTCGTATCCTATTGGATAACAGCCATCATGGCGTTGCCCGTGGTGATGGTTTGCTTCGCAAACCAAATGGAAATTTGTAGCCTATTGGAATGAATTCCCTGCGAATTTCCATTTGGTGATTAATTTTATGAACTATGATTTGCTTCGCAAATTGGGTAACAGGTCATAACGGAGTTGCCCGTGCCTTCGCAAACCAAATAGGAATTCGGCGTGACGTCACAATCTCTTGTGAATATATATATTCAATTAAAAAATTTTTTATTAAAAGAAAATCCAACGTATAAGGTAATCTATCTGGTGTCAAATTTTCCAAAAATTTCAAATCCGTTGAAATTTTCAATCTATTTTTAACGATCCCGATTTTACAAAAAGAACTAAACAATGCAAGCCAAGCGAAAATATTAAAGATATTCAATTTACAATTTTTATTTATTTTAAAAAAATCATATTTTTAGGTATTGAACTAATGTGAAATTTTCCGCAGATTTCAAATCCATTGAAATTTTTACTCTATCTTTAATGGTCTAGTAGATAGAAAAAAGAACTAAATAACTCCAGTGAAAATTTTATTTGTTTTTTATCGTCTGCTGGAAAATCATTCCTCCGCGCTAAATGGAAATGGAATCTAAAATAATAAATTTAGAATCTACGATCTTCTTTGCTGTTACATGCAATAATAATTAAATTTCATTAAATTCATTTAAAAATGCTATGGATTAAATTTTAAAATTCGCTGCGACCCAGAAATTGCAAAATATTTGAACTAACTGTGCTGTAAGTGCCATAGATTCGTCTAGACTTAACGTGCAGGAAACAAACAGAGAGACTAACAAACACTTACATTTATAATATTCGATTCAAAATGAAAATTTAACCTTTTAACTACGACTATAGATATAACAAGCACGATTCTTATAACTTCCAATGCGCAACTGCTGTAATGGCCGTAGTCTAAATTATTTCTTGGCGCGATTCTTATAACTTTTAAGGTACAACTGATGTACTGGCCGTTGTCTAAATTCTTTCTTGGCGCGATCATGGTACGACTGATGTACCGGCCGTAGTCTAAGGCCCGGTGCACACATCCGATTTTTTAACGTGCGGTACCGAAGCTCAACTATGCACATATAACCGTGAAATGACGCAAGTACTTATTTCGCGCCATTTGCGATACATATTCTATCTAAGAAAACGTGTTTATTTCGCTTACTTGGTGCAAAGAAAAATATATTTTGAAAGAAAATAGACGTTTTTGGATGCAACCATTTATTAATTATTATTTATATTCGATTTATTTATAAAAAACAAGGTACTTCAAACCGGAGAAGCTTGTGCGGCGAGCTGCTGCGCCGTGGGGAACTGCTGTGCTAATTGCAAGCAAGAGGGACGTACATCGCCGCAGCGGCTCCGGAGGCATATGTGCACTACTCCATGGGATCTTATGTATCTCAGATCGCACTTGCGTTGCGGCAGCGTCGGAAAAACTGGATGTGTGCACCAGGCCTAAAGGTTTAGCTTTCCGCTTGGCGAGGTTGCCATGGAAACCATAATCAAAAAACAGATGGGTTGCCTTTACCTGCCCTAACTCGTTACTAGATATGCGCCAAGATCGTTCCCACCGTTTTAAACGTATACTGAAGCTGTACCAATTTTTTATGTATATTTGCATTTGATTTTGATGTATAGAGGAAAATATAGGGACAGGTGTAAAAAGTTCATAATCCAAATATTTAAAAAAATTTTCCCCTGTTTTTTCAATTGCTATTGTTAGAGTTGCATTAAAGGTTCCAATCCTAACTATAACAATTAAAATATCTGATGAAAAAAAATACAAAATATTTGTGGAGAATGATCCTTTTACTCCATCTGACTCTAAGTACTTGAAATATTGTCGTGTGGGTACTGTATATTGATACCAATTACGGATCCCAATATTTCTTAAGGGACTTGTAAAATCAGGGAAATTTTTGTCACACTATCATGGAAATCAGGGAAATATCAGGGAACTTTTCTTCGATGATTTTGTTGCCACCCTGTTACTAAAAATTAAACCTGCTGATTTATAAAAAGTGAAACATGATTGAAAGGTGTAGCTTGTGGCAAGGAGAACAGGAGGTTTATTTATAATCTTCCTTTATTTCCTTCTCGGGGTGCTACGGCTGGAAATGCAACAAAAGGGAATGGTGAAAATATTTTTATCTTTTAGGATATCAAAGGAAACAGAAGGACATACAGATTCAAGTGAAAATTTTATGTTACTGATGGAATTTTGTGTGGATCAGATGTCTTTTGATGTGCAAAGCAGAGGTATATTTTGCTTTATATTCTAAAAAATGTATTTCATTCTTCCAATGAGTTTGCTGGTGGATCATTACTGGTTTTAAGTTTATCTCCATCCAGAAAGACTGTGACGGTCGATCAGAAATATTAAACCCATCCATTGCATATGAACGAATGATAAAAAATGCACGTTTACCAACTGGAAATACACTGCACATACATGCATTTTATTTTACAGTAGCAAACAATATACAATTTACATTAAGTACAGTACATATTGTTACACGAACTTGCGCTCTAGACGTACATATACATTCGAATTTTAAACTAGTCTAGTTTTCTTTCGTTTCTTCGAGGCTCGTGCGGTCCGAGTGGTAACGTTCTATGTCGACGGACCGTGGCCGAAAGAGCCTCGTGAATCGTTTCTCTTCGAGAGTCTGTTCCATCGGAAACGTTGCCGAAGACGACTCATGGTTTCTTTGAATGTCGACGACCCTGCACATCGAAGTCGCCCTTTCAGTTGACTCGAGAAGTATCTGCACCTTCTAGGCATAACGGCCCCACAAAATAGAAAATGAAAGATCAGGTGATAATGGGCATGGATTTCCCATCCAAGGGGAAAGTGTCCAGGAGGCAGATTTCGGCCGTTTCGGTGAGTCGACCAGGAGGCCGCGACCGAGTATAGAAACGGTATTTTGTCGTAGGTAGTGGATTAAGAAACAGTTCCATATTCTGGTTGTCTGTAATGGCTGCAATTCCATGTGTCTCATTGGTAATGCCTAAAACGTGTGTATGTATAAAGTAATGTAATGAAGTGTAATGTAGCTGTATGTTATTAAAAGTTTGTTGTATAAAGCTCTTATTGAAATGCCTTATTTCCAAACAGGCCACAGTGTTGCAGAATTGCAAGTGACCGGCGTGAAAACGACCCTCTCGAAGCGTCCCAGCGACATATCTCTCTCCCTTTGTGTGCACAGTCTACTTCTAGTGGATGCCCTGCAGACATATGGTCCAGATTTCGAATTGCTTTTAGCTTCTCATAAGCATCTCAGGTAATGGAACGACTGTCTACCGTGGAGACTGCCTCTGGCACTGTAGGGATCTTACTTTTTACTTCAGGGAGGCCTTGAAGATATGCATTTGCCTCACTCGATGACAATTTTTAAACACAAGAGCAAACGGCTCACAAGATGAGTTGTCTGTCAAAAGATACCACAGAATCAGATGAATGGAAGCAGTTTTGAATTTCGCAATAATATTAACTTTTTATTTCTTGTACGCTTCAAATTAGGATTAGTACCTTAAAAATCTGGTGGCAGTCTATACTGTAAACTCTTGTGGTCAAAAAATTCAAATTTTTGACTGAAGGCATAATTTTTTTTTGTAAGCACCGCTTCTATTTGCCATTGAGTCATACGAATGGAAGCAGTCTCCTGTTTTTCATTATGATCTTGCTATGTGTTGAGAAGCAGTTATTATCCTTTAAAAAAAAACCGTTTTGAGGTTTCCAAAAAACCTTCGTTGTCATGGTTTGCGTTTATTTTGAGTTCGACGGTGAATTGATTTTTATGTTCGTACGAGAGAGATCAAATACAGTACAAAGTCCCAAATCCGGAATTGTCCAAAAGCTGGACGTTTTGCTGACTGCTGTTTTTTTTGTTTTTCTCACTTATTTCCATCTTTTCGGCATTTTTTAAAGAACAGAAAGTTAAACCAGGACTTAATCTATGAAACAACGCAAAATAATGGACACGTTCGGAGTAAATACCACGCAGAAAAATCAGAAGATTTGCAAGTCAATTTTTTTTTCATTGTATTAAAAGTTTTTTTCCCGCCTTTTAAAAAAATAATTTCTATTTTCATATCTGATATTTTACTATTGCAAACTGTTGGCCACTTTACTTAGACCAATCCGTGGAAAGAAGTCAACAGTAGCTTAAGAAAAGCAAATAGCTTTGCTTCTGCAGACTGGCAGGAATCCCATCAATACTAATTCCGATCATGACGACGACACAATTGTTCAGCGAAGAGCATAACAACAACTATTACACAGTCGAAGTTTGTTGGGACATACACGTCAAACATATTTATACACTAGCTACACCAGTTCGCCGAAAATCAATGATGTCATAAATAGAATAAATTTATAGAGAGTAGGTCCGTATTAACCATTATGAAATACCAAAGATTAAAATCCCCAACACAAATGCACAATTCGCACGCACGAACTTTCTACTGTAGTATTAAATTTTTTTTTTTTTATTGAACAGGGTAATGTAATAGCCGAAACAACATTTTCAGCAAACCTGCTTACGTTCACCCAATTCTATGGTACGTAACACAATCGACATGTCCTCATGATTCTTATTTTTGTCCTAAACTAATAATTTGTCTTAAAGTGAAATAAGAAACATTGCGTGTGAAGAAATTTCAGCTCTAAGCTGACGATATTATGTTTTTTACTTGTTGCTGCAAGATTTTCTATGTACTGCCAACATTCGCTGAATACAATAGAGTACAAAATTAAGAAATTCACCAGAATCATTCCTACTTGAAGGACTCCTGTTATCTCAGCGACCGCCTTTGTCGAGACTCGGCGGCAGGAGCCGTTTTCGTGGTCGACCGGCCGTCAAAGCGCTTTCATTCGTTTTTCAATGATGCTTTTCAAGTTCTACTTTGTTGTTGTGTGAGTCATGAGCTTTGTAAATAAAATCTTGTTTACAGTTGAAATCAAAGTTTAAAAATTTATTTGTAGCATGGACAGCACCAGTGGGAGTCTGAGAGACAGCGAGCCGAATTCACCCACTTCCCCGGGAAGTCCCGATGCCATCAGTTCTCCGCAAATCGGGAAATCGCTCCCGACTCCTCCAGCAGCTCTCTCTGCTGCTCTGAATACTCTGAAGAGCACGGCGAAAAGTAACTTGATTTTGTTATTAAGTCAAATGATTTCAGGATAGTGTAATTTTTAGTTTAAATATAGGTAAAGAAAGACTTATAAATAATAATATAGTATGCGTCCATAGAGTTTAAGTACCATTAGAGATATTAACATAATTTTTGGCTAGAAAGTGCTTTGTTCTGTATTAAATGCATCGTGGGGGTTAATAGCTTCCTAATCAAATGTTAGTATTGGGACTGTAGAAACCACGATACTGCATGTATATTCTATGACACCAAATTTGCTGTCTCCAATGGCAGTGTGATCACAGAAAAAAAAGGAACCACTTCCTTAATTTCGAGCAATATTCATACTGGAGCAAATTCAAAAGTATCATTCAATAGGGAATAATGTCCTCTACTATTTCAAATTTTAAAAAATTGCATAAAGGGATATCTTTCTATAAAATTTTGCACAAACAACACATTTCTAATGGAAACGCCATGTTTTGATGACATAATCAGATTCTGCATAGATAAATTAGTCTCAATATGAAATTTCATGACTTTAGTACCTTCATATCCCAAATTATTCCTAAAAGTTGTGCAAATTTCAGGGCTCGAAACGGAAAGTCGCAATGCGTAGATCGAGATGAATTGTAGTTGTTGCTACACAAATTTCAAATTTGAACGCTATTTCAAACGTATTTTTCAGTGACCCAAAAATTATTACATATACTACACAAGTGCAAACGATCCAAGAATTACTACCTGAGATTTATCAAACGTCTTTTAAACTTTTGGTTGCCCCCTAATATTGCAAATAAGAAGGAATATTTAATGCAGTCCAAAAACTAATTATTGGAATGAGCAGAAATTTTGTGTGGCCATACTAGAAGTTCTTCTGAATTCCCATAGAAATATAAGGTTCCAATTTATAATAGTTTCAAGCATTAATTTAATAATTTTAGGTGAATTTTGTTTGGATTGTTTAACAATCAGTAACATGGCGTAAAATATCAGCGCTATAGAAATATTATTTAGACTTTTTTACCAAAAAGATATTTGAAATCGCCATATAAATAACATTGAGTATAAAACGATTGCTGTAAGCAGCTCAGATTGCTTTACCAGTGTTCATCAAGAACATTTTTTTTAAACAAATTAAATTATAATATTTATGTTTGAACTGACTTTTTACAACCTTCCGTGATGAAACTAATATTTATAAATATTTAATGTATGTAGAAAGAATATTTAAAGAATTGAATTTTATGTAACTTACATTTTGTAATCAAACACGAAAACATCCAAAAAAACTATACTATTACAGTATTATAAATATATGTTCTTTTTGCTTATAAATTATTATTGCCTATCAATATTGTTCGTTTTTTGTCGAATTGTTCCATTTCGGAATATATTTAGGAAGTCAAAATATAGCACGTTAGAACAGATGGTTTTTTTTTATCAGAATTCATATTGTTCATTCAGTTTTATAAAAGACGTCGATTTATTCACCATCAATGAATTGGAGCCGATGTTTTTTTAATAACAATGCTTTTACGTTGTCTATGTTTTATTTTTAAATGAAAAAAGTACCATTATAAAAATTAAAAAAATAAGCAAGTAGCATAGTTTTGATAGTCAGTCAATTGAACATACTTTTAGACCCAAGTGGCCGAGGGTCTGAAAAGGACTAGGAGAAAAGAGGGAACGATACCTCTAGCAACAAGACAAATGGCAACCAACAACCCATCTGAGCGCTTGGAATGTTATCGCTCTCTAGAAAGTTTTGTTAATGAGAGTGGTGTATAAAAAACATCAATGTATTTACCATCGATTTATTGGAGCCGATGTTCATTTAACATCGATGTTTTAACATTGTCGATGTTTTATTTCTGAATGAAAAATGTACCACTGTAAAAATTAAAAAAACCAAACATCCGTCCCATCAGAAAGAGCCTTTTCCCTAACTGGTGGGACAGTTGGTGAAAAAATAAGTCATCTTGAGGTGGAGAAAGTTGGAATCCAACCAAAGACCATCGTGTACATGAGGGGCCGATGCTCCTTACATGTACCGTAGCTTCCAATGTCCTCCCGTTGGCGTGGTGTGGAAGTTTGGAGAGTGGGGTGCTAACTCGTGTGTCCCCTCGTCCTCTGACAGTGGTTCAAAATTATGTGGCTTTGTTCTCGGACCCTTCCCTTTGGGGGTCGATCCCGGACCCATAGCCCGTCGTGTTGCTCCAGTGTGATGTTAAAATGAATTAAAAATACCTAAAACCCTCGTCTCGGCTGCCCTGATTTCGGTGAAAGTGAGCATTGTTCAAAAACCTGAAACCGAGACCAATCACGCGAGTTAGTTTATCATTAGTGATGTTACGGGAAGCTTCGTAGAATGAAATTTCGTTAGTAACGGTCAGTACACCCGTGTTATGTTATCAATGTTTTATATTTTAGATCATCACGTTTTACTGAAATCATGTTGTAATATTGATTGTACTTTATTGAACAGCCGAACCTGCAAGACGCTGGTCTTCCTCGTTGCACGTTCCGAAAACCGAACAGTATGCGTCGGATGCTTTGATAACAATGGAGTTCAGTCGCATCCGATCCCCGTCTTCAGACAACTGTCCCGAGGTGTTGCAGATTGCAACGCTGCAGTTCAACAACTTGGACGTCATAGGTGACTAAGTTTAGCTGTATATTTGCTGTCAGAAATGCTATATTTTTGTGTAAAAGATATTTCTCCTTCTGTTGTAAATGTAGGATACAATGATTCATGGTAAGATGAAATAATTTGAGCCAAATTTAAAAAGGAATTTTATTTTCAAAACGGAGATCTGATCCGTTTTGACAAAGATTCCAACTGATAAGGTTTCTGTGTGGAGGAAACATTCTGTACTAGACTATTTAAAATGTCAATTCTGTGGTCAATAGATTTTCCATTCTCCAAATTCATTTCGCATCTGGCTGTTTTGTGTAATTTGCAGAATTGTCTTTCACCAAATAGGCTGAACATTTTCAGATGGAAGTCTCTGAAAATTCGAGTTAAAAAATCACAGGTGTCGAGCCAGTTTTGCGAAAATAAGGTTCATGGTTTTCTGCTCCTTCCCCTGAAAATTAACTGCAAACTATTACTTTTTGATAGCTACTAAATCAGCCATCATAAATACAGGAATACCCCGACTTGCGCTGACTTGGAATTACGTTGTTCTTGATTTTTTGGCAACACTGCTGCCTGCTGTCCTTAATTTTTTCTTGCCGTGATATGTAATTGGGGACGCGTTTCGTGTGAGATCTACGCACCCAATTAGGATTTTACGATCGACGGAAGCCTCGTCCTGACTGACGCGATTTCGACTACAGCGTTTTTCTTCGGTCCCATCTATTGTGTAACTTCGGGGTATTACTGTACAAAAAATAAAAACTATGAATATTCTGGATTTGTGTATAGATTGGAGTTCTTGTATACTATACATTTTCTGGGTATATCCATGCCTGTAAAAATTGCACATGTATACAAATTGCCCCCCTCAAATTAATATGTTGGCAGGTAGTATGCAACTATATATCGTTTACTGTATTGTATAATTTCTAGTTAATAACTTATCCACTCAACTTTTTGCACTCATTTATTATTCTTAAGTATCCTTTGTTCTGTATCCCAGTTCTTAATCGCTACACCAAATTTCTTTTGAACAGAACTTTTTAATAGTGTTTAGGGAGTGTCTGAGCAATTTTTTAGTATACTGCTGCTCATAGGTAGAAAACACTACTTTGTGTTGTCACGCTCCTCCCTGATCCACCGGCACTTTCGTTTTCTGAAATATCTTGAAATTTTCTTTCTATACTACTTTTTACAATTTTCGTTTTTATAATTAATTTAAACGTCCTTTTGTACATGAAATTATGTATGTATTCTAATAGTTTTCCAATCTCTTTATATTCAAGCAAATCAAGAGACCATAGTCGAACTCGTCGACTTTGTTAAACGGATTGCTCTGGAAAGAAATCGAAGGTTTTCAAATGGAAAAATGTCTCCTTTAGAGGCATTAAATAAGTCAGTTTCTGATAAAGAGGTAAAATGGATTAGTGTTGATTTTGTGCGCACCAACTTTCCCACTGTTTTCACATTCATATCATTATTTACAAAAATGTTTTCAATTTGAATTCATTTGTATACTATAGTATACTTTCCCACTGTTTTCACATTCATATCATTATTTACAAAAATGTTTTCAATTTGAATTCATTTGTAGGTTTCTGCCAGTAAATACATATCAAGAACAGAAATCACGTTTGATTTTCATCGTTTGAATATCCTTTTATTAAGAGCTGTGAGTCAAAAACACAGTACTCTAGGCCAAAAGGTAGCAACTGCAACTATATCTGGAGCTAGAATTCAAGCCACTATTGGTACGTTGTTTTACTTTTCATTTGGTTCCTTCCAACTGTCACAAATATAAATTTGAGTACCGAAACATATTCTACTAGCAGAATTATATCCGATGTTGCTCAGGTTGAATTGATTAAATTTTGATTGAAGTAATCACAGCTAATCACTTCTCTTTCATAGAAAAATTCATTAACATCATTCATTCATTACCATCATTTAAGTGCATGGAAAATAATTTTTTAACTTTTTCTTTGCTTCTACACTTTACTTTGGATGCAAATACATGATATACGTGATGTATCCATACCTATAATCCATTCTGTATTCGTACTTCTGTAAGACACTGCAAAAGTTTTTTTCCAAGGTGACTATTTCAGACGTCGATTTAAAAAGATCTTTGAACTGCAATGTATGGCTACTTTAAATTTAATTTTACCTGTCTTATTTTAAAATAATTTTATTTTCTCTTTCTGGTCATTATAATAAAAAAAAGTTTGCACACCTTACTTATAAAGGTTTTGTTTTGTACACTTTATTTATTTTCGTGAAAAAAGTTACATATTCAAAACATTACATATTCAACCAAAGACTTAAAGAAAGTTGGTCAACATATACATATATCGCCGATAAATTACCCATGTGTAATGATATCTTGTTTAAAGTAAAATAATTCATTAAAATTTAACTCCTAAGTAATATATTTGCATTATGTAAAATACTGGAACACACAGAAATAAAATTATGATTGCTGAAAAAGTGCAGAATTCTGAAAAACGAAAGATATGACCCAGCGTCTTAAATTGCAACTTCCTGAGAATTTTCTGAAATTGAGCAATTCTAAAAAAGATGTTTGAAAAATATTAAAAATGATAATGATTTATGAAATTTAGAAATGATCAAATATGACTGCAACATTTTGCTGTTTTAATTCAAATGCACAAACTCAGGATTTTAAATCAAATTTATAAAATGAAACATTAATTCTGGCATTATTGATCTCAAATAACAATATTACACTTTTATGACCAATGAGTTTTTCGTTTTGACTTTTGGTATTCCATTACAAATTGTAAGTTATGTCACAGTAAATATTTTTAAAAGCATTTTTTCATCAATCATATGTTCATAATTCTGTATTCATGCTCATCATATTCATAAATTTTATGTTAATGGAAGAAATAAAAATTCAGTTCAAAGGTAAATAAAAAAATTGCATTTGTTTTGGAAATTTTTTTTTTTCAATCAATACTGATAAAAAAACAAGATTTCAATGCTGGTAAAACAAAATGAGTTGCATACTGTAATCATTTTACACTCAACGTTACTCCTATTGGGATTTGGTATTGTTTTTAATTCCCTTGGACTAATAGAACAGGGTTTAATATGTAGCCTATGTTACCTGCAAGGTTCTAAAGTATAAGTGCACCCTATTTGGTGAGGATTAGTCAAACTGTGTTGATTTGTATAGAGAACAGACAGACTGCTTTATATAAATAGATTTTATTGTAAGCAAATTTTCTAGTGGCCATAAAGTTGAGATAGGAGTAGAAGCAAAGTGTTTTATTACAGAGCTTCAAACAGTTATTCATGGTTCCTGCAGAAACATGGAACTGTCAGGGAATTAAATTTTGTCCAGAAAAAAGTCAAGGAAAATTACGAATTTTCATCTTAAACCTGGAAATACGCTTCAATGACCTGGAAAATGATTGATCTTGGCTTCTCAGATGCTTTAGAGCAAAGTAGTGAATAAGATTCGTACACAGTTTATTTAATGAACAGAATTTATCGACTGATTTCAAAAGAAACGGATAATATTTGGCTGGTAAAGAATTTTGTTTGTCCACTGGGCTTCAATTGAAGATAATGCGTATGATACATTCAATCACAAATTGATTTAAGTCAAATAGGTTGGATTATTTGAATACGTTATTTTAATGCAATATTTTTTCTGCTTTGTGTATTCATTTTTAGTGTATAATTCTTAAATTGGTTTTATTATTGGTTATTGAATGCTATATTATTTTTTGGATTTTCACCTTGAAAATGTTCTGAGTTGCTTCAGCATGACCTGGAATTTTATAAAAATTTGTCTTGAAAAGTCAGGGAATTTTATTTCTGAAATAGAGTGGGAACTGCATCCCATTGTCAATACTCTGACCATCCATAGACAAGCTCATCGATCATGCTATTTGAAATGTGGAAAGCGTGTCCATCTTTCTTACTTGAAAGTGTACATGCATATGTCACAGCTCGAAAGCCGTTGATGTGCACTATACCTAGGTGTTCTGCAGATTAGCTTATTTCTTCCGTTAAAGTGCGGAATCGGCTGCAAAGAAGCGTTTTCCCCACTGCGTGGGTAATGTGCACGTCAATGGCTTTCGAATCGTTAAAGTGCAAAAATGCGTTCATTGATTGTGTGTGGGAGAAAAGTTTAGCGAATCTTTCTATTAGTATTACTGAGTTGTTTGAGAATTAATTTCAGCGGACAAAACCCTTGCTGTTGTTCGAGCAGAGATCTTATTTTCACTTTAATGCGTGCTTAGGAGGTACTGTGCAGATTATCAAGGTGATCTGCACATTACCTAGTTCCTTTGAGAAAAAATTTTGACGTAATTTGGTAAATGGTTGAAATACACAGTCCAGTCACGTTAATGTGACCACCTGTCAAAAGCCAGAAAAACCACCTTTGGCAGAGCGGACCGCTGCAAGACATGCAGGAAGAGAGTCAATTAGGTTTCTTCACCCAGTGAATGCCAGGAAAACATTCCCCAAACCATAATGCTCCCTCCTCCAGCCTGGATCCTTCCGGCAATTGTTTCAGTGTGTTTGCTTTCAGACGTTTCACGCCGTATACGCCAACGTCCATCTGTCCGATGGAGCATAAAATGTGATTCATTGGAAAAAGCCACCTGTCACCACTCTGTGGACGTCCAGTTGCAATACTGGTGTGCCAATTTCAGCCTTCTTCGCCGATGAACAGCAGTCAGCATAGGTGCATTAACCAGGCGTCTGCCCATGAGCAGCAACGTTCGCTGAACCGTTGTTGAGGATACACTCTTGGTAGCCCCTTGGTTCTTCTGGGCGGTCAGTTGCTCAACAGTTGCACGTCTATTCGCCCGAACGCATCTCCGTAGCCTTCGTTCGCCTCTGTCACCTATAGCCCGCGGTGCACCACATGTGCCACGCCGCTGATTTTGGATAGTGCCATTTTGCCATGCACGGAATACTTTTACCACAGCGGCACGCGAACAGTTCACAAAATGAGCCGTTTCCGAAATGCTTCCACCCTTGGCCCGAAAGCCAATAATCATGCCCTTTTGGACGTTGGATAAATCGCTATGTTTCTGCATTACGCCAATGATTGAAATGCTTTCCGATGCCCTAGGACATCCCTTATATACACTCCCCTGCAATATGCTGCCACCTGCCTTTTGTGATTGGTTATTTCACGTTGACGTTGAAAGTAGGTGGTGGTCACATTAATGTGACTGGACTGTGTAATTTTCTGCATTGTGTAACAGATCAGCCTGTTTAATCTGCACATTGCTTGATTTCCGTACTTAAGCGGTAACCTATTTGATATCTGCCACTCACCAATGTAGCTCTTCTTAAGGAGGTAGTGCAACTTCATTCGACCCAAAAGTACTTAATGGTTGGTTGCACTGATATAGTGTGAGCTAATTTGCTGTAGGATGGCTAAAGTCGCCTTTTTACACCAAAGTTGCAAACTTATTCCCCTTCAAACATCGATGCTATTCCGAGAAACGGCCCTGACTTTACTGTCAAGATCACGTGTCTGGGTGGCGAGTTTGCAACTCCAATTTTGTTTTCCACCAGGAGTCAGTAAAGACCAAAGGTTTGCAACTTTTGGGGGACATTTTTCCTATTCGAAATTTGGGATGAAAATGCTCCCCTATTTCGTTCCCTTTCTGTATTGCTCGACAATCCTGTCCCCTTTGGCACCCTGTTGTTTCTCTCGCAGTCTTTTATTCGCTCTCTGTGGCATTTTACCCTCATCACTTGCCTTGACTCCATCTCCTGCCGAACTATCAGTGAGTGAACTATTCTATTCAAATGGGGTGATGAATGGTGATCACTCTTCCCTACAAAGGGGTAAAAAGAGTGCTCACCTCTTGGTGTTACCAATAAAGTCGACAAAGCCTTTACACCGGAGTGGGTCGGTACTGGAGAACGTAAAACATCCTCGCCATAAAACAGGGGAGAAAAATATTTGGTGTAAATGGCGGCTTAAGTTCACTGCAATTATGAGAAATTTAAAATCAAAAGAACTGGGAAAAGTTAAACAAAAAATAACCTTTGAGTGCTTCTTCAATGCATTTAGTGTAATAACATGTCTAATAACTTCTGTTGCCAATTTGAAAATTTTGCCTCACTGTAGAATTGTGTAAATAGAAGCAGTTTTGAGGTTCACAGCGATATTAAAAAATTTTAGCAAACAAATTTTAATCTTTGATTGAGGGCAAACAAAATTTTTTCAAGCACTGCTTCTATTTTTTCCTAAAAAAACACAAGAAAGTTATGATTTGATTTTTTTAATTGGGATTCCATTTTACTGTACTTATCATTACTTTTTTAATTCTTGCTGGGTATAAAGTAATATTAATTTTATGACTTTAAACTACAGACATTTTAGGTATTCGTATGTTGGAATTAAAAAAACAAGGCCTGTCTCTTATAATAAAAGCCAGCCGGGTTGGGCTTTTTTGAAACCCTGCTTTTGTGTGTTGGTCAAATTTGGCTCTTGTGCATAAAACAAACCAACACACACAACGTATTTCATGATTTTTGTTCTTGAACGGGACTTGTAAGCAATTTTAGAAAGAATTTCAGCTCTGATAGTTTAGTGGTATTTAATGTTTATAAGATTTTCAGCCAATGGTTACCAAATTATGTTACAAATAGTATTCTCATAGTGAAATTATTATTTTTTGCAAAAATTGAGTAGTTCATTCATTTATATGTTTACTTTCTCATTAATAGATTACCTGAGATTATCTGTATAAATAAGAATGGAGTGTTTGTGCATTGAATAATTTCGACCCATTTCAATGTTTCTATCCGTTTTGTACCCTTCTGATGCCAAATCTGCCTCTTGTGCGTTTGGTGTCTGTCCATCTGTATGTATGTGGGATGGGTAGGATATAGAGGGTTGACACAATAATTGCTTAGGAAAACTAACAGCGTCTAAATTACAAACAACAGTGGATACCAAGTTACAGATAGAGAATTTACAAGGGGATCTTGATAAGATATCCGAATGGGCTGTAAAATGGGGTATGTCATTTAATGTAGGGAAGTTCTGCATATGGGTTACAGGAACAGTGGAGCCGAGTACTGTCTGCAGGGAGTAAAGGTAAAGGAGGGAGGAACAGTCAAGGATCTTGGGCTGATAATTCACAGGGATTTTAAAATGGGTCACCCATGTTCAGCTGCGGGTAAAAAGGCTAATAGGTTATTGGGGTATATTAAAAAGACTAACTTCAAGGGATAAGAATATAATATTGCCGTTATATAAGGGTTTAGTAAGACCACATCTAGAATATGCTGTACAATTCTGGGCTCCATATATGAGAAAGGACATAGAATCAATTGAAAGGGTTCAGCACAGAGCTACAAAAATAATAAAGGGGCTAGCAAATTTCGACTCTAATGAACGTTTAAGTAAGCTAAACATGTATACACTGGAAAGAAGAAGGAGGGGGGGATTTGATTCAGCTTTTCAAGTTTGTAAAACAAGGGGACACAGAGGGCTTCAATTTCAATAGGGATAACAGAACAAGGAGCCATGGGTATAAATTGAATAAGACACATTTTAATCAGGATTTAAGGAAAAACTACTACTTTAATAGGGTAATAGACAGTTGGAACGCGTTGCCAGAGAATATAGTTAATTCAAAGGGAGTGTACGAATTTAAGATACAATTGGATAGTCAGTGGGAATTGGGGAGTTCATAAACAAATTACCAGCCTTGTTGGGCTTGAGCCTGTAGCGGGTCGTCAATATTTGTATGTGCCCTCTACACGTCCCCACGGTTTAATATATTTTCATGGAACTTTGCATACTGTGAGTACTTATCTTCATTTAGTGACTGAACTTGACTGCGCGTAAGTCTGTCTTTCTGTCCTATGTTCAATATTATGTTTGCAAAGGCATCACATGAATTTTATTCCAGATATTTGATTGCAATGTGCTTTATTTATACATTATATATTAGTTTAGTGAATGCAATATTAAACATTTCTTTATTGTTATATTTAGATAAGTTTCATGCTAAAACACCTGAGTAAGTATATTTCAATCAACAATAATTTGGTAGTATTGCAAAAAAATTGGAATGTACATTGAGCAATTACTTAGATTACTTTACCAGTAGTGCTGAAAAAGCAAATTTTTTCCCCAAAATTATTTGTTTTTATGGAATTTCAGCTCTGATACTTAATTTATTTTAAGTCTTGCTCAATGTAAACGATTTCCCAATATTTGGGACAGACTATATTTTTTAATGAACGGGAATGAAACGGAAACTTGTGTTGATTCATCACGTGCAGTGATATTTTCTGTTTCTTTCGCTCTGAATTAATTTCGCATTTCTAAATTTTATTCACTTTTTAGTTGTAATTTGTGGCAACTGTGATATCAAGAGATAGAAAGGAATGACAAATTAATATCTTTAGAACAACTTTTTCCCGACATCTTTTATTTTGCTCTTTTCTGTTTTAAAAATTTATTATTTTGATAAATGTACTTTCCTTCTCATCACATGCAACACCACCACAAAGTATTCCACTGAAAGTGGCAGGTAAGTCAGAATAAAGCAAAAAATTTTAAGTGTAATTAGGTCATTATTAAAAGAATAATGCAGTTAATGAAAGAATAATAATGTTTAAAAAAATCCGAACTTTTACTTTTCAAAGTTTGGAGAGTGGGTTGCCTTTTCAGGTGTTGCCTCGTCATCTGACCGTGGTTCAAAAGGACATGGCTCTGTCCTCGGATCTTTTCCCTTCAGGGTTTGATCCAGGACCTTTGCCAATAGCCCCGTTGTGTCGCTCTAGTGCGACGTTATTTAAAATACCTACCTGAAAATTGCTTAATGATAAATTTATTACAATCCTTTTAGGAACAGTTATTGAAATTCAAGGCTCTCTTGGTGGTCTCCAAGTTCAAGACTTGATTACAGAAAACACCAAACATCAAAAAATTATAAGCATAGGGTACGATCCACTGACTGTACAACCCGTTGACCTTCTCAATCAACTGGAACAGGAAATGTACAAGCCATTAAAGAACTCGATGCCTCTGGAGCCTCAGTATGCCTTGACGTTCACAGTCACAAGAGGAGATACAAGCGCGGCATCGCTGGATGCAGATAACTTCCCTCACGCAATCCGAGATGCAAGCAAACCGAGGGGCTATCTCGATATCAGATTGCGAATGGCGTCTCTGTGCTACACTCACTCGCCGAGGCTCCTGCACGAGCTCTCGTCTTGTGCCACCGAGTTCAAAGCTTACATGAGATCGTTGGCGAGTTCCATCAAAACGGCCGCCACTGAGGTGGCATTCGGCATCGTGTCCAAGCGAACGGGGTCCATCAGCGCTTCTTTGCACGGAAATAACCACGAGGGGTTTTCTCTGCGTTCCCGGTTCGAAAGCACCGACGACATTTCAGACGACACCGTTTTCCTCGTGCCGGACGACGAAGACGTCACCGTCGACATGAAGCTGGACATTCTGCTGCAGACTCCCGTCGTGGCGTTCCCCTCTTCCGCGCAGAGTGCCGACGTCCTGGTGGCCCACCTGGGCCGCATCGCCGTCCAGAAGGGCGTGGCCAGCTTTCGGGACCACTTTTCCATAGACCTCGACGGGTTGGACCGAGAGGACACGATATGGGTCGAAGTCCGAGACATGAACATGCATTTCGTGAACATAGAGGAGAAGGCGGCCAGGAACGACGCTTCGACGCATCTGTCCACGAAAGATCTGTACGCGTGCGAGGACAAAAGGCAGTTGATTATCCACGACACGGTGCTGGAGATAGTCATCGATTCACGCACTACCGACATCGCATCGGAAGTCGCTCGCGTTGTTTCCGAGGAGAACAGCGGAGTGCACTACGAACACAACTCTGGGATGCAGCAGGTGGAGGTGCGAGGGATGGTCGTCAATCCGCTGAGAGTCGTCCTGTCCAAACACCAGTTTCGGCAGATGGTGAAAGTGATCGACAACCTGACTTATTTCGAAGAGTCTCCGCACATCTGCGAATGCAGGTCTTCATCGCCGATGAGCACTTCCGAATCTTCGGATGCTCTCTCTACACTCAAACACAGAAGCGGTTCTGCTCGAAACACGACTCATAATTCCGTGAAGGTGCTCTTCAAACTTCCCGACTTGATAACCGAATTGCGAGACGATTTGACGAATAGAGAAGAAGGCATCGTGAGCATAACTTTCCAAGAGTTCGTTCTCGAGTATCGTATGGAAAAGATGTACGAATCGACTCTGCAGGTGACACTTCAGACACTTCTGATGGAAGATCTGAGAAATATCAACGAGTCCAACCGCTGTTACCTGATGAGTTCTGTCAATCAAAACAAACCCCCCGTCTATCCCGATCTCCCTAAATCGAATTTCATTTCGACCTCTTGTCCTAGTTTGACGGAAGCGAGCCTCGTTTTTTCAAATATTTCGTCCGTTTCTCTTCCCGATAGATTGTGCACGCAAAACATGTTCTCCTTGAGTTCAGGTCGTAAACTGTCTGGAACATCTCAGCAACGAACAAGAGCCAGAACGGAAGGCGACTGTCCGAGTACACCCCCTCCATCCCCGACCTCATCGAGAGATCTCAAAACTCAGCCATCGCACGATGCACTGGTGTCCATCAATGTAACTCTCATCGATAAAAGATCTCCTCATTTTACCAAAAAGCACAACAAAACAAACCACTTCATCGATATCGATTTCAACAGTCTCGATATCGTACTTAATTTACAAACTTGGGTGATGGTGATAGACTTCTTCAGCTCTGCTGAGAATGAAGGGAAAAAACCATCCCTGGACAAAAGCACCCTAAATTTCAAGACAGAAAGGAAAGGGGAAAGTGAAATCAAAGAGCACGCGTCTAATTCCGAGATCATGTTGAAAGTGAAAAGTTTGACAGTCGTCCTCAATAAACCGGAATATAAACTTGCCAGTGCCAACATATCGAACTTCGTATCCGACATGTCCTTTCGAGAGCAAGCCTATACCGTCAAAGGGACTCTGGGGAGTATATCGGTGAGCGACTTGTCGCCGCACGGGTGTTTGTATCCCGAAAAGTTCATCACTACCGGGACCGAGGCATTGCACTTCGATATTTTCAAGTACAGCAGTGTCGACGAGAGCGTGAAAACCGATTACGACATGAGCGTCAAATGCCAAATGAGCTCGGTGCAGTACGTCCACACTCAGAGATTCCTCACCGAAGTCACCACCTTCTTCCGTCATTTCAATGAAATGCAGGAGCTGATCCGAAAGATCCGCCTCGCCGCTTCCGGTGCCGACGTCAACTCGGAAAATACGAGGGGATCGCGAATAAAACTCAATGTCTCCGCAGGCTCTCCTGTCATTGCCATTCCTCAGCACGCAGCGTTGACGGATGTCCTTGTTGCCGACTTGGGCAGGATAACCGTCTTGAACACTTTTCTGTTCTTTGGCAGTGAGGGTACCATCAGCTTCTCCAAGCAGTCGGCGGAAGCAAGCCCCGACCGGAAATTAAAGCACGACAAATACGCAGAATTGGTGTCTTTAGAAGAAGCAAAGTGTCTTCTGGACGTCATCAATGTGGAGCTGACGGACATGGATTTGTATTCGGCCGTGCATATACCGCGGGGGAAAAATCGAAAGGATTCGTCACCCGACTGCAAGGACCTCGTGTTCCCTTCCTTTTGGATTCGGAAGCAAGGAAACGACCTAATGCAGCAGAAGTTCATGCTCCAGGTGCAGGTGGAGCGCAACTTGGATTCCCTCACCAACCATCTGGCTCCAGACTGGGCCGTGGACGGACTGGTGTCGTCGGTTTACGTAACACTGGACAACAAGCAGTACAAACTGATCTATGGCATACTGAATCAGAATTTAGGAGAGCCCCTGGAAGAGTTTTCGTTCGATCCCTGCACGGATACCGAACAATTCGTCTTGATGGAGAACGATGAGAAAGCTTGGACAACGATGGCAATCCACATGGATTTGCTCAATGTCTCGTTGGAACTTATCAGGAATGAAGGGGTGGTTAACAAACCCGGGGAGAACTCTTTGGCCAAATTTGATTTCATTAAATCGCGTCTATCGTTCGAAGCGTATTCCGACAATAGCAGGGACATAGACTTGGTGTCGAACATGATTCAAGTGTCTGACATTCGATATAACGATGCCCCGGTCAACAACAGACCGAACGTTTTCACAAGAGTGCTTCAACCTACGAACAACAAAGACAACAATGGTTCCACTTTGCAAGCGGAAGTGCACTATCGAATCACACATGACAGTACGAAATTCACAGTTCTTCTCAACAACATGAGAATCATGGCAGTATTTGAGTTCCTGGAATCCGTTTTGAATTTCTTGACTGCTTCTGGCAGTGCTCCCCACACTCCACAAGCAGAAGTCTCCGACACTTTGCAGAAGACCTCTTCTCATCACAAGAGCGCGACCCGAGTTCAAAACCAATCGAAATTCGAAATGAAGATCAATGTCACCGATACCGAATTTGTTGTCTTGGAGGATACTTCGATATGGGACAGCAATGCTGTGATATGCAAGACTACTGCAGTCATCACTTGGAAACCCGATAACTCCGAGAAACCTCTGTCTTGCAGTTTGCAAAGTCTCGAGGTGTTTTCTTGCATACTCGGAGTAGAAGAAGACACTGCTCTCTCGATCATCGATCCTTTGACAGTGAGCATAGAAATCGTGCACAAGTCCAATTCGCCGATTTTTCGACTCGAATCTTCCGAAGTTCAGCACGTACTGGAAATATCTGCTGTTAATCTAAATCTCAGATTGTCTTATTACGACATTACAATGTTTTTGAAAATATTCGATTCCATCAAACGACAAACTGCGTTCTACAGCAAGTCGTCCGCATTACCTTCTCCGTCTCTCCCAGGCGACGTCTTTCAGAATTCCAGCATCGAATGTTTGGTTGCGCTCGGATTCTCGGCTCCGGATTGCAGGACGGCCTTGAGCGTGTGCCGTGGAAACATTAACGATGCCGCCTTGTGGCTGACTAGGCATTCCGTACCTGCAACAGAGGCTGCAAATGGTGCCGCAGAGAAGTGGGAGGAGCCGGTGGCCGAAAAGAAACGTTCCTCTGTGAATCTATGCTCAGCTGAAATGAGACTGACGTCTTTCAGTTTGTGCGTCATCGACGATTGCAGAGATGCCGATGTTCCTGTGATCGAGCTGACTCTTGCCGAGGTGCAGTTCGTGCAGAAGTTCCTCACTTGCCCCGAAGGCTACGGGAACTTCAGTTTCGGCGCTGACTATTATAACCGCGCGCTGTCTGGCTGGGAACCTGTAATGGAACCTTGGAAATGCTCGGTCAAGTGGAAGATCCAACCCGTCCAATCGAAACCGGGCAAAAAGGTAATGGTCGGTCTCTCGTCCAGTGATGCCATAAACTTCAACGTCACGTCGTCTCTGATCGAGCTGTTCAAAAACGTCAAGAAGAACTGGACCGAAGAGTATCTGAACACGAACGACCGCGTTTCCGCCGAGATCAACAGCCCCGGATGCTACCGGAGACGCCTCCCTTTCGTGCCCTTCGCTCTGAAGAACGACACGGGGGGTCGACTGTGGTTCGCCACGCAAATAACGTCCGCCATGCAGCAGTCTCTGAATCTGGGAAACGAGAGCACGCCTGCCCAAAACAGCAAGTTCTCACTCACTTGGACCGAAGTGCCTGCCGGAAACCTCGTCCAAGTCCCGTTCGAAAGCCGTTCGAAAATCCGACACAAAGATTCGCATTCCATGAAACTTCACCAGATGGTCGTGAGGGCAGAGGGATGGCAACCAACTGCCCCGGTGTCCGTGGACAGGGTGGGCACCTACTTCCGCCACGCCATGTCTCAGAGGAGCCACTCGGCCTCTGCGTACACGGAACGACCCCCCGCCAGGATCGTCTTCGTCGTGACGCTCGAAGGAAGCGC
This sequence comes from Metellina segmentata, assembly GCA_947359465.1. Classification (NCBI taxonomy): domain Eukaryota; kingdom Metazoa; phylum Arthropoda; class Arachnida; order Araneae; family Tetragnathidae; genus Metellina; species Metellina segmentata. Next base: position 115,821,206 of record OX375882.1, on the reverse strand, counting down.
GAGGAAGCTGATCACGGTCCAGTCCGCACTCTTGGTCTCGAACAAGCTCCAGGACGCCATCGAGTTGAAGCTCGAGAATTCGGGCGCACAGTACAGCGTGCAGAGCCTGTCGCTCTATTTGGTTCCTCAGCAGACTCTGCCCGTTCCCCTGTCCTTCGTGCACGCTCAGATGTGGGCTCGCCCCGTGGACCAATTCGTCGCTTTCTGCTCTCACAGCATTTCCTGGCACGACGTCACGAAGCCCGGGGAAATCCGAGGCAGCGTGAAGCAGTGCAGCTCCATTCAAAAGGCCTCCGAGTTCTACAAGTTCCTGGTGCTCGGGAAGAGGAGGAGATTCCCCTCCGAGTTGAGTTCTCCTCCCAGCAGGATGCACATGACGATGCAGCCGGCTCACAAGATATTCTTCCTACCCTGCTTAGAAGTGATCAATTTGCTTCCGTACGACCTTCACTATTTCTTGAAAAACACGAACACTTCTGGGTACATCAAACCCGGCAAGGGGAGCTCTCTGCATAACATCGACATCGCCGAGCCGTTCTACGTCAAGTTTTTCCTCGAAAGTTTCAAGAAATGCAAAGACGTGTTGTTGTCGTCCACTTCCCGACACTTTCCGTCTCGAATCGAGGTCCGGGACAACCAAGACCGATTGCTCGTTCTCAATTTGAAGGTGCTCAGTTTGCCGGGAGGCGGGTTGAAGCTCCTGATGTCTGCTCCCTACTGGCTCGTGAACAAAACGGGCCTCCCCCTGTTGTTCAAGCAGGAGGGCACGCACGCCGAAGCGGCCGGGCAGGTCGAAGAACACGAACTCGCGCGTTGCATGGCTCCTCTTTTGTTTTCCTTCTCGGACCAGGAAGCCAGCGCGATGTGCAACATGCGAGTGGGTCGAGCCCTGCATCCCGACGGCGTTCCGCAGTGGTGCATGAGGTTCACCATGGAGAAAGGCATCCGAGTGCGTAGGTTGCACATCGTGCGGAAGGATACCCGACCGGATTGGGTGTACAACATAGGCATAGAGGTTCGCGTGGGCAAGGGACGCTACGGCGACACTCACATCGTCACCTTATCGCCACGCTACCAACTCGCCAATCAGACCACGCACAAGTTAGAGTTCTGTCAGCTGTTTGCCACCAAGGACAACAGACAGTACGTGCTGTCTGCAATGCCCAAGTCGAGTTTGGCCTTTCACTGGCCGCGCATCGACCTGGACAACTTGCTGTGTGTGCGTCAGCCCGACATCGAAGATTGCAACTGGTCGGGTGGTTTTCCCATCGACACCATCAAGTCGTTTCATATCAACATGCGAGACGGGCAAGGGAAGTCGAACTTTTTGCGGATAGAGATCGTTCTGCAGGGGGCAACGTTTTTCATAATTTTCACCGATGCAGATAAATTGCCGCCTCCCTTCCGCATCGACAATCATTCGGAAGTCGCGGTTACCTATTACCAGACCAACGTGGAACACGAAAGACTGAAAACGTCTATCCGGTCCCACTCGTCTGTGCCTTATGCATTCGATGCACCCACTCTGCCGCCTTACATAACCTGCTGTGCTCCCGGAGGTTCGGCTGCCACCTACGATCTCAACATATTCCGAGAGGGGAGCCAGCTGTTTTATGAAAATTTCATATACATTCTATTCACTGGCACGTTTCCTGCCGATGATTTAGTCCTTCACAATCTGTCTAGCAAGGAGTATGTTCTGGATGTGCCGTACGGGAACAAGGTCGTGATCAACAAGAGGGAGGTGGGCAAGCGTTCCCAGCTGTGGCGCATGACGAGCACGGGGATGCTCCAGCACGAAGGGTCCAGCCCTCCGAGGGATCCACACAAACCCCCCACCGCCACCAATTCCACGAAGATACTAGTCTTGGACATCGCCGATCTGGGCCCGCAGCCCGGGGAATACACCGCCCTCATACTCCGGAAGCCCGATCCCAGAAGGAAGCACACGCAGACGTGGAAGTTCACTCCGGAGGGCCGCTTGTGCTGCGGTTACCCCAATGTGTACGTGCAGTCGAAGGACGGTTTCAAGGGACTGAGGAGAGGCAATGAGGTGGTCCTGGGCCCGGCCATGCCCGTCAGCTTCGTCAACATGGACAACGGCACTCCCATAGAACAAGCCATTTCGCGTCGAAAACTCAGAGGTGGGTCCGGAATGCTCACGGTGAAGGTCGTCCCCGATGGACCGACACGAGTCCTTCAGATCACCGACATCCAAAGACAGCAAATCGTCTCCAGGTCATCTGCTAAATCGGACTGGGTCGTCGTCGAAGATCAAGCGAGATCATCGGAATGCGACGCGACGCTTTCCCCCGATAGCGATTCCCAGCAAAGCAACGGCAGCGTGGATGATATCGAACTGCAAATCGGTCTCCAGTTCACTAAAGGCTTAGGAGTGTCCATAGTCAATCATCTGAGCGAAGAACTCGTCTACGTCTGGCTTCACAACATCGTGGTGGAGTACAACAAGGCTTCCTCGTATCACACGCTGGGCGGGAGCATAAAGGACATGCAGGTCGACAATCAACTGAGGGATGCCGAGAAACCGATCATGATATTCGTCACCCAGCAGAGCAAGACGGACGATCAGAGACATCTCCCCTCGCTGCACTTCACCATTCAAAGGATATGCACTCCCGTGATCAACGCCGACATATTCAAGCACCTCATAGTGACCCTGAAGAATTTAACCGTGCAACTCGAGGAGATACTTCTCTTGAAGTTGATCCAATTCGCCGGATTTCACCAGAAAGTGAACGAAGGGGAGAGGGAGAACGAGAACCAGAAGATAATCACCGAATCGATGGCTTACGAAAAGCGATACTACTTCAGTACTTTGAAATTGTGCCTGCAGCAGATCAAACTGAGCGTTCTGACCAGCAGCAACCTACAACCCGATTTGCTTCAGGTGAAGAAGAAGTCGAGGCTGACGCTCATACGATTCGAAGATGCGAACATCGAGTTGAGCTCCTTTCTGAGAGTTCACCCGTTCGAGACGGCGGAGTTTCTGATCGACAGCATCCTGGAGCATTACAAGGAAGAGCTGAAGAGCGAGGCGATCAAGATACTGGGCGCCGTCGACTTTTTGGGCAACCCCGTGGGGTTCGTGAACGACGTGTCGGACGGCATCTCCAAACTCATCCACGAGGGAAGCGTCGGGGGTTTGATAAAGAACGTCACTCACGGCATATCCGACTCGGCAGCAAAGCTCTCGGGAAGTCTGTCCGACGGTCTCGGAGTGGTTGCCATGGACGACAAGCATCAGCAAATGCGTAAGCAGATTCGACAAAGCGCAGCTGTGGGAAATCACCACCTTGTGGCGGGTCTGAAAGGCTTGGGATTCGGCATCATTGGAGGAGTCACGAGCGTATTCACCCAAACTTACGAAGGAGCTGCTCAAGAAGGTGTTCAGGTAAGTGTTCGAAGCTCACTCAGTGGCGAAAAAGTCCGCATTTCAAAATTTAATATAAAATCAACCTTCAAATGAGGCTCGAGTGGATCCAGTCCATTTTCTGGTCAAACTCTGATAATCATACACCCGAACTCTTTGAAGTTAAATCTTTTGAGTGCATCTTTGAATCAGGTTGCTTTGATTCCCAAGAGATGGCAGTAGTACAGCAGCCGAAAAGGAAAAGAACGACAGAGGAAAAAACTTTATTTCTCGATGTTCCTCAAAATGGACTTGTTCCGCTCTAGTTTCGAACTCCACTCATGCGTGTGAGGTTTTCACTCAATAACTTTGAGGATATCAAGTTATTTTTAGTAATCGACACTATTCCGAAATCCATGTTAGCAGGTATACGTGGATTGAAACGGAGTGTCGGTTCGATGTCGGATTCCAAAGGGCGCCCACACTGAAATAGAGTAGTATGGAGTGACAAAAATGCTCAATACATTTTAATATCTATTGTAATTATTTGTGTACGATTTTCATATTGTTTTTCGGTACAGCGCCATCTATGCGTTAGCTTATGAATTTTTCTATGCCAACATACAAAAAACTTGATACCATGTAAAGCAATTTTGTGGAAACCGCACTCTCAATGGGTTGATTTTATATTAAATTTTGAAATGGACTTTTCGCACACCCTGTGTTTTAGATTTATTAAAAGACATATAGTGTCGATATGGAAATATTCATTTTTCATTCTTTTAACTACTCATTTTTCCAACTATAGATAACTCCCGTTAAACTCTGAGGCAACCATCAATGTGTTTTGCTTTCACTGACAGTTCAAAACTCTTATTTAATTTAAAACCCCACGTGCCATTAGGGTAGCACTCCGACCCGAGTCTTGCAAACGAGAGCCAATAGCCCGTTGTATTGCTCCAGTGCGACGTTAATTAAAAATACCATACTGCTGAAGCACAATTGACACTTGCTCAAAGTAATCCTTGACATGCCTAATTTCAATAGAATTATTCGTCATCATGTGACATGAGAGGCACCAATACCACCACCACCACGAGTAGAGACTTGTGGTGGGGTTCGTATGTTAAACAAGAAGCAGTTTAGAAATCTGTTGCTCAGATTTTCAAATCTAATTTGCAAACAGAAACTCTAAAGTGTTTTGGCTACAAGTCAGGACTTTTCTGACTGGAAAATACCGTTATTCTTGATGTCGGAGCAGGTGAATTGCATTTCATGAAGAATTTTGTACATCTATTTTAGCCAAAAATCTCGGAAACTATGGGAGAAACACTTTAGTTTAACTTTCTATTGGCCGTGCATTTTTTTTAACAGATGGGATCGCGATGCATCTGTAAAGTGATCCATCTTCTCTTTCCTAGTTACACACGCATTACTTAATCATTAAAAAAAATACACGGTATAGTTTAGGACAGGCTTGTCCAACTCACTGCCTTCATACGGAGCAGGACGGTTATGAATGCGACCCAACAAAAAATCATAAACCTATAAACTTTAGGAGATTTCGACGAAAAATACCATTCATTATGTTTCTCCTACAATTTTACCATGCTATTCGTTTATAAGCGATTAATTTTTGAATTCAACTCGTACTTTAGCAATGAGACTCGTAAAATGTTTAATTGTATTGATTCCAAATTCCCGCACATGCGAGTTGTTTCTTCTCAAGGATGAATAAAACTAGAACCAAAATATCGGACGAGCACCTTCGGAACACATGGACGATTGCAACTATTTCTATCGAACCAAATATCGAAGCATTAGTGTCTCAAAAGCATTGTTTAACAGTTCATGTTGCTGTCTTTTACAATAAAATATTCAGCAATTTATGAAGTTTAAATTACTTAAATGTGTTAACTATATATTCTACGTGTTCTTGGCTCGTCATCTATCGTTAGATTTAGAATATTTTATGTGTGACCCGAAAGAACTCGTCTTCTAACGATGTGTGACCCAGGGAAGCTAAAAGGTTGGACACCCCTGTTTTAGGACACACTCAAAACCATTAACTTTCAAATTATATTATTTAATTTGCGAGTGATGAATATTCTAGTTGTTCTTTTCAGTGCGCGTCACAATAAGAAACATACCCAGTGCAGATCATTGACTGTTAGAGAAGAGATATTTTTTGTGAAGAGATCCAGAATGGTACATGAAATTTTTGTTCGGAAGACAAATCATTCCAACTCATCAGTAGTGTTTCCCAAAAATATACTTGTTAGAGTTTTGCCAAATCCTGTCTTTTGCCAAAAATCCGCAAAAGAGCGCTAGTGTTTCGCATACTTTAGTGTATAATTCATATATCTTGGACTGTTGGTTTGATCGTGATGTAAGTAGAAAGAGTAGTGTAAGATTTGCAGCCTTAATACTACTACTTTCGGTTAATGTGTCTTAAACTGTTTCTTTTTACCTATGTCGCTACAAAAATTACCACCGAACCACCATCGCATTCACATTTTCCCTTCAAGAAATTGAGCTAGATGAGTAGAAGCTCAACATATCTCGTCTTCAATTGAATGGAGTTTGAAATGATGGATTCAATGGAGTTTAATTTCATTGAGTAATGTAGGATTTGCAGCCCTTATAAATTGCCCCTGTCTGCGGTTAATGAGTCTTTAAAAAAAAAGTGTTTCTTTTTTTTATACCTATGTCGCTATTACATTTTCCCTCCAAGAAATTCAGCTGGACGAGTAGGACCTTCACATAATGAGGCGTTCAGAACTAAAGTGGATCCAATCCACTTTTTGTTCGAACTCTGATCATCACCCAACTCCTTTAAGTTGAATCTTTTGAGTGCATCTTTGAATTTAGTCCCTAGTTGCTTCGGTTCCCGAGAGATGGCAGAAGGAAAGTATGGATCCACTGTGGTCGTGAACGCCTCGTATCTTTGGAGAGGAAGTTAGCGAAATGAATTTTTGTAACTTGCAGGGTTTCTTCTCGGGACTGGGAAAAGGCCTCGTGGGAACTGTAGCCAAACCAGCCGTGGGATTCCTTGATTTTGCGTCGGGTGCTGCCACTGCTATGAGAGACAAAAGCAAGGGAACCTCGCATGTCGTCTTGTCTCGTACCCGACCTCCTCGCACTTGTGTCGGATCGGGCGGTTTGCTTCCGAGGTATTCCTTCCAGCAGGCATTGGGTCAAGATTTCCTCTACAACTTAAACAATCGAGACTACAGTGAATTGTAAGTATTTCTTGGTTCCAAATGATTAGTCGAATATTTGATTGTATCTTAATGTGATCACAGCCTCAAATACTTCAGATGCAATGGTGTTGTTGATATGACTGATAGGAAACTTGCCGGTGGCCCTAACTGTGGCAAAACCCTTGACCGTCTAGGTTACTACATAAACTCGTAGATGTCGCGCATTGCAGCTTGCAAACACGAGTAGGCGATATTAAGCACAGGGGCGATATTTGGAACACCTACCCTATTGATCCTAATAATAATAATAAAAAGCTTAATGTTGCGAAATTCAAAACTGCTTCGATTCACCCAACTCTACGGTATCTTTAAACAGACAACAATGTATTTCTCATCGCCATGAAAATAAGCATTTAGCGTCTCCAAAGAAGTTGACAAGCTTTTGCTCCAAGCTGACTGTATTTCAAATGTGTCATTAAATGAGGCAGAATGCATGTTCAATTCGTTTAATCCAGTAAATTATGTATTTCGGGGATTCAAAATTATTATTGGGATTTCCTTGTGGAGTGGGAAATTGCTTTTTAAAAAGAAAGCATTCTGGCGGTTAGTTTGTACCAGACGCCAGTTTTTTTATGTGCAATTTTAAATCAGCGTAAGTACTGAAAAACTTACTTTGCTATAATATATTTACAACTCCAGAAATTAGCTTATTTAAATCAATAAGAATTTAACGTAATTCCGCAGTCAGCGCGTCCTAAAGCTAGAATGAATAGCTTTAATTCAAAACGCGAACGTTCCTTCTTTTTGTTCTTAAATTTCGCATAAGTTCGTAGCTCACAAGAACTTTCGAAGCCCCGATAGGAACGTCAGTTGCCATTGGTGATCAGTTTGGAGGCCATTTCGAAGAATCAAGCATCTGAAGTCATGCTGGATGTAGTCTTTCCTCCACATCTAGAGCATAAACCGAAAAGTTTTTTGCTTCAGAATCAAACTTGCAACTATTTAACTTCAAACTTGTTCCTTTTACAGCATGTAAGTTTCTGAAGTAATAATCAGTTTCTATGTATTTTACAACACATGTGGTGGCAATGTTTCTTCAAAAAAAAAAAAAAAACACGATTCTGAATTTTAGTTTTAGGAAGGACAGAGGTGCTATGCCAACATTACAAAATTAACCAATAATGTTGCAGTGCAGGTAAACTTGGGAAATTCGAAGTTGAATTGGAACAATAGATAACTGAATTATTCAAGAATAATTTCAATTATAGAAGTTTGGATTCCACGATTTTAGAAAATAAACATCTAGCGGAACTTTTTTATAATGATGCAAGATATTGAGAAAATCAACAATGCTTTACGATAGAAGTACGCATTCAATTTTTTATTCAACATACACATACGAAACGACTTACAAGAAGCCATCGTAATTAAAGGGCTTTTATTTTGTCAAATGTTTTTTCTTTGGTTTGTCATCACCCCTGTTGATGTTTTGGAAACTTTTTTGAGCCAGACAGAATCAGTGAAAAGAAATATCATTTTAGCGCATCTAGTCAATGTAAAACAAGATATAAAAATCTCTTGTGTTTGGCGCAGCCTTTTCTGGATTTTGTGCCATTCAACCCAAACACTTTATTGCGTGAAATGCGCCACTAAGAAGTAAGTCGCATCTAAATTACCTGTTCTGCTACCCCTTTTTTTTAGGGGAAATTAAATGATCCAAATATGACTTTGATTGAAACTGAGTTCCTCATGAAGTGACGCGGAAGAATAACGGACTAGCAACTGGAGGGCTCGACCGTCACGTACAAAGGGGGATGGTGCACGTTAAACCTGCCATTTGTAGAGTAGGGTTCGTCATCTGACCGTCGTTTCACATGACATGTTGTCCTCGGACCGTCACTGATAGCCCGTCGTGTTGCGTGTGACGTTAATTCAAAAAATACCAAACTACAGATCTATACTTGAGAATAACTTGTTTCTTTTCCCAGATTCATTGCCAAAGAACAAATTCGATCGGGATCCGAAGACCTGCACGCCCTCATCTCCAGCGAACAAGTGTACTTCCTGAGCAGCGGTTCCCCGTCGACCAGCAACGTCGTGCTGACGGTTCCCTTCACGGACTTATTCAGGTGCTCCTACGTCTACTCGGACGCCGGGGTGATCGGGGAGGTGAGGCACTACCTGCAGCTCACCATGAAGGCCGAAAACGCTGCGGGTTCCATCACGGTCCCCAGCGACTCGTCCATTCGAAGACATTCCAGGAGCGGATCCGTCGAGCCACTCTGCAAGAAGCCGCAAGTGCGCTGCGATTCGGAAGACGTGGCTCAAAAAGTAAGTACTCCTCACTAGGGATACGACATCGATGTATTATCAACATCGATGTTTTAATTTCCCTACTCCTCACTTGAGTGCCTATATAATAAGAGTGGCGACAAGGGACCCAATGCGCATGCGCGGCAGCCATTTTTCTACCAGAATCGTCTCAAAGAAGGTTGCTGGACCAATTAATATAACATTTCAAGGAGAACAAAAAGCATATGATTGTTATAATATGGACACATTCGGTATAAATGAACCATATAAACGCTCAATTACATGCGTAATGGATGAGATGGATTACACAACGCGCTAACTTAGATTGCGGAAAACATCACGTTGTTCAAAAAAAGCTATTTACTTAAAAAGTCTTCAAATTTATGCTGACAAAACACTAAAATAACAATAAATAAACATTCTGGAACACGAAATAGAACATAAATAAGCTATATTTTCTTTTTCATTTAATGTACACATGTTTGTCTCGAACACACAAAAAGTTCCCATGTTAAGTCTACGGGAGCTAGGAAAAGACCGCCTCGGGCGGTAGAAAATGTCTCTGAGCTAATCAGAAAGTGTTTCCCGTATGTCGCCACTCTTATTATATAGGCACTCTACTCCTCACTATTGGACGGGGGCCGTGTCGGGAAAAGTCCACTAGGTTCGAGGCATAGAGCTACAGTCTACGTTTATGAGTGGCGGCAACGGCCTTGGCGATTTTTTTGGTGAACTTCTAAAGTCACCAAGGAAAGAATTATTTCAAAACTCGTTTTCTTTCACAAATATTTTTCTTTTTACAACGGAAAATGAGAACTTGAAAACACATTTAAGAACGTTTTGAAAAGTATATTTTTAAAAACTTTCACAGTCAAGTTTAAACACATTTGTGAACCAGCTGTAAAACTAAGCTGCAAATGTTGGGTAAGAATACCCTGAAACGTATTAAATACAGTGGGCATGATGAAAAAGAAAAATATTTATAAAAGAAGAAAAGAAAAAAAGCAAGAAATAATACAACCTGGTACGCCAGAACTGTTCCTTGATAATAAAAACCGAAAATTCCACAAATGGCAAAAAAAAAAAAACTCTTAAAACGTTTCGTGAAAAATATTATAATAAAATAAAATTTCCACAACTATAGAAATACGAATAAATTGAACCAATGATATTTCAGAAAAAAAAATCTAAATGACCAAGCCAATCAAAAGATGTTTTAAAATAAAAATAACCAATAAAAGCAAAAAAAAAACCATTTCAAACAAACCCATGAAATCAAACGACTTGAACGGATGTTGGAAGAACTTCCTAGAATATTCAAAATGAAAGTGACCGTTTGCCGAGGTTGCCAAGAAAACCACAAAGACAGATGGGCTGCATTAATCTTCCGTAACTCGCTACTAGAAGTGCCCCAAAAAATCGCCAAGGCGGTTGCCACCGCTCATAAACGTAGAGTGTAGCTGTACCTAGAATACGTCAGTTAGGCCATAGAGTGAATTTGAGAGTGAAAGAAATTAGTATTAGACTGTTTTAATTTCACACACCAAACGTTCATCGCTCAGCACATACAAGGGTAATTCAAATGAAAAGGTACGAAACGACACTGTGGGTATAAATGAGTATACAAAGTATACACCATAGGCCTGAGCACAACGATCCCATTGATTAACGAGCCGAAGGATTCCTTGTTTCCAGAATTCCTGTGGCCGTGACGAGACCCAGTCCATCACAGCGTCCTTGAGTTCGTCGTCCGAGTTGAAGCGCTTCCCTTTCAGATGTTTTTTAGGGGACCAAACACATGGATATCGCAGGGCGACATATCCGGGCTGTAGGGCAGATGGTCAAGCTGCCCCCTTTTTGAACTTGGCCAGTTCCTGTGTGTGACCCTGGAGACGTGTGGACGCGCGTTATCATGAGCAGCCCCTCTCTTTAACTCTTGATGGACCTGTGTAGGCTTCGGAAGTGTCTCATAGCACACATCGGAGTAATGGTTCTTCTGTGATCGAGGAATTCAACAAGTAGCGGACCTTGGACGTCGAAAAAGATGATGAGCAACAGCTTCCCTGCTGACGCCACGGCTTTGAACTTTTTAGGGGGAGGTGACGACGCATGCTTCCACTGCATGCTGTCTCGCTTTGTCTCTGGCTCATAGTGATGGCACCAGCTCTCATCACCTGTAACGATCTGCTCCAGGAAAGCAGGGTCTTCATGATACCGAAACAGATGTTGAAGTGCCACACGCAGTTCCTTTTGCTAGCCGGTGATCTGCTTCGGAACCCACTGCGCGCACACCTTCCGATAACGCAACCTGTCGTGAACAATTGTCCACACTGTTCCAACGCTGACATCCACCTTCATCGACAACATTCGCAATGTGACACGCCGATCATTTCTCACTAGGTCGTCCACCTTGTCGATGAGATCGGCCGTGATGACTGTTTTTGCCTGCACGAAAACGGGCACTCCATTTTCTCACTGACTTGACGGACATAAGTCTTCCCCGTATACGGTCACCATCCAGCGATGAAAAACGGCCGGTTTAACACCTTTCGCTGTCAGAAATCGGATACCGCCTCGCTGCTCCTCAATCGTCGAATTTTCCAATATGAACGCCATCCTGTCCTCACACGCACTGCCGCGTCAATCGGACGGCGCTCTTTACAAGAGCCTCTGCTCTCTCCTGCGCATGCTCCAATCGCATCCCTAGATGTCTCGCTACGTTCTCCCATAGCGGCATTAGACCTGGGCGATGTTCAAATATTTACATCGCCCAGGTCTAATGCCGCTATGGCCGATGTTAACCATGCATAGTAAAAGCAAAACCTTGTTCCTCCATCACTATATGTATAGATAATTCTAGATAAATTCAGCAAGTGAGTAGAATTATTCGCTCTCTCGCAATTTGAAACTTTTAAATTTCAATCTTTATGTGTCGCCTTATTCCCTACAAAAAACAATCAGCATCGCAAAATTAATTATCAAAAAAATTCTCATCAGTAAGCATTTTATCGCGGCATCGAAAATCTAAGTACCGTGGTGGAAAATCGCACATGCATATAAATAAACATCGGAATCGTTGTGTCAATCTAAACCCAAATTTCCCCCAATGATGCTAAAATAACACGCTATCATCAACGCGAAAATAACACGAAATTTCACACCGGAAAATCATGAGATACTGATTAGGCAACTCAACGTGAAAATCGCGAAACCGATGTGGCGATGTCGACATCGGTTTTTCACGATGAATCGCGCATGCGCTATGAAAACATCGTGACACCGGAAAACCATGAAATCCTGTTTTGGCAACTCAACGTGAAACCGATGTCGATCTCACACCGATGGGCCGAGTGTGCTCCAAACACCATATATGCTCAAGTAGATTAAAAATAGCTTATCTAGAAGGAGAAAAACTTAAGCATAAAAATAGAAATAAAGGAGCATTTGATTCCTCTAAGAAAACATCGAAATCATTGGCGCTGAGCAACAAGAGACATCGTGACACCGTAATGATGCTCTGGGATTGGCTGCGTGACATCGGGAGAAACCGGGATATCGCGCATGCGCTTTGAAAATATCGAAATCGTGATATTAGTACTCTGGGATTGGCTGTATGACATCGGGAAAAACCGATGTATCACGATACATCGTCATCGGGTAAACCGCAAAACCGATGTGGAGATCAAACCGGTTTTCCACGATGTATCGATACATCGCCCAGGCCCAAGCGGCATAGGCAAATATGTTAACGGTTACGTTATTACGACGTTTCATACCTTTTCATTTGAACACACCTTGTAGTACACTGAAACCTGTTTTTGTGTGGTATATGAAAAAAATTTATTCAGTACAATCTACTTGCAGTCCTTTCAAAATTTCAATCAAATTAGAACATAATTGACGAAGTTATCAATAAAAATGATTTAAATAAATTCTATGCAAGACTTTTTTAATGTGGGCCCCTATTCACCGCATAAAAAAAACCTTTTCAAATAGGTCGCGAAAAATGGAAGTTTTTTTTTGTGCGGTCCAAATCCACCGCACAAAAACAGGGTCGAGTGTATATCACAATGGGTGCATTCGTTGTGGCTCATTACCGAATTCAATGTGTTGAACTCCATCATTCATTTGCACAACATTTATGTCATCACACATGCTATTTGCGTCGAACTGAGCAGTGAAGATACTCGTGTCAGGCAGTTCCGGTGGCCAAACACTGTGTAATGAGATATTTCCTTGGTAATTACAACCTAAATGCCAAGTTGAAATTAAATTTTCAGATAATTTTGAGGATTTATATAGGTCTAAACAGGTTAAATAAACCAGTTTATTTTAATACGTAATCATTTTATTAATTGTTTTTATACTGTTTAACAATAAATTAAACATAAATACAGCAACTGTACCTGTACACAAATATTAAAGGACGCGTCAGGATGTCGATGAAAGGTGGTTGAAAGTTAAACAGTTGATCTGAGTCACCTGTTGTTTCACAACAATGCAATATTTTGCTTGGTGTAGCCAAATACATCATCTTCTAGTCGTTTTTTTAAAAATCAAGTTTCCAAAATTGAAATCTAGATAATTTAATATCTTTACTGGACAGTTTTAAGTTATTCACTAATAATTTCCACGTCTTGGGAAAACTGTTTGCGGAATAGTGTAAGCTGTAATATTTTTATTTTAGCTTAGTTTTAAAAGCATGCATTTTCACTGAATTAACTCCAGTCAAACCTCATTAATCAGGAAATATCAGTATGCTATCTTTGTGATGAAGAATACTGTCTGTGAACCAAGAATTGTAATGTAAATACATTTATTTTATAAATCTCCCCTTTCTGGTAATATTTTGCCCTTAAGATGCTTTTCTCTTTTAAGGTTGCAATGCAAATTAATTATGCAAAGAGTCTTCATGAAGAAAGAACTTACATGGTCTTGAATGATGACGAGAGTGATGAAGAAGAAAAGGACTGAACAGTTTCTTCAATGTTATATGTGATAGTTTTTAAATTTAATAATACCCCCAATTTTATAAAGTATGTATAACGAGTTTTCGATAACGGACCTTTTCTATTGAATCCTTTGATAGTGTACGGAAGAAATCTATTTATGTTGTAAAAATTTGTTTTCGTCTTGCAAATGGCAGATATTTATTTTCATTGATGAAAGAACCAAGGTGCTCGATATATATTTAAAACTGTACAGAAGAGAGGAAAAGATTTGTTCGTACTATTTTTACTTGGATTTTGTAGATTTATGTTACACCAACTTTGAACAATAAAATAGCTATTCTGAAGCGTGTTGAGTTACAAATGCATTTCAAGCATCCCATTTCATCTCTTCTACAGATCAAACTCATTAATGCACCAAAGCATTTTGTGTTTTTATTAACCAAATTTAAGTAATAATTACAGTGACAAATCTGAATACACCAACTGCACAGTGCCCCTCAAGTTTTGGGTTCTTGAATGCGATTCCCTGCATTGTGTCTTAAAAATAGTAGGAAGCAATGAAAGTCTTATAAAAATACATTTTATTTTATCTTTATACTTCTCACAACATGTGTAGAAATACCGGTAGGTTCTCCATCGTATCTCTTGACTTCTCTGATAGCCTCTCGTACCTGTAACGAGTATTAAATTATAGTACATTTGCTGAATACAAAAGTTGATGTTTACAACGAAATTTCAAAGAGAAAAATACCACACAAGAGATATATTATGGGTATGAAGCTAACTTTTCTAAACTAATTTAAAACAACTACAACTGAGTTAGTAGTACAATAAAGTTATTTAATCCATTCTTAAAAGCTATAAAAATCTTAATAAAAATATATAATATTAGTAACAATAATTTCTAGCGAAGGTTGATCAATGAAAGTGATCGTAATATCCATTAAAAAAAAAAACTATTGGATTGTGTATGAAAATGTATTTGGTATTCTTAAAAAAAGTAATTACTGAAAATCAAATTCAGAAAATGTATGAAAAATTATTGATGTGATAGAAATATATATACCTGTCCCTTCCTCCTGATTTTGGCTTTCTTGAACTTCATCCTATGATGTACACGCGGATTACGACATTCCTTCTTGCGCTTAGCAATGAGACCTTTATTTTTAGCAATCTGAAATAAATGAACGAGTAAGTAGAATTCTTAACTCTTAACAAACGACCCCATAAAATGTGAATAATGAAAGTACATTTTACTTCAATCCGCTTAAATATATTCCCAACTCATAAATCTCAAAACTAAATGTATTTTTCATACTTTTACAATTCTTTAGAATAAAAACATTTCAGGGCTCCTAACAGGTTTCAAGGTCCAAAAAGTGACTAATCAAGTAGAAAAAGTGACTAATCGAGCAAAAAAAAAAGTAACAAATAACAATAATGCTAAACATATTCTAGTATAAAGATAAAAAATAAAAAGATCCTCCCAAGCTACCCCTATCTTTTCTTTCTTTGGAAGGATATTTTTATTTTCTTTATTTAAAAATTACATCATTTTAAAATATAACATAAATTTTTTTTTTAATTTGGAATTATGATTTTTTAATTTGTTTATTTTTGACACAGCTTGAAGAATTTCTTCCTTTTCTTTGAAAAATTATGTCTTAATTTTTGTTGTTGAAAAAGACTAAAATTAATTTTGTCTTTTTCTTCTCAATAGTCCTTTTCTTTGAAAAATTATGTCTTAATTTTTGTTGTTGAAAAAGACTAAAATTAATTTTGTCTTTTTCTTCTCAATAGAAGAATGTGCATTTTTTGAAAGTCTGTCTTTGCTGACCAGCATCATCTGAGACTTTAGCCACTCCTTCAATCATTGCCTGAAAAAGTGCTGCTTCCTTTAATAATTTTGAAGCACTATCCAACGGCTCATCCTCTTCCTTACGCATAATTTTAAATTATTGTTCTTCTATATCACCATTCTTTTCTTTGCCAGCTGCTTTAAATTTTTTTTTTCTCTGCTTCCAGTTTATATTTTTCTTCCCAGTCCATCTCTAAATTTTCTTGTGCCTTACGTTTTATATCTCTCTTTATTAAAAAAAAAGGTTTCCGCCGCCGCAGGATTGAAAACTGTGCTGTTTAGCTCGAATCTTAGACGATTTCCCTAAAAAGTTAGGATCAGAAAAAAACAAAATTAACATGGTTTGTTCTTCATAATATTCCCTGGACGATTATTAAGATTTTTTTCCGATGCGGCTATTAGTTTAAGGTTTATTAAGTATCAAAATTGACGAAGCGAAATTTCTTCCACAAGTGAGCAAAACACATACAAATGTTCAGTCTTAAGCCGTGAGTTTTTTTAAAAAAGTACATCTCAACGTAAATTTTTGCAGCTCGTTGAGTATTTTTAAAAATTCCAGTTTGGTTCTTGATAATATTTGTTTTGAAAATCGGGAAAAATTGGGACATTTTCGTTACTTTTTTTTAAAACTGTCATATCTACAGGGTGGTCATAAAGAAACTTGGCCAATATATGGACCTTTTGCGGCCGTTCCGTTTAACCGATCAAGATGAGATTTCAGATATAGTTATTCAGAGGTATGAGCTCGGGATTCTGTGAACGACAACAAAGTGACAGTTACAGGTAGAGAAACTCGAAATTTTCGAATGGCAACGCTCACTTTTTCCCGTCTCAAAATGCTCAGCGCATACGAAAACCCTAAAGAGCGTTGGAACGGTACGTGTATCACAAAAAACGGACGCGTTATGCCCGCACAAAAAACAGATCTGAGAATGGCCAACAAAACCTTGTTCGAGGCGCACGGAGGAAATTTGCATCTGACAAGGACAAGACACAAACCACAGAACGCCTTTCGCCAGATATTCAGTCGGGAGCTCGCACATGCCAACGAAATGACTCTGTCAGCTAAAGTTCGTGGGGAATTGATAAAACTCTATTATCAAAATGGGATGAATGCCGCTGAAACCTTATGTATTTACCGTCGAAACCATCGCCAAATTTGTGGCCCATGTAGCCTGAAAGCTCTGCGTGATTTAGCAAAGATATTCGAAGAAACTGGCTGCACCTGTGATAGACAGCGATCCGGTCGACCAACTGTTCCTGAGGACGCTGTTACGGAAGTGCATCACACAGTAACTTCAGGGCATATGCAAACAGCAAGAGGTACAGCTCGTGTATTGGATATGCCGAAAACAACGGTCCTAAAGCTACTGCGTTCTGTACTCCGCTTGTTTCCACACCTGTACCAGCGCGTCCAAATGTTGCACGCGGGGGACCATCAACAACGTATCGACTTTGAAAATGAATTCCTTATCCGATATGATGGCGATAACGACTGGCCTCTTCGCATATTATTGACAGACGAGGCGCATTTCACCTTAACTGGCAACGTTAACACCAAAAATTGTGTACACTGGGCAGACACGAATCCGCACGCAGTGGCACCAGTACCTTTATACGACGCCAAAGTTAAAGGTGCGGCATTGCAGACACAATTGTTCTCGGCCCGTACTTCTTTGAGGAAGCGACACCAACGGGGTTTGTAACATGTTCTGTGACAGGCTCTAGCTATACAGACATGCTGCAAAACTACATCATACCAGAATTGCTGCATCGAAATGCACTGAATGACATCGTTTGGAATCAAGATGGCGCACCTCCAAATATAGCGACGTCTGTTCGCAGGGTTCTGGAACAGCATTTTGTCAACCGCGTCATCTCACGCCATTTTCTATTTCCGTGGCCTCTTAGATCCCCCGACCTCACTCCTATGGATTTCTGGTTCTAGGGATATCTAAAATCTAGAGTGCACATGTGCAATCCGCAAACTTTGCCGGATTTGAAAGACTATCAAACGTGAGATTGCAAACATCCCTCATGCTATGTTACGTTCGGCTTCACTCTTCTGCAATGCGTAATTGCCTGCGATGGAACCCATGTGGAAAATGTGTAATCCAAATATAAATTTTCCTTTGACCGATCTGTGTTGTCATCAGTAATTGGCGTCGTGCCTCTGTCATATGCAAATTTCCTCCGTGCGCCCTGAACGTGGTTTTGTTGGCCGTTCGCAGAGCTGTTTTTGTGCGTCTGTTTTTTGTGATACACTTACCGTTCCAACGCTCTTCAGGGTTTTCGCATGCGATGAGCATTTTGAGACGGGAAAAAGTGGGCGTTGCCACTCGAAATGTTCGAGTTTCTCTACCTATAACCGTAACCGCCACTTTGTTGTCGTTCACAGAATCCAGAGCTCATACCTCTGAATACCTATATCTGAAATCTCATCTCGATCGGTTGAACGAAACGGCCACTAGAGGTCCATATATTGGCCAAGTTTCTTTATGACCACCCTGTATATCTTATTACTATTAGTTTTTAATTTTCAAAGTATCGCAGTATACCTCAGAATGTACTCTTTCTTACGGTACAATTGTTTCTAAAATTGGTTCATAAATAAATTCGATGCAATCAAAAGTTAGTCACAAATTTCATATTTTATAGTTTGCTGAGAAGGTTTAGCAGTCAGGTGTGGGTTGTATTTTTGACTATCGGGTTTGCCAAATATCAAATTTATCGTAGCAACAATTGCCATAAAACGATTTCTTTTCATTTGGCGAGGAAAATGGCTCGCTTTTTTCGCTCTGCTCTCAGACGGTTTACGGACAAAGTACAGATTGTAAAGTTAGGAGATTAACACGGTTTACATAAAATTGTACAGGAAAAAAGATGTAGAAGGTTTTTTACTGATGTGGTTATTAGTTTAGGGTGCAATAAGTGTAAAGTAAAAGAAAAAGTGAAATCACTTGCGAAAGGAGTATTGGTTTGCGAAGCAAACCAAACGGGAATACGTAGCAATCCCCGAGGGTGGTCAAGCATAACCGAAGAGGGGGCGAAGCCCTCGCTGTGACGTCACGGACCGGAAAGTCAACTCAGGATTATACGAATTATTAATTACAGGATTATACAAATTATTTCTTTTCCCTGCATCTTTCTTTTAGCGTAGAAACTCTAGAAGTTTTGGAGCACTTGGCAACTCTGCTAATGTCTCGCAGTTTGAAGAAATGGTTCCAGTAAACATCAATATGCTTCATTCTAAAACCTTCTTCCTCAAATTCTCTTGAGTAATTTCCACTCATCCAGTAGTATGTCTGTTGGGACATCCCATAGCATTGCTCTTGCAAATTCTAATACTTGTCGAACACTTTCGCTACTGCGCATTTCGAAATTGAATTCGCACGAACCCTGTTTTTTTTTTAGAGGAAATGAATTTTTTTAACTGTGCACCAAAAATGTTTCTTCTCTAAATAAGATTTAAGAACTTAAAACCCCTGAAAAGGTGACAAAATGTCAAAAAGGTGACAAAAAGTGACGTGTTAGGAGCCCTGACATTTATACAATAGAAGTGCTTGAAAATTTGTTAATATAAAAAGGTGCTGCACCTTTTTGTAAATTAGTACAGCTTTGTAGAAGAAATTAAATACTTAGTATTGGTTTTTAACAAATATTTTAAAATCTCTGCATCATACAAACACATAACTGCTCCTCTTTCAAAACAATAAAAAGAAGTTGATTTCAATTCAGAATTTATAAGCACATTAAGTGGAAAATAACAATTAAAAGCTGTGTTGATAAAAAAAAAACATTAATTTATAATATTTCAATTTAGCTATTTATATCGGTTTTCTCCAAACTTATAAATGCTATTCTTTCCTTAAACATATTAGAAACAATGAGCTTTGAAGTTGTTTTAAATGTGAATTTAAGATCAAGTTTAGTTAAAACTACATTGCTTATAGATTAAAAATACCTGGTAAGTGATAATTCTTTTTCCATCAGTTCCATAATCCCTGTAAAACAAATTATTGGTGGTTTAGAAATAATTTTGATAACAATTTGATTTTATTTGTTTATAAGATGAAAATAAGGTAAAGAGTAGCCTTTATTTCTTATAGCCCCCAAAATTGGCAGTACTGTTTAACTACACATCAATATATTATGTATCTAATTAATTAAAAATTTTTATCTGTATAAGTGCTTTGAAGGTGAATAAACACTAAATAAATATGTTTAGTACAATAATAGCAGATTTCATTTGAACATTGTTTCAATTTATAGAAACAAGGTTTAGAAAAACAATTGTATATTTTAAGAGAAACCAACTTAAAACTTAATGATTTAACACCAAAACTTGGGATGTATGGTAGTTATTAAAGAGAAAAGGGAAAACAAATCTAATTTCAGAATATAAACAATTTTCAATGTTCCAACTCTTCTAAAATGCACTAAATTAGGTAAAATATTCTTACATTTGCAAATCTTCCATATAATCTTCGTTTTCTGTTTCTCCATTACCATTTTGGGCCTTTCTCCTGTTGAATTATTAAAATATGAGTAAGATGACAATTTTCTATGCACAAGGCAAGAAACGAAAATGCAAACAGAACTTCCAAGTTATTCATGAAAGAACCTTACCTTTCATTTTGTTGCTGCACTTCGTTAATGGACTGTTTATCCAAGAATGGAATTTCTTCATTTTTTTGAAGTTTTTCTAAAATAACTTCAATTTCTTTTTGGAATTTTTCACTGACGTTACTCGATTGCTCCACGATCTACAAGGGTGTAACAGAAAATATTTGTGAAAGTGTTAAAATAAAATGGAAGGAAGAAATTCCAAATTTGATAATTTCAAGGTAAGTATTATCTGTTGACCATCAGAACTGATCCCACCCATCTCCCTAAGTTTGTGCGGTGGCTGTTGCTATAGGAACAGATCTTGTACATTTGAAGAAAGTGACTGGGTACACCTTAATTTTATATTTTTTCTACGGAAATGTCAGCAGCAGATAGGTAGTTCACGAGAACAAATCTCGGTAAATATATATATATTTTCAATTTGTCATTAAGTGCACCAATGTGGGACAAACTGGAATGAATTTCAAGTTTCAGATGGGATAAGGTCTGTCTATAGCACTAGACAGATGCAGGTTTTGCGTCAGGAACAGTTCTCCTGGAATGTGAGGCCTTTAGGACGGCAAAAACTCTATTTACAATAACTAAATAGCTCCATATGATCAATTATTCCGATAAACAATATAAAAAAAATAGAAGACTACAATATATCAAACTTACTGCTTTGTACGTGTTTATTCTCTCCCGAACAGGGTGATTCGAGGGGTCAGATCCATTGCTCTTCATATACATGTAGAAACTTATGTTCAGACAATAACTGGAAAGAAAATGAAATTTTTGTAGAACCAAAGCGATTTTGTGTTTTTAAAATTCTCACTTCGTAAGAGTGAAATAGGTATTTTTATCGGTTACATCGTCACCTGAAAGCAAGAACTGGGTAACTCAAGTTTTGTGGCTTTGAGACGAAGGGAAAAACCGTTTCAACGCCTGCTTCGCGCATTAGCCAACAGAGCTCGAAGTTACCCACTTGCATTCCGGTGACACCCCATCTTTGACGGAAAATACCTTTAAAACGTTATACCAACTGAGCAGTCCTTTAATATTAAATTCAAATATGGCGCAGAAACATTTCAAAAAGTAATAAAAAAACTACATCTGCATGCATTCCCTCGACTCGGGTGGCATATTAGGTTAAGTGAAGTGGTTCCCATATCCACTTTTGGTGTGCCAGTTGGCAGGGCATTATGAAAAAAATCCCAATTAATAAAACAAAAAAGATGTGCTAAACTATTTAGCTTTCACAACGCACTGAAATCGGAAGACAATTCTAAGGGTTGAGCCCTTTTCTGAGGATTGGAGACGATTTCTTTGGAAATGCTTCACTTTTTAAGTTCACGAGTATTGAAATGAATTAGAAATTGATTAGACAAAATCAGAACAAAGAAAACATAATTTGACAATTAACGATTTTCTCTTCTAGGGGGATATCAACAGATGTTGTTCATAAAATGTATAGTTTGATCATCAGCATGAGAGGCATTCAGAACTAGAGTGGATCCAGTCAACTTTATGGTCAAACTCATATTCACACACCCCAACTCCTCTAAGGTGAATCTTTGAATCAAGTCCCCAGTTGCTCCGGAGAGACCTTTAAAAAATTCCGCTAGTTAATTGTTAATTATTTCAAATTATGTTATTATTTCTGTGCTCCAATGGCAAAATGTTGTCATTTTTAAAAAATTTCGGGACAGCAATTTTAAGATTCAACATGTGGTTTTTAACTTATTACATTTTTCCACGTTTGTTTTCTCATTAACTGTAAGAAAAATACAACATTTTGCCGCCTTCTAAACATTAACAAACTAGACTCCAGAATGGGGCTTAGTTGCAAAAACCATTATTTTCTAAACTTTTAAGAATTTCCATGATTAAGTTTGCAATAATGTATTTTTATAGTTAATTAGACACATTTTCTGTGTATATTTCTTTCGTGGATTCTTTAATTTTCTTTCGTAAATGCGCGCAGAATTCGCCTCTCACGAATCCAATAGCTTGAGGAGAAACGATTCTGTTGTTTAGAAAAAGGGGAAAGGAAATGAATTTGTGCCGTTTGGTCAGGAGTTTGAGGTACTAAAGAATCAGAGGCCCCTGTAACGAAAGGACAGGGAATTAATTCCAGAGGGTTAAAATACTTCATTCACACATGGGAAATAATTAAGTGTAAGAATCAAGAAAAGTTTTGATAAAAAAACAAATGTAGTTTTTAATGTATTGGCTCATTTTGATTCAAAAGATCGAGACTCGAAAGTTTTTCACAGTACATTTTGAAAGCCAGTCCATTCCTGATTTTCAAGGAGGGTAGGTAGGAAGTTGAATTTACGCTGCACTGGAGCAACAAAACAGGCTAATGGCGACGGTTCAGGACCAACCCCGATACATGTCCATTCGAGGACAAAAGCGAATTTCAAAACCGTGCAGTAAAATAAATACAAAATTACATGCTTACTGTAGGAGCAGTTGATATCTGAGTTTTATGTATTGAGCACCACTAATTTCAGATGGGATTGTGCCATTTTTTATAAGCTCCAGGATAGGAAGTAACTTATTGATTATTTCAGATGCCTGTAACGAAAAAGAAACCCATTATGTAAATAATATATTTTAACTAATAATTTTATCAATCAATATCTTAGTTTTACTGTAAGAGAGATATTTTTATTCTCTAAAGAAAAGTACAAGTTCAATTACAACTACAGGGTGCATTATGAAAGTAATGCGTATTTTCTGGGAAAAATAGATTTATTGATCCGATTGGTACAAATAGTTAAAATTCTTCAAAATAGTCCCCTTGTGCATCAATACACTTGCGGAGACGATTTCTGCCACGCCTGGAACTCCTCGATTGGAATGCCTCTCAGGAACCTTGTAACATGATGTTGGATGTTCTCCACCAACTCCCAGAGCTTTCCCTTTAACTCTCTCTTCAGTCGGGGGAACAAAAAAAGTCACACGGAGCCAAGTCAGGGATGTAAGGAGGCTGGGGCACCAAGGGGGTCTTGCTCTGGGTCAGGTAGTTTGTGACGACAAAGGCTGTGTGGCTGGTGCATTGTCGTGATTGAAGAAGTCTTTGATGTCAGGCCTGACTCACGTGACCCGTCATAACAGTCTCTTGATCACCTCCAGGTAAAAAGCTGCCTTGACAAATTGTCCTTGCGGTACAAACTCAAAATGGACGATTCCTCTGATGTCAACGAAGACAATCAGCATTGTTTTGATGCGACTTGCTCATGCGCGCTTTTTTGGGTTTGGGAGAAGATTGTGTAAGCATCCTTAAAGGCCTCTTGAACCATTTGATCTTGAACCAGTTCCGTTGCATTCTTCCCAAGCTGCACAAAAACTTTATAGCGTACCGCTGTTCCAGCGAACACTCCATTGTGCCGTGACACAATCGAAAAAAAGACTTTGCGTGAATACATGTCCTACCGCTCGGAGCGAACCGAGACCGGACGCGTTTGGAAGGGCAGATCCCCCACCACATTTTTCGACCAATCCGAGCGTGCTGCGATGGATAGTCACGTCACAATAAAATCATGCGCATTACTTTCATAATGCTAATATAACTAATTTATTGCTGATTGCTCATATTTGTTTAGATGAATGTCCTGTCAATCAATCCCTCTCAATGTATCACTACAAGATAAATTATTTCAAATTCTTCAACAAAAATAGAAGTCTGACGTTTGCAATATAACTAGAATGACCAGTGCTGTGTATTATGAGGACTGTGCAGAAAGAAACTGTCCAGCATCAACCAACAAGCAAATGAATTATATTAAGAAATTCTGATCCCTTCAAAAACACAGATCAATAGCAATATGACAAAAAAAGTATTTCAAAAATCTAAAGTCTCAAGTTCGATTGCTGAATTTTTTGAAGCACTGTTAATGCCCTGTATGTTAACCTAACACCTAAATAGTATAACACGATACAAATAAAATTAAAAAATAAAAACACTTAAAGAAATGTCAGATATGCAAGACTTACCTTTTCTTTGAATTCTTTGATAAATACGAACATCTCTGGACATTTCTTCCTTAAGTACTAAAATTTCAATAAACGAATTAGAAAATTTTCATACCTATCCAACACACACAATACTTTATAGCAAGATATACCTCATAAAATAACGAAACTGTATTAAAATAAATAAATTAGCCGAGCAGTACAAGGATTTAAGCAATTCATAGTACTAAAATTAGAAAATTTAGTACAATTGTACTTAAAACTATAAGTACCAGAAACAAAGTAGCTGGATTATTTAATAAAAAAATTATTTGAAATAAAAATATCATGCATAAATTAAGTTTTATTCCATTGTAAACATATATTGCATGCTCTTTTGAAATTATAAGTTAAATAAAATGGGCATAAAAGCAATAAAACTTTATTTCTACAGTATTTTATACTGTTATATATAACATTTTAAAAGACAACAATAGCAAGTGGATAATATAGCGGAGTTTAATTGTAATATAATAAACTTGATTAACTTCTTGTAATAACAAACCTTCAGCTTTCCTTCTTTGTCAAGGGATTTTATATTTTCTTCAACAAGCTCTTCTTTTGGTAATTCTGATGTCTCTAACTGCAAAGACATTTATACGTATTGATAAAAAAGCTTTTGTACTTCAATGCTGCATAACATTAGACATAAGGAAACAAGAGTTAACATTAAAACGAATGTTTTAATCACAATTTTAAATTATCTTTGAACAACGACCCCAAACCTTTGTGGAGACTTGTTTGCATACTAGCTGAAATGTTCAAAACAATTCAGTTTACACTAGGCTGTTTGTTCGATAGATAAATTACGCAAAATACTGAAATGCTCTCGTAGTTTGGATCCGAAAGTACAGTTAAATTAGATATACAAAGTGCTTCCCCAATTGGTCTTTAGTGAACATTCTGGTACCAAGTTCCTCATTAGGAAAATTATTCATGCTGATCACCATTTAGGTGTTTGGTATGGCAGTCCTAACTTTCAATCAAGAAGGGACCTACCCAAGGTCAACTACCTTCTCGTACGAGCTGCAGGGTTTTAAAATTCCAATTTGACTGAAATCATTATTTTAATTCAATGAATACTAAAATCGTGGCTCATATTTCTACTTTGCAGAGATCAGATTTAAAAAACAATTAGTCTTGTCAAACATTAGACATTAATTAACCTCTAGACCACAACCAGCTGCAGCTCTACAGTGAGATGTTTCTTCCTCCTGTCCCCCTCTGAAGTGACAGCCGACATCAGTCGCCATTTGCGAGCCATGGGCGACTGGCCCTCTCATTTCAAGTCCAGTTGAACGTTACGCTGGGAAACGCAGAAAGTCGAGCCAGTGGTATCTCTACCTGTCGTCAAAAGGTTAAGTCAAATATTTTGCAGATCTTTACCAGATTGGTTATTTCGATTTAATAGACTGAAAGATAATAGGGTCGGAACAACTTGGTTGTATCCATTTTAAGACTGACTAAATATTTGATAAGTTCCAACACAGCGCTCCCACTCTATTTCGGAAATAAAATTCCCTGACTTTTTCAGGTCTTCCAGACAAATTTTTACAAAATTCCAGGACATACTGAAGCAATTCATGGCATTTTAAAAGTGAAAAACCAAGAAATAATACAGCATTCAATAGCCAATAATAAAAACCAATTTAAGAATTATACGTTGTAAAACTTAATACACAAATCACAAGTAATTGTGCATGAAAATAACTTATTCAAATATTCCAACATCTTTGACTTAAATTAATTTGTGATTTAATGTACCATAAGCACGAAATTCTTCAACTGAAGCCAGTGGAGGAAACAAAATTCCTTACAGGATAAATGTCAGCTGTTTCCTTTGAAATCGGTTGAAAAATTCTATTCATAAAATAAAGTGATGATCTTATTGCCTACTTTCTCCAAAGTGTCTGGGACGCCATTCAATCAATTCAATTTGGATCACTCTTTTTCCTGCTCATTGAGACAATTTTTCTGCTTTTGACATAATTTGCAGACTTTTTTCTGGACAAAATTTTATTTTTTCCATAATTCTAGGTTTTTTATGACCCATGGGAACACTGCAACACATTTGATTCAACTTAAAAGGAAATATGTATATAAATTCTAACTTAAGTTTAATGGATTTGTTTCATAAACACCACGCACTGTCACAAAACGTTTTGTCAAAAGACAATATATGCAGCAATGTTGAAAATGAGTTTGGCAAAATACAATGGCCGTGTTCGTAAAGCAAATAAATCTCAAGGGTTGTAGGAGTTTTTCGAACGGACCATTTAGAAATTCTTTAAGTTTTTTCTTGTGTAAACTAGTTGTTACACGAGCCACTGGAAACGAGAAAAAAATCGGTGGACATGAACCGAGATTGCTCTGTGTTTCATCAGTTCATGCTTTAATGCATGCAAGCATTCGTAAATTCAACTTAAGAACTGGTGAAACGGAGGTCACGTGATAGATGATATTCTGGTTTACACCGTTTTCAAAGAATTGTTTACAAACGCAGCCAATGTTGATTTGTAGAATTATATGAAGCATGTGGTACTTACTTCAGGCACTTCTAGTGCACTAGCCCCAATGAAACTATGGATGTTTCTTTGTATAAAGAGAGCCTCTTCTTCCTCAGCCATAGCTTTCTCAGCATCTTCCTCTCTGTAGCCTGCACAGGAAACAAAACCATTTCAAGAATGAATCACACTTACAAACACCAAGTTTTTAAAGCTTTTCAAAGAAAAACTAACAGGAACATAATTTGCAAAAGGTAGCATTTTAATGCAATATCCAAATTTTCAGATAATTACTTTCAAATTTGATCACTTATTTTTTAACTGAAAGGACAAAAATCAGGCTTACTAAGTTTTAATCTTTAGGTGAGGAAATAATGTTAGTACATTTTAGAAAAGAAAATGCTGTTTAGAAAAGCAGTGATCATTTCAAGTTGAAAGTTAAATAATGTAAAAATAATTAAGTTAAATAATGAAAGTAAAAATAATGTATTCATTAAAAAATATTATAGAAAAATAAAATTGGTCAAAAAACTTACTCTTTCCTCTGTCTTGATCAACAAAATCAGCATGGTAATAAGCAGATTTCTTTTTACCCCAAGCATTGCGATTTGGTAAACCTGAAAAGAAAAATGTCTTAAGAACAACTTTCCTTAATTTTCAATAATGAAAGTAAAATTGTAGTCATGCTTATTTTGAGTATACAGATATTCCCATGGTTCAAATAAAGAAAATTCAAAACATTTTCCAAGGATTTCGCTTTTTTAATGATGAATATCCTTTTCCCCAAAAAAACTAAATCAAGTCGAGTCTTAAGATAAAAAAAATTTAATTCCAAAATATTTTTTAATAATTTCTAAGAGTGAGTCGAAAACAATTTGCTTTTCTAATCACCAGGATTCAACACTAGTAATGCTACAAATTTGAAAATTGTTATGATTAAGCATGTTTTTAATAATTAAATAAAAAAAATTATTACCCAACAAATGAGCATTGTGTTGCTAAGTCCGATTTTCAAGATTAAAAAAAAAATAATGTTTTGAATTCAAAACCACTTTTAGGTAGCGGGCCATTCACTTCAGTGTGTTAAATTATACTGAAAGTGAGTATAAAAATAGACAGGTTGATAAAAACAAACCTTCTTCCTCATCAACATCCGAGTCTTCATTTTCATCATCAGTGATGGGCAACACTTCCTGAAATTGAAAACCTAGTTAACTGATTGAGTACATAGTTAGTACTTCTTGTTTCTTCTGTAAAACTTTACAATACAGAGACATACATATCCAGAGGTAGCCCACTCTGAATTAATAAGGGTAATAGCTTTGGCAGCAAAAAAGGTATGTTTGTGGCTCGTAGGTAGTCACACGCCCCCAGTTACGGTCTAGCATGTTGGACCAGAGCAGAAAATGCCAGACTGGTCTTGGGAAGGGCGAAAGACTGAATTATTAAAAGTAAAATATGCAATTCTAAACAGTTAGACAACATATAAATTAGGATATGATGTTAGTAACATTAATTCAAGGAAATAACACCTTTTAAAGTGTTATGTTGTGAAAAATATTTGCTTGTTGGTCCAAAAAACTAGTTCAAATGAACAAAAGACAATACTGAATTGATCCTAGTTCGATTTTAAAACTAGTTGAACTCATGAAATGAGATTTATTTAGACTAGGTTTAAAGACAAGGCACATTTATAAAATGAATATTCCTTTCAAGAAACTGTTCTGACCTTCTGATGTAGCATATACCTACACCTTTTTTTTAATATGGTAGGGACTCTAAACATTAGTGTTTTTTTTCTGGATCAAGGCCTCTACTGTCATTTGGCCACTCAATTGCACCATGATCAACACTGCTTTCAAATACTACAGAAAACGACTGCCAGTTATTTCATGATATGCAGGGTAGATTCCACTGTTCATCTGCTACAAGTTTGCCGTCTTTACAATTTGAAAAATATATAAATTACAGTATGAAGCAAACTTTCCTTGCTTAAAGTCTACATCACTTTTCTAATAAAAGTCCCACCTGCCTCCTAGAAGTACGAGACTTGTAAATTTCGAAAAGAGTCTCCGTACCATCACTACCATATGACTAAGATAGAGTCTTGTAAAAAAAAATTATTTATTACACATAAAATATATCGTTAAAATCAAAACACAATAAACAGTTGTCTACCTGACATGCCAAGAATTAAAGACATTCTTAATTATCTTGTTCTTGCAAATCAGAGATCTTGTATATCAGAGATCAGCACAACATGCACAAAAATTTGCCTGCAATTTCTGCAGCTAAGCAAGAATTTGTGGTCAAACATTAATAGTCCCCTAAAACTGTCAAAATTCCAACACAATTTCAAAATTAGGAAAATTTTGGAAAACCTCAACTTTTTCTTGAATTGGTTACAATTTATTACTACTCCATTCACGACTCTGAAATGTTAAAGCTGCTCAACATAGTCCCAGAATTTAAAACTGGAAATTTGAATAGTCGAAGACATGTTGCAATGCCAGTTTTGGGTACTTTGCAGGAATGCACTACTGTATCACAATTTTGGATAAGATAGTTTATCCTCTTAAATTATACACAAAGTCATGTCCACGAACATATTTCTGCCAGAAGGGGTTAAAATCCAGGAAAAAATAAACACATTTTCCTTAAAACAGTTATGCAAATTCATTTTATACATACCTCTTCTGAACTGACTTCCTTTTGATATTCATCATCATCTGAGGAAACCTGGTACAGAAGGAAAAGGAAATTAATTTTACATTTTTAAGCCTTTATGAAAAGTAAGCAATTTTTTTCAGCAGTTCCAGTGCTTCATTCACTTAGTGAACAACATGTGCTATGTGTTCATTGTAATGCATGTCTAGTAATGTAATGCATGAATTACAATGAAATAAGCATGTAAATGACACTTTCACCATCTTATTTCATACATATCCAATAAATATCGAGAACAAACACATGAATGAAACGGTAGTGTGAAATAACTGGTCATATATCTGATTAGTTTGCTATTTTGAGGTTTCTCTTTTGCTGAGCAAAAGCTATGGAGACTGAAAAATCTGTTTGGTGTCGAAAAGACTCCTGTTGGTATTGTAGGTAAATTGAGAAGTACCAATTTCCTAAATCTAGAAACAAAACTTTCTACTGGGAGTAAAATGATTGAAAGTCACAAAATGTTATCAAAAAGTGTAGAAAGGAGAGACAAACACACTTCACTGTTGAAATGGCACCAATGATCCGCCGAGTGCTGAGAAACGTTTGCCGACTGAAAAATTTATTGGAACCCATTACATCAAATTTTATTTATAATTTATACACTTGAATATTCCAGAAATCAAGCATGAAAATTAAAAAATTCTAATTAGCAATGGAACATATTTTTTTACTATGAAAAGAGATATGCAAATATGAAGCAAGTTCAAAACTGTATGGGCTGTCAGCTCATACTGTTGAATTAGATTTTCTTAAAATTAAAACTTGCAGATTAAGGTCTCAAGAAGTTTAAATTGTTTTGCTGGAAATTTTCTACTTTAAATTCTGTTAGCATCATTACTTGTTTAGTAACATGCCATAGAACAGTAATGGCTGAACTAACAACAAGTGAATAATAAACATGTCTGCTCTGCACTGCAAGAAAATTTAAGACTATCTGTTCCATATATTGTCATTGATATGCAATAGTCAAATAATCCATAAGCACCAGAGAAACTAGTTTGCAGATACTACTAAAAAGGATGCAACAGCTACTAGCCCCCAAATATCAGACTTTATTGCCCATGTATCAGGAAGAAACCAGTTTATTCAGACCTTTTAACTCTACATTTTAAAAAGTAGAGCACATTTCTGCAACAGTTATGGGAACAAAGCAAAAATTGATTTAATATAATTTAATTGAGCAAGTCTTTCATGAAAAGCGAATTCTTTTTGACTGTCCTTATATATCAAGTGTAAAGAAAGTAGCCATCTCTGCAAAAATAAATTTGCAACACAGTAGTGTACATACAGCAGTACAACTCAAATTGTTCAAACTAAACACACGGAATATTTACAAGACCTAAACTCAAGTTTACTGAGTAAACAGTTGACAGCCATCAAAAGATAATCGAACACATTATCTCGTTCTTGCAAGGTGCACATATATCAGAGGTTTGCACAATAAATATAATTTGGCTACTGTACAATAAATATAATTGGCTGGGCAACAATTTGTAGTACAATTTTATCGTCCACTAAAACCATCGAAATTACAACACAATTTTAGGTTTTTCTTGAATAGGTTTAATCTATGTATACAGTATGACAAAAAAAAATTTGCTTCATTTTGACCCCAAACACATTTTGCCACATTAATAGTAATTTTATGCCAAAAGAAAGAAAACTAAAAAATAATCTATAAATGTTTTTTACATTGAGCATCTCAAACATTATCCAGAAAGCAGAAATTGAGACCTATACTCCATTAATATAAATAAATATCTGAAACATCCGTACTACCTCATAAATTTAAAACTAGAAAGTCCAAAAAAGGAGTTAGAATGCTAGTTTTGGGTACTTCACAGCGTATCACTGGATCTGATGATACACGTGTACTAAATCAATTTTATTTAGAAGTCAGTTTTTTCTTTTAAAAATATGCAAAGTCTTGTCCGGATACAGAAAAGTATTTCTATCAGGAAAAAATAACTTTATAGTTTGGTCATTACTGATTTAACACCTTTTTCTTAAAGCAGTCACACATATTTTATACATACCTCTTCTGAACTGTCTGCTTTTAAACCATCATCATCATCATCTGAGGACATCTGGTAGAGAAGGAAAGAAAAACTAATTTCATACACAAAATTTTTTAATTAAAAATAATTTCATTCACAAAATGAAGTCAATTTTATGTCATTCGAAGAACAGACAGGGATGAACTAGCAACTGGTAAACAATAAAATTGTCTGAACTGCAAGAAAATTTTAAGACTATCTGTACCATATATTGTTATTGATGCCTAATAGTCAAACAATTCATAAGCACCAGAGGAATTAGTGGCTTGCAGATACTAAACAGTAGCTGTTGAAGCTACAAAACCTCAAAATATCAGCATATTGAAATCCCCTTGTACGAGAAAGAAACTAGCTCATTCAGATTCAAGGATTTTTTTGGTAAAGAATAAAAAATTAAGTTGAAATTTTTGTCAATAGCTTTATGCATTAAAATCACAGTAAATATGCAAGTCAAGAGTCCAAATCAGAAACCTGTACTCATACAAGTCTGGGACGGAACTTACTCGTTTTTCTGTAAGGGATAGGATTTTCAATCAGGGTGCTGTGCGACATTGAAGGGGTTCTAGGACACACCAGGGTGTCTTGAATTTGGCAATAAGCTTTTCCAAAAAGCTTATTGTGCTGACTAAGTAAATAAGCTCTACAATTGAAAGGTAAGGTCAAAAGAAAACATTTTATCTAAAATTTAATATTTTCAATGGAAATTTAATGCTTGATTCAACTTTTTCTAACTATCCACTTCTATATTATGAACACATGAGCTGTTAATTTTTTTGTTAGATGTCAAAGTCTGAATAAATACTAAGTATTTGGTTTTGAATATGTAATTAAGAGGTTATTATACATCTGAATGATCACACTCAGACATTTGTTATAGAAAGACGACTTCTTTTTTTGAAAGTTATTGCCATAGAAACTCAAAAATGGTGCCCATGGAAAAGAGAAAGCATGTTGCAAGATTTTTCAAAGGTACAACAAATAATTATAATAACTTTGTGTATGTATGCTGAAATTTTTTATGAAGAAAAATTCCTTTATTCTGTATGTAAGACAATGTCTTTAGTTTTGCATACATTTCATTGTTGATTTAAAATCTTAAAATGAATCGAGGGTGTAATGTAAACAAAAGGAAGAGTTTTGAAAGTGGGTGATTGAAATGCAATCATAACAATTTTAAAAATGTGTACAATTCATGTATACAAAATTTTCATAATATATGGTACTAACAGCATTTCATTTAAGAGAGCTCTACTGAACAATAAACTCTTTATTTTCATACAAAATATATTTTTTTGTAGAAAGATAAGAAATGTATAAAAGTGTACAAAAACGCTAACAAGGGTTTAGGCAAAGAGACCCAATTACACTCTGAATCCACTGCTGCATGTACCATTTATTTCCTGGATATGCAATGTGTCTAACGCATTTAAAAAAATCGTTTTATGAGTTTCTGCATTATCTTAAAGCTGAGTTTCGAAAATAAGCCATTTTTTAGGGGGTAGAACCAACACAACTATGTAAATAGCTGTAATGAATATATTCTGAAATATCGTGAAAAAAGTGTAATTTTTGTGACTGAAGGTTTTATTTTTTTAAAGGATACAATTTGCTTTTGCTTCAATCATAACATTTCAAAATTTACTTTTTAGAATTTCATGTCAGTCAATGTATTGAAATTTTTTTTTTACACTTTTTAAACAAATAATATATTGGGTCATCCGGAAAGTTCTGCGAGTTTTCAAATCGAAGCTAGCTTTGTTTTGCTACCACTAACTAATAAGGAGTGTTTTGTGTCAAATCACCAGATCTTGCCCTTCAGATTTTCACCTCTTCAGGTCGCTTCAAAACCTCTACAAGCTCATTCAAGGATTTTTTTGGTAGAGAATAAAAAATCGAAACGGACTGGAGTTCCAATTCTTTGGAGACTGTCCAAATAGCACCTGAACAACTTCTTTATAAATAAGCCTAATGATTAAAAAAAATAAATAAAAAGAATTTTCCAGAAAGTCAGAACAAAATGGGGCTTATGTGATTCAGTAAAATTTTCTTATGTTTTTGTACTGCTTCGTTGATATTTATCTTAAAAAACGTGCAGAACTTTCTG
Source organism: Metellina segmentata (assembly GCA_947359465.1). Classification (NCBI taxonomy): domain Eukaryota; kingdom Metazoa; phylum Arthropoda; class Arachnida; order Araneae; family Tetragnathidae; genus Metellina; species Metellina segmentata. The sequence goes on along the minus strand of OX375882.1, from coordinate 115,787,490 downwards.
GATGACCCTATACTTTCCCACAGCTGATGAATTTCTGTGTTCAAGAAAAAATTTCTACATCCATGTCTTGATTAGAATTATAAACAAATTGTATAAACTATAAATTAAACTATGGGACAGAAAATGTTGAAAAAGTCAAAAGTAAGGAAAACAATTTGACAGGAATTGAGAAAAGATTAGGAAATAGGAAGAATTGATGCAATTCAGTAGCTAATTCCAGTTTCAGGATCTAGGGTGGCATGGAGGATACAAATGTAGTCAGGAAAGAAAAGAAGGATATCTGTAATAGTTTATTCAGAAAAAGAGTTGTTTATGGGTCATTCTTGTAAAATAGGAAAAATTGGCTTCTTAAAATTTTTTCAATCGAAGGTTTTTAAAACTTTATTTTTTTGGCCTAATAGTTTTCTACCATGTTCATTAAGTAAATTAAAAATATCAGCAATCTAAATTATTAACTTTTTGTTAAGGAAAAAAATATTTCAAAATATTGGAAGGCAGGACAATGACGAACCTGCCAGGACAATGATGAAAATAGAAAAAAACATATAAATTTCTTGTTGAACATTTCATATGACCATGTATTTTTAATTCAGCTGATTAAGTACATAAATAAAATTACTAGGAACATGACACTTCAGGAAATTATGGATTCTCGAATATTTAAGTATTATTAGAAAGTAGGAACATTGTGGATAGCTATTACTGCAACTTTTATGCTTTTTTAACAGATTACGTGTTTTGCTGTGTGGTGTTAAATTACTGCAATCAATTCTCAGCTATTTTTGATCTGTAGTATTTCTTTTTGTATTTTTCCATTTGCCTTGTATATTTAAAAAAAAATTTCTTCCAGTTTCTTTATACGAATATAGGTCTCTGCTCTATCTCTTCTAACTTTTTTTTTCTTAACATTATCATCTCTTGTTGTGTCTGGGTTTGAAGAACCTGAAAGTTGAATATCTATACCCCTTTCACTTGGTTTGGGTAGCCAATTCTATCGGATGACAATTTCTTGTTCAAGTGATAGAGTTTTGAATTTTCTTTCCTATTTTTATAATTCCCCTTTTCTGCCTCGAACTCATTTTAGCTATAGGCTTTACCACTCCTTTCTTCTTTTGGTTAACATATATTTCACATGCCTCTTCAATTTATCTTGCATCAAACGTTATGGAATTTTTTTTAATATGCTCCTGACGACGTTTTTCAGCTAACCTTTTCTTTAACAACCTTTCCTCATATGATTGTTTCTTTTTACCACTCATATCTGTCCATATATTGTTTACAACTTATAAAAAAGAGCATGTGATAAAGGATATTTAGTAATATCTAGACATTTTTAGGTGCAATGACAAAAACATTATGTTTTAAATAAAAGAAACAAATAAGTTTAAAAATTTCAAGCCCATTATAAGGTATTTTACTATTAAAAAAATTACAATGGAGAATAAATAATCAAAAGTTAATAGTTAAAAGTAAAGAATATATTTATCTTGTTAATAATTTAAATATTTATAAAATACTGAACATAAAACATCATTTTCCTGTCTTGGCATCATTGACTTGGTATGTTAAAGGCAGGACAATGATGGCCAGGATAATGATGAAATAGGCTTGTTCAGGGCTTAATGGATGAACCCTTAAAAATTTCAGTTTGAATTTCACACACATTTAACAAATATCTTTTATACACATGATAATAAAAAAAATTTAAAATTTACTACAAACATTTAATTTTTATCAAAGCCAGGAAAATGATCTTCAATTTACATAAACCTTGAACTCTGAACTTGTATGTGCTGACCAAAAAAAAAGTTGATAACTTTTCAAAATGGCAGTTATTTATTTAAATAACCTCAACCCCAGGTTAACTTGAAAGTATTCTTTTAACTCAGTGCTGTCATCTATTAATTGCCCACATAATGATATCTGAGATGCCAGGAAAATGATGATATTACTTGGGACAATAGTTATTGAAGTTACTTTTGGAAATTTTTGCAATATTATTTCCATTACTGTAACTAATAACCTTTCAAATGTATAAAGAAGCAGAATAAATTATTTACAAGAATATATAAATAAGTATTAAAACCCTAATGAATGAAGAAATTGTAAAATTTCACTCAGGGACATGCCAGGACAATGATATTTGATATTTTAAAGTTTTAAAAATGTATAAAATAAAAAAATATGTCATTAATTTTCTAGTTCTGTAGATTATAAAAGTGATCCTAAACTATTCTTGAAAGTTGACAAAATCTTCAGAGTGATAGAATTCTATAAATTTTGAAGGGACATGAATTTTGCCTATTTTGCAAGAATGACCCTTATAGAGCAAGGAAAAACAGGCTTTAAATTTAAAAAAACTCATTGGCTGGGATAAAGAGTTTGAAATTTGTTTAAATGGAATGTTCAAGTGTTGGGGATAAATAAAAAAATGTAATTGCTATGGATAAAAATATAATGCTGGGTTTGAATTGAGTTCTTTGACGTTGAAACTGCGACCTTACCAACTCAACCATAGGGTACTTACGGTGTGGGGTATATATATATACATATAAATATATCAAATGACAAAAAACAGCTCCTTCGAAACAATCAGATTCAGTTAGTTTAGAATCAGACATTCTTCAGTAGCAGTCACAGTTAAAACTATTACTGTGAAATCACTATCAACAATATTTATAGTTAACACCAGTTGGTTTTTGGCTTTGGTATTAGACAAAATCCCGAGTTTGTCACGAAATGTCTTGATTTCACGCGGATATGCTTCACTTAATGGTGTTCTCACTTGCTTGCAAAGTGTAGTTTCTTGTACTTGCAAACACGTAGATCAATTACTATATGCTTGTAACCATTTGACTGAATGCAAATATATGTACTTTTCAATGAAATTCTGTGTTTTAAAAGCATGAAGCACTCTCTATTGACAAAAATTCAAACCCATTTTTTTCTCTTCCCCAAAAATCCCATTTCACGTGAACAATTTTTGCAAACCACATTAAAATATACCAATTTTAGAAGTATTTACGGAAATATGGAATAACAGTATAATCCAACTCTACTTACTTTCTGATCAGTAGTTAGGGGTTGAGTTGGATATCTGTTGCCAAACAATTGACCCATTAGCCCTTACTCTGTCTACTCTTCACTCATTACATGACCTAAGATATGGTACTAGACTTATTTAAGTCAATTTAAAATGCAATAAATATGGTGCATGTGTAAACTTTAGTCCATAATGTTAAGTGAATACAGTGCTGGTTGATTAATAATACATGTTCACTCACATTTAATACATTATTTATGTAACACATGTAAAATATTGCCATTACCTCTTTATCTTTCATCCTCTTCACAAACACCTTCTTTTTCTCAAATGCTTTTCTACATCAAAAAACCAAAAATTATAAACAAGATAGAAATTATCATGAAAATCAAGCACGTTAAATCTAGCTGACGTTTGTGGTCATTAAGGCTTATGCTAAATCTAGCTGAAGTTTATGGTCATTAATGCTTATGTACCCCCCCCCCCCCCGACAGTGACTGAAGGGTTATATGAAGAAACAGCATTAATTTGATGAAAATACATACTACATATGGTTAGAATTCATTCAATAATTTTTACAGAGTTTAATTACAATTTGAAGAAAAGCAAACATACCATACAAAATGATACATTTAAAGAAATATATTAAATTGGGGCACAACAAATCCCGGGTGCCAGGTCGCCTAAAGAATTTGGTCTGTTGCCTAGATTTTTTGTTTCTGTGAAAAAAGTTCATTTTTCATGGAAGAAAAATCCTATTCTTATCCCATAAAATCAGGGTTGGCAATAACCCAGTTTTTTTTTAAAAAAACCCAACCCCACCTGGGTTTTTTTTTCCAGAAAATGTCTGGGTTAAAAGAAAAAAAAAACACTAAAACTTCTTTTTAAAAAAAAATGTATTTAGTACCGAAATAGAAGTTTAAAAATAAATTTTTTGTCAAATTTGTTTTAGAACATTTTTTTATGAATACTCTCCTTAACCAAATTGTGAAGGCAAATAAATACTTTTTTTACAACCACAACGTCTCTCATGGATTATTAAAGGAAAAGAGTGGATTCACGCCTCAAATTCCAAATGATACATGTTGGAATTTGCAAGTTAAATGCGTCAACACTTTCACAAATATGTTGAAATTATTAATGAAATTGAACAGCGAGTCGACTTGAATATTGGAAGAATTGTAAGTTAATGTTGAGTTGAACCGTGGAAGTTCAGCATTACAGAAGCAATTAAGAGAAATTTCTGTAGCTTTAGATAGGTTGCAGGCAGATTCGTCAAACTTCTCAACAGCTGTGGAGGTCTGGATTGACCTCACCATTAGTTTCGAATTGTTGCCATATAAGCATCAATGCATCACGAACCAGATGGGGAAACATTTCCTATACATGGCATTTTCTGTGTTGTTTTATATACTATATCCCGAAACCAATCAGACAGCAGTGTACGTTAAATCTGTCATCTGAAATGTCCTAATGTTAGCGATGTGTGGAAGGTTTGATCCTGGACTGTAGGATCCTGGATCCAATAGCTCAATGTACTGCTCCAGTGCGACGTTAATTAAAATACCTATCATGTGATTCACTTTGCTTTCCTATATTCATTTTAAACCTTTAAAAAATTATCTTGCTATATTTCCCGATACATTAGGGTTAGTCATAAATATTAATGTTTAACACAAGTCGAAAAACTTTGTTCGACACGAAAGAAATTGTTCGGTTAAGACAAAAATAAAATATGTATAAAAATCTGATTTAAATCAAATAAATCTAATGTTTTCATACCCGGGAAATTTAAAACAGGTAGTTTGTATTTAAAAATTCAGATCAATCTGATCAAATGTGAAAACAATTATTGGTGGAGTGGGATAAGCGTTGAAGTTTCAAAACATCATCAAGTACATCAAGCAAAAAATTTGTACTTACACTTTTCGACTCTTCATTTTAACTTCAGCTGCGAAAATTAGATGACAAATGGTTTGTTTGTAACCCTACCATGTGGTGATTTGCTTTTGTATGAGTTGAGTTGTTATATGCTTGATATGAGTTCGCTTCATCTTGGAATGATGACCAATGATCGTCGAGCTCTGGTCACCAATTAGTTTTTGTAGCAGCGTGAACACAATACATTTATGGGCAGTCATTAATGCGATTAATTTTAAGAAAAATAGAAGGTATTAGGGATTTGGACAAAAGAGTCCGCCATTTGATGTTCTAGATTTGGCAAATTTTGAACTTCCGGTAATTGGTAATTTTAGTTAACGTCATACTAGAGCAACACAACGGGCTATTGACGACGGTCCGGGATCAGTCCCTTAACAGAAAGATCCGAGGACAACACTTCGTAATTTTGAACCACGGTCAGATGACGAAGCAACACCTGAGCTGGCACCCCACTCTCCAAACTTCCACGCCAACCCAACGTGAGGACTTTCGGCCACGACAGATTTAAGGTGCACCAGCCGCCTCTACACCATACGTTTACAAACATCCATGCCCGGACCCGGATTCGAACCAGGAACCTTCCGATCTAGAGGCTAACACCTTAACCACTATACCGGTTTGAACTTCCGGAGTCAGGTCTTTTTAGATTCTAAACCAATGAAAACTCTTTATGATACTAAAGAACATTGGATTGGTCACAACTGAAGTTTTCTTTCTGCCCTCAACCGCACACATTCGTTCTGTAACCTTAACCTCTATCTTGATCTTGTGAATGTGTTTTGGTTCTGTATTTTATACCAGTCCGCAATCATAAATTCACTAAGGTTTGATTGCCCCAATCTTCTTGACTTTCTCATTTAAAATTTTAAAAATCGCTTTACAGAATTTAAAATGACCTCGAAATCAGAAAATATTGTGGCAGAAACATGGGATTACTGCATAGCTGATTCTCTGATTAAAGCTGGTATATGCGATTATATATTACTATACTTAAAAGCAAACTCTGTATAAAACGTGAAAATTAATGTAAAATGGATTTTTATGTCCCGTGAATTCTTCCAGGTTCTGGACTAGCTGTAGGAACTGTGCTGTCGCTGGTGATGTTCAGAAGTAAGAAATTTTAAGAACTTTTCTTTCAACATTTCAATTTTTTTATGTTCAACTTCCTTGAGCAACAAGTAAATCATTAAAAATGCACTTGAATTGACTATTAATAATTTCGCCTCATTAATTATAACCGCTTTGCTCAGTTAAAATTTAATTGTAAAACTTGATTTAAATGAGGTATTTGAAAGGGCATTATCACTGTCAGGTTACAGTTGCAAAATGTAGACTACTGAATTTGAGTAGTTCTTCAAAATAAATCGTATGGTAAAATTGGTATGGCTGAAATACTTCGGAATTTCAAAAGAGCATTCACCCATGTCAATTTGTTTCGGAAAAACATTTAATGTCTTCAAAAGGATAAATTTATCATTGATAATTTTGTCATTTTGATAAAAATAATTCAAAATAAGCAATATTTAGCAGACTTAAATGATAATTGTTTGTAACAAGTGATGTGTGAAATTATTGATAATTATTAGTTCATAGTATTAGAATTTATTATATAGTATTAGAAATGATTGGTCCATAGTATTTTGACATTTAAGATAGATTTGCCTGATAATCTCACTTTATGTCATTAGTTCTGCAATGTTATCAGCATTCTAGTTTTGAGATAATGTTATATTTAAACCATTATTAGAATTTGTATAGCATTTGCATTCGGGGATGACACCCAGTCAGATTTTTCAATTGATACCAAACAGGTGTAAACAAATTTATCCTCAATCATACAGATTTTTGCTAGATTAGCACATTACGTAAGCAAATCAATATTAGCTGTTTAAAGAAACAATTGCCTGTAAAACTGTTAGTGTTCACCATTATACCCAGTCCAGTCACATTAATGTGACCACCACCTACTTTCGACGTCAACGTGAAATAACCAATCACAAAAGTCAGGTGGCAGCACATTGCAGTGGAGTGTATATAAAGTTTGTCCTAGGGCATCGGAAAGCATTTCAATCGTTGGCGTAATGCTGAAATGTAGCGATTTATCCGATGTCCAAAAGGGCATGATTATTGGCTTTCGGGCCAAGGGTGGAAGCATTTCGGAAACGGCTAATTTTGTGAACTGTTCGCATGCGGCCTTGGTAAAACTTTTCAGCGCGCATGGCAAAATGGCACTATCCCAAATCAGCGGCGTAGCACATGTGGTGCACCACGGGCTATAGATGACTGAGGCGAACGAAGGCTACAGAGATGCGTTTGGGCGAATAGTTGTGCAACTGTTGAGCAACTGACCGCCCAGATGAATCAAGGGGGCTACCAAGAGTGTATCCTCAACAACGGTTCTGCAAACGTTGCTGCGCATGGGCCTCCGCAGCAGATGCCTGGTTAATGCACCTATGCTGACTGCTGTTCATCGGCGACGAAGGCTGGAATTTGCACGCCAGTACCATAACTGGACGTCCACAGAGTGGTGACAGGTGGCTTTTTCCCGATGAATCACGTTTTATGCTCCATTGGACAGATGGACGTTGGCGTATACGGCGTGAAATGTCTAAAAGCAAACACCCTGCAACAATTGCCAGAAGGATCCTGGCTGGAGGAGGGATCATTATGGTTTGGGGAATGTTTTCCTGGCATTCACAGGGTTCACTCATCATTGTGGAAGGTACGATGGATCAGCACAAGTACACATCTGTCCTTGCTGACCATGTCCACCCCTACATGCGAATTATTTTTCCTCAGAATGATGGCATCTTACCGGCATGACAATGCGAGGTGTCATACAGCTCACAGTGTATGTGCGTGGTTCAAAGAGCACTTGACGAGTTTACCATACTCTCCTGGCCAGCAAACTCATTCGAGAATCTGTGGGTCCACCTTGATCAGGTTGTTCGCGCCATGAATCCGCGTAATCTAGCGCAGCTGGCCACTGCACTGGAGTCTGCATGGCTCAATATCCCAGTGAAGACCTTCAGAAAACTAATTGACTCTCTTCCTGCACGTCTTGCAGCGGTCCGCTCTGCCAAAGGTGGTTATTCTGGCTTTTGACATGTGGTGACATTAATGTGACTGGACTGTGTATATTGCTGTTTTAACAGATTTTTTTCGATTGAAAAATTGCATAAAAATGGAACGTTTTACTACTTGCTATTTTACGTCAATGAGCTTAGAGGACTGCAACTTGAATCTTTTGTGCTTTCTTACTGAATGCAGGTGTTTCAGTTCTTATTTGTATAAAAGCTTCCACTTTTCTATAAAATCAGCTCAGATCTATGAATTTTCATTAATTTAGTGAGTTTTTAAAAAAAATGTTTGAATTTTTACCAAAATATCCGTTGGAATTTAATTTTCTGACTTTCTTCAAAGGTTTTTCTGCATTTGATAACACTTTTTTACATATATATATATATATATATATATGAAATGTTATCTAAAAATACCCCCAAATACAATTCTCACCAGAGACCAGTCCCTTAATCACCCCACTTCCCTTTCAGTCTTTCATCTTTTTTGTCCAATAGGTCATATATCGTGCCTTCACCTTTGACCTCCCAGTATGATTGACCTCCCAGTATGATTGACCTCCCACAGTCATTTTCCCCCTTAAATCGCTTGTAAGATTAAATTACCTCTTTGCTTAACACCCAACCTCCACCATTGAAATTTCTTGCTACATTCCCTGTCCAATAATCTTTCTTTTAGTTCTTATCCCTCTGGTAAATTCATTTTGAACTTCTATGAATAAACACTTTTTTCCATGAAAAAAAGTGTTTATTCATAGAAGTCTTTATTCATTCCCTTAGAACAGTACAGGGCTCCGTCTCCTCAACAGCCTTCACACCAGTTATGATCGTTATTGAATAAAGATTTTGTTATAGAATTTCTACTTATTTTGTGGAACCAAAATTACACTCTTCTCCAATGGATCATCCTCATCCGGCTGCCTATTACCACTCTTGCTACTCCGTCAGGACTGCAGGCTTATAATTTCTGTTATTATGACATATATATATATATATATTATAAGAGGGTATATGCCCAAATAAGGGTGAGACAGTGAGGTTCTTCTCCACATAAGAAGATATATATAATGTTAATATTTGAGCTGCAATCTAACAAAAAATAAAATAAACTATATCCTCATATCTGAAAAATCTTAAATTTGAAGGGTTGCTGTGGTGCAGTAGGTTTACACACTCTGCTAGTAACCTGAGTCGTGGGCACTTTAGGTTCAATTCCTTCCTTCTGTGTCAGTCTTCCTTGTGGGTGTATGTCCATTTACTTGATGTTGATTGCTACAGCTTGACCAACTATGGCCCTTTCCCCTCTTAAAAACTCAGTCAACCAATTTTTATTTTAAAGAGGATAATTTTTGGGTGGGATGTAGTTTATGAGACGAGCGATTTTTCACCAAGTATTACGGCAATCCTATTCCGAGAAAATTCTGGTTAACTTTAAACGTTGATTTCACATTGGTTTTGTTACTTGTGGGTGCTTTAATGGGTGCGGAATTTCAGCGGATGTTTTTTGCTTTACTGGAAGAAATTGCAAAAATTTACCTGCAACAATTATAAGAGGGTAAGTTTAATTTTTCTTTACTTTCATGTTTATTTGTACATTCATCATTTTCAATTCCACATGTGCCAATTTCAGTATTTTATATTAAAAATACCGGACCATGCCCTCCTGATCCAGTGGTTTGTATGCATGGAAGCCAACAGTTAAAGATGTCTCACCGGCCCCAGAGAGTCTTGTGTTAAACGCTGTGACTTATCTACAAGAAAGAAAAACAAATTTCAGAGACAAAATATTTATTTAAGTTTAGGTCCACCATATTCCATTCAATGAGTATACATGATCCTGAAAAATGTGCACCTTATTTGAAAAGATGAGCAGGAAATATATTGAAAAAAAAAAAAAAACCAGGAATAAGAGGGCACACAAACCCAAAAATCAATGGAAAAGTTTAAAAAATTCGTCATCTTCAATTCCATATATGCAAAGGTTCAACGTGTGGATCTGGCAAGAAAATTACTTGGCGACTTGTAAACTACATCTTTACCAGTAATTGATGTCTGATATGATATTTCATAAAAATTGGTTGTCATGTATTTTATGGAGAGCGTTATAAATGTTATGTTATCTGTGATTGAAAATTTAAATAATATTTTGATTTCTATGTATTTAAAATGAACTATTTACAGGAAAGAAGTGGCCAATTATTTTTGGATTTGGAGCTGGGTTTGGAATGGGTTTAGCAAATTGCCAACACGCATTTAGAGATCCTCATTTAATGAAGATGTCACAGTATAAGGTACACATTTTAAATTGATGTTTTTGTAGAGTTAATTGATGAATTATGATGAAACTTAATATTGGTAAATATTTTTATTGAGAACTAGCAATATTACCCAACCTTACTTGGTTTGAATTGGTTAATTTTAGATTGAAAGTGACCGCAAAAATCCCTTTCTGTTATAGAAAAATGCCAAATTATGAGTAAAATAATTTGTAACACTGACATTTTATAATTTCTACATCTTTGGACACAAATCGTACACATGCATATCCATCCATGTAATACATTTCCTTTACCCTGCTGTATGACAAAACTATGAATGATAAAAGGTGATATTACAGTAACTACTATAAAAGATTATTTAGAGGGATTTTTTTTTGGGGGGGGGAGAGAGAGAGAGAGAAGTAGTTATGACCTTCCTCAAGTTCTTATCCTGCAAAATTACTCAACTCAACGCATGAAAATGATGAATCTACTCTGAATATTTTCTCGTAGTGTACCTACCAATGTTTTTTTACCTGTGGCAATCTTGCTCCAGGTATGCGACATTTTCAAATTTCACCATCTTCAATAGAAGGATGACATAAGATAGTCATTGCTAAGTTTTTAAAAATGAATACATGTTCTTTTGAAAATGTTTTTTCTTCTGGCATGTATGCAATAATAAAAGAACTTGTTTTAATATTTAATGTCTTTAGTACAGACAAAGCAAAGGTAACCTTTTGCCATTTTTAAAAAATGGTAAATTTATTAGACAGCATTTTTTTTAAAAATTGTTTTAAAAAACTTTGAACATTTTTTTTCTTTTTGTCATTGACAAAATGTTTTAATACTTCAAAATAATCTTTTAAGATTTTTTCAATTATGGTAAAATTCCTCTTAAAATTTGCTGTATTCTAACTTGCATGTGGTTTAAAATAAAATAATTTGTGGTGATGTTGCATGGAATTACAATTTATTAAAATAATTAGGATTTCATAAATTTACAGCAGAAAACAGTAAATAAAGTTAAATTGGTGGAAAAAAGTTGTACTGAAGATGTAATTTCGTGTTTTTTATCTCGCATAATTGCCACAACTTACAACTAAATATTGGACAGAAATCGTTCAGATTTCGCCAAAAAAATAATACTATTCAAAATAAGTATAAGAGTTGAAATTTTTTTTTCTACATAAAAAGGTAATTGCAATGCTCAATGTACATTTCAGCTTCTCCCAAAGTACCATTGCAGCTTGTCTAAATATACAAGTGCTAAGGAAATTCAGACACTATTCATTAAACTAAAATATCTCTAATATTATAAAAGGAAGTGTTTGTCTGTTTTCTAGACACAAAGTCCCGACGAATCTATGGCACTTACAGTAATGGGATTTGGCACACAGGTAGTCTGAATGTTTTGCAATTTTCTGGTTGCAGCAAATTTTAAAATTCCCACTGTGTTATTAATCACATTGATTGTGTTATTAATCACATAAATTGTGTCGTTTTTATTTATGTCTCAATTAAAAAAAAGTAGTTGAAAAATCACTAACTAAGCTATTGGCCACTGTCAATTAAAGGGGTAACAAGTAGTTTAGGCCTACTAGTGGGGGCTTTTCTTTGGCTGTTTTGACATTTAGAAGTAGTCCTACTGGTCATGGACAATACAAATAGCTTAAGACTTTTTTAAGTACAACATTAATGTACAATATTTTACCATGCTTCCCATACTTGAATGAATGCTTTATTGTTCATAACATATTATAAAATTACACATGAGCATTGTCAAAACTTTCAAATAGATGTCAACTTGTTTTTTACTTTACTGTTTGACAGAATCCCTGACTCGACAGATTACTTTGTCCATAGACACCTCAGATTATTTGCAAGATTTGATTATTTACTAAACACTTTTTCTGTACTGGGTGCAGTCATTAATGCTGAAATCATCCCCATCAATAGTTTTCATCTCATTCTATTCCCCAATTCTTTTTTCCTTTTCGTAGCATTTTTGACTTGAAGTCTTTTGTTTGGCAAATCTGACCTTTACACATAAAACTGAAACACAACCAGCACTAGATTTGATAACTGCACTAGCAGCCTTCGAGCTTTACGCAGTGCATGCTAGATTCCTCCCTGCATGTATTTCTCCTGTGTAAGTACATCGTTCTGTTTGTGCGTGTTGCATTAGAGTTCTACTTGCATTAGAGCTTGGCCCTCGTGCTATTTAAGAAACCCCAAGTGAATGTCTCATAAGGTGAGGAATTTCTTTGAATTGCTGAGGTTTTACGCCTTTGCATTACTTTTCTCTAAAGATATGTTATGACTTGTAAAGGGGTGACTCCAAAGAGTGCCAGCACTGTGACCAATAGTCTTCTGTACTGAGACCCCTACTGATCCACTAAAGACCGATTGCCGAAATAAATTTCAGCATGTACCTGATTGGAATGTTTGACAGTTCCCAGTGTTCGATACAGTGGTATCCCAGATATTCAAATCGTTGTGCAGAGTAATGGTCCCATTCACATAGAACGTGTACAGAACTCTCCTCTACCATCCGACAACCTCTACATAATGGGTCATCTATAACACCCATAATGTTGAGGCGTCTATTCAGGGTACAGTGGCCAGTTAGGAGGCCAATAGCTATCCTGATTTCTTTCCTACCCAAATTCAGCAGCTCCCTTGATCTATCCCCAGGAGAATGCTGATTGAGCTATTTAACTTGTCTTTGATTATTAGACTGAAGCCATGTAGGGTAGGACTCAGCAAGGAGCAAATCCCTTATAGTCCCTCTAACCACATTGTGAGGCAGACCCAAAACAGGCTCTGGTCCAATAAATGGTATTTCGGACCCATGTTTTGCTAATGGGTCTGCTGTTTCATTACCTTCAATGCCACAGGGACCCAGACAAGAGAGACTTTGTTTCTCTCAGCCAGGTCCTCAAGTGCAGTGTGACATTCCCACACTGCTTTTGAGGAGAAGCAGTAACTTTGCAAAGTCTTTAGGGCTGCCTGGTTCTCAGAGAAGATTTTTATAACCATCTTAACTACACCTCTATTGAGGCAGTTGTAAGTACAAGCAGCGATCGCCAGAACCTCAGCCGGATATACAATGACCAACTTACCCAAAGAGAAAGATAGCTTATTTTTCGATTAGGACAGAAGGCACCTTCCATCTCCATTCTTCTCTGGTCGGAAAGCTGATATATTTGGTTTTAAAGCAAGATTGCTTTAACATCCATCAGATCTCATTAATATATAGGGATGCTCCTTCACCTGCGAATCAACATTTTTGAACACAGGCATTTCATAGGATGACTTCCATAGTCCCATGAGTTTAAGGCGTCGTGAGCATGAAATTGCCTCAGTCAAGAAGCAGTACCAGACTCTGAGTGAGTAGTTCGCATTGCACTAGTAATTGCAATAGTCGCAGACATGTTACTCTGGTGTCTCCATAGGGGAACTCTATGAAAAATGTACTGAAGTTTTGAGATATGTGTATTTTGTGTTGATACATTTCAATGTTTCACTAAATATTTTGAGGTGTAAAAATTCATTTTTATTTTTACTTCGAGAATTGGGATTTATTCTATTCAAATTTTTACTTTGCATAAAATTGTAACTGTAGTTAATAACACATTTCTATTAAAAAAAATGGGAATAAGATCGAAAAAAATTACAAATATATTTAATAAATTAGAATTTGAATGTTAAATTGACTTGATTTTTGAATTTTTCTTTTCTATTTCAGTTGACGCTAAAGGATTCTCCCAGTGGAAAGAAAGATTCTTAGGATGTTTTAGGTTTAACTTTATGTAATTGTATTATAGATTTCAAAGTTGTTCAAAATAAATTGTGTTACTCTAATGACAAATCGTGTTTTTTTTAAGGAGTGAAAACTTTCTCTTGAGCTTTGTGCTACTCGAGTCTTTTGGGATGATGTGCACAAAATCAAGAGTTGCGTAACATTTACCAATTAGCATAATTAAATCAAAGATTTTTATGCAAAGCGATATGAATTAATTTCTTGTGAGAAATAATAGTTCTAATTAGATGCCAAATCCCAGAGCTAAACTATTTTTATGTTCCTAACACAAGGTTAACATGAAAAAATTAGTTGTATCAATAAATTAGCATTAGCTCTAAGTTAAAATAATTTAGGGGAAGTTAATAGCATTTAAATCTAAACTTCAGTTATTACACCTAATTCTGTTTTTACACGTTAGTACATTCTTGAAGAATATGTGTAAAAAGAAGACTTTGTATCTATGTAAGAAAAGAAAATAGGTTCTAAATCTAAAAATCAGTAAAAGTAATTTTAAAAAACATTAAAATATTAGTTTTAAGCTTATTTTATTTCTACAAAATACACATGTAATAATATGTGATGCCAATGTATTAAAGTAAATTTGCATTTGAAATGAAAAAAAATTCATGACCAAAAGAATCTGTTTTAAGCATAACACAATTTTATTCATTTGCACTTTCTGACAAACGGCGCAAGCATTTGTGTACAGCTGAAATATCACTTTTATTGATAGAAATATCTAGTATTCTTCCTCTATTAATGAATTTCTTTCTATGATCACTTGAGTAAAAGCAGCACGTCTCTGGTGCTGATGTTTCACCGGTTTTACTAACGGATTCAATTATTAATAGTGTTTTGGTTAGGCTGTTATATAATTCTCTGTAAGAGTGTCAACAACTTCAGTTCACATTAAAACTTCCTAGCGCGTTTCTCATTAAGGTCATGTTTGACAAAATGATTACCTAATTTTCTGGCTAGTTCCAGACATTTTATTAAATTTGCATTTTGAACATAATCATTTTCTTCATTATCATAACATTCTGTGGTATTAAGAGTCTCAAGGACAAACTAATATTTCATCTTCGCGAAGGGCTTTGTCGACTAACAATTCATTACTATCTTCAAACGATAGATCATCAAATCCTTCACCAATTGTGTATGCGATTGATGGGAAATCTGGTCGTATTAGGAGCCAAATTCAAATAAAATGTTGATGATACATAGATGTACAAGTTGGTAAATGAAAGCACACATTTCGAAACATACAGTACACCAGCTGTTATGCAATCTACTTGTGTAAAGAAATGCTATATACAGGGTTCCCATGGATTTTAGAAAGTGTTTATTTTGACCTTCCCATTCTAAAAGCCCTTAGAAGTACTTATTTTTCATCAATTGTCCTTAGAAACTGATTATCTTCCTTTGAAAACAAAATTCAGTTTTCAAATATTTTTTCACCCTATTTCTGACCTCTTTTTAGTGCCTGCTCGGCAATAATACTGCTTCCGAGAAGAATGTGATGCCTTATTGCTTCAATTGAAAGAGTTTTTAACTTTGATCCCAAATCTGACAGACTAGGACAGTTTTTAATAGTAGTTTATAGTAAGTGTTTTTAATAGTAGTTTATATTAATAGTGAATTTTTACTAAAAGCTGAAGCAAATGAAACATGGAGAATAATGAAATTTCTGATTTTTTCATATGGACAAGCTACAGTAGAACGTGGGTTCAGAGCAGGGTTGGCAAGTTTCTGCAAAGGCAGTTTAAAACACTGGTTAAAACCGGCATAGCAAAAACTAGTTTCTGCCATTAAAGTGGCAGAAACCCTGAAAATAACTCATGTGATAAAAACTTATTGAAGTGCCACAAATAGCAGAGAGGAATGCATTTTAAAGTAAAACAAATTCGGTTACAATGTTTACAGTATATTTATTCAAAGATTACATCGCAGCAAATTCACCATTCATGTTCACCTTTTCAACGAAGGAGTCTAGCAAAAGACCCATTTTGCTGCTGTGTCCGAACCCAAACAATTTCTTAATTCGTTGTGAATAAACGAAAAGTTTGAGAATATTCTTTCAATCTCAGCCAAACTTGCAGGCAATATCACTGTACAAACAAGAGTTATGAAATCTTCATTTACAGTTTTCTTTAAACTAGACCACCAGGTAGAAGCTGAAACATTTTCTAAGACTTCATTGCAGTAATATGTTTCTGGAAAAGGAGCTGATTTTATATTATATTTTCTTTGGTTAGTTTCCATGAGATTATCATCAGCCGTTGGTGTTAACCAAATTTCACAAGCATCTGCAATGTATTTTTATTATTAATAATTAATTAGTACTGCCACACATAGGCAGAGAGAGAGGAATCCTTAGGGGGTCACAAAAGTTGACCGAAGGGGGTAAAAATATGGGGGTTCTTTCCCCCCCCCCTCTCTCTTACTAATAATGAAATTATGTTGTGTCAGCTATTGATGAAAAGATGTTCTTCATTTTTAATTAGAAAATTCAAATTGAATATTTTTCTTTACAGACAAGACCAACAAGATATTGTATGTGTCTTGTTGGCCAAAATAGTTGGTGGGTCCACGTCCCCCATAACACCGCCTATGCTGCAACTTTCCGTTTTTGCTATTGTAAAAAATTTGCCTTGTAGTTTCTGCCGGTTTTTCCATTTTTTGCCAACGGCATGGCAAAAACCAGTTTCTGCAGAATTGTCGGATAAGACTTAAAAGTATTTCCTTTTTCATAAAAGCAAATGAACTGCAGAGATATAAAAGAAAAACATCCAAAATTAAGGAATTGGACGATCAGATTTCTGAAAAAGTCAATTGAAAAACAGATGACTATCAGGATTTATTCCAATTTCAGAATTTTTAATAATTTAATGTTTTTAGCATTTTTAATATTTAATTGTTTAATGTCTCTGTTACAATCATACACAGTTACATATTTGTGTCAATCAATAAAGTTACATTAGTTCACAATCATTAGAATTTTACCTAGTTTTCTTTCATATAATTTATTTTCAGGATTTTTTAAAGTAAATAATTTTTTAAGCAACCTTTTAAACCTTGAAGGTTGTGGTAAGTTTAAAAGTTTTTTTCTTGCTGTCTCCCCCTTCTATAATTTGTTTATGTACTTGCATATGACTGATATGTGTACACATAAATGCCCATATATTAACTGCTGACATTTGTAAAAATCAGACTGGGCTTATTTTGAAAGAACTCATTTTTATGTGGCATTATTTTTTAGAAAATTGAATTGAATATTAAAATTTTTTTACATACTACTGATCTTATATAATAACTAATCTGTAAGAGCATCCCACCTGGTTAAAAGTCGGGTATTAAATTGTACAATACGGTTTCTTCAATGTTTTATTTAAATCCTTATTTTGTCTTTAAAAAGTGCTTATTTTTAGTTTGAAAAAAAAAATGGGAACCCTGTATATAATCAACTGCTACAAATAAAAAAATTGTCTTAGAATCTAGGCAACAAAAATTCTCAGAAATTGGAAAGTCTCGCTTACGTTAAATCAAAATGACTCGCATAAAAGGATAATGAAATATTTAATTTGAATTCACGTAAAGTTTGTACAAAAACAAACCGATTTGGGTGTATATTGAACATTAATATTTGGTGCATTCATGTTACTTTTATCTAAAAGAAGCCTTCACTTTTCATGATCTTAATGTAATGGTGGATGTAATATATTTTGGTAGTTTTTTAAATTTAATTTTACAATGATTTGATTATACATAAAAAATTTTGAGTGTTACTTTTAGATTGAACCATCCCAAAAGTATTTTAAATTTAAATACTGATCTTACAAACCATATGCAGAAATTACTTGTTGTTACATAGGAATTTGTTTATGAAATCAAAATAATTTTCTAAACACAAATGGGACTTCAAAAGTTCAGTTAAAACCTTTGCAGGAACTGATAGAACAGCAACCAAGAACATGGACAATATACTCCACAAGGATTGACAGGAATTTGATCGAATTAAAATGAAGTATTTTGAGAGCAGATTATTAAGAGCTTTTTCTCGCAAGGGGCATTGAGCGCATCAAATTACGTCGGTAAAACAGACATGATTTTCTCGTAAAGAATGAAAAACTTACATTATAAAAAGTCTAGTTACATTTACCAAAGACAGCCGTGTGGAAAAAAAAATTATAAACCACAACTTACTACAGAAACAATTTCAGATATAAGGAGCTATGGAAAATACTGCCATGTTTCCAGAAATAGTTTCTAGAAATCACGTCATTTGCAGAAATTTAAATAATAAATGTTGGTCTTTCAATTTTTTCTCTTAATTGTATTTGGCATTTAAAAAAATTAACGCCACTGGAGCAACACAACGGGATATCAGAGACTGTCCGGGATTGACCCCGAAGGGAAATTTCAGAGGACAACACCTCGTTATTTAGAACCACGGTCAGATGACGAGGCCACACCTGAGCTGCCACCCTACTCTCCTAACTCGAACACCATGGAGGGCATGGCAGTTCAACGTGCACCAGCCCCCTTCGTACAAGTCCGGTCAGATTCGAACTCACGATCCTCCGGTCGCTCTTCCGACCGCAACCCTTCTCACCAATGGATGAATGTTTCCAGAATTGTGTTTTACTTTCACACTTTGAACGACTTCCCCCAACACAAGAAGCATCCATTGAAGCTGTGCAGGAGCAACAGCAGTGCATGACTGTCAAGTGTGAATGGAAGAACTAACTGCACCCCTCCAAGGGTGGAAACCGCCTCACCTCTGCTGATGAATGAAACTTTATTCAGTTTTCACAGACATTTTATGCATGTCCAATGGATAGAAAATTGGAGGCATTCTTGTAGGTATTTTAATTAATGTCAGACAGGAGCATTTTCCGTACAACCCACGCCACTTGGGGAGTACCTATTAATTTTACAAGCGTTTCCTGCTTTAAATTGTTTTCTAAAAGTATTTAGTACCAAAAGTCATAAAACGGCAGAGCTGATCATTTCACTTTATTTTCAATGAATATCATTTGATTGCAAGTACAAAAATATCCAGGGGTAGTTTTTATTTACATTAGTTACAATTCTTATTTACACTTAGTTTCAGTTCCACTGTAGCTTTCCGTTGGAACCTCTGGACACGCGTCCACTGGCGAGGAGTTTCAGGGCCACGGGGAAAATCTTGTGTTCCATCACTTTTACTTTCTCCTGCAAGGACTTCTCGTCGTCGTCCGAGTCCACTCGTACAGCCGCCTGCTCGATCACGGCGCCCGCGTCCACTTCGGCCTGCAGCGAGACGGATTTATTAGGTGTTAAATAATATTCAAGATAAAAATAACTGAACAAAATGCATGTTATTTTATTCAAATAAGTGAACAACTGCGCTCGTACCAAGTCTACCCTCGAATTAAATTCAAAATTATCCTGCCTTGGAAGACACTAAATAACAGTATTTGCTGATTGGGATCCTAATTACCAGACATGTGTATCTTAGGCCACTGACCGATAGATGTCACTCGCGAGCCCGCTTGTCTGTGTTTCGTTTTGAACGTTTCTGGTGACTATAAATCGCACGTGGCCGATTTCACGTCACGTGATGAATGAAGATAGGTTCGAAATATACTCAAATGATTAAAATGAAGGTAACTTTCTTTTTTTAAAGATGTTCTAGTTATTTATTTAATAGTGTGGTCCTAAAAAAATAGACTATTACTCGAACCAAAATGTTTTCCGCAGTGTCACAAAAGCATTCCACTTTTGCACATAAATCTTTATAATTGGCAATTTTAAAAGTTTCTATTGTCAAAGCGTGCCGTTTTGTTTCATATATAAACCCTTTTTTGTGTGCTTCAAATATACCTATGAAATACGTGTCAATACTCAAATAATTTGAAAAATAGATTTCAAATTTATGTATTTTCATGTTTTATTTTTTAAAGTTTAACTTACAAAAATGAACAATTTTATCACCCAATAAGTTAATTTTGCAAGCAAAATATGAATGAGAATTTTTCAAGATGCCAAGTTCCTTTTATTTTCTTTACTACTATACCAGAAAGTGTTGGTAGGTTGTGTGCAAGTACTGTCCTGACGCATCTATGGCACTTACAGTAATGTGATTTGGCACACAGGTAGTCCTAATTTTTGTGTGAAGCCCGAATTTTAAAATTCAATCTAGAACATTTAAAAATTAATTTAATTATTATTGTTTTCCTTAGAATGGCAACACCTTAGGATATGACAGATGCTAAATTTATTGTTTCCGTTTCATTTTGGGGAAGAACATCTTTTTAGCAGTCAAACAAATTGCGACTCGTAATGCCTTTTTTCAATTTTTTTTCTTTCGAAAATCGATATTATCTCTGAGGTCCATTTTTTGGATTGATGCTAGTTGAACGAAGGCATTGATCTATGTGATAGTTACCTCTACAAAATGAACCGTACATCCTGTGATCTTGGCTCCCCTTTCCAGAACCTGCTTATGAGCATTCATTCCTTTAAATGCTGGTAAAATAGCAGGGTGCACATTTAACAAATGTCCTTGCCATAACTGTACAAATTCCTCTGCAAGAGTTAAGTTACATTACATATTTATTCAGCATTCAAGAAAACAAAGCATAAACTCAATCAATAGAATAATAATATTAAATAAGTAATGAACACACACCAACTATTGCTATAATGCATATTTCTCCATTTACAAATCATAATGTGAAAGGATTAATACTGAATTTTAAAAATTATTGAGATTTCAGTTCTACTATAAAAGGAACCGTAAAAAAAGGAATGTAGTTACGAATATTGTTTTAAAATAAAAGTTCTAGCTTAGGTAGTTTTAAATACTTTCACTGCACTGAAATTGGAAAAAAAAATCATAGTTATAGAATTTTTGTATTGTTTGGGATTTAATTAATTAACATCCTACTGCACCACTTTACCTTCTATGATTTGAGCATCATAAGCAAATAAATGCATTCAAATTACTTTTCCACTACTTACTCGAAAGTATCCTCATGAAACCAGCCAGGCAAACAATCTCCACTCCACTCTCTTTCAGGAGTGCATGAACTGCCATGTCAAAGTCAACACGCTTTTTGAATTCCTTATGGCTCAAAACCTGTAAAACAATGAGTTATTGCATTCAATTTTCTACTGGTACGGATAAATGAACGTCAACCAGGGTGTAAAAAAATCATGATTAAAAAAAAAAATCAATTAATCGGATTTATTTGATTTAAATCGGAATATTTTGATTTAAATCGGATTAATTTGATTTAAATAAGATTTTTCTATTTAAATTTTTGCAGGCCCTAAACACTGTTTGAATATATATAAATTTGTTAAATAAAAAATTGAGTTTGTGACATGACATGTAAACTAATATTTATTTTAAGTAAACAATCAGAATTTGTGACAGGGTAAATCAATATTTACTTAACATTTATTTAACTTTAAAACACAAGTTGACATCCTATATAGTTTTTCTTGAGAAAATTACATCACGTTAACAAATTTATCAGAAAGTGTAAGTGACAGACCTAAACTGTAGTCTGAGAAGTGGAATAGAGGACAGAAATAATCAGACTATAGTAAATTCTGATAATAAAACTGCCAAGCAGCAATAATAAATGGATTTTCACTTAGTTTAATTCATATTGGATCTTCCTTCTTTTTGTGCTGACATTTTAATGTCTGTGTGTGAAAATGTATATTTCTACTCCTTAATCTCTATTGCACACTACAAGAATAAGCTAATATAGGGGTTCCCAAACTTATCCAAGTGGTGGCACCCTTAAGATAATTATAATTTTCTCACGGCACCCGCGTCATCATGTAATATTTATCTCTGTTATATTATTACATATTTCATATTAGTACCACTGTGAAAAAGAAATTAGAGAAGTAAGAACATAAACATAATTAATACAACTAGTATTTAAAATTCACACACAAACACTTTAATTTTACTTAATAAGAAAACATAAGTTGGTGAAAATATAAATAAAACAAATAAAATTACCTTCATCATGCTCTTGGTTGGAGAGTGAACCGATTTTTGATAAGTGACCGTAACCCTTTTTTCTGTTGCTTAGAAATAGCTTAGATTGGGGGTTACGTGTGCTACGATGTACCTCTCATCTCTCTACACGGCACCCCAGGGTGCTGTGGCACACACTTTGGGAGCTAACTAACAAATGCCTCAAAAACTTTACTTCCCACTTGTGTTTTTTTAATAAAATTAGTCACCTCTTTCCTTTATAATTTTGAATCAAACTGTTGCATACTTCCTTTAAGTGTTTATATTATGAGTGCTGTTAATCAGAAATGTTTATACATTAATCTTCCTGGCATTTAGATATATGTCATGTGTGTTTACATTACTGTATATAGTATATTCTAATAAGTTACAACTGGCTGTTGCAATCTTTTATCATATGCAGTAATTGACCCAGTTCCCTCTGAGCTTGGTGTAGCCATTAGTGCTGAAAAATTAAAGCATTTGACCACTTCTGTCATTTTTCTATGGTGTATTTACTTAGTTATAAAAATGTAAGATTAGTTTTGATTTAAATCAGTGATTTAAAAAAAAAATCATTTGATTAAAATCATGATTTTAATTGTTGATTTAAATCAAGTGAATTTAATCTTGACACCCTGACGTCAACTAAACTATTTATGCCTAAAACAAACTGCACATCAGTCACACGTGAAATGAGTTTTCGGTTTCTGAACAGAAACCATGGTTACATGCATGCACTGCGTCTACCACGAGAACTTCTCGCACACAAGTCTGCCTGTTTGTTGGCAAAGAAATCGTATCCCATTTACCTTAGATGCGTGAATGAATGCATTCAAATTTATAATGTTGGAATACTTAATAACAAATTTGAAACATTTATGGTATTGGCTTGTGTTTAAGATATATATTAGATCTTTCAGCCAACATTCTGCAAAAACGAAATATTAAGAATCACTCCTAGTCAAAATAAAGGAACCTTACCACTCAATTCGTATGTAATCGTTCCAGCCTGTCAAAAGGCTGATGTTGGACAAATGGGAAGTTTGACTAACGAGATAATCTTTTCAGGTGTCGTCGCATTTGGAATGGACATTAGGCGTATATTGTAAAAGTTCATAACGCTGATTCAGAATATGTGATCAGTGTTTTGAAAAACTCATTTTAAAGCAACTATGACTCCCCCCCCCCTAAATTTGGTGACTTCTTGACGAAATGTTTCTACCCTTAAAAACTTTTAAGTGTTTATTGTTGAAATCCACCTACCACTGCACAAGTAAGAGTTCTCCAGACTAAAAAAATGGAACATTTCTAAAAATCAACAACTAAAGAATGTTGCCATACGCATTCCATTTACACTCAAGATAAATAACATTTTAAATTTTAAAAGTGGCAGACAATAACAAGAGATATGATAAAAGTTTGCTAAAAAAACAATTCATTGTTAGTTAGAAATCAAACATATCTTATTGCTAGATTTTGAAAAAAATATGAATATTTATTTTTACATGAACATTTTTGCTAAAAATCTATACATTACTTGAATTGACATCCCAAAAGAAATCAATATATCACCATGTGTTAAAATTCTAAACCGTTTTTCACTTTTGAGTTCAAGTTATCTTTTATGATTATCATCTGCATTTTTTTATTTCTCGAGTGAAAAAGTTTTGGAGTTTTACGTATGACAATTATTTTAAATAGAATTTTTAAATATTTCTCTCGAATTCTTGAATTTTCTGCAATGATAAATGGAAGCACATGATCGGTATTCCACTATAGTGACAATTTCTGGAAAAGTTTTAAATAAATAAAGCAGTGAGGAGTAAGAATGTTTTCCCCTTCGATAACTTTCATCCAAAACGTTCCGATTTCAAGAAAGCGCGCTGAAATCTTTTTTCACTGAAGGCTGCCAAGTTGTCAAATTTTAAGGGTTCACCATTTCTTGTCAAGTGAGTCTTGCAAAAAAACTTATTACATATTCTGATCAGCATTAAAAACTACAAAATGTGCCAGGTGTCGATTTCAAATCCGACGAACACGTGAAAAAGTTCCCTAATAAAAGTGTGTAACCTGCCTTTATAATTCAAATAATTTATTACAGAATTGTCATCTGCTAAACTTTTATGTGGCTATTTCAATTCCCAAACAAGTAATACTGCTTAATCGAACTAACATCAGCACCCAGCCCTGTTCCTGCAACAATTGAGATGAAAATGCTAAATATTTCTGCAAGCAAAAATTAATTTTACGCTTCCTGAGGAATAATGTCAATGTTACACTCACAGCACATTCAAAATGGGTGGATTTTTTCATATGAGCAGCAATGGCTGTTACATCTAAAAGAACAGCCTCTATATTTTTTTTCTGACCAGGACAAAATGACCAACTAATATGGCCAGGTCACCTTTGCTTGGTAACTTATGAATGTCCTAGATTCAAAGGGCATGTTTCACATGTATAAATAAAGATAAAATATTCTCGGTTTGAACAGGGTGGTATTCTATGGTGTTATAATTAAATTTACCTTAGTAGGAATCTTTGCCCTTTCTGCACGTTTCAGACCCTCTACGCCGGGCACATTGGACACAACCAGCACGATTTCGGCGTTACTACAATTGTTTGGATTCTGAGTGTAATCGATAAGAGACTGAAGATTTGTACCTGGAAAGAATTAAAACATTACGGAAGATATTCACACGCACCAACACATTTCAAAATCCACTCCTATTTTATTAATTTGTTACAAATTAGAGTAAAAAAAACTACCTGCTTGTATTAATTCTTGATCCTAATTTTAAGAATTGCAAAATTCATATTAGTATGCAAAGTTCTTGTTATGGGTTTAGTTTATCACTAGACACTTTTTGCTAAACGAGGTTCAATACAGTATATCATCGATATACCTCACTCAAATGCAGTACACCATTGATTACCAAAACGTTGGTGAAGTAAAAGAGCTATTATCCAAACAGCAGTGATCGTGGAATGATAATACTCTCTTGGCTAGACTGTTTTGACAGATGCTGCTGCAAATTAGAATTAAAAAATACTAATCTATAATTAAGAAAAGCTGTGATCTTTTAGAACACTGAGATAGTTTATCCATTAATAGCAATTCAATTTAGGATTGGAAACAAATGAGGCATTGGACAGGTAGACTATCTCTGAAATGCTATATTGATTTGAAAAAATAATGAAACTCACCTGATCCAGATATTAAAACCCCAATTTTTCTCTTCTTTCTAATAATAGATGAAACAGGTACTTTAAAGTTTTCAACCACCACTTGTTCACTTCCTGTAAAGAATATTCAAATAAGATACAGGATGATATTCTAAGAATAATTCCATTTGCTTTTCAAGAACAGTACACAAGAAGAGTAGTCGCCGACGATCCTCGGCTTCGAGGACTTTGATTTCATTCAAAAAGGAAATTGAAATTTTAATGCACAAGTTCAAACTTTTATGACTGTATTCAACTTTAAAACTGCACAACATATCAGTGCATTAATACACCTAATTATTCAGTCCAGAAAACTAAAAAGCTGTTGCAGAAAACCATTTTAAGAGTGACATAAAATAGGAAGCAAGCTCACGAAGGAAGTTTTTTCCTCACGGTCACAGTTGCTCTTTCGAGGCATCGGGTGTCTTGCAGTTCAACAAAACAAAGAAACAGCTTCTGCTTTGAGGAAGACCAGTAGAACTTGCATTAAATAGAACTGAGCGAATGAAAAGATGCCCTCGTATACAGTGGACGAATGGGAATATCAGAAAGTCCTATTCGATACAGAAAGTCTTTGTAATGAACAGAGATCCCTCTCATAATCCAGAAGACCGCAAGATGAAAGACAAAGGCTGTAGTTGTAGTGCATTTAGCATTACACTGGGTACACCTCATAGAGGTATACTAAACTTCACCCTTTTGTAAGAAGTATACTGGATAACATTAAAGGGAAACAACATTGACGGAACAGGACAACATTAAACGTAAAACACTGAACTATTTTGTAACTTTTGTTCGATATGTTTTAAAATGTATTATCATCTCAATTGCAATGTGAAACTATTCTTATATGATCTTTTTAGATTTAATAAAATTACAATTAAGAACTTTTTAAATGATTTTCATCAAATCATGTTGGATATTTCAAGTTAAAATGAAACTGCAAATAATGTTGGAGATAGAATTGGCATGGTAAAGCATTTTTGGTACATAGTTTAGATTCGTTGCCGTCATTTTTGCTAAGCGACCGCCAATCGGATCTTTTACGCTGTTCCCTCCCTTCGAACAAAAAAGGGTCAATTTTTGTATTTTTAAGACAATATTTAACATAGATCTAATAGGTGCATGAACAGATTTAAAACAACAAAATAAAATACCCTGCCCCACGAATGTCAACAAACAAATAAAAAAACACAGTTCCTAGTTTTTATATCAATGCTGAAAGATATGTGAGATCTATATCAATACATGTTTAGGATTTACAGTCACCTATCCAGACTAAACACCTTTCATAAATTCATGAAATAAACCTAAATGTAGCATATTTTAACAATTATGTATGCCTTTCAAAGTCCATTGTAGTTATAATAACACTCATTAAAACAATGATGCATTACTCTGACGTAACACTGATTTTGATTTTTGAATGCTGGTGAAAAAAATATATAATTGAAAAGAGGTTTTTTAAAACACAAAAGTTTTCAAGGAAATATTAAGGCATTTTCAGGGATTTTAAGTATGCAGATTTAAAATTAAAGGCAAACACAACTGAACTTACCTTTCGTATGAGGCTTCACGCTTCCTATGGCAGCGGCCGTCTCCCCTTTGCTCGCGAGCATCCGCAAAGCTTCGTCTGCGTCTTCTTTGGCCACGATCAGAACCATACCCAGACCGCAATTAAAGGTCTTCAGCATTTCCTCTTCCGTCATTTTCGCCTCCATCGCGATCCACTGCAGGACGGGCGGCAGTTGCCACTTTGCGCCATCCAACACCACCTTGAGATGAGGAGGCAGCACCCTGGGGATGTTGCACGTCAGGCCGCCCCCTGTGATGTGTGCGGCTGCCTTGATCAGGCCCCTCTTGATGAGCGGCATCATGGACTGGACGTATATCTTGGTGGGTGTCAGCAACACCTCTCCCAGTGTCTGGGACTTGTTCAAGGGAAAGGGGTCCTGGTATCTAAAGTTTTTCACTTGCATCAGTTTCCTCACCAAGCTGTACCCGTTGCTGTGGACGCCCGAGGACGCGAGTCCGACGACCACGTCGTCGGTTTTCAAGTCGCCGAGACGGGGCAACAGGTGTTGTTTCTGCATGGCTCCTTCTGCATACCCCACGACGTCGTAAATGTCCAATTCTTGTAAACATTTCTTCGCATTCATATACAGATTCGGCATTTCGTTTACTTCGGCACCTGGAAAGCAAAGGTGTTTTGATATTGAACAGAAGAATAATCCATACTTTTTACATTCTTCGTATAGTTCCAAACAGTAATCGTAAGTGAGAGTGGAAATTAATTTTGTGCGTGAAATAACTTTTTATTTTTATTTGTGGAGATCTATTTTTCAGTTAAACAACACGCAAATATTACAATTACTGGAACAGGTACAGTACTTGAAAAACAGGGAAATTAACAAATCTGGGAATTTTTTCATCAGGTGGACCCCATGAAAATAGTTCACTCTTAGATTTACTCTTCAGCCAAGAGGAGCCTTACCTTATCTGACACCAGTGTTTCCCTGCCTTCACATGTGGATTAGAAAAGTTTAATTAAAAAAAAAAAAGTGGTGGCAATGCTATTCAAAGATGGCGTATTTAAACTCAGGCTCCACCTCTTGCTTACTTTGGTCACACATTTAACACTGAAATAGCCACAGAGAAATTATTTTTTTACGTTGTTTCCATCTCTATCAGTCAATTTTTGAATGTTGAACTACCTGCATTGATGCTTCAAGTTTTAAAATCATGCAACATCAATGGGAATAAGTTTCACATTGGTTCTATATAAATGTAAAAAAGCTAATAATTTGTAAATCATAAAATGTGCAAGATCTTGCTTCGATCTCATGCCCATGGAATGGACTGTTCAGCACACTGCAAAAAACTATCATTGATATAATACTTTCGACAAAAAGTCTGTCTCGTCCTACTCGTTCTCAATAGCGTCGAAACAAGTCGTTCTTCCTCATAACGTTAAAATTTCGCTCAAGAATAACGGACCATCGACGCGTCTCTCGGAAGATCCCAATCGACGACACAGTGGATGCGTTTATAGTCTCCCAAATGACGATGTTTACCACCTAGATCACGTAGACAGAACACATATAGTGAAAAGATACAGCCATGACAGGAAGTGCGTGAGAATTTTAAAGATAGGCTAAGTTTTATAGGGCAATTTTAAAAAAATGACCACAACGGTGACTTAAAAGGATCTGACATTTCATCAGTCGGTTCGAAGGCACGAGAGATCGTTGAATCGCGTCCAACTATGGACGAGAATGATCTGTTCATGATGGAAAGCTTAATGGAACGATTCGGTAAGGAAGATACGAGGTGTTTAGAACTACAGTGGATCCAGTCCACTTTCTGTGGTCAAACTCTGATTATCACACTCCCCAACTCCTCTAAGTTGAATCTTTTGAGTGCATCTCTGAATCCAGTCCCCAATTGCTATGGTTCCAGAGAGATGACAGTAGTATAGCAGTTCAAACAGGAAGAAACTTTATCTCCATGTATCTCAAAATGGACTCGATCCATTCGAGGTTCAGAATGCCTCTTATATCGATTCAATTTCATGTCCGTTAATTGTCGGGACTCGCATCGAAAAGAAATTCACGAGATTCACTGAGCAACAAATCAAGATCTCAGTTAAGGGCTGTAAGTACATTGGGTGTAACGACTGACTGAAAAATCTTTTCCTATCCATCCTAAGCTTACCAATGAGGGCACAGTTGGCCTGTTTGCAGCCTTCGGCGATCCCAGACACGACACTCAGGACGGTGTTTTCATTGATCTTCCCACAGCTGAAGCATTCCAGGAAAAACAATGGCTCTGCTCCATGCGTCAGGATGTCGTTGACGCACATTGCGACCAAATCTATTCCGATGGTGTCGTGTTTGTTGAGAGCTTGGGCTATCTGTGAGAAGAATCAGAGAATGAAATGTGCACAAAATAATTCTAATTTGTTTGACCTCATGGCGTTGGCTCGGAGCAGAAACGCGTCGACTAATGTTTTGCAGAAATGTGTTTTTAGACACTCGATGTTCGTTTTTACGACTAGAAATACATTATCAAGTAATCTTTTTGTACGAAAACATTAATAAAATACTCACAACTTTTATTTTTGACAGAAAAACTTGTCTGTAAACAGCTTGTAGTGCAATTTTTTTTTTTGGATCACGAATTTCTGCTAGTAGCTTACGATATGCCCCTTGCTATATTCAGAGATGCCAACTACAATGGATTCTCAGTAGTTTCTATTGAGTACTACGGAATCGGTGATTTTTCTACGAAAAAGTTCAATTTTATTTACTTTTCACAACACATCAACTAGTTTACTTATTTCTGTAATCTTTTTGTTACAATTTTTTTTTTTTGGTGAAGTGCTTAAATTTAATTATTAAATGTTTTTTATACATAATTTTTTCATACACAATTATTGGTTCTATATATGGGTAATTCCATGTAAATGTCAACCCAGAGACCATTTTTTCATCTTCCAGTATATATATTGTGTTACATATCATTTTAAAGATAATGTCTCAAATTTTTCGAATATAACTATAGAATTTATAAAATATTGCTCTAAGTCCATAAAAAATGGCTGCCAACATGACATATGAATTAACCAAAAAATCTTATTAGTTTCCTAAGTTTTCATATTCATATTTTATCAATAAAAATGCAACTAACAATTCAATTTTTTTTAATCATTAAAACATTGTTCTTTCCTCTGTTTAGCAAAACAATTTCTTTCTTGTTAGGAGATAAATTTAATATTGCAAAGGTAAATGGCGTTTAATCCGATTCACTTGTTATGTTAGTCACAAAAACATAAAATAAGTTCCATTCCCTCCAGAAAACCAAAAATTTTAAAAGTTTTTTTCCTTGATGTCTTCTATGCGATGGTTACAGTTAGAAAGATGCTATTGAACATAAATAATTTTATTTTTTTCTGGCAACAGTACATGTGACTAACATAACGTAATTATTTATAAAGAACTAAATCGAGAGCAAACATTGAAATTAATTTTAAAAACAAATGAATATATTTCATTCCACACTATAATAAATATAAAATTATATATGTATACATAAAATTATATAAATAAATATAATTATAAATGTAAAATTTCATATTTATGAATTGAAGACACAAAGTTAAAGAAATGCCGATGGTTCAAATCAAAAATATCTTAAAACAAACATAACACATGGAGGCAAGCTGAAGAGTTGCAGAAGCAAAATGAAAATTTAAGTACAAGAGAAATCATTCTGCAAACGGATTTCACTGAAAATTATTTGATAAAGCATCAAGATGAAGTAATTGAGGCACATTGGAATGCAGGACAAGGAGTTTCTGTGACCATTTATACAGTTATTTATTTTCGATGCATTGCTTATGAGGATGTACCTGAGACACAGTGGAAGTAAACATTTTTAACAAAAGAATTATAAATGACTGCACTGTAACTTGTGCAATTAATGTGAAATCTGTGATTTTATGAACAGATGGAGCTGCTGCTCATTTTAAAAATAGATACTCCATGATGACCTTAACTTCCTTTAACGTCTACATGTCGTGAAATCTTATAGAATCCTATCATGGAAAGGGTCCACATGATGGAGTAGGTGTTGTCGTAAGCACATTGTGTGGAACAGAGTTTTGAGAGGGCAAGCTATTGTGGGCAATGCAAAATAATTCTTTCTCAAACTAACTGAAACTGAAAACAAAATGCTTGTTTGTTGGTAAAACTGACATGATGGAAAAGAAAAACGAATTCCAAATGTTGTTTACGAATGTTAATCCAGTGGAGGTATTCAATCATCACGATGTGTTGTTAACATGGGAAAATTTAAAGTATGCATATTTTTAAACATAGGAGATGACATTCTCATGAAAGAAGTAGGAGTCTCAAAAGAAAAACAAAATGATGTTACTGTTAATGATTTTGAAGTAGATTTTTCTGAACTGTCTCCGGAAACAGAAATTGTGACATTGGGCGATTTTGTCGTCATGGAAATTATAACTGCTAAGTCGAAAAAATACGTCAGGCAGGTGTTAAACACTTATGAATATGATTATTAAGTGCTGTTCCTGAAGAAAAGCACTGAGGCAACTTTTGTGTTTCCCACAAATGAGGAAAAATCTTGGGTTGAAACAGAACAAATTATTAAATTTTTGTCACAACCCACTGTAAATTCATTTCGACCTTATCAATTCAATTATAAGATTGAACTATAATTTTATGTGTACATATGTAAAAACCTCTAATAAAATCCTATTTGCATTTTTACACTTGTGTTAATATTATCTGTAATACTTAAAGTTAAATGTGTATTCACGTGTTATGTTAGTCACGTTATGTTAGTCACATGCAAGTTTTATTAAAACTTTATTTCTTTGTATTATATTTACAACATATGTCGAATTTGTACTTAGTAATATAACAAGAACCTTTCACAGATACTATATCAGAAAAAAATAATTAGTTTGCTGTTTCAGATTCAGAGAATTATGGCTATGAAAGTTAATACAATATCCTAGGGTTGCATATCCGTTATGTTAGTCACATTGGTCAAAAAGCTTTCTGAGTGTCCAAATAAACAATTTTAAATATTATTTTTGCATTTACTAGCATAAAACCATCTGTCCAAAGAAGAATAACACCCTGTTTAAGGTATTATGACAAAAACAAAGTTAGTGCATAGAAAAAGACATTAAAGAAATCTTTCAACTGTTATGTTAGTCACCATGGAATTACCCATATGTGTTTTCATGTATGATAAACCTTACTAATTATAGATAATATAATGTGCTGCATTTTAGTTTCAAATGTGTAATGAAATATTTGAATTAATTATATATGCGTGTTATTGAAGCCAATTTCTTAAATTTTTACTCAACGACTGAAAAATTCTTAAAACTATAGATTTTTTCGTTTGGTACTACTGAAAACTTCCATCGCAGGTTAGCATCTCTGTATATTGTGTTTTGGGAAACACAAGAATAAAGCACACTATATCAAGGAGAACACCATAGCAAAGGTAAAGAAAACCTTACTTTTCAGAAATAATGGTAGATTAAATTCAATATTTGATTTAAAGTTGTGTAAAATTGTAGTTGGAAAGGGAAATACCCTAAATGGGCATTAAATGAAAGAGTGGAAAATATTGGGATTTCTTGCAACAGAAAATATCACTCTATATAAACATAAAATACTCACAATGCAAATGCATGAGCAAATATAAAAGGCCTTCTTTCTAAAATTTAAAGAATAAAGGTTTTCTCTGCAAACAGGAGGCAAAACAATGCTTCAAGATAATGTTTTTGTCTCAAACACTCAGTGATGTGCCATTTTTCGAACCATAAGCTCCATTTTCGATAAGATTGGGGTCTATTGAGTCTTGCAGTTGAACATACCTATATTATACATTTCATACATCAAATGTACCATAAAAATTAAGGAATTTAGCAAAATTAATTCTTTTTTACATTTATATGTTTCAATTTTCTTGCTGTTAGGAAATGCTTAGTTGCTTGCCAAAGGAAAGTTAGCCACTATAATTACACAATGTTAATAGATTGCAACACATAATATTTATAATGAAATAGTTCCAACCTTGATGATAAATAATCTGAAAGCTATAATGTGTACTACAATCCACTTCTCTACTGTTATAAAAGGAAGTGTTTGTCCCTCGCTAAGCAGTGTCCTGACGAATCCATGGCATTTACAATAATGAAATTTGGCACACAGGTAGTCCAAATTTTTTGCAATGTTTGTGTCCAGCCCGAATTTTAAAATTTAATCTAGAACATTCTAAAATTAATTTATTAGTTTTTTTCACCGTTCTATCTTTCCTCCGAAATGTGATGTCACCCGAATCTTGAAAGAAGAAGGAACGAATTTCGACCTCTGACGTCAACTTTTGGAACCATTCCAATTTTTATTTACATTGTTGATAATAGCCACTTTGAAGCCACCATGGCGTTACATGTGGAGTTTGTTTGCGAAGCAAACCAAATGGGAATACGTAGCAATCATATCTAATATTTGTAAAATGAAAAATAAATTAAAATTGAACTTGCATGATGAGTAAAAAATGTTCCACCTTTGCACAGTATTAGACTTAAAATAACAGTTTATTAATTCCATCCTCTCAGAAGCAAATAGCAAAACTTTGTTAGTTGTCAATTATAGACAGGAATCTCAAGGTTTTGGCCCTTTACTCCCTTCCTTCTCGGATTACCATAGCAACATCCAATATCTGAATGCCTCACACTTTACTTTCATTTTAACCCTTAACAGATGAATAGAGCCTCAACTAAAGTGGGGTAAATACGAACATTGCGCTAATCAGGATGAACTCTACCGTCATCACAGATGGTAGTGTAACATCTATAAGTGAGGCTTCCGAGATCGAATTTGCTTTGCTGCGAACGACGAACTAATAAAAAGGGGGCGATTTGATTGTTTTCACTGCAGTAAATTTAGTCAGCCAAAGGAATCTCTCGTATCATCACGAAAACCTTTTTCGTTTGCTACTTCGAAGGTCAGTGAAAAGGGTCTTTTCGTTTTTAACAAACAGGATTGCTCATAGAATAACTGGCACACAAAAATCACCATGGAAAAGTAATACATTTTCTTACAGTATCAAAATATCTCATAAAATCACAACACTAAACAAAACATGGAACACAAGGAATAAAAGCCTGAAACTTAACACAGGGCTGCAACAGGCAACTAAAAAATACTTTTTCTGCTGTTTTTCAACTTTGGTAACTGCAAAATTGTCTCAAAAACTCCCATTTTCAAAAGTTTCGAAAATTTACCAAAAATGTAGTTCTTTTTCAATCTTCCAACATATAGAAAAAAATATTTTTAAGACTTTTCTTTAAAGAAAAATTTTTTTAAGGTAAGGCAATTTTGAGGTTTGGGCGCTGACACGTGGCAAGAGAAAAATATCTCAATCCGTGGTCCCTAGAGCGTCCTAAAACCCTCATAAAGAAATTATTAAGTTTTTTTTTTATTCAATTTTAAATTTCTTGGCATCATCTTCAATGTCTGTTTCATACTTAATTTGCACATTTTGTGTTTTAGTTAATTTGTTGTGTGTGAAGAACTAATTTTCTACTAAAGTAGGGATCAAGAGACTTTTTAAAAATTGCATGCTACTATTTCTCACGTGCATTGGCTGTGGTATCCCTCCTGCAACCCACTATTCGGAAAACAATTCCATCTGAAGTGCTGCAGTAGGAATAGTGCCTCGAAGATGGTTTCAGCCAAGGCTTGTGAATGAAGTCGAGCACAACTGTACAATTAAGCAAGGCTGTATGCTACCATCTGAGGGAGGCATGACGAAGGCGTCAACAGTACCTGTTGCACGTGACAAACACCAATGAGATACAATAATAATCAAACACTGAGATGATGGATTGGGCATGGATCGAACACAAGGGATTCAAGAAGAGTCGTGAGGATGGAGTGCAGCACGAGTGCACGTTAGAAATCGAAAACCAATGTCAAGAACCACATCAAAAACAAACTTAGTTTCAACATCAGGTTTTCTTGATTCAATTAATGCTTTATAATAGTTTTCAACAGGAGATTTCAGTCCCACATGGATACTATACCACTCGTATAAGGAAACATACAATTTAGATCTGCCCATTCGAAAGTAATGGAGTATAAGACACCGTTCCCCAAACCGTTCCTGTAAATCACCGAGTGTGATTTACAGGGGGATGGAAACTAAAGGTAGGTAGGTATTTTAATTAACATTGTACTGGAGCAACATTAAAATGGACCTACTGATCCCGAAGGAAAAGATCCGAGGATCACGTCATTTTGAACCACGGTCCATGACGAGGTCCACTCACCGAACCGGGCATTCGAGGCCACTGCAGATTTAATGCGCGACAATCCGTTGCTCTGCCGACCAGGCTGGAAACGAAAGAGTGGATCATTAAAATGGACCTACTTTCAGCTTGGTCCCCACCCCATCTGTTCCGGACAAGAGGTACGGGTGCTGGTAACCGGACGCCCTGAGGTCGAAGATGTCGCAAGACGAATCGGCGACGCTTTCGAAGCCGGGTCTCGCAGTCGTTTCCATGAGAGCATCGATGCTTGTCCTCAGTCTTTCCAAACACTTGCTCGAACTTTCGGGACATATGTTTCTGAGCCTGAAAATAATTGTACCACTGCTGTTTAGTAAAATTTTCATTTTTACTGAAATCGATCGATAAAACTAAAGATTAAGTTTTGGGAGACATCGATGTTCATCACAATAAAAAACACAATAAATCAATTGCATATTAAAGTTGATGAAAACATGAAACATGGAATGCTGAAATGTACGAAACATTCGCAATAAAAGGTAAATTTATAGAAGAGAAAATACAAGTAAAATTTTCACCAATATTCAGAGTAAAAAGCATTAGCCTACTGAGATAAATTAAAGCTTTGGGTGGTGCTTTCAGAAGCCAGAAATTCAAGGGCTTTGGGATATAACAGATTTTGCAGGAGCAACGCTTTCTCTTGCAATGCTTCGACCGTATCCCCAACTTCCACGTTCACTGCGGCTTGTTCGAGAATTTTTCCAGATCGACCTTCACCCTGGGCAAAACAACAGATTCGATTTAGGATCAGAGATTACAAAAAATTAACGTCACCAAACAGCACACAAAAAATCAGTGATTAGTAACAGATTAATATATTTTATAAATATTGTGCCATCGATATTTGATGACACTTCACCTTGAATGAGTATCATTGACCTTGGTTATTTTGAATACAGGTAAAATCAACTATGCAGTTTTGCACACATTAGGGCTTCAAATTTTGTCAGCAAATATAAAGACATTTTAAGGTCCCTTTAAAACAATGGAACATGCTTTCTAAAAGACTGTGGAAACCCTATTAAAAGCCTCTTATAAATAAAAAATTGAGCTGCCAAAACATTTGAATGCAGATTTAAAAAATTGTATTCCATAAAAACTTTTTGAACTGAGATTTTAAAGTCTTTAATTGTAAATATGCTACTATGGTTATACAATGTTACAAGTTATAGCAGTAGGGATTCTTAATTTATGTGTGTAAGAAATTCAGTGAATTGTTGGCTTAAAACTTCATAAATAAATTACATGTCAATTGATTTCGAAATGGTGGATTAATGAAGAGAAAATTCAAGAACTTAAACAGCTTTTATACTGTTGTCTTTTGATTTCAGTAGCAATTTCTTGAAAGTGCAAAAGGCAGTTCAGGGTAGACTTGAGAGGAAAGCAAATTCAGCTAAATATGCAAAAATTTTAACATAATATATTCAAATACCACACAAAATGATAAGATCCACAAATGGGTTGATTTGTGTGCAAGTGTTCATTCCCATGCAAATACAGAATAGTTTTTAGTCACCTCTTCCAGGTAAACAGTGCATCCGGTTATCCTAGCACCGAATTCGATTACTTCACGATGTGCGTTCGGACAATCGAAGGCCGGGAGAAGGGACGAGTGGATGTTTAGGATTTTTCCATTCCACGTTTCCAGAATGTCTCCTGAAATGTACAAAAATGCTCTAGAACAAATATAGACTTTCAAGAATAATGTCGGTAAAATAAGAATCAAACAAAGCTTACTGGTCAGTTCTTGTGAAAAAGCATCAAGACATAGGATTTCCACATTGTGAGATTTCAAAATTTCACCGATGGAAATTTCATTACCATTCAGCACCTTTTAAAGGAAGCAGACATAATTTATTAAAGTAATTTTCCAATCACCTAACCTATATGAAACATCCCTAATATTACACTCCTTAAAGCTCTCCAGAATAAATCTATTTTTGTTTTCTTTGTCTCATTGCTACAGCCATACGGCCCCCAATGTACCACTTTCCGTCTCCCCAACCATGGCTTCAAACACAGTCCAACTAATTCTTTTATTTCTTCTTTCCTTTCTCATCACCCCCTCCACAACACTTTTGATGCAACCTTAATTAAGCAATTCTGCTAATAGGCTTCTTAAAAAGGTCCCCAAATGCAAAATTCATCACTAAATCCTAAACCTGGTTAATAATTAATTGATTTTTTAACTATTCGTTCTTTCAAGAGCCCCTTAGAAGGAAGATAGCAAAGCAGTTCCAAATGCCACACACAGAGCCCCAATATCCAGTGCAATATAGTGGGTTCTCTAGAGTTGAAAACTTTATTTACAAACATTCAATGCACATTAACAGTGGCTCAAAATAACGATTCCACGCAGAGCACCTACATGCGTCCCTGAAGAATGTGTGCAAAGGCGTAAAAAGAATCGACATACGACTGCTCGGCGAATTTTCGATACGAACGGTTCTGCCGACAACAAGAACACGCGTTCTACAGATATCTTCAAGCATTGCTACAACTACCGTCTAAATGATAAAAAAACAAACTAAAAAATTGCAAAGGATTCTGAATTCTACGCGAGCGAAGATATAAATGTGCACTCACATACGATAATCATTCGGCATTTGTGCAAATGATAATTATCTGTCACACAACCATCCATCGTGTACTCTGATGTTTGCTGCAGTTCCAACACAGATTACATAAAGACTTTACTATCCTAGAATTTTCTCAGTTTCAGTACACAACAAACTTTAAAGCACTACAAATGCCACAACAGAAAATTCAATGACTGTGACTTTGAATTCGGTTATTATGACCTATATATACAAACTATTCTGTGCGTGCCTTATTAAAATAAGTGTAAGTATACAGTAGAGATTTAGTATCACAATTTCTGTATTCTCTCAAAAAGTGCACCTTTAGAAAATCCCCCAAATGTACCTTTCATAATTTATTTTGAAGTTTGAACATCAAGAATTGAATCGACAAACAAAAACATTTTTATGTTGCAAGATATTAAATTAATCACAATTGATTTTGTCTAACTTTGTTATTTGTTGCACCTATTAAACAATACTTTTGCTTCTTTTAAATTTAAAAATGAAAATTAGCTTTGTAAGAAACCCAAAAGCAAAACTATTTTGCACGTTTTATGCAAAGTTGGCGTAGTAAGATGGACAAGAGTTTCACAAAACATAAATTGCTGTTGAAAAAGGAATTTATTACCTCAATAGGAATTTTAGCTGCTTTAGCCTTATCAAGATTTAATCCTTTTTCATTCGTTAACACAACTGCTATTTCAGCACAACTCAAGTTGCCGGGATTTAATGTATAATCAATAAGAGCATCCATATTATTACCTAAACATAAAAGAAAATATATATGCATGTACATATCACTCACTTACTCTACTCATGAGACACAAAACGTATTAAAAAGCAGAGATTGAACATCTTTGTTTGGTATACATATAAGCGGTAAACCATACATTCTATTAATGGAAACAAGAGGTTGATTCTAAAAGAAAGTGACACCTTTGCCAGAAGTCAGTACACCAACTTTCTTCTTCTGAACAATTGAACTTGGAGTAAATTTTGCATTTACAATTTCCACTGCCTTTTGACCTAAAAATTATAAGAAATTCTTTCAGTATCATCCAAGATCAACACTGTACAATTCAAGATAGACACCCAAATAAGTTTAGACAGTAATACAGACATCACCTCTAACAGACTGTTTAGGTTATAAACACCAAATACGATTTATATGCACAAGTGGTTTGGGACACATTTATGTTAAGACTGCTCAATAAATCTCAATAG
Source organism: Metellina segmentata (assembly GCA_947359465.1). Taxonomy (NCBI): domain Eukaryota; kingdom Metazoa; phylum Arthropoda; class Arachnida; order Araneae; family Tetragnathidae; genus Metellina; species Metellina segmentata. Next base: position 115,748,408 of record OX375882.1, on the reverse strand, counting down.
TTCGAGTTAAATATCAAATTTACAATTAAAAATAGCATCTCTGGACATTCTCAAAATATATATATATTTTTTAAATAGGGAACACTTAAAGATCATAAAAAAAATTCAGTTAAGGCAATATGACTTCTTTAGAATTAATGGATATTTTGTGGACCACGAAGGTAAAATAATAAATAGGCATATAATTGTGCCATACATGGTGTAAAATGTAGAGAATTCAGATGCACTAAGGATAATTACTAAAACACATTGACCCTAAGTACAGTTCACTATGCAACCACCCTATTCATATTAAATAGAACTTATTATTAAAGAAATATTAGGGTAGATCGAATATGACAAAATAAGTGAATTTACTCATAAAATAATGTTTTAACTTTAGATTGTAGAGAAAAAGACAAAACATATTGAACAAATGAACTGGTGACATAAAAATTAGACTTAAAGTTCAACTTGTATAAACAGACAAATAAATTATATCTTTTATTGTAAAAATGCAGAGGTAAAACTAGGTTTTCTTGGGGCAATTGATACTGATGCTACCCTTCATCCCAAACACAATTTAAATATTAAAAAATTTAATACTAAACCTACAAAAACAATAACTTATCCTGATGCATATATCCTACCTTTTTAATTATATTTCACATTAATTATTTAGTACAATCAATTGTTGCTTTTGAATAAATAGTTATATTCAATTTTATTTCCAATTACAGATCAATAATGTAATCTAAAACGAATTCACCTTCACAGCTTTACAAATAGCTCAACACGAATCAATTTCGATAATAAAATGGGCTTAATGAACACCCAAAGTAACTGTCATTAATTTAACTGTTCTGTGAAGATACCTAAAATATTTTTTAGAATACACATATTTTCCAAGGACTCGAACCCACCAAACAGCACACAGCTTGGGGAAATTCTAGCACAGTGAAAAGTACTTAGTTATGCTGCTTTTATAAATACCCCATAAATGCCATCCCTCTAGATATAGGTAACTGGGACCCCTGACAAGATAAGCTGCACTTGTCTAAAAATATGTGAAAAATGATTACCTTCTTCACATGATTGGATTGAGCCAACAGAAGCAGCAACTGCACCACTAGCTTTTAACTGTGTTAATATGTCACTGGCAGAGCTCCTTTCAACAACAAGGACCATGTCAATACCAAAGTTCAAGTACCTCAGCAAGTCTTGTTGATTCAAGTTGGCGTTTTCAGCAATCCAATTGAAAATAGGCGGCACAACCCATTGGCTGGCATCGAGAACAAGTTTATGGCCACCAGGAAGAATTCGTTCCACTTTACCAACAAGGCCTTCGTCGTCGAAGAATGCTGCAGCTTTGATGCTCCCCCTTCTCATCAATGGTAAGACAGACGCAACGTAAATGTTGCGAGGTTGTAACAACACGTCTCCTAACGTGCGGCTGCCGTCGAAGGGAGCGAGGGTTTCGTACGACAAGCCGAGTTTGTCCATAATCTTTTTCACTATTTTAAAACCACAGGAGTTGAGATGGGGTGCGAGAAGACCGATCGCTACGTCCTCTTTGGAAATGTGCTTCTTTCGGGGCAGGAGGCGCGACTTTTCCACGGCCCCTCTCGCAAACCCCGTCAGATCGAAGTCTGCATCATCATACATACCAGGCATTTCTGCAGTTTCACCACCTAAATCAAATGCATGCAAATTAAACATCACTTGGAAATTAACTATTCCTGAAAATAGCTTGCTTAAATAGCCAACCCAATTGTTTGATTCATTAGACATTAATTCATAGTACTTATTAATTCATAGTACATAGTACTTATTAATTCATTATCCTGTAAGTGCAATAACTATGCTAAATTGAGTGAAGGTACAAATACAGTTCATAAATGAAATCATACAAATAAGAATGCTAATACAATGGAAATGAAATTATTTTGAATTACCAATTAAAGAGCAATTTGCTTCTTTGCATGCCTTTGCTATGCCTGTTATAACTTCTGCAGCAATGTCTACATGCAACTTTCCACATGTAAAAGTGTCCAAGAAAAATAAGGGCTCTGCACCACAACACAGAATTTCATTGACAGAATTGGCAACCAAGTCAATTCCAGCAACTTCATATTTTCTGCAATCTTGAGCAGCCTGAAACGTGAATGGGTGGTTACAGAAAATTTTTGAATTAACCAGACAGGGATCTTAAATGCACATTTGGGTTTATTTGGTTTAATAATAAATATTAAATTCCTGAGATTGTTTAAAATTTTTGTTCAAGTGCTCACAACTGTGAACACTCTTTTTACTTTTTCAATCTAACCATTTTTTGCACATTCTAACCATACACAAACCAAAAACTAATCCTAGGTTGAAAAGGGTTACAGGATTTAGTTTAAAAAATGAGTAAACAATCTCAGTTGTTTCTTTGATGCATCTCTGCTCAGTTAGTTTAGTTTATGGCACAAGAGCTGGATTAGCTATGCAGTTAATAGGATTCAACTGAACTTTCATTAATTCCTCGATCACATTTTACGAGCTCTCATTAATAAGTGATAAATAGGAATACATAATTTTGCTTTGTGTACCTCAAGAGAGATCTCAAACTTTTTCTCAAATATAAATGCATACAAAGAGTTTCTTATTATAAATGCATTTTTTAGAAAGGATGAGAAAAAAAACAAGAAAAAATAACAAATCCATAGAAAATTTGCTTGCACAGAATTCTCAGTTCATTTTCACAAGAGTTCGGCCAGAAAAACAGACTTTGTTTTAATATAACATCAATACATTTTGGTCATAAGAATAATGGAGAGAAAAATATGTAATAAAAACATTTCGTTTGTGAAAAAGATATGCATAAACATCCTCTAAAATACAAGTTATATTTATTAATATCAAATTATTGAAAATATTAAGTTCTCTAAAAAGTATTATCCGAATGGGATTGATAAAAATGTTACAATTCCTTCTTGGTTGGTAAGCATACATCTGAACTCTTATGCACTTACAACATTCAATTGCAAAATCATTTTTTTCCAAGTAAATAAGTAAAATTCATTCCCAAGATAAAGTGACATTAAATGTAAAATAAGTTCATCATGGCAATTCGTTAAGTTTGTCTTAATAAACCTCAAGTGAATGATGACCGTAGCAGTATGAAATAACAACTTCAATTTATCAAAAAGTACATCGCAATTTAAATCATATATATCCTAGCAGTACCCGCAAGTTTAATTATTATATTATTTAAAATTTATACTTAAAATTATTATTATTATTTTTGATTAAAGTTTTCGGTATCAGTAAGGACGTGAAAAGAATGCTGTGAACACCTTGCGGGTTGTTCGCGTGTCCACGAACAACCTGCAAGGTGTTCACAGCATTCTTGTCACGTCCTTACTGATACCGAAAACTTTAATCAAAAATAATAAAAATAATTTTAAGAATGAGTCGAACTTTTGCCCAACAGAGGTGTGTCAAAAGTCTGAATGCCACTGATTCTGACAAAGTAAACGAATGACAATGTAAGCTAAATCAAAACCAAATGTAAGGAGCTTGAACGGAAAGTAATTAGTTTTAATGGAATGGTTTGAGCGCTACATCGGAGTGGTGCACTTTTCGCATAATTCCGGCAACCCTGAATATTCTCCAGTAGCAGTTCTTGAACAACCATCATATGCACCTTGGAATACATATATAGAATTAATTATATATGTCATCCAGAAAGTTCTGCACATTTTCAAATTGAAGCTAGCTTTGCTATTATTATTTTGCTGCCACTAATAATGAGTGATCTTGATTGAAGCACATGTTTAAGCTCAGTCTTCTCTGCTTACACTGCACAATTATAACATGTGTTGTGGCATCATTTTTGTTTCACTGCAGTGCTAAGAATGGAGAATCAGATAGTTCATTTTCGTCATATTGTGCTCTTTAATTTTAAGAAACGAAAAAATGCTACTCAGACTGCTCGTAAAATGCGTGCTGTGTAGTATATGGACATAGTGCTGTTTCTGTAACAGTTCAAAGGTGGTTTGTTAAATTTCAGCCTCGAAGATGATGCCTGCTCTGGACGATCATCCTCTGTAAATGAGGACCTATTCGAAGATGCTATCACTGAAAATCCAAGTTACAAAGTTCAGGAACTATCACACAGTAAATATTCCAAAAAGTACAGTTCATGAACATCTGAAGATGATTGGACATGTAAGCCGCTACGATGTATGGGTACCCCATACTTAACACAGCAGAGACTGTCAAACAGCACCTCGATAACTTAATTACGAGTAAGTGTAATGATTTTTTTGAAAAAGGAATTTTCCAGCTGCCAGAAAGATGACAAAAGTCATAGAACAAAATGCGGCTTATGTGATTCAATAAAATTGTTTTCGTACTGTTTCGCGTTGGTATTTATCTTTAAAAATGTATAGAACTTTCTGAATGACCCAATATATACAAGAGCAGTATTGAGATCATGCCATACTTCTGATTACATGATCTGGCAATGGGTGATTAATACTGTCTGTCCTGTGTTATAACAGTGTGTGAAATGTAGACCGAGTGACAACAAAGATCATCTGGATATTTGACAGAAGCATATCTACGACTCACCACTGTTAGCAGAGTGAAAGACTATACTAAATAGTACTACATAGTTGAGATACGCTAGCACTTCTATAGATACTCTTAGTTATGTTCTTGCAGTGGAAATTCAATTCCTCATAAAGTAACTGAAACATTACTATTCAAAGATAACAGAATTTAAATGCAAAGGACTATTTTAGGGTTACGATTGCATGCAAGTTTTATGAAACGTTCAATTTCGTATGGAACGGGAAACAGGTCGAGTCCATGCACAAAAACTTCAGTAGAAAATTATGAAATGGTAAATATTCACCAACACACTTTTAAAGGCAGCTCTTCAAGAATGTGAGCACAAGTACAAATCTGATTTCACCAAAATGGTTGATTGATTACCTGTAGATACTATTTTAAATTAGTTATCCATGTTAAGTCCTGATGCTCTACTATTAAAATTTCATTACCAAGAAAACAATTGGTAGCAAATCAACTATGCTTGTTATAAAATCATTAAGACTTATTATAAAATGATTAAGACTTATGAAATTATTAATTTTGGATTTATACTGCTCTGGACGGCACAGTGTGGAAAAGGGAGTCTGATCGATTTGTTGCTAGATGTATTTTATGTGAAAGCAAATTTTTCAAGCATCAAGGAGCATGTTATGAAACTTGTTACAAGTCGAGAGTAATTTATTTCAAAATCATAAATCAAAATCGGTTCTGGAAACTTATCTCGAATACAGAAAATGCGAAATTTAAAAGTTTTATTGATGTACAACCAACAAAGCATTTTGTTGATGGATATAAATGGCACACGGAAGCTGTAAAAAAAATTACTTATTTTTGTATTGATTGTAAATGAAGTATGCATATAGTATAAATTAGGAGACACAAAGTTTGCTGCCAATTTTAATAATAATTACTTTAATTACCCCAAGAAAATTGATTTTGTGTCAGTGTGTGAATAGACTACACTTAGTTTCTAGGCTATTGGAGAAATTTTAGGTGTCACTGCAGAAGGGAGTAAAAAGGGGAACACTAGAAAAGACTTCCACCAGTTCAATAGCTTTATTAATCAATACATGACGATTTTATGTTAGAGCACATATGGTAGAAGTAGACTGAACTTGATTTCTCATGCATTAGTGGTGGAATTTCAAGTTTGGCACCACAGGAGGTAGGTATTTAAACTAATGTCATACTGGAGCAACACAACAGGCTATCGACGATGGTTCAGGATCAATCCCAACCCAAATGATCTGAAGACAACACCACATAATTTTGAACCACTGCCAGATGACAAGGTCACGCCTGAGCTGGCACCCCACTCTCCAAACTACCACACCATCCAATGCAAGGACATTTGATAACGGATTTAACGTGCACCAGCCCTCTTGTTACACGATGTCTTCGGACTCGCAACTCTTGGGCTGCTGCCCCTACATACCACGAAAATGCGGGAAGTAATATCCAAAGTACATTCCACCTTTTCATTTCAATCAGAAGGTATGCTGGATTGGAGGTTGAATTATTCAACAAAGCAATACATAAAGGGATTGGAGCTTATTATTTGTTTCAGTGTGAAAATATAGTAATACTTAGATCACAATGAAAAAGATCAAGCTAACATTGAATCAAGATAATGCCGTCTGTAACTCTTCCCTTTCAAAAAATATTGTTGAAGTATTACTAATACTGATACATTTCAAAAGATAATTTAAAAAGGTAAAATAAAAATGTTTTGGGAATTTTGTGTTTGGGTAAATCGGGTAAGAAATGTTGAAAATCTCACCTGCAATTTTTCACCAATCGTGCCAACTTTTGAAACCAAATATGGATCAACAAAATTAGCGAGTTCAAAAATGCCAGCAAAGCCACCGATGCCACTACGCAACTCTGGCCTCCGAGTTTGTTTGGTGAGAGCAGAGATTTTCCCCACCAGATCGTCGGCAGATTCGATGTCGACCCCGGACGACTTATAGGTCAGGCCTTTGGGACGTAACCTAAATTAAGAAAGTAGCTCGGAATTAGCCTAAAACAGCCTCACAAACATCCCGGCTTTGGAAGTAAACGATTGCATCCACAGAGTATTACTAAGACTACTGCAAATGTGCAATATTTTATACTCACATTTAAAAAATTTCAGTCAGGTATGAAACGAGAAAATAAAACACATTGTATATAAATGAGGTTTATTATAAAAAAAACATAAACATGATTTTTTTAATCAAGTTTCCAAAAACTTTTACAATAAATACGGAGAAATGCTTAATAAATGCATAAAACTACATAAATTTGCTGCCTTTTTACATTTAGTTTGTTTTTAGATTATAAAATGTTCATTTTCCAAAGCTATGAGGAATGCTTTGAAGAAATAAGAGTATCAGCATAGAACCAAATGAAGTAATTGAGCTTTATATTCCAGTCATGATTAAGTAACTAACTTTTGCACTCCTTTCTTTGCAATATCACAACGGAAAAACGATCCCTCAAATTGAATAAGTCCAGCGCCTAAATGAGCTTCTTCTGCTGCTGTTTGCAGTTCATTCTCCAGGGCAACAACGGCCAAGACACGACCACCGGACGTCACGACATTCCCGTCTTTAGTGCAAGTGCCAGCGTGGAATACCATGCGGTTTAGACGTTCCGCTTTGTCGATATCTATACAAAGAAAAACACACTTAAGTTAAATCAAAGTGGGAAAAACATTTCAAAATTGAAAGGAATCTACAGCAGAAGCAATTTTTACTTTTGATGATTTTTCCTTTCTCATAACTACCGGGGTAACCGCCGCTCGCGACCACAACACCGACTGCATACTTATCGTTGTCCCACTGTATGCTGATTTCATCCAATGCTCCAACCACACACTTCAACATGACCTCATACAAATCAGTCTTCAACAGGGGCAGTATGACCTATCGAATAGTTCATTTTTAGTATTCATGGCCCTTGACAAAAGTCACAAGCAACCTTATTTAATGTATGATTAAAATTTATGCAACAAATAATCAAGTTGATAATAGATATTTTACCAAGCAATATGTTATAAGTATTAAAAATAGTTAACTTTAAGAAATCATTTTAACATATTTAAGAAATTGTGTTTGCCTTTTAAATCAGGTAACCAAAACGTTGTAGATTACTAACACTTCCGATTCAGCCTGAAGTCGAGTTGAAAACAGAATTTTATTTGGGAATCCCACGGAAGTAAATTTTAAATTAGAAAGTTTTAGAGGTTATCCAGTCTTTGCTATGAAATGATATCCCAAAGTATAGATTGTTCCCTCCATCACTACTGGGAAGAAATTCATTTCCTCATGAAGTAAATATAAAATTTCATTTGACATAGTTCTAAGCAAAACAATGGAACAAAGAAATTTGTGTAACACAAAATAGTTAATATAAACAACTGTGTTCCTTATTTATACGTAGTGTTTTCACTCACTCTTAACAATGCACAAAAATGAAATAATTTTGAGAAATTAAGAATTTTTAACATTCCTTTATATTTATTTATAAGCATTGATCCAACTATCTGACCCCTTTGCAAACTGGATGAAATGACTAGAGACCATTTCAAGGACTGCACTAAAATGCTTGACAATAAATACAGTTGCAAATACTGTTTTTATGTTTTTTAAAAATAAATAAAAAATTGTTTTTAAAAGATATTTTATCTTTTTTCAGGCTCTTATTGGACTGCTCATCGACCTATGGCCGCAGACAGGTATAGGATAAAGAGAGAGAAAAAAGGCTTAATCTTTGATGTGGACACAGTTATTCAATTAGCATTACCTGAGTTTCAGGATCTCCAAATCTACAATTAAACTCCAAAACTTTTGGTCCATCTTTGGTCATCATCAATCCAGCATATAAGACACCGATATAAGGAGAATTTTCAGCTCGCATGCCATCAACAGCTTTTTGAAGTATGTTCTTAGTAATGAACTCCATATCAGCGCTGGAGACTAAAGGACACTTGCAGTAGGCCCCCATGCCTCCGGTATTGGGTCCTCCGTCATTCTCGAGCAGACGCTTGTGATCTTGTGCTGGAGGCATGACAGACACACGAGTCCCATCACTGAAACAGAGGACGGACACTTCTTCGCCAAAAAGCAATTCCTCTATCACAATAGTCTCACTGGCACTTGACAGGCTTTTTTCCTATAGGTAAAAGTGGTGGTTAAAAACGGGTAAGTTTGCCAACGTTCAAACCGCAATTCCTTGAAGCAATTTAAAATCAAACACAAAATCTCTCCATATTAAAAAAAGTTACCGCCAACGCAGGATTGAAAACTGTGTTGTTTAGCTCGACTCTTAGACAGTTTACCGAGAAAGTACTGATCGGAAAAAAAACGAAATTAACATGGTTTGTTCTTCATCGTATAACCTGGACAATTATTAAGATTTTTTTCCAATGCGGCTATTCGTTTAGGGTTTATTAAGTGTCAAAATTGAAGAAGCGAAATTTCTTCCGCAAGTGAGCAAAACACATACAAATTTTCAGTCTTCAGTCGTGAGGGTTTTTTAAGAGTACCTATCAACGTAAATTTTTGCAGCTCGTCGAGTTTTTTTTGAAATTTCAATTTGGTTCTTGACAATATTTTTTTGAAATTCGGGACATTTTTGTTATTTTTTTTAAAACTGCCGTATCTATATCTAATTACTATTAGTTTTTAATTTTGAAAATATCCCAGAATACCTCGGAATGTACTCTTTCTTACGGTACAATTATTTTAAAAATTGGTTCATAAATAAATTCGATGCAATGAAAAGTTGTTGACACAAATTTCGTATTTTTTATTTCGCGGAACATATGAGGGTTGTATTTTTGACTATCGGGTTTGCCAGATATCAAATTTATCGTAGCAACAGTTGCCATAAAAACGATTTCTTTTTATTTGGTGAGGAAAAAGGCTTCCTTTTTTCCCTCTGTTCTCAGACGGTTTACCGAGAAAGTACAGATCGTAAAGTTTGGAGATTAACATGGTTTACTTAAAATTGTACAGGGAACAAGATGCAGAAGACTTTTTACTCATGCGGTTATTAGTTTAGGGTACATTAAGTGTTAAAGTAAAAAAAAGTGAAATCACTTGCAAAAGAAGTATTGGTTTGCGAAGCAAACCAAACGGGATTGTGTAGCAATCCCCGGGGGTTGGCGAGCGTAAGCGAACAGGGGGCGAAGCCCTCGCTGTGACGTCATGGACCGGAAAGTGAAACAGGATAACACGAATTATTTAGACAGTTTCACTCTGCGAAAGGAATGTTGGGGGCGGAGCCCCCTAGTACAACAAAAAGATACTGCAAAGAAAAAAAAAGTTCACACTAAACCAACTGTCAGCTACATTCCAAACATCAGGTGCTTAATTTCATTTCAAGATATCCATTTCTTTTACAGAGGAATTACTTGAGAGAAGCTTTTCCAAACCATGGGCATACAACACATTTTGGACTTACCATGGAAAGAGAAAAATGGACAGAATAGTCTTGCAAAACACTTGCATTTTCTGAGCTGACCCTTTCAGTAAACTTCATGGTCCACCTTATCCATTGGTCTGCTATTCGTGCATATGCTAAGTGTGATACCTAATGGGAAGCATGAGACTGAATGTGTGAAAACATTTTCCAACTTGTAGGGCCACGTTTCTTGTTCTTTTACAATCTCTGTTCTCATTTTCTTTTGTATTTTGGCAACCCATCTCTGTTCCTGACCATTTGAAATAAATAAAAATATGTCATCGAAAAATGATAAAATCTCTCCACAACCCATTTCTCCCAAAAGAACCCTGGCCTGTGGTCGGATAATATTATCGGTTGCAGCGCATTCTCAATACCACTCATTTAGCAATGTCATGTTCCAGAATAGTCAAGTTTTGTTCACATGCATTATGTTTTTTGGTTGTACCTTGGATATTAATTTATTCAAATTGTAGGCAGAATTATTCTACCAACACTTTCTACAGGAAAACAAATGGAAGCTGCAAATGCAAAAAAAGTTAGACATTTTGGCACAAAAAACTGGGAAAAATAAGTTTAAATGCTTTTTTAAATAATTGTAAAATACCAAATGTCTAGCTTTGAAGAAAAGAAGAATTTACTTTTTTAAGAGGGTATTGATAAGAAATCTCTTGGTTTGAAAAACTAAAGGAAAGAGAGTCATGATTTTGATATGAATCCAAATTGTCCAATGCTGCCCAGAATTTTAGATTTATTCAGCGTGGTGGAAACTTGAGTGGGTGACAGATGGGGCAACATGGTGAGGAAATACATCTCTACTGCTCCTGTCACCTACTGATCATGCAAAAAGTTTATGACTTGGGACGCAACTTATGGGTCAATCCATTCTTTCATGGATAGGGACAGACGGGTAATAAGCTCGACCTGGGTCGTGCAACCTGGTGAATGAATGTTTTGTTTGCTCTTGTCATGTGATAATACTGTTCACCGAACTGCACACAAAGGTCGACCACCTGCAACTCAAAAGTCTTGTCAAGCTATTAGTTCTTGGGTAGGTGACAGACCGCAGGGCGATCGTCCGAACCGCCCGTGCTGCGATTTTCATTGCAATCTGCCTGCTGAAGAATTTCCTTCATGGTGGGCACTTCTGTGTAGCTTTAGCAATATCATGCAGCCCCACAGTTCAAATCAAGCATATTTAAACTAAGCGGCAAATGTATCCTAGAACAGCTGATTTTATATCGTTAATATCCGTTGCTGCAATTTGACAATAAACAAATAACGCAGATTTCAGTTAACGAAATATGCATATAGTTAATAATTTTACCTCTTTCAAAGTGCTGACTGCGTTCACAGCATCTTCTCTGTCGTTGCCGACAATTACACCTTTTCCAGCAGCTAAGCCACTGGCTTTCACAACTAAAGCATCATATGGAGAACTGAAAAATAGAAGTGGATCGAATGCTACATATCAAACAAAAACGGTTTCACTTAAGTATTGTTAAATAAAATCCTTGAAAAAGAGTTGAATGATTCATTTAGTGGTACGTCGTCAGAGAAATAACATTTCAAACTCTGAGCTAATTGCTTTCAGAATACATTTAAAACAATTAGAAATTGGTTATTCACAAAAGCTGTTTTGGAACACATTGGTTCTGAGAGTTGATATTCAAATTGACTGTTCCAAAACCTGATAATTTTTTATAGGTTGGTGGTTTCATGAAGCAAAGCCCATACTCGTCCAAGCTGTGCGAGACAACGTAAAGTTAAAAGAGTAGCAAAGGGGGAAAAGGTGGGTATTTTTAATTAACCTCACACTGGAGAGTCGGGCTATCGGCGACGGTCCTCGAAGGGAAAGATCGGAGGACGTTTTAGGAAAAGAGAGGGATTGGAGAACAGAAGACGAAAAAGACTGCTTGGTTATACCAGGAGCTTACAACCTTCGTGACTTCTAAAGACAGTAAACCCCATCAAAATAAAAATATCACTACTTTCGTGCATTGGGTTAAGAAGCTTTACAGGAAAGACGGAGTGTAAGATAACTTACGAGTTTGATAAGACAGAGATAAGTTGTATATTTCTATATGTATTTTGGTTGAAAATTATGCATAAAGAAATGTTTTCAGTGAAATTTTAAAGAAAATTAAACAGTTTTCTGGATTTCAGTGATGTAAATGGTAGAATCTGATCTGCCACAATTAATGGCATACAGGTTGAGAAAAAACTCTTTTCGAGCATTCAATAAAACAGTAATTTGAAAGAATAATAAGCAGTTTAACACACACACAAAAAATGATATATATACCTTGTAATATGCGCCTGAGCATCACTAGCATTTTGGAAAGATTTCCAGCGCGCAGTTGGTATTTGATATTTATCCATAAACGACTTGGCAAACTCTTTGCTGGCTTCAATTTCAGCTGCTCTTTGGCAAGGACCAAAGCATTTGATGCCAGCTTTGGTTAGATAATCAGCAAAACCTATTTTCGAAACAACGAGATGGTATAAAACTTGTTTTGGTTTAAACTTAATTTGTGTCATATCATACTGGAATAAAAATCAGCACTATTTGAACAGTATTATAACAGATGCTACATTTATGTTATATTCATTGTGAAACAGTACTTTTGATAAATAATCTACTTTACAAGACATATGTGTACTGTTATCAGATGGTTGAAGCTTAAGTAGCACCAAAAGATCTTTAAGTAGCTTTGTAATACTTTTACATGTTCATATATTCATCGATCCAAATGTTTTCGAAAAATCAATTTGAATGTTATTCTTAAATGAATAATTTTAAAGTCATGTCTACTTCAGGTAGTTCATAAATAGGTCAACATAGTTTCCAATTGTTAGTAATTTATGAAAGTATATACCTTACAAATGAGTATGTATAGAGTATTATGGCCTACAACATACTGCTGCCTGAATGCACAAACTAGGTAACTCAATTGTTTTAGTTTTAGAAGGGTTTCATGCATGCCAACATTTTTCAATAGCTCAAAGACAGCTCATGAGGTCATAAATTTGATCGGCGTGACCACAGCTCTACTAATCTAACCTCTGAGGGGGTTCACGAGCATTTCGTCCATCCTGCAGTCTTCTCTACTTGTCTTTTAAACCAGTTCTTATCTTTTTCACAAATAGAATCTTTATTAAATTTGTTTCAACCGACAGATGTGATTATTTAGTCGTTATGTGTGTTGTGGGGAAAATATTATTTTATCAAGAAATGTTTTGACGTCCAGAGGGTTAAAAAAACTCGTAATACGCCATTTTACGAGTTACCTAGTTCATGCATTCAGGTGAGATTAGGCATTAAGGTAGCCAAAACTTTTTCAGTCACTGAGCCCTTATTTAAGCAAAAGTTTCTCGTGGAGCCCCAAGAAAGTTCTATCTGTCTATGTTCAATGAGGCATATAACACACGATACAGAAGTATGAATAACAAGGTATAAGGGTCATTCTAAAATTAAGTGGAAATTTGAGTCACCTGCATTTTTTTTTATGAATTTCACGTGGCAATTGATTTATATACAATAGTAATAAATCTTAACTGAAGTATATTTTCATCAAATAGTGTTAAGTGAATAAATATTTGCATATTTATAATTAAAAAAGTAAATTAACCATGGAAAATCTCACCTCCATGGCAGTCCCTAACCCTGTTTCTAGTTTAAGATATAGTTGAAACTTAAAAAGTGTAAGAAATTTCTTTATTTAGTAGCTTTATTTAACATTAAGAGTTTTAATGCTGCACTATGTACTTGAAATTATAACATTTTAATTAAATTTAAAGTTGAAAAATCAGTACATTCCTTTGTCCCTACTATTTTAGTCAGCTCTGCATAAAATGTAAATAACCTTTAAAAAAGTCTACCAGAATGCAGTACATGTCTGAAAGTGTAATTAAAAGAAGCTCTAATGAGCCATCTTTACTGTAAGATATTTTAGACTCAATAGTAAGTATTATTTTGTCTGTTTCTTACCTTTATACTTAGAAAACTTATTTGTCCTTTTAACAATGTCACCTCCAGGGCATTTTTAACTTTAGATAGTTTCATTTATTGCTGAACTTTTTCCAACAGATAGTTAGAAATTGTACAAAATATTATGGAAATCAAAGCACATGGTTGTTTTAGGTTAGGCATAAATGTGGTCCAACCATTGAAATGTCACCTCCATAGCTAAGTTCCAACATGGAGGTGGCAGTTATCTATGAAGGTGAGCAAATATTTCTTATGAGGAATTTTTACTATGACATGGTAAAATATTGATTATAAATGGTTATTTATTAAAGTAAGATCAATCTTGGGTAAACACATAAGGAGCCCTTTTTTTTCTCTCTAACCAGTACTGATTTAACATGACAATTGATTCTGATTTGAACCTGTAGTGTTAAGCCTACCAGTTTTATTTGATTTACAATGTTTGAACACTTGTCACTTTGGGTCTGATTATGTATGCTGATAGAGTCTTTAATTTTTCTTTCAAAATATGGCATTGAGAGTTGGGAGATAATTTAAGTATCCTCAAGACTGAAATTCTCTTTGCAGTTTCCGACATGGTACCATGTCAATCTGCCTAGTTGGTACCATGTCTAAGAAATCTGATAAAAATCAAATTTAGGAAAATCAGGAAGGAGTCTTAGCAAAAAAGAAATAGAATTAAAAATGATCCAGTACTGCATGAAGAATTTAAAAGGAAGGAGCAGGAGAGGTATTTAGAAGAAAAGAAAAGGATAAATAAAAGGTATTTCAGTACTTTCCAACAGAAAAGAAGGCTCAGCAAAAAAATGGATTGAAAAGACAAGAAAATCTTGTTTGAAGAAAAAAAAGAAATTAATATTTCACCAAACAGAGTGAAGTAGTTGACCCAGCTGAAGCTGTTGGTGTAGGCCTTCAAAGTGTAGCTGTTATTGGGAGAGTAGCAAGCAGCAGAGAAAGAGGCGGGAAAAGGCTAGCTAAAAGAAAGAAATCAAAGGCCTACCGAGAGATTAAGTGACTTGAAAAAGAAAAGAAAGAAAAATTGAAGCTCAATACAAATAAGGAGAAATATAAGAGGAACTATTGTTTGAAAGAGAAGTTTAAAACTATGAAACAGTCCACAGCACAAGGTCAAAAATCTTTTACAAGGAGAAAAAATTTCTCCCAGAGTAAAAGTCTTGAATTTGGAGCTGCGTTAACTACCCAGATAGAGGAAAATTACAATTAAAAAATAAAGGAAATGCCAAAAAGTATTTAGTTTGGTACTGTCTGAGAAGATAATAAAAAAGTATTAAAGTTTGCACAAGCTCCCACTTTAGACATATTGGGAAAAATTGTATAAAATAGATGGTGAGAAAATTACTATTACAATTAAAATTAATTATAATTAAAAAGTATCAAAGTTTGCACAAGCTCCCACTTTAGACATACTGAGAAAAATTGAATAAAATAGATGGTTAGAAAAACATTGTAATGTAATTAAGGAGACAAGCATATACAAAACAAAAAATAAAATGAGAATAAGATCTGAGATTGTGAAGTTTTTTGAGCAAGACGATGTCAGCCGTAAGGAACCAGGCATTAAGGACTAATTGTAAAAACAAAAGAGAACCCTAATGAGAAAACTTAAAATCTCCATAAAAAGTTTGAAGTAGAATCAATTTTGAAAATTAAAAAGCCTCAAAGTTCTTAATTACAATGACTTAGATCAGATGATTAAATCTCTGCAGTCAGGATGTAGTAAAAAGTTGTAAAGAAGAATGTCTGGAAAGGAGATGCAAGAAGTGCATTAACAAACACGTTGAGATAAATGATTTTGAAAATGCGATTACATGTGTTGAGCAATGGAAGAGGAAAGAAGTAAAATTCACAGTTAAAGGAATAAAAAAGTTGGATAAGAAAGTGGTTAAATCAAAAGTAGAAGAGATAGTTAATAAATTTAATAATATGCTTCCTCATTTCATGAAGCATGTTTGCAACATAGTTCATCCATACAGGTCAATTTTCAACCTAAAAAATAACCTTGAAACAGATGAGATACTGATACATGTTGATTTTAGCCAGAACTGTTAATGTAAGTACACCAAGGAGATACAAAGTGTGCATTTCAGAGGTTCACATGACCAAATCACATTACATAGATAGGGAAATTGAAAATAGTGAAGAGCTTAAAGTTCTGCCATTCTGCTTATTCTCTAAACCTTTGTGACCAGACTCAAGTGAATTTAATGAATAGATAATTGTCAAAGTATTTGGTAGAAAGAATGTTTTCTATTATGTGGAAGATGTCACTGAATGTTTTAAAGCTTCTTACCAGATTGCTTCATGTTAAGATGACATCACACTAAAAACAAATTTGTTTCTTCTGAAGAATGTGAAGCAACAGTGCAAGATGAGGCTGTGGCCATTTTCAAACAACTGACAGTCACTCATGAACAGTACATTTTTGATGAAATACCATAAAGACATTACAATGTGTCAGATGAAACTGAAACATTTTGGTCACCTCCATGTTATAAGGAAATAAAAAATTTGCTTAAAATGCTTTCTTGACTTCTGTTTGATGATTGTACGACTTCATTGCCCCCCCCTGACAGGACACTAAATACATAAAATAAATAATAAAACTTTAATTTTATTTTCAAAATGTTTTGACAGCCAAATTTCCAGTTAATTTCAGAATGACCCATATACTATATTAATAAAGGAAACAACAGTAAAATAGAACTGGGCACAATATTGTTTATTACTTAAATCTACAAAATGATATAGTTAGTTAAGATATATTTGAAAAATGATGCAATGTGTTATGTGTACACCCAGAGTTAATGTGAACAATGTGTCTGGTTCTTGTGGCAGAGTTTGTTAATGTCTGGAGTCACAGAAGTTAGTTGAAGAGAGACATCCTCTTCTGCGTCCAAATGAGTTTGATATTTATTTCTTGCAGCAGTGTACCTCGAAAAGGCTGTAAGAGCAATTTAGCTTTTGAACTTAATATATCGAAAGATCTTCCCCCACCCGAGTCCAAAATTCGGGAAGTGGTTTGCTTTTAAATGATGGCCAACAGTGGCTGTCCGATACCATGTGGTATTCTGCTGCAGTCAGGGCTGCTGGTTTTGACGTCACTGAAAATAGATCTACAATCCACTCAGAATTCTTTCGAATCGATTCCCAAGTGTCCTTTGGATAATATGAATTCTAATTTTTAAGCAAATTGTTATGGTGTTCTTTTATTATTGTTTCATTCATTATTACGTTATTTTCTTCTAAAAAGTTTGAAGTCAATGAAAAACATGTTAGATCCTTATTCTGACTATTTTTTAAACTTTTTGGTTCTTGTATTAACAGCAGCAACATGACCTACCATTAACATGAAAACAGCAATTTTATTTTTAACACCTTCATAATTGCTGTGGACGGAGACCCCCGAGAACCACTTGTTGAGCTCTAAAGTCTCAGTGGAGTAGTGTGGGAAACATTGCATTAAGGCATAAACTTGAAATATAAAAATCTCATGCCCAAACTAATGAAAACAAATGCTTATTATGCACCTTTTATGTGCAGGATAAAATTCCTGCACTATGTATCAATGTCAAGTTACAAAAGGAAAAAAATTGTGTCATGCGATGGTTTTTCAAACACAGGCTAGAAATTCATATTTTATGAAAATATACTTAATATCTTTTTAAATATGTAAGATATTAAAATTTTAGGAAATTAAACTTAAACTATGTAGTCTAACTTGAAACCACAGAGCATAGATCATATAGATTACCATTGTGTGTTTATTCATTGCACTGCCATAAGTAAAATTAAACATTTTGTTTTGAAACATATTATTAAATGAAATTTAGCAATATCTGCTTACCATTTGCCAAAGGATCTTCAGGACCAACAACAACTAGATTGATATTATGAGTTTTACACCATGCCGCAACTTCTGCGTGGTTTTTGACGTTTACGCCTAAAAACAAGAATAAAACAAATAAATAAAAGATAACAAGCACTCTAATGCACTTGAAGTGAAGTAATGAATAAATAATTTTTTGGCTAACATTTCAATTCATAAGATACTGTTGCAATTCATTTGCATGAGGCAACTCCTGCATTTTTATGCAGAAATTTTAATGTAACCAGGTGCAAGTAAGGCAAACTTATCACCTCAAAAATGTCTAAAATTAAAACAGCTTTAATTATTTAATTTGCTTTGGTATCATTGTTTTGCATTTTGATTTTACCTAAGTCAAGATAATTACCTATGTATTTGATTTTATCTGTGTCAAGGAAAGTAATGATAGATTTCAGAAATTTTGAAACAAAATTTCAATTTCAAAAGTCATTTAATAGCTGCTTAAATAGATTTGTTTTAACAGAACCAATTTCAAAAGCAGCAGACCACTATTTCATACAAGCAATTCCAACAATTTAAGACAAACAAGTTCTTAGAGTTGTCACTACATACTACAATTTGAAATTTTTCCTCCGGTAGCAGTCCCAGCATTCCCAGGCGATACATAAACGTGCTTCACTGCTGGTGAGTGAGAGAGTTTCCACGCCAGAGCATGCTCCCTTCCTCCGCTGCCAATCACCAAAACAAGATCTGACATACTCAATCAGTAGGTGAGTGGGTATTTAATTAACTGGAGCAACACAACAGCTATTTATTCAATCTGAAAAATAAATGAATACTTTAAACTGATCACTTATACATGATATGATATTTCAATTTCGAGGAAAAGCTAACAATATTAATTAAACATTAATCTGCTTAAATATAGTTAAAATTAACAAAATATGGAAAGCAAAGTTTTGTAAATCCAGCTTTATAAAACTTAAAAAAAAAAATTTATAAAATGTCTAATCATTGATAGGTTTTTTAACCAGTAGCATGCAAGAACCATAACGTGATGCGTATCGCTATCTTGACTGAGTAACTTACTGTAGTACATGTGGGTTAGAAATTAGGAACAGAAAGTCGGGCATCAGTTGGTAATGAAAAAACAACATTACACATTTCCCCTCAGTTGTCAAGCTATTCAGTGCAATTTCAAATTTAGTTTGCTTTCATGGATGTGTATGCAGTGAAGTATCTAGAGCCTGGACATTGATGTGCCTATTTAAAAGTAAGATTATGGATTTGTAGGACAAACCATTCATCAGAATTTGCTCCAAATCAAATAAAACAATTAATAAAAGCTGGGCAGTAAAAAATGGTGACAGAATTCAAAATCTTGGTTGCCAAATTAAAATTTGTAAATTCAAAATACAATAAATGCTTTAATCATACAGTTGATCATATTAATTACAATTTATTATATTGCATAAAGTGCATGAATGACGTATTCTTAGTGTAATATAGAACTTGTTTTCCAATTTTTTTCATGGTTTGTTTTGTTACTTTACTGCCATTTTTTGTTACATGAGGGCAATTAGATGTGATCCATGAATTTTCTAATGAATTAAAAGTATCTAACATTAAGAATTGATTTTTAACTCTACACTAGTAAAATATAGCATGAGGAATAAGCATATTGTACCCAAACATAAAGTATGTACTGGTAGTCAAGTATAAAAATAGGATTAACATAGTTTATACAACTTATCAAATTCCAAATAACTTTTTTAGCACAGTTTTAAGAATGATCATATGAGACATGCAAGTATAATTAATTAAATTATTATTTGAACTTATTTTGAAGCTAAATATAATTGAAAAAAGTTTAAAGGCACAAGTTGAAATAAGAATGATAAGTGAATGATTCCCTTTCTAGTAATTACAATTTTATAATAAATAGCAATTCCATACAACTTAAAACAATTGTAGTTAGTACATGTTTTAACTTCATTGGGGATAAAATAAAATATTTTCTACCACTACTTGATTTGACTTCAAAGACCTAGTAAGTTTTGTATTGAATGATGAAGAAATTGATTATATTATTATGTAACAATGACATCATATAATCATTTCAAATAGGACATTTTTATAGAAAATATTCTGAAAATCAGCACAGAATCAAATCGACAGCATATGAATAATCAATTTCGTAAACTCAGTTACTTGGTGAAAGGGATCGCTTTGCTACTGAACAAGAGTTTCAAAATTTCAGTTATTGTTCTAAAAGAGATAAGCAAACCTATTGATTTAGATATTGTTTCATCAACATTATCAGCATAACGGATATTAAGAAAGCAAAGCAGCATCCTCAGATTAAGTAATAAGATATTAACACAGGAGGATTCATGAAATAAGGTTACTTCAGAAAGTGACCTGCTATCACTGCCTTATAATCTAGAGATTGTAGTGTTGTTTTTGACAACTTGTTTATCTCAATGATAAAAATTGACTATCTGGATGTTCAGACAAATGATAGACTGACAATACATTGCCTTCAATTTTCCAAAAAAAATATTCTTGGAAACATTGAGAAAACTGTAAAGATGTATAATAGGGGATGTTTTGCCACCAAGTGAATATTTGTTGTCAATTACAAGGATTTGCTACATTGAAAGCAAATAAAGAAAGGCGAGTTGTAGGAATTGGCACTGAATTGCTCGTCAAATGTAACATCCCCTGCAATGCTTCTTCAGAGAAAATTTAAATCTTAGCACAAAAATATGTTAAAAAATATTTTTAATTGATAATAAACTAGTGTAGACATAATACAAAACGATAAAAAAATTTTAAAATTCTGTAGCTACATACTTTCTACAATTGAACAAAAATACATTACTTCTTTACTGTAATAAGTGCATAAAAATAAAACATAAATAAATTATACACTGAAACAAATAGTACTCAAAAATTCTATCCGGGGTTTCTGAAAAGTGGTCATTTGGCGAATCCCAAATCATTTATATTATGGATAACAAAAATGCGTCTTCCATCGATTTATCATGGTGAAATAGTTAACATGCAAGTATCTTTAAAAATAAGCAATCATAATTATTTTTTCCACAGTATTTCACATATTCAAGTAGTTTCGTCAAATACAGGTACATCAGAAGAGAAACGTATTTATTAATTGTTACAATTTTGAACAGTGCTCGATTAACTTCCAATAAAATGGTTTTCCGTGGAAAATAAATGGATACGGGAAATGGCAATCGTGACTATTTTAATTTGAGAAAGAAACAAGCAAAGGCTGTTATTTTTGATGGACAAACTTCGAACGTACGAACAAAAGTAGACAAAGCTTCAAATACTTAATGGAGTTACACTTATCTGTTAGCGAAAAAACTTAAATTCCTCGACAGTTCTTACTTTAGCTCTTCGTCTTCTACAGGTTTTGCAAAGATAAGTCGATTGCGAAATGTTAATACATTGTTTATCTTCGAAATTTTCTTATCCAATTCGTCAACGTAAACACAAAAATCCCGCTTCATAAGGATTAGTTTTTTTTTTAGTTGTTGACAGGGAGGTTTAGTGCTCTATGTAAAGCGTTTCCTATACCCCTCCTTCTCGCTGCGATACTTCAGATGTGCATACATTTTTCCAATTTCTCCGTTCGTCATCTGACCATAGTTCGAAAAGAGAGTTGTCCTCGCATCTTTCCCAAAGGATTTGATCTCGCACCGTTACTTCACTTCACACCCATAATCGTCGCATTGCTTCAGAGTGCGACGTTAATTAAATATCTACCAATCAAAAAAATCCAATCGATATTTTTAAAGTGGAAAAAAATATAATGTGACAAATTTGGTATTTTCTTATCGTTTGCTTTTTAAAATTTGTGTCTGCGTTATTTTCCAAGAATCTGTTTTGTAGTGAAAAAACAGATACATTCATTACTTTACGTTCGAAGCTTTTTAAAATCTGTTTTAAGACGTATTTCTTGCTTTTCAATCTGATGTTTGTCGTTCAACAATTGTAATCAAGGTAAGTAGTAGCTTAATTAGTTTTAAAAAACATTTTTAATTATTGTATGATAATTTTGGGAAATTCTTTTGTTTTTAAATGACATACAAGGTATGTATGTATACTCGCTCAACTATTCTATGCGTTCAGGGTAACATTGGCACACACCAGAGACTTACTTTTCTTACAAAAATTTAAATTCAACCCAAATGTAAAATGTTAAATATGACATTTATTTACATTTGCGAAATCGTATACCTTTTTAGAGTTTCATTTTGTTAATTACAATTTTTTAACGTCTGAGGAAGTTAGTTAACCAATTCAACCCGAGTAAAGCATGGATATTCCGCTTGTGTGGAACTGAATTTCCAATTAAAAAATATGTTTGATTGAAAAGGAATTGATTATCGAAACTGATGATTTGGGTACAGTCTACTTTTAAGAGCGTCGTCGGTAACGTCCTTGGCGATTTTTTTTGGCGCACTTCCAAGGTCGCCAAGGAAATATATAATTCTTTCAAAAATACTTTTATTTTTACAACGAAAAATGAAAGTTGAAAACAAATTTGAGAACGTTATAAAAAGTAAAATTTTAAAAAACTTTTCGTACTTTTGTCTTTACTATAGGGCTATATATGTGAAATACATTATCTCTTCATGCTAATTAGCAAAACCATTAACTACACTGTTAATGCATAGGAGTTACGAGTTATGATAATTAGTATGACAACATGTATTATATTCGAATAATTTTTATAATCAACGTTTAACCAATTCTACCCAAGCAACGCTTTATTTCTTTTTATTATATTTGGTACACTACGCTTTATCTCTTATTTGGTACACTACACTTTAATTTAGTGAATAAATTATTTAAAATTCTTTTGTTTATATATTTCATGTTAAAACATCTAAGTCATACTTAAATCAACCACAAATTTCGATTTTTGAAGTAGCTGGAAGGTACTCCAAAAATAGCACAAACATTAAAATTACTTGGATTGTTTTACCAGTGCTGTTGAAAAATAAATTACTTTTTATAGAATTTTAACTCTAACACACTTCATTTATTTCAAATATTTTGTTCTTTTCGAAACTTAAACGATTTGCGAATATTTGTGACTGGCGATATTTTTCAGCGAATAGAATCTGGTGTTGATTGGTCACGTGTAGTTATATTTTCTGTTTCTTTCGCTCTGAATTAATTTCGCATTTCTAAATGTTCTACTTTTCAGTTGTAAGTTGTAGCAATTGCGAGATCAAGATATAAAAAAGAATCACAAATTAATATCCTTAGAACAATTCTTTTCCTGACATCTTTTATTTTGTTCTATTTCGCAGAATAAAGCAAATTTTAAGTATGACGTTATTGAAATGATAATAATGTAAAAATTCCTTATTAGAACTTTTGAAATATTTACAGATTCTTAGTCATGTCAGGAATTTAAGGCGAATTATTTTACGAAGTTTAAACAATAGTTAAGCAACTTATTAAATATGTTAAAAATTTATTGAAGATACTGATTTTCTTAAAAAAAACTATGTCAAATCGATTTAACATTTTTTTAAAAAATTGTTATTGTTTACCTTTGTAGTTCTGTACTTACACATTCATTTTTAAAGCAAGTTCTTTTAATGTTAGACCTGGAACAAAGTGTAGAGTTTTTCGAAAAAATGAATTCGCCTTAAAAAAACTTAGTGATGAATATATTTGTCTTTTTTGTCAAAATTTTGAATTAATTGAGTTGAGTAGGGGGATGGTATACCACTCCCCACATGCTGCAATTACATTAGCAACCCTTCTGAGCATACTTTCAACAAGGTTTCGATACGCAGATTGGCATTTGTGTCCATTCCTGCTGCACCAGCTCAGCTGTAGATCATCCGTAAGAGTCGCTCTAACGCGTCCCACACATTTTCTACGGGGTTTAGGTTGGGACTCTGAGCAGGCCAGGGAAGACGTTTTACATCCACATTTCAATACCACCGCTTGATAGAGGCTGCAACGTGATACGGAGCGGTGTCGTTCTGGAAGTAACATTCGTCCATTCCATAAAATTGTCAGAATGTAGGAAGAACCTGGTGGTCCAAAATGTTCAAGTAGGCGTCGAATTTCAATTGACCAGGAACAACATGCAAAGGTCCTAGGCCATACTCGAAAAACACCCCCAAACAAGTAATCGAATTTTATGCAAATCCGCTGGCGTCCGGTTTATTATTGTACGGTAGTGTATGTGTGTGCGCATGCTACGTCGAAACGTATTAGTATATTTTGATGAAACCTTACATACTGAACTTGATTAAGTGAGCATGTCTATTCGTCTTCCCGTTCTATATTCGATTGTGTGCTTATGTGTTTGAACTAGTATCGCATGAAATTTATAAAACGCATTTAATACCATGCTCTATCTTTGAAATACCATATTTTAATTTAGTGAATACATTATTTAAAATTTCTTTGTTTACATATTTAGGCAAGTTTCATGCTAAAACACCTGCGTAAGTATACTTAAATCAACCATAATTTGGAAGCATTGGAAAATTTAGAATGTATATTGAATTTTGCGAGAATTTGGACTGTTTAGCCATTACTTCTAAAAAAGCAATTATTTTCCAAGAAGTTTTTTTTTTTTAATAGAATTTCCATTTTGATACTAACGATACACGAGATCAAGAGATAAAAAAGAATCACGATTATCGTAAGAACAACTTTTTCCCGACAACTTTTACCTTGTTTTATTTCGCTGTTTTCTGTTTTAAATATTTATTATTTTAATAAACTTCATTTCATTTTAATCTCACAACACTACAACAGAGCTTTCAATTTAAGGTGATAGGTAAGTCAGAATAAAGCGAATTCTAAGTGTAATTTTGCTGTTATAGAAATAATAATAATGTTAAAAAATTCCGAAATTAAACTTTTGAAATCTTAAAAGATTCTTCGTCATAATGACAGTATTACCTACTGTGGATTATTTTACGAGTTGAAAATAAGATTTAAGCAACTTATTATATATGATGTTAAGGGGGTCCGGGACACAAAAATCGTCAAATTTTCGATTTGTTTTTATTATTTTAAGAAATTCTCTGTGTTTTTCTGCTTAAAATGACGCTTAAATCGTGTTTCTATCTTAATTAGAACTAGAGATATAATAATTTTTGTGGTGCGTTGTTTTGAAAATGTAACACTCTTGACAGTTGTCATGGCAACAACATCTGTCTTTAAAACTTTAAATGCGTTTTTCTCCATGATACATTTTTTCAAGATTTCCTGTATTCAAATTGCTATAAGTCGAAAACCGATACAGTTTAAGGGTTGAAATTTGGAATATATCTTTTTCAAACATTATACTTTAATTTTGATTCAGCAAATTTGAAACAAATATTTACTTTTAAAAATATGACTTTAAAAAAAAGCACCTTAAAATTTTCATTCAAATATTTTTCAAATTTTCAAATTGATGAATCAAAATTAAAGTTTAAAAATGTGTGAATAATTTACTGCGAGAATTTTGAAAATTGATCAAAAATATTTTGAACCTTAGCAATTTAAAATGACTCCTCTTTTTTTCAAAATATTTTAATTTAAAATTTTTAAAGAATTTTTGGAAAAATTTTGTGTTGTGATTTCGCTTATTAGTTAGATGGGTAAATAGTACAAAAAAATTCTAAATTCAAAATTAATTATAAAAAAAAATTTCAATGTGTCCCGGACCCCCTTAAAAGTCCTTTAAAAATGACTAAATTCGACAATGTCT
Organism: Metellina segmentata; assembly: GCA_947359465.1. Classification (NCBI taxonomy): domain Eukaryota; kingdom Metazoa; phylum Arthropoda; class Arachnida; order Araneae; family Tetragnathidae; genus Metellina; species Metellina segmentata. The sequence goes on along the minus strand of OX375882.1, from coordinate 115,722,776 downwards.
TAATACAAGAGTGTCAAAGTAAAATGCATAGTTTTCTTGAGTATGATTGTGCGAACTCTCGCAGTAGATTCGTCATTTTTATGAATTGAGTTAAGTATGAAAAGAATATAAAAAAAATGAATTCCAAATCCTCCTCAAAATCGTTTTTGTATTAGTAACCTTTCATCTTTTTGTAGCTTTGTCGTATAGCAAAGGTGTAATGTATGTAAAATGCATTACAAGGATAAATATGCATGTGTAGGTTCTGTGCCCAAAGTAAGTTGTACAAATTATAAAGATGTCAAAAAAGTGACTGTGAAAGACAAAAGTGATTATACACTCATTGCCATAAAAATTTGCGCACCAAGAAAAAATCGTCAAAATGAAACGAAATTTTACACATGTAAGTACAACTTTGATATAAGTAAGTGATTAGAAAATCAAAGGAAAAGGATTATTTATTGCAAAAAAAGTACAAATGAACGGAAGTTTCAGCACTCTGTTGGACCCCCTCTAGCGCGAATGCACGATGCGATACGAGCGGGCATTGAGGCATACAAGTTCCGTATGATGTCCTGAGGCATCTCGTTCCACAGTTGCTGTAAACACGCCTCTAGTTCGACCAAACTCGTAGGGTGTTCAACTTGCCGTCCCAAATGATCCCAGATATGCTCGATTGATGACAAATCTGGGGATCGAGCAGGCCAGGGAAGGGTGGTAATGTAGTGGAGGCAGTCTTGTGATATCCTTGCTGTGTGTGGCCGAGCATTGTCTTGTTGAAAAATGGCTCCTGGGAGCCCTGCCATGAGTGGCATCACATGTGGCTGAAGGATGTCATTGTGCCATGGATGTGAATGTGCCAATATTAGGGGTGACGGTGTATCGTAAGCAATAGCACCCCATACCACCCGCTGTGGGAGCGGTGTATCACTGTAAGGCGAAGGCAGGATTGAGGCGTTCACCACAGGGCCTCCACACATGAACATGATTGTCATCACTGCTCAAATTGAATCTAGATTCGTTGCAGAAGACGACCTGGTTTCATTCCGTTGCAGTCCAATCCCGTCATGTGCGTCACCACTTCCAAACGGAGGCGTCGGTGGGTGGGTGTTATTAGCAGCACACGTATTGGGCGCCGCGATACCAGATGTCCTTCAGCCAGGCTCCTTGCGATGATTCGGGAAGACACAGGGTGCTGCCTGTGTCTGGATAGCGGTCAATGAGGCAGTTGTCTCTACGCATGCGTTTCGTATGATGTGACGGTCTTCTCGACGACTGGTCTGTCGAGGGCGTCCTGAGCCTGGTCGCCGTGTAAATGACGTCTCTTCTGTCCACTGGTCCCAACACCCCCTCACAGTAAAATCAGAACGGCGTACTTGACGAGCTACTCGCCGAGCTGACCACCCAGCTTCCATCATCCCGATGATTCTTCCCCTCTCGAACTCTGACAGCTGCTCATATTATCTACGATGGCGGCGTAACGGCATGTCTACCTCAGCGTTTGCTTTGCAAAAGATTAAGTACACTCAAACAAGCTCTGCTTACCTCTTTTATAACGAGGTGAAAGGTTTTTTCCAAGGAGAAAACGAAGTTCAACGCCCTCTAGTGGCATTACGCAATGAGCAATCACGCTGCATTTATAATCATTTGCATATCTGGCCGACATGTACCTTCATGCCATGTTTCGTTACGATCCCACAATTATTTCTTGGTGCGCAAATTTTTATGGCAATGAGTGTATATTATGTTAATTTTTCTTCAGTCTAGGGTTAATCAATTTAAACCGAGTGAAGTCCGATCATTTTGCTAGTTAAAATAAGTCTTTTGTAACGAAATTTTGCATTGAAGAACGTTGTCAGCATAGAATATTGAAATATCCGTAGAACTTCCGGAAGGATTTTTATAGGTTTTATTTCGTCGATTCTACAGAGTTAGAGAATAAATGTTCCCAAGCTGAACACGAGAAAAAATTTGAGACGGTGATGTGCGAAAAATATGTAGTACAGTAGAACTCCAATTATCCGAACTCCGACTATCCGAATCGCTGATTATCCGAATCGCTTTCAGAATTTCAGAAAAAAATTAAGACGAAAACGTATTGCGATTCGCAAAATAATGACTCTGGGTTTCAAATTCTAAATGATGATGAACTTATTGAAAGTTTGAGAAAAGAAAGTGTCGTTGAAGAAGATGACCTTATTGCCGAAGTTGAAGCAGACCATCTGCTAGTGAAGCATTTGCCGGCTTTGAAACTGCGTTGAAGTGGGTGGAGCGACAGCCCGAGTGTGACCACATGCAACTTCTCATTGTCAAGCGGATGCGCGAATTGGTTGCCCGAAAACGGATTAAGACAGTCAAACAGCTTACTTTGACCGAGATGTTTAGCAAGCAATGACTTTCATTTACAGTACAGTACGGTACGTGTATACTGTACTAATGTACAGCACTTGTAAGTACGCTTAACATGTAAACGTTTTCCCTTTTCATTTAATTAATTAAAAGCTCTTTTTCTTTAAAAATAGTTTTTTTTCCTCCCATTTTCAACATACATACAGTAATTAATTAAAATAAAAACAGACCCTTTTTTCGGAAACAATCCAATTATCCGAATTTTTGATTATCCCAATTGATTCGGATAATTGGAGTTCTACTGTACGTGGAAGTAAGGTTTTTAGAAACACATGAAAATACATTAGATGCTTTTTCAATGTCATTTTAATCTCCAAGGGAAGGGGATATTTAAGAGATATGTCTCTCACCCCTTCCTCTATGAATGTAGTTAACAAAACAGTATTGCGAGGTATTAATGTTCTAATTTTTTTTTTTTCGGAAACTAAATCTAAACAATCAATCTAAATTTGGTGTGTTATTTTATATTATTATAATAATTTATTTTTCTGTGGGTCACTTAACAAGAATTGGCAAATGAATTCAGCTCATTTTATTTTATGGTGAAATACGAAAGCATATTTTTCTAATTTGGAGGGTTATTTGTAAATTGTTTAGGAAACTAAAAAAAAACTGAATGTCAGAGAACTTTACCATGGATAAAACTTTAGCTTTCATAAACTTTGTTATACATTTTACCATCAGCTAGGTCTTCCACTGAGTTGTTGTTTTGACGGCTCAGACTGTTTTCGACTATTTTCCAAGGACAACGCCTAGTCATTTTGAACCACGGTCAGATAACGAGGTCAACACCTGAGCCCCACTCTCTAAACTTCCACAAAAGGCCAACGTGAGGATAGTTGAGGCCGCAACAGATTTAACGTGCACAAACCACCACGTACACGACGGTCATTAGCTGGACCAAGAGTTTTGAACTCGCAACCCTCAGGTAGCTATTTCGTTGCTCTTCTAACTGGGTTAACGAGGCTCTGAAAATAACAGCTGTCGTGAAAATAATAGATTCAGCTGTATTTTCCAAGGGGCAAAAATGGAGACGCTCCTATGAGGTGCAGGATATAAAATCGCTGAGAGGCGCAGAAATTGATTGAATAGTGCTGCGACTCGGAATGAAAGCTACGCATCAATGCGAAAAATACACGGTAGCGCTTGAACCAAATGCTTCTGCAAACTGATTACAGAAGACTGCTCAAAAGCGAAAAGAAAATTGAACAAACGTGATATTCGGTTTGGACTGGAAAATTGACGAATCGCCTTTGAACAAGAGAATAGTATACAATTGAAGTAGCTGATTGGGGCAGCAATGACTGAAGTGTGCTGGTTTTTGCTAAGATCTCTGTTTGAAAACGGAAATGACACCATCACGAAGTACACGGTATGCTTATATATGTTTTTAAGGTAGCTATTTTCAACTGTCGACAATCGAATTCCAATTCCCGTGACTAATTATTAATTCGGATTGATTCATTTGTATTTTTTCTGATATTTCTTCATTGTTGTAACAGCTGTGGAGTATTCACATGCCACCTGTTTTTTTGCGTCTTACTATTACGGGAATAATTATAAAAAACAGTATCTCCTTTCACTTTTCATTGCAATTGGGAGTGGTAAGCAGCTGAAAACATTCACACTATTTCGTGAGGCAACTGCAGACTCAAAAGAAGTGCACTCAAACACCAAAAGAAAATAGGCGTGTTTTCAAAAGAGCACATTTTCTTTAGACGAATTCTGAGTAAAAAGGATCAAGTATGAAAAAGTACTTTTGCATCAAAAGGTGCTTTTACTTCTAATGCACTAAAGAAATGGATTTAAAAAACGCTCCAACGAATTACTTATTCTAATGCACTCTCTTATTTTCCGAATAATTATGAATTACTATCATAGTTTTTAAAACTTGAGAGTTATAGACATATAACTAACGATAGCAAAAATTTAGATTACATATCCTTTTTAGGTATGATGATATTGAAGAAATTCAAATTTATTCCGAATGGAGATAAATAAAATAAAAAGTCATCTCGAAACATATTTTTTCATTTAAAAATGCATAAATAAAAGTATTTTTCACTGGAATTAATCCCGTCCGTCAATTTTACTTTTATACATACATAAAGAAAGACGAATGTACTTACATTTAACTATTCAATTCCAACCCAAGATCTCGTTCTTCGAAGAAAGACCTCCGATTTAACTCTCATTGCACAAAACACGTTTCAAAAGTTCCTTGATAACGATTGCTTCAGATGTGATAAGCAAGTAATCTTCTGTCGATAACTTTATCAGCGCCGAGGACACCTTGAAACGTTTGGGGAGGGAATGTTATTCGATTGAACGTCAGCAACGGGAAATTACTTCAGAAAATCGCATGATCAATCAAACGGTATCTTACAAAAGACCAATAAGCAGCCAATTTAGAGAGATTTCAAGACACGATAAGAGTCTAAGTACGCGCACGTTTGTGACCGACTGCCTTCCACATAAAAGTGGAGAATAGATTCGTAAAGTGGGGTAGAAGGGTTATTTCACTTGACCCCTTCCTGGGATTATTTCTGTTTACTTACTTTCGTAAAAGTCAGATAAAAGGATTTAACATCAATTAAACGGAAAATTGTGGCCGTTAATAATTATTTTAGATAGGTTTAAACAGTGTTTATTAAGGACCTCAAACTAATTTAAATACAATCAGGGGTGCACGTTCAATCTGTCGTGACCTCGAATGTCCTCACGCTGGCATGTTGTGAAAGTGTGGGGCACCAGATCAGGTGTTGCTTCGTCATCTGACCGTATTTCAAAATGACGTGGTGTTATCTTACCCTTCCGGATGGATCCCGGACCGTCGCCAATACCCCGTAGTGTTGCTCCGGTGCGACGTTTATCAAAATACCTACCTTAAATGCAAACCTAACAGCGTGCCGTGATACACCTAACACGACGCAGCGTGTTCTGATAATGTCCCCGTTTGACGGTTGTCGTCACAGTATATTCCTGTTGTAGGAATTATATTCTTATGGGCATTCATTATTGAAAGTATTCTTCCTCGTAGTGGGGTTGTCTCAACGAGGTCATCAACAAAACTGACAAGATCATGTGACCACCGAGATAGGCAAAAGAGTGAGGACGAGATATCTCGACATTAGAAAAGTAGGTCAGATCGTGCTGGACGAGATATCGCGTCCAAACCACTTGGAGCGTTATGAAGCTATGTACAAGGGGTGTTCAAATGAAAAGGTATGAAACGTAGTAACCGTTAATATATTTGCCTATGCCGCTATGGGAGAACGTGTCGAGACATCTAAGGATGCGATTGGAATCTCCGGCGTGGATCGGAGCATGCGCGGGCGCCCGCATGCGCAGGAGAGAGCAGATGCTCTTATAAAGAGCACCGTCCAATTGACGCTGCAATGCGTGTGAGGACAAGATGGCGTTCACATTGCAAAATTTGACGATTGAGGAGCAGCGAAAGGTGTTAAACCGGCCGTTTTTCATCGCCGGATGGTGACCGTATACGGCGAAGACTGTGTGTCCGACAAGTCAGTGAGAAAATGGAGTGCCCGTTTTCGTGCAGGCCGTGAGAGTTTGGTTGATGACCCGAGACCAGGCCAGGCAAACACAATCATCACGGCCGATCTTGTCGACAAGGTGGACGACCTAGTGAGAAGTGATCGGCGTGTCACATTGCGAATGTTGGCGATGAAAGTGGATGTCAGCGTTGGAACAGTGTGGACAATTGTTCACGACAGGTTGCGTTATCGGAAGGTGTGCGCGCAGCGGGTTCCAAAACAGATCACCGACCAGCAAAAGGAACTGCGTGTGGAGCTAGCACTTCAACATCTGTTTCGGTATCATGAAGACCCCGCTTTCCTGGAGCAGATCGTTACAGGTGATGAGAGCTGGTGCCATCACTACGAGCCAGAGACAAAGCGAGACAGCATGCAGTGGAAGCATGCGTCGTCACCTCCCCCTAAAAAGTTCAAAGCCGCCGTGGCGTCAGAAGGGAAGGTGTTGCTCACTGTCTTTTTCGACGTCTAAGGTCCGCTACTTATTGAATTCCTCGAGCACAGAAGAATCATAAACTCCGATGTGTACTGTGAGACACTCCGAAGCTAACGCAGGTGCATAAAGAGCAAGAGAGAGGGGCTGTTCACGGAGGGTGTGGTTCTGCTCCATGATAACGCGCGTCCACACGTCTCCAGGGTCACACACGCGGAACTGGCCAAGTTCAAGTGAAAACAGCTTAACCATCCGACCTACAGCCCGGACATGTTGCCCTACGATTTTCATGTGTTTGGTCCCCTGAAAAAAACACCTGAAAGGGAAGCGCTTCAACTCGGACGGCGAACTCTAAGACGCTGTGAAAAACTGGGTCTCGTCACGACCACAGGAATTCTGGAAATAAGGAATACTTCGTCTTGTTAATCAACGGGATCGTTGTGCTCAGACCTATGGTGTATACTTTGAATATAGTCTTCATTTATACCCACAGTGTCGTTTTGTACCTTTTTATTTGAACAACCCTTGTACGTTTAATTTCTGAACTTCAAAAGCCTTCTGCGTCATTCTATGTCGACCCAATCCAGTTTGGATTTTTTTAAACACAACAATTCTATTGCCCAGACATTTCATCCTCAAACTTGCATTCGTCATCTGACCATGGTTTGAAATGACGTTGTGTTGAACTCGGATCTTTCCCGTAGGGTAGATTCCGGATCGTCGTCAATAGCCCGTTGTGTTGTTCCAGTATGACGTTAATTAAAATATCTACCTCAAACTTGCAGCACTGTTTTATTTACGTTCATTTTAAATTTGAAAACGTGCGTCGTTTTCATGATTTTAGACTTACTTATCAGCAGTTTCTGTTTCGAATGGATCAATCGGACTAAACTAAGACATTTTGTCGATAAATGTGCAATCTTCTAAGCGACGTATCTAATTGTAAGTGATTCCATTCTAAGTGATCTTTTAGTTTCGAGGTCATTCAATTTGACTTGAGCTTAAATAAATAAAAAAAAAGTGAATATTAATTTTATTCCTAATATACGTTAAAGGTACATTATTTAACTTTGCTTTCAGAAAGTTTCAATTTTTGAGGCAATGAAACAATCTTCCAAATAAATAGATCAACGTAATCAGTACTCCTAAACACTAATAACGTTTGACCTAATAGTTATATCAGGCTCATATAGGGCTTATTTTGTAGATAAAAGTATTACATTTCTGATGATATTTTACACGAATGATTTCTTGATTTTAAGCTCATTCAATTGTGGATCCCTTTGACATTAAATTACATGGGAAAAAGGGCATTGTTGATTTTTTTTTCTGAAAAATATATGCTAAAAGTATGCTAACTTAACTATACCTTTATTACCTGAATGTTTCACATTAGTACCCGCATTGGTTCACAGTAGGAGAGTATTCCAAGATAATCATGTGAATAAAATCTTCATAAACACCTGTATTTTTTGACCAATCGAGATGAAAGAGGGCTTATTTCGTGGATGCGCAATGATTCACTAATGAAAAGTGAAAAGGAATGACCATATTCCAGTAGGAAGAAAGCCGAAATTTTGCATTATCGTACATATGTCTGAATCGATTGCCATCAAAATAAATGATAAGGTTTCTATTCATAGTGTTGTCGAATAATAGTTTTATAAGTAATGTGCTAAGTAATAAACTATTTAGTAATATATCACTAATTATATTACCTAGTATGATATACTAAACAATATGGTATGATACACTAAGTAATACACTATTTAGTTTGATATACTAGTAATATACTACTTAGTATGATATAGTAAGTAACCATGCTGCCTTAATAATCCATAATATAGTAAATTCAAGCGCGTCGGGAAGACTATTTCGGAGCATATGAATAAAAGTCTTGGAAGCTAATTTAGCATTAGATAATCGAAATATTTCATACTAAATATCCAGATGCTGTAGGACCAAATGACTTGAAACTGGGTATTCGAGGTAAAATTTTAAAATAGGTTTGTAAATAACACCAAAAATGGTTGTTGTCATTTTGGATTATGAAGTTTTCGCTCAATTTGGTATGAAGATGGTCCCTTATCCCTGTTTTAGGCATACAAATTTATGATGCTTCAACTGTTTTTCTCGCAGCTGTTCATACCGTTGTGAAAAATGGCAGGAGAATAGATACAAAGCAATAAAACAACCCTATTAAATTTTACAGTGAAATGTTTTATTTCATTTATGCAAACATATTCGTTTCTATTAATACAAACTCCAATAAAACTACACACATTAGAAAATCCTAAGCAATTTTTTTACATGCAGTGCAATAACATCTACCTTTTATTTGTGATACAAAAAGTGTACACATAATGAACAGGTTTGACATTTATTACATAAAAGTAAATTCGCTCCAATGAAAAAAAAGCTAAAATAGCTGTACACAAATAAAGATTTTCGGTTTAGATGTTATAACGAACTATAAACCTTCTCTCTGTGTGAATTAGAACATAGCGAGTAACACAGAATTATTATCCTCGATAATATTTACAGGATTGATTCCAGTGCCACCTAGAACAATTAAAATGCTATCCTTATATTCATTGGAGAGATATATTCTAACATTCTTTTAAATTCGAGTTATAAGAAATTCGTAACCTTTTTCAGAGTCTACTTTTGAAAAATAGTGAAAGTTTCTTTAAAATATTTCCAATGGAAGACATTCTACCTTCATCCCTGAAATAGGCATCAGTATTGCATCTGATGCTCAGTACTCATAAATGATTCCAGTTATACACCAGGTATATATACACACAAATAGTTCACATATACGAGTATGAGAAATAATGCAACTCTTATCAACGGCCCATTTGAGCCTATGCAATCACACAAACTGCTTTTGAACATGCATAGTACCATTTGGTACACGAGTATAGTTTTGAAAACAAACAAACAAAAAATTGGCTGAATAACGTTACAACAGCATGTTTCTTTACTCAGTGCTTGTGATGGATTCATTCAAATGGTCCCAACCTAGCTGTAGAGTTTTGAAGAGGGAAATGCCAACTCGGTGTCGATCTCGTCATCTGACCGTGGTTTAAAATGACCAAGTGTTGTCATCGGATCTCTCCTTTCAGGATTGATCTCGTACAGTCCCCTATATTCCGTTGGTTCAGTGCGACGTATATTCAACTAAAACTCGCCTTTAATCAACCTGTCAGGGATTCGATAGCTCCACCTCTCCGAAGGGCCCAAGGTCACGTGGTATTTGGAGAAAGCCTAATGCATGATCCTAATGTGCGAATGTGACGAGTGTGATAGGAGGGGGTGGACACGCCTGTCTCAATAACAGCCAAAAGTTATAACGATTATTACATTTTTTTTTGGGGGGGGGGATGGGTAAGGTTACGAATGGGTGCTTCATGAATTTGATGATGAGTTCTCTTGTAATATAGGCAATGGAGAGTAGGAAAGATTCTGTTATTGATAAACTTCTGTACAATTTTATTTATTTCTTGCAACGACATTCTTACGCTCTAGGTAGACGTTTACGGAATGTTTAAGTTCGTGACGTGAATACAACACGCGCAGTTAGAAAAAGTATCTATTTTCTCTACAAAACACGTGCGAAAAGGTTTCGTTGTACATCAGCTAGTATCATTTTAAAATTCACGAAACCTCGATTGTGTAAAAAAATTTGTTTCAAATTGCATAATCTTATAAATAAGGAGCGTAAGCAATACAATTCACATGATATTTACTTTTGTAAGGGAAATTGCATTTTAGGAAGTTATCTCCTGGGCTTTTTATCTGTCCTGTTACTTTTATGAGTTAAATTTTACACAGCTTTTATGAGATGAGCTCACGTACAGGCAAGTTTAAGCTTAAACGCAGAGTATAATCGTGCTGATTCGTATTCATTTCGAAGAGAGGTTTTCTTGTATACCTAGATGTACGGCGTTCTCGCTTTCTAGTGTGTGCACACTTTTAAAGGAACTTGCTTCAAATGTTATACTCACTCGAATTTGTCACCAAAGGAATCCGCACAAGGTATCAAGGGACAGGTGACGTTGTACGAACCACTATATCCTACGAGGAATCTCTAGAGAGCCATTTGATACTTAAATACGCGTAGCACAGTTATGCGATGAATTTAGGAGTCTCGACCTCAGATAAATGTTTCTCAGTTTGGATTTGTTGCTCTAAACAAAATTTGTTGTTTCGCATCGTCCTATTTTAAAATCGTTTTGGTAGAAGAAAAGCATAGAAATAAATGTTAGTTCTTACTAAGAATTATTCCTGTTTATTCTGCTCGAATGGTCCCGTGTTTCAAAAATTTGAACAACTGTCATTGTATTATAGTGAAGTGCCAGAAAAACTGGTACAGACGAGCCTATGTTAAAAATAAATAGCAACGGCATTTATGCACGTCATCGGTTGCGTCAGTCAGTGCATATGCAAAGCGTTAGACATCTGACAATGTACCTAGAGCAGCTTGTGAGGATGGCAACTCATCAGGTAAAGCGATTTTCAACGCGGTTTGATAGTTGGAGCTCGTTGGTTCTCATATCATTTCGGAAGTAGAAAATAGTGAGTTTCCACGTGCTACCACTTCAAGGGACTCTCGAACATATCTGGTGTGAGAATGTGCAAACGATTGCGTCCCAATGGAGGTCAAGAGCATCGTTGGAGAACTGATCGCAGTAATTTACAGAAAGAGTCGGGTACAGAAAACTCTCAAAGTATAATACGGGGAGCTGTGGGCTGCTCACTTTCTCTCAGATCTCTTGTCCATACATATATCTATTAATGTTTAATAAACGTGAATGTCGTTAAAAATTGGGATTTAATTGTCTTGTGTTCAACCTGACCCACCAATTTTAGGGATAGATTAAAAACCTTTGGGTTGAAACGGAAACATTCGGGAACTCCGTATGTCCGAGATGCGTAACCGGATGACCAGGCTCGAATCACCACGCAACCTACCCATGGAACACGCATTGGTGCACAATGCCTACAGAATACTGCCTCGTGGAGTCCAAGCCGTATTTCTGCAGTTCTATACAAAAGCAATGTGCCCGTTTTTCTGGCACTTCAGTGTGTGCTTGATAATAGCGTTGCTAGTAAAAATGTGAGCAATGCAAAGAATTTTGTATGCATCTTGGTTGCACGTCATGTTTTAAACTGTCCATCTCATCTAATTGGCGTTTCACGAAGAATCTCAATGGTGTTAATTGTTTTCAAATGAGGATGTTTTACGGATTCTGTCTTCATTCTGGTTGAATGTCGTTTTGTTGTAGAGTGTCCTTTTCCGAATCGCTGCCTTCTTCATTTACTGTCAGCAAGTTGACGTTTTGAGGGTCGTGGAAGCGGCGTTCGGAACTGTTCCAGATTCCATAACTCAGGTACAGCAGAGCTCCTGAAAAATAGCACAGACAGAAAAATGAATTGGTATTATTTTCCGATTATTTTAGATATTTTTTAATAGGAGAAACATCAATTTAGTGGATACACAGAATGACCTATAGAATATAGATAGCATTTTCCATACTGTAAGTTCCTGACCCAATATGGATCGCGAGGAAAAAGCATTTCAGCCCCATTAAAATAATTATCTTTCTGATACAATCTTTCTTACATTTGGACTTAAATTGTAAGTAGGTTTCTTTGTGTTGTCATTTTTGCAAGAGCCTGTGTTATACTTTATTTTGATAATCTTATGGAAGAAATCTGTTTAAACCAGCAAAAAATATCGAACGCCAAGTTCTGGATTTATAAAATTTTTATGACTTATTTTGTCTGGAATTTCTATTTGATCTATATTCTATATTATAATCTATATTCTCCTATTTCATTCACTTAGACGTAAAATTTGATATAGAACAAGAAGAAAACAATTTTAATGAAGGTCGAAGGAAACCCAAACGGGCAGAAGCAGTTAATAGAGGAAAGAACACACAAGTATATGAGGCGGGCAATGCTCAAAAACCCGTTCGACGACTCAACGAAACAGCTGAGGAAACATGCGCGGTTTGTCCAAAGCAAGCAGAAACTTTCGAGTGAAACGCCGGGTAAAGGTAGCAATCAATTAAAAATATTCCCCATTGTGTTACTCCGGTGCAACTCAACCAGCCGATATCTGGAAATACGAGAATCTTGACAGAGAGCGTACTGCACAGTTTTCACTCTATCTTCAGATGATCCGCGAAGAATACTCACATAATTTGAGACTCCAATGAGATGACAGAAACATCTACAGTGCGGCTCCAATGAGGAGGCAGTCGACCTTGGGTCAGTCGATTTTTAAAAGATGGGAAACCTTTTAAAGAGAAATCTGCCGTGCGCATGATGAATGGCGATCTGCATCGTAAGATTTCCCCCATAAAAACGCGGTATTACTGCTGTCTCTTTCGGCAGCGAACGATAAACTTAGAATCAGAATATGAGCAAAAGATGGGCAATAGGAAGCGGTTCGCCACCTGTACCCTAATTTAAATAATAGACTCGTTCAAAACCACGTGACCCTACAGCCAATTTCCGGTCTACAACGCTTGCCATTAAACCTCCTGGATCTTTATCCTCTCGTCATCCACAACCCCGTAGTGGTTAGCCTCTGATGCAAAAACCTGTTCCAAACTTGTCACCAGTTCTACGCGAGGGTCCATCTGTTTTTCCTATTTGGGTCTTCATTCCCTTTGTATGTATTTGGTACTTTTTAAAATTAACGTTGTACTGGAACAACACAACGGGCTATTGGCGACGTTCATCAACTCACAAAGGGAAAGATCCGAAAACAACACGTCATTTTGAACCACGGACCGATGACGGGGCAACAACTGAGTGCTGGCACTCCACACCACCCTAACGTGACGGCAACCCTCCGATTGCTAGTCTGTTGTTCTTCCAGTCCTCCCTTAGAGTAATAGGGAGTTTTTGTCAGCGGATCTCGGACACGTCGCGTAAAGCAGTGGTCGGGAGGTTAGTGAAAGTGACTCACCAATGAGAGACCAGACGAAGAAGAGTATCCAGGCCGTGTAGGGCAGCCCTACCACCAGATGCACGTCCATCCAGATGGCGCACAGGGGCAGGAAGGGCACGCACGGCACTCGGTTGTTGATGCGGGGCTTGTGTCTCGGCTGCCTGCAGATCGCGGCCGAGCACGCCACCACCAGCAGGAACAGCACACACGCTACCAGCTCAGTCCACCACCGGCTCCTGGGCAGCAGCCTGGGCACGTGCAGGGTCATCACCCCCATCAGCAGCATCACCACCACCGCTGCCCCCACCAGACCCGCCACGGTGGCAGCCGACCGGTGACTGGGCTCCTGCTTCGTCCAGTGCGGGGACATCTCCGACAGGCACGTGATGTACGACTCGTCCACAAAGTCCACGGACAGGGACCGCGAACGCATGGATCCGTAGCCGACCGCCCTGGACTCCTGGACGGCGTCCTTCTCGGCGCGGCCGGACGCGTCGAGGGCCGACTCCTCCTCGGACAGCTCGAGGGTCGCGTCCGTCGGCGACTGGGGCTGGACGCTGTAGCGGACGCAGAGGACGCATACGGCGACCGCGACGCCCGCGGTGAGGGTGCCCATCCCGAGGGCGTGCACCAGGGTCCGGAGGTCGCAGAGCAGGGAGAGGGAGGAGGCCAGGAGGGTCGCCGACACGAGGGAGTGGCACTGGGTCCTGCAGAGGAACCGGAAGAGCAGGCCGTCGCTGGCCAGGGACTGGATGAGTTTGATGAGAGCCACCAGGGAGGCGACGGTGGCGGAGGCCAGCCCGGAGACAGCCCCGACGGCGGCGAAGTACTTCATGCCCGCCACCTGCCGCAGGTCGAAGGCCTGCAGGAGGGGCGCCCGGCTCTCCAGCATGGAGAAGGGCACGAGCAGGGTGAGGACGATGGAGACGGCGAAGGCGGCCAGCAGGCCCACGATGAACACTGTGCTGACGATGGTGGGGAAGGTGTGTGAGCGGTGGGGGGAGCCCCTCGTGCAGATGGCGACGATGTCGTAGCCCACGAAGGCGAAGTAGCACACGGATGCCGCGGAGAATATCTGGAAGGAAAGCGTTTATGCGTTAACACATCTCTTGAGTTGCGCTATTGGGATGCAAAGAGGGTTGCTTGAGGAAGAAAGTTATGACATTGGAATTAGACCACGGGGAATACCAATGTTTAGAAGGATTGGGTAGACAAAGATATTTCCCAAATTAAGAACTATTGCCAATAATTATTTATGACTAGAAAATTGGAGTTAGACCTAAAAGTATTGTCAATAATCAAATCAGACTAGGACATTTGTAAGGTAAGGTAATTTTAATTAACGTCGTACTAGAGCAACACAACGCTAAGACATTGGAGCTAGACCTAGATGTATTGCCACTATTATTTCAGACTAGGACATGGAACTTTGACTTAGAGAAAGACCAGAGCTTCGATGGATTGTAGACAAAGAGTTTGACATTTACAAGCACAAGAAATGGTGAAGTAGTGCCAATAAAACAAGTAAAGATGGAACAGAATCATCGAGAAGGTCCACGTTGGGTTTGTCGAGTCAATGAAGAAGATTTGGACGTAAGAGAGTTTGAAGTTTGTCGATTAAATCGGCGTTCCTCCTCAAGCATTTTCCTATAGCGATGACTCCCACTGTCACCTGCCGTTTCTCACTCCGCCCGTTTCCTTTTAGTGTGGTGGTGGTGGTGGTGGTGGGGAGTCAGTTTGGGGAGTGTGCAGCTCAGATGTTGACTTTGTCATATGAACGTGGTTCACAATCCCAAAGAATAGTTCGTGGATCCCTACAGGACTAATCACGGACCGTCCCCAATAGCCCGTTGCCTCGCTCCAATGCTACGTAAATTCAACTATCTGCCGCCTTTGTTTACTCCAATTGGACTTCCATTATCATTTTCTCGTATTTCGATGATCATTGCAGTATGATTGATTTTGTATATATATTAACGTCCACACTCCACAACAAGGCCATTCGGCGCAAGATACTTCAAACAGATCCACTGCCTGCCACATCAGCCCATAATACAGCCTATCCTATATTAGAGGCAAGGTGTATGCAACCCTATCTATCATGGGGTTTACTGTCTTTACTAAACACGGAGCTTGCGATACTCCCCCACACAATCGATCTTTTCTGCTTTCATTCCACTACTCTTTTCCTCTCTTTTAACTTCCACGACATTTTTTACTTGATGATGTCTTGTGCTTAGCACAGTTTGACCCAATATGGCCCGTGCACCATAGAAACTCACAGGCAGTGTGGGATACCTAACTGCAACTGAAGGGAATGGGGAGGAACGGTTCGGGAGAAAAGAAGTATTTCTTGTCTGTGCTCTAGTCAGAATAGACGGTACGTTCTCCGGTACGTTATACATAGTACAGTAGAACTCCAATTATCCGAACTCCGACTATCCGAATCGCTTTCAGAATTTCAGAAGAAAAATTAAGAACTCCAATTATCCGAACTCCGACTATCCGAATCGCTTTCAGAATTACAGAAAAAAAAAATTAAGACGGAAACGTATTGCGATTCGCAAAATAATGATTCTGGGTTTCAAATTCTAAATGATGATGAACTTATTGAAAGTTTGAGAGAAGAAAGTGTCGTTGAAGAAGATGACCTCATTGTCGCAGTTGAAGCAGACACGGGACCATCTGCTAGTGAAGCATTTGCCGGCTTTGAAACTGCGTTGAAGTGGATGGAGCGACAACCCGAGTGTGACAGCATGCAACTTCTCATTGTCAAGCGGATGCGCGACATGATTGCCTGAAAACGGATGAAGACAGTCAAACAGCTTACTTTGACCGAGATGTTTAGCAAGCAATGACTTTCATTTACAGTACGGTACGTACATATTGTACTAATGTACAGCACTTGTAAGTACGCTTAACATGTAAAAGGGTTCCCTTTTCATTTAATTAATTAAAAGCTCTTTTTCTTTAAAAATAGTTTTTTTATCTCCCATTTTCAACATACATACAGTAATTAATTAAAATACAAGCAGACCCTTTTTTTGGAAACCATCCAATTATCCGAATGGGGTCAGGTCCCAATTGATTCGGATAATTGGAGTACTGTAACTGTTTTTAATTCATTACAATGTCATCGTCTACTGTAGAATGCTGTCTTCAAAGCTCTCGCTCTTTTTCTATCGGATGACGCTACAAATGTTCGAACCAAAAATAATCCAACATGTAGAAACTCAACTGCTTGTCCAATCAAGGTTTAAGAGGCCCCATCCTACTAAAATTCGAAACATGCATCTTTTCCGTATCGTCTTTCTACATTGAAAACTGCCCCTCCCTGTTCAGTCTGTGCGAAGACGGTTACTATAAGGACAGGGATAGTTCTTTGAGAGTAGGGTGTGGAAGATGTCTTTGATTTTGTTTTATGGTGGTAGGAATTTAGGTAATTTATACTAGCACAGATCTCCTTCTTTGGAAAAACAACAAATAGATTCCGGTTCGTCATTCAATGTGATAAGCTTGGATACATTTATCCAAGCAAACCCTATGGAAAATGGGACGGGGTTCGTATCTACGTGCAGACTTCAAGGAGGGAACAGTTCTCGCGGTA
This sequence comes from Metellina segmentata, assembly GCA_947359465.1. NCBI lineage: Eukaryota > Metazoa > Arthropoda > Arachnida > Araneae > Tetragnathidae > Metellina > Metellina segmentata. The sequence continues at coordinate 115,705,824 of OX375882.1, read as the reverse complement.
GACATACGGTACCTGCAGAGTGTCCTAAATGCGACTATTAAAATTCCACACACAACCCTCGTTCAACGAGAGATAATAGTCGATTTTCCCCTCAGGGCAGAACTGGAGCCAGTAATGATTCCCCGCTGCAGATTGTAATTTTTAATTAAAAGTGCTTTAAATTCAATTACTTCGTTCACCACCGAACGAGACTACTCCCTAACCAAATTACGACGGTAGACATAAAATGCAACCTTCACCACTCCGCGAAACAAAAGATCCACCTTCGCTGCTAAGTAATTATTTCCCCCGTAAGCCACCGAACTTATAATGGATCGCTGCTTATTTAAAATGCAAACGAGCCGTTTCCTTTCTATTAAATATTCACCAGCTTCGAAAAGTTGTCCTAATCTCCATTCCAATTTAATGAAGTTACATAATCCAATTAGTCTCTTGGGAGGTCGTGTTACGACTGGGATCGATGAGGAGACACGACCGGATTCATAAGAAGGGGGAATTATGACGATTTTTCGTCTAATGCGCCGAGACAATGCTACGATTTTCCTCCTCTGAATGCATTAAAATTCTTAAGAAGTCTTTTCATTCATTTCTTCCACTCGTGCTCTTCGGGGTTGCTTATGCGTAAAATTCGTGACCACCTTCCGAGGCTCCTATGGATGGATCAGTTCCGACGGGAGTAATGGCAAAAATGACTTTTGCTTGTAATCGTAATAAGAGATTAAAAAATTTATTGGACGACGGAATATATTTCTCTTTTTATTCATTCAATTCATCTTTCAATTTAAAAAGGGAGATTACTTTTGTACCTTAATGCATCTTTGAAATTTAAATAGCCGGGGAATGACCGTGGTGACTCTTTAGCTTGATGCCGTTTCGGTCTTTCTGTCTTCCCTACTTTTCACAGAAAGGCTGATCATCTGAACGTACATACGGACGAAACTTGCTCGTAGTGAACTACGAGTAAGAAGATAAGATTACAATCGAGTTCAATGCAAGTTCATGATAAGAGTAGTAATCTACTATTATTATGAACATGCTCCAACCGGACGTCAGCTGGTCTGGTAGTGGTTGTGGATGGGTTTGAATTTTCACGAAAATAATTCAAAATGTGATTTTAACAAAGCTGAAACTTTTTCTCTAGTTAGCTAACGTGATAAAATGACAAAAATGAACAGTCAGTTGCATGGCAGAGTGGGGGAGGGGGGGGGGTGCAGGATCGTGTCTTTATATGCGTAAATGAAATAAAAATAAGTTATATCAACAAAGCTGAAACTCGTCAATGTGACTGTAGGCATCATGAGGAATAGTTTGGAAGTAGTCAGCTAGGAATATAGTGGAAGAAATATAGTCAGCTGATGCGATAAGTATACCACACGCTGAAATGAGCTCGAGCACCGCGCGGTAACGTTATTGACTCAGCTGACGTACTTTCCCCCGACACGCAATCAGCTGGCTTGTATTTTCGCGAAGGACATTTATGTTTTTACAATATATGAAAATTTCTATTTTGTTGAAATCAGTTTAATATTTTAATAAAGTGTAAATAATGGGTACGTGAAAATTGAATGCTGTTATTTCATTGTATTTTTTATAAGTAGTTTATTAACAAAACAAAATTAAAAATTGAACTTTTTTATTTACTAAGGTGAAAATCAGTCATTATTAAAATCTACTGGACTCTCGGTATTATAATCGTATTCGTCTCCAGACCTCTCGATCTTTTCTCTTATGAGATCACTATCGTCATATTCTTCTGCGGTTTCTTTTGGTTTAATGCTATCTAAAAAGAGTATATGAATAAGTTATTGATTAATTTGTAAGGGAAATCGAAAGAAACAGAGTTTTTGATTCATGAATGAAACTTTTTGAATTAAAAAGGAAAGTTTATTGATAAGTATTTAAAAAGTACTGAATGTTTTAAGAGAATGAAAAAACGAATTAAAACCTGTACTATTTTCAATGCATTTATGTAGACACAAAATTGAACAAGAAAAGTATACATTACAATTAGAAACAACAATTGAAGGTACGATTCTGTCTCCTTCCAAATCCGAAGCCACGCCAGCATTTATTGCGTTCATCCTACATGGCTACTCTCTGGAGTCATGCATATTTGCCAAATCCGATTGAACTTTTACCCAATTAATATGGATGGAAAGAACAGAATAATCATTATATCTTCAAATGGTTTGATGGTGAACAGTAACCCCAAGCTATTGAAATAATCGACTGTGGCATAGAAAGTAAAACAGATATTTATTCGTGTTTTGATTATCTTAAACATTTAGTACTTTTTAAATGCGTATCGATAAACTTTCCTTTTAATTCGAAAAGTTTCATTCATGAATCAAAAACTGTTTCTTTCGATGTCTCTTAGAAATCAATCAGTAACTTATTCATTTACTTTTTTAGATAACATTGAGCCAGAAGAAACCGCAGAAAAATGTGACGCTAGTGATATTTTAAGAGAAAATAAATATTGAAAATTCGAAACCTTCACCCCACCACGGGCGTGCCAGCTATCGTGTCATTCTCTCTTCAGCAACATCAAAATTAACTAAAAAAAAATATTTAAGCTTGTTGAAAACACTGTCAAAAATGGTACGTGGGCACACGGACCATTGTTTTCACAACGACTTCAGCATGTCGCCCGCCCGAAAAATACAAAGAATGAATTCTGAATTGGCATTGATCAACGCCAATTTCACTAAAAACAGCGATAAACTGCATTTTAAAGTAAACCAGATAGGTATCTCGCTAGAGTATTTGGATAACAGGAAATAAAATATTCATTTTTGATCTGGTTTGTTTACACTAGAAATCCTTCGCATAAAGGTTTAATGTTTTGTAGGTTTGTAAAATTAATATTAGGTTGTTCAATAGTATTTTGTTCAACGTGTGTACGATGTACTCAAAAACTACACACATTTCCTCATACAAAAGCTTGTATACACTTTTCGACTAGTACTTACACCACTGACTCCACCAGGAAAGAATCCAAGTCCTGCAATCCAGTTTTCTGAATCCATGTTAAATATTCCAACAGCAACAGTTCCAGATATGACCAGGAGGTTTATAACAACAAATACATTGTTTATTGAGCAGAGAACCTGTCAAAGAGAAATATATTCAGTCTTCAAATTCAAAATGCCTTAATTTTTAGAAGTATTCAAATCCTAACTTGTTTAAGAGGGTCCGGGACACAAAAATCGTCAAATTTTCGAATTTTTTTTTATTATTTTAAGAAATTCTCTGTACTTTTCTGCTTAAAATGACGTTTAGATCGAATTTCTATCTTAATTAGAACTAGAGATGTAATAATTTCTGTGATGCATTGTTTTGAAAATCTAACACTCTTGACAGTTGTTGTCATGGCAACAACATCTGTCTTTAAAACTTTAAATGCGTTTTTCTCCATGATACTTTTTTCAAGATTTCCTGCATTGAAATTGCTATAAGTCGAAAACCTATAAAGTTTAAGGGTTGAAATTCGGAATATATATTTTTCAAACATTACTAACATTACTACATTATACTTTAATTACGATTCATCAAATTTGAAACAAATATTTACTTTTGAAAATATAACCACAAAAAAATACCCTTAAATTTTCAAAAATTTTCATTCAAATATTTTTTATTAAATTCATATTTTTTAAATTGCTGAATCAAAATTAAAGTTTATATATTTCTGAATAATTTATTGCAAGAATTTTGAAAATTGATCAAGAATATTTTAAGTTTTAGCAATTTAAAATAACCTATCTTTTTCTCAAAAAATTTTAATTTAAAATTTTTAAAAACTTTTGGAAAAATTTTGTATTGTGATTTTGCTTATTAGTTAAATGGATAATCAGTTTTAAAAAAAATTCTAAATTAATTAATGCAAATTTTTTTTCAATGTGTCCCGGACCCCCTTAATAGGACTTTATCTTAGCTAAGAATGTCACTTGGATTGGAAAATTAAGAAATATTGTACAGCAAACAAAACATTGATGTAATGAGATTCGACAGAGATTTCATCAGTCTTAAAATGTCGGTGAACGGTCTCTTCTGTATTCCTGGACAACGTTTTGAAAATGTTCCACGTTCGGCACTCCGTCGAGTTGCCGCACGTTCACTTAGGCCCGGTGCACACATCTGATTTTTCAACGTGTGGCGCCGCTGCGGCACCAAAGCCCAACTATGCACACATAAGCGTGAAATGACGCATGTACTCAATTCGTGCCAATTGCGATACATATTCTATCGAAGAAAACGTGTTTATTTCGCTTACTTGGTGAACAAAAAAGTATACTTTGAAACAAAATAGACATTACTGCATATAACCATTAGTTAATTATTATTTATATGCCATTTATTTATGAAAACAAGGTATTTGAGACCGGAGAAACGTGTGCGGCGCCGTGGGGAAACTGCGACACAAATTGCACACAAGTTGGACGTGCGTGGCCGCAGTGGTGCCAGAGGCATGTGTGCACTACTCTATTGGATCTAATGTGTATCTCATACCGCACTTGCTCTGCCGCACGTTGATAAACCGGATGTGTCCATCGGGCCTTAACGCTCCTGGTGGACAAAATGTTTCATCATTAGAAGATCGGATCTTGATCTCGTCATCCTTAAAAAAAATCGAAACTATCTTGATGGATGAAATGTCAGAACCACTTGGAAGGTGTTATCCCATCGGCACTGTCGTCAGCACCTCGTTTCGCAGCTAGAGCTATTTTAAGGTTCGAGTATCAAGCTGACGTGAGAATCAAAATATGTAACGAGGTAAGGGGGTCTTGAAGTTCGTCAGAAAAATTTCAATGGTTCTCAAGGAACACGACACAGAGTACTTATCGCGATTGAAGAGCTGCACATGGGGAGCATCTTTGGGATTCGAAAGACATCGGCTGAGTGAAATTAAGGGAACCGTCACATTTCGAAAGCTGTTTGTGGAACGACAGACCTTCAAGCTCGAATAACTCGCGTCCTAGCTCGAGTCTCGTCGTGCTCGAGAGAGAGAGTTCTCAGACCAGAGCGATTGGCTGCCCACGTTCAGCTGTGTTTTACTGTCCACTAAACGCTCAACTTACGTATTGTGCCCTTTGATGTGTATCGTATGTCTGTTGGTTCCAATCACCGAGTGATCACGCCACGACTGCCATTCATACAGATTCGTCGGTTGCAACGGGAGGCACGCCTGAAGCACTTGGAGCTTCCCATATAATTGAATCATGCAGTTGAATCAGTTTCTAAAGCTGATTTGGAAAGTTGATATAAACTTTGGAAAAATACAAAAAATATTTTATAAGGTTTTTCGAATTGGCTATTTTGTGTGGGTTGCCCAATATGAGACAAAATCTTTCTTAATATTGTGCATTCACAGTGACAAAGAAATTCAAGCGTGGCAAAGAATCCATTATACATAAAACTTATTTATTTATGTAAAATTTTTTCAATTAACTTAACTTATACGCGTAAACAGAAGTCTCTCAAAAGCGATGTGCCTGTATGGGTTGTTAATGAAGTATAGCTTGCAATGGGGAAGGTTATGAATACAATGACTCTTCAGTCTCCCTAGCTGACATGACACTTCCAGTAGATGACGAATCAGTATTTCATATTAGGTCACTTCCCCCTATCATTTCATTGAATTTGTAATAGGCCGTAATTTATCTGCCAAATAAATGATAGTTGCGTACACAGCCTCGTTATATTTCTCCACCACCACCAACAAGTAGTTCTACTTAAAGTTATGCAGAGCACAGTAGAGTTATGCACATGTCTATGATTAATTTTTCATTGTACTAGTCAAATCGCAGTGTTCTGATTCGCATAACTTCGATGCATCCGAAATAGATTCACAACTTACGCTTTAGAAAGCACCATTCGATTCTAAAGCAACGGAATGAGGAGAAAGTAGAATAAAACTTTTTAAAGTCCCTAGAATCAATAGACACTATTCCACAAGAATTGATGCGTGTGAAAATTTTTACGCTCAAATATCATAAATACAGATTGAGGGGCTTTTGTGATGGCATAAGATATTATTTTTTGTATTCCTTAAGGCGAAAGATGCACATTGGGTTTTGCAATTCTGTCTGTTACGCAGTCTCCACTAAAAGTCAAGAATATAGACCTTTTCAATTTCTTTCGATATAAATAAAACCAGGATAAAACCACCCCTTTTTAAAACGAATACAATTTACTCTGTCGTAACATTTTTTTACGACTTTTGCGGTTTATATTAAAAATGACATTACGACCCTCGGCTTCTCACCGAAACATTTCATAGGATTTACTCCTCTTATGAAAGCTGGAGAAGGTACAAACTAGTCTAAAAAGTAGACTGAGCTGACGCGAGTTTATAGAAACTGAACGACGAGCCCTTTTTTTTTTGTAATTTCTAGGCTCACATAGGAAAAATTTACTAAAGTATTTATTCGCAACGACTCAACTAGATAAAGCCAGTAGCTTGAAGAAATGAAACATTCTCTTCCAAGTCACTGCTTCTCTAAATGGGCTTTTTAGGTTATGCACATAAATCTCTTAGGGTGGTTCGATATTTAGAATAGTGTGGAACCTTCTTTTTTAGGGATTATCTCAACTTTGATTTATTGGACCCATGCCGTAGAAGATAATCTACAAAGGAAGTTTTTAGATGCCTCAAAAGCTATCTATCGAAAAGAGTTTTTAAACATTTTTGCGGGGAAGCCTGAATGAGTTCTTTTTCGGATGATGCGAGGGGGTGCTCAGTATGCCACGCCTCAGTGGCTTTGCTTCTTCAAGAGATCATTACTGCTAGGATATACTCTGTTTCACCTTAACTTGTCAGTAGAGTAAAGGCTACGTTGACCGCATCACAGCCGTTGTCGTAGAAACTAGGGTTACAATGTCAGAAGAAGTCAGCTATAAGCGAGGAAATTCGCCCTTTTTGGCAAGGAGAGATAAAATGCACGTGGAAATTCTATACGTTTCACAGATCTTTAATTTCTAATGGCTCTTGCATTACATTTGTTAATTAAACAAAAAGCTACTCTATGTTAATATAAATGCGTTTTGATTTTTCTAAATGAGTATTATTTTTAGTTATTTAAAAATATATATATTTAAAATTTTTTTACAATAAATGTTGTTTAAAAAAACAGTCTATTTAAAGATGTGATGAACCATAAAATTCATTTTTTGAATTTACTTACCTGAAAGCTAAACACCTTGATTAATACTTCTTTTTTCAATTTTAATAATTTTATTAAAGGAAATTAATCCAATTTAATTACTCCTTTGGTCTTACATTTGGTTGGACAAGGTAGGGGAGAGTGCGTCGTCTGCTAAAATATGTGTTTTTCTTAACAGCAAAATATAGTCTCCAAATTAAATCAAATTTATTCTGATATTAAAGAAAGTAAATAACAAATAAAAATACATATAACATAGAGGATATAAAATACATTCACAATAAATAAATAGAATATAAAAAATACAAATATAGTGAATACACATACAATAATAAAAAAAATGAAACCATTTTAAAAATTAGAGTTAAAAAAAATAAACCTTATATGTGTGAAACATATTCTGAAACTCGCGGAACGGTGTCGGGTTGATTAGTAGTAAATTATTAATTTTATGAATAATTTAAAATAGTTTACAAGAAAGTGTACAGAAGAAACCAATCTCTTTCATGAATAGTAGTTACAATGAGAAAACTATATTTACGTTTTACTTATTCATCACATGCATTTATACATCATCAATATATGTAAAACATAGCAAACATCATAACAAATCTATTTACATTATAATATACTTATTCATCACATGAATTTACACATCATCATCACTTAACATTTCCGAATCGCTATCAGACTCACTATTAAAAGAAATTACCAAGTTCTTACTTTCCCAAATATCATCCACAAGTCCATCTACTTCCCACATGTATTTCTCTTTTTCAGTAACATGGTTTATGCAGTTTTTCCAATTTTGTACAGAGACCTTTTCAATCCCTTGGATGACTAAATCCTTCACATCGTTCAGTTTAAAAGTCTTGTTTTCCCTGGCAACGTGTCCTTTTACTTGACTCCATATCATTTCAATGGGATTAAGCTCACAGTGATACGGGGGAAGTCTCAAAACCTTATGTCCAAATTTTTCGGCAATTTCTTCAACTCTGTATTTATCAAACATATGTTTGATTTCGCTAACTTTTTTCAACAGTTCAATCTTGATCATGTCCTGGTTCCACGTAATGTTTTTCAACGATAGCCATTCTTGAATTGCACTTTTTTTCCAAGATGTCGTCGGAATTTTTTCTTTCTTCACCGAGTGATAGGGGGCATTGTCCATCACTACAAAGCTGTTTCGTTTCAATTTAGGCATGATATCTTCAAACCACTTCTCAAAATGGTTACCATCCATTTCTTCGTGGTAGTCACCGGATTTTTTTCCTACAAAAATGTCAGCCGCATCAGGTACAAATCCTACATCACTTCCGATATGGGTAATGATGAGTCTTCTTCCTTTTCCTTTTGGTGCAGCCAAGCCTGTTGTCAAACTTGAAGAGGAAGCTTCATTGGTGCTTTTGATGTTTTTGTCTTGCCATACTCGACTTTGTGAGTGTCCTTCATTCACCCATGTTTCATCTAAATAATAGATTGAAGCATTTTCATTCTTCAGTTCTCTAATTTTTCGTAAATAATTTCTTCGCCATAAAATTATGTCGTGTCTTTCTAAAAGCATAGCCTGCCTTTTTCGCTTTTCAAAGGAAAATCCCAAATCTTTCAGTATCCTGTACAGTGTACTTCGGCTAATGTTTGTCGAAAAAATATCCTTATCATTGTTAATTTCATTTAGAACTTTGTCCAATGTAGGAATTTCATTTCGACGAAAACAATCATGAATTTTTCGTCGGATGCACGATAAAGTAAAGTTGTCATATTTCATCATTCTTGTTCTTTTTCCAACGGCATAAGGTCGTTTTTTTCCTGGAGTACTCAAAGGACTTGTCGTCTTCTTTTCTTTTTTCAAACGAAAAACAGTTCTTTTGGAAACACCAGTTAGTTGAGACACCTTTCCGACGATTTGGTTAATGGAATCACTATGGTTTTCTTCTCGAAGTCTAGAATAAACATTCAATATGTTCCTGCGAGCTCCACTACCAATTGATTTTCCTTGCTTTGATGGCGTATACAGCTTGGATGGTGACGTTCCTTTTTCAGCCATGTTCAGAGTATCAAACACACTCCAATAAAATAGCACAAGAGAGATATGAACGTAAATACACACGCTAGCAAAGACGCAGAGCGAAATGGCGCAGACTTGGCCGGAAAGCGTATTTAGCTCGCCAGAAATGTTACCATGGAAACCGGTTTAGAATTCCGTTTCGGATATATTCATTCGCTTCGGTCAAAAAAAAAATGCTTTTTACAAATAAATAACCGATTATAAAGGTTCAAAAATCACTCCTTCATTGTAGGACAATTTTTACACGTTTATATGCATTTTCTTTATTTTAAATTCCAAATCAAGTTGGAATTATTTTTCATGCGGATGAACATCATTTCTGCCTTTCCCAATACTGACAAGTTAAGGTGAAACAGAGTATAGAAGATTTAAGCACAAAGACTTCCTATATCAGGGAGAGATCTGCGGCATTCCTTTGCACTCTAGAAAACGACGCAATTAGTCAGGAAGGTTGGCATTTTTATGTAACAGAAAATATTATTAAATGCTTTTTTCACCACAAGTACTAAGCAAAATTTAAGAACTCTTTCTAGTTCTGAATGGTCATAAAGTCTTAACAAATTGACTTCATTTCTGTCGTAAGTGCTATCAATCGGAATTGGTTTCGAAGATTTACCAAACACGGGATTGCGAATTAGTGTTTTGCGGTAGGTTCTTGTGATTTATGCAACATAAGTGCATTATCCCTACTGCTGGGGTTGCCTTTCCCCAATGTTCTCCTATTGGTCTGGAGTGGAAATTTGGAGAGTGGGGTGCCAGCTCAGACGTGGCCTCGTCATCCGACAGTGGTTCAAAATTACGAAGTGTTATCCTCTGATCTTTCCCATGATCCAGGACCGTCACCAAGTTCGCTGTGTTAATCCAATGCGACGTAAGTTTAACTGTTAATTACCTCTTCCTTCCATCATTTGTTAAAACCCCGTTGTGTTTCTCCAGTGCGACGTTAATTAAAAATACCATACTACCATCTTGTTACAAGCTTTTAAGAACTAGAGGTAAAATTTCAACGCTAGTTTTTGTTTTTCATTGTGCCAATCGCAATGCGATAGAAAAAGTAGGTGTTGTTATTAAAAATTTGTTAACTACATCCGTAACCGTGGGAACTTGATTCTTCCTATTTACATAATTCTCTAAATATCAAGTTCCATTCCAATTCGTTGAAAGTTTCGGTCTCCAAGGAGTGTCGCATATAGGGAATATATATTCTTTCCTGACCACCCAGTGTGCATAGTGGTTGATGGGATGAGAGATTATTTTTATTTTTATGTTGAAAGTAAAGTTTGCAGTGAAGATACGTATGCAGTAAATGAGAAAAAACAAAGCCATATATTAAGAGTGCAATCTCCTCAAAACAAACGTGAATCCTCACCAATGGAATATGTGAGCTTTGTCCTCTGCAGTTACTTGTTAATGAAAATGCTAATAACAAATACATATAAAAAGAATGCTTAAGAGATGTGAAATAAGCAGATATATCATGAATTTATAAGTCTACGAAGATAAAAATATGAATATGATCAGTTGCACCATTACGTTGGTGCAACTGATCCAAACAGTATCCAGAACGTCTATTATTATTCCCGTGCCTTATTAGTCCAACCGAAAGTCTTGAAATAACATTGATTCGAATCAAATGCGCATTTCTTTTCTATAAGTGTTCGTTTTTATTTTAAAATTTACATCAACTGAAGGTAAAACTCCTACTTTTGATAACAGATTGCTTTCTGTACAAAATAGTTGAAATTACAAAAACAACTATTTTAGTCAAATCTGTAATGACTTCAGAGTGGTTGAAATTCAAAGTTTCTAACGTTGTGAGCGCTTATCACTTTCTTGTGTCTTCAAACTAATCCGTTCATCAAAGCTATCATTACTTTAAACTACAGAGTGTTTCATAAGTAGGTATACAATTTCGCAATTTCATCGCACTATATAACAGTGGCAATGTAAGACATTTTATGTTACTAGTAACAGAGGTGAAAGTCACACTACACACATTCGAACCGGTAACCCATTTCTGCCCAGACGCGTGTTAGGGTATCTGAAGCAAGTGCAGTGATAGTGGTTGCTGTTTCAATTCCGTTAAATTAACAAGAAGAGGATTCCATACGTTATCCTTTATGTAGCCCCAAAGAAAAAAAGTCACACGGTGTTAAAACGGGGCATCTGGGTGACCATTGGTTTAGTGGCATGCGCGTTTCGTCCAATCCATTGTGAAGAAGATGTAAAAAGAAGTAATTTCGCATGTCACCTGACTAGTGGCGGTGCGGCACCATCCAATTGGAGAATAAAGTTTTTCGACTTTATTATCCAATTGGATGAATAAATTTTTTGACGACATCTGTCGATACACTCAGTCGTCCTGGCTTTAAAACAAACAGCCCGTAGTTTCAAAATTTTTAAACCAATCGTAAATGATGTTTCTGGTTGGAGGTTCTTTTCCAAATCGTGATCGAAAATGCCGTTGCACAACGGTGACAGATTCCATTTAGCTCAAGAAAACAAAACGCCCTCTCCACTGCACACGCAGCCATTTCCACTGACTAGTCACGTGAACGTGAACGTGACACACCCACTATCGCCTTTATGTGTATACCTAGCTACATTTGTGGACCGTTTCTCAAACTGTTCCTGTTTTACAGCATCTGGATACTGTATACGTACTTATGAAACACCCTGTATTATATTATTAAATAACCCATAGAGAAAAAGGGTTAGCATTTTTGCTTTAAAGCAACATTTTTTAATTATATCTAGAACTTACAGTAAGGAAATTTGGCACACAGATAGTCCTAATTTTAGGCGAAACCCAAATTTTAAAACTAAATCTAGAACATTTTGTAATGAATTAATAGGCATTTATTTATTATTTGTTTTCCTTAGAATGGCAACAGTGTGAAGGGTTGTACTCTAAGTATCTCTAGTTTCTTTGAAAGTGAACAGGTGAATTTTTATGTTTACCAGTACAAATGCCAGAAATGTATGCAAATATATGTGTTTGGTTAATTGGAGCGTGTTTCTCAAAAGCATAACGAAGAGCAGTAGGCGTTCGTCGTCAACACCGTAGTGACAGTTCCAGACAGTCGAAGATTCTCTTAAGTGGAAGCAATGGCTGCAGCGAATCCACCTGCAGTCTAGAAATGCAGCAGACCTCAAAACGGAAAACTTTGAGCAACAATCAAATCTCATATCGCGATTGGGTCATAGCTATTCCTCGAGATCAGCTTTGGGCATCAGCTGACCTAAGAAACGCACTGTTATTGAATAGCGATAGTTTTCGTCCAAACAGTTGGCCACTTACTTTGACGGATCCAATGAGCACGATGCAGGTCACGAGGGTCACGGCAACAGACGGGAAATCCAAGAAGGTGTCGAGTCCTCTGACACTGATGTGGCCCACGTGTTGCTGCAACAGTTTGGATATTCTTCCGTCCAGCAGCACGTCCATGTACTGGCTGCAGGCCTTCGCGGCCAGGGCCGTGCCCACCGAGTACTCGAGGATCATGCCCCAGCCGACCACGAAGGCGAACAGCTCCCCCGCTGTGGCGTACACGTAGGAATAGGCGGAGCCTCCTTTGGGAAACCGCGTCACCACTTCCGAGTAACAGAGACCTGCCAGAATAAGAAAAAAGGGCTAAGACTCGCACCGAAAAATAGGCTAGGCTGTGTTGGAGCACAAGGGTTTATCGAACATAGCAGTAATTTGGGTGCAAGAAATGAAAGAAATAGTGTCTCTTCCGCGTAGACTGCGTTGGATGAATTTCGAATTGGCGCTTTACGTGCATATGCCGTCATCGGAAAATTTTTTAACTGTTTCAACTGTGATCCAAAGTTTTACAATCATATTCAATTTCACTTCTAGTGACTCAAATTGACATATCCCATCGTTATCTGTCATTTGAGACCCATTTTCGACGTTCTGACGCTTCGTAGTCCCGACTGATACTGATTTGAAGTTTGTGCCAGCTGAAAGTCCCCAATTCCTCCCCTCCAGAACTCAAGATAAAGTTAACTTGAACTGCACAACGTTATATTCAGTGTTTTCCTTTTTCAAAAGATGTTTTACAGCAGGAAACGGAAACATAGTCTGACAAGAGGTCACGCCCAGTTCTGGGGAAGTAAAATTCCAAACTTTTCTGTAACGCAGCTTCCAAACGAATGGGTTGACCTGTATGTTACCGGAATTGAGGAGCGGGAAATGGTTCGACATATCAGCCAGCAATTGTATTGTTTTGAGATGACAGAGCTCTTTTCCAATTCTATGCAACATTCGCAGATACAGATACGGAGATTAAGATACCACCACAATGAATGTTTGATGTTCTCCATCATGAAATTTGCTTAAACGCAAAAACTAAAGCTGTAATATAAAAAATGCTGGGTTGTGTCGACGATACAAACCGTAGGTTTTACTTGACTACTCGGACTTAATGTTAGAATGTGGAATGAATGAAGCTGATGTAGGAAGTTTGAATGATTGTTTGTTCTGCATACAACAATTATTTTACAGCTTGAACGATTCAAGTGCAGTTTGATATGAATTGTTGTTGTTCAATATTAATTGTAGCTTATACTCTGTTTCACCTTAACTTGTCAGTAGAGTAAAGGCTACGTTGACCGCATCACAGCCGTTGTCGTAGAAACTAGGGTTACAATGTCAGAAGAAGTCAGCTATAAGCGAGGAAATTCGCCCTTTTTGGCAAGGAGAGATAAAATGCACGTGGAAATTCTATACGTTTCACAGATCTTTAATTTCTAATGGCTCTTGCATTACATTTGTTAATTAAACAAAAAGCTACTCTATGTTAATATAAATGCGTTTTGATTTTTCTAAATGAGTATTATTTTTAGTTATTTAAAAATATATATATTTAAAATTTTTTTACAATAAATGTTGTTTAAAAAAACAGTCTATTTAAAGATGTGATGAACCATAAAATTCATTTTTTGAATTTACTTACCTGAAAGCTAAACACCTTGATTAATACTTCTTTTTTCAATTTTAATAATTTTATTAAAGGAAATTAATCCAATTTAATTACTCCTTTGGTCTTACATTTGGTTGGACAAGGTAGGGGAGAGTGCGTCGTCTGCTAAAATATGTGTTTTTCTTAACAGCAAAATATAGTCTCCAAATTAAATCAAATTTATTCTGATATTAAAGAAAGTAAATAACAAATAAAAATACATATAACATAGAGGATATAAAATACATTCACAATAAATAAATAGAATATAAAAAATACAAATATAGTGAATACACATACAATAATAAAAAAAATGAAACCATTTTAAAAATTAGAGTTAAAAAAAATAAACCTTATATGTGTGAAACATATTCTGAAACTCGCGGAACGGTGTCGGGTTGATTAGTAGTAAATTATTAATTTTATGAATAATTTAAAATAGTTTACAAGAAAGTGTACAGAAGAAACCAATCTCTTTCATGAATAGTAGTTACAATGAGAAAACTATATTTACGTTTTACTTATTCATCACATGCATTTATACATCATCAATATATGTAAAACATAGCAAACATCATAACAAATCTATTTACATTATAATATACTTATTCATCACATGAATTTACACATCATCATCACTTAACATTTCCGAATCGCTATCAGACTCACTATTAAAAGAAATTACCAAGTTCTTACTTTCCCAAATATCATCCACAAGTCCATCTACTTCCCACATGTATTTCTCTTTTTCAGTAACATGGTTTATGCAGTTTTTCCAATTTTGTACAGAGACCTTTTCAATCCCTTGGATGACTAAATCCTTCACATCGTTCAGTTTAAAAGTCTTGTTTTCCCTGGCAACGTGTCCTTTTACTTGACTCCATATCATTTCAATGGGATTAAGCTCACAGTGATACGGGGGAAGTCTCAAAACCTTATGTCCAAATTTTTCGGCAATTTCTTCAACTCTGTATTTATCAAACATATGTTTGATTTCGCTAACTTTTTTCAACAGTTCAATCTTGATCATGTCCTGGTTCCACGTAATGTTTTTCAACGATAGCCATTCTTGAATTGCACTTTTTTTCCAAGATGTCGTCGGAATTTTTTCTTTCTTCACCGAGTGATAGGGGGCATTGTCCATCACTACAAAGCTGTTTCGTTTCAATTTAGGCATGATATCTTCAAACCACTTCTCAAAATGGTTACCATCCATTTCTTCGTGGTAGTCACCGGATTTTTTTCCTACAAAAATGTCAGCCGCATCAGGTACAAATCCTACATCACTTCCGATATGGGTAATGATGAGTCTTCTTCCTTTTCCTTTTGGTGCAGCCAAGCCTGTTGTCAAACTTGAAGAGGAAGCTTCATTGGTGCTTTTGATGTTTTTGTCTTGCCATACTCGACTTTGTGAGTGTCCTTCATTCACCCATGTTTCATCTAAATAATAGATTGAAGCATTTTCATTCTTCAGTTCTCTAATTTTTCGTAAATAATTTCTTCGCCATAAAATTATGTCGTGTCTTTCTAAAAGCATAGCCTGCCTTTTTCGCTTTTCAAAGGAAAATCCCAAATCTTTCAGTATCCTGTACAGTGTACTTCGGCTAATGTTTGTCGAAAAAATATCCTTATCATTGTTAATTTCATTTAGAACTTTGTCCAATGTAGGAATTTCATTTCGACGAAAACAATCATGAATTTTTCGTCGGATGCACGATAAAGTAAAGTTGTCATATTTCATCATTCTTGTTCTTTTTCCAACGGCATAAGGTCGTTTTTTTCCTGGAGTACTCAAAGGACTTGTCGTCTTCTTTTCTTTTTTCAAACGAAAAACAGTTCTTTTGGAAACACCAGTTAGTTGAGACACCTTTCCGACGATTTGGTTAATGGAATCACTATGGTTTTCTTCTCGAAGTCTAGAATAAACATTCAATATGTTCCTGCGAGCTCCACTACCAATTGATTTTCCTTGCTTTGATGGCGTATACAGCTTGGATGGTGACGTTCCTTTTTCAGCCATGTTCAGAGTATCAAACACACTCCAATAAAATAGCACAAGAGAGATATGAACGTAAATACACACGCTAGCAAAGACGCAGAGCGAAATGGCGCAGACTTGGCCGGAAAGCGTATTTAGCTCGCCAGAAATGTTACCATGGAAACCGGTTTAGAATTCCGTTTCGGATATATTCATTCGCTTCGGTCAAAAAAAAAATGCTTTTTACAAATAAATAACCGATTATAAAGGTTCAAAAATCACTCCTTCATTGTAGGACAATTTTTACACGTTTATATGCATTTTCTTTATTTTAAATTCCAAATCAAGTTGGAATTATTTTTCATGCGGATGAACATCATTTCTGCCTTTCCCAATACTGACAAGTTAAGGTGAAACAGAGTATAGTTCGATAGTTTTCGAGCGACACCACTTATGCTGTACTCACTCCGCAATCTAAAGTGACACTGTCCCCAAACTCGCCCAGCACCGTAGAATTTGGACATAGTGTGAACCCCTCAATACGCGAAGGTAATATCAGGTACCTCCTTCGCCGAAGGTAATATCAGGTACCTCTCTCCCCTCTCGTTTTTATCGTCCACAATTGGAAAAAAAGAGGGGGGTTTTGGTTCCTTGCAGAACACAAAACTTTCAGTATCCGATATTCACGCTCCAATACTTCGCTATATGTGATCTTTTTCCGAGCTCGCAATAAGTGGGCTATATATATATATGCACTAGAAATTAAAATTGAAATGAAAAAGACTATATTTGAAGGAGCACTATAGGAAAGGAACAATATGATATAGTCAACTATAGACATCAAGTTTCAAATACAGATGCACATTTATTATTTTTACATTGCATAGAATTCTCATTATAGTTTTATTAATAAACTACTTATCGATTAAAAAAGTCTTTAAAATCAAAGAAACAATATATACACACAAATTATATCGACATATTAAAAAATTATTTAAAAATACTATGGTTATTATGGGAGTAGTAATAACTTTATTGTACTTGCAAATAATTTAAGTTAATAAACAAGTACTTTTCTAAATTATCTTCCGTAAAATTATGTCTACGGTCACTTAAAATTCCTTTATACGATGAAAAGGAGCGTTCCACAACCACAGACTATATGAGGACGAATTTCAAGGAACTTAAAATTTCAGGGTCCCACATGTCATTTTTATTTAGTTCGGTCTCTTCCTCGCCTTGAAGGAAAATTTATTAATAGTTATCAATTTTGTCAACACGAGATTTTTTTTTAACACATCATCTATTTTTTCTTTAAGTGTTACCTGTTTTGCCTGGAATCGAACTGATTTTCATTACCGCATCTTCAAGGATTGAAAGGCTTTCATTTAATGTTAATCCTTTTTTCTTTCAAGCTTTTGGATTGAATCTACTAAAAAGGAGCAATGCGTTTTTAACGAGGTTTACGTTTTCTATTAATATAACTTATCTAAACTTTGTGCGGAATCAGCATTTTTTTTTTAAATTTTCGAATCACTTCCGAATATTGGTTCCAATGCTCGCGTAGAACAAAGCAGCAGACAGCCCTGAGCCTCATCTTGTGAGCACAGGTGTCGGAGATAACGAAACATTCATCAATTCCTAGTAAATTACCACACGGGTGGGTGCTTTTAGAAAGATTTTTTTTCCTTGTCCAATAAAGAAATTTAATTCCAGAAAGGAATCTTTAACTTTTTCAGCAATCAGGTTAAGTGCATGTGCAATACATGTGACGTGAACTAGATTTTTATAAAACGTTTGTAACAATTTTCCAGCCTTAATCATATACGAAGCCGCATCATCTGTCAAAAGTAACAAAACTCGATTTTCTATTCTGCTATCATTGGGAAAAATTATAAGGCTAGAATTAATAAAACGGCATATTGTGTCGTGATTACTTTTATCGAAGATTTTAGCAGCTAAAAGAAATGGGTGGCCATCTTCGTGGGAACTAAATTTTCCTATTAAAAGATTAGCCACATAATTACCCCTAATACCAGTGGTTTCATCGACGACAAGGTACACGTAATTCTCGCCTATGTGTTCCCTAAGTTTTTGTAATGTTTTTTGATAGCAAAGATTTAAGTAATTCTTTCGGAGAGTGCTCTCATGGAGGATATTTCGGTTCGTGTATTTCGAAAGAAATTCATTGAGGACCGAATTCTTCAGTTTAAAGAATGGAATGTCGGCCGAAATTAATGCCAGACATAAATCTTCGCAAAAACTATCTTCCTGCTTTGAAGTTGATGGTGATTGACCAAGCAAAACTTAAGGCTTAGAAAATCTTTGTTCGGCGGAAGAATGTGCTCCTACACAGAAAAATTGAAATGCATTGATCAATGCACGACCTTAATCAAGCCTAAATTTGAATGTAAATTTTAAAGGTATATACACTTGGGCCTCCCGTAACACTGGAGTTACACCCCTGAGAAACACCATGTAAAGTAAAACCGTGTTATAATTTATGTGATAATATGAGGGAGCTTTTGTCTTGCTTTCATTTAATTTTTGGATGAACACATAATAGGTGAAGCCGTATTACTCGAGGGTCAAGTTTATTAGCACCTACATATTTGTATGAACATGAATGAAATTCTCAATTCACTTCTTTTAAAACAATGAAAAGTAATAACACCAGTTTTAATATGTTGTTCTAATTGAGATTTCCTCTCACATGTTATAGTTTTGCTACAAGGTTGGCAATATGCGATCTGCCCGTCGTACGTAAACGTTTCTTTGTTACATTTTTTACTTAAATCCTTCAACCACCCTTTGATATTGAACGAAAAAGATTGTGGACATGTTTCTGAACAGCAGACAAACACAACTCAATTAAATTAAAATTGAATGGATTGCTGTTTTGTGATTTTACATCCTTTTCTTTTTATATTCATCACAGAATAACTTCCTGTCTTTGCGACCAATTCAGTTTTCGAGCATGAATGTTTATCCCCATGTTTTAATTTTCTTCACTTTTTAAAATTCTTCCTCCGAAAGTAACTTAGTTGTTTTGGCACACTGAGGCGCCTTTATAGAACAGATTCTTTATATAGTTTATTGCTTGTTTAGTCCATGTGCCCGTGATTATACATCTTTATGAGAATCCAATGATTGATCGACTAGTTCTGCAATGGGCTTTTCTTTCCATTTGCATATTTCCTGTGTTACGTAATTATAATTGCTCAGCCGGCGATGTGATCATTTGGTTTATTCCTATAATTCCTTTTTGTGTGTGTACGGTACCATTTTCAAATTCTATTCTGCTAAAAATAACTAGTGTCTCGTCCCTAGATGCTCTATATTTCATTATAAAAAAAACCCATTTCATTGCATTATAACATTTGAAATATTGGTATTTTGGGTGAAATACGCAATATATGCAAGAACCCTTCATTTATGAAATATATGCAAAAACCTTTCAGTTATGCAATTTTATGCAGCAAACCCTCAAATATGCAATATAAAATTTCACCTTTAGTATCCTTAAAGCATGATTGAGATAGAAAATTGATCTCTTGACTCGTATCTGGTGTTAAACCAAATATGCAATTGCATAGGAATCCGGTCTCTATTTATTAGTTATTAGGGTCACGTGTTTTAACCTTGAGTTGTAAGCCGAATATAGGAGGGAAGTTGTGATTTTGTCTTGTTATGTTACAAGGCAGAGTACATAGCAAGCAGATTGGTTCATTGGGAAGGTTTAATAAGTGTTTTTTTTATCAAAATGTGTTACATCAAAACTGCAGCCTTTAGATATGGGCATAATAAAATGCGTGAGTGTGTATTTCCGATTTCAGATTATTTTGCGTGTTCTTTTGAATGTAGAAACTGGTCTGCATTTTGTTGCGTACATTAAAATTGCTTGCCAATTTTTAGATGATGCCTCGCGTTTGGTTCAATCGAAAACCACCCAAAATTGCTGGAAACATGCAGAATTTTTAAGAGGACATGGGGACTCAGATTTCATTTCTGAGCTTGTTCCAGAAAAAAGTTCCCCGTGGAAAAATTTACAAGAAAAAAGAATTTTGTATGCGGTGATGTTACTTTTGCTGATTATGTTGTTAGCGATTGCAACGTAGAAGTTGAATCACAACAAACAGACGATGACATCATTGCAGCAGTGTTACAAAATACTTCTGATGGTTCCGAAGAGGAAAACATTGAAAATGAAGTAAACAGACAATTAGTGACATCAAAATCTGCCGTGGATAGTCTTTAAAAATTGCGTGCGTTCATCGAATCGCTTAACATTGATTGCCGGATTTTCAGGATGTTTTTTCTAATCCTAAAATCATAATTGAAAACCGTTTTAACGTTAGACTTTTCAAACCCATGCATGCTCCTAGTACTGTTCCGATTTAAAGACGTATTCACGTAAAAAGTTTTACCACCATTTCCAAACTACCTTCTTTCCCCCTAAAAGTAAAGATAACTTTTGAAAATATGGTCGTAAACACCTTTCAAGATGTTAAGAAATTTTCGATACGAAATCATATATAAAGTTTAAAACAATGAAGCTCTGAAAAAATTGAAACACTAGCGAAGTATAACAATATAGTAATTTACAATTTGAGATACTGAATAATACTGCGGAGAAAACAAATGCATAACAATGTCTTCTGATAAAAGTTTCACAATTGAAAGAGTATTCTCGGATGCCGGTTTCTTTGCATGGATGTCTAGATTTGTCCAATTTTTAGTTATACAACATTACTTCAAAACCTCTATCTCTTTAGTATCTTAAAAAGTCCACTGCCCATACAGACTTGAAATTACAATTGAATCGCTTTCGTTTAGCGATCTCTTCAGAGTGGTTGGTCTAAGTGAATGTACGCGCATACCCGTTCTATATTTTTTAGAGTTTCGTTATTAACTTACTTATTAGTTTCTAACATTCTACAGAGTAATTAGAAAGTATTGTGCAAGTACAACGGAAAAGTAAATTGAAAAGGAATATTAATTGAAAAGGAACATGGTCAAACGAGATACAATTGTAAAGATTCAGTCTCAATAAACCTCAGCGTTTCAAAAGGATTACTAATTATTCCTTTATAAACAGAAATTTTTCATTTTATTTATTAAAATATTAATTATACTGTTTTTATTACATTAAATATTTGAATAAATGATTTTATGTAAATTAAGAAATATTGTTCACAGAAAATAAAATATTATCATACACACAAACAATATCTTTGAAAATTGGGAAAGACGCATGTCTAAAAAGGGAACGCTTTGTCGTCAGTTCCAAAGAGTTGTACCGCTAAAACCAAAGTAATAAGAAAAAGGTGGATTACCACAATTGGCACCGAATCACTTCTGTTTTCTACAATGCATCTGCAATTTCCTACAAGTAAGTACAGAAAATTGAATGATTAGGAGCTGAATTTTGTTTTTAACCTTGGAATTTTGTAGATTTTCTATTGAAAGTGTTCACTAGGGTATTTAAAAGTAGATATATTCCAAATATTAAGATACATATTTACCAAAAGTAGTAAAACATGAATACGAAAATGTAATGTTGTCATTTTACAGCATGCCACAATTCCTCAGAGAAAACATTTAACAGATAATATTTTAGGTAAGAACTTTAGTGTCATGGCTTTGAGACATAAACTTATCAGACCTAAAATGGCAGATTTATTGGCGTTTCAACTTTTCTGACATTGAGACAAGAGGATTAATGTCAGAGAGGAGTTGTGGAGTAACTTTCTTCCGTTCCCTCCAGCAGTTCTAATGATGGATGCACCAACGAACCCCGCCTCTCGAATCTTCATTTAGCAAAGAGTGATTAATGGCGTGGGGGTTAAGTCTTGCTTGTTAAGAACTATTTTCTCACCCATCTGTCTCCTTGACAACACAACGAGACATTCAAACTTTCGGAATAGGAGATTGGACCGGAATATAGTGTTAGGAGGCTTCCTTTCTTATGACTTGCCCCACGAAGGTTTCCAGACAGGAGCAAACCTGAAGTGTGTATGAAGAATTAGCTACGAAATGTCCTTGACATTTCTGGGCCGCGGTAGCCCAGCTGGAAGAGCAGCGGATTGACAACAGGACTGTTCGAAACTAGCTCCAGTCAAAGAACGTCGTGTATGCGGGAGCTGGTGCACGTTGAATCTGTCGTTGCCTCAAATATCCTCACTTTGACTTGGCGTGGAAGTTTGGAGAGTGGGAAGACAGATCAGATGTTGACCTCTTCATCTTAACCTTGGTTCAAAACGAGGAGGCTTCAGATCTTTCGGATGGTCACTCCGGAGTGACGTTCTGCCCCACAGTACACGAAATAACCAAATATACTATTTGAAAATGTCCCAAGAATGGCAATGGTAGTTTTTAATTAACGTCCTACTAGAGCAACACAACGGGCTATTGACAATGTCCCAAGAATGGAGTTCGTATCGGTAACCAACATCACAAGTGGTTAGAAATAACTGCAGGGAAAACTTGTATTTTATAGAATGGGTATGAATGCCCTCGGAAATTAAAACTTTCATTGGGACTTTTTTTTCTCGGGGAATAATTTATCGTTAGTACAGGCTCGAAATGGTGGACCACAACGACGGCAAAACAAAGTACAGTGGAATTTTGAATTAAATTTATGTGACCCATTCATTAATCCTGCAGGTAGGACTGCAAGGAGAGATAAAATAGATACTCTCGACGTCTCAAAATCCGTGCCAAATAAAAGACGAAGGAAATCAAAGTAAAATTGAACAAAACAACATTTTATTCACATTAAAACACATGTTAAGATCAACAGCATTTCAGTTAAATATTACATAAAACAAGTATAAACTGAAATAGCCGTATTGGGTTAAAATTTTGGGCAAGTATAAAATTTATGAATTTCACGCTTTTATGTTTTTCAATGAGAGGGATTTACAGTGTAAATACAGAGTTGCCAAGTGCTCCGGAACTTCCAGAGTTTCTCCGCTAAAGCATCGAAAATCCGAAACTCCGCGTAACCTTTGGTTCACTCCGGAAATCGCGTCAATGCATAGAAAAGGGAAGTTTCCCCGATGAAAATTGAAAAAAATTCCATTTTCGGATGTGTATTAGAGTTTTGTTTCTATAATTTAAGGATAAAACCTTTCATGTACAGAGGCTGTTCGCACATTTTTTAGACGATTTTGGTTAGCGGTAATAAAAAATCGTTTGCTGCAAAAGAAATAATTGCAGTTGTACTATGTTTTTAAAAGTCAAAATAATCGTCTGCGGCTTGAGAGGTTTGTTTTTATTCAAAATGGCGTTTTTAACCAAGCAGTAGTTCGAAGGCTATATTTATGCTCTTTCCGAAGAGAAATATTCATATTCCGTTATCCAAAAACAATGTGAGAGTCATGGTTTTGTGATACCTAAAGCGTCGATAGGTAATATCGTCAACAAGAAAGGAAAAAACGTCAAATTGGAGCCTCAAGTGGGACAAAAATTCCAAACAAGTATCCAAGGAAGAAACGGACATCTTCGACTATTGCAAAGGTACGTTGTTAAATGTTAAAAGAAAATCCCCCTAGTCAAAGGACAATTGCAAAATCATTAAAATGCTCGGTGTCCACTGTAAACAAAATGATAAACGTTGATTTAAATCTTAAGAAAGCGAAAAAACACAATGTGCATCGTCTTTCTCCAAAGCATGTCGCTGAACGCAGGACACGCTGCCGAATTCTATATGAAAAACACTTATCCAAAGAAAAATGGAAAAAAATTGTCAAAATAGATGAATCATGGGTGTATTTAAATGATTACAGCAAAAAAAAAAAGTAATTTATTATCATAAAAGGGGAGAAAAAAAGTTCATGGTTCACAGAATCAAAAGAACGCTTTTCTAAGGGATTCATGATTGTTGCTGTTTTTTCATATAATGGCAAGTTAAAAATAAAGAGAGTGGAAAAAATGTCAAGATTAACTCCAAATACTATCAGGAACATATTTTATCGCAAATTTTTCTGAATGAAATACCATCGCTTTACCCACAGTGCCATCCATCTGTGGAACTCCATCAAGACAAAGCTAGCAGTCACACATCTCAAAATCCACTGGAAATTTCCTAAAAGAAATGGAACAAAAAACCGGTATCAAGGCCATACCCTTCACTGCTATCCCTACTAAATCTCCCGATGTATCACCTATGGATTTTTGTGCTTTCGGACTTTTAAAATCTGGATTTTCCAAATGTTGTCCCATAACCCCTACAGGACTCTGGAAAGCTGTTCAGGAGGAATGGAATAGAATACCTCTTCTGACACTTCAAAAGGCATTATTATCCTGGAAATTACGGTATTGAAAGATAGTTCAGAATAAGGGCTATCAAATAAAACATTTAAAACACAAGAATTTTATGAAATTTAGTTTTGTGAATATAATATACATTGTCTAAAAAATGTGTAAACAGCCTCTGTATTTATAGAATGGATATAAATGCCCTCTGAAAGTAAAACTTTCGGAATGACTTTTTTTCTCGGGGAATAATTTATCGTCAATACAGGCTAGAAATGGTGGACCACAACGAATTATTTTAAAACAATGCAAGAAATGTTGCTTGCAAATCTTTTAATTTTTCTGTGTGGTATTGACTCTGAACATGTCCGTTATTTTGCGTTGTTTCATCTACTAGGTCCAGGTTCCCTTGTTCTTTGAAATTTGTCAGAAAGATGGAAAAAGTGAGAAAAAAAAAACCTCTGGTTAGCAAAACGTCCGGATTTTGGACAATTTCGGATTTTGGACGTCCGCATTAGGGACTTAAAAGAAATTATTTGTGCTAATAGGGAATTTTATGATTGTTTTTAAAAGAAAAATATGCATACATTTTATTTTTGTCCTTATTTTCGCGTTGCTCCTGAAAAACAGCCTCAAAACTCCTGAAATTTTATGAAAATGGTCCTGAAGCTGCTCAGAAAAGGTTGTCAACCCTGTAAATAAACGAACCAGAGAGAGGGTCTGCGAAGATTTTATTTCTTTTGTTCAAATGCTCTCGCATGTAGTTTATCGCAATTTCGGCGACGTTTGGAGTTTTTTAGAAGTGGCGCTGACCTATCAAATATTACATTTCATTTTGGAATTCCTTCTCTGGATATTCTACTGGTGACGTGCTGAAATCTTATTCGGAAAAACTACCAAACTATGTACGTCCAGGAAACGCCCCTTCAAAACACTACCACCACCCACATTTAGATTGACAGAAAATTCCTACCATTGTCAAAGAAGGGAATACATACGACCGTTTCACGATACTTTATATTTCTCTATATTAAAAAAAAAGTTACCGACGACGACGACGCAGGATTGAAAACTGTGTTGTTTAGCTCGATTCTTAGACGGTTTTCCGAGAAAGTACTGATCGGAAGAAAACGAAATTAACATGGTTTGTTCTTCATCGTATTCCCTGGACAATTATTAAGATTTTTTTCCGATCGTTTAGTGTTTATTAAGTGTCAAAATTGAAAAAGCGAAATTTCTTCCGCGAGTGAGCAAAACACATACAAATTTTCAGTCTTCAGCCGTGAGTTTTTTTAAAGAGTACCTCCCAACGTAAATTTTTGCAGCTCGTCGAGTTTTTTTTGAAATTTCAATTTGGTTCTTAATAATATTTTTTTGAAATTCGGGAAAAATCGGGACATTTTTGATATTTTTTTTTAAAACTGCCGTATTTATATCTTATTACTATTAGTTTTTAATTTTTAAAATATCGCAGTATATCTCAGAATGGTACTCTTTTTTACGGTACTATTATTTTTGAAATCGGTAAATAATTAAATTGGATGCGATCAAAAGTGGGTCATAAAAAATTCAGAATCTTTGGATATTTTCGCTACTTTTTGTTAAAACCGTTATATCTACAGCAAAAACCACTATTTTTTAAATTTGAGAACATCACTGAACACATTACATCACACTCTTTCTTACGGTATAATTATTTTTTAAATTGGTTCATGAATAAATTCGATGCAATCAAAAGTTGGTGACACAAATTTCGTATTTTTTATTTCGCGGAGCATATGAGGGTTGTATTTTTGACTATCGGGTTTGCCAGATATCAAATTTATCGTAGCAACGATTTATTTTTATTTGGCGAGGAAAAAGGCTCGCTCTTTTCCCTCTGTTCTCAGACGGTTTACCGAGAAAGTACAAAGTACAGATCGTAAAGTTTGGAGATTAACACGGTTTACTTAAAATTGTACAGGGAACAAGATGCAGAAGATTTTTTACTCATGCGGCTATTAGTTTAGGGTGCATTAAATGTAAAGTAAAAAAAAAAGTGAAATCTCTTGCGAAAGAGGTATTGGTTTTTGCGAAGCAAACCAAACTGCATTGCGTAGCAATCCCAGGGGGTCCACGAGCGTAAGCGAGCTGGGAGCGAAGCCCTCGCTGTGACGTCATGGACCGGAAAGTGAAATCAGGATAATTCGAATCAGTCAGATAGTTTCACTCTGCGAAAGGAATGTTGGTTTGCGAAGCAAACCAAATGGGATTGCGTAGCAATCCCCATGGATTGGTGAGGGTAAACGAGCAGGGGGCGGAGCCACCTAGTTTTTGGAAAATAAAGTAAGTTATTCAAGAGTCAGTGTATATATAGTAATTTAGTCCCAAACCTGAAACCAATTCGCTCATTAAAATCCACGTGGGCCGATATTCATTTTTCCTTAACAGAGCCGTTTCTTCCCGTGAGTTCGAAAACTTTTTGTTTTTATTCATGGCAACCGCGTGTCCGAAATAAATTCTGAGTCGAAGTTCCAGGTGAGAACGTTTAGTTCTAGCAACCACTCCCGCCTGTCACCCTCCTTGAAATAGGGACCTTTTTATTGGGCACTTGGTGAAAGTAAATCCCTTCTCTAACGCCTCGTTACTTGGTTCGGCAGTGGGCTTTTACCTAAAATTGGCTTACGTCATTACTTACAGATAACGAGATCATCAATTGGCAGTGGGGCAGAAAGTTGCCTCATTGCTTACGCTTGGCGACAGGTGGGAGGGAGGATTAGGATGTTTTGGGAGCATTCGTTAATGATCGCTGGAATGGAACCGACCCCATTATGGAACATTCTAACAGATTTGATCATCACTGATGGGTCATTCGAGTAGATGGGATGTTGTAAAAGATGTGCCCATCGCATTGTGCTTTTTTTGCAAGGAATGCTAACGTTCGACCCAAATCGGTTTCATAATTTTGAGACTTATACAACTCTTGGAAGGAGGAGGTAGATTTATAGTTCACTTAAAAGGAGTTTTTTGTGTGAATTGTATGCCGAAGGTGCTTCTCTTTAAATTATAGTGCGGATCTGATGCGAAGGTAGTCGACCTTGGGACAATCGATTTTTAAAAAGGCGTCAAATGTCTTTAGGAGGAGGGGCTTGCCATGCGCTGAACCATGAATAGCGATCACCGTTTGTGGTTTCCTTCCCGTCAACTCACTGCCACTGTCATCGCTCACGACAACGAACGATAAATTTAGAACCTGAATCTGAAGTAAAGGCGCCTGTTATGGAGGTGCTTTAACCTTTACGCTGCGGCGCTTCGATTTTTTTTTCAATCGTCTCACAGAACGGCCTTTCTCCTGATTCTCCGAGCCCCCATGCCTAATTACCTAACTTGAGCGATAGGGCCGTGAGTGTCACTTACGACTGACGCTTTCCTTTCATAGTATAGTTTGGCGTGAGAAGAGGTATCACCTGACGAATTTCTGCTTTCCCCAAAGCGTTCACACTTCACGGTCGGCAGGGTAGGGGGCCACCGAACAAAAGAAGCGATCCTCTAGATAGAAGGTCAGTCGCTGACTGCTCGTAAATGGTGGTTGATGCCAGAGGTCACTTAAAAGGGGGATAAGATCCACCGCTACCATGTGTAAGCGATATTTTAGTGTTAACAAAAGTCTATCTGCCGCATCGTAAAGGTTAATGGCCTTCCAATCTATCACTTTATTTGAAGAATAGACTCGCTAAAAATTACTTGATTCGACTACCTTCTCTCGGGACTATGCTCTATTAATGAGAGTTTTTTTTTTTTTGCAGAGTAAACAACAGTGATTATGTATCTCCTACTCAAATATTCTCGAATGATACATGTCGGGGTTCCTTAAAATGAACGTATTTAAGCACCTTCTGGCGTTTAATCTCACTATTAACCAATGAGCTCTCATCTATCGATTCGTAATTCATTGGAATTTGTGAAGTTTTTCGATTGATGTGCTGACATCACATGAAAAAGAACTACTGACAACACGTCCGAAATGTTCGCGAGGAACGCGCATCGCCGAAGAGACCTCCACCTACATTTAGCTCTACAGAAAATAATGACTCTCAGATTCGATATCCTTCCTCGATACAGGCCGCCCAGTTGGAGAAGTAGCGGATTAGCTTCCGTAAAGCTGCGAGTTCAAAACCAGGTTCAGTCAAAGACCGTCGTGTACACTTGGGGGGCAGGTGCATGTTAAATCTTCAGTGGCTTTAAATGTTCCCACGTGGGTGTGGAAGTTTGGAGGGTGCCAGCTCAGATGTTGTTCTTGTCATCTGACTGTGATTCGAAATTACTAGGCGTTTTTCTTTGGATCAACCTTTTTGGAATTGATTCCGGATCGTCGTCAATAGCCCGTTGTGTTGTTCCAGATCAACCAACCCCCTACCTACCATTGCTGGATACAGTTCTATGTGAAATACCCCAGACGGTGCTAATTGCGCCAAATGGTAAGAAGTTATTGGCAGCAAAACGTGAAGAAATTGGCAGATGAACGTAGAACTGGAAGCATGGAGGAGGTCTGAACTAGGGATGCGACATCGATAGCAAAACATCGATGTTCAAAATTAAAACATCGATGTTGATAATACATCGACCCAAAAACATCGATGTTTTTAAAATTCAATGTATTTAAACTTTTCCCCCCTATTTCTTAAAACTGGTTTAGCAACTTGTGATGCTATATCGACAGCAAAACATCGATGTTCAAAATTAAAACATCGATGTTGATAATACATCGCCCCCAAACCATCGATGTTTTTAAAATTCAGTGTATTTAAACTTTTTTCCCCGTTTCTTTAAACTGGTTTACCAACTATTGATGCGATATCGGCTCCAATACATCGATGTTTTTTTTCTAAAACATCAATGTTTAGAAAATATCGACATCGATGTCGCATCCCTACTTTTCAGACCCTTTATCCCTGGTCACTTGGGTCTAAAAGTATGTTCAATTTACTGATTATGAAAATTATGCTACTTGGTTATTTTTTAAATTTTTATAACGGTACTTTTTTCATTTAAAAATAAAACATCGACAACGTAAAAACATCGACAAGCATAAACATCGATGTTACCAAAACATCGACCCCAATACATCGATGTTAAATACATCGATGTTTTTTAAAAAACATCGACATCGATGTCGCATCTCTAGTCAGAACAACTCATAATAGCTCCAATCATCTGTACTAATTGAATTTTAAAATAAATTTGTTAGTGTCTAAGAACTGATTGCAGTCTTATACTTACACCAGAACCTATGAATCAACGCCTAGGTTTGTTGATTATGTACTTATACCGCACGCTTTACTTGCGGTACTTTATGCACTTACTAATATGACTCATAAATAAGGACATGGTAATGCAAGAACTCTTTTTGCACACCAAACACTTTACATATGCTTTACATTTTTTAGAATTGTCTTCAATTCTAAGACAGTTGAAACATTTTTTCTTTTTCAGAACCTCTGAATTTTCTTTTATTTTCGAATGATGAATTCTAAAGCACCCTTGCGATGAATTGGATTGTGTATTGCGCAAAATACAACTTTTATGTATTCCTTTTATTTCAATAGACAAAATAGCTGAAGCAGTTGATCTTGGTACGTTTTCTCCTGCAATTAAAAATAACTATTTCGGACTAAGAATAAACGTTCCTCACTTTCCACTTACTGTATTTCAAGAACTGTATAAACATTCTAAATAATTCGTTTGATCACTTATTTTAATTTTCTTTAGGATGCTGTTATTTTTTCCATTATTTCGGAACATATCTCATTAGAAATACGTGTAAGAAAATTCTGAATTATTAAAATGATAAACTATTTTAGTTTTCTTTGTATATATTTTTTTCTGAATATCTCTTAATAGTACTGATTCTACAAGCGGACAGAGCATTGCGAGAGCACAGATGTATCTCAATCAAATCTAGAATTTTTAATGGGATCAATTGGGTTTAAACATGCTCATAAACATGTCAAATGTGTTAATTTATCACTCGTCTTCTTTTTATGCGCTAACGGGAAAAGTTTTCTCACATAAATTTAATCAACTGTTCATATCTTGATATCAATTGTTACAACCTTTTCTACAGAGGGCTGGAAGCTTACCTATCAACCATCCAGCTAGAAACCATCATGTCCAAAAAATACTCAAATTTATCTTCATTTTCTATCATGTTTTTTTCATAACAATTCCCAAAGCCAAATTCATTTCTGGAAATTTTCATTGGGACACTTTAATTCTGACTTTGAAAATTTTAAAATGTTTTCT
This sequence comes from Metellina segmentata, assembly GCA_947359465.1. Lineage (NCBI taxonomy): Eukaryota > Metazoa > Arthropoda > Arachnida > Araneae > Tetragnathidae > Metellina > Metellina segmentata. Next base: position 115,675,104 of record OX375882.1, on the reverse strand, counting down.
TCGAACAGATTTATTTTCTTTTCAAGTTCAGAATTATCAGCTATTCTACAAAGGATATTCTCACACATGCATTACATTCTTTGTATTGCTGTTCTTTATTAAATACACCATTTTAACTTAAGATTTTTATAAGCTTTTTTCGAGTGAGAACATATGTCTAAAGTTGAGCGCTATAGTAATTTCATACCTCAATGCCCGTTCCATCAATATAGTGTTCCATTTTTTCATAACAAACACAGCCGGGTAACAGATCTATTCGCGGACGTTACTAAAAGTTGAAAATGACCCTTTGAAATAAAACGGCTCGTGTCTAAATTGCAAAAATGAAGCTGTAGTTACACATTAACAGCGATACTTTGGACCAGTTGCGGCAAAGAAAATTAATTATAATTAGTATTAAAAAGTTTCAGTTCACTGAAACACAAATTTGGAGTTGCCAAACATGACATGAAAGACCAAACGCGTGACATAGCAGGTAACTACTTCTTTTGCAACAGAGCCATTATTTACAATGATTACGTCAGTGACTTCTCTCTTCAGTCCCCGAGTCGTGTCCCTTACTTAACAGAAAGAACAAAACAGCTTATATTTTTCAAACAAATTGTTTAATGTGTCCAATTGAGGACATTACACAAATAATCTGTTTTTATCTTTCTGTTAAGTAAAGGAAAACGTATGGTAAAAGCGGTAGCGCATGCGTCGGGTCTGTGTACTGGAAATTACTATCTCAATTTAACTTTTTAATTCAGATTCAAGCGAATGTTATTACAATTCTGGTACGTAGTTGCATAGATTACTCGTCACACACTCGTTACAATTCAGGGGGATGAACTTCATTTACTCGCTTAGAGCAAAGTACTCAATCCCTTTTACTTGCACATAGTTTCCAGTTAAGCAAATTGAATATCGGCATCTCCAGTTCTCTCAGTGGAAAAATCTCTTCATATTCTTTTTAAGAAATGAATTGAAGTAAAAAACCCCGCGAAGTTGTGCCAAACAGAATCTAGATTAGGACATAGGGAATGAAGAGCAAAGACTTAAGAATTGCAAAGTCAGCAATGATAATTACATTTCAAAACCTAGGACTTTATCCAAGCCTTACTCAGCTCAATCTTCCCCTTCTCATTTGGGTGTTTGGTCATTGGTTAAAATACTTCAAATCGATCCAAGTTACCCAACATCAAATCGACAAAGCCCACAAACGATTCACTTAATCCTCTTAAACAATGCTAAGTGATTTACAATCGATTTCTCAATGCAACTCAATCCAAATCCATTCCGTCTAAATATTTCCTTCCGACGATTAAACTAAATCGATTCTCCGCCACTTCTCTGCGGGGCTTGCACTATCGATACCGGAGATATTTAAATTTTAATGACCAAGTTCTTAGTGTCCGATAGAGCGACATCGATCCATCGATTCACGCGCCACTTGATATTCGGCCCCAGGGGGGGTTATCTCGATTACGCCCGACACAAATTCCATTATGTAATTGAATCAAAAGCTCGTTACTGAAATTTTTATCTTACCTCCTAGGCACGAGGTGACGGCTGCCATCAGGACGGCCAGGACGACGGAGGGACCGGCATGGTCGTGAGCTGCCACCGCTATCAGGGTGTACACACCTGTTCCGAGGGTGGTGGCGAGGCCTGCAAGAGATGAGTTGTTTTTAAACAGGGGTGTGAGGAAAAGATGGTTTTCGTTGGCATATTTTATGATTTCTGAAAAGATATTCAGTTTCAGTGCTTCCAGAGCCGCAAAACTGTTTTGAAGGGTATTTTTCTTCGTGAACTCTTTTGGAGATGATTATCTTTTATCCATTTAGAGCATAGTTTCAAACAACTGCTACATCCTCCTGTAGGAATATTGGGGGGGGGGGAGAATACTGCACCCAGAGAAAATACAGATTGCTGAGGAGCAAAATACCTTGTTGCCAAAAAATGTTTCGACAGCAAACATTACCCATTTGTCAATACAAGTAGTTGGTTGAATTTACGCCACACTGGGCGATACGGCATCAATAGCGAAGGGAAAGATTAGAGGATAACATCTCGTTAGTTTGAACCGGGTTCAAATTATGAGGTCAACACCTGAGAGCTGTGTCACACCACTCTTCTAACTTCCACTCCACGACAAGGAAATTCGAGACCACGACACATATAACGTGCACCCGCTTCCACGTACACGACTATGTTTGGCTGTATTGAGTTTCGAACAGGCAACCCCCGGTTGCTAATGCGCTACACTACTCTCTGAGCTACCGTGCTGACATTCTTGTTGACCGTACAGACACACCCACTACAGAAATGCATTGCCATTGATTCTTTCAACTGAACAGAGGAACATAATAAGAATGATGCTGACGATAATGGAGTCTTTTGTAGACTCCAATCAATCGTATCAATTTTTAGTTTATATGACTTGATTGCAATCAATTACTAATAATAGAAATATTAGTGTGTTTATGTACATTTTTGTTATTTCGTTTTGATAATAGCCCCCCCCCCTTTTTTTTTTTTTTTTTAGTTTCAGTTCCAAACCAGCTCTTTTCAAATTCTAAAACTACACACTCGGCTACAAAAATATTTTGGTGAAATTCAAAATTTATCGGCACATATACACTTGGAATTTACTTTTAGTTGAGGTACAGTTTTCCCGATGCGTCGCTAAAAAGAGCGCATGGAGTCAAAAATTGTTTGGGAATCTGATTTAGAAGTTCACCTTTCAGACAAACTCCGAACCGTAAGCCAGTGGTTTCATAACTCCGAGTCACTGTATGAGAGATTTGGTTGGTTTTGGGGATTTTATGGCACAAGAGGGCCATATTTGGCGCCAGACACAAGACATACAATACAATTTTGAGCCTTTTTTTATTAGTAATATAAAATTATTAAGAACATTTGGGACAGACGATATTTTGTAACAAAACGGAAACTCGTGTTCGTTTTCCACGTGCAGTGATATTTTCCGTTTTTTTTTTCACTCGGAATTAGTTTAGTATGTTAAAATTTTGTCTAAAATGTTTTGTTATCAGTTGTGGCAACTATGCTAGATAAAGAGGTAAAAAAGAATCAGGAATTAATACCTTGAGAACCACTTTTTCCCACCCTATTCTATTTTGTTTCATTTCGCCGTTTTGTGTTTTAAATATTTATTATTGAAATAAATTGTATTTCTCTTTCATCACACGCAACACCACCACAATATATTAGATTTAAAGTGGTTAGTAAGTTCGAAACACATTTTAAGTGGAATTTTGAAGAACATTAATTTTAACAACACTTTAAGGACTTTAAACTTCTTTGTCAGAGAAACAGAAGGTCCAGGTAGCCTTATACGAATTGAAATTATATTTAAAAACAACTCATATAAGAAAAATTTGCTTAACAATGATTTTCTCTTTAGAATATTATGCTGTCAAATCGATTTACCATTTTATAAAAATGGTAATAGTTACCTTTGTTTTGTCTCTACTGAAGACGTTCAAGTTTAAAACAAGTTCTTCTATTATTGCTCGTACCACAAGGCGGACCTTTCAAGAAGAAACGTATTCACTTTCAAAACAAACCTAGTGATAAATATCATATTATATCAATTTGTCAGTTTTCCCATAATGACTGCGAAATTCCAAAAGGTTGCAAACCTGGTGCAAGAGTGCCAAAAGTCAAAACGTATTGGTGGCTAAACTATGAGTGAGAGAATAATTATTTTCGCCGAGGATTGGTCATTTCTATGAATTGAGTAGAGCCATTTTATCGGAAAAGAATTTAAGAAAAGACATTCCTGATCCTCTCTCAAAATCGTCTTTTGTAGTAATAACTCCGTGTATGTGACCTTTCATCACTTTGTACCTTTAGCAGGGGTGGTCACTCCAAGTGCAAAAGGCCGTGGCTCAAAAGTTTCAATTTTTCTTTTATTATTGCTATATGTGGCATTTTGTGATTTCCACCTAGTGGCAAGATCTCTTGTCATCAGCTTATCCAATAGACCAGTGTTTCCCAAAGTGTGGTACGCGTACCCCCAGGGGTACGGGAAGAGTTTGGTGGGGGTACGCGTTGCACCGGAGTTTGGTGGACTGATTATCTGATATTTCTCAAAGTAGTTACTATGCATTTCAAGTCGATGAGTCATCTGATATTTCGAATTTTACAAATCTTATAGCGTTTGCTAGATACGAAAAAAATCAAGAAATTCATGACGACTTTTTATTTTGCCAGCCTTTATTAGGTCACACAACAGGAGAAGATATATTTATTGTTATGAAAAAATTCATGCAAGAGAACAAAATTGATTGGAATAGATGTGTTGGAATAAGCACAGATGGAGCAAAAAGAATGGTCGGAATTAATAAAGGACTCGTTGCAAGAATTCAAAATGTTGCACCAAATGTCATATTCACACACTGTTGCAATTCACAGAGAGGATTTGGCAACACGTAAGATGCCCGTTGATCTACAGAAAGTTCTGGATGAAAGCGTGAAAAACGTTAACTACATTAAAAACCGTCCTTTGAATGCACGACTTTTTTCGCAAATATGTGAAGAAATGGGAAGTAGTCATACCCAGCTTCTTTATCATACCGATGTTCGTTGGCTATCTCGAGAAAAAATTCTAAATCGATTGTTTGAACTTAGACATTAACTTCAATGTTTTCTTAATGATAGATTTGAGTTGAGAAATTGTTTACATGACTGGAAATGGCTTTGTAAACTAGCATACTTAGCAGATATATTCTCTGTTTTAAATTGCCTCAACTTATTGTTACAAGACAAAGAAGTTTCATTGTTTCAAGTTCAAGATAAAGTGAAGGCTGCCATCGCAGAGCTAAAGTTATGGCAAAAGAGAGTTGGTAATGGAGAAGTAGACTCGTTTCCCTCTCTTCATGAGTTTATAACACGTTCGACTACTAAAATGGATGCTGATACTCTGAAATGCATAACACACCATTTGGAGCGTTTGCAATTGGGCTTGAAAAACTATTTCCCTGATTTAACCAAAAATATTAAATGGAAAAGATATCCGTTAATATAATATATATCCATTAACATTATAGATATCCATTAACACAACATCCATGCCAGAAGATGTGTCGCATGCGGAAGAAGAGCAATTGTTGGAATTGGCTTCAGACGCATTCTTGAAAAATAAATATAAAGAGAGTACTTTAACATCATTCTGGTTACAAATGCAACTTGTGTATCCGGTTTTAACAGAAGAAGCTCTAAATTACGTCTTGCCTTTTCCAACTTCATATTGACGTGAAGATGCTTTTTCATCATTTGTAGACATTAAGTCGAAAAAAAGGAACATACTATTGGACGTGGAACCACATCTCAGATTAAAATTAACAACCAGGGAACCAAATTAAGACGATCTGTTATATCAGCACAAACAATTTCATCCTTCTCATTGATCCAAATCAACGTTATTTATAATATAACTTTTATTTATATTTTATTATGAATAATTTTATTTCTCTTTTCTTATTATTTTGTGTGTCACAAAAAAAAAGAACAAAAAAAAGATACATTTTTATTGTTATTAAAATACATTTATTTTTTTGACGAGGGGTACTCAGCGTTACGAAAATTATAGAAGGGGTACACTTATGTCAAAAGTTTGGGAAACAGTGCAATAGACTTAGAACAAACCCAAAGAATAAAAAAAATTTAAAATATTAAAATCAAATCACAAGGAAAAGAGTAATTTGTTTGCCCGCCTGAAAAATGGTACTTTTCTACATACGACCTTTTGGACTTTGAGTGACAATATATGTGAAATATATGACATGTTCAAAATTATTTTAGTCGCACTTAAATTATTTGGAATTTTTCTACGAAAGATAAAGTGATTTTTCGTGTCATTCATTCTATAGTTATCCGATTCAACCCAAATTAAGTCGGGTAATTTTGTTAGTATTTTCTAATTAGTTATATTTTACATGCGCATATGGTTCTATGATTGACTATTGGATCTGTTCAAAAATAATCTTCGCATCAATATAAGTAGACTGTATTTTTCAAACGAAAAAAAAATATTTTAAATCTGAATGCACAAAAATGCAGTCTTTAATTAAAAAATATCTTTAAAATTAAATGGGACGTTTTCGAAATCTTTTGTTTGAATTAATATTTTAATAAAGCGATATAATTCAACAGAAAGGATCTTAAAAACGTCAACTCCTTTCAGAGATTTTTATGGCAAAAAGTTTCTGCAATATTTAATAAAAATTATAAATATTCATTCGAAGAAATTCAGTGGGGCTTGTCCTAAAGATAAACAACTCAATTACTGAAAACAAAACCTAAAGTGATTGTTTGAAAGCTATCAAATAATAAAAATCATAAAACAAAAAGAAAAAAAAGTTTCAAACCAATAAAACAAATAAAAATATTTCCCAAAAGGCTTTCAATTGAAATTTTTTTTTTACTAACGATACATTTTTTATTACATTGTATAATGATTCGGCTAGTTTCTTTTTGAAACAAGCTCTTATGTTCTTGGACACTTTTCATACCATCTTACTACAACCGATAGTAAAATGATAAATAGAACTTCCCGAATTCGTAAAAGGATCTGTTCTCATTGCGTATACTTTATTCCAACATAATAAGCAGCAGCGAGCAACTAACCTTATCCGAAGAATAAATAATAATAAAAAAGAAGAATTGTCTGAGAGTTTCTGAGGGCGAAAGCGGACAAATGGAAAGAGAATGCAATAAAGGAGAAGACTTCTCAAGTAAAGCGAAGAAAGGGAAAACAGAAGCAAAAAGAGGAATTAGGAATAGTTTCATTTCTGGAAGGAAGAACAGATAAAAGGTGGGTGTTCTGTTTTGTCAGTTTGTTTCTGCCCAAGGAAGATAGGGGTGGCTGTTAGTTCTGTTAAAAGGAATCAGAAGTTGTTCACCATTCTTTTAGTTCGTTGTTCTGGACGAAGCATTGAAACGAATTTGATCTCGAGAGCAGAAATTCTGGATCCACACCGTACTGTACATTTAAAGCGGAAAAAAATTTCCGCTCTTCAGAGTTTTCTGTTTACTTTTGTTTAATCTGCATAATTCGGTACTTAAGCATTTCAGACTAAACTACCATTGAGAAAAGAAAAACTTACTTTACTCTAAAAGGGGAATTTAAAGTTTTGAAGGTTTTAGAAATGTTGTTTTCAATTTTTGATGCATATAAATGGAATTTACTGAGCAAATATTAAAAATACAATGATGCAAACAACAAAATTAGATTAAACTAATATTCAACAATAACAATTTGCAATTCATTACTTATAATTGTGGTACCAACAAATACAAATACAGTCATTACAAATACAAATTAGGTTAAACTAATATCTAACAATGACAATTTATGATTCACTGTTTATAGCAGCTTATTACTTCATTACTATTGTTTTGATAAAAATAATGTAATTTATATCTTTATAAATTTTTGCATTTTGTATTTACACATAAAATAAAATTTATTAAAAAAAAGGTCATTTCGTGTATTTCAAATCGTTTTTAATTCATGCTTTTTAAATGAAATATGAGAAAACGCACGGAACCAAATGATGTGTTTGTTAGTCTGCCGTTTTGTTTGATTCGAATCCCATTTCAATGGGTACAAACCTTAATTTTGAAACGATGTTGGATTGTGGAATAAATGAAGGCTGAACTATTGTTTTTTTGGTTCAACAATTAACTGAGAGTTTTAAAGATTAAAGTGTCCTTTGATATTAATATCGTAGGGTAATTTTACAGATTAAAGGCGTCATAGGTTGTAGCGTCATTCGTCAGTTTTCAAATGACATAATTTAAGTAGTCCTCACTCCAGGCAATCGGAAGTGACCCAAAGCTCGAGTAGCACCGAACCATTTCAACATATGGCGGACCCCTCCCCACGTTCTGCATGCCTGCACACTCGGTCAGGGACATGTCAGGTACGGACATTCTTTGACAGTCTGTTTATATGTCGGATATTTCTTCTAGTTCGTAAGACAGTTTGAATGCTCTTTATTTACCGCTCGACTTTTTATGCATGCCCTCACTACAGTTCCAATTTTAAAAACGTATCTTTGTAAAAAATGATTTAAAAACGTGCCAAAAAAAACCCGTCTCATAGCAATAGGTGCGGACAGCATTCTTCGACAAGAAATGATTGTTTTGAAGCACCCTAACATATTTTCGAGTGTTTGGCTGCAGATTTTCAAATCATTCGTTATTATTCATATGCGGTTCTTCTGTATATAAAATGAAATGTACTATGTATGAAAAACTTAGTTTTCTTTTGTCACACGAGTTAATTCACGGAACATAAAAAGTACTATTACGCCATACGCCTGATAATCTACGCACTAATGCACCGCTTACTTTTACCGTTGCGGTCGTATGTCTACTCTTAGCCACCAAATGGCGTGATGAATCACGTGTGTTGAACACTCCGCCTGATTCGTTCCGGACGTCAAAGGGGGCAGGTAGGTAGATATTTTAATCAACGTCACACTAGAGCAACACAGTGGGCTATTGACGACGGTCCAGGATCAAAACCGAAGGGAAGATGCGAGGACAACACCGCGTAATTTTGAACCACAGTCAGATGTATATGTCACACCTGAATTGGCACTCCAAACTTCTACACAATGCAAAGGTGAGGACATGACAGATTGAACGTGTGCCAGCCCCCTTTGTACACGAGGGTCTGGTTGGATTCGAACTCGCAACCCTGTCCGAGGAGGACAACTGCGAGAAACTAATAGCCGAAACACAAAGCAGTGTTGCTTTCCTCGTTTACAACAGCATTGGTTTTTTCGTTGGCTATCCTCTTTCAAAAAAAAAAAAAAAAATGAAAAGGAAAACAACCTTCACAAAGTCGTTTTTCTCTTTTACACTCATATTAAAGCGAGCGAACACCAATTTCTTACGTTAGTGAGCTTTATTTTGTACAACTTCCGTTGTCAAACTAGCGCTCTGTCGGCAAAGCGATAGTGTGGCAGTTTTCACACATTTCTTATGCTGAATCTTTTGCTTTGAGTCAAAAATGGTCTCAGCTCCAAAAGCAACGCAGTTTTGTCTTTCAGCTGTGAATGTTGTTGAGGGGGTAAACTTAAAAAAATCGAAGTAATTTTCAGTTTCGCATTGTTTGATTTGCTATAAGAGATAAATAAATAACTCTTTCCTGAAATGAGGCTTCAGTGTAGCTGGCTAACCCTGCTCTATGGAAATGAAAGGATAAATTTTTAAATGACATCGAAAGTTAAAATTCTAATCGGATAACCCTTGAGTTGAATGCATTAGGCATTGTTTTCTTTACACGGAAGTAACATATTGATACATACAAATTATATCCCGACTGTAGAGGGCAGACTCTACAGTTAGAGCAAATCGATTTTCCCGAATCTTTTAGAAGCCAATGTCTATTGCGTGGTTGATGATTATAAGCATCATGTATTGCTTAACTTCAATAATTATCATATTAGAACGGATCGAGTCATGAAAAACTAGTAAATCGTGGTATTTTTAGATGGAAATAAAATAAGATAATTATATATAAGAATGAACTGGTGAATACACGCGTATTTCTAACTGAAAATTTATTGTTTTCTTACTGTTACAGTTTGTTACTGTTTTTACCACTGTTTTTCTGACAGATTATTTTATGTTGGATGCATTTTAATTGTCACTCAACGATAAGAACATTTTAGTTTAATAAAAGCCGCAGGTGGATTATGCTTGCAAATATAAATAAAATGTTTCAAATGCAATACCGTATAATGAGAATGGTAGCTTTTTTTAATTCTTCTTTCAATAATCGAATGTGATTGTAGCTGAATTAAAAAAAATCCGAATACAGATTAAATGGCAACATAATACTTTTTGTATTATAACAATAAATAGTTCTTGCGATGAAGATAATTCATAATCTTATTTGAGAGTCCCTCGATTAAATATGACCAGCAAATTAATTATTCTCGTTAATTCTCAATAAATAATTAAACATAAGAGAATCCTCTCATATCGTTGAATCTAAGCAGGCATAAAAAGGTTAGAAGAGTTATATTAATACATATGGGGATCATCGGACATTTTAAAGCCTAGCGAGTTTCTCAAAAGAAAAGATAAGTGACTTTTACCTTGATGTTTCTCCATATCGTTTACTTGACTTCATTTATTTTGAAGTTTCTTAAAAACGAGTTCCGTTCCTTTGCTTAAAAAAACAACCGGTAGCCTTTTTTTTTATTGGTTTTAATATTTAATGTGTTTTTAACTCTCCAATTCCACAATCCTTGGATTTATTTGGAAAGTTCTAAACAATAAAATAAAGTTCATATCAAATAATGTGTTTTTAAGTAATCCAATTGTATTTCAGACAATTTGTGTGTATTTTATATCTCTCTAACTTGTTCCGATAACCTAAACTATATATTCTAAGCAGAGCTCTTTTTAATTTTATTGTACTTTTAGAGTTTTCGGTAGACATTTGTGGAATCGTGTCTTATGTCAGACCTTGGGGACGTAAGACAAGATTTATCTAACGCACTTTTATTTGGTACCTACTATTTTTTTGGTTTCTATGGTTTTGAACGATTTTATTTAATTTGAGTTTTTATTGCATTTAATTGTCGTTTTAACGGTTTTAAAAATTGGCAGAGGTTAACGTTAAGGCAGCGATGATGGATCTGATCTAGTAGTTTCAAACCTGGGCATCAGTGATAAGATAGAAGCAGTAACGATGCTCGCGAAAGCGACACTACTGCTGACAGAAGCACAAGTAAAACTGCATTGCGAATATTTATTGCCTCACCTTCGTCCATGAATTCAAGAGATTGTAGTTCATTTTTTAATTTTAACATTGAAGCAATGTTCTAAAACATGCAACGTTACTGAAACATACGTTTCTAAAATTTCTAATGGTGGGCTCCAGAATAGCAAATAGTAAATAGATAAAAATAACAAATAAAAAGGTGCACACACACAGACAGTGGCAACAACACCACAGAACAATAAGAACGCGAAGAGAAAGCCTAAACACTCGCGTATCCGCCTCCGCTATCGATCCTAATGTCAATGGTGCGTTGACGACTCTCCACAGCCACAAATCCCTTTGTGCGTTTTTCATTACAACGTGTGCGCGTTTGCCCATCACCTGTTGTCTGTCTTGTGTTAGGTAGTGGTGGCCCGGATGGAAATGGAGCAACCGGAAGATTACGAGTTGGAAAATAGACCTAACCAAAGGACCGTTCTGTACGATCGGGCACGTTAAACCTGTCGTCTCCTCTAGAGCAGGGCTCGAAATACCCGGGTGCACATGAAAATAAAATTGTGCACCTAATTTTTTCCCTCTAGGTGCACTTGAAAAAAGGAGGGAAACGTGTTTTATGTTATTTTGATGTTGGAACAAAATATTAGTATAGACCTCTCTCGTTTTAAAGGAACGTAATTAAAATTCCTAAATACACACAATGCGAAACAAATCGCTAGGCCGTAACGGATTTATACAGGAAGAGGGTTTACTTGTGCCACTGCCAGGGACGTGCCAACGTTTTGAATAGAGGGGAGGGGGGGCGAGCATAGGCGTAACTAGGGTTGTTGAATGGGTAGGGGGTTTCTCACGAAAAGTACCCCTGTAAAAAATGGGAAGAATAAATTAATTATATTAATATTGATTAATTATTAATAATAAATTATAAATAACGAATTAATTTACATAAAAAGATATTCACCAATTAACACTTGATTTTTTATAAAAATCATATTTTTTTTCTTTATACAATATTTACTAAATGACTTTATGGTGATTTTTAAAACTTACAATACATTTAAATTAGAAATTAAAACGTCAATTTTTTTCTGAACGTTTCGATTTTTCTGAACTTTTTAGATTTATATTTGATTTGCTTGAATCACACATATGGGTAAAAATTATCTCGATTCTGACTCTGCCGCCTATGAGTGCTCAAATTTTTTTTAAAACAGAATCTATATTTAAAAATTCGGTTTCAATGAAGCACAGTAGGCAATATTTTAAAAAACCAATGAAATAAGATAAACATTAATTTTAAAAAGTTAAAAACTAATAACAATAATTAAAATATAAAATGTATTTGAAAATTTGGTTTTAAAAAAGCACAATTGACAATAATAAAAAAATTCCTTTTTTAATCGAAACATTTTCCTCTGACTCTGCATAATCTCGTATGAGTTCTTTAAAACACAATTTATTACAAAACTCATTTTCGATAGTTATAGTCAATCTACTTAGTCTATGTAGAGTTATAGTGGATCTGAAATAATTTTTGATGATTTTTAATTTGGAAAAACTTTTTTCACCACTTGCAACTGACATAGGTAAAGTTTTAAAATTCTGAGTGCAATATTAATATAAATATGATAGATAATAATAAACCCCTGCAGAAAATTATATTGAAAATTCCCCGTTTTTTCGAGAATAAGGAAATGAGTAAATTTTCTATTAATTAAATTTTAAGGCTCATATGTCGGTAGTTGGTAATTATTAGTTAATGTCGTACTTGAGCAACACAACTGGCTATTGACTACGGTCCAAAATTAATCACTTAAGGAAAAGATCTGAGGACAACACCTTGTAATTTTGAACCACGGTCAGTTGACGAAGTAACACCTGAACTGGCACCCCACTCTCCAAACTTCCACACCAACCCAACGTGAGGACGACAGTTTTAAGGTGCACCAGCCGCCTCTACGTCATACGCTTACAAACATCCATGCCCGACCCGGATTCGAACTAGGAACCTTCCGATCTAGAGGCTAACACCTTAACCACTATACGGGTTGGTTGGCAGCTCATATATCGAACGAAAGTTTGGAATATAATGGTTCAGGTAGCCAATTTATTAGATTTATAATTGCCTAACATTTATCAAAAATTAGTCGCAATTTTTACTGCTTAGAGACCACAAATTTTGTTCATACTACTTATATGAAAATAAGAATGTTTTTGTTAACTACAACTCGGAATAGGTATATTTATTGGAAACCCGTTTTTCAATAACTGAGTATTACTGTTGTTTTAAGTTAGAAATATTTAAGAATCTCTCTATATTAAAAAGAGTTACCACCGCCACTGTCGCAGGATTGAAAACTGGGTTTTTTTCATTCGATTCTCAAGATGGTTTGTCGATTGAGTACAGATCAGAATATTACGAGATTAACATGGTTTATTCAAAATTGTACAGGGAACAAAATGGAGATGTTTTTTTTACTGATGCGGCTATCAGTTTAGGGTGCATTAAGTGTTAAAGTAAAAAAAAGCGAAATCACTTACGACAGGAGTGTTGGTTTGCGAAGCAACAAGTTTTAACAATGCACTGTTCTCACGTTTCCGTCACTTAATTACTTCACAAATTCAAGTGTTCACTTTCAAACATTAAGCTCGGAACCTTACTCGTCAAGGAAATCCGTAAAACTAAATAATCCATCTGGCAAAAATTCAGAACAGTTCACTTGCAAGCAGTTTCAAGTATTTACTTCAAATAAGAAAGCCGAAAATTGTAAAGACCCTATATTGTAAATCATCAAATTCAGCAATGGCAGATTTGTTGCGATTTCCGGAATGCCCTTATCTTCAAACGACATTTCCGTCAGTTGGTCAAGCGCTTCTTGTCCAGTTTGAGACCTAGCGCAATAAAACCCTATCATACAATCCGTCAGTCGGTCATACAAATAAATCGCTTTTCTCAAGACATGCCGTCAAAGACATGGTCGAGCCCTCCAATACAGAGGTGAAACCACTATACAGTAATTTCTTCGAAAATGAGATAATCATCTCGTTGAATTCAAGTGCGAGCACCACGTGCATTCATTTTGGGGGTAGAACCACTTTAAATCCGTAAAACAAAGTGATAAAGTATCGGTATGCTGGGCCACCTTTCTCCACATATTCAGAGGAAGAATTTATTTTTTGGTACTTTGGATCTTTGAAACAATTTTTTTTCATTTTTAGTTAAATATAAACTTTTACTACACAAATAAAATTTGTTCGAAGTTTCTTGATAAACTTTTCATACATTTACGTGTTAGGAAACTTTCAAATTCGTTATTTTCAAAATCTAATTTTGTGTTTTTTGCCCCTTGACCCTTCATTTAACACCCTTTTTGGGGAATATATCGAAGATCTCACAATGCGCCCCCTCCGTGATATATATATATATATATATATATATATATATATATATATATATATATATATATATATATATATATATATTAATTTAAGAACGGACTGCCAACTGCGTACTTCATAAAAAAAAGCGCCCACCCCGTGCATTTTTTTACAAAAAAATGTCCAAAACTATCATTTAAACAATTTTAAATAAATCCATTCAACAACGCACTGGAGAAAAGTCAGAAACCTTTCTGATAAAACCTTTGTAAGAAGTTTTTTATGTTTGTGGATATTGAGGCATGTGTGTGTGGAGATGTACGACCGAAATGACTGCGGTAATTGATTTATTTTAATTAAATGATCTGCAGTAATTTGTCAATGTCGTCGAAGGGTCGCCCAACTTTCTTGACTACATGCAGAGTATTGACAATGTACGAAAACCTTCATGTCCTATAATTTTTTATTTGTTTTCATACATTATATTTTTTCTTTACTAATTTTTGAGCCCCACCCACGAAATCGGCTGCCCAGAGCAAATGCCAAGTTTGCACTCCTCTAGATCTCGGACTGCATCTATTGACAAGAAATGAAATTAGTCCAAATTTGCTTTAACGGTACTTTTTAATGTGTGTGTGTTACTTTTGAAGTTAAAATCTTAATGTTCCTTGATAGTGTGTGTGCAGGGGACTAAATATGGATTTCGCCCCTTCTCCTCAGTGACAGGAGGGACCAAATACCCCTGCCCCCCTGTTGGCAAATGCCTGTTTGCCCTCCTCCTGATCTGGGCCTGCATCTATTGACAAGAAATGAAATTAGTCCAAATTTGCTTTAACGGTACTTTTTAATGTTACTTTTGAAGTTAAAATCTTAACGTTCCTTGAAAGTGTGTGTGTGCAGGGTATAAATATGGCTTTCGCACCTTCTCCTCAGTGACAGGAGGGACCAAATACCCCTGCCCCCTGTTTCCTCGTGCCTGTTTGCCCTCCTCCTGATCTGGGCCTGCATCTATTGACAAGAAATTAAATTAGTCCAAACTTGCTTTAACGGTACTTTTTAATGTGTGTGTGTTACTTTTGAAGTTAAAATCTAAATGTTCCTTGATAGTGTGTGTGCAGGGGACTAAATATGGATTTCGCCCCTTCTCCTCAGTGACAGGAGGGACCAAATACCCCCCCCCCCCCTGTTGGCTCGTGCCTGTTTGCCTTTCTCTATATCTGGGCCTGTATCTATTGACTGGAAATGAAATTAGTCCAAATTTGCTTTAACGGTACTTTTTATGTTACTTTTGAAGTTTAAATTTTAATAATGTTCCCTGATAGTGTGTGTGCAGGGGACTAAATATGCATTTCGCCCCTTCTCCTCAGTGACAGGAGGGACCAAATACCCCCTCCCCCCTGTTGGCTCGTGCCTTTTTTGCCCTCCTCCTGATCTGGGCCTGCATCTATTGACAAGAAATTAAATTAGTCCAAATTTGCTTTAACGGTACTTTTTAATGTTACTTTTGAAGTTAAAATTTTAATAATATTCCCTGATAGTGTGTGTGTGTGGAGGGGCGAAATATGGCTTTCGCCACTTCTCCTCAGTGACAGGAGGGACCAAATACCCCTGCGCCCCTGTTGGGAAGTGCCTGTTTGCCCTCCTCCTGATCTGGGCCTGCATCTATTGACAGGAAATGAAATTATTCGAAATTTTTTCAACGGTACTGTTTAATGTTACTTTTAAAGTTAAAATGTTTATAATGTTCTCTGATATTGTGGGTGTGGAGGGGCGAAATATAGCTTTCGCCCCTCCTCCTCAGTGACTGGAGGGGCCAAAAATCCCCGGCCCCCCCCCCTGTTGGCACGTGCCTGGCCACTGCCACCAGAACTTTCCGATGATCGAAACATTTTCCAGATGGCGCTGTTGAAGCGACTGTTGCGAAAGCCGTGTGCCGGAGAAGGGAGAATTTAGATGTTTAAATATTTTTATTTACTATCTTCTACTGACCTTTATAAACATACCCAACTATTAAAGTAGTTTAAATTACATTAATGCTCTTATATTACGTTTTTTTTAATATGCACCTAAAACATAACCTGTGCACCTAATTTAAAAACTTAGGTGTACCTGTATTAAAAAATCTATTTCGAGGCCTGCTCTAGAGTGCCACGCTGAAGTGGCGGGAAAGTTTGGAGTGTGGGATGCCAGCTCAGGTGTTGTCTGGTCATCTGACTGCTGTTCAAAATTACGAGGAATTGTCATCTGATCTTTCCCTTCGGGATTGATCACGGACCGTCGCCAATGCTGTGTTGCTGCATAGCGATGTTAGCTAAACGACACCTTGCATGTCTTGTGTGTTTGACGTGTCTTGTGCAAGCCAAGTAGGATAGTAGCCACATATGGCCTTGGTGCGATACAGCTCAGCGGAACCAACAACTATGGAAGTGCTAACAAGGAATAAACGGATGATCTAAAATGTCTGGTAGACGACACAACAGTTTATCATAACGCATGAGTTACGTCATTTTTACCTTTAAGAATGAAATGCGAGAAAATTATTAAAAAAAATCAACGAGGAGTTTTGCTGAAATTACATTTTTCACTGAACGAACTGTTATTGACAAGTATATAATGTCACTCGCTATAATTTAGAAAGAACCGCGATGTATTTTAATTTTTCTTTATGATTGCATTAACACTTTATTGCCTCTTTCTTCGGTTATTTGCATTTAAGAACGTTATGAAAACCGTTTCAGAATGTCTACTTTCCGAAAACGAAAGGCATTTTTCTGGAAATTCCAACACCTCCGAAAAGTAGCGATGCTTGTCCTTTCAAGAATCACGAATCTCGCATTCAAATTCAAAATTCGCATCAAAAGACTCCCACGAATCCTTACTTAAGAAGAAATCTGAATTGGAATGGATCTGAAAGGGGGCGAGAGAGAGAAGGCCTAATTAAAACACACCATCCCGCCTTTGAAAGCCTTTCTCGTCTTTCTGTTTATCATTGGGAGGAAATTGATGACACGGAAATGGATTCCCTCAATCGAGGTAAGAGGCGGAAATGGAATCGTGGGGAAAGATTTCTATTGGATCGCGGAAAAAGTAATCTGTGCTGTAGAGATATGCAAATGAATTGACGGAATGTGAAAAGGAATAGATTGCGTTGAATGGATTAATCCCTCTTGTGAAATGGATTTCGAGAAAATTTTATTTTTCCTGAGCAATGATATGCGAGATGAATGCTATACTGCAATTAGAAATGCAATGATTTTTTCTAGTTTTTAAAATGGATTGACTTATGGAGTGCATTTCTGCTTCAACTGTTTATTGTACTGGGGGGCTCCGCCCCCTGCTCGCCAAGTATCGTAAGAAAAAGAACATTCTAAGGTTTCCTGCGATGTTTTCAAATTTAAAAACTAATAGTAATAAAATATAGATATGACAGTTTGAAAAAAAGTAACGAAAATGTCCCGATTATTCCCGAATTAAAAAAAATATTATCAGGAACTGAATTGAAATTTCTAAAAAAAAAACTCGGTGTCGTGCAAAAACTCACATTTAAACTGTGCTCTAAAAATATCACGGCTGAAGACTGAAAATTGTAATTTCTTCGATTACTCGCGTTAGAAATTTCGTTCTTTCAACTTCGAAACTTAATAAACTCTAAACTAATATCCGGATAGGAAAGAAATCTTATTCGTCTTTTTCCCTGGACAATTTTGAACAAACCATGACAATTTTGTAATTTTTTGATCCGTATTTTCTCTTGAAACCGTCTAAGAATCGAGCCAAAAAAAAGCAATTTTCAAAAATGGCATAGGGGTCGTCGTGGCTCAGTGGTATGACCACTGCGCTAGCAACCGGCGTGTTGTAGGCGGCGAAGGATAAATTCCTGTGATAGGTGCATTCTTCCCTGGATGTATTCATCCCTTTGTGTCAGTAAACTTTCGTTTTGTGTGTGTATGTCTATTACTCGACATCGCATGTCTAGTGACTGACACAGTGGTCATTTCGCCATGAAACCGCTAAGTAAGAGCTAAATTAGTAAAAAAAGTAAAAAAAAGAGTTATGGCAAAAATTAGAATGCCGAGGAAATAAGAAAAAAAAGAATATAGCGTCGAGACTATATCACAAGATACGAGTTACTTGCATCTCTAAACCAGAATATGGAGATGTTTAGAATGGTGACGCCAGGAAAGAAGGGGAATTCGTTCTACTCTTTATGTTAGTGAATAAAACATAGGGAGTAGAACTATAATTCCCCTTCTTTTTCTCGGAACTATGTTTTATTATTTCGAGTGTTTCACTTGCAAGTGGACGATACGTGCAAAATGATGCTTCCACTTTGCTATTTGTGGAATAAAGCCACACTTGTCACTTTTGGAAGAAATAATTTTTTTACAAATGAGTCTTGGAATATCTGGTATCCGTATCTGTCCTGAGCGCAGTGTCGAAGATGCACGGGAAGGCCATATCTGATGAATGGGTCGGTCTAAGAGAAAAGGTCATTTTAATTAACGTCTTACTCTAGAGCAACGGGCTATTGACGACGGCATCAATTCCCCAAAGGAGAGGACAACACCACGTCATTTGGAACCACGGTCAGATGACGAGGAAACACCTGAGCTGGCACCCCACTCCCCAAACTTCCACACCCACCCAACGACAGATTTAAGGTGCACCAGCCGCCTCTACACCATACGCTTACAAACAGACATGCACGGAACCGGATTCGAACCAGGTAACCAGCGATCTAGCGGCTAACACCTTAATCCCTATACCGATGGGTCGTCCCCCAATTATGAGAGCTGTATCTGATCTCGTAAACTCATTCAAGGGGCCGTATCTGGAGTCCTGGTCTGAAAAGCCTATCCGGAGGTCTATATAGTATCGACGGACGGAGTAAACCTGTTCAGAGGGCCGTACCTAGACGGGAAACCCATGCGGGGCCTGATGAACCTAAATTCCACAGCTACTTTATCTAACGCGTATGTGTTTTTGAGACTGCCACCAGAACACTAGCTCTATTGCAAACAGCTAAAGAGGTGTAGGTTGAATTCTAAGAAGACACAAACAGGAGATTGCATTGCACGTCTGAGAAAAGATCCTTTCCTGTGAAGGAAACCTGCGTGCATTGGATTACTTAAGAGGGTCCGGGACACAAAAATCGTCGAATTTTCTCTTTTTTTTAATATTTTAAGAAATTTTCTGTGTTTTTCTGCTTAAAATGACGTCTAAATCATGTTTCTATCTTAATTAGAACTAGAGATATAATAATTTTTGTGGTGCGTTGTTTTGAAAATCTAACACTCTTGACAGTTGTTGTCATGGCAACAACATCTGTCTTTAAAACTTAAAATGCGTTTTTCTCCATGATACATTTTTTCAAGATTTCCTGTATTCAAATTGCTATAAGTCGAAAACCGATACAGTTTAAGGGTTGAAATTTGGAATAGATCTTTTTCAAACATTATACTTTAATTTTGATTCAGCAAATTTGAAACATATATTTACTTTTAAAAATATGACTTTTTTTTTTAAAAAGTACCTTTATATTTTTAAAAATTTGCATTCAAATTTTTTTTATTTTTTTATTAAATTAATATTTTTTAAATTGCGAAATCAAAATGAAAGTATATAAATTTGTGAATAATTTACTACAAGAATTTTGAAAATGGATCAAGAATATTTTGAGTCTTAGCAATTTAAAATGACCCCTCTTTTTTTCAAAAATTTTTAATTTAAAATTTTTAAAAAACTTTTGGAAAATTTTTGTGTTGTGGTTTCGCTTATTAGTTAAATGGGTAATCAGTACAAAAAAATTCAAAATTCTAAATTAATTAATAAAATTTTTCTTTCAATGTGTCCCGGACCCCCTTAACGCCCTGTGATTATCCTTCACGTACCCTTCCCCCCCCCGTGTGATCGCTTCTTATGGGTCTCTCCTTGTCTGTACTAAACACGGGTGTTGCACTCCCGGGATACCCAGGCGATCTTTTCCTGCTTTCATCCCACTACTCTACTCACTGAATCCTTATCTTCCCGCGACATGTTTTGATCCAAATCGTCTGTCGTGCGCTCGGAGCAGCTTGCGCTATCTTACCCCGAAACAACCCATCATCCGAAGATGCTGTTGTTGCGTGGACTAGAAGAGAGTACTTTAGAGCTCGTTTTCCACAACCAAACGATTTATTCCTGCAAATACGCTCATGACAAAAAAAAAAAATCGACGCCCCAAGAAGGAATTGTGCCGGGCTTGATCCACTTGGAACGGAGCTCTGACTATGGACGTAGAATCTTTAGAGTGACGAATTCCGTTTCCAACTGTGTCTTCACGACAACCGTAGACGTGTCTGGAGACGTCCGGGGCAGCGTGGGGATCCCGCTTTTACTATTGGATGCCACACATGCCCACAACAAGGTGTTAGTGTCTGGGGTGCCATCTACTTTGATAGCCCCTTTAGTAGTCATTTGGTTGTTGTTGTTGTTGTGTCTAATCCTTCAGGATCGAGCAGCAGCTAGATCAAATCCATGAGACCATGAACTCTAGCAAAGTCAAGCACCAGGAGTGGGCAATCAAGGACATCCGCCAAAGTGAGCCCCAAGCAATGGAGGATATGTTCGGGGGAAGCCGGTAACAGTTGGCACTTGGTACACGTTGGGAAGACCCTGCGGCCAGAATCGAATGTCATGCATCTTAGGTGCCCACTAATAAGTCTCGAGACAGCCGTTTGATCCTGTCTGTCTTCGCCGAAATCCAATACGCCTCCTGGTCTTTTCCTACCGTACCAGGGATGGGCAGGGGGGGGGGGTGAGCCAAACCTGCCGGTCACTATTTTTCACCATGGAGAAAATCTCTTGAAAAGTTAGATCATAGTCTGTAGTTGCCGTTGCAGAACAGCCATTTTTTGCCAAGATATCCGCAACTTCGTTGCCAGGGACGTCGACGTGGGAGGGGATCCACTGAAAGTGAACCTCCCTACGCTTTGTAATAATTTTAAGGTTATTGAGGATCTGAATGTCTACGAGGTCATTAACCCGTCTCCAGTCCTGTAGATGTTGGATCGAGCTGCGGCTATCTGTAAGAATCCATATATCGCTAGAGTCTGTGGAGTGGAGGATGGTCTTTAATCCCTCTCCGATGGCAATCAATTCGCTCCTAAAGACCGAGCAGTTATCTGGGTTTCGTCTGGAGAGTCGAATAAAGAGATTCTCAATATAGATATCGCTCCCGGTGTGATTTGACTCGTCTTTACTGCCATCGGTATATATCAAAGTGTCTTCACTAGGAATACAATTAATAACCTCGAGAGCCAGCTGTCGTAGGTATTCAGGGACATCTGAGTTTTTGTTTGTGTGGGATAGAAGTTCAGAGTGGAAGTGAACCCTCAATCGGACTAACACAAGGTGTTAGAGATGAGTACTCCACCGGTTGCAAAATAATCTTCATTTTATCGGCCAGACTAAATGGGCTATTCCTTTTGAGTCTCTGGTTATTGCTCCAGTTAGATAGATATTCAGAGGTTCTGATTTTCATGGCTTCTTAATATGTTGAAATATTTTACCAAATTCGAGTTTCTAACAACACTAAGGGGTGGAAGATTGGCCTCGTAAAGTACTATATCATTTGGGCAGCTGTTTCTCAGGCCCGTTATAATGCGAGCTGCACTCAATTGCACTCTCTCTAATTTGAGGAGAGTCATTTGGTAGTGCACACTTACAGCACGGAGGTACGTAGATGACATTTTACGATCGTTTGCATTACCGTTCCTTTAGCGACACCACGGACTTACTTTTCAACAATGTAATGCCCGACCGCACACCGCACGTGTTGCTATGAATTGTCTTCGAGCTTTCCCAACACTTCCTTGGCTAGCTGGTCTTCCGATCTCTCTCCCGTAGAGCACATTTGGGACATTATGGGGAGGCGATTGCAACCATCCCGGAATGTTGACCCTTTAGTCCGACAGTTGGAGACGGCAAGAAATTTCGCGAGACACCATCCGGGAACATTTTCAGTCTATGCCCCGCCGGGTGACGCATCCAGGCCAGAGGTGGACACACGCAGTCCTCCCTTTGGAACGTTCAAACTCTGAAATGAATCATTCAGTTGTTCGGAAATTTGAATCGTTTGTTCTTCTATGTATGTTCTTCACCTATTTTATCGCAATCGGATCGTTTTTTTTCCGCGACTGTACATAATCGTCTTTTATGCTGCAAACACACTATATACGCTATCAATAATACATGATGTTACAAAGCTTCCTGTACGCATCTGATATTTAAGGTTTGACTTCCAAAACACTCGTTAATTGAGACAAATATATTAAATGAGATAGCAAGCAAATATTAGAACCTATACTGCTAAAAAATCTGCAGAAAAAAAAGGTTATGCTGCACGGAATTGTACAAAAGCACGGATTTTGCCCATTTTGCTGAAATTTTTTTTAAAGATAAGCACAACCCCCAAACAATAGTTTGGCCAACACCTTACCTTTAAAGACGGAAAGAAAAGTCTGTACTAAATGAAGAACTCGTGAGTTATGGCACAATTTAAGCTACAAAGTATACGGTCCTAGAAATGTACATGTTCACGAACATTCTGTAGAGTTTTCTCAATTTCCGGTCAAGAACTAATTTATCGCCGTTTTGATGAGGTTTGGCGTCAATTTTAATCCTTCATTCCTGTGAGAAACATGTTGAAATTACATTCCAGAAAGTCGAGATACGTCACAAGTTTCGAAACTACATACTTTCAGCAGAGCGTTATCGCCCTCTGTATTTAGCTTTACAGAAAAGCCATCATTAACAGCAAAGTTTCATGAAGTACTATTTAGAAAAACACACACATTTGCACACAGTTACTAAAACACGACGTACTGGAGCAACGCAAACGACTATTATAATAATTAAACGAAATATATATAATAAGTATATAGGTAGTTAATTAACGACGAATTGGAGCAACACAACGGGCGATTAGTGACGGATCAATCCAGAACGGAAAGATCCGAGGACAACACCACATCATTTTGAACCACGGACAGATTATGAGACAACACCTGAGCTGGCACCCCAGTCTTCAAACTTCCACACCACGCCAACGTGGGATTTATGCCAACAACAGATTTAACGTGCACCATCCCATACGTACGCGCCTATCTCCACAAACTCGCAACTCTCATCCGTTGCTTTTTGTACAGGGTTACCCAGCGCCCCAAGAAATAAGATGGATAGTTGAATATATATATATATATATATATATATCCCTCCCCCCGTAATAAAATGTAACTAATTTTCTAATAAAGATAAGGAGAACTTTGTCAGCACACTTCACTGTGAAAGCTAGTAATAAAAACTTCTCACAGACTAAATTAAAAAAACATTTTATTCTTCTTCTTTGCTGTTTACCACAGCAATTTTTAATGAAACTGTCAAACCAAATAGGGCTCTAGTGTTTGAGTATATTTTATGCTAGTTATTTAAATAATCACATTTTAACGAAATTAATTATCTATGCACTAACACAGACGTTCGTACGTGGACCCTAAATCGACGTTATTTGTGTATCGTCGAATGGCAACAATAAGCGTCAATAAAATAATCCAGATTTTTAGAATTCTTGCTGTTTTCAAATAGCCGAAGTCAATTTCTATGCCAAATGGAGTTTCATTTTAAAAATTCACGAAAAATCGAATGAAACAGTTGAGCAGTCGTTTGAACGGAGAGCTACAAGAAATGCTGAGATCGGCTCGCGAATGAACGTGCTGAGAAATGTTATGAACGGAGAGGAAGGCTAACTTATCAACATGCTTCAAGCGAAAATCTTTCTGACGTTTAAGAATACAACTGCGGGAATTTGACAGAATTGTGTACTTTTTGCCATGCCCTTTATTGGAAATATGAACTCAATATAAGTAAAAAAAAATGACGAAACGTCGTCACGATGGGATTAGAATGAAATTAGAATTAACCGTTTCAAATGCATAAAAGAGAGCTAATTGCAAATGTGAAACTCTCTACGTGTCTCAAGAGAGAAGGGCAAATAATCTAAATGTAGCACTTGATATGTCTCTAATGACCATTTCAACAGTTGAACACCTGAGAGACTTCAAAAACTGTGCATTGATTGAAAGATTTACTATGAAAGTATTTATCTGTAGCCAGTTAATAGCTTGCATAGAGTAAAACATAGATTTAGCCTTTTCATTCACGAATGAGCCCATGTCGTGAATATTCGTGTTTTATTCAGTTTTGATAGCGATTACAAACCGCAGAGCGCTGTCCGGCACAGCCCGGTTAGTAATACATAAAGTAATTAAACACATTTAAAAACTTCTGCTTTGGGTAGAGAGCAATATCGTACAGCACCATCTGCCCTCCAAAGAGCTTATCTCTGTTCCAATCCACAGCTGGAATTTAACTCAACTTATTTTTAAACACATAATGGAGAAAACTTTGTCATCCACTCTATACCAAAGATGAGTACTCAAACTGTCCTCGCAGACTAGACTCGACAGACATTTTAACCTTTTACTCCGCACTGTTTCGAAGGCAATTTTCGAAGAAGCATTCGCGCCCAATGGGGGCGCCAGTCACGACGCCATTTCGGAAATCGGATCAATCTCGTGACGGCTCAGCAGTAACGACTTCTGATCTGTCGGAATTAATTTCCATTTAAGGGAGAAACCTCACTTCCATCGAGAATGAAATCCAAGTCTCCAAAAACTCAGAGTGAGGGAGGAAACATACGAATCAGCAGAACCTTCAAGTCTGATGGATAGAGCTGTTGGTTCGCTTTACAAATGAGTTGATGTGGAATTTCTTTTGCTTTGGGTTTGGAGTGAGGATCGGGCATTTGAGGAGATTGGAAACATGACTCTGTAACAAATGAAAATCGACGAATCAGGAAGAAGATCGAGAACGAGGATTACAATAAAAATGGGTGGCTGTGAAGAACGTACATAGAAAAACAAACGATTTAAATTTCAGAACAAATGAATGATTCATTTCGGAGTTTGACCGTTCCAAAGGGAGGCAGTCGATAAGGCGTGGCAGAGACTGAAAAAGTTCCCCTATGGTGTGAATTTCTTCCTAAATTGTCTTCAACTGTCGGGGGCTAAAGGGTCAACATTCCGGGAGGGTTGCAATCGTCTCCCATAACGTACCTAATGGGCTCTATGAGAGAGATCAGCTGTCCAAGGAAGTGTCGGGAAAGCTTGAGGACAAATCATAGCAACACGTGTCGTGTGCGACCGGCTATTAATCTTGTTTAAAAAGTAAGTCCGGGGTGTCGCAAGACGTCACACAACCGGTCGTACAATGTCGTCTACGAACCACTGTGCTGTAAATATGCCAGAAATGACTACTAAAGGGGCTATCATAGGATGTGGCATCCCAGACCCTAACACCCTGTTGTGGGCATGTGTGCGATAATAAGGGCGGGATCACCACGATGGTGTGGGGTGCCATCGCATACGACATCCGGTAACCTCTAACATTTATCCACGGCACCATGACAACGGTACGTTCGTGATATCCTTCAGCCACATGTGTTGTCACTCATGCCAGGGCTCCCACACAGCAAGGGTGTCACAGGAATGCCATATTTGTCACCCATCTGGAATGATACGGAACAGCAAGTTTGAGAGCCTAGGAGTCTGATTGGAGGCTCGCTTACAGCAACTGTGGATTGAGAGGTCACCCTACGAGACCATCCGTATCGCCTCGTGTATTCTGGCCAGAGGTGGCCCAACGGGGAACTTCCATTCACTTGTACATTTCCTGCAACCAATTATTCTTTTTTGCTTTCATTTTGTAATCACTTACTTATATGAACGTTTCATCTGGACAACTCTTTCTTGGGGAGCCAATTTTTATGACAATGTCTGTCTATTGCATACTCCGAATGAAATAAAATGAATATAGACCAATTTTATAGAGCAACTGGAAAGTTACGAGTTCGAAACCAACCAAAGACCGCCGTGTACGCGGGGGTGGGTGAACGTTAAATAGGTAGTAGCCTCAAACATCCTCACGGTGGGGTAGTGTAGAACTTGGGAGAGTGAGGGGCTCCAGCTCAGGTGTTGGTCTTGTCATCTGGAAATGATTGAAAATGACGAGGCGTCGTCCTCGATTCTTTTCCTTCGGAATGGATCCCGGACAGGCGCCAATAGCCCGTTGTCTTGCTCCAGTGCGACGCTAGTTTGTGTCTACCTACCAAATCATAAATATAAAGTAGAAATTCGTGTATATACTTCCTTATTTCTTCTGTCTTATTCTTACTTCCAACGAAGGGAATGGCACCTCTATTATGTTATAACGAACGACTCTTTCAATCACGCATCCGACACACTATACCTTTTCTATTTCACGTCAAAAGAGTCACTCTTCATGTTATGCACATACACGCATGCATCGTGAGTAAGAATCTGTACTTTTGAAGGAGACCTACTGAGCAACACGTAACTTTCTACAAAAACGTTACGTCCATCATCCAAAGAAGAAATAAATGTTTCGTACGGATTTCGTGCCGATATCAATTAGAGGAAAATCAAAGAAATTCCTGCCGTCCATCTTCATTTTTCATTACGTTTCTTTCAATTCTTTGACATATTTTCACGAACCGAAGAATGTTTCGTAAGTTATTGAGTGCAAAAAAATGCATGTTCGTGACACAATATGACATTCAGTGCGATGAAAAGAATGTGCGTGCTTGTGTCAAAGACCATGAAAGAAGGCGTCATTCCGCCTTTGTCCGGACATCAAACGAGCGGTTTAGGATAAGTGTCCCAAACGTCTTGAGGCCGTTTCTACGCAACATACCAAGACACACCCTCTCTTACCAAGAATCATCTTTAGGTAGAATGGGATTGACTTGGATTTACAACGCGCCATTTAAGACCGTGCTGTGGGGTCGTTCACGAAGAACCGAGGACATCAACTCGTCATTTTAAACCACTGCCGGGAGACGCACCTGAGCTGGCACCCCACTCTCCAAACTTCCACACCACGTTAATGGAAGGACGTTTGAGTGTACGTACACGATGGTCTTTGATTGGATCGAGTTTTACAACCTTTCGATGGATCATTTGCGACTCTATTAACTAGGTTACCATGCAACTTATTTAGAGGACCTTTTTCTTCGGGAAGACAGTCGCCCCCTTGAGTTGCTTCGGTGGGATGTGAACTCTGTTTACCAATACCTGATTTAAATCTTATAATCACACCAAGTCACAGCCAAGGAAAGTGCTGAAACGAAACATGGTAAAAATCAGTTTTCTGAATTCTGGGGATAACTGGATCGGTATGGAGAATGTTGTTTAATTTCAAACTCTTACTGTATAGCCTTTCGAAGATATCTGAAGATCCATATTAACATCCAACCGGAGTCCACACTGCCAGATATCGAGAGCTAGAGCAAAATCCAAGTTAACAGAAAGGTCCTCGTTGGGTCGCCCACTGCATTAGCCGTCTGAGAGTTGTAATCGTAGAAGATTCGTGTAACGTACTCTGGATTCATTTCTATCTTCTGCGTATAAAAACTTTCCTCGAGTATGTATGTACATTTACTTGACTCACGTTGGGTTGGTGTGGAAGTTTAGAGAGAGGGGTGCCTGCTCAGGTGTTGCTTCGTCATCTGACCGTGGTTCAAAATGACGAGGTGTTGTCCTCGGATCTTTCCCTTGAAGGATTGATCCCGGACCACATATCTTCATCGCACACATTCCAGGGTCGACCACGTCCACGCCCTATCGTGTTCATCCTGGGCAGATAAGGGTTTTTCGGACGGCGTGTCACTAGGCCCACTTCTAATATTTTTCATTAGAGGCTTTCCCTAGCTTCGGCTAATCCGCTGTGGGTTTTCAGTAACTCGGTACGGAGGAGTCTGCTTCCATTCGAAGGAAGGAAGGAAGGACCGTTGTCAATAGCCCGTTGTGTCGCTCTAGTACGACGTTAATTAAAAATTACCATTTACTTTACAAGAAAATCGTTGTTTGGCGCATCGTATCCAGATGTGGCCACTTCTTCCGTAACCCCCCCCCCTCCCCACCACAGAATCTTCCTTCAAATAAAAAATGTAATAAATACACGAGAACATTTCTAATTAGAAAATAAGTTTAATAGTAATCCAAGACTCGTATTACATCTGCGACGTTGATTAGAACTTGCATTTTATTGAAAAGGAAGCCTTATCCTATCACATTGATACTATTCCACAAACGTAACTTCCAAATGCGATTTATTTCAAACGCAAAAAGTAACTTTTTTGAAATGTAAAAAATATTTTCCATAACATGGGGAGACCGAAATCCATTTTCTAATAAATCGCTTCTTCCCGAAACCGTAAAAAACGGACCCCCCCCCCAACCTCGCGAAACAGCGCCTTCGTTATTCCGCTCAAAAAGAAGACTTTTCTAATGAGGAAGCAAAAACTGTTTTACTTTATTGTATGAGGGGCCGAAAAAAAGGTCTTCTTCCAGGGAAAGATTTCCGAGAGGATGGAGAGAAAAAGATAGAAAGCTTTCTCCGCTGGATAGTACGTCATAAAAAGATCCCTTTTTTCCCCTTTTCCTTTTTTATCCTCTTATTTCGGTTCGCCACCGAAACCTTCCTTTTCAAGTTTCTTCCCTCGCAAAAAGGTTCGGGGAAATGACCACGTTCGAGAAATTCATGCAATGCGGAATTTGAGGTCAAAGAAGAAGGAACCATTTGTGGCCATTAGAGGCTTTTTTTTTAAACAGAGTAAATCTTTTAGTAAATCTTTTAGTCAGAACAGTCGATGGGGTGCATGCTGGCCATATACCTAGATTTCTATGATAGTAGCGTCTAACATTTCTTACAGCATTTTCTTCTTCAGTTGCAAAAACAACTCTATAACGCATTCTCTGAAGCGCTTGCACTTAGTTTGAAAAACAAAATACGTAGATAGGTATTTTAATTATCGTCATACTGGAGCAACACAACGAGCTATTGACAACGGTCCGTGTAATGGTAATTTTAATCAAAGTCGTACTAGAGCAACTCAATGGGCTATTGACGACGGTCCGGGATCATTCCCCTAAGGGCAAGATCCAAGACGACGGTCCGGGATCAGTCTCAACGGGAAAGATCCGAGTACAACTCCACGTCATTATAAACCACTGTCAATTGACGACCCGAGCAGACACTCCACTCTCCAAAGCTTCCACATCAGCGCAACGCGAAGACATTCGAGGTCACGGTAGATTGTATGTGCCCTTTGTCCACGACGATCTTCGGTTGGATTCGAACTCGCCACCCTCCAGTGGCTAATCCGTTCCTCTTCCAACCGGGCTTGCTTACCGTGGCCGAAGGAAACAAATAGTAGGAGCGACTGAAATATAGTATCTAACATCCACCGGTATAGTGGTTAAGGTGTTAGCTTCTAGATCGGAAGGTTCCTGGTTCGAATCAGGGTCAGGCCATGGATGTTTGAAAGCGTATGGTGTAGAGGCGGCTGGCGCACCTAAAATCTGTCGTTGCCGAAAGTCCTCACGTTGGGTTGGTGTGGAAGTTTAGAGAATGGGGTGCCAGCTCAGGTGTTGTGTCGTCATTTGACCGTGGTTCAATATTACGAGGTGTTGGCCTCGGATCTTTCCCTTCAGGGATTGATCCCCGACCGTCGTCAACAGCCCGTTGCTCTAGTACGACGTTAATTAAAATTACCTTACCAATATAAATATATCCAGCAAAAAAAGTTGCTTTGAGAGTGGATGCCAGATCAGGCTCGTTATCGGACCGCGTCATTTGGTCATTTTTAAAAATTAAAGTCGTACTAGAGCAACACAACGGGTTAGTGCCGACGGTCCGGGATCCGAGGCCCACACCACGTAATTGGATTTCTTTTATGTAGATTGATGTAGGTATTTTAATTAATGTCACACTGGAGCAACACAGTGGGACCCAAAAGGAAAAGATTCCAGTCATTTTGAACCACGGTCAGACAACGTTCGCTATTGATTCATTTTCAAACGATATTATAAATTCAAAAACATGGAAAGCTGAAACCTTTAAAACTTTATTTTGTGCTCAAAGCGAGTATTTCACTAAACGTTGTAAATATAGTATGTGAAAGACACTACTCTTCGTATCTATTACCCGTCCATCTTTAGGTCTGCTTCACGAACCCGAGGCACCCTAGCGATGCACGGGGCTTCCGGTAAATACTGGGATCGCTATTCCAAGATTTTTCCATCCTTTCTCTTTACAATTGTTTGACAGTGTCTGTGGCCCCTCGACTATAAACCAACCTTTCATGTTCGAGCTGTAGAGACCCTGAACAAAACACCGATATGAAAAATTGGATCTGCGAAGAAGAAAACCAAATCACTATCGGATGACGGTTCGTTCGAGTGGTTGGTGTAACGGGTACGGTATACTTTTTTCTTACTCGTGTACATTCTCTTGAACAGCCGACCAACCGGTCTAGTGGTCAAGGTGTGGGCCTCTGAATCGGAAGGTTCCTGGTTCGGGTCAGGGCGTGGATGTAAATTGTGCTGTCCTTTGTTAGGGACAAGGATGGTCCACCCACTGGGTGCCCCTTCACAAGTAACCATCACTTCTGGCCTTGTATAAGGCTACAATGACTTCGGTCAATTCTGTACTGTATTGTGTTTCTGTATTGTATCATGTATTGTATTTGTCTTTGCAATCTGTATCCAGGCTTGCCATTGGAAATTGAAAAAATATATATAAAATAAAATTATTTTGAACCAAGTAAGAACGAGCAACGTCCAAGGCCACTGGCAACATATCGCACCCCGGCTAGGAAAGTGACACAGCTCAAAATTATAGAATTTGAGAAACATCAACATAAAGGATACTATAAACCTTACATTGTAATAGTATAAGAATCTCTTTTAAATTGTAGGCAAGTATTTGGGGTGGTAATTTCTATTATATTCTATAGAATAGTAATAGAACACGCTGGGGCGCCTCATACATATGTTTCAATGACATAACGTCAAAATTTTATTTTTTGAGTAGTGTCACTTGCGATAGGTGCAGAATTCGAAATATTATGTGAACGAAATATCGAACGATGTAAAAGATTGTCAGTATGTGTACAGGTAACTATCGATTCAATGCTCATGTTGCTATTTCTAGGAAAGTCATATTCACGTAAAATAATGTGTCATAAGAAAATAAGATGAATGGTTCTGTTTCTATATCGGATTTAGATAGATTTATTTTTCTTTAGAAATAACGCTGCTAGGAAAGTAGTTTATTCGAACGGAAACGATTTCATATCTTAGCTTTAAAGGCATATATAATAGATATTGCCCTACTTTAAAAAAAAATATGCGATGTCAGAGTAATGTAAGGCAAGAGTGAAAATAAAGTTTTTAGAATCTTTGAGAGGGCGGTGGGACGTCCCATTTCCTAGAAAGTCCGACCTTAAGTCTAGATTTTCTAGGAACTTTAATGTACCAAATATATATATATATATATATATACTCTCTCATTTGATATTCAAATCTGCTATTACAAAAGGAAGTGTTTGTCTGTGTCTGTTCTATGGTTCTGACGAATCTATGGCATTTACAGTAATGATATTTGGCACACAGGTAGTGCAAATGTTTTGCGATTTTAGGGTCGAGGCGAATTTTAAAATTCAATCTAGAACATTTTAAAATGAATTTAATAGTTTTTTTTCACCGTTCTTCATTCTATCGCGGTAATTCCAAGAAATAAAGAAACATCAAAATTTAGACTTTTCGCCCTCACGGTTCACCTTGACGTCAGCTTTTGGAACCATGGCATATTTTTTCAACTCCGGGGAGAGAACACAATTGAACAACATGCGTTTGTTTCGAGATTCATTCATTTTGATTTCCTGCGAAACGGATTCCAGTAAAGCAAAAGATTACTCAAGTGAGCACTGGCGTTCTTCAGTGCTTTTTTTCTATCTCAGCGATCGTTAAAGGTAGAATACAAATTTTAAAGGATTTTAAATTTGTGGAAAATGTTACAACAGATAGATAACTTATTCGTTTGATTTTCTTTTAATCTTTTATACTTTCGCAAGAGATTCTGACGATCTAAACGATCTCCACAGGGAAAGTCGTGATGGCCTCGAAGTGACTATTATCAACAACGTAAATCAAAACACGCTATAATCGAGAAAATCGGCATGGTTCCAAAGGTATTCGGTCGAAAAACGCTCGTGACGTCAGCGGTCGAACATCGTAACATCCGCTCGCTTTTTCAATGAGGATCTGATTCCGGAAAGGGACGATAAAAGGTGAAAAAACTAATAAATTAATTTAAAAATGTCCTAGATTAAATTTTAAAATTCGGTGCTACACACAAATCGTAAAAAATTCGGACTACCTATGTGCCAAATTTAATTATTGTAAGTGCCATAGATTCGTCAGGACACTGATTACAGAGAAACACTTCATTTTATAGTTAGTAGAGATAATCACAACGCGTTATTTAGCGTACAACTAAGCTAATTTTCTGCCATAAGTGTTCTCCGTCCATCGTGCTTTCTTTTCAAGAAGCGCGATCTCCATCGCGAGGGATTACTTCTTCCTGCTCTCGCTCTGACTGAATGTCTTCTTTTAAGGGCCCTTCAACCCCGAGCTTCTTTCTTTGGGAGGAGGAGAGCTTCACTGAGACGCATTCCTCCGCTCGAAAGTAGGGGAGGTTTGTGCGCTGCCGGTGAGGGAATTAAAGGAGATTTAATATGTAGGGCTTTCTCGCCCTCGGGAGCTGATTAAATGGGGGTATCGATCACGTGGAACAGATTACGCAGTTGCTACACGACAGAGGAGGGGCCAACCGCTGTGTCGTTTGGGACGAGCAGAGGTGTAATTGACGAGGGCCGTCTGCGAACAACTTTTAATGCTAAATGAATCGCCTCGCCACAGTTTTAGCAAGCCTGCTTCTGCGGGGATGGATGCCGGGAAAAAGCAGACGATAATTATTCTTCGGGGTGAGAGGGGTTTTAAAAGTACGTCTTTCGCGTTTTTTGGTAATCGTCGTTGGAATCGAGGGATTTTGGTTATTTCGGCTTAGGTAGGTACTCCAATGTGCGTTGCACTGGAGAAGGGTGGCATCGGTTATTTTGTCGTTCAATCGAAAAGGTGTCGATTTTGTTCTGCGCAGATTCGCTGTGGATATTTACGAATTATTTTGACTCCATTCGCTCACTTTCTTTTAAGACAGCAATTGAGTTCAGCTATGACCTCGTCATCCGATAGTGATTCCGTGTTGTCATTGGATCTTTCGATTCAGATGATGGTTCCGGAGCTCCACCAATAGCTCGTTGTGTTGGTCCAGTATGAGGTCAGTTAAAAATACCGCACCACAAGACGACAACTGTCTGTTCTTGTTTGCTGAGCTTTGCTTTTAGGATTGAGAAAATCTGATTGAATTTATTAACTTTGGAATATGTTGTAAGACTGCTTGTGTCTAGGGAGATTTCTCGAAGCACTCTCACAGTACGAGGAGGTAGCTTGATGTTTTTATATGGTAGTAGCTACTAACTATTGTAGGCCATCGCGATGGATCCTTCTTATCTAAAGTCCCTGAGGTATCGAGCCATATTGGAGACGTGATATGGACATGCCACATTTTGAACGGTCCGTCCTGCAGGTCGAGGACGACGACTCGTCACTTTGAACGATTATCAGATGACAACACCTGAGCGTATCCCATTCTCCAAACGTCGCCACCACACCAACGAGTGGACATTTGAGACTAACGGCAGTTTTTATGTCCACCATCCCCCATACACAACGATATTTAGTTACATCTAGTCTAGATTGCTGTTGCTAATACGTGACACGTCGACAGAGCTACATCTGCCCCATATTGCGGTTTAGAAAGGGGTAGTTTAATATACCGCAATGGAAGGGGACAGGGTTGGTTTGATTTCAAGTTTTTTTTTTATCTTTGCCTACAGAAATTTTATGTTCCGATTCTTTTTTTTTTTCATTATTGTTTGGGATTTCTTGCAATCGCACTTCAGTTGGTAACAATTCTATCGACGATTGAATGGTCTCAGAGTCGGCTCCTAATTTACCCGGAGATGAAGATTCTCTTTACTCTATTTTTGGATTGTCATATCCCCATAATTATCTCCATAAATATAATTATCCCCATTTTCAGTTGCATTCAGAAAGAGTTGTCAGAAAAGGAACACACCACGTATGCATGATATAGGTAGTGAAGTACATAAGCCAAATAAATGTAGTGAAGCACATAAGTGAACACTCTATAGAAGAATCTTTTAGCTGGGGATGTTGGACCTACACTAAAAGTCTTCCGTTAGCATGTGGTAATTAGCGTCAATAGTTTCAAATGACTGATTTAGGCTCAAGAAATTGATGGATTGTGTGATAGGAATTTAGACGTCCTGATCAAAGCTGAGACGGAATCTACCGAAATACTCTAGCTATCGAGGTTACCTTAAAACGCAGTGAATCATCATTTTGGTAATGCTCGGCGTTTAATTAGATGGGCGCTGCTGACAAATATTAACCCTAATATATCAATTGAGAATATAACCTTTGGATTTTTTATTGGTGAAGTGCAGAAAATGGCATTCGAAAAGCAAGCCAAAAAGGATTTCGCTCAAAATACCTTCACGAAGTGGTCATAGCCGAAGAACCAATCGTCAACAACATTTAGCCTGACAGAAAATAAACAGCCCCTCGAAATCTTAAAAGCAAAGGATTGGATTATGCAGTGATTCACAGGAAAGCAATTTAAAGTATTATTAACAGGGTCAAATTTTTAACTCTGAGGGTTTCATAGGTACGATTATAACCTGCAGTCTTTCCTGCATGACATCTAAACAGTTTTAACCTTCTCGAACCAACAGAACATTCTCAGTGGATTCTTTCGTGAGGAAAATACCAAACGAATCATTCTTCACGATTTTATTCTAAGGAAACGAGTCCTAAAATCTGTCGATGAATTCTACTATAAGAAAAGGATCACTCGTATCTTTACAAAGGATTATTTTCTAATCGAAGGACAAATATAATGTTTCTGAAGAATTTCTATGCTAAGAAAAGGAGTAATGAAATTTAGTAAATGATTCCTTTCTAACTAGAGCAATAAATATTTTCCAAAGGATTATATTCTAAGGGAAGTGTTTCCGCCGTTAGCACGCTTTCTGGCGGTGGTATAAAAATCTCTGCTAGTGTAACAAAAGAAGTGAAGGAGATGAGAGCTATCTGAAGCCGCTGATTCGGCGGGAAGTTCTTAATGTGTATAAGTGTATTCAAAGAGATTTTATTAGAGTCAATTAATTAAAGAGCAAATTACCTCCACTGAAAAATAAGTGTTTCCATTTTGAAGTCGGATTATTGTTAAAACTGAGCTGTCGAATCAGGAAAAACCAATCCGAAATCCATCGATTTTTTCAACCAATAAGAGTTAGTCATTAACTGTGTTGTGTGGTTATAATTTTTTATACTACTCCAAAATCTCGTTAAGCTCATGGGGTTAATAATACTATACTTACAATAATTAGTAGCACACAAAGTGAAACGCATGCTTTCGATTGGATAATGGATACGGAAGATAATGGCAACTCAGTGCTCAAACTCGTGGGAAATATGAGTTATTATTATATGAACAATAAAGCTACCCGAATTTTCTAGTATCCAATTTTAATACCGCTTCCAGATGAACATCAGCCACAGACATCATGAATAAATCAAGAAGTATTGAGACTAAACTCGTTTAAGTACGATTTTTCGTTAGAAATCGATGAAACAGCTTCGATAAATAGCACTTAAATAAGGAGACCTATCGTTTTTGTATTTCTGAGAGAAAATCACTTTCTGCGGTTTCACTTTTCAATCCGTTCTCATGAAGCGAAAAAAGCCACCCTTCTTGATGTTTAAAGTAATAACATTTCAATCTGGAGAGAAAGTGGGCGGGGCAATGCAGCGGCTTAAGCGCTTGGAATAGATTGGGATGAAAAATGAAAAGCGAAATTCGATACCATTTGGAAATATTTGGCAAGTGATGTAAAAATATATAAACTGCGTAATAACTTCTCATGTTTCACTTTATTATACAAATCTGTACTGGCGAGGATTTACAGGATTCGTATGTGGAGAAATTAGTTTTTTTGGTATATGCTAATAAAGTTATATCAATTATTGATTTGATTTACACTCGGTCACAAAAAAAATCGACGCACCAAGAAGGAGTTGTGCCGGGCTTGATCCATTTACAACGACACTGATTGGGGACGTCTTTAGTGACGAGTCTCGTTTCCAACTGTGTCCTGATGACAACCGCAGACGGGTCTAGACGTTCAGGGCAGCGTGGGGATCCTGCCCTCACTATCACACGCCACACATGCCCAAAACAAGACGTTAGGGTTTGGGGTGCCATCTTCTTCGATAGCCCTTTGGTAGTCATTTCTGGCACACTTACAGCACAGCGGTTCGTAGAAGGTATTCTACAACCGGTTGCACTATCCCACTACCGTTCCTTTTGCGACACCCCGGACTTACTTTTCAACAAGATAATGCCGAACAAAGCACGTGTTGCTATGAATTGTCTTTGAGCTTTCCTATCACTTCCTTGGCCACCTAGGTCTCCCGATCTCTCTTCCATAGAGCACATTTGGGACGTTATTTGAAGGCAACCACCCCGGAATGTTGTCTCTTAACCGGACAGTAGGCGACAATTTGGCAAGAAATTCCGCATGTCACCATCTGGGAACTTTTCCAGTCTATGCGACGTCGCATCCAGGCCAGAGGTGGACTTCTTCCCTTTGTAACGGTCGAACTGTGAAATCAATCATTCAATTGTTCTGAAATTGGAATAGTTTGTTTTTCTAACTATATTATTCACATCTACTCATTTTTTTATATCTTAATAGGACAATTCCTTCTTGGTGCGCCGATTTGTTTTGTTATAGAGCGTATGTACTGAGCACCGAACTTCAAATGGAAGAGACGCAGCTTATGCTATTTCTTCCATCGAGATTCAAAGGAAATGGGCGTGGCATGCACGCGCAGTTTTATGCTGTTTCTTCCGGTCCTCTCGGTTTGAAGATGTGTCACGTGGTTGAGGAGAAAAGCATGAATCCTAATGTAGCACAAAGTATGGATAGGTTCGTGTGATTATGGAGCGTGACGAAAGCACCGGTAGCCAATAGGCACAAGTTGATTTGAAACTTACCTTTATGAGATCTTTACGACACATGCCCTGTCTCATAGGGATGCGACATCGACAGCAAAACATCGATGTTTTGAAACATCGATGTTCAAAATTAAAACATCGATGTTGATAACACATCGCCCCCAAATCATCGATGCTTTAAAAATTCAGTGAATTTAAACTTTTCCCCCATTTCTTAAAACTGGTTTAGCAACTAGTGATGCAACATTGGCTCCAATAAATAGATGTTTTTTATAAAACATCAATGTTTTGAAAACATCGACATCGATGTCGCATTCCTACTGTCTCATCGACCTTAAACTAAAACAAAGGGATCACGTGGGTTGAGTCGCAGTCGAAAGATCTCTGAAGGGTCAATCACAAATCGACTTCGCCGATTGGAAGGGCAGACTAGTGTTTCAGATGACGGTGGATGGTCATTTTAACCAATCAATAGTTTTGGATTCATGCTTTTTTACCCACGACCACATCATACATCTTCAAACCGAGCAACTGGAAGAAGTAACACGAAGCTGCGGACACATGTTTCCTTCTACACTGCCCTACATAATGGACCGGACAGCTAGATGTGATGGTATAAGGGAAAGAATACATGCTTTCATAGGGTTTGGGGAGGGGGGGGGGGGCTCGAGCCCCCCCCAAACCCTATGTTTCGTTTGAGTAACTTCCATTTAAAAAATGGAAGTTACTCAAACGGTTTTGATTACCTGCTTTGTAAGTATTTGTCGGACTGATAAATTTCTAAATGCAAAGGATTTCTGGCATCGTGTTTTTAATTAGTAATTCTGATTATGTTTAGAATTCGAAATCTGATATTCTTGTTCCGCGAATAGTCATTCGAATCGATATCAGAATATCAGATCAGAATATATCAGAAGAATATCAGTTCATAATATATCAGAATATCAGATCATTCGTGCATTCTAGAAATGAAATAGAGCTGTATGACTAAATTAAATAGAGATTGATAAACTAGTAAAAATAAAAAGATGAGTGCTTTCTGAGTCGAAAAGGTAGGAAGATTCTGGATCCGCCACTGTCAACATTTAATTTTAAAATTCGAAAGGTATGAAGTAGAAATTATTTAAATTACAATGCATGGATTTTTCTGAATATTTTTATTTAAATGAAATATATCTCTTCAAATTTGTAACATTTTCTTTCTAAAAAAAATTATCGAAACTTTTGTTTTTGTTTTGTATATTATTTAAGAACGAATATTTTATGATCATGGTTATCCGAAACCAACATTTGAATGAAACATTTTAAGTTTATAACATTTAAACTTTCAAAATTTAAAAATTCTCTATAAAACACTTTTAACTTAGGAATATTTTTATTTTCTTTGAAAAAAAAAAATAGTACAAGATAAGTGTAGAAATTGGGTTCAATATTTATGAATAAAATTAGTACTGAAATTAATACTAATGCAGTGTATTGGTGCGTGTGGATGTTTACACACCATTACACTGCTCCAAATACTGAAACCAAAACTCTATTTGAAATAGTGAAGGATACCTTCACACGTTTAGGTTTAAAGTTCGAAAAATTAAGAGGGCAGTGCTACGATGGTGCCGCACAAATGCAAGGTAAATTTAAGGGGTTGCAAAAGCTCGTAAAAGAGCTTCAACCTCAAGCACTTAATGTGCACTGTGCTGCACACAGTTTGAATTTAGCAGTTTTGGACTGTTTAAAGCATCTTCCTGCTATGAGGAATGCAATGAATCTGTCGAAAGATTTAATTCAGACGGTAAAAGAATCACCTAAAAGAATGGAGCTTTTGACAAGGATTTCCACCCAAAACCATTCCAAAACTGGATTACGGCCACTTTGCCCAACTAGGTGAACAATGAGAGCATCAAGCATCAATTATATTATTAAAAATTACTATAATTTAGCGGAATTTTTCGAAATTTTCTCCGAAACGGATTGTTCCGATGTTGCTGCAAAATGCTCCGGATATCTAGAAAAGATGTCCGATTTCAAAACATTTTTCTCCTTTTCTTTATACAGTCATGTGATGAGCCCTGTGGAAGAAGTAAACCAACAGATACAGTCTTCTCAGATAGTGGCTTCCGAGATTAACCAAAAAATTATTTGTTTGTCAGAATTTTTACAGACAGCTATATCTGGAACTTGCTGATACTGTACTAAATTGACTCAATGAAAGGTTTAAATCTTCAGCAATAAAAAAATATAGTTACCATCGAAGAAGAGTGTGTTCGAGCAGCGAAAAATGGAACTGAGGAATTTCCAAGTGCTAAAGAGTTTTTCAAAGATGATTTGGATTGTGACCGGCTGTTATTGCATCTAAATATGTTGCATGATATTTCCAAACAAAGAAATGTTTCGCTGGATTCAATTAAAAATTTGAAAGAGTTCATTTTAAGTAACAAAGCTCTTGGAGATCTCTTTCCAGAAGTAAAAAAAATGTTTGAAACTGTTGCAAACCATTCCAGTGACAACTTGTACAGCTGAAAGATCTTTTAGCTCTCTTCGTCGTCTTAAAATCTATCCAAGATCAACAATGGGACAAGAGAGACTTAACTATGTATCAATACTAAATACGCATCAAACAGTTTTAGACGAACTGGATCTTAGACCTCTCCTGAATGAATTCATTGGACGAAATCAAGTACAAAAGTCTACATTTGCTGCTTTTTAAATTAAAATTTTAATTAAGATAAAGATGATTTTCTTTAAATATTTGAGTTTTAAATTGTGGTTTTCATTAAAATTATTTTTATTTAGTGTACCTAAGTTGGTATCTATTGTACCTAATTTTTTATTATTCTTATAATTTATATAAATTTTGTCATATTAAGTATGAAATTGTTAAAATTTCTCAAATAATACATGAGTATTTTTTTATGGCAAAATCTGATTTAAAATCAGCAAATAAAAATTTTGGTTAACAAATCTTGATCTATTGTTTTCAAATTCAGTTTTATTGTTGTATTTTTATCTTTATATCCTAGGTGTTGTGAAATATATTTTTATTGGTTCGTTGAACAAGCATTGTACAGTTAATATTTACCTAATTTTGAGGAGAAAATATTTAAAAATACTAAACGAAGTTTACCAATCACTCAGACATGAAATTCTAAATCCATTCTTTTAAAACTAAAAAAAAAATTTCAAAAATAAATTTTTATTTCCTTGGAATGGGATTTAAGGATTTCGAAATTTTTTAAGTTTTTTTTTTAAGTATTAAAAGAATTAGAGGTTTAAAAATATGAAATTTTTTTACAAAATGTTACATGTGCCATGCAAGTTCAGCGACGGTCCCAAATTAGTATGACGCACCAATTTTTATTTCGTTTTTTATTATTGGTGGCCGGGTATTAGCTTCCCTCCCGGAGACGTAGCCGAAAAAAATTCGGAAGGGATGTTGTGTTGCCTTTTTGGTCAAGAGAGGATTTTTTTAGTTTCGGGGGGGGGGGCACACCCCAAGCTACGGATACTCCCTGGGCCCCCTCAATATTTTTCCGAAGTCGGCGCCCCTGCATGCTTTGATAGGGGGGTGGTCTCTCACGTGCTGCAATGACACTAGAGACCCTTCTGGGCATACTTTCAACAAAGGTTTGATACACAGCTAAGGGTATTGGTGTCCATTCCTGCTGCAAGAATGTCGCCAGCTCGGCTGTGGATTTCGGACGGGGTTCCCTGGTCCGTAAACGTCGCTCTGACGCGTTCCACAAACGTTCTACGGGGTTTAGGTCGAGACTCTGAGCAGACCATGGAAGACGTTTTACATCCATATCATGACACCACTGCTTGACAGAGTCTACAACACGGAGCGTTGTCGTCATGGAAG
Organism: Metellina segmentata; assembly: GCA_947359465.1. Lineage (NCBI taxonomy): Eukaryota > Metazoa > Arthropoda > Arachnida > Araneae > Tetragnathidae > Metellina > Metellina segmentata. Next base: position 115,633,993 of record OX375882.1, on the reverse strand, counting down.
TAACATGCGTCCATTCCATCAAATTGCCAGAGCGTAGTAAGATCCTGATGGTCCAAAATGTTCGTGTAGGCGTCGGCGTTCAATTGACCATGAACACCATGCAAAGGTCACAGGCCATACCGCGAGAAATACTGCCAAACAAGTAGTCGGATTTTATGCAAATCCGCTGGCGTCCGGTCCATTATTGTAGGGTAATGTATTTCATTAGAAGGTCGCTGATGGTGAAGTGCTGAATTGCACAGCTGTACAGAGGGATTTAAAATTAAAGAATACTAGGGAAAACATTATGTTACGCGGTATTCACAAATCGATGTAAAGTCCACAATTGCAAGGATGTATTCAGGTGTGGATGGATTAGCTTGGGATGGAGCGTCGTTTGGGAACCTCGATCACCTAGTTCATCACGCCCTGATTTTTTCCCCTCAGGTTTACCCCAAAGACACCTCATTGATTCACAAACTGAGTTCTTTATAAATTCTTTTCTCAATTTGTATTAAGATAAATTCAAACTAGGGTTTGAAAATGACCGACATTCTGAATACTGGCAAATCAACGGAAATTCTCCAGTCTTACCGGTACTTCAGTTCTAGTTTTTGTCCTTAACGAGATGAGGCGTGATTATAGGACTTTAATGAGGCACTAGTTCTGCTCTAAGACACTTGATGAAAAAATTTCAAGTGCGTCAAGGCATAATGTAAAATAATAGCAATGCTTAGAAAATGGAAAGTTTCAAACAGAAATAATACTCGCATCATAACGATCATGTATTCAGTTTGGGGAGAAATGGAGAACTTGGACCGTACGTTTACTTGGATCAACATTTAAAATAGATTCGACAAATGAGTTGGATGTGGATGAAAAAAAAATTGGAGTTATTCAAGAACTTTGTTTGTAGCAATTGCTGTTTTTACGCAAAGTAATCTTTTAGCATGTATATATTTCCAAACACATTTACTGCGAAATTTTACTTATTGCTATTGGGTGCGGAAATCCTTCTTTCATGTAAATCATGACAGAATAAACAATGAGAGAATCACTTTTTGTGGATGTGACATTTTCTTACTGATGTTTATTTAATATTAGATTTAATCACAAAAACTGCTGTCCGGATTCCATTTCTGACTGCATTTTCTACTACTTCTGTCTTATAAATTGAGCCATGAAGTTAAAATAAAGTTGAAATAATAATTAAATAACATCTGTAAGGATGTTTTAAGGCGCATTCTCACGAATCAAGTTTAGTTAACCGATTATTTTTTTCCCAATGGCTGGCACTGGACACTATCCTTAGCCACCACATGGCCGGAAGAGATGGTCACTTGTGAAGGGGTCCCCAGTGGGAGGACCATCATTGCCCCTAATAAAGGACAGTACTATTTTTATATATACTCTGTCCCCGAATTCGAACCAAGAACCTTCCGATCCAGAGGCCAACAACTTAACCACTAGACCGGTTGGTCAGCAATTTTTTACTTATTGCTGACTACTAATGGATCGATTATAGTTTATCAACAAAAGCAGAACATGAATTGAACCCGTTTTTGCTCACACATTTCAATATAAACTGATCGACAGTTTCAGTTTTAAAATGGCGTCGAAAGCAGTTTTGTCAAAATAACTGAAAACAATTCTATTTAACATGAGCAAAAATCGTAACTTAATTTTGTTCTTCCTATCAGCAATAGTAAAAACAGCAGTTTCTACTTCTTTGACAATAGAACTCAAAGCACTTTCTCTTGCATCTTTATTTTTATATTTATTCAGTCGGTGGTTCCGAAGACAATTCTCCTTTTGAAACAGTTCTAAAAATTTTAGCATCACACTTTCAGCCCAATTGAGGATAGTTTTTTAACTATTAAATGTTATTAACTATTATTTTGTATTTTAAACTATTTTATATCTGTTAACAAAACACACATGCACGCATGACATGAGCAGTTAAAAGCGAACTTGACAGTCAACTCAAGTTTACACGTTTAAAGACAAGTTTCAACTAGAGATAAATGTGTCGATGTTAATAAAATGTTTATAAAAACATCGATTTAGTTACCATCATCCGTATTATATATAATAATATTGTTCTCACTAATCTTCAAAACCTACAAAATCCGCCCATTTACTAACGGCTTTGAAGTCTTAATTGATGGTAAAATGAAATCTGTTCAAACGATTGTAGCCTACTACTTCATATTTTTGATTATCAGATTAGTCATCGGCGCAAAAGCTTTCTTTTTGGAAGAAATTATTGTCATCAGAAAAATACACAGAAAAGATTTTTTTTCAAAACAAAAGAGATAATCCAACAAAAAAATCATCAATAAATCCACAAAACAAAGAATGAATATATATATATATATATATATATATATATATATATATATCAAATGTGAACAATTGCTTAAATGGTTATGGTACTGCTTATGATGGATCTTATAAAGTTATTCGCATTATCGCTGCCCGAGACATCGAAAGGCTCAGATGTCCCATTAAGAACGAGCTGTCCTGAACATTCACTCCCTATGCAATACCAGTAGCTCGATTCCGAATGTAATTTTCCCTGAACACACACTACACAACAGCACTGATACGCACGCATTGATACTTAAACTAAATGGTAATTGCATTCATAATAAGTACGGCCGGGTGTACTGCGATCAGAGGCAACGGAATTTAACGATGTCTCCCATTGGATCGCTGGAAGCTATCAAGTCCGAAAGATCGGAATCGCGAATATCTCAATTCGAAATGCTAGGCGACACAGAGTAATCAATTCGAATGAAAGCGTGCCATTCGAACGGGCCTTGACGTACGTTTCAACTGACGTAGAATGAAGACAGCAGATTTCCGTAATGTCCTCCTACTTAAATGGCGTATTCTGTTGCCAGATTATTCCATTGGCGTTTCTTTGCTCGATGGCCGGCCATTAAAGTGGGGTCCGTTCGTAAATTACTCCGGGAGAAGCAGTTCGCTGCGAAACTTTCCAGTTATGGAATGAATGCCAGGCCGAATTTGCATGTTTCTTCGTGATCACAGGAGAGCTCTATACCGTTTAACAGCTTCCATTATGAAACTGAACAGGATCAAAATAAATTTACTCCGTTGTGAGGGAAGGCATTCCGAGAAAATGGCTTTCGCATTTTTGCGAATTCCGAGACGGAACGAAATACGGGATGCGGAAGAACGCTTTTGTAAGCAAAAGTGGCTAAGAGCTTTTTCTAATTCAGAACTTTGGAAAGTGCTTTTAGTTCGCAAGGATTATACATTTAACTGATAAACTTATTACTGTGACGTCCTTTTTGGACTCGAATCATTGACTTTGCGGCAGATTTGTTTGTGACTTTCATTTTACTGGCATCAATAAGACGGTTTGTCTTTAAAATTCCAGTGTCGAAGAATTTAAACCGGATTTCAAGTGAAATGACGTGATTAAATAGTTTGTGGGGGAAAAAAGAGTTGTTTTTTCTGCCGATTTATTTATAAAATATTTTTATATTTTAGAGACTTTATTTTCGGAAGTTTATTATTCCGGGAGAAGCAGTTCGCTGCGAAACTTTCCAGTTATGGAATGAATGCCAGGCCGCCAGAATGCCAATAAATATTCTATTATGTCAAGTTATTTTTTTTGACACGAATAACTTTTATTTCCTTTGAACTTTCATTTATCATTATTCATTTTTCGTTCATTCGCTCTCATTTTTGTTGACTTTATTCGAATATTTTATTTTACCATCGATTCCTCATGGATTGATGGTAAAAGGAATGAAGGTGATACGATGGATGAATGATAACAAAACTAATATTCCCTAGAGACGGCCTGTCATTCCAATAGCATTTAAGAAATTAGACTAACAGTTAGCGACGTTTTTCTGAAATACTACCAATTATCGATCCATCTTAAAAAGTAACTTTTAAAACGACTAAGCTTTAACAGAAATTAATAAATTGATTTAAAAAGTAATACATCTGTTTAAATTGGGTGAAAATAAATGTTGAAACAATGAAAACTGAAACAGCTATGAACTGTTTAAATGAATCGTTAAGGGGACCGGGAAAGCAAAATTCGACTAAAAAATCAATTTCTATTTTATTGCTCCTTTATATGGTTCAAAATCTCCTCTTTCCAATGATATATCACACTAGGTAATAGAATAAGAGGAAGTTTGAAAATTATGCACGTTTCCAATAAGCACTTCACATCTGACACGGCCTTTCAAATGTAAACAAACCGTTTGTGGACATTTCTAATCTTTGTTGCTCAACAATGTATATTATATTTTTTACTTTACTTTACTCAAATTATTTTCGATAATCTGGTAACAGTAGAGTTAACTGTAATCATTTAGTTTTTTTCTAACTATTTTTATTAATTTTACCATGCGATATAAGTTAGCACTTTCTGAGACATGACATTTGATCTATTATGGACTAGCAATAAGGATAAATGTTGGTTTTCTGCACAATATGCAACAATCTGTCTGGGCAGAATATTTTTATTTACTGTCAAGTAACTTAAATCCAAATCACGGTCTTTGTCCAGATGGGAATGAAAGCTGGTGGAAATTTCAACGTGCTGTAGCTAAAAGAGTGATGTGTATTACCATGATAAACACACACATATTGCCTTGCCTTATACTGCCTACATTTTGAAGACAATTAAATCAAATTTCAGAGACTTGGCGAATCCAGAATTGTTGAAAAAATGTGTTCACGGAAAGACTCAAAACCCAAATGAATCGGTGAACAATGTGATTTGGACTCGCGTTCCAAAAAATGTGTTTGTAACCATCCAAACTTTAAAACTGGGAGTGTTTGATGCTGTTTCCTGCTGCAACAGTGGAAATATTGTAAAGTGCTATACATTATCTAGTTAAAATCAATCCAGGCTGCCATTTTATACAAATTTTTGAGAAAACTGGACTAAGACCGTGTTATCGATGGAGAGCGAAAACTCTCCGAATACAGTAAAAAGGCCCGCCATAGAAAGAAAAGCATAAAAAAAAATTGAAGATACATGTATTAAAAATGAAAGAGATCACCCTTTATATAAATCAGGATTTCATTAAGGTTAGACGTAAAATTATTTATAAAAATTCATTTGAAATGTTTAAATCCATTTTTCTCAAAACTTAGATTTTTAAGTTTCATGCCCCATTTTCTCAGAGTCTACTGAACATAATGACTTAATATTTTTATGACATATTTGTGTTATATCTCTAAAGATTTTAACACGGGCATTTTTTGATTTTTTGAAAATTGAATTTTTTAGAAATTTAAATGTGTTAAAAAATGCTATCTAAAAAGTGATATTCAGTTAAAAATTTCTATAAAATTAAAATTTTTAAATAAAAAAAAAGTGAGCTGTTAAAGTTTGTATAACATATCAGTCTAACCACCATAAAAATTTTGTGTTGATTACTATTATAGTTATTGAGAAAAAGGGTCTTGAATTTCGTGAATTTAACATGGAGGAGATAGAGTCTTCCCGGTCCCCTTAAATGTGTCAATTTATAAGAATTAATATTAACTGTTATTTTAATTGCTAAATGTTAGTTGTAGTTACTAACTGTTAATAGTAATTAACGTTAACTTACCGCTAGTTGCAACTACCTTTCAGACAGCGATAGAAAAATAACAATTTTGGGCATCTGTTATATTCATAACACGTACTTCTTTTCCTTTTTGTTTGACTTCCTCTTTTATCTGTTTGATAATTGCTTTAATTAAAATACCGATCATTAAAAATTATTTTTATTGCTGTACCAGTTGTTGAAACAAAAGCATTCAATAATTACAGCAGTTTGAACAGTGAATGGAAAATAACTTCTATTTAGTTCTTGTTAATCCCAGTTACCTTCTTACGAGCGATAATTATTTGAACTTGCCAAATCATACTTTTTCATTCATTTCATTGCATGGGCTCTTAGGTATTTACCATTAACCAATAAAATTCCAGATTCCTGCTGAAAAGCTCACATCTTATCGCTCTTTTGGGATTCAGTAACATTAAATCCTTATTAACATCTGCTGAAAGACTTAATGGCCGCTGTATTTCCTAATTATTCGCTTTCCCAACATCATAAAAAAAGAGGGAACGGTTCTATCTGTTTTATGAGATGGGGGGATGGGGATTGCGTGCTGCAAACGATTTTTCGGATGCAGCTGTTTTTCTTGCTCATTTATTAATTTTTCGGAAAAGCAAACGATATTGAACGTTGCTCTGATTAAGCGTAAATTGACTTGGCGTGGAACGCTCGGGGCGTTTCGGTCAAATGTGAAAAATAGTGATGTACGAGGTAATAGAATGAATTAGATTGCATCAGATAAATTTTTACGATCCTGGAATGGTTTTCTTCTCTACCTTCTTACAACTACACGTCGTCTGATCGGATTTGTGAAGCAGATTAATGGCCCCAAAATGCATTAACCCTTTGCACTCCGGATTTTTAGCCTTTCCGAAACTTCGTTTTTGATTCGTTTGGTTACACGATGAGAGATTTATTCGGAAATATTACGCATGATATTAAATTACTATGTTTTTTTAAGCGTTAAAAAAGAATGCTTTATAAACGGAATTTATGCTTTTTACTAGAGAAGGGAGTATTTGAATACAAAATATCGGATCCTTAAAAGTATTCGTCCTATAGGATTCTTTCCTGTATTTAAACAGCAGTATTCATCCTAAGTATTCCGACACCAAAGTCTGAAATACCAAAGTATTCATTTAAAATATACGAACACCAAAGTATTCAGACACAAAAATATTCATTCAAAGTATTCGTATACCAAAGTGTTCAGATACCAAAGTAATCGAATACAGAAGTGTTCTGATACAAAAATATTAGAATATAAAAGTAATCTGTGACCAAAATATTCAAAGCGCTAGATATAAAAGTATTCAAATACCAATGTATTCAGATACAAAAACTTTCAGATACTATATATTCAGATACAAAAACTTTCAGATACTATATATTCAGAAACAGTATTCAAATACCAAAGTATTCAGATACAATATATTCAGATACAGTATTCAAATACCAAAGTATTCAGATACAATATATTCAGATACAGTATTCAAATACCAAAGTATTCAGATACAATATATTCAGATACACTACATTCAGATACAATATATTCAGATACAAATGTATTCAGACATGAAAGTATTCTCAGCCTTATATTGCAGTTGACTGATTCTTACTATAGATTGTAATATTTATTTTAGTATATGGCATTCCAATACTTATTCGAAAACTGAAGTATCGTCTGTCTCTACTTATAAGTGTATGTAGAAGGGGTGCAGAACATCCGGTTGGCGATCTGCTGCTATCCGGCCCACAACGGTTAATAGTGAACGAGACGAGAAAGTTATTTTAGTTCTGATTGGTTTTTAAAAGATGGAGTGAACAAAGTTTTCCAAAAGTTAGACATAAGTATATCGGTGAAATCTGAAAGACGTGGAAGTAGTTCTAAGACGCAGACAGAGTACAAAATGAAAAAAAGACAAGTTTCTTTTCCCCTAGTGAGACTTGGAACTAGCATTTATTGGACCAGGTATACTTCCAACCTGATTTGTCATTGGTCAGCGGCATCTAAGTCAAAATTTTAAAAAATTGCTTAACAGAGTTTTATAAAAGTGTTAGAAAAGATAAATTTTAAAATTTCATAGTGACCCCAAGAAACGTTGCGCATATTTGGAACGACATTTATGAGTGACCAAACTTCGTCAGCTATGAATCAAAATAAGTGTAAATTGTGAGGGGGACAGTTTAAAAAAATAGTAAATTACGGACAAAATACTCCAATTGGGGGGGGGGGAGTATTGAGATATATCGACCCTTTTTGCAACAGAATTTTCACCCGCCTTCTTGTCTTGTTAATGAAAACTTATGAACGATATTTAATAAATAATAACAAATAATTCCACTTAAAAAAGTATATTATTTTAAGTTCTTTTCTCGGTCAACACATCATCCCGTTTTTGAACTAATACACATTGCCCGTTTTTTCACGATCTTTTTTAATACGACCCGCAATAGTCATTGAGTTGTGTAATTCTGGTATTCTTAAATACCGAATGAACTCTGTGCAGCTATATTCCTCGTTCTGATTGGGTAAGATTAATCCAAATAATTGTAACTCTACCATCCCATAGTTAAAAATAAAAAAATTAAGAAGAAACATTTTATGATGACGCATCAGATGAAAAGAAACAATCTTTATTTCAACTTAATAGTTGTTTTACTTTCTATTTGTGCTAGGAAAACAGTCTTAAAATGATTTTTATTTGAATCAAATAAAGAACAGAATATATAAGGAAAATGTAAGTTGTTCGTAGTGGGTGATGTCTCCTTTTATGTAAGTCAAATGAACGATGGGAATTTTCATAAAATAACTGCCCCAAGCACAAATTTCGTAACTGCTTTCACCTACTATTGGTGTGGTAATATTTAATTTCATTTTAATTCTATTTAATGCTTAGTAAGGATTCAAATGAATATTATCTCCTTGTCCACTCGCCGTCATTAATTTGTATGCTCGTTGTTTTCACGAAAATTATAAGTCAGAAATATAGTTCCTCCTCTAAACTTTAACATGCAGCTATACAAAATGTACGATGTATACCGAACATGTTTTACTTAAAACATGTTGTATACTTTGCCAACTATGATAAAACTGTTATTTATACCTACTAACGATATTGGTTTTGTATTTAAAACTGAAATCTATTATATATTTGTCAAGCAATAATTAATTAGTTGTTTTCTTTTATGGTTACCTCAAAAACAAACGCGAACATCAAAATATGAGCCGTTATTTTTGAAAGTAGTATAAGTCTACTTTAAAAAAAATGAATTTATGGTAATTTTAGTAAGATATACATGTCCTCTTCTTATATTTATAATCACACATTCAATGGAGCACGATTTCTTGACAAAGTAATCAAAAGAATTTTAGCTATTAAATGTTATCGCAAAAATATTGGTTTTTGAAAGTGGAATAAGTCTATTTCTATAATCATAGTTGAAACAACTTTCTATTTTCCGTTTCTTCTGCTTTGAATTAATTTCGCATTTCTAAATTTTGTGCATTTTTAGTTGTTGTTGTGGCAAATGCGCGATGAAGAGACAAAAAGGAATCACAAATTAATATTTTTAGAACAACCATGAATATTAGCAAAATAAGACGAAATTGTGATTCAGATGATGAAAGCAGTTTGATCAATATTAATTCAAGATTTCTCCAAACTAAGAAGAGGATTAGAATTTTTGAATTAACAGATTCAACCATTGACGAAGACGACGTTTCTAATTTTCGATCACATTATGAAAATAATGATCAGAAGACTAAAGAGGAAAGTCAAAAGAAACAAAGGCGAAAAATATACAAAAACTGAAAATATTATTCCTACACAGAAATTCGAAAATGAGGATTGCAATTGTGTGGAGATGTGCAAGAATCGAATTACAAAGAAAGATCGGATATCCCTTTTTATTATTTTTTTTTTGGAAAATGGGGGATTTTGAGAAACAAAATACATTCTTGTGTGTATCTAATCATCGTGCGTCAGTAAAAAGAAGACGACGAACAAATTTTAAAGGATCAGATTCTGTTGCATACTATAAGCGAAATATGTATGTTCTTAATGAAGCTTTTCATAATTTTCATGGTAACAAAGTTCATATCTATACATGGGAGGAAACTGTAACATCTAGAGGTGCGGAAATGGTATCATCTTGCTGACTGCAACATATTCAGAATATTACAACTCAAGACCATATTATGTATCATACAGTGACATGTGTACCGGACAAAACCGAGATATTAAGCTCGCACTGATGTGGTTAAGGATTGTTCAATCAGCTGACAATAACATAAATGTTATTGACCACAAATTTCTAGTGTCGGATCATTCTTTTCTTCCAAACAACAGAGATTTTGGATTTGTGGAAATGGTATTAAAGAAAAAGGATCAATTATATACTGCTCAAGACTATTATAATACAATAAAGAATTGACGAACAAATTGCTTCATTTTGTATGAAATGAAACGAGAAGATTTGATCTCAACCAAATCTCTAGAAGAGGCAATATCAAACAAGAGAAAAATACGGACGGAGAAATTATAAAATGGCTGAAATTATGCTGGATGAGGTTCAAAAGGGATGAACAGCACAAATTTTTTTACAAAACTAGTATATAAGAAAATTTTCCACTTGAAGTAATTTTTAAATTTTGAAAACAAGGAAGACCCAAACATCTTAAAAAAATTACTGTGTTGCCACTGTATAAAACGTCAAGACCTATAACAAGAGAGAAATACAGCAATATGATGAGTTTAATGCCTTATATACCACCTATTTACCATGACTACTTCACTATGCTAACTGTAAAGGAGAAATAAGCTTGATATATAATTTATTTTTATTTTTAGTTATCATCACGAAGTAATTACATTTTACACTTGTTTATTTATATCTTCTTTTTAATATAACTGATATTAATTCTAAATAAATTTGATTATTCGTTTATTTACGTGTGTCTTCATTGTAATTATTATTTTTTACATTAAAACATCCATTTCAGTAAAGCCAGTTTAAAAATATGAACCTAAATTATTAAAAGTGGTATAGGTCCTTTTGTTGCTAAAAAAATTTATTTTCTTTAACTAAAATGTAACATGTTTTTGTGCTAAAAACTTCATCCGAATTGATTCATTTGTTTTATATATATATATATATATATATATATATATATATATATATATATATATATATATATATATACTTATGCGAAACTGTCTCGAAGAGTCAATGCTTCCATAGCTGGTGATTTCGTTACTTCATTTTTTGAAGTCTTATTCTCTGAAGGTCAAAGTTCAAAATGAAGAAAACCAAAACAAAGAAGTGAAAATTAAATAAATTGATTATTTTCCTGAGAGCTAAGAATAACTTGAGAAAAAGATCGAAACATTCTTTCTTTGTTTCTTTATGAACGGAAAAAGAGTAGAAAAGTTATCTGTGAAGGGGAAGATGACTGTTGACAGAGCACTTCAATTGTATTGAATTCCACAGTACTCCTCATTCCCCATGCTACACAATTTAATTGATTGGGATAGCAACAATTTATTTATAAAACATTTGAGTTGCCAAGTTGTAGCACACAATTTACTTCGAAGATATTGCCTTTACTGATCGAAAGTGTTGACTTTAGAAAGATTTTAGGAACATATCATAGTTTTAGCATTGCTACGTCTGTTGTTATTGAATGGGGGGGGGGACTTCGAGTATAGCGGCTATATCCAATCCATAAGTCCTTCGTTACAGTTTTATGTCACTAAGTGCTGACTGCCACTGCTACCAAGAGAAAGAAAAGCCCTTACTCATGCACCGGGCAAAACTTACTATCGCTATCTAAAGAAATTTTGAAATCTCTAAGGCCCGATTTTTTAACGTGCGGCGCCGCTGCGGCACCGAAGCCCGACTGTGCACACATAACCGTGAAATGACGCAAGTACTCATTTCACGCCATTTGCGATACATATTCTAACGAAGAACACGTCTTTATTTCGCTTACTTCGTTTTTTAAAAAAAACTATATTTTGAAACAAAATAGACGTTATTGGATATAACCATTTATTACTAATTTCTCATATTCCATTTGTTCCATTCCAAACAGAGAAGCGTGTGCGGTGAGCTTCGACGCCGTGGGGAACAGCGGTACAAATTACACGCAAGTTGGACGTGCGTCACCGCAGCGGCGCCGGAGACATGTGTGCACTACTCTTTGAATCTAATGTATCTCAGACCGAACTTGCGTTGCGGTGCTGCACGTTGAAAAACTGGATGCGTGCACCGAACCTAACTGTAGAAAATTAACCAACTTTATAAAATTTAGAATTGTTACAAAAAATATAATTAAGAATGTTCTCAAAACGCGCATGTGAAAGTGGGTTCATGAATGTAATTATAACTATTTTCAGATTTTAGTGGGAAGAGTTTGTCATTATTTTTTGTTTGAAGAAAATAATTCAAAACAAAAACCTGACGGACGCTAAGGGTAAGGTGTTGTTGCTTATCTCCAAAGTCTGACGGAGTCAAACGAGATCCAACAATGCGTTGACACCAAGAAAGTCGAGAAGCAGAAGGGGACTGGAGTCAATGTCCTCCCTAGACAAACAGGCCAGGATATGTTGAGCAGAGGCGGTTAGACACCGGGTGCAGTCTTCCTGCCTTCACAAAAGGAGAGATACCAAGTCTAGATAAAGCAGTCTGAGAAGCTCTGTCACACTCCAAGTCAAAAGTAGAGGTACCAATTATGGACAGGAGGAACCCGCCATTCGTGCAGAATTTGAGATGTTTTCATGGACTTGAGTATGTTAGGCAAGAAGAGATAGGGACTGCAGCCCTCCAGAGAATCTTCCTGATCATTACGTGGGAAGGTATCCATTGTAGGTGAACATCAGGATTCTGCGAAATAAGCAAAAGCTTTTGGAGAAGTGCTAGTTTTATCACTACGAAATTCCCAGTCTGCGTAATTTAAATTTCCAAACTTGTTTAAAGTGTCTTTATCAGTCCAAATTCCACATGATGTTTATCTGAAATGAACCTTTCTTTTCCAATCGAAACTCCAAACTAGCTAACTTTGTAAGTTCTATATTACAGTGTATTTGATTCTCTTCCATTACCAATACCATTAACCTCATTCAAAGCACGAAACGGCTCAAAGCAGTGTGGTCGACGTGTCTCCACTAACGTGCGGGTACAATATCACATCCATCGCAAATTCGATATTTTCCGCTTTTCCCATCCCCAAACACGACGGAGTCGGAATCACAATCAAATAATCTCCCACGCATTGAATAATCAGAGACGCCATCGTTTTTATGAGAGCTTAAATCCCCGTTTTGTGCTCAAGAAAATCCCGCGCCTACGCATTGATCCATTCCACAACGCACGAGCACTAATTCTTCCTCCTTTCTTGCTTCTGCCCACGCACGCATCCGATCATAGATACAGTTATCAGCGATCTTTTCTAAATATAGAACCATGGCGACGCCGCTATGGGGATTTTTCCGCGGAAAATGAAGCGCGACATGTTCTACAGCCAATGAGGAGCAGGGGGCGCTTTCCATCTCGTGAAGTGTGTCGTTGCATGGGAAACGAAAGAACGAGTTTCGTTTTAAAGTTTGGAGAACAGTTTATCGGGAAAAGGTTTTCGGGTGTTTTTCGGGGATACACAGTGGGGAGGAAGCGGGCGAGAGTTTTGGAGCGAAATTAAATGCGTCCATCGTGTGAATTGAAATGCAATTTCGTCTCTCATTTTTGTAGCGTGAAAAACGCAGAACTTATCCATCCCCATTCAATTTATAAAAAAAAAATGAAATGATGGGGTCGGTGTGGAGAAGTTGGGGGGTCGTTTATGTAGGAACAAACACCGGAATGATTGAAACGGTCAACAAATAAAATCTGAGACTGCTAGTTGAAGGGATCATTTCCAAAATGATACTTCGAATAAAGATGGCATGACGGTGTAGCGTCTCTGGCCACAGCTTTCATGGTGGTCCTTGAATTTATGACCGGATGGGACTATCCCCTTGTAGCGGTTTCGGAAGAACGTGTGGGGTCTTCTCTCGAGAAAAAGAGAGAGTCGTGGAACGCAGGAGCGTGAACGGACACAGAACGACTCTGCTCCGATTGAAGCCGTGGGACTGAAACCCTATTTGTATATACTATCTATTAACCTCGAAATAGCCTTAACGTATATGTATATCTTCAATAATTAATTAAATGTGCTGTATTTGTAAATGTTTTAATTGCCTGAAACCCTATTTGTATATACTATCTATTAGCCTCGAAATAGCCTTAACGTATATGTATATCTTCAATAATTAATTAAATGTGCTGTATTTTTAAATGTTTTAATTGCCTTCAAGCCACTTGCCACGTAAATTATACTCACGACGTTACAACGGTGAATTGTGTTTTGTGTAAGTAGTAAACGAAATAAAACCCATGAAAACAATCTTTAAGTTGTTTCTCTGACATTGTTAAGATTCTGTGACCTCTTGCTGTGAATCTTGGACATTGCGATAACCTCTTTCTTAAATCTCCGACTGGTTTCGACGAGATATCTCGTCTTTCCAGATTTTACCCATTTTTCCAATGATGAGATATCGAGTCGTTCAATTAAGATGTTGCAGAGTCTTCGACGATGACAAGATCAAGATAGGGTCTCATTTTCCACTGCATACGAGATAACGCGCACCTCAAGATCTGGCTAGTTTTGCCACTGACGAGATATCTCGTCGAGCCCCTCTCCTAATCACCTCACATGAAGGATTTGGGCCGCGGTATCCCAGTCGGAAGAGTAGCGGACTAGCTGCGATTTCGAATCCAACCCAAGACCGTCGAGTACAAAGAGTGCTGGTGAGCGTTAAATCTGTTGTGGCTTCGTCACGTTGACGAGATGTGGAAGTTTGGAGAGTGGGGTGCCAGCTCAGGTGTGACATCGTCACCTCACCGTGGTTCCAAATGAGGTGTCGTCGGATCTTTCCCTTTCGGGGTTGATCTCGGAGCGTCGCCGATGGCCCGTTCTGTTGCTCCAGTGCCAATTAAATACCTACCTAAAATTATTTATCTCCTTCCCAACAGCGAGAAATGTACTTTGAGCAATGGGTATCGAACAGATTTTAGACATAAGCTGCTACTGCTTTGGGAAAGGGATGCTATTCTTTCCATTCACTGACACGGATACCAAGCTCAAATCCCAACGGGAAAGTGCCGAGGACAACACCTCATCATTTTGAACCTCGGTCAGATGACGAGACAACATCTGAACTGGCACCACACTCTCCAAACTTGCACACCACCCCAACGTGAGGACTAGGCAGATTTAACACGCACCAGACCTTTTGTGAACGACAGTCGGATTGGAACTCAATCCGGGCTACCCACATTGTTTGGGTGAGAAGTCATAGAAGGAAGATTATAACACAGATAATATAAAAAAAAGTGACTACACAAATGAGCGATGGAGGTATTCCGAAGGGGAAATCCCTTATTGGACGAGAGTTTCATCCAGCTGTGTGAGAAATTTAAATGTGGGAAAGCCGAGGGGAGTGTTTGGAAAAACTAAATAAAGCGTTCAGAGGATCATATCAGGAATTTTCTGGGAGCTAAAATTTTACATTAGCTGAATATTAATAGGAACGCGAAAGACTTTAACACGATATTCATGAGCGGGTACAGAGCAGAGGAATGATTAAACTATTCAAATGAGCTGGTGTTTTCAAATTCATGAATTTGTTCAGTAGATTGCTTGCATATACATTTCCACATTATCACGTGCACATCGGGGTACCTGAATCTCAAATGCATATTGTTTGAGATCCAGGCATCATTACTTTAAATGCAGATGAGACACTTGAAGAGATTGGCCATGCAGGCTTTACAAAGTTATTATTGACTAGGGCATCCTTTGATCCATCCGCGATCAGATGCTTTAAAGCAGGGGTGGCCAACCTTTTACATACAATGCGTCTAATTTTTTCACATGCGAGGTCATACAACTCGAGCACCTTTTCTACCTTCTTACTTTCATTGGTCTCCTGGCATATCCTTAATAACCTTTTTAATACTAGTATGTTAAAGACATATAATTAACATTTGAAATGATTTAATTATTGTATATGAAACTATCTATTACAGCACGTAAACATTATTTACCATTAGTGAGACTTTTGAGCCAGTTGGGATTTCGCTAGTTTTTCAAGGTTTGGTGTTAAATTTGTTACAGAAAGCAGCAGAGAATTCTTCAAATTTGAATCAATCATTCACGACCTCGTTTTACTTTTAATAATTTTCATGGATGAAAATGCTTGTTCAGATCAATATGTCATTCTGAAACGACATACATAATTTTTTGCAAATTTTTTTAGTTCTGGGAAATATTCACAGGGCTAGAAATTAATCATGCGAACCCCAGAAATTAATCACGTCAGAAGCATTTTGATCTGAAAAAATCTCATCACATTTCATTTTTAAAAATGAATTTCTTTTTAAATCAGTTCGAATTGTAGTATGTTACTAGGTATCTTCATTACGTTTTGTTCACTAAGTGAAAATGGGTTTATAAATGCGAACCTGTAGTTTTCTTCTTAAGCCAAATCATGAAAACGATTTTCAAAAGACTTAATTTTACTTTTTCAATATATTTGGTCAAATTGTTATCATCCACAGCACATTAACTCTGCTCTTTTAAGTGTGAAAATTGACTCAAATCCTGATTTTTTTCTAAGAGATGAAGAGTTTTAATTTCATTTTAAATGAATTGATGGTATTTACTAAGCTGGGAAATAATTTATTCTTTCTTTGTAGTTTCGAATTTAGATCATTGAGATGTCTAGTAACATCAACTAAAAATGATAAATCAAATAGCCAGGTAATTCTTTTCCCTGTTCTAAAAAATTATAAACATAGTTTTTCAATTTCCAAAATCTACTCAGAACCTGTCCTCTAGAAAGCCAGCGCACCTCACAATGAAGGATACGTTCACCATATTCCAAATCTAATTATTCGCAATATTCTCTGATTTCTCGTCTGTTTAATGCTCTTGCTCTAATTTTATTCACATTTCACAACCGGTAACATAAAATGCTGCAGTTTTAAAGTTTTTCCACACAGTGCCTTTTGATGTATAAAGCAGTGATATTTTAGTACAGGACGATTAAAAAAATTTTCAAGCGAAGTTGTAGTGTCATTGTTTTTAACTCTCATTGACGGCGCTCCGTTAGTACACACACTGATGAGTTTTCTAGGCATGATTTTACTTTTTCAAATATGTCTACTCCTCTTGTTTTACTGTGTAATGACTCCAGACTAGCAAATTCTTCAAAGACATTAAAATTATTACCAATTATTCTTATAAAAATGCTTAACTGGGCTACATCACATTTGTCCGTTGATTCATCCAAAGCTAGAAAAAAGAAGGTAAGTCTTTTTTCGCCAATTTTAAAACTATTTGATAAGACGCTTCTGTCATTGCCAAGTCTTCACAACTTACTTCAGCAAAAAGATTTTTTCTTCTGATATCTTCCTTTTTCTTAATCGCGTATTCGTTTCGTTACTCAGACCCAAGAACGAGCTTCAATTTTCCTTCTATGTTAGTGATGTTTTATAGTGTCTATTAAGATCATGTCTTCTATTATGTGAAAGAGTACTTTCGCAAACAATTCAAAACGGATTTCCTAATGGACTTGCTATAAATAACAGTTCATATTCCCACTGTTCATTACATTCACGTTTACTATCACTTTTTACGCTTCTTTTGCTCAGGCTGTACGAATTGAACTGTGAGCACTTTGGTTTTAAAAATATGAAGTTGTTGCATATTTCCTGGGCGTGTTTATATTACTATTTCCTGTGAGTGTTTATATTTCTAATTTCTGTGTTTACATTACTGCTCAGTTAATTTTGTTTGATGCAATCCTTGTCTCGCGCAATGCATTGAACCAATTGCCTGTGTGTTTACGCTGATCATATCGTTCTTATGCCTGTCTTTTGCAATGTCTATTTATAATTATTAAGGGGGGCCGGGTCACAATTTTCTATTTTTTTTGCTAATAAAGATATTGCTTTGTAATTTTTAATGAAGACATAGCACCCAATTTACAAATAGAAAATTATAAAAAATTAACTTAATATCAGTTCAAAAAATTTTAAAATTAAAAAAAAAAGTAGCTGTTTTTACTTTTGATATAACTTGAGAAATTATTTATGAAAATACACAATATTTACATTTTCTAAAAGCAGATAAAAAAATTTAAAAATTTGTCTACACAGTTTTTTAATATGTGCATATAAAAAAATATTAACAATTTTTAAATTAAAAATGAGCATTTTTTTATTTCCTTTATAACATATCAATAATTTTTACAATTGCTGAAGAAAAATCACGTAAATATGTATGAAGAATATACATACCAAATTTCCTGCAATTATCTTGAATATATTTTGAGATATCATTTTAAAGTTGGGAAAAGTGTGAAGAATCCATCATGGAGAAAAATCACCTTAAAGTTTCATTAATGAAAATCAGTTACAAAAGGGAAATTTTAGTACCTGATGGATATTTCACTCCGAGTACGTAACTAAATACGTTAATGTCTTCAGACCTTTGATTAAGGTTTGTTTTGGCTAATAGTACCTTTCTACGGTACAATTTGTATGCAATTGTACTTTTGTTAGCAGTTTTTTGAATAAGTCGACACATTTTTCGTTTCAAAACTTTGACAGCTATCAAAACGTTCTTTTGTTTATAACTTTGGTTCTACTCAAGATATCATCATAAAATTGGTGTCAAACAAAAGAGAATTAAATTCCAAATTTTTTCAGAATATAAAAAAAAAATAACTTTTTGAAGGTTTTTTGTGTCTCAGACCCCCTTAAATATCTTGTTGAACTTTAGAGTGCACTTTTATTTTTATATTACAAGACATAACAGAAGATGGATTCTCTCAGTTATGGTGCTTATTTCAAAAAAATAAGTACGCGCAAGAATGCAATGCGCCACTTGTAATCATCTAATGCGCCACGTTTGGCGCATGCGCCACAAGTTGGCCACCCCTGCTTTAAAGAAACAAAAGATCTTCAATTGGATTCTTCTCTCAGCTGCTGCATTTTGGGTTTAATTTCAAGATTCAAAAATAAACCTCATATGTTCTAGTTAAGAGTCATTATTTTTTTAGCCCTATAAGCGTCTCGAAATTTCCGATGAGTGAAATATTGCTTTTTACCCACACCACACACGTTATAAATACATACATAATGATTATATGCATAGCACATAATGATCATATGCATAACACATAATGAACACACGCATAATACCACACACATTATGACCACATATGTAGGTTTAAAGAACCCAACGATTTTATTGGTCACGAATATCGAAATTTCTGATGAGTGAAAATATTGCTTTTTACCCACACCACACACATAACCACACACACAATGATCACACACATAATGAACACACACATACTACCACACACATAATGACCACATAGGTTGGTTAAAAGAATCCAACGATTCTATTGGTCACGAATATCAAAACTCTATAGGGAAGACTGGTAGTTGCAAAACGGATATATGCGTGCCTTAGAGGGTTAAAATAATATGTAGGATTATGTAAAACACTGCCTCGTTATGCTACTCTTGTTAGTTCTAGCACAATTGATATTGACCAGTTGTGTTGCGCAGTATTTACAACTAAAGACGCTGGGATTGAATTTGCTCTATTGGGAACGATACGCGTATTAAAAATGACTTCGATTTTATCCGCAGTAGTGCATAGAACCAGTGAAGGAAATCGTTCTTATTCTGGTGATAGAGATATCCGTTAGTGATTTTTACGTACAAGTTTGAAGGATTGTAACTACAGAGTCTTGGTTTTAAACAAACGTAAAAGTTCGCAGGATAATTGGCATACTGAAATTACTATACAAATTTTAAACATTTTCTTCCTGGATCAAAATATCACTCAAGTAAAATAACAGTGCGTTAAGAAATCTATGATGAAAATGTAGGTAGGTAGTTGAATTTACGTCTCACTAGAACAATACAACGGGTTACTGGTCACTGTCCGGGAACAGTTCTGAAGGGAACGATAGCAACTGGAGTATCAAACAATAACTTCTAATCTCCACTAAAATTCTATTCCAAGCAAGAATCTTTTTAAGAATAACATTATTTTAACAAATTCTTAGAACCTTAAAGATTGCAACTGTCCAAGCTGTGTTATGTTTATTAGCAAAGTAGTAATGACAACATAACTACTGTCATCAATACATAATAATTTTCAACATGGAGATTTTATAGAAGAGTCAGATCCTGAATATTGCAATTGGAGCACTTCTAATTCTAATCAATGACTTGTAAGGTCCAATGAAATTAATTCAGTTTCAAGTAAGAATATCTTGAGCAACATTTAATTCACAAACATCCCATTAGCAATTTACTCTTATTACTTTATTAGAACTTTTTCAAACTCTCTTCTAGATTTGTAAGAGACCACCAGCAAATCACGGATGATCTAGTGATGTTACCAATCTAAAATAGAATTTTTCTTGCTTTTGCCAACGGAGATTTGTATAAGAAATCCAGAGCAAGAAGACTGGAGGTAAGTACTAGCTCCAATCAATGATTTCTAAGATCCACCGAAATTAATTCAAGCAATAATCCTTTAAGTACATTTTCAATCTTTTGTTACCATGAAATATTTGGAGAACCTCCTCAAAGTCTAAACTTTCTATCATTAATCTTCCTGTTACAAAGCAAAAGTTCCAAAAGTCCCTCGCTCCCAAACCTGCTCTAATTGTTGCCATTCTAATTAAAGTTATAATTGAAGCTCATTAAAATCACCTTATTCAGAACACGGCAGAAGAATGGGGGTTGACGAACCGTAGTTACAGTTACGGCTTTTTAATGAAACGCAGACATGATTTTGGGAGGAAAGAAATTTGATTTTTTTTTTTTGCTTTTTTGGAACGTGCTTTTCTCCACCGGGTAAATTCTCTGCTTCCTTCGAAACCACGGGTCATTTTTTTTCAACCTTCCACATAAAATTCCCTTAAGGTTGTCATTTTGTGACAAGGTATTGGGAAAATTTCCTTTCTGTCGGCTTTATAAAGCTGGGGATAAACGTTTAGTTTGAGGGAGTTTTTGTTCCCTTCTTTAAAGCCTTAATTAACTCGTTTCACAATTTTTCTCTTTTCCACCGGGAGCAGCTTAAAAAAATGTCTTCCGCTTGTGCCTCTAATTGGAAACTTAATTCAGCCAGATATGTGCGGTAAAGAACGTAGTACTGTTGATCTGTTTCTTATAAAGATCGGGGCGTTATTAGGTGTTTCAATGGAGCTATCGTAGCGAAGAATTGTTGTTTCGAATGTTCTTTGAACTGTAAAGCGGAATAAAGAATTCTCCGAAAATGTTGTGCAGGGTTTTTATTTATTTTGTGCGGCGTCTTTTTTAAACGTTCCAAAAAACGTCTTTTTCTTTTATCTTCGGACTTGTTTGGAGCCGAATATTTAAAGCGGTCTATCAAAGTAATTGAAAAAGAATTGTCGGCTTCTTCATTTTTAATATTGCCATGAGGGGGGGGGGGGATATTCAAAAATCATCGAACCGTCAAATAAAAATGTATGAAATCTTTATAAGCCACGTCTTTTCGGATAATGCCATCGCATACTTCCATCCGTCGATAGCCCACTGCGAACTTAATGAAACAACCAACCGGATAATGTCAACTAATTTCCGAATTCATGCGTGTTAGAGGTCAATGTTATATTACGCATGAATACAAAAAAAGGTGGTTGGTTGTTTAATTAACTTCACACTGAAGCAACACAACGGGCTATTGGCAAGGGTCCAGTATAATATTAATCTCTTGTTATATCGCGCATCCATGTATCACGCATTCGATTCAATTTCCTTGTTCCCGTTGAATTTGGTAGAATGGGAAAATTCGATCAGTTTCTTTGGAAATCGATGTTCCAAAGTCCTGTGTCAACTCTCTCCAACTGGATTGATTGAAAAGTTTTGACTGTTTCAAAATTGAAGGACAAGAAGAAATTTTTGTTTCCAAAAGTATGTTCTACCTTATTTAGAAATATTTTAATACCATTGTAAATCCATGTAATACCACTGTAATTATTCAATACCATTGTAGCATTGATTTTGCGTTTGAATTTTAGTTTTGCATGATTTTAATAAAAGACCCAATGAATGAACTGTCTTTTGGATACTAAGTAAGTTTTAGTTAGTCCTCGTTGCATCGCTCCTCCCTTCCGAAGATTATCTCGGTATCTTCTTGAGGAGGGAAAGTAGCTGAATTGACGACCCACTGAAGCAACACAACGTGCTTTGGGCGAGGACGGAACCTCGTCAATTTGAACCACGGTCAGATAACGAGGCTAACAACTGAGCTGGCACTAAACTCTCCAAACTTCCCCATCACCCCTACGTGAGGCCATTTGAGGGTACGTCAGATTGAACGTGCACCATGCACACGACGGTCTTTCGTTGGATGGAATCGAAGTCACATACCTAGAATTGGTAATGCGAGACTCTACTAAAAGGGCTACCAGGATCCTAATCTAAAATTTAAAAGTAAAGTTTTGATAATATTAACCCTTTAACAGTTTCATTTTTTACCCCTATTAAATAAAAAAAATGTCACATTATTTTACATTTTTGTTTTCATTTTACATTTGTAAGTAGGAAACTATTGTTAATATTAATATTTTTAAGAATTTAGAACAACTCTTTTTACTGCAAATAGAACAATAATGTTTTCCCTGGAAGTTGTCTTTTCTTCGTACAGGAGCGCCTTGCAGGGAAGTTACATTTACCGTTGTGTGCACATTAAAAAATACAATTACTTTACAGTTATTTTTCGAAAAACATTTACTTACCCTTATGAATTTCAAAAAATTTATAAACTTTATCCATTTGTACTAATATCAGTCACTAGTATCGAAGACATCTAAAAAAACTTTCATTACATCCAGACTCATTTACAGATATTTCAGATTCCGAATCACAGTCCGAAAAAATTATCTGCATACATTCTAAATTAGCCATTATTTTATGGTAAAAATAGTTTGCACTACTTGTATATCAATAAAGCTGTCAAACAATAAGTAAAAGTAAAATACGTGCAAAAAGCTAAGCACTGAATGCTAAAAATTCGAAACAATATAGATTATGCAAACTACCATTGAATTGAAAACTATCGCCATCTGTACTACTAATTTGGTATTAAGAATAGATAACAAAATACGGGCAAAACAGTAAAAACAACGGAGAACTGAGATTGCCCGAAGTCACATACCTAGAATTCGTACGGGCAAATCAGTAAAAGCAAGAAAACGCGACCGGGCAAAACTGGCAAGGAGTTAATTTCAAGTTCAATCCTACATTGTCTATATTAAACACAGATATGGATTTCAATATGCTCCATTCAAATGGCATTTATTCAGTGATATCGAATGACGGAATAGTATAATAGGGTGTAGGTGAGCTTTTAAAAAGTATATACTATTACTCTGTACAGGATATGACAAAATGACATTATTCATGTTAATCTAAAAGCAACAAATATCTGCAAACTGTGTCGACAGCAAATGCTAGTTCCTTAGAAATTATAAAGTATGATTCATCGTGACTAAACACACTTTGAGACAAGAATTTTATCTTTCAAGAAAAGTCATGAAAATGACTCAAAAAACGTTAAACAAATATATATTCAAGGTGCGTTAAAATGAAGAATTTTCGTTTACTCTAACTTCAATACATTTTGATGAAATTATTGCATGAATAATTGCGCGTATCAAGAGAATACTCTTCCAACAGATTTGTTACGCGACCCAATGTTTATCGAATTAATTTATGAGTATTTTCATTCACCAATTTGAATTGCAAATGAACTCACGCGTAAGATACAAAATAGATTAATTTATTTTGGAGAGAAATCTGTTCGTCACAGTGTTAAATTTCGCAAAGTAATTCATGTGTTTTCCTACGTGTATTTGAATGCAAATGTTCTGCTAAAATGAACACGAATTCCATGAAAAATTAATCTATCGCTGCGTCTCAACAAGGCTTCACGAACATTTAATTAGAATTCAGAAATTTCCATTCTTTGAAAGGGACTCGTCGGGAGAGAAGGAACACAATTGGTCATCCTGAATTGTGTCGTCACAAAAGAATAGCCAATGAGCACCGAGTGCAGCTGGAATAGTTCTTTGTTGCAACTTCGGAATAGGCCTAGCTAAAAGTCTGAAAGCATTGTTAGCTTGAAGGAAATCAATGGGAAAGAATCCTCTTTTATGAAGCGTCTATTAAATTAAAACACCGCCAAGATTAAGCACTGATTCCAACACAATTTGAAGAGTTTTGTCGATGTCTGAATCAGTGTAATTGAAAGTTGCGACAAAAAGCCTGCTCTTGAAGTTTCTCAAAATGTACCTAAAAGTGTGCTTCAAATATATACTTATGGTAGCAATCAAGGATCAGGTATTAATGGAGTTGTTATGAAAGACTAAAGGCGCCACCAAAATCAGAAACCCAGATGTTTGTTCAGTCTTTTGAACGAAATCGATGGAGAAGCACTGAATTATGCAGATTCTCTGAGAATGACTTTGGATTTTGACTGATAGCAAGAACTCCATACAATACCTCAAGGACGTAAAATATCAAGAAGTCATCCTCCAGCTATCAAAAATGACATCCAAATCAATGACTTTTCAATGTGAATCTCTAGATGTTGGTTTGCTCGTCAATGAAATAGCTAATTCACTTGCAAATGAAGGGTGTGAGAAGAAGAGAATACTTATAATTAATGATCTTACGGTGACTTACATCCAGTTAGCAATAATTTAAAAAGTAGTCACGCTTTAAATATTCTACACTAGTCACTGCTTGGGTAGCCCGGCGTTGAACGTGCCCGTGATGTAAGGTATTAATCTGGTGTCAAATTTTCCGCAGATTGCAAATCCTTTGAAGATATATTCAATTTAAAAATTATTTATTTAAAGAAAATCTTATTTTTAGGGATCAATCTAAACTGAAAATTTCCGTAGATTTCAAATCCGTTGAAATTTTTACTCTATCTTTAACGGTCTAGGAGATAGAAAAATGAACTGCGACTCCAGTTGAAAGATTTATCGTCTGGCTGTAAAAACACTCCTCCGCGCAAAATGAAAGCGGAAACGAAAAAAATAATTTGATAAAAATAATAATTGAATTGATCTAGAACAATCTACAACGAGCGGATTCGCAACAAAACCATTATCTTATGAGTTTCAGAAAGTGTGAGCCTGATAGTAACCGACTCATCATTATTTTATTAATACATTTGTTGGAAATAGTTCGATTGGGAGCTGTGAGGTACATCCTGCAAAAATATGATCTTGAATTATCTTCAATCATGGATTTCGGATAGTGTGGTCAATTACGACATTGGAAGTGCCAGTTATGCGAGTTCAGTTCATAAAATAGAAATTAATTTAATAATTCGTTACGAAATACGTTTAAGAAAATTGTCGAAGATCCAAATCCCCCTCCATATATTTAATAAATAAATAAAACTCGTTACTTTGTATATAAAGTACAAAATACATTTATCGGAGACAACAAATATTCTCGAACGCCGAGCTCTAGCATCAGGAAATTGACCCAGTGTATTTTGTCAGGAATTTCAAGATCGACGCAACTATTTCAACTCGACAAGTTGATCCCTTAGAACAGTTGTAGTTAACATTTCGCAAGAGACCAGTCATCACAAAGCGTTAAAATCTGTCACGAGCAGAGAAATAGGAAGACAGAGGAACTACAAGTACATGAAGTGAACAAAGCTCAAAAAGATGTTTGATGTCGCAACGGAATTGCTGAAAAGAGTTGCGATTTGGTCTGTCTGAGGCAACCAAAAACTCAAGCTTTCTTTCGAATCATGTTTGTCTTGTATCAAACGAAGTTGAAGTGATATATATATTTGAGCAAAGGTTTTTTATTTAAACGCCTATAAGGGGTTAAATTATAATTTGAATCCCGCTCATTCATAGTAAATGGTCTCTGATTCCGACACGTATTTATGAATTCTTCGAAATCAATAACGTGTCTTCTTCTGCACATGAACGAATCCTTATTGGTCACAAATCAAAATGTTGTGCGTGCCGGCGTCAGTCGCTTAAACTTACACCTTTCGCTTTTCTTCAAAGCGTACCGAAAAACTGTCCAAAAGAAAAGAAATAACGAAGACGTGAATACATTTTGGCGACAGTATTGATTTTCTTTCCTCTGATATCCTGAGGCAATGGAAAATAGATAGCAAGATGCTGACAGATTGTGAAAGGGAGAAGTTGGGAGAAAAAACAAACTCGAGAGATGAACGAGATTCAGTAAAGCAGCAATTGATTTACGTAGGAGATTCCTGGAAGAAACGCATTTGTTTTTAGACCTCACCGCTCGCACTGATAATCCGAGTGAAAAATCTTCTCCATCTATTGCGATTAATCACGAGGTTTTTTTTTTCCCCTTGGGTGGAAGAAACTTGTATATTGGATTATATTAATCAAACTCCTGTAACCAGGTTCTCGGGTTTTTGCTAGAGAAGCTTAATGACTGTCTTTGATAGACATTTATTTGAATAAAAGAGGCTCCTTTACGATGTTTTACACCGTCTCGAAGTATGGATTAGGAACAAAAAAGAGTATTCCGAAATACCTTTCAAATATGCATCCTGTTTTAAAAGGAACTGCATTTAGAGATTTTTTGTACCGAAAATCGTTTTCCTTTATACAATTCGCTTACTTCAAATATTTTTTTAATAAAGTTGTGAAAGGCCAACACATAAATTTGTTCCGGAGTTTTTTTAAACTGATTTTATGTGCATTTCATGCACTGAATAGAAATATGACGTTATTTTTTGCCCATTGCCTTTGGTTTGGGAGATTAATAGCGTTATTTACGTTAAACACTTTAAACGAGTCTTAGGGTATAGGCGCTAAATTAAAAAACCTTTTCCTTAATAAATTTTGTAAAACATTCTGATTAGTTGAAAAAAACACGACAACACTCCTGTAAAACTACTATAGATTAATTGAAAATTAGATATGAAAAGAAATTAAAAAAAAAGAAAAGTTTGTTCCACTCTGAAAGCTTCTTTTGTTTGAAACTCTCGAGTGAATTTTGTTTACGCAGTTTCTAACGCGGATTCTAACAGTTATCCGACATCATATGAATAACCCATCTGCTCTGGTTTCGATCCTGCATTGTCTTTATGTCCTGGTGAAATTGTTCACCTTCACTAGTATCGCCAAGTTTTTCAGGGAAAGGTCTAAATGACTATGCAAGTATGCTCATATTATACAACCAAGGTTTTTGAAGCTGGTACACATGCTGTTAACGAGTTCAACATAGTTTTCAGCCTTGTGATTCTTGACGACAAGAGATCTGTGCCATTCATGTAATCCACGAAATGAGAAACGTTTCGAACGAACGTTTATAAACTGTCTCAATTGATGACCATTAAAAATTTCAACTTCAATTATTTCTGTACTTGTTCCAGACATTTTTTGTCCGATGCATGCGCAGCAAGGCTTATCCTGATCAAGAGTTTTCATAAACTATTTCATTAACCCTAGCTTTATATGCAGTGGAGGCGAGACAATTCTGTCTCATCCGACTAATGGTTCACGAATGACAATTACTGTCTCCAACAACCATATGCTCTCTCGTAGGCCACTATTTTCTTATGAAGTGGTATGGGTTGGCTCTGCTATCCCATGGGTGCAAGGAGAAAGTTAACCATTTCAAGTCTGAGTGAGGAACAGACCGTCTTGTAGAGGCTAAATTAGAATACGTCCGCTTGCTGTGATTATTTTGGTTTATGCCGGTAATATCGCAATACAAAAATAAGAGTCATCCAAAGGGATTTATGGGTTGCCTTCAAACCATTGGGACACCCAAATGTACACTCATATCTTCCCATGAGTCCACTGTAGCAGGTGTTCTGTACAAGTTTTTCACGTATGAAGCCTTTATCTTGGTCATCCAGCCTAACGCCAAAATACCCGAGGTAAGCTCTTTTAACAAAATCAGAAATGGCTTTTCTGTTCTTTTTTAGGGTTTACTCATGTGTAGCAAAATAGATCAGGATGATTCAAACACTATCTTCGTAGGATGCCATTCTATAAGTTATGTTAGATGTAAACACTAGGTTATGTGAACCAAAATGGCTCCATACAATCAGCTGACAGCGGTATAGAGAAGAAAAAGGCAGGAATCAAACCACCTAAAAAACTTAACCACTACTCCCAATGTAGTTTCTGTAAAATATTTCATACTTAAGCTACGCTGAATCTCAAAAAGTAAAGCTGATATAGAAAAACTGTTTTCATATTTGAAACCAAATAGAGTCAAAATCAGTTTAAAAATTTCAGGCTCCAAACAAATGTGGAAAGCATTACTTCCAACGGCACTAAACTGGTACTATAAATGTTTAAACATGGGGAGAGAGGGGCATGAATACAGTTCATAAAAACTGGGTTGGAAGGTATTCTTTAAGGAGGGCAGGGACACAGCTTTTTATAATTTTGATATTAAAGATATTGCTTTGAAATCTGAAATGGAGATAGATAATCTAATTTACAAATAGAAAATGAAAAAAAAAATTAAATTGATATTCCCAATTCAAATTTTTTTTAAATTTTCAAAAAAAATGACTGTGGTTACTTTTGATATAACTTGAGAAATGTTTCAGGAAAAGGCACCGTATTTACATTATCTAAAATCAGATAATATATTTAAAAATTTGTCTTAACAGTTTTTTAATACATGCATATAAAAAAATATTAAACATTTTTAATTTAACAATGAGCATTTTTTTATTTCATAATTTATAAAAACACTTATATTTTAAACATATCAATTTCCTGAAGACAAATCACTTACATATGTTTGAAGAATATACATACAAAATTTCGTGCAATTATCTTGAATAGATTTTGAGTTACATCATTGTAAAGTTGGGAAAAATGTGAAAAATCCATCATGAAGAAAAATCACTTTAAAGTTTCATTGTTAAAATTCAGTTACAAAAGTGAAATTTTAGTACTTTAGAAACCTTCGGACACGTAAGTAAATCCGTTAGTGTCTTTAGACCTTTGATTAAGGTTTATTTTAGCTAATAGTACCTTTGTACGGTACAATTTGTATGCAACTGTACTTTTGTTAGCAGCTTTTCGATACGTCGATACATTTTTTGTTTAAAAACTTTAACAATTGAGCTGTCAGCATGATAGATGATTTCATCACTTGGACTAATGATTCGCTAATTCCTTCATTGAAGTCCATAACACCCCTGCCAGCAGCAATATCGACTCGCAACTTTGAGCAACAAATGTTTTCGAACAACGGCTCCAAATAACATAATGTAGTGACTCATTTTGGTTTTGTGTTTCTCTTTTGTAACACTTGGAGAATCTGAGAATGAGAGAATTTAAGGCTAGTCTTTGGAAAATTGGCATCATTTTCACCACAACATCTTCTCTCACACGAACCACGTCTCTTTCCCTGTCCGTAGAAGTGCAATGCTGCAGTATGACATAAATATCCCGTTTCAAACTCAGAATATCGTTTTTGTTTCGAAGAATGAAGTTCTGGTAGTAGCGAGTGACTCTTTTAATATAGCAGCATCAGTTAAACTCCCGTGTTTCTTTCCACCCAATGTCACGCCTCGTTTCTTTTCAAGCTCCACAAGTTTTCGAAGTGCATTTCCCATTCTTTTCCTACATGGTTAATGCATTCTTTTTTTTACCAGTGTGACACCCGGTCCACGTATCTGCTGTTTCTGGAGAGAGTAGTGAAAGTACTCGAGTCCCCATGAGCGACAACTTCTAAATCGATGAGTGGTTGAGCGAGATCATAAACGAGATGCAATTTATACTTCCATTCCGCCTGAAGATCCACTGTAGTTTTTTTTTTAATTCAAGAAAGTGCTCCGAATACCACACATCCAATTCAGGAGAGTTCTTGCCAAGGTCTTTACCTGCAGCAGCACACTCATGACAGAACTTTGATTGCACTTCGTAATCAATGATACCCGGTAAGCACATCAATCAAGCAACCTACAGCATAATTTGAAGTACGACCTCGTTTTTGCCATGTGGCATCGTAACTAACATAAATGTCTAATACGTCAGATTGCGAATGATTTGCGTCCCGGTGAGCCTTTTTCACCTTTTCACGGATGCATTCCTACGGATTATCAGCACTTTCCCGAACGGACTAGTGTTAAAGTTTTAAATGTCTTGTAAATGTCTGAATCCATGGTGGGCAAATTCATTATTGAAAAAAATGTCTCTAATGCTGCGTGACCTTTTCCTATTTCGGTGAAAGCTTGCACTGCACGTGGATTCACTTCAAATGATTTCTGTGTAGAACTTCCTCTGTCTGAAGAATTCACACTGGTCAAAAATCCACAGTTAGTGCAGAATATAGTTATGTCTTGTGCATAACCATAGTGTTTTCCAACTAGGAATTCTAGGCTAGTTTTGAAACATTTTTTGCAACAAAAGTTACTTAGCAAATATCGCAAAGAAGTAAATTTAATCATTAAATAATCCTCATTTAAATTTTCTGGAACACAGTTTTTCATTTGAGGTGAAGAAATTTGTAGTTATCTTCTCTTTGTAGTTAATTTGTTGAATTTTTTAAAAATACACTACAAAGGTTACAAGAATGGCAGCTACCATCCATTAAATATCAGAAGATCAAATTCGCACGTGATAATCGTCTAGAATACCAAATGAAAATCAACATTAAGCTTACCTCACTTCAGTTTATTTCATGCACGAATTGAGTTTTAAAAAATAAAAGGATTTTATATTATAAAAGGATTTTATATTATATATTATTATGTTTACATTTTCTGAAAACTCCAGTAATACGTGTCACTCGCTTTCAATTTAGCCCTTCCAGTCCACGTGTAACGGTGGAGAGAGAGAAACACAAGTGTATCATTCACTAGTGTAACAGTTAAGGTAAATTAAGATAGGGCTTCTCCAATATTCAACTCGGGACTAGATCAAGGAGATTAAACTTCGTCGGAACTTCGATTTTCGCCCAATCGACGAAAACATTCCTAACAGTGTTGAACAATGGCAGGTTGGTTGGTTTTCTTTGTTTATGATATCGAATGTCGTCCGCATAGAGCAGAAACTCACTATTCCACAGCCTTTAAAAACCATTAGTTCGTAGGCTTATTGGATTGGTATTGAGTTTTGGGTGCTATATGCCAACTATACAAGACAGAAAACATCAAGTAAAGGCACACGCGCAATGAAAGTTTTAACGACACAAAAGAAACACACTCAGGAAGGGAGTCAAAGTTAAAATACCCCCATTTTAAGCTACCGCTTTTTCCAAGTGGATTCTACGAACTATCTCATTCGAGGTCAATTGCGCTAATGATCAGACATCTCGCACATACGAAACTGCTCAATTACTGTAGATTCAAGTAGGAAAAACGAATAGTCCATTGCCTCGAACTGGTGAGTGAGTCACACGTTTTTGCATCCGATGGCTGTCCACTGGTTTTAAGAAGTCACGGAGATAAGCCCTATAGATGCACGGTTAAGGGGGTCCGGGACACATTGAAAAAAAATTTTATTAATTAATTTAGAATTTTGAATTTTTTTGTACTGATTACCCATTTAACTAATAACCGAAAACATAACACAAAATTTTTCCAAAAGTTTTTTAAAAATTTTTAATTAAAATTTCTTGAAAAAAAGAAGGGTCATTTTAAATTGCTAAAACTCAAAATATTCTTGATCACTTTTCAAAATTCTTGCAGTAAATTATTCAAATTTATAAACTTTTATTTTGATTCAGCAATTAAAAAAATATTAATTTAATAAAAAATAAAAAATATTTGAATGAAAATTTTTGAAATTTTTAAGGTACTTTTTTTTTAAAAAGTCATATTTTTAAAAGTAAATATTTGTTTCAAATTTGCTGAATCATAATTAAAGCATAATGTTTGAAAAAGATTTATTCCAAATTTCAACCCTTAAACTTTATCGGTTTTCGACTTATAGCAATTTGAATACAGAAAATCTTGAAAAAATATATCATGGAGAAAAACGCATTTAAAGTTTTAAAGACAGATGTTATTGCCATAACAACAACTGTCTAGAGTGTTAGATTTTCAAAACAACGCACCACAAAAATTATTATATCTCTAGTTCTAATTAACATAGAAACAGTTGTTCTAGTTCTAATTACGATAGATAAGTTGATTTAGACGTCATTTTAAGCAGAAAACACAGAAAATTTCTTAAAATAATAAAAATAATTTCGAAAATTTGACGATTTTTGTGTCCCGGAAAGGAAAAAGCACGGTTAAAGAGATTGTAACTTGTCCTTTCTCATGGTCGTGAAAACAAGCATTTAATGCATCCGAACACAAGTTGCAATGAATGAGTTTCTGCTCTAAGCAGGCAATGTGTTCTTGCGGATGGAATTCGAAAGAAAATTTTATTTCAGCAAAGTAATCCCCCCCCCCCACAAGTGAAGGGAACATATATATCCCTTACCGTAGGAGAAGCAGGGCGCTTTGAGACTCAACGAGGAACGAAAGCTTCGAAATGTTGGATACTCTCCTACTCCTTACAAAACTCGGCAATAATTCTCTTCTCCTTCTGCCAATAGATCCCGAGCCATGCGAAATGGGCGGATGAAAACAATAACCCTCCCGCATCAGTATTAGAGAGAATGTATCTGCAAAACACCCTCCTCCCAGACAATGCATAAAACTTTTATTTCCTCGTGTCTATTTCGCTTCAGAACCACTTCACGTGCCATTTCGCGACGTGGTTTTATGAAGAATGTTTTTCTTCTTGCCTTAGAGAAGGGATTCTTTCTCTTGAGATGCTTTTTCTCGAAACAAGAGTAAACGCGGTGAAACGCTCCCTTGAATTTTTAAAAGAACGATTTCGGGCATGATGCGCGTGCTGAGACCCAAGAGGGTGCTGCCGGAGTTCATGTTTTGTGGAATAAAGTATCGAGTGAAAGCAGACCTGCTTTTAAATTGTTAATGACACCAAACAGTGCGTTCAACTACAGATGAATGTATTTAGGCAATGCGGTTTTCATGTGACAATGCATCTTTGAGATGTCCCGTAAATAACAAATTGATGACATTGGATGGAAAAAGAACCTATCAATTTCAGGGACATGGTGGGTGCACGTTGACAATAAAAATGAGAACGAACGAATTTCGAATGGATACTTATTCGATCAACACAGATTTCATTAAATATCCGAAAGGTGGTGAACTGCATTTTAAGGTAAAAGTCAAATTTCTAAGCCCACCTTTAAGGTATTCGCACACTCATTTGCATATGTCGACAATGGATTGGGTTGACTTCAATCATAGAACTTAGGCCGATCCACCGGTCAGGTGGTTAAGGTGTTTGCCTCTGTACCGGAACGTTCCTGGTTTGTATCCGGGTCAGTGCATGAATGTTTGTAAGCGTATGGTGTAGAGGCGGCTGGTGCATCTTAAATATGTCGTGGCCGAAAGTCCTCATGTTGGGATGGCGTGGAAATTGGGAGAGTGGGGTGCCAGCTCAGGTGTTGCCTCGTCATCTGACCCGTGGTTCAAAGGGACGTGGCAATGTCCTCGGATCTTTCCCTTAGAGGATTGATCCCGGACCGTCGTCAATAGACCGTTGTGTTGCTCCT
This sequence comes from Metellina segmentata, assembly GCA_947359465.1. Classification (NCBI taxonomy): domain Eukaryota; kingdom Metazoa; phylum Arthropoda; class Arachnida; order Araneae; family Tetragnathidae; genus Metellina; species Metellina segmentata. Next base: position 115,600,679 of record OX375882.1, on the reverse strand, counting down.
GTACGACATTAATTAAAAAAATTACCAATTACCTTAGAAATTAAGTTCTTTATTCAGAAATAAAAGAAGAAATTATGAAACTTTTGAGGTCGGTAGAGCCCTTAAGGTACAAAAGGTATTTTCTGTCAAGATAAATAGAAGTGGTGTACTTGTGGAGAGACTTGTTTCCTCAACTGGGAACCTGAAGTCGGTTTGTTCTACGAATACGATTCCAGCATCTAGCCAATTCAAAGAATGTATTCCGAATGGACGTTAAATTCGGGAGAGCGATCCAATTCGTTTTAGTGGAGTTCTAGAAAAGGTTCGATTTAATCTGATGTAATCCGAATTGTACAGTGATCAATTGATTCGATCTCGACACCTCTTACTCCATTCGCCCTGTATGGAGATGGATGAGTTTCTGTTCGGCAAAGGCCTGAGGTCAATAAATTATTTTTTATTGTTACTCGTGTTTACTTTTTACCCACCCCCTTGTGGTGCCGAAGAACCGGATTCACCAGGGACCTTAATGAACTGTATCGCCCTTTTGGCAACGCGGTTTGGCTTTGAATCGATTTGGAATCAACATCCGACATTGGTTTAGAATCAACTATCATATATGAATTCGTATTTCATTCTTTGGATTTTTTATTGACAAAATGCTGCATTTGAAAAACAATCGTAAAGGAAGTACGTATCGCCACAGAAACACTACCGTCACCTATGCTCAACTATCCGAGCTTATATCCTATCACCTCCTCGGACTGCTCCACCTCCTACCTTCTGAACCTCCCAGCTATCCAGAAATTCTTCTTCATTCTGGAGAGGTGCTCAGGCTCTCCTGCCGTGGCAACACCCGCTCGATCACAGAAGCGTTTGTCTGAAATCTCGGTTGGTAAGTAGGGTGGGCCGAAAAACACTTTTTTTTGGAAATCGCTATTCTAATAGTGCGGAAAGGATTCCCTCTGGGTTCAATAAACACTGTGTAAAATATTTTTTGGATTGGATAATATCTTCTGCCCCCGCATCGCACTTGGATTTTGGAAATTTGAGTAAAAATTGGCAATTTTTAGTCGGTGTGGGAAATATAATTATTTTCCAACATTGCTATTCTAATAGTGCGGAAGTGGTGCCACTAGGTTCAATAAGAAGGGTGTAAAATATTTTTCGAACGAATAATATCTTCTGTTCCCGCATCGCAATTGAAATTTTGCTATTTTTGAAGAAAAGTGCATTTTTTTTGTCTTTTCATTCTGCCTGCATCTGACAGGAAGTGAAAGGAGGGGAGGGGGTTCTTAATTCACATTCCTCCGCAGATATATTTGAAGTATATCTGAATCTGGACATTTATAAAACATCAACATAGAACCGTTTATTCTCTTTTACTGATCCTAAGTACAAACACACACAATTGACTCCGTTTGTATCTAAATTATCACAAATGCGACTTGGCCTCCCTTCAACTGCTGTGGTTGCCGACAGGTTTGGAGTCTCTGTCCGGGATGTGGCTGCATTTGCTTCAAGTGTTCTTCACGATGCCGGTCTCATATCTAGCAACAAGTCAGATTTGGTGGTTGACAAAAACAAGCTGCGAAGCGATTTTAAAAAGGATTTAAAATTTCAAGCTTTAAAGTGGAGCTTAGTCATTACCGTTGAAGGGGCGATATTTGGATGGTCGTAAAGATTCTACATTGAAAGAAAGTAGATTCGGAAAGATACACGAGAAAAGGAACATTTATCTCTTATTAAAAAATCGTGTTCACGTTACTCTACTCATTTGACACCGCAAAACAGATTTCCGCGACTCTTATCGAATATTTTGAAGGGATCTGGCAATTGGCTGTGCATCTCTTAATCGGGTAGAAATCCGGTGTTTGGAATTGAAACTTGGTTAACTCCTGCATTTTAATCAACTAGCTCTCAGAAATCTGTTTGAAACGTTGGATGGCCCAACAAATAGTCCAAAATCATATTCTGGTAATATTGGGAAGGCGCTCCCTCCTTACATGTGAAACTTTGCCAGGGACACCTTTCGAAATTATTGACGGAGAGTTACCAACAACTGATAGACGTGACTTAAGCAAGGATCAAATGTACTTACTAGAAATATATCAAGCGGTGCGATTGGGTAATTGTTCTGATGAACTGGCTAGACGCAGTCCTGGTCCATTATCACATTCACGCTGGCTGACAACAACGAACAGATTTCAGTTTATATGTTAGTTCTGCAGATCCTCCTTTGAAGTTGAAACAAATCGCTGAGTTTGTTATGAAAGTTTATGCTGCAAACTAGTTTAATATAAAGTCTAAACACTCGCTGAAAGATGGAGCTAAGCATGTGTATCTGAAGAGCTCAAGAACGTCTTTGACGGAGTAATGTGTCGAAATTCGTTCTTTGCTTATCCTGAGAATATCTTGTTTTGTATGTGTTGAAGGATGAAAGACGGCACATCAGAGAACTTGCTGCACGACGCATAATTAAGTCTAAAGAGTCATCTTCCAATGTAAAGTTAGTACATGTATTTTTCCCACCAAAAATGAATTTTAAGCTGCTGATTATATGGAATTGATTGACTGATCATCAATTACTATTACTTCATCAATCCTAAGTGATATATCCACTTCCGTATTTAGTTCCATTGTTCGTGGTAAAAAAAATTCAGAATGGGACTTTGTTCTCATGTCACACAGGTAGCTGAATGGCGTGTCAAGTTAGTGACAGAAGCATCCGCTAAGGTTTATGGGTTCCAAAGTAGAGAGTTCCTTAGTTCCACATTCTTTTCCTGATCAATTATATGCCTGAATTCTACCAAAGGCTGATGTCAAGCCTCTTCCTGCTGATTAAGTGTAAGTAAACGTTTGGTATTGGCATGTCATAACATTCTATGGTTACAGTATTCTTAACAAATGTTGTATTAATATATTGCGACTCGGCTATTATTTAATAATTTTCAGGCAACATAAGAAAATATATAATACAGTACAGTAATAAACAGTGTTTGTACCCATCTATTTTTCATGTTTGATTTATAGCTATAACCCATAAAAAATGCACTTTTTTTCAAAAACTGCAAAATTTCAACTGCGATGCGGGAACAGAAGATATTATTCGATCGAAAAATATTTTACACCCTTCTTATAGAACCCAGTGGGCACATCTTCCGCACTATTTAGAATAGCAATATTGAAAAGTAATTATATTTCCAATGCCGGGACAAAAATTGCCAATTTTTACCCAAATTTTCAAAATCCAAGTGCGATGCGGGGGGCAGAAGATTTTATCAAATCTAAAAAATATTTTACACCGTATTTATTGAACCCAGAGAGAACCCTTTCCGCACTATTAGAATAGCGATTTCGAAAAAAAGTGTTTTTCGGCCCACCCTATTGGTAAGCACCGGAATTCAGGGGGTTGTTCTTTTGGGAGGTGGCCGGTGGCTTACCTACCGTGTGCTCCAATAGCAGTCGGTTCTGGAGTTGTGCCGCCGAGGGCCCAAGAGGTCAAGAGTCTAGTGTTAGGAATAATTGAAGGGGTGAGTGGAAGAAGGGAGTAAAAAAAAATGTCCTTTTTTTTTGTAGTTTCGAGATATTTGGCCTCGAAGTCATTAGTTGGAAGGAGGAGCTTGGGATGTGGGTGTTGTTGTAAGTATCCGCATATGGGTTATTGCTCAAGTTGTCCGTACAAGTCATACCTCACCCCTCGGCAACTCAAAAACTGCAATAATTTCAAAATGAAAAAAAAATGTCCCCTAACTCCTTATTGGACTTACCCCTTCAATTATTATCTCATTCCCCTGCTGGCGGTCTCTGTGTGGTTAAATGATAGAATGTGATTTTATCATAAATTTAAAAAATGGTTTCAGTCATAGTGGATATATAAAGCTTTTTATGTGCCCAGGGTCATGGGATCCAAACTAGTATAACGTGACAAGTCTATTTTCGTCAGATGGGTGGAAACGAATATTCTGATGGGTCCACGGGACGCTCATCCATTAATGAATCATCTGATTGGTGTGAAAACGTTTCCATATGAGGCGTTAAGATGCCGGCTTACGAAGTGAGTGTTTCGTGTCGATATGTGTTAGCCGCCGCACTTTTTGCCTTTCAACAGCGATGCTCAGTCTACTTCTATTTCACGTCTGTAGTTACAATACGAAGGGGGATTTTACAAAAAGATGTGACAGTTCCACTGATTGTTCAAGCAAAGCGCCTGAAGGAAACCGTATAAGAGAAACACTTCGGAATAAAGTGCTTTTTCTTCTGTATATAAGAAATATAATATTATGATACTCAATGTTGAGACAAAGCAGATTACAAAATTTAATAAAGACGAAAATACGATAGCGATGATCCAACAAGCTCTTTCAAATGACAACAACCTACTACTGTTGCATCTTCTAGTAATGAAAAACCATTTTCTTTCATGTAACGCGATATGATATATAAATGGACCTTACATATAAAAAACGCTTTTAGCAGTCTACTAAATCCTTTCAAATTGAGAAAAGCCGAGGAAAAAAGAGTGGTGATAAATGAAAGCGACGCTGACGTATAATTGAAGAGAAATGAGCCGTGTCAAGTCATTTTCATTTATTTAATTGAAATAGATCTATCGTGTTCTATCGGTGAGACCGGGACGGGACACGGTAGTTTATCAATGGTTATAATGTGTCAAATATTACTTTCTTAGTAAAAAAAGCGCAGCGCCCACAAGAAAGTAATTTGAAAGGTATTTTCCAAAAATTGTGTGATTACTGTGATAAATAAATAAAGATACTTAAAAAACATAGTAAAATCAATTCTAATAAGCATATAGGCAGGTAGGTAGTTAATGAACGTCACACTGGAGCAACACAATTTTCTAATACGCATAGAATATATGTAAAAATGTTAATACTTTAGTGTGCCCAATTCCACTTAGTTATGTTATATTTTTAATAACTCTTTTTACTTATTCGACTATTTTAATGAGAGACTAAATACAAAGAGATACAGAACATTCATGTGATTAAATTATAAATTTCGATTTCTACATCTCTATATCAAGTACATGCATGATCAGTGCTTTGCTACTTGTACAACAGCAATATATCGATCTTCCGCGGCGGTCGTAACCTTTGGGCAGCGGGTCACAGGTTTTCGGACAACTCTTTGGTTTGTTTGGAATTGTTTCCGTAATCGTTAAATGACAGAATGATAAACGCCAAAGAAAAGAGCAACATCAGTGATTGATGGTGTCAAGGTGTCTTACAGAACACCAGCACTCACTATCTGCTATTCGTCTTCTGGAAGACATAGACGTCTGTCTTGAAAACTAATCGTATGAAAGTTCTAAACACTTTTTACAGCCCTTACATGCAACACCTCTAAACCTTCACAATGCTGTCTTCTTATTCTTACGACTGCCTATTTTTTCATATTTCTCGACCCGAAACCGTGATTGGTTGTTACATAGCACATTTGCATACTTCCATCTAACTCTGCAGCAAATTGCAGCCTCAAATTCAGATTGGCTTCTGGAAATCAACATTTTCCACTCCATGCTTAACTTTTTGCAGCGAGTCTTTACTATTATAAAATGAAGTTCGTGTATTGGTTGTTCGCCGTGTCCTGACGAATGTATGGCACTTACAAAAATAAAATTTTGCATACGGGCAGTCCGAATTTTTTAGAATTTTATAGTCCAGCCCGAATTTTAAAATTTAATCTATAACATTTTGAAATTAAAATTTAATGAGATATTTAATTATTTTTGTTTTTCTCCAAATGGAAACAGTCTTTAATCAGCATTGATAAATTCGTATTTACTGTGCGTGTGGGGCCGGGCGATTACTGGATATCCTTTATAAAAATTTATTGCTTTTTTAAAAGAATATTAACTTTTACAGTCTTCAAATGGTCTTTACTGCACTCCCTGCTATCTTGGATTTGGATCATTTATGCAAAATAAGAACATTTCTTCTATGTAGCTCTACGCTCACAGGATGATGATGCGCTCTTCGAATTTCAACGTTTTACTGAGAAGCAAAGACCTGTTCTATCAATCTATTGTCGATATGTATTCCAAGATTGAATCGGAAAGGGTTTTGTACATACGACTGATTCAGAGGACTCAACAGTGGAACAGTATGCACATTTGAAGCATCTGATTCAGATGCGTTAATGAACGATGGAAATGTTGCTGTACGAAAACTGAAGTACAGAAATCGCTAAACTTTCAAAAAGATATCCAAACCAAAAGCTAAAGTTTATGCCTTTGTAAATTTATACGTTGCATAAATTATCAAAATTAAATATTTATATACTTTCCAAAAGACGCCGAAACACAGAAACAAACAAAAAATTGTATAAAAGATCAACAAAATTACGGCATTTCGCTATAACAGCCTTTTTTAATTTACGGCCCACAATGTTTCGTTATACGGCCCAAAAAATGCTGTTTTTATTCTTTTGTTTAGTTTCAGCTTCTCCCTTTTGGCAGCACTGCTGCATTTTGCCTCATGAAAATATGAGGATTGTTTGGTACAACATTGTCATCATTTTATTGCGTTGTCGCTTTAGTGTAGTTAAACCAACACCGACTCTATTACAAAGCCCACGTCAAAACTCAACGTCCTATCTGCAGGCAGTTCAGCTTAATGGGTTTAGTTAAACATAAGTAACTTTTTCATATTTGTCTTATAATATACTCACTGCCAAAAGTTAAGCCCAGAGAGAAAAATGTTAGTTTCCAGAAGTCCAATCTGAATTTGAAAGACTGCAATTTGCTGCAGAGGTAGATGGAAGTATGCAAATGTATTATAAGACAAATATTAAAAAGTTACTGGTTTAACTAAACCGCAGTTCATATTGTAGCGGCGTAAATTAGCCATGCGATAGGACTTTCAGTTATGACGTGGGCTTTACAAAGAGTCAGTATCGGCAGCGGCGCCGCACGTTGAAAAACCGGATGTGTGCACCGGCCTAATAGTAGATATATTTGGTATCGCACAGAGCTGTAAGATGACAGTAGCAGGTGCGTGCTTAAAATTTGCTTAATGATTGTTGCCACACATTAATGTCACGTGACGCAGGAATTGGCGTAAGTTGTTTGGTGTCGAATGACAACAACGGATATAAACTATAAGAAATCGATTGTTATGATACTCATTCCCAACTTCGCCGCATTGTTAATAAATAGGATGGATTTGAGCTATAAACCTGTATGATATTGCTAAAACTAAACGCTTTACTTTAAAGGTAAGAGCTTTCCACTCTAATGAAGTTCTTCAGCAGTCTGATGACAGAAAACTTTGAAATGTAGAAGGTAGAAATCAGTACAGAAAAGAAAATAGGAGAGAAAATAAGTCTAGCAAAAAAAAAATGCCAAATAGTCTTTAAAGAAGGGTATGGGATGGTATTGAAATAGATGTTCAAAATCAAATTGTAGTAACGTGACTAAGGTGTGCTTATTGCCATGCATTTTGTTAGAAACTAGGGGGCCCCGCCCCCTGCTCGCTTACAAGAGTACAATGTAATGTATTAATGCTAAAGAGTACAATGTAATGTATTCAGTGATGTTCTCAAGTTTAAAAAATAATGGTTTTTGCTTTACATATAACGGTTTTAACAAAAAGTAGCGAAAATATCCAAAGATTCCGAATTTTGTAGGACTAACTTTTGATCGCATCCAAATTAATTATATTAACCGATTTCAAAAATAATAGTACTTAAGAAAGAGTACATTCTGAGGTATACTGCGATATTTTAAAACTTAAAAACTAATAGTAATAAGATATAGATACGACAGTTTTTTTTTTTTAAAGTGACAAAAATGTCCCGATTTTTCTCGAATTTCAAAAAAATATTATCAAGAACCAAATTGAAATTTCAAAAAAAAAAAAAAAACTCGACGAGCTGCAAAAATTTACGTTGAGAGGTACTCTTTAAAAAAAACTCACGGCTGAAGACTGAAAATTTGTATGTGTTTTGCTCACTCGAGGAAGAAATTTCGCTTCTTCAATTTTGACACTTAATAAACCTTAAACGAATAGCCGCATCTGAAAAAATCTTGATAATTGTCCAGGTAATACGATGAAGAACAAACCATGTGAATTTCGTTTTTTTTCGATCAGTACTTTCTCGGGAAACCGTCTAAGAATCGAGCTAAACAACACAGTTTTCAATCCTGCGGCGGCGGTGACTTTTTTTAATATAGAAGAGATAAGAATAACCACCATTAAAAGTAAACGAAGTGGTTAAAATTGGGAGGGAAAAGGCCCCGGCTCATCATTAAATTGGTGTCTGAGACTATAGTCGTCAAACGGTAAATTGGAAAGGCATGCGACGGGTAACCATATTTAAAAAATAGAGTCGTTATTTGTGATGGTAATGATCGCTAATTGGCGATGAAGTGTACCGTGTTCTTGAGTAAAACCACAAAAAACCATTTTTGGGTAATTTTATTTCATTTAGAGTCATCCATTTATGAATATAGATACATTTTACATCCTAAATGGATATAATGAGATATGAAAATTGAATAATGACACTTCGTTGTACATAAATATAAGCAATCAAGAAAGTTTAACAATGTCTGCTAATTATCAATTATTTCACAACATATTATAAATCAAGTCAACAATGTAACAACCAATACAACAATCAAAAAATGAAACCTACGAAACCCCCCACAAAAGATTTTCGAAACCATTCCGGTATAGATGGCCGCATAACAAAAAAGAAATCTATCCTAGTTCTACTAATTACAAGAAGTATTTTTAGCCTCCGATTCCCTTTTAATTTGTCTCCCATCGTTATTGCATTCTTTCGTTATTGAAGAGGAAATAGTTTCCCAAACAGGTTGTCAGGCTTCAAGAGTAGCATCGCATGACACCCATTTATCACAGGGCGTTTAGTGCACATACATCAACATCTTTTTTAATCATTGTTTTGATATCTGACATTTAGGAAGAAGAAAACAATTCCAGACATTTCCTTCCTTCTGATGTGAGCTGTACTAGATAGGGTTTTCTTTTTACATCCTTTTTTGGTAATTACTTCTTCTTGTCTATGACCTTCGAGTATGGATTTTCTGTCGAGAGAGAGTCAAGCAACCTCTAATTGAATCTTTGTGCTTTTTGTAATTTATTCTGCTGTTCTATTAAATAATTATCTGTACAAATTTTCTGAAGACTTATTTGTTGATGCAACCTTCATTGCCGGAAGAATCAAAATGTTGTTGCATTTCCGAGTACAGTGGAACTCCAATTATCCGAACTCCGACTATCCGAATCGCTGATTATCCGAACCGCTTTCAGAATTTCAGAAAAAAAAATTAAGACGGAAACGTATTGCGATTTGCAAAATAATGATTCTGGATTTCAAATTCTAAATGATGATAAACTTATTGAAAGTTTGAGGGAAGAAAGTGTCGTTGAAGAAGATGACCTTATTGTCGCAGTTGAAGCAGACACGGGACCATCTGCTAGAGAAGCATTTGCCGGCTTTGAAACTGCGTTGAAGTGGATGGAGCGACAGCCCGAGTGTGACCCCATGCAACTTCTCATTATCAAGCGGATGCGCGACTTGGTTGCCCAAAAACGGATGAAGACAGTCCAACAGCTTACTTTGACCGAGATGTTTAGCAAGCAATGACTTTCATTTACAGTACGGTCCGTACATACTGTACTAATGTATAGCACTTGTAAGTACGCTTAACATGTAAAAGTGTTCATTTAATTAATTAAAAGCTCGTTTTCTTTAATAATAGTTTTTTTCTCTCATTTTCAAGGTACATACAGTAATTAATTAAAATACATACTAGACCCTTTTTTTCGGAACAAACAATCCAATTATCCGAATGGTCCCAATTGATTCGGATAATTGGAGTTCTACTGTAGTGAGTACAGATCGAGGGGGGCCCGGTTGGAAGAGTAACGGATTAAGAACCGGAGGGTTGCGAATTCGAATCCCATCTAAGACCGCGATGGACAAAGGGGCGTGTTGAATCTGTCATGGCCTCGAATGTCCTCACGTTGGCGTAGTGTGGAGGTTTGGAGAGTGGTCACTTACAAGTGTCTGTAGCTCTGTGATATCGGACACTGTGAAGTAATTTTCGGTTGCTCTGCTTCCCTCTCGTCTCGCTGAGACCCGTCATTTGTCTTCAACACATTTCTACTATTATAAAAAGAAGTGTGTCTGTGTCGTGTTTGTATGCCCAAGTGCAGAATTATATTCAGTGTTCTGCAACACAAATCTAAGCAATTCCAATTTTTCTGCAGGGCCCTAATTTTAAACACTGCAGACGTAAAACACAGCTATCGGCTCCATACGTATTACATATTTATAATTAAACATCAAAACGAATACACTAACCTTATTTAAAACCAAGGCATACATTCAGAATTTGCAATTCTGTCGATCCCATTTGAAGTTAAATATTTTGTCATTGCCATAGAAGATGTGGCTATAAAGTGTTTGTGGTCATTTGGGGCGGTCTAGGGAGGTTGTTCCGTGGCTAGAGAAGAAACAAAAGTGCGCGTTTTGAACTGCAGAACCTAATAACTTATTATTGGAAAATAAATCGGCCAAAAGTTTGATAAAATTAAGGAAATAGTGTTCTCCGACGTACGTTGAAGTTTTAAGCACTTTATCCTCCCTGTTCTATGTAAGCAGGGTCCTGACACATTTATGGCACTTATAATAATGACATTTGGCACACAAGTAGTCCTAATGTTTTGCAATTTTTATGATCAGTCCAAATTTTAAAATTTAATCTAGAACATTTTAAAATTCATTTATTAGTTTTTTCACTTTTCTCTCTTCTCTCCGGAATGTGACGTCACCCCTACTTCAAATGAAGAAACGAACAGATTTTGCGATTTTTGACCGCTGACGTTTTTAGTCCTAATGCCTTTGGAACCATGCCAAGTTTTCCGATTCTAGCGTGTTTTGATTAACGTTGTTGATAATAGCCACTTCGAGACCACTACGGCGTTGCCCGTGGAATTCGTTGGCGAAGCAAACCAAATGGGAATACGTAGCAATCACCGGGGGTTGGCAAGCATTAGCTAGCAGTGGTCACATCTGACCCCACGAAAGAACTGTCGCGGTCAACGCCGTGCTGGCCACGTAATGGCTAGTCAGACTGAAGTAACAAAATGTTTACACCTATCCGATTAATAAGATACGTTTGAAAGTAAACCAGACGCCCCACAGAACCTAAAAGGGATCGCCTATTAACACGAATCAAATGAACTCCTGTAAGGCTAGGAATAAACAGAGTGGATAAGTTGCATGTATAGAGGGAATAAAAACCACCATTTCCCAATTGTCGACTTAAAGCAAAAACTTCACCAATTGAAGTGTTTTTTCCTCTTCAGCTGTTCAAAGAAAAACTATTAGGTCATAAAAATTATTAGCGCTTTCATAATGTTAAACACATTACGATGTAACTATGTATTTCGCATCGTCACGGAGAAAGAAACGTGTAGTGTATAACAAAAATGCCGTTTAATGTTTTTCTGCTCGAAGTCGATGATACATGCTTTAGGATAAAAATATTTTTTAAATGTTTACTAATGCAAGTCATCCTTCTCATTTAGAGACCGTACCATTAGTTATTGTACTACAATAACGTAAAAAAATGTTCAAGGCATTAAAATTTCCATGAGTCCATTTTAAATTTCTCACATTTTTGTCAACTTTCCCACGAGTTTAAATCCTCTCAGGTGTTCATACCTCTTATTCTAACCCATTTTGACCTCCTTGACCAATAGAATCGTTCCAAAGGATACTATGTATTAGGAATGAATAATCAATATAATGTTTCCAAAGCATTCTCTTCTAAAGAAATAAAATATTTCCAAGTCTTTTCATCGTAAGGAAAAAAGAGGAATGGAATCTTCCGAAAGGAATCCATCCTAAGCATGGACCAAAAGGATCCATGGGTTCTTTAAACCAAACAAATGTGGTTATTTATTCATTAAGAGTGTTATGGGGTGGAAGCAATACTACAGGACTCTGAACGCTCAGAAGGTTGAGAAACATTTTGTAAGCGTGTTAAAATTCAAATTATAAGTCATTTATATAGGTTACCATTTCTTATATCGTAATATAAAGTAACAGAAAATATACAGCCACTGCGATTTCTCCGATTCCCTTTATAATTATAACACTATAAATAGTTTAATTTTTTTGTTTTAGGCAGATCTGTTTACAATTCTGTTCGCATTTACCTAATTACTTACAACCCAAAGAATTTTTTAATTACTTAGAACCCAAAGGACCTTGGTAGTTGTGTAAAGCTTCATATACTAGCTTTTTATTTTTTTTTACGCAATTTGAAATCCAAATTCGAACTTCAGGAAGCGTCATAATAAAATGCGGAATAAAATATTACTGAATAAAATAAGAAAGTGTGAACGAAAACAGATTTTAATAAATAATAAAAATGTGTATTTTATCTGAAGTTTTGAACGGTATTCAAAAGAAAAGGAATTTTTTTCTTCTTCTTTCATTAACTAATAAAAGAATTCTATGAGATCTCTGCTTCTGTTTTTAATAATTCTGTCAAACAACAAGGAGGTGGTGGTAGGATTTCCGTGACGTGTTTCATGTACGCAATTTCGAATATACTGGGCTTTTTTTATCAAGTATTTCTCCGCTAAAAATTCCACACAGCGAATTCCGAATCGATGTATTGATAGTTGATTGGTAAACGCTAATTAGATTAAATGGCAAACATTTCTCCAAAATGGCAATCAATTCCATTTTAAAGTAACCCTGATCTGTATGATGTAAGAGAATTTGGGCAGTGAAAGTAAATTCTTTCACTTTTTATCTGTTTCCACTGAAAATACACCTCAGATCAATCTTTTTCGGCATTGAAAAAAATGACGCATTCACTTAAGGTGATGTTGTATTCAATCTCATAAAATAAGTATTTCATTAAAACTTTAACAGCACAATAAAGACAAACATGCTGGGTGAACTGCGATCGAACATTCGAGTCTCTTTTATTACCACAACGTATTCCTCCGCTGCCCTCTCATTGGCTAACAGCCTTGGAGGAAAGTGACGTCAACTGCTGATGTCACCTTGCTGGTAGCAGTGTTGCCAGATCACTACACACTTCACGAAAAAGGATTTGTTTGAGCATCAATGTAATAATCAAACGTAATTAAAGTGACGATCCGAAATCATTCATGAAGGGAAGGATCCAAGGACACCTTCTACTTTTAAACCACGGTCGAGATGATGAAATATAATTTTGAATATTTGTAACGATCATTCGTAACATAAATCGACCGTAAAAAGAATGTCACTTTATATTCTGAGGTAGAAAAAACTTTTAAACTTATGTACGCTAAACATTATTATCTTCTCCAGTATCTTCCGAAGTTTAACGTGGCACAGAAATCGGAAACATTTGTATAGTGGAGCATGGCAATAATATGGCATGAAAATATTTTACTCTGTCCCGTGAGACCTGAGGCTCTTAAGAAGCAGCTCAGCATGGTGAGTAAGCTGGCCTGAAGGACAAGTCTGCGATCAAGTATTAGCAACCACAAACTACCATTGGGATCAATTGGATTTGGATGAAATTTTAAGAAAGCTTGAAACCAAGTACAACTCTAATATGCACAAAATGCTGCGTTTTCTATTTTTAATCTATTTCAAATCTTTATTATGTATCAAACGTGAAAACATACATGAATTCACTAAAAATGACAACCCGCCGGTTGGTAAAATAGCCGATTAGCAACCGGAGGTTTGTGAATTGAAACAAGATCAAACCTAAGACCGTCGTGGTGCACGTTAAATATGTCGTGGACTCAAATGTCCTCGCGTTGGTGAGGTGTGTCGACCCAGGTGTTTACTCGTCATCTGACCGTGGTTGAAAAGTTCTAGGTGTTTTGTCCTCGCATCTTTCCCTTGGGAATTTATAATGCGCCTTCGCCCATAACCTGTTGTGTTGCTCCAATGCGACCTTAATTCAACAACCTTTCACACACACACACACACACACACATTATGGGTCAGGTGATTTGAATATGAGCTGTAATCGTCTGAATTGAATCCAAACAATTCTCATAAGATTTAAAACTACCAATACCATTCATTTTGTTCTATTTTACTGTCAGTATTCTAACTCCAAATGACGGAAAATGCTTCCTAATTTAAAGATCCTGATAAATTGTTCTTCAAAGAGCACCGTCTCCCTCCTCTGCTGCTTAGTAAGTCACCTGGCTCTCCCTCTGGTACACAAAACTTCATTTTATGGAGACGTATCAACTTTTGGTTGATTATGAAACCATCTTCCTACTCCCGGTACAAAAACAGTACTACAGCGGTTTCTCTTCTTCGACACTATCCTTTAACATTCAATCCACTCCCGGAGTGGTTTTCGCTCACCATTAACACTATTATTTTCGAACCGTTCATGGTTAGAGTATTGTTTTATTACTCCGGTGACACTTGTTTGGAAACATTTTAAGTAACTAGCACTCAAATGTTCAGGATGGCATTTTTTATTTACAGCAATGGTACGAAACTTTCAAGGCACTGTATATAAACGTGTGACCCCTATTTTGCAGGAAACGAACAAAGCGAGATATCTAGCACAGAAAGCCATCCCGCAGGAACTAAATGTATTCGTAATTCAGAAGCAATCAGTAAAAACTCTCTGAAATATTCCAATATTTTCAACCTTTCTTTCGAGTATGCTTGTAGTGAATAATTAAAATATCTCTTCGACTTTTTTGGCGGTTGTTACTTCGAGTAGGAGTCGAGTCAATCACAAAACTAACAAGATTTTGATGCACGAGATATCTCGTCATTAGGAAACAACTGACCAGATCTTGATCTCATAAAATATAGCGATGACGAGTGATCGCGTCATTAGCCGAATTGTTTACATCTTGATAGACGAGATATCTCGTCGAAACCCATTACAGAGTTAAAATGCAATTTTCATTAAAACTTTAAAACTTTTTTATTTAAAAAAAAAGTATAATTTAGTAATTTGTAAATCGAAAACATTTTGTTTGATTTTTTCTAATGTATTACTCTAAAATAAAGCTAAAGGATATTCAAATCTTGAATGAAATGAATTATTCTAATATTTAGACTTGTATGTGTAGAGTAGAGACGAAAGGTGCTCAACTTCTGTCCTCAATAGATACATGGAATCGACCTTTCATACATACATAGAATGAATAGACCTTTCATAGAACATAGAATGTCGTTTTAATATTTGCTGTTGGTTATCAGCTGGAAGCTACGGGGTGTCAAGATACAAGGGAATCGATGCCATCTCAGACACACTCTATGTCATTCCTTATCCTCTTCAGCAAGTCTTCTGGGGTTTTTCGAAGTGCTGGCTTTCCTGTTTGTCAAAAGATAGTCTAGCAAGATACGTTTTCAAAGTATGCTCTTGACACCGTAAGAAACCATTGCTACACTAGCTAAGGAATGTGAGGAAACGGGGAAATGGATCGAATGGGAGAGAGTTATTTCAAAATTACGTAGCACCAGTAAGAAGTGTCCCCATTGTTTTCAAATATCTCTTGAAGCCTTAGGATATTTATAGAGGAATGAATGTATTGTTCTAATCCTAAATAATTCATCCATCTTGAATAGTAAGACTAAAATATACTTAACTATACATTTTTTAATACTTATAAATGACACACTCTAAATTGTTACATTTATTTGCCTAATTTAAGATATTTTAAGTCTGAGTGTACTATTTCCATGTACTTAATGCTTACGTTACTTAATGCTTACGTGTGCTCTTTGGCGATTAGATGATTTAATTCACGAAGGAAGACACCTCTATATTTCTTGATAAAATTTATACAAGATTGTATTTCAAAAGTTTTTACTTTGTTTTTTTTTTCTTCTCATAGGAATGTATTAACATTTTCGAAAATATCTGTCTTGAAAATGCTATGTTTTGAATATTGCTTAGTAACTATTTCTCCTTATTTTTAGTAGGTTTAAAAAATGGAAATTTAGAAGCATTTACTATAACTTTAACGCATGGATGGCCAACTATTCTATGCTCATAGATTGTAAGAAACTAAACAAATTCTAAACTTTGCACTATCAAAAGTTAATTACCTCAGCTTTATTAAACTTGGAAAAAAGGTTTTTTTTGGAGTGCTGATCTAACGCTGAAAACAAGTATTTTGAAAATAACAAATTATGGTTTTAATAATATGCTTTAAAATGATAATTTTTGTTTCTTCACTTTTGTTTTCATTTTTTTCCTCTTGTGTTTTTTCTTCTCTTTTTCATCGTGGTAGTTTTCAAAAAATAATAAGAGTTATCAAAAAACTAAAACTTTTCCCACTCTTCACGATCTTTCTCGAGTAAAAGTACTTGCTCAGTAATTAAAAATATTTACCTAATACTTTTGAAAATAATAATTAGATTCTTTTGTCTAGTGATTATTAAATGATTAGACTTTTCGAGATTAGAAGAGACGGTTACTGAAGAGTAAAAAAAAACTTTTTCGGTCTTTCCCTTTACCTGTTTAATATAATTACAAGTAAGGAGAAAACAATTTTTAAAGTAATAGAATAACATAATTGACAATTACCAATGAAAGGACCTGAAATGAGAATCTTAAAGCATAAAACAGCGTCAAATACTACGAGTTTTTCAGCAACGTTTAATGGTTTCTTCGTCACGACTGGTTTTTACGAGTAAACAAACTACTGAAGTTATAAAGTAATAGAAAAACCTTAGCCAATCTGATGGTCGAACGCTGTTAAAAACAACACGTATTAGGAAAGCGGTACAGCTACACTCTGCGTTTATGAGTGATGACAACGGCTTGGCGATATTTTTGGCGCACTTCTAGTAGCGAGTTATGATAAATTAAGGCAACCCATCTTTCGTTGCTGTTGTTGTGGTTTTTATAGCAACCTCGGCAAACAGAAACTTTCAATTTTCATTTTGAATATTCTAGCAAGTTCTTCCAAAATCCGTTAAAGTCGTTTGATTTCATGGATTCGTTTGAAATTTTTTCTTTCCTCCCATTGGTTATTTTGTTTTAAAAATATTCTTTGATTGCATGGGTCCTTTTAAATTGTTTTCTGTGATACCTTTGGTCCATTTATTTGTATTTTGACAGTTGTGGAATTTTTATTTTACTATAATAGTTTACACGAAAGGATTAAGAGTTTTGTTTCTTTGACCATTTTCGTTTTCATTATTTTTTTACGAGAGAATTCTGACGTTATCAGGTATTATTTCTTGCTTTTTTTTCTTTTGTAAATCTTTTTCCTTTTCAACATGTTCACTGTATTTAGTGCAATTGATACGTTTCAGGGTATTCTTACCATTCGTAGCTTAGTTTCTCTGCTGGTTCACAAATGTGTTTTGATGTGTGCTTAAGCTTACTACTTTTTGTGAAAGTTTTTTTAAAAATATACTTTTTAAAACGTTCTGAAATGTGCTTAAAAAGTGTGTTGTAAAAAGAAAAAAAAATTGTGACAGGAAAAAAGTTGGGAAATAATTATTTCCTTGGCGACTTTAGAAGTGCGCCAAAAAATCGCCAAGGCCGTTGCCATCGCTCATAAACGTAGAGTGTAGCTGTTCCAGGAAAGCTTACCTTCTTTTTCACACTTGTATTGCTTCAACTTCTTTACGAACCCGGGTCGTTGAATAAGTATAACCTTTTCTCTTATACTTTACAGCAATCAATCTATATTCAATATCAGCAATGAAACGTAAAAAGCCTTTTTATATTTACTAACAACTTAGAGCATTTATTCCAATCACCAAGTATTTACAAGAATTTTTTTACAAGTTTTAAATATTACAGTTACATCTCTCGTGACATAATACAATCGGATGCCAGAAGGTTAGTTGTTTTCGCAGCAGTGCTGTCACGTATAGTTAGCGAACTACTAGTTCGCAGTTGTTCGCGACAAACACTAAAAGCTTCAAAAAGTGGCAAGTGAGGATTAAATTGGTTCACCCAAGTAAACAAGAGGGAAAACCCGAGTACACAGATAAATTATCTTTGAACAGTATTGCCAGACATGTCAGTTTTTACCTGTCTAACACACTATTCAATGATTACTAATGATATTTCACCTTTACTCGTGGAAGGAATTAATTCCAAAAGCGATTGTAGCATTCCTACAGACACCTATTCGAAGGTATCAATTATTAAAGGTATTATTCTATTAATATTAAAACTCTTATTTGTCTTTGGGCTATTTATTTCGGTCCGGATGACGAAGGACGTTTAGTAGCACTGAAATAGACCAAGTGTGTTTATTTAATCTCTAAGTGACTCTTGTAAATCCTAGATTAGTAACATTATGAATGTGTACTGTAGAAGAGTGGGAGTGATCCCGGACGGTCGCCACTATCCTTTTGTGTGGCGCCAGTGCGACGTTTATTCAACTTTATCCCTAAAATCATCCATTTCAAGTTCTAGTTTGTCTTCACATCAATACTATTTTCCTTCTTTCATTTCGAACTCTATGCTGCCGATAGTTGTCTTATAGCCAGTTGCGAGATCCGTTATTGGATCACGGGTGTACTCCCACATGTTTCATTGTATGGTTTCGACCGTTGCTTGGTCCTGGGGTGTCGTTTAACGGCTGAGCGTGAGTGTAGACGAGTAGTTTTTAAATGAAGCTGAACGGCCATGAAAAGTGAAGTCATGACAGAAATAGAAACAGTGTCGTCTCTAATGTGATGTGCATCGCATGAGCAACCGTACATCGATTGTAGCGATCGCCATCGGGCATGTTTGAAACCACGCGCGTTCGTCAAGTCCACCCACCAGTGTAGGAGAGCATCAGCGTCACTTCCCTCTGCCGAAGTGTTCTTCGTGATTGAGTTTCGTTGCACAACTATGTATCCTGCTTTGTTGCAAGTTAATTATTACTTTGGGACGCTGACAATTAAAGTTAACGACTAAAACTACATCATGACTGATCATGACTCAGCCATCGTAGACGAATGAGTCATTTAGGACGTTCGGGTCCCCTTTGCATTAACTAGCAATTGTTTAAGTTTTAATCAAGTAATCACGACTGGCAATTACGATTTGAATTGTGCCATCGTGAACATTCAGAGTCCAGTGAAACAAGTGCCCGTATGAAATGTTGCATCCTACCTACAAGTGCGAGAGAAGAAAGTTACAATAAAAATAAAATAACGCGATGAGGAATTATTTATTGATTTATGTTTTACACCACATCGAAACACACCACAATAAAAACAACTAACGTAAAATGAATCGAACAGAGGATGAAATTTGCTTGTTTCATCGAAATGAAATCTTTAAATCGATAAAATCCTACAAATTAAGAGTAAAAAATGTCACCAAAGTAATTTTATTCACCTCCTCTTCACTCATGACTAAAATGAATGATAACTGACTTATTTAGTGAGTTGATTAGGACTCATTTTTATATCTGGATCCATTTGAATCGGGATTCAAGTGTTCATTCACTAATCAATAGATCGAAAAAATGAATTGGTTTCGCCCAACACTGAAGGGTGGCCAAGCTTGCCACAAGCCAACTCTAAATATTTATACGCATTTATATTAATTTGTATTCACTGGAACCGCTTTTTTTTTTAATGAATGCGTCTTTGAAATCGGAAAAGCTCTGGAGGAAATGAAAAGTGGATCGTTACCAAAAGCAAAAGGCAAACGTTTCGTCTTATGATTTTGAACTAGGAGAAACATTTGGAGAAGATAAACATAACGTCGTGTAGATCAGGGTATGACAAAAGTAAAACAGTTTAGGAGCCAGCCCAATTTTTTAGGAGCCAGGACCCTTGAAAAATATACTAATATTTTTTCGAACGCTGATTATATTGCAGAATTCATTACAAACACACTCGCAGTAGATAATATGCTATTTATAGTGTAACCGAGGCAATAAAAATAACACTTTTAATATCTACATCAGACATTTTGCTTCATTTTTGACCTTTTATGGCCTAAAAAATCAAATTTGTTTTCAAGGAAAATAAACGCTTTTTTACAGAAATGGAAAATTTAGGCGCCAAACCAAATTTTTCGGGGGTCATGGCGCTTGGGATTTGTCGTGCCCTGGTGTAAACCAAGACGGTTTGTACAGAACATGGCCATTGGATAAATCGCACTGAGGGTGAGGTCAACAGGTCGAAATTCTGCGGTGCGGCACGTGCTTTGGGTGACTTTGGATTGCGTGGAGTGAGGACTGCGTAAGTGGTGTCGTTCGAAATCTATTGAACTACGCCAGTCACAGGCTCTGATAAAAATATATCCTTCAAGTTCAAACTGCACTTGAATCGCTCTATCTGTAAATGAATTGTTGAATGTAATAACCAATCATTCAAACTTCCTTCATCGGATTCCTTCATTCCACAACCCAAAACATCAGCATTCACCTTAAAACTATGGCCTGCGTCCACGAAACGAGGTGCCCAATTTTTATTCACGTAATGGACAGAAAAATCTTTAAAAATAAACTGGAAATATGTTTTTTGCAAGAGACGTGTTTTGGAAGCGAATTCAATTTCTCCTCGACGTCTCTCGCTGCGCTTTGCCAAAAGTAAGAAGAGCAACGAGATATTTCCCAAGACGGTTTCGAGGCCGTCGGTAAATATCCGCGGCGCATATTTTATTACGCCTCGCTTTATTTTTCCCTTTAAACATTTACCGCAGTCATGAAAAAAAAATCGAGTTTCCCATCGAAAACCCAGCGGGGCTACGCTTTGTGGAGTGGAGGCTGAAGGGTTTGGACATTTACGACTCAAAATTGTCTTTCTACTGCTGTGGAAGAATCTATGGATCACTCAAATGTTATGATAACTGGAATGAGATGGATTGATTTCTTTTTGGATGGGGTCTGGACATGGAGACAATCTGCTGAATAGTTTTCTTGTAATACGTATTCTTTCGATCCTTTACTCTGATAGTTATGTTTCTAATGCCAGTTTTTGGGAGAGAATCCCTCTGTCTATAAAGCATGATCTACTTTTCTTAGTATTCACACACACATATTTTAATTACCGTCTTACAATCACCATGGCGCGGTTCGAAACACGTCACCTGATCGTGGTTCGAATTTTTTTGAGGTGTTGTCCTTGAATTTTTCCCTTTGGGAGGGATTCCGGACAGTGGCTAATAGCCCGTTGTCTTGCTCCAGTGTAACTTTAATCAAATACCTACACTCAAACATAATTTGATTCCATTTTTTTATAGTACGATGTTTAAAACCATTTGTATATTCTGTGAGATTTGATTAACTCAAGACCGTGGCGTATACCATGTAGAAAAGTACCAAAAGGGACCATGTAGAAAAATAAAAAAAGTATGAAAATGTGAAATCAAAAGTGTGGTTGAAAATTTTTAATGGGTCTGTATTTTATTTAAAAACGGTTATTACTTTTCGAACGAACCTAGTTGATACTGAGTGTTGTTTTAAAATTATTGTTATTTCAATTGCCCCTTTAATCGAAGTAGGGTTTTCTGTCTCCATATCAAGCCTTTTTAATTTCTAATATGAGTTACAGAGGTCATACATATATATATATATATATATATATATATATATATATATATATATATATATATATATATATATATATATACAGGGTGACCTGTAAAGTCCTTTTAAGCCCTTTAATTTTGAAACCGCGTCTCGTAGAGTCAAGTGTACCTGCAGTAAAGTGACCATGCTGAATTTGTTGAGACAGCTTACACAGCTCCTAGCGGTGAAATAAGGAAGTTAAAAAAATATCTCGAAAACAGACGGAGATTGGCCAAAAAGTTCAATTAGAACAATGCACCCAATACAATAATAAAGGCACAGAAAAAAAGTTTCATGGAGTTATCAGTAAAACTGGCGGAGATATTCGCAATTGAAATTTGAACTTTTCCATGACTTGAAAAGGGGGCCGTCCTGAAATTGAAAAACGTGTTCTCCGGTGTTATCAATCAATTTTTCTGAGTTAAGCAAGGACCAATTTAAATTCAATAAACAAAAAAAGTAAAAAATAAATAAATTTGAAAACGTACTCCGGAAAAAAAAAAAAACTGACTATCCGACATTACAATTTTGCGCATCAACTAAAATACACGATTAAAAACCTCTCGGCTATACAACCACGAACGAAGGTTTACTATTTAATAATTTTATCCTGATAAACTTCAGGGGCCGTGGTAGCCCGATTGGTAAAATGACGGACCCAACGAGAGGGTTGTGAGTTTGATCCTCGTCTGTGCCCTCCAAATACCGACGGGTAAAAAAGGGGCCACGCAAAATCCGTAATGGCCTCTTAAGTCCTGGTGTAATGTGGAATTACGGAGATGCCATCTCAGCCGTTACTGCGCCTTCTGACCATGCTCCTCTGATCTTTCTTTCAAGATTCATCCCGCACCGTTGCCAATAGCCCGCTCTGTAACTCCAGTACAAAAAAAATTAATTTCCCCCGATAATCTTTACGTGGACGGGAAAATGTCAGAAACAAATACGTGTCGTTCAGTGGATGATGGGTTGATCCACAACAACAGTACAACTTAAAATTGATTTGTAGACGAATAAGATGAAAGCGTGAATTAAACGTTCTTATAAAATTGTATACGAAATTTTAGATTAAAACAGGATCCAAAGTATCCACCATGCCCACGATCCGGTGCGAAACAGTGGACATTTACTGCGGTTTCGTATGTATGCAAAACCACATTGTGTCGTCATCCTTTATGTATCAGATAAAAACCGCACGAGCTGGTGTTCATACAGTACGCTGTGAGGAAATGGAGACTTTCACTAATGGTCTGTATTATGAGATGGTGCTTCTCTATGGTGAATGCCAATGCAGTACAGGCTACTCGGACTTATGCTGTTCGGTTTCCAAATGGTCCACATCCAACTTCGGCAACCATTGGAAACGTTGTTCGACGTCTCAGAGACACAGGCAGCACTCGAAGTCGAACTCGTTCCACGTATGTCTAGTAGAATAAGAGCAGAAGACATACTGGCATACGCTTCAGCCGATCCCTACAGCAGTACTAGACAAAAAAGCAACCAGACTGACTTAGTACAAAGACAAGTACGGCAAATACTGCATGACAACGGTGCACATCCCTATAATGCAATTACGCGACAATGATTGTGAAACTGATGCAAATGGGCATTGAACGAATTGGAGGTTAGCTCATAATATTGTCCAACGTATTATGGTTGGACGGGGCTACGTTTCACCGAAACGGGATGCTGTACTGACACAACACCCATTTCTGGGCACTAGAAAATCCCTCATGGGGAGTTTCCGTCAGACAGCAGGTGCAGTGGTCCACGAATGTGTGGTGCGGAATTTGGAAGGATCGCCTAATAGGACTCGTGTTCTATGACGGTTCACTAAATAGACCGAAATTCTTCCAGCTGTTACAGGATGTGTTACCTGACTTTATAGATGATATTCCTCTGGCGTTCTTGTCTTCCCTGTTGTTCAAACCTGATGGCGCCCCGCCGCACTAACCCCACGCAGTGCAACTGTCTTAAGAACAGATTTGGCCAACAGGTAATTGGCAACGGTGTCTGTGTTGAATGGTCTCCACGTTCACCAGATCTACTCAACTCGATTTCTTCCTCTGGGGTTACATCAAAGATCGGGTGTATGAAACTCCGTTGACAAGTTTGCTGGATCTGAGGCAGCGTATCATCGATAGCTGCGCTACAGTCACACCACAGATGACAAGGGATGTGCATGCCGGCGTGTTTCATCGAATACAAATGTGTATAGCAGCCGATGGTGACCTTTTCGAACACACTCGCCATGTTTCAGTTTAGCAATAAATTGATTGCTGTTGCTCATCTGTGTCTTTTACTTTTCTAATATGCCACATTGAATAACACGCATTTGTTTCTGACATATTCGCATCTCACTCAAAGCTTATTAGGATAAAATTATTAAATAATAAATCTTCGCTCGTGGTTGCATAGCCGCGGTTTCAAAATTAAAGGGCTTAAAAGGACTTAACAGGTCACCCTGTATATATATTTTAAATCAAACCGAAAACACGTAACTCAAATAACACAAAAATCTGAAATAAATAACTAATATTCCACTCGATTTATAACTAAATTTCTCTCATATTACATTCAGATTTCGAAATAAAGATCTTACTTTTAAGTAAAATATTGATTTTTATTTTAAAGTTTTTCTCTAATGAAATTCAACTTTATTTCAATATTAAATCTGCCTCCATTTATAGTTCAGTCATTTTGTTTCAGACTTGTCAAAGGGAATAGAAGCGAAGTTTTGTTTCGTCTAATATAGGACGCATAAGTTAGAAACGTCATCCATTTCCGCACATGTGCATCACAGGCTGAAGTTCGCTTCCCCGAATATTCTGAGCCCTAAAATGATTGAAGTTTTCTATTTCTAGTGCAATGCTATTTGCAGATCAAAATGCTTTGACTCATCCCTTCCAACAGAATTACAAATGGCTTCATTAATTATTCTACGTGTCGTATTTCAATCTTACATCAAGTAATACCTTTCAATTCTAAATACCACCATCATGAAATACTATGCCTCGGGTCTGAAGGGCTTTTCACTGCAAGGAGATGAACAAAGAAAATTTCGTGTATGCTTTTGGTTGGTAGTAGGGATGCGACATCGATAGCAAAACATCGATGTTCAAAATTAAAACATCGATGTTGGTAATACATAGTCCCAAAAACATCGATATTTAAAAAATTCAGTGTTTTTAAATTTTTTCCCCATTTCTTAAAACTGGTTTATCAACAATTGATGCGACATCGACAGCAAAACATCGATGTTCAAAATTAAATCATCGATGTTGATAATACATCACCCCCAAACCATTAATGTTTTTAAAATTCAGTGTATTTAAACTTGTTTCCCCATTTCTTAAAACTGGTTTAGCAACTAGTGATGCGACATCGGCTCCAATACATCGATGTTTTTTTCTAAAACATCAATGTTGAGAAAACATCGACATCGATGTCGCATCCCTACTTTTCAGACCCTTCACCCTTGGCCACTTTGGTCTGCAAGTATGTTCAATTTGCTGATTATGAAAATTATTCTACTAGGTTATTTTTAAAATTTTTATAACATTTTTCATTTAAAAATAAAACATCGACAAGTATAAACATCGATGTTACCAAAACATCGACCCCAATACATCGATACTAAATACATCGATGTTTTGAAGACATCGATGTCGCATCCCTAGTTGGTAGGTATTTTAATTAACGTCGCACTGGAGCAACAGAACAAAAACGGTCCTGGATCAATCGGGATGAGAAAGATCCAAGGACCACAACTCGTAATCTTGATTAACGTTCAGATAACGAGCGGTTTTTCTTCTAACCAGGGCAAATCGCGATCATCCGGCCGGGACCTCGGAACGCCCCTTTCAAACCGGGACAAATGGAAACCCTAGGTACGTTGAATATAGAACACAAAGGACAACAGAAAAAGAAGTTCTAAATTTTAAACTTTCTAACTTATTACAAAGCTTCTTCAACACCATAGAATCGAAAGCACATCACTGTCTTTACAACAAAGCGACGTAGGTTGGTTCCACTCAAGTCAATTTTTTACACCCTTGCTTTGAACAATGTGTTTCACGAAATGGATTAAAAGAATAGCAAAATTTTCAGTTACCACGAAACCATTAATCACTCCGAATGGCATAGTTCCCTGGGCGTATTGTTATTTTCCCTTATACGCGAAAACAAACTAATAACAGTTTGAGAAGACAGGGAAGATTAATTACTCCTCCATTTCGACTAACACGATTTAATTTAGGTTCATCTCGTTTCTTCAAAAGGCTTCGACAAAGACAAAGTTTAATAAAGATAAGTTTAATATATACAGGTGATTATTAAAATAATGGAAACACCTGTGAATAAAAGTGACATCTAAGAATGCGCCTCGTAAGCATTAAAATATATTTCTAGCTACCAGTTTTTTTTTTAATATAAAAAGTACTATATATCATGGTAGTATGAGGTAGCTTTAGTGAAGTTGTATACGTCGTGGATTTTTGTCAAAAACGTTAAATGTCAGAGCACACAGACTTTCAAAGAGGCCAAATAGTAGGAGCCCGACTAGATGGAGCAACTGTGACCTAAACATCCCAGATTTTTGGCGTTTCTAGAGGTACAGTGTCTAAAGTCATGACAGCGTACACACAGCGCGGCAAGACAAGCTCGGCAAAGCAAAATAGTGGACGGAAGGAGAAGCTGAGCGAAAGAGACTGACGGATATTGAAGTGGATTGCAATATCTTAATCTAAAAAGAAAACTGCAGCCAAAGTGACCGCAGAGCTCAATCAGCATCTGGATTTTCCAGTGTCAATAATTACAGTTAGGAGGCGTCTTCATAAACAGCCATATTAGTAAAGGATTCCTTATAAATCCAGTGTGTTTCCATTATTATGATCTGGCTATGATATATATATATGTTAAATTTTTAATTCCAATCTCCTGTTAAGAATTTTTTTTCGGAAGTACTTTGTGATCTGAACGTGAGCAAAAACACAGAAGTTTTTATCATTCAAAATTTGCTTTATTTGGACAATATGGACACACACTCTTGTCAAAACTAATTAACAATTTATCATAATTGTAATGAAAAATATATATAAAAATGTGTACAGTATACAATAAAACTTTTTAGAGGACTCTATGGTAAGCATGTAATACGTCTCAATACCAGTACAGTATCAATCAATCCATATCTATCTCAACCTCTCTACAGGTAAATGTCGAAATTTTAATAAAATGCTTCTATCTTAGAAGTAAGCAACATTATTATGTATTTAGCGTCAAATACCGAACCCATCTTTAAAATAGAAGCGTTTTTGTACTTAGAGGTGTGTGAAAAATATTTTAGAAGCCATTTCGAAATTTACAGTAATAGTTCGAAATTGATGTCAAATTCTTAAATACCGTTTAAAACGCTGAAAAGCAAAGTATAATACTGAATTGAATCTAAGTAGGACGGATAAAAACTCTCTCGAGACAATTTCAGTTTGTGTAGAATGGTATATGAAACTTCTTAAAGATATGCAGATGGTATTTTTAGGACGATTACAAAAGCAGATTAATGTTGATACCAAACGGATATAACTAATGCAATCCTTTGCCAATTTTGACGCTTAGTTTAAATATGCTTGATCTATGAATCTGTATAACTACACGGCAGAGCCAGACGCTCTAATGAATTCTTCAGCAGTCTGATTACGATAAGCAACGAGACATTTGTGCAGGAAATAAAATATGATCAAAGAGGTACGTTTAAGCGTCGAAAAATTGCGAATCTCTTTTGAACAAAGGTAATGGGGTGAAATGGAAGTAGACGTTCCCAATCTAACTGTGGTAATGTGGCGGAGGTGTGCTTTATGCCATGCATCTCACCAGTAATACGTATTAGGGATGCGACATCGATAGCAAAACATCGATGTCCAAAATTAAAACATCGATGTTGATAATACATCGCCCCAAAAACATCGATGTTTTTAAAATTCAGTGTACTTAAACTTTTTTACCCATTTCTTAAAATTGGTTTAGCAACTAGCGATGCTACATCGACAGCAAAACATCGATGTTTGGAAACTTTGATGTTCAAAATTAAAACATCGATGTTGATAATACCCCAAAACCATCGATGTTTTTAAAATTCAGAGTATTTAAACTTTTTTACCCATTTCTTAAAACTGGTTTAGCACCTAGTGATGCAACATCGACAGAAAAACATCGATGTTCAAAATTAAAACATCGATGTTTATAATACATCGCACCAAAACCATCGATGTTTTTAAAATTCAGTGTATTTAAACTTGTTTCCTCATTTCTTAAAATTGGTTTAGCAACATCGGCTCCAATACATCGATGTTTTTTTCTAAAACATCAATGTTTAGAAAACATCGACATCGATGTCGCATCTCTACTTTTCAGACCCTTCGCCCTTGGCCACTTGGGTCTTAAAGTATGTTATATTTGCCGATTATAAAAATTATGCTACTTGGTTATTTTTAAAATTTTTATAACGGTACTTTTTTTATAAAAAATAAAACATCGATAACGTAAAAACATCGACACGTATAAACATCGTTATTACAAAAACGTCGACTATAATACATCGATGTTTTTTTAAAAACATCGACATCGATGTCGCATCCCTAATACGTATTGACACCATTGTGTAATCCATGTTTTTGAATAGAAGGCTGCTAAATTCATTATAAATAGACTGGAATAAGATATGAAATACGAGTAACGACTCTGACACGAATAGATATGAGCAATTACGTTCAGCTTATGTAATATGCGCTGGTTCCAAACCCATTTCGGTGGATGTTGGTAATTACCTCTCAAGATATTGCAGTGTTCCATATTGCCCTAAATCGCATCCAAATTCAATTGTCGAAATCTCTCCGATATGCAATGACCCTATTGGGTTTTGGAAGGCTGCTGACCACTTCTATAGCACCGCATGTTTGCTCTTGATTTATAAACACGCGAAATTCGTGAATTCGCAAAAGCCCCACCACTTGCCTCGAGCACATCCCCCGCACCGAATGTGGGCTCATTCCATTAATGCAATCAAGCAACGGCAAACAGTTCTGGGCTCTCCTGATTGTAAATTGTTGGCGCGTGACAGAGTTCTCTGATGTTCCCGGATAGGTGCGGGAGGGGGCCGGACCCAGTTAAACAGTCGCCCTACAATGGTTGCTGTAAGGATTTGTAGCTGTAAACAGGTGGATTATTGATAGGTGAAGGGAGTGTGTCAGGTTTGAATGGGAGTGTGTCGTCTCTTGGCAGAAGTGAACTCAGGGGTGTGTGAAGAGGTTATCCACGATCGCAAATGTAACCTTCCAAGGGGTTTCGAAAAGATCCGTCAAGATCTGTCCTATTTCGCTAATGACGAGTTGATTCGTCATCAATATAGTATTGACTTTTTGACGATGATGAGATCAAGAAGGGATCTTCGAATGACGTTACATTTCGTCTTTCCATATGGGGTCAGCTTTGCTAAGGACGAGATGCCGAGACCAGGAGAAACAAAGCAAAATCATGCGACTTTTGAATGAAAATATTTATTTGAATTTTGGGATGTATGGGTTCTTTTTTTGTACATAAATTGGAATTTGGAAAAAGATAAATAGAAGTTTTTAGAGTTTATATGAGGTTCGTGATCATGCTGGTTTGTTTTGTATCTTAAATCGAGTTCGTTTCTTAATCGAACAAAAAATAATGGATTATTATGCTCTCAGGAAGGTATGAAGTAGGGATGCGACATCGATGTCGATGTTTTCAAAACATCGATGTTTTTTAAAAAACATCGATATATTTAACATCGATGTATTAGGGTCGATGTTATTGTAACATCGATGTTTATACCTTTCGATGTTTTTACATTGTCGATGTTTTATTTTTAAATGAAAAAAGTACCGTTATAAAAATTTAAAAAATAACCAAGTAGCATAATTTTCATAATCAGCAAATTGAACATACTTTTAGACCAAAGTGACCAAGAATGAAGGTCTGAAAAGTAGAGATGCGACATCGATGTCGATGTTTTCTAAACATTGATGTTTAAAAAAACATCGATGCATTGGAGTCGTTGTCGCATCACTAGTTGCTAAACCAGTTTTGAGAAATGAGGAAACAAGTTTAAATACACTGAATTTTAAAAACATCGATTGTTTGTGGGCAATGTATTATCAACATCGATGTTTTAATTTTGAACATCGATGTTTCAAAACATCGATGTTTTGCTATCGATGTCGCATCCCTAGTATGAAGTCGTAGATAATTAGAAATAACTTGGAACCGACACTTGAATGCTACATCTAGGTAATTGTGAAAAATGGATAGTTTTAGTCATACTGAAATCAATAAAGCTCGAGAACCTACAGAATTGAATGCGAGCATATCTATCTATCGGTTAATGAAAACTGTAGGCCTTCAGGAAACAGGCATTGAAACTCTTTTCCTCTAAACCAACCATTTGAGTTCTTGCCTTCAGTTCACGAAATGGAATAATTCTCATTCCTACAAAATAATTCAATCAAAGTTTAGCTGGACGCAGAAATGAAATATTATTTTGCTTTTATAACAACTTTACTTTAACAATTTATATTTCGATTCAAAACAAAAACCTCGAGGTATATTTCTCTATGCACAACAACGTAATGTGTGACCAATTTTTATTTGGTAATGAAGAGGCAGTGATTGAAAATATTTCAAAACATGTTGCACGTATTTTGTGAATATTACAGTGTATTCTCATGGATCTCTACATTTTAATTTTGCAAATCACCTACGGAGGACAAGTGAAAGATGCTTCATGAAGCAACTTACCCAAATAATTTACCTTTAGTGATGGATTAAATCCACATCTGTGCTCTTAAAATCCCAGAGGGTCGCTGGGAAGTGTAGCTTTAAATCACCCAGAAGTTTCATCTGCATAATGAACAATGAAACGTCTTTCAATGCCCGTTCATCTCGCTTCATGTTGTACACGCCCTACATTCTGGAGTAAATCTCAGTTTAAACTCTTAATCCTCACTTCAAAACTGTAATACTGCCACCTAATGTTTCAGCTAATATAAATTCAGCTGTTTAAGTTTATCAGGTAAAGAGCAGTTAGGTAGAGTTTAAAAGTTAGGTTCCAAGAGTAACAGAATGACTTACAGCACTCAAACTATAAATGAATACGAAATCTGAAATTATTTTCAGACTCTTTTACAACCGGGATTCTATTACAATAAGAAAAATTAGAATAATCAGAAATCGACTCCAATTTTTCATTCTTTATTTAAAAACTTCTTGCAAAATCGAAAAAAGAAGGTGAGGTTAGCCATTCAAATTGGAGGCAAAACAAGTCAGTGTAATTTATCTGGTCAGTTCTTAGTTACAGTTAAATTCTGAAATAAATAGAGAAATTTATATAGTAAGCAATAAATAGTTGGCTACCAAACTGCAATGAAATATTATTCATATTAAAATATTCAATATAAAATTCATTATAAAAAAGTTAAATATAAAGGGGATAGAATTGCAACAGCAAATCTGTCAATGTCAAAAAAGGAAATTCAGGTCTCGAAATTCAAATTTCAGATAAAGCAGTTAGTTCAGTCCATCCGATCAATTCAAGTTACAGTTTTCTCTGATACTCAAC
The DNA here is from genome assembly GCA_947359465.1 of Metellina segmentata. Taxonomy (NCBI): domain Eukaryota; kingdom Metazoa; phylum Arthropoda; class Arachnida; order Araneae; family Tetragnathidae; genus Metellina; species Metellina segmentata. Next base: position 115,569,521 of record OX375882.1, on the reverse strand, counting down.
TCACATACATAACAGTTACCTAGCAAACTATAAATCAATAAAAAATATTTTTTATTGTTTTCTGAAAGACATTAAGGATTGTCTATTTTTAAAAAGAAACTAAGAATGAGAATCCGAATTAAATCTTACTTTCTTTATTTAAAAAAATGTTTAAAAAGGAACGGGCAAAAGATTATGTAGATAGTAATTGAGAAAGATCATTGAAGGTCGTAAAAGGGAATTAAGGTCATCAATTGATATCAGAGGCAAAGCATTAGACCAAACCATCTGCTCCTGAACTATTTCTTTTTGTTATCATTGTATCCAAAAGCATTGAGGCGAAAGATCAAGAACACAAACAGAAAAGAACACGCCGCCATTGGCTGTAGCAAAATATTCAAATTGAACATTCGTCATACACCACCAAGGCTCTGATGTCAAAATCAATACTTTCATGACAAAAACGGGAAATGATGGCTAGGGTTACGAATAATAACAAGGAATTTAAATGTAATTTTATCGTCATCATCGAGCAACGACAAAAAGATCTTTGCGGGAGGAAATGTTTTGTTTTCTTTGTTTCATTTGCGACATCTGTTGTAGCTATTATCGCCTTTGTTTTAAGATGGGAGACTTTCTTTTGGCATTTTGGAAACATCCCCAAAATATGTTTAATGCTCGCCAAGAAGCATTATTTTCCGATGTAGCATTATGTGAATTCTTTTTCGCGAAAAACTTCAAATAGAATTATGCTAAAGAAAGAATATTGTAATGTCAAAGGATGAATGACATCATTTATAAAAGTTTTCATGGATTTTCATCTCAGGTTGCAGGTTTAAAAAAGGTAATGGTCCAACATTATTAACTTGAAACGAAAACATAAAGGGGATCAAATTAATCATGTGTAAGAATTTTAAAGTAAACCACGATACAAAGCGACTTATTTTTAAAATGAATTAATTTTAAACAAAGAATGAAAAGAGATTGAATCGTTGATGAATATAAAATAGGGAGCCATTTCAAATTGTAGAATCAACTAAGATAACTTTTATTTTAGTTTTTTACTGAAATGCGATGCCAGTAATTATTTCCTTGTTTCATCATTATGAGCTGAATTTTATCGATTTATCGTTCAAATAGTATTTTCTGGAACAACGATTGTATTTTAATTATTCTCGTTTGCAGACTTAGTTTTATTTAGTTTCAAATTAATTTTACTTAACATTCTTTACTTGTAAGTTAATTCATGCTTCGACTTTCTTTCTCCGCCTTCTAATTTATCAGGTATATTCATTTCCTCTCGTGCTGTGGTTCTTTATTTCCATTTACTAAATAAACTTGAAAAATATAAGTCAAAAATTAAAATTATAAGTCTCTTCTACTTCACAAAGTTCCAAAATTTTACTCATTCGTTCACATCCATTCATTTAAACTTCATCTGACCTTGGTTCAAAATTACCCTGTGTTGTTCTCGGACCTTTTCCTTCGAGTGTTGATCCCAAACTGTCGTTATTGTAGACCAGATCGTTTTTTTAATACATTAATTTTACTATTAAAATGCATAAACACAAATTGGTCTCTATAACACAAAGTGCGTATAACACGTATTAAATTACTTGACCCAATTTAGAGTTCTGTTTCATTACTTTTACGTGGCGCCAAAAATGCGTATATGTTGCTTGGCAACAACTGGATCAAGCGTCACGTGATTTTTCTGGCGAATGAAAACTGACTTTTAAATCAATACATTTTCGACAGATTTAAAACAAGATAGTGCAATTAGAAGTTTCAAGTTCGTATTTCGAAAATGAATTTAATTTGTGCTGTCAAGTATTACAGTCATAACGGAGGACGAAATAAATTATGAAATAAGTTTTTTAATATTAAACGTGCACAATAAAGATATTCGAAAACTTTTCGTGACAAATACTGTTTCTATTTATATGTTCCGATATAATCTTTCTATGTAGTTTCCCTTACGTGGTGCAAAAAGGGGACATTATTTGTATTTATTATTTGGCAACAACAAATTAAAACATCACGTGATTCCGCTCGCAAATTAAATCTGCGGCAGGAAAACTCTTCAATTTAAATCAAAACTACTATAAAATTTAAAAAACAATTGTTTACGTAACTGAACTAGTTGTACTATCCGGATACACCCCAGCGTTTTTGCTTCGTACACAAATCGCTCCATTGCAGGAACTTCGTTGCGCCGTCCAACAGCTTTTTGAGCACAGTCTACTTCACTTGCTTGTTCCTTTTATTTTCGATTGATTGGCCCCTGACAGCTTTGGACGTTTTGCCCAGTCTGTCTTCTTAATGGTCAATATACGAGTATGCAATATACTCGTAAATAGTACTTCGATGGTTTCTGCAAGAACAACGCAGCGGGCCCAAAATCTTTTCAGTAACCTAAAAATTTAGGAAGAATAAGGTTTGCAAATTTTGTGGTGTTAGAACTCAGCGTTTGAGAGTTTTCTCTGCTTCATGCAAACACATTTTCTGTTGTATAAATATCGTTTAATTTTGTAATATCAAGTCTTAGATTCATCACCAACAAAATGGGTCATCAATCAGTCAAACGATAAAAGAGTAGAAATAAGTTATTTTTGAAGGCAAAAAACGCGAGTATCAGATGTTGTCATGATGTTAATATCAAAACATGCTTTGTTAAGATGAATTTAAAGCTAATCTGGTTGAATTCAAGCAAAAGTTTTCTACAATGAAGTATTTATAAACCAACTGGATTGTCTTGAAATTATTTTGATGTAACTGATCAGAAAGATCGAAAAGTCAATAAAATTACATGCAACATGTTAAGGAATATAATGCTGCTAATGATTTTATCTCCATAAGCCTCTACTAGAAAAATATTGTTTCTGGATGAACAGCCACCTCAAAGCCCAACTATCCAAAAGTGTATCTTAAAGTTATACATGCGAAATCGATGCTTTTTTCTAAACTTATGTTCGTTCAATGGATACATGATGTCAAAAAAATAATTGTCAAATGTTTTGATGACCTTCTAGAGCAATAGATGGCGTATGTGTTTCATGCTTTTCCTTCTGCTCGCGCTTGACGTGGAAGTTTGGAGAGTGGGTTGCCATGTCAGATGTCATCTGACCGTGGTTCAAAATGACATGTTGTTGCCCTCGGATCTTTCCCTTCGGGATGTATCCCGGGAGCACTATCGTCATTCACTCGTCACAGCCCTTTCTTCGCAAGAGTGCCGTTTAGAGTCGGCGAAAGAAACCGAACTATTCGCATTTCCGTTAAATACTCGAAGTCCCAGAAGTTTCACCTTCTTTTTCGAGCGGTTCTACTGTTTCGGTGATATGGGGGATGAAACAAAAAAAGAGCAATGTATCAGCAGACGAGGTATGACGACGGCTTAACCATACATCTTCTTTTAACGATTAAGCAAAATAGCTCTTCATTCTTTTCCCGTCCCCCACAGATTACCCGGAACGTAGACAGGAGGGGGCATCACTTAACTCGCCCCCCTCCCTAACCATTTGGATGACCGACCGCTTCCGTCCCGATAAGCGGCCGCCGCCATTCCTGCGCACTAACCGTCCAAAGAATGCCTCAGAAACCACCGCCCACCCCGTGCTGACAAGGAGAGGAGCGTACGGGTTTTTCGCTTAAAGACCCAAAGGCCTTTATCTTTTAGCACCTTCAAAAGTCTCGCAGTGCGTCGGGGGAAAGTTGGAGACCACTTAACATTCTAGCAATTCTCAAATGAGACGAAGCACATGCAAAATTCTCTGCTTGTATTCAAAGAAATTAATTTTTTAAATTAACTTCACATTGGAGACTGGCAAGTTCTTGAAAAGACATTAAAATTATAATCAATTCCTCTTATGAAAATGCATAACTGTGTTCTACATCACATGTCCGTTGATTCATCCAAAAGCTAGCGAAAAGAAAGTACAAGAATGGACGAGGACAGTTGCTGAGATACATCCCGAGAGAATTCCTCGATACGTCTGGAAATGGTCTGCCATTTCGTCTGCTTTCCTTTCAATAGCTTTATTACCAAGATGGCGTGCAAATATTTGGAGACGGGGCTTAACAATTTCTCAATTCTGAACAATTGAACCGAGAGTGTTCAAAATATGAAGATGGATTCAGTAATGGCACCTATTTCAAACGAATAAGTAAGCGCAAGGACACTTGTAATCATCCAATGAGCCACGATTGGCTAAAGCGACACAGGTTGACCACACCCCTGGCCTAACCGAAAGATCAGATGACAACACCACATCATTTAGAAACATGGTGAGTAGACGAGGCCACACCTGAGCTGACATCCCACACTCCAAACTTCCACACCTGAGCTGACATCCCACACTCCAAACTTCCACACCACGCCGACGTGAGGACATGGGACGCTACAACAGATTGAACGTTCACCCTTTTGTACACGATTCGAACTTACAATGTTCCGAAAATAAATTAAACCAATCTCATAGTGTCGACTTGAACCAGAACTCATTCTCTGCTATTTTTCCAAAGTGTGTTTCTTGGACACTCAATGTTTGTTTTCACGACGATGACGGGTAGGTACTTTAATGAACGTCACACTGGAACAAAACAACGGTGCATTGGCTACGGTCCGAGATCAAACTCGAAGGGAAAGATCAATGATTTTGAACTACGGGCACACCTGAGTTGGCACCACGATCTTCAATCGTCCACACCACATAAACGTGAGGACTTTCGGCCACGACAGATTGAAGGTGCACCAGCCGCCTCTACTCCCTACGCTTACAAACATCCATACCCGGATTCGAACCTTCCAATCTAGAATCGTGATTTCATGATGATGAGATGTACACTCTATACCGCTTTAATCTGCTTCAAGGCTACAACAAACTGCGTGACACGACGACTGCTTGCTAATGTTCCGCAAAGTTCTTTAAAATTCCAAAAGCAAAAAAGTCTCTTCAGTCTTAACTTTGTTTGTTCACCTTGACAGATTAACCCTCTGAAGTTAATAGTGCATTCATATCCATTCTGCTGTCTTCCTTTCTAACCTATCTTAACCTTCTTCAGCAATATTATTTTTTCCAGAGTGTCTTTCAACCAATCTACGCGATCATTGAGTCATTTTGTGTACTGTGAAATAAAAGAAAATCTTCACTACTTCAGAAGAAATCTCATGACTATTAGACCCGGTGCACACATCCGATTTTTCAACGCGCGGCGCCGCAAGTGCGGTCTGAGATGCATTAGATCCAATGGAGCAGTGCAGACATGCCTCCAGCGCCGCTGGGGCGAAGCACGTCCAACTTGCGTGCAATTTGTACCGCAGTTCCCCACGGCGCCGCACATGAGTCTCCTTTCGGAAGTACCTTGTTTTCATAGACAAATGGAATATAAATAATAATTAATAATTGGTTGTATCCAGTAACGTCTATTTTGTTTCAAAATATACATTTTTTACACCAAGTAAGCGAAATAAAGACGTTTTCTTCGATACAATATGTATCGCAAATGGCGCGAAATGAGTTCGTGCGCCATTTCACGGTTATGTGTGCATACTTGGGCTTCGGTGCCGCAGTGGCGCCGCACGTAGAAATACCGGATGTATGCACCGGGCCTTAAGATTTTTAAAGTGGTTTCTTAGAAAATGTACACTCAAGGAAAATAAAACGAATCACCCTCTTCGTTCGAGTCATTTGAGCAGTAAACAGAATTCAAAGATGACGTTTCACAGGAACTATCGTCTTCTACTAATTCGAATGTATAAAATTTGCACGAGGGGCAGTCTTCATATTAAATTGAGCACCCACTTCATAACTTTTATCGGAAACCCTCCTATATTTCTACACATTATTTCGTATCTATATCACAATTTAACTTTAGATACCCAATTTCATGTCATTAGGTCTTGGCGTTTCGAAGTGATGAGGACAGACAGATTGGAGCTCCTAATGTTAAATCAGTTTCTTACACTTTTATGGATATCTTCCTAAATAATATTTCTATAGCGCTGATATTTTGCACCATGTTATTGTTTCACAAATAAGACAAAATCAGCTTCATACTTTATTAAAAATAGTTTTTAGTATGCAATAAAAATTATCAAGTTAATGTTTGAAAAAATTAGCTATTGGAACCTTATTATATTTTGATAGGAATCAATTTAGGACTTTTAGTATTACCATGCTTAATTTTTTTTAAATTAAAAGCTTAAAAAACCTCCGACAAATCTCGAATAATTCTCAGGTCGCTTACACTTGCATAGTAAATATAATAATCTAATTCTCAAATCGTTTCCACTTGCATCATAAGAATAATATTTCTCGGACCGCTGGAAATACATTTGAAATAATACTCAAATGTAAAATTTGGGTAGCTATAGCTACAGTTAATCTCAATCTACAAATAGCGACTTTCTATGTAGAGATGATCCCTGAAATGGACACCAACTTTAGCATTGAATATCTCGGAATCTAAAGGTAATAAATTCATCAAATTTCATATTTAGTCTAATGTAACGATGCAGAATCTGATTCTGGCATCAAAACAAGGATATTTTCATTAGAAAATTCATTGTTTGTGCAAAATTTGATATGTAGACGTCCCTTATACAATATTTTTGTATTTTAATTTGTAGAGGTTATTAAAAAATACCTTTGAATTTGCTCTAGTATGAATAGTGCACGAAATAAAGGAGGTGGTTTGTTTCCCCCCCGCAAACTGTACCTCGATTACAGAAATATGTTCATTTTGAGAAATTCGAGTTTAAAGTCCAAAATTTTAGTCTGTTAAATTGCATTCCATCATTCGTTTCATTAAAAATAATCATAAAAGCATAAAAGGAATACATAAGCATCTTACATATTGCAACACCGATGGGTTTGAAAATGTAGGGTTGCAATCCCCCTTAAATCGAAAACCGCCTAGAATGCCTCGCGAGAACGCTTTTGAGCTCTCTTCCGAGCAAAGAGCGTAGTAAAAACAATCATAAAAAAAGGGAATTGGATGCAGTTCTGGTAAGAGCCGTTAACAAGAGTGGAAAAAACAAGAAACTCTCATGTCGAGGAAGTGTTGTTGAAGAAAAGGGAACCTAATAAGCCTCATAATTAAATTCCATTTCGTGAAACGCTGAAAATTTAATCTCCCCTCAGAAAATCCAAGCGAAGAGAGGTTTTAAAAACTGCCCGAAGCCAGTGGATCGAGTTTGAGGTTGCGATTTAATTAGGTTTCGTTGAAGTGCTGCGATCTAAGCCCCCCGTTCTGGAAGAATTTTCTCGAGTGTTCTTTGGGGAGTTTTCCAATTAAGCTGCTTCGATGATTTCGGTTGGAAATTGAAACAACCTGTCGAGTTTACACACGTATAAACGTGTAATTGGAGGAGGCATTCTACTGTTGGGTGAATGGTCGATTAAATTTATCCGTTTATGGCGGCTATCGAGCCATCAAAAATCAGGAAGTTTCAATAGTAAACCGAGCCTTGCAATCCCCTACGAGAATTAATTACTTATTTAGAAAGGATTGGATAGTGTTGGAGTTTAAAAAACTCGAACGTAGAGTTTAATTATGAAATGCTGCTATAAGATTTTGGAATCGAAAAATTAAATTATCACTGCGAATAATGTTTTTTGTTAAGGAAATGTGACTGCATCTGTAAATCTTATCATAAATCATTTTTGTATGTAATGTTGCGATTATTCATGCATACATTGTTATGCAGAAAGTACTACCGAGGCTGTTCGCACATTTTTTAGACGATTTTGGTTAGCGGTAATAAAAAATCGTTTGCTGCAAAAGAAATAATTGCAGTTGTACTATGTTCTTAAAAGTCAAAATTATCGTCTGCGGCTTGAGAGGGTTGTTTTTATTCAAAATTGGCGTTTTTAACGAAGCAGTGGTTCGAAGGCTATATTTATGCTCTTTCCGAAGAGAACTATTCATATTCCGTTATCCAAAAACGATGTGAGAGTCGTGGTTTTGTGATATCTAAAGCGTCGCTAGGTAATATCGTCAACAAGAAAGGAAAAAAACGTCACATTGGAGCCTCAGGTGGGACAAACATTCCAAACAAGTATCCAAGGAAGAAATGGACATCTTCGACTATTGCAAAGGTACGTTGTTAAATGTTAAAAGAAAATCCCCCTAGTCAAAGGACAGTTGCAAAATCATTAAAATGCTCGGTGTCCACTATAAACAAAATCATAAACGTTGATTTAAATCTTAAGAAAGCGAAAAAACGCAATGTGCATCGACTTTCTCCAAAGCTTATCGCTGAACGCAGGATACGCTGCCGAATTTCATATGAAAAACACTTATCCAAAGAAAAATGGAAAAAAAATTGTCACAATAGATGAATCATGGGTGTATTTAAATGATTGCATAAAAAAAAGAGCCATTTATTATCATAAAAGGGGAGAAAAAAAGTTCATGGTTCACAGAATCGAAAGAAAGTTTTTCTAAGGGATTCATGATTGTTGCTGGTTTTTCATATAGTGGCAAGTTAAAAATAAAGAGAGTGGGAAAAAATGTCAAGATTAACTCCAAATATTATCAGGAACATATTTTATCGCAAATTTTTATGAATGAAATACCATCGCTTTACCCACAGTGCCATCTATCTGTGGAACTCCATCAAGACAAAGCTAGCAGTCACACATCTCAAAATCCACTGGAAATTTCCTAAAAGAAATGGAACAAAAAACCGGTATCAAGGCCATACCCTTCACTGATATCCCTACTAAATCTCCTGATGTATCACCTATGGATTTTTGTGCTTTCGGACTTTTAAAATCTGCATTATCCAAACGTCGTCCCACAACCCTTACATGACTCTGGAAAGCTGTTCAGGAGGAATGGGATAGAATACCTCTTCTGACACTTCAAAAGGCATTATTATCGTGGAAATTACGGTGTCGAAAGATAGTTCAGAATAAGAGCTATGAAATAGAACATTTAAAACACAAGAATTTTATGTAATTTAGTTTTGTGAATACAATATATATTGTCAAAAAAATGTGTGAACAGACTCTGTATAATACTTGCTGTAAAGCCCCTTGAGCAAAGACTATGTTGGGCACTAGAAATCACTTATTAAAGTGTTTATTGTTGCTTTATCCGAAGGAATCAGAAATAATAAGTGAATTGAAACATATACCCGTTATATGTTTCATTACTCATTAATATTTACAAATACAAATATTGACGACCAGCTACAGGATCAAGCCCAACAAGGCTGGTCCTTTGTTTATGAATTCCCCAATTCCCACTGACTATCCAATTGTATCTTAAATTCGTACACTCCCTTTGAATTAACTCCATTTTCTGGCAACGCGTTCCAACTGTCTATTACCCTATTAAAGTAGTAGTTTTTCCTTAAATCCCAATTAAAATGCGTCTTATTCAATTTATACCCATGGCCCCTTGTTCTGTTATCCCTATTGAAATTTAAGCCCTCTGTGTCTCCTTGTTTTACCAACTTGATAAGCTGAATCAAATCCCCCCCCTCCTTCTTTCCAGTGTATACATGTTTAGCTTATTTAAACGTTCATTATAGTCGAGACATAGTCAGAATAGCATGTGAACTAACAAATATCACACACTATTTGTACACTATTTACTCGGTAATTATCTCAAGAAGAACTCAATTCACCTCGCAGATGCAAGATGCATCTCAATTAATAATTATTCTATAAATGGAACTAAAATATAAAACAAATTTCTGCAGTTCCCAAACACAAAAAGTTACACACTGGTTAATTATACTATCACATGCGCGTTTTCACTAAATTTGTGTTAAAATGCCGCTTGATTTTCCACTGTTTTATAAGGGTCACAAGCAGAAATACCCGGCTTTGCTCGAATTGAATTAATAATACGATGATTAAAAAGTCATTATCAATTATTTTTCATAAAAATATGTTTGCATCATTTAAGTGTAAAGAAAAATATTTTAACTAACCATTGTAACTTCTCCATGGCTTCTAAAATTTACTTCGGACGCAACTATACATACATGCTGTATCCATCCATATAATCAATTTCATATTCGTCGCACTTCTGCTAAAAGTTTTTTTTCTAATGTGACTACAACAGAAGTTGATTTTGAGTTTTCGAGTGACTACGAATATTTCCGTTCATTCGTTTTCAGTAAAAATAGCGAATTTTTGGCGGATAGTCTTGCATTTAGTTTTCCTATGAATATCTTTTACTTGTGCCATTCGTGCGCCTAGTATGAGATATTTTCGAATTTCATCATCAATATGAGGGGATGGTAAATTAAATTGTTACGGCATTCGTGACTTATTTAGTTTGAGGGAGACGCAATTTTTCTTGAAAGTTCCATTCAGAGGTAGCTGTAATAACGGAACTTCTGTTAGATCTATAAAGCAGATTTGACGTTTGTCTGTTCTCTATACAAATCTACCTTTTGACCTATCTACACCAGATTTGGTACCCATATTTTAAAACCCTGTGAGTATGATAGGCTACATATTAACCCGCGTTCTATTCGTCAAAAGTTCATTCGTTCCGCGTTCTATTCGTCTAAAATTTACTGCATTCGTGACTAATTTAGTTTGAAGCAAACGCACTTTTTCCTGAAAATTACATGCAACGGCATTTGGAATAACGAAGATTGTGATAGAAATAAATGTCATCAGTATAGACAACTTAAACTCAATCGATAATAATTTTTTAATAAACCGAAGGTTGATTTTACAACGGTTTTACAAAAAAGAAAAGCACTACATTCAACGAATGATTCACGTGTATCTAAGTTGGGTAAGAACAGCTTCACTAAATGGAGTAAGCAACTTTGACTTTCTCTCTCTGTCACTTAACACAAAAATATTTCAATATTTCAAAATTACTAACTGTGATATTATTGCAATATTAACAAAATCTTGTTTAAAATTCCCTTTTTTCCAATAGACATACAGTTTTGAATTGAACCCCCTTATGGTACTTTTTAAAATTCAGAATTTGGGTTTTTAAATGGAAAGCACGTATCTATTTAGAATGATAGATGTAGTTACTTGACTGTGGATTACAGCTTTCAATAAATAACACACATGAAAAACGAAAAAAAAAAATTTAATTAAATTGATTGTAATCGTTTTTCAATGAAACGCTATACCAAAATTTTGAAATATGTTTGAAATACAACGTATGACTACCCGTTTTAATTTAACGTAACCCATCTTATTTTAAAATTATTTTTTAAATTTACTTGTTATTTTAAAATAAGAAATTACACCATTGAGTAATATTTTGATGGGTATATTTTACTTATTTTATGATACAGCAATATTCACACTATTACGTATTAAACCAGAGATTTAAAGAAAGTGGGTTGAAATATACATATACCACCAAGGAATTACCCATGTCAAGTGATACTTTGCAGGAAATAAATAAAACATTAAAATATAAATCCTAAATAATATTTCTGCAATAGATAATACACCGGAACACATAAGCAAACAGAAACAAAATTACAATCCTTGAAAAAAAATACAGAATTCTGAAAATAAAAATCTGTCTTAACGTGTTAAATTTTGATTTCCTGTTCACATTCTGAAATAGAACAATTCGACAAAATACAATATTGATAAAGAAAATAATGATTTATAAGCAAAAAGAACATATATCTGTAATACTTTTAATACTTGGGGAACCAAACCTCAAATATGACCGCAACATCTCGCTCTGTCAACTCAAATACTCAAACAAAGAATTCTAAATCCAATTAAACATTAATTCTGTCTTTGCCAGATACCGAAAAGCAAAATTACGATTTTATCATCAATGAGTTTTTTTGGGGGGAGGGGGGGGGGGGAAGCTTTTGTGTTCTGTTACAAAATGTAAGTTATGTAAAATTAAACGCTTTAAATATTATCTCGCTCTCTTTCTTCATCATTCAAATATTTACATCACAGGAAGAAATAAAAAGTCAGTTCAAACATAAATTTTAAAACTTAATTTGCTTAAAAAAATTGTTTTTCGATCAACACTTGTAAAGCAATCTGAGTTGCGTATAGTAATCGTTTTATATTCAATGCTATTTCTATGGCGATTTCGAATTGCTTTTGGCTTAGGCCTTAGGTCAATTTTAGGCCTTTAAGGAGTCGAATTTTTTTTAATTCTTTCTTAGTGCACCTCTACGGTATAAGAAGAATCATCCTGCAACATTTCTGCTTCCTAGGACATAGTAGTTATTGAGATACAGTGATGAGTGAGTGGTATTTGAATTTTATATACACTCATATCCATAAATTAAGGATAATTCAGAATCACACGGAAATCGAATCGAAAGTAAAAATTTCACCTGTAGAATTATCGTTCACCATCTTCAAGAATAATAACGAAATTACAGGAAGCCATCTGAGACGCCGATAATACGTCCCAATGACGAGAGTGTCATAGAGGTGTAAATAAGGAATGGCAGCAAAGAAGTAAAATTGTTCACAAGCGTTCTGTAAGACGCTCAGTGCCACAACCAAATAGTTATGGCACAGAGGACGCATGTCGATGATTTTTTACGTGGTAGAATTATAGGCCGCCTTTTCATAAATTCGTCACTGTATCTGTCTGAAAGATCTTCAAGGTCCAGATGGTTTCAAGGGGTACTCGGATGCCTCCTTTTTAATTAACTGTCACTCAGTGTCAAATGCAAAGACATGGAACTCTCAAACGGAACGAGGCCGTTTAGAGTGGATCCCCGTAATATCCTTCGAATGGATCCTTTATTGCAACCCCCGGACCCAAATCCTTATAATTCCTTATTATTGACGTCAATGGTGTCTAACAAATAATTATATTCACTGTAATTCGACTGTGGCCTACTATTCTTTACGAATAACAGCTGCATAATTTTATCCGAATGCAATCAGGTGCATTCCTTCTGTATGAGTAGAACTTTCATTGTGTGTCTGTTACTTGGTCTTGCGTGCTGGAACGCAGTGCACGAGGGACCGGTAGGACACTTGCGCCATAAAAAACCAACAACCGAAGGTAATCAAAATCATTTGTATAGTTGGTATTTACGATTTAACATATCGCATTTTTATAGATGGCCTGTTTAGTATCTTCACGTGAGATGATTAGTTCTTATTGACACGACTCCCTAATGTACTATTATCTTCTACACTGCCCTATAATAGTGGACCGGACGACAGCGACTTTTCAAAAATCCTACTATTCGTTTGGGGGTGTTTTTCGTGGTATGGCCTGGGACCTTTGCATGGTGTTCCTGGTCCATTGAACGCCGACGCCTACATGAACATTTTGGACCATCAGATTCTTCCTACGCTCTGGCCTTTTTTCTTTTTTTTTTAAAGGACGCTTGTTACTTCCAAGACGACAACGCTCCGTGTCATGTTGCAGTCTATGTCAAGCATTGGTATCGAGATATGGATGTAGAACGTTTTCCCTGGCCCTCTCCAAGTCGTCCCGACCTAAACCCCGTAGAACAGGTGTGGGACGCGTTGGAGCGACGTTTATGGACAATGGAACCGCGTCCAAAATCTACAGCTGAGCTTCTCGCAGCAAAAATGGACGCAAATACCCATAGCTGTGTATCGCAACCTCGTTGAAAATATGCCCAGAAGGGTCGCTAGTGTGATTGCAGCACGTAATGAACCATCTCCCTACTAAAGCATGTATTCTTTCCCTTATCTTTCTGTCCGGTCCATTATTGTAGGTTGGTGTTATCGATTCACACATTTCAGCAGTGTTTCAGAGTTGTGGATGAGCAACCTTCGCGAGTTCGAAACTCCTCCAACCCCGTTTCATTCATGGGGACTGGTGTACGTTAAATCTATGGCGGCCTCAAACGTCCTGGCGCTGTTGGGCGAATGGGAGTGCCAGATCAGATGTTGACCTCGTCACCTGACCGTGGATCCAAATGTAGAGGCGTTGTTCTCGGATCTTTCCCTTCTGCAATGTTACCAGACCGTCTCCAATAGCCTTGCTCCAATGCGACGTCAATTCAACTATTTCCCTATCCACATTTCAGATGAGGTTTGTTGAAGAGAAGTTAAAGCCTTTCTTGCCCGAAAAGTTTGTTTTCCTTAGAAAATAATATTTGTTTTGAAACTTCTGTGTGCAAGCCGACCCAACTATTCCAATGTGGGAGTGCCAGAAAAAAAACCGAGATTGCTGCATTAAAATTCTACACGTAACGTGACGCGGCTTCTCCGCAAAAGTTTTTGTCATACTTTCTAGAATTCTCTTATTTATTTGAGTTGCAGGAGACGCGAATGAATTTTCAGATTAATTTTTCTCTTCTAAATGCTGAAATTAAATTTCTCTAATATTCTACTGCATGCATCTGAAAAGAGATGCGGAATTCTTTATTTCTTTTTCTATTTATTTGTACTCTTCCCCTTAGAATGTAACTCCATCCGGGCAATCCGTACTGTATTTCGGGGGTTAAATAATAAATTGCAGAATTCTAGAAATGTTTTCAACTGTTGATAGAACTAGTTCCAAACTACTCTTTGTGCAACTCAGACGAACCCTTGTTTTATTATTTAATTTTAAGTGGTGGAAACGTTTCTGAAAGCGCAAGTTTATCTGAAAACTTGCAAGATATAATTAGTACACCTATTAGTCTACATCTTCATGTTTTATGACTATGACTCACCTTTCATTTTTGTTTCAACTCCTTACACAAAATCAGTCTCGGCACAATGAGGAAAACGCAAAACAACTAAACTAAAAAAACATCTGTAAACCTAATAATTGAGAATATTGTGAGATAGTGAGATTGTGCACGCAATTTTACAACCTAAATAAAATTATTCTCGATGGATACTACAATGTGCATCTGAAGTTTTCATGTGCTCAAATTTATAAATGTTTTTGCGATGTTTCCACGCAATAAAAGAGAAATGAACAAAATCCTTAAGTTGAAACTAGTGTCAACTGTGTACAATTAACCGAAGTTATTGATTGAGCAAAATATATAGTATTTACTTGACCTTACCTATATCTACCAACAAAAATGGTTTTTAGTGATTAATTTGATGCTTACAGCTTATTCGTAATTTTGCTAAATTGAGCACTAAAATAATACTAGGAAGCCTTCTGCTCATCAACCCCTATGAACGTTAAATAAACGTCATAGGAAGAATGCTCAATTTGATTGCCATTCCACCCAGCCTCAAAACATTTGATAGTTATCTCTCTATATTAAAAAAAAGTTACCGCCGCCGCCGCCGCCGCCGCCGAAGAATTGAAATTTTTGTTGTTTAGCTCCATTCTTAGACGGTTTCCCGAGAAAGTACTGATCGGAAAAATATGAAATTAACATGCTTTGTTCTTCATCGTATTCCCTGGATAATTATTAAGATTTTTTTCCGATGCGGCTATTAGTTTAGGTTTTATTAAGTGTTAAAGTTGAAGAAGTGAAATTTCTTCCGCGAGTGAGCAAAACACATTCAAAATTTCAGTCTTTAGTCGTGAGTTTTTTTTTAAGAGTACCTCTCAACGTAAATTTTTGCAGCTCGTCGAGTTTTTTTTTAAATTTAAATTTGGTTCTTGATAATATTTTTTTGAAATTCAGGAAAAATCGGGACATTTTTGTTACTTTTTTTTAAAACTGCCATATCTATATCTAATTACTATTAGTTTTTAATTTTTAAAATATAGCAGTATACCTCAGAATATACTCTTTCTTACGGTACTATTATTTTTGAAATCGGTTAATAATTAAATTGGATGCGATCAAAAGTTCGTCATACAAAATTCGGAATCTTTGGATATTTTCGCTACTTATTGTTAAAACCGTTTTGTCTACGGCAAAAGCCATTATTTTTTAAATTTGAAAACATCACTGAATACATTACATTACACTCTTTCTTATGGTACAATTATTTTTCAAATTGGTTAATAAATAAAATCGATGCAAATAAAAGTGGGTCATACAATTTTCGGAACTTTCAGATCGTAACTTCCGATACAAAACTAAAATGGCCATATCTGTATAGTATTACTGTTAATTTTTAATTTTAAAAATATTGCAGTATACCTCAGAATATACTCTTTCTTACGGTACAATTATTTTTAAAATTGGTTCATAAATAAATTCGATGCAATCAAAAGTTGGTGACACAAATTTCGTATTTTTCAGTTCGCATAGCTGCTTCCGAAAGCAGTAGTGGGTTACACTTTTGACTATCGGGTTTGCCAGATATCAAATTTATCGTAGCAACAATTGCCATAAAAACGATTTCTTTTTATTTGGCGAGGAAAAAGGCTCGCTTTTTTCCCTCTGTTTTCAAGACAGTTTACCGACAAAGTACAGATCGTAAAGTTTGGATATTAACAATGTTTAGTTAAAATTGTACAGGGAACAAGATGCAGAAGATTTTTTACTGATGCGGCTATTAGTTTAGGGTGCATTAAGTGTTAAAGCAAAAAAAAGTTAAATCACTTGCGAAAGAAGTATTGGTTTGAGAAAGCAAACCAAACGGATTGCGTAGCAATCCCCGGGGTCGGCGAGCGTAAGCGAGACGCAGCGAAGCCCTCGCTGTGACGTCATGAACCGGAAAGTGAAATCAGCATAATACGAATTATTCAGATAGTTTCACTCTGTGAAAGTAATGTTGGTTTGCGAAGCAAACCAAATGGTATCTGTGACAGGAGTGTTGGTTTGCGAAGCAAACCAAATGGGATTGCGCAGCAATCCCCGGGGGTTGGCGAGCGTAAGCGAGCAGGGGGCGGAGCCCCCTAGTATTATAAAAAAATGTAAGCATAAAAGCAAACACATACGTATGAAAAGTATTGACTTAACTAATATAACTTAATAAGCCGTAATGAATATAATGTAATAATTATAACGATGTATTTTAATAAGTAATTAATGTAATTCAATAAGTGTAACGCATATAACTTAATGTATGACTAAGTAATTTGATAAGTAGCGAATATTTGTTAATAAGTGCAACGAAATATAATGTGATAAGTGCAAAGAATATAATTTAAAAAAAGTATCGAATGTAATACCAGAAATGTATTGAATATAATAAAATATGCGTAACAAGTATAATTTCAAAACTGTGAATGATATAATTTAATAAGGGTGTGACGGATATAAGTGAATAAGTAACGATTATATTTGTTGATAGTTAATACGTGTAACAAATAAAATTTACTAACTCAAACCAATTTAAGTTAACAGATGAATGGAAATATTTTGAAAAGTGCAACGAATATGATTTTATAAGTGTAACAAATATATTATATTGTAATAAGTGTAACAAATATATTATATTGTAATAAGTGTAGCAAATGTAATTCAATAAGCGTAGTACATTCAATTTAATTTGTGTAGGGAATATATTTATAACAAGTGGAACGAATTTTATTTAAGACGTAAGTAAAAATGCTTATAAATTTCATATTTAGGACTTTAAGATACACTTGTAGACTTCGTAGACTTGTAGACTTTGGGCTTATGATGCTATCTGACCAGATCTAGAAACAGTATCCTTCTTCAAAGAGAAGTCTAAGTTTAGATTGACTTTCCGTTTCTAGTCTCTCTCGTTTCACATTTGAAATCAAAGAATTCCTTTTTTACTCGATTCTATCTTCGTTAGTTATGAATGGGACGTTTCTTTAACGTTCAACGTGAATTCGTTTTTATAATAAGTACTCGAACTATTCATTGCAGTAATTTTGACTAAAATAATCCAGTGTAAATATTTGTTTTGAGTCAACAGACTCGCGAATGGATGCTCGATCAACAGATCAAAAACAACAAACACAAATGATAGCTTATTTTTAAGCCCCTTAAGGGAAATATGTAGACACATTCTATACAAATCCTCTGCCGATTGATCGAATAAGCTGCTAGAACTTCCTGAATACGAAAATAAACAACAATACCATCCAAAACGGATTTCCAAGATATGCTTCATTCAAAATCTCCACAGACGCCTTCAGGACAAGAGAGTACTACAGGAATCGTTTTTATGCATCCAAATAAAAACATAAAGGAACATATTCTTTGTCGAATATGCGCATTTTCAATGTACAAAGTAGAACCAAAAATGAAAGAAATGTTCTTTCCTCAACTTCAAGGAAATGCGAATGCACCAGGCAAAGCGAATATCGCGTGGCTGTGACTCCAAAGCCGAACTGTCGCGGTTATTCTACATATTTCTCCGATGGTATTCTACATATTCATGAGAGGCAAAACTTTTGTCTCGTAGAGAATTTGATATTGGCATTCAAGGGTCAAAGGACGCAGGTGAAGCCTGGAAAAAATTTCGCGCGTGAGAAACCAATATGCAGAATATTTTGCGGGTGTGTGTAATACCGAAAGACAAAAAAGGAAAGTTTTGTCCTGAAGTAAAATTACAGTTGGGTACAGCCACGAAGGAATTTTTCGTAAGTATTATGTATTGAAAATACATTATGGATGAAGGGATGTTGAAAATAAGCTGGGCTCTAGTTTCAAAAACTCATTTTAGCGAGACAAGAACTAGAGTTTGTGAAACGTAACCGACAATCTCAACGAGAGGGATATTCAGTGTAAAACAAACAAACCAGACGTAAAACGGGATTTCACATCCTGCACCCCCAAATGTTTTCCCATGACACATGTCGATGTTACCTTAAAAAATTGCCGTTTTGGCAAATCGGCGTTGATGAATTAAGTATCATATCGTCAGCTTACACGTGAAGCATACTATCAAGAAACATAGTTCTGAGAAGGGGGAAAAGTATACTCATTGTGTTCAATTCACTAAGTGGTTTTCTCAAGAAGAAATCGGTTTCCCGGTTAGGAGAGTAACGAATTAACAACCGGAAGAATGCGAATTCGAATCCAGTCAAAGATCGTCGTGTACAAGGAAATCTGATACCGTGGTTAAAAATTACGCAGTGTCCTCGGTTTTGGATCTCGTACCGTATCCAATAACCAGTTGTAATTCTTCAGTGTAACGTTAATTAAAATACCTCCCTCAAGAAGAAATCTAAACTTGAAGAGAAAAACGACTTAGTGGATTTCACCATTTTAAACCATTACCACCTCTTGGTCTAGAAAAGTTTAAATAAAATGTCTAATATTTCAAACGTGGCGAGCTTCAATTTTAAGTTGCCAATTCATCGGTTCGGAATTTGTATTGGCAACGTGCTGAAATCGTATTTGAAAAGCAAGCCGATTGCCGTCAGGTCATGAAGACGCGCTGGAAACACTTTTCCGCTGTGAAAATCACAAAAAATATTTAGCTTGAGAGAAAAAGCCTTTCCCATGATAGAAGTTCTCAAATCCATTTTTTCCCTAGTTTTATAGCTGCGTTTTTCATTAATGATACTCATTTGGCGCAATTATAGGAAGTCTCTCTAACTAACTAACTAAGAAGGAAACTCTCTTACAACATTTAATGAAACAAAATTGTTATTGTAGGAGAATAGTGTAAAATAGTATCGAAATTTACTTTTAAGTTACCTCCGAAAAATGTGCAGAGCATTACGATCCCACAGACAGGAAGCGATGTAAACTTTGGTCCCGCGTAATGAACAGAATGCTAAACAAAGTCTGTAAGTATTGGTAGTGTTTTTTATAGTGCTAGAGACAGATTGGGCCAAGCATAAGACAAATGGCACCAAGTAATGGACGTACGAGGCAAGTGCCACAGAAGAGAGAAAAACAACAAGGGAGGAAACACGAAAGAAGAGTGAGCAATGGTAACCTTTCTATGCGGATCATGTGACCCAAACTAGTAGTCATGTGATCCTTAAACAACTTTCGTTTGCCGGGTAGAATGGGACATTCATCTTTTGATTAGTTCACGGGAAGGGAGAAGATCCCCAAACTTCATTATCCAATCCTTTGATTGGACAAGAAATAGCGTTTTCACCATTTTTGTTACCATTCTAGAGTGCACACGTCTACCCTTTGGTAAGATGCTTTTTTCAAAACATCTAAAAAATGTCTCTGACAGATTGATATTCTCTTTAAAATTTATAAATACTATTTTCTAAGGCACGTGCAATTTATTTTACCATGCCTACTTTTGTTCATCATCTTTCATATAACCTATATCTGAGGCGCGTGTCACTGCAAAAGGGCCTGCTTCCATTTTCAGTTGGAAATGAGGTGAACGGTATTTTAACAGCTGTTCCACTCGACGCATGTACTGGTAAAGTGTTGGTGCGTCAAAGAGGGTAATAGTATAGTATGAGTTGGTAAGAATAACTCTCACGCAAAAGAGTTTTATAGCTGTTACCACTTATAATTTATTTGCAACAGTTTTTATCTCAAATACTGGAAAATTACTGGGAGTAGATATAGGCCCTTTTGCTGTGACACGCCTCAGATATGCATAAGATCTTTTCTATTTGAGACTGTGTTGGATTGCTCTTAGATCTGCACTACAAAATTTGGACAAAATACACAAAACGTAAGTTCTACACCATTACGGATTGACTGAAATCGGTGTACGAAAATGTTCCGAAATTTTGCGATATACTGAAAGAGAAGAAACTCGTGGTACCGATCCACACTATTATTACATCTCTAAAAGCACTTATACAAATTGAGCACTTTGAACGTCGTTCTGCGAGCAGAAACAATGTAAGACGAATGACCGCGATTGAAAGATATTTTGAATTGTGAAATATATGACAAATGTGAATATCTCATATTAATTACAATAACTCGTAACAGTTATGCGTTAACAGAGTTACGAGTTTTGCTAATTAGCATGACGATATATTTCACGGTCTCTACAGGTAGAAAAAAAAAAGAAACTCTATCTTTTTTACTAATTCAATGCTTCGTTAAAATTAAAGCAAAAATTTTTATCGAGAACATTTCACCATCGAACTTCAAAAGGCTGTCATTCATTTAAAATAGTGTAACCCACTCTAACATTTGTATACCTGAACTAGCATATCCAAACACAGCAAGTGCACATAAAGTATCAAAATTGCTTCTATCTATGGTGACAGTGTTGTTACTCCCATTTGATACCACATGCCTGTCATGCAGTGGTGTACTGAGGATATTTTTCTACCGCAATACGAGTGTTATGAAGGAGAAACAACATTTACAGATCCTCTTGTTTGAAGTTCATTCAAGATGTTTCATTCGAAGCGTAACAAGGATGCAGATTTTATTTCAATATAATTTCAAGTTGTTTTTAACCGTAGAGGTAACTACGACGCACATAAATAGTGTGTCATTTTCAAGCTCATATGTAGGTAACTTAATGTATGAGGAACAGCTGCTACCTGTGCAGGGTGTTTCGAGACGCCCTGTACAGACTTTGAGGGAAGGTAAAAATAGAGATGCTAAATGAACCCTCGTGATGGCGGTCTCGACTAGATGCGACATAGATGTCGACATTTTCAAAACATCGATGTTTTTTTTTTAAACATCGATGTATTGGGGTCGATGTTTTGGTAACATCGATGTTTATACTTGTCGATGTGTTTACGTTGTCGATGTTTTATTTTTAAATGAAAAAAGTACCGTTATAAAAATTTAAAAAACAACCAAGTAGCATAATTTTTATAATCAGCAAATTGAACATACTTTTAGACCAAAGTGACAAAGGGTGAAGGGTCTGAAAAGTAGGGATGCGACATCGATGTCGATGTTTTCTAAACATTGATGTTTTAGGAAAAAACATCGATGTATTGGAGCCGATGTCGCATCACTAGTTGCTAAACCAGTTTTAAGAAATGGGGAAACAAGTTTAAATACACTGAATTTTAAAAACATCGATGTTTTTGGGTCGATGTATTATCAACATCGATGTTTTAATTTTGAACATCGATGTTTTGCTATCGCTGTCGCATCCCTAGTCTCGATGAGGTATCTCGCCATTAGCAAATGCGACCACGTCCAGATCGCGTCGTCATGACAACAATTGGCAATATCTTGTGAACGAAGTATCTCGTCAACAGAAGAATGGGTCAGAACTTGATGGACGAGATATCTGAGTTAAAATGAACGTCTTTAAAACTGAATCTGTTGGGAACAAACATAGCATTCAAGTACCTTTCTCATCAATTCATTTCAAGTGTGGCAAAAAAAGGCTGATTTATTTTTGTAGGAAGAGACAGAATCTTGTAATTAGGCGTCAGCAAGTCATTATACACAGTCCAGTCAAATTAATGTGACCACCTGTCAAAAGCCAGAATAACCATCTTTGGTAGAGCAGACCGCTATGAGACGTGCAGGAAGAGAGTCAATTAGGTTTCTGCACCCAGTGAATGCCAGGAAAACATTCCCCAAACCATAATGTTCCTTCCTCCAGCCTGGATCCTTCCGGCAATTGTTGCAGGGTGTTTCCTTTCAGACGTTTCACGCCGTATACGCCAACGTCCATCTGTCCGATGGAGCATAAAACGTGATTCATCGGGAAAAGCCACCTGTCGCCACTCTGTGGACGTCCAGTTGCGGTACTAGCGTGCAAATTTCAGCCTTCGTCGCCGATGAACAGCAGTCAGCATAGGTGCATTAACCAGGCATCTGCTGCAGAGGCCCATGCGCAGCAACGTTCGCTGAACCGTTGTTGAGGGTACACTCTTGGTAGCCCATTGGTTCATCTGGCCGGTCAGTTGCTCAACAGTTCCACGTCTATTTGCCGAACGCATCTCCGTAGCTTTCGTTCGCCTCTGTCATCTATAGTCCGTGGTGCACCACATGTGCCACGCTGCTGATTTTGGATAGTGCCATTTTGCCATGCACGGTACACTTTTATCACGGCGGCACGCGAACAGTTCACAAAATTAGTCGTTTCCGAAATGTTTTCACCCGTGGCCCGAAAGGCCTGAATAATCATGGCCTTTTGGACGTCGGATCAATCGCTACGTTTCTGTATTACGCCAACGATTGAAATGCTTTCCGATGCCCTAGGACATCCTTTATATACACTCCACTGCAATGTGCTGCCACCTGCCTTTTGTGATTGGTTATTTCACGTTGACGTCGAAAGTAGGTGGTGGTCACATTAATGTGACTGGACTGTGTAGATCACTTTCTAAAACATACATCTATTGAATTCCTACAAGAATTATTGGACACTAAAAGAATATGAAATTTTTATCTCTAAAACCCACAATTGTCAATATGAATGATGATAGGTAAGCATTTAATTAACGTCGCGCTGGAGCAACACAACGAGCTATTGGTGAAGGTCCGCGATCAATCCAGAAGGGAAAGATGGGGGATCAGAGTCTCATCAATTGGAACCCCGTTCAGATGACGAAGTACATACCCACCCTATTGACTACCCGGGTTCGTTAGAGTGAAAACCACAGGTGAAAACGGTCTTTGTATCAATTTTCAGATTTCAAGTGATGGTACGAAATGGAAATGAAAGAAAGAGTAGAAGGAAAATGAGAGTCCCTTTGACTCCGGCATTTACGATATTTCCACACAGAAATAGTGCACATTCCAGTGTTTGGGGGCGTCAAATAAAATGGGAGTTTTTGTCATTTCAAGTCCTGTTTAATTTAGGGACTGCAAATGCTAGTTCAAGCACAACGTACGCGTGTTGCTTTTAAATGACACTGAATGCGCATAAAGAGGTTGTAGAATAAAATGCGCTTTACGTCAGGGTTTATTTTTTGTAATTATTCCCAACAAGCAAGTCCTATTTTAAATTCATGAGGCCACGCTCCTTCTGCAGATAATAAGAGTTACACATTTCAGCATTAAAATTCATTCTCGAGACTAAATTATTAATATTTATGATTTAAATAAAAGCAAAAATGCCCAAAACAACGTCCGAAAGAAAGTCTTTTATGCTTTAAGTGATTCAAAGAAATGTGGTGACTGCTTTTTTCTTTTAATTTGTTTACCCTTGTTTTCAGACTGTTTATGAAATACGTTTTCCATGGAAAAAAATTAGCGTTGAGTAAAACATATTGTAGATAGTGTACATGTGAATAAATTAGCGCCTAATGTGTATTTGCTCATAAAAGCATTTATGTTTCGAGTACTTTTTTTACGTTTACACTAAGACTTTCCTTACAAATCTCTCAATTAAGAAATTATTGTAGATTTAAGGTTAGTGACGTTTTATAGTGCTAATAGTTTTCAGTCTGCTGCTACTTTTTAAAACGATTCAGTGCACTAAAAAATATATCTTTCGTGAATATAAAAATTTCAAAGTAAACCTAACAAGTACTATAGATCTGTGTATTTTGTAATCTCGATCTGTAATATTTTTACAACACATAAAAGTTGCTTAAAGTATTGCGGAGAAATGAATCATAAAGTTAAATTGGAGAGAGCAGCAGAAACAGCACCATTCTCATTTTTCAAATTTTAGACACATGGTCACAGAAACCACACACAAGCTCATGTGGTTTTTGCACCCAACGCATTTTGTCATAGTCCTCTATTTGAGGCCAAGCAGAACTGAAGCCAAGGAATGTGATTATGTTCTGATCTTAGACAAGCCCAATGATGCAATAAAGTCGGTTTCTAAACATTTTAGACTCTTGTGGTTCTGCACTCATCTATCGAATTATAGAAGAGCTCACTAAAAATCTTTCAACTAAGAAATTATTGTAGATAGTAATGTTTTTTAGTGCTAATAGTTTTTAGTCTACTGGTACTTTTTAAAACGATTCGGGACACTTAAAAAATACTACTTTCAGGAATATCGAGTAAAAATGTCAAAGTAAACTTAACAAGTATTCTCGATATGAGTGCGTAGAGTAATATTGTTACAACAAATAAAAGTTATTGAAAAGATCATTCAATGCATTACAAAATACGCGGTATTAATATGTGTCAGGGCTATAAATTTTAAATAATTAAGTTAAATTGCTTCATATGGATGCATTCAGGTATACATCTTTAAATGAGTTCATCTTCAATTAGGGTGTTATGATAATATAAAATAGAATTCCTTTTGTTAAACATATTTTCGTCTCCTAGAAACGAATATAAATTATTTATTACTAAAACTTTTATCATTCATTTTAATTCCATCTCTCTCGCAGAGTAATGGAATTTCTCTCCCCTTGTCTGCATTGAACTGTTAATAAACATTTCGCTCCGGAAACAGCCCAGTATTTCATTTATACTGGGAACAGAAATACGACCCACTAATGAAAGTTTGCTCACGGTAAGAAAATAAGAGGATGAGCCGAAAAATTATTTTCTTGGAAACAAAGGCGAATCATAAAAATGCGATCTTTTATTTATCTTGTACTTGCAGTAGACTTGTTTTTTATGAGCGCTAGAAATGTAATATAAGGTTTTCTTTCGTTAGATAACAACAGCCCTTACATCATAAAAACACAGTATCACATTTATAGAAGAAGTTTGTATCTGCCACTTCTGTTGCAGGGATTGAAGGCTCGCTTCTTTG
This sequence comes from Metellina segmentata, assembly GCA_947359465.1. Lineage (NCBI taxonomy): Eukaryota > Metazoa > Arthropoda > Arachnida > Araneae > Tetragnathidae > Metellina > Metellina segmentata. The sequence goes on along the minus strand of OX375882.1, from coordinate 115,544,208 downwards.
ATCTGGTATTCTACTAGAGAAATAGGATCCCTCTCATAAAATATTCCATCATTTGTTTTAGAATCTAAGCTACTCTTTTTTTCATTACAAGACCATATATTTTTGACTGAATAATCTAGTTGCTTTGCATGTTCATTATTTTTGTCTCTATCTAGATTTAACTGTAGAATTCAAACCAAAAAAGCATTTATATTTTTTTCTAATATGATATGGAGCGGAAATAAATGCAATGTAACTTTAAATCTGCAGTGGGATTTATTACAGCGAGAATTTTATTAAAGCCCCAGTGAAATAAAGGTATTTTCTGAGTTGTGGGTAACAATGGATAGCTGTATGGAAGGTTGGGAAACCAAGTATGTTGTCTACTATTTATTGAAAATTTGTTTGGATCGGTATGTCACTAGAAATAAAAATAATTGGATGTAAAAAAGTTTCTTTTCAGTAACTCGTTGAAATGTAAAAATATTAAATTGATAATTTATAAAGAGATAGATAAATGGTTACACCGCAAAAAAGTAGTTAAATGTTCTTACAGCCATGATTTAATTTTACCTAATTGTGCTTGAACGTTTTTCAACTGCTATGTGGCAGCTGTTATCGTAATTTGCAAGGGTCGTCTAAAAATGAAAGTCCAATACGAATAAAATATTTTCTTTTTTGAATTGAACAAGAATGAAAAGAGCGATAAAGGCTAGTAACTATTATACAGGGTGCTTCAAAATTTTCTGTAAGACTTCATTAGGGAATAAGGTTAGATATTTCAGTTTAATGGCGAATATTTGACCCAACTGCGCAAAAGATGTCAGTGAAATGGCAATTACACTCAAAGAAAAGTTTAGCTGACACAAGACAGAGAAGTACAGTTAGGAAAGAGACATAACCTGCGTCGCCTGCAACTCGCAGGTTGCCAGAGCAGTGGTCGAGGCACTAATAGGGAACAGAAAAATAAACAGTATTCACACATCGGGATGCATGTCTTTAAGTGTCACCTCATCAGCAGAGGATGCTGTTCGAAAGCGCGACAGTTGGCCAGTTTGTGAGCGTCAACATTGTCAAATGTCATTTTTGTGGGTGGTCGCTTCTTTAAGCATTTACTGTAAAACTGTAAGTATGTAACAACAGTGCCACAGAAAAATTAAAAACGATAAAAACAGACATAGTTCACGTACTTGCTGTCTTTCATTTCTGACCCCTCTAGTTGATACTAGTGGAGCTCAAAAACACATATCCTTATGTAAATATACTTCAATTGTTTGCTCCCTACCTCCCCTTCAAGTTCTTACACGAAGGTTCGAAATGTCGAGTTATATAAAATCGAAACAGTGAGACTGAAGCTGATAGGTATCTACGGATAATTTAAGGGTCTTAATAATCAACACTTTCGCTGCCGATCACGCACCAACGCGTGATGTGACGTCAACGCTAAAGAGCCAATCACGTGTCAGCGCGTGGTGTGCAGTGATGTCTCATTAGCCAGTCAAGTGTTCGCGCGGGAATAACTGCGCTTCAATCGGCATTCTATGGTAGGTGTCTGCTGGTATTGGAGTGGAGTAAAGGTTAGAAGCTAGTTGTAAAGGTTTCCAATTTATAGCTTTATTAGTAGGGCAACTTTTTACAACAAATGCACCTTTTTTTCACGCGTTCTACGCTGCATGTAAAGTACTAAAACCAAAATTCCTCCTGCATGGGGTGCATAGTAGGAATGCGACATCGACAGCAAAACATCGATGTTCAAAATTAAAACATCGATGTTGATAATACATCGCCCCCAAAAACATCGATGTTTCCAAACATCGATGTTTTTAAAATTCAGTGTATTTAAGCTTTTTCTCCAATTTCTTAAAACTGGTTTAACAACTAGTGATGCCACAGAGACAGCAAAACATCGATGTTGATAATACATCGCACCCATACCATCGATGTTTTTAAAATTCAGTGCATTTAAACTTTTTTCCCCACTTTTTAATACTGGTTTAGCAACTAGTAATGCTACATCGGCTCCAATACATCGATGTTTTTTTATAAAACATCGATATCGATGTCGCATCCTTACTTTTCAGACCCTTGGTCACTTTGGTCAACAAGTATGTTCAATTAGCTGATTATAAAAATTATGCTACTTGGTTATTTTTTAAATTTTTATAACGGTACTTTTTTCATTTAAAACTAAAACATCGACAACGTAAAAACATCGACAAGTATAAACATCGATGTTACAAAAACATCGACTCCAATACATCAATGTCAAAAACATCAATGTTTTTTTTAAAAAACATCGATGTTTTGAAAACATCGACATCGATGTCGCATCCCTAGTGCATAGTAAGTGAGTTATAACAGCAACATTAATGCAATTTTCTGCATAAATGCAACTTTTTGCATAAATGCAACCCCCTGCAACTTTTTTAAATATAGCTTAAAATTAATTCATATGAATGTACTATTTTATATTTTGCCCTCACAATCAACCCTTCGATCACGTGTGTCTAATCTTGCAAAAGCCGAAGTATTGCGGATCAAACAAATTCATGGAAGGTGTTCGTCCTGAGACGAAAGTGAAATAAATGGCAAGAAGTACTTTAACACATTGGTTGGCCGTCTTGATAATGCAGAGAAAACTTGCGTAATTGACTGCAGAGTTTGCGAGGTGAGTGTCGATCATCAATATGTTGTTCGCCTTGTAGATGACGTTTTAAAATCTCTGAATGCATTTTGCGCTTCTGCTATCCTATACAGCACATTATAGGACTGCGGCTGGCGCAGGTTTTCAATTTTAAAGAAATGACTGGCCAAGGATCGGCCATTTAACGTTATTTTGTATTTCAGTATGTATTATAATAATGTTGTACACGACTAAAATTGTCAATATATTTTGAAATTTTTTCATTTTTTATGAATAATTTATTTTAGAATTTAGTGTATCAAAAATAAATGCAACTTTATTTCCATTAATGCAACTTTAGGCAATGATAAATGCAACTTTTCCCATTTTTACTGCAACAAAAAAAAGTTGCCCTATTTATTAGTCATTTAAAAAGATCTTGCAATATGAGTTGTAGAGACGCAGGGTTTTCACGTCCCCCAAAAGAAAAATGTAATCTAATAAGCCTCTAACAGATAATGAAATTTCAAATGTGTTGGCATAGCTTTCGCCAATCTATTCTGGTATTGGCTTCTGAGAAAAACCCATTTCTTCCGCGGAGCAATTACTATCACCTTTGGCAGCGAACAAGTTAAAGTATTATTGTATGGATACTGTTAACTAGCATTGATAGGTTCGGATCCCTTTTCAAATGTAACAAAAATGTATTCTAATCTTTTGAATCTTGTCTCGAAGGGCATTCGTAGCTCAGTTGATCCACCCCCCTAGCAATCTACGAATTGAATGTACGACGTCGTTCCTGTTCAGTTTCTCTCTGCGTGTATTTCTCTCTTCTGAAGCTACTCAACTTTCTCTGTAACGTGTACGTACACTAATTGAAGTGTTGTGTTTTGTATCACTTAGACAAATATGGACTTCGCGCCATAAAAAAATAACCAAATTCTACCAACTGCCAACCTAATTGTATAAATAATTATTTGTCATAATTGTCAACTACTTTAAGAAAAATATACTATTTTAACATTGTTTGAATAAATATTGCAGTTAATTAATTTCGTATTTAAAATGGAACTTCGTTACTTTGACTTGGTTTTGGCTCCATTGAGAAAACGATTTAATACTAAGACAGTTCATACCCAGTAATAACACATGAATAGAATTTTTTGATATTGAATAAATAATTAATGTTAGGTGTCGATAAAAACATTTGAGCGTGTTTTATCACAAATGGTTTTTTTTAGCTGTGAATATAATCTAACACTAGATCTGTATCGAAAGAAAAACACGTAAGATAACATGCAAAAATAACTACGATATTTTTCCTTACGATAATTAGTTTGCTTAGCAAGCAAAAAAAAACTGTATTCCTCTATATCGCTATTTAGATTGTTAAGTAATAAATCAAACGTAGTTATAACATGATAATAAAACACGCACTACAAAACTATTTCTTTTCAATTATGAAATGCATCAACTCAAAAACTGTTATTTCTGCTGATGAATTTAGTTTCTTTTACGGATAATTCTGTCTATTTTTAACGATTAACTGGATGTTTTCAAAGCTCTATCGAATCGCATATCTCGCGTGTATTTATTCGGGTGTTTTTATTTTGATAACAAGTATGTTGAGTGCTATTTATTATTTTCATAATTGATATTTTTATTCGTTCGTTGCGTTTTACAACCTGCGAGTTTTAGGTGGCGCAGGTTCGATTCCTCCTTGGGTGCATTTCTCTCTTCTGTGCCACTTTCCTCGTTCCATGAAGTGTCTTTCTTGTGTTTGTCACAGCATGCCGTCAGACAGCCCAACCAAAAATATTTCTATTCGGTGTTGTCTTGCTTCTTTAGTCGTTGTCATATTTCATTTTCAATGTTCAAGTTATAAAAAGTTTTAATAAATTCATGCCAAAATCGTTGCCTTGCACGAGTGCGATGTCAATTGCATTCTAATAATTGGGCCCATTTAACTCATTCGAATTCTTGTCAATGAATCGGATAGGTATACAAGTGCTGGAATAAACATTGCCCTCGAAACGCATGAACAGTCAATTCTGTATGATTCCTGACGAGATGAACTGCATATTTTTAAGATTACCTTTTGAGTTATTTTGTTGAGCAACAATTTCCACCAGACAAGGTATGCATTTGAGACTTTTAAACACCTTTTCGGAGGAATACCAATCCATTGAATAGACTATTGCTCACCAACAAAGAAAGGCTTAAGAACCGAGAAACATCTCAAGAAGGCAGAGGGTCTTAGAGAAGTTCGCTATTTAACAGGGCAATTTCCGACGTCTCAAATGCCTAGGCGTAGTGTAGAACCGGTGTTATAGGACTTAAATATTCCGCTCAATTCATTCACAGAAAGAAAGATCTCAAGGTGTTTTGTGCACTGAATACTGAAGCACAAAATACGGCAGTGCTTTTAACGATGACACGCATGAAGACCTAGTTTTTTTGCAGGAAGTAAATGTATCTACTGCAGAAAGTTATATTCACTTTCTGGGATGGGTACCCTTTTCTCACAATAGAAAACAAAAACCACAAGCGTACAAGTATGTATAAAAATCTGCTAGGCCAAAATTTCAATGTAACTATTTACGAAACAACGCTGTTACGCTTTGTTCTTTGTTACTTTCAAAGAAATATTTATTATACTAGCCGTGCTGAGCCGGCTAGCGCTCGGCGGTGTATAATAGTGCTTTTTTAAACTTTTTACACCCCGTAATTAAACATGTTTTGATTTGTATATTTTATTCATTTTTATGAAACAATTCTTCAAATCATTGCGTATTCAATCAAATATTTAAGGAAAGTGGGTCGAAATATACATATACCGCTACAAAATTACCCATGTCTAGTGATATTTTGCAGGAAATAGACAAATTATTAAAATCTATAACTCCTAAATAATATTTCTGCAGTAGGTAATATACCGGAACACGTAAGCAAACAAAAATAAAATTCCAATCCTATAAAAATGCAGAATTCTGAAAAAAAAAAAAAACACATACGTATTTATTCAAACGCGTTGAATTTCGACTTCCAAAATATATTGTGAAATAGAATTATGCAACAAAAGACTTTTCAACGATATTGACAAAGACACTAATGATTTATTAACAAAAAGAACACATATTTATAATACTTGGTAATCCTCAAATATGACTGCAACATCTCGCAGTCAACTCAAATACCCAAACACGGAATTCTAAATCAAATTTAAAATATATTTATTAATTCTGACGTGGCCAGATACCGGGTAGCAAAATTATACTTTATGATCTATGAGTTTTTCTTTGGAACATTTCATGTTCCATTACAAAATGTAAGTTGTGTAAAATTAAATATTTTAAATATTCTTTCTTCAATGCAGTATTTATAAATTACTTTTACATCAAAGGAAGAAGTAAAAAGTCAGTTCAAACATAAATATTACAATTTAATTCCTTATTTTGCATAGAAATTGACCTCGGCTATTTGAAAACAACAAGAATTCAAAATATCTGGGTTATTGATTGTTGCCATTCGAGGATACACAAATAACGTCGATTTCGTGTACACGTACGTTAGTGTTTTATATATATAGATTTTAATGAATGAATGTCCTCTAGGAATATTAATACAACACATCAACAACCGCAGAAGTATTCTGTCTTTGGAGGGTGGTGTCTGGCCGAGCAAACCTATCCGGATGTCCTTATAGGGCCTGAAGACTTGGTTCGCTTGTCCCGAGGGCTTCCCTTATCAGGTATATTGAGCGAGTAACTTATTCTTAGAGCCTCTCTTACTTGGTATTTCGGTAACCTATCCTGAGGTCCGCTATCTAATAGCTATAGTATTTCATCTGACGAGTACGGAGGTTGTTGTGGACACCCACCTGACTCCAGGAAAGACAACCGCTAGTTCACAAATGGAGACTATTAAGAGACTCACTTTTTTTTAATGTTAAACACGTCATAGGGGAAGCTAAATATTTTCGGATCACGACTCAAACCCATCCATGGTAATATAATCAGTGAGTGCCATTCGAGTCGAAACATTTTAGAAACTGGTTTTAATGCATCAATTGTCATAACTAGGCTGCGTATGTCATGTGTGAAGAAATCGCTTTCGCCAGTGGTTTCAGTTAGCATAGTAAACACAATGACATGAAAAATGCCTTCGCCGCAGAAGCCACTCGAATCCTCGACTTGTGTGGTTTCTTCGCTCTTTTTCCTAAAACATAAAAATGGACACACTCGTGTGGTTTCTGCATTCACCGAATCAATTCCTCAACACTGCTGTACCCAGTATTTGAAAATGTGACGAAAGAATCTGACATGGATTACGAAATACAACGTTTTGACGTAAATATTTTTTAAAAAATTGGAAGAGCAGTGTGGGCATACATGCAAAGTCTGGCTATACAAAAGGCGCCGTTTGTAATTCTGATTTCAGAATTAGAAGTAATATACAGAAGGTAAATATAGCACCGTGTAGACCAGGATTAAGCGGAAGGGAGAAAAGGTCACTCGGATACCTCGGGATGGTGATGCCCGTACACACCTAAAGAAGATGGGACACACTAATTGTTTCGGGGTTTTATGGCGCATGGGCATATTTGGTTATTCTGCGCCAAACACAACGTCCAAAAACAAAATGTGAAGAGGAAAAAAAAAGAGTTGGGGGTGTTTTAATAAACATTGCACTGGTTCAACTCAACTTGCTATTGGCGACGGTCCGGGATGCATATCCCGAAGGGAAAGATCCGGGGACAACGTCACGTGATTTTGATCCACGGTCAGATGACGAGGCAACACCTGAGCTGGCACCCCACTCTCCTAACTTCCTCACCAACCCAATAAGAGGTCTTTCGGCCACCTCTACACAATACGCTTCCAAATATCCATGCACTGACCCGGATTCAAATCGGGAACCTTTCTTCGATCCGGAGGCTAACACCTTTACCACCAGGCAAACAAAATTAGGGTAGCCAGTTTTTTTCAAAAGAGAATCAGAAGTGGTGAATTTTTTAATTGCTGCTTGCGAATCAATGTCATCAGTTAACATAAACAATAGACCTTTCAACGCAGATCGACGCATATGCGGAACTTCACACGAAAAAGTACAAAGAAATTTTAATACACCGTAAATCAACTCCATTACAGAAAGCAATGCATCGCAAGAACTACACACAACTCCCTAACAATCGAGCCAACCAACTGGTCTGGTGGTTAAGGTGTTAGTCTCTATATATACGAAGGCATCGTCACTTGAACTCTAATTTACAAACCGCACCGATAACGCGAGTAGATTTGAGGTTACGAATAGTATAAGAGGTAGATAAAGATTTGGTTTGAAATGATGAAGTGAAAGGTAAAAGCGATAACTCCACTGCGAAATATAGTATGAGCGCAAGTGTAAAATAGCTCCAAGTATTTGTATCTAAACCGTCTCGGTTCATTCAAGTATACAATTATAATTCCATAATGCAATGCAATAACTATGTCTAATGTGACAATAAATGTTAATATATATATATATATATATATATATATATATATATATATATATATATATATATATATATATATATATATATATATATATATATATATATATATATATATATATATATATATATTGAACAAATTTAACGTGCCCCAAGTACACGACTGTCTTTGGATGGTCTCGGAACGGTTGCTAATCTGTTGAAGCTTCTTCAACTGGGCTCTAAAAGAGAGGACACACTTTCATACCAGACCATCCATGTCTCACGCTGGAATCGAACCAGCATCCCACCGATCTGGAAATCACCTGACCACCCATCCGATCGGTCGTCCCCAAAATAATCAAATCGGTAGATCTGATGAATCATTTCTCCATTGGACTGACATTACAGCGCTAACCCATAAATAATGCATTCAAACTCGACTCACCCCAGAAGTCTTTTCGGCTACAATTCAGTACATCTCATTCCAACTTCGTCCCTCCTTCTCTCGCGTTCAAATCATTCAATGAACCTCTTTGACCATTGGAACCATTTACAGTACCGTCGATCTAGGACACATGGCGCGTAACGCTCGTAATTAGTTCCATCTTTCCCTTCCGTTTATTCAGACATTATTAAAATCCGGATCGTCCGAGGTGACGCAAATGGTTTCACTCGGTGCGTAGTTTAGAGTGACATTCATCCAATTCCGTGATTAAGATTCAATCGGATGCTTGATTCATCTATATATATATATATATATATATATATATATATATCTATGCAAGTTTAGTTCATTTACTGTCACATTAGACATAGTTATTGCATTGCATTATGGAATTATAATTGTATACTTGAATGAACGGAGACGGTTTAAATCCAAGTACTTGGAGCTATTCGACACTTGCGCTCATACTATATTTCGCAGTTCAGTTCACCGCTTTGACCCTTCACTGCATCATTTCAAACCCAAACAATTATTGGTCAGCCTTATACGCTCACGTATTGAGTGTTTCAAAATTTTCTGTGAAAATGTAAACTGTTTGGTTGGGGATTTTGGTTGGTGTGAAACAAAGGCCAAGCTATGCCAAACGTAACGTCCTGCCACAACACACACAAATCAAGTTTTGCTGACTCAGAAGCGATAAACACTCCCAGGGATGAATCGAGCCACAGCTTGCGTGTTGCTAGTACATCGGGACAACCCACCTGAGCTACGGCGCTGTTTGAGCTGTTTTGGCGTTTTGTTGTACAAAAATCCAAACATGTTGAAACTGCTCTCCTATATACCTCCGAGGTACAGACAAATAAAGCAAAGTTGACGTTTGTCTGGCTGTTCTCTATACAAATCGAAAACGTTAGGCCAATCCACACCAAATTGGGTATACTCTCATACTTTGGAACATTACAGGTATCTTAGGCTATCTCTTAACCCCCATGTGCAAAGTGAACAGAAGGGGCTAAAAATAATTCGAAATCGCCATAGAAATAACAATGAGAATAAATTGATTGCTGTAAGCAGCTCAGATGGCTTTACCCGTATTGAGAGAAAAACAACTTTTCCAGTAAAGTTTTTTTACCAGTATTACTCGAAAAGCAATTTTTTCAAAACAAATTAAATTATAACATGTATGTTTGAACTGACTTTGCATTTCTTCCCATGATTTTAATAATTGATGGTAAAAAATATCATTTAAAATATTTAATTTTACAGATAACAGATTGGTTCACAAAAAACTCATTGGTCCTAATAACATAAATTTACTACTCGGTATCTAGCAACGCCAAAATCAATGTTTAATTTTTAAAATTGTATTTAGAATTCCGTGTTTGCGTATTTCAGTTGACAGCGAAATGTTGAGGTCATATTTGAGCTATTTCCAAGTATTATAAATATGTATATATTCCTTTACATCATTATTCATCATATATTTTACCATAAAGCAAATATTATTGTCCTTATCAATGTTGTACAAGAATCTTTTGTCGAATTGCTCTATTTCAGAGTATATTCAAGAAGTCGAATTTCGACATGTTTGCACATATATCTTTGTTTTTCAGAACTCTGTATTTTTTAAACGATCGCAATTTCGTTTCTGTTTGCATTTAAGTGTTCCAATATTTCACGCACCGCATATATATTATTTAGGAGTTAAATGTCAATGATTTATTTATTTATTGCAAAATATTATATATGGATAATTTCTTGGCAGTATACGTATATTTCGACCCACTTTCCTTAAATATTTGCTTGAATACGTAATGGTGTGTAAAATTCGCTTTCATAAAAATGAGTACGATGAAAATGAAATGGCTTATATGGATGGATACATCGTGTATATATATTTGCGTCCGAAGTCAATTGTAGAAACTAATGAAAAAGTTAAAAATATGTTAAAAAATTATTTTCCGTACTCTTAAATGGTGCTTGCATTATTTTATGAAAGATTAGGGATGCGACATCGATGTTTTTTAAAAAAACATCGATCTATTGGGGTCGATGTTTTTGTAACATCGATGTTTATACGTGTCGATGTTTTTACGCTGTCGGTGTTTTATTTTTAAATGAAAAAAGTACCGTTATAAAAATTAAAAAACAAAAACAAAAAACAAGTTGCATAATTTTTATAATCAGCAAATTGAACATACTTTTAGACCCAAGTGACCAAGGGTGAAGGGTCTGAAAAGTGGGGATGTGACATCGATGTCGATGTTTTCAAAACATAGATGTTTTATAAAAAACATCAATGTATTGGAGCCAATGTCGCATCACTAGTTGCTAAACCAGTTATAAGAAATGGGGAAAAAAGTTTAAATAGACTGAATTTGAAAAACATCGATGTTTAAAAACATCGATGTTTTTGGAACGATGTATTATCAACATCGATGTTTTAATTTTGAACATCGATGTTTTTCTGTGGATGTCGCATCCCTAGTAGTGATTAGTGTGATGATTTTCAATTAACATTTAACTATCTCAACCCAAGCAGCGCCGTGAAAATTTACTCAATAAAGTAAAGAAACTACTAATGTGTATTGAAAGTGAAACTAAATTGTGTCGAATCAGATGCAATATCGAGGGAAAGGGTATAGCTAAAGTTTCGCGACTTTCGTTGCCACAAATCTCATCACAGAACAGCATGTTTTTCTTGTATGTTTTTCATGGGATAGCTGATTTCAAATGTGCCCTCAGTTTTGCCATCATCCACAGTTTTTGTATTACGTCACAAAGAATCAAATCGTAGCGTATTTGATGATCAGGCTATGATGAATTCAAAGATTTCCTGTAAAGAGTGACTTGTTTTGGGGAAATTCACTATCAAAAATAAAAGAGGCATTTTGCTAGGAATATAAATTAAAGGATTTAAGTTTATTTCCTTCTTATTCATAGTAAAAATTTAAAAGCTCAATTTTAACTAGCGGTAACAAATTCCTATCGATAAATTTGTCAATGTGAAAGATACCTATATCACAGAAACTTCTCCATGCAAAAGATTCTGTATGAAAAATGCAAAGGAAATATTTTAAAACAATTTTGAAAACAACTGGTAGTCACTTTTAACGTGGCTACACAAAATACCTTTCTAATTTTGCGGTTGAGACTGAGACTCAATATTAAATTTATAAATTTTTATTCGCGCGAAAAAAAAATGTAATTTATTAATAAATACATTTTATACCTTTCTATGAAAAATGCCTCCTCATTAAATCCCACAACATTTTACATATTTTGTATTTCCTTCTATTAAAGTAATGTTTAAAAATACTGCGTGTACACATCAATACTGATGATTATAAACGTCTTAAATATCATATCGATAGTCCTTCGTCGTCAGATCTATTGAGATTTATTGTGATCAATTTAATAGGAACCGCAGAATAAATGCTACAAAGCTAATGTTTCTTTACAATGCATTAAACTTAAATAAAAAGGTTTTGGCTTAATGTTTAAAATTTTGATGCAATTTTATTTTATTTTCATTTACGAATTCATATCGATACTTATCATATTTTTGTAATATTTTTTCCAAGGAAAGAAAATGTTCTCGGACCAATTTTTTATATTTAAAAAAAATGAATAGCAGAAAAAAATATTTTGATAAACTAAATGGAAATGAATTCTTATTAATATTATGTAAACTTCCGAGATCTAGCAGAGTTTTCAAATGTGAAGAACATAGAATATTGTTTTTCTTTAAACGCATGTAAAATATCGTAGTGCAGCTAAAAAAACACGAAGCGTTAGTTTGAAAAGAGGAATAAAAACTAACCTATTTGGAAATTTGACGAGAAATTAAAATAAAAACTAATTAAATGTATATCGTTTGCATTTATTTAATTTATTCTAGTGATAGAGTACGATACCTAAAAGCTCTTACCGACAGTTCAATGTTTCGGATTTAGGCATTCTCAGCACTCTAATCTAATTTATTAAATGTCAAGCGTATTAAAAAACACAGCGATGCTTAGAAATTGCTTATATTTACGAAAACAAGCTCAATTATAAAAGCAACATCCATTAAAACGAGAATTCACTCCTCATGAATTCCGACGTAGCAAATGTTTTCCCGCCGAACTTCCCAGAAAGCTCAAAGGCTACGCCCACTTCTGAAGTAATAACGAGATTCGAATGAAAGTGAAGTCATTACTCTCACGAAACGAAGTCATGTGTGTTTTCATGCACTGTTTGGGATGGAAAATAAAATAAAGTCTACCTAGAAATGAAAAGCGACATTATTTTAAGTACGTTGTAGTGTTTGCATTTTGTTAGGAGATGTATACTTTTTTATTATGAAGATGGTGTTTTCGACTTTTACTCTAATTTCTCTGGAACCCCTCAACTATAAAATATCATTTCTACACAAACAGCTGTTTGCATAGAGAAATTAATTACAGTTTTTGGGTATTTTTATGAACTGCATGAAATTGTTTGAATATTTTAATAACTACTCATAACTGCTTATTTGAGCCGCGGTAGCTCAGTCAGTAGAGCGTCGGGCTCGCATCGGAAGGGTTGTGGGTTCTGTCCTCGGCGGAGCCTGCAATTCTGATGGTTGGGAGATCGGCGCTTGGACCTGGCTAAAGACCGTCGTGTTCGCTAATGGTGGCTGGGGCATGTTAAATAGGTCGTGGTCACAAAGTCCCACATGTTCCCATACCAAATCAATACCTCTGGGGGTACTTGATCAGGGGGTTATCGGCCTCTGATTGGGATCTAAATTATGATATGTGTGAGTGAATGGATGTGTGAAAGGGACCTTCCTGTAAAACGGATGTGTCATGCATGAAGAAGTCTAACCCTCCGGGACAATGGTACCCCCAATTGAGCCATATATGGCCCGCACGACAACTACAACAACTGCTTATTTCCAAAAAACTCATCTTCGTTCAAATGGTATTCATTTTTTATCTTTTTTTATAGTTTGATTCAGATAAATATCAGTTACTATTTTATATGTTTGCATAATGGTTTGTGGATAAATATATTCAATAGCTCTGTTATAACGTTATTAAATTTTACCATTTATAAGCGTTTTAATATATTAACATTAAAATATTTTACTATTACGAAATGAAACATTTTAATTTATCACGTAAGGATTTGTATAAAAATAAAATTTTCTACGTTCCAAAAATACTTGACATTATGTTTGACCTTACACCTGTCAAAGCAGTGCTTGTAAGATACGTATTGGATTTAAAAAGGCTATATTTCAGAACGATTGTTTAAAGGAATAATCGATGTTTTAAAATGTACTGTTTTCTCTTGAAATGTGACTGAGGTAACAAGAATGTGTAAAAAAAAAAAACATTTTTAAAGAGTCGATATTCACACAGTGTAGTTCAACTAAAAACTAATAATATACTGCTAATAAACTTTAAACTTTTTGATTAACATGTTCTAAAATAACAGACTGTAACCTCAAAATGATTATTTTAAAATAAAAGTTTGTTTTGGTGTTTTCCTGTCAAACTATTTTTACGGTAATGAAATTTCATAAAATGTAACCAGTTTCTAACTCTTAAGAAAATAAAATCGTTTTTGTTCTACGAAACTCATTATGTAACAGATTGTTTTTTATCATGAAATGGAAGTAGTAGCGTAAACTATACGTAAAAAATATTTACGTATAGTTTATATTAATAGCTTAAAAAGAAGAATATTAGAAATATTTTTATAGGCAAGAATGAAACATATCGGCACTGTTCAAAACAAAAGCTTTACGTGCATTATGAGTGTGGTATGAGATACACTTACCTAAGCATGTAACATCCACAATGGAGAGTCCACGCAAATGAGTGTGCCACATTCCTGGGGTCATGATCGTCTTTTTGCGGGATAGAACACTCCACATTTGCCGAATGCCTTCCCCCATGTTTCCCACTTCTTGATTTCAGTTCACGTCAATTTAAATATGTAATCTTTTGTAATCAACCGACGTCGTACAGTTAAGATTATAGTCTGCGAGAGTAAGAATTGATAATCGCTTGGAAATTTTAAACTTCAATATTCGTTATTGCCTTTGCGTTCCTGAAATAAAAAACTAAAGCTCACAAAGTTTAAGATAAAAATGAATTAACCTCCGGTTCTAATATAGCGTTGTAACACACAATGCACTTTTTTGATGTCATATATTTTCTCGTTCGTTTACGATCGTAAAATGCATTTGTATTTAACAAATTCTAAAACTTATTTTTCAAGATAGTTAATAGTAGAGGAGCTTATTGTTTACATATAGTTATTCAACGTTTTCAAACACTATCGGTTTACGCGTGCACATTGTTCAAAGTACCGCTAATACTCACGACGAACTTTCCAACAACTCTTTGGAACTTGTTGAGTGCGAAGTTCGAACGATTCTTTACTCACTGCCAATGTTCCGAAAACTTGTCTTTCCTTTTCGGTTGCCATCTTTTGGAAACTCGATCGAAATTTCTCGAACAAAATTCTTTATTACGGTGGCAACATTATCTTTCTTTTGTTCAGACCTTTTCACTTTGATATCTCACTCTGATTTTTATTACGTTTTACTGATTCAAATAAAAAAACCTGTCAAACAGTGGTCTCTTTTAAGAATCGCGAAATTGAGTTTTCCCGCTCCGTCGGCAGTTCGTTGAAAGACGTTTGCTGAAAAGTTCTTTTCTTCGGAACGTGACGGAAGATAATCAAGCAGACGATTTTCTCGCGGAGAGGAGGAACATCTGGTAGCGCGTGGAAGTAGTTGGGAGTTGAGTTGAGCGGTCACGGACGGAAGCATCGGCACGCCGATCGCAGCGCCTCCAAACGAAATCATTCGCAGATCGAAATTGAAAATCGTTATTATAGACATCTCTTTAGTTTGCTTTTTTGTTCCGATTCGCTTTTTCTCCGGAATCTCGCTTCTTTTTTGTCTTTCAAATATGTTCGTTTCTGAAAGCTGGATTTAAGTCCCGTATGTTTTCGGAGCTGAAGAAACCCGAACCAGCGATGATGGATGCAAGGAGTTCAAATAAAGTAATTTTTGTTTGCTTATCAGTTTTTGAAGAGAGTTTTCAATTTTCATTTCATTCTTGCATGTTCCCATTGAAATAAAAAAAGATATTGATGCATTGCCAAATTTTTTTTTTAAAGATCATTATAGTGTTTACATAAACGGAAATTACAGAATTATTAAATGAAGCTCGAATTCCTCGTTGAAATTAAACTGTCTATTTCTTTCAAAATTAGTTCTGTCATAAAAATAAACTTCATTAACCTCTTTTATGTTTCGAGCGGTGTCGCTGTGGCTCAATGGGTTTATCTACTGTGCTAGCAATTTGCGATTGGTAGGCGGCGCAGGTTCGTTTCCTCCCTGGGCGTATTTCCCTTTTCTGTGTACTTGCCTTTTCCTTGTGCATGTCCATTTCGTGACGTTGTCTTGCATTGGGTGCAGCTTGGTCAAATATGGCGAGTCATAATACTCAAAACTAAACATCATGTCTGTTTCAAGTAACTTATTTTCATTATTTAAATTGGATAACTCTAATGTCTATTAGTCAATCATTAAATACTTTTACAGTCATAGCTATAACTTAGATTAATTAAATTTAATGGTGAGAATTGAGATTCTTCTCCGAATTTGAAAAGTTTAAAAAAAAAAGTTCTATTACAGACTTAAAGGGCCCCGGGCAATATAGTGACAAGCAACATAAATGTGTTCCGTAATGAAAGATAATTCAAAACAAAATATTCAAGGGAATCAAAAGGTTTTCTAATTATTTGATTGGACGCTTAAAACTTGGAAATTTCAGATAACACTACCTCTTCAATAATGTATAAATCCTTATGATTTTTTTTGTAAAACTTATTAAACATGAAAACGTTTAAGAAACATTTGAGAAGCGCTTCATTGCAATGGTGCTGCATCATGTGATCTATGCACAACACACTCAAGTTCCTCTGTTAATCAAATTTTCAGTGATTTAACTCCGAGATAAAACTTTATGTAGTTTGTACATGATATTGCTTCATGTCGTTGATTGTAGAGGTTAAGTGCTGGGATAGTTGCAATTAACCTCTAGAAACGTAACCTAAGGACGGCATATTAATTTTTCACGCACATTTGGATCTTATATATTCTAAATTGAAAGCTTTAACCTTCTCACCCACATAATTCCTTCTTGCAACCGACACTGCATGATTTACAACAAATTTTGAACATCTAAAGAGAATCCTTTCCGAGGTTTTTTATTATAAGTGAAGGGGCAATAGAATCTTTCCAAAGGATTATAATTTAAGGAAAGGACCAATAAAATCGTTCCAAAGGATTCTATTCCTAGGAAAGTACAAAAAGAAACATTTCATAGAAAGATTGTGTTCTCTTGAAAGCACCTATAGAATCTTTCCAAGAAATACCTTACTAGAAGGATGAATACCAATAGAATCTCTCTAAAGAATAAATCCATGGACTCTTTAGTTGAGTTAAGATTCTTTACATCAAACACAACTTTGGGCATGGTTAAATATCCTTTTCATGCAAATAAATACTATTTTTAACCAATAAATGTAAGATTTTTGAGACAAAGGTCAACTGTACAATTAATTGATACGTACTTAATCACTTTATAAATTCTTCATTTGATTGTTTAAACATTTTTAAGCTCCACTTTCCTTGAAATTTAAGGAAATTAGATCTTTACGAGTTAAACGAGAATTTTTTTTTTAAATAAGCCGCGTTCATGTGTTTGAAATATTTTTCAAACAATCAAAGTATTCAGAAGCATAGTTGTATTAAGTAAGTGCTTTCAAAGCTTCCTATACAAATTCAATTTTAATTAAGGTCGGCACATTCTTTTGTATAATTTTCGTTGCACTTCGCGTTTGTTGTTTAAAGCTTAATCATGAAAAATTAATTAGGGCGACTTTTTTTAGCTTCGAACAAATTTTAACACGTATCAGGTTGTTTACGAAAGAATAAGTTGCAAAAAAAAACTTGTTAATTAAACTTAAATCAGCCTTAGTGAAAGATCTAACCTCAACCTCATTATATTGCTTGAAAATAAAACTCTTATTTAGGAATTGAAGTCCATTCGCTTAGCAGATTTAAACCTAAAGACGAAGTGTTTTACTTAAGTTTTTAGCCTCGTGGGTGGCATGATTTATATTTAAAAGAGTTATTCTGTTTTCACCAGAATAGTAAAGAAATTTCAATGAAACTAAATGATAATGTAGTGTAAGTGACACAATTTTAAATTGAAAAGTACGCTTTATAACGCACGAAAAGTGAAGATTTTCTTGTTCAGTGAATGTACAAAAATATTTCTGAGGGATAGGTAATATAAAAATTGCATCATTAGTACTCCTCTTGAAAATTACATTTCTTACAAACTTGTACATTTTCACAATGGGAAAAAATGGAGATAACTTTGAGATAAATAAGAAAATAAATACACTAATTAATAATATACACTCACATCACTGCTGAATTTTGATTTGTGTAAGTCATCCTCATATCACCTTAAAACTTCAGTATCTAAAAAAGGACATCCTAATTTAATCAGGTAGGATTAACTGCAACCTGGTCATTATTGTTACCACAATTCGTAAGTAGGTAGTTGAATTCACCCCGCACTGGAGCAACAAAACTGACCCTTGGCGATGGTTAGAGATCCATCCCGAAGGGAAAGATCCGTAAACGACCCCTAGTTATTTTGAACCACAATTTTTAAAGTATTACGAATGTACAGATTGAGAGCTCCTCAAATATTGGAAATCTTCGCAGGGTCATTAGAGGATCTGGAATTCGAAATAGTTGTGGATGAGAGTCTAATTATTCATCAGTTTAAAATAAAAAAGAATTTATTTAGTCTCGAGAAATTTGCTTCATCATATTTATTTCTTAATTTTAAGATAAAAAAGAATTGATTTAATCTCGAGAAATTTGCTTCATTATAATTATATCACTTCGTTTGTGCTTAGTTAAATTATATTCTAAACTCGGGTATGTATTATATTTCTATATATGCGGCTTCACAAAAAAGAAACTTTATAGAGAAAAATCGGGAACACATTTTTTACACACACGAAATAATTTTTATGATGCATAAGATACGCTATTCTACGGTGTAAATGCGCATTAGTATTTAGTCACAAATCCTCTAAGGATCCAATTTAGGTTAGATATTCAATTAAATAGATTGCAAGATTGTAGCCTTGCATCTTTTAGTTTACTAAGTTAGGATCAACAAGTGTGTGTCTCGCATTGATTGCTGCGGAAATGGAACTCATTTTACTTATCAAACATATCACTTATTTTTAATTAACGGTCATTTTTTGAGCGTATTTCAAACTGTTCGTACCAGTAAAAACAGAACAGGTTGTTTCGAAACTTCCTGTGTGAACTTTAAACGGAAGTAAGCAACGCACAATGAAGCCGTATTGACCCAGGGACATATCAGGAGATTAACAGAAACGAATAAGCCACTATGAGAATGGGTCGTGAAAGTTACCTCGGCAGGTGTTTCTGCACTGGATTCAATTATCGTCGCACTGGAAGAACGCGACGGGCTATTGAGGATCAATCCGGAAGGGAAAAAACCGAGAGCATCTTGTACGTGTGGACCATTTGTTATGACGAGTTCAAAACCTGAGCACGCACCTCACTGGCTAAGCTCTCACACAAAGCCAATGTGAGAACATTTAAGGCCAAGACAAATTTAAAGTAACCCACGTAGACAGTGATCTTTGGTTGGATTGACAAATTAGCTATACGGAGACGTCTTATAAGTTATCCATGTTAAGTGCATAAAAACATTTTAGTCCCCCCTATGAGACAGCCCCCATACTTAGTAATCCGGATGTGATGTGGTGGTAATAAGACAGACGAGTATAACCATTTTTGAAAACTAAAATTTTCGTGAGCCATAAACAAGTTTCATTTATTGGGGTGTAGGACATTTATAGGGGTCATAGGGACCTTGCTCATATTAAGTTATCCAAACACGTTGAAAATGTCATTGTCGACCAAATATTTCCCAAACAGTTTTTGATCTCATGAGAGAATTTATTTGACTTTCCAAAATATATTTTATTTTTTCTCTAAGTTAATTAGTTTGCAGAAATATTAAGATTTTAATCGAGGCGGTAAAACCGGAAGTAGGTATGGAAAACACAGGAAATTGCCTTTAAAAGACCAAAAACCTGTCAAAATTTATGTTTAAAACTAATGTTTTTTGCAAATATGTCATCAAGTTTTCTCAAATGTTTAAATGGTTTCTTTTTTGAAAATAGTGTAAACATTTTTAAATAGAAGTGAAGAAAAAAATTGTTTACACAATCAGCAACAGCTTTTTACACAAAGGCAAGAGAGAGAGAGAGAGAGAGAGCAAACGGAACACTCCAAACAATCTTTTACTCTAAATTAATATTTATGCATTGTATCCTCACTGCAAATGTTATAACACAAGTTATGGAGGGATTCTTGTCAAACTTTGAGACTTGTTCTTTATAATGTTGTCTATGAAATGAACTGGAATAATTATGACGATTTGAAAAGTTTTTAAATGATGGCCATTTATTTAATAAATAGGACTGTAAGACTCAATAATCTTGTATTCATTATTCGATCGCTTGTAAAATTTTTGTTTATCTAAAGATCCTTTACATTCTAGTTCATTCCCAAGAAAAATGCATGCAGTTTATTTTAGCAGCAACCTTTTTCAAATGGGTTGAATAGATTGTTATGTAGCGCATTTGAAGTGTTTGACTCATTTCCTTCAAATTTCATACAAAATTATTACTATATATTTTTAAAATTTAAAGCCAAATGCTATTGTTGAATAACATTGAACGTAAAAATATCATTCAAATGTTTCTGTACCACATTTTTAAAAAAAGAGTCTCGAACGTGATCGGATGCCTTAAGTGCATCGGAAGGCCTCAATAAGATGTTCTCCCTAAATGGTGACCCGGACAACTGTACCCAATTTTGATTATACAGATTTTTGTGTTAAGAAAAATTTCAATTTAAGGGGACTTTCTTATAGATGGTAAAAAAAGTAGAGCTTGCTGAAGTGTGTAGATCTTGTTTGAATACGAGATATCTCAACTATGAGCTCAGACAAAAACCTCCATCTTCAAACATGCTACACTCGAGTGTCGCTTGCGGCGCCATAACATTAGCCAGTCGGGAGGGTGTGTCTGGTTGCTAGGCGCCAGACTTGTCTTTACTATTCCCTGTAATATAACTTGCTCAATAGCTCTTCCGTATTTCCCAGATCAGTTACTCTCTCAACTAAGTAACCAAAATAATAACAAAAATACGCACTGAAACTCCATTCTTGGGGGCCTTAGCCAACACTATTAGTGTCTCAAAGAGTCTTGGGGAATTTAGAAATGACGTGGAGCAGTTATATTTGTTATCATGCCGATTCATTCATGGAAAGCAATCGGGTCAGACGAAATACTGAACTCTCTATTTGCTGCTGGCTACAATTATTTCCATTTTGATTTTTGATTTTAATAAATTAAGTTTATTATGTTGGGTTTTGGGGTGTGTAGTGTAATATTCTGCCCTCTTGACTCAACCCCTACTTGCAAGGGAAAGCACTTCAAGCAAATATCTACAAATCAGAAATTGAAAAAAAGGTTATGGTTACTTCTATATATTTCAATAAAATAAGCGACGCAGTAGAACGTAATAATGGGTTGAGGTTCGAATTTAACAAATGAATGTATAAGCGATATAAAACCAACCACCATATGATTCATTCGCCAGTTTTAACGATTGGTTTCAGTGCGCTTGATTTGAACCATGAGGATACAAAACACTGGAAATAATATTCGTACTCAAAATTGAAATGGAATTATTTAGCAGTCCAATGACAGAAGACAATGCAAAATATAGGTGATAGAACTGAGGGCAAATATGGAAAGTTTGAGAGAAATCGAATAGGTTGAGACGTCCGAAATACAGAATTGCCTTCGAACAGTGAATGCGATGCAATTCCAGTGGACGTTCGTAAACGAATTGAATTAACACGACTGAGGTTTAAACCTTTCGTCAGGCACTTGATTGATATATAAGAAGAGTAACACCAGTAATATGTCCGTTTCATACATTTAAGGGGTCCGAAACACAAAAATCGTCAAATTTTCGAAATTTTTTTTATTATTTTAAGAAATTCTCTGTGTTTTTCTGCTTAAAATGACGTCTAAATCCTGTTTCTATCTTAATTAGGGCTATAGATATAATAATTTTTTATGGTGCATCGTTTTGAAAATCTAACACTCATGATAGTTGTTGTCATGGCAACAACATCTGTCTTTAAAACTTTAAATGCGTTTTTCTCCATGATACATATTTTCAAGATTTCCTGTTTTCAAATTGCTATAAGTTGAAAACCGATAAAGATAGAGGGTTGAAATTTGGAATATATCTTTTTCAAACATTATACTTTAATTTCGATTCAGCAAATTTGAAACAAATATTTACTTTAAAAAATATGACTTTAAAAAAAAAGTATCTTAAATTAAAAAAAAAAATTTCAAATATTTTTTATTTTTTATTAAATTAATATTTTTTAAATTGCTGAATCAAAATGAAAGTTTATAAATTTATGAATAATTTACTGCAAAAATTTTGAAAATTATTTCAGAATATTTTGAGTTTTAGCAATTTAAAATGACCCCTCTTTTTTTCAAAAAATTTTAATTTAAAAAAAATTTTGGAAAATTTTTGTGTTGTGATTTTGCTTATTAGTTAGACGGGTAATCAGTACAAAATAATTCAAAGTTCTAAATTAATTAATAAAAAAAATTTTCAATGTGTCCCGGACCCCCTTAAATACTTTTATTTCATTTGGAGGTATTAAATGTGCATTCTGCTTATATTTATTATCAACGGATTTAAAGGAACTGGGAGATGTTTTAATAACGACGCTATTATCAGTGTATAAGAACAACTAGGTGGGTACGTATTTAATTCATTTCGCGCTAGAGCAACGCAACGGGCTACTATGAGCAACTAGGAAACTTATGTGCAGATGAATTACTTAATTAGCTTTCCAGATACGCAGTTTGTTTTATACACTAGGGGGTTCCGCTCCCTGCTCGTCTAGGCTCGCCAACCCCCGGGAATTGCTACGAAATATCATTTGGTTGGCTTCGCAACGCACTAACACTCCTTTTGCAGATCCATTTGATTTGCGATAGTTTTGCTTTCGTAGAGCTCATTTCCTGCGACGTCGAAACTGTTGTAATAATTCGTATAATTCTGATTTGACTATCCGGTCCATGACGTCACAGCGAGGGCTTCGCCCCCTTCTCGCTAAAGCTCGCCCCCCCCCAGGGGCATTGCTAAGCTATCCCATTACGTTTGTTTAACAAACCAAGACTCCTTTCACAAGTGATTTCATTTTTTTTACTTTAACACTTAGTGCACCCTAAACTCATAACCGCATCAGTAAAAAACCTTCTCCATCTTGTTTCCTGTACAGTTTTCAATTAACCATGTTAATCTCGTAATGTTCTGATCTATACTTTCTCGGGAAACCGTCTGAGAATAGAGCGAAAAAAAGTCAGCTTTTTTCCGTCACAGCGACTTTTAACGGCCAAATAATAAAAAAAATCGTTGCTACAATAAATTTTATATCTGACAAACCCGTTAGTTTGAAATGTAACCATCATTTCCCTGAAGAAAAAAGTACGCTATCGCTACGCGATCTACAAAAATACGAAATTTGTATGACCAACTTTTAATCGCATCAAATTTATTTACTAACCCATTTCAAAAATAATTGTACCATAAGAAAAGAGTACATTCTAAGGTTTCTCGCTATGGTTTCAAATTTAAAAACTAACAGTAATAAGCTATTGATGTGACAGTTTTAGTTTTGTATCGAAAATTACGATCTAAAAGTTTTGAAATTTGTGTGACCAACTTTTAATCTCATCTACTTGTTTTATTAACTAATTTTAAAAAAATTGTACCATACAAAAGAGTACATTTTAAGGTTTTCAGTTTTGTTTTCAAATTTAAAAACTAATAGGAATAAGCTATAGATATGAAAGTTTTAACAAATAAATAACAAAAATGTCCCGATTTTTCCCGAATTTCAAAAAAATATTTTATCAGCTACCAAACTAAAATTTCTAAAAAAAATTCGGCGAGCTGTATTTTGAACAAACCATGTAAATTTTGTAATTTTCTGAGCAGTAATCTCTCGGGAAATCGTCTAAGAATCGAGCAAAAAAAAACAGCTTTAAATCCTGGTGCTGCGGCGCAGGTAGCTTTAAAGAAATACTCTTATATAAAGCATTACTTTCTTAGTATCTACTTTTGATGATTGCGCATCTTTCTCGTTCTCTACATGACGTTTTGCAGATAATTTTCTTCTTCTGTATTTAATCCCCAACAAGCTCAAACATGTCATCTTTTGGTCCATTGTAAGCGTAACTCATGTTTATTATGTTAAATTAGGTTTACATTAACAGTTCTTTTAAGTCTAAACTACAACTTCGTTTCAATGAGATGACATACATAGAATCCAACAACTAATGAGTCCATATCTGTAACGAGTGCACAGATACTTCATAAATAAAATTGTGATCTGTTTTATTTTAGTTTAGTTTATTTACCACTAACCGAAACACATCGCAATTTACTACCATGTTGCGGTAGACCGTGCTTCTTGAAATATCTTACACAAAAACATCTATTTATTTTCATCATCTCGTGGCATTATAAAAGTCCGGATTCTTCTGAACGCTTCTACTTTCAATTCCTGTCATTTTTACCTTTAAACCATTATGGATTTATACAATAATCGATAGGCATTTCGACATGAAATATTTTCTAATGTCCTATAACCAACTTCACAGTAGCTCCAACTTTATAGACTTGCCAAAACTCCCATCAGCAAAAGCTTTGCTAAATCTGGCCTTTCCACCCTAGAACCCAAAATCAACCAGCCTATAGCAAATAGATAATAAGCATACTTTTAGCAACTATACTAATAAACGAACATGTATAATAACGGGGTTATGAAAACAACATTATGGATTCGATTTCAACCGCTTTTAATAAAATAATATCCCTAGGCCTAACTTTTTTGTATTGCGGCCAAGAAGGATTAAGAGTAAGTTTCAACTGCAGTAGTGCATCGATGTTTCGACAGGTGATGGCTACGGATAGGAAGAGTGAATGACTCGAGAGACGCAGGGAGGCGAGGTATTTAAATGTTTGTGGAACTTTGATAAATTGGGTGATCGTAATTAAAGTTTCAGAAATCTGTGACTCTCTCTCATCAGAGGAATGACGAGAAATTGTGTGGTTATGCGGATGGGGTGAAGGATTCTGTCAGATTAATTTTATTCCACGATAATTCCTTTAGGAAAAGATATGTTCTGTAACTAAAATTGATGTATATTGATAGTCTAGCACTCATACAAATCATTCATCTATAATACACTCTATAACAAAAAAAATCGAACGCATACGCATCTGGAGACGTTCAGGGCAGCGTGGGGATATCCTGTCCTTACTATCGCATGCCACACGTGCCCACAACATGGGGTTAGGGTCAGGGGTGCCATCTCCTTTGATATCCGGACCCCTTTGGTAGTCATTTTTGACACACAGCACAGCGGTACGTAGACGACATTCTACGACCGATAGTGTTACCGTTCCTTTTGTGATACCCCGGACTTACTTTTCAACACGATAATGGCCGGCCGCACACGGCACGTGTTGCTATGAATTGTCTTCGAGCTTCCCCAACACTTCCTTGGCCAGTCTCCTGATCTCTCTCCCATACAGCACATTTGGATAGTTATGGGAAGGCGATTGCAACCCTCCAGAAATGTTGATCATTTAGCCCCCGACAGTTGGAGGCGGCAAGAAATTCCGCAGGACACCATCCGGGAACTTTTTCAGTCTATGCCACACCGGGTAACGCATCCGAGCCAGAGGTGAATCAACGCCGTATTGACTTTCTCCCTTTGTAACGGTCAAACTCTGAAATAAATACTTCAAGTGATCTGAAATTGTAATTGTTTGTTTTTCTATGTATATTATTCACATCCACCCATTTTTATCGCAATCGGACACCTTCTTGGTGCGTCGATCTATTTGTTACAGAGTGTATAGACCACGATAAAAGCACAAAACAAGTACATCAGAACCTTGATTACAAGAGCTCCGATTAGCCGAATGTCTTTGTTATTTGAGTCGAATACGATACCAAGTTCATGTAAGCTTTAAATAAAGCTTCTAACGCGAGTGTGCGTACTTTATCCAAAGAGGCTGCGAAACAGGAGATACTGTTAAGGGCTATTTCAGGAGAGCTTAAAAGGCATGTAACTCCTTCCCAGATTTAATATAAAATTATCATAATAAATACATACTGTGACACAAAAATTCGAATATATATAAATTATTTAGAATCCTAGCTTCCGTGGATATCTCAGTTGCAGAAGGTACAAGAGTTTTGTTTCGCATAGGGTTGTTTTGTAAAATTATCATTCTGCGTAATATTCTAAGTTCGTATTATCTGAGTTTCTGGTTATAGGAGGTTTTTGGTTCACAGAGTATTTCGGATAATCTGTTCTACTGTATATGTCCTTACAGAGAACAAAAGTCACAAGAGTGTTGTAGGCAGTCGTACAAATGGGTACCCATTAAGGCTATAGGTTCGTATGTTACTCGAAATAGGATTTTGAAGCTGGCAGCAAAAAGTATTCCGTAATAACGGTAAATTACAGTTGCAAATCTTTCGCTAAACTTTAAAAAAAAATGAATAAATAATGGCAATGAGAAAAAGAAAAAATTTCTTCACGTTTCTTGGAAGCTTTATGCAATTTCATATGAAACCCTAAAATAGATTTGAGATAAAAAAAGAAACACTCGAATAATGTATTGTAGATACACGTCACGTTTATTTCCTTATTGTCAAGTTTACGAAAGCATCCGTCAATAATTAGGATAGAGAAAATTCCAGTTGTTTCATAACTCCATAGCTAAAAGCAAGGCTCTGCTGTCCGAAACCATTTCTGAACTGCTTAAAATCTGAAAGCGAAGAAATATCCGCACTTATCCTCATTAAAGCACATAGTTCTAAAAAATATTTTTAATAGCAAAGGGAACTAATGAAACATTTGGTTTCCAATACTCGCAGCCAAATTTGCCGTTGATTTAAGCTAAGCCTTGGGCAACTTACAACCTACCGCGACTTATTTCGAGCCCTGGTAGGTAGGTATTAACGTCGAGCTGGAGTAACACAGCGTGGTTTTGACCAAGTGTGTCATTTTCGTGGACAAAATCCAATTTTCTTAGTGTCGCAGATTGTCAAAAATACATCCTATCTTAAAAGTAGTTATGTCCCCTTAACAAGACCACGGTTTTATTTTTCTCAATAATTCCTCCAAACAGAAAGTACAGGGATCCTAAAACGAATTTTCTGCGTTAGCTGCAAAATCAGTGTGGCGAATACATATTAGTACCTTTAAGTATGTATATTACCTTATAGTACCTTTAAGTATGTATATTACCTTATAGTACCTTTAAGTATGCATAATAGTACCTTTTAAGGAAAACTGAAAGTATAGGTCTTAGGTCCCGTTCACATGAGGCGTTTCAACGCGCGTATGGCGAGGCTTGCAGAGTCCCGCCATTAAATTATGTTTATTTATTCCTCTCTAATTCAAGTATCTATCTTTGCGACCTTGAGGAGCGGGACCCTGTTAACCTCGCCAACGCGCGTTTTACGCGCCTCATGTGAACGCGGCCTTATATATTCTTTAGCGTTACTTGGTGGATACTATCATTAACTTATATCCATCGAGGTATGTTTACGGGATTTTAGTTTTTCTTGGGTACTATTTCATTAATTTGCAAGATCATTTTGAATTTTTAGCTAATTAGCGTCTGACGCAACTGCTGATTTCGAATTTCAACTAGACTTTCAACACAAAATATATTCGTATATTACTAAAACATTATACGTATATTATATCCTCACTCATTTGACGAGCGCAGAACAAAGAAATTCTTGCGGAAGTTTACGAAACTGATAGATAAACCTTAAATTTCAGAATGAGTATGGAAATTCTTCGTCAGTCCGTTTTTGACACTTGGGTGATAAATTCAAAGCAAGCGGAAATGGATGCACTTTTAACTTATATTCCTCAAGAAATGGATGAATATTTGTTACTAGATACTATTTTGAATGTTTTAAATAGTGTTAAATAGTTTAAATAGTGTCTCGAATTACCCGCCAAAGAATTGAGCAAAAGAGGAGTAAAGTGAACGGGCACAGATAACTATTCCTCAGAAATAATTCTTCGTTACTTCAAGTAAATCTTTCCTTTTCTCACTCTGTGATCCAAGATCTACCAAATAATTTGCAAGAAATTTTGAAAAATAGGACTAGAAGGCCTCAAAAATATTTTTAAGCCTGTAGTTCTAAGTATAAAAAACGAAACTCGTAAACTTGTAGAGACAACTACACTGGTGTAAGAAATTAAGAGAATTTCCAGCCTTGGTCGATTATCACTAGAACTACTGTACCGATTTTAATGAAATTTGATATGTACATACATTGAAACAATACAAAACAAATAACCATTCAATAATTGTAATACACACGCATGATCGTGCGTAACACTCGTTGGAATAGGAAGGTATGAAACAGCGGTTGCAGAACAAACAAAAAAATGGGTTAATAGATGAGTTAATAGGGGGTATGGTCCCCTCTTACAGATATACAGGTCTCACAGCGTGATTTCATACTTGAAATAAGGCATTTTATCATTTCCTCTGGCAATTGGTCCCACGCGTTCAGAACCGCTGTTTTTATTCCCTGGATGGTTCTCGGAGGGGGGGGGTTGCGAGTTGCAATTGTCCTCCCCAGAGCTTCCCAGACATGCTCTATAGGGTTAAGGTCTGCAGATCTGGCTGGCCAAACCATCCGGCGAATATCCTCACTCTCTAGAAATTCGAAGAAACCAGAAGAGCTCTATGTGGCCTCGCGTTATCGTCCATTAAAATGAACTCAGGGCCAACTGCAAACCTGAAAAGGCGAATATAGGGCTCCAAGACCTCATCCCTATACCTCACACCAGTCACACTGCCTCTTTCAAAGACACGGAGAGGTGTACGGCCATCCAACATGATGCCTGCCCAGACCATTAAACCTCCTCCGCCATAATGGTCGATTTCGCGGACATTGGAGGGTAGGTAGCAGGTCCCTGGTTCTCTCCAGATGAACGTAAGGCGAGAATCGGTGGTTAGGCTGAACCGGGACTCATCAGTGAAGAGAAGTGAGCGGGACGCAAACAGCAGGTCTTCTTGCGAACAACCCTCTCTCATGAAGTCTTTTGGAAACAGTCACCCTTGATACACGGGTTCCTGTGGCTGCATACAAGTCACGAGAGAGCTGAGAAGCTGTAGCACTCCTGTTACGCCTCGCTATAATCGACAAATGACGATCTTCTCTGGCCGTCGTGGCTCTTGGACGACCTTGTTCAGGCTTTCTCTCGATGGATCCGGTATCCTGGAACTGTTTCCATGAGTTATACACGACGCTGGGCGTTAAATTGAACTCTCTACAAATTTGGATTTGAGATTGGCCTGCTTCGAGCCTCCCCACAATTCGCTGCCTCATTCCATCATCTAAACGTTGGTGGTTACTCGTTTTTACTGTTACAATTTGAAATTAACCGATTGCTGCAAAATAACACCAAAAAGTTCGCCGAGGTGTGCTAGCGAACGAAATGTGTCTTAACTTACGCGCGCTTATAAAGCCAGTTTCTCTACTGGCTCCGTCTACACACACGTGTATGCTTACGTATTTGACGTGCAAGGTTTGCATTTTTGTCTAGAAGCAGTGGTTTTACATTCAATTCAGTTCTTTTCATGAAATTCGAAAAAATATGCAAATTCCTTTAATTTATTTCACCAGTGTAGTTAAAAAGAATTGTCAAGTACCACTGAAGTAAAATACGAAAGTCAGGTATACGATATTCTACTTCAAATCGTCAGAGATCTCTTTGCTGATTTCTAGAAGAGGTACAATTATGAAAACGATCCTTGTTTTAGTAGAACGTCAGTAAAATTACCTGAAAATCATGTGCTTGGGCTAATAGTTGACACTAATCTTCCTATACCCCAAAATAAAATTACCTAAACAAGGTAAAGAACATTGCCTCTAATTTGTATGGAAATATTATTTCAGTTCTTGTATTTTTTTAATTGGGAATTGATCCTCTTAAAAGCGCAAGAGACAAAAAATAAACACAATAGGCGATAAGGGAAATATTTTCTGTAAAAATGTCAAGTATTGATACGAATTGATTGAATGAATAGATTAGTTATTACCTCAGATCCACTTTAATTCTTTAGTAGACTATTTAGATAGTTGGAGATTCCAAGTATTTTCCAAATTTCTTCCCCATTAGTTTTTTTATATTACATTATTATTGAATGCACTGTTATGGGCATATGTCACCATTACCAAGGTGTATATTAATATATATAAAATTGCAAAATATACGGTTAATAATTGATCGAAGCATATTTAATATATGAAGCAAAGTTGACACATTTTAAATTTAGCATATTTCTGCATTCAAATAGTAACTAAAAAACGCTAAATATACACCCAATCAGTATTTTATCGCTCATGACCCCTTATAATCACCCAAAACCAGTGTATTTTTGATGCAATAATTTTGACCACCTAGAATGTAAAAATGACACTGTGCGACGATTCGGGATCCATCCCAAAGGGAAAGATCTGAGGGCAACACCATGTCCGTTTCAACCACGGGCTACAGGAGCTACACATATTGAAATCCAGTAGCTCTGGTGGCAGAAAGAAATCCACGAGTCAACCGAATTCCATTGTTAACCCTCCCAGTCAATTGAGCACCTGGGGCTTGTCTCGTCAGACCACATCTTGATGGGCGAGATTCCTTCGAATGAAAAACCATTCTCGTCATGACACGATGACCCAATCTTGATTCAATGTGACCGAACTCTGCGCTACAATCCCAGTTGAGTTATCGACTTGGATGGATTGGCTAACAAAAAAGCGATTTCCTTCTAAACTGAAAAGGCTTAACAGTGCGAATCGCTCGTTTTCGCTGCATTCTAAAAAATTGTCTAATTCTTATTATTTTAACACGAATCTAAATTCTGATGGGTTGATCATTCCAATCCAAATATAACTAGCACCACTGAGTGGCTAGACAGAGACGGATGTAAAGACTTCGTTCATTGTGTGTGCCTTACGATGAAAGAATCAACTCAAAAGGAAAATAAGTTAAACCCCATTTCATTTCTCGCTCCCACAGGCTCTTCACTTACACTCAATGTGTGCTCATTCACTCCCAGTTTCAAGTTTCGTGCATACTTCTCCCTTTTCTCACTTCCACCATTTGTAAATCGTATGTCACGGTGTCATTCCATTCCGTTTGAATCCTACAAGTGGTTTCGACGAGATATCTCGTCCATCAAGATCGGGTCAATTTCCCAAATGACGCGTTACCTCGTCGAGACGACCACCACAAGGGTTAGTATATCGGTTCCTATGGCAAACGATACTCCCATGACTGCTTTGTTTTACGACGACATACAGCAGGATAGGTCGGTTCGAAGCAGTTTTGAATTTAACAGCATTATTAAGCCCATTTGTTGTACACTTAAAATTATGATTAATACCTTCTAAATCTTAAATTTCTAGAAGCCTCATGGTACAAACATTTTAATTTTTGACTAAGGGCAAACAATTATTTTTAAGCACTGCTTCTGTTTACTCATTAATATAAAGAGATAAAGTTTTTAAGGTTCCAAAAAAAAAAAAAAACTCTGACGTCACAGTTTGCGTCCCTTTTAATTTTTGCATTCAACAGGGTAACATGATAAGCCACCACTTTTTTCGCATAAATGCTTCTACACACTCTTCCGCTTTTATTCAACCCATTCTCCGATACATGCTCATTTCTCTGATTAGAAAGTTTTGACTCAGGTGAATTGACTTACAATCAAACGGTAGATGAAGCTAAAGGAAGAATATAATGAACTCCCGATCAAAAATGAACTCAATAATTCTCTCATGATATTTTCTAAATAAAGCATTCCTCCTTTTTACTTTCAACTCTCAGAAAGTAGTTTTTTATAAAAACAAGTATTAATGAGGTTCTATATTTCATGCAAGCTTCATCTTCAGTGGTTGTGATGGATTATACCTTGCTCTATTTTTTATCATTCTCCGTATGAGGTCTCCTCATTTTAAAAGCAATTTAACGGTACACTAAACGCATTAATTGGGAATTCGTTTAATTTTTTAGAGGAAGGGACGAGATATCTTCGCAATAAATTATTAAAAGCGCAATTTTAAGCAACTATTCCTTTTTTTTTCTTTAAACTAGGTCGTCCTAAATATTAAATTTCGCCTAAGGACAACTTGTGAAAGCAATTCAGATTATTTTAAAATTTCCACACAAAGTTTCAAGACACTTTTTTTATATTAATTTTATTCGAAAATAGTTTCAGCACAAATGGTTTAATAAATGACTCATTTTATAAAATAACTTAATCTAATGCTTTAATATTACCTGTCGGTCGATGGTATTGTCACATACCAGAACTACACAAAATTGCCTGCAGTGTCATTTCACACTTTATTCATTATTCCATTAGTTGTCAATGTTCTATTTACGAAAGGAAATTGTTTTAAAAGAAGAAATGAGCAGATAACATCTTCGGTATAATAGAGAATTGTTAGAACATAGACACATTGGAAGAAACTGTAAGAAAAGTTGCAGAGTACGTGGTCTGGCTTTTGATCTATACCCAGGCCCAGTCGAAAAAAGCTTCCGGAATCGTGTCCTAGTGGAAAGAAATTCTAACGCATCGATAGTGTCCTAAAATGCCTCCCGAATCGAAGTTCAGATCAACATTACCTCTCCATTGACCCTTCTGTCTGGACGAGGTCATGAACCAAACGGATCAGATTTTTAAGGAAGATACAGGGTTGCCATCCTTTTCTGAACAGCTTCAGGAGCATTCTCTTAAAATTTCAGAAGTTTTAAGTTTGGTTCAGGAGCAACGCAAAAATAAGGACAAAAATGAAAGACCGGCATATTTTGTACATACAAAAAATATTTGTAATAGAGAATTTTATGATTGTTTTTAACAATCATAAAATTCTCTATTACAAATATTTTTTTATTGGATAAAAAGGTTCTATCCTTAAATTATAGAAACAAAATTCTTATACACAATTTCCCCATGTGAAAAATTTTCCCTTTTCATAAGAAAAATATCGTAAGTGGAAATTTTTTCCCTTTAGGGGAAATTTCCCTTTTTCTTATACTGACACGTTTTACGGTAATGGTAATGGTAATTTTAGTTAAAGTCGTACTAGAGCAACACAACGGGGGCTATTGACGACAGTCCGGGATCCATCGCGACTCATTTTCCAGAGTGAACCAAACATTACGCGGAGTTGCGGATTTTCGATGCTTTAGCGGAGAAACTCCGGAAGTTCCGGAGCACTTGGCAACTCTGAAGCTATATCTCATCATTGAAAGAAAAGAAAACATATTTTGTGATCTGGTGATAAAAAAAAACCTGCCAATGTCTCGATATCTCACCATTACCAAAATTGGCTGGATCTGCACGGGCGATATATCTCGTCGAAGCTACTTGGAGTGTTAAAAATAGCCGTTAATTTGGAAAATATGCGAAAAAAGTGATCACATGGAAGATGGCTTACAACAGCTGAAAAGGGTTCTTGGGATTTCATGTAGTAACTAAACACCCTTCAAGAATGGGAAACAATGCATATACTTGGGGCAACAACTGCAATTTGACTAAAAACCTCTCGTAAGTTAAGCACGTTCCACACATACAACCATGTAGATGAGAGGGAGTTGATGTGTCTTGTCACGGTGAGTGCAGGATTGTTTGAAGAGTCATGAAACAATACAAAACTATATAGATGCCCATTAAATACTATATAACCTGAAAACAACAGTGCAGGAACTTACATAGTCACGTAAAGTAAATTATCCGTATGTGACTGGAAATTCGATACTAAACCGAATGAGTCGCGAAATCGAAGCAAATGTTTATTGTTTAGTTCTGATGATGGCTAGTTTTATCACCTTGTTTTTATTAGTCCATTTTTGAAGCTTTTAGACACTAAGAAGCAATAGTTTAAAAATGCTCTTTTACTATTGTGAATTTATCTTCACGCAGAGCCAATCTGAACATCTCGGCTACAATAAGACACATCAAAGTATCGCTTTCTTTAGAACATGGGGTAAATAAAATACTCTTTCTTTCGTGACTTTTGTGCCAGTACTTAAATTTTAGCTCCGTCCTTTTTAACATTCCCATCCTTCTCGTGTACTACAACAAATGCTTCTTCTCTGAAATGATCGCGCAGCCTTTATCAGCAGACACCAGCAGCAGAAACTTTGAGCGCAGAATTGAAACCTCGAGTTTCATTCTGAGAGCAGAGGCAGACGAGAGAGCGCCTCCTCCTCAATAATCTCGCGGCCATTAGCTTTGATGGCCCTGTCAATAAGAAGAGGGGAACAAACACCTTTTGAGTACTTACATGTCAGCGAAATCATCGCCTAACGAAATGACAGGGGAGCATTGATGCCGGTCAGCATGACCTTTTTATTGGACATTACCGGGGGAAGACAGCAATGTTCTTCATCGTCTGGAGGAGTTGAAGACTGCTCGGGTCGTTTGGGAGAGGCAATAAAAGTGCGAAATTTGTTTTATTGCAGCAGCACTGGTTTAATGACATCGTAAGGTGAAAGGATTGCGTAAGATCAATGAGACGTCCACAGATAGCACGATTGCGCATTTCTACTAGGCTACTTTTCAATTCATTGACACTGTCTGAGGGAAGATCCATGTGCAGTAAGGAATACTATTACTCTACTGTAGTGTTTGGATTGTATGGGATATTGGGAGGTGTTACTTCACTTCAATTATATTTATCTTCTGCAGTTTTATATTTTCGAGTTTTAACCCTTTGAGAGGGGATCCCATGCATCATTTGACCTGCACTTCTTGACTTCTAACCCGTTACGACTCTCTTCGACAATCGAATCTTCCCAATGGATTTTATTCCAAGGAGAAAATAAACACAAACTTTCCAAGGACAGAACCAATGGAATCTTTCTAAAGGTTGAAAGAAAAATTTCAAACAATAGGTAGTTCGAAATGGTGTGTGTGTTGGTGGGTATACTACACTGTACCGCACTACAATACATTAATATTGCAACACGGGCACATCGGACTTCTTCGTCTGGAGACGTCTAAGGCAGCGTCAGGATCCTGCCCTTACTATTGACCTTACTACTACACATGCCCACAAAAATGGCGTTAGGGTTTGGGGTGCCATCTCCTTCGATAGCCCTTTGGTAGTCATTTCTGGCACACTTACAGCACAGCGGTACGTAGACAACATTCTACATTCCTTTTGCGACACCCCGGATATACTTTTCAACAAGATATTGCCCAACCGCACACGGCACGTGATGATACGAATTGTCTTCGAGTTCTCCCAGCAGTTCTTTGGCCAGTTAGGTCTCCTGATCTCTCTCCCATAGAGCACAGTCAATCCGGAATGTTGACTACTTAACCCGACAGTTGGAGACAATTTTGCAAGAAATTACCGAAGGACACCATCTGAGAACTGTTTCAGTCTATGTCACGCCGAGTGACGCATCCGGGCCAGAGATGGACCCATGCCTTATTGACATCCTCCCTCTGTAACGGTCAAACAAATCATTCAATTCTGAAATTTTAATCGATTGTTTTTCTATGTATGTTCTTCACATCGGACAACTCCTTCTGCGTGCGTCGATTTTTTTGTTTTCGAGTAAATATAGTCCATCAAGATCTGGTTTGTTTTGTATGACGAAATACATCAATATAACCACCAGTAGTGTTAAATAATATCTGGAAGGGTACGATAAAATCTTCCAACTGATCAGAAAGCCGGACTATTGTTTTTTGTTTTTTTTGTCAATTTAAACGACCATGCTCAGTAACTTAATAAGAAAACGTAAAGAAACCATCGTCGCTAAAACCCACTATTATAATTAGACTCTCTTTATTGAACAATTTACAGTTCAACATCGACATATTAGAGTGACTTAACAAAAGTAAACAAATCAACAACAATTCTTAACCAGTAGTAAGTCACACGCAGTTAAAACAGCGTCGATTGACTACACAACTGAGCATCACACTACGACACTTGTTACAATTCACCCCTACATACTAGGGATGCGACATCGATAGCCCTATTGCATACATTCGCAACAGGAATGTTGGGAAGTCGAAACTCGATTCAACCAAAGACTTTCGTGTGTAAGGAGAGAAGCACGTTAAATATGTCGCATGTTGGCATGGAACGAAAACTCGAAGAGTGGGATGCCAGCTCAGATGTTGCCCTCGCCATCTGACCGTCATTCAAAATTACAGGAAGTTGTCCTCGCATTTTCCCTTAGGAATTTCTCCAGGACCTTCGCCTTTCGCCCGTTGTGTTGCACCAGTGTTACGTTAATTAAACTTCCTAACTACGCACTTACCTGAATTAAAACCCCCTTATAGCTCTCCTGGCATAAATGCCGTAAGAAATCATAGTAACGAAAAAGCCATAAAAGCATAATCCATAATTTCAACAGCATACACTGACGACACATGGGGTCAGTGAAGACAATCTGCGACAGGCAATGTTATTCCCGTCGAGTGAATGTACGTAACATACACAAGGGAAGTTCTACGGAAGAAATAAATAAACACCCAGAGTAGTTACTGAATCAAACTGGCTATAACGATTAGGAGAACATTTCAATTTTTCTCTCCGCCCTGTCCGAACAACATTAGCAGAGAATGATTGAATTATACGACATGTGTTTAATATAGTTGAAAAAAAAGATGAATTCTTCTTTTTGTGACGCTTGATGACCGTGCAGATTTTTAGGCTGTATAATAGAAGTGTGCAAGCCGGAAATTCATTTATAATACCATGGAACGAATTACTTCAGAAAACCTCCGGTTCTCTGAAGTTCGGCTCGGGTTCTTTAAACAAAATTCGAAGAAACGTGTCTAGTTTTTGTGATAGATTTGATGTGACCCCAATACTATTAAGTTCAATTCAATGGATAAGGGATTGAAATAATCATTCCCTTGGTAGCTATGTAGCGACAATACATATCATTCCCCCTTATGCTGAAACTTGAATGTGCAAATTTGAAAAATTTGGGAAATGACGTTTGATTGTTTGTTGTACCATCATAATAAGGGCAACTTTTTTGTTGCAGTAAAAATGGGAATAGTTGCATTTATCAAAATAAAGTTACACATTTATCTTTGATACACTAAAATCTAAAAACCAAATTATTAGTAAAAAATGAAAAAAAAAATCACATTTTTTTTAACATTATTAAATACAAAAGAGCGTTGTTGTCGTTGAATGGCCGATCCTTGGTCAGTAATTTCATTGACATTGAAAAACTGCGCTCAACAGAGACTGATGTTGCCTGACATTGTTGCATTGGACTTTTTCTGCAGTTGTGAAACAAGTGTACCACTCAAGTAACTTGGAGCAATCGCGGATAAAGCACCTTGAGTGTGATTTCAGCCGCAGTCATATAATATGCTGTATCGGATACCAGAATTTCAAAATCCTTTCGTTCAACATTCAGAGATTTTAAAACGTCATCTACAAGGAGACAACATATTGATGATCGAAACTCACCTCACAAACTCTGCAGTCGATTATGCAAGTTTGCTCTGGATTATCATGAGTGCCAACCGATGTGTTAAAGTACTTCTTGCTATTTGTTTCATTTTTGTCTGTTAGGACGAATACCTTCTTTCCATGAACTTCTTGTTTGATCAGCAATACTTCGGCGTTTGAAATATCAAACAACCGTGATTGAAGGGTTGATTCATAGGGCAACAAATGAAATAGTAATTTCATATTAATTAATTTTAAGCTAAATTATAAAAAAGTTGCAGTTATGCAAAAAGTTGCATTTATGTTGCGGTTATAACTCATTTACAATACACCCCATGTCGGAGGAATTTTGATTTTATTACTTTACATAAAGCGTAGAACGTGTGAAAAAAAGTTGCATTTGTTGCAAAAAGTTGCCCTACTCATAATACATCTGTTTTATTTTCGCAAAATGTTTTCTAACATATAGGAGCTTGGTATAAGAATACTTGTTCTTATATTTTTTTTGTTTGCTCACGCACCAGCTGATAAACCCAAAAAGTGCAAATTTGCACATTCAGGTTTCTGGCACACAGGAGACTATATTGTAGCTTACAAGATATTGCACTAAAGTATTCTTCCTATACAAAGGAATGTTTAAGATAATATCTGCAACATTTTCGGTTACAAAACATTTTTAACGTTATCATCACATCTGAACCTTAAGGCTGTCTCAAAGCACATATGGATTCTTTCCATTGCATTTTGAAAATAAGTTCCATTCTATGTTCTCCACGTACGTAAGAAGAGCTATTCCATTTGCAAAACCCTTTTGCAATTTTCTATTTCATTTTCTATTCATATTAAAAGAATTGTTGTTGAAAGTTTCTGAATTAAAATGAATAGTAGTGCCGGATACTGCACTGTATAAAAAGGTTTATTGTGTCGTAATCAATCATTAGTGTGACAAAGTGTTTAAATTGTGCAATATTTTGCATTTGTTGAAAAAAGAAAGAACTATGGTTAATTACATGAAATGTATTGCTCAAAAATCGTTCCAAAAAATACTTTTAAAATAAAAACTAAACAGATTTAATGATTGAGTTTTCAGAATTTTGTTTTAATGTCTACACATGATCTAACCATTCAGCTTTTTATGCCATA
Organism: Metellina segmentata; assembly: GCA_947359465.1. Classification (NCBI taxonomy): domain Eukaryota; kingdom Metazoa; phylum Arthropoda; class Arachnida; order Araneae; family Tetragnathidae; genus Metellina; species Metellina segmentata. The sequence goes on along the minus strand of OX375882.1, from coordinate 115,505,755 downwards.
CAAAATTATGGAAACTTTACGTATCCAGATTTTTGTATCTCTCCTTTCTGTCAGAAATTTTTTTTTATGATTTTAAGATTGAAATTAATTATTCCCTTTCGGTTCAAATGGCATAACATAAAAAATAGTCAATTTTTTCTCCTATAATAATTAAGGTGATATATTATTCACAGATTGGAACGGACCATATAGTCTTAGAGAACAAATAGAGAAATAGATTGGGAAAAAAAAGGTAAACCCACCTTTTTTATTATAGGGTTGTATCTTATGTATCTTTTATCAGATTATTGTTCTCATATCTTTCTTATATCTCTTTTATCCTATATATTTTTAAAGGAAGTGAAGCAGGCATTTAAAATTTTCAATTATCTCTGTAATTGTATGGGGCTTTAAAAAGTACACAAGCTACCCGATAACTCAACAGTTAAAAACGAATGGATAAACATAAAATTGCGAAATAAATAGAAGTAAATGTAGGCAAGTACTCACACCAGCCCAACTGCATCGCAAGAAAAATACCTATATAATCCTAATAAAAGTATCCATAAATTTCTCTATATTCCGTACTCTGGTAAAAGGATTTTTCTTTATGATTCTTTATGATTACTTCTGGGGCTCCTCTGTTATGTTTACTCTGGTGTGTCTATTTGGAGTTTCTTCAAATGGGACTGGCAACACTCTCCCTGTTTCTTTCCTCCGCTGCAGCGTGTCAGTGCTTGCCGTTTGCTTCGGTTTCTTTTTTTATTTCATTTTATGTTTACTTAGTTTCTGTTTCGTAATTTTGTGTTTTGTTTTCAACTTTTAAGTTTTGCAGGTATTACCATTTGTGCTGAATAACATTTCAGGAGTTGCTCCACGCAATGAGAGAGAAAAAATTCAAACCATTTTGAAGTGACTCCGACTTTACTCCCCTTGATAAAGTAGGTGGGCTCTCACTTTTTCTTCACATTTGTTTTCTTCTTCATTTATTTCCTTCCCATTTTAACTTTTTAAAATGTCTTTGCATCTCATCATATACGACGATGCTTGGCAGAGCTTGGTCGAAGGTACGACGCCCTGCTCCATTAAACCTAAACCTCTCCGTATGGTGTGTCGCAAGCGAAGCTCGAGTGGTTGTTGTAAGCTTTCTGCGTTTTTCCATTGCAGTGTAGTGAGTTTTGGTTGTATATTGTGATTTCAAAAATTCAGTGTTCAGATAGAGATGAATGACCAGGGAAAATATCTGTGGAACATTTATCTTATAAAACAATTTACAACATAGTGTGTCATTTCATGATACCAGAAGGTTCTGTGGTGTGGTAATTTTGGTAATTTTTAACTTATTTTTATTTTATATATATACATACATACACACACACACACACACACACATATATATATATATATATATATTATTAGGTTTAGGTTTCTGAAGGTGTTCACTGGGATGTTGAGCCATGCCGACTTCAGTGCCGTGGCCAGCTGCGCTAGATTACGCGGTTGAGGATCCATGGCAATTGTTGCAGGGTGTTTGCTTTCAGACGTTTCACGCTGTATACGCCAACGTCCATCTGTTCGATGGAGCATAAAACGTGATTAATCGGGAAAAGCCACCTGTTGCCACTCTGTATACGTCCAGTTGCGGTACTGGCGTGCAAATTCCAGCCTTCGTCGCCGATGAACAGCATACAGCATAGGTGCATTAACCAGGCGTCTGCTACGGAGCCCCATGCGCAGCAACGTTCGCTGAACCGTTGTTGAGGATACACTCTTGGTAGGCCCTTGGTTCATCTGGGCGGTCAGTTGCTCAACAGTTCCACGTCTATTCGCCCGAACCCATCTCCGTAGCCTTCGTTCGCCACTGTCATCTATAGCCCTTGGTGCACCACATGTGCCACTCCGCTGATTTTGGATAGTGCCATTTTGCCATGCACGGTATACTTTTACCACGGCGGCACGCGAACAGTTCACAATATTAGTCGTTTTCGAAATGCTTCCACCCTTGGCCCGAAAGCCAATAATCAGGCCCTTTTGGACGTCGGATAAATCGCTACGTTTCTGCATTACGTTAACGATTGAAATGCTTTCCGATGCCCTAGGACATCCTTTATATACACTCCACTGCAATTTGCTGCCACCTATTTATTTATATTAGTATTTTGGTCGCACTGGAGCGACACAACGGGCTGATCTATTCCAATGGAAAAGATCCGAGGACAACACCTCGTCATTTTGAACTACGTTCAGATGACGAGGCTGGAATATCACTCTCCAAACTTTCACACCCTGCCAATGTAAAGACGGACCGATTGGACTCATTTGAACACTTTGGACTTGGGTTGGACTTGAACTCGTCTCTGTTGCTAGTCCGTTCCTCTTCCATCCGGGCAGCAGATGATTGTGCGTTGTTATGGCAGTTGGAACCTATTTTTCTTTGACGTCGCCAGTGAAAGAATGAATAGCTCCAAATGATTCCGGGTTTGATATTTAGAGCAGTAGAGTAGGGACGATCCACGCAGTTTGGACGCGATATCTCGTCTATTCATATTTTTTAACTATTTCGCTAACGGCGAATTCCGTCGTCACGAGGTATTGACGATTCCTTGATGATGGCGTGTTCAGTGTCGGGTCGGTTTCTTTCGAGTGACGAGATATCTCGTCCATCCAGATCGGGTCGGTTTTACTAATGATGGTGTGCCAAGATACCAACCACCGAGAGTGTTGAAGCTGTTTTTGGGCAGAAAAGACGGATGTTCCATCAAAGGGTGGCACGTGCTAGGGATGCGACATCGATGTCGATGTTTTCAAAGCATCGATGTTTTTAAAAAACATCGATGTATTTAACATCGATGTATTGGAGTCGATGTTTTTGTATCATCAATGTTTATACGTGTCGATATTTTATTTTAAATGAAAAAAGTACCGTTATAAAAATTTAAAAAAATATCCAAGTTGCATAATTTTCATAATCAGCAAATTGAACATACTTTTACACCAAAGTGGGCAAGGGTCAAGGGTCTGAACAGTAGAGATTCGACATCGATGTCGATGTTTTCTAAACATTGATGTTTTAGAAAAAAACATCGATGTATTGGAGCTGATGTCGCATCACGAGTTGCTAAACCAGTTTTAAGAAATGTGGAAACAAGTTTAAATACACTGAATTTTAAAAACGTCGATGATTTGGGGGCGATGTATTATCAACATCGATGTTTTAATTTTGAACATCGATGTTTTGCTGTCGATGTAGGATCACAAGTTGCTAAACCAATTTTAAGAAATGTGGGAAAATGTTTAAATACGCTGAATTTTAAAACATCGATGTATTGCAATCGATGTCGCGTCCCTAGCACGTGCATCTCGAGTGTTGTGGGAGAATGCTTCCGGCTGTCGAAAACGAAGAAAGAACAAAGAACCTGTGCGAGTCGATCTGTTTGAAACCATGGTGAACGAGGTCTGGAAGGTTGTTTGAGTAATGTATATATGCATTGAGTTTGAATCCCCCAGGTAGCTCCAGCAACGCGTCAAAGAAGAGAAATTCTTGTGATGAATATTGAAGGGTTCGTTTTAGTACCGTTTCAAGTGCAGAGTATCTCATTACTATGTTGGATGGATTCATATGTGCAAAAAGGGAAGGCACTTCTACAGATCACCATGAATAAAGTATTAGATAAAAAAAAAAGCAAACCAATCTTTTCCCCTTTTATATCTCGAGTCTTAGAGCCCTGAATCTCATTTACGAAGGCGAGTACGCCTCCGAATCCAGGAGTTAATGAGCTAGTGAGGAAAAAAATGGCTTCCGCAAGAAACTTTCATCTCATTTCAATGACACGGAATAATCCGTTTTCCTCATTCCTCATTAGCTTCTGAAATAATCTCCCGTTTCTATTTTATAAACAAAGGAACGCGAGGGATTTGCTTTCCGGAGTAGCACGCGCCATTAATTAGCAATTTTGTCTTCACATTTCGCCCCTCCTCTCTCTCGTTTTCGGGGCAAAAATAGCTGTCGAAGGCTTGTGGGAGATTTCCCGACAAATTGCATTCCGTGAGATTGAGTATCTTTGATGGGGGATTGATTAACTTTGGAATTAATCATTTGCTTTCAAGAGTGTGGACTGCCGTTACAGTGTGGGTCATTTACCGCGGACTTAGAATTGCACTGCCTTCTGATGGATGCCATCCTCTAAGCGGTCTACTCATCAATCACCATTGAAAAGCCTGATTCAACAGGAATGAAGTACACACAAATGAGATGTACATCCTGATAGGGACACTGTGAAGGATTTTGTGGAATTAGAGCAAAAAAGGAGTTAATTATTTCGGATACTAATTTTTAAAACCTTGTTTCAGGAGATGGCTTACATTGCTTTTGCATTACCATGCTCCCTCCGTGGGATAATCATCAGAGATAAAGTAGTATGTAGGTAAGTAGTTGAAATTACGTCGGAATAGTGTAACACAATGAGCTATTAGGGAAATCCCTCGATTAATTGTAAGCTACAATCAGATGACTAGGTCTACATATGAGCTGCCACCTTTCAAATCCCCCCCCCCGTGAGGACAGTTCAAGCCAAGACGGATTTAACAGCACCTCCGTACGCGACGGCGTTTGGTTGAATACTAACAACCCTCTGATTTCTAATCCGTAACTCTACTTATTGGGATTAGGGATGCGACATCGATGTCGATGTTTTCAAAACATCGATGTTTTTAAGAAAACATCGATGTATTGGAGTCGATGTTTATACTTGTCGATGTTTTATTTTTAAATGAAAAAAGAACCTTTTTAAAAATTTAAAAAATAACCAAGTAGCATAATTTTCATAATCAGCAAATTGAACATACTTTTAGAACAAAGTGGCCAAGGATGAAGTGTCTGAAAAGTAGGGAGGCGACTTCGATGTCTTCAAAACATTGATGTTTTATAGAAAACATCGATGTATTGAATCGGATGTCGCATCACTAGTTGCTAAACCAGTTTTAAGAAATGGGGGAAAAAGTTTAAATACACTGAATTTTAAAAACATCGATGTTTTTGGGGCGATGTATTATCAACATCGATGTTTTAATTTTGAACATCGATGTTTTGCTGTCGATGTCGCATCCCTAATTGGGATACCGCAGCGCAGGAGACTTGTATAAGCCCCACTGATATGTGAGAGTTTTTCGTGATGCAGTGCAAGAGACGACACAGTGGTTATAAATCGGGCGTTCCGCGTGTGTTTGTGGGAAATTCAGTTTGATTTCTCTCAATCAGAAGAAGTAGTGTAGTAAGTTGTGTCTGTATTGTTTAACAAGCAGTTTGTATTATCCAATGCACAAAAGGATGTAATCGTTTTTGAATTGTAAAATACGTTTTTCTTCATGATTATTTAGGACCCGAAGAAGAGTTGACACCTGTTTATCTGTTATGCAATCTGCAGGGCACATTATTTAGTGTTGACCTCTTGACCCATAGAATCCCCTCGAGTTTTTACAATCAAATGACGTGATTACTTTGTAATTCTGTGTGTTTTTGGAGACAATCCATGATACATATTATGCATCGGTAACATATTATGCAGCCAAACAAAAGCGATAAGATGCCAAATCGTTCGGCGAGCAGTGGTCACACCTGACCCCACGAAAAGAACTGTCACGGGCAAGGAAAATTTTACATTAGATCGATACCTCATACATTTGATTTTCGTTTAATAAATAATTTTTCAGTTCACTACATTTTCGCAAGAGATTGTGACGTCACGCCGCTTGGATTTTTATCTCCTATATCGTTAAAGATAGAGTAAAAATTTCATCAGATTCGAAATCTGCGGAAAATCACCAATATTTTATAATTAAATTCGTGTCATTTATTTATTACTAAGCACATCAAGGCCAACACGACATTGCTTGTTGGTTTGAACCCAAGTGGTCGAGTAGTCACGCCTAACCCCATAAAAGCAACTGTCCCGGGCAACGCCGTGCTGGCCACGCAGTGGCTAGTGGATATACAATACATTTATAAGAAAACTGAATGCAATAGCGTCTAACATGCAAAAGGAATCATGTCTAACAGATATTCTTTTCGATTCCCATCCTAAAATACTCAAATAAAGTCAATAAATTTCGATTCTCAATGAAAACAAAAGTCTCGGGGTGGATTGTAAAGTTCCATGATTACTTTTTAAAACTTTCTAAAAGTGATTTGATTGTAAGGAAATGCGCGGCATTCTCTTTTCCAGTGCCATTAGAGAAGGGAGAGCGGCTTTGCGAGAGCACAAAGCATCGAGCGAGAAATCTCGTCTGTTTCAGGGGCGCTTCCTGGAAGAATGAAATAAAAATCCCCCCTCACGTGTTACGAATCCCGTGGGTCCTTTCTCGCGCTCACCTTCCCCGAGAAACAGAAGTGGCTGGAAAGAATTCCTTCTCCTCGGGTGTGAGATTTAAGAGACGCAGCCGAAGAGCTTTCCGAGTTAGATTTAAAAGGGGAGACTATTGGGTGTCGTTCAACAAGAACAAATCTTCTTTGCCTGAAAGGAACTGGGGGTTGTTTTATTAGATGGAATAGTTCTCATTCCGTTACACGTCGGTGTGATTTTGAAATAAATTTTTTTGGGCAGCCGTGTAACAGGTCAATGCGTCTATCCATCGTGGAACATAAAGAATAGAGTGAAAAAAGGTAACATTTTTATCTAGCCAGGATCTTGTGCACAAATATAGCACTAACGTGACCCTAGGCTCTTTCGTCTGCCGGGTGGAAACGAACTTTCATCATCTGATGGGTCCACGCGACGGAAAAGTCGCCTAACCTTTGAATCATCGTCTGATTGGTCCGCGTGACCTATTAGTAGTAGACTTAGGTGATTTCACCATTTTTGTCGCCAGTCTACAGAATTGCACCTCCACACATCTACCCTATCATGAGATGTATCACCCAACAAAGCTATAAGATGCCGAATCGGCCAATCAAGCGAATTTTTCACGTAGCACTCAAATGATTACTAGTGGACAGGTGGCTCACTCCTTTTGAAGCTCCTCTCGAAAGTAAAACATAGTATACCTAAGGATCGAGGTAGCCCGGTTGGTAGAGTAACGGACGAGCCACCGGAGGGTTGCGAGTTCGAATCCAACCCAAGACCGTCGTGTAGAAAGGGGATGGTACACATTCAGTCTGTCGTGGTCTCAAATGTCCTCACGTTGGCGTGGTGTGGAAATTCGGAGCGTGGGGTGTCAGCTGAGGTGTTACCTTGTCACCTGACTGCGATTCAAAATGAAGTGGTGTTGTCCTCGGTTATCCGATTCCGGACCTGCGCCCATATCCCGCTGTGCGACGTTAATTAAATACTACTTACACTCTATGCTTTACTTTGTTCGATTGTCTGTCACCCAGTAAGTAGCTGGTTTGAATCTCGGTTTGGTAATTGATCGTCCCTGTTAGGGAAAACGGCGGCTTACCCCCTGCCTAAAGCTTTGGTTTCCTAAGAAAGTGGAACCGTTATCTAACAGCCGTGATACGTCATGATTCCGCGGGCATAACGACGGCCGTCTAAACAAGAATCCAGAGGTGTCAACTTAGACGGACAGAATACGTTGGAGAATGGGCAACACAGACGGCTGTCGTGGTTTATTTTATTCGAGAAACAAAACAAAGTGGTTTATTTACTCTCTAGTTAAAAGTTTCTAACTTTGGGATCGTTGAAGGTAGAGTGAAAATTTCAACAGATTTCAAATCAGCGTCAATTTCTACGCCAGATCGATATTAAAAACAGTTTTATTATTCAATTATTTACCATTTGATTATTTAATTATTTATTAAATAATTAATTATTTATTTAAAGAAAATCACATTTATGGTATCGATCGGGTGTCAAATTGTTCGTTATTTCAAATCCGTTGAAATTTTCATTCTGTGTTTAACGATCCCGATTTTACAAAAACGAATGAATCAATGTCAGTCAAAAATGTTTATTTATTTTGCTCCTCTTCGTTCGAATCGTTTGGAGCAGGAAATGAAATGTGGCCGCTACAAGAGAAAAAACGTTCCCCAAGTGTTTGAGACCGCTATGACGACAGTCATGGAAATGGCGGCTCCGATCATTTTCGTTAAGCTCACAAACAAAGCTCTCTAGGAAACCAACACCATGTGTTAGTATAAACAACGTTTTAGTGACGTCACCCTACGATACATCACGGCTACTCTTTCTTAGGAAATCGAAGCTTAAGCAGCCACTGCGTACCTCTTGTTTGGTTGGATCGTCCGAAATATGCTTTTTTCTCAAGAAGGAGACTCGTCTATGCCATTTATGTCCTCAGTCAACCAGTTGACTCCCGGTGATCCATGTCCTCTAAGCTACCCGGATGCGTTTCTGTCTTCTGCTGCAGTAAATCTTTACTTGTGTGGATGTCGGTGCCAGTAAAACCTTCCTCGTGTGTCGTAACAGCCACAGCAACAGCTGGGTACCAAAGCATTTACGACTAGCGGTCAGACAGTCGTAAATCTAATCATCGGATGTCCTTCCCATCCAGGTGGTTTTTAAGGGGTGCACGAAGTCCCATATGAAATAGCTCCGCCATTGTCAACTGAAGAGACGCAAGAAGTGAGAGACTCTTTCAAGAACTTAAACTGACCGGGCGTATTTTTTATGGCACGCGGTCACCCCCCTTCTGAGTAGATTCCATTTTATCGCTTTCGAAGTGCCACATCCGAAGGACACGAAACAATCAATTAAATCTGAGGAAAGAGTACACTCCTGTTGAATAAATAACTACGCTGCTTGTGCTTGTTATAAATAACTACGCTACATGTGCTTGCTATAAATAACTGCGTCACTTGTTATAAATAACTATGTTACTTATACTTTTTATAAATAACTATGTTACTTGTACTTTTTATAAATAACTACGATACTTGTACTTGTTTTAATAACTACGTTACTTGTACTTGTTTTAATAACTACGTTACTTGTACTTGTTTTAATAACTACGATACTTGAGTCGTTTCTTTGTCGCCCCAACTGCACTACAATGTCCCAACTTCACGGGAAGCACCGCTTGCTGCAGCAGGGCCCGATCTGACCCTCGCGGCAGTCAAAAAGGCCAATGATCCGCGAGAGTGCTAGAACGACGAGTCCATAACTATCCCCGTGCAGTTGACTTTTTGTTCACGCACTTGTTAGGTAGACAAGGGGTCTGTCTTGTCGCTGCTGCCCAATTTTGAAGTTGCTAGGTTAATTGCATCGACGCTGCCGTGACCATGACCCAATCGTTCTTTGTTTATCAATAGTGGGTAGAGCAATTGATTCAGTTTATTCCTGGTTGCGTATCCCAAATTCCTAAACGATGAAAAGCACACGCCTCTTTCATTCAATTGTACACCTGAGACTAGTCAGTAGCGGATGCGGCTACAGAGATTGACACACGTTAGTGAAGATCATCGATGCCAATGAGGGTGAATGAAGTGGAAGTTATTGAAAGGAGTGGAAAATCCCTATGTTTGCGGTGGCGTAGGAGTTATAAATATTTATATTGCTGATAGGTGGGGTCCGGCTCCTAGGAGAAGGCAATCCAGTGACGTGGCTTTGAACGAGTTCATTAGTTAAGGGGGTCCGGCACCTCCATAGGGGCACCCATGTTAAATTCACACACTTTAAGGGACATCTCAATTGTTCATAAATTACTATAGTAATCTGAAATTTTTACAGTGCAATATTTGAATACTTTTATAAACTCTAACACGAAGTTTTTAATTTTTTTTTTTAATTCACAAAATTATAAACTTTCTAAACAATGACAAAAAAATTGAAATTTTTTAGATTAAATATTTTTTATGAAAGTATACATTTTATACCTTATTCCTTGAATTAAAGTGTTTAAAAGAGCTTCATAATGAATCATAAAAATTTTCAAGAATGTATATCGAGTTTTTGAGTTATGTGCCCCAAGCATGAAAAAGTATGTTCTGAGACGTACGTCGCTGTAATAGTACATCTGCTTAAAAAATAATCAAAAATATTTCCAATGAACGGATTTCTTCAAATGAGGTATCGTTCTGAAGAGGACAATACGGTTTTGTTAATTACAATGCAGTGTAATATTCCACTCCTTGAAGGAGATAAGAGGTGCAAGTGTCACGTAGTCAGAAGGAGAAGCGATCACGTGGCTTCGTGAGGGGTTCGAACGGGTGGGTGATCGGAGAACAAGAAAGGTCAGAGAACAAGAAAGGTCAGAGAAGGGTCAGAGACCGAGGAAGACGCTCGGTGTTGGAAATGGAATGCAGAATGATTCATTCTTTTTCGTGTATTTATTTTTTGTTTCATTCGTCACGGCCATCTTGCGATTTAATCTACGATTTCAATCTTAATTTCCCACATGTGCTGCAATACTTTTTCTGTCATCCTTTACGTTCTTTTGTCTGTGTTATGTTAACTTGCATACTTCAAGTTAGGTTAGAAAAAGCAATCTCGAAAAGTGGTTGTGTGCTTTTTAGGCCACGTTCACATGAGGCCTTTCAACGCGCGTTGGGCGAGGCTAGCGAGGTCCCGCCATTAAATTATGTTTTTGTTTTTATTTTATTCCTCCAATTCAAGTTTCTATCTTTGCGACCTTGAAGAGCGGGACCTCGCTAGCCTCGTCGCCAAACGCGTGTTTTACGCGCCTCATGTGAACGGGGCATTCGGACCTTCCTCTCATTTTTATAGAGCATCATTATGCGTCAAGTTAACGTAAACAGCCCGACGACTTTTATTTATTGAAAGGGAATGTGTTCGAGAGTTGTTTCCTACAATGTGGGGTATCGCATACCGATCCTACTGGGTGAGGCTCTTCCCTAAGACAGAGATCATTAGTGCTTGTTTGAACGTTTGTCCAGTATACGTTTAGTTGAGTCTCAAGTGTTCTCTTTCTTTTGCTAAAAAAGAACCTCACGAGGATCGTTGCAGACGATTTACCTCGTCAAGACACAATTGTCGCATTCCTGTCAGGTGGAAAAAAGATAGAAGTGGAAGAAACAATCTGTCCCTTGCCTGGAACTGGCCCCAGCTTGGAACAGATTTTGTTTAAGATGCTGGCCACTTCGAGACAGTTTTCGACACACCACCAGGCGAGTTGAAAAAGTTAAATACACATTTTCGAGGGGTGTAGGGCTTTAAAGCCACCTGTTGGTCACTTCAAAATAACACTTTCCCCGTTACACTGCGCGTGGTTGTGAAATGCCATTTTCACTCATCATTCAAAGTAAGCAACGCTCGATAGTGGCAAGCAGTGTATGAATTTCCTAAAAATCTCTAGTTTTGACGTTTTCTTCTGAATAAATATCCCATGTGAAAACTTACGCAACCTTCCAAAACACCCCTTCTCCCATTCCCTGCGGGAGATGGACTCGCACTTGCCACTAATAAATGCCCGATTCTCAATCTTTCTTCGCTCCCCCCCCCCTCGGAATATGATAGTACAAAAACCCCTTTTCAATTTTTCTTTATCAGATCCTTCCCCTCTTCCGTTTCGGTGTTCGAGAACAAGCCGGCACCACCCTTTTTTAGTTCGAAAGCCCGTCAAGTTTTTCTTGTTCGAAACAGTTTATTTTTCTGCTATCCGGCCGGATTTATTGGAAGGGAAAACAGACGCTATTTTCACGACGCCGTCGCTGCTGTTTGGCTTTGGAGGTTCCTCCGCCCCTTTTTGTTCCACCTTGGTGGAAAATGGACGATTGCATTTTTCGTAGAAGTTAGAATGGTTTTTGTGGAGGCAGCACATCATGCGACACACAGGGAAACACTCGATTTATGCTCCTTTTTTTTTTTTTTTGTTTCGTTTCGGGGTACTAAAAAGACACTTTGAAGTTTTATTCCGTTCTGTTTCAACGGAGGAAAGGAAGGTTTTGTTATTTGTTTGGACAAACTGGATCGTCTTTATTGTCTCCCTATAAGCCACGGAAACAGGAGCACCTTTATTTCGCTTATATTTTCTATAAATAATTGTATAATCTTTTAACGGATACGTTTCCTATAGCTTAAGCCGACCAACCGGTATAGTGGTTAAGGTGTTAGCCTCAAGATCGGAAGGTTCCTGGTTCGAATCCGGGTGCGGGCATGGATGTTTGTAAGCGTATGGTGTAGAGGCGGCTGGTGCACCTTAAATCTGTCGTGGCCGAAAGTCCTCACGTTGGGTTGGCGTGGAAGTTTGGAGAGTGGGGTGCCAGCTCAGGTGTTGCTTCGTCATCTGACCGTGGTCCTCGGATCTTTCCCTTAAGGGACTTCCCTTAAGGAATCCCGGACCGTCGTCAATAGCCCTTTGTGTTGCTCTAGTACGACGTTAACAAAAAATTACCAATTACCTATAACTTAAATTCTATCAATAGCATCACCTCTATTTCCACACTATACACCTAGATATATATATCCTCGATAAATTAGTTTCATATAATCTATTTGTTCTTTTTTTTCTTTTGTTCCACGGGATTTTGGCGCGTGCAGTCGGAGCTGGTTCGATTCCTGTCACGTTCGATTCCTCCCTGGTTGAGTATTTTTCTCTTCTTTGTCAGGAAAACTTTCCTTGACCATTACTTTGTAGTGTCTGTCTGGTGTCGGCGTCATGGCCAAATATGTCCCCGTGCGCCGTAAAAAAAAAAAAAAAAACCCAACCTTTCTCATTTTTTACCGCGTCTATAACATTATAAGAAAGGACTATTGCACTTTTCAGAAATGTTAAAATGCTTTCGGGGTACCAAAAAAGAAGGTTTAGAATTTTATTCCAGCTTTCATTACAAAAATGTAAGCTCAGTTATTTGCTTGGTTCGAGAAGATTATAATTTTCTGATAGGTTTTTGATGTAACAATTCATTTGGGTAGGTAGGTATTTCAATGAACGTCAAACTGAAGCGACACAACGGGCTATTGGTGACGGTCCGGGTTCAAACCGAAATCTCTTTTTTGGGGTTCGTATTCCATAACAATTTAAAATATTTTACCAACCCGAAGCCACACATTTTACCACAAAATCAGCTGCTGCTCAGTAAAACCCATATCGCTTTTAGCCTAAATGGAAGGTAGGTAGTTAATTAACGTCGCACTAGAACAACAACGGGCTAATAGTAGTGGTCCGAGTTGTTCTCGAAGTGAAATATTCGGGATAACGAACGAAAGTGGGGGTCATCGACAGTTTTTTTTTGGACCCATTCGATGAGGAATGTTCGTTCCTTCCCAGGAGACGAAAATAGTGTCTAAGGAGGTCACCTTACTACTAGTTTGAGTTATTTGATCCTGGCCACATCAAACCATTACTCATTCTACCTTTACACTGTGGGAGACACAATGGGCAAGATTAGAGACAGACATTTCTCACAACACAAACCACCAAGAGATTGATAGTAGGTAGGTTGAATGGACTTCACACTGGAGTAACGCAAGGGGCTATGGTACGGTACCTATCCCAAAGGGAGAGATCAGGAAACACCTCCCCCTTTTGAACCACACTGCGATAACGCTGCCAACATTTGAGCTTCAAATGATCGGTAGAGCTATCTTTTGAACGCACTTGCGATTGAAATCGATAGCGGTACTGTGGAATGCATCGATGAAAAAACGGTTGTTTCGATTCGATTCCGATAACTGTGTACTCCCTTCTAAACTTCTCCCAAAGGTTTCCGGAATCCTTTTCCTCTTCGTTCACTAATGATCAGTAAATGATACGGAGAAGTCTATCCCGGAAGCATTGTTTCTCTTGCCTTGTAATAAACTAGGATATCAGATCGATTATTTTTAGATTATTTTTCAAGTTCTTTGACTAGGAATTTTATTTTCCCTTTCAAAAATGCAAAAATTTTGAAACGGGAACACACAGCTGCGGGGTTAAACGAACCATGCCTCTTTATTTATTCATCAGTCATAGTAAAACAACGAAACAATTTCCATTCGTGGAGGATAAAAAGTAATCAATAAATTTATATGCATGTAATTTAAATACGGGAGCGTCTTTGTTTCAAATTGGACATGAATCAAACATTTGACACAACTTGAACACAACTGGAATAGAACGAGTTCGAAATAAAACCAAACAAAAACCGTCGTATTGGCGGGAGCTGGTGCATGTTAAATGGAGCATGGCCTCAAATATTCTCACGTTGGCATAGTGTGGAAGACAGAATGGGCCCATATTACCTTGACTTCATTATCTGACCATGGTTAAACATTATAAAATCTTTTCTTCGTTTCCTACAAACCGAAGCTTCTAGATGGCTCCCATACAGTCGTCTATACCCCGTTGTGTCGTTATAGTGCGGAGTTAATTAACTACTGTGACACTCTGAAGGCGGTTTCTCTGATCATGCCAATACAAAGCAGACATATTCAAGAATTCCCTCATTGGAGAACATAAACCTCCTTCCAAGTGATCAACTGTCCATAACTAACCCTATAAGTACTGTTACAGAACATTTAACATGACATCGGTCATAAAGTTCTGGGCGCTTGACATAAACCCTCTTCATCTGACGTTACACTGACATTACGATCTCCTAAATCTCAAGCCCCTCTAGAACACTCAAAATTCCATCGACATGTGGTTTTCAGCTGAAAGGCGACGACCTGGAATGCTACAAGACCAGAGACCATTGGACCTGAGAGAGCGGGACCTCTGCCGAACCCTTCTTGTCTCAAAATATGAGTAATTTTGCTGTACCTATCTGTAAAGCTGTATAGGATGTTAGAATAAATGTTGTAGTTGTGAAACCCAAAGATCTTGTTCTTTACGCTACCATTTGTCATTACACCTTTTCTCATCCGGTAGAACTACCTACCCATCTAATAATTTTCAACGTCAATCTTTCAAATTCGTATCGAAATTCAATCTAGGACACAACTTGCATATATTTCATTCATTTCTGAAGAATGCGTATGGAATGTTTGGAGCTCTTAAGGCTAAATAGTTTTTTAGAGTGTCATTCACATCTTCCTATCACGCCATTCGGATACTTGCTTAAGTAGACCCCAAACAGAGTTAAGTAGGTCAAATCGGTCTACTGAGCCAACCGGTGTGTCGCAAGCTTGGCTCTTGTGTGCATCACGGATGCTGAAACAGTTGAAATTTGCTTAAAATTCAGTTTACTTTGTTGCCTTAGTTATAAATTTTGGACAAGTGTACGCGCAAATAATTTCAAGTAATTCAGCATAAGTAATTTCGAGTATTATTCTTTATCACAAAGTATCATAAGTAAATTGTATCAAAATGTCTTCTAAACATCCATTCTGAAGCAAAAATGAAAGGTAATTACTAATCATTTTTTGTAAATCAATGAAATATATTATTTAGTTTTTGTTAGATATGAAACATTATCTTAACACTTTTGATGAGCACCAGAATCTACGTAAGCTACTTATGTCTTGAGGTGAAAAAGATTAGAAATCGCTGTCTCTGTGGACAAACCTAACACCATCCGTACCCAGTGTGGTGAGACACTGTACCAGTTTAAAGAGCGCATTCGGGATTAATAGAGGCCGAGGTGGCATTGTCTATCTAGAATGGTTGGGTTTTCGCATATTGCTCACATCAATACATTTTTACATCTCTACAATGTTGCATCTCTACACAGTAATTACATCTATGCGGTAATTACATCTATTCTTCATAGTACTTTATATGACACAAGGAATACAAGGTGATTCTACGGTCATGGGACAAACTTGGTGGGGTGGTACAGCTTACAAAAACATACATTTTTCGTAAGGAATGTAGGGTTCGGAAGTGACGCGTGGAGGCACGAACACAAGAAATGAGACATGAACAACAGGGTCTGTTTATTTACAACATCCTTGCAAAGTGCTTCTTTGCAGCAATGTTTACAATAAATGACCACCAACAGTAATACATGCTTGGTAGCGTCGAAGGAGTGATTGGCGAACAGTTCCAAAGATGGCAGGCGATTCGCGCTCGCTTGCAGCCGCAATGGATAGACGCGCAACGAGTTCCACAATTGAGTCAACTGGAGTCCCGTAAACGATGGTCTTCATGTGCCTCCATAAGAAGTAATAGATGCTCGATAAATGTGGCGATAGGGGTGGCTACCGGACTTGCTCACCACGTCCAATCCATCGCCCCGCAAAACTGGCATCCAGGTAACTGCGGAAAAGCACGTGGAAATGGCTGTCGCACTATTATGCTGAAACCACATCGCACCCCGCAAGAAAAGTGATACAACTCAAAATTCCAGAATTTGAGAAACATCAACTTAAAGGATACTGTAAAACTTACATTGAAACAGTATAAGCTTCTTTTAAATTTTATGAAAGTAATTAGGGTGGTAACTTCTATTATATTCTGTAATAATATTCTTCTGGGCACATCACACATATTTTCCAATGACTTAACATCAAAATGTTTATTTTTTGACTTGCGTCACTTTTTTTGCCGGGGTGCGACATGTCATGACTACCAACAGTAGGAACATCTTGCAGCAATTCTGTTAACATCTCTTCTAGAAAGATACGATACTGTGAGCCATTGAGTCGCGTTGGTAGGAGATATGGGCCTATGAGGAAATCACTCCTTCGACACTACCAAGCATGTATTACTGTTGGTGGTCATTTATTGCAAACATTGCTGCAAAGAAGCACTTTGCAAGGATGTTGTAAATAAACGATATTTTCCTGTTCATGTCTCATTTCTTGTGTTCGTGCCTCCACGTGTCACTTCCGATCCTACATTCCTTACGAAAAATGTATGTTTTAGTAAGCAGTACCACTCCGCCAAGTTTGTCCGTTGACCGTAGAATCCCGCTATATACAACATGAAAAATAGACGAACGAATCAGCCCACCTTACCCCGATTTTAAAACCCAACACTCACATTCCAAGACTTACAGATTACGATGAACACACGTGTTATCTTCCTAAGCACATATAAATGTTATAGATATATATTTTTTTACTTTTACAAGTACCACAAAAGTATTACATAGAATAAATTGGAAATAGTGACCCATTTTAATGAAAAGTTTATTCTAAAAACTAAGCTCTTGAATGTAGAGAAGTAATCATCTGAACGGCGCAGAGCAAGGGACTAGGATAGACAAGAGAAGGCTGAAAGAGATGTATTCTTTCATGATTAACCCTCCACAAGGTTGCAACGAGGAATCGAGTTCATCAAGATCTGGCCCATTTTGCTCATGACATCGGCGCCAAGTTGCTGTCCATTTTTTCATCATAAGGATATTAAGATGGGATCCATTTTCTAATAACAAACTATCTCGCCCATCAAGGTAGGGTCCGTTTTCCGAATGACGAGATACCTCGAGTGGAGGCAAACCCCATGAAGTAAGCTCTTAATTATTCTCTGAGTGAAAGCAAACACCAGAACACAATGTAAATATTTGTACACATACAACTATAACTTCACTCCGATAAGTGAAATATATTGATCTGAAGAAATTCCCAAAGATAATTTTTAATTCCTACACGTTCTAACTTTTAATTCCAAATAAATTAAGATGTCCAACCTTCACATTTCAAACCGAATAAAAATCCAGAATTCCTTGTAAGACCTATTGAGTTTTATTCTTCCCGACGAGCGAGGTTTCTAGAGGACACACCACCTGCTTCTGATACCAGATGAACTTGTCAGGATCTAAGGAGAGACGACCGACCTTCTAAACGTATAGACTTCAAGATTTAACCGAGACAAAAGATGTCCTTTAGAAAACGCAATTTCTCGCATCCAAGAGACAGCTCATATCGTATCTAATAAGAAGTGATGTCAGCGAGAAGATCAGAAAGAGAGCCACGTTTTTCACTCGCTTTTAAGGAAAGAACAGTTCGGGGGAGAGTGGAATGGGGGAGAAAAATGGAGTGACATAGTTCCTAAAAGGAGCGGAGGTTATTCTGATTTATTCCGAAGAAACATCGAACTCAATTCGATTACGTAACCATTAAGGAAAAGTGTAGAGTGTTTTAAATGACCATCATGAAGTGAAATGTTTCCTTCTATCGTTTTTTTATGACAGATTCGATCAAAAATTGAACGAAATTCTACATTAAATGGCTGTGAAGAAAGAAAAGTCTTTAAACTATAGTTTTAATAGTTAAATGAAGACATAAGAAATTCAGGTCAATGCATTTGGATAACTACAGATAAAAATGGGTTATCCCCTGTAGGATATGTTATTTTTAATCATTATCCCGTAAGATAGGTTGAAGAATTATTGGAAAGTAATTCATTTGACTCCTAAATAAATAAAAGTAATGAGCGTTTTTTTTTTAAACTCTCCTAGGGGTTTGTCTTCGTGTCGAAATCCACCCTGTCATGTCCTGCCTCTGGAATAGAATCCTGTTTGAAACTGTTGCCATTTGTAGGTAAGGGACCATTGGTTGTTCTTACTTGGATCTTCATTCCTCCTTGGAGTGATAGAACACTTTTATCTCGACCAGGTATGCTGCCATTATTAAAACTGACCAGATCTTGATGAAAGAGATACCTCCATCAAGATCTATCTGGTAAGTTTAATGAAAGGTCAAATGAAAAGTTAAATGAAAATTAAAGTATCCAAACACGTTAAAATGTCATTTTTGACTAAAAATTCCAAAAAGAGTTTTTGAATTTATTTGATAGAGTATTTATTTAACTGCAAAATATATATTTAGATTTTTTTTCTCTAAGTTAATGAGTTACAGCGGTATTAAGATTTTAATCAAGGCGGCAACACCGGAAGTAGGTATGGAAAACACCGAAAATGACCGTTAAAGACAAAAAACCTGTCAAAATTTAAATTTACCTTCTTTTGCAAAGATAATTTTAGAAAATTTTCTCAAGTGTTTAAATGGTTTCTCTTTTGGAAATAGCGTGAACATTTTTAAAGAGAAGTGAAGAAAAGAATTGTTTACACTATCAATAGAAGCAAGGAGAGAGCAAACAATACACTTCAAACTACTTTTTACTCCAAATTAATAATTACGCATTATTTCCTCACTTCAAATGTTATAATACAAAAAGTTATTGATAAATCCTTGCAAAACTTTGAGAACTTGTTCTTTATAATGTTATATAGAGAATGAACTAGAAAAAAAGCCCTAAAGTAAGTAGAGACAAATATTTTCCTTTAACTCCTACTATTTCATATGAAGTCATTTCTTTCTTCAGTATTTTCTCAAGATCTGTTTCTTTTCTAAAATTTGTAGAATTTTCTTTTCTAGTTCCTCTTTATTAAAAACTATTATTGATAATTTAATTTATTATTTTTTCTAGAATTCTCCAAACTGGTGATTGAAAAATATAAAATCGATTCATTCACAATCAATTGCTTAATAAACGATTTTTCGACTTTAAAATTGGGTTTGAATAATCGATTATTTAATTTTTTAAAAATTCGGGTTTATCGGATCCGAACCGGATTTGATAAACCCGAGGATACTGGATCCGGTGGTTACCCAAATGTTGCTGGATTACAATCCCTTATTACCGTGTCTGTGTGCTTCAAGCCCAAGTGCCGGGATTTCTTTTCAAAGCCTACAGATTTAGATTTCATTATGAAAGAGAATCTTCGTTTTTCTTCGTTGTTAGAAAATCTGGTGGTATTTGCGACGCAACAACTGTACACGTAATAAGAATGAGGTACGTTACTAAAAATCAGATGCAAATTAATTTAATGGGACTGACCTGAAGAAACTACGATGCCATTCATGCGAATGATATAGGATTGAAATACAATTTTATACTTGTCAACATTCCATACCCGAAAGAAAATTGCACGAAGGCTCTTTACGATTTCTATATTTAATACTTCTTGTTAGTTCAATGTTTCAAAACGTTAAAAACTTGAAATAGGCATTTACGAGTCAACTTGTCAAGACCGAACTCTCGTCTTCGAATACAATAATTTACTTTGAAGCGGTCCCACCAAGGTCGAGAACCATCGATGGAGAGGTAAGGTGATGTAAGTATTTAATTAACATCCCACTGGAGCAGTACAACGGGCTATTGGCGGTATCGATTCCCAAGGGAAAGTTCCGAGGACAACACCACGTTGTTTTGAACCGCGTTCAGATCACGAGGCAACACCTGAGCTGACTCTCCACTTTCCACATAACGCCTACGTGAGAAAATCTGAAGCCACGACAGATTGAACGTGCACCGACCTCCTTTTCCCACGACGGTCTCGGGTTGGATTCGAACTCGCTCTCGTGCTGTTGCTAATCCGTTACTTTTTCGACCCCATAGCGAACGGAATCAGCCAGCACTGTCAAGTGAAAGTTCAACTGTGTGAACGTCTAAGAAATCATGGTGGAATAATGCACGTAAGGACTTTTCATTTTCGAGCAGTGATCTTTATTCTGCTACCAGACAGGCGGAAGAACTAATCCGATTGATCCTTTGTGCTAGGATTCTGACGAGTGGGATTCTTGTTGGAAACAAACCTACTCTAAAACGAGGAATTCACTTCCGGTCACCCAATAAGGAAGAAGTACAGGAAGCATTTTCTATCAAATAAACACTACAACGGTGTCCATAAGTTGAGGGTTCAGTTATAATTTCAGAGAAAAACAAAATTCTGAAAGGGGGATGATACTAAATGGTAATAATTAAAAATGCAAGCAGACTACGCATATATTTACGCGCACGAAGAAACAAACTTATGTGAATGTACTGTAATATGTGCTAAGTAAACAAAACGTACCACTTTTGTCGAAGCGAAAGCAAAATATCTATAAGTTCTCGAATACAGTCCCTGTCGAAGTTCTATATATTATGCGTCCACCCTCACTGTAATGTATGGTATAGGTTGCGCATACTCTTCACAAGTTAGTCCTCTAAATCTTGAAGTAGGTTTCCTGTTTCAGCGCAACCACCAGGCTTTCTTTGTTACGCTGTGAGAGATTTCATTCTGCCATGCGCCTCCCAAGAGCATCCCATACATGTTCCATGGGATTGAGGTCAGGGGAGTACGCAGGCAATTCTATTCATTATAGGTCTATTGATTCGGTGCTTTATTGGAAATGCAAACTGACACCATTAAAATAGAACACTGTGAGCAGAAGTGCATTTTGGATCATTTTATTTAATTTGAAGGGGTCTGAAAACATTTCTGATGAATACGAATGCAACATTTATTGTAAATGGATAGAAAAAAAAACGACACTTCACAGCAACAAACGATAAACAATTAATATAGCTAACAGCGCGTGTGCTGTGCGCGGGTCTGCTAGAATATAGAGCAATTGCAAGAAACGGCCCAAAACAAGCGCGATTCTATTGTTAAAGAAACGCGAAATTATGATAGCACACACCTGAAAGCACTACTCATCCTCGAGAAGCGTAAAAAAGGAAAGAATACACAAAACAGACTGCTCGGAATTCAGGGCCGGGAGCAATTTGGGAGAGAAGATAAAGCTTTCTTCGGTCCCTACTTTCCGGGCCATAAACAACCCCAGGAATGGAGATTAAAGCGTTCCGGGCGGCCGAACAGAGATTTAGTGGACCCTTCGCGATGCTTCTGAGACGCAAATACGCCATTTTATCGAATTTTACGCGATGAAAGAAGGAATAGACTGCATTAGAAATAGATCAGGTTGCAGTGTTTGGAAGGTCGGACTTGGCCACGTGCCACGGAACGGTAAACATCGGGTGTTCTCCAGTTCGTAAAATAGTGTCATGCCCGCTCAAAAGGGGGAAACTGCGACCGTGGAAGAATTGCACCGTAGTGTCTGACACTAGAGCAAAGAGAGTGTCGGTGAGTTGTACTTTATGGCGGAAAAGCCATACTTGGCTTTCGTCAAACAAAAGACAATGGACATGCACATACAAGGGAAGCCTAAAGCTTCGGTTTCCTAAGAAAGCGTAGCCGTGATGTATCGGTGGGTGACGCCTCTAAAACGGTGTTTATATTAACACATGGTGTTGGTTTTCTAGAGAGCGTTGTTTGTGAGCGTAACTAAAATGATCGGAGCCGCCATTTCCATGACTGTCGTCATAGCGGTCTCCAACAGTTGGGGAACGTTTTTTCTCTTGCAGCGGCAAGATTTCATTTCCTGCTCCAAACGATTCGAACGAAGAGGAGCAAAATAAATAAACATTTTTGACTGACATTGATTCATTCGTTTTTGTAAAATCGGGATCGTTAAACACAGAATAAAAATTTCAACGGATTTGAAATCTGTGGAAAATTTGACACCCGATCGATACCTTAAATGAGATTTTCTTTAAATAAATAATTAATTATTTAATAAATAATTAAATAATCAAATGGTAAATAATTGAATAATAAAACTGTTTTTGATATCGATCTGGCGTAGAAATTGACGCTGATTTGAAATCTGTTGAAATTTTCACTTTACCTTCAACGATCCCAAAGTTCGAAACTTTAAACTAGAGAATAGAAAACCTCTTTGTTTTGTTTCTCGAATAAAATAAACCACGACAGCCGTCTGTGTTGCCCATTCTCCAACTTATTCTGTCCGTCTAAGTTGACACCTCGGGATTCATGTTTAGACGGCCGTCTAGTTATACCCGCGGCATCATGACGTATCACGGCTGTTAGATAACGGCTCCATTTTCTTAGGAAACCAAAGCTTTACTGATTCAGAAGAGAGAAACGTAACCAGGGAAAAATTGAACTCGATAGTAGAACTTTTTCCCGCACTTCCGTCAAATGTGCCTCGTTGGCGTGAAGTGCAAGTTTGGAGAGTGGGGTGCCAGCTCCGGTGTTGCCTCGTCATCTGACAGTGGTTCGAAAAGACGCATTGTTGTCGTCGGATGATTCCCTTTGGGATGGATCCCGACCGTCGTCAATATCCCCGTGCGTTTCTCCAATGCGACGTTAATTAAAATACCTACCTTCAAATAGGCTCATAGGTGCACGCCGAGGACATTTTGTAGCGTTTCGAAGGATGCATTGATGAAGAGGTCCAATAAACAGAAACTGATTGCTTAACTAAAATGAGTAAAAGTTAAAATTGACAGGAAAGCTTTAAAAGAACCGGATCCTCTTCACTTAAGAATTAATCAACTGAAAAACTATTGTCCTCACGAGGCCTCTCCTCGGGTCGCGATCCTTCCTTCCTCATAAAAAAACCTGTTGGTCCTCCGAGGGGTCGCACACGAACTGTCTGCTGTCAATGTTTTAAAGGTGGTTGGGACTGAACTGTACAACGATCCGTTTACAAATCGCAGACTGATAGCGCAGTGGGCTAAACTACTCAGTTTCGGTGGCTCCCGAAAGTATGTATAAACCAGTGATGTATTCTGTCCATGCTCATTCAAATATTGTGTGAATTCGTTCACTGTTGAAAGTGTCAATTGCTACAACGGGTGAAGAGGCAATTGACTCCATGTACCGCATAGAGCCAAGACACAGTGGGTGCGAGTGTCGTGCTCTTGTGGCACAAAGGCCGTATTGGGTTCCTTCAAACACATGACAATCAATGAGCACCAACAGACGGAAATCTTTTCTGACACAGGAAAGAGAAACAGGGAAGAACTCGGGCAGCTCTCCCTTAGGAATATACAAGCTTCTACAGCCCGAGGAACTCTAGTGATATTTTCGTGTTCCAACGGGTCTTTGGTAAGCACAGGGGTTGCACTATGCGACTTTTCCAACCTGCGACTACCCGAGCGATCTTTTCCCTCTTTCCTCCCACTACTCTTTCCCCCTTCTTTTCTACCCTTTCATGACATTTCTTAAGTCGCATTCAAACCGGGGAAAATTGCAAATATTTGTCTCCCCCTTTTTGTGGAGAGGACGTTTTACGTTCCCCTATGCTGACCCCTTTTCGTTTGGTGAGCACTCTTCTTACTCCTTTGTGGAGAAGAGTGATCACCCTTTCTCACGCCATTTTAATCGAATAGGTCACTCACTGACAATTTTGCGGGAAATGTAGTCAAGGCAAGCGATGAGGGCAAAATGTCACAGAGAGCGAACAAAAGACGGCTTGAGCGAACACGGGATGCCAAAGGGCAGAGGAGAGCGGTGATTGTCAGGCAATACGGAAAGGAGCCTTTTCATCCCAAATTTCGTCTAGGAGAACTATTCCCCTCAAAGTTGCAATCCTTTGATCTTTATTGACTCCTGGTGGAAAACAAAATTGGAGGAGTTGCAAACTCGCCCCATTGCCACCTCGACTCGAGATCCTGACTCTAAGATGTTTCTCGGAACAGCTTCGATGTTTAGAGGGGGAGAAGTTTGCAACTCCAGAGTAAACGCAGCTTTACTCGACGTTGTGTTTGTTGCAACTTGACCCTACAGGGCCATAAAACGCCTCTCAGCAACAATGGCTACTGAGCCAAGACGAATCCCGTAGAACGTATAGGGATGCTTATTTCCACGTTCATTCAAATATCCCCTGAATTCACACACGGTTGAAAGACTGTAACAGCGATCCATATGTGTTAACCTGGATCAGGGTGGTTGTCTCGTCTACAACAAAAGAATCGACTTCATCTCGACGGACGCTCGTTTTGAGAAGAAAACATATTTCTTCCGCCATGTGCGTCTACTGACGGGGAAACAACATTTACAGATCCTCTTCAGTCCGAAATGAATGAATCTCGCAGATTCAACTTAATAAGCGCAACAATTACGCAGTTTCAATCTGATTTCAGGTGGTAGTTAAGTGAAGGTAGTCACGACGCGTATAAACGTTATGCTTATACACAGTCCAGTCACATGAATGTGACCCCCTATCAAAAGCCACAATAACCACCTTTGGCAGAGCGTTTAAGTGACTCAATTAGGCAGAGAGTCAATTAGGTTTCTGATGATGAGTGCACCCAGTGAATGCCAGGAAAACATTCCCCAAACCATAATGCTCCCTCCTCCAGCCTGGATCCTTCCGGCAATTGTTGCAGGGTGTTTGCTTTCAGACGTTTCACGCCGTATACGCCAGCGTCCATCTGTCCGATGGAGCATGAAACGTGATTCATCGGAAAAAGCCACCTGTCGCCACTCTGTGGACGTCCAGTTGCGGTACTGGCGTGCAAATTCCAGCCTTCGTCACCGATGAACAGCAGTCAGCATAGGTGCATTCACCAGGCGTCTGCTGTGGAGGCCGATGTGCAGCAACGTTCGCTGAACCGTTGTTGAGGATACACTCTTGGTAGCCCCTTGGTTCATCTGGGCGGTCAGTTGCTCAACAGTTCCACGTCTATTTGCCGAACGCATCTCCGTAGCTTTCGTTCGCCTCTGTCATCTATAGTCCGTGGTGCACCCCATGTGCCACGCCGCTGATTTTGGATAGTGCCATTTTGCCATGCACGGTATACTTTTACCACGTCGGCAGGCGAACAGTTCACAAAATTAGCCGAAGTGCTTCCACCCTTGGCCCGAAAGCCAATAATCAGGCCCTTTTGGACGTCGGATAAATCGCTACGTTTCTGCATTACGCCAACGAGTGAAATGCTTTCCGATGCCCTAGGACATCCTTTCTATACACTCCACTGCAATGTGCTGCCACCTGCCTTTTGTGATTGGTTATTTCACGTTGACGTCAAAATTAGGTGTTGGTCACATTAATGTGACTGGACTGTGTATGTCTGCAGAACAGTTATCCGTGCGGGGTGTTTTGGAGTATAAACTGCATGGAGAAGCCGAGTCAACCCTCCTGGTAGTAGGAAAACTTGCCAGACCTCGATGGTCGAATCCATTTGAAGAAGAGACTTACTTGCTCACCGTGTGGTATTTACCTATCATTTAATCTAAGACACAGTGCGTATGAAATGATGATTGCTGTTTAGGCCCAAGTTCATATTATGAATTCATACACGTTTAAAGACTAAAACAACAACTAAGACTACCGGATCTTGCTGCGTCGATTTTTTTTTGTCATAGAGTGTATTTCGACAATCAATTTAAATTTGAATATTAAAAAACTAAATATTTCTTAGTTTGATTTTCGTGACAATCGAAGCAATCACAGATTTCGTTTTAATTTTCTTTCATTTTTGGAACTTCGAAATGGGCGTACCTTGAAAAAGTTTATCCAAAATAACCTTAAAACTTATTTTTGTGTCTCGTATTAATTTTAAAAAAGGGACAAAAATTTGAATTGACCTTTGGTAAATTTTCACATAGTCGTAAAATCTTTCGAAAAGCTACCAAAATTTCAAAATGAATGTTTGGGATGATTTTGCTTGAAAAGATAGCCCAAGTCATCAAAATTGAAAAATAGAATCAAAACGTCGCCTTTTACTGTGACATCCTCGAGGAATGCAGTATTTGTTGAGGAGAGGTGAATCCTTGAAATGTTTAGATGAACATAAAAAGGAAGATTTTTTTTTCTACCCGTTGTGATAAAAGCAATTTTGCTCACAGCGTTAAATGGATAGGAAATAAATATCAACTAGGAACTCTGGTGGGAAAATATTCATGCGAAGTCTTTTGAGAATTTCTTTTTCCAAATAGTCTAATTTCGAGTTGAAATTAATTATCTTAAAACTAATTAAATTTCGAATTTATCTAATTTCATGCTAATGTTAGGTGTTTAAAAAGAATTCAATGGACAAAAAGAACCATAAAAATATGTCCGACTTGATGGTATTTAAGCGTACGAAGCAAGATTCTGCATTATTTGGTTAAGAGAATTAAAAATTGTTTTCCTGAAAAAAGTATTCAATTTACTCCTCCAAAAAGTGAATTGTTATTTCCTTTCAAATAATTGAATGCTTTTGTTCTAAATGCGAATGCGTCTAATTTTGTATGGAGCTTTTTTATACCTTTTAATTGAATAACCTTTCCTATAATCAACAGTAATTTTCCGAATTGTTTCCTTTACATTGGAACGATCTTTGAGAGATTCCGACTCTTTGCGCTTGATAAATGATAATACAAATGAAAACTAAATATTCAACACATGCTTGGATTTCGGAACATTTCAAAATGTTCCGACTCTATTCAAAATCAACATCAGAAGAATTATAGAAAACGTTAAGAGAAAGAAAGATCGAAAGATGAGGTATCCGAGAACATCCGGACGGACATCCTATGCAGAGTGTCAACGGGCTCGGGGGTGTTCGTGAAAGTATAGGTGTCGCACCTTCAAGGGGGACGAATACCTGATACGAGTGCACCAAGTAGCTCCACATCTCAGTTAGACGTCAATAGCATATGTGATGACATTAACGTTTTAGAATCGCATGATAGAGGTCGGTCACGAGCCACACCTTTCGACATCCACAGCGAGTGCACCCATTCTGATAGATGTTCGGAGCGATGAACATTTGACGTGTGAAATTAAAACAGTCTCGTATTAGTTTCTTTCACTCTTATTCACCCTATGACCTCACTGACGCATTCTACGCCTTCAACCTAACATCTCGACACCGTCCGTTTTTATGCTAAAATACAAGAGACAAATGCGATTGTTTCATTCTATTCTTTAGTATAAAAGGTCACCAACCAAAAGATGAGATCATTGAGTGAGTATGAGCGTGTCTTGTGAGGAAAAAAGCGACACTACTCACCAAAGTCTCGTGATGATCGTAGGGTTAAGACACAAGTAATGAAATTAGTTTATTATTCAACTATTCTTATACCGAAACTTTGGTCTCGAATTTCTTAAATACCGAAATGGGCATGAAATATCCAGTATAGAACAACCGAAAATGATCTCAGGATATAAAGGAAACGCATTTTTGAGATCTTTGAAAATACAATATCTCACACGTTTTAATCTGTATGTATTTCATAAACGCACGTTTTAATCTGTATGTATTTCATAAACGCACGTGACGAAGAAATCAGCATTACTCGTATATTAAAGAGTGGCAGCAATTAGATATAAGGTATATAAAATAATCCGTTACGAGATATTTTAGTCAATTTCGCCGTAAAGTTTAAATATGCTTCACTTGGTCTCGCTAGGAGCTGGATAATACGACTAGAACTTCACGGAGCTTATAGCTGTCATGAAATTATTCAGCAGTGTGGTTAAATTTGGCAAAGGGACAAATTATAAAGATGGAAATAAGAGGAGAAAAGAAAATCTGACGCAATCCGAAAACAGGTTTAGAGGTAGTAAAAAGTCGAATCCCCTCAAGTGAATCAAATGCCTTTGAAGCGGATGTTTGTGGTAGGTATGGTCTGAGGAGTGAACAGTAAGATGCTACAATGAAAAGCGGTAAGTATGGTAACTCCATCTTTATTAGATCTTTAGAGTTTGATTGCAATTGTACACTTTGTTTCCCAGTAGACCACCAACAGTAATACACGCCTGACAGTGTGAATAAACAAGTCAACTCTGTCGAACAGGGCACTCTAGCAAATCCAGCTGGCGATTGAAGACATACATCCCTGTGTGAACATGATACAATTGTGTACTTCCCTTTACTGTATGCTCACCTGGTATAATTGGAAAAAAACAGGCTTTCAATCCTACGTTCAGATGAACTTTTTACTGCATCGCATCGTGCACATTTCTGGGGCAGTCCAACATATTACAATCCAACACTTATCTATGAGTACAAAATCACTTTCATTAACCAATGTGCAGTGGGTCTGGGTAGGTGGTTTAATTAACTGGAGCAACACAGCGATGGTCCGGGGTCAATATCGAAGGGAAAGATCCAAGTACAACACCAATCAATTTTAAACAACGGTCAAAACGAGATAGCACCTTAGTTGGCGCCCCACGTTCACCCGCGCCATCGGGAGGATACGACAGATTTAACGTGGACCAGCCACCTTTGTACACTACTTCCTTGGGTTCGATTCGAAACCCTCCGGTTGCTAATAGGATGCTCTACCAGCCGGCTAACCACTGTGTTGTAGGATGTTTCAGAAAAAGAAAAAATCTGTTTCTTAGTACTGTTATGTTACGATATCCGATGGCCCTCACTTCCTCATATGTATGTGCGGAACTTGGGGATTCCCGCTGGATTGACGAGAGTCGAGGCGAAACGAAGCTCTTGTCCTAGCGAGAGGGGGGTGCTTCGACCCCTTGCGGGCTTGCCTAAGAAGCAGAAGACGACACGAGACGACGAAGGGAAGCGGACCGAACTGAGCTGTTTCTGAAAGGCAAGTGCGACCCGAACAACATCTCCGGATGCTATACACCAGTGATGCCCAGCTCTTACGACTGATGTCCATAGGTTCCAGGCGAATCCATTCCCTCTTCATCTGACGGAAAGTCTCTTGTCATGATCCAGCGGTTCCCCAGGTAAAGCTGATTTTGCCTATTTAACTGGACACCAATAAAGAAGAGTTTCCCAGGAACTTCTAGTTGCTTTCATGTATGGATAATCAAAAAGTAACTCAACAGTACCGTGCATAGCGATGAAACTCATTCAGCAGTGAACTCGACATTATTGGAAATCATGGTGAATTTCAACAAAATAAAATATACTCTAGCAAAAAAAATCGCGACGCAACTGAGAAGGTGCAAAATGACAGTGGTGCCGGGATCAATCCACTTGGAACGGCGCTGACTGGGGAGTCTTTAGTGGCGAGTCCCGTTTCCAACTGTGTCCTGACGACAACCGCAGACTAGTCCGAAGACATCCAGGGCAGCGTGGGGATCCTGACCTTCGCATGCCACACACAGGCCTTAACAGAGTGATAGGGTCTGGGGTGCCATCTCCTTTGATAGCCCATTCCTGGCACACTTACAGCACAGCGGTACGTAGACGACATTCTACGACCGATTACGTTACCTTTTACGACACCCACTTTTCAACAATACAAAGCCCGGCCGCACACCGTGTTGCTATGAATTGTCT
Organism: Metellina segmentata; assembly: GCA_947359465.1. Classification (NCBI taxonomy): domain Eukaryota; kingdom Metazoa; phylum Arthropoda; class Arachnida; order Araneae; family Tetragnathidae; genus Metellina; species Metellina segmentata. Next base: position 115,476,112 of record OX375882.1, on the reverse strand, counting down.
TCGAGCTTTCCCAACACTTCCCTGGTCAGCTAGGTCTCCCTATCTCTCTTCCATAGAGCAAATCTGGACGTTATAGGTAGGCAACCATCTCGGAATGTTGACCCTTTAACCCGACAGTTGAAGACAATTTGGCAAGAAATTCCGCATGACACCATCCGGGAACTTTTTCTGTCTGTGACACGACGTGTGACGCATCCAGGCCAGAGGTGTGGACCAACAACATTATTGACTTTCTCTCACTTTTTAACGGTCAAACTATGAAATAAATAATTCAGTTGTTGTGAAATTTGAATCGTTTTTTTTATGTACGTTTTTCACATCTCCCCCCCCCTCCAATTTTTTTTTTATCGTAAACGGACAACTCCTTCATGGTGCGTCGATTTTTTTGCTATGTAGATCAAATCAAGTATAGATCAAATGTAGATCAAATCAAGTGGTCTGGGATTCCTTTGCAAATTTTGGCCGTTGATTTAAAAGATGTTGATTGTGGGTCTATTAACTAACTAAAAATACAAGGAAGTATTGTTGTTTCAAATGTCCGCCAGCCTGTATACAGAAGACACTGAGGAATGACAAAGATAGAAATCGAGGTAGAAATGAAAATAGGAGCGAGCAAGGAAATAGACGTGGACGTCAAAATCTATCGATTGATTGGATTGGTTGAAGAGCGCAAAAGCAATACGACCTATCTGTACCTTTCACGAGACAGGCCACGTCATCAAAAACACTCGTCCGTCGTAGCACACGCGAGGCACATTTTACTGACGCGGAAAAGAGAAATGCATTTAAAGTACGTTACTGGACTCAAACCCTTGCCACCTGCAACTCGCCACATGAATGGAATGCAATTGAAGTGGACGTTCATAATCGAATGATAGCAGACTGGTGTGCCCCCAACATACTCTTTGCCACCTATTGTAGCAGAAATAATAAGTGGCGCCAGTAAGAAATATGCTATAGTGTTGATTCATTTTATTTCATTAGGAGTTGCGAAATGTGCATTTCGATTCATTACAAATGGATTGAAAGAGGGGAACGACTCTGCTATCAGCAGACGCGAACACTTAAGATACGCTAGCACAGGGCTCGAAATAGCCGGGTGCACTGTGCACATGAAAATAAAATTGTGCACCTATTTTTTTTCTGCTAGGTACACTGCGTGCACCTAATGTTAATAAAAAGGGAAGGGGGAGGGACGTGTTTTATGTTATTTTGATGTTTGAACAAACTATTAGTATCGACCTCTCTCTCACTCTCTCTAAAGAAACGTAATTAAAATTCCTAATTACACACTATGCGAAAACAAAATCGCTAGACCGTAATGGGTTTATACAGGAGGAAGGTTTACTTGTGTCACTGCCACCAGAACTTTCCGATGATCGAAACATTTTCCAGATGGCTCTGTTGAAGTGACTGTCGCGGCAGCCGTACGCCGGAGAAGGGAGAATTTCGATTTTTAAATGTTTTTATTTGCTATCTACTTCGAACCTATATAAACATACACAACTAATAAAGTATTTTACATTACATCAATACTCATGGATTACGTTTTTTTTTTTAACGTGTACCTAAAATATAATCTGTGCACCTAATTTAAAAACTTAGGTGCACCTGTATTAAAAAATCTATTTCGAGGCCTGCGCTAGCACATATGTTGTGCATGCACTTTCCATGTATGAGAGAAGCGTGGGAGGGGGCAATTTATTTCTTTGTTATAAATGTCCTTCCTTCCCTCTCTATCGGGAAAAGTACTGTGTTCCTTATGTCCTTATTTAAGTCGAAACCCGTGTACTACATTATTCATTCTGCACCGCGTAGTTTTAGATTGAGAAAAGTCTGTTCCTCCTCTCGTGGGATTCAGTTTCAGCCACGAGAAAGATATGAGTAACGGAGAATTGAGTGCCAGTTTCGTGTCCACAAGGAGGAGCAATCCGCCATCCTTCATTCCAGGTGTGTTACGCAGGGATTTTTCATTTGGACGTTTTATATGAAAAGAGGAAAGACGAAATGACTGGGCCAATAATTGAGTGAGACATTTTTAATTCCTGCTGGAAATGTGTTAGGGTCGCGGTTGCCCGGTTGTAAGTGTGACGGACGAGCCACCGGAGAGTTGCGAGTTCGAATCGTTGAAAAGGGGGCTGGTTCACGTTAAATCCGTCGTGGACATCGTTGTCCTCACGGTGGCGTGGACGTTTGGAGAGTGTGGTGCCAGCTCAGGTGTTGCCTCGTCCTCTGAACGTGGCTTAAAATGACGGGGTGTTGTCCTCGGATCTTTCCATTGGGGAAGGGGTGGATCCAGGACCGTCGTCATCACCCACCTGTGTTGCTCCAGTATGACGTTCATTAAAAAACCAAGCTGTTAATATGTTAAGATTTTTAACGAATCGTCCGTCGATTGTATTTACCGTTCGAATCGAGGTCGTTGAAATGAATGTGAAATGAAACACTTGTTCTCTCCGGAACACCCACTTACTTCTAAGCGAACGGGCAAAAAGCATTCCAAGTGGTCCATGTTGAACCCTCTAAGATATCCTAGTCATGCGGTATTCTACAAGGCACCCACACTAATACCGAGACTCACTAAACCCGTGCATTGGTTAACCCACCTGGGGGTTGTCTGCACACGGTTTATCTCGCCCTTAGCGAACAAGCAGAGTGACGGACGAGATCTCGAGTCATTTGAAAAAAAACTTACCCTTTCTTGATCTCTTCATCACCCAACAATCGGCAGTATCTGGATGGTGAGATATCTAGGCATAGTTGCATAGTTCCTTCGAGTGTTTAATGAGTCGTAATTCACTGGTGTTTATAATAGGGCTCTCTTTCCTGCTTTTCGATTTATGTGTGCGAGTTCCGGTGTTCCCACTGCTGTTTCTTGTAAACATACTCGAATCTTTGGAGGATGTAATCCTTTTTTATGACTCGAAGAGAGTGAGTTGAAAATATCGAATCCTATTGAATTTTCATCCTACTTTTTTAATGTTTATTTATATAAAGTAACTTAAGGCAACTAAGTACTTTATTCGAGTTACATCTTTTCTATAAAACGAGATAAATAGTGCTTTTTGTGTTCGCGTAATGAATAGCGTCGTCAAATGCGGTCAAATTAGTATTGCGAAAAGTTTAAAAGTTTCATTAAAAAAATTATTTATTTACAGAAATTCACATTTACGGTATTGGTGGGGTGCAAAATGTTACGCATATTTCAAATCTGTTGAAATATTTATTCTATTTTGACGATCACGAAGATAGAGAATAAAAAAGTCGTACGATTGACAACTGTGTATTTTTACAAGATCCATCGGCGCCGTTAATATCCATCAAAATTTCTATTAATGTTCGTCAATCGATTAACAATCGCGTCAATCACCTTCTGCTTGGTAGCTTCAATGAGCATTGACAAGCACATTGATCGTTTAGGAGCTGGTATTTTTGCCGAACAAGTTTACCACTCCATGCGTAGACTTAGCGAGACATGTATGGATGTAATTGAAAAGAACTTTGAAACGAATATCTAATAACCATTTTATTCTACCTTACTTGTATTCCTTCATTTTTTTACTCTTCCTGTACTTGTAGCAACTCCAAGTGGTGTTTAAAACCCAATGTTCCCATGGAAGTTTTTTTTTTTTAATATTCCCGATCCAAATTTAAAGTTTGTTTGAGACCTTTTGAATCACTCCGTATAGGGCAATGACCACTTGATCTGGAGGGCAGTCGATTGTCAAGCACTGGAGAACGAGACTGTTCAATCAATTGCATATAAATCACAAAATCTGTTGGTCTGAAGAAACGTTGAGCTCTGGTGTCGTGCTTATTTTGTTCGGTTTTAGTTTCATGCTCATATGTGGCCAAACTAAGTCTAAGTCGAACACAAGACAGAGTGGCAAGTAATAGACATAAAAGGGGTAAAGAGGGGGTGGGAGAGATAGAACAGGTGGGCGGAAAAGAAAACTTATAGCTCAGGTTTCTCGGGAGCGCTACTCCATGGAGAAATGGCAGATCAATCGTACACCTAGAGGGCTATTCGATTTGGAATTTCTTGCGAACGCAACTACTTTCAGCTCATTGTGTCTTTGCCTCAGAACCATACACATCAAATTGATTCATTTTGAATCAAGACGAAACGACAAAAGCTCTCTCAGCCTAGCAATCGGAAGATTGAAAATTGCAAGCTAGTGATGCATACAAAGCTCAAGATGCTGTTCGATGACTGCCAAGGCAACAAATAACGCGACCTTTTTTTGTCTGTAGCACTGAAATTCTTCTTAAAGAAAGCTGGGTAGAAAAGTTAATGTTTCTTTCTACACTTATAAAACTATACTTCTAATGAAACTTATATTTAACACAATATTTGTCAAATGTTTTGATGTTAGGGTTCATTGTAAGTAAAGCGAGCATAATTAGAGAAGCGAATCAATGATGGCTTGGCGATCAGGAGCGAACAGCAACGTGGATATTCAACTTTGATGTCAATGAATAGTTTTCATTCATATGACCTTCATATGCTGAGTGTTTTCGACTCAGAACGTGTTCTATTTATTCATCTTCACAGATTTACAGCAAATCTTAACTTGATATTTCCTTAAACGTTAATTTTTATTTCCCACATTCCATTTATGATTCTACTCGTAAAACTGCGTAGACATTATTCAACTACCTCGATAGTGTTTCAACACCACACGTATTTAACTAGACAAATATTTACAAGCAATCCCACGCATAAAATAAAATGAAAATATTTTTTTATCAACACCAAATCTCTCATTCTCAAAACAAATGCAATGTTACGTCATACAGATGACGTCACGAATTGACGCAAATGAGCTCTCTAGACATCGAAATGAAATCTCCAAAGCGAGAGAGATTAAGAGGGCAACAGCAATTCGATAGGAAAAACTGAACAGTGCGGTTATTGTGTAGCAGTTTTACATTCCGACAAAGATATGTTTCGGTGTTAAAATATGGTTACAATTCAGACGAGTTGAAGGCTCTTTTGTGAGAATTTGTGTGATCAGTTTCAAATTTTGGGGAATATTTAAGGTTTCTAGATCTTGATAGGTTAAAAACATTAGCTCTTGATAAACAAAAATTATTATTCAAAAAGATTTCATCCTATTAATATCATCCTTTAGTATCGTTTTCAACTTTTGTATCGTATTTGTAATATTTTGGTCAATCCTTTTCATTTCATAATGAAATCATTTTTATGACCTTTAGAAGTAATATGTAAATTGCTTTTTACAAAAAAATTTCTAAGATTAAGTAAATTTAGCTTAATTATTTCTTCATTGAATATCGTTTGCATACCTGTGCTGAGTTATATTATTATAGAATTAATAGTATAGAACAGGCCTCGAAATAGATTTTTTAATACAGGTTGTGACGTTATGCCCAGCCAAACATAGAATATTTTTAGAATAAAAATAAGTTTATTATATCTTGGATAGATAAAAGAATTTATACAATTTTACATGAAGGAATGCTATTTCAAAAACTGAGGAGAGTGAAAAGCATCACTCGTTTAGATGCACAGAGATCAATCACAGATCATACGAAAGAGGCACACCGTACGCTCTCTCCAGAAGTCCGACTAAGAAGTCCAGAAAGTCTCTTCCAGTCCCCTTCTTATAGCTGACCTCACAGCTGGGGACAAATTCCTTCTATTTAGGGTACGGATCAAAGGAACCTACTGGCTCGTTTGTCGGTCAGTCCAAAAAATGTCCAGACTCGCCGACACATTCCGTTCCCACGAGAAACTCCCTACGGGTGTGTATAGCGTAGAATCGGACAGATGGTCCACAAAGAAGCGGCCTGCTTCAATAGAATCCTTTCCCGCAGGTTTCCCTCGACAGTAACCCTTAAAGGGTGTGGATCTCACCACAACTCCCCCACACTTAGATAATAATTAAGGGTTACCTTGGTGAGATATCCCGGCCATAAATTTCGCCCTTCCCTGAGATCTGAGGCAGGCAGCATTATGACTTAACTACACACATACAATTTTTCAAATATACATATACATACAAATTAACATAATCCCTATGTTATAGCAAGGAACATATTCAATACAACAAGCTCGGTTTAAACACACAAGAAATAAATATTTTTACAGATAAAGAAATCAAAAAGCCTTTACACTACACATTATTCTCCTGTTATACGGCTAAGCGTATCTGCATTTTGGTTTAGTTTACCGGCCCTGTATTCGATTTCAAAGTTATACGGTTGGAGTATTAATGACCATCGGAGAATCCTAGAATTCGTGCCAGAGTGAGTCTTTAGCCATTTCAATGGTTTATGATCACTGACAATTTTAAAACTGGTGCCATCTATATAAATATGCAGCTTACGAATCGCGAAAATGATAGCTGCACATTCGCGTTCGATGGTAGAGTAGTTTTTTTTCTGCCGGGCTAAATTTTCGACTAAGATATAAGATTGGATGTTCTTCTGTCTCAAACATTTGTGTCCAGACCACCCCGATTGCAGAGTCAGAGGCATCACACTGTATGATGAATTCTCGTTCAAAGTCAGGCGCAAACAATATGGGAAATTTTATTAGGTTTGGCTTAAGGATGGCAAATGCACTTTCACACGCTTGTGACCATTTTATCAAGCCCTGTTTCTCTTTCCCCTTTAAAGTGTCGGTTAGTGGAGTCGCGATGTTAGCATAATTCTTAACGTAACGGCTATAATATCCAGTCAATCCCAGGAAAGCTCGCATTTGTTTTTTTGTCTTAGGTTGAGGAAATTCTTTTATACACTGAATTTTCGCTTCCGCGGGAGACCTGATACCACTACCTACGACATGACCTAAATATTGCACACGATCTTGGGCGAATTTGCATTTAGCCGGTTTTACCTTAAGATTGGCTTTTCCTAGCCTCCCGAGTACTTCTCTCACATCTCGAATATGAGTTTCCCAATCTGCAGAAAATATAGCTATATCATCTAGGTACGGTACCGCGAATTCATCACAGACTTGCAAAATATCTGCCATCAGCTTACTGAAGAAGTATGGGGCATTTTTAAGTCCAAAGGGCATTCCCAGCGGCCTATATGTCCCGAAGGAGGTCACGAAAGCAGCAATTTGTTGGGCCCTTTTACTTAGGGGGATTTGCCAGTACCCTTTGCATAAGTCGAGTACTGTTATATATTTAGCCGACGATACGCATTCTACACGTTCTTCAATGTTCGGCAAAGGGAAAAATTGCGTCCTCGAAATCTCATTAAGCTTTCGGTAGTCTATGCATGGACGAGGATCTTTTCCAGGCACTTCCACAGGTATCATAGGGGAAGCGTATTCTGATTCCCCTAATTCTATGATTCCCATACGAAGCATCTTTTCTATTTCCCTTTTTAATATCTCATTGTGACGATGAGATGTCCTGTAAGCCCGGGTCCTGATAGGTTCCTCCGTGGTTAATTCAATGTCATGTGCGACTAAATTAGTAACTCCAGGGGTCTCTGAGAAGATGTGACGATGTTGCATCAGAAGATTGGTCAATTGCCTCAATTGTTTCTCGTCTTATCTCTCCCTGAGGTGGCTCCCTCTCATCAATTCTTCGATGTCAAATACATTGGGATTATCGTTTACATTTGGAAATTCCCAATCCTTATCTGTAGGTTCTATTTCATTTCCACATTTAATACAAGGTTTATTAGTTCCGGTCGTTTATGGTATGGCTTAAGCATATTTATATGATAAATCTGCGACCGTTCTCTACCTTCGCTCAAGTGCACAATGTAGTTGGTTTCTGAAAGTTTCGACTCAACCACTGCCGGCCCAAGCCACTGAACGAATAGCTTGTTTGGCCTGGTAGTGGCCAACATCAAAACTTGATCGCCTACTTTAAATTCCCTTTTAACGGCGTTTCGGTCATACCACAATTTTCTTTTTTTCTGCATTTCTGCCATTTTTTCAGCGGCTAGGTCCTGAGATCGCTTTAGCCTATTTAGAATGTTGAAAACATGTTCGGTAACGGGAGTTTCGGTTTCTCCTGACCCAGCCCAATGCTCATACAATAGCACGTCAGGGGTTCTCAGATTTTTTCCCAAAACCAACTCCGACGGCGAAAATCTTACCGACTCATGCGTAACTGTTCTTAACGCAAGTAGAGCCGCTGGTAAATGTCTATCCCATTCATTATTTGCCTCTATGCACAGGACTCGCAACAAACGCTTAAGGGTTCGGGGAAACCGTTCTACTGGGTTCGATTGGGGATGCGCTACAGAACTATAGGCAACCTTTATTCCAAACCGCGAAAAAAATTCCGTCGTGAGATTGCTCGTAAAGGAAGTGCCGTTATCACACTGTAGCTCCCTCGGAAATCCAAGGCGGCTAAAAATTTGCAACAACGCGTCGGTCACAGAGACAGAACTAATGTCTTTGACGGGCACAGCCTCTGGGTATTTTGAGGAAAGACAGATCGCCGTAATCATAAACCGGTTTCCATTTTCGGTAAGCGTCAATGTTAATCTTCGAAAAAACCTCACGAATTATGGGCACTAGCTTCATGGGAGCCTTCTTTTAGTCAAAGGCCTTTCCCGCTCGTTGGCAAGAATCGCACGAACGTACATATTCGTCGATCTCTTTGTGACACCCCGGCCAGAAGAAATTCCGTACCAATCGGTCACGTGACTTCGTCACTCTCAAATGTGAAGCCCCCACATTGTGACACAATTCCTTTAATCTTTCCTGAAATACTTTAGGAACAACAATTAGTTTACGCGCTTCCCCCAAGTGCGTGTTTTGTATTCGGTACAGAATCCCGTTTTCAACAGAATACAGATTCGATCCTACCTCTTCTTTTCTCTTTAGTCCTTCCCAAATGGCCTGAAGACTGTTGTAATCATTTGTAACTTCCCCAACTCTCCCGGGTCACAGGTCAACTTTTCACCCCCCGATCCAGAGTCCTGGTTCAATTGTAGAAACCGTTGTTCACAGTCGGGAATATCGCTGTTAATGATTGCTCTTGACATGTCCCCTTTTTATTCACAATAGCCGATTGTAAGGATGGGTTATCGGTCCCCTCCATTTCAACCAAACTTGCGATTTTATCAGCGTTTTGTACATGAGTTTGTTCACGCTTACTTTGTGAACGCGTAAGTGCATTGATTTCCTCTAATTTGCCCCTTTTCCCCGCATTTTCGCGAATCAGCTCATAAGTGCGATTTCCCAAAATGTATCTATCCTGGTTCAAGGCGTTTTCAAACACCGCAGCCTTTGTTGTGACCCGGCCAAAATAACCCTCCAATTCAATTTTTGCTACCGGTAGGCATTTTGGCTGAACATCAAGAGGTTGTTTCCAAAAACACAACCTCACCGGTAAATGTTCCAGGAGGAGCATATTTTTGGGCTACCAGATCGAATGTTGCCCCGGAATCCCTCAGAATGGTAATTGGGAACTCATTTACTTTTGCAGAACTCAAATATGGTCTCAACCATTTTTCTACATCGTCGGAAGACTCTATATTATTTAGGGGCTCTGAACCTCTTCTCTTGAGCAACGGGCAATTTGGCCTCAAATGCTCTTCGGAATTACAGTTTTAACACCTCAGTGTCTTCCGTCTATCAAACTATTTTAATTTTTTTTCCTCAAAGGAATTTTATCGTCTGTGCGGAGCGGCATAAAGCCGTTCGTTTGTTTTCCCGAAATTTTCCTTCCCCATATTTTTAAAATGTCCCTCAATTGGTTTCCGCACCTGAACTTCCTTCTTTTTGTGCTGACGCACAGATTCGTAACGGTCTAATTTGTCCGCTAATTCTGTCGGGGATACAATATCACCCCACTCATCCAAAAAATGTTCGCGAACGTCGCTATTGGCTGGCCTTTTAATCTGGTCCGTAATCATGAGTTGTTTTAAACCCTCGAAAGTTTCAATCTTTAACCCTTTAATCCATCCCTCCAGATTAACTCTGCAATTCGTATGAAAAATCGACCCACCTCGAATTTGCCTGTCGAGTGTGCTGTACGAATTTTTGTCTGAAATTTTCAGTGCTCAATTTGAATCTTTCTAATAGAATTTGTTTAACACATTTATAGTCTCGTGAGTCTTGTTCTGACTCACGCAAAACTATCTGCCCTATTTCCAGTGGTAATATAGATAACAGTTGTGATGCCCATTCTGACTCGACAATCCCTATATTCTTTGCCTGAAGCTCAAACATATTTAGGTATAAGCTTATGTCGGTCTCCTCTAGGTTAAACTTAGGCATCATCTTTTTCATCTCCGGGGATCCTTAGAGATTGCTCAAATGGATTTGGAGTAGATTCCCTTCTGTTATCAATATTTGTAATTCTTAATCTTTCTAACTCGTAATTCCTTTCTTTTTCCCGTTCGTCCCTTTCTTTTTCCCGTTCGTCCCTCTCTAATTCCCTTTTTTTCTCTTCCTGGATCATTTCTAACATAGCCTTTGTGCATTCTTCATCGTAATCTACATTTTCCCTAATTAACTTTATGATTTCACTCTTATTCATTTCGGACCCGCACGAATTCCTAGGTCTTCTGCGAAAAGAATTAAATCATTTTTTAAAGCTCTGGCTAAGTAAGTCTTGGTTCAACTCAATAATTACTTGCAATACACAGAATAATAATTTAACCTAATTACTCTCAACAAAGTTCAAATTTAACGTATATCACATTCAATAGCCAAGCTAAATATGTATCTCTTCACAAAGAACAACAGTCAAAATTTAAGGGAAATTAATTAAACACACATTTATAACCACAACAAAAGAAACATGCTGCCCCAGAACTCAGTAGAAAACGAAAGGGTACTCACAGATTCGACGATCAGGTACGATGGCCCTGACAAATGTAGGAGGTAAATTTTTATGACGACGCACTGCACTCAGGAACGACGGCACACATAGACGTAGTTGGAAGATATTGAAGGACACTCTGTTGCACTGCCTTGAATATCATGAACGATGGTTCTGCCACATAGAACTGGACACTACGCTGACGAAGATACTGTTGCACCGCCTCACGATCACTAACGATGGCGCTGGCACATAGAACTGGAAACTACGCTGACGAAGATACTGTTGCACCGCCTCACGATCACTAACGATGGCGCTGGCACATAGAACTGGAAACTACGCTGACGAAGATACTGTTGCACCGCCTCACGATCACTAATGATGGCGCTGGCACATAGAACTGGAAACTACGCTGACGAAGATACTGTTGCACCGCCTCACGATCACTAATGATGGCGCTGGCACATAGAACTGGAAACTACGCTGACGCAGATACTGTTGCACCGCCTCACGATCACTAATGATGGCGCTGGCACATAGAACTGGAAACTACGCTGACGAAGATACTGTTGCACCGCCTCACGATCACTAATGATGGCGCTGGCACATAGAACTGGAAACTACGCTGACGCAGATACTGTTGCACTAGCCAACGATCTGGAATCCGATGTTATCAATTCAGAAAAAGACTTGCATACAGGACCGGACGATTTTTAAGCGTTGCACGATTGTCTCACAACTAGAACAGTGATATCAGAAACCGAAGGAATCTTCAGGTGGCGGGATCGAATCAACACCGCTGCCACCACTTTATATTCTATTGCTGTGACGTTATGCCCAGCCAAACATAGAACATTTTTAGAATAAAAATAAGTTTATTATATCTTGGATAGATAAAAGAATTTATACAATTTTACATGAAGGAATGCAGTTTCAAAAACTGAGGAGAGTGAAAAGCATCACTCGTTTAGATGCACAGAGATCAATCACAGATCATACGAAAGAGGCACATCGTGCGCTCTCTCCAGAAGTCCGACTAAGAAGTCCAGAAAGTCTCTTCCCACGGGTTTCCCTCGACAGTAACCCTTAAAGGGTGTGGATCTCACCACAAGGTGCACATTGTACAGCGATGTTTTTAAATTAGGTGCACATTTAAATAAACGTAATATAAGAGCATTCATGTAATATAAACTACTTTATTAGTTGGGTATGTTTATATATTTATGTAAATAAAAATATTTAAACATCTAAATTCGCCCTTCTCTCCGCGCACGGCTGTTGCGAGTCGCTTCAGCAGAGCCATCTGGAAAATGTTTCGATCATCGGAAACTTCTGGTGGTAGTGACATAAGTAAATCTTCCTCCTGTATAAACCCGTTATGGCCCAGAGATTTTGTTTTCGCATAGTGTGTATTTAGTAATTATAATTACGTTCCTTTAAAGCGAGAGAGGTCGATACTAGTATTTTGTTATAACATCAAAATAACATAACACACATCCCCCCCCCCTTTTTTTTTAACAACTTACTTTGTTAGGTGCACTATCTGCTCTTATCGGGTAAAATTTAGGTGCACAATTTTATTTTCATGTGCACCTGTGCACCCGGGTATTTCGAGCCCTGGTATAGAAAGGTAATTAATTTTTGTCGAGTAAACATATATTTCTGTAACAAAAAAATATGTGTAGGACAAATACTCTGGAGAGAACGATTAACTACACCCAGAAGTCGAAAATAAATGGTTTCTCTGTTCAAAACAAGTATGCTTCGAAATGTTTGAATGTTTTACACTGTAAAGGGTATGCTACGATTTAATACCTGAAATCTATTTTACCTAACGATATTGCTGATCTACAAGGTTTTTATAACCTGAGCACAAATTGAGCTGTTTTTAACATAATTTGTGGATGCTGATTTCCTATCTGATATTTAAAAATGACCACCACGTCAATTTTCTTTGTTATTGGACATTTAATATTTGCTATTTTAACGCTTTGTTAGTTATGTAATTGAAACTGAATCTTTTCATTTTCATATTCGTCACCTGACATTTCAAGGGTAGCAACGCTCATTTTTTCATGCACTGGAGAGAATATAACCACAACCGTACTGCCGTCGTTGTGTTTTTCATTGAAAGAGAAAAGCGTATTGCATATTTGTAAGCACAATGTGGATAAAAATTGAAACAAAGTTAGCGTCGGGAATGAATTAATACCCCAAATTAGCACTAAGATAGTGTATTTTAAAATCTTAGTTCATTAGAAGCGTTGAAGAAAATCCAAAATGAGCTCCGTTTGATAACTTCTTTCCAATCTACAAGCTGAACTTTCAGGACTAAAAGTGGAATCTTCTAGCTAAGAGGCTCTCTGTGTTAAGAAATGGAAACCTTCCATGAAATGTCGGTTGGAATGTCCAGATACTTCAGAACTGATGACAGATTTTGGAATATCTCACGGTCATAAGCAATGGCCGCTATTTATTGATTCATTTCAGGTTAGTTCAAAAGCTGTACTTTTATATAACAGAAACCAAAACACTTCAATAACACATGCCGTAGGAAGACTTATGGAGGTATGAGAAAATTTCTCACTGCAATAAAATATGACCACTTTTAAGTGATCTGAAAAATGATATCACTCTCGCTCTGGCTTCAAAGGGACTTCAGCAAATTTGGTTTCTTTGTGAGTGGGATAGTAAGGGGTCACTATGACAGAAAAGACTGACCTAAGCAAAATATTTTCACCTCCTGTAACGTTCGTCACAGGCCTCTAGTTAATCTATAGGATATTTTACTCTCAATTTTTCATAACAAACTGGAGCCAATGGGAAGCGACTTGACCCAAATTCGGTTCAGGTGTATTGCATGTAATTGAACATTTTCTAAAATTGAGTGATGGGGCAAAACTCAGGGACTGAATCTTTGTTGGTCCACAGATAGTTCAACTAACGAGGGATTCTGTTTTTTCACGGAGAAGTTAGAAAACCGAGATTTCTCCGCATGACAATCCTTACAACTACCTGCTAAAACCAAGAACAGCGCATTCAAAACTTTTTCAAGAACTGCAAAAGTCTTAGATGCCGAATGTCCTGAAACCTACATCTACATTCTCATTTGGTGTTCTTTCGGACGACATAAGAGCAGTCAGAGATGACAAAGACAAAGTTTTATTGAGGTATCTGAACACAAAACATTTTAAAAAGCAAAGAACCCGATTATTAATTCTATTTATCTAGTACTTCTGGAACGTATTAGTAGCATTTCAATTATATTATACTGTATTTGAGTTCATTTAAAAAAATGGGGACTTGAGACGAACGCAAATTTTTATATGTTCGACTTTCTTAAAATAGAAATCGGAACACTCTCGAGTCTGAATAACTAAACACGAACAAATCTTTTTTTTTTGTATACAAACACAACTATTTTTATTTTTTATAGTTTCAATGCAACAAGAACTTAAATGTCCTTAATGTTAGGGTTTTGTTGGACGAAGTGGATAGTGGAATTTGGTGGCGATCTTTGGCAGCTGCTGTTGCGAGTTTCATTTCGTTTTTTTTTTTTTTTATAATTATTTTTATTTTTTTGTTTTGTTTTGAATGTTTGCTTTATAATGGTCCTTGCGGGATTGTATGAGCACTTTTTAGCGTATTGCTGCTCATACGTAGGAAACATCATTTTGTGTTGTCTGGGTCAGGCTTCTCCCTGATAAGGCCCAAGTCCACCAAAACTTTCATTTTCGAAAATTTCAGTATAATCTTTTTTTTTTTAATTTGTTTTTTTCTCTTGTATTATAAATGAATATTTACACGTTGCAATACATTGTATATACATAGTGTGAAATGTAGCCAATGAATAGACAAAAAACTGAGCGAGGTGGAAATTATTTAGACATATTTTCATTCAGCATTCCAAAACAAGATAGAAAAGCTTTATTTCGCTCCTTCTTATGAAAAAAAAATTTAAATGTTCGAAATTGTTAACTAGTGATTAATTCAAAAGTACAAATTCTGGTTAATATTTTATCATACAATTAGGTATTGTAACAAGTGAACTACAAGCACAACGTCAGCTGAAGAGCTATAAACCTCCGAACATAAAGTGAGAACCAAAACTAAATCTAACCCCTGCTCCGATCAAGGACACTCTCAGGAGGTCAGGGAGCTATCGGCAGCGTAGAATGAAGACGCGTCGTAGCGTCCGTTATGTCGGGTAGTTATGAAAGGTTATGTAAATAGTATATATTGTGTCCACGTAATGTAAATTAGATTAATAAATGTTTGTGAGTGTAATGAGAGTTGGTCGCTGGTTCGAACGCTTCAAGGAGGAATTTCTCAGCACACGGTCACAGTATTCATTTAAATGTACAAATTCAATAATATTCTTGTTAACGAGATTTATAATAGTGTTTTAATTTCTTTAACTTCGGAATTCCAATGAACCTATTTATCTTTATTGATATTCTTTTGCTATCTGGTAACAAAAAGGACCTTTAATCAATGGTTAATCACAAAAATGGACAAATATTCTTTAAGGTGATGTTCTTATGTCTAGGAGTGTTCTAGATGGGGAGGAGACACAAGTGTCTGCCACCCCATCCATTAAATTAAAAGCATTATCAACGATTAAAAGTTTTCGAAGAGTAAAAATAAAACAAAATAAATAGCGTAAAAAGAAAAAGCTAAATACATCGACGAACAAGTGAAAAACACAGGAGTTAAGTACAGTAGGGAATATACTAAATACCAAGTAAAAAGAACCCATAGTTAAAACAAAATAAAGTGTATCAAGTAACAAGTAAAAAACATGCAATAAAAGTATAATGCGTGCATATGTTCCCTATGGTAATCAAAAAACAGGAAAACGTGTTAAAAATGTGAAATTATTTTTCAAACCCTATTAATATGCATGAAAATGTCCAGAGAATATATAAACAGCAACTTTAATCCTTTCAATGAGGACAGACATCCTCACACTCTAAAGGGTTAATCGAATTCGCTCTTCTACTCCTACTGAAATTGCGTCCAACATAGTTTGCATCTATTTTATGTTCCTTATACTTTCATGCAAAACGCATAAAGTATGAGATGACGTTATTTAACGCTTTTGATGTGCATTTATGAGAATGAGCTTCCCTGAAACACATGAATATTTCGCTGAAAAAAGGTTTCAAAACGGAACACCATTTTAAGACGTTTCTTTCGAAGAAACACCTTACGGATAGATGATTTCCTCGTTGATTTTTATGTTTGGAAAATAAATGGATCTCATACTTCAATTCAATCTAAATTAAATAAAATTAAATTAATCAATTCAATCTAAATTAAATAAAATTAAATTAATCAATTCAATCTAAATTAAATAAAATTAAATTAATCAATTCAATCTAAATTTTAAAAAAAAAGTTCGTTCTAAACATACCTCGATGGCAGCGCCATCTACACTCAGTTCTTTCAAGGATTCTCAACATCCTACTGGCCCGAAAGTTCCAGATGACGGAGACGTAGAACCGCTCTCCTAATGTGGTTGCCATCAAGAATATTCAAGGCAAGCGCGCACTTTGCCATCTCTGCCCTGATGAACTTCGGTGACGATGGCCATCTTCCACAAAAGTCTCGGTTGATTGTCTTCGAATATTTACACCACGAAACCCTTCTCGATGTCTGGTGAAGACTTGGACCTCGGACATGCATGGAAAGACAAGTCCATTACGTATTGTTTCTTCCATTTCCTCCAGAATGGTGAGCCGATACTTGTATCTTTTCGTTAAATTACTTCTCTTGGAAGAATTTGGCACGATGTTTTCTATGGTGGCAAGGCGGTCAGTCTTTTTCCAACTAGAAAATGTCCGGGGCATAAAGGTTCTCCACTATCACTGTTTACGTAGGTCAATGGTCGAGAATTCAGTATCGCTTCGACTTCGGTCAATGTTGTTTCCAGTTCCTGATAATTCAATGAGGCTCTCCATAGCAATCTTTTCAGGCACGTTGTCGGGGAGCGAACCAAGCGTTCCCAAAATACGCCCCACCAGGCTGCTCTTTCCACGATGAATTTCCATTGAATTCGTTTGTCACTGATAAAGTCCAGGACTTCAGCGCTCTTGATTTGAGTCCCTTAATTTTTCAATTTTTTTCCCGCCTTCTTCATCGTTTTAGCATTATCGGAATATATGATCTTGCATATTCCTCTACGTGATATAAATCTTCGAAACGCTAAAAGAAATGACGCAGCAGTCATGTCTGGACCACCTCTAGGTGTACAGCTCTTATTACTGCACATGTGGAAAAGGCAAGGTACACTCTTTTCTGGTCTTTGCAATAGATGATTTAAAAAAAGTCCACAGCAGACACTTGTAATGGTAATGCCTCATTGATTCGGTCCGGTGGAAGAGTTGCAACAACTTGTGTATACGGTTTAGCGCTTCACCTCTGGCAAATGAGTCAATTTTTTTATGATCTTCTTTTTTTTTGTCTCCCTCGAATTATCTAAAACCGCTCCCTCACTTGAACAAGTGTTTCAGCAACTCCGGAATGTCCTATATTTCGGTGCCGGTCTTTAATTTCTAAAACAGAAAGATAGCTATTGTCAGGCAGAATGATGGGAGGAGCTTCAGAAGAACGTAAATCATAATTCTGAAGTCTTCCATCTTCTGTGATTACTTCGTCTGAGTCTAAAAAGGGATTCATATTTGCAAACTTTGACTTATTCGGGATTGGCAGACAGCTTTTTAAGGGCACTTTTATCTTCAAGGAAGTGCTGATCCTGAATCTTCTTAATAATCTTCTGGTCAGGTTTTCCTGCACATATTCTACCAATCTTCTACCGATTATCGCTGCCATAAGTTCTAGTCACGGCAAAGTTAACCTCTTCAATGGAGAGACTCTGTTTTTGGAACACTCAAATGACGTATCAACTTCACCTCGTGCATCAACGTGACGTAAATACAGCACTGCTCCATAACTCTTGGTACTTCCATCTACGAAACCATGAAATTGGAAATATGAAGGCTCAACTACGCCTCCGTAGTAGAATCTTGGTATCTTTAATTCTTTCACCTCATCTCTCTATTTTTTCCACTGTTCTTTTATTTCATAAGGTAGATAATCGTCCCATTTCAATTTTTTTATATCCATATATTTTGTAATAAAATTTTAGATCGAATAGTAAATGGTGAAATAAATCCGTTTGGATCGAATATATTTTATAAGCCAAACTAATTAACTCTTTTTTAGAGGTCTTATTATCATTTGGGCAGTCATCGTCAATTCGATTTTCAAGGTTTAGTTCTTAAGTGTCTTCCTTAGAATTCCAGACATATCCCAAAACTTTGGCTTTAGAATTTGGAGATTCAAGTAGTTCTTCCTCCTTATTAAATATACTTTGCAATTCTGTGCAATTTGTCCTCCATTTACGTATGTTAAAGCCTCCCACTTTCAAAATGTACTTTACTTCTTCGAAAATCTTAGAAGCTTCCACTTCACATCCAGCCCCACGAAGGATATCATCCACATATAATTGTGAATTAAATATTTGGCACGTACGGGGATAGTCGGATTCGAACTGTTTAAAATGAATTCTTTGCGTAGCTGCTAACAAAAGTGGACTGGTTGTTGTCCCAAATAATACTCTTGCCCTCCTGAGAATCTGAATTCTTAATGGCTGTCCCGTTTCCACTAATTCTTCGAACCAAAGGAAAAGGACAGCATCTCGGTTTTCGGGGGAGATAGAAATTGCTAGAAAGCTTGCTCTATATTTTGTGGTAAATGCCTGTTCTCTAAAACTTAGCAACATCACCAATATTTCAGGATTAAATTTGGACCTGAATCTAAGCAGTCATTTAATGATACGAGTGTTGACCACGTGTGAACTGCAATCGAAAACCACTCTCAGCTTGCTAATATCTTTATCTTCTCTTATGACTTCGTGATGGGGTAAATAACCAATTTTACTATTTTCATTAAATTCTTCTTCAGGATCTACATATTCCGGGATACTTTCCGAGATATGGTTTTGTATCACGCAATCGTATCTTTGAAAAAAAGTTAGGGTTCCTTTCGAATTTCCTAACCCGATTTCTAAAACGCATCTCCGCCGTACGATAATTATCATTCAACTTTTCAGAATGTTCATTCCAAATTAATTTAACTTCATACCGATTTTTTATCAAATTTAATGGATCGCTCAAATTCTTCTAGCACATCGTGTTTTGTTTTGGAAAGTTCCAAAGTATTGTCCTTGATACCCAGAGAGTCTAAATCACAAAATTTTATCTGATCTGGCCAGCTGTGCGGTCACAAGATGTAAAGAGATCGCATCTTTTGATTAGAAATTCTACGTTACACTCAAACAATATCCAAAACGTGTTTCAACTGCTACAAAATTTTCTGAAAATCGTTGCACCTTTCCCGTACACAAATTCCAAAAATAATCACTTTCAAGTAATAATGATATCTGCCGGTCGCCCTTTTCATTTGTGATTTTCATCTGCGATCTGAATTCTCTTTTGATTACAAAACATCTGCATTTGTTTACCTAGGGCGGGAATCTCGTCATTTGTGATGACGTAGGTCAAGTTTGCTTCCAAACCAAAAATTTTGTTATGATTTACTGGGTTTCTCATTTTTATTTTTACTATTTCTTTGTTTTCTACTCTTGCATCTGTCTCAGCAAAAGAAAAAACTCTCAACGTTTCATTCGAAGTAACCTTCAATCGTAGATACTCAGCACATTTGCAGCCAGTGTTTAGAGAAACACAAAATTATTGCTTGCTAAGCAATGCATACTCATGAGCTCTTTATTCTGGGGGGTGGGGTCATGTCGTCATTCGATTCCGTTTTGATGGCCGTTGTTTTTTCTTTCTTAGTGACGCAATCACATATTAAATTGTTGATTTTTCACTCCTTTATACACGTGTTTCTTGTAACACTGTATCATTCTGCGTCCGCGTTTTAAGCACTTGAAGCATTTCGACTGATTCATCAGTTTATTTCTCCTATCATTTATGCTGAGCGGGCAATTCTCAGAAACATGTGCATCTGAGCAGAAAGAACACATCTCACGACTTCCAAACTCATTTGTATGAAATGCAGTTACACTGGGAATTGGCCTTTTGTTTTTATTTCGACACCCATCAAATTTCGCGTTGGGAGAGTCATTCGAGCTGGGATTTTTTCTCAAACATGAATCGTCATCATCCCAGTCTTTATTTAAACATTTATTTCTTTCACGACATTCTATTTCGGTTTTCAAACATTCTAACAAGGTCGTAATTTTACTTTCGTTTTGTTGTCCCTAAATATGATGGGAATATTTTGAAATTCGTGGATTTCTGGGAGCAATTTAAGGCCCTGTTCACATGAGACGCGTAAAACGCACGTTGGCGAGGCTATCAGGGTCCCGATCTTCAAGGTTGCAAATATAGTAACTTGAATTAGAGGAATAAATAAACATAATTTAATGGCGGGACCTTGCTAGCCTCGCCATACGCGCGTTGAAACGCCTCATGTGAACGGGGCCTAAAACTGCGATCTATGAAAACAAAACGGATGTTGAACGCTTTAATTATTTGACTCATGAAGCTAAATTAGCTATTCGTAGGTTGTCGCTGAATTTGAAAAAATATAAAATTGCAGTTGATATTTCGAAGGAGCATTTTGGCAGCAAAGAAGTCATTGTTGATCCCCATATGAGTGGGTTGTTGAATTTGCCCCCAGTCAGAAAATCTAGATATAATATCATTGCGTAAATTGCATTCGGAATGCGAGATACACATTCGCGCTTTGCAAAACCTCGGAATCGAACCAAATGAATACCGCTGTTTGTTTTACCCCATTTTTTTTAAATAGGTTCCAAATGATTTGTCATTGGCAAACTGCGAATGTGTATCTCGCATTCCGAATGCAGTTTACGCAATGATATTATATCTAGATTTTCTGACTGGGGGCAAATTCAACAACCTACTCATATGGGCATCGACAATGACTTCTTTGCTGCCAAAACGCTCTTTCAAAATATCAACAGCAATCTTATAATTTTCAAATTCAGCGAGACACGTTTAGAAAGTACTTGTTATATTTGGTGTAGTCCGGTTAGAAGAGTAAAGGATAAGCAATAAAGCAAAGTTTGTGTGACATAAAAGTTTGAAGTGATAAAATAGGAATTATGGTAGAAATGGCGTAATCAGAGAGAGAGAGTTTATATGAAAACTCGATGAAAATTGTTTGGTAACTTCTAATTAAAATAGTTCGCCCGAACAGAGACTGGAACCCTGGACCGTTTGGTTAAAGGCCAAACGCACTACCAACTGAGCTATCTGGTCTCTATACATCCTCAAATTAAATATATAAATGTATTAAAATATTAAAGTGCAGAATTTTAACCAAAGAATGTCGTGTACAAATGGGGGTTTGTGCATATTAAATCTGTTGTGGCCTCAAATGTCCTCACGTTGGCGTGGTGTGGATGTTTGGAGAGGGGGTCTGCCAGCTCACGTTGTTGCCTCGTCATCTGACCGCGGTTCTAAATGACGTGGTGTTGTCCTTGGCTCTTTCACTCGAGGGATTGATCCCGGACCGTCGCCAATAGCCAGTTGTGTTGCTCCAGTACGACGTTAATTAACTACCTGCCTTCTTTTTTTATCTTTACAATGAAGTACATGAACATTTGGACACAATTGTGAATACTCTTTATCTTCTATGAAGCACACGAACATGAAGAATTATTTAGCACATTTTTTCTTTACTGTGAAGCACATGAAGATTTTGTCGAAAATACATACAAGTAGGGATGCGACATCGACAGAAAAACATCGATGTTCAAAATTAAAACATCGATGTTGATAGTACATCAACCCAAAAACATCGATGTTTTTAAAATTCAGTGTATTTAAACTTTTTTCCTCATTTCTCAAAACTAGTGATGCGACATCGGCTCCAATACATCGATGTTTTTTTACAAATCATCAATGTTTTGAAAACGTTGACATCGATGTCGCATCCCTACTTTTCAGACTCTTCACCCTTGGTCACTTGTGTCTAAAAGTATGTTCAATTTGCTGATTATGAAAATTATGCTACATGGTTATTTTTTAAATTTTTATAACGGTACTTTTTTCATTTAAAAATAAAACATTGACAACGGGGTCTTAACGTAAAAACATCGACACATATAAACATCGATGTTTCAAAAACATCGACCCCAATACATCAATGTTAAATACATCGATGTTTTTTTGGTTGAAAACATCGACATCGATGTCGCATCCCTACATACAAGATCCGTCTCGCACTTGTGACATTTTTGAAGTCTAGAACGACTTCCCGGTGCAAGAAGAGCTCTGCAGGTAAGTAGAGTTTTCCAGTAGGTTCTTAGAAAATAACAATTTCTCACAGAGTCATCTTTCATTGTTCTCTTTTAGAACCCGAATGCACATGAAAAACGACCCTATTTTATCCATAAAACGTAGATTCCTCTGGATTAAAACGATCTGTCAAACCCCTACCTAGTATCTCTGATATTACTTCTCTCTCTTATCAGGAACAGAAAAATCCGTGCACCTCCCCCAAGAGTGACGCCATGACACCTCAGGCATCGAGGAGTCCTCGGAGAGCCCTCCTCGAACGTCAAAATCCGGCCGATAAGCCATCCGGCTTCCTCGGGAGAGGGGGGCTTCCCGGAACATCCATCACGAGACATCGTCTTCTCGAGTTCCATTCCTCTCTCCGGTTAATATAGCGTGAAAGGCGAGAGATGGCGATCGCCATTTGTCATCCACCTGACGCCAGGAGGCGTGAAATTTGTTGCGATCGCCGACATTTACTGCCATGTAAATGAAGCCCTGTGATGTAAGACCGTGTCACGTGGATTAAGGAGGCCTACTTCGAGACGGCGCGGTTATGAGAGTCTTGTGATGCGAGAGGGCAGAGTTAATTCCGTGCTCGAAAATGAGGTAATGATTTAAGGGCGAGAAACAGCTTTGGCTCCAAGATGACAGGTTGTTAAATCAAGTCAAGTCAGCTTGGATATATTTTCGCGATTTCATCATCACAGATGGGGGAAGATTTCATTTTTCGAAACCGTTATTGTATTTAGGTATTAGCGACAAGAGAGTTGCGAGTTCGAAACTCGGTTCGATCAGAGACCGCCCTGTACGCTGGACTGCTGCGCGTTAAATCTGTTGGGGTCTGAAATTCCCTCGCGTTAGCGTGGGTGCGCATGCAGGAGTGGTCTGTCATCTGATCGTTGTTCCGAATAAAAAGGTGTCCTGGGATATTTCCCTTCGAGATGGTTCCCGGATCATTACCACTAGTCCATCGTGTTCCTTCATTGCGACGTGGATTCAATTACCTAACTCACTCCAGATCAATCCGCATCCAACCGGACTGACGATCTTTGACGCCGACCGAATCCAGGTAAATCGAAATCCAAACACGTGTTCTTTTCTCTATTGCTCCTTAGACAGCATGGAAGAGGTGTACCGGATGAAATGGTGTAGTGACAGAAATGAATTTTAGCGTAAAAGAACAAGATCTCTGGGCTTCACCACTACAACATTTATTCTAACATCCCACAGCTTAGCAGATATTTACAGCAAGGTTACAGATATTTGGGACAAGAAGGGTTCGGCAAAATAGTGAGCGTCTTCTTGCTCTCAGTTTTCAGTGGTCTTTCTGGAAAATTCTAGCGGCTTTCAACTGAAAACCAGATAGCGATGGATGGGGCTTGATATTTATGAGATCATGATGTCAGTGTAACGTCAAATGAAGAGGGTTTATGTCAAGTGCCCACAACTTTATGACCGATGTCATGTCAAATGCAGTGCTGTAATATTACTTCTGGGGTTAGTTAGGGGCAGTTGATCACTTGAAAAGAGTTTTATGATCTCCAATGAGGTATTTGCATGTGCGAGGGTTTTGCTTACAAATGATCTTTTCTAGTATTTCTAAGTTTAAAAATCCTTAAATATTGCGTTTAAACTTTCAAAATAATTTTGAAATGACTATAAAACCAATTTTATTTTTGTTGAAAACGAAACAAAGTCACGGGATCCGAAAACAGGCCACCATTGGATGTGACGTCATTGCGCATAGAGCTTTTGTTTACATCGCTTATCTATGCTGCCTGTACACTCGCAATCGCTCTTGTATGAAATCAACACGTGTCTATAGTGATTCGAAAATTTATTTCATAAGCAGCAGTAAATAAGATAGTAACTGTTTATAAAAAGTACTTCATGAACCAACAAATCACTAGTACAAATACTGTTTACAAAAGGGCAATCATAAAAAATAAACAAGTGAAAGGTTCAATTACTCATTTAAAATATTATGTAGAACAAAAATATTAAAAGAGTTTTGGAAAAGGTTTTAGAAATACATAAAGCCCTTTTACACTAAGTATCATTACTGTTACTGTACTTGTCCAAATTATAAACATTTTGCCCAATGCAACAATCAAGATGGAAGCAAATTAATTCTAACAATAAATATAATAAAACAATCAATGTTTATGAAAAGTGTTACTTTTAGAATTGTGTAAGCCAAAAAAAATTGCATTTAAGATAATTCTTGGATAAATAAATGTGTTAAGTATCACTTATTTATCCAATGTTTGTTTCCAATGAATTTCTAAAACTATGCCATTTATGTATAATAACTTATTCTTTTAGATTATTAACTAATTCTACTGTGTATCCCAAATTAAATTAGTTTTTAATTTGTGATAGTTAATTTACATTCAGACAATTCATAAACTAATAGCGTTTAAAAACATCATTGGTTTTGCTTTAACATCTTGCATTTCATGGTATGGTTTACCAAGCTTATTCAATTAATACCAAAAACTAACACATTCAGATGATTTATAATGCTTATTTTAAAATTGCTTTGACTGTCACTCAGAATAACAGTTTTGAACGAAAAACAGAGTTACATTTACTAAAACTATGTTTGAAAATGCAGTTTTGGAAAAACAAATTGTTGCATTATTAATACCATGGAATTGGCTTATTAAGCATTAAAAATATCAAGTTAAAAACACTCAAAAATAAAATAAATTCATTTCAACTTTATAATTACTACTTACCAAAAACTGGTACTCACAGCAATTAAGAGAAGTCTTACGAGACAAATCGTCTCTCCTCATAGCTTTTATCCAAGCTTTCCTTTTCCCAGGATCTCTCGGAACGTAAAAAAAATGACTTTTCTGGCGTTTTCACTTTTGTACTTGTACATCCAGGTACTATACAGTATTTATATGTAGAAACTTTGTTCTCCATGTAATCTTCTAGATAAAAACGTTATGCGCAATGAAGCAAGCTAAACACACATGGCGAAAACGAATATAAACAATCATAGCAACGCCGGCGCAGTGGGTTACTATGCGCTGTGACGTCACAAAGCAGCCATTACGAAATTCCTGTTTTTCCCGCTGGGAGATCGTGAAATAATGGAGCCAGCTGCAACCCAACTGTTGTTTTTGCTTCGCGAGTTTTACGAGCGACAAAAAGGAGACTGAAACAGAAGCCGCTTCAGCAGGTGTTCTTTCCGACGGATCGCCGACTGGCGTTTGACCTTTGCCGTTGGGGGAACTTGGAGACTGCGGGGGATGCCAGAGTCGACGGGGAGAGAGCGAGAAGCAAGGTTGAGTTTTCCTCGCGCTGACCCGTGAGATGCCCATCTCGAGATATGAATGTTGATTCTTTGTAAATTGTAAATATTTTTCTAACTAATAAGAATGTGATTTTCTTAGCTGTTGGTTGTTTTCTCCTCATATACGATTTTCTAATGCTACCAGTTTGGGGAGACGACACCACAGCTTAAAGATGGTGGCAGTTTGATGGGATAAGGATCTAGTTAAATGATATCCACGATCCTGTGTCACTTCTACGACTACAGAGAAATACAGAGTGTATTCGTCCAGACTTCTTGAAGTCTGATTTGTGAGTGCCCGGAGTACAGAGAACTTTGTAGCAGCGGTTGCTGGCGTGGAAAGTTCCTGTTCCAGTGTTGGAGCTCTTCGAGAGAAAGCTGAAGGTCTCATTCTCAGTAGTTCCTGTTCCAGTGTTGGAGCTCTTCGAGAGAAAGCTGAAGGTCTCATTCTCAGCAGTTCCTGTTCCAGTGTTGGAGCTCTTCGAGAGAAAGCTGAAGGTCTCATTCTCAGCAGTTCCTGTTCCAGTGTTGGAGCTCTTCGAGAGAAAGCTGAAGGTCTCATTCTCAGCAGTTCCTGTTCCAGTGTTGGAGCTCTTCGAAAGAAAGCTGAAGGTCTCATTCTCAGCAGTTCCTGTTCCAGTGTTGGATCTCTTCGAGAGAAAGCTGAAGATCCCATTCTCAGCAGTTCCTGGAGTTCTACGACTGTGTGTCTGTGCGACTAGGGAAAAGTAGCTGCTGTGTACAACGACAGAAAGTTCCTAGTTCTGAGGCGCGTGATCAAGCATTGAACGGTGAGCCCCGATATTTTCTGGAATGCTAATTTTGGGGGTCCAAGTGAGATACAATTGTAAGATATCAGAGTTATTAGCTAAGAAATTTTGATTAGGATCATCGGTCATTTCAAGGTTCATTGCCTGGGTGTTATAGTGTTTTAAAGATTTCTAAAGTTGTAGTGTCTTTAAGCTCAAATGTGTAGAAGTGATTTAGTAAAAAAAAATTATTTTGTGTGTTATTGTTAGTGAATCGGAATATAGATTAATTGATTTCAAAGTATAATGCAGGGGTTTTATAGAGACTTAATTAATTTATCTCTTTTTGTTATGTGATTTTCGCTTTCTTCTAAGTATACAGAAAGTTAGCTAAAATTTTGGTAGTACAGTAAGGTATTTTGAAATTGAAAAGGCAATTAGTCTATGGAGAAGATACTTGTGTAGTACCTTAAAAGTGCTTACTTTTAGAATTAGTACTTGTGTTGCCTTGTATAGGGAGATACTCAGTTTTGAATTATTACTTCCGTGATTTTCTTTGGTATTTGTGTTACAGAAAATTATTGTGCAATTTTTATTATTGCATTTTATATGTGGTGAGGTATTTATTCCCTGGTTAGAGATATGGCAGAATTTCTAAATAAGCAGACTAAAAAGATTTTGCTCTTGGTCGCAGAAGAGTTTGAGACAAATGTGTCCAATTCGGATAAGAAAAGGGCGATAATTGAGGCGATCTTGAAGGCGCCGGATTACGAAGAGAAATTCGCAAAAGATTGTTTAGAGCAAATCTTAGATACGGATAGATTAGAGAGGTAAGAACAGAGGTTAGAGAGGGAAAGATCTTTTGAGATACAAAAGTTGAAAATACTACACAGTGCAGGTATAAATATTGGAGAAAGTTTTAAACCGTACTTATATAAAACGGAAATAAATGAGGTTGAACGTAACCATTTACGAGATACTGGAGCTGGAGAAGACCTGTGCGATCGTAGTTCGATAAAAAACGAAGATTAGCTTGGTGAAGTAACTGGGGTCAAACAACTCCTAGATTATAAAAGCAATTGCCTCGCATTGGCGAAAGTGACCATAAGGGGAGATTTTGGCACTGTGATTACAAAAGCCGCCGTGAAACCCACAGAGTTAGATCAGGGATGTTACCTATTAGGGAACTGCGGAGTTAATAGAATAAATGAGGGGTTGGCCAGTTCCGGTGAACCCGGTGATAACGCGCAGTCAAAGGCGAGAGAGTTATGAGGGCAGCGGTCTAGAGGTGAGAGGGGTAAAATCGGGTTCGGAGAATGACGATGAGGTTCGGAGGGAGTCGGGGTATCACATGGAGGAAGATACCCTAGATTTTCTGAAAAGAACGGAAATAGAGACGGGATTGGAGAATGTGTCCGCGGAGTCGTTTAAAGAAGAACAGCGAAATTGCGAAACTCTAAAATTAGTGGGGGAACGGACATATCAACCAGGTGAAAGTGAATTATCTGTTAAAGAGGGAAGACAGGGGCGGATGTCACAGTTTGAGAGAGATGATGAGACAGCTCAGTTACATGTACCGCTTGTTTATCAAAATGAGATTTCAGCTCTGTGCCATGAGAAGGTGTCGGGTCATTTGGACACGACAATAACAAAGAATAGGGTCCTACGAGGTTACTTTCAGCCGAAATGCTATCAAAAGATAGCACAAGAATTAAAAAATTGCGATCCGTGCCAAAAGGTGGGAGATAATGGGGATCGGCGTAAAGTCCCTATTAAGTTACTTTGTATAAATTCGGAGGATTTATCTAATTCGGAAGAGGTTTATGAGAATGCGGAATTTCCGTACCTTCTGTCAAGCTCTACACGAATAGATTTCTGGGAACTTGTGTACAGGAATCTGGAGAAGAGCGTGACTAAAAGGCAAGGACAAATGTTTTCCTTTGACCCGGGAATAATCCAGATGGTTAAAATGTAAATAGAACTGACGAACTCGGTAGAATGGATTAAGGATAATTTGTTAGCCATGCATCTGCTTAATTTTTTTGAGTTGAGTGTTGTAATGTTTTATTTGTGTAGCATATTTTTAGTGACGTAATTATGCTTATATGTGTAGAGTTTAAATGTTTGTGGTATCATGTGTTTTAAGTGTCATTGTATGTGGAATTTAATTAATGGCATTAGATTGGGTAGTTTATTGTTATTGAATGATTATTTTTGTATAGGATTGATTTTCGAATTGTGTATTTGAAAATTTTAAAATTTAATATTGTATATGTTTTTCTCTGAGTGTGAAAAGAGAAAGAAATGAAATCTAGGATGACCATATTTTAACACTGAGTACGCGTTCACGAGTGTGAACCTTGAAATCGGCAATGATAATAAGACATATCTTGTATTTTGTGTAAATATAGTGTATGCATTATCCTTGGACCTCTCGGAGTTAGTATTACTGGAATGAGGGGCTGCATTTTCATATGAACTCATATGAAAGTACTTCAGGGGGGAAGTGTTGTGAGATCGTGAAATACTGGAGCCAGCTGCAACCCAACTGTTGTTTTTGCTTCGCGAGTTTTACGAGCGACAAAAAGGAGACTGAAACAGAAGCCGCTTCAGCAGGTGTTCTTTCCGACGGATCGCCGACTGGCCTTTGACCTTTGCCGTTGGGGGAACTTGGAGACTGCGAGGGAGGCCAGAGTCGACGGGGAGAGAGCGAGAAGCAAGGTTGAGTTTTCCTCGCGCTGACCCGTGAGATGCACATCTCGATATATGAATGTTGATTCTTTGTAAATTGTAAATATTTCTAACTAATAAGAACGTGATTTTCTTAGCTGTTGGTTGTTTTCTCCTCATATACGATTTTCTGATGCTACCATTTTTGGGAGACGACACCACACCGCCAATAAGGGAACGAAATTTAAAAATTAAATGATTTTTCATCCTCTAATAGTAAAATTGAAACAAAAAAGGTGAAAATACCTCATTAAGGAATTCGTGAACATGTCTGCTTTGTGTCGGCCTGATCAGAGAAGCCGCGTTTAGAGTGGTATAACTGCTCCGCCCTTGGAAAATTTTTCTGCGAAGGAAAAGTTCATATTATTCTTAATTGTTGACTTCACACTCATTTGTACGCTCTGACGACACTCATATTTTTAGAAAACACTACAAATAGATACAAGTACCATAATATCTCCTGAGTTGTAATTTAAACAAACAAACCAAAATATTGTTATTATTTTAGACTATTTTAAGGCATTATGATTTTGAAAATGGCGAATACGAATTTGTAACAGTACGACATATCTTTCTCGTACGTGTTCCGAACTTCTGTTGACCTGTTTTTCGAATACAATTTCAGACCTTCGCCAATAAAAATCCCAAAGAATTAATTCCGACTTGAGGAAGGGTGATTGATGGGTCGACACATTAATTAGACTAAACGCCAAAAGTAGCCAAAGTGGCTATAAACAACATTTTAAGGTAGCTCCAATATCTATCATGTGAAGTAAAATATTCGCGCGTCATCTTTTTTGTAGGTTTACACTGAACGTCCATTACCTGACGTCTGCTGTGGTTTGGCAGAGCTTGGCCAGCTATGCACCTTACGTCCTAAGACCCACAACCAACCAAAAAGCTATACAAAAATTCCACAGAAGCTAAGACACCTAAATTCTTGTATCCTATCAATGTAACTTGTAAGGTATATGCGATGTCCACTGCCATTCGTCATCCTCCTGAGGCCAAGAGGTGTGAAATTCGCCGCCAATTACTGCCATGTAAATGAAGCGGTATGATGTAAGGCCATCTGGATTAAGGAGGGCTTCTTTTGGAGTCTTGAGCTACGAGACAGGTGAATTAATTCCAGGTCGCAAATGAGGCAATGATTAAAGGGGATAAATAGCCTTTTGCTCCACATCCTGATAGGTTATTAAATCATGGAATATTAGTTTCGAGGCGTGCGTTATGTATTAGAGATTGACTCAGGGAACGTTGCCTTTTTCGATGACTGGGATATATGTATAAGATTAAGCGCGTATTTTTCAGTGTTCAGAGACTAATGACAGTGTCGCAACAAATTGAATCCTAAGTGAATCATTAAGCTTAAGGTCTACTGACACGTTCGAAACCTTTTTTTTTTAAATGTGGTATAGAAACATTAATAATATATATATATTAATAATTTTGTAAAAATAATGATTATGTATGAAATTTTAAAGAAATGTGTCAAAAACTTCCAAAGTGTTACATGAAAATCTATTCAACCCATTTGAAAAAGATGCTAGAATCAAAAATATATTTAAAGAATCAAAAAATTTTACAAGCGATCGAAAAATGAATACAAGATTTTTCATAGTCTTGCAATCCTATTTTTTTAAATAAATGGCCATAACTTTTTGACTTTTCATCTCAGCACAATTATTTTCTAGTGCATTCTCTAGACACCATTATAAAGAACAAGTTCCCGAAGTTTTATGAGAATCCATCCATAACGTTTTGTGTTGTAACATTTGAAGTGCGTAAATAATGAGTAAAAATTAGTTTGAAGTGTATCGTTTCCTCTCTCTCTTGCTTTTACTGTTTGTGTAAACAATTTTGTTCTTCATTTCTCTTTCAAAATGTTCACACTATTTCCAGATGAAAAACCATTTAAGCATTTAAAAAAAAACTTTCTAAAATTATATTTGCAAAAAAAAAGTGTTTTAAATTTAAATTTTGACAAGTTTTTGGTCTTTTAACGGTACTTTCGGTTTTCCCGCCTTGATTAAAATCTTAATATCTCAGCAACTCATTAACTTAGAGAAAAAATCAAACGTATTTTGAAATACAAAGAAATACTCTATCAAATAAGATCAAACATTTTTTTTTTTAATTTTGGGCCAAAAATGACATTTTTAGCGCGTTTAGATTAGGGATGCGACATCGATGTCGATGTTTTCAAAACATTGATGTTTTATGAAAAACATCGATGCATTGGAGCCGATGTCGCATCACTAGTTGCTAAACCAATTTTAAGAAATGGAGGGAAAAGTCTGAATTTTAAAAACATCGATGTTTTTGGGGCGATGTATTATCAACATCGATGTTTTAATTTTGAACATCGATGTTTTGCTTTCGATGTCGCATCCCTAGTTCGGATACCTTAAAGAAGAAATAATTTGCAGTGAGTTTCCCTTTTTTGATGGATTTGCGTTCTATGAGCAGTTTATAAAAGAAAAGAGATGAAGCCATAGATGTTTAATATCATTAAATCTTAACTAAAAACCTAAGTTATCGTTATGGGAGTTATAGAGGAGAGGGATTTTCAGTGTAAGCAAACGTATCTTGTTATTCAAATGCTCTGGCACATAGGGAGGACCTTAAAATGGAGGCACTTTTGGAGACGTTTAGTGCTGAATCGAACTGTCCAAGATAATAATATAGTATTCCTATTAGGAATTCATTCTATGGAAAAGTTGTGCTGCAAACGATGATAGTCTTGTTTTCATTACCTGGCTATCTAAATATTTATATTCTCATCTACATATTTTACATGTTTCAACTTTTACATTTACATGTTTTACCTTGGGCTTGATCGTCATCTGACTCAAAATTACGTGGTGGTGTTCTCGGATGATTCGGGATTGGATCCGTACCGTCGTCAATAGCACGTTGCTTCAGTGAAACGGTAATTAAAATACCTACCTTTTATTTTAAGCCGCTCACTAGAGACATAGAGCACCTTTTATGACCCGGGTGGGGAGGGCATCCATTGAGGCATGCCACATTTATTAAAAATCAAATATTTAAGTGTACAAGTGGCAAAAGGCTAGAATTAAAACACGAACGGCACAACGCCGGAACTTGAGAGTAAATTCTGCTAAAAAATAAAAACCGGAATATACCATCGGTCAGAAAAAGCATGTAGAAAAAAACACTGAACATACAGGAACACACAAAAGGAACAAATGCGGTCGATATTTGGGGGAAAAAATACACGATAATACGAAGAGGGTTTAAAAGGTTTTAAAAAGTTAAAATGGGTCTGAACATAGTTCCAGTTCCTTACATCAAACCCAGGCGGGAGGGGCACGTATAGATCCCAGGACAACCTGTCTCCCCAGGCGTAGCGCGATTGGAGATAACCCCGCTGCCAGATTGTAAATAAATATAAATAAATAAACAAATATTCGCAACCGAGAGGCACAACAGTGAAACCAACAGGGAAAGATAAACTTTAGAGGGAAAACCTAAGACAGTGGTCCAAAAGGAACAGTGAGTGTCGCGAATGCGAGCCTGTTCTCGTGAAGGGATGCCGCGCATGCGCGCGCGGGGGTGAGAGGAGAAAAATGGGACTTTTTCGATGTTTACCACCTTTCACGTTGTTGTTTTGAACGAATAGGGTGTGTCACCCAGTGCGTCTGTATATATCAGTGTAATATAGAAACCGGAACCCAAGTCCCTCAAGAGTCCTCCAGAAATAAACCTCACTCCTTCAAGAGTAAGTTTTGAAACGCTTTCATAGACTTAGAAATCAAATACGGAGCAGGTGAGGTGAAATCAAACCTCCAAATCTAGAGCATAAAACAGTTAGATTTAAATAAATGTACAAAACAACTCAGTTTTTTTTTTTTTTCAAAAGTCGCTCTCAAACATTGTCTTGCTGTTTACTTTGACTATTCTATACCTGTTAAGAAGTGTAATATTCTTTCTATTTCAAATATATAAGTTTTAATTTAAAGAACTCGTCTCCTTGTGTTCTTGAGTGGATTTTCCTTTCGTATTCTATAATGGGAGTGAAGTATTCAACGGTCAGGATGATTGCTTCTCACCCAGGACACAAATGAGGTAGGACAATTCTTATTTCTTCCAATTTGAAAGATATTGTTTCTACACAACAATGAGGAAACCATCCACAGTAAAGAAAAGTGAACAAGAGATAATCGAGAAAATACCTATCTTGGACTGTAATCCAATGAAAGCAACAGACATTTAAGAATCAAAATACCTACCTTGGACTTGATTTTTAAATGTCTTTTGCTTTCATTGGGATACATTCCATATTGTGTTTGGCGCGGCTTGACCGCTTTTGGACCTCACGCCATGAAACCCCAACATTCGACATTGAATACAAATTGTATGGAAATAGTATATTCGAAAAACAAGTGACATCACTTTCGGAATACGTGAAGGAAGCACGTTTTAGTTCAAAAACACCAACGCCACTTATATTTATAAAAACAGAAAAATCCTCTCACAGTCGCTCAGGTATTAGCAGTCCTACACAACGCCAAAACCAATAAAACGTTTCTCTCCAAAATTTTGGGTTATACCTTTTATGATCTGTCCAGCGGTTTTCAGACATCATACTTCAAATACCCCTTCCAAATCTACAAGTATTGTAGGGCCCCTTTCCTTAAAGTTCTTTTTTGAGGAATTTTCGAATGAACTCTTAATTCTATATAATTTCTCAAAGTCATAATATACAATTGAAATTAGTCGCAGATAAATTATCAGCGAAGCCAATTTTTAATAGCTTAGAAAGTGTTTTGTTTCGGACACGTGATTGACAGAAACCAAATATGTAGAAATAACTAGTGTTGGAACAATACCTATAAAATTAATTTTTGTTACAAATATAAAAATTACATATCAGATATACGTAGTTGCAATATTACCGTAACACAGTGATTCTCAACCTGTGGGTCGCGCCCCCCTAGAGGGGCGCGAGCACACTAGAAGGGGAGCGCGAGAATATCCAAGACAAAATATTATTTAAAAAATTGATTAACTGACTTAAAGGAAAGCATACATACACATAAAACAAAATACATTTCGACATATTTAATAATTAATTTATTAAAGTAAAACAACTTCTAAATCAAAACTTACTTAATCAAAACATACCAAATTAGAAACAATTTTAATAATTATTAGTGACTTCCTTGGGCCTGTCTTGCCGAGCAAAAGTTTTCGAAGGAAGGCTTAATATTAGAAATAGCCACTCTCTGTTCTGTTTCTATATTTAGCCGAGATCTATATTTTGTCTTCAAAGAAGCCACGGCAGAAAATCCAGTTTCACAAAGGTAAGATGTTGAGAATGGTAATAGAATGCTAAATGCCCTTGTTTTTAGCGCAGAAAAAAAATTAAAAATAAATAAAATTAAAAATAAATAAAAAATAAATATATATATATATATAATCCTCTACTCCTGACCAAAATTCAAGTAGTAATTTATTACTAAATTGTCTTTTGGTTTCGCCACTTGTCGTGAAGTCTATGAATTTTTCTTCATCTTCAATAGAGAGTCCTTCGGGAGCAAGAAAATACTTTTAAAATTATTTGCCAGCATGACTAAATGATTTTCAATGGTTACAAAAACAACTTTTACATGTTCTTCTTCAGCCTTGTAAATTTTAGTACAATCATACACATTTGCAAACATTGTTAGGTTTTTTTGCTTTAAATTTCTGCTCCACAATTCCAATTTTCTACAAAAAGCATTAACTTTATCACTCACATCTAACATATGTATATTTGCTCCTTGGAGTTGAAGATTCAAGTTATTTAATTTCTCGATTATGTCGACCAAGTAGCTCAATTTCATCACAAATAAACCATCGCGAAAATTCTTGGCTTTAAGTCTGTTTTCTTCTTCCAGGAAAAGGGCGATTTCTTCTCTTAATTCATAAACACGTTGCAAGAATTTCCCACGTGATAACCATCTTGCCTCGAAATAAAATAGTAAAGCTGAATGCATTGCACCCCTGTCTTTACAAAGTGCGGAAGATTCTTGAATTCAGGGGTCTCATTTTGATATAATTTACTACGGTTACAACTGTAGTTAACACAATATTCAGACCAGGACTCATTTCTTTGGAAGCCAAAGCTTCTCTGTGGATCATGCAATGTGTCCAGACGCACTGAGGCGATTTTTTTTTTACAAATGCTTGTATACTTTTGAATCTTCCGGACATTGAACGAGCACCATCGGTGCATATTCCGACGCAATTTTTCCATTCTATAATTGCCTCATTCATAAAATCATTTAAAATAGCAAATAATGCGAGCGCTGTTGCTTTGCGTTCTATCGGTTTGCAGAAAGGTAGTTTTTCTACTTCTGACATATTATCACAAAATCTAACAGAGGCAATGAAACGAGCATTATTACTATCTGTTGATTCATCAAGCTGTATTGAAAACAATTTGTCACGCAACTTCGAGAAAAGCTGACACTGTACATTTTCAGCTATATCACCAATTCGACGAGCAACAGTATTATTTGAAAGAGGTATGGACTGCAATTGTTTTGGAAAATTATCTCCAAACATAGTTTCTACAATCTCAATTGCTGCTGGCAAAATAATCTCTTCACCATCTGGCTATTTTATATGAAACTTTGTAGGATGCAATTAAAGCTTTTTTATTCGCAGACAAAGTTTCTTTAAAAAATGATTTTTGCTTTTCATATGATTTTAATTTTAATTTGAAGAATTCTCTGGGTTTGTTGACGTACTCACTATGAAGCGTTTCCAAATGTCGTTTAAGTTTATTAGGTTTCATGCTGTCTGCGGCCAACATTTTTGAGCAAATGATACACAGGGGCCTTTCTTCTTCATTTATTTCAGTACTGGTTGTAGCGTCGTAGGGGATCTCTCTGACCTCAGCTTTCATGGTGGTCCTGGAATTTATGACCGGATGGGGTAATCCTCTTGTCTTTGAACTGTAGCAGTTTCGGAGGAACGTGTGGGTCTTCTCTCGAGAAAAAGGAGATTCGTGGAAAGCAGGAACGTGAACGGACGCAGAACGACTCTGCTCCGATTGAAGCCGCGGGACTGAAACCCTATTTGTATACAATATCTATTAGCCTCGAAATGGCCTTAACTTATATGTATATCTTCAATAATTAATTTAATGTGCTGTATTTTTAAATGTCGTTTTAATTGCCTTCAAGTCTCTCGCCGAGTAAATTATACACCCGACGTTACACTGGTAATCCCCAAATTTAAGTATTCTTGAGAATATTTTCTTGATTTTATTTTCGGAACCACGCTTGTCTGTGTACTTGTTGATGCTTGACTATGCTCGTTTACGCCCGCTAAAAAAATTATCCATGGATCTACATAAATCTGCTGCCTTAAATATTTAATACGGTGATTGCAATTAACACGAAAACATATATAACATACGATAGATTTGATAGCGATCGACTCGAATGAGGATTGAAACTTGCGCTATCGAACATTTTCCTCCTTTTTATGAGAAAACATTGAGACGGCTTCCACAAACCATATTACTTATTTTTTCTCTTTTCTTTAATCATGCTTCTGTTTTATTTCTTTTATTATTCAAAAAAAAGTATTCCCAGTTTCTAAATTTAGCTCACCCCGTCTAGGTTAACTTTCATTAACAAATTTTTGTACTTTCATATTCTTTTAACGTTATCTCCCTGTTTGGCTTCATTTTAAATGTAATATTTAAATTTGCTCCGCTTCCATTCGCTTCATCTGTTCACCGCCCGCTTGGCAAAATGCCAGATGTGGTTTCTCGCCAACGTTGGCTCGCTTTTACTCTTGTTTAGGCAGTTTGTTAAAAGTAATTTTAAAACAGAAATCAAAATACTCAATATATATTATAATTGTATACATTTTATTGTATGCGGGGGCGTTGAAAATTATGATTGAAAACTGGGCCGCGAATAATGAAAGGTTGAGAAACGTTGCCGTACCATGATAAATTGAGAATTAATAAAATAATAATTCAATTTCTGAATAGAAATATTATGAATGTGTTGTAATAAGTTGGGTTTGCATATCATTTTTGAAAGGCAGTTGTTCTTCAAACGAAATA
The DNA here is from genome assembly GCA_947359465.1 of Metellina segmentata. Lineage (NCBI taxonomy): Eukaryota > Metazoa > Arthropoda > Arachnida > Araneae > Tetragnathidae > Metellina > Metellina segmentata. Next base: position 115,439,126 of record OX375882.1, on the reverse strand, counting down.
TTTTTAATGTTTAAAGTTTCGTCGTGCCCACTTATGTGGGGGTTCCATGGGGGAAGCACCCCAAAATGTGATCCTCACTGAGCTAGAAAATTCAATTAAAATGTGCAGACGGAAAAAAAATTAGGGGGTTGCACATGAGAAGATCGAATTCGATACAGAAATCACATAAATAGAAATAATTGAATTCAACTTGTTTTAGTAACATTTTGAATTGAAAAAAGTAGTAATGGTCCTCAGAAGTAAAAAATTATTTATCTTGCAAGTTTAAGATAATTATGTCTATGTTAATAAATAACAATTCAGTTTATCAAATAAAGTTTCGAAATTTAAATTTCATCTATTGGGTGAAGCATGAAATCATACTGCATCTATTTTGATGATTCAATATTTCAATAAGCCATTGAATCACCCCGTGGCAGATCAAAATTAAAAACTATCCTACAAAACTTTGAAAATCATTGAGACAAATTACTTTAGAAACAAGAAAATATGTAGGCATGTATTATAAATAGTTCATTTTAAATTATTGAAATGTTCAGGATTTTTCCATGTTTCCGATTGTTGTACACGCCTTTGAAGTACACTTATATCCAATGAAGGGAATCTTCAACATCGACCAGTGTCAATGTAGAAGCATTCATATCAGAACCAGTTGGAATTTTCAAATTTTTTCACAGATCGATAGAATTTGTATATTTTAATAATATTTTTTCATTTGCTTGAGGGGGAGGGGGGGGGGCACAGGGGTAACCCGGTTAGAAAAGTGGCGTGTTGACAACCAGAGGTTTTCGAACTCCAAACACGATCCAACAAAAGACAGTCGTGGGAGCTGGTGCCTATTAAATCTGTCGTAACCACAAATGTCCTCACTTTGGCTTAGTGTGGAAGCTTAGAGAGTGGGGTGCCAGCTCAGGTGACTTGTCGTCTGATCATGGTTCAAAATGATGAGATGTTGTCCCCGGACCTTTTGGAATGGATCCCTGACCATCGCCAATAGCCCAATTGTCTAGCTACTGTGTGGTACGTCAATGCGACTACTTACCTTTCTCGTTTGTTTAGAATATAAATTCTCGAATTGTGTAGAAATAATATTCTTGATCACATAAAATAATTTCAACATATGTTAAAGCAATATTATAAACAATACTTTTGTTAATACACTATTTAAAATTTCTTTGCTTACATATTTAGGTTTATTCCATGATAAAACATCTCCTTAAGTATACTGAAATAAACCATAATTTGGAAGTTCGGGAGAAGCTGTAAAGAGAGTAGATCGAGCTTTGTAATTAGTTGGATTGTTTTACCAGTAATGCTGAAAAATCAATTCTTGTTTCAAAAATTATTTTACGGAATTTAAGTTCTAATTCTTTTTTTGTTTTTAGCTCTTTTTTCTTTAAGAAATATGAAAATATTCTGAATATTTGGGATAAATGATAAAGAGAATAAATATGTAGCCCAAAACTTTTAAAATAGAACTTGTATATGATAGGTATGATATGATTGTATATGATATGACCTTGGTAGTTTCTGATATTTTTTTTCACATACGCAGCTGCATTAGTTCCAAACAATCATAATTAATCGTTTGCATTTTATGTTTCCGTAATCCGTTTGTTTATTCCAGAAATGCTTTTTGTAGTGAAAGAACAAATTCGCATTGAATTTTGTTGGAGAATGTTTTTATTATTGTACGTTTTTTACGATATATCTCTGGATTCTCCACTTGATTTTCGTTGAGAATCGGTAATCAAGGTGAGTAAATGTTTAATTTCCTTACATTTTTTAAAAACTTTATATAATAATTTTGGAATACGCGTTTGTTTTTATGACATATACAAAGTATTTATATGTATACTCTAATATTCTTTGCATTCTGTGTAAAACCTTTGCACACACTAAAGATGTTTCTTTCTTGCTATAACTTATAAAATTCGATAAAAATGTATAATGTTTAGTTCGATATATATTTATTGTTCTGGAATTTTACAACTTGCAACTAAAAATAGAACGAAGAGTTAAATGTGAAATTAATTCCATGCGTAAAAAATCAGAAAGTAATACTGTTGTAAGTGGTAACACAAGTATAGAAACAGTTTTGTCCCACTAAATTCTCACATTAGCATAAAATCATTGAATTTATACAACTTTATACTGTCTTTTTATTGCTTTGTAACAACTTATTGAATTCGCACCTAACATTGAACAGTAAATGTAATCTGCATATAAACTAAGCAACTGTAAATACTCATATCTTCCAATTTTTTTGGTTCCGTGACTTAACTGTAATGGGAGATTAGTACACAAGGAAAAGATCTGTGTGCTACATCTATATTAATAAGAATGGAGTGTTTGTACATTGTATATTTGCAACCCATTTCAAGTTTTCTAACCGTTTGGTGCCCTTCTAGTGTCAAATCGCCTTTGTTGTCTGTCTGCATGTCTGTGCCCGATACACGATCACACGGTTTAATATATTTTCATGAAACTTTGCATACTGTGAGTACTTATCTTCATTTACTGACTGAACTTTGCTTTGTAAATCTGTCTGTCTATGTTTGATTTTGTGTTTGTATGTTTGTACAAGCATCACGTGAATTTTATTCCAGATATTTGTTTACAATGTGCTGTATTTTATATCTATATATATAATTCTCTTACGTGGCACGCAAAAAATACGTTATTTGTTATTGCGTTTTGGCAACATTGTGCGATTGTGTTTGTTTACCATCACGAAGTCTCGCGCCTCAATTGAATTCATAGCGTAATCGGATGAAATTTTATTGACAAAAATTAATTATAGTCGAAAGCTGTTGTAGTTTGTAATAGAAATCAAAGAAAACGGGGTATCTTTTCAGGGCCAACAATTGTAGTTCAACAATACGCTTGAACTTTAACTTTAGACAACAAACTCAATGAAAAAGTGAGTGGCTCGAGTACTGGGGAAATGTACACACAAACAACATGCTGGGTATTCAATTTCCAAAGCAGCGATCACATTTCGAGTCAAAATTTGCACAATTTTCATTTGAATTCTGATTTCAGAGGCACTGTATATATCTTTTCTGCAAACAGCAAATTTAGATTGGAAAAAAATGGTTTTTTTTTTGGAATATCATATTTTGTAAACAATCTATTCTGCTAGGACACATGTCTTCATTGATGCGAGCGAAGCGAGCATAGGTTCGCGCAGCGAACCAGTGAGGATTGCAAAGCAATCCTCCGTGGGTTGGCGAGCTTTAGCGAGCAGGGGGCTGGCCCCCTAGTAACATATATTAGTCTAGTGAATGCAATATTAAACATTTCTTTATTGTTATTTAGATACGTTTCATGCTATAAAACACTTCAGTAAGGATACTTAATTGAACAATAATTTGGTAGTTTTGGAAAAACTGGAATATATTTTCAGTTTAAGGATTCCTTGGATTGCTCTACGAGTACTGCTAAAAAAGCAATTATTTTCGAAAAAATATTTTTTGATGGAATTTCTGCTCTGATACTTCTTTTATTTCAAGTATTATTTTTGTTCTTTGCGCAATGTAAACGATTTCCGAACATTTGGGATAGACGATATTTTATGGAAATAAACGGAAATAAAAATAAACTCGTGTTGGTTGATAGATTGCACTGCGATATTGTGTGCTTCTTTTAGTTCTACGTGGCAACGTGGAGATAAAAAAAGAATCACGATTTAATATCATTAAAAAGCAACTTATTTCCCTAGAACTTTTCTTTTGTTTTATTTCGCTGTGTTTTTTTTTTCTGTTTTAAATGTTTATTATTTTAATAAATTGTATTTCCCTGTTTATCACACGTGACACAAATACAAAATATTCGTCTTAAATTTGTCAGGTAAGAATAAAGAAAATTTTAAGTGTAATTATAATTATTAATAATGTTTAAATATTATTAATAATGTTTATAAGTATTAATAATGTTTAAAAAATACGAACTGGAACTTTTCAAACATTAAAAAATTCTTTGTCATGATGATAGTATAAAACCCGGTGCACACATCCGATTTTTCAACGTGCGACCCCGTTGCCGCAACGCAAGTGCGGTCTGAGATACATGAGATCCAATGGAGTAGCGCACACGTGCTGCGAGGCACGTCCAACTTGCGTGAATTGTACCGCAGTTCCCCACGGCGCCGCAACTCGCCTCAAACACTTCTCCGTTGTGAAGTACCTTGTTTTCATATATAAATGGAATATAAATAATCTCTCTATATTAAAAAAAAGTTACCGCCGCCGCCGAAGAATTGAAATTTTTGTTGTTTAGCTCCATTCTTAGACGGTTTCCCGAGAAAGTACTGATCGGAAAAATATGAAATTAACATGCTTTGTTCTTCATCGTATTCCCTGGATAATTATTAAGATTTTTTTCCGATGCGGCTATTAGTTTAGGTTTTATTAAGTGTTAAAGTTGAAGAAGTGAAATTTCTTCCGCGAGTGAGCAAAACACATTCAAAATTTCAGTCTTTAGTCGTGAGTTTTTTTTTAAGAGTACCTCTCAACGTAAATTTTTGCAGCTCGTCGAGTTTTTTTTGAAATTTAAATGTGGTTCTTGATAATATTTTTTTGAAATTCGGGAAAAATCGGGACATTTTTGTTACTTTTTTTTAAAACTGCCGTATCTATATCTAATTACTATTAGTTTTTAATTTTTAAAATATCGCAGTATACCTCAGAATATACTCTTTCTTACGGTACTATTATTTTTGAAATCGGTTAATAATTAAATTGGATGCGATCAAAAGTTCGTGATACAAAATTCGGAATCTTCGGATATTTTCGCTACGTTTTGTTAAAACCGTTATGTCTACGGCAAAAACCATTATTTTTTAAATTTGAGAACATCACTGAATACACTACATTACACTCTTTCTTATGGTACAATTATTTTTCAAATTGGTTAATAAACAAAATCGATGCAATTAAAAGTAGGTCATACAATTTTCGGAACTTTCAGATCGTAACTTCCGATACAAAACTAAAATGGTCATATCTATATAGTATTACTGTTAGTTTTTAATTTTAAAAATATTGCAGTATACCTCACAATGTACTCTTTCTTACGGTACAATTATTTTTAAAATTGGTTCATAAATAAATTCGATGCAATCAAAAGTTGGTGACACAAATTTCGTATTTTTCAGTTCGCATAGCTGGTTCGGCAAACAGCAGTGGGTTGCATTTTCTACTATCGGGTTTGCCAGATATCAAATTTATCGTAGCAACAATTGCCATAAAAACTATTTCTTTTTATTTGGCGAGGAAAAAGGCTCGCTTTTTTCCCTCTGTTCTCAAGACAGTTTACCGACAAAGTACAATGTATTGATATTAACACTGTTTACTTAAAATTGTACAGGGAACAAGATACAGAAGATTTTTTACTGATGCGGCTATTAGTTTAGGGTGCATTAAGTGTTAAAGCAAAAAAAAGTGAAATCAATTGCGAAAGAAGTATTGGTTTGAGAAAGCAAACCAAACGGGATTGCGTAGCAATCCCCGGGGTCGGCGAGCGTAAGCGAGCAGGGCGCGAAGCCCTCGCTGTGACGTCATGTACCGGAAAGTGAAATCAGCATAATACGAATTATTCAGATAGTTTCACTCTGTGAAAGGAATGTTGGTTTGCGAAGCAAACCAAATGACATCTATGAAAGGAGTGTTGGTTTGCGAAGCAAACCAAATGGGATTGCGCAGCAATCCCCGGGGGTTGGCGAGCGTAAGCGAGCAGGGGGCGGAGCCCCCTAGTAATTAATAAATGGTTGTATCCGGTAAAGTCAATTTTGTTACAAAATATACTTTTTTTTTTACACCAAGTAAGCGAAATAAACACGTTTTCTTCCATAGAATAGTTATCGCAAATGGCGTGAAATGAGAATTTGCGCCATTTCACGGTTATATGTGCATAGTTGGGCTTCGATGCCGCAACGGCGCCGCACGTTGAAAAGCCGGATGTGTGCACCGTACCTGTGATTGCGAAATTCCACTATGTCGCATGCTGGATGCCAGAGTGTTACTAGTAAAAAAATATTTTGTTGACTATAAGTGCGAAAGCACTCGCCGCAAATCGCTATTTTTATGAATTGAATTGAAAATAAAAAGAACTTAGGAAAGGAATTCCAAAATCTCCCTCAAATTCGTCTTTTGTGGTAGTAACCTTAGTGTCACCTTTCTTCATTCTGTAGCTTTGTCATACAGCAAGTGTGCGATGTATCTGAAATGTATTACATGAATGGATATACATGTGTAGGATTTGTGTCCAAAGTAAGCTGTAGAAATAATAAAGATGGCGAAAAGTATTAAAATATTACTTTGTTCTACGAAAGACATAATTCATTATGTATTTTGATCATCGCTTCAATCAGAGTAAATCAATTCAAACCGAGTAAGGTCGGGTATTTTGCTAGTTTATAAATAATTTCAATTTATATGCTACGAACATTAGTGAATGTTATTTTTGTCTTTATTTTGTCTTCGTGTTTTCTTTTGTGTTGTATTTGGTCAATGCAGCGGAATTCGGTTCCTCTCTTTTTCCTTCTTGACGCGATAAGTCGATATCGCCAGCGTTCCGATCCAGGAACCATTCTTTGTGTACTTAGGAAAGTACAACTCTTTGAGAACTTAGCTCAATGCTGTACTCTCAACTAAACTAAAACCCAATAATGTATAAAATGCGAGTATCAACGCTCATCAGAAGACAAAATCAATTAACTTTAGCACAAATACTCTGTGTAAGTTTACTAGTTTGGTATAGTTATTTTATTATATGTTTCGTTCTTATTTCTGCTATCTGTTTCTTCTTATTTTTTGTTGTTTGTTTTCTTATTTCAGTAAATCACTCTATCAAATCGTCAGACTAGTCACTTAATGTAAGCTTATCTTTATATCAAAACTGTTTCTTTATATTTTCAAGCATGATGCAGCTATCTTATTCTTAAAATGTGGCGTTAGTAATGAAAAGCCAAAAAGTTAAATATAATGATTAAACTTTTTTTAATGTCAAAGAAAAAATAGTAGCCTAATTCTTTCCTATCTTTTGATTCGATACAAAAAAAAATTGCCAAAGACAGAACCGTGAGAACCTGAGAGGGAATAAATAGCACACGGATGGGAAACGTCAATGTATCAATTAAAAAAAACATTCAAAGGAGGTTTAAAAAAGTCATGCGATGTTTCTAGAGACGCTGTTCATAATGACCCGTCATTAGTAGTGTCATTAACTAAGTGTGCCTCCATTTACTTTACGAACAAGAAAAATGAGCCCCATCGTTTTTTACGGGTTTATAAAAAGCTACGAGAACTTTAATGTGACTCCAAGGAGATGCCTTATGCTGGAAAAGTAATTAGAGCGGTGTTGCCTTTCGATGACAACTTAAAAATATCATCTCAATGTCCACCTTTTTTTTTTCTTCTGAAATTTGAACAGAAAAGGAAATAAATGTTAACTCGAAGATACGCGCAGAGAAACAATTTCCTTTATCACACTCGATTCATTCGTCTGTCGAGTTTCGAAGCAAATTCGACTCCTCCAAGTGGTTTGTACTAGGGATGCGACATCGATGTCGATGTTTTCAAAACATCGATGTATTGGGGTCGATGTTTTTGTAACATCGATGTTTATACGTGTCGATGTTTTATTTTTAAATGAAAAAAGTACTGTTATAAAAATTTAAAAAATAACCAAGCAGCATAATTTTCATAATCAGCAAATTGAACATACTTTTAGACCAAATTGACCAAGGGTGAAGGGTCTGAAAAGTAGGGATGCGACATCGATGTCGATATTTTCAAAACATTGATGTTTTATAAAAAATACATTGATGCATTGGAGCCGATGTCGCATCACTAGTTGCTAAACCAGTTTGAAGAAATGGGGGAAAAAGTTTAAATGCTATGAATTTTAAAAACATCGATGTTTTTGGGGCGATGTATTATCAACATCGATGTTTTACTTTTGAACATCGATGTTTTGCTGTTGATGTCGCATCCCTAGTTTGTTCGAGATTCCTCGTCCATCCATAAACCGTCAATTTTGTTAGGATGACGCGATCAAGTCACTTTCTTTCGAATGACGACATATTTCGTAAATCGTGTCATCTTGCGAATGACGAGAAACTTCGTCGAAGGAGGACGGAACTTTAAATTCGCTGATTGTGCACTACTTTTTCTGTGTGTTCATTCGTAAGTATTTTTCTTTCGCTAACTTTTTTCCACATTCAAAGGGAAAACTCAAATTTATATTCGTTATCTTTCAATTGTGTGTGTTCAACACTTAAAGGTAAGTTCAGAAGAAGCGGAAGCATTTGCATGATTTGCTAGTGTGTCAGTTAAGCTAAAAATCGATAAGTTTTCCCATATGCTAAGGGCTCAGCAAGAGAGAGGTGTGAAGAAAGTGATGGCAACACTGTTCAAATACACGATACTTGATCTAGAAATTTCTTCAGATTGTTTTATTTTGTTCCTGGTGATGTTGACCGTTTCGTTCCTTCGAAATAGCTAAAGATCAGCTTTATCAACGTTATGAGTCACACGCAGTCCAGCAAGGTGTTGCTCGTGACATTTCTTTCGTGTCCTCACTGATACTGAAAACATTAAAAAGAAAAAGAATAAATTAAGATTGATTCCCGCCCCCTTCACCTGACAAGACAAGGGCATGTCACCTGAGATATCGTTCTGGTGTAAGCTATTCCTCAGATTTCAAATCCGTTGCAATTTTCACTCTATCTTTAACGATCGCAAAGATAGAAAGCCTCAAATAGTCATTCTTATTTCGTAATGAATATCTTCGTCAAATGCGGCCAAATTCTTATTGCAAAAATATAAAAGCTGCAATTAAACAATTTTTTATTTGTAGAAATTCACTTTAATGCATCGATCTGGTGTAAAATTTCACGCAGATTTCAAAACCGAATTTTCGATGAAATTTTCACTTTATCTTTAACGATCGCAAAGACAGAAACTTGGACTCATATGAAAGACGCTACTAAAAAAGTTTAAATTTGTTTTTGTTTCGATTCGCTGGTTTGTGCTCAGGAAATGAAAGGCAAAAAATAAATTTAGAATCTGTGATCGCTTCACTCTATTCCCATTCTATAGATAACAAATAACTGCTAATCAATTAATTTTAAAATGTTCTAAATTAAGTTTTAAAATTCGAGAAATTCGCATAAAATTAGGACTAACTGAATACCTAATTTCCTTACTATTAGTCCTATAGATTCGTCTGGACACCGCATACACGTACGCACTGTAAATAACTGAATCTAACAGGGTAACGCATCAATCACTAGATTTCTTACAGCATAGAGTTTTCCTTATTCTAGATTAATGAAGTTATTTACAAATTGTTTAAAGTTCAGGGACAGGATTCGGATGGAATACGACGGACGTTCGGAACAGGATGTTCCCGAATTTGAAGCAGTTTGGAACCGAATGTTCCTGAATTACGCGGCAGTTTTGGAACAGGATGTTCCCAAAGTTCAATCAGTTTGGAACTGGGTGTTCCTGAATCCTCTCAATAGGATAGATATCCTCACGAAAATGTTGGAGTGAGCGCTCGCTCTTTTCAGGACTCCACAAGTACGCAAAAAACCAGGAACCGCTGTCCCGTCTCTGCTCAACCGTCAGTCCAAAAGTCAAATCGTCTTTTTTCTCCTCCAAATTCAAGTTCAAGGGTCGGCGCCTCGTCCGAATTTGCTGAGAGCCTTCGTGACGTATCAGTACGATCATTCGCTGGACAATCGGCGACGTTCCCTCTGTACCCCTTCCGAAAGGGAGGGGGGAACAGGTCTCCGTTTGCAAGCTTACGTAGGCGCCAGTTAGGCCTAAGTCCAGATAGCCAGGTGTCATGTTAACTGTTTAATTGGAAGAATCAATTGATTCTTCACAGCACGTAGACATGTATTCCATACTATTAGTGATTGTTAAAGCTTTTGTATTAATGACTTCCAGGTCTGGATATCAAAGTTCGTACTGGTTTGGAATCTTAATGCACTAGGCCAGTGGTCGGCAAATCGCGGTTCTTGAGCCACTTGAGTGCGGCTCTGCCACGATTTAGACCCAATGCTGACAGTAAATATCCCACCGGTGATGCGAGGCAGAATGCAGTTGAGAAACTCCAGAAGAGTCAAGAAAATCAAGTTCTGTATTTAATTACTCGGTGCAATCTTCCAACCAAGTTAATATTGAGAGCTTTATTGTTTGTCAAGAGATTGCTGAGAGAGACAAGCCATACACAGACGGTGTATACGTTAATTGTTGTTTTATAAATGCACCCAAAGAGCTATTCCGGGATTTTAAGAACAAGGCAGAAATTCTTTAAAAAAATAAAGAGTTGACACTGTTTGTTAAAACAGTAATAGACAGAACAGTCAAAATGTCTTGGAACGAGTTGTAATGTCCCCTCACCAATGAGCAAATCGAATATCTTAAATTGGTTTCAGCTATATCAATAGCTGTTGACGAATCTTTTGACATCTATGAAACAGATCAAGTTTCGCCATTTGTTCGATTTATTTCGGATTCTAAAAAAGAACTTTTAGAATCATTGCCAGTGAAAGGTCAAACACGAGGTGAGGATATTGCAAATGCTATCATTGAATGCATGGAGAAACATATTCCATTCGATAAAATTGTTTCAATTTCAACAGATGATGCAAAAAGTATGACTGGAGTGAGAACACATTTTGTTTCTATTTGAAAGAAAAAATGAATCACGAGATACTTGTGTTTACCATTACATCATTCATCAAGAAGTGCTTTGTGCGAAGACATTTCCAGAAGAAATTTGCAATGTTATGGAATGGGTGATCAAGCTTGTCAACACAATTGTTGCTAACGTTCTTTATCATCGACCCTTTAAAGAATGTTTCGTTGAAATGGAGAGTGAATACGCACAGATCTTCTTGCTGCAGAATAAGCTACGTTGGCTTTCCAGAAAAACGTTTTAAAACATCTGGATTCCTTATTACTTGAAATTTAAGCATTTTTACTTGAGAAGGGTGTTGATTATCGTAAACTAACAGACGATCAGTGGATCCCAAAATGTTTATTTCATGGTAGACTTTACGTCTTATCGAACTAATCTTAATCGTAAACTACAGGGAAAGGAAACACAATTCTTTCGATGTTGGAAGAAGTCATTTCATTCAAAAACAAATTATCCCTTTTGGCTCAACATTTTGAAATAGAAACATTCATTCATTTTCCAAGCCTGCTGAAACATCGCCAAGAAAATAACTCGATAATTGACATTCACTCATTCAAAACAACAATTTTAAATATGAGGAAGTTTTTCTACGGGGGTTTCATGAATTCAGAAATAGCATAGCGACGTGTTAAAAAAAATCTCTCAGTGCTGACGTAACAGCATTGTTCTCCCTTTCATTTTGACATTGGCGCTTTTGAAATACAATTACTGGAGTTAACAAAGAATTATGGAGCTCCAAATTTAAACGCCTTAATGCTGATATGGAAAATTTGGAAAAAATAAATTTGATCTTAGTTCACAGCAAAAGTGGTCTGCTTTCAAAGACCTGGAGACGGAAGACATGATAATTTTCAACATCTGGAATTGTATTCCTGACTGATTTGATCGGTTGAAAAAACTAGCATTTGCTGTTCTTTCACTCTTTGGCTCTACATATTCATGCGAACAATCTTCTTAAAACTGAACCTTATCGAAAGTAAATTGAGAAATCGTCTTATTGACGAGAACCTGGAATCATGTTTGAAAATAATAACAACGACATACAAACCTGAGTCATCCAAATTTTCCAAGGAAATGCAAGTTCATTGTTCACAATAAATGCGTGTTTTGTCATATTTTTAATTTAATGTTTCACTTTTTATTACTATATCAGGCTTTGTTTCATGTTAATAGCTAGTTTAAACCGACTCCTAAAAATATGGTTCTTGAAAAGAAATTTGGCTCTCAAAAGAAATCTGAATTGTTGTACTGCTTATCTTTGGCTCTTTTGACTAATGAGTTGGCCGACCACTGCACTTGGCCTATCACCATTAGCCCTCGCGAAACGAAAAAAGACCTTGTATCTAAAAATCTCATCGTAGTCTCTTTTTACTAAGAGTCGTGACTAGTTTGTGGTTCTATTTAAAATAGGATTCAACACACTTCGTTCCAGTTGCTCTTAATCTTCTTTTATATAGAAAAGACTTGGGATTACAATAGAAATTTAGCATTGCAAAGTTCATTTTTATTTTCTTGTACGTAACTAGAATTCGAACATGAAATAGGGGGAGGTAGTTAAATTAACATCGCAATGGAGTAAACAACGGGCTATCGGTGACGGTCCGTCCGAAGGGAAAGATCCAAGTACAGCGCCCCTTATATTTTCAACCTCTCTCAGGTGTCGAGGTATGCACCTGAAAGTTCAGGTTCGGAACGTATCTATGACAAAGATTAATAACAGGTCTCGTGTTAGATATTTGCGATAAGATTATGTTTTAAATGTTACATTCACTACACTTGAAAAACAATTGAATGCCAAAATCATTTTATACAGAAATAAACAAATCCTGGTACTTTTAAAATACATTTTTGAAACAGAAAAACTTTATTCATCAAAACATGTTTGTAAAAATTCTTTTTTAAATATCCTCCATTTACTTGCAAACGACTCCTTTTGTCGAGCTGTTTTAGAAGAAGTAGTTTGACACACACACACACAAAAAATACAATTTTATAAAAAAAATTCACGAATTTCCTATATGTGTGCAATTTTATACACGCATATGAACTTTCACATTTGGAGTGGTGGACATCCTTAATCCAGGATTTTGTTTTTCTCCCTTCTCAGTTTTTTTTTTTTTCATCCCTTTTTAAACCCTGGAAATTAATTTTTTAATGTGTGTGTGTACCAGAAATAACTTTTCATTGAAATTAAAATCTTTTTTGTGTTTTTCAGAATGACTTTTTAAAATATGGTAATATTTAACTGATCTTTCTTCTATTAAACGAAAAAATGTTTTATAATTTCTAATAATGGAATGAATAATTCATGCATTTCATTTTATACAACAAAGGCCTTTATTTATAAACTTAGTGGGGATGGGTTTCTTGTGTCACAAAAGCCATATTTTGCCAAGCTACACGTACACCAAACAAGTTTGTTCAAATAAAGGATACACACACACAGGTAGTTTTACTGACAGAAAAGAAAAAATATCCCTAAGTGAGCTTACAGGATTCGATCCACTTACAATTCTCATTTTGCTAGTGTAGTTGGTCTAAGCTACTGCATCCTCCACATTTTTAAGAAGCCTTTAAGGTTTGTTATACAATACTCTACACAAAGAAACTTCCTCGGCAAACTTCAAGGGGAGGTATGAAGCACAAAATTAAATCGTATTTACATAGGGATAAATGTTTGCAAGCACCCTCTACATGTACTAGAAGGTGCACAAGTGTCAAAATGACAGCAAATAGGCATCAGCCCTAATTTTAAAACTTGGTAATATTTGTACACTTAGTGGTTACGCCATCCTGGTTAATTGAAGTTACCCCAGCCCCATGCTGACATTTATCTCTGTGAATACGGTTGAACTCTCTGGTTAGTGAAGGTTTCCTTCCTTTCACTCTCTCCCGTGTAAGAAAAATATTTGGGTAGTCGGGTAAGAGTAGTGGAATTAACGTCACACTGGATCTACAGAACGAGATAGTGGCGACATTCCGGGATCCCTTCCGAAGGGAAAGATCCGTAGACCTTGTCATTTCGAACCACGGTCAGGTGAAGGGCAACACCTGAACTGTCATCCCACTCTCCAAACCTCTACATCACGAAAACATAAGGCCACGACGTGTTTAACGCGCACGAGTTTTGTATACGACGGTCGGCTGTACCGAGTTTCGAACTCGCGACCTTCTGACTGCTAGTCCGTTTGCAAGAGACAAAATGCTGTTTACTATGCTTCTAATGCTGAGGGTTTATTTTATGTTTCTTATCTCCACTTAGGGGGTTTTTGTAGGAAGTCTTGTGACACCCTCTGTATATTAAAAGCTCATTCTTAAACTTATATTTTTATTTTATAGGATCGCTGTGTAATGCTGGATTTTTTCAAATGTGTACGGCTTGTTTTGCAAAAAGTGGAAACTTTTTGTCACTTCGATTTTTGACACCAGTATTTTGTTCCACATTGTCTCCACCATTTAATTTTTATTGCGTGTATTTAGGTTTAATCCAACTAACAAATCAAGTACTTTCGCAAACTAAATCGCTCATTGAAATCTGATGGTTTGACACTTTTTTAAAACTACATCTCCATAAAACTGTTTCGAATCAGCAGGTCCGCGAAGTCCGTAATATCTTCAAAGCGATGCGTCCATTCGTTTTAAACGCGTTGCCAGAGAAAGCTTACGAGTATTTCCCTGTCCATCGCGTCGTTTTCTGTATTCCCCGACCACGAAATATTCCTCAGGGTAATAAGAGACATTAGGAATCTGGCAACGAAGGCGAAATCTTTTGTTTGGGCTCGTCTGACGTGCTCCTATTTCGATTGGAAGAGGGTAAACAGAAAGTGTTGGGATACGATTGCTTGTGTTCCCTGATTCTTGTTTGATTGTGGTCTCTGCAGTTTCGGATTGCGTTCTCAGGCGCCCATAAAACGGGCAGTTGGGGTTTATGGCGCTGTAATAAGCGGACGGGGAAATGGCGCAAAGATTACAGTCAGCACATCGTCCTGCTCTAAGCGTGCTAATGAGCCTAAAGGACTGCGCCTGTTTTACAGTAAGTATTAGATGGGTGGAAAATAGAACGCGGGGGCGCTTATGCTTTGTTTTACTTTTTAATGGAATTTTGAATACTTTACTCATTAATAATGTCTGATTCGTCGTTAAATTGATGTATTTTGAGATTGCTTATGGCATAAAGGCGTTGAGACAGCTTCTTTGCCAACAGGTAAATTCGCAATTTCTCCCCAAACAAAAGTAATATGGGATGTACCCATCAGCGTTCGAAGAGATGAAATATGAGATAGTTGAATCACCACCTCCCGACTATTCGGTCTAGTGGTCACGGTCTCAAGGGGGAAGGTGTAGGGAAACGAAATGAGGGAAACTATCTTTTGAACTTTAACGATACGGAAGCTAGGTTTAATGCGGAAAACTCTTGATTCCGCAAGTTAACGGAGCAAATCAGTTAATCTGCAGATCAGCTACTAATGTGCACTTTAAGGGGGTCCGGGACACAAAAATCGTCAAATTTTCGAATTTTTTTTTATTATTTTAAGAAATTCTGTGTTTTTCTGCTTAAAATGACGTTTAAATTATGTTTATATCTTAATTAGAACTAGAGATATAATAATTTTTGTGGTGCGTTGTTTTGAAAATCTAACGCTCTTGACAGTTGTTGTCATGGCAACAACATCTGTCTTTAAAACTTTAAATGCGTTTTTCTCCATGATACATTTTTTCAAGATTTCCTGTATTCAAATTGTTATCAGTCGAAAACCGATAAAGTTTAAGGGTTGAAATTTGGAATATATCTTTTTCAAACATAATACTTTAATTTTGATTCAGCAAATTTGAAGCAAATATTTACTCTAAAAAATATGACTTAAAAAAAAAAGTACCTTAAAATTTACAAAAATTTTCATTCAAATATTTTTTATTAAATTAATATTTTTTAAATTGCTGAATCAAAATTAAAGTTTATAAATTTGTGAATAATTTACTGCAAGAATTTTGAAAATGGATCAAGAATATTTTGAGTTTTAGCAATTTACAATGACACCTCTTTTTTTCAAAAATATTTAATTTATAATTTTTTTAAAACTTTTGGAAAAATTTTGTGTTGTGATTTCGCTTATTAGTTAGATGGGTAATCAGTACAAAAAATTAAAAATTCTAAATTAATTATAAAAAAAAATTTCAATGTGCTACGGACCCCCTCAACGACTTTCGAGATCTAGCGGTAACATATACCCTAGAAATCACGAAAATCGACCAGAATTTCAATATTGTTTTTATTAATTTAAAATATTTTCCCTTTTCTTAGCTTTTAAATGATGACAAGATCTTGCAAATATTCTAAATAGATTTTTAGTTACAAAAGTTTTCGTTAGGTACTGTCACCATGAACATGCATGTTTCCAAACTCGACTTCTGAAGAACTGCCTTTTTGCAACACGAAGCTTTGTTCGAAATGTGATAACTCCACAATGATTTCATCTATTATAATTATTTTTACATCATTATGATCAACATAATATAGTGGATATTTTGAACCTCAGAGTATTTAGTCAGTAAATTCATTTTTAAATGATTTCAAAATTTTTTAATTATTGGGAAAATGTACGTTTTTTTTATTAAAAAATTATAAAAAAACTATTTTTTCTAGAAATTTGAAGGAGATTCAAAACATGAAAAATAATATTATGAATAATTTCCAACAGGTGTAGTCTTTCTGAACAAATTAGGTATCACGTTTCAAAAAACATGCTCATTTGATAACTATATCTTAGTTAAATAATTCATTATTGGAAAAATCAGATTTTTTCTCCCTGACAAGATTTTAAGATACGATAATATCAATTGTATGTGTCAATATCAGGTGGGGTTGGTAATACCTAGAGAGATTTTTATAAAAATATGGATGATAAGTCAATGCTCATATTATGATAAATGTGTCTAAATTTTGAAATTAGGTGCCTGAAAATTTTCGTTTTTTACATGTTTTTTTATACATTTCATATGGTTAAATGTCTAAAAAATTAAGCATTTATCTATTCTTGCGTATCTATTAGCACGCTGTCCTATCTTTCAATTCGTGTGTTGATCCAGGACCGTAGCCAATAGCCCACTGTGTTACTATAATGCGACGTAAATTACGTACCTACCTATTAGCACACTCTATGTTCAGATCTACCGAAACACTCTCACATAAGAAACAGAGAACACATCCGCTTAAAAAATCTCACATTACAAATCGAAACAAGATAAAGGAAACGAAAGGTTTTTTTTTGTTTTTTTTTTGCATCTATTGTGTGTGTGTGTGGAAAATATAGCCCATTAAGTGTTTAAAAATTATTCAATAATATTTGAGAACAAAGCCATTTTTACTCATTGAACTGTGTCGTGAAGAAAAGAAATGCCCACAGCACAAGGCCTTCGCACAAAATGACAAAAAAAGTCCCATCATTACATCATGTTGCGTAATAAATTGGGCTATCCATCAACAATGGGAAAGCTCCATCGGGGAGAAAATGAAACATATATCAGATTTTCATTTCCCATATCTCATTCACGAAGGCAGTTAATAAAATAAGATAACATCTCAGCAATATTTCGCGAAAGATTTAGCGCTTCCATTTATAAAAGCGGAATGGAAAGAAAAACTGTCATATTTATGCTCTTCTTTCGAAGAATTTTAATTTAGAATAAAGTGAAGGGGATCGAGGCAGTTGTGATGTTTAGAAGCAGTTTCACCATGTACTCTGAAAGAGGGATTAGATCTGATGCAATTCTGTAGGGATATATCGCTAGGAGAGATTAGAAGCTACTTTTTTCTGGTTGTTTGACAAACGCCGGCAGCATCAGTCGATCCCATTTGAAGCTGTCAGTTTGGTGAGCATGGAAAACAATTGTTTGGATAGTACAGAAACCATTTATAAATAAAAGACATTATCACCCAATTTTTTATTATGCTTCAAAAAACCCTTATTTCTCTAAAAGTGACAAACTGAGAATTGCTACAGTAGTTTAATATTCCGCGACTTTACCCAGTCCCTACTCTTGATGGGGGGGATGTCACGTGATCAGAGAGTATTTGATATTTTTTAATTAACATTGCTCTGGAGCAAACACATTGGGCGACGGTTCGGGATCAAACCCGAAGGGAAAGATCCGAGGACAGCACTTCTTAATTTTTACTTTTTACCACGGCCAGATAACGGTGGCAAAATCTGATTTGGCACCCCATTTTTCAATCTTCCACACCAACCCAACGTGAGGAAGACTTTCGGCCACGACAGATGTAACGTGCACCAGCCACCACGTATACGTCCTAGTTTTGGTTGGATTTAGTTTCGAACTGGCCCACAGGAATTTCTCATATGATAGCAGAAGCGTTTTATATGACTCCTTTCCCAAGCCCCGATTATAACGGCGCCTGTATCGTGTCTTCAGATGAATGCAATAAACCAATTTATGGTCTTTCTGGTTTAATTCTACAGTAATAGAGAGAGAGAGAGAGAGTGTCTTCTAGATTCTATACTCTGATCATTTCTTATCTCTTAGCAACGCATGCTATTTTAATTCCTATCGAACTCTGGCTGTAGGGCTCTTTAGCTAAGAGAGTATTTAACTTTAATTCTTCAACATAACCACAAATATATAAATATATTATCAACATTGACGGTCAGGACAAGTTGGAGGTTCAATATTCGACCGGGCATCCGATCAACAATGGCTGACTGTACCGACAAGCTAATCACTAAGCATGCGTAAGCCAATCGTTAGAGTGGAAAGTTAAAAGTATTGTTTAAAAGGTCTCTTTAAATTTTCGTACGATTTCCTCTTAGATTACAATGAGAAAATCTTAAAAATAAATCATATGCAAATAACTTCACTGCGATTTAAAAAAAAATAAATGCATCAGATTTAAGAAAACCGAGACAAGAACAATAATATTTAAATTTACCATGAAATGTTGATCTACATTGTTTGAATGTGTTGGTCATCCGAAAAGTTCTGAGCGTGTTTTAAGATAAATTTCAACGAAGCAGTACTAAAACATAAAACTTTTTTATTGAATCACATAAGCACAATTTTGTTCTATGACTTTTTGTCATCTTTCCTGCAGTTGGAAAATTCTTTTTTTTTTAATCATTAGGCTTGTTTGTGAAGAAGTTGTCGAGGTGCTATTTGACAGTCTCCAAAGAATTCGAACTTCAGGCCGTTCAGAGAATTTTGAAGTGACCTGAAGAGACGAAAATATGAAGGGCAAGGTCTGGTGAATATGGGGGGTGACAAAAAACATTTCAACCATACTCAATAAGTCTTTGTCTGACATTCAGTGAAATGTGGGGTCGCGCATTGTCATGCTGGAAGACAACACCTCTACGATGGGTCAGTTCTGGAAGCTTTGCTTCGAATTTTGCTTTTAATATTGCCATTTGAGAACTGTTTTTTTTCCCGAGTTTACTGTCTGATTTTGTGGCAACAATTCAGAATAAACAATTCCTTTCTAGTCCCAATATACAGAAAGCCGTTTATAGAGGCTAGTCGTCCAGAGCGGGCATCCTCTTCGAGGCTAAAATTTCCACGCTTAAATTTATCAAACCACCTTCGAACTGTGGGCCTCAGAAACAGCACTATGTCCATATACAGCACACATTTTGCGAGCAGTCTGATAAGCATTTTTTCCCTCCTTAAAATAAAAGTGCATAATATGACGAAAATGAACTGTCTGGTTCTTCATTCTTGGTACTGCAGTGAAACAAAAATTATGCCCCAACGCATGCTGTAATTATGATATGCAGTGTAAGCAGAAATGACCGAATTTAAACATCTGCTTCAATCAAAGTCACTGTATATCAGCGGTAGCAAAATAACAATAACAAAGCTAGCTTCGATTTGAAAACGCGCAGAACTAGATGATCCAATATATTGAAAGTTGTTCATAAAAAATACATTGCGGGTTTTGATTTTCCTTTCTGACGTGTATCCAAATTTCTGTAAATATCTTAAAAATAAAATGGTTGATTGCAACTGCGCATTTTTTATTGCTTCTAACATTATTCATACAGTTTCTTTCTGTTAAATGTCCATTTGCTGGTGTTCAGTCCTGTTAGATGTTCTGTATATTGCTCTCTCGGCATAAAATTATAAATCTGTAACAGAAGTTTTATAGTATTAAATCTCTGAGAATCATAAACAGATTTGCTACTTAGCTACTTCGTTAATCTTCATTACTATTTGATTATATTTACAGTATTTGATAACTGAAATTATAATAATGATGTTTATCTCAATTTAAAGAAATTTAATACTAAACAGTAATTCATTTTCAAATATAATATGGACAGAAAATTTATTTGTTTCGATCCGAAAAGATGCATTTAAAGTATTAGGAATAATATAATTGCGTAATCACTTGGTCAACTTTTTTGTTGCAGTAAAAATGGGAAAAGTTGCATTTATCATTCGCTAAAGTTGCATTTATGGGAATAAAGTTGCATTTATTTTTGATACACTAAAATCTAAAATAAATTATTCGTAAAAAATGAAAAAATCAGAATTTATTGATAATTTTAGTGGTATTTGAAAGTATTATTATTCATAATTAAATTCAGAAGAACTTTGGCGTTGTTGAATGGCTGATACTTGGCAAGTAATCTCTTTAACATTGAAAAACTGAGCTCAACATAGACAGATGTTGCCTAACGTTGTTGCAGCAGCAAATACCGACTTGAGAGGAAATCATCTCGGGAAAGTGTAGCAATAACCGTCAGGTCATTATTTTTTCAAATCGTTTTTTGAGATACGCTTTAAGGTTGCAAAGATTTTCTTTAAAATCCATCGATCTGATATCTTTATTCGCCGTCTCGTTGTTGTACTCTTTAATCCGATTTTTCTATGAGACGAATCAAACATTTGTAGCTGCTTTTGATTTTCAGCAAACGGTTTGGCATCTCTGGGTGAACGAAGTTTTGCATTCCAATAATCTGCATTGTCTGTATATTTATATACATTAGGAAATATTACTTTACAAAATAGTTATTAAATAGTTGCCTATTTAATTTTGAGCTAAATTTGCAAAATTAAATAGTTGCCTATTTAATTATAAGCTAAATTTTAAAAAGTTTCAGGTGGTTGCATTCATACAAAAAGTTGCACTTATGGTTGCCCCTCAAGTTGCATTTATGTTGCGGTTATAACTCACAATACAGCCCATGTAGGAGGAATTTTGGTTTTAATACTTTACATGCAGCGTAGAACGTGTGAAAAAAAGTTGCATTTGTTGCAATAAGTTGCCCTAGTAATCACATCTATCTCTCATTTGGATAACTTCATACACATATTACCTTTTTATAGACATATTAGCTGAATAACCCGGCGTTGTTTGGTTTGAAATAGTTAAATGTTGATTGAAAAGTTAATTAGAATAAACACTTTACTTACATAGAAAAATGCAATCATTTAAGTTGTACGGATATACTTTTAATTTCATTTTAACTTTTTAATAGCTTCTACAATTTACTTCGAATGCAAATATATACATTTAATTCCTTAATAATTTATTGCAATATGCAAAAGACTCAGAGATATACCAACAAAAACGAAATTCCGAAGAAAAAAATGAAGAATTCTGAAAAAATAAAGATGTGCAAAGAGTCGAATTTCGACTTCCTGAGCTGAAATAGAGCAATTCGAAAAAAGACATCAGAAAAGTATTGATAAAGACAATCACGATTTAAGAAATTTAGTAATGCTCAAATATGACTGCGACATTTTCCTGTGTTAACTCAAATACACACACACGGGATTCTAAATCAAATTTATAAAATAAACATTCATTCTGGTTTGTTAAATATCAATTAGCAAAATTACGCTGTTATGATCAATGAGTTTTTCGTTTGGGCTTTTCGTGTTCCACTACAAAATGTAAGTTATGAAAAACTAAATATTTTAATTATTATTCGCACGGTATACCTTGTGACTAAGTTACGCTTATAGAGGAAAACGCGCGTCCAAAATAAGAACCATTATATCCTTTTAGTTTCCTGTAGAACGTGTTCCCTTGTCCATATCCATTTATTGCAGATAAAGAAACTGGATTTTAAAATTGGGACTTCTAGGGGCACCTTTAGGACTACCAGTGTGCCGATTTCCATGGCTACAGATGGGTCTGAAGACAGGAGAGTAATAGCCTATATTTCCGCAGTGTTCTAAAGTTTAAGTGTGCTCAATTTGATGTGGATGGCTCAAACCGATTTTGATAGAAAATATACACACATACATCCTTTTTTGCATAGATGGATAAAATGTATTTATTTTTAAACTTTCATTTACTATTTATCTTTATGGCCAATTATGCTCACGATTGTGTACGAGCCAACGAAGGTTCGATTAAATATAACAAAATATTTTTTCTACTGTAATTTACGAAAGATTGCAAGTGATAATTAGCTTTTCATCTCTCTAACTCATTTATAATAGCTTTGTAACAATTTCTTGTTGCAAATCCTAATTCATTGTGATTACATGCTTGATACAGTGGCGTTGTCTTTACTGATATTATTGGTGACGCCTTTTTCAAGGCGTCTCAAACGCCTTTCGAGTCTTGCAACACATCATATAACAAAGCCTGACAAATTGAATGAGCAACACAGATGCATAATTGGGACCGTTGTGGCTCCTTGATACCCACTGCGCTAGCAACCTTCGCGTTGTTGGTGGCACAGGTTCGATTCCTGTCAGGTGTGTTCCTCCCTGGTGGGAGTATTTCTCTCAGGGTACACCTAGAGAAAACCTTCCGAATTACACCCTAGGGAACAAACAAAACATTCTGTGACATGACACACAGTGATATTCCAAAAGTGACATCTTTAATAAACGAAAGTACTTTCAACTCTCGTGACTGCGCGCGGCCGTGAATCGAAGGACATTTAATCTTAAAAAGATTCGAAAGAATCGCATGTAACGAAATTCTAAGGAAAGGGTAGGACCTTTCTCCGAAAAAACTCTGATCAAAAATAATCCGTCTTCAAACGGAAATCAAAAAAAAACTTCAATGTTGACCGAGAAAGCAGAAAAGACCCCCTTTAATCCTCCCCACCAAATCAACCCAAATGATCCAAAAGACGCCCACTGCCTACTTAATTCGCCGACACTGCGACCGATGAACACGAAGGCGTTGCCAAACGAAAAAGACTAAAAACCAACACCCAAAGTGATTATGTTTCGTTTCTTTCCTCGAAGGGAATTCCGGTGTTCGTTCAGTGCAGGACGGGAAAAAGGATTAAAAGCCGTGCTCCCATTATTGTACAATCGCTGACACAGAAATCACCTTTAGAAAACTGTTGACTTAAGCTCTTTCCTTTCTGAGACATTAGCAGGAAAGTGTGTGCACTCCAAGTTTCGCTCTTCGTATTCAAATGAATCGTTTTATTCTTCTGACACGTCCGTAATGTTTTATCACTCCTTGTGTTTTCTCAGATTAGAGTGTCTGCACTTTCTATTGTTTAAATATTTGTCCGTTGCTTACAATGTTTTTCTTATGTGCTATGAGATGGTTAGAAAGTAGAATTATACTAACAGTCCAGCTTTAATCTCTTAACCTCGTATCTGTTTGGGGAGCTTCTAGTTGGTAATAGTTTATGATATTAATAAATAAATTGCAAACTTAAACTGAGCAGTCTATTAAATGTCATTTCAAATTAGCATAAGTTAATCTTTGAAGTAGTTTGTTCTATAACTCAAAAGGGGGATAATAAATGAAAATATATTTTGTTATGAATAAAATTTTTTGTATTTCATCTATTTTAAAAGGAAGCGTTGGTCTGTTTCTTTATATCTTGTACTCAAAGTTCCTACGAATCTATAGCACTTACAGTAATGGGATTTGGGCACACAGGTAGTCCGAATTTTTTACAATTTTAGGGTCGCGGCGAAATTTAATATTTTATCTAGAACATTTTTAAATGAATGTAATGAATTTTTTTTTCTTTGGAATGACAACAGCATAAAAATATAACAGATTCTAAATTTATTTTTTCCCGTTTCCGTTTTTATTTTGCGTGGAGGAATGATTTTCCAGCAGAAGATAAAAAAGACAGTTTTAACTTTAGTTACAAGTTCTTTTTTCTATCTCCTAGACCGTTAAAAATGGAGTAAAAATTTCAACGGATTTGAAATCTGCCGAAAATATTACATTTGATCGATACCTAAATATATGTATATCTTTTATATTTTCGCAAAAGAATGTGAAGTCACGCTAACATTCGTGTTCCAAAAATAACGATTATATCGTTGTCTTAGAGCTTAATGTTCAGACGTTTAAAGACTGATCATTGGTGTTCAGGTCAAATTTAAAAATTTAATAGTTTTATATTGTTTTATTTTTGTCCCAACAATGTGACATTCTATTCAGAATAATCATGAAAACAAACATTTATTATCAGAAAACACAATTCCGAAAAATTACAGTTGATGTGTTTCTACTCTAATCAGTCGATATTTATAGTTTCTGCACAGTTACAAGCCCTATTGACAAATGGTGTATGAAAACGGCATCCAATATATTCTTCAGGGAGACAGAAATCGAAACTAAATTTTTCATTTCTGTCACCTCATTGGGGATTCAAATAAATGTTAAACTTGTGGACCCATAAACAATTTCCACTCGCTTTCCTAAAGGAAGAAATTACGGAAACTCTTTTGTGTAATTTGTATGCTAAAATGTAAGACACAAAGACGATGTCTCTAAGTCAATACATTCTTTTGTTCCCAAAAGTGTTACCGTTACAGGCATATTCTCTCGCTTTGTTGACACGATTCGGATGTAACTGAACATCTATAAATAGAAAGATCATTCAACAACAATAGGATATGTACCTTGCCAATAAATGTTGGTATCATTGTGAGAGAGTATACATTGAGTTAAGACAAAGGAAAATAAACGCAACGGAAATTCGAAAAAAGACAATTATTCCCATTTCAAGTTAAAGGCCAAATATATTTGTGAAGAACGGTACTGAACAAAATAAAACTGTTCTACTCATAACCTGTGATTGGATTTCTTGGGAGAAAATTTTTAATTTAGAGTTTTTGATGGATTGTTTCGGAATCTACTAACCTTTGTGATTGAACCCGAATCCGCCGCTAATGGTGAACGCGATATATTTACGTCACTACCAACCCCCTGATACTGGGTTGGACCATCGTTCAAAGCAAGAGCTGGGTACTGTGGAGGTGAGCTCTTAAAAGATTTAAATAAAGATGACTTTGACCCTTTGTCAGATGAAATAAGAAGTTTTAAGAATGGCCAGCTGCGATTTTGAATACTTGATAGGGGCATAAAATAGGGAGACAGGACACAAATTATAGAGCAGCTATTCAGATGAAAAAATATAAGTATTTTAAGAGTATATCGTCGGCTTAGAGTAGAAATCCATTAACTGACAATTTTTTTTAATTTACAGCTGGGGTTTAAAGAATATTCGTTTTGGGCTCTAAAATAAATTATAAGCTTTTTTTTTAGTGTGATGGTATCTTTTAAGGAGAACACAATGCTACAATGTAATGTTCATTATAATGAAAATAAATGCATGAAATCCTATCCTCCGAAAAATGATAAGTTAATGAGTGCTCTAAGTCAACTATATCAGGGCTGCTAAATATATATATATATATATATATATATATATATATATATATATATATATATATATATATATATATATGTGTGTGTGTGTGTGTGTGTGTGTGGTGCTATAGCAGTCGTTCCAATAATATTTTCATTATCTTTAACAAATTAATTTATTCTATAAAACACATAATCACTATTTACAACATCATTCAGGATGAATATGTACAATGAAGATCGAGCCAACGCCCAAATCGACAGGAACAGAATCATACGTTATGTCAGAAAGACTATATCATTACAAGTGTGTCTTTCTTCTGTTGCTAGCCCCAAACCCAGACGGGGATTACGGTCATGTGACACTCTGAAACCAATCGGAATCTTACACGTTACTTGACAGATACCAGACACCCTTCGAGGGAAGCACTCGTGACATCTGACAGGTGAAAGAACTTTATTGTAAACATGGTGCATCTCCCCTTTTCACCCGTTTGGAACAAAACATCTCACCGCTTAGTATTTAAAATAGAGATGAGTTCCTTACTGCTTTTAAGTTACAAATTAATTTTCCTACCTCACATATCCCCCCACTCAAAGCGAGTCGACTCGGAGGCGGCCAATCTCCAAATCACAACTCGAAATGAGAAGGACGATTTGAGTCACAAGTTAAAATTTTGACTTCTGTGTAATGATAGATCAGGAATGTCACATGAGTACAACAGCTACGTACTAAATAACACTTTAAATCCTTAGATAATTATTACGTTACAATGAAACTTCAAAATATTCTTGAGCTATAATGAAATACTATACTAACTAGAAAAATACTTTCAAAACACAATATCTACACAAAATACTCATAATCAAACTTCTAGTATAACACATCAACACTTTAAAAATATTCAAATTACAACTTGTTAATCAAATAATTTCACAAATATAATTACTACTACTAATAAAATATCTCAAAATAAGTATACCGGCTGTCTCTTCTGGAAAGTCCTTTGAGCTCATACACATGACATTATCATGAAGAATTTCTCTAAATTATCCAGGTTTTGGACATTCACCAAAATGATACACTTCAACTTCTTTGTGACTTTCATGTTCAATGAATTTCACTCATGTGACTTCACTGTCACTTAACTACCTTCATGTGACTTCGTTGTCACTTAATTACTTGCATGTGACTTCATTGTCACTTAAATACCTTCATGTGACTTCATTGTCACTTAATTACCTTAATACACAACAAGATTCAAAATTTCACGGTCAAGTACCATAATTTCAAACAATACCATTATACTTTACATTTCACACAGTATGTGACAATATCTTTCATTATCTCAACACAATAAATATAACATTTATTAATTACTCAAATAAATCAATGACAAAACTTTTCAAGATAAGACGAAATACAACAGTGGGTAATGAATTTCCCAAGGTGCGTCTTTAACTCACAAGAAATGTTTATTTTAGAGAAAATTCACTATCCTTTCGACTCAATTGAAACCTATCATGTGGATAAAAATATCTTAATTTAGACGAGTGCACAATCTCAGTCTGATTTTCGTGCTTGTCAATTTCAAAATTAACTTCAGAAAGTTTTCTTAAAATTGTGTACGGACCTGAATAAGGGGATGTTAATTTCCTTGTGTTAGGGTATTTAAATTCTTCCATTATTACAAGATCACCCTCCTTAAACTCAGCATTTTTGTACTTCAAATCATACTTTCTCTTACTCTTTTGATGGTGTAACTTTGTTTTTTCCAAGGCAATTTCTCTTGCCTCTTGGACTGGCGGATACAATTTTTGATCAATAGTAGAGTCAAATGGAAGCTTTCCAAACATTAAGTAGGCTGGTGGAAAGGTGGTTACAGAATGTGGGGTATTATTATACTCTAAAGTGACTTCTTCTAAATACCTAGTCCATGGAATTGTTTTGGAAGAATTATTTACTTTACACTTCAGTCTAATTACAATTGATTGATTCACCCGTTCACATTTACCGTTAGTTTGAGGATTATGAGAAGAGGTCAACAATTGTTTCACACCATTGTTTCTTAAAAACTTTTGAAACCTACCTGATGTAAATGCAGGATTTCTATCGGTTAAAAGAGCTTTAGGAGCTCTAGAATTAAAAACCTGTTTCAATAAATTGGTGTACACTTCAGATGTGATATTTTTGCTTGGAAAAGTCCAAACAAATCTAGTAGCATGATCAATTAAAATGCTAAGATAGCGTTTTGCTGAATTGTAATAATTAAAACCACCCACTGAATCCAGTGAAAACATCTCAAATGGTTCTTTGCAAGGAGGCATTGAATGTAATAGTCCATACTTTTTAAGATGGGATAGATTGTTTAGTTGACATGTTTCACAGTGTTTTATAAAATTCGAAATATCAGTGATGATATCTGTCCAATAATAAGGGGATATTAGAGCTATCATTTTCTTTACCCCTGGGTGACCAAATTCCCCATGGGTTTTAGAAATTAACTCTTCTCTAAGTGAAAAAGGGACAACAACCTTTATCAATCCTTTCTTATTAATGGTTAAAACATCATTGACCTTTTTAAACTTAACACTGTCAACATTATCTAGCCTTTGATGTTCAATGATCTTTTCTCTGTGAATTAAGTGAGTTTTGTGACAGTTGTGATGTGATATTTGATTTCTAGATAACATATCTGCTTCATAATTTGTTGAGCCTTTTTGATACTTAACTTCATAATCATACATAGACAATTTCAAAGACCAACGAAATAGTCTACCTGTAAGATGCTTAACATTACGTAACCATACAAGAGCTGCATGGTCAGTGTGTATGGTGAATGGTGTTCCATGAAGATAATGTTGGTATTTGTCTAGAGCGTCTATTATAGCTAGACATTCAAGCTCTGTGATGGAGTAGTTTTTCTCATAGGGTCTTAGTTGGCGAGAATGGAAAGAGATGGGACGTTGGGTTCCGTCCGGATGCTCATGCTTAAGTACAGCACCTATGGCCTCACCTGAAGCATCTACATGCAAATGACACTTACGATTTTGATTAAAAAGACTTAAAATTGGCTTTGAAATTAATGCAAGTTTAAGATTTTCAAAAGCTTTCTGACACTCTCTTCTGTCCAAACCCATTTTGTCTCTTTCTTGAGAAGTTTGTTTAAAGGTAATCTCAGCTTAGCATAATTAGGAATGGTACACATTTATGCTGCCTAAAAACCTCTGTAACGATTTAACATTATGAGGGGGGAGTAACTTTTTAACAGTCTCAATATTACTATCGTTGGGAGAACACTTTCCTTCAGAAATCTCATAACCTAAAAATTTGATTTTTGTTTTGCAAAAAGTACACTTGGATCCTTTCAGTTTAATATTTTCGACTTCACAAATTTCAAAGATTTGTTCTAAGTGTTCCAAATGTTTTTCAATCGTGTCACTGTATATGATGATATCATCAAAGTAGTTTATGGCGAAATTTACCTTATGTTTTTGTAATATTTGCCTGATTGCTCTTTGGAAAATACTGGGGCTGTTTTTCCAGCCAAAAGGAAGTCTTAACCATTCATACAGGCCAAAGTTGGTGGTCATGGCAAGCTTTTCTGTGTCACCGTCTCTTATCTTTAAATGCCAAAACCCTGAACAAAGGTCAATCGTTGAGAAATATTTAGCATGGGTCAAATCATCTAAAACGGCATTAATTCGTGGTATAGGCTCAGCATCTGTTTTAGTTATTGAATTTAATTTCCTACCATCTGCTCTTTTTTCCTTCATCTTTCTTTACAACCATCGTTACTGGTGCTGAATATGGACTATGTGATGGTTTTATTATTTTAGCATCCAATAACTTTTTGATTTGTGCATCAATCTCTTTATTATCTTGAGGAGAACATCGATAAGGTCGCAAAGAGATAGGAATTTCAGAAGTTAATACAACCTTCTGAGGCTCCAGTCTAATGCAACCAACATCAACCTGTCCTCACTGAAGACATTGCAATACCTTTTTAGTAATGAGGATAACCTTTCATCCATCTGAATCTGTGGTGCAGTTATCTCCACAAGGGCAGGGGATTTTGATTTTAAGGTGCCCGTTGTTGTTGGACAAAGATTAACTCTTATGACACTAAGACACAAATTACTTGAATTTAAAGCACTATAATCACTTTGTAAAACATGGTTTTCTTGCACTACTGTTTTCTTATCAAAATCAATTCTTACATTAAAAAGGTACATGTCAGGCAATGATAGCAAGCAATAGTCTATGTTAGTATTCAAACAGTACATACGAACTGACTTTTCAATCTTCTCAATTTTTACATTAATTTTAATCACTTCAAACTCATTTATAGTGCCTTGAGTCTGTTGTAATGGCACTTTTTCTACACTACTAATTGTTTCGTACTGAACCGCTTTCAAAAACTTTTTGGGGATTATTGAAACACTGCTTCCTGTATCACAGAAATCAGGAACAATTTTATTGCTGCCATCAACACCTAACATGTTTAAATCACAATACAATAGTTGTCAATAACTGTTATTATTTATAGGATTCTTTTTAGAATCCTTTTCATCAGACATCTCTTTTACAGAAGAGCTAGTAGGAATATCCCCATGATGGGTCTGTGCTGACTTTTTAATAGCTCCTTTAGCTGGTGGAGTTTTCCCATTACCATATGTACTATTATGTGCCCTGTAAGGATAGTTAACATTTTTACCAGCGTAAGATGGTTCATAACCTCGATATCTGTAAGGTTTTTGTTCTTGAAAAGGTTTTGAAACCTGAAAAGCATTATAGGATCTTTGCCCTTGAAAAGGTTTAAAAGAATCATGTTCCTTAAAATCTGAACTAGATGGTTTTGGCTTCATTGAATTGAGCCTATTATCTAGACCAACCCTTAAAGACTCGTACTCATCTAGCTTTTCTGCGTACTCTAAGGGACTGTTCATTTTTATCCATTCATTGATAAAGTGTTGTTTTGTTAGTAAAGGGACCCTAAATTTGACTTGATTTGTAATTATCAAATCTCTAAGCTTGTCAAAAGTATCAACCTCTAACTCTCTTAACCAGTCATCAAAGAAGGTAGAAATCTCAAGAGTGAAGTTCCTCCAAGTGTCCTGGGGTTTTTTAAGATAGCTAAAAAATTGAACTTTTAACTGTTCTGGATTAAGTTTGTATCTTTTTAAAAGTAAGTCTTTGACATGATCGTAATTTTTAATCTTTGTTTCGGGTTCCCTAGCCACCTTATTTGCTAAATCTGCAGGTAATACTCCTAATAAATAGGCAGTCCCCTCTTCTCGCGGTATCTTAGCTAGATTTGCTTTTATTTCGAAAATTTTCAAATAAAGGACAATCTCGTCTACCTCTGGATCAAATTTTTGAACAATGTTCATTAAGTTGAACCTGGAAGAATTTCCGTTGCCTTTATTTTTAATTTCAATTTCAAGTTTAATTCTTTCCAGTTCTCTCTGGTGGGCTTCTAACTCCCTCTGATGGGCTAAACTTATCTTTTCAGCTTCTATCCTATCTTTTTTCTCTTGTAACAAACGATCATATATTTCCCTTATCTTTTTTCTCATCATCCCGACCTTGTTTTGATAAAATTGCATTTTTAATTTCAGACACTTTGGTCCCTTCATCCAATATAATATCTAATTCTTCAGCCAGAGCCATTAATTCTGACTTATTTAAACGTCCCAAACTTGCCATTTTTTATCAATTTACTACAATCCTCTTAATCTTATAAATTTAACATCCCATACAATAAATCAAAATGAAACATTGAAATATAATCTTAACATTTCTACAAATACACTTTTTCCACCATAATCATGCACAGTTACGCGTTAACTTCAAATTGAATCATATAACTAAACTATTCATAAGTAACTTCAATAAACACGATATCATTTCAAAACTCTTAATTATCATAAATCAAAAATATTAGCTATATTTTCCAACAAGATATTGTGCAGTATACACTAAACTCACTTGTATAGCAGAGTCTTCTTTTCCATCAAACCGAACGAATCGGTCATTCCCTCAACGAACAGTAGATGACGGAAGACAGAAGAGAAGTGGAGTTACAAAAACGCGCACAAAACAACTCTTGACCACTGCGAAACCACGCACTATCAGATGACACAAGAGCCGCACGAGTAGGAGGTGTTGGTTTGCCGACCCTTTCTTTCTTTGTTCACATTGCATCACTCTCCGCGGGGTGGGGAAGAAAATCGCTCCTCTCGGCTTCAGGCAGGTCAATGGGGTCAAACGGCAACGACGAGGGCAAGCCAGGATCATCACAGCCACAGCAATTCGAAGAATCGGAAGTACAGCAAAACGAAACTGCTACCTCGTTGATGGGGAATCCATGACATCTGCGCGACCGGGAAACGTTTGAGGGCTTGTTACCATTTTAGGAGCCAAATCTTCACGGCAGATCTATCCAGCGAGGAAAAATCCTACCGACTTTAATTATGTGGTGCTATAGCAGTCGTTCCAATAATATTTTCATTCTCTTTAACAAATTAATTTATTCTATAAAGCACATAATCACTATTTACAACATCATTCAGTATGAATATGTACAATGAAGATCGAGCCAACGCCCAAATCGACAGGAACAGAATCATACGTTATGTCAGCAAAACTATATCAAAACAAGTGTGTCTTTCTTCTGTTGCTAGCCCCAAACCCAGACGGGGATTACGGTCATGTGACACTCCGAAACCAATCGGAATCTTACACGTTACTTGACAGATACGAGACACCCTTCGAGGGAAGCACTCGTGACATCTGACAGGTGAAAGAACTTTATTGTAAACATGGTGCATCTCCCCTTTTCACCCGTTTGGAACAAAACTCTCACCGCTTAGTATTTAAAATAGAGATGAGTTCCTTACTGCTTTTAAGTTACAAATTAATTTTCCTACCTCACATATATATATATATATATATATATATATATATATATATATAATATATATTCAGTGAACAGTTTCAGAACTTCTAAGAGGGGTAGGGTACATTCTGACAACTCGAAATCATACAGCAATGTGGGGTCGGAAATGCTTTTCTGAAGCGGTGTTGTACACAGAAGCACCGTAAAGAAAAGAGACAGTAAGTGAGAAATCGTTTTAATAATACATGAAAAGAAGAAAAAGGTACATGGATTAAAGTAAGTGTTCGAAGTTTCTTCCACGGGCTACAATGCACGCCTCATATCTCCGACGCATGGACATCCGAACATTCTGGAATACTCCAGGCATATCTCGAATTTCTCCGGCAGCTACTGCAGTTCTTGCAACCAGCTCCTCAACATTGTCAACAGGGGTGTCATAAACTAGCGATTTCAGATGACCCCAGAAATAAAAATCAAGACATGATAGGTCGGGTGACCGAGCAGGCCAACGCACGGGACCACCACGTCCGATCCACTGGTGACCAAATGTGACATCCAGGTAGTTACGAACATCTCCGCTATAATGGGCAGGGGCTCCATCGTGTTGGAACCACATTGTCTGTTGCGTCGATGCAGAAATCTGTTCATCTCTCAAAAGTTGTGGTAATACTTGCTGCAGAAAGAGCAAGTAGTTAGGTCCGGTTAGACGAGACGGTAACAGGTAAGGTCCGATGAGGTGATCTCCCATAATACCGGCCCATACATTGACCGAAAATCGAATCTGTACTGCACGACGTCGTATTGCATGCGGGTTCTCGACCGCCCAGATATGGTCGTTATGCGTGTTGAAAATTCCTTCCCTTGTGAAGGATGCCTCATCGGAAAACAACACTTCAGCAGGAAAAAGGGGATTTGTAGCACATTTTCCAAGGTACCACTGTGCGAAAGCAATACGAGGTGCATAATCCTCCGGTTGCTGTGTCTGGACACGCTGCACGTGAAACGGATGCATGTCTTCTTCTCGGAGAATCCTCTAGACGCTGCAATGGGAAACCCCGACTGCGTTTGCTACACTTCGTGTACTCGTTCTTGGATTCCCCTGTACATACTGCAGCACATTCTGTTCGACGTCTGCAGTCCGTGCTGTTCTTACCCTGCCCCTGTCAACTCTTTCTAATGAATCTGTCTCAGCTAACCTCTGGTGCAGTCTTGCAAAGAAATTATGACTATTGATACGCCTCGTCGGATATCGTTCCGCTTACAAACGCTGTGCGGCTGGCCCACTACAATTTGCAGCCTCGTACGCCAAATGCATATCGGCTAACTCTGCTATCGTGTAATCATCCATCCTACTAACTTGGCGTTCTTGTGCGAAATGAAGATCCCCTACACGAAAGCTCGGGATTTTCGCACAACGCCATCTACCGCGTCAGGAAAGCATTTCTGACTGCCCATTGGTATATGATTTTGGTTCGTCAGGATGTACCCTACCCCTCTTAGAAGTTCTGAAACGGTTCTCTGAAACACCCTGTATATATACACACACACACACACACACATATATATATATATATATATATATATATAATACACTACCCTGAAACAATGGACCGGACGGATTTGGAAAAAATCCTACTTCTTGTTTGGGGGTGTTTTTTGTGGTATGGCCTGGGACCTTTGCATCTAGTTCCTGGTCAATTGAACGCCGACGCCTCCATGAACATTTTGAACGTTCAGGTTCTTCCTATGCTCTGGCATTTTTATGGAATGGGCGAATGTTACTTCCAGAACGAAGACGCTCCATGTCATGTTGCAGCCTCTGTCAAGCAGTGGTATCGAGATATGGATGTAAAACGTCTTCCCTGACAACACCATAGACCCCGTATCTTTCCCTTATTGGATCGACCCTAGTTAATAGGTCATTGTGTTGCTCAAGAACGTTAATTAACTATTACTCAATTTCCTCGGATTTTCGGGGTTGATAAAAATACCATACTAAAGCCATTTGAATTTTCATTACCTAAAAGTAATTAAAGGGACCTAGCACCTTAAAAATTATTTTCTTACTGACAACACTTTTGGACAAAGTTTTTGCCGTTTCGTATGCCACAAAGAAATAAACATAAAAATTTAAACAATCAATTTACTTCAAAATGTGTTGAAAATTTTTTAATTAAAAAAAAGGGGGTTGAAAAATTTGAGAATTTTTAAAGTGTATCTTCGTTTTTAATTTTTAAGATATAAGCTTGAATTTTTTTTATAATATTTCTTCATCTATAATCTAAATTTACAGGTATGGAATTGAAGATACATTGAATAGCTCTTGAGATAAAAAATAAAACCTGAATCGCTACGTAAAATATCACGAAAAACGTCACTTTTCTGCACATTTATATTTAAAAAAATTCTACTCATAATAACTAAAAATGCATACCTGTATTTTATAATAAGAGTCTATATATCATGTAAAAAAAATTGGGAATTAAAAAAGCCTTTCACTTTGAATTATAAGATGTATACAAAAAACGAAGTATGAGAAAAAGCAGTTTAAAATTTAAAAATTAAAATTATGCTAAAAAATTATAAATAAAAATGATTGAAATTTTTACTATAGCTGCTTTCTACATATGAGTGAAGTTTAAAACTTCCCTGGACCATAAGTGATTATTTTTTTTTTAGAAGCCAATTTCTTTGTTGTGATTTCTTTTTCACTAACTTTCGAGCGCGTTGAAATATGGCATTTAAACGGTTTCTTCGCTGATAATTCTTTAGAGTATCAATTATCTGTCCAAGTTTTAATATCAGATCCTAACGTAATCCCAGCACATTTCTGAATGTGTGGAATTGTTGAAAGTACCCTTATATTATACTCATAAACTGCTTATGAAGTGGCCATTTCGACACGTTTGTTTGGCACAAAATTCTCCTTTGGACACTTGACATGCTGTGTAGACTTTAATTTGAATTTTGCGTCCTGCACCTTGAACATCTTTCTAAAAGTTCTATTGGCAAAATCTTTGCCAAATGTTCCTCTTTAATTGGTGTCCCAACTTTAAATTTATGAGAACCTGGTGGCAAATGTCTGGCTTTCGCAAACTGGTAAAAGCAGCATGAATTGGAACCTTCGGGACACATAAAGTGCTGTTGTTTCTTGTCTGTTGATATGTTATGGTAAAGAGTAGCATATATGGCAGTTTTCATGGCATTATTATCAGCTTTATTTGTTAATATTGCATTTTAATAATAACGTTAATTTTTTTTAAATAGTTTTTTCTGATAAACTACCTTGAGATTTTCCACCCCATGTGATACCACGAGCTTTGCACGTTTTTACTGCATCTCTTAATTGTGTCCCCAAACGTTTACTAATGTGGTTTACACATTCCACTTTTTTATAATGATATCAAGACCATACACATCAGACAAATTATTATATGTTTTGGCATCTGCACTCGAAAGTAAAGTTGTATATCGGGGGAGGGGAGAGAGAACTTTACCTTTATAATCATAGCTCTGTCGTTTACGTTTAGGCATAATTACTAATAACGTAAAACAGAAAAAGGAAACCACAGATAACAAATATCAAACAGGAAAACAAAACTAAAGCCTTCTTTTTTGATAAAAATAGGCAAGCAATGATATTAGTAACAGTTACACAGAAAAGTTTCATCTTCTAAGCTATTTCATTTAATTAATTGAAAATAACTGTCGAGGTAATGTGGTTAGTTCAGTCAGATCGGTTTTTCAGTTAGTTTTGGTTTTGAAACGCTGTGATCGCACTCACAAAAATCCTTATAACTTTTAAAAAAATACAAAAATCAGTCTGATTTTCTAGGACAATATTTTAAATAACATAATGCAACTTTTTAAGCAAAATTTTTTTCTGTATTTTTGTCATTTTTAAGGTGCTAAGTCCCCTAAACGGACCAAAATCAGTGAATTTGGTATGTGGTATTTTTTTTAACGTCACACTGGAGAAACACAGCGGGCTTTTGGCGATGGTCCGTGTTCCATTCCAAAGGGAAAGAACCGAGGACAACACCACGTCATTTCGAACCACGGTCAGACGACGCGTTCACACCCGAGCTGGCACCCCACTCTCCAAACTTCCGCACCACACCAACGTGAGGAAATTAGAGGACACGCCAGACTGAACGTGCAACAGCCCCCCCCCCCTTGTATTAGGGATGCAACATCGATAGCAAAACATCGATGTTTTGAAACATCGATGTTCAAAATTTAAACATCGATGTTGAATATACATTGACCCAAAAAACATCGATGTTTTTAAAATTCAGTGTATTTTCTTGTTGTCCTCGAATCCTTCAGTGTACTTTTTTTTTCCCATTTCTTAAACTGGTTTAGCAACTAGTGATGCGAAATCGGCTCCAATAAATCGATGTTTTTTTCTGAAACATCAATGTTTAGAAAACATCGCCATCGATGTCGCATCTCTACTCTTCCGACACTTCATCCCTGGTCACTTGGGTCTAAAAGTATGTTCAATTTGCTGATTGTGAAAACTATGCTACTTGGTTATTTTTTAAATTTTTGTAACGGTACTTTTTTCATTTAAAAATAAAACATCGACAACGTAAAAACATCGACAACGTAAAAACATCGACACGTATAAACATCGATGTTACAAAAACATCGAATTCGGACATTGTCCCTTTTCCACCACAGATATATTGAATGTTATTCTGCGTGCCATTGCAAGAGTACAGACAATCGGTGGACCCAAATCACCGGACCAAAGGACAAGAGAGAGAGAGAGAGACGATTGAAGGAAGCACCCCCTGCTTCCGTCAAAGTGACACATTATCCTTTACGCCCTCGACGCAGCAGAACACAAATCGAATCAATGTCGCCAACTGTTTCCATTCATCTCCATTGAGCCGTCGCCTGGAAGCGCGTCGCCAACCGGTTGGGGGGACTGTGCGGCGTCGGGACTCCTGTTGCCTCTCTCTTGATTGCTTCTCTGTCCCGTGATGGATGGCCTGGCGCGGAGAAGAGCGTAAGTAATGTGTCCAACCTGCAGAATTGCGGATCTCCCAGTGGCTAAGGTTACGGCAGAGGTAATGAGTCGAGAGATTGCTGACCAACCGAGATGGGGTGTCTGGGGTGGAATTAAAACCGAAATGGACCATCCGAAAAGAGGGTCCAGGGGTATAGCGTGTTTTTAGACTCTTTTTAAGTTTCGTGATGGTCACTGTTTTTATACTTCCGGGATCAATGCCTTAAGGGAAAGATTCGAGGACAACAACTCGTCATTTTGAACCACGGTACCATTACAAGGTCAACGCCTGAGCTGGCACCTCATTCAATGTTCGAGGTGATCCGTGGTTCTACTGCGTACAAAGGAACGCCTCCTCTTTTTTAAAGTTTTCAGTCACCCTTCTGTTACCCAGTGCAGTGTCGCCACTTCAGATCGAAGTCCCTCTTATATTATCTTCTGTTTTTGTTATTGTTTTGTCTGAACGCATTGGTTAGGGCTGAAACTCTACATACCTTATGAATCATTTTCCCCATCCAAGTCACTATCCTCTTCCCTATCAACCATCTAAAAATTGTTTAAAAATCACTTTTTTTTTCTGATAAATAAATGAAATACTTCAAAGTTCTCAAATCAATTCCTCTTTTAGATGGCGGCATCATAGGTGGTTAAACATATTAGGTACACTTATGTGTACCTCGGGTCTCAATTAGGCTGAAAGAAAAATAATTTTCAAGCGATAAGATATTTCTTAAATCAGAAAAACTATATCATCACTTATTTTATGAAATTATTAACTAAAACACATTAGCTAAATGATTTAAAAATCATTGAAAACATATGAAATTTACTTACTTTTACGAGCACGTTGAGTGTACACCATTTCTTCCAAATCGGTTTTGAATAATATACATTCCACAGGAACTACCGATTTATACAGCCATCTCATTGGTGTCAATCGAAAGCTTAGATGTGTACGCACGTGTACCCGAGAGTTCTTAGCTACCAATTTGTTCGGGAATATTATTTTTAAGGCGAAAGAGTCGAGGTCCACGTAAGTGAACCTAGATAGCGAAGAGGTTATTCCGCAATAGCAGTTGAAGACGTTACTGTTCCTGAAGTTTTGCAATGGACAGTGGACCAGTAAGAAGACAATTCCTTAATGCTTTTCGAACCTAAAGTAAAACTCTAGACTGGAAAATTGAGTCATCGTTTCTTAATGGTAGTCGAATCTATTAAAGTCTAAATCCAAGGGTCGTTGCTTTTTACCAATGTAGCCAAATTATAAGTCAAAAGTATTCGTCTCACGAAACCTCTAGAAATACTATCTTCATGATCGACTCATTAGCTCTTCAAGTCTGAATAAGTAATTCTAATGATCATCAGAAAATGTTGAACTTGTGATTGACAAATGGCATGATGATAAGTTCCCACCCAACTAAACATGAATATTCTATGAAGGCAAATGGTGGATGGACATGAGCACTAAAGTGCTTTGTAGCCAGGGGTTGCTTTTGATGTCAGGTAATTAAAATGTTGACTTCGTAATTGTCAGTAAATGCTTTGAAACCTTTCAAACCGACCACACCTATCAAAGAGCATTGGCAGAAGAGACTGAATCTCCTGTTGGAACTTAATACTTTTTCATTTAGTTGACAATGCACGTTCCTGCGGAGTATAGAGTTATTACTTTTACGATTAAAGGACTTTAAATTTAGCCACAACAAAACATTTGAAAATATTACTAAATAATTTTTTTTGGCCTCGAACGAATTGCAATGTTGTAAAGGAAACGTTTGGTGCTGTCGACGTTCGTTTCATTCAATTTCCTAGTTTTGTTTATCCCAGATAATCTGATTCATTGTTATACAATGCAAAAAAACCTTGAATTAGTTAACCCACTGAAGGGTACACACGCACATCCGCTCTGTGGCTGCAGTTTTAACTACGTAACTTTTAACAGTCTTGACCTTCTTAACCAATATAAACCTTCCGATTTTCAACCATTCTATGTCGTAATTTCATCGTTGTGGGGAAGAGCAATAATTCTCGAAAATCTCGTACCGTTAAAGATACTAGGTCAACACCTGAGACGACACCCCACTCTCCAAACTTCCACACGACGCCAACCTGTGGACATTGGAGGCCACAACAGATTGAACGTGTGCCCCTTGCACAAGATTTTTCCAACTGAGCTACCGCGGCCCTTAGGGAATATCAGCCCCTATGAGGTTAGGAATATCAGCCCCTATAAAGTTAGGAATATCGGCCCTGATTTTGTCCGATAACTCTATAGTGGACTGTATTTGAATTAATGCAAATCGTTGTAACAAAAACAACTTTTATTTACAACAAACTTAACAATGTTGTGAATGGGCCACTCTCATTAAGGCTAAGGAAGCCTAGTACCAATTAGGGCTAAGGAAGCCAGCCGCGTTTTCATCAGCTCTAGGAGAACACCTCTCTCCTCTGTGTCTCAGCCAAGCCTCAATGTCATACACGCGCTCACACAGCGCCCTTTACAATGTATGAGAGATTTAACAAGCCCCTATAGGATTAGCAATATCAGCCCATTGGATTATGAATATCAGCCCCTATAGGGTTAGCACTATCAGCCCCATAGGGTTATGAATATCAGCCCCTATAGGGTTATGAATATCAGCCCCTATAGGGTTAGCATTATCAGCCCTATAGGATTATGAATATAAGCCCCTATAAGGTTAGTAATATCAGCCCCTATAGGGTTATTGCAACTTTACTCTTTCAAACGGGCATGAACTAATAGACTATATGCTTGGAAAATTGAGCAGTGGGCATCCTCCTTTCATCTTCACTGCTCATTCTAAAAGAAACGGATATTCTGTGTAAAAAAAGATCCAGACGGTCTGCTGAGAATTTCCCTCCTTTGTCCAAATGTTCTCACCGGATACGAATCGGGGTTCCCTTTACATGCGGCTTTCCGCCCCTTTTTCAACTTTTGGCGTCGACCCATCCACTGTCAGTTCTCAATTTGGAATTTATTCTCAAGGATTTTCATTGCCAGTGTTGCAAATCGTATTCGAAAAACAAGCAATTGACGTCACGTTCGGAGGCAACACGAGCGACACCTACATTTAGCTGGGAAGGAAATACCTCACGGAATTAGATGCTTTAAAATAAGCCGATAACTTACGAAGACAAATAAAATCGGAGAAAAGTTTCCGAATGGGTGTGCTGTATCAATCGAGCCAAATCAAGGAGACACAGGGCGAACGTGCTTTTGTTGGAAACGTGCCCGACTTACCCAGCACAGCACCGGCTGCATTATGCAGGGCCACGCCTCCCATTGCGGGGTCTTCTTTTTCAATAACCTAATGGCCGAGAAGCTGATAGTTACGTTAGAAGAGGTGAAAGTGAAATTCACTGGAGTGAAGTGTGCTCTTTAATTTTGCATGCGGTCGTGGGGGTTAATGCTGATGGTTAATCGTGGTCAGGTAGGTGACTATTTAAAATTTTCCTCACAACCCCATTAGAGATCAGAAAGGATCCACTACTTCAACATGTTTTGTATTTTTAATGAACGTCACACTGGAGAACACAATGGGCTATATTCGGTATCAACCCCCGAAGGGAAAGATCCGAGGACAACACAGTTCTGCTCCGAGTCCGATGGTTGCTGGATGAACTCCGTCTAAAAAGTTCAGTAAAAGACTCAATCAACAAAGCCAAAATTTCATTTCAGATTCTATTTTGATAAATTTAACCGATCCCATCACGTAGATTACATGTATAGAATAAAGTAGCAATAACATTTGTATAGGCATTGTTAAATTTAATTTTTCTGCCACACCGAAACAAAATAGATATCGTAACCTATCCCCTGGTCCATTTTCTTCCTCTCTTTTCAAGTTCCAAGCTACCCCTCCTCTCTCCTTGTTCTTGGGTTGCCAGCTTGGCGTTTTCCATGTTGAGTTGCCAACTTAGCGCTTCGTTTGATGCGAGATCGTGAACCTTAGAGCGCCTTCACACGAAGGAGATCGATCGCTCAGACCGGTCTGAAGGCGACGGAACTTACATAGAAACCATAGGAGCTCTTCACACGAGAAGACTATCAGGAGACTGGAAGAGAGACTAAAAAATAGTCGCCCAGGAAGTTCAGTCGTCGGCGACTTTTTTTGTTTGAAGAAGACAGATGTTACATTGCGAGGTATTGCGTCATTCACACGAGAGAGACTATCATCTGTCGATTTTTGATTCCTAGCGATATCACCTGCCGTTCTGAATTTGTTTTCCTTGTTTCTTTGTCTTATATTTTTGTTGTTTTGGAAATTTTAGGTATTGATAAGTTAATTACTACTTTGCAAATTCAGCCTGCATTGTAGGACAAAACTCACGAAGATTATGCGAACAAAATAAAACGCATGGAGAGCGGTGATGGTGTTTATTTATGGCGAAGAAGTGCAAGAATGTGATAAACAAAAGAAAAATATGTTTAATAAGTTCTTTATTTTTTATTACAATAATTTAGCAATAATTTATGTTGACAAACTATAGTAAGAATACGAGGTATAAAAAAAGTAATTGACAAAACGATAGCTTGATAATATTTTAAATAAGTTACATTAATTTCTTATAGTAATTTTACATAAAATTATGTTAATAAACTAATAGTAAGAATGCGAAGAAGTAAAAAGTAAGCGACAAAACAGTAACTTAATAATATTTTAAACAAGCTGTTGCATTATTTTATTATATTTTCATATACTGCCATGGCAAATCGCCTTCACTTACAAAATACAGACGGAAATGATCTCGAAGAGCCGTTGGCTCAGGTCCAGTGTAACCATTAAAAACATTATTATCGTTTTCCATCAAACCGGTGTGCGTTAAGGTGTCTTCATGCGAATAAACACCCCTCGTTCGTATGAAATTATGAAGAATTACTCGTGCTTTTATTATGTCAATTGCAAATCAATATTAACGTTCAATGGTCTATAGAAAATCCTCCATTTATTAGTTAAAATACCAAAAGAGCATTCAATGAACTGGCGGTCTCTAGAAAGACGGTAATTAAATATTTTTTTGTTCTGTAATAAATTTTTTTCCATCAATGTTTTTGAAAAAATTGCAAACATTTTCCTCAATGTTAACGACAACCTTTCTCGTGGTGGTATGTTGTCTCTCATATTTGTGTCCTGCTTCTTAGGCTCTGTTCACATGAGGCGCGTAAAATGCGCTTTTGGTGAGGCTATCAGGATCCCGCTCTTCAAGGTCGCAAAGATAGATTCGTTACAGTTACTTGAATTAGACGAATAAATAAACATAATTTAATGGCGGGACCTCGCTAGTCTCGATACGCGCGTTGAAGCGCCTCAAGTGAACGTGGCCTTAATGTACCTGCTGAAGTGCTCTCTAAAAGAAGCTACTGACACCCGGAACTAATTGAAAAATTTAGTCGAGTCGTCTTCCAGTTCGCGATACAGAACATGGTATGAACCTTTCTGCACACGAAATTTATTGATAGGGTGTACTCTATACTTCCTTTCGACATTTATGTTCTTCTTATGATTAAAATACCATTCTGCAAGCATTTCCAACTCATTCATTCTGAAAGCAGGCAGGATTCCAAAGGACGTAAAAGTCGTGACGTCATTGCCCATATTCGTATTGCAAAAATTCAAAAGTTACAGTTGAAAAATTATTTATTTAAAGAAAATCAAATGTAAGATATCTATCTCGCTTAAAATTTTCCGCAGATTTCAAATGCGTTAAAATTTTTAATCTATCTTTAACGATGCATATTTTACAAAAAAGAACTAGACAAGGCCGATAAAATTTTTTATTTTGCTTCGTTTCGCTTGAATCGTTTGTCTGCAGGAAATGAATCAAAACGACTATCACAGGCGACCGTTGTGAGCGATCGATCTCCTTCGTGTGAAGGCGCCCTTACAGACACCCGTCATTTTGAACTGCGGTCAGATAACGAGGCCACTCCTGATCTGGCACTCCACCTCTCTAAACTTCTACAGCACGCCAACGTGAAGACATTGGAGGAGCACCACCTTAACGTGCACACGACTGTCTTGTGTTCGATTCGAACTCGTACTCCTTCGGTTGCTAGTCCGTTGCTCTTCGAACCGTGTTCCGGCGACCCTGACACTACTTCAAGAGAGTTGCTGGCCGGATGATTTATAAGAAAGCAGGTCGTATGTGCTTTTCGGTAAAGGGGGGTGTAAAGTGAGAAAGGAACTAAAGTCAGTAATCCTTTTTTGAGTGTTGAATTAGTTAAAAATCAATGTGAAACGTTTGAGTCAGGAATTCTTGGATTCTGGAGTTAATCGAACTGTAGAAATCTGTATACCGCTCTAAACGCGACTTCGCTCATCAAGCAGACATATTCAAGAATTCCTTATTTGGAGATCATAAAACTCTTTTCAAGACATCAACTGTCCATAACAGTACTGTTACAGCATTCCACTTGACATTACATTGGTCATAAAGTTCAGGGCACTGACATAAACCCTCTTCATCTGATGTTACACTGACATCCTGATCTCCTATATCTCAAGCCCCTTGAGAGCACTCAAAATTAAATCGGAAGGTTTTTTCAGCTGAAAGTGACCTGGAACGCTGGAAGAACAGAGACTCTTGAGAACTGAGAGTCGCTCACCTCTGCCGAA
Source organism: Metellina segmentata (assembly GCA_947359465.1). NCBI lineage: Eukaryota > Metazoa > Arthropoda > Arachnida > Araneae > Tetragnathidae > Metellina > Metellina segmentata. Next base: position 115,395,242 of record OX375882.1, on the reverse strand, counting down.
CCCTTTTTGTACCTAAATATCAGTACGTTTGCTGTACATATCTGTAAAGCTGTTAGAATAAATGGTGTGGTGGTGAAACCAAAAGATCTTGTTCTTTTACGCTACCATTTCCATTTCATCTAGTACACTCCCGAATTATCTTTTATTTTAGTTAGTCAGCAATTGACACTTATTTTGGTTCGTTACAAAACACGTTTTTAAGCACATAAATGCGTTTCCAAAGAGGCATATTCCGGACAGCTGCTTTCGAACTCTTAAATTTCTCGTCGTAGACCCACATCCTATGTGAATACTACGTCAACATAGCCCAGTTGGTAGAGCCCGAGTCAGCAACCGGAGGATTGTGTGTTCAAAACTCGAAAACAATTTTATTTTTATGTGCACCTGTGCACCCGGGTATTTCGAGCCCTGGTCTACTTGCATTTCACACGTAGGGTGGACACACACACACAATGAAAGTATTGCTGGCACAAAAGAGAGAGAGAGAGAGAGAGAAGTACACCCAGGCAGTGATCGAACCGCCTACTGCTCATAGGTTGTTAGCGCAGTGGCTCAACTCACTGAGCCAGGACGGCCCTCCTTGATGCTATTGAGAATTTTAATAACGTGGGTGCGTTTCAGCAACACACGAAGGCTTCTGTCACACTCTGAAGAATGCGTCCTTCCCTAGAGATGATACGTCGAGAGGATGTAATTAAAGCCTCCGATCACCCATTACGAGCTAACTTCGGGAGAATTAATGATTCGAAGCACCCTCTGAAATGTGGCTCCACTTCCCCTGAGCACCCCCAAAGCCATTCCATTCGGACCTATCCTACAGCTGGATATAGACAAATTGCTGTTAGACGGAATCTTGTAGAAAACCTATGCCACTCCTAACGTCGCGCGAAAATTCAATTGATTTATTCACGGTTCCCAGACGGTTGTCGCACGAAATCGTTATTAGTAGAGTTTGGAGTGTGCATATGAGTCGTGTGTGTATTCAACATTTTCCTTTCTATTAATCTTGAATCCTTCAACACGAGTACTGTACCTGTTTTCGCCTCACACTCCGTTTGAGCCCTGTTGTTATTTGAATCCTTGTCATTCTCAACTCCAGAGTCAGACACACGACTGAAAAGCTCATTTCGTAATTGAAATTATATGCAGGGTGTTTTCAAAGCCAAATTTTAAAGGTAGTAGAGGATCCAATTATAAAAGGTTTTTGGCCAGAGAACGCGTGTCTACAGATGTCGGATTTTCAACGGCAAGCTCCCAATTCGTGTAAACCATGAAAATGACCGTTGAAAATTGGATCGGGGAATGACGCCACAGAAGCGATGGTGTCGACTCATGTCAACAGAGCCTTCTGTCACCTAAATATACGGATATAGTGTCCTCTGATCTTTCCATTTGATATTGATCCTGGATCGTCACCAATAGCAGGTTTTTGTTGATCCAGTGCGATGCTAATTCAACTACCTGTCGCTCAGCATACAACACTGAAAGTGAACCCTATTTAAAACGGGTTTTCAAATACACTTTCTAACAAACAAACAAAATCGACGCACCTAGAAGGTGCAGAATGACAGTGATGCCAGGCTCGATGCACTTGGAACGGCACTGACTGGGGACGTAGAGTCCCGTTTCCAACTGTGTCCTCACGACCACCACAGACTCTTCTGGAGACGTCCAGGGCAGCGTGAGAATCCTGTCCTTACTATCGCACGCCACACATGCCCACAAAAAGGGTGTTAGGGTTTGGGATGCCATTTCTTTTGATAGACATTTGGTAGTCATTTCTGGCACACTTACAGCACAGCAGTTCGTAGACGACATTCTACGACAGGTTGTGTTACCTTTTGCGACACCCCTTATTTTTCAACATGATGCCCGGCCGCACACGTCACGTGTTACTATGAATAGTCTTCGAGCTTTCCCAACACTTCCTTGCCCAGCTAGCTGTCTGAGTATCTCTCTCCCTTAGAGCACATTTGGGAAGTTATGGGAAGCCAATCCTCCCGGAATGTTGACACTACAGTTGGAGACAATATGGCAAGAAATTCCGCAAGACACCATCCGGGAACTTTTTCAGTCTTATCATCCGGGCCAGAGGTGGACCCACGCAGTATTGACTCCCTCCCTTTGGAACGGTCAAACTCTGAAATAAATCATTCAATGGTTCTGAAATTTGAATCGTTTGTTTTTCTCTCTATATTCTTCACATTTTTATCGCAATTGGACAACTCCTTTTGGGTCCGTCGATTTTTTTTGTTGTTGTTGTTGTAGAGTGAGTAAAAATATAAAAAATTATTATCAAAGCAAAATGATAAAGTAAGTAGTAAAAGCAGCGGAAAACCGTTTTACAAAAACTTTCTGCGTACTCCAGAGCGACATTTGTTTAAATACCAACAAAACCTTATTCGTACATAGTAGACGAGAATATTGAGAAAAACATTTCGCGCCATAAAATGCAAATTGACAAAGTACATAATCACGTGAATAATGTGTGAGCTTTTTATCCCTTCTGCATACAGTGTTCCGAGTGCAATTACGACATTAGGGTGTGAAACGAGAGCCTGACATGAAATAAATGAATAATAAAAACTATAATTTGCTTAAAGTTCCACGGAAAATTCATTTATGCCGTGACGGAGATGATTTCGTAGAATATCGCACGCCTACGTGTTTCGTGATCATTACGAGGATGACGGTCAACTCTCCCATTTGGTTAGGATCGAGGAACTTCGTAGCTCGAAAGTAAAGAATGCGTCTTTATTACTTTAATAGCGCTACCCACTAGTGTCGTGTATGGAGAGTGGGGTGCCAGCTCAGGTGTTGCTTCGTCATCTGACCGTGGTTCAAAATGACGAGGTGTTGTCCTCGGATCTTTCCCTTAAGGGACTGATCCCGGACCGTCGTCCATAGCCCGTTGTGTTGCTTTAGTACGACGTTAACAAAAATTACCATCACCACTAGTGTCGTGAATGGAAGAAGAGAGGGTTTTCCTGAAAAGTTGAAGATAGAAGGTGCTTTCCGTATGATTCCGGAAGTGATATAACGCTACAAGATACTCTATCAGTGTTGCCAGATTGGCCGCAATGGTGCCCTTTGAGCTACGCCTTACCTTGTCGTGCCCATAATTACGCATCGGACAAATTGTAGAGTTAAATATGATATGCTGCTCAGGGTTTTTTTATCAGCAGAATGAACTGCGAAAAGGTGAACTATATGAAATACTAACCACTGCGTGGCCAGCGCGGCGTTGCCCGTGACATCTCCTTTCGTGGGGTCAGGTGTAACCACTGCTCGTTGACGCTCGCCAACCCCCGATGATTGCTACGTATTCCCATTTGGTTTGCTTCGCAAACGAATTCCACAGGCAATGCCGTGATGGCCTCGAAGTAGTAACAACGTAAATCAAAATACGCTAGAATAGGAGAACTTGAAACGGTTCCAAAGGCATTAGGCCGACCCACCGGTATAGTGGTTAAGTTGTTAGCTTCTAGATTGGAAGGTTCCTGGTTCGAATCCGGTTCTGGGTATGGATGTTTGTAAGCGCAGGGAGTAAAGGCGGCTGGTGCCCCTTAAATCCGTCGTGGCCGAAAGTTCTCACGTTGGGTGGGTGTGGAAGATTGGAAAGTGGGGTGCCAGCTCAGGTGTTGCTTCGTCATCTGAGCGTGGTTCAAAATGACGAAGTGTTGTCGTCGTATCTTTCTCTTAAGTGATTGATCCCGGACCGTCGTCCATAGCCCGTTGTGTTGCTCTAGTACGACGTTAATTACAAATTAGCAATTGCCAAAGGCATTAGAACGAAAAACACTTGTGACGTCAGCGGTCAAAAATCGTAAAATTCTCACATTCAATGACGCCACATTCCGGAAAGAAGAACAAAAGGTGAAAAAAACTAAAATTTAATTAAAAAAGGTTCTACATTAAATTTTTAAATTCGGGTGTGCTACACAAAAATCGTGAAACATTCGCACTATCTATGTGCCAAATTTCATTATTGTAAGTGCCATAGATTCGTCAGGGCACTGCGTACAGAGAAACACTTCCTTTTATAATAGTAGATATTCTATTTTACGTATTATATCTGTGGACGACCGAGGTTTTGTAAAAACAGACAAGTACTTTTTATAGAAATTTAAACAGATTTATTTAAGTGGGAGATAATAAATAACGCCGACAAATATGTCCGTACATTCCAATGACGCAGAGTTGACAGACTTGTAGGAGGAATTTAACACTTTAATATTGTTTATCCTTTACTCTTCAAATCGGGCTGCCCGTTTATGTATCTGAGAAAGACGTTTACTTCAATAGAAGGTTAGTGCTTGGCTTTCAACGCTCAAGAAGGCCCCATTTGGAAAAGCTGTGCCCAAACACAAGATGGACACTATTAAGTTATGGATAAACACACAACAAGAGTTTTACTGACACAGGAGGGAAATACACTCAAGGAGGAATCGAACTCTTTTCCTAGAAAGACAAGAACCCGTCATTTTCTTGGCCGTGTAATGTGTCGGGGCCTCGGATGTCCTCCCGGTGGCTTGGTGGGAAAGTTTGGAGAGTGGAATGTCATCTCGGGTGTGACTGCGGCTCAAAATGACATGGTGATGTCCTCGGATCTCTCCTTACGAATCTCTCCTCGATAATTGGATTGTCGACAATAGCCCGTTGTGTTTCTCTAATGCGACGTTCATTTAAAAAAATACCAAATACCAATGTTCAACGATGTGTTTAAATGCACAGAATTTCGTCCGGCAGACTATACTGGAAGTTTCCCTCAATCCAGCCTAGAAAGCTGCGGTTCTATTGCATAGCGAAATAAATGTTTCCCAACTGTTCGGCGCGCACTTTTCCGTGTCCAGTGTACCGTAGATTTTACTTTTTTACTTTTCCGTCATAGTCTGGAAGTGTTATCTCCGCTATCGGATGCTGAGTCGGGAAGACGGGAAAGTAAAAGGCCCCAATCAAAAGAGCTTCAAAAGTATTTCCCGGAGAAGTGGGAACCGGCATCAGGATTCTTTTCAGCCGACCGAAAAATCAATAAGCACTTCTTGAACTTCCACCACTTAGGGACGAGTTCTGGCTCTCTCCGGAAGAGAAAAGAACTCTCAATTGGAACGGTGAAGGAAAGTCAAAATAAATCTATAATGGTTTGTCGTGTTTGCTTTCCTATTGAAGCGACGGACGCACAAAAAGCGTGAAATGTATACCCACTTCAAAGCAAACGGAAGCTACTTGTTTTCACAAAGATGGGCTATTTTCCCAACATTCCACACAATGGAAATCGGACCTATCGAACTCTATAGATTTAGAGTGCACACCATACAATCATAGGCTGCCCGGATCGAACGATTGAAAAGAAGCCACTTTCATCTCACTGGACCTAGACCAGAGAAGGCTGTTTTAATTACAATAGAGCATTTTTAAACCCTCTCAGGGGACCCCACGCATCAATCCGTTCTGCCACTAACCATCTCCCGTCTTGACTTCTTTCTCCAGTAGAATGGTTCTCGAAATTCTTTCAACCCAAGATAATAAAGAAATGGGTAATTCAGTCATGTATGTATCTTGTTCTAGGGTCACACTCGGAAATCTCGAGACGTTTAGAGTAGGGATTCCCAACCGGTGGTACGCGGCAACGTTTCAGGTGGTACGCAAGGATGATACGAGCGACCCAAATATTCTACCAAGTTGGTTCGATTTTTTAGTATGTACAACCACGTTATAGGAAAAAAGGGATTATATGAAATCAATTTTGTGATTAACGTTTTTATTATATTGTAATAAATAACGCTAACAGTAGCACATTATTTAAAGAGAAACGTTGTTGCTGATTATCTAATTCTATTCAATGGCTAACTCGGCGAAATTAAGTTGATATCTCTCCCTGTCAAATCGTTTTAAGAAGTATTCCTTTACCTGTATGTATGAGAAATACGCTCGAGGTAATTCGAGATAATTCGCACAAGATAATTATTTGTTTTTAGACCTGTGAGTACAAAATAAAACTGCAATTTTCAATAATCGTTTTCTTTTTTCTTTTTTTAAAATATCGTTAATACGAAATACACGTGTGTTAATCATAAAATAGGAAGCTTTCTTTGTATTTTAATTGAAATAAAACAAGCCATTGGGCACTTTTCTGACATTAGATATTTGTTTCTAAAAAAATATAGGACTGGTGGTTCGCCGAAAATTTCTAAAAATTTTAATGGTACGCAGTAATTAAAAGGTTGGGAACCCCTGGTTTAGAGGGTTAATTGAGCAAGTTAAGTATCGGAAACTATGCAGCAAACAATAATATCGGTGAAATACCTAGAAAATTTTTTTGTGGAGCTGACAAAACGCAAACAAGGCATTGCATTGTGTACATTAGGTCCGGAGGTAGCTCATTTGCGTCGTAATGGAGCAACGCAACGGTCCATTGGAGACGTGCCTGGATCAAGCCTCAAGGAAAAGACCCGAGAACAATGTTTCGTAATTTTGTACCCCGGTTAGATGACGAAGTCGACACCTGAGCTGCCAACCCACTCTCCAAACTTCCCCATCACGCCAACGTCAGGAAATTGGAGGCTACGACGGATGTAACGTACCCCAGTCCTACTATGCACGACAATCTAGGGATGGATTCTAACTCGCGACCTTCCGATGCTCTTGCAATCGGGGAACCTCGTTAACATTTCGAGGCGCTTCGTATTTTTCATTATGCAGCGTATAGTTTCATTCAATCTGTAGAGTTTACAATCCATTACTAGTCGTCCAATCAAGGATTGTTTTATACAACTCTACGTGCGGGTAGTGCAAGAAAGAGGTGTATTTAAAATCCTTGTACCATTCACGCGTATTTCGACTAAAGTATGCAGCACGGTAAATCCATGCACTTGTTTTTTTAAGTGTTAAATCGAGTGTTCGTAATATCGTTCTTTCTACAGGGGCCCATTGAATTCACTAGCGGATCTATAGAGTCGTTGATTTCCAATCAAAACAAATACAATCCTTTTTATACATTGAATCATTATATATTTCTTTCTTGTGATCTTTCTTTTTTGATGCTTTGTATAATCTTTACATATTCTAACACAGTATCTTATTCTTCTAATTCAACAAATGCATTTTTAGTTTTCCTCTGCACAACTCTTATCTCTTTTCAAGCGAATCGATGTTTTGTCTTTCGCCATTTCCGCTCTCTCTCTCTCTCTCTCTCTCTCTCTCTCTCTAACACACAAATTAAAAAACTATAAAGGAAATTAAAACTTCTCATTTCCAATCTTTTTTTTAATACTGGATGATAATCGCATCTCTTTAACCACCTATTACAAGTCGAACAGTGTGAGAGATAAGTAAAATCGTCTCTTTATTGGGCAGTGTACGGAGAATACGTTTATTCATTAGGGCATTCATTTTTTTTTATGCAAACAACTCGATAAAATCACGCTAAAATTTCCTTCCTCACAAAAAATACAGTTCATCCCCCAAAGCCCTATCTTCCCATCTGTGGGACATTCGCTCTTGCACCTCATTTTATGGCTTTCCATTACGAAGATCCGTTGCAAAGATACAAACATTGTGCAATTCACATTTTTAATGCAACCTCCAAATAAAAAATTTCAAAAATGACGCCATTATAATTGATCCCGCAGTCATTTCATTCGGAGTACATGAAAATACTCGATTCTTCGCAGTCTTCAGTGACTCGCATTTTCACGAATAAAAACGGTCACACTTAACGAGGCAATTTGAACATTTTTTCAGAAGAAGAGTTAAGTAATAAATGTCAAAAATTCTAAGAACGGTATGAATTATGCAAGCTGGGATAGAGCATTTGAAATAAACATGTTTTGCGGCTATGGCATTTTTCATTATCGTCGCAAATTAACCTTTATAATTTACTGACGAGTAAAGGTCCGATGTTGGCTCATAGTCAAAATGTAAAATACATTAATCGTCGAAAATGTACGTTTTAATGTATTTAATTGCATCGTTGCCTTACAAATGAAGTCAAAATGTTCGAGATACGAGTTTTTTAGTTTTTCCTCGACACAATGGAGTTGTGGGCCACGGTATATCGGTATCCACGGTATCCTTCATTCTGTCGTGACCCCTAATGCCATTACGTTGGTGTGGGGTGAAAATTGGGAGAGTGGGGTGGCAGCTCAGGTGTTGCTTCGTCATCTGACCGTGGTTCAAAATTACGTTGTTTTGTCCTCGGATCTTTTCCTTTTGGGGCTGATACCGGACCGTCGCCAATCGCCCGATGTAGTGCGATATTTAGACCGAGTTTGTGCACTGTTATTTTTCTGTGTGCATGAAAGTTGCAGTTCTTGTTCAGAAAACACGCTCAATGTGTTGAATAGTAATTGGTAATATTTAGTTAACGTCGTACTAGAGCAACACAACGGGCTATGGACGACGGTCCGGGATCACTCCCTTAAGTAAAAGATCCGAGGACAAAACAACGTAATTTTGAACCACGGTCAGATGACGAAGCAACGCCTGAGCTGCCACCCCACTCTCCAAACTTCCACACCCGCCCAACGTGAGGACTTTCGGACATGACAGATTGAAGGTGCACCAGCCGCCTCTACATCATACGTTTACAAACATCCATGCCCGGTCCCGGATTCGAACCGGGAACCTTCCGATCTAGAGGCTAACACCTTAACCACTATACCGGTTGGTCGGCTCTCAATGTGTTGAAAGCATTCGAGAGTAAAATCTTTTACTTTCGTTATTCTGATGACTAAGTTTTTTGGCTTGGTGTGTTTTATTTGTAAGGCGTCGTTATAGTGATTTCTTTTAGTTATCTAAATTTACAGTGCGAGTTTTTATTTTATACTTAGAGGCTGTCCATAAGAGTGCTCCGTTCTTTCAAAAACAAAATGGGGATAGTTTTAAAGAAAGAAAGTGGATAGTGAGTTGATTTTACATCGCATTTGATCAACACGACAAGCTGATGGAGACAGTCGGGGGATCCATCCCAAAGGGAGAGATCCAAAAGCAACACTTCGTAGATTTGAGCCTCTGTCCTATGACTAGATGATCACCTGAGCTGGCACTCATCTCTCCACACCATGCCAAAGTGAGTTCATATGTAAACGCATGACATATGTACTAGGGATGCGACATCGACAGCAAAACATCGATGTTCAAAATTAAAACATCGAAGTTGATAATGCATCGCCCCCAAACTATCGATGTTTTTAAAATTCAGTGTAAACTTTTCCCCCCATTTCTCAAATTTGGTTTAGCAACTAGTGATGCGACATCGGCTCCACTACATCGATGTTTTTTTAAACATCAATGTTTTGAAAACATCGATATCTCATCCCTACTTTTCAGACCCTTCACCCTTGGCCACTTGGGTCTAAAAGCATGTTCAATTTGGTGATTATAAAAATTATGCTACTTGGTTATTTTTAAATTTTTATAACGTTACTTTTTTCATTTAAAAATAAAACATCGACAGTGTAAAAACATGGACTAGTATAAACATCGATGTTACAAAAACATCGACTCCAATTCATCGATGTTAAATACATCGACTCCAATACATCGATGTTAAATACATCGATGTTTTTTAAAAAACATCGATGTTTTGAAAACATCGATGTCGCGTCCCTAATATGTACATCTATGTAGGCATATGACCACGACCTATGTAAAGTCTGTTAGATCGTTGGTTAGGTCCTGTTTGGAACATCCAATGACATATGTCTGCTAATCAACGATTCTACCAACTGGGTTAGCGCTGCCCTCTATACAAGAAATATTATTTTATGGCACATCTTAACCAAAACCAGCTATAAAATAGGGCATTATCTTAAAATTCTGTGTTATGGATGTATTCGTAGAAACAATGTTTCATTCTTATAAATGTTTATGTTTGGAATTTTCTGCTTGGCTCGCTATTTCTTTTTTGTTTGAAACCCTCCTTTTAAAATGAATCGGCGAAACCACTCGCATCTTCGCTGCTTTCTAAATTGCTTCTATTTATTGGTGCCCCATTCTTGTTTCTCTCTCACTTTGGTAAAACAAATAGAAAGCAGAGTCCTGTAATTTTGTCTACATCATTGCATCCTTCTGCCAACACAAGTATGGCCGTGAAGTGTTTAGAGTCTGCCCTAAAGAGGCAAAACCAGGCCTACCGCATTCCACTCATTAAAGCACCGTATTTCAAAAGGGTTATTACGAATTTATTTACCGAAATGGTTTTTCATTTTGGTAGAATAATAAAAGCATTAATACAAAGCTGAAATGTCGGTTTTATTCGTTATAAACTACTTTTGTGTTCGGTCATTAGGTGCTTCGATCTGCTCTAAACGGCCTTTCTAAAGAAACGAAAATGACTCTTTTATTCCTATATTAGTATTTTAGTTGAAAGGAAGAGTAGAATGGTGTTGGATGTGAGGTCATTTATTTTGCTTCTCATTCCGTTTCGTGTGAATGTCTCCCGCATTTCTTCATCGATCGAGAGCCCACAATAAACATTAATCAGGTAGGTGGGTAGTTCATTAACGTCGCACTGGAGCAACCCTCAGGTATCAATCCCGAAGGAACATAGCCGAGTACAACATCTCGTCATTTTGAATTACGTTCAGATCACGGGGTAAAACATTCGAGCCAGCCTGTGTTGTGCTCATAATATGAGTTTGGCTCGTAGAGTGGAAAACCTTAAGATTAATGATGATTTCCCTCCATATGAAAACCAAAGTGACTGAACACTGTTCTTTTAAATTTTAAAAGTTAGTTTATTTCACGAGAATTAAAGTATGAAATTTGTAACCAAACCAACAGTTAAATAAAATGGGCCCTCGGCACACAAATCAATGTTCACAAACGATGGTTTAAACACACGATAAAAGTCCACGGGAGAAGGAGATGGGAACCGATGGCAAAACCCGAACAACAGGTGGTTTCACCTCCGGCTGTCCTTGAAATGAGCCTTGCCATGTGTCGGGCTTGGAATCGAATTCTGTTGGATGAGGAGGGCGTTCTCACGCTTTCGGACATCTCACGTCCGGCACCAGGAGCAGCATTCCATGGAAGAGTGTTGTTCCCGGATTCATCTGTGATCCTCTCCCAAAGGAGTCTGCGAGGTCGCCGGGAAATTCCACTTGGCCTAGCTCTCCGTTTCCTCTTTTCTCATGATCGTATTCTCGTAGGCCAAAAAGGCGCTGATTGTTGGCGTGTTAGACTATTTGTACCGTAATTCCATTTTTGAAGAGAACTGTCAAACCAGTCAACCTTCTTTTATTATGTTGTATAATGTAATCGCCCATGAAACTCTTTGTGTCTTTCTGAGTGCTTCTAGGACTGAGTCATTCATTCTAGGCTGCATGTGTGAATGTTCCATAGCTTTCATGGACGTTCGTTCAATATACATGAGTGTTGATATTGTTAGTTCTGCAATACCCTCCAATCTGTATATACACTACCCTACAATAATGGACCGGACAGCAAGATGGTATGGTATAAGGGAAAGAATACATGCTTTGATAGGGGGATAGTCCCCCACGTGCAGCAATGACACTAGCAACCCTTCTGGGCATACTTTCAACAAGGTTTTCATACACAACTACGGGTATTTGTGTCCATTCTTGTTGCAAGAATGTCGTCAGCTGAGCTGTAGATTTCGGACGGGATTCCCTGTGTCCGTAAGTGTCGCTCTGACACGTCCGACACATGTTCTATGGGGTTTAGGTCGGGACTTTGAGCGTGCCAGGGAAGGCGTTTTGCATCCATGTCTCGATACCACTGCTTGACAGAAGCTGCAACATGACATGGAGCGTTGTTGTCCTGGAAGTAACAAGCGTCCATTCCATAAAATTGCCAGAGCGTAGGAAGAACCTGATGGTTCAAAAAGTTCATGTAGGCGTCGGCGTTCAATGGACCAGGAACAACGTGCAAAGGTCCCAGGCCATACCACGAGAAACTCCCCAATCAAGTAGTCGGATTTTACGCAAAACCGCTGGCGTCCGGTCCATTATTGTAGGGTAGTGTATAGGTGTGTTGTCTCATCAATAAATACTCTCTTTCCCTTTTGCGATCCACATGGCCTGTCCTATGGCACTTACAGCAATGATATTTGGCACACCGGTAGTGCACATTTTTTACAATTTTTGGGTCTTGGCAAATTTTGAAATTCAATATAGAACATTTTTAAATGAATTTAATGAAATTTAATCATTATTGAATGCTACAGCATAGAAAAGATCGCATATTCTAAATTTATTGTTTTCGTTTCCGTTTTGATTTTGCTCGGAGGAATAATTTTCCAGACAGACGATAAAAACAAACAATCTTTTAACTGGAGTCAATTAGTTCTTTTTCTATCTCCTAGACCGTTAAGACAGAGTAAAAATTTCAGCGGATTTGAAATCTCCTCAAAATTTCACTGCAGATCCATACCTAAAAATAGGATTTTCTTTATATAAATAACTTTTAAATTGAATATATCTTTTATATTTTCGCACGAGATTGTGACGTCACGGTAACTTTCCCTTTCCAAAAATAAACAAGTTTCGTGCCCTTCGCGTTAAAATTAAATAAACAAATAAAAATAATAATATAAAAAAATTAAATTAAAAAAAAAATAAACAGATTTTATTAGATGCCTTCTTCGATTTCAGTGGAGAGCAAAAAACAAAAACAATCAGGCATTGTTAATTTCTTTTTCGTAAAAGCGGATTCGTTAAAGCTAGATTAAAAATTTCAACGGATTTGAAATCTGCTGAAAATTTTACACCCGAATAATACCTTCTATCACGGCGTTGCCCGTGGTGTTGGTTTGAGAAGCAACGGTCACGGGCTAATGCAGTGGATAGTTTAACATACATAAGATGTTAAGAAGTATTTCGAGTTTATATTAACAGACGTCCATTGGAGTTCTTCAACCTCGACCCATTTCCAAAGACAAAAAATATCGCTTGCATCAAGTTTAAAAAATGTTTTTCTAAAAAATCGCTCAATTTGTGGCTTTTTAATTGACGGTTGGTATTTTAATTAACGTCGCATTGAAGCTACAGAATTCAATTGTCGCAGAAATATGTGTCTGTCTGCATCCGCTTAACTCGTACGAACCAAAACAACCCAGTATACCAAATGTATAAAACCTTACATGAAATCCTGTCTAATTTTCAATTAGGTCTGTTAGCTAATTTATTAATTTTTCAATCAGGTTTTACAGAATATTTAAGGATGACAGGAAGAAGACAGATTCAGAATGCTAAATACAAAATTTCGTTGCTATCTATAAATTAACCGGGATACTTTTCATGATTAGCGTGTTACTTGAGTTAAAATAGTTAGGTATCTCAATTAATTTCCCACTAAAGCAACACAACGGGCTATTGGCGACGTTCCGGGATCCGTGGAGTTACGGAGAAACCGATTTCCCACATCCGATATCACTTTCATTTATTTCAACTATTTTTTCCGCGTTCCCTCGAATTCTATTTTCTACGAATATGAAGATAAAAATTCCACTTATAAAGAATAGCATTTGAAGATATTAAATAAATCTTCATTCAATTGTTTATTAGCTTGAAATGCGTTGGTGAAAATATGAATCCGATGAGGAGTTTCGATGCAAGCATAAAACCAACAACAGGGAAAAAAATATTTTCGGTTAAGAAAATTTTTTGCATTTTACGTATGTACCATGAGAGGCTTCTACAAAAGACTAGATGTAGATGGCGCCAGCGTTTTGGGGTTAGTGATTCCTGTACATATTCTGTATTGCATAACTGTCAGTTCAATCCTTATCTGATGGTATGTGTGTAATTCCTGTCTTAAAACTGGATTTATCGCCATTTGGGAGACGTTTTGGAGAGACGCGTGCCGTAACTTTAACTTCAGTAAATAATTTTTAGTGACAACTTCCGGTCAGCTAGAACTGGTATTCCTGGAACAGCCATTTGCATTTCATGTCTGGTTTTCAGTGAAAAAATAAAATGCAAAATATATTAGTTATGGTTTACTCGAAAAAAAGACGTTCACTCAAGCTGCATGCACAGTTATGGAACTTTTTGAATGAAAAGCTTAATCAAAAAGTGTGTCCTATTTTGGGTCAGAAAAAAAAATTGGTTCACTTATTTAATTCAAACGTTTTTGCCGAAAACCTTTTAAGAGTCGATACACCTCTTTCGGTAGTTTTTATAAAAAGCTTTTTCTGCAGAGCTACCTGTAGATGGCGCTAGTGTTTTTGTTGCGAAACATGTTTGTTGTACGTAATTCAGAAAAGACATAACTCGGCTACACTTAAAGGTAACCCCATTATCTACTCCGGAGACAGAGCGTTGAATAAAAACCGGAAGTAAAATCCTCTACTTCTTGTATTGTTTTTTTTTCTGTGTCACACTGAAAATATCTCTCATTCTGTTGGAAAGCATTTTCCAATGTCACTTCTTAGAACCTCCACCACGCGTCGCGTTTTTATTGATTTCTCTTGTGTTCTAAGGCTTTGTCAATTGAGTGTCAACCATGACAGAAAAACTCCCACGTGCACAGAAGGGCTAGATGTGTTAACATTCAGTATGCTATCAACGCTAATTAAAGGGTTAGGTACCTTTTAAATGTCAAAATATGCAAAAAAAATCACTACATTTCGAATCTTAACTAAAAGTAGAAATCCAAGTACATTGTTCCCAGATAAAAAATAAAATTAATTAAACAATGTACATGGAGATGGCTTTAGCAATATAGAGCGTACTCAAATTATATACATTTTTGTGATCACTGATATCGAAGAAGTACAAAATGTAAACAAACCATTTCGCTCTAAATGTTTGATTAAGGACTTCACTCTTTTAACCATAACTTCCATTTCTAGAGTGAAATTTTACACCAGGTTTGTTGTAAAATGTTGCTAAGAAACAGAGCATTAAAATTAGATCATAATAAATTTTTTGATTTTTTTTGAAAATTTAAAAGGTACCTAACCCCTTAATGAAACAAAATGAAACTCTAATTTCACACCTCATGAACACACGAGCCGTTTATAGGAAGCTAAGACCCCGTGCACACATCCGACTTTTCAACGTGCGGCGTCGCTGAGTTGACGCTGCGGCGCCGAAGCCCAACTATACCGAGAAATGACGCAAGTACTCATTTCATAGAAAACGTGTTTATTTCGCTTACTTGGTGTACAAAAAAAGCGTGTACGGCGAGCAGCGAGGCCGTGGGGAACTGCGGTACGAACTTCACGCAAGTTGGACGTGCGTCGCCGCTGCGGCGCCGGAGGCATGTGTGTGCACTACTCCATTGGATCTAAAGTATCGCAGACCACACTTGCGTTGCCGCACATTGAAATACCGGATGTGTGCAACGGGCCTTTACAGGAAGTCTGTCTTTTGGTAAAATCATATAAATGGATTTCGAAATGTATAAAAGATTCGGTAAAGTAATATTTTAAAAGGAGAAATCAGTATGTGTTCGAAAAAATGTTCCATTTTTTTCTGAAATTTTTCTTGAAATCTTACAGCGTTTTGTGGAGCCATGTTTTAAAGTTTTTTTTTTCCTAATGGCGGGCACATTTGACCGAAGTCATTGGCCACTACAAGGCCGGAAGTGATGGCCACTTGTGAAGGAGCACCCAGTGGGAGGACCATCATTGCCCTAACAATTTATACTTCGTAATTTTGAACCATGTTCAGATGACGAAGCAACACCTGAGCTTGTATACGCTTACAAACATCCATTCCCGAACCCGGATTCGAACCGGGGACCTTCCGATCTAGAGGCCTTACCTTAACCTAACTAGAGATCACCTTAACCACTATACCGGTTGGTCGGCCATTTTTTAAAGTAAATTAGAATAATTCGAATTTCAATCACACGCATATTGATGCAAAGTAATCTAATGCTTTTTTTTTATCGAAAGCGGAAAAAATGTAAGGATTTGACTGTTGATTTCTTCTTCACGCTCCAACTCATTTTAAGATTGTCATGTTTGAGATTAAGAAATTAACTGAACGAGCGCTACTATTTTCTTTCGTAAATCAAGTTGAAACAAGATAAATTCTTAATATTGCGGGCTTCAGAATTCAATTATGGAGCGTCAAAAACATTGAAAAAACATTCCCATAATTTATTTTAGCTATTGGATTCCTGAGTGGTATCTTTAGTTAATCTATATCGCCCAACACGCTATTGCAAATGCAAATGACGATGGAATAAATATACATACTTATGGAAGATCAAAGCACAACTACGATTAGAAAAACTAATTTTACTTGCATTCACTTTCATCAAACGCATTAAAATAATACAAAACAATGAATTAATCGAGTGGAATGAAAAACAAGAGATTATTTTTTCCATTTTATTTTTGGAATGCTTGCCATTTCTGAAACTATAGCTCTGGAAGAAAAGTTATTAGCTTCTAGATAATTATATTCGTTAACGTGTGCCTTAAAAACTTAACTTATATGTATTTATATTATCTTCCTTAAACTTAACTTATATTTCTATCTCGACCTTATATTACAACTACTAACAGGGCTTATTTGTTGGCAGTAACTGAACTATAAAGAATATGAAAATAAATTAGCTGACTTCTAATCAATTCTTATGATCGGCTTTCAAAGGAAATTACAAAATGAGATAGTTACTTTTTTAATTTGGAACAAGATTAAATATATTAATTGCGATATTTTGTGCATGATCAGCTTCTATATGCGTTAGAAGCTTTAAACATTTTTCCTTGGGGGCAAATATGTTTGTAATTATTATAATTTGAAAGTTCAGTTTAATATTCTGGATAGGATCCCGATCATTAGGTGTCAAACTATAACTCAAAGTTATGGAAATTTTGTTTCGTTAAATATTCTAAACATAGCAAATAAACGTGAAAAATCACTTGTGATGTCATGGAATTTTATATAATAGCTATATTTTTCGGTATAACTAATTAATTCTATCAATGGAACATAATATTCTAAAACCTTTCTCATAAATATGCATTGAAAATTACATCCTTGGATGCATTACAGATAAAAATTCCTTTATTTTGGAAGAAATCTCTTACCTATTAACACGTAGTTATTTCCGCCAGACATTTTGCACATTTATTTTGAATTAAGTGACGAAATTTAATTAAGGAGAGTAATTTAATGAGGGAAATTATTACCGAGGACTGTATGTAAAGTTCTAAGTAAAATATTTTGTTTTGCCTTTAGCGATGAAGATTTAAAGTTTTATTTTACCAGCTGAAATTAATTAAATCATAAACTGATAACCATCAAACTCTTACAAAGTTCGAGCATCGTAGTTTAAAAACTGCATTTTAAGACATTTTAGCTATCACCTACTTCTATTTTAAGCTTCTTTGGATTCTTTCTCAGATGTTTCAGACCCTATTCAGAACATACTTCTGATTTATACCACTCTGTTGACTGGATTGGCGAAAACCTTCTCTAATCGTGTAGAAGACTATCAGAATTCCTTGTTATACCATCGACGTTCTAATGAAATGGACGGAGCATGTGAATCCACTGTGTGTTGCTCTGAGAGAATGAGAATTATTTTCTAATATTTGTATTACATATAAATGCATTATACGAGATATTTTTGAAATTCCAAATTTTTCAAATATAGAATCGGCAAAAAAATTAACGAAACACAATTTCGAAAAAAATAATCAGTACATAAATAATTTATTTAGAGTATTTTCAGAGAATACAAACTTGGGATTTAATTGCAAATATTTAACTATGTATCTTTTCTATGTTTTTAGTTTCAATGCTGTATTGACAAGAGATCGTTTAAAACACTTCGTTCGAAAGACTGTTCGTGCCAAAACGGTACTACAGCATATTTCGAATTTTGCAATGTTTCTAAGACGTTATTTTTAAATTGTAATTGTATATTTGTAATCCAGTTTTATTATTTAGCGTGCGATAAGATTTAAGGTTAATAAAGCTGTGGGAAACAAATAATTCATCTAAATTTATTGTAGCCTCGAAATAGGTACCGTTCATGTATTTACTTTTAATCTACAGAAAACATCTATTTTATAAAAATTCGAAATGAAATACACTCATGTCGAAAATTATCTTTACATACCCAAAAATAGTTATATTCCATGAAATACCCAATCGATGTAATCCATTTTAGCAGGGAATGTGTGAAAGATAAGCCTAATTAGAATTATCCAATCAAAAGTGTTCAAACGGTTTCTGATATGCAAATTAAGGCAATTGGAATAATTGTTACGTCATTCGACGGTGAATCAAGCGCTTTGCGCAAAGTTAATTTCTGTAATACAGGGTTTGATTTCAGTGTGTAAGGACTGGAAACGGTTTGTTAAGGCTCCGAAGTCTCAATTGGAAGAATCTGTGTTGTGGCGCATTATCGGCCGTTTAGAAGCAGGGCAGACAATCATGGAAGCAGCGAGATGTGTGATTTACTTCAAGACAGACAGTCTGTGCGCTATGGAAACAATTTGAGAACTCTGGGACTGTTGTAAGGAGGCCTGGACATGGTTGTAAATGTATAACAACTGCTTCTCAAGATCGATCTATGGCAATAACTGCCCGTCGTAACAGGAAGTATTGAGGCTCGGAAGTTAAGTTCAGAGCTTTCAGCCGCCATGGAAACTGTTGTAGCCCGTCAAACTCTACATACAGAATTCTTTGATGAAAAATACCTTTGTGCCAGAAAGCCACGGGTATGTGTTTCACTGTCTTAGCAACACAAGAGGGCTTGCTTTAATTAGTACAAAGAACATCAGAACTGGAGTCACACCAATGGACCCATGTTCTCTTTACTGATGAGTCGAGGTAACATCTGATTCTGAGCGTTTTTACATCTGGGGGGAGTCAGGAACGCGAAATCTTCTTTCGAACATTGTGGATGTGACCGTTTTGGTCACATCCAGGTGTGATGCTGTGGGGTGGAATAATGATCGATGGACGTACACCCCTACACGTTTTCAACAAAGGATCCGAGGCCGGCCAAAGATATCGTAATGAGGCCCTACGTAAGACTTAACGTTGGAGGAACGTTGTATAAGAATTTTCAGAGGTGCATGTAGATCTGGTTTTTTATTTATGGATGATAATGCTCGTCCACATCGAGCAATCCTTGTTGACAAATTCCTTGAAAATGAAGCCATTGAGCGAATACCGTGGCCAACAAAATCTCCTGATCTGAACCCGATAGAAAACGTATGGGAAAATCAGTTGCAAGAAGACATCCTCCTCCTCGAGATATAAATGCCCTGAAGACCAAATTGATGGCGGAGTTGAACTTAATTCCCCAAACTGTGGTTAACAGCATTATTGCCAGCATGAAATCACGTTGTGATATATGTGTACAAGTCAGGGGTGATCACATTGCATTTTAAATTCATAAACCTTAACTTTTTTTGAGTTATTCATTTTTTTCGGAACTTTCCTTGTCACATATTATTGTCATTTTTATGTTTCATGCTACAGTTTTATATAATATGCAGTGTTCTTAATTATTTTTCTTTGTATTTATGTGTTTGGATGTTATGTATCATTTTAGACAAATTCCTAAAATCACGTTCACACTTTCTAAGAAATCAGTGATTCTATTCATGTAAAGATACTTTTGGACACCAGTATATGATAGAAATACAAGGGAGTATCAATAAGTAACGCACATAATGTAAAAAATAATAATAATAAAAGCAATTAATGACAATACGAAACAGAAATGATAGTATGACCCATTTATTACTTTTCCACATAATTCCCATGCTTGTTGAGGCATTTTTCCTAACGTTAGATCAGTTTGAAAATCCCGGTCTCATAGAACTCCGTCGGCTGCGAGAAAAGCCACCTTCGCACAACCCGTTCGTCAGAGTCAAACTTCTTACCGTCAAGGAACTTCTTTATGGGTACAAAGCGCAGTGCGACACATCAACACATTCGACTGCTGCATGGCATCGCTCGTCCGTATGTGTCTCGTCTAGTTTGTGCGAAAGTGCAGTGTTTCGGTTGTGGGAAGTTTTGGAGCACCGTCCTTACAGCCTGGACCTGGCACCCTCCGATTTCCATCTGCTTGTACCCATAAAGAAGTTACTTGATGGTAAGAAGTTTGACTCTGACGACGGCACTCAAACGGGTAGTGCGAAGGTGCAGCCGACGGAGTTCTATGAGACCGGGATTTTTAAATGGATCCATCGTTGGGGAAAATGCCTCAACATGCATGGAAATGATGTGGAAAAGTAATAAATGGGTCATACTTTCATTTCTGTTTCCTATTGTCATTAATTGCTTTTATTAGGTACAGCTACACTCTACGTTTATGAGCGATGGCAACGGCTTGGCGATATTCTTCTTTCTTCTTTCCTCCCATTGGTTATTTTGTTTTAAGCAATTTGTTAACGAGGTTATCGCTGATTTCGTTGAATTGCAATCAGAAAAAATAGGCGGGGTCGGAAAAATTGTAGAAATTGACGAGTCTAAATTTGGGAAAAGAAAATACAATCGCGGTCATAAAGTTGAGGGTCAATGGGTTTTCGGGGAGATTGAAAGAGGCTCGGGGAAAATGTTTTTGGTTGCAGTTCACAATCGTTCGAAAGATACCCTCATTAAAGTTTTGACAGAACGGGTTGAGCCTGGAACCACTGTTCATTCCGACTGCTGGAAAGGGTACATGGGGGAAAAGGGGGTAGAGGATGCTGGTTACATTCATTTAACCCTAAACCATTCTCTTACATTCGTTGATCCGGTGTCAAAATGCCACACAAATACCATTGAGACAATGTGGAGGCACGTAAAATGCACGCTGCCTACACATAATAGGCAGACCCCGTTTCATTTTTATTTGGCCACTTACTTATTCAAAAATTCGTGTGATGATTTGAAACAGGATTATTTTACTAAATTTTTGGAAATAGTTAGGGACATGAATTGGGAGGAGTTTAAAGCAGCATAAAAAATTAGTGGTTCTAAGTTGATCCTATTCCGTTAAAACCAGTATTACTTCCATATGTCAAAAAAAAAATTCTCTTAAAGCATATTAATTTTTTATAACGTTTTAAAAAATATATAGTTCAAAAAGTTCTAAATTGTGTATTGAAGTTTTTGTTTTAGTTTGTAAAAATAACTTATTTTGTAAAAACATTTTAGTTTAGGCGTTTTTTTCTTTTTTTTTACTTTTTATTTTCAATATATTTTTTAAAACGTTCTCAAATGTGTTTAAAAAGTGTGTTGTAAAAAGAAAAAAAAATTGTGACAGTTAGGAAATCAATGATTTTGCAAATTTGTATTGTTGTTTCGAATATTTTTTTAATGCAGTCGATTGTGAAATTTAAAACTTGAACAAATAGAAATCGTTTGATTTTTATGTGCCTGCAGAAAAATACCTATAACCTTTAAATACAGCAACAAAGTGAAAAATTATTTTCACAATGAATATTTGCTTTGAAACGACGATATGTATAAATATTTCTCTTAGGTTACTATAAATTGCATGCAGTTTTAACAGTAGGTACTTTTTTACAGTAATTTTACGTGCTACTTTGTGTGTGAATAAAATAAACAATTAAAACTGGCACAATACTTCCAATTCAAATCCATTAAGATCGTTTAATTTCGTTTTAAAATACATTTTTACCAAAGAAACAGCGAATTTCATATTCTTATATCTAACAATAACATCGGTTTATCTTCACGTTTCCTCTTCAGTTGACATGCAAACTTCTAAATTCGAATCGTTCTATTTCAACTCGGATTCCAGCAACTGAAAGTATCCAGATTACAGCAGATGATATATTGAGGTCAACTCGAATTCCTTCTTTTCGATCCATGAAGGAAATGAAGCACGTTTAGAAACTATTTACAAACTTTATGATTGATGGCGGATTATGGAAAAAAAAGTATAAGATCAGTCCCCATTTCATATTTGCTCATGAAAAATCGAGACGAACGGTTTACTTATTTAAATATCGATCCAAATTTCTCTCCCGCCATACTTAAAATTCTTTCTTGGCAGGTGAAAAAAGAAGGGAAATATTCGCTGATTTGAATACAGAAATTGGCATCACAACAACGCTGAATATTAAGGGGAAATTCCAACAAACTTCCGTTTGAATTCTTGAATATAAAAGTTTGAAAAATAGTTTGGGGTAGAAAAAACCTGTAGTAATATGGCGAGGTCTTTATCAATATAATTTAACTTTGGTGTGCTACTTGTATGCTGAATTTTATTCATGAGAAAGTTTTCAAATCTTTTACTCTTGCAGCTTTCATTAAACGGAGGACTTCAAAAAGTTGGTATTCAATCAATAAGATTGTTTAATGTGTTCAAGTAGCAAACGAAACTTTACTTAAATTGATTCTTTTAGAAACGAATTTCAAATCTTTTTAGTGATAAATTTCTTTTTTCGTTTTACTAATGTACAGCCCTGGAAAAAAATATAACGTCGGTTGAAAAATCGCCAAATATGGAAAACTACTGCGATTTCAAATTATGCAAATATTTTACGATTTCAATTAATGCTACCGAATAATAAACTCAAATACATTTTTATAAAACCCCGATATTTTTTTTGTATTATGTAAAAATTATAAAAATCGACGGATGATAGCTTGGAAAAAAGTATAGAGTCGTCTGCTGATTATATCATCTGAAAGTATAAATAAACTGAGAAAACGTTTCTCTCCTATTCCAGAAACCAATACAAGTTTCGTGGATGCATAATTGTTTTTATCTTGTGTATTTTAATACAATATCGAGAGGATTACACTCATTAAAAACGGAAAAGGGCAAAATACCAGCTTTTAAACATGCTGGTTAGATTGGTGCTGAATTTGCACGAAAAATTGGAAGATCGAAGGCTGTAGTTAACTGCCTTCTCATTCATCCTGGTAGCTATGGCACAAAACAGCGAACAGGAAGGCCAAAGATAATTTCTTCAGGGCAAGTTAGGCAGATCCAGAGGCTCGCCTGCAAGCAAGAAATGTCTTCATCGCCAATTAAAGATGAGATGCAGTTGCCCTGTACCCGCCGAACAATAAGAAATGCACTGCATAGAAATCATAATGTTGTGTACGAGAAGTTAAAAGGAAAAGCTCCACTTTCTAAGCGGCCTATTGATTCACGTTTATACTTTGCCCGGAAACATTTAACGGCTGGCACCACCTGGACTGATGTGGTGTTTTTGAACGAAAATTTTTTAATTTAGATGGGCCAGACGGATTTAAGTTTTACTGGTATGAACTGGTGTAAAAAACATCACCCCTGTTCCAAAACGATAACTCGGAGGGGGATCTGTCACGGTGTGGGCCGCATCTGCAGCCGGCGGTTCAACTGAAATTATTTTTCTCGGTAACAAAATTAATTCAGTGTTATATCAGGACATGCTGGCATGTAGTTTGTTGCCAGTTGCTCCTCTGATTACTTCAGGCGATTGAACATTTCAACAAGACAATGCATGTGTACATACTTCGTGCTCCAACAAAATACTGGATGAAGGTGAACGAGGTAAAAACTATCCAATGGACATCTCGGAGTTCCGGCCTGAATCGAATGGAAAATCTTTGGGGCATTCTCGTTCAAGATTCACAAGAATGGGCGACAGTCAGCAGCAAGTCCGATCTAAAAACCTCAATTAAAAATGCGATGAACATTGCCCCAGTCATCTTCCAGGCTCTATCTGGTTCTATGAACTGACGATTAGCATAAGTAATAAAAAAAAGAGGTTCCCACATCACTTACTACAGAATAAATCATGTCGACTCTATACTTTTTTCCCAACTTCAATTGTATGCTAGTTTCTCTAATTTCTTATAAAATTTTACACAATGGAACTAAACTTAAATCTATTTTGCTGTGATTTCATTATATCATGAAGTATCCTTACATTTCATAAAAATATGATATATATTTATTGTCATGTCTTTTTTTTGCGACGTTATACTTTTTTCCTCGACTGTAAATATTCAAACAAGAGGATTTTCAGCGTATAAAATACATATAAGTAGTTCAAGTTGTTCTCTCTCATAAAAGTACATAGTTATTTTATTTTATTTTTATCATTAGTTTTCATATAATAGCATTGTTTTAATATAAAGAATGTATATGTGTTTATGATAACAGTCCATCTAAGAACGATCTTTCCGTTTTGTTGTCAAGGAAACGATGTGCATTTTCCAGGTTTCCAAGTGCTAAAAATATTCACACATTGTTCAGCATTATGTAACCCAATACAGGCACTCCACACTTTTAAGGATATAACGGTTTTAACGACTACACGGACGTTCGACCACTTCTAGGAGTGAATCCTCATGGTAAAAGCACAGCTAAAACCAGAGGCCCATATTTAGCGTAATTAAATAATATTTAAAATACTAATTAATAGTATTAAACTTCACACATATTCCCAGTGCGTCATCACATGCGGATGACGTTGAATTCGACACATCGGATGTTTTCATTAAACGTTCTGTTGGGGCACGTCTTGCTCACCCAGCACCTTTCACTTCCTGTTATGATGACTGGGCGCAGTTCTGAATTTTCGCCTGACTCAAACTAGTTATCGACACCTTTAATACCGGCGTGTGTGAAAGCCTTTTCTTTATACAGAATAAAAAAAAAAGAGAGAGTAAGCTTCGCCTTTAACGACCCAGAATGGAACCTGGTCGTTAAGTACACGAAAAACTACCCATCCTTCTACTGCCTGTACATCAAAAACGAGTCGAATCCAATTTTAGCTTGCGATGCATGAATTTTACTCCCTGATATTTTATATTCACTACAGATAAATCATTTAACCGAGCAAATCCCCTTTTTTACCCTTTTCACCCCACTCCCCTCAATTTATTCCTATTTTATTTTCTCTCATAGTTTCAGTCACCTGGTCATTATCTTCAATGCATGTTTATGCTCTTTCAAGTTAACCACCTGTACTTTCTCACTCAGTTAAAGCTCACTAGCCATGACATCCAATCGATCCGTTGCTCGAGTTTATTCTTCTTCCTATATCACGATCACCCTGTTCATTCCAGGGAGAGATAGTGTAGGTGTTCCAAACATCGCTCACCCTAACTGTGTCTCTGTATCTCAGTCTCCTGGATTCGGAAATCAAGTTGGAAATTAAATGAATATCACTAGGAACTATTCTCCTTTGGTTTCCATATACCTTCTTTACTTATGTCAGTTTAAGTTAACTTCTAAACGTTTTCCAAGACAATTTTCAAGAGTGGGTTCCTAATATTGCCTGTTCCTATTACCACCCACCAGGCGAAATGAGTAGCCACTATTCAAAACGAGTTGGTAGTAGAGCTACCATGAGAGGTACCTTTAGTATTGAATATAGATACTTTCGAATCATAGAAACGAAATGGTGATTTGGAAACGCTTACCCTGAATGGATTGGAGACATAAAATACGTTGATCACAGTCTCCAATACTTGAGATGCAATAGTGTTGTGGATAGAACTGATGAGAATTGCCGGTGGTGCTACGTGTGGCAAAACCCTAGATCGTCAAGGTAACTCCATGAACTCATAGATGTCGCGCTTAGTTGCTTGCAAAAACGAGTAGGCGATATTAAGCACAGGGGCGAGATTTGGAACACCTGGCCTACTCTGAATGGAAAACACACATTCCTTTCAATCATCCCCTTCTGCTAATCTAATTATATTTCACGTGTGTAGAATATGAACTACACCTTCCTACCTCGCGACCCTCTGGTAGGTAGGTATTTTAATTAACGTCGCACTGGAGCGACTAAAAGGGCTATTGACAATGGTCCGAGATCATCCCCCGAAGGAAAAGATCCGAGAACAACACCACCTCAATTTGAACTACGGTCCGATAACGAGGCAACATCTGAGCTGTCACCATCGCGAGTCCATTGGAGGCACATTTAAGGTGCACCAGTCCGGTCTCTTGAGATGTATTCGAACCCTCCGGTTGCTTGTCCGTTGATCTTCCAGCAGAAGCACACCCCGAACACTGATAACGACTTCAATTCTTATTCGAATCACGCTGCTGTCCGACGCTCTTTGAGAACACGATGATTCTTTTCGATTTCTCTTTTAAATGTCACGTGAAGCGTTGAATACTATTGCTTGCGCCCCTGGACATTACACACTATCTGCATTGCTATTGAATATTCAACAGGTGAGACACACACACTTGAGCGAATGCGTTCGACTGCCTCTGTCACCCCGCTGCCCCTGTGACTTTTAATTTATGTTGTCATGGTATAACACAATAAATTATGCTGTGTAGCAAGAAGCAATCGCTACATAGGTTGCGATGCAATGGCCAATGAAATATAGTGATTACACAATGCATTGTAGGATTAAAACAATATTCAGGTAAACCTAATACATGCTGTTTTTGTGTTGACATGTAAAGAAAGAAAGAATGCACAAAGTCAAAAGATTTAAAAATCTAAAACATGGATTATTTATTTAAGCATAAGCATTTTAAGAGATAATAATGATTTTACAATAATTAACAATATTACATCCAACAAAAATCAACTGCACGACACATAATTGACTCTACCTTTAAATTATAATATTATATTTTATTGTTCCTATAAGAGGAGGCAGGAACGAAAAAGATAGAAGCAAGAGGTAGAAGGGATAAAAAAAAATTGGCTCCAGGAGCTGTATTATTACCGATCGCTAGAATGAATCTCGACGGCGTCTCCACTGTCCACCTCCAGCAAAGGCCCCTTTAGCAGACAGATCAGATTGTCCGCATGTCCGTTCAAAAGAGAAAAAAAAGCCAAGAGAGCAGCTTTTATATATCGGTTGACGTGCGTAGCACGGAGTGCATGACCGCGTAGCGGCCTTAACCTCCGGTAGGACATGTGTGGATGGCTTAACTTCGGCTGAGTGCCCTGAGCGTTAGATAAATTTTTTGAAGGATGAAATTAATTAAGCATAATTTCAATTAGGATCATGGCTTTTTCAGCGAGAGTCGGGGCAGCTTTGATTTCTTGCAGGATATTTTTGAGATTAATGCTCTTTGATGTCTAGGAAAATCTGGTTGTTGTTCTGAATGGGTATGGTGGAGAGCTCGTGCGTAAGACACACCGTCTTGAGTTTCACTATGTTGGAAGTTTCTGATTGGAATTTGGATTGGGAAAATTTTTGCAGCCTCTCCATGAAGCCACATGTCCGTATTCGTTACAGTTGATGCAGAGTGGGTTGATCTGTTTGGGTCTTTTGCAGGAGCTAGTCCTGTGATTGAGTCCGCATTTAAGACATCTTGTTATCATATGACAGTTGGCACTGATTGCAGTTGTAGCACTGCGTAGGCCCCTTGAAGTGCTCAATTGTGATTCTGAAATACAACCTATTACTGATATTGTAAACAGAGTTCTAAGGAGGGTGATTAAAAATATGGGCAAGGGGAAAACGTTTTAGCTGGGAGATTCGTTGAAGCCTTTAGCCTTGAGTTTGGTTTTAATTTGGTCAATATTGGTGTCAGTGGGAAGACCCTTAATAACAACTTTGGCTGCTCTTTGGTTGCGTGGGGTGATTTCAAAGAATTCGATTTTTTCAGAAATTAGATGATTCCGGATGGAGTCGTATTCATATTTGCTATTGGATTGTAATTTAAAGTGACTGCCTGCAATTTTGCAGGAGGGAGTGATTTTAATTTGCTCTTCAAGTTTCTTAAGAAGGACAGTATGGGATAGTTCAGTTCGTACATGAATGGGTGGCATTTTAGGTTCGGGAGCTATTTCTTCCCTGATGTCTTCAAGAGCTTCAAAGTTGTTTTCCGTTTCCGGGGTCGGCGGTCTGGTTTTCGCAATCAATCGTTTCGGGGGGATTTGAAAGTTGATTTCCTCGGCAATAGGTCGTTTTTTGCTGGATTTTTTCCGTTGTTTGGTATGCTTGGGACAGTGTTCAGGGCAGTCAAACAATCTTCCACATAGCCTTCAGCTTGGCTAGTTCCGTCTTGGTTGTTTTCAGGCTTTTCTGCATGTAGGCGGAATGGTAGGCGGCGCTGATCGAGAATTCCGCAGAAGAAGTAGCTCTGGCTAGTTTCTCCTGGATTTCTTCAGACAGACATCTTCCGGCGTGAGCGCTTTGATGGCTGTTTCGAAGTCTTCTCTTTCTTGATTGGAAAATTCATCCGTATTCAGATTGGATTCCTCCATTGGCGAGGTCATGCTCAAAAAATCAACAGGGCTTTATGCCTTGAAAAAGGCAGTTTTGGATTCGAAAAGTTCGAATCAGGGAGCAAGTTGAAATTCGTCCGATATAGTCGAAAGAAAATGGCGTACGTGAGGACCGAGAGAAGCTTTCTCGTTGTGTCCTGTGTCCCCTTTTTATACCATCACTCTCCTGTTGACACCATCCTTCCAGAAGTTTTGGGATGGATTCCATTTTGTCAAGCAAATTTTGTGATTGGTTCCGGGACGATGATATATTCTCCGTTTCAGCATCTGGCAGGATTCCACCCGCAATTCGGGGGTGGGGCGAAGACCGCTGTCGGACGATGAACTTCAGCGTTGACCCTACCGAATTCCTTCAGAGAGGGGGAATAGTTTTATGGGTCTGCTGCAAAGGGGTGTTGGTAGAAACGAAAAAAGCTTCGTTTCGAGAAAGGGACAATGGCTGACTGAAGACAGGACACCTTCATAGCAATGTACTTGGAATCATTTGAGCCGAAAAAAGAACCAGAGGAAGCCTCTGGTTAAAAACATATCCCACAGGAAAGTAAAGCAAACAGTGGATAGAAAAAACACAATATAATACTTAAATGAAAGCTTAATAATT
Source organism: Metellina segmentata (assembly GCA_947359465.1). NCBI lineage: Eukaryota > Metazoa > Arthropoda > Arachnida > Araneae > Tetragnathidae > Metellina > Metellina segmentata. The sequence goes on along the minus strand of OX375882.1, from coordinate 115,366,527 downwards.
TTTAAGGGTTTTACAGGCCAAGGATCTCTTCCGAACTTCCAAATATTTAAAAGTATACATTTACGATACAAATATACAAAAGGGGATGTAATGAAACCCTTTATAAGAGAAGAACTCCAAAGTTAAATTACTGGAAATAAAAAACTTATTGCAACACAACAAATATATAGGTGGAGAAATTTCCAATCGGTCTTCAGTAAGCTTGAATGTTTTACCTGTCAACTCTATTCCTCGTCATCTGACTGGTTAAAAATGACCTGGTCTTGTCCTCGGATCTTTCCCTTGGGGTTTGATCCTGAAACATCGCTAATACCTTTTTATATTGCTTCAGGACTATGTGTTCATTAAAATACCTACCAACCTCAATTATTTTCGTATGCTCATGAAGACCCCCGATTGCAGAGATAACGAATACAAATTGTTTCTTTGATCATCTATAGATGTAAAAAGTGGATGCATGTGTGTGTATATTGTATACAAATCTTTTGACCCATTCACACACCTCAATTGGGTACACTTCTACTTTAGAACACTGCGGAAAACATAAGGCTGTTTCTTTCCTGTCTTCGGACCCATCTGTAGCTACGAAAATTGGCACACAGGTTGTCCTAAAAGTGCCCTCGAAGCCCCAATTTTAAAATCTAATGTTTGTTTTCCCGCAATAACTGGACATGGATAAGGAAACACGTTCTACAAGGTTTGCATATTTGAGTTAACACAGGGAAATATCGGGGTCCTATTTGAAACCCTAGCAACGCCGGCTTATTCAGCTGAAGTAGACATTGTTATGGAAGGAAGCTTCAAAACTGTGACTAGTAGTCATGTGACTGTTCTGTGTGGTGGACCGATTCGGCATCTTCTCACTCAGTTGGACGATATAAATGTTATGACAGGATAGGTGTGTCAGTCCGCATTTCTGTACAATAGTAACTGTACCGTATGAAAGGATGTGATGACAGAAAGGGTAGCGTAAAGAACAAGATCCTTGTGTTTCACCCACTGCAACATTTGTTCTAACATCCTATACACTTTTACATACACTAGTACACTACCCTACAGTAATGGACCGGACGCCAGCGGATTTGCATAAAACTTGCATACTTGTTTGATGGTTTTGGCCTGGAACCTTTTCATGTTGTTCCTGGTCAATTAAACGCCGACGTCTGCATGAAGATTTTAGACAATCAGGTTCTTCCCACGCTCTGGCAGTTTAATAGAATGGACGCATGTTACTTCCAGGACGACAACGCTCCACGTCATGTTGCAGCCTCTGTCAAGCAGTGGTATCGATATATGGATGTAAAACGTTTTCCCTGGCCTGTTCAGAGTCCCGACCTAAACCCCATAGAACATGTGTAGGACGAGTCAGAGCGACGCTGACGGACCAGGGAACCACGTCCGAAATCTACAGCTGAGCTGGCGACATTCTTAAAGCAGGAATGGACACATATACCCATAGCTGTGAATCGAAACCATGTTGAAAGTCTGCTTAAAAGAGTTGCTAGTGAAATTGCAGCCCGTGGGGGACCATCCCTTCTTTAAATTATGTATTATTTCCCTTATACCATCACATCTTGCTGTCCGGTACGCATGTTACCAACCTTTACTGGAATAGAAGACATGGGGAAATTTTAAGCTCGCTGATTCGTTGGTTTCTCGCCCCGTGATCTATGACGCCATACACTCATAGTGCGCTCTGCGCATACGTGAGAAGTATCAATATTTATTTGCAATGTTTGCGAAAAATAAGTTGAAACTGCTTCGACCGAAAATAGAATACTAATAAAAAAGAAAGCGATAGCTTTTATAGATGATTATACTTAGCGATAGTTCAACGGTTTGTGCCGTGTACTCGTAATTGTGATCGTAACTGTTTTGTGTTCAAATGCAGTTTTAATTCCAGTACTATAGATTCTACGTGCACAGTTTAAAAATAGTCCATTTTCGAACTTTAAAGGACATTTGGGTCCTTTGCACAGTATAGAAGGCGGAAACCGAAGTTTTTTCGTTATTACTGGGGATCTGTTTTATGGATTTGTTATTTATGTTTCAGATGTTTTGCTATGTGGGTTTTAAGAGAGTTAATTTTAAGATCGAGTCTTATTTTTCGGTATTTCGCTGAAACCATCTGGCTTTGGAGATGATTCTGAGGATGGTAGATTGGAGGATTTCAAGGTAATTGTTATTTGTAGATTGATAACCAGATTTGACTAGCGTAGGCGATGAATTTCTTTGCACGGAGTTGTATGGGATGTTTGAACTTTCAGAACTTTAAAACTTTTTCATTCTTAATTGGATATTTACTGAATAGCACGGAATTTTCTTGCCTTTCAGATTAAATTGGATAATTAAGGTTCCAATATTGTATGAAAACATGAACAAACCATAAACATGTTTTTTCACGATGTTTTGCTAAAATAGTACTTACGACTGACATGAAGCAGTATAAAGATTGCTTCGCAAACATTAAAAAATTCATCCTTCAATGCAAATTATTTGTCAACAAAAATTACTAAAATTATAACCCCAAAATAGTATTTCTTAAACATCAATTATTACATTAGAGATATCTAGGTTGCTTTCACTCGAAACTTCGTATCGAGTCCACGTGAAGGCGTCACATAGTGACGACAGTTTGAAACCAACGAGGCTTAAAATTTCTCCATGGCTCCAGTAAAGGTTGGTAATATACGCCATTATTGTACGGTGGTGTATATGTACAGCAAAATTACAGATATTTTGGGGCAAGAAGGCCTCGCTCTCTTAGGTCTCAAGGATCGCTGTCATATTCCAGCCTTTCAGCTGAAAACCACCTGTCGATGGGATTTTGAGTGTTCTCGAGAGGCTTGAGATTTAGGAGATCGTAATGTCAGTGTAACGTCAGATTTAGAGGGTTTGTGTCAAGTGCCCAGAAATTTATGACCTATGTCATGTTAAATGGAGTGCTGTAACAGTACTTACAGAGTTAGTTACGAACAGCTGATCACTTGGAAGTAGTTTTATGATCGCCAAGTAAGGAATTCTTGAATATGTCTGCTTTATGTCGGCTTGATCAGAGAAGCCGCCTTTAGAGTGTTACATAACACAGATGGTGAAGTCAGAAGTACTGCTATCTGGTGATCCATCAAGAGACCCATCAGATGACAAATCAATGGATGGGGGACTTCCGTTCCGTGGACCAATCATATGCTGGATGTTAGGTTCCTCCCAACAGACGAAAGTAGTTTAAAGCGTCACGTTACTACTAGATTGGGTCACATGACCTTGGGCGCACAAAAATGTTGCCATTGTTCACTACTTTTCCTCTAAGCTGAATGCGTTACAGGAAACTCATTTAGCTTCTCTTTTCAAATACAGTAGAACTCCAACTATCCGAACTCCGACTATCCGAATCGCTGATTATCCGAATCGCTTTCAGAATTTCAGAAAAAAAATTAAGACGGAAACGTATTGCGATTCGCAAAATAATGATTCTGGGTTTCAAATTCTAAATGATGATGAACTTATTGAAAGTTTGAGAGAAGAAAGTGTCGTTGAAGAAGATGACCTTATTGTCGCAGTTGAAGCAGACACGGGACCATCTGCTAGTGAAGCATTTGCCGACCTTAAAACTGCTTTGAAGTGGATGCAGTGAAAGCCCGAGTGTGACCCCATGCAACTTCTCATTATCAAGCGGATGCGCGACTTAGTTGCCCGAAAACGGAAGAAGACAGTCAAACAGCTTACTTTGACCGAGATGTTTAGCAAGCAATGACTTTCATTTACAGTACGGTACGTACATACTGCACTTATGTATAGCACTTGTAAGTACGCTTAACATGTAAAAGTATTGCCTTTTCATTTAATTAATTAAAAGCTCTTTTTGCTTAAAAATAGTTTTTTTCTCACATTTTCAACATACAACATACATACAGTCATTAATTAAAATACATACTAGACCCTTTTTACGGAAACAATTCAATTTTCCGCATTTTTGATTATCCCAATTGATTCGGATAATTGGAATTCTACTGTACATCCCAAATTGGCTTTTAAAAAATGCATTCCGGCATCACAGTACTATGGAACAATCTTCTCCATCGCGAAGAAATCAGCCATTCAAAATTCCACACAATTGAAACGAGACCCTGGGAATCCATCTCGAGACTTCAAAGCCCGATTGAACCTAAGCCATCACAATTCCAGTTGATTTTCGCATTTCCTCTCGAAATTTAAATGTAAATAGAGCGGAGGCCATCATCTAGGGCAGCGTCAGCCTCCATTACCATTGACGTCACTTCAGGAGTCGGAATCCGAGCAGACGACCTCCCGCGGCGATCTTAATCTCGTTAGAAAATATGGAGTGTCGGCTCGAATATTTTATCCGGAATATTATTTTCGCAAAGTGCTGATATTTCGCTTCAGGTCGCGGATGGGATTGGAGCGACCCTCTCCGTTTGGGTCGTGATTTTATGAAGAATTTATAAATAGATCACGGTGATCCGGGATGGATTGATTCATGGCTTATGTCAGGGTCGAACGACGAAATTTAAGAGCATTACCAACCTTATACTTGATAGATATTTATGGATAGCTATTCGATCGTAGTGTCCGGGTGCTTTTTTAAACTTTGTCACGTGGAATCCTGCTTTCGCGTCTAGAGATTTCCGAGCTGTGTCATTGCTTTTATCCATAACAAACGTGATGACTCAATAACCTAATATCATGGTGGAAAGAATAGTTGCCCATTTTCTAAGAATAGAAACATTTCGAATGATTTTTTTCCTTTGGAAAAATTTGATTGATTCTTTCCTTAGAATAGAATCTTTGGAAAGATTGTGATGCTCCTTTCCTTGGAGAATAATTCTTTTGAGAGATTGTATTGCTCCTTTCCTTTGATTAGAATCCTTTGGGAAGATTGTATGGCTCTTTTCCTGATAATAGAGACATTTAGAGGGTTTGTCCCTTTGGCAAATTCTATTTTTCCTCTCCTTAGATTAAAATCCCTTGGAAAAATTATATTGATTTTTTTCCTTAAAATAGAATTTTTGGAAATATTGTAAGGCTCCTTTCCTTGGAGAAGAATCCTCTTGAGAGATTGTATTGCTCCTTTCCTTTGATTAGAATCCTTTCGGAAGATTGTATGGCTCGTTTCCTGACAATAAAAACATTTAGAGAGTTATTCGTTTTGGCAAATTCTATTAGACTAGAAAGTCAAAACTAGTAAGAACCCATGCAATGAGGATTGTAAGTTGTAGGATGAATCCTTCTGAAATCATAAGATAGTTGTTACTCTGGACTTTTTTAATGCATGCGTCCGTAAAATAGGAAGTATTTTAAAGAAGCATTTTCACGTCAAAAAATTAATTTCAATTTTCGTGAATGGAATTCTCTCAATAACTGAACGCTGTTTACTGATGAAAGCTCAGGTTCGTGACAAAGTTGACTTTAGCTACGGTACATCTATTCCAATCGAGTGATTTCCTTCGATGTTCCACCGCCGGAAAGGAAACGTAAATCTCATCGGGTAGGGACAGTGGAGAGCCCAGATCAATTTCCATTCTTTTCCGTTTGGTGGCACCCAAACAGATAGTGGGATAGGGTACCCATTAGTGATGCGACATCGACAACAAAACGTCGATGTTTCAAACATCGATGATGCTCAAAATTAAAACATCGATGTTGACCCCGAAACCATCGATATTTTTAAAATTCAGTGTATTTAAATTTTTTCCCCATTTCTTAAAATGGTTTAGCAACTAGTGATTCAACATCGGCTTTTAGACCCTTCACCCTTGGCCACTTGGGTCTAAAAGTATGTTCAATTTGCTGATTAAAAAAATTACGCTACTTGGTTATTTTTAAATTTTTATAACGGTATTTTTTTCATTTAAAAATAAAACATCGAAAAGTATAAACATCGACACGATGTTTTTAAAAATACACCGATGTTTTGAAAACATTGACATTGATATCGCATCACTAGTACCCATTGGAGGTATGTTGCCAAAAGTAAGGGATAACGGGAATTAATAGGTATTTTTTTTCATCAGCGTCATATTGGACAAACACAACGGGCTATTGGTGACGATCCGGGATCGACCCACGAAAGGAATTATCTGAAGATAACACCGGGTAATTTCGAATCCCAATCAGATGATGGGGTCACACCTAAACTGATACCTCACCTGCCACGTCAACGTGAGGACATTGGTAAGACAGACTAGACATATTTAACGTGCTGGTGCTACCTTTGTACACGACGATCTTGAGTAGGATTCGAACTCGGAACTCTCCGGTTGTTAGTTCGTAACTCTTCCTATCGGGCTACCGCGGCCCCGGAATTAATAGGAGTTATGACAGTCATAGATTTCATTTCATTCACCTACCAAGAGATGGCGCCATGAGCACCACAAGTACTTGGGTGATTGAAGAGAGACTACGAGCCACTTTGCCTTCCCGCTCTCTTGAGGACAGGTTGTCCAAAAAGATGATTATCGTTTCCCTCGCGTTCGTCATTTGTGTGCGAGATGCATCCTACCCATTTCAATCAAGTTTATCTCCTCTGTAACTTTACTTAGTTGTTCTTACTTATGTAAATAAACCTTTTTATTTCAATTTAAACGGGCCCCTTCTTTCTTTTAATCGTTTTCTCTAAACCTAAAACGTCAGCTAGCCAAGGGAGGCGGTTAAAGAGTCTCATAGTTTACCTAGCCATTGCGACATCTATGGAAATGAGTTATTGGCAAAGGAGGCTTCGACTTAACATCCACCTCGTCTCCCGACTCTTCTTCGAAATGTCAAGTGACTTATCAGAAATAATATCCGACACCAAAGAATTTCTACTCTTAGAGAGTTGGCGGATGGAAAGTCTCTGACCTATCTATTTGATAACCAGAAGTGTGCATAGATTTCCCTCCTCCCTGGAGTCGAGGGAGTGGCTTGTTTTAGAGTCATCACCAGACACGATTCCTAGCAAGTCCATCTATTTAGGATTGGCTAATTCTCCACTCTGCAATACCATGCACACGACTGTGGAGCACCTTTTCAGTTTGCCCCTCCCTGCTTGACGTTCGCTCTTGTGATGACTTTGAAGCTCTTGATTTTAAAAACAGTATTGACATTTAATACTATTATTTTTCATTTATTTGTATTGTCTCATCACAGTTGAATATACTTGCATATTTAGTTTCAATGTAAGAATGTTTCGAATTTATATGAAAGAATTAAGTTTCTAGAATTGAATTATTTATAATTGTAAAATCTAAATGGCATATATATATATATATATATATATATATATATATATATATATATATATATATATATATATATATATATATGTAAGATTCGTGTTGTTCTGTTTGGTAAGGTCTATATTAAAGACTTCGAATCTTACAGCACATTGACATTTAATGAATAAATATATACAATTATTATGTACAGTTGAGTTATATTTCAAAAAAGTTCCGTCATTATCGGCAGCAGTCGTCTCTGCTCGGAAAAAATACGTCAGCTCTCAATGGCGTCCAGGGGAAAAAGTGTCTGTTCTATTAATTTTCTCGTAACTGAATACCAGAATGTGAATGGCTCGTGACAGTCTTGCCTTGCATTCCTACTACAATGCAACTGACTCCTACCAGTCTCGTTGCTCTTATAATGAGTTCTTTCCAGACTAGTAGACAACTACCTTTGTCTAGTATTCCTACAACCGGCCATCCTGATGATCTTTCGTCCTCGAAAGGAACACGACAAACCTAAAAAAAAACACAAAACAGTATCTGGGAATACATTGATTCAGTATTAGTTATTGAACCACGACTTCATATGGTCAGCTGCTGTCGACGTCAAGTTCGGTCCTTCATGGTTTCCAACTTTCTCAACGTCATAGCGATCATGGGGTTTCACTTTCTTCACTCGATATGGTCCTAAGAATTTCGGTCGTAATTTCATTCCGACACCAAATTGAGTCCGCTGAATAGCAATAAGATCGCCCTCTTTGTATTGATGAGGTTTCTTCCTCTTCTTATCATACGTTCTTTTATTCTCTTCCTGAATTTTTAGGATATTCTCTTTGGCATCGTCTCTTAATTTCTTCCTCTTCTCTAGAAAAACTTCAGTATATTCTTCTTCTAAAAGCTGGACTATCTTGAGATCTTCTTTGTTTCGCATTTTCACACCTGTCAAAAGTTCGAAGGGTGTCCATCTTGTGCTTCTGGAGGTTGTACTATTGAGTATTCTTTGTACGGCGTCAACGTGTTTGAACCATTTGATCGGTTCTTCAATTGAAAGTTTGGATAACACTGGAATCAGGGTTTTGTGCATTCTTTCTACTTGTCCATTGCCTCTTGGGATTCCTGTTGTGATTTTTAGGTGTTCAATCCCGTTTTCGCAACAAAAATCTGTAAATTCTTTAGATGTAAAAGCGGATCCTCTATCCGAGATTATCCTCGCAGGATTTCCAAAACTATTTTGTTGTTGTTTGAGTTTATTTATTGCGTCACCTGATGTCGTAGATTTGGTAGGATATAACCAAGTGAATTTTGTGAATGCGTCTACTACCGTGAAGATATGCTGATAGTTCTTAGATGTTGAAGGTAACGGACCTATGAAATCAATGTGATAAGTGTATAATGGAACGTCCTCTTTAGGAATTGGATTTAGAAATCCTTCAGCCTTTCCTAGCTTCTTATTACTGAGTATGCACACACACACACACACACACACACACACATGGTACACAATTACTTATAAACTCTTCAACATGTTTCCTCAATTTAGGAATAAAAAATTCACGCTTAACTACCTCTTCAGTTTTATTTACAGCGAAATGTCCTTTCTCGTGTGCATGTCGTATTATTTCGTCTTGCATAGCTCTGGGGACAACTAAAAGTTCACGATCATTATCGTATTTATACACGACACCGTTTTTTGTAAAATAATCTGAATTACTTCCATCTTCTATCAGTTTTTTAATTGCGGTAATGTGGTCGTCATTGGATTGGGAAGCAATTATTTTATGAGTTATTCCGTCATCTGCAATGACTTGCATCACTTGCATTACAGGGTATCTACTGAGTGCATCCACGTGGGCCATTTGTTTACCAGGTTTGTGGACTATTTCATAGTCAAATTCTTCTAAGAAAAGAGACCATCTTGCAATTTTAGGGGTTAAATCCTTTTTTTCCATAGTTTTCTGAAATGCTAAGCAGTCGGTGAATATTTTAAATTTCGAGCCTAAAAGGTAGTTCCTGAAGTGTTTAAGAGCCTCAATTACGGCAAGTACCTCTAGTTCGTAACTACTATACTTCTCTTGTTGAGGTGTTGTTTTTTTGCTCTTATAGTATATTGGGTAAAACTTCCCGTCGTCTGACTGTTGGAGGAGCACCGCCCCAAATCCTTGGCTACTTGCATCAGTATGCAGTTCTAGAGTCGCTCCCTGGCGAAAAATGTGTAGTACTGGGCTTTGTGACAACATTTCCTTTAAAATATGAAATGCTTCTTTTTGTTCTGGCCCAAACCTAAATTCTGTATTGTTTCTGAGTAAATCACTCAAAGGTTTGGCCACTTTGGCATATTGAGGAATAAACTTCCTAAAGTATCCTGAAAGACCAAGGAAACTTTGCAATTGTTTAGTTGTTTGTGGTTGTGGAAATTTCTGTACAGCCAACGTCTTAGCTGGGGAGGGTCGAATTGTCCCGTCTTCTATTACATAACCAAGAAACTCTATTTTTCGTTTAAGAAATTGACATTTCTGAAAATTCAATTCTAATCCATATTCCGATGATATTTTTAAAACACGTTTAAGTTTCTCGATTCCTTCTTTCTCATCTCGTGAGGGAATTATCATGTCGTCCATGTAGATAACGAGAGTGTTATCCCTTAAAAGATCTCTAAATACCGTGTATATGTACCGCTGGAAAACACTGGGACTAACCGATAAACCAAAAGGGACCTTCAGAAATTCATATTGCCCTTCATGTGTAACGAAAGATGTATACTTGGTACTTTTCTCATTTACATCTACATGAAAAAATCCGTTTTTTAAATCAAGGGAAGTGAAAACTTTAGCTTCTTCCAAATGATCTAAAACGTCTTCTATTAGGGGTAAGGGAAATCTATCTTTAATAATTTTCTTATTCAATTTCCTATAGTCAATACAGAGTCTAGAAGAACCGTCTTTCTTCTTACACAACACGATAGGGGCTGAGAAATCAGAGCAGCTAGGCTTAATGATGCCATCTTTCAACCACTGTTGTGTTTGAGTTTCAACTATTTTTTGCTCAGCGAACGGCATTCTGCGTGAACGCTGGCTTATGGGGACCTCATCAGTCAAAATAATGTTCATTTCCAAGTTCGTGCTTCTCGTCTTACACGGTTTATATTGGCTGTGATAAGTTTTGTCAGTTCCTCCTTCTGCTTAACGCAAGAAACATGATTTAGATCTAATTCGTCAAATGTCACAGCGTTAAACATTGTAGTTAGGAAACTTTCCGCTAAATTAACATTTTCTGATTTGTGGTGACAAGAAAAGTAAAACATGTTATCTTCTGCTATGGTTCGTTTTGTCTCCAACTTAGTGTTTGGTTCCAGACGATTAGTTACTTCGAGATGAGTTTCGGTTTGAATTTTAGTTGAATCTGAAGTGTTCGCTAAATTAACAATTCTTGCGTAATTCACTCGAAAATTATCGCGTTTGCTCAAAACATGAATTCCGCTCTCTGATAAAGTAAGATTTAACTTATTTATGCAATCGAACCCAAGAACAATATCATCAGGTAAATTTTTTAAAACATAAACATCAGTAACAATAATGCATTCATCAATAATAATTTCTGTAGAAAAGAAACCTAGAGGAGAAATGTGTTCTCCTCCTATACCCATTAAAGTCACATTATCAAAACTCAATTTTGGGGATCCAATTTCAACATAAAATTCATATTTTATCATTGACACATCACTTCCTGTGTCGATTAGCGCATTAGATCTTTTCCCGCACATTTCAACATATTTTCTTAGCTTAGTACGAGAATTAAAAGGGCTATTAATTAAAGTTCTATTTACATCTCTTTTGGGACACACGTCGGCCTTGTGCCCATAATTTTTACATTTAAAGCATCTCACACCCTCAGTTTTCTTTTCACAATTTATCGACTTATGTCCATATTCATTGCAGTTGTAACATTTTATATGATTGGTGTTAATTTGTTCAGGGCGCACGAAAGATCGAGGCTTTAATTTGTCAAAATCCCTATTGAAACGCTTCTTATATTTATCGTCTGATGTTTTCGAATCTCTATTGGGTTTTAAATGACATCGAGCCGCTTCATATTCGTCTAATTTATTGACGAGTTGGTCTATTTTCGTTATTTTCGGTAGCTCGTCTATAAAATGGTCTCGAACGTCATTGGGTATTTTTCGTTTTAGTTGATCGGTAATCATGAGTTCTTTAAGGTCTTGGTAATTTGATACTTCCAACCCACTCGTCCATTCTTCAAAGAAATTTTTCAGATCATGAGCAAAGTCATTCCAAGTAGAAGACGCTTCTTTTCTATGCGAAAGGAAATTTTGCCTAAATTGTTCCGGATTTAATTTAAAACGTTTCAACAATAATCTCTTGACATTTTCATAGTCATTAGCCTTTTCGTCAGGCTCACGCGTGATAAGATTAGCCAAATCCAATGGGAGTAACCCCAACAAATGTGTAACCCATTCCGTTTTTGGTATTTCGATACGACTAATCTGTCTTTCAAATAAAGTTAAATAACAGCTAATATCCTTATTCGTCTCGTAACGGTTAATCAATTTCAATAAATCGTTATTGTATAGGCTGGTAGTTTTACCATAACTGTTGCCTTGTCTGTTAGCAGTTTCGATTTCGAGTTTCCTTAATTCGAATTCGCGTTTTTCGACTTCAATTTTCTCTGCGCGTTTTTCGGCTTCAATTTTCTCTGCGCGGGCTTGTTTTTCGGCTTCAATTTTCTCTGCGCGTTTTTCGGCTTCAATTTTCTCTTCGCGTTCAGTTCTAATAACACTCAACAGATTTTTTGTTATCTCCTCGTCATAATTTTCAGAATCTATTATAAGTTTCGAGCACTGCGCTACTTTGGGATTCGCTGGCACTATTAGGCCTAATTCGTCAATCAATGTTAGCAAATCTGCTTTTCGGGCCTTAGTTAAATATGCCATGTCATCAATTAAAACAAAATTCTGTACTCACAGTTTCGAAAGTTCCTTCTATCCGTCTTTTCCGTCAACTCGTCTTTTTGGTCTACGCGTTTTTTCGTCTACGCGTTTTCTTTTTTGTCGTTTCAGTCTATCATCAGCACCACGTCAGGAGAAGTCATGAAACTGTTCTTGCAGATGATTAAAACACAAGTCCAGGTTTGCATAGGTAGTCAAAACATTCCGCCGGCCGGTTCAATCGTCACTGCTTTCGGGGTCTGCTAATCCGTCGTTCAAGCCCTCGTACGAAGGAGGAGAATCGTCGCGGTCGTCAACGGTTTTTCACATCCCGGCCGAGCCCCCATTTTTTGTAAGATTCGTGTTGTTCTGTTTGGTAAGGTCTATATTAAAGACCTCGAATCTTACAGCACATTGACATTTAATGAATAAATATATACAATTATTATGTACAGTTGAGTTATATTTCAAAAAAGTTCCGTCATTATCGGCAGCAGTCGTCTCTGCTCGGAAAAAATACGTCAGCTCTCAATGGCGTCCAGGGGAAAAAGTGTCTGTTCTATTAATTTTCTCGTAACTGAATACCAGAATGTGAATGGCTCGTGACAGTCTTGCCTTGCATTCCTACTACAATGCAACTGACTCCTACCAGTCTCGTTGCTCTTATAATGAGTTCTTTCCAGACTAGTAGACAACTACCTTTGTCTAGTATTCCTACATATATATATGTGTGTGTGTGTGAGGGTGGAAAATTAATTTGTAACTTAAAAGCAGTAAGGAACTCATCTCTATTTTAAATACTAAGCGGTGAGATGTTTTGTTCCAAACGGGTGAAAAGGGGAGATGTACCATGTTTACAATAAAGTTATTTCACCTGTCAGATGTCACGAGTGCTTCCCTCGAAGGGTGTCTGGTATCTGTCAAGTAATGTGTAAGATTCCGATTGGTTTCGGAGTGTCACATAACCGTAATCCCCGTCTGGGTTTGGGGCTAGCAACAGAAGAAAGACACTTTTGTAATGATATAGTCTTGCTGACGTAACGTATAGTTTTGTTCTTGTCGATTTGGGCGTTAGCCCTATCTTCATTGTACATATTTTTCCTGATGATGTTGAAAATAGTGATTATGTGTTTTATAGAATAAACTGAATTTAAAAAAAAAGGTAAACACAAACACTGTTTACCTTTTTTTTTAATTCAGTTTATTCAAATTGTGATTTAATTAAGTTTAACTATTCATTTGAATTTTGGATTTTTATTTCACTTCAAATTCCTATATTGCAATGTTTTAAAATAGTGTTAAAACTGTATAATTGTGTACTCTTAATAGAGCCCAGGTGGGGAGTGTTGTGAAACATGAGTAACCCATGAAAACGGGCAGATGGCGCTGCTTGTTGTCTCCTCTTATCTGAAATCTTTAGAATGATTTTAGTGTTTGGAATTGTATGATTGGTTTGATAACGCTCAGCTTCGGACTGAATTTAGGGGATGTCCCCTGACTCTTGCCTATCATTTTCAAGTGTAAATATGCAATTATAGTACTCATTCAAATACTAGAATATTAAACCTGCTCAAATTATTTATTACCCATGCATTTTAAAATCACTCAACCACCTCGATGAAGAATAATCCAAAACTTTCTGGGGCCACCTCTCTGCTAGATTGGACACATCTGCAACCGCCCACATGCTGTAGCCCGGTCTGAAGAGTAACGGACTAACAACCGGAGAGTTGCATGTTCGAACCCAACCGTCGTCTACAAAGGGGGATGGTGTATGTTAAATCTGACGAGGTCTCAAATGTCCTCACGTTGGTGTGGTGTGGAAGTTTAGAGAGTGGGGTGCCAGGTCTGGCGTGACTTCGTCATCATTCACAATGACGCGGTGTTGTCTTTCCATTAGGGAGTTGATCTCGGATCGTCGCCAATAGCCAGTTGTGTTTCTCCAGTGCGACGTTAATTAAAAGTACCAATACCACATGCTCCGTCTATTTCATCTGAAGGTCGATGTCGCGTGTGCTATGAAAAAAAACCTTGAATTTTTTGACCACATGAAGTGAACTCCTTTTCAATTAAAAGTTCCTAAGTTTAACCTCTTTTTCCCGTAAGTTTTGGCAGCTTCATACAAGAGACACGAGAGGATGTTAAAAAGTCACGAATTCTTATATATTTAGAAGGACTTCTGCTCACTCAACCCCACCCAATGACTACACTCCATAACAAAAATAAATCGACGGACCCAGAAGGAGTTTGCGATAGAAATGGGTGGATCTGAAGAACATACATAGAAAAACAAACGATTCAAATTTCAGAACCATTGAATGATTTGTTTTAGAGTTCGATAAGGCGAGGGTCCACCTCTGGCCCGTATGCGTGGCAGAGACTGAAAAAGTTCCCGGATGGTGTGAATTTCTTGCCAAATTGTCTTCAAATGTCGGGCTAAAGGGTCAACATTCCGGGAGGGTTGCAATCGCCTTTCCATAACGTTCCAAATATGCTCTATGGGAGACCTAGCTGGCCATAGAAGTGTTGGGAAAGCTCGAAAATAATTCATAGCAGCACGTGCCGTGTGCGGCCAGGCATTATCTTGTTGAAAAGTAAGTCCGGGGTGTCGCAAAAGAAATAGTAACACAACCTGTCGTAGAATGTCGTCTAGGCACCGCTGTTCTGAAGTGTGCCAGAAATGACTACCAAAGGGATATCAAAGGAGATGGCACCAGACCCTAACGCCCTGTTGTGGGCGTGCGATAGTAAGGGTAGGATCCCCACGCTGCCCTGGACGTCTCCAGACGGATTTGTGGTTGTCGTCAGGACACAGTTGGAAACGGGTCACAAATACTTTGGGATCACTACTTTCGGAAGGATCCCAACTCTTATGCTGGCCAGGAGAAACTGTTTCTTCGCTGCTATTCCAGCATAGTGTCGACTTAGAAAGAATAGAGTTCGGGAACAGGAAAACGTAATTTATTGAAGTATAATTTAACACTAACAAGTCATATTTTAAAAGACTGAACTCTTGAGAAAAGATATCTATAACAGAAATTATAATTTTGAGTGGGTGAGTAAGATTTTTTAAGTGGTTTACTTGGTTTCGCGCAGAGCTGTCACATGACAGCAGCGTGCGAACGTGCTTAGAATTTACATCGTGATTGTTTCCACAAGTCTATACCTTCTCAGTCGGCGCGTTTCCAAGTGGATCAAGCCCGGCACAACTATTTCTTGATGCGTCGATTTATTTGTTAGTGAATATACATCGGAGTACTCATAAATGACCACTTTCTAAGACAAAGAAACATTCTGTGAAACTAACCGATGTCACATAAAAAGTAATGGTAGTACTTTCATTTCCACACTATTCGTATAGGAAACATCTCTGCAGGTACCACCAAATACGAGGAAGAGAACGTGTAGTCTTCTTTTTTGGGTGCATTTCTTTCACTTCTGTTTCAGAAAAACTTTCCTTGTGTGCGTCTGTTGACGGATGGTGTCTGTATCGTGCTTGGCGTAACACGGCCAAGTTGAGTCCTTGTGACATGACAAGAAGCCAAGCAACCGACGCATTATCATTAAAAGATATTCGAAAATTTTAAATTATAAATTTTTAAAATCCTTCCTCACGCGTCGGTAACAAACGGCAATGTTTTGTCTGGAAAATTGTCTAGACATGGCATTAACAAATCTATGGCTTTTTATAACTTAAACAGTAGAAAAAAAGAATGGTTTAATCCGTGCGGTTTTCTTATAAGAGATCGCCGAATTTTTATTCGTCTAAATGGTTCGTGTTTCAAGACATTCTTAATACGTTAATTTTTATACTAAATTAGCAGATCTTTTCCTTTATAAACTCTTCTTCAAACATTTCAGTTGCTTGACATTCATGCAAAAAAATCCATACACTTTCCAAGAAAAATTAAGGTATTCAAAAAATTATTCTGCTGTTAAAACATTTCTCATTATCTCTTGTATTTTTGTCTGGAAATCGTCGTTTCAACAGCTTTGACTTGAACGCGGTCGAACTCTTTTAAGTGCATCGATTTTTTTATGGCTCTATGATGCATCAAAGCAATGTCATGTTGAACTAGGACACAAAATGGACCATCATTTTGAAGTTTGGATTTTATTCCCGTCTAATGGTGGCTCCACACCAACGGCGACAGCAACAGAGACAGGCAACATTTTGTCGCTTGTCTCTGTTGCTGCTAAAAGAGCCTTCACACCAGCAGCGACAGCTATTTCTTTGCGCATGCGCATAACTTTCTTTTTCGAAAGCAAAACATTTATTTCTGATTCTGCAAGATGTGTGGCAGACAGATCACGTATCTCCGCCTTTAATAAAACTCCTTTTATTCTTGTTAGACGAGCTTAGCGGCCTTTATCTCCGGTAGAACAATTTTGGTGGAGTTACTTAATTCTAAAATAGAATGCCCAAAATTAAAAAAATAGTAGAAATAAAATAAGTTGTTTGGAATTAAACAAGTAGCTATGAAGTGGTAATAAAAGTTTAAAAAGTAGTATTACTTCAGTAAACAGATTGCCGGTCGAGGGAGCTTGTGTGGTCACCCTCCCAAGTACTGACCGCGACCGGAGGTGCTTAAAAATAACGACCCATATTTGGGACGTTGCTATGTTGACTGGTCAAGCTTATGGCTGATACAAATTGAATAGTTAAAAACTAGTTCTTTTTTTGCAAGGAAAAAATAGTGCTGAGAGCGACTTTATAATGTCTCTTCAAAGAGGGGTTAGATTTTAATCAGCTATCTGCATTAAATATCGTGGTTTATTTTTTTCAAAAGTTTAACGATAGGGGTTTTAAGGGAGGTAATTTTAAGAACGTGTCTTATAATTTCTGTTTTTCGTTGGAACCATCTTGCTTTGGAGATGGTTTGGTGTGTATAAGTTTGAAGGATTTCAAGTGAATTTATATTTTTGTTATTAGTAGATCCCCAAATTTGGCATGCGTATGTGATTACTGGTTTGAGATAGCTTAGGTACACGAGTATTTTGTTTTCAATAGCCATTGGCGAATTCCGAGCAATTAGGTTGAAAAGTTAACGTTTTACGTCTCGGAATTTATGGATTACGTTTTTTGTGTTCTGATTCCATGTGAGTCTTCTGTCTAGGATAATACCTAGGTATTTAGCTTCCTGAGCCCATGGGATTTCGATATTATTAATTTTTAACTTGCTGGGTGAAAAACATCAACCGAAACCGGATTAGGCTTTATTCTGATTGGCTGTCAGCACGGCGACAGAGACAAAAGTTGAACTTCCTCCAAGACTTGAAAGTGCAGCGACAGCGACAGAGACGAAGCGGGAGAAACAAAATTTGTTTGTAATACGCATGCGCAAAGCGAAGCGACAGCTGTTTTTGTCGCTGTCGCCGTTGGTGTGAAGCCACCATTAGGGTTTTTTATGGGCTCTGAAACATATTTTTTTTTATGTTTCTGCATCATTATTTTGCATTCCTGCCTTGTAAGAATGAATATCAAGATTCGTTCATATTTTTTTTCTCGGTTACCATTAATATTAATCCTTTTAGTTTGCCACCTTGCGATATTTAGCAAACTTCAATTTGTATTTCTCCCAAGCAACTTATGTAAAATAATGTTAACGTATTTATATTACAGAGAGGAGGGGCTGGAGCCAAGTATTGCCTGAGGAGAGCAGAAGAAGGCAAGCTGCTACACTCCATATCGACAACCCTTAAAGCATGTTCAGAGTGCGTTGACAAAATACCCAGAATCACGATCCCAGGAGAAACCTAAGGTGGTAAGAGTCGAGGCTTTCCATTCCTTTAGCATAAATATGTGAACACTGTTCCGCATTTATTGATTTCGAGAAACGTAAACTGAGTTTTTGCTAAAGGACTCAAGAATGTGATACCTAAAATGATTCATGTTAATGGTAACCGAGAGAAACATAAATAAATGTTGATGTTTATGTGGAATAATCAATAAGAATAGCAAAACGAAGTGGTAGATATTTTAGTGCCCTGTGCCCATCATCATGCCCACCCCTGAAAATAATATCATATTTCTCTGCAGTCTCGTTGCGGCAAACATCGATCAGTCGAAATGACTGACTTAGTTAAAACTTTAAAAGTTTTAGAAACAAATTTTTATTTGTTTTTTACTTTGTGTTGCTTTGTATTTGAAGAGAAAAACTTAATGTTGGAAATTTACCTTAAAATCATATAATCGATTACAAAGATTGATGTTTCAGGAAGAATACAAATCTACACCTTTTGGCCCATCCGCACCCAATTTGGTTCATTTATATTTGTGAACACTGCGAAAAACATAGGCTATTTCTTTACTGTCTTCACATCCATCTGTGGCCATGAATTGGCACACAGGTAGTCCTAAAAGTGCCTCTCGAAACCCCAATTTTAAAATCTTTTTTTCCTGCAGTAGATGAAAATTGACAAGGAAACGCGATCTACGGGGTTTTTGTATTTGAGTTAACATAGGGAAATGTCGCGGTCATACATACTTGATCATTACAAAATTTCATAAATCATTGTCGTCTTTACTAATATTTGTCTTTTTTCGAATTGCTCTATTTCAGCTCAGGAAGTCAAAATTCGACACTTTGTACATCTTTCGTTTGTCAGAATTCTGCATTTTTTCATTGGAATTTCGTTTCTGTATATGTCTTAGTCTTTTGCATGTTACAATATATTATTCATTAATTAAATGTGTACATCCAAAGTAAATTGTAGAAGCTATGAACGAGTTAAAACGAAGTTTAAAGTATTTTCCGTACAACTTAAATGATTACAGTTAAAAAAGCATTTTCCGTGCAACATTGATTGCATTTTTCTATGCAAGAAAAGTGATTATTCCAATTCACTTTTCAATCAACATTTAAGCATTATTCTGAATGAAGAATCATCTCCTTTCTAATCTGTACTTTACGCCATCTATGAGTCAACACAGAATGTATGGCAGGTAGCGTCATCTATGAAACACCGTATGAACGATTAAGGAATTTCAAAATAATATTGGTATTTAGCACGTTACCAATTCTTGAAAACGCGATTACTTTCATAAATGGATGGGAAAATATTTAGAGAGTATGTTGCAGTTATTTTTTGTTGACAAATAGTCAGAACTCAGTACTTATTTTCCTTACACACATTCATATAAAAAACCTCTATTTTTTAAAATACAAGTGCGTTTTTATAATATATGTTACAGGTAAAACTGAATATCTTAGGGTACTGTAAATAAAAGTCCAAAATATCCGATGTTCTAGGCCAAACTTTATATAAATGACTAATTGTGTCAAATGTTTATTAAAATTATTTTGTCAAAATCATTAGTACCCTTAAGTATAGCTAAAAATATCGAATTTCTCTTTAACTCATTAACTGTAGCTTTGAAGGTTTTTGTTTATTGACATAAACTGATATAATATCTCAATTTCATCGTAGGTTTGTTTCCTCGGTACTTCTCCGTGTATATTGTGCTAAAAATATACATTTCGAATCACCCTGTACTGTGTTAGATTAGGTATGTCAAAACTGTATGGATCGACACGACTGTCAAGATATTATACTGATGACTCTCCTTAAAAATATTTATCACTGGCACTAAAATTATTCCACTATCTATATTTTATAAAAAAAATATGACAGAAGGGAACAGATAAAAATTTTATTCACATTCAAGACAATTACATTTCTGTTTCACCCTGTTTTTACACACATATTTCCTGTACATAATCACATGTCAGGATGAAACATGGGTATAAAAATTCATAAAATTAATTCACTGTAAAATTAATATAAAAAGGACACAAATTTTGAATCTCGAAAAAGAACTAGTTCATCAGACATTTCTTCATTTTCAGAAATGGCATTTCATTCTGCTAATTTTTTAGAGAACAGTTTACTTTTTCATATTTGCATAAGAATAGTTATGTAAAGTATTGAAAATTTAAAACGTCCAACTATTCTACATGCTAAAACCAGATACACAAATAATACTTAGTTACCTTTTTCAGTAGGGTAGACTCACAATTCTTAGAAATTAAATATGCTATTCATGTATTTAATTCATCAGAAGACATGCAGAAAGGAGATGTAATAAATACATTTTATATTTCCATTCATAGTATAAAATTCATATTGCCCCCTTCCCCCCTATTTCCATCAACAGTACAGAATTCATATTAATTGTGTGGTATGAGAGTAAAAGCCGTCATCCTCAAACATGAGAAAGAAATGAATGAAACCGAGATGAAAGTTGACATTCTGTAACTCAATGTTTACACTACCTACACACTAATGCTATGAGATTCTCTTTTGTAAATTCTGCTGCTGTGGATTTCAGATGTGAGCGAAATTGTGTGTTCGAGAGCGATTATTCGTGTCTTGTAACAAATCAACTTGGGCAGGATGCAGTGTGGGTCAACATGAGGCTCAAAACCTCTAGTGAAATGTCAAATCTTCTGTACACCGACGCGTGCGCCTTGCTTAGAATATGCGGTTACCCTTAGCAACGCGTATAGTGCGACTTTGGTGAGAAGGCAGATGAACTTCACAAGTCCAGTTATCTTAAGGTAGTATAAGAACGGTGAAAGAGTGGGAAAGAACTTGGAGTAGTCCATTGGTGCAAAGGTGGTTTCCAGGGTTGTCGATAATAAAATCATACGAAGGCTGCTCAATAAAGAATAATCATATTTTTTTTAAAGGTGATTAAAAAAAATCAAGAAAAATAAAATTCCTATTGAATGTGTAGCGGGATAAGTGGAGAAAAGATAGCGCAAGTTTCATGGTCATGACGTCATTGCTGAGGCCATGGCAGCCGGCCAGGAACGCCTAGTTTTGCTTTGGCCTACGGCAAAAATGGATGTGACACGCGAAGTGCAATACACTGCATTGAAATTTTGTTTTCGCCTTAAAAAATCGTCAGATCTTTCATAAACCAATATCATGTGTGTTCCCCATCCTCCATATAGTCCTGATGTAGCACCATGCGATTTTTTTATCTTTTCCATAATTTGAAGAAACATCTTCGGGAAAAGCGGTTTTCATCATCACAGGCAGTGGTGAAAGTTGAGTAGGCGATTTAGAAGGACCTGTCAAAAAATGGCTTCCAGCATGTGTTTGAAGACTGGAAAAGAGGTAGGATAAGTGCAATGTATGTAATGGGGAGTATTTTGAGAAAGACCCTAAAAAGGAAATTATTTTTTATAAATTTATGATCATTCTTCATTGTATATATGAGCATAAGTGGTTGAGAGTTGTTTGAATGGGTCGAGTATCGAGTAATCACTGCCGATGTACCGGAACACGTTTCTATTCACCCTCCTGCTGATGCTCTCTGAGTGTCAGTTGTAAAACTGACACACAGATAGATGGATGACAGATCATTCGAACAAAACCATCGTAATCTCATTATCCAAACATCGACTACATCTTGATAACGATATATCTGGTCAGTAGCAAAATGGGTCAAATCTGGAGGGACGAGATATCTCGTCGAAACCATTTGGAGGGTTTGGGTTACGAGTAGACTTGTTCAAAAGCACGTGACTCAAATGCCAACCTGCAGGACAATCAGCTTCCCAGATTATCAAACAAAACTTTTGTGAGAGGTGATTATTTGTTTTCACAACACTCAACCACTGCTGGCACACCGAACGCTAATCGGATTCCACGCTAAAGACGCCAATCTCATCGAGGCTCATTGTATGCTTTAAACGTGTTGCCTATTTCAAAGAATGAACTCTGAAAACCGCGTGATTCAAATGCCAACTCACCAGAGCAGATGTTTTTTTATAGATGCTTCGTCCGAAATGTTTACCAGCGTTTTTGTGGGATTGTCTTGGAATTAAAAACTATATGAATTCTTTCTGTGTAGAGATGCTAAGGATGAATCTGCACAGTAAATTTTAAAATTCAATTAAAATTAGGTAAAAAATTATTAAACTAATTCATTTGCTTTTTTTTTAACTGATAGTTTATGACAGAAATCCCTAGTATGAGAGTATCACAGTTATATATATTTTGCAACAAAATTAATAAAAAAGACACAATTTTCGATGAGTAAATTAAAGTGATAGTAGTTTACATAAAAACTACTGTTCACGTAAAAGTAAGCGATAGAATTGGCAATTGGAAGTAAAAGGAACTAAATTCAACTTAACGGCATTGATTAAAATAAGAAAAACACGTTTTCAATACAATGCATGCATTACTGTCGCTCTTTAAGGCGTAAAGTTTGTAAATATCTATGTGATTGATTTATTTGTGTTCAATGATGTACAGGGTTTTAGAATTAATTCATTAACCATTTCACATTAAATAAAATAAAAGGAATTCTAAAAAGTTCTCTTTCAAATATAAATCTAAACAATTAAACATTCATTTTCAACAAAAACGAATATTTGTAATACAAAAAAAAGTATCATAATAAGATGAAAATTATACAAAAAGATGATTTGCTCCACATTCTTGCTTTGAAATGGAAGAGTTTTTGCAAGCTTTATACATACACGTAGCTAGACAAAAAATTCAGCGAGATCTTTCACATTATAATACAAACAAATGGCATCAGGTAAGTAGATATACGTACATTCTTTCAAATAAGTAAAAAGCTCTTTTGACCAAAGTCCGTTTCAAAAGAACGAAATTAGCTAATCTCAGCCGTACGACGTGTTTCCAAGTCCGTACGGATTTGTTTCTTCTCTTTTCCCATAGATGGCGACACGATATTACAAAAAGTTGAATACATCACAAGCGTATCGATAGATGGCGCGCGAATCACAGTGCCATTAAAATCGAATGAGAGGCGACAATGAAGATGTGATAATTAAGAGAGATCAGGACGGGGCACCTGTGTCACTTTTTGCTTACCACACAGAACATTTCTTCACAGGGTTCATGGGTGAACCGAGAGGGCATCCAAATTCTTTAGCAAACTCTTGTGTGTTGGCCAGTGGTCCGATTACTCTGAGAAGAGAAATAATTTGTTCATTTGGTTTCTCCTGATACAAGGTTTGAAAAGTTAGAAAAATTGTCTGAGTTCAATATACGTGCAACACACAAATGCTGAGGATTTCAGAAAGGTGTCAGTGTTTTAATTATTTTGATTAAAATCTATTCTTTAAACGTCGGATGAATTTTGCTAAATTATTTTAATATAGTATTTTAAGAAAAGAGTAGTATTTTAACATCAATAAATGAACAATAATATGTAGTGTAAGTTTAATTATTTAATTTTTTAGTAGTATTTTTTAATAGTTTTACTCAATTCAATACGATATTAATAGAGATTATTTCTTATTGATGAAACAACTTTGTTGACATCAAGGAATACCTTCACGTTTTTCTAGGTCAAAAGAAGTACTTCAATAAATGTAACTAATACATTGTCGTCGTATAATTGAAACATATCAAGCCAAAATACATAACTCTGAGAAAATTGTTTGGAGAAAAAGTCTGCTCACACGAAGCTTGACTCACTAAGTATGAAGGAGAAATATAATATTCATGCAAAGAAAAGAGAATTACTTAGTGGAATTAACCAATTTAAAGATCTCTACCTTCTTGTTTAGAAAAACTAAACTCTTGAAATTTTTGACTTTGTGTCTTTCGTTTGTTAGCCGACGGTATTTTAAACAAAAGTGTTCTTTCATTGCGTTTGACATCAAGTTTGAGAAAGCATTCAAATATCAATTAAAGGTCAATATTTCTTTTCTTATAATTTTCCTTATTTTTCAAGATCATCATTGTTTATCTTCAAAGCGTTCGTTTATGTGAATTTCACAAACACAGTTATTTGTAAAGCAGTTGTTTCACAAATGAATGTTAGCATCACTGCTCACACAATTCTTGGGCAACTGATTGGATAGGAAATGACATACTTCCCAACCACCAAGAAAACAATTTTGAAACTTTTTGTGACATAAAACCAACACACAACTGTCAGAAATGCTTAAAATAATCCTCAAAATAAAAAAATTATTAGAAGCGTCCAAATTAAGGACAATTGCGCTAAATCGGACTTAATGAAAGCAATTCCAAAACAGGAAAAGCAACCCTATACTTGACTACTGTCTATTGCAGGGTTGCAATTTGAAATAGGTGCGCAACCCATTTGGTGATTTTTTGCACAAAATGGCGCTAAACATCAGCAATTAAACTATTTCCTGATATCTTCAGACGTATATTTCGTAGGGTTTTTCTCCTTTGAAAATTAGTGGAAAAACAAGGTTTTTAAGACACACTCTAATCCAACAGCTACTGGTTCCTATGTTTTCCATACATACTTGACTCGCCCTAATGTCGAAAGAGGCGGCACTCACTTTTAAAATTTTCTCTCAAAACAAATTCGGAAAATATTTTATCTGTCCGGAAGATAAAAATATTTTTAACCAATCACACACACACACACACACACACACAAGTCTAAGAGATCAAAAGTTTATCAATTTATTCCTCAAGTTCGTAGATCCTGAATCCGCAATTGTGAGTGAATTAAAGTTTGAGAACGTTCAGCGAATCTCACCTGTAAGGAGCTGGACTGTGAGATCCGGTCATGATTCTGAGTTTTAAGACTTCGGGACGATATTTTCCGCACCAAACCTGTGAAAAAAGAGATGGACCCATGAATACATCTGTCAAGTAAGTTAAGTAAACGGCCAATCTATGTATTTAGACGGGGTCTCTCATAAATGTTAGTCCTGGCAGAAACCAAGACACTACTGACCCATATATTGACTGTCTGGTACGAGAACCAACGCCAAGTTTGGGTGGTGGTGGTCGAAACAGGGCTCGTTCGTTTGGAGAAAAGGGGACACTCGAGGATGACGTAACTTTATTTTGTTTTTCGCTTTTACAACTTTGGAAGGGGACAGGTTTCTAATGTTGATCGTAGAGGCAAC
This sequence comes from Metellina segmentata, assembly GCA_947359465.1. NCBI lineage: Eukaryota > Metazoa > Arthropoda > Arachnida > Araneae > Tetragnathidae > Metellina > Metellina segmentata. Next base: position 115,341,475 of record OX375882.1, on the reverse strand, counting down.
TAGTAAAACTCTTAAACATATCTCTAAATTGTAGATAAGTATGCCAACGTGAATGCATTTCTTCAAGCATACCTGTTGAAAACAGGATAGGGTTCGTTTCTACGGTAACAGACAAGGACAGACTTCGTGTCTGGAGCAGTTTCCATGGTAGACAGATAGTAATACAACCCCCAAATAACTCTCAAAAGTTTTCGGCTGCACAAAACTTTTTTTTTACTCTTTAGGAGACTTGATCTTCTGAATCTATAAGCAATTATAGATAGACGATACATTTTTAATAAACTTACTGTTCCTTTCAATTAAAATCTATTTTACTACATGTATACTTATATGTTTAAGCCTATTTTGTTTGTTTGGTTATTTATTGGATATTTATAAGAAATACTTTGAATTTTATTTAGACTTGCGTTTGGCGCAGCTCGACCTCTGTTGAATCTTGCATCAGTACACCCAAACCAACCCATCAAGTATGTGGTAAGCAGCTCTTTCTTATATCCAACAGAAGAGCTTATTTTTGTGGCTGAAGCTAGTTTCTTGTTTATTTGTGTTAAAACTGTTCACTGCATTCGTTTGTAATTCGTTACTGGACTCGATGGTTTGAGTAGATGAATTTTCTCTAAATAATGATTTACGTAACACAGTCGCGTTTTTCCTTCACACGTAAGATGATAGTTATTAAATATTTTGTTAAAAGTATTCGTCATTTCCCAAGGGATGGTGATCAATGGTGATGATTTAACCAAGAGTCACGGCAACCTTTTCAAACACCTGCCAACATGTCATTTAAAAAAAAATTTACTCTTTTCATGAGCTGATACGCAGACGCGTGAAATGTGTAATACATATTTTTAAAGCACCTTTTAAAATGATATTTTTTTTCTTGTATTTTAAGTATTTATAATGGTTGATTTGATTTTTTTTTTCTCAATCAATGGCGTATTCAGATAATTGTTGGATTACCGAATGAGATATTACGTAACCTTGATTTTTTTTTTTTTACTAACATAGCATCCGCGTTTTTTTTTTTTTCGTATTTCTTTTATTTTTGGTGTCTTGTGTGGAGATACGAAACAAATGGAGGGTAAAGCAAACTTTGTGAATGGCAAATTTGTATTTCTCGTATAGATCGTTTTACCATAGAAATTTGGAGGAGAGTGGTGACTCTAAAATTACATCGAATTTTTTTTTAAACATAATAGAAAATTGTAAGATTTGTTTGTAAATTTTGAGGAAAATTGTACAACTGGAAGGCATGTATGAAATATTTTAAGTCCATCCTTTTCTTTATCCTAAACTCAAATATCAGAAGTATATTTGTGTAAAAATTCCATTTAAATGAATAGTATCAATTAAAAAAATATTGAGGGATGTCACATCTATCTTGGGAGCAGAAACACAGTTAACTTCTGGTTAAATCCGTGCTCCGACAACAAATGTTAAAAATCACTTTTTTTATTTTTCGTGACAGCAATTTTAAGATATACGATTCAATACGTGGTTTTTGACTTATTACAATTTTCCACCTTTGTTTTTCCCTTAAACTGAAAGAGAAAGACTTACGACATTTTGCTACCTTCGAAACATTAACAAACCAGACTCCAGGATGGGACTTACTCAATTTTTTGGGAAAAGTGAAGTATAACATTTTGCCATCTAAGCACAGAAATAATCGCCAGGACAGGGTAAGTATACATAATCCAGATTGTAAGACTTAAAACCTTAATTCGACAGTCACCATTGAAAAAGTGATCGGGTCAAAAAAAAAAAAAAAGAGTATTTCAAGGTAAGTATAGTCCGGCTCCCGGGAGTTGGCGGTTTCGAACGAGTCGATAAGTTAAATTAAGGGATGGTATCTGGAACATAACCACTTCCACAAATGGCGTCTTTAGCGCGGATTGTGTTTCTAAATATATCGTTCGATTCGAACGCAGTGTTAAAAAGGTGGCGGGGAGAAAAGCAGAAACCGCGATCGTCATTCGTGCTCAGCGTATGGCAAACTTTTAACAAACTTTGACATTTTTTTTTTTCAAAAATCGACTATCACCAATTGGCTACCTTCTCTTTGGAGGTTTACTATCTCTAATATTATAAAAGAAAGCGTTTGTCTGTCTGTTTCCTGACGAATCTATGGCACTTACAGTATTGGGTTTTGTGACACAGGTAGTCCGAATATTTTGCAATATTTGGGTCACGGCAATTTTAAAATACAATCTAGAATATTTTAAAATGAATTTAATGAAATTTAATTATTTTTGAATGTAACAGCATAGAAGATCGCAGATTCTAAATTTATTTTTTTCGTTTCCGTTTTCATTTTGCTCGGTGGAATGATTTTCCAGCAGACGATTAAAAACGAATAAACTTTTAACTGGAGTTATTTAGTTCTTTTTCTATCTCCTATACCGTAAAAGATAGAGTGAAAATTTCAACAGATTTGAAATCTGCAGAAAATTTTACGTTAGATCTATACCTAAAAATATGATTTTTTTCAAATGAATAAAAAATTTAATTGAATATATTTTATATATTTTTGCAAGAGATTGTGACGCCACGCCAACTTTCCCGTTCAAAAAATAAACAGATTACATTTCCTGCACTCTTACAATTTCAGCGAAATAAAGAAAAAAAGGAAAAACATTTTGGCTGGCATTGTTTAGTTCTCTTTAGTAAAATCGGGATCGTTAAACATAGATTGAAAATTTCAACGGATTTGAAATCTGCGGAAAAATTTGACTCCAGATAGGTATCTCATACGTTTGATTTTCTTTTAATAAATAATGTTTCAATTAAATATTTATATTTTCGCAAGAGACTGTGACGTCCTGCCGAATTCCCTTCACCACTGGCAACTGTTATCCAATTTGAGAAGCCAATCATAGTTCATAATATTCATAATTTGGTTTGCGATCCGCAGGGAATTCATTCCAATACTCTAAGAATTCCCATTTGGTTTGCTGAATTCGTTGCAATCACCGGGGGTTGGCGAGCAGTGGTCACACCTGACCCCACGTTTAGAACTGTCACGGGAAACGCCGTGCTGGCCACGTAGTGGCTACTAATAAATTTATGTGTAAATATAATAATATCTACGTTGGCAGCGCTGATCCAGAAAAGCTGTGTGGGTGAGTATTTGATGCCGGGCAGATAGTCTTCAGCTCCGTGGTCCCTTATCCACTGAAGATAGGCCTAAAATAAGAAATAAAGGACGTTATTTTCTGCTGGGACTCGAGGAAAACTTATGTACAAATAATACAAACATAAATATTGACGACCCGCTACAGGCTCACGCCCAACAAGGCTGGTCCTTTGTTTATGAATTCCCCAATTCCCACTGACAATCCAATTGTATCTTAAATTCGTTCACTCCCTTTGAATTTACTATATTTTCTGGCAACGCGTTCCAACTGTCTATTACCCTATTAAAGTAGTAGTTTTTCCTTAAATTCCGGTGTAAAATGCGTCATTCAATTTATATACATGGCCCCTTGTTCTGTTATCCCTATTGAAATGTAAGCCCTCTGTGTCCCCTTGTTTTACCAACTTGTTAACCAACTTTAAATTAACGTCGCACTGGAACAACACAACGGGTTATTGGCGACGCTCCGGGTTCAATCCCCAAGAAAAAGATTCAAGGACAACACGTAATTTTGAAACACGGTCAGATGACGCAAAACTTATGTAGTAAGGTCCTTAAGTTCCTGGCTCAATTATAGTAAAAATTTGCAGAGTCAAAAAATAATTTTTATTTCTCAAATACCTTTTATTTCAATACATTTTTAGAACGCCTGATGAACTTTTCTGTATTACTAAATAATGATATGAATTTTTAACCTATATCCTAGCGTCCCGAGATCTACGAGTCGTGAGTATTCCTTCCCCCTTCAGTAAACATATTGACTAAATGACCACATCCTATTGGTTGAAAGTTTGCTTGAAAGAATTGCGTGGATCGAAACATCAAAACCCGATTCAAAGTTATGCAGGGAAAATTGGTTTACAGGATGAAATATTGCGTGTATGACTCTCAGTGTTAATACAGTCTAAATTAAAGTAGTCTAAAACTGCAGAAATGATTTCTTCATCACGTAACTTTTCCCCTGCAGCAGATCCAACATGCATTAAAAAAAATTGAATTTGAAACTGAAACTTTAATGGCCTCTCGATACTCAAGTTTAAAAATTTTTAAATACTGTGCTACAGCACTTCTATCTGATGCTAGCTAGAATTCTACTGATAGTTCGATCAAGTATAACAAACTTAGGTTTGACGCGGTTAGACATTTTTAGCCCGAAAACTTTGGGACCTCAGACACCTAGTATGTGCAAAGACAGTAAATGATAACAAACACATTTCGGAAATACATTCCCATTCCCAATCAATTCCCCCAAGTAGCTTTAGGCAAACGGCAGATTGGAACGATATAGAATCACAAACATGCGATTGAGTAAGGCAATATTCATCCCAAATGAGAACACGTCTCCAAATATAATTAGTTTTTGAAATGCATAAAACACAATAGCAAAGGAAATTTTTTAAATGCACATTACACAATTTTTGACACGATAAATTAAAATTCAAACCATGACAATTGTCTAAGTAAAGGGAGGGTCTACTAACAGATAATATCAAGTATAAGTCACATTTAAGTTTTGAGCGATAGAAGTAATATGTATAGACTATTATGCATATATACGCTCGGTACCACTGGCATCAATTATACAGAGTCGTGAGTTCTGAAATGTGTTATTTTTGTTTCTTAAAGAATTTGGTGTGGATAAATATTTTAAAGTTGAAATATTCGGAGCAGAATAATATTCGAAAGTACCGAAAACTCAGATGCAGTACGTTTCAATTGCATCAATGTATCAAATATCAGTGACCCATCAGCAAGAAATATTTTCCACTGAAATGAAGGAATTAACGGTGTACTTCCCAGTTCTATTATTTTTTCTGAATTGTGCTACGTATTGCTGTGTGTAAGTGCTTGCTTCGAAACCAGAGTGATGGGATTTTTTAAGTAACAGGCCTAGTAACATTTAAGCAACCATTTTAAGTAACATTTAAATTTTAATATGAATAAGGGATGGAATCCCAGTATACGAATATGAATACAGGATGGAGTCTGGAATCCTGGTAAACGGAATTTAATATGAATACGGGATTAATATGAGTACACAAAATAAACACGGGATGTTTAATTTTGGAGTTGAAAACTCTCGACTTGGGGGTGTTTGCGACGCAACAAATACAAGTTGTTGGTGATCAGAATGATATATGTTTCAATAAAAATCAGCGCAAATTCATTTAATGATGTCGGTATGAGGAATCTATGAAAAAGCTACTTCATTTAATTTCAATGAAATTTTATATTTATCAACATGTCACACCGTATATATAAATGCACTAATATTCTTTATGAGTATTCCAAAATTAATATTTGTGTTAGTTTAATATATGAGCCTAAAAACGGAGAGCATTTAGAAGTCAATTTATTGAAACCGGGCCCTCGTCGTATAAAAAAAAAGATTTAACCGTTTTCCCTAACAAAGGTTAAGATATATTTCAGTAACTACATTTAAAAATCATAGTTATGTTATTGTGAAGCTACTCCACATTTCCGTTTATCTGTTTCCGAAGAGAAATGTATTCCATACTTCAAAGAAACACTGGCCATAAAAAATTGACCCGATCCCTTCTCATTCACTTTTATAGTACTCTCGGTAAATAACACCTTTCGTATGCTTTTATTTGTGTTTTATGGGGAAATGAAAAATCTAGAGGTTCTGTACCCGAAATGCCTCTTTGATGCCACCGTTGTCTGCGATGTTCTCACCTTGCGTGTTGATGCCATTGACCTGCGAAAAAGAAAGACAAAAAATAAATAGAAACACACCTCCGAATACAAATGGAGTTGTCAAATCCACTTACAACAAACGTCCAATAAAGGATTGCAGCGAAAGTGCTACAGAGCTTATGTCATGGGATGGAATACAAAGAAGTTTTCAAGGTTTATTTCATTCTCATTCAAAACTCTATTCATTTTAAAGTAATTTCATTTTATTTAAGGAATTAATAAAAAATTGAAGGTCACGATTTTTTCAATTTTTTGTGATTTCTAAAGTTTTTCTAAGTGATTTTTAAATCCTTTGAGTTGTTTTTTTTGCGACACACTATTGAATTCCTCAGTTAGATAAGCTTAAAACCAAAATGTGTCGATGTGATGGATGGGTGGGTAAGTTTTTACACTATGCCAATGAATATCACCTTCAACGTATGGGTGCCATTTTGTTTATGAATTTCTTTTGAATAAAGATGTCCAATCAAATATATATTTTGCAATTGTTTACTCAATCAAAGATAGTTTCGGCAATCTGATTGCGACCCAATGACCACCTCTCTGGTCGCGCTAAAAGTACGGGCCCTTTCAACAACGTGATTTATTCAATTTTGCGCTCTTTTGCTTCACGCCCATATCTCAGTCATTTAGAGTCCTTTAGCTCATGCGAAATTTAAAAGGCCGCGTTTCCTAGCAGAATAATGACAAAATCTAGCGATGTGTCGATTGACCTCCTTCGTCCCCTTATTGGACCGGATTGCTTTTCTATGGGATACCTTAAAAGACCAATTCCATTGCTAACAAGCCGACCCTGACCTAACAGCTTAAGCAACCATTTTGCGAATGAATCGAAATAATCAACGCAAATGGAATCGTCGATAGATCCCGTTTTTGTGGCAAGGCAAGAGATGGTCATTAGGCCAATGTCATCTTCTTTAACTAATGTCGTTAATTAAGTTCATAATATGTAAAAATTAATTCAAAATGTTTTCATTAAAAGTTATTCCAAAACAAATTAGTGGCTCTACATAAAAACGTCTTGTACGTTCAATATGGAATCGAAACGTCGAGTATTGATCAAAATTACGACAGTTGCAGTATTCCAGAAAAGAAAAAGAAAATTGGTTTGTGAGTGATGTGCTGAGTGTCTGTCTTGAATAAAGGTTTGTACGAAGGAGCCAAAAAAAGACACCTCTTGGTTACCTGTAAGCCCACTTCGTCGATGGAATAGTTTCCGTATTGGTCGATAATGCACTGTGCCCTGTCTCTGAAGGTAGAGTCCGTCTCTGGCTCCCACCAGTTGATGTTGTTGCCGTCCTTGTCGAACTGGCGACCTGCAATGAACAGTTGTTCCATTGAGTACTCATTCATCGAGCCTTTTTCTATTCGGGACACGACACAAGAGTATTGGACACTTTTGTCTAAGGTGTGAATTCTCGACACTTCTTAGCTGGAATAGCGTCCATGCAAACCTACAATTCCCTAACTAAAGAAATTAAAATTCAGCGTCAAAAAATAAGATAAATCGATAAAACCTGAAGAGAAAATAACGATTTTATAATGCAAATCTGAGTGAGACGTCAGACTAACGTCCTAGCGCCCAAGTGTCTAGGATAAGTGGCTAGTGTCTCTCAGAAGCTTCTTGTCTCTCAAGTGTCCTTGACGCTTAAGCCTACGAATAGATGAAATTAAAAATTTTGTTTCGTGTTTCACACTTTCATTATTATCAAACCCAAATGTTGCACTGTCTGCGTAAAAAATGCCCCCAAAAAGTGTTTGGATTAGTTCTTCCCATCTGTTTTTATTTTAATAGTCTCGATTTTCATGGCAAGAGGTGACGCAGGGAGTGCTGATGCCTAATCTTGCCAGCCTCAAATGGTTTCTTTACTGTGATCGGTTATTGACAGCGAAAGGAGGAAGTTGAGGAGTAATCAACCGTCTTGCAACGAGTAAAAACGAATACAAATATATTTTGAAGTCATCCATGAATGGGACCTACTACTTTGATACATTTCTTCAAGCATCCTCTATGGAAATAGTAGTATACAGGGTGATTCATAAGTAATTTCAACGCACTATTTGAAAGTGACAATGTAAGATATTTTCTGTTACTTTATATAACAGAAGTGTAGGTGAAAGTTTCAGGTGTTGTTAAAGACAGTCACAGATATTATATGTGTGCACCCTTCGAACCGGTAACCCATTTCTGCCCAGGCGCGTGTTAGGGTGTCTGAGGCAAATGCAGTGATAGTAGTTGCGATATGCAACTCCGCTAGATCAACAGGAGGGTTAAATATTTATCATTTATGTAGCCCCAAAGAAAAAAAGTCACATGGTGTTAAATCGGGTCATCTGGGTGGCCATTGAGTTAGTGGCATGCTGGAGTCGGCGCTTCGTACGATCCATCGGTGAAGAATCGCATGTCACCTGACTAGTAGGGTGGTGCACCACCCAGTTGGAGAATAAAAGTTTTTCGACTTTATTATCCAATTGGATGAATAAAGTTTTGGACGACATCGGCCGATACACTCGGTCGTCCTAGCTTTGGAACTGTGCACAAACAGCCCATAGTTTCAAATCGTGATCTAAAATGTCGTTACACAACGGTGGCAGAGTCTGTTTTTCTCAACTCAAGAACACAAAACGCCTTCTCCACTGCTGATGCAACCATTTCCACTGACTAGTCACGAGACACGGCCACTATAGCTTACGTCACTTCGCTTGGGAGGGGGACACAAACTTTATGAGTATACCTAGCTAACAGTTCACATTTGGGGACCGTGTCTTGAACTGTTCCTGTCTTACAGCATCTGGAAACTGTATACGTACTTATGAATCACCCTGTATTATTTTCCACAGATGGGTGCAGACTTTGTGTCAGGAGCTATTATCACAGATGGTAGGTTAGTAGATTATCTAATTAGGTAGTTCAAGTAATCTAATAAAGTAGCCAGGAAGTTATACGGGTAGAATTTCCTCTCCGAGTAATGTTATCAAGACAGTTACCCCACTAGAAGAGTCTTACAAAGATTTAATAAACTTCGTTGGTATAGAAATGGCACATTCTTTAATAAGTTAATAAAGACAAATTACCTCTATCGTCAAATCCATGCGTAATTTCATGCCCGATAACGAAACCTATTGCTCCAAAATTGAGGTAACTGAAAGAAATTGAAAGGAATGTTTCATCATTTTCCCTAGTGGAAGGTTAATTGTTTTCATTGAACACCATATATGTAGTCATACAAAATAATGCATCGCGTATTGCTGTAAGTAAGTCAAACCAACTTAGAATAGTACCTTCACTCTAAAAGTTTTAAGTGAAACTTACTTGGGCCTGTCTTTATCGAAGAAAATGCCTTGCAATATGCCAGCAGGGAACTCTGAAAGAGATGTCATCAATGCATTAAACTTGTAATACTGTCACTCCAAGTGATCGAATCGAATCTTACATAAACTACTTATGTCAAGTGCTCACCTATGCTGTTCTCGATCGAATTGTAGAAGGCGTTGACAACCGCTGCGGCGGATCTTTTCTTCCAGCTGAAATAGGAAGAAACCATGAGCACAAGAATGTTCCGATACAGGTCACATTTTTCACTTGAGGTGCTTGAGTCTAGAAAACTTTTAATTAACCCTCCAGATGCTTTAGTTTTGAGTCGAAAGTTGTTTTGTAGCGCCTCTGATACAAAAACCCTTTTCTACCTTCATTCGTCATTGGAGGGAAGTTTTGTCTAGATGATGCATTAACAAACCTAACCAGAGTTTGATGTACGAGAAGGGTTGCCAAAACATCTCTTTTAAAGAGAACATGTCCTCTTTTTCCGCTGGGATCTTTTTTTCACTCTCTTTTTTAAGTCAGGTCTTTTTTGTCCTCTTTTTTTTTCTGGTTGTACACTTTTTGTTCTCTTTGTTCATCCTTTTGGGTTGAGTAAAAAAATATATTTCACTTTTCAAACATTATGTGCAATCTTTACGGTATTCACATTGCCTATCATATCGTTATGAAAACCACAGCTATTCAGACACGTACTCGATCTAGTACATTGTACGATAATTGTATGGACACTCTATAACAAAAAAAAAATCGACGCACCAAGAAGGAGATTTCTTATTGCGATAAAAATCAGTCGATGTTGCATAGAGAAAAAAACGATACAAATTTCAGAACAATTGAATGATTTCTTTCAGAGTTTGACCGTTGTAAAGAGAGGAAGTCCACCTCTGGCCTGATGTGTCACCCGGCATAGACTAAAGATGGTTGCAATCGCCTTCCCATACCGTCCCAAATGTGCTCTAGTGAGGAGAGATCGGGAGACCTAGGGGGTCAAGGAAGTGTTAATAAACCTTGAAGACAATTCGTAGCAACACGTGCCGCGTGCGGCCGGGCATTTATCTTGTTGAAACGTAAGTCCGGGGTGTCGCAAAAGGAACGGTCACACAGCCGGTCGTAGAATATCGTCTACGTACCAGTGTGTTGTAAGTGTGGCAGAAATGACTACCAAAGGGCTATCAAAGGAGATGGCACCCGTGACCCTAACGCCCTGTTGTGGGCATGTGTGGCGTGCGACAGTAAGGGCAGGTCCCCACGCTGCCCTGCACGTTTGCAGACGCGTCTGTGGTTGTCGTCAGGACACAGTTGGAAACGGGACTCGTCCCCAAAGACTCTACGTCCCCATTCAGCTCCGTTCCAAGTGGATCGAGCCCGGCGCCACTGTCATTCTGCACCTTCTTTTTTGTGCGTCAATTTGTTTGTTATAGAGTGCATTATTAAAACGTATAATAGAAAGTTCAACCTATAGTGAATAGTGAGCTCCAAGTTAAAATGTCTCATTATAAGATCAAATAGACAACCCATGAGAATTTGGATTCGTGTTAGAATAAGAAGAGTAATAAATAGTGTTCCAATATTATATCAGAAAGATAACAAGACGGACGCAGTATTTTGTAGTTTGGAAGGAAATCGCGTTGTTAACGTAGTTTTGTTCGAATCAAAGTCACTAACGCAATTATGATTGCTGCGAACAAACAAATATGAAAAGTAAAATGTTTCATTTCTGTTAATTAGATGTGTATCTACTATTATTTGGTTGTTTAAAAATTGGATTCTTATTTTTTGCAACGTTTTGAAAAGAAGAAAAAAATAGTCTTTGTTTTCATTTTTAGAAATTCGTTCTTGCATTTACTAATTCTTTTCAAAATACGTTAGTAATTTGTTCATTAGATTTCATTTCAGTTAGTGGTTAATATACCACGATTCGTCAAAGATCACGATACGGGGCTTTACGAATAGTTTTCTCTCTTGACTAAACAAAACAGTAATATTTTCTACTAGCCCCTGCGTGGGCAGCACGGTGTTGCCCGTGATAGTTCTTTTCGTGGGGTCACGTGTCCCCACTGCTCCATGACGCTCACCAAGCCCCGGTGATTGCAACGCATTAGCATTGAAAACCAACACCGTAGGCAACGTCGTTATACCAATATATAATTTAAAAAATATTTTAGATTAAAATTTAAAAATCGAGCTGGACACATTAAATCTTATTGATACTGAAAACATTAAAAAGATTAAACAATAATTTCAAGAATGTGTTCCGCAGATTTTAAATCCGTTGAAATCTTTATCGATTGCGTAGATAGAAAACCTCTAATTGTCTTTGCCCGCGACAAAGTTGAAATCGCTAGCCAGAAAGTCATACTAATCAACAAATTAAATCAAAACACACTAGAATCGGAAAACCTGACAGGGTTCCCAAGGTTTTTAGACGAAAAACGCTTGTGACGTCAACGGTCGAAAATCATCGCCTTTCTTCCACGACGTCACATACCGGAAAAAAAAGAAAGGTAAAAAAAAAAACTAATAAATTATTTTTTAAATTTTGTAGATTAAATTTTAAAATTCGGGCTGGACACAAAAATTGCAACTAAAAAAGTCGGACTACCTGTGTGCCAAATTTTATTATAGTAAGTGTCATAGATTCGTCAAGACAATACACAGACAAACACTTTATTTCATAATAGTGGAGATGACCCTCTGCAATAAACTCGTAAATCTATTTGAGTTTTGGTTTTGTGTGTCACTCTAGGGTCTTGATTAGCTACGCAAGAACTTATTAGATCATCCCCTAACTGCGAGAATCCTTGATTGAAATAATTGAACACATAATATTGTAAAACTAGAAATCTTATTTCGCTACAAAAATGATGAAGTCCTATCGGGGACTTACGAGTGAAACACACAAGGCCAAAATTTGCGAGACAAAAAACATTTTAGTTCTAGCTTTTCTAGACAACAATGTGGTGAAGTCTGTTAGGTCAAATTTTCCTAGTATGCAATGTTTATTTCTCTGTCACTCTTAGTGGTTTTACTTTAGTCTACCCACTTGGTGGTTTTAGCTTAGTGATTAGGATTACAATCCCTTTGTTGTCTGTCTTCTGACTTGGTGTGTTTCACCCATGACAAAATGCAACAGGACATTGAACCAAATACAAAATACTCACTCTCCCTTAACATTTGGCTTTCGAAGTTTCGAGAGAACGTAATCAGTTGCCCACTTTCTCAGAATGCGAACGTTTTCGAAGTAGCTGCTGGAGTTGAGGTGAAGCTGGAAAAGAAAGCAGACATAGCTACTGTAAGAATCGATTCAGGGTCCAGCACCAATCTATTCATTCATACCAAAGTGCCTACATTGATCGGATACTTTGGTAGACGATAATGTTTCGGATAGCTTAATGGCATTTTAGAACAATGGTATGTGGAAAATATCTCTCACCGAGATAATCTCGGTTGTCATAATTTCTAATTCCAAGAATATAAATATATTTTGCCTAAGTGATTGTAGCTTTCACAGAGAAGATTTTCTAAGAAAGGCTTCGATTTAAAGACAGCGCTGCATATCCTACTCGAAGCATGGTTGAGATTGCTTTGCTGTCTATTTTACTGTTATATAGAGAGAAAATTCTATTTTATGTTTGGTCATTTCTACACTAAATTGTATTGTACACTATATCATATAGATTCTGTAATATGTTATATAGTCTCCAATATATTATAGACTTTTATGATAGATAGTAATGTCCCTTCTGAGGGATGGCAGAAGTTCAGCATGCCCCCGTTTGAAAGAGTAACGGACTAGCAACCGGAGGGTTGTGAGTTCGAACCCGATCCAAGACCGTCGTGTACAAAGGGGCTGGCGCACGTTCAATAGGTCATAACCTCAATCAATCTGTCTGGGGCGGAAGTTTGGAGAGTGGGGTGCCAGCTCATGTGTGATCTCGTCATCTGACCGCAGTTCAAAATGTCGTGGAGTTGTCCTCGGTTCTTTTCCTTCCGGGCTTGATCCCGGATCGTCGCCAATATCCCATCGTATTGCTCCAGTATGACATTAAATCTAATACCTTTCTACCGTAAGGCTTTCATGAGCTCATGAACTGTGTTGACAATCTTGATAGTTTGCCGTTCTCACGGCGGGAACAGCTCTAGAAGCTGCCACAGATGTCTTTCGCTGTATATAAGCACTGACAGGCGCAATCGACGACGTGCATTGTGGGTGTTGCGAGTTTTTCTGGCACTTGTAAAACCAATTTTAAGAAAGTTGTTTAATAAACGAGAGAACTGCCTATCGAAATCAATGCATGATTGAGAAGGGTTGCGCCGCTATCTATACTACTATATCAGCAACAAAATCTTCGAAAAAAAGTTCCCTGTCAGTGTCACAAAAATTTCTCTGATTTTACAATTCCCTTAAGAAGTGTCGTGATCCGTGGTGGGTATCGATATATACTATCTACACAACACTAGTTTGAAATATTTAGGGTCAGATGGGGGTAAAGAGATCATTCTACACAAATATTTTATATTTTTTCTCTTCAGATATATTAAAAGTTATGATAAGGGTAGGAACACTGAATGGAACTCTTACAATAGCAATTGAAAAAACTGGAGAGAAAAAATAGTATGATATGTATTATAAACTTATTACATCTGACCCTTTATTATTATGCTATACATGGAAATCAAATACAAATATACAAAAAATTCTACAAAAATGTAATTGCAAGCATAATAATATTAAATAAATGTACAAAAAAAAATATTATTACTAAAAAACAATTTCTAATTGTATGCCATAAGTTGTATCGTCGGCCTCATGGCGACAAGATGATGCGGCCGCGAAAAAAAACGGCGACGTCGGTTCAGAAATGACGACGCCAGTGTTCTTTATTCGAATTGCAAGTTCGGCGAATACGATTGATTCGATTCCAAAAAGCACTCGTAATCGCGCATCTCAAAATAGGACAAACGATAATCATTGTCATTTAAATTATCAAATTGACCCGGATTTTTTGTGAAATTTGGAAATTTCTGATTTTTCTAGAAATAAACAGTTTTCCGATAATTACCTGATTTCCTGGTTTTTCAGGTTCTGTTGCCACCCTTTATACAGCAAGTTAATTCGTCAAAGCTCACCAGAGTACTCCTCTAGAATTGAGAAGGGGCTGAAATCAATCCATACTACCACTAGAGCTTCAAGTTATGCTCATCGCATTTGGCAATCGAACTGTTCACAGGATCAACTCTCTTCTCAGATAGCAAGAACTTTAGTGCGGACACTATGCGTTGATCTGTTGGTTCTTACTATTTTGGGTGTATTGCTTACGAATGAGACCCACCCACCAATGCACATATACTATCGCTTTGATGAATGAAGGTACTTACTCCGTCGTATATTTCGGACACTTTCCATTCTTCTAAGAGCTCATTGGGATATCCGATGTAGGTCGCCATATTCTCTGCCTAAAATTCAACACACAAAATAAGTATTTTATGTTTTTGCTACGGAGAATACCCTTTTGAGAACATTTCTATTTGATTCCGTTTTTATCAGTTATGACACACTTATTGAGTGTAAGAAATCATATCGGAAGAGTTTTCGTTACCCAGCTCCCCGAGTAATAAGACAACAACCTCGCGTTAAATCAGAGTATGTTCACGTTCAACCTGCAGATATTCTCTTGTATAAGTTCGTTCAAATTTGAACTTATTATTTTAATTAATTGATACTGATTATTGTGTAAGAGACTGGAGAGGCATAAAATTGGTGGTTGAAATACTAATCGATGTTCGAATAAGAATTAACACTGTTCTTTCTTGACAATCGGGATTTGGGGTTAATCATTATAAGTTTTGATGACCTATACATTATTCCGAATGCCTTCAAATGTAAATTCTACCCTTTAGATTTGAAGGGAAACTGACTATGCGGGTATTGAATCTTTCATTTCGAAATTAAAAAATTAATGGATTCAAACTTAGCTAAATCACAAATTGCAAGTTCGTCTTTTCCATAGAAAATGCAGTGCAAATTCTCAAATATTTTAGAAAATCACAAAATGCTTCTGTTTTTCTCCTGAAAAAATGACTTTACCTACATCTAAACGGCGACTCACTATGGCACATAGATTATGTTAACACTATAATCTATGATGCTCTACTTGCAAACCCGTCTTACGAAAGATTAATATTCAAGGTTTGCGTTCCAACTGTTCTTAGATGAGCATATGTAAAAACTGGCAAAATGGCATGAAAAGTCTTTGCACTACACTGAATGGATAACGCAAATAAAAACAACACTATTCGATTACGATTTTCGAAAACAAGTTTAGGAATTTAAGTTAAAGTATTAAGGATTTGTAAGTTTTTGAGAACATATGTTTTATTTCAAGTCAATATTTTTACTTCACAAATATTTTACAAAAGTTATTTGAAACACATTTTATTTAATAAATTTTTTGGAAATCTGCAGAACAAATCGCAATTCGGCTAGAAAAGTGACACAACTCAATATGGCAGAATTTGAGAAACATCAACTTAAAGGATAGTATAAAACTTACATTGAAATATTATAAGCTTCTATTTTAAATTTTAGGTAATAACTTCTATTATATTCTATAGAATAGTAATATAACACGCTGGGGCACCTCATACATATTTTTCAATGACGTAACAACAAAATTTTTATTTTTTTCACTTGTGTCATACGTGTCTTTCAAAATTCCACATTTCATAACTAAATTTATTAATTTAGGCTATATTTTGATAAAAATTAAGAGAGAAGACAAGAGTATTTCTTACTTCCGTGAGTACAATACGTGTATAATAGTATGTGAAACTGATTATAGCAGAGGAGATGTAGGTTTTATGAAAAGTGAGTTGATTGTTCTCTTACCTTTTCTTTGGCCCTCTCTTTTGTTTGTCCGTCCATCCAGTCAACATCCTTCAGAAGATTCAGGAATTCTCTGTGAATGTAGTTCACCATCTCTAACGCCTGATCAAATTTTAAAAAAAATACATATTATATACATATAAATTTAAATTCACCCTACGTTTCCTATAAATATTTATCGCATTCACAACTTTAATCCCCAAATAAAATGTTTACAGGAAAGAAAGGACAACTCACGAACCGATAAGGAAATAATGAAAGGGATAAATCGATTTTTACTCTAAATTATTTTTCGATCATCATTTTAACGCGTATCGTGTATATAAATCATACATATTTTTAAAATTTTTTTATAAGTCCTGTGTTTGACTTTTACTTGATTTTAAAAACATAATAAGGTTACAATTTTATAAAAACATAGTAACTATCAACTACTTGAGTACTATACTGGAGAGCCCACGATCCAATGGTGCCTCTCGCATTTGCCAACTATACAGCAATAATAGTGTTGACTCAGAGCAGAAACTTGTTCACTTATATTTGTTCGGAGATATTAAATGCTTATTTTCATGATGACGAGAATTATATTTTCGTATTGTAATCTGTTCAATATATATATATATATATATATATATATATATATATATATATATACACTCTATAAAAAATATCGACGTACCCAGAAGGAGTTGTCCGATTGTGATAAAAATGGGTGGATGTGAAGACTATAAATAGAAAAACAAACGATTCAGAACAATTGAATGATTTATTTCAGAGTTTGACCGTTGCAAAGGGAGGAAGTCAACAAGGAGTGGGTCCACCTTTGGCCTGGATGCGTCACCCGGCGTGGCACAGACTGAAAAAGTTCCCAAATGTGCTCTATGGGAGAGAGATCAGGAGACCTAGCTGGCCAAGGAACTGTTGGGAAAGCTTGAAGACATTTTGCAGCAACACGTGCCGCGTGCGGCCGGGCATTATCGTCTTGAAAAGTAAGTTCGGGGTGTCACAAAAGGAACGGTAACACAAGCAGTCGTCCATGTACCGCTGTGCTGTAAGCGTGCCAGAAATGACGCTGTCAAAGGAAATGGCACCCCTGACCCTAACACCCTATTGTAGGTATGTGTGTCATGCGATAGTAAAGGCGGGATCCCCACGCTTCCCTAGACGTATCCTTTGTCTTAAGAATGGAAATTCAAAATTTTTAAATTATCATTTTTAATCAATTTTAAAGCAGGTTTTTTTATTATTAAACGTGTAACCAAATATAATTTTTAAGAAAAAATTGAATCGCCTTTTAAAAAATTTAGTGATGAATATCTTATCAAATTTATTTGTTATGCTTGCCGAAAAGATGGCGTAATTAGAGAATGTTTCATGCCTCATGAAAGAGTGTCCAAGTAGAAAAATATTGTTTTGCTCACTATGAGTGCGAGAGCACTCATCGCAGATTCGTCATTTTTAAGAATTGAGCTGAGCACTTTTACATGAAAAGAACTTAAGAAAGGTAATTCCAAAACCACCACAAAATCGTCTTTTTTTAGTAGTAACCTTAGCGTCACCTTTTGTCGTTCTGTAGCTTTGTCATACAGCAAGGGTGGGATGTATGTGAAATATATTACATGAATGGATATGCATGTGTAGGATTTGTGTCCAAAGTAAGTTGTAGAAACTATAAAGATAGCGAAAGGTGTAAAATATTATTTTATTCTACGAAAAACGTAAGTCGGTATATATTTTGATCCTCTCTTCAATCTAGAGTAAACTCATTCAAACCGAGTAAGTTCGGGTATTTTGCTAGTCATTTATATTTGTTGACCCACATGCTAATAGTTATTCTTTAAAACACCGGTACACTTGAAAATTTCATACCCTCAGTAACGAGTTTCTGCTCTAGGCTTACTCTATTTTTTAAATTAAAGGTTTTTATTTTTTGAAATATTAGTCAAATGTTTTGATGCCAAGACGAATTGCGATCGAAGCATACCAATTGGTTTGATAGGCGAGAAAAGTGCGGATCCCCCAAGAGAACATCTTTTAGTTAGTTTTACATAGCTTGGAAGGGTGTACAAGGATCACTCACCAAGTCCTTGCTGCCGTCTTTGAAGTGGTTCCTCACGTAAAGCGACGCCAGAGCAGTGCTAAGGCTGCCCGAAAGTGTTCCAAGGCAGTGCTCCCACCTCGCTTCTTGGCTCACTTTGCCCGTCAGAATGCTGCTGTAGTGTTGGGTGATCTCGCCCCAGGCACGGGGAAGCGTCGGGAAGGCCGAACCCACGACACGCCACATCAGGTAGTTCGCTACGACCCTGAGGAGAGAGTGAGAAACTTAACAGAATCAGTTCATTTGGTATTACCTTGTGGTGAGATCCACACCCTTTAAGGGTTAGTGTCGAGGGAAACCCGTGTGATAGGATTTCATTGAAGCAGACTGCTTCTTTGTGGATCATCTCTGGGATTCCACGCTATTCACCCCCGTAGGGAGTTTCTCGTGGGAACGGAATGTGTCGGCGAGTCCGGACATTTTTGGACTGACGAGCCAGTCGGTTCCTTTTGATCCTTACCCTAACGAGAAGGAATTGGTCCCTGGCTCTGAGGTCGGCTATAAGAAGGGGACTGCAAGAGACTTTCGGGACTTCTGAGTCGGACTTCTGGAGAGAGCGTACGGTGTGCCTCTCTTTCATATGATCTTTGATAGATCTTCTCTGTGCATCTAAACGAGTGACGATTTTCACTCTCCTCAGTTTTGAAACTGCATTTCTTCATGTACGAAGTGTATAATAATCTTTTATCTATCCAAGATATAATAAATATATTTTTCTTCTAAAAATATTCTATGTTTGGCTGGGCATTACGTCACAACCTCATGTTGACGGAGTGTAGGTGTTATCCACATAGACGCGAAACACAAGTAAACTGAGCATTTCTACTGAGAGGCTTCGAAAAGTGCGATCAGCATATCGACTAGTAGTCACGTGACTGATCTGTGGAAAATCGATTCTGTTGGCCGATTTGGCATTGTATCATCTCGTTGGGCGGTATAACATCTTATGATAGGGTAGATGTGGGAATGTGAGAGGTAAAAAAATGGGTTAAGGGGGTCCGGGACACAAAAATCGTCACATTTTCAAAAAAAATTTACATATTAAAAAATTTTGTGTCTTTTTGCTTAAAATGACGTTTGAATCATGTTTCTATCTTAATTAGAACTAGAGATAGAATTAATTTTGTGGTTCGTGATTTTGAAAATTTAACACGCAGTCAGTTGTTGTCATGACAACAACATCTGTGAAAAACGTTATTTAAGTCTACGGAGACCTTTAAACTATGCATAAAAAAGGTAGAACTTGCAAAAATCAAACTAAACCAAAGATTTAAGAGTAAAGAAGGAGTTAGATACTCATCTGGATGCTCTTAAAGGGTATTTAAACATTTTATTAATAGTAAATTAGTCTTTAAAACTATAAATGCGTTTTTCCCCATGATGCATTTTTTCAAGATGTCCTGCATTCAAATTGTTATAAGTCAAGAACCGATGAAGTTTAAGGGTTGAAGTTTGGAATACATCTTTTTCAAACATTATACTTTAATTTTGATTCAGCAAATTGGAAACAAATATTTACTTTTAAAAATATAACTTTAAAAAAAAAGTACCTTAAAATTTTTTAGAAGTTTTCATTCAAATATTTTTTATTGAATTAATATTTTTAAAATTGCTGAATTAGAATTAAAGTTCATAAATTTGTGAATAATTTACTGCAAGAATTTTGAAAATTGACCAAGAATATTTTGAGTTTTAGCAATTTGAAATAACACCTCTTTTTTTCAAAAATTTTTAATTTCAAATTTTAAAAAAAAATTGGAAAATTTTTGTGTTGTGATTTTGCTTATTAGTTAGACGGGTAATCAGTAAAAAAAAATTAAAAATTCTAAATTAATAATTTAAAAAAATTTCTGATGTGTCCCGGACCCCCTTAAATCGCCAGTCTACTACTGTGTCACTCGGACCAATCAAATAATGAATGAGTGGATGGGCGTCTTTTCCCGTCCCGTGCACCCATTGGAGGATGAATGTCTGTTTCCAACCGACAGACGAAATTACTCTAAGGCCCCGTTCACATGAGGCGCGTCTAACGCGCGTTTGGCGAGGCTTTCAGGGTCCCGCTCTTCAACGATCGCAAAGATAGAAACTTGAATTAGAGGAATAGAAAAACATAACTTAATGCTGACGGAAAGAGGAACCTCGCTAGCCTCGCCAAACGCGCGTTGAAACGCCTCGTGTGAACGTGGCCTAAGTGTCACGTTACTACAAGTTTTGGTCACATGATCCTGAGCACATAAAAAGGTTACCAGTTGCGTCAAGGTCAGTTGTCCTCAATGTTGATTCGAACCGACATTGATAGCGAGAGGTTTTTAGAAGTTTTAAATAAAGCTTCGATTTCGAGTTTGTGTGCTTTGTCTTTGACTTATCTGGTGGGTGAGGCAAATAGCTAGTTTGGGTTTTTCGGCGTATGATGCCAAAATGGATAAACTGTGCCAAACGCATGACAAAATAAACTTCAATTAAAATATATATTTCGATAAATCATACTAACATTTAAAGCATGATAAAACGTTTAAGCAAAAAGGTTGAAAACAAACAAAACCCTTCGGAACTATGAAAACAGTAATTACATTAAATCATCCGATCGTGAACATGAAAAAGTAAAGTGAAAATTAAGAGGCATTGAAGTGAAAAATGTAATTCGCCTGTGTGCAAGTGTTGCGACACAGAAGACAGTTAAGACTTTTCGAGAAAATTGATAAAGTATAATATAAGGTAAATATTTGGATAGAATCCTTTAAAAAAAAGTTTTGTTAAACACAACTATAGTTCGAAGCTCTTAATTCGATTCTTCCTGTGTTTTATTTCAACAGGAAAATTTGGAGTACATGAATATCAGGTGTTATTTGCATCGAATCATATTATTGGTAAAGACAATTTACCTTTTATCTGTTGATGATAACAGCTTTTCTATGCTTTGCACGTAATCGGGTACAATGACAATGACTTCTTCAGTTCGAGGTATGGGATTCATCAAAAGTTTATTGAAATATTTATCCCAGTTAATCTGAAAAATGCAAGAGTGGGTTAATTGTGTAGTGGCAATCGTTACTGTACTGCACGTGTAACTGATTACTGATAGCATATACTATTGTTTGTCAAGATTGCAACACCATGAAAGAATCATGCGATTAGAATGAAATTTATACCACAAATTACTTTCGCTGTATACAAACAAACTGTTGGGGAGTTCGTGGTGTGCAATTATTACTCCCCCCCCCCCAAATTAGTGCATAATAATTTATTCAACAAGACGAAGACAACACAGGACGAACAACCGAAAAGTAAAGTAATATAATTCTTCTCGCTTTCCCTTGCGTTATGCTTCGCGCGTGCGCAACCCAAACGTGGAAGCGTTTTTAAGGCCCGGTGTACATATCCGGTTTTTCGACGTGCGGCGTCACTGCGGCAACGCAAATGCGGTCTGATGTACATTAGATCCAATAGAGTAGTGCACACTACCTGTGGCGCCGCTGCGGTGACGCACGTTCAATTTGTGTGCAATGTGTGCCGCACACGCTTTTCCAGTCTCCTAATAATGTTTTCATAAATAATGGAATATAAATAATAATTAATAAATGGATCTATCCTGTAATGTCTAATTTGTTTCAAAATAAATTTTTTGTACTCCAAGTAAGCGAAATAAACAAGTTTTCTTCTATCTAATATTTATCGCAAATAGCTCGAAATGAGTATTTGCGTCATTTCACGGTTCTGTGTGCATAGTTGAGCTTCGGCGCCGCACGTTGACAAATCGTGCACCGGGTGTGCACCAGGTACTAAACGTCAACCTTCACGTGCTTAGTCATATTTTCTCTTGTCTGAAAGCTTACTCTTTGATCCTGAAACCTGGCCAAAGGTCGCACGGAAACATGTCTGAGAGGTAAGAAAACTTTCCAACCCTTGAAGCTAAAAACGTCATTCGGAACATATTGAAAACGTATCACTCACCTCAGGGGCTAATTTGTAAAGATCATTAACTGTCATCTTGTTGTAGAGTCTGCTGATATTCCGTCTTTCCTCTCTTGGCACTGAAAACTGAAATAAGAAAAGGACACAGAATCAGATCAAACAACATTCTGAATGGAAAGATGTATTAAACGAAAGGTATTTAAAAGTATTGTACATAACAGTCATTTTTCTTTTATCTGCGATGATCACTAGGTACGGATGTTTAGGCTTTCACCTGTTTAGTTATGGACCTTTTTTTTTTTAACCTATTAACATATTTCGATATTTAGAATGTCCTGAATAAGCTTTGTAATTTTTATAACCTACAAAAATGCTAAGTTTGGGGTTCAGGACAAAAAAACATCGTAAGCCAGCCTTATTGCTTATAAAAACCCTAAAGTAATTTTTGACGTTTTGGAAATCTATAAGTATTTTTTGTTAAATTCCTAACCTTGTTTTAAAATAGACTACTTTGAACAAGTTTTACGGTAATGAATTTACTGACTGCCCTAGAAAGTATACTGAAATTAGACGATTTTCTTCGATTAAGTTAAATAGTGTAGTGGTAGGTATTTACCTAAAGTATCGTTGTGAACTATTCTATCACTTGTATTCTCTAACAATATCAAACTACTTCAGCAATACGTATAAAAACCTAAGCAAGTGCTTTAAAAAACTTGAGTTGAAAGAATAAAAAATATGTTAAAACATTAATTTAGGATTTTTAGGCACTATTAACTAAAAACGTGAATAGTCATTCATTTGAGCTCAGTTGTATTTTTGAAGGTTATAATTGAACGTTTTTGCAGGACATTTTCCAGGAAATCCTAACCTAAAAAGAATGAAAAACTTTCTTAACTTAATTACATTAACTACCGCTGCTGGCAATCCACTTAATCCTACATCAAAAAAATTTACAACAGACTAAAGTATTCTCCTATTCTAAATTTTACAGTAAAAGAAATTCTGGATCTTTATCGAATTTAATTCAACATATTTCAGAAATGAAGTTCATCGAGTGAAGGTGGCAACATACGTTGGCTATGGCCATCTCGAAGTGGAGTGCTTCCTTCATCTCCCTTGTGGCGGTGGTTTTATTGGCTCCCAACAACACTGCGCTGTCCACCATCAGCTGGTAATAGGCAGCCACCAGAGGATCTTCGAGACCCTTCAACAGGTAGTTCCGGTCGGGCATTCCCAGACCCGCTTGGTCGAGCTGTGTCGAATAAAGAAGCTGTCACTCACTAGCAGAGGTTTATAAAGCACAATTGATAAAGTTTAGCGCAGATAGTATGTGTTGAACTTTCTCAATTTGCTTACATCTATTGAAGGCTGTCACATTTCATACCTTAGTTCAATCCACACACCCATATTCACAAAAAGGATTCCATACCACCGAATGAAATGAAACTTTTCATAAATCGCCCTTTCAACAACGTCATATCTGAAAAACCGTGATTTTTCAGGAGAGTTATTTTAAAATTTATAGTAGAATAAAATGGATTAAAAATAAATATTACTTGAGCTCTGTAGCGGCGAGATATGACGATCTTTTCCAGGATATGCCAGGCATTCTGAAAACAGGCATAACTAAAAATCGCCGATTTTTTGAGATATAACGTTGTTGAAAGGAGTGAGCGAAATGTGTAACAACATTTCGTTTATACTTCTAGTGGCATCAATTCTTATTTCCAGTAAAATGCATAGCAAAAAGCTAACCTCAGTCATGTCACCACTATCAGATTCTAAATGCCTGCTTCAATTGAATTCCGTCCCCTTGTTCAAAGGCGATTCGGCACTTTTTGAGGCCAAACTTATTTTCTATTATGCGCTGATCTTCTCATTATTTTTAATCGAACTGTTGAAGAATTTCTTCAGAGGAACAAGCTCTTTCGTGTAGTTTTAGAAATAGTGTGCATCTCCATGGCTCAAATCAAGCATATTCAAACTAAATGGCCTAAAAAGCGAACGAATCTCGTAGCAATCGATTCTATATTGTTTACACCCATTACTGCCGTATATTTCGGAAACGAACAGTCGATAAAATGTCGAAAAAGGAAAAACATGTTTTACTTGTAAACCAGCAGAAGAGAACTAACTCCTCTGCATACAAAAGTAGAAGTCGTGAGTTTAAAACCTGCTTCTAACTCTTGCTTCATTTTAGAAGTTTAGTTTGACAAGGAATCCCATTAAATAGACAACGATCCAAACATGTACTATGAAATCAACACAAATCGGTTTCGAATGAGGCAAAACACGTTTTTACATTTCTTACTCAATTATTAAGTTTCAGTTTCTATCCCTTCTCGTTCAAGATAACACTCAAAAGTTGCATCCACAGTAAAACAGGTACTTCAGAGTTATTTAAGCAGTAACGATTTATGAACAAATCGAACATTGATAATCTACCGATAGCTAAAGGTCCAAACCCATTCGCTGCTATAACCTTTGGCCTCAATTTGTCTTAAAATCTAGTATCGCCTTTTCACAGGGGTGACTTTTGACTGCCGTCTGACCTCTCTTTCAAACCTGATCAAAATAGGTTAGACGTAAAGTATAGGTTAGACGTAAAGTATTCCCCTTACCTACACAGTTGTAATAAAAGTTAGTATTAAATGAGGCGTTATGACATGACGTGTCTGCTGGCTTATATTGAATTGCCCACGCCACCTTATTCCGAATTAGGTGTAGAGAACCCCTAGAGGATGTGACGATATGAGCATCGGGAAGCTTTAAGATGATATTAAACGAAATACTGTTTGCGAATTTCTTCAGAAACACATAATGATGGTGTGACACATAACATAACCTAATTATATCATAACCCTCAATACTTTACTATCGATAGTGAAGCTCGGTTCCAATTCAAGCAACGTTAAACTTGGAAAGAAAAAATTTAAGTTTTAACTTAGTTGAACTTAGAAATAAAAATGTTGGGGATTTTACTACAATCTGAGGGCTCAAATTTAATAATTATTTGAACAGAAAAGGTGACCAACTTGCAAAAATAAATATAGCGGGACTACAAAAGAAGTAGTGAAACTTTTCGGACAAAACTGACTCGCAACTCATTCGGAGAGAATTGGAATACCTTCCTTTAGGTAATGCAAACTTTTGTAGAATTTCCGATTCCGCATAGATGAGGACACCTCTTAGTCTGGACTTATTTGATTCGAATTCTATTCAGATACAGAGACAAAATGATCCTCAATACAGTAACAGCACCTTATACAGATTAATATTATAATCGGGTTCGTTTTAATTGATTAGAGGGTGATTTTTCCATGATACATCTTTCGGAAATGTACAATGCAATGGCGTTTAGTTGCCTGAGTGTTATGGAGCAAGGACCATTTTTGGTCAAGCTGCGTCCAGAAACCGAATATACAGTCAAGGGATGTTTTGCTCAAACATAAGAGAGAAATAAACTCAGGGAGGAATCGCACACCCTCAACTCGTAGGCTGCTAGAGCAGTGGGAAGCCATGGTGGTCCCCAATGCAAAAGTCATCACCAAGCTATCAAAATGTACAGAGGATTTTTTTTACTTTGAATTTGTTTTGAAGATACGTCGTGAAATATCATTCGTCAAGGTAGCAAAATGTTATGTCACTTTTCCCAAAAAAATGAGTAAGTCCCATCCTGGAGTCTAGTTTGTTAATATTTAAAAGGTGGCAAAATGTTGTAAGTCTTTCTCTTTCAGTTTATGAGAAAACAAAGGATATAAATTGTAATAAGTCAAAAACCACAGAACCACGTGTTGAATCTTGAATCTTAAAACTGCTGTCACAAAAAATTAAAAAAAGTGACATACATTTTGCCATCCGAACACAGAATTGATATAGCCGTTTATTGCAACAGCCAAACACAGAACCATTTTGCATTCCCAAGTACGGGTAATGAGAGCAGAGCTTACGTCTATGATGTAGCGAGTGTTGTTCCTGATGTCCGGTCCGATGGATACGGAAATGAGGATGTTGTATCCGAACCCGACTCTCCTGAGCGCCAGCAGCGTGTCCATCCAGTCGAATTTCTTGGAGTCCCACCTGTCCCCTTCCACGGCGGGCCACCCCCCGATGTCCTTCAGGAGTCTCACCAGAGGGTCGTTGCCGGACATCTCAATCTCGGCTGAAACAAGGAACGGAAGAGTTCAGGAACAGACAATACGAACAATGAAAATTCAGTCCAACATCAAGAAGAACTTGGTGGTCACAACAGCCCGGTGTCTATCTGGGTAAAATAGACTTAACTTAATTTAACTCTGTCATGGGATACCGACCCTTCGATTCGGTTTATTGGTAGACAAAATTTCCCATAACGTGAAGTTGACCCAATAAGAAAAGGAAAAAGAAAAATAATTTAGTGTGATGCAAAGCATAAATTTAAAGTTAAGAAATGCACACGCAGGTGTTGCACTAATAAATGTTTGCTACGAGGTTATAGAGGCAATTAAAGTGCTGTAGTCAAAAAGTGAACCTAAACCGCTTGCTTGAGTTCAAACTCCCTGGAGGCCACAGATCGCACAGTTTGTATTATTTTCCTTTGAAGCAAGGGATGAACAGCCAGGCGTCGTAGTACTGAGGTGCTGGTTCCTTGATGTGCAGATGAGATGTGATAGGGCAGGAGGTTACGTAGTGGTCCGGGTCTGCTTTCATGCAGAGGACACTACAATGGATATTCATCCTAAATAGATACTGTAGGAACGGGCCGTGGCCCGTGTAAAAGTATGTGAGCTCTGTGGTGGAGACGAGGAGCTTAAAGACAAGAATACTTTCCCTGGACTTCGCATTGGACTCTGTTGGCTCAGGTCAGCTCATTCATCATCCTGAGCCAGTTCTTGAGGGCTCTCGTGGGATAATATAATACTTGATGACATTTATGGATGCCAAGTGGAATAGGTAATGGCAGCACTGAATGGTTAGGATCTATTACGCTGTGTGTGTGCTACCTATATAACGACAGAGTAGTTCAGTTTCTGTAGTGAACAACAGTATTCGCCCTCTAGAATTAGCGGTGACTGAATTCGATAGATTCCACCACAAATTGACTTATTGGCAATCGCGCAGGATCTGTAGTGCGATCAAGGATGTAACATCCCTATGTGTGGTCGTGCCGTGAATGATTGCGACAATTTGAATGTCCCGTGCTTCTTTTAACAGTCGAATTTGGGAGTGTGGGACGTACGAGGGCTGGAAGGGTCATCAGTTTGCTTTAAGACACGCGTGCTTCTATTTACAGTGTGTATCGAAATGATAGGTCCACCTGCATTTTTCAAAGTTTCGACTCTTAATTTAGAATAAGAATCAATTTTTTGGTGGAGATAATTATACAATAATCGTTATAACTATTTAGGAAGCAATTTGTTAAAAATAAATAATTCATTTTTATTTTACGCAAATTTTTAATTTGAGATCGTTTTGAAAAGATAGGTCCACCTTTATAAATCTTTGCACCAAAACGTTTATTTCCACAAAATTTGCATAAATATCAGAATTTAGTCTTACTGATTTATTACGCTGGCTGTTGTGGAGGTATTTAAACAGATTTGAACATCACATTGCAATCAAATGAAATGGTTCGTCATTGCAGTCTTCCGCTGATTGAGTAGGGGAAAATTGATGCATTTAAGAAGTGTGGAAAATCGAAAAGAGACATAACTAAACTTTTAAACAGATCGCATAATGTTGTAAACAATTTTTTGCGACTTGGAAATGCTTATGGCACTAAAAAAACATCTGGGCGGCCATCAAAAGTGACACCTCGACAAAGAAGGAGTATCGTAAAGGTTTTAAAATCTGAAAATACGAGCTTATCCACGTTGTCCAGGCAACAAAACCCTCCAATATAAAAATCTACGGCCCATAAAGTGGTAAAGAAGTCCGGCAATTTAGTTTACTGGAAGAGGAAAACGGCTCCGAAATTAACTAAAGAGCACAAAAAAAAGTGATTGAAATTTGCACAGGAAGAGATGTTCTGGAAAGAAGACTGACATCGAGTGATATTCAGTGATGAAAAAAAATTCAACCTGGATGGTCCAGATGGCTGGCAGTATTACTGGCACGATCTGCGTACCGATAGAAAGATATTCTCGAAGAGGCAAGCTGGAGGTGGTTCCGTTATGGTATGGGCCGGATTTGGACGTCCAAGAAAAATTGATATAGCATTTGTAGACAGTCGTTTGAATACTACAGCCTACCAACAGCTGCTTGAACAATATTTTCTTCCACAATCAGAGCACATTAGAGGCCCGTTCTTTATGTTCCAACAGAGCAATGCTCCTGTGCATACTTCAAAGTCCACTTTTGAATGGTTTCTGGATAATGATGTAGATATTATCGATTGGTCACCTTGCAGCCTCGACCTGAATCCGGTAGAAAACATATGGGCCATACTCACAAGAGCAGTGTATGCAGGCGGAAGGCTGTACAACTATATTACAGACTTAAAAAACGCTATTTCCTCCGATTGGGCAAAAATCGAGACAAACTCTTTACAAAAACTTGTAGAAACTATGCCGAACAGAATTTATGAGCTCATTCTGAAAAACGGTGGGAAAATTTCGTATTAGTTGAACACTAATTCGATGTTTGGTTCAGTGGACCTATCTTTTTGAAACAGCTGTTTCTCATAATTTTTATCTTCCGTATAATTCCTATGATTTGTATATTATTTATGCATAATTTTTTCATTGTATGAACTAACGTAGTACATAAAATAGTACTTTGTACACAGTAAAACTTTTTTTACCAACATAACTTTCGATTTTACTAGTGGACCTATCATTTCGATACGCACTGTATGTCTACCACCAGTGCAGAAGATTGTCTAAAGGCAGTGCCACTTCAGACTATCAAAAAGAACTTTATGGTTAAGATTCACTGCACTTCTACAAACCACGATACTACTATAAGGACGAAAATACTTAAATAAAGTGTGGTCATGCA
Organism: Metellina segmentata; assembly: GCA_947359465.1. Classification (NCBI taxonomy): domain Eukaryota; kingdom Metazoa; phylum Arthropoda; class Arachnida; order Araneae; family Tetragnathidae; genus Metellina; species Metellina segmentata. The sequence goes on along the minus strand of OX375882.1, from coordinate 115,312,422 downwards.
ATGGGTCATCGCGACCGATTGACTGTTCTATGCTGCGTTTAGCAGACGAATGTGAGTGTGAGTTTTGTGAAGAGATCGCAAAGACATACAAATAGAAGCAGATTCTGCTATCACAAGAATGACACGAGTTGTTGTGATATATTTACATCACATTAGCAGTTCAACTGTTCATCGTGGATAATGCATTGGTGTGTGTGCTGATTGTGACGAGTGTCGTCTGATATTTGTTTGAAACACCATCTAGCTTGTTTGAAAACACGCTCTCATTCACGTCTGCCCATCACCAATGTCACACAGCGTGAAGTACTGTACAAGTTCTGTCTACCAAAAAGAACTTCATACTTAAGGTGCTTTGCTGGATTGCGTTGCGATATATACTACTTTGCCGTAAGTTAATTTTTGTAGTGGTGACTATGTTCCCCACAGTACATTTGCACTTCAATACCCTCTTTTGGTTGTGTAAGGGAGGGGTCCTCTTATTATCATTATTTACATTGAATTCCATCAACTTATTAGAACCCTATTTTGTGTCCTTTTTTAAATCCATTGCTGATAAGAAACATCGCAAATTATGTTAATGTAAAAGCTATGATTGAAAACTTTATATGCTAATGTCGTTCTTTCATCCAAAAATTCGTTCAAAATAAGGTTCTGAATACTCAATTCCTTTTATACGATAAATCATCCAAATAGTAAAAATGTTTTATAAGCAAAATAGAAATAAATCTATTTAGCATTAATCCACCAGATACCTCAATAAAGGGCATCACACATTTCTAACCTAAAGTAATATTTTATTTTAATTTAATATTTAACATTTTTAATTTTTCGTTATAGCATTATTTTTTTAACTGTTCTAAGAGCCGTAGTTTGTGAACTCCTGACGGAAGCTTCGTAAGAACATTCAACTTTCAAAAGTACTGGAAAAGTAAATAAACTGTGAAGAAAATTATTTATTCTTTTGACAATTGTTGTACTTTTTATACAAAAAATACATTTCCTTTACGAATGGAATTTTTACCGTTAAACTTCCAATGTTTCCACACTTAAAGAATAAAATATTATCGTGTCTTTTCTTAACAAAAACACCCTTCAAAAACAAAGAATGTATGGATGAATAAATAACTATGAAACTAATTATTTTATCTCAAAAACATAATTCCGTTGGAATGGTAAGCTAACTTCAGACTCAATATAATTCATCGAAGCCCTTAAAGTTATTGACACTGATTTTTCTTAAATATTACCGTTTGAAAACAAAAATGGAAAACCTTATTACAATATAAAATGTGAAACTTGGTATCTTCATTTCCAAAATCCATTTGAGGGTCCAATTAAACAAACTATGAGAGCCTAACAAATGTCTTCAGAAAAAGGAAACAACCGCAATGGCACAGCACTTGTAGGAAGCATTTCAATTCTCTTTCCTCCCAAATCAATACATGAATTCGGTGTTCTATTTTGTGCGTTTTATCGAACTCTGCCTTGGAAATGACACTAATAACACGTCCTCACTTATTTTCTTTTAGGACTTATCTAGAAAAATGTGAATTTGCTATACATAAGTATTCTTTATTGATAGTATTGATTGATACTCTTTGCTTCTACTGTATCTTCGTAAGTCCAGAATGCAGTAGATATGTAGTCATACCCAGGGCTGTAGTGGAGGGTATACGGTGGTATACGCCGTATACCCTCTGGTTTTTCCAGCAAATTCCGTATACCCTCTGCTTTTTCTTAAAAACTACGTACACGCTTTGCTTTTTCTAGAAAACGTCACGTGAAACGCAGATAGCTGTAGAAGCAAAAGAAAAGTTTCTATTTTAAGATATCACATTGGTACATAATTCCGAAATCGTACCTATTAATCACAAGCAATTCATTCAAAATACTGTCGATAGAATGAAATCCAGATTTTGTTCTGATGTTAATCAAGAAAAATATCAACTTTTGAAGGATATATCCATGCTTGATCCAGAAAGTATAAATACAGGGTGTATTCGCCATGGAGTAAAGTAGTTAAAAAGGATCTGTCGACGTTTTGGTATAGATGAAATGTGCACCAGTCAGGATTTGAGGGACCAATGAAAACGCCCAAGTTGTTCCAGAAAAATTGAAGCCTCTTTTAAGAACAATTGCAATATTACCATGCTTCACGGCCGAGTGCGAGAGCGGGTTTAGTTTTATGAATAATATAGTGAAAAAGATTTGAGATAATCTTTATTGATTTCAAAAGTCTTCAATTTAATGTTTATTAAGGCAAATGGACCACATAAAAAACACTTTCAACCGGAAAAAAATTGTAAATTCCTGGTTGGCCAACCATCGCTCTTCAGTAGACAATAGATCGAGAGTATGCGCTACAAAATGAGACACAGAGACGGATTTCGTTAGTCAAGCAGTTCGGAAAATATTTCAATGAAAATGATAGAGGAAGGCCTTAGTTTCTTCTATGAAATTATTATAAACTTTATTTCTCTCTATAATTTGAACTTTGATTAATTCGAACATATTCATCGGTCCTTTGAGTATACCCCATGAACGTCCGGAGGAAAGGGGGGGGGGTTGTTTGGTTGGTTGGTCAGCGCAGGTGACCCCCCTCACCTCCCGACTTTAGTCAGGTTAAAGGGTTTACTAGTCACCCACGGAAAAATCGAGTGAACCCGTCAAAGGAAACCGGACTAATCCGGTCAACCCCGTGACGAAATTTCTTTAAAAACATTTGAAACATATTTTACATGAGTTAGACACACATTCTTTAGATATAACTGATTCTATATCCTTTTGAAAATAATGATAAAAAAACCTTTTGATAGTACATTTAAAACATGGGCTGGTAGGGTGTGCAGGATTTTCCCTTACTATTTTGCATGAGACTTAAATTAAAATTAGTTTTCCTCTTTTGGGTAAGGTTAAAAGTTTCCCCAATTTTTAATTAAAACATATACATGTATATGTATGTATGTGCTTGTGTACATGTTTTTGCCCCTCGCCCTGGAAAGTGTAAGTAGTAAGTACATGTTTCGCCTCCCCATGGAAAAAATTCTGCGGGCGCCCATAGTATACTCTCTGCTTTTTTTACGACTACAGCATGGTCATACCGAAATAGTCATATGTTGTGACATTAGAAAGCTGTATGCATTAGGATATATAATATGCGTAGGATGCCGTATCGAGTACGGATACGTTATCTAAATGTACTTGGTGATATTTTCCCTCCCATACTCTCTGTATTTTCATCTTTGAGGCAAATGGTTGAGGCGAGCCCACGAAGATTACTATAAGTATGATTTAAGGTGGTACGGTAGGAGGACTGGAGTATATTTTTATAGCTAAGGCCGTACAGTAGTGGTGAGTCCACAAAATGCATAATTATATGTACCGTGAGGAATAAGTTTTTCTGTAATAAATGTATTGTTTTACAAGAAGTGAACGTCTTTATTGAAGTACGGACTTTATTGTTTTCGGATACCAATTGATTCAACTACAGAGTGGTGAGTACCCAAATTAATTTCAAAGATTATTTTGTAAATTATCTATTCAAATAAAAGAATCTGCTTCCGGGCTTGGGTCAAGCTCGAATTGTGTGGTTATAGACACCACACCTACCGTGTTGTCTTCTGGCCTGGTAAGAGAAGATCCCTCCTGTTCTAGTATTGAGCATACGAGGTGCGGACACGTGGACTGGTCTACTTGTTAAACTAAGCTTAAGGAATAAGTAACACCACCCTATCCAGGTTACTTTAGAATGTAGTTTATCGTAGAATGGCAACGTTTCGAGTTCTAATCCAATCGGCATTGACCCATTCATTATCGTACATCATTCGGAATGTTCTTCTTTGGAATGGACGATGTGCCGAAATCGTATTCGGAAAGCAAGCGAAATCACCAAACCATTGCTGCTCCTACTTACTTGTGTTCATGCAGGCGTTATACATGCTCTTCAAGTTTTGTACGAACTGGGGATCGGTGTCTTTGATTCCATTTTCGACCAACGCTGAAAAAGAGAGGAGCAGAAATAATAAGCCACAGGATTATATCCACGAAGCGAATTAAGAGAAACATATAAGCATAGTTTCATTCCAAATGCTAACAAGCAAAATAGTGTTACGTGACAGTTTTGACTGTTGTTGTTAATAAATCAAAAAGCTTCGAATTCGTAAAATAAGTATTTCTAAGCCCCCCTAGAGTAGGCACTCTAAATAAAAAAAATCAAGCGTTGCTCCAACAAGACTTCACCTCTTAAAATAAATTGTCTTAAATGTTTAATTATTGGTTTGTATTTTTAGGAGATAAAAAACCTAAACATGATAAATACAATTCTATAGTATATTTTAGAAAGGAACTCGTGGTATAGTATACCAAAGCTGATTATTCAAAATTTTAACTCTTAAATTTATTTTAGTGAAAATATTATTTAATTATTATTCTTACTTAAATTAATTTTGCTACGTAGATTATATGGAGGTAAGACTCAAGAACACAAACCGGTCCATTGTCAAATTGACAACTCAAATTTTCGTCGTCGAATAGCAAATAGTTTTCATGTTTCAAAATTATCGCCGCGATTGAAAATCATTGCTATTTGGCGATAGTACAGTGTTCTTGAATCTAAGCATTAGGTTTAACCTTTTTTGACTACGGCTATAGATATAAGATTCTTATAACTTTTACCTTTAGACTACGGCTGGTTATACCATGATCGTGCCAAGAAGGAATTTAGACTGCAGTTGTACTTTGAAAGATATAAGAATCATGCCAAAAAAGAATTTAGAGACTTCAGCCAGTACAGCAGTCGTATTTTGAAAGTTATAAGAAACGCGCCAAGAAAGAAGCGCGCCCGTTACATCTATAGCCGTAGTCTAAATTCATTCCTGACACGATTAACTGCTGTACCGGCCGTAATCGAAAGATTAAAGGGGATGGGGAAGAGCGGTTGAAGCAGGACCTGGAGTCTGAGAGTTTTATAAAACCTTAGGGTTGCTTGAACCAACAGTCCAATTGTTTCTTTCATAAATCGGAGCCTGCATTCAACTTACATCTTAAGAGCTGATCCAAGTCGTCTTGCAGCAGAGAGAAGACGGACACTGAAGATCTGTCGTCTGGAATGAGCTGTTTCTGCAACCAACCTCCGCAGGCGAATTCGTAGAAATTCTCACAGGGCTCCACTTCCTCGTTGATGTTGTTTAATATGGTTGCAGCTGGAAGTTAGAAACAAAATGCTAATAATATAGCGTCCTGTGGCGAATACAAAACTCAAGTGCTAGGAACGCAAAATATTTCCCGAACGTATTGAGTCCTTGTTAGCATAGTACCTCTTCAAACACAAATGTTATCTCTACATATCGCACCCCGGCAAGAAAAATGACACAAATCAAAATTGCAGAATTTGAAAAACTTCAACTTACAGAATACTATAAAACTTATATTGAAATAGTATAAGCTTCCTTAAAATTTAAGGTAAGTATTTAGGGTAGTAACTTCTATTATATTCTATAGAATAGTAATATAACACACTGGGGCACCTCATACATATTTTTCAATGACATAATATAAAACTTTTTATTTTTTGACCTGTGTCACTTTTCTTGCCGGGGTGCGATATGTAAAATAATTTATCCGGTCTGTATCTCAAGAACCCTTTTGACGCATACAGTCTTCTCAATTCTGTGTATCAAATTTTTCAAAGAAGGTTCAGGTGTGTGAAACATTAATCTATACGACAAAAAAAACCGAGCAGTGACGATTTTTAAGAAGTCATTCGAAGATGGAAAAACACAGTCAAACAAGCGCTTTTTTGTGGTTTTCGAAAAGACGAGGTGCGCATGCGCCGATGTGAAGTGTACACACGATACTCGTCCATAGTAAGTGCACCTGTTGTTTGCTTGAGCACGTGTCTTTTGAGGAGATCTCTAATTAAAAACTAAATATTATTTTACCATTATCCGAGATGGAACGCAAATACAGGACATATATTTGACGTGACTGGAGTTGGCGTATAAGTGGGGTGCTTTTCCCATGGTCAACTTTACTCTTTCACGTGTCACGGCAAAAGGAACTTTTTCCGTGTTGACTGCAGGAGAAAAAAATAACGAAATGTTAATCGATCCATCCCAATATTCGGACCTCGATGAGCTTTAAACTTTGCAGTCGTAGTAGGAAAGAGTAGTTCGAAATCAGGGAATTCAGAGCACAGAACGTAGGAAAGATTCTGAGGGAAATTTAAAAATGTATTCAGAAAAAAAAACAGCACAAATTCTTGTTAATTCAGTACACCCTCGACTTAAAAGCTACATGTAAAAATGTATGCAAAATATTATTTTTTTTTACTGCGTTTCAGTATGAAATAAACTGTATATACTCAATTGACGTTACCAAATTTCGTAAATTTGACATTTAAACTTTTTTTAAATAGTGTATCTAATGGGAAATCGGCATTTAGCATTATATGTTTTTAAATGCGTGCTTTGACACTCCTGTAAGAATTAAGTTCAAATTATTATATTTTAAAGTTCTAGGGCATTTAAAGCACTATTTTCATGTGATCAAAACGTATTCGGAATGATTCCTTTAAAATAGTTATTTAGTAGATATCGTCTGCAAACTCTTTTAGCAAATGTAAACACTTATGTAAACATAGGGTCACAATCAGGAATTTATTTAATTTTATCATCTGAAAATAAATTTGATTTTAATAACAGAAGAATTTTCACTATGTTGATTTTCCAAAATCTCGAATGGAATTGAGCTGAGAACAAGCATTCAATTTTATTTCCGCAATGGAATTTCTACTCCAAGCAACATTTGAAATGTGTCAAAAAGCTTTTGCAGACGACAGTTTATAAGAAACGACAGTATTTCATTGGCATAAAAAGTTTTAAAGTGTAGAGAATCCGTCGTAGATGATTACACTTCGAGAAGCAACCTGCCTTAACTCGCCACTAGAAACGCGTCAAAAAAAGAGTCAAGGCGTTGCCACCTCTATAAATGTTGACTGCTGCTGCACCAAATTAAATAGCATCGATATGCACGTTCATCCTAATGAAACAAAAGGTGCCAAAAATACAAAACTGAATTTTGCTTTCATTTTTCAAATTTATTTCTTGTTGGTGTTATGTCTTATTTCCAATAAAGTGAATGGTAAAAAGTTCACATCTCATTCATCACTGCCACGCTCAACTTCTGAACGTATCTCAATTCCTTGTTCAAATGCGATTTGATATGTTTTACCTATTACTACCTATTTAACGCATTTTCGTATTAGCTCATATTTTTGACGCGATATTTTGTCCATCGTGTCCAATTTTTCTAATCTAATGACGACTTGTCAACAAGATATTGCCAAATTTTGTACGACGAGGTCGTGGTCAGTGTTTTCTCCTAATGGCGAGATAACTTGTACATTAAGATCTAGTCAATTTTTCGAATGACAAGGTATCTCGTAATGAGCAAAACTGACTTGGGTTATAGACAAACACCAGGGTGGGGTTATAAGCATATTTAAACTTTGAGGGAAGTTTTGTCAAATTTCCGAACACGCCAAAAATGTCATTTTTGACCAAAAATTCCAAAAAAAGGTTTTTGATCTTATATGATAGAGTATTTATTTGATTTTCCAAAATATATTTGATTTTTGTTCTCCAAGTTAATGAGTTGCAGAGATATTAAGATTTTAATCGAGGCGGAAAAACCGGAAGTAGGTATGGATGACACTGGAAGTGGCCGTTAAAAGATCAAAAAACCAGTCAAAATTTAAATTTAAAACTTACCTTGTTTTGCAAATATAATTTTAGAAAGATTTCTCAAATGTATAAATTGTTTCTCTTTTGGAAATAGTGTGAACATTTTTAAATAGAAGTGAATAACAAGATTGTTTACAAAAACAGTAGAAGCAAGGGAGAGCAAACGATACACTTCAAACTATTTTTTACTCTAAATTAATTGTTATGCATTATTTCCTCATTTCAAATATTGTAACACAAATAGTTATGGATGGATTCTCGTAAATTTGTTCTTTGTAGTGTTGTCTATGGAATGTACTGGAAAATAATTATACTGAGTTGAAAAGTTTTAAAATTGTATCCATTTAGTTAAGAAATAGAATTATAAACCTTTCAAAAATCTTGTATTCATTTTCCGATCGCTTGTAAATTTTTTGTTTCTTTAAATATCCTTTTGATTCTAGTTTATTCCCTAGAAACTGCATGTAGCTTGTTTTGGTATCATCATCTTTCAAATGGGTTGAATAGCTTTTCATGTAGCACATTTGAAGTGTTTGACACATTTCTTTAAAAAAATTTCATACAGATTCATTTCATCATTTTTTAAATATATATATATATATATATATATATATATATATATATATAAATAGAGAGAGAATATTTATAGCCCAATGCTGTTGTTTAATAACACTAAACAAATATATCGTTAAAATGTTTCTCTATATATATATACCATATTTAAAAAAAAAGGGAAACCTTAATCTCATAGTTGTTGATTTTGTATTGTTTATAGCCGTTTGTTCAATATCCCAAAGAAAAGCCAATTTTTTTGCCACGTTCGTTAGTGAACTATATATAGAGATGTCAGAATGGGATATCCTTTCCTAGAAATCTTGAGCATTATTTATCAATCACTTTATCTATAACAGGTTATTATTTCAAAGTAGCGAAATTTTATTTTCATTCCTCAGCATTAAGCAGCAGTTCTGAGTAAACTTATAATTATGATGCTAATTATCCATAAATGATGCCATCCTTCCCGACAAAAATATAAATACAAACAAAAACATTTTTCATTTTCTAATCCATGTTCGCCCGCATCACAAATTAGAAACACTTTTTTCTCGTGATACCGATTTCGAAAAATGCTGCTCGGAGAAAATAATTAACGCTTCCTTCCAAGAAAATAACGCACCCTAAAAAAAATCCTGTTTTAAATTAGAAGGGATACTGCTCTAAAAATATTCGAAGGACATGACACGGGGTAAAACTCCAGTCGTGATGTATTTTGAAAAGAAATCGTTTGCTGGGGGAGTCTAATTAGCGACGGATAGGATCCTCTCGTATAAGCATCGGTGAAGTTTTTATTCTGCATTATTACATCCCAATTAAGCTTCCAGAACGGGTAATTCTTGTTTCTGCTCAACTTTTTTGAAATATTTCCTCTTAAATTTCGAATTCCACAATTGTTTTTTTGACGGTCATGCATCCATTACTGTAAATGGTCCTCCATAAGAGTAGATACTTTTCGGTCATGGGAGAAATTACCGCAATTAGATGTGTTTCGCTGAGTGCGGAGTGAAAATAGTAGTGACCCATCGTGATACTAGTAACAGGATGTTTACGTTTGAGTGTTAGGCCCCGTTCACATGAGGCGTTTCAACGCACGTATGCCGAGGCTAGCAAGGTCCCGCCATTAAATTACGTTTATTTATTCCTCTAATTTAAGTATCTATCTTTGCGACCTTGAAAAGCGGGACCCTGATAGCCTCGCCTTACGCGCGTTTAACGCGCCTCATGTAAACGAGACTTTAAGTTTTCTGCGTTCTTCTATACTAAAATCAACACTTACCGACGTTGCTATATACTAGGCCTCGAAACAGATTTTTTAATACAAGGTGCACCTAAGTTTTAAAATTAGGTGCACATTAAAAAAAACGTAATATAAGAGTATTAATGTAATGTAAACTATTTTACTAGTTGGGTATATTTATATAGGTAAAAAATAGATAGTAAATAAAAATATTTGAACATCCAAATTCTCTCTTTGGCGCACGGTTGTAGCGACCGTCGCTTCAACAGAGCCATCTAGAATTTGTTTCGATCATCGGAACGTTCTGGTGGCAGTGACACAAGTAAACCTTACTCTTGTATAAACCGGTTACGGCCCAGCGATTTTGTTTTCGCATAGTGTGTATTTAGGAATATAAATTACGTTCCTTTTCAGTGAGAGAGGTCGATACGAATATTTTGTTCAGACATCAAACTAACATAAAACACGTAACCCCCCCCCCCTTTTTTTTTTTTTAAACTTTAGGTGCTCTGCGTGCTCTCTAAAATTAGGTGGACAATTTTATTTTCATGTGCACCCGGGTATTTCGAGCGCTGTTCTATACCGTATGGGAAGTGTAAACAAACCAGACGGGACTTTTACTTCCTGTTACACAAATGCTCGGCCGTGATTGTTTGAAATCACACGTCCATCTATCTAATGTAACAGAGCGTGCGAAAGGCAGCGCATTTTCGGTCTACTCAACAGAATTATGTAGTAGAGATTCGTTGCATATTACTAACGTATGTTAGTATATTGCAAGTTAAATTTGGATGGAGTGGACGAGTTTGACGCAATCTAAATTTCTTGTATAGTGATAGAAATTAAACTTAACTAAAGTTGATGAGGATGTATGGTGCATAGCAAAAATTGGACATACTGCTCCAAGGGTTTCAATGATATACTGTCCAAGATCCGGCCAATGTTGCTAAGGACGAGGTCCATATACACTATATGGACAAAAAGTATTTGGACACTGCATGTGTTTTTCAGAAAAAGTGCTTTATTGTTCTATTGAGTGGCGGGTAGGCCCTCCTTTTGCTTGTATTACAGTTGCAATACGTCGAGGTATACTTCTCTGTAAGTTTGGACAGGAATAACTCGCCATGCCTCTTGCAAGATTGTGAGAAGAGATTGTTGTGAAGATGGGCGTGCGTGGCGGTGTCTCTGCAGTTCGCCCTACAAGTGCTCGATCGTATTGAGATCGGGGCTCTGAACAGGCCAGTCATGTTAATTGACCTCATTTACAGGAAACCATTCCAGCACACGTTTAGCAGCATGGCATGGAGCTCGATCTTGTTGGAAGAACCAACCCTCATCGCCGTATCAATACCATAGTGTAGGCAAGGCCGAATGATCGTGAACGTCGAGGTACACGTCAGTGTTCGTGGTACATAAAGCAGTGAGCCGAGTCCTAACCACGAGAAACAACTCCGCACTGAGATGGATCCTCATACGAATTTCTGCAGTGTCCGAATACTTTGATCCACGTAGTGTAGATCGGGTCAGTTTTGCTAACTAGAGACAAAACACTGCCCTATTACTCCAAGAGGGGATGAAGTTCCAGGCGACAGCTTGAAATAGGTTTATGCACCGGAGAATGGCAACTACACGGCAGTTTTCGATACCATAAACCACTAGAAAAGTGGAGCAGCTCGGGTGACTATAAACTTTTTTTTAATTACGTTGAGGAATGGGTCGTATTGACCCTTTCCCTTCGTGCAACCCATTATAAACTAGCCTTAGAAGTATAGTTGTCAAGAGGTAGAACATTGAAATTTGAGTTGGACATAGTAGCACATATGTAGCTGTAAATGGGGATCGCAATGGATGGGAGAGAGGAGTGCCGAGGCTACTCACCTGCCTTGACACATCCGGGTTTCAAGCAAATGCCCACCGCGTGCGGTGGCGTGATCACATTGTAAAGAGAGTACACTAGCTTGTCTGCACTTCCAGGAAGACTTACATCACTGCTACCTGAGGAGAAGAAAGTGGAGGATCAGTGCTTGTTCGTGTGCCTAGGATGTCGCACAACTGACACACTAGACACACAGCATGCAAGTCAGGTTAAAACAATTGAGTGCGAAAGAAAGGTTGACATCGAGTTCGGAATAAACATGTCATTGTACTGCATTTTTCCAGACCTGGGGCCAGCAGGACTCCACTCAAGTAAGTCCCCGACCTCCGACTTTGACCTTCAGTGAACAACGACACGTACTTAACACTTTCGCTGCCGATCTCGCTCCAGCGCGTGATGTGGCGTCGACGCTAAAGGGCCAACCACGCGCTGGCGCCCCGGTCACGCGTTCGCGCGAGTAGAGCTTCGCCTCAACATTCATTCCCCGTTTCAATTGGCATTATATGTCAGGTGTTGTCGTGGAGTAAAGTTTAGAAGCTAGTTGTAAAGGTATGTGGTTTCGAATTTATAGCTTTATTAGCTATTAAAAAAATAATCCTATAGTATGAGTTGTGAAGACGATAGTTCTGCAGTGCTTCATGCCCCCCCCCCAAAAAAAAAAATGCAATCTAATAATCCTCGAACTCATCATGAAATTACAAATGTGTTGGCTGAGCTTTCGCCAATCTATTCTGGTACTGGCGTGGCTGGTATTAGCTTCTGGGGGGAAAAAAACATTTCTACGGCGGGTCAATAACTATTAACGCATCCTCTCAGCTTTGACAGCGAACGTGTTTTAAGCTAAGTTTAATGACTCTTGCTTGATTCATATCTACAAAAGTCTCCAAATAGGGCAAGGGCAAAAATTTGATAACGACTGCCTAGAAAATGTTAAACATCTTTGGAAACGCATTGTGTGTGCGCAAACTTTTTCAATTATAAACCAAAAGAAGTATGAATTGGCGATTGTTTTGAATAAATGGTATGCATTTCTGCTACAGGAGTAATACCGGATTGCAATTCGTGTTGATAAAATCGTGTTTCATATTTCATTACCAAGATTACATCCTCTGGGCATCACGAGATTTCAGAGTCCTGTAGTATTGTTTTTACCCCACAACACACTTTATAAGTAAATGTCTATCAGGTGAAAGAGATTCTCTTTTAATCTTTAAAGATATTCTATTAATTCCTTCCTCAGAATGGAATTCCTTGGGGCGAATCTATTTTTCCTTTCCTTAGAATACGATCCTTTAGAAAGATTTAGTTGCTCCTTTCCTTAGAATTGAATCCCTTGAAAAGAGAAGAGTCGTTTCCTTAGAATGCAATCCCTTAGAAAGATTTATTGCTCATTTCCTTCGAATTGAATCGTTTGGAAGGATTCTATTGATTCTTTCCTTAGAATGGAATCATTTGGAAGGATTCTATTTGTCCTTTTCTTAGAATAGAATCCTTTGGAAAGATTCTTCTGCTCGTTTTCCTTAGAGTAGAATCCTTCGGAAAGATTCTATTGTTCAAGGCCAAAACTGGTTAGGTGTCAAGCAGTTTGCAAAAAGGGAATTATGCATGTGAACCCCTAATAGGGTTAATAAATAATTTCCCAAAAGTTATTAGTATCAATATCTTCCTCACTCAACATCTCCCCCTTTCTTCAAACAAAGACAGGTGGTCCGCTTTCTCCACACTATTTCCCGATCCGTCCGGCAACCCTCGTGAAGTTATTCCCTCCTGTTCTAGACCCCCTATCCCCGATGGAATCCCTGCATTCGTGAGGGGTGGTTCACCCGTATAACTCTCGAAAGATGCTTTAAGGTGATTTTCATCGTGCGATACCAAAGGGATGCATTCTAAGTTCAGTACAGTTAAATACATAAGCAGGTAAACAATAGCCCCAAATGAAAAATTTAACAAAAGCTGGGAGTTTTTTTTAATTTCAAACTTTTAGATTTTATAAAAGGAATACATCAACAAAGTACTTATCAATCAAGGAAGTATTGTTATCTCAGTGGAATAAGTATTTCATAATGTTAGCAGTAGCAGAAAGACTGCAAAAGTGACTACAAATTCTTTCAATTCAAACTTAATTTCCCATTGAATGTCTTAATTGTAATTTATTTCCTCAATCATCTTTCTGAAATCCCCAAAAGTTTCATGACTCGAGTAGCACTTTCTGAGCAGTCGTGCTCCGTGTTGAGCGATAAATTGGAAAACTGCATTTTGAGATAAAGATAACGTGATAGAAAATCCGTTCTCAAACATTTTCTCACATATATGTCTCTGACTTTCGTTAGATTTCAAATGGAAAGGAAACCACACACATGTTTCGAAATTAAAGAAACTCGTTTGAACATTACGACGAGGCTTAAAAATAATGTTTTTAAAGGCACTGGATATCTTCAAATGTACTTTGATTGGTTGGTTTTGGGAGGTTTTATGGCGCAAGGGCCATATTTGGCCACCAGACACGCAAGACATACAATATGAAATAATAGACATACACACAATGAAAGTGTTAATGACACAGAAGAGAGAAAAACACAATCAGGGAGGAATGCACCTGACAGGAATCTGCACCGCCTACCACTCGAAGGTTGCTAGCGCAGTGGGCATCCCCACTGAGCCGCGACACCCCCGAGATGTATTGGTCATCCGGAAAGTTTTGCTCGTTTTCAATAGGGATGCGACATATCGATGTCGATGCTTTCAAAACAATGATGTTTTATAAAAACATCGATGCATTGGAGCCGATGTCGCATCACTAGTTGGTAAACCAGTTTTAAGAAATGGGGAAGAAAGTTTAAATACACTGAATTTTAAAAACATCGATGGTTTGGGGGCGATGCATTATCAACATCGATTTTTAATTTTGAACATATATGTTTCAAAACATCGATGTTTTTATGTGGATGTTGCATGACTAGTTGCTAAATCAGTTTTAAGAAATGGGGGGAAAAAGTTTAAATACACTGAATTTTAAAAACATTGATGTTTTGTTGTCGATGAAGCATCACTAGTTGCTAAACCAGTTTTAAGAAATGGGGGGGGAATGTTTAAATGCACTGCATTTTAAAAACATCGATGTTTTTGGGTCGATGTATTATCAACATCGATGTTTCAAAATATCGATGTTTTGCTGTCGATGTCGCACCCGTAGTTTTCAAATCGAAACGAGCTTTGTTGTTATTATTTTGCTACCTCTGATAAGGAGTGACCTTGATTGAAGAAGATGTATCAATTCGGTATTTTCTGCTTACACTGCATAATTATAGCATGCGTTGGGGCATAATTTTAGATTCACCGCAGTATTAAGAATGGAGAACCATAAAGTTCATTTGCGTCACATTATGCTCTTTTATTTCGGCATGTGATTATTTGCTGAAACGAAGTGAAGAAGCTCCTTTTTTGAAACGACTCATTACTGGAGATGAGAAGTGGATACTATACAAGAATGTTACAAGGAAAAGATTGTAAGTCAACTAACTCCCCTAGTAACATCGAGAGGAAGACTGCATCCTAAAAAAGTAATGCATGGTGGGACTACAAAGGAATTGTTTATTATGAATTGTTGCTACAAAAACAGACAATAAATTTGGACAAAATACTGTTTTCAAATGACAGTACTAGAACCAGAAATAGAAGTAAAGGGGCTGACCCATCGTCGAGGTGTTGTCTTCTAACATGACAATTGCTTGGTCCCTCATTTCGCTGAATGTCTGACAAAGACTTTTTGAGTATGGCTGAGGTGTTTTATGTCACCCCACCCTATTCACCAGACCATGCCACCTCAGATTTTAACCTCTTCAGGTCACTTCAAAATTCTCTGAAAGGTCTGGAGTTCAATTCTTTGGAGGCTGTCCAACAGCATCTCAATAACTTCTTTACAAATAAGCTTTATGATTTTTTTAAAGGAATTTTCCAGCTGCCATAAAGATGGCAAAAAGTCATAGAACAAAATGGGGCAGATGGGATTCAATAAAATTTTCTTTTGCTTTTCTACTGTTTCGGTAGTATTTATCTTGAAAAACGCGCAGAACTTTCCGGATGCAAGAACTTCTGCAGTTTCATTTGACTAGTATTATATTAAAATAAAATGCTCGCTACACTCGTGCTATTTGAAGCAGCTGGGGGGGGGGGGGTCCGAGAAGCGAACCACGAGATGGTGGTAACGGAGAGACGTTGAGCTGTTTACCTGATTTCAGGGATTGGTAATGGTAACCGATGATGGCCAAAGCTACGGCCATGGCCGTGCACATGACGAGGCAAATACCCGCCACTCCACATAGTATCCTTTCCAGCCTCGACCTCCTGTTCCACCAGGGTGGGTTCCTGAAAGGAAAGAATTCAATAGACACAGGAAAATAACAATGACGGAATTCTTTAACTAATGCCTTGCTCACATGTCTACTGGCTGTCGACGAAATAGGAATTTTAATCGAGATCTGATTTTAATGTGCGATTGGCTTTATTCCTGGGAAGAACCTGTTTGGTAAGATCAGAGAGAGAAAATACTCCACGGAGAGATGCCAATCTTTGGGTAGCTGTATCAGTATTGAGATGATTGATTTTCGACAATGATACACCGAATTCCAGTAAGGTTTTCAATAACATTTAAGTAGAATTTTTATGACTTACACACAATTCACATGAATTTTCAATTCGAATCTGTATGTTGTGGAAACTTAATTCGTTTCTGCTTGTAGGTCATTTTATATTTTTTTAAAACATACTACAGGACAAACAACCCTATTATAGTCCCTCTACAAGAGTGTTTGCAATAACGCAAATTAAAAGATTATTTTGAGTTTTTAAGTGATTATGAATGAATCTGTACTATTTTTGTTACTCAAATGATGAAAATGTTAGATCTATGACGATTAACAGTCTAGTATTAGCAGTGTATTCATACTTCTGAACGTTTTATATACTTCTCCGGGATATAAAAGCACTTTTCAAATTGGTTATGTTTAGTATAATCTTTATATGTATATACTTTATTGTGAATTAAATAATTAACTATTACAAAAAATTAGATAATCGAACATTATAAAAAAATTGAATAATTGGATATTATAATATAAATTAAATAATAAGTAATTTAATAATTAACTGTCATAAAAACATAATAATGTAACATTAATCAAATAAATTACACAAATTTCTGGGCCTATTACTACAAATTTTACTACAATTTATTCCAAAAACAAACTTAAACACGAGCGTTGTTATCAAATGTTTCATTTTCTCAGTGTTTACGAAATTCAAACTTTTAAGATCTTTTGAAAAAAGAATGAAATTTTGGGAAAGTGTGTGGTTTTTACTCTATATATTGTTAATGATTATTTTTAAATTGGAAGCAATACTAAAACAAAAGTGTCAACACCAGTTGTCTTTGCACAATTTTAGGTAATCCAAGTAGATTTTATTTTTTATTTAAAAAAATAATTATGCTATCCAAATAGTGATACATACTGCATTTAGACAGGGATCAATTAAAAATATAGCTTGCAAATGCGATAAAATTCGTAAAATAATGTAAATTTGAAACATTCTATATGAGTTCCAATTTATTTAAAAACTTAACTCCTTATTCTTTAAAAGCAAAAACCATATTTCATTCATACAGTTATTTATTAACCACAGATATTCAAATAAATTTTTATAAAATAGTAAAACAAAAATTTCGTTTATAATGTACCGAGTTCCCTAAATGATTGCTTAAATCTTTATCAAAACTGTTATATATAGAATGTCAGATGAGGTAAATCATCTTTTGGACACTTTGCTACCATTCGCAATCTACAAATATTCTATTGCGCATGAACGAAATTTTTATGAAATGCCGTTTATTAGGAAATAGAGAACGCATCTAGAAAAAGTCATAATATTAAAGTTGCTATAAATTGTAAAAGTAAACTACAAATTGCAACTTTAAAACTTTTCAATACATTTTAGTGACTATTTATATTTAGTGGGACTTTTATATATCTATCTCGTGCAATTTATCATGTCGTGAGTACCTAGCATACTCAATTATTCCTTTAGTGCAGTTATTTGTTTACATAGCCAATTTTTAATATTAAATAAAGTACTCAAAACAATATGATATGACATAATTACATTTTTGAGGACAAGGTTCTAAGTTCAAGTTGATGGGCAAAACTTATTCCACTGTCCCTTATTCGTTAATTGTTTGCTCTTCAAACTGTTTACAATGACTCATTTTATGTTACTATGTACTGTATTAGTTATATGTATTGTATATAGTTCGTCGCTTTATTTCTCTATAATAGTTAACTGTCACCAGTAGTACCATTACCATCCGGTGTACAAAAACAAACCTCAAAATGTTATTTACAAAAATGGTCACTGATATAGAGCGTTGAGATTGCAACAATGCGCTTTGTATTGGACTACAAGCATTTGATAACTTGAATACGAAAGCTAATGTAAGAGTATTGATAAATAGTTTCGCAGTTTCAAAAAATTAAAAAGTAATTTGAAAAAATTCGGAATTTTCCAATAAAGTTAGCATGCATTTCAGGATAATTCAAAAATGGCTCATAAAAAGAGAAAATACAAATAATAAGTCAAACATTTACATATATTGACTTAAATACGTTAAGTTAGGCTTTCTCAACTTCTTGCAAAAGTCATACTATTTAAAGAATTCATAAAATAATAAATGTAACTTACAGACTCGCTGATTTTATAGATCCGCAGCAGACTGGAGTCACAGAAGACATGACACAATTCAATCCGAAGAACTTAATCTTTGCTTATGCAAAAATATCCTGAAGTTAACTTTTAGTGCAATCTACAGATTCTAAGTTCTATGGTACGATATAAAATATTCCGATGCTTATGGAAACCTCTACCATCTTTAGAAAATTTTCATTTCCTTAAAACCGGATGTCTCAATGAGGAAAAAAGAGATTGTATCACTTTTTAGACTAGTTTGGATCAACTAGAATTACTTTTTATTTTCATGACTGAAAGTAGAAGTTCGATTCATATCCTCTCTTCGAATCTATAAAAATGTATCGAATATCTGAAAAATATATAACTCAAGGTAGGAACTAAAGAAAATCAAATCTAGAACCTATCGAAACTCTCCTGAAGTAAATTATTCTAAATTCGCGCCCTGACATCACTTTCATAATAGGAACTTTTCAAAGGCCAGTTTGATTCGTACAATTCGAAGATTCTTTCATTTTGCCTCAAAGGATACTGTGAGCTCCACGTGAAACCGATGCTTTTCTTTTACATGGATCAACTGAATGTATAAGAAAGATCCGAATGATTCGTGTTAGTAGTTCACTACTCTGTCTCTTCACAAAATACTCTGAAGTCATCCGAAGAGTGTTGCCGTATGTCCCGTGCGGATATCGGAAAAGCATTAAACTGATATTTGACTCTCTCCACGTCTAAGTGGCACTTTTCCGAAAAGTTCAATCACCTTTATGTATCAGTCAAAATATACCGATCGCCATTATCCGGGAGTCACGTGATTAATAATGTTCCACATGCATTTTTTAGCGGGCGGCTTCACGCTCTGGTCGCCCCCTCTCTGGTCCTGTTTACTTCCTAAGTGACTAAAAGCCTTTTTACGCGTCACGTTTAATTGGCGCCTAAAGTCCCAAATCCTATCGGCCACTGAGCGTGCAGCAAACGATTCCCTTTTTTTTGTTTAAAGCTGCCGATTCCGTTTGCTGAAAACTCTTTGCGTGTGTACCCATCAAGAATTCCGTTAGAGCAGAAGCAGACAAGCGATTTTCGTTTCCGGGTCTGTAAACATTCGAATTCGAATCACTTCATTTATTTTATAACAATAGGAGTTCATGAATTCTCGACAAGTGTCCATCCTTCTATGAAAATGTTGTCTCTTTCCACTTTTTTTTATCCCTCATCTTTGGCTCAGTTACGCCCGTCGAGCAGTTTTTGACAGAAGCTTCTTTAAATTGAAGGGCAACAGTTGAAGGTCGGACCGATTACGCTCTGAAAATTCCCATGAAAAAACCTTTTTGTTGTAATGACTTAAATGCTGTGACGCAATGAGACGGGAAACATTATATTTCCTGTATTTTAGATTCTTAGGAAATTCACAAAACTGGAACGACTTTAGTTGAACAATAAATAGTTTTAATTATTCCTGGGGGTCTCTTCAAAAAACACTTCAGAATGTGAATGAGGTATTCAAAATATTGAATTGAATCGATTTAAGATAGGAAAAATGGTGACATTTTTTGAAATTCTGAATTTATGATATATTTATCAGAAATAGCAACAAGTTTCAAGAAAAACATATTCTATTGCTATAATTATTTCAATAATGCAATTTTTTTACTTAAATATTTCATTTTGATAAATTAATTCATTGCTTCGGATTTTTTAATATTCTTCGGACATTGATGAAATGCCCAAAATCGAGGTCAGGAAATTTCTAGCATTTGCCAACTTTTTTCAGGTAATGCGGAATGTATATTACAGTGCTTATCCTTTTACAGTTTATCCAGGAAATACTTTCAATTAAAACAACGTAAAATCATGTGTTGATGATAAATATATCTTTTATTTGATAAGGGGTATACGTACAAAAAAAATTTTTAATTTTAAAAAGATGCTTAAAATGTAGTTTATCGTCTTTTTGGCGTTTAATCTAATTGAAATTGACCACTTAACTGTCGAATAAAACATCGGAATTCATTATTTTTATTTTTTATAGGCGAAGTGCTGAACATCGTGTTTGAAAAATAAAATGAGGAATGAAATAAATTTTGAATGACGTCACATTTGGAATACCTACAAGAATACACCCCTAAAATACTACCGCTACCTGCATTTGACTTGACAGAAAATGACTCTCATATGTTGTAAATTTTCTGATACGGTAAGTCAAACTCATTTTAAAGTACTCAAGATTGAGAATACCTACAAAATTTAAAATTCTGTTCAGTATTTTTACGTATCATGCCTTTCTTCAAAGGATTCATATGCTTGGTTTTTGCTTTTGTTCGTTATGATAGTTATGGTAATTTTTAATTAACATCGTACTAGAACAACACAACGGGCTATTGAAGACGGTCCGGGATCAATCACAAGGGAAAGATCCGAAGACACACCACGTAATTTTGAACCACGATCAGATGACTTGTTCGTTATGAATGTAACACTTGACAACAAATTCAAGAATTCGACCCATTCAAGTGCCGTCGCCAATCGACATTGAATTACCATCGCCGATTCGCGATAATTATAGAATATGGTAACCCTCCGTAGATCTATCCAAATAGTCGAAATTGCTAGTAGGTAGTTTGGCAAGAAGCCAGTATATTTATTACGAATTTTTATTTCTTAATTCGAATTTTTAAAGTTATCCATCACATTTGTTTTCCTTAAAAACCGGTGGCAAAGCCTCAGCATTTTCCATAGGCTGATAGGATTCGCAACCGCAATCACGTGACACTGATTTTACCGTTGCCATACAACAAACACAAATGAGGCCTCTTTACGTGCCACGTATACAAATCTTGTTGTGTGAGTGATTGTGCGCGCGCAGTTCTTTCACTTGCCTCGCAGTAGCTACTGGCCTTGTAAAACGGGCATTATATTTGGACAAGTTCAAAGGAATAACTCCCAGAGCCCAGTTCTTATGGATACAGTTAGACACACTATCGTAAAATTCTACAGACACAAACTGCGCTTCAAATAATTTATTTGACATGAGGTCAAGAGAGTCGGCGGTTACGTTGGCGCCACCTGATACATAATTAAGGACCAGGCAAACGAATAGCGCTTTTGGGGTTTCCATGACAACGAATTGCATTCAGATTGAATTTGTGATTTTGGGGGGTGAGAGATTAAGGTCATAGCTTTCTTAACCCCACTCGACTGTCGTGTCAGACGAAATCTTACAGAAACGGGGGACGGTTTTATTAGTAGCTTTTCAATCTTGAACCCCTATTGCAGGGGTTCTATTGTAAATTAAATATTTAAAAAAAAACTTTATGGCTTAAGACCTTATATTTATGTGTTTTGGACATTTAAATAGTGAGTTCTTTTGATTTTTTTGAGGAGAGACGGAGCACCACGTTTTGGTCCATTTTGATCACTTACATACTAAGTATAAAATGATAACTTATACATCGTCTTCAAGTAAGTGGCATAAAAACGAAGAAAAAGATTTTAAAGATATGTGCCTTAACTTCAATTCATTTGCATTAGTCATGTAAAAAATTCGACCTAATAGGAATGGTGTTTTTAAATATGCACAAAAACAAAACTATGCAAACTCAACGTAAAATTAAATCTTAAACATGGAAGTGAAAAGAAAATATCGTCAGCTTACAGCAAAATCGTATTAACAGGCAAATAATATTTTCTTACTGTACGGCTGCTTAAAGGCATTGCTGAGGTATACAAAAATTATAAGCATTATTTTGCTCCAGAACAAATTAAACACTATGACGATACATTTCTCGTCATCGTGAAAATAAACATTTAGCGTCTCAAAAAAAAATGTCAGTTTAATTATTTTCTGCTATAAGCCGATGATAGTTAAATAACTGTAATTTTACACTCAATCATTCAAAAGAATTAGCATTGTACAAATATATAAAGTACACAATGTGAACAGACTTCTCAGAAATACCGTGTTGTCGTCTAGTGGTAGAAAAAACTGCATGGACGGCAGGGCGAATTCATTCCAACAAGTATAAATAAGTATTCTTAATACTATATTCCTAATAACAAGCATTATATAATACATATGAATTTAAGACTCCAAATGCTGCGTTCTAGGTTAAAATAATCTTAAGAATGCTAAAAAGATTCATGCATCAAATTTTTGTAGTTCAGTGTTTCAGTATGATCTAAAATTAAAAATAAAAATTCCAGTGCACCGAGAAGCTGATTTGAAAACAATTCTGTGCAAATTCACTTCTACCCTTATTTTCTTGTTGACGCATTGCATTGTCATCGTATGATATCAAGTTATCAAGTCAAATCTATAATATAAAGTAGTGGTTGTGGTATGGGAAAAAATCCTTAAGAAAGTGGGATAGGAGACATCCTATAGATTAAATGACATCCTATTGGTTAAATGAGGTTTTTGAACCCTCAAAATGCCACGAGATTTCCTTGTAGACTACCCATAGAAAGCAGGATCAAATAACTACATGCATTGGTTGAAAGAATGCTAGTAAAGATTCTATTGGTCAACAAGGATTTAACCAGTTCGAAGCCCCTCAGGGTACATTGCAGGAAAGATAAATGCATGTGGACAGGAGTGTGAACAGAGGGTAAGTCTATTGAGAATCTCACATAGAGTTAGTTAACATCAGAGAGTCTCACAAAGCGAACCTTTCAGGGGTTTAACATATCGAGTTTTGCAAATCATCTTAACGACCCATTCAGTTTATAGCATTAAAAATCCAAAACCTTACTTGTATACGTTCTTGAGAATACCAAATTCTTTTGCCACCAACAGCAAGGATGTCTCGAGTTTTTCCACACTCATAATTCACAGCAAAAGGCCCTCAACTCAGTTTCCAAGAACGATCTACGCACGCCAGATGTCCTTAGAAAACCGCATTTACGAATGTCTTCCACCAATAAGAAAGGATGTGTCAAGTTGGAGATCTCAAACACATTCATAATTTATTGGGGGATCTAAGCCCTTACCTTAGTTTCCAAGAACGATCGATTTTTTTTCAAGCACAATATGTGAGCAGAATGGGGACAGTGGTAATTACTGTGCCCCAGATACTCCCGGGCACGGCATCACCCTTCGAAAAATGTGTATTTCTAAGAAATCAGAGGGGTAAAAAATTGTATTATGTATCGAATCCAAAATATCATTTTGCTGAAACGAGTTCATGTTATTTTGCTGACAACCGTTTTATCATTACAGTGATGATTTTTGACAATCATCTAAGTAATTTGACAGACTGCAAGTTAAGAATGGTTCACAGATGTTTGGCACGACGCCAAATGCCCAATTCTGAATTTTCGGCTGATTTCACCCTAAACTGTTATTTGAAGTTTTCTATTGTGCAAAAGGCACGTATTTTGTTTTCAAATCAAATGTAACCTCTTGACGTTTTCACTTTTGTTGTGATTCTTCAGTGATTTTGATCCGTAATCAATGTTTCAGTTTTGCAAAAATAATTATGTTTGGTTTTGAAATATCAACATAAGATATCAATAAGTAAGAGATCATGGCATCACACATGATAAAGAAACGAATCTAAATATTTGGTTGTTTTCACGTCAATTCAGATTCGTTCATTTCTTAGACTTATTTAAAGTTTTATTTCTTGCCAAAGGTACGAATTCTGTTTGGAATTCTTAAGCTCTCTCTCTCTCTGTTTGGTTCCATAACCACGTAAATAACGTAAAAGCTAAGGCTAACTAACACGTCGTTGGCAGTTCTCGCCGCGTGCCCTAAAATACAATTAATCACATAGTGTCGATCTAATAGTAGATATCCATCTTCTAGAATGCACGAGGGAGACACATACATAACTGTCCAGAACGAAGAACTTGTGGATTGGCAGAAATATATAGAGTTGTTACAAAATTTCCTAAGCTTCCAATGTTTTACGAGTGGAGAAATACGTAGTAAAGTTAGAAAGTAACTCCATCGGCAACAGTTATCTACGAAAATGAAAAGTGCTTTAAGCGTGGCTAAGATTTTAATGTCTAATTGTCTGCAAGAAATGATCGTCGAGATAAAAACGCAAACCGCTTTCACAGACGTCTGGAGAGCAGAAAATAAGACAATTCGTTATTTCGCCCTGGATTCAGTCTCCTGTTGGTTGTCTTGAACGACATATCTCGTCATTAGAATAAAATCGACCCAATCTTGATCTCAGCATCCTAAAAAAATCGTCACTATCTTAGTGACGGGATTTATCGTCGAAACCACTTGGAGAGTTCAAAACGTTTGGTAATCAATGCATATTCTGCATTATAGATACGACCAGCAACTTAATAAACATATTTTATCAACCTTTTATATACGTACATTTTGTTATGGAAAAGTTGTCATCCACTCCCAAAAGCCTCACTTCGCCTCCTCTTGAAACAACATGCTTAAATCATTAACTTGACTCTTTCCATCCAATTTTATTCAATCTCGATCCATTCTCCGCATGATTTATGTACAAATTACCATCCCTTAATACTTTTAATCACAATTTTCCGTGTACTCACCCGATTAGTTCTGTGTTAAAAGGTTTTAGAATTCGACGCCGCATTCCCAATGCTGCGCTAAAATCGCAAGATTTCGGTAAATCCTAAGAGCCAACATGTTAAGCACATTACGAACGCCGGGGTTCGTTTCTAATGAAATATGTATACACCCGGGGCTTTTTAAGGAACGTGAGGGGGTCTCGCCCCAGTGCTCGACATGACAATGGCCCCTAATGAATAGTGTTTCGGCGCTTCACTCAAAATCTCGGCTTAAGCCTATTACCTGTTCATCGCGGCCGCTCGCTTCCGGTTTCGGAGAAGTGCAGTTCGCTGTTGCCGATGCATAAGTTATGAAGGGTAAGTGGATTGGAATGAGACACTTTGCCTGAGAGACAATGCGAGGGAATGGACTTATCTTGGGATGCTTTTTATTTAACACTTCAATAGCAAGGCAATATTTAATAGGAAATTATTATTAATCTTAAAATAGAAATTGATCTTCATGTTATTATGAATATTAAGAGAGAAAATTACTGAAATTTTACAGTCGCAATAAGTCCTTTAATTGATTTTTCCATCGGAATTATATCGCGATATTTGTAGTTTTTCAAATAGTATATCCATATAACCCATAAATATGCTGCGAATTCAATTAAAGATGAATGACTAATAAAAAATATTTCAAATGCAAAATCCTTTGTAGCAATCGTTTTCAAATTGAATTGTTGTGAAAACGGCCGTTATAAATGTGTGCACTGAGAGGACACGCCAATCAACTCGTTAAATATATCAACTCTGTCAAGGTCACATTTTAAGCCTGAATCTTAAAAAAGAGCTCAGAAAAAAAATGGGCAACTATGGAAACTAAATAAAATAAATAAATGTAAGTGAAACATAAAAGGATGCTTAGTTATAATGTATTAGCGTCTTTCCAGTTATGAACTACCGATTGTAATAAATTCTTCGTAATACTCGCGATAATTTAAGTCAATCGTCGGATTATCATAAACTTCTGTCATTATTGAGCACACTTATTTCGTGACAAACGCTTGAGATTTATGACCCAAATCTAGGCAAGTGAGAGCAATATCGAAAATCTAACCGCTCTTTTGGAGCACGAAACAATAATAAATTTAAACAATCATGAATCAATAACGTTGTGCTGACAATACCCATTACGTATTCATTTTTTTAAATTATAAGTTCGTTTGTGAAAGTGATAGGGTGAAATATGAGTTCGTGATTTATTCAATACTTTTCATTTTTATTTCATCACGATTGTGCTTATCTTAAAAATGTGTACCACGTACATCCTTGTTATTTATTCCAATTTTATTTGTGACGTAATATGAAAAATTAGCACAGAGTTAAGCCCTCTCTCTCTCTCTCAGTTAAGCCCGCTCTCCCTTTCAAGCTGTGGTCGATTTTGCTAAGAGCGAGAGATCTCACAGAGGGAAAAACTCCCCTGTTACTCCAAGGGCAAATCCTTGTAGGGAAATAGTCCCTTGCCAGAACTGGTGATTGTTTTGAATAGGTTTTTGCCCCATGACAGGGCAGTAAGATGCACGTGCGACTTTACAGGCACCACTTTTCTGCCAATGAACTTTATAGATCCCCTGATCCAATAATCTTTCTCTGAATCTTTAACTCCCTAGCAAACTAATTTTTAACTCTTCGTTCTTTATCGAGCCCTTTAGAATAAGCACCCTGCACCGAAAACCAGCTGCCATATTATAGTTTGTCTCATTTATTGAAGATCTATTTTCGTGGAATTTGTCCTGACTCTTCGAATTACAAACAACACCACAGCCAGCAGCATTGGATCCATTTCCTAACTACCTTTGAAATCTACTATTGTGGCATATACTTGAGTATATAGACTGTTTAAAATGTAATAAAGTAAAATATTTTCTTCTGCCAAAATTCAAAAACGTTCTGCAACGGATTCAAACATACAACTCCATCACAAGCTAAGAAGTTATCTGTAAGTCGCTCCGGTGTAATCGACGGGCTATTGGGTCTCCTATTGTAACCCATACTGAAAATAGAATAAGGTCCGTTTCTACGGAAACAGACCACGGCAAAATTGGTACCTGTTGAAGTTCTCGTGGTAGAGTGATAGTGATGTTACAATCCCAGATAATTGGAGTTGGCCTTATGATACAGTTCAGCTTATCTCGAACTGTTTTCTGTTGAGTAACCATTTTTATTTGAATCAATAATAAGAATGAAGAAAGACAGTTCATTAACGTTGCACTGGAGAGCAACATAACACGACGGAATCAATCCCGAAGGGAAAAAACGAAATTTTGAACCACGGTCATATGACGAGGTCAACACCTAATCAGGCACCCCACTCTCCGAACTTCTACACCAGATAACGTAAGGACATTTGAGACCACGACATATTAACAAGTTTCCAGCCTCCAAGTACCCGAAGGTCTGCGCTTGGATCGAGTTCCGAAGTCGCAATCCTTCAGATGTCAATCACCGACTCTGCCCACTGGGCTACCATCACAAACACAAGTGGAGCTACACAAGAACGCTCGTAAGAGAATCTAGCAACTCACTCCGTGTCCTTACGAAACATCCAATCAGATCGATTGCGGCTTTGGATGATTTGTTCTTGGATTCTCGTGCACGATTTGTTTTACTTTTCGAAATCTCCTATCGGAGGTGAAAGAAGAGAAAGTCGTTTGGTTTCCAAAAAGCACGAAATATGTAAATTGCATCTTTCCGCGGAGGGCCTTTATCGGGTCCACTGAAAAGGATCAGTGGCAATTTCCCATTTTTCAAATTGTTCTCAAATTTAATTCCTTTATCTTCAGCTGCTAAAATATGTGCAACAGGTGTTTGAAAGGAGTGAGAAGTAAAGGTGGTGCTAGTGCTTATTCCTATGCATATTTTGAACACGACGCCATGTTTCTATTAGCTTTGGTCACATGTTAAGTCCTGGGCACATAAAAAGGTTACCATTACTCTGGTACCGGATGAAATGGAGCGATAACAATAAGAAATGGTAGCGTAAAAGAACACGATCTTTGGGTTTCGCCACTACAACATTTATTCTAACATCCTACAGCTTAGCAGATATGTACAGCAAATTTACATATATTTTGGGACAAGAAGGGTTTGGCAGAGGTGAGCGAGCGTGTCCTCGCTCTCTCAGGTCTCAAGGGTCTCTTCCAGCGTCTTTTAGGTCATCATTCAGCTGAAGACCACCTGTTGATGGAATTTTGAGCGATCTCAAAATTGATCAAGACTGATCGAGGAAACGAGTTTTTAAAAAAAAAGTTTTTGAAAAAAAATGGTTCAAATGGTTTTGTATTAGGGGTGGAGGACATGGTTGTAGTTAGTAAAATCGAGTGGTTTCGTAAAATATGAGCTAGTCTAAGCGGTGTAGCCAGTTTATTATTTCATTCTTCTAACTTTCAATATCCTTTCTTTATATTATACTAATATCAGTTTTTTAAAAAATTGCTCACTCTTTCAATTTCTATAAATTATTTGAGTCAAACAAAAGAGCACGGTACCTTCGCAATAATCGTGGAATAAGGTAACCCGTCGTAGGTTCATCTCAACAGCAGTTGAGTGGCGAAAATGTTAGTCGCCAGTTTGGCGAGGGTCGGTGCAGTGTTCTTGAGTTTTTCCTTTCATTTTGATTCTGTGTTGTTGAAACTATTTTAAGCTGTCTCCTCCCACTTTTCTTCCTCAAGAGAAGTACATTAATCACAGGAACAACGGTTCATTACTGAATGAATCTCAAGATCCATGTCCATACGTCTTTCTAAAGGTCGCGAACACCCACAAATGCTCTGTACTTTCCAATGTCACCGAGTCCACATAATGACATTAAAATTACACAAGTCCCCGCCAGTGAATGAACTAATGAGGATGTAATTGCGAGCAGAATAGCCCCAAAGGGGACCTCGTAATACGTCCCCAACCAAACAGCTCTCCGATCCACTTTGCGGCCGAAGAAAAGGATCATTTAAATATAGCAATCCCTGTGAGTCTTTCCGTGCAGAGCGGACAATTCATAGAAAGGGTAAGTGAGCGCTTCCCGTTTAGGTTCCCCATCTGCCTAATGGAGCCTGAAAAGCATGAATGAAGGCAAAAAACAAACAACGGGAGAAGTGTCTTTAATTCTTCTGTTGATATTGCTACTGGCGATTAACTTCCGCGGTGAGTTGCGTGTCAGACTGACGGACCGCCTGTTTCCGCAGTTGACTCCAATCAATAGGCTTGGTGGGGATGCCGTCATATCTCCGATCTGAAGATGATAGACGTCGGGAACTTTTGACGTCTTTAAGATATCCAAACACGTAAAAAATGTCCTTTTGGCCCAAAAATTCCACACAAAAAAAAAAGGTTTTTATTTAACTTATTGGATAGAGTATTTATTTGACTTTCTAAAATATATTTGATTTTTTCTCTAAGTAATTAGTTGCAGAGATATTAAGATTTTAATGAAGACGGGGGTGAAACCGGAAGAAGGTAAGGAAAACACAAGCCGTTTAAAGACCAAAAACGATAAAATTTTAATCTTACTTTTTTTTTTTGCAACTATTATTTAAGAAAGGTTTCTTAAATGTTTAATTGGTTTCTCTTTTAGAAACAGTGGGAACATTTTTAAAGAGAAGTGAAGAATAAAATTGTTGACGCAAACATTAAAAGTCAAGAGAGCGCAGACGGTACACTTTTCAAACTATGTTTACTCTAAATTAATATTTATGCATCATTTCCTCATTTCAAATGTTATATCTCAACTAGTTATAATGACTTTTAAGCCTAAGAAAAACTGTCGTCATTTCGTTTTTTATGTTCTAATTCTACCCCATTAAGGGGGTCCGGGACACAAAAATTGTCAAATCTAATTTGAAAATCTAACACTCTTGACAGTTGTTGTCATGGCAACAACATCTATCTTTAAAACTTTAAATGTGTTTTTCTCCATGATACTTTTTTTCAAGATTTCCTGTATTCAAATTGCTATAAGTCGAAAACCGATAAAGTTTAAGGGTTGAAATTTTGACTATATCTTTTTCAAACATTTTACTTTAATTTTGATTCAGCAAATTTGAAACAAATATTTACTTTTGAAAAAATGACTTTTTAAAAAAAAGTAATTTAAAATTTTCAAAAAGTTTTAATCAAATATTTTTTATGTTTTATTAAATTAATATTTTTTAAATTGCTGAATCAAATTAAAGTTTATAAATTTGTAAATAATTTTCTGCAAGAATTTTGAAAATGGATCAATAATATTTGGAATTTTAGCAATTTAAAGTGACCCCTCTTTTTTTCATAAAATTTTAATTAAAATTTTTTTTAATTAGTTAAATGGGTAATCAGTACAAAAAAATTCTAAATTCTAAATTAATTAATAAAAAAAAATTTCAATGTGTCCCGGACCCCCTTAAATAATTTTTAAATATTGCTTTCGGTTTTTATGCAAGATACCTTCGCAATTGGATGTCCACCATTTTTGCAAAGAACTAAGACCTCGTTGAAGCATCAAGGAGAAACTGTCAAGGCTTTCGGGAATGAAACGACCACTTTGGGATGCCACGGAAGACACAACAGGAAAGTGAAATCGATTTTAACACTCCCGGTAATTATTATTGACGGAAAAGATGTTTTTCTGACCGTACCGTTGGCAACACTTCCCTGCCGTCGACACAATGACCATAAAAGACCGTAAAGAGGCGATAAAAGCGGACAACAAAAGCGATACTAACGAAAGTGTTTGTCCTGAATAGTCATCTGAGCCTAAAATCTCCCTAGAGGTCGCGGTTGTTTTATTTTTATTTTATTACTATTATCAGTGTGTCCCGGTCAAAGGTGAGCGGCGCAGTTGTTCAGAGATGATATGCGTCGCTACAATACCGGAAAACGCGTGCATAAAAAAATCAGTTGTTGTTCTTTCCGTGTGCAGCTCCTAATCCAACGGTGAAACTGTTATTCTAATCCCATTGTTTGAGGAAGAGTTTATCTGCAGACGATTTGTGCCATCGGAAGTAATACATCGCGAATGGCAACAGAGATTTTTTTCCCTTTCGGCTTTTGTTTTCTTCTGTTAGTTTTCATTATTGTTCTCTGGGAAATAAATTACAGCTCGCGCGGGTGTTAAATTATCCTCGGTTTTATCGAGGCATTACTGTGATTCCGATTATACTTTTGAAGGTTTTACGTTATTTACGTATGTATCCCCACTACAATAAGGTGTTGGGAAGTATTTTTCTGTTATGAGAAACGAGGAAAATTGATAAAGTGATACTGTCTAACGATTGTTGTTTTAATTTATTTCCTTCGGATTATGAACCCCCCGACTGACCTATTTCTTCTAGAAAGATTACTTTATCTATCTAAAACAATTGCTACATTTTAAGTGAGTTGAGAATATTCATGCCTCGTGATTCCAAAGTTTGATTTCGTTCTCACTATTTAAATTTGTAGCAATTTATTTTTAACATAATAAGGTTTTATCTTTGCAGGGGTCTCAAACTTTGACCATACGGTCTTCCCGTTATAAATTATTCATTTTTAGTGGATAATAATACTTAAGTAATTATCAAATGCATGATGCATGCATAACCGTAGTTGAGGCTAGACTTTCTGAAAATTGGCTGATTCCACAACCTCTGTCCAAACAAAGCGTGGATATTTAAACGGATGATCAAGTACACACAAGTCCGAAGAAAAAGGATTAAAACAGTCCGAGATAAGTCCCGTGAGTGCACTGAAGTACCTCAAATGAAGAAGCTATGTGTAATAAACATATTTTTGCTTTATTATTGTTGTTGTAACCTGATGGTTGAATGGACTGACCTCTGACCCTAATCCATGCCTCACAACGTACTTTCCACAAGAGGTCCTATTGCAAGGAATCCCATTCGCACACTAGAACTCATCTCTGCTCTTGTTCGGTCTTTGGTGGTTGGCAGAAGAGCATCAAAAGCATGCTCAATTGGATTGAGATCAGGTGACCTTACTTGATACGAATTCAGTATCATCCTTGAATTTTGGACACACGTGTTTTTGAAGAATGAGATTAAAATATACAAAGCATTTTCTTTTATTAGTGTCCACTCTATTAAGTTTCGATCGCAATTTTTTATTGACAGAGCATCAAACAAACAAATAGCTGCTCTTATTCGATAACCAGGATAGAAGTAAGAAAGAGCGCCCCCTGTCTTGCTCTCCATGCGTTTGTAAACCTTTTATCACGTTCGTAGTGTGTTTCACGTCCGACGCCTTTCTTTTGGGAATGATCTCGGACCAATAGCCCGTTGTATTGCTTAGAGTGACGTTCATTCAAGTACCTTCCTACCAATGACTTACTGTCAGTACCGCATTTGGCATTTGTATATATTTGGCACTTTTTACTCTTTGAGTTTTCAAGAATTCCTTATATGTGTAAATTATTGGAAGAATAACGAATTAGCAACCGGAGGATTACGAGTTCGAATCCGAGCAAAGACCGTCGTGTACAAAGGGGGCTGGTGCACGTTCAGTCTGTCATGGCTTCAAATGTCCTCATGTTGGATTGGGGTGCCATCTCAGATGTCGCCTCGTCATCTGACCGTGGCTCAAAATGACGTGGTTGTCATTGTTTGCCTAAAAATATTGCATACTTTTGATAGTATTGCCATTGTGAAGGCTTATACTTCATTTGAACCTGTGCAAATAAATATATATAATTTGTGTGGAAGCTTTCTGTAAACAATCACTTCGTAGACAGGAAATATTTGCCATTTGGTACAATCTAGGACAAATATAAGCCTGGTACAGCACGTAGCTACAGTAGATAAATTCGTCGTTCTTGCTTTAATATAAATATTATTCAGTTGATGAATGGCACCAGAGTCATGGATTAAAAATATCAACTTGAAAGTGGAAAAAAATAGAAAGCCACTGTCACAAAACAGGTGGCGATCAAGCGTGAAATCACGCTGAATCTTTCTTTCTGGGATGAAAGCGTCATCGTTTCCGGTTCGCTACTCTTCCAGCCGGAAAACCGTTCACTTTCACTTCTTGCTCACTCCGGATAAAAACATCATTTGCTGACAGCGATCAAAGATTGAGATATCTATCTATATAAAAAAAAGAATGTGGGTGTATATGTATATGTGTAAGTATATATGTATATGTGTGTGTATTCTCTATACAAATCTACACCGTTTGGATCCATCCACGGCCAATTTGGCACACTTATACTTTAGAACACTGCCGAAAACATAAGGCTGTTTCTTTCCTGTCTTCAGACCCAACTGTAGCCACGAATATTAACACGCAGGTAGTCCTCAAAGTGCCTCTCGAAGACCCAATTTTAAAATCCATAGTTTGTTTTTCCCGCAATAAATGGACATGGATAAGGAAACACGTTCTACAAGGTTTGCATATTTGAGTTAACACAGGGAAATATCGGGGTCCTATTTGAAACCCTAGCAACGCCGGCTTATTCAGCTAGGTTAGAATAAGTTATAGCTTTTTCACACTTTGAGAAACGATGCTCTACTGCTAGACTGTTCTGTCTCGTTCTTCATTATACCAGTCTATGGATACCAGTTCATGAAACTTATTGATAGGACATCGATGTCGATGTTTTCTAAACATCGATGTATTGGAGTCGATGTTTTTGTAACATCCATGTTTATACGTGTCGATGTTTTTACGTTGCCGATGTTTTATTTTTAAATGAAAAAAGTACCGTTATAAAAATTTAAAAAATAACCAAATAGCATAGTTTTTATAATCAGCAAATTGAACATACTTTTAGACCCAAGTGGCCAAGGGTCTGAAAAGTAGGGATGTCGATGTTTTCAAAACATTGCTGTTTTATAAAAAAACAACGATGTATTGAAGCCGATGTCGCATCATTAGTTGCTAAACCAGTTTTAAGAAATGGGGAAAAAAGCTTAAATACACTGAATTTTAAAAACATCGGTGGTTGGGGGGCGATGTATCATCAACATCGATGTTTTAATTTTGAACATTGATCTTTTGCTGTCGATGTCGCATCAATAGTTGCTAAACCAATTTTAAGAAATGTGCAAAAAAGTTTAAATACACTGAATTTTAAAAACACCGATGTTTAGAAACGCATGTTTGAAAAAACCTGTTTTAAACATGTAAAAAAAAAACCTTTTTTTAAACATGTAAAAAAAAACCCTTTTTTTAAACATGTAAAAAAAAAAACATGTTAAAAACGCAGAGCTCAATCTTCATCACGATGGGAAGAAAACAATCATTTAATTTAATTCGTCGCCAGAGCGACGCAACTTATTTTCATTCGCAAATTGATGTATCCACAATCTCAAGGGATCCGCGAAGATTTTTTTATTTTCAATGAGGTCCTTAGACTGAAAAGTTGGGAAGCCACTGAATTGGACAGATTGCTGAAAGCAACTACAGTGTTCAACTCTCAAACAAGACCTCTATCAACGTTCGCTTTTACTTATCTGCGCAACCAAGCCTTCTCACACTCTTGGTAACGACCGTTACTTCACAAAAGAAAACCAAACACTGCAGTTGCACACAAATCTGAATTCCTTCTTCTCGGGGCAAAAGGAACAAAGGAAGGAGTGTTACATAGGGGCTCGCAATCTCCACAGGTAATGGCAAAATGGGTTATTTTCCCATCTCGGCGTGAAGATGAATTTCTTTCTCACAGTCAGTCACAATTCACTCCACCGGTAATTGTGAAGAAAAGAGTGTTCGCCAAGTCATCCATCATGCGGTAATGGGGCGAACTGTGAACTTTCGCTTTGAGACAGACTCGAGAGTGGATTATTGACAAGCCCGTTGGGTAACCCCGTTTTCCGACCCATAAAGTCTGCCTTCATCTCACACAATGTCACATCCGATAGTAAAATAAAAGCGAGATGAGAGAGACGGCACTATCAGCTCGTAAACGATGTAAACAAACAAAAACAAACTGGTTTAGTACCCATCAACGTGATTCCGAAGCCTCACAAAGGGATATTGAGTTACGTAAGCTTGTTTTATGGATCAAACTTAATGAGATGATATATTTACTATCTATTTTCAATCGGAGGGAATCATGTCAGAGATTGAGGGAGCAACATCCTGTATGTCAGGAGTACCGGTGGACAGAAAACTGATGTCTTAATCTCATTTATTCTGCAAGTAAAGATACCCTGTCATTACTGAAATACTTTCAGGGCATTTCACTTTTTCAATTCAATCTTTGTAATAGACGGCATGAAATGGTGCGTTCGTGGTTAACGAATGACGCCTGGTCATGGTAATTGCCATGGCAATCTCGCATTGAATTACATTGAGGTTTTCATCCTCGTTTAAAATAAAGCTGCAATTCCTTGTACCATTGTCATTTCCATCTACCTGTTTTTGGGGCAGATAGGATTCTTTTCTACTTTCATTTCATAGAAACGTGTTATGATACCGAGATTAAGTCTTGACGTACTGATTGACTTTAAAAAAAATTCGAAGCTTGTTGTTGCTTGTACACAACAACACATCTGTTCGTCTTTCTCTTGTCAGTTATTGGTTAAGGGAATCGCTCTCTTGATGTTGATGTCATTATTACATATAAAGGTCCATTTGCTATTCAATTTTTCATGTACCTAATATGTTTATTAATTGTTGATATTCTTTTCAATATTAAATACTATAAATATTTGTAATGAATAATAATATTTGTAAAATAATAAATAAATATTTGTGAAGAGGAGAGAAGTACTATTTCAAAATATACTTTAATAAAGGATATGTAATTTTTGTATTTTTTACAGATTCAGTAATGGAAATAACTCAAATTTTACTATTATGAGTTCTTTCCCATATGATATTGCAGTGAGACTTTTTGGGTAGGCAGGTAGGTATTTTAACTAACATCACAGTAGGCTAATGGCGACGGTCCAAGATCCAATCCGAAGGGAAATATCCGAGAACAACACCACGTAATTTGGAACTCCGGTCAGCAGACGATAGATTTTTGGGGGAATCGAAATGCAGGACGTGCAGGATATACACGTGCATAAAACTGATTAACATTTATGAAAAATTAGAGCTGTTTTATTTTCTCGTTGACAATGAACGCTTTTTGTAAAACCTACACAATAAACTAAAACTGTTTATTCGAATTTTAAACTGAGTACGAAAGAGTAGAGACTTTTTATGTCATTTTAATTTGTCTTCGTGATTTTTTTGTTTTTTAAATTTTATGTTTGATTGTGGATTTTATTTTCTTGTTTTAATAAGCTTCGCATTTTATTCATGCTTCAATTTTAAGGGTCCCAAGTATGTCATATCTCTTTAGTCCCCGCTGCATTTTCAAAAATATTTTTGACTAATACTAGCGCAGCTACGAATTCCAACCCAAGACCGTCGTGTCCAAAGAGGGCTGGTGCGCGTTAAATCTGCTGTGGCCTCAAATGTCCTTACGTTGGCGTGGTGTTGAAGTAGGTAAACTTGTCGTGTACTAAGTGAAGTTTATGATAAGAACGAAGCAGCTTATAAAAAAGGACCTTTATTAGGTTCAATCAGGGGGTGGATGATATATACATGTATGCAGTCGAATGCTCTACAAGTGTGAATTCTGGAACTATGTATAAAAACTATGATTACAGCGCATGCGCAGGTATCCGCTTTTTCACAAGCGCGTTGCCGGATTATATTTATATGATGTATAACAGTAGGGTGTCAACTCATGTGTGACATCGTTTTCTGACAGTTATTCAAAATTATGCGGTGTTGTCCTCGGACCTTTCCCTTTCGGGGGTTGATCCCGGACCGCCGCCTATAACCTATTGTGTTGCTCCAGTGCGATGTTTTTAAATACCTACCTACCTAAAAGATCTAGCTTAGCCGTTGCTTATTATATAACGCTTATGAAAAAAAAACACACTTCCAAGAATTATCCACAGAAATTAATAACTTTTACGGAGACATTAACAAATAAAAATTATTCCAGCAATCAGTTGCAATCAAAAATTAATGTTGGGTACCTATTATGTTACCAAAATTAATATGGTACTCATTATATTTCATCTATTACTCATATGGTACTCATTATATTTCATCTATTAGTCTTATGGCAGGCCTCGAAATAGACTTTTTTATACAGGTACACAAGGTGCACCTAACGTTTTAAATTAGGTGCACAGATTATATTTTAAGAGCACATTTAAAATAACGTGATGTAAGAGCATTAATGTAAAGTAAACTACTTCATTAGTTGGGTTCGTATAAGATAAATTAGTAGTAGATAGTAAATAAAAATATTTAAACAATTTTATTTATCAGCAAAAATAATTACTTACAAATATTGAGTCATCATCAGACATTGGTGGACAAAAAACACATAAAAAGTACACTATATTTTAAGAAGATAAAATCTGAATTTAAAGATAAATAATGAAAATATTTGTTTACGATACGCAGTGGCCAGACAATTCTCAGGAATTCCTACGGCTTTACACTTTATTGAAACACGAGGTGTTTACAAAAATGTGAGATGCCTATCGTTCGCGGGTGGTCAAGTAATCTAAATTATCCGGCTGTTACGACAGTTGCTTCAACAGAGACATCTGGAAAAAGTTTCGATCATCGGAAAGTTCTGGTGGCATTGACACAAGTAAACCTTCTTCCTGTATAAACCCGTTACGGCCCAGTGATTTTGTTTTTGCACAGTGTGTATTTAGGAATTTTAATTCCGTTCCCTTAGAGCGAGAGTGGTTAACACTAATATATATTTTGTTCAAACATCAAAATACATAAAACACGTTCCCCCTCACGTTTTTTAACGTTAGGTGCAATGCGTGCACGTGGCGGGAAAAAGTTAGGTGCACAATTTTATTTTCATGTGCACCCGTGTATTTCGGGCCCTGTCATATGGTACTCATCATAATGATTTTAAAAAAAAACTTTATCGTCAGTACAAAGACATAAATTTTGTTCAGGACGGCATTAGCCTCTATTTGCCCTTGACTCCAAAAATTCTCTCTTCGCCTCTGTTAAATAATCTAAGATTGTGTTCCTCGCCTCCGGTCCTCGGGGTAGAGAAAACGGAGAAGAGAAAGATTCCACGAGGAAAAACAACTTAAAAACTGTTTCCGCAACGTCTGAACTGATTACATCCAACACTTATCTTGTTCGATCGACGAGGGATTTTCCTTCATTCCAAACACCTTCCTTCGGAAATTGTATCGGAAGCCGCTTCCGAAACAATTCCATCGGACTTCCTTCCCTGTGACCGTAACCGAAACGCCAACACACCAAAAAACGATGCCAATAAATCCCCGATCCAGCGCACTTCCGGTTGCGTGAGACGGCACAGAGATGGAGCACTAAAGGGGTTTAATGGGGATGAAGCGAATCTCGCCGTTTGTGTGTGCGATTTCTTCTCGTGGGGACGCTACACAAACAATGGTGGGTCAGATCAAACAAATCGACCGGATCGCCATTTTAGTTTTGTTTTTTGTGTCAACTGCGAGAGATTCGATTGTTGTTTCGAACGTCGATCGAGACTGACCCTTGACTCGGCTTTTACAGCACAGCATAAAATCTGCGCTCAAGTTTCTTAACCCTCCGAGGGGTTTCGACGCGACACCTCGTCCATTAAGATCTTTTTCTAATGACGAGATATCATTAATGGGCAATATCTTGATGACGAGATATCTCGTCATCAAGATATTGCCCTTTCTTTTGAGACAACAATATCAAGCTCTCGTGCGTTTTCTTCTGATGACGAGATAACTCGTCCATCGAGATCTGATCAGTGTTCTTGTAATGACGAGGCATCTGTAAACACTCCTCATACCACAAAATGAAGTAAAACAATCAATAAGGTAAAACCACGCATCGTGTTGTCTGGCTACCGTGAGAATTACTCGCTACACAAAGTCTGGGGGCTGTAAGAAGAACAAGTCTCGCTAATTTTGTGTACCCTTTATCTGGTAGCTGTATTTATATGTACGAGTATATATAATAGCCTTGAATATTCAGAGAATAACCTTACGTAATCGGAGTAACTAACGCTGTAAAGAATCACTGTGAGTAAAATTGTCTTGATAACTTAACAAGTTCACGTGTGTATTTTCCAAGAAGTGCATCCGTGACTATGATCGCGTTAAGATTGGTAGGTAGTTTAATTTGCGTCGCACTTTAGCAACACAAAGGGGCTATGGGCGACGGCCCGGGATCAAACCCGAAAGATAATATCCGAAAACAACACCACGTCATTTTGAACCTCGGTCAGATGAAGAGGCTAATCTCCAAATTTCCACACCACGCCAGCGTGAGGACATTTGAGGCCACGACATTTTTAACGTACACCAGCCCCCTTTTTCACACTGCGGCATTGAGTTGGATTGGAACTCGCAACCCTCCAGTCGCTAATCCTCTTCCATCCGGGCAAAGAATCGCGTGAAGGTGACAACCCAAGTTTACGAAGACATTGACACACTTGGAGCTTCAGTGGTAAAGACTCTCACAATGGTCAAGCGGAAGATGGGAGCCAAACAATACGGTTGTGAAACTTTGAATCGCTCTCTTGCAGAAACACGACTTTCCAACAGAACTGCTTCCGAGGCATCACTGCCCTTTTGACATTCCAATGACCCCTTTTCACGGATCAGATGTAATGTGGAACTCGTCGAACAGTCACCCAGAAGAAATATGTAAATTCGAATGCGTTTCTAGCTCTGTTACCGGAAAAATGAAGAAGTACCTAGGACTTCCGGTTTGCTAGTCATCAACCATCATCTGCTTCGCATCGAATCTCAGGTCATGGGTTGTTTGCATCTCATTCGTTTTTGTATTGGGTTTCCTGCACTGTTCAGAACACGAGTTTCTTTACCTGAATTCGCCGAGAGGTTTCGCTGCCTCGGACGCTCCTATCGCTTCTCAGTAGTTTCTTTGCGTCGCGGAACAGTTTTTTGAGCTCTGTCCGCTTCACGTGGGTGAGTTCTTTCCGATGGCTCGGCTCGTGACAACTTTTGTCTTTTTGTGCTGATTTGAGTCCGATTCAAAATGGGTCTCTTCTTGGGTAATGGTCTGGATTCAATTTCAATTCTCTTGTTCCAACAGAACGGCGTATCGAGTTGTAAATAAAAGAGTTGCGCTGACCTGGAAGTTTTAGACCGAAGGATCTGTGTGAATTGGATGACACCAGAACTCAGCCATCTAGATTTTCGCTCCTTCAAATCTATTTCTGTTTTATATCTGCCAGATATAGCCAGCTTGTATAAGCAGGCGAGGGTTGATAGGGTTTTATGGCCAGGGACGGCGGACAAGTGAAAGGGGAAAAGAGTAGTGTGATGAATCAGAAAAAGATCGCGCGCGCTTTGCTGGAACTCTGAGTGTTCTAAAGGCAGTAAACAACATGGAAAAGAAGAAAAGATCACTAGAGTTCCTCGGTGCAGTGAATCCTGTACACACGCTCTTTAAGAAGATGAGGGCAAATAAATACTCTGTAAGAGACATTAAGAAATAGATCTACTTTGAGAGTGTCTGTAGAAAAGTTGGTTTCCAATCACCTCCATAATAAGTAATTTCCTTTTTTTTTTTTTTTTTTTTTTTTTTTTCAATTTTACTATGTTAGAGGATGAAAATCTATGAAAAATGACGTATATATTATTGAAATTGGAAAACTATTCCCCGAGATATTAATTTTTAAATTTCGTTTCCGGTATTGGCGGGAAAAACAGGAAATACTTAATGGCTGCTCTATGACGTCACAGCGCATAGTAACCCACTGCGCCGGCGTTGCTATGGTTGTTTACATTCGTTTTCACCATGTGTGTTTAGCTTGCTTCATTCTGCATAACGTTTTTATCTAGAATATTACATGGAGAACAAAGTTTCTACATACAAATACTGTATAGTACCTGGATGTAAAAGTACAAAAGTGAAAACGCCAGAAAAGTTATTTTTCTTACGTTCCGAGAGATCCTGGGAAAAGGAAAACTTGGTTAAAAGCTACGAGGAGAGACGATTTTTGTACTAGTGATTTGTTGGTTCATGAAGTATTTTTTATAAACAGTTACTATCTTATTTACTGCTGCTTAAGGGGGTCCGGGACACAAAAATCGTCAAATTTTCGAAATTTTTTTTATTATTTTAAGAAATTCTCTGTGTAAAATGACGTCCAAATCATGTTTCTATCTTAGTTAGAACTAGAGATATAGTAATTTTTGTGATGCGTTGTTTTGAAAAATCAAACACTCTTGACAGTTGTTGTCATGGCAACAACATCTGTCCTTAAAACTTTAAATGCGTTTTTCTCCATGATGCAATTTTTCAAGATTTCCTGTATTCAAATTGCTATAAGTCGAAAACCGATAATGTTTAAGGGTTGAAATTTGGAATATATCTTTTTCAAACATTATACTTTAATTTTTATTCAGCAAATTTGAAACAAATATTTACTTTTAAAAATATGATTTTTTTAAAAAAAAGTACCTTAAAATTTTCGCAATTTTTCATTCAAATGTTTTTTTATTTTTTATTAAATTAATATTTTTTAAATTGCTGAATCAAAATTAAAGCTAATAAATTTGTGAATAATTTAGTGCAAGAATTTTGAAAATTGATCAAGAATATTTTGAACCTTAGCAATTTAAAATGACCCCTCTTTTTTTCAAAAAATTTTTATTTAAAATTTTTAAAGAACTTTTGGAAAAAATTTGTGTTGTGATTTTGCTTATTAGTTAGATGGGTAATCAGTACAAAAAAATTCAAAATTCTAAATTAATTAATAAAAAAAAATTTTCAATGTGTCCCGGACCCCTTAAGAAATAAATTTGCGAATCAATATAGACACGTGTTGATTTCATACAAGAGCGATTGCGAGTGTACAGGGAGCATAGATGAGAGATGTAAACAAAAGCTCAGCTATGCGCAATGACGTCACATACAATGGTGTCACATCCATCCGGATCACGTGACTTTGTTTCGTTTTATTAAATTATTTTTTTATGTTATTATTAAATGTTTTATTATAACAAATTTAAAATTGATTTTATAATCATTTCAAAATTATTTTGAAAGTTTAAACGCAATATTTAAGGATTTTTAAACTTAAAAATACTAGAAAAGATCATTTGTAAGTAAAACCCTCGCACATGTAAATACCTCATTCCAGGTATACGTCGTTACTGACATTAAGCTGATTGATACTTCTTGAATGGAATTGTTAGATACAGGATTCTCGTTGTTTCACTTTTTCGCCAACTTGTAAATGTTATTTTTATTTCATTTTATTTCTTGTCGAGATGCTTGTTCAAACACGCACAGCTCTCTATTCCTGATGGAGACCGCGTGCTGCGGTTGGCTGACGTCCCGATCGAATTGGATAAAAAAAAATACTTTATTTCCCCAAAAGGATCCCACTCGTGCACACGTCCATAATCTCTCTGGCTGTTTCACGAAACACCCCCTCTATTCTTACCTCACAAACTAAACTAACCGTTTTCCGGCCTTTCTTGGGTCATAAGCAGCTGCTGTGCGAAGAAATTCTTCAAAAAATGAGAGTCATGCGACGGAAAACTGTGGGATGCAAATCACATCCTAATCTTCCTCCTTAAAACCACGAAACAATGGGAAGACATTTCCCGACCCCAGTTGGGGGTGCTTCTCACCTTGTTCCGGGTCACGGTGTTGTTCCGTGAATTAGAGCGGACATCCATCCTGGGAGCAGTAAAGTGAAATCACGATGATTCGATCGTGATGGACTCTATCTCTCTCTCAAACTTCTCCCCTCGATTCCATACAAAACGCTGCTGCAGAATCGGTTTTGGTATGGAATAAAAGATGCCGATGATCGGATTTTAGGTGACGAACGAGCAGAGTAAAGTGGTTGATGATGCCTTAAAAGCTAGACGGGATGGTTCATTTCCTGGATAACGTGTGAGGAAACGAGGATGCCCTGAAATTGAATAGTCACTTCTGCGTACCAAGTGACCTGTATCAATAAGAGGCTTGAAATGAGTTGTAAATCGTGAGCTCCTCTGCGTTTTATAATCAATCGAAAAAGAAAAGTTTCCTGGCTTTGGGGGATTTCAATATGGGTTATGGAAAATGATGCTTCGGTTATTTTGTTACATTCTGTATTCAGAAAAAAGGAGCATAAGTAGTTTAAGGGGACTTTAAAAACAAACTTTTCAAGTTATGATTCGATTCGTTTATTTGCAGACTGTTTTCAACTGAAAAGTTAAAGTATTCAAAATATTAAACTGCGCGGAATTCAATAGTATGTGGGCAAACGTTTTAATAAATTAGCAAAAATTGATATGTCTCATGTGCGATAATTTTCTAATTGATGTCATCATTTGAATTGACGAAAAAAATCCTATACATATAAATCAAATCAACTCCCCATTTGGTAAGTGTATCACTCAATTATGAAACTTTAAAAATGCTAGTTCTAAGATCCCTAAACTACGTAGAAATATAATTTAAGCAACATTTCAAACTAAAATTTCACAATTAGAAAGCACAATGAATTTCTCATTTGCACTTATATGTACAACAGATTTCAAGGATTATCCAAAACTAAATTTAAGAAAATCATTGAAAAACGTAATAGGTTGGAAACCGTTCAGAATAAGCAGAATGTCTAAAAAGTTTCAATGAGAGAAAAATGCCTTTTTGTAGCAGTTGGTCCATTTTAGATACTGTGTTATTGAATCCCGTCAACCAATAACTGTATTTATAATGTAATATGTAAGTGACCATCACTTCTGGCCTTGTATAAGGCTACAATGACTTCGGTCAATTCTGTACTGTATTGTATTTCTGTATTGTATCATGTATTGTATTTGTCTTTGCAATCTGTACCCAGCCTTGCCATTGGAAATTTAAAAAAATAATAATAATAATGTAATATGTGCTTTCATCGTAGTTATATTTTTGAAACTTAATGTATTTTCAAATAAAATGCAAGTATTTTTTTAAATGCATCCTTTATTGTGTACGCTGTGTGGTAACTTCTTTTGAAATGTGGTTCATTCAATAAAATGGTGGCCTTAAAAAGTTGACACACTTATCACGCGTTGAATAAGATGATAATGAACTATAAGTGCACTGAACAGGACAAAAGTATTAACAATTGAAGCATAGTGCGTACAAAATCTACTCAATAAAGTTGTTTAACAATCTGTTAATAACCAAAACATAACACCTAACAGACCAAAAGGGTATTCGATTCACCTTTCAGTCTGTTGGAAAAAAAATCTCTCGGCCCTTAAATCTTTGCTCCCTTGCGCCGACCAACCGGTATAGTGGTTAAGGTGTTAGCCTCTAGATCGGAAGGTTCCTGGTTCGAATCCGGGTTCGGGCAAGGATGTTTGCAAACGTAGGGTGTAGAGGCGGCTGGCGCACCTTCAATCTGTCGTGGCCGAAAGTCCTCACATTGGGTTGGTGTGGAAGTTTGGAGAGTGGGGTGCCAGCTCAGGTGTTGCTTCGTCATCTGACCGTGGTTCAAAATGACGAGGTGTTGTCGTCGGATCTTTCCCTTAAAGGACTGATCCCGGACCGTCGTCAACAGCCCGTTGTGTTGCTCTAGTACGACGTTAACTAAAATTACCATTACCTTTGTTCCCTTGCTTTAAATTTAAGTATAAAACCATTGAAATTAGATAACATTTCTAGAAAACAGACAGCTTTTACCCCGTGTCGATCAAATTCAATTAGTTTTATATGGATCACTCGTTTCAAATCAATTCACTTCAACGTGTCAGGACAGAACAAGTTGGTTTAGTTTAATGTCGTAAGAGCCATATTTGGCCAAGCTGAGCCGAACAGGAGACATGTAATGTCATGTAAATAGACATGAACACACGGGGAAATGTTTGCCGATACAAAAGGGAGAAATGTACCCAGGAAGGAATGAACCTGATGGGAATCGAACTTGTGTTGCCCCCCCCCCTGATTTGCTAAACTCAGGGGTTGAACAAACGAAGGTACGATTTCTCCCTCAGTCAGAAAAGAGTGGTAAATACAGGATAAGGTACCAACGTTAAGTTCTGTCATATCAGTATTTGCCGGTTTTAAGTTGAATTTTATCATTAACGAGCTATGTTAGCATATTTTTTAATCCACAATCATTGCTCTTTAGGTGAAAGCAACGGGTCTCGATTTTTGTTCAAATTGTTCCTATGCACAC
This sequence comes from Metellina segmentata, assembly GCA_947359465.1. Taxonomy (NCBI): domain Eukaryota; kingdom Metazoa; phylum Arthropoda; class Arachnida; order Araneae; family Tetragnathidae; genus Metellina; species Metellina segmentata. The sequence goes on along the minus strand of OX375882.1, from coordinate 115,267,627 downwards.
AGATTTAGAGTGTGCGATTACTTTCCTTTCAACTCTGCATTTCAGATAAGTAAGGAAATAGTTTATTTATTTATAAACAGTTCCAACAGAAGAATAACGAATTTAAAATCGGGTTTCTTAAATTCATGGAGCGGATTGAAATGGATGGCCCCATATTCTACCAAGCTTCGCCAAGCAATCGACATACATACAAGGAAAGCTTTACTGACGCAGAAGACATATATGTCCAGGAAGCAATTGAATCACTTATTGAGCAAAGCTCTACATTTGGATACTGAAAAAGCATAAACTTATGGGATGCGACGGCTTATTCAATTGCTGCCACCGTATAAGTTGACCCCTCAAGTCATAATAAATCTTAAAATAATAAAATACCACAGCTAAGAAAATCGGTAGAGACGTTTCGGTAATTCTCACCCATCTCTAAACCCGCTAAAAACCGGTCTTAACATTTCATTAGCGGTTTGAAACCCTAGTATACCTTCATACGAAATCGATGAATGCATTAATGCTATTCTACATTATTTCCACTCTCATTTTGACTTCAGATTCATACAAACTCTCCATAAAAAAAGCACATCCTTCCAGAACCCATCCCACCATTGATGCAGCATAACAATGGAAAGAAAATAAAGGTACTCCAGTGAAAGAAGACGATACAACTCCTACACAGAAAGCCCCGTGCCATTTACAGTTTTTTATACCTAAAATTTCACTTTTCCACGAGCCATGCGTTACATCACTCCCAGCCAGCTATGCATGTCATCCTTTTTTAATAACTTCCTTCAGACCCTTTATCCGCTGCGTTTCAAGGTTTTCCCGGCTCCTAATCACTTTACGCTCAGGAGAGTAAGAATGATTTCTTTGCTTGTCCCCCCCCCGATCATCAGCAGGCGCTGCTATCGGCAGTTGTCTTCCGTCTCTGCCTCTCGGAAGAACTCAACTTCTCTTTCTTAATGAATCGCTAGTATTGTAATTTTATTTTAATCCTCCGTTTCTTTTTCAATGGAAATGGGTTTCGCAATCGACGGTGGGTGAAGATCGGGGGTGTGGTTTTCGGCCGGGAGACGTTTTTCTTTTATCGTACTCATTAAATAATGTATTTGTTTCGTATGAAATATTGTGTGAACATTTTTCGGCGATGCTCATTGTCCGTAGCATTCCTGTGGCCGGATGCGGAGTGAAATCGACTCGTCTTCGTGTCTTGCTCGTTTCTCCTCAATTCTAAGATGAATTTTAAGTTTCTCTGCCTCCGAATGTTTCTAAACATCTCTACCGACTCAAACTTCTGCAGAGCCCTTGTTGTTAGTTTGTTCTAACTTCCAATAAATGTATATCCGCCACCTGCAAGTATGTACTGCTTCCCCCGTGGCCGATACTGGTGGGCTAGTGGACGGATGGACAGTTAATATCTCCTTCGTGTCTTTCGTTTTCCTATCAAATTTTAACAACACTATATAACCATTGTATAGTGTATTGTGCTTTCCTGCCTGCCCACATTGCCTAATAAATAAACTTGAAACCTTTTCCTCTTAATATACTTGTTCTTTCTTTTCTTTATAAGCTTACATATCGCAAAATGGCTGAAATATCGACATAACTCAAACGAATTCCAAGTTTTGTGTGTAAAAAGTACTGTTAATACATATTTCTACTACAACGACTGTATATTTCAGAAGAAGGCAGTTGAGCCTCCATACCAATTATTTCAGTATACGGAATGCATGTAATAAAATTTCTGTCTTCCACGTTACACTTAGAAATTAATTATTTAGTTGCGAGGGTATTGCAACTGGGGTGCAATATACCTTCAACTACTCTATTTATATTAAAATACTAGCAAAATACCCGACCTTGCTCAGTTTGAATTGGTTTACTCTCGATTGAAGAGATAATCAAAATATATAATGACATACGTTTTTTGTAGAATAAAAATGTATTTGAACACCTTTCGCCAACCTTATACTTTCTACGACTTACTTTGGACACAAATTCTACACATGCATATCCATTCATTTCACATACATCGCACAATTGCTGTATGACAAAGCTACAAAATGACGCTAAGGTTACTACTATAAAAGACGATTTGGAGGGAATTCCCTTTCTCAACTTCTTTTCATGTTCAAATCAATTAATAAAAATTACGTTTTACGGCGAATGCTCTCACACTCATAATCAACAAAACAATATTGTTTTACCTGTAGCACTCTTGCATGCGACATTGTGAAATTTTGCAATCTTCTCCTGTCATTAGGACAACGAATTTTTTAATGCTTGAAAAGTTCTAGTTCGGATTTTTTTTTAAATTATTATTCTTTCAATAACGGTATTATTCTTTCAATAACGACATTATTCTTTCAATAACGTATTATCCCTTAAATAACAGCATTATTATTTCAATAACGGCATTATTCTTTCAATAACGGCATAACTACACTTAAAATTTACTGAAAATATATTCTGACTTACCTGCCACTTTTAAGTCGAATACTTTGTGGTGGTGTTGCGTGTGATGAGACGGAAAACACATTTATTAAAATAATAAATATTTAAAACAGAAAACAGCGAAATAAAACAAAATAAAAGTTGTCGGAAAAAATTGTTCTAAAGACAGTAATTTGTTATTCATTTTTATCTCTTGATCTCGCACAGTTGCCACAACTTACAACTAAAAGTGCACAAAATTTAGAAATGTGGAATTAATTCAGAGCGAAAGAAACAGAAAATATCACTGCTCGCACGAATCTTATTCATTCCCGTTCATTGAAAAATTTCGTCTGTCCCAAATATTCGGAAATCGTTTTCATTGCGCAAAGAACAAAAATAAGACTCGAAATAAAAATTAAGTATTATAACTGAAATTCCATAAAAAAATAATTCTTTGCAGAATAATTACTTTTTTAGCAGTACTGGTAAAGCAATCGTAATATTCAATATACATTCCAATTTTTCCAAAACTACTAAATTATGGTTGATTTAAGTATACTTACTCAGGTGTTTTACCATGAAACTCAACTAAATATAACAATAAAGAAATGTTTAATATTGGATTCACTAAACTAATAAATAATGTATAAAATAAAACACATTGAAATCAATTATCTTAAATAAAATTCATGTGATGCCTACACAAACACAAAATCGAACATAGCACAGAAAGACGGACATACAGACTTTCGCAACCAATTCCACTCACTAAATGAAGATAAGTACTCACTGTATGCAAATTTCCATGAAAATATATTAAACCGTGTGGACGTGTATAGGGCACAACATACAGACAGACAGACAGACACCAAACGCGAAAATGGCGGATTTGGCATCAGAAGGGTCCAAAACGGATAGAAAACTTGAAATGGGTCGAAAATATTCAATGTACAAACAAACACTCCATTCTTATATATATATATAGATTTCACGTTCCTCCCTCTCTCTCTCCCTAACTTTGGTGTGGTGTGGAAATTTGAAGAGCGAGGAACCACCTCAGGTATTGACTCAACTCAACTCAACACCATCATGGTTTACCGACCCAACAGGCGATTTACGGTGAAAGCAAATTCCCACACCGTGTAAAATGACAGTCGCCAATAGCCAACACCTCCTTCCAATAGGAGGCATTGCAATAGCCCGCTGCGTATATCCAATGCAACGTAAATTTAACTACCTACCTACCTAAATGTCGTCTTTTCGTTTTTTCCTTTTCCATTTATTACATTTTTAGCTATAACCTCTTCTTTACTCTACATATTTTTCATATTCTTCAGCGTCACTCTTTGTCTGTTTGTATTTACATGTATTTGTACACTTTATTACACGTTTTGAATTTAATATTTGTACACTTTGTCACACTTTTTGTATTTACCATTCATGGTCGCATCTCTATAAATCCTCAGATAGACCCTCTCGTTCAGTATTTCTTCTGTCCGTTGCATATTTACACCTGTTATCTTCTTTTCCTTTAGGCATTCTCATATTTCTCTTTGAATCTTTTCCTCATTTTTCCCCAATCTGCCTCATTGGCCTTTCTTTGCCAGTGTTGTATCTCCTTAGTATCTTTCTTTTCCTCTATTCAGCGAAGACTTATTGCCCGTAACACCGATTTATTTTACTTATTGTCTTATACTCGCACTTTTGCATTTTATTTCCTTCTAATGTACTATTTATTTAATATGATTTTTATCTCGTGAATATTCTGAAAGATGTGAACTCAATAAACAGTCATTCTAACTTGAGTTGAGTTCCTTTTAAATAAATTGCGCGACACGACGGGGTGTGTGTATGCCCCTTTACCAAATCAAAAGCTGTCAAAGAGAGTTTCCGCTTGCACTCAGTCAGTCACTGTACTTACTTCATAGTGACATCACGCGTGACCTCAAACTGCAATTCATTTTGCTCCTTAAACAAAGTCTTAAGGACATAGCCCGACCTTGCTTGCAAAAAATTAAATGAGTTACACAATTTTACTCGTGTTTGGTAAGAAAGCTTTTAAATACTAGCGCAGCAGTAACGAGGCAAATAACACTTACTCATCTAAAAAAACGCCTTTATCCATCTGAAGTGAGTATGAATGACAACTTAGAACAACTTACGTACATATTTACTTGCCTGTTACGTACATACTATTTACTTTGCGATACTGTCAAACTCGTTAGAAGTCCTAAATTTGTGTGCAAAGTGTGTAGATTTCAACAGATCAAAGTTCGCTTTGTCTTTGATATCCCAAACATCGACTGCCAAAATGCTAAACTAGCAATATTAAACGTCTGGGGGCTCACACGTCGTTCCACCTTGTAACCTTTCCTGTAGGGCTTCTAGCCAATTTTTACCATAGCATTCAAAGAACTTTCGAAGGAATTCTACTGTGGGAAAATGAGCGTTAGAATCTCTCCAAATATATTGTTCAGAATGATCCAAGGGAGTTGAAAGAATCCGCGAATTCTTTAGAAATATATGGTTATTCAGTCTTTGAGTTGTGTGGGTTAAGTGTAACTCGTGACGACCTGGAGAAATTACTTTACAAGAAGAAAATTATATGTAAATATTTATAATTGAATTTTAAAAAATTTCATATAAATGTGATCTGTTAAGAATTTGTGAGAAGAATATGAAAAACATGCGTTCTGTAGAAATGTATACGGCCACAAAAATATTTGCTTCCACTGCCCTATTCAATTATCAGAATTTCGAGGGCTGCGAACTCAATTCTATTTGAATTCATGAACGTGACTGATTTTCTCTTTGAGGTAACTTTTTCGTTTTCACCAGACAAAGATACATTATTATTTGGCGTTCTGTTGTTTAGCGTCACTTGGTCAAATATATATATATATATATACGGCCAGTTGCGCCATAAAAACCTTATCGAGGCAAAGATCTGTAAAACCCTTTCCCAGCAATGACATTGGCATTGCAGGGAAACGCACTCCCAGAACCAATACCAGGTACGCGAGAGACGAAAATAATTTGTTTTACGGTTAACATTCGTTTTAACGAACTCCAGCTTTAGCAAGACGTACCTTGGTCCAGCATCAGTCCTGCTCCTCTAAATCGGAATGGAATACGCATGCGTAGTGACATGTTTTCTCTACAGAAACGGAGTGAGCATGCATGTCGTATATTTCGCTGCATGCTGTTTCAGTGAATGAGCGGGCTTTTGAACTTTCAGAATTTCATGTACTTCTCGTCACTGAACACTTTAATTCCTTTTTGTTCCTTTAATTGCATTCAATTTTCGTAAATTTCTCAATTCCTTAGAATTCGTTAAAATACACATCGATTGAAAATCATTTTACACCTATGATTTAATGCACTACCAATCTGTTTCTTGACCATTGCAGATTCTTTTGTTGAAGGAATAGTGAACTTGAGGATTTCAAAACTAATTCAATTGAACAAGCTAGTTTGATTTAGTTTGTCGCTCTGAGACTCGTTTTTGTTACACGAGGGCAAATTACACCAAGATCCACTGCTTAAAGTGGTTTCCGAAGTACTACTCATATTCATACCTATCAGGATTCGCACCCAAACACTGCTGAATTTTGTTAATTTAATCTACGAACAGAATTTGTACATTCGGTATAGTATCGAATGACCGACTAAAAATTATTTTGAGTACACAGATCCATAGTGTACCGACTATAAATGATTTTAAACACAGACATTTTGGAAAATAATAGTTTCTAAATTCGGAAATATGTTCTTTCTCTATATACTGATCGTTACTGGCATTACCTTGCAAACAAACAGATTTCACACCCATAATCCCACCTTCCAGCACAACTTCCAAGCAATCTTTCTAAGGAAAGGACCAAAAGAATATTGCCAAAGGATTCTCTTCCGAATAAAGGAGCACAGAATCAATGAATTTCATTCTAAGGGAATAATCGATAGTTCTTCCAAAAGAATTCAATTCTACAGAATGGGCGAATAGAATCCTGTCAAAGGATTCTATTCCAATATTACCAATAGAATACTTTTAGTGGATTCTATTCCGAGATAACCAATATAATATTTCTAAAGGATTCTATTCCAAGATTATAAATAGTATCCTTCTAAAGGATTCTATCCCAAGATTATAAATAGTATCCTTCTAAAGGATTATATCCCAAATAAAGGACTAATAGAGTCTTTTGAAAGGATCTTATTCCACAGAATAGGCCAATAGAACCTTTTGAAAGGATTCTATTCTAAGAAGAACCAATAAATTATTTCTTAGGGATTCTATTACAAGGAAATATCTAATAAAATCTTTCTAAAGGATTCTGTTCTGAGGAAAATACCTACAGAAGCTTTCTAAAGGTTGAAATATTTCCATGGATTTCTTCAGAAAGGTGTGGTTATTGAGTAAGGTGTGTTGTGGGGCAAAATCAATACAACTCAACTCTGCAATCTCAGGACGCTCAGAATGCAACAACTGGCTCAAGAGCAACATTTCTACCACGAAAAACCCCCACTCGCCGCCTCGAGTAAGTAATTACGTACAAAATCCCATAATGTAAAAGCAAGGAGGCTGTTTTTCCATTCCACACTTTCCTCATACGCATCAGCCAAAAAGATAAAACCAAAAAAGAATTATTGTTTGATATGTACCATAATTTTCCCATGTCGTAACATCGGGCTCCGGAACCGGCTTTTCGGTCGTTCCAGAAACGGATTTCGATACGGAACCTTGAAATGATTCGTCTAAGTCATAGATCAAATTGAACACACGTCGTAATTTTGTCGTAAATTCCAAGTAATCCATGAGATTCATCCACGGAAAATAATGAATTTGTGGCAGAATTAGAATGAGTTATGTAATTTTATTTTAATAAAAATGACTGTGTGACCTCAACTGAAGTTATCATTAACACGCATTCATTTCAAGGGTCTCTGACTCATTGGATCCGAACTCATCTTTCTTTCTTAAATTAGGTACCACTGGACTTATTTATTTCTTACCAAGTACATGAGGACTGTAAAGTTTTCAATTCATTTTTGTGAAATGCTTAAACTATATAGACATAAAAAGGGAGTGTTTGTACGTTGAATACTTTCTGATTTGAAGTTATCCATCATTATTGGGCTCTTCGAATGCAAAATAAGTATCTGGCGCATTTGGTGTTTGACTGGCTGTATGTGTGCCCTACTACGTTCAAACGGATGGGTGCATTTTCATGAAACTTTGCATGCTGTGAGTACTTACATTCTTTTAGTGACTGAATTTGCTTGCGTTGGTCTGTCTGTCCTTCCGTTTTACGTCCGGTTTCGTGTCTGTGTTTGTGCGAGTATCGCAAAGGATTATTCAAAATATTTTAATACAATGTTCTAAATTTTCTTAAATCATATTTTAGTTAAATGAAAACATTACTTTAGTTTCCTTTGCTTACATATTTAAACGAGTGTCGTGCTAAAACATCGTACCATTCCTAATTTGGTAGTTTTGGAGAAGCTATAAATACATTCAGCATTGCGATTGAATAATTGAAGAGAAAAAAATTCCCAAATCTAACATTTTTCATTATATAATTGTAAATTAAATAACCCCTATGCATTAGTGTGTAGCTGTCACCATCGAGAATGAAAATGCAAAAACGAAACAACGGTTTCGTCTGGGATTTTCATTGTGAATAAACCAGGTGGGACTTTGCTCCTGTCATCCATATGATCTCGCATGATACAGAATGTAGTGTACCGCCATTTTGCGTTTCATCTCATTCACCCATTAACTACCTTATTTAAGTTTAGAATTCATTTCTTGAAACTTTCGTGGGCGAGGATCTGAAATCGTATGCGAGAAACAAGTCAAGTGACATCACGATACATACACTACCAGAAATACTAACGCCTCCTATTTAGCTAACAAGGATGGCATCTCCACGACAGTCAATGTGCAGTGCGAAAGAACCAACTGGATGTTAATCCAAACTAGAATTGACTTACTGTTACCCAAAACCATCCTGCATGATACATATCGGCATTCTCAAAACATGTAGTTTAACGTCGTTTGGAACAACGTTTGGCGTTTAATCAAGTTGCCGTTGACCCATTCATTGTCCTATTTCAATTCGGATTTATTTATTTTTGGTATTTCGGTTGGGGGCGTGCTGAAATCTTATTCTAGAAACAAGCCAAGTGACATCATGTAATAAATACGTACAGGAAGCACCTTCCCCCCTCAAAAAAACACATTACCGTCATCTCAACTAAAAAAAGACCCTCATGGTCGTAACAAATGTCGAGACTAAAAAGAATCGAAAAACTTTTTGAACTTCGATTTCATAAGATGTTCTCCGCGCAAAACGATCCATCGGGGGACTAGAGAAAACTGTCTTTTCCTTCCCATTTCGAAAATGGTGTGATACACGTCAATTCAAACTAACGTTGCAAGAGACACCACGAGCAATCTCTTCGATTCAATCCGGTTCTTGTTCGAGCGCACGACAACTTTTCGATTGCTCACATTCTGCCTTTTTTCCGGGCATCTTTCACTCGAAATACAGAAACGCGGGAGTCGAAACGCTTATGCAAAGTAGATGAATGCATTCGGCGGATGACTTACTAAGATTGACAGATGGGTGGCTTTTGAATGGCAAATAACTGAATCCTTGACACACATAAAATTGGAGGAGCATCTATTTTTAATTTATTACTTCATTTCAACCTTTGAGACATGTAATGAGTGTCATTTGTACAAGTGGTGCTAATTAATGTGTTGTTTTCAGGGAAGCGGGAAAGTTGCGTGTGTTCTGTTTCATAGAAAATTCTCAAATGAGAAAGATTATCAAGGAAAATAAGTTGACGACACTCAAATCAGGTTGTTACTTATTCGTAGATAAAAAGCTAAACCCTGTCCATGAGTCCGAAAGTATTCAGAAAATCCAATTCTCGATCAGGACTTCCATAAACATTCTCACTTGCAAGACCAACACAAGCCATGAGATGATCTGTTAAGGTTCGTTCAGTGTTATGTTTTACTCGTTAAAAATGCCTTACGGCTCTCAACCGGTAGTTGAATTTGCGTATACATTTTGCAATACAACTGGCAATTGGAGATCAGTCCCTTAAGGGAAAGATCCGAGGACAACACCTCGTCATTTTGAACCACGATCAGATGACGAAGCAACACCTGAGCTGGCACCCCACTCTCTAAACTTCCACACCATGTGACAACGCTACTATTGCTTCGCATGCGATAAGTACTACTACGATTTTAACTTCCAGGCTCTTTTTCAGTTTTGATTTACTACTTCGCATAACAACTGCTTTCCTTAATCTGTCCGTCATAACACTTAATTTTATTATTTGTTATTTAATATGGAAGTAAACCATGTGTATAATGAGAAGTATTGGTTCTCCATCGTTTTGTTGATAAAAATACAAACTAAGATCCGATCACGATACCGAGTGAGTGTCAGACAAACGTTAAGACCACTTCACCAGACAGACAGCTATCACACAAATATAATGAAATCAAAAGATAATTTGTATACTTTTGTATTACTTATTTTAATCGAATGCGTGAAATTAGTTTTGGCAGCATTTCGGTGAGACTACTCTATTCTGGCAGTCTTGAAAACCTTTCGGAAATTGAGCTCGTTCAGACTCGCATTGAAATCAATTATAAATTGGATTTATAATTCATTATAATCCAATGATAAAATGAATTAATATAATTGTATTGGATTCATTTTTGCTCAATTATTTTAATTTCAATTCATTTTAGTTGTTAAAATAAAGTATTCTCGAATGCAGTGACTACACGGTGACGAGTATTTTACTTCCGGTTGACCACTATGAACAGGGACAGGAAGCACGTTCTTCCCCCGAAAACACACGAGTGTCATCTAAATTTGGCTTTAAAGAGAAATCCTTTATAACTGGATTTCTCTGAGTAAAACTTTTTTTTCTTGTTTCGAAAAAATATATTTACTTCAATAGTGTACACACAAATCCTTTTTTAAACTGAAACTACCCACAGTTTGTTAAGGAACTAGGAACAATAAAGGAAGCAAAGCTCACAGAAAAAAAAATAATACAAAAGTTAACTAGGAAATAATTGTTCGGAACATTAATCGCATTCAATAGGGTCATTACTTTTACAAATCATCCCTAACGAGTTAATTGTTTGTTTCTTTTTTGACGCCTCTCTGGTGTTTCCTAGTCTGAATTCTTTCATTTTTTCATCTGCCAAGTATTTTTTTTTCTTTAAGTGAAGCGTAAACATTGCATCACGCTGCTTTAGTCATTTCATTCTGCTTACCGTAAAATAGAGCGAGACTTCTGTGTCATTTTCTATTCGTACGGTAAATGCTGCTGATTGTAAATTGCGACAGGTCCGCTATTGCTAAACTGTGCGTCTTTTTAATGAGAGGTTGAGCTCTAAATCTGGAATACGTTAAGTATATTTAAATAGTGATTGTATAACTACGGAAGTAAGAATGTTAACGATAAATTCGAAACCATTCAACAGAATAGTGAATCCTTTGGCTTAATGTTTTTTGCAACAGGTTGCAGATATGACATTTATCCGTGAAATATGTCTGTGAGGCTTACTTGGCAAGTATATAACTTGAAATTGGGCTGAATGAAGAGCTTTTCTTTTCGTTACATACAAGAATACGTTTGCAATGTGATACATCTACCGTCCAGTTAAATATAGGTGGCAATAGTATATCTGCGGCGGAACGTCTTTCATGTACGTATTAAGAACGAGACGTCACTATTCTTGTTTTTCGAATGCAACTTCAGCACGTCTTTAATTGTCGACTAGCAGAATAACCCGGAGTTGCTCGGGTTTCAAATAGGACATTTCCCTGCGTTAACTCAAATACACAAACTCTGTAGAAGGTGTTTCCTAGTCCAGGTCCCTTTCTTGCTGGAAAACAAACTATAGATTTTAAAATGGGTGCTTCGAGGGGCACTTTTAGGACTACCTATGTGCCAATTTTCGTGGCTACAGATGGGTCTGAAGTAGCCTAAAGTAGAAGTGGGTGTGGATGGGTCAAACGGTGGAGATTTTAAGAGGGACACATCCTATTATAAAAAACATATAGATTCCAAAGAACGAATTCCGAATTGATGCGTGACAGTTGATTTGTCAACGCCAATTATATTAGACGGCAAACGTAACCGAAACGGCCCTAAACTGCATTTTATAACAATCCCCCATACGTATCCTGCTAGATATTTGGATAGCTGAATTAAAATCTTAGCTATCCGTCTGGTTTGTTTGTTTACACTGAAAATCCCTCTCGTACTAGTAGTATGATTATTGTGAAGGTCATAAGGAACCTCACCCTAATCTTACTAGGCGATTCATATTGGAAAAACAACCCAAAGAAGTCCTGTGCATTCCGTAAATGCATCACGTGTGTGTGCGTTGCATTTGCATCTATTCAGCAAGTGCTTTATTTGGGCCTCGATTCTCTCTCATGTACCAGCAAAGCTAGAGCACCCAAAAGAATTGTTAGGGTTTGTAAGGGCTGAAATTTCTAATGACGTGGAGCCGTGTTCGACTCGATTTTCTCAGTATACCATGTCTAGAAGAAAAACAGGCCCTTTTTCGATTTGGATTTTCAACAAGGAACCGAAGAATCGGGTGAATCGAAACAGTTTTGCGGTAAACGTGGTTGTGGTTTTTATTTCACCCTGTTGAACGTAAAAAGTAATGATTTTCGTAGGAGAGAAATTAAATAGTTACAAGATGATGTTATAAGCCACGACTTTTTACCTACAACTGCTTCTCGTCACCCAATTCTACGGTAGGTAGGCAGTTACCGTCACACTGGAGCAACGTAACGGGCTACTGACAGGGATGATGTGTAATACCTCGACTGGCCTCCTCGGTCCCCTGATCTTGAAATAAATGGACCTTTGTGGGGTGTTTTGCAGTCCAAAGTGAGTGCTGAGTTTCCACCTCCAACTAGACTTCTTTTCTGAACTAGAAATCGCTCTGTGGGAAGAATGGATGCTCATTCCCCTGAACCTATGGCATGCCCCGTGTCTGGACATTCCACTTCGGATACAAACTGTATTTCTAGGACAGAGTGGGCCAACTCCCTACTAATAAAGATATCGTGTTACCCTATTATTTGTCCACTGCTTCAACGGACCGTTAAACCTTCCATACACATTGAGAGATGTACGGGAGACAACTGAAGATATATCTTTAGCTTAAAAGGGTGTTTTGATGCATTTGTTTCTAAAAATGCGATCTGTGTTAGTAAACAAATTTGAACCACTGCCTCCAAACAATTCAGGGCCGTGGGAGCCCCCGTTTGGAAGTGTAACTCAACCAGAGGGTCGCGAGTTCGAATCCAACCCAATAACGTCGTGTGCAAAGGGGTATGGTGCACATTCAATCTGACGTGGTCTCAAATGTCCTCACGTTGGCGTGGAGCGGAAGTTTGGAGAGTGAGGTGCCAGCTCAGGGGGACCTCGTCATCAAAGCGTTGTTCAAAATGATGCGATGTTGTCCTCGGTTCTTTCCCTTAGAGATAAATCCCATACCGTGGCCAATAGCCCGTTGTCTTGCTCCAGTGTGACGTTAACTAAAAATACCTACCTTCCAAACAATTTCAATATTTTAATTTCAAACAAGGGAAGAAAGAGAACAATTCGCTGGCGTTTCAAATTAAAAATAATTTAGAGTGAGCAAACCGTCAAAAGTGCTATTTAAGTACAGTAGAACTCCAATTATCCGAATCAATTGGGACCTGACCCCATTCGGATAATTGGATTGTTTCCGAAAAAAGGGTCTAGTATGTATTTTAATTAATGACTGTATGTATGTTGCAAAAGGGGAAAAAAACTATTTTTAAACAAAAGGAGCTTTTAATTAATTAAATGAAAATGCTATACTTAACATGTTAAGCGTACTTACAAGTGCTGTACATAAGTACAGTATGTACGTACCGTACTGTAAATGAAAGTCTTTGCTTGCTAAACATCTCGGTCAAAGTAAGCTGTTTGACTGTCTTCTTCCGTTTTCGGGCAACTAAGTCGCGCATGCGCTTGATAATGAGAAGTTGGTCACACTCGGGATTTCGCTCCATCCACTTCAACGCAGTTTCTAAGCCGGCAAATGCTTCACTAGCAGATGGTCCCGTGTCTACTTCAAATTCGACAATAAGGTCATCTTCTTCAACGACACTTTCTTCTCTCAAACTTTCAATAAGTTCATCATCATTTAGAATTTGAAACCCAGAATCATTACTTTGCGAATCGCAATACGTTTCCGTCTTAATTTTCTTTTCTGAAAATCTGAAAGCGATTCGGATAGTCGGAGTTCGGATAATTGGAGTTCTACTGTAGTTGAATATGGTAATAGGGAATACAATTCGATCTTTTTCCTAAGAGGAAACATTCGCTGCGCTCTTCTTTGCTACGATTGACGACAGATGGGAATGAAAAGGTCAGGGGTAGAAAACGAGTCGTAAATTTAAAAGCTTAAGAAGAAGACTACTCAACGTGTATTGAGCATGATCTTGACTTTCTAGAACCTGATCCGTCAATGCAGACTACGAATATGAAATTGAATCACGTACGAGATATTTTAAAACTCAACCTTAGAATGCATAAATAGTTTATCTATTGCATCAATTGAAAATCTTAACATCAACTTAATCTCGTTTGAATCAGCTCAAAACAATCTACGCTGTCCAACGCAGATACAATAATTAGCTATGGAAAAACCTTTTTTTTTAAATTACATTTCGGATCGTGCAAATGTCTTTTCTCCTCCGTACATTTTTATAACGCTGGATCCAATTTATTTTAAAAGAACTTTCATAAATTTAAACAGCAATCTGCCCAATTTTATTTCTTAAGTGTAAGATTTCCTATACCACTTTGTGACAAATATTTATAACTAGCCACTGCGTTGCTAGTCCGGCGTTGCCCGCGCCGAGATGTAAGGTAGTAATCTGGTGTAATATTTTCCGCAGATTTCAAATCCGTTGAAAGTTCCAATCTATCTTTAACGATTCCGATTTTACGAAAACAAACTTAACAATCCCAGTCTAAACGTTTTTTTTTTTTTTTTTTTTTTTTTTTTTTTTTTTTTTTGTGCTCTTATTCGCTCAAATGGAATAGTGCAGGAAATTTAATATGTTTCTTTTTTTTAACGCGAAGGGGATGCAATCTGTTTATTGTTGGAAAGAGAAAGTTCACGGTGACGTCACAATCTCTCATGCGAAAATATAAAAGATGTATTCAATTTAAAACTTATTTATTTAAAGAAAATCATGTTTTTAGGTATCGATCTAAAGTGAAATTTTCCGCAGATTTTAAATCCTTTGAAATTTTTACTCTATCTATAACGGTCTAGGAGACAGAAAAAAGAATTAAGTGACTCCAGTTGAAAGATTATTTGTTTTTATCATCTGGCTGGAAAATCATTCATCTGCGCAAAATCAAAACGGAAACGAAAAAAAAATTTAGAATATCATCTCTTTTATCAACACCTCCTATAGCAAGTGCTGCTTCTATGCTGTTCCATTCAAGAATGATTCAATTTCGTTAAAGTCATTTTAAAATGTTCTAGATTGAATTTTAAAATTCGTCTCAACCCTAAAATTGCAGGACTATGATCACAAGAAAGAAACAAACAAACACTTGCTTTTATAACATTAGAGATGGGGCAACCACCTGTTCGAGTGTCATATGTCCTGAAATCTTCATCTCAGCCTTCACTTTGAATTCGTCAAAATTAATTCTAAATCAATTGGCCACAATTTACCGTCCTGGTGTAGTACAGGAAGTCGACTCCAAACAAAGACCGTCGTATACAGGGGTACACGCGATAAAACTCACATTGGAGAGGTGTGAAAGTTCACAGAAGTGGGGTGCTTGTGTGGCGTCCATCATTCTTTCTCGAATATTTTCCTTCGCGATTGTTCTCTGACCGTCATCCATAACCCATTGTGTTGCTCCAATGCGACGTTAATTAACCTACCTACATCCAACTGGGCTACCGTGTCCCTTACCACCTACGTAAGTGAAATACATACATATCTGTACTTTTAAAAGCGCATCAGTTTGCCTCTTTGATTATAATAAAACGTCGGTCACGCCTGACTGTGCCATTGTCCTAACCACCTTCTAACATTATTCATACAGTCAAGGAGGGTCATACTCAAGAGTTCCATAATCATGCTTTACATATCAATTATGTTGCCTTAATGCTCATTTCCGCATCCCATTTAAATCTCCAAACAACCAAATCTATTTTTTTTCTTTCAATAAACATCTGTTCATTTGCAACTGCCCTTTTCAAATAGGGACGCAGGTGAATTTCCGGCATCGGGTTGTTCAATGGTGAATAAACAAATTAATGGATTCTCATATTGTAAATTATTCTCCTAGAGGAATATCAGAGAAAGAAAGAGAGAGCTAAAAACCCCAAAACGCACCAACTTTCTCCTCGTGTATTGACTTTTAGAAATGAAAAAATAGGAAGGAAGCTGATAGAATTGAAAAAAACCGGTTGTAAATTCTGTAAAACGGGGAAATCGTCTGCAGAAAAAACACGAGGCGTGCCCGTCCCTCCTTAGAGTTCCTCAAAAGGCCAAAGAGGTCGCCGAGTGTAACTGGCGCGAAAATGTAATTTTTTAAAATATAGGCCGTCCAAGGAAGAGAAAGGAAGAGGTGCTTGCAGAGGAAAGAAATGAAGATGTTCCGTCGATTGTGTTCGGTCATCCCTCTTTCCCTGACCCGGTCAGTGGGTTGTGGAACGGTGGGGGTCATTCGGACAATTAGGAAGGCGAGTTTGAATTGAAAAGAACATCTCCATCGACCTGTCTTTGGCTTGAACAAAGCGACTAATCTAATAGCGGAATCTGTAGAGAGATTAACGCTGAATCAGAATCTAACGACTTTCGGAAGTGTGACTCTCAATAAAAGAAGTCTATAAAGCATTCCAGTAATAGGGTTCAAATGAAGTGACTCATTAAATGCGTTAGAATCTGTAGAGTCACTCTACTACATCCATCAAAATCTGACTTAATGGAATGTGACTCTCAATCGAAGATGCCCATAACGCTTTCGAATCATCGGTTTTAAATAAATTGACTCTCCTTTAATTGCAGAATCTGTAGTTACGGTACAAGTTACGATAGTCACTATCGAAAAATACCTTAAAATCTTTCGAATCATAAATTTGCTAATTTAATCTCTACTACATCCGAATCTGACGACTTTACTTGATGCGACTTTTAATGAAAGCTTTTGAGTCATCTGATTTAAATAAAACGACACATTAAACAGTAGAATCTGTAGAGTCTAGCTACTAAATCTCTATCTGACACTAAACAGTGAAACTCTCAATCGAGAAACGTTTCAAATAAAGGTTGGTCAGAAGAAGCTTCCTATTTTTATGCTTTGCTCTCTCCAAGTTTACTGTACGTGAATATACATTCTTAGTTTTGCGTAGAACACAAAGTTTGTGTGCTTATTTTATGTAATATATCCTCTCGTCTTTTGCTCGATCACTTGTTGCTTATGCTGAGCTGGATAGGGGTGTAGGGACGATTCACACCTGATTGTATTTTTCCTCTCTAACAGTAAAAGTGTGCCTTGTGTGTTTATATACATATATATTTTGTTCACATTGTTTGGTGTACATTGTTCAAATATTTATCTTGTGCCATAAGAACCGAACCCAACCCTCGTTGTTTAAAATGTCCGACTCTAAACAAAATTAATCTTCTAGGTCTCGGCGAAATATGTCGCTGTTAGCAAAACACTATCCTCAATGGACGAGTTGTCTCATTAGCAATATGCACTACATCATCCGTCATCAGCAATATGCACTACCCTGCAATAATGGACCGGACGCCAGCGTTTTTGCATAAAATCCGACTACTTGAAAGGGAGTATTTTTCGTGGGATGGCCTGGGACTTTTGCGTGTTGTTCCTGGTCAATTGAACGCCGACGCCCACATCAGCATGTTAGACAATCAGGTTATTTCTACGCTTTGGTAATTTTATGGAATGGACGAATGTTACTTCCAGGACGACAATGCTCCACGTCATATCGCAGCTTCTGTCGAGCAGTGATATCGAGATGTGGAGGTAAAGCGTCTTCCCTGGCCTGTTCAGAGTTCCGACCTAAACCCCATAGAACATGTGTGGGACGCGTTAGAGGGACCCTGACGGACCAGGGAACCACGTTCGAAATCTATAGCCGAGTTGGCAACATTCTTGCAACAGGAACGGACACAAATACCCATGGCTGTCAATGCAGTCACGTGGGGGTTCGTCTCCCTATTAAAGCATGTATTCTTTCCCTTATACCACCCCACATCTTGCTGTCCGGTCCAGTAGTGTAGATCAGATCTGGATGGACGAGATATCTCGTCGAAGCCACTTGGAGGATTAACACTGAGCCTCGTTCCTGGGTGCATCGAAAAAGAGCACCCGACACAAAGTGTTACGAAACTCATCCGCTCATTCACACTTCACTTCCACCCAAAAGCACACAGCCATCCGTCAAAACCTGCAAATCTACACACTCACAATCAACATGTGTCTATTTTCCGCTCTCATTAGCACTTTCCCACGGAGCCTCTCTGCCCGTCGCGAGTTGAGAGAGAACGAAAGTTCCTGTCACTTCCTTCCCAGAAGGAAAAACGAAGATGGCCGAAAAGCAGAAGATCATTTCTCTTCCTGACACACATTCCTCGATTTGCATGTCACCTCGCCTCCCCTTCACTTGTGTGGCGAAAGGTCGCACTTTCACTCACCCTCAAAAAGAGCGTCGTCGGGGGAGTTCGTTAGGAAGAGCCACCTTCTAGAGATAGGAATCTTGTGAGAGCAGTTAACCTAGAAAATGGGATCCGGGGGAGGGGTGGCATTGGATCAGCTGGGGGGGGGGGCCTCGTGTGCAGTGAAAAAGGAAATCGTTAAGCAAGTTTAATTGCGAAACGTGTCACAGTTGGGAAGGAATATGAGCTTGGTTCATTTCTTGCCTACAAGCGCTATGCCGGTTTTCGTCCTTGTGTCCATGAGATGTTGTCTAAAAAGAGGTTAAGAATTTCTGAGATTTTGGGTGGGAAGGCACAGGATCCATTAGGAATATGAGATGGGTTCATTTTGTAAATATCTTCGAGCCTAATTTGGTTTTGCCCACATGCCCATGCACGCGCTTTTGTCCACTTGCCCATGCAAAGATGGTAATAACATGAATATAGATACGTAATTATTTGCATAGTATCATTGAGTAGGAATATGTTGGAACTGGTTCATTAATTTCTTATCTTCAAGGGCGAATACAGTTTCGTCCATGGACTGTCCACAAAGACGGGAATGCCAAGAACATCCTAGATATTTGCTGTAAAGGATATTATCAATGAGTAGTCATATGAGCTTGGAATGGGTCTTATCTTGAAGAGCGAATTGGGTGCGTGCAATGCGATCCTGCACTCGTGGACACGCTGCTATCAAAACACGAGATGGCAAGAATACACAGGATCAACTATTCCGAAAACCATATCAACAGAGAGGATGGGAGTGTCATACATTTAATAGTGAATGCGAATTGTTTGCCACGACACTAGAGAGAACGGTTGAAAGGATAGAATATAAATGTTCAGGATCAAAACAACACATTATCAATTAATAGAATATTCAAAATCTCATCTTCAAGCGAAGAGTGCCATAAAATTACATTTCATCCAAAATAAAATCAATCGATAAATTAAAATAAGTTATTTAATAGACTCCAAAATGAAGTGTTGATATTCAAATGGTTCGATACTTAAAAATTTAGTGTGAATCTGCCCGAAATAGAAAACTTTTCTCTGAACTAAAAATGTCACAGTTATTCTTACAGTGGAAGGTATTAATGATTATTTTTGTTATCCGAGAAATGTGGGCAACCCTATAGTGAAAATGAAGCAATCAAAAGCTATCGCATGTTGTTTGTATGGGATTTTTGCTTGTGAAAATTTACGTAGGAAGTGTTGCGATCATTTTAGGTCCATAAAATATGTTTTTCCTTTTTAACTTTTAAGTGTAATTTGATTCATTTCCAGGACGTGGTAGCTCGATTGGAAGAGTAACGGATTAGCAACCTTAGGGTTCCGAGTTCGAATTGACCTCAGACCGACGTGCACAAAGGGGGCTGATACACGTTAAATCTGTCGTGTCCTCAAATCTCCTCACGTAGGCGTTGTGTGGAAGCTGAGAGAGTGGGGTGCCAAGCTTAGGTATTGACCCCGTCATCTAAACCGTGGCTCAAACTTATGTGGTGGTGTCCTCGGATCTTTCTATGTTTTTGAGCCCGGACCGTCACTGATAGCCCGTTGTGTTGCTCCAGTGCAACGTTTATTAAAATACCTACCTAACTGTATTCATTTCCGACACGTGGTGGCATGCCTTTGTTTGAAATTATTGAAACATGTGAAAACAAATTAGATGTCTGTTCCCTAATAATCTGTATTCTGTTAATCGTGAGAAATGTGTTGAGTCGCGGGGGCGTATAAAGCCGAATGAACTCCATTTCCGCTTTCAACTTAAGACCTTTTCACAGTAGCCATTGACATGTTCGTTACATACCAAATCTCGATAAGCTTCTTATCCGCAGCCATACTTCACTAAGCAAAACAAAAAACAAAATGGAAAACCATTTTTTACTTTCAGTGTATGCACGATGAAACTCTGTTAAATAGAGATAATATTCTATGTTCTTACATTAAATCTGTGAAACGAAGTGTATTAATGGGAAAAGGAAAAACTGAATGTTAGAGAAAATAAATTCTATTGCAGAATTGCTGAAATGTTCGATCCAGAAACTTAGAAAACCATGTAATAAATCTGAAAACAACAGAAAAACCGTTAAACAAGTTTTGCAAGATTTATGTTACAAGTCAATCATGAAGAAATTTTATCGAAAACATATACATAAGTGCATAAATGTTTGTTTTAGGCAACATGATATCTTGTCTATCAAGTTTTTATCCATTTCCCTAATGACGAGATATCTCGTCATCAAGATAGCGCCGGTTTTTTTATTAAGATGACGCGATCAAGATGTGGTCATTTTTTTTCAGGGTTCATGCGTCAGCACTGCCCTTTTCCCCATTATCCTCCATTTTAGATACAGACAAACCCTTCTACCCATCAAATAATTTAAGTTCATGAGATGTAAGAATGTTTCCAGGTTTATCGTGGCTTGAAAGACGCATTCAACGACGTTAACTGACTTGAAAGGCGTTGCTACATTACACCGAAATCTCTCCTAGGGTTAATACATCAATTACGAAGAAAACGAAGGTATTCGGCCATCTTGAGTGTCTAACCATTTTCATATGTTTTATACAGATGTCTTTTGTAGATTTGGATTAAGACCATTTAAACCTCTTATTTGAATGTACCCTAAAACAATCAGAAAATTATTAGTGGTAACATGGAGGATGTGGTAAATTCCCCATGGGCTAGACCATCTGAGGTACACACTTACCGGCACACTCAAGGAAGTTTATATAATATACCTGAAATTTACTGAATTTATACTTTTTAAATGAGTGAAAACATAGAGACATTTGCCATTTCCATCCGGCAATTCTATCGGTTCTATACCGACTAACACTGCTGCGGGAAAACAACTATGCGCTATTTAACGTAGGTAGTAGAATTTTCGTTGCCCTAGAGTAACACAACGTTACGGATAATTCTCGAAGAGAGAGAACCGAGGACAACACCTCACAATTAGAACCTTGGTCAGATGAGATCAACACACCTGAGCTGCCATTCCACTTCCCGGTGTCTGCACGGCCTACAATCACTTCACTTTACTTAAGAGAATTAATAATTGCATTTTCGGTTTTAAAAAATACAGGTAGTTTGCATAAATATAAACATAATTTTTAAATATCATGTATAATGAATGGAATCGGTAGGTAGGTATTTCAATTAACGTCGCACTGGAGCGACACAACGTGATAGTGGCGACGGTTCGTAATGGAATCCGAAGAGAAAGATCCGAGTAAAATGTCCGTTTGAACCACGGTCAGATGACAAAGTTACACCTGATCTGGCACCCCACTCTCCAAACTCCCACGCCACTCCAACCGAGATAAATAATAATCGTAACACATTTTTCTTGTGACACATACTGGTTGAAAAAGGGAGTGAATATTGAATGGAGCAGCCCATCTGAAGCGTCAATGACTCTACCGTAAAGTAAGGTAATCGAATCGTCCCGTACCACACACTTAAGGCTCCCTCCTCGTGTGGGTCGCGGAAAATTCTGGATAGACTGCGAGGCTTAAAAAGAAACACTGATCTCATACCATTCCAGAGATGCCAACTACTACGGATTCTCCGTAGTTTCTACGTAAGTGAAACGGGTACTACAGATTACGGAATCGATAATTTTTTTTTTCTACGGAAAAATTCAATTTTATTTATTTTTTACACGACATCAATTTTTATTTCAATCTATAGGGGAAGATGTAGTACCTTGGGACAGTTGTACCTTGAAACTGTTTATATTCTGCTGCCTCCTATAGAGTAAGTAGCAAAATATCACATTGTAGTTTACCATTTGCCACCAGAGAATCTTCTCACAAAGATTGGCACTCCACAGGTGTGTGTTGTTTTAGCTAAAAATCTAATTGAAATACGCCCTCTAGTAAGTAAATATTTTGGATTTTCAATTTTGATTCTTGTATTTTCACTGATTATAGTTACATTTTTTTAGGGTTGGTAAAGTTAGTTAAAAAGTTAGGTCTACTTAATGATGATACGATTTCGATGTTAACATAACCTGATATTACTTTCTAGACTGTTTTATTTGTAAAGGCAACCAGTTGTGTACCTCGGGACAAAATAAAAGTAAGTTGTACCTTGGGATATCCCAAGGTACAACACTTTATTTTGTCCTTTGATACAACAGTCTGGGTTTACAAATACTCTAATACCCTGAAGTTACGCAATAGGCGGAACCGAAGGAAAATCGCTTAAGTCGCTCAATTAAATAAAATTTCCTAAAAGTTAAATTTTATTTAATTGAGACCAAGGACTAACAAAAACACTAGTTTTGAAGAAAAATATTTAATAAAATTTCATTTCTTTTTATAAATATTAAAAAACAAAATATTAAAAAAATAATGTGCAACATAAAAAAGTTATTTCGATGTCGATGGTTTTAAAAAATCTAACAAATTCGTCTGACGATACAGTACCTTCTTTTTTTTTAACGCGGAATTTCTTCATAGCAAGCTAATATATTTTTATTCCTTACTTTGTATCTATTAAAAGTTCTTCGTTAGAAACAATGTTTTCTAGAATTTGTAAGCCTCTTTCATCTGCCCGGGTCGGGCAGATGGTCTTCGACAGCAGTCCCATTGGTTTTCAGTGCAGGTGATTTTTAACTGATTCCCTGAAAAATCTGATGACGCAGAGAGATCTGCAGGAGAGCTCGAGCTGAGAGCAGAGGTGTTTGTTTTGTGGTGCTCGTTTATGGTACCACGGCCATTTAATTTTTGCCTGTTTAGCAGTGCTCCAGACACAGAGATGCAAATCTCTATTATAATATAGTCTATATATAGTTTTTTTTTTTTTAATAAATGCAAGTTATTTGTAATTTTTAGGCTTTTTCATTGTGTTGACATACTTGTCAACACAATGATTAAGCGAGGTACACCACTCGGCCCACTACGTTAAAGCGTATCACAGCAAGAGAAACACTAAAATATCGGGTGTCACCGTTGACAGACAATAAAATATTGAAACTGTGTGTAATGTTTTATAAATACGTAATTTAGTATGTGTGGAATTGATTTATTTTGTAGTCTACTTCAAACAATCTAAAAGTAACATGTATCCCAAGGTACAATAACAGTATCCCAAGGTACAATAACATGAATCCCAAGGTACAACACCATGTTGAACCTTGGGACATTTCCGTAGATTAACAAAACAATTTATTAAACACTTAGTGTTGGAAGTATAAAATAAATAAAAAATGGCAAGTTCTTCGAAAAGTAATGAATGTAATTAGTTGATGGAAAATACAAACTGCAGCTACATTATAGCATCAGGAAAAATATTTGTTCAAAACTGTCCCAAGATAGGACACCTTTCCCTACAGTATAGAGTTTCAAATCGGAAATTTTCCTGACTTCGAATATTGCAAATTTCGGATCAAAAAGCATTCGAAAACTTTGCAACACGTGTTAACTCTGTAATCATGAGAAAGAAAATAAACAATGAGAACCTGACCTTGTATGCGTCCATGACCCAATCCCAACACTATAACCGATGTCCGACACCTCAGTGTTTGTCGGCCTCTTCCCCCCTCCCCTATTTAAATTTAATTATTAAACGTTTTTGATTAACAAAGTTTTCAATTTTTAGAAATGTTAAATAATTCTTTCATACACAATTATTGGTTATATATATATATATATATATATATATATATATATATATATATATATATATATATATATATATATATATATATATATATATATATATATATATATATATATATATGTGTGTGTGTGTGTGTGTGTTTTCATGTATGATATACCTTACTGTATTTATAAATGATATAGTGTGTTGCATATATGTTTCAAATTTGTAATTAAATATTGGGATGAATGATATATGCGTGTTATGTAA
Source organism: Metellina segmentata (assembly GCA_947359465.1). Lineage (NCBI taxonomy): Eukaryota > Metazoa > Arthropoda > Arachnida > Araneae > Tetragnathidae > Metellina > Metellina segmentata. The sequence goes on along the minus strand of OX375882.1, from coordinate 115,243,513 downwards.
GCCGATGTGAGCCGCGGTAGCTCAGTCAGTAGAGCGTCGGGCTCGCATCGGAAGGGTTGTGGGTTCTGTCCTCAGCGGAGCCTGCAATTCGGATGGTTGCGAGATCGGCGCTTGGACCTGGTTTAAGACCGTCGTGTTCGCTAATGGTGGCTGGGGCACGTTAAATAGGTCGTAGTCACAAAGTCCCACATGTTCCCATACCAAATCAATACCTCTGGGGGTACCTGGGGTTATCGGCCTCTGATTGGGATCTAAATTACGATATGTGGGAGTGAATGGATGTGTGAAAGGGACCTTCCTGTAAAACGGATGTATCATGTATGAAGAAGTCCAACCCTCCGGGGAATGGCACCCCCAATTGGGCCATATATGGCCCGCACGACAACAACATGTAAGCCGATTTGTTAAATTTTTACTTGACTACTGAAAAATTCTTATAACTACCCATTTTTTCCTTTGATACTACTCAAAACTTCCATCGCAGGTTTACATCTCTGCCATTGTCCTGTGGGTCTTTTACCGTATCTCTTCCGCCTTGTGCTAATACACCATCTCCATTCGAAGCCTTCCTTGACCTTGATGAAAAGCACTTGAAATCGACTCTTCTTCGCGAGGTGTATTAAATAAACGCTGCCACTACGTGATCGAACTCCCGAGGAGCTACATTTTAAAGTTAAATTTCGACGTCAGCGATACCATCTTCTTCCGTGTCGTATGCATCGTTTCGCTTTGGACCGGAATGTCACGAAGAGGACAGACTCTCGGTGGACAAAACAACGGTCGAGTGCGGAGAACATATGCATCCCCATAAATGTCTTAAATGGTTCCATCATATGTGAACAACGCAATAACTTTAAAGTATTTTCATCGCTATTGCCCGTCTTCGTGAATGTGACGCAAAACAACGCTTGAATACGGAGAACGTATGCATCCACCAACGAATACTTAAATGGTTCCATCATCTGCTATCAACGCAATAACTTCTATAGAGAGATGAAAAATTTCCATCCCAAAAAAACATGTCGTGCATATGACGTACTCCTTTTGGTCAAAACAACGCTTGATACGGAGAAGTATGCATCCGCCCAAAGCTAAATATTGATCATTGCTTTAGGTGTTACTGTGCCTTCAACCTCCTGTATAGTAACAGTAGTCGGTGGTGTGTTTCTTTAATTATAAAAAATAACAGACGTTTATTTATCTGGTACGACACAGAACATAGAACAAACTATTTATAAAGGGAAAATCAGTTCTCCGATTCTAAATAATATCCGATTGATGTATTAGGTAGTAGGTTTCCAGCTTTTGTAATCACAGTAGCTTCTGACTTTTTTCCGGCGACAGGTAGATTGCTAATTAACGTCACTGGAGGAACTTAACGAGCTATTGGCCGGGATCAATCCCCAGAGGAGATATCCGAGGACAAGGCCTCGTAATTTCGAACCACTCCTCTCTCCAAACTTCCGCACCACGCCAACATGAGGACTTTTGAGGCCACTACACATTTAACGTGCACCCACGTACACGACGGTCTTTGGTTGGACCTAGTTTCGAACACGCAACCCTACGTGAGCTAATTCTTACTTTTTCTTGACCACTGTGGCTTCGTGAGTATGCCTACTGCGCTAGCAACCTAAAAGTTGTAGGCGGTGCAGGTTCAATTCCTGTCAGGTGGTGCAGGTTCAATTCTTGTTTAATGCCCTGGAGTATTTCTGTTTTCCGCTTTAGTAAAACTCTCCTTGTATGTGTTCATTACTTGATTATGTCTGTCTAATGTCTGGCCCAGTAGTGTCGAATATGGCCCTTGAGTAGAGATGCGACATCGATGTCGATGTTTTCAGAACATCGATGTTTTTAAAAAAACAACGATGTTTTTAACATCGATGTATTGGAATCGATGTTTTTGTAACATCGATGTTCATACGTGTCGATGTTTTTACGTTGTCGATGTTTTATTTTTAAATGAAAAAAGTATCGTTATAAAAATTTTAAAATTAACAAAGTAGCATAATTTTTACAATCAGCAAATTGAACATACTTATTGACCAAAGTGGCCAAGAGTGAAGAGCCTGAAAAGTAGGGATGCGACATCGATGTCGTTGTTTTCAAAACATCGATGTTTTATAAAAAAACATCGATGTATTCGAGCCGATGTCGCATCACTAGTTAAACTAGCTAAACCAGTTTTAAGAAATGGGAAAAAAAGTTTAAATACACTGAATTTTAAAAACATCGATGGTTTTGGTGCGATGTATTATCAACATCGATGTTTTAATTTTGAGCATTGAAGTTTTAATTTTGAACATCGAAGTTTCAAAACATCGATGTTTTGCTGTCGATGTAGCATCACTAGTTGCTAAACCAGTTCCGAGTAGTGTAGGATTCCCCGCAACTCTCATGGAGTGACAAAGGCCCGGTGCACACATCCGGTTTTTCAACGTGCGGCGCCGCTACCACAACGCAAGTGCGGTCTGAGATACATTAAATCCAATGGAGTAGTGCTCACATGCCTCCGGTGCCGCTGCGGCGACGCACCTCCAACTCGAGTGCAATTTGTACCGCAGCTCGCCGCACACGCTTCTCCGACCTGAAGTACCTTGTTTTCATAAACAAATGGAATATAAAAAATAATTAATAAATGGTTGTATCCAGTGACGTCTATTTTTGTTTCAAAATATACTTTTTTTATACCAAGTAAGCGAAATAAACACGTTTTCTTCGATAGAATATGTATCGCAAATGGCGCGAAATGAGTATTTGCGTCATTTCACGGTTATGTGTGCATAATTGAAAGGGCTTCGGTGCCGCAGCGGCGCCGCACATTAAAAAACCGGATGTGTGCACCGAGCCTTAATAGTCACACCTGTGGGTTGAAAGCATCCTGGGAACGATTCTATCGGTCAAGGAGGTTGAAACTGAGCGGAAATCATGCAGGGAGGACTGCAGGCATCAGAACGGATATATGCGTGAGAACTCACTATGCAATATCATATGGCACAATAGTACTTCGAAGTGGCATTTCATGGGTGTGCTTCAGAAATAAGTTGTGAGCAGTGTCAGAACTGACTTGATGAGTAAAATGAAAGATGATTAGCAGCAGAAGAAAGAAAAATGAGTTGCACTTATTTTGCTACCGTGATGATGAATTTGTATCCAACTTGATTAACATTCGGGATGTTCCTTTTAAAGAAATTGAGCGATTTTACGAAACTTCATACAATCCTCTGATATCTGAGCGAATCATAATGTTTATTCCATTTCCCAAGCTGACCAACCGGTCTAGTGGTCAAGGTGTTGGCCTCTGGATCGGAAGGTTCCTGGTTCGAATCCGGGTCAGGGCATGGATGTAAAAAATTGTGCTGTCCTTTGTTAGGGACAAGGATGGTCCACCCACTGGGTGCCCCTTCACAAGTGACCATCACTTCTGACCTTGTATAAGGCTACTATGACTTCGGTCAATTCTGTACTGTATTGTATTTCTGTATTGTATTATGAATTGTATTTGACTTTGCAATCTGTACCCAGCCTTGCCATTGGAAATATAAAAAAATTCCATTTCCTAAAAAAGGAGAAGAAACACTCCTTTTACAAGTCAAAAATATGTGGCAAGCGCTTTCGAAAATAAGTACCCTTAAAATAAAAGGACGGTATTTTTTCATTCAAAACACGTTATAATCTATTTCGGGCATTGCCGTGTCCAAATTGGAAGGGTTTTGCTGTGACAACAATAACAAAATGACAAACCAATAATCGTCCAACGTGTGATTCTAGAAATTTTAGTCGGAACTGACAAACTTCATTAACCATCATTAATCATCATCAAGATCTGACTAATTTTACTAATGACGAGATATCTCGTCATCACGATGCTGCCGATGTTTTGATGATGGCGAGATCGAGATAGGGTCAGTTTTTTTTCGAATGACGAGATATCTCGTCCATCGATATCTGATCAGTTTCATTAACGACGAGTTACGTCACGCAGACAACCACCAAGATGGTTAATTGAAAAACTAATATTCAACTGGTATGGTAATCAGCAAAATTGTCCAGAAAAATTACGTGTCGATGATAATTACAGCACTGTGCCTTTAATTATTAATTACAGGCATAAATTCATCATAAAACATACCAGAGCCTATGGTTTTATTTTAAGAGCGATAATATTCGTCGGTGTTTAGAGCAGAAGACTCACTATTGTATGTCTCGTTATCATGAAAACAAGCAGTTAATATATCCGACAAAATATCAGTTAATGAGTTTATGATATACTTGAAACGTTTCCCTGGATTCCATTGAAGGAAGTGAGAGAGGTTCATATACCAGTATCACTGTGAATAGAACATTTGTATACTATATTGAATTCAAATTTTTAAATGGATATCATGCAATCCGGACTCCGTTAACACCAAATTATTCGCGATCGAAGTCAAATCATCGAACGAATATTAAAAGACATCTCGAAACAAAGGAGCCATGATGCGAGAGGAATTATTAACACATTAGAAAAAGTGTTCTCCGTCACCACGTAACACAACAAAAAAAAGTCGGTCTCTCCGCTCATTTCTTCACTGTTTTATTCTTTTAGAAAATATAAAACAATGACAACACTGCTTTGTTTAGGTATAAATGCATTTCCTGCATTACGTGGTATTCAATTTGATTGATTACTACGGCATTTTTCTACCAAAGGGATTCTGTATACATTCATTCTTCCTCTTATAGCTATACCTTTGTCACTCACAAAAACTCTCCCCAGCAACAATTTATTATGCAGCCTCTACTTTTGTTGTAAAGTTGCAGCTTTAGTATCTTACCGATCTATGCATCGATACAAAATCAGTTCAGTGACCCTTAGAAGCTTCCATGAGATGGTTGTACGGGAATTGATCAGGAAAGACTTTTCAGACATCTTTTTTAAAAGATTAATTCAAAAACATTATGCATCGATTCGAAAATGCTGGATATCCGTTGAAATTTGAAGTGCTTTTAAACACGCGTTGAACGCATTTTGCAAAAACTAATGTATAATTTGGACCAGATTACATTGTTGCTTTAAAACGGATAGAACTGCATAAATATTTCATGCCTACCGAAATGCGATATGTGTCTATGGGGCTTTGCAATTTGTTCAAGTGGTTTTTTTGTCCACCATCCCGTATCTCTATCAGAAAAGAACATTATTGCTTTTATTTTATGTTCCTAGAAGCAGCTCAGAAAATAGAACGTCAGCAAATATCTTCTACGGATATACCATGCAAGGAAATTTAAAACTTGTTACATTTATTTTTTCTTTAACTAGATTTTGAGTTTGTTTCAAATCGGCCATTATGCTAAAATATACTTTATTCCAACATTAAATACGATTTGAATCACATCCAAATTACTTTTCACTTTATAAAATTGGAACGTTAAGACAAACGGTAAAATAATTCAAATTAAAAACACCTATGTAAAATGTATTTAATTTAATCCTAGGATTGAGAAATGACCCATATGTTTGAAAAACCATGGCGGACACTTTAAATGAGCGAACTGGTAAAAAAAAAATTTAGAGCAATTTAAATGAATTATAGATCGAAACGCTTCGATTGGTATTTAAGTTAGAGATAGAAAACACAGTCAAGAGAACCTCGTTTCAAAACGCGCCAAAGCAAGCAGGCGAACGATAGAAATAAAGATCGCAATTAAATGAAAAATCATAGCTTCTACTCACCTGAATCTGTCCCTTCCACTTGTTAGAGTCAGTTGACTCTGGGTCACAGTGACGGCCATCGACCTACTCAAATTCGAACAAGAAAAAAAAATCGAAAAATTCTATAAATTATTTCATAACATTCGCTGTTGCGACTTAAGTTCATAAAATAAATCTTCCACCAAGTCGAGAGAAAGTTCTAACTCTGAGAAATTAAAATCGTCTGCTTTCCGAACCTTTGCCACCGGATGGAATTAAAATAAAAACACTTTCTCTTTTCGTCGGAGATGAGGATACTGAATGTCGGAGAAAGTGATCGGTTTGTGTTTATCCTCATTTTGCGCGCCGTTTCGCCCCGCCTCCGGGCATGAGCGATTGGACGAGAGGATCGTCTGCCGTAACGTGCATGCGCGCTAATTTCAGAAATAGTGGAAGATTTTTCGGCGAGTTTTCTTTTCTTGTTTTGTTTTCGCTCCTTCCTTGAGGTCGCTCTTTCTTTTGTGCGGAGGTCCCGAACGGGCCCCTTTTCAAGTTTCTTCCACACTCTCCCAGAATCCTCCTAGATCTTAATGACACTGTCCTTTTACAGTTCTGCCACGCGCCCTTATTTCTGAGTCATCTTTGACTTGCACATTTTGTCGTTGAAATGAAGATGCTAGAGAGGTTCAGGGTTTACAAACCGGTAATGAAATACCGCTAATTACCGGTTTTGACCGGGAGGATTACCGTTACCAAGACATCATTGCACGTTTGCATATAAGTGTTATGTTTTCTTATTATTTTAGCTTTGCTTTTGGTTTTTGAGATACATTTTTAAGACCGCAGTATAGGTAAATTATGCCCAAATAAGACTGATCAAAAATTTGTTTTGAGCAGCAATTCTTGCCGTCTAATATTAAATACGCTTTTGCTTATTTAACCATAGACGTTATTAACCTGCTCAGAACGCCTGAGTGGTTTCATAGAGGAAATATAGAGTGAGCAATGATAACATTCTTATGTTCCCAGTACCATGTGTCCAAAACTAGTAGTAACTCGATCCTTAGAACCCTTTCGTCTGCCGGATGGAAACGAACATTCATCATCTCATTGGTCTGCGCGACAAAGGAATTTCAAACCACGTACACGAAGGTATTTGGTAGGATCGAGTCTCGAACTCGTAAACCTTCGGTTGCCAATCTCAGCAACTCTCTGTAGAACATATATAAAAGAAATAAGATTTCAAGATCCTATACAAGGTGTTTCAGAACTTCCAGAACAAACTTTAAGGGGACCGGGAAGGCTCTATCTCCTCCACGTTAAATTCACGAAATTCAAGACCCTTTTTCTCAATAACTATAATAGTAATCAACACAAAATGTTTATGGTGGTTAGACTGATATGTTATACAAACTTTAACAGCTCAATTTTTTTTATTTAAAAATTTTAATTTTATAGAAATTTTTAACTGAATATCACTTTTTAGATAGCATTTTTTAACACATTTAAGTTTCTAAAAAATCCAATTTTCAAAAAATCAAAAAATGCCAGTGTTAAAATCTTTAGAGATATAACACAAATATGTCATAAAAATATTAAGTCATTATGTTCAGTAGATTCTGAGAAAATGGGGCATGAATCTTAAAAATCTAAGTTTTGAGAAAAATGGATTTAAACATTTCAAATGAATTTTTATAAATAATTTTACGTCTAACCTTAATGAAATCCTGATTTATATAAAGGGTGATCTCTTTCATTTTTAATACATGTATCTTCAATTTTTTTTTTATGCTTTTCTTTCTATGGCGGGCTTTTTTACTGTATTCGGAGAGTTTTCGCTCTCCATCGGTAACACGGTCTTAGTCCAGTTTTCTCAAAAATTTGTATAAAATGGCAGCCTGGATTGATTTTAACTCTACATAATGTATAGCACTTTATAATATTACCATTGTTGCAGCAGGAAACAACATCAAACTTATATTTTTACCCAGTTTTAAAATTTGGATGGTTACAAACACATTTTTTGGAACGCGAATCCAAATCACATTGTTCACCGATTCATTTGGGTTTTGAGTCTTTCGGTGAACACATTTTTTCAACAATTCTGGATTCGCCAAGTCTCTGAAATTTGATTTAATTGTCTTCAAAATGTAGGCAGTATAAGGCAAGGCAATATGTGTGTGTTTATCATGGTAATACACATCAATTTTAGCTACAGCACGTTGAAATTTCCACCAGCTTTCATTCCCAACTGGACAAAGACCGTGATTTGGATTTAAGTTACTTGACAGTAAATAAAAATATTCTGCCCAGACAGATTGTTACATATTGTGCAGAAAACCAACATTTATCCTTATTGCTAGTCCATAATAGATCAAATGTCATGTCTCAGAAAGTGCTAACTTATATCGCATGGTAAAATTAATAAAAATAGTTAGAAAAAAACTAAATGATTACAGTTAACTCTACTGTTACCAGACTATCGAAAATAATTTGAGTAAAGTAAAGTAAAAAATATAATATACATTGTTGAGCAACAAAGATTAGAAATGTCCACAAACGGTTTGTTTACATTTGAAAGGCCGTGTCAGATGTGAAGTGCTTATTGGAAACGTGCATAATTTTCAAACTTCCTCTTATTCTATTACCTGGTGTGATATATCATTGGAAAGAGGAGATTTTGAACTATATAAAGGAGCAATAAAAAAGAAATTGATTTTTTAGTCGAATTTTGCTTTCCCCTTAAAAGAACATTGAATTAAACTGTATTGACATCAGGGTGAGTGCATGTCCTTCCAGACGTACGAGGTTACACCAAGTTGAAGAAATGAAAGACAGCAAGCACGCGAACGTTAATCCACAGTCCGACAGTAGTTGTACAGTTAGTACTAGAGCAGCAAGCGATAAAGTGTGCTGCTTTTCAGAAAACATGCATACTTCAACTAATAAGTATCGCGTGACACATGTTGGACCCACGTGAGGCTTGTCCTAGAGTTTCACGCACTCAACGTTGTGATCGCCAACAGTAATGCCGTCTTGACAGCGTTCACGTATGGATGTCAGTTCATATGGATCCTGTTCAATAGCCGCCCTGTATACTGGGTGCAAATCAGCCATATCAGCTTTCGTGAGATGATACACGTACGATCTCACAAACTTATCAACTGCCGCGTATGAAATATTCGCATTTCAAAAAGAGTTTCCTTGGGTTTATTTTTCATTGAGTAAACCAAAGAGCCTTTTTCACTATGTTGCTAAATAGACCATTTTCAAAACGAATTCATCAGTACAGAAGTCTAATATTTTACCCAATGAAGTGTGCACATCTTTCAAAATTAAAAGCTCTCGATTTTTCGTTACATCTTTCATTTGAGTCGGTAGTTTCGCAATTTTGCGAAAAGGGTACCGTCCGATTTTCTTTTCCATTTCATCGACGCAGAAGTCTGAAACCTTTCTCAGTGACATTGTTCATTAAGGAAATGGAAATGTTCTTCTCTGATATTATAAAAGGAAGTGTTCGTTTCTTGCCCGCAAAGTACTGACGAATCTATGGCACTTACAGTAATGGGATTTGGCACACAGGTAGTCCTAATTTTTTGCAATTTGGGGGCCCGACGAATTTAAAAATTCAATCTAGAACATTTTAAAATTAATTTAATAGTTTTTCACCGTTCTTCCTTCTTTCGCGGAATGAAGAAGCATCAAAATTCTGACTTTTCCTCCTTACGTCACTACGGACGCCAGCCTTTGGAGCCATGGGCTATTGGCGAAGGTACTGGGTCAATCCCGGAGAGAGAGATTTAGAGACAACCCACCTCGTCATTTTGACCAAGGTCAGATGACGAGGTCCACATACACGAACGGGAACCCCACTCTACAAAAATTCAAAGTGGAGGAAAATCCAAGAGGCCAAAGTGAGGCAGACCACGACATATTTAACGCGCACCAGCCCCCGTGTATCCGATAGTCTATGTATGAAGTTGTGGTAGAACAGATCATGAACGCTGCGAACTATCTGAACATCATTGCGGATCAGTTGCACCTTTATATGGCGTCTGTCTTCCCAACTGGAAATGGAATCTTCCAGCAGGACAACGCCCAATGTCACAAGGCTCGGATTGTGTTGGAGTGTTTCGAGGAGCATACTGATGAATTCCACTTAATGTCCTGGCCACCTAACTCGACGGATTTTAATCCAATAGAGCACATTTGGGGTGTCATGGAGCGGAAACTCAAAGCTCAAACACCGACTTTGCGTGATCGCTGCTTAGACATTTGGTACAACCTGTCTCCAGTCATGTACCAAGAATTTGTGATACCTATGCGCGTTATTGAGTAGGTGATCATAATGTTTTGGCTCTTCAGTGTAATGTCAAGAACACAGGAATTTCAAAAAAATTGTATGGGTAGTTTCGAATTTCGTTTTCTGGTTTATTGCACCCCGGCTGTTTGGTTCTTTGATGGGTTTTTTGTTTTGTTATTTTGTATGTTTTATGTTATTATATATATATATAATAAGTGTTTATATATATATATATATATATATATATAAACACTTCTTCTTCACTACTCTCCCCTGTTCGTGTGAGATTATTTTCAATTGTATGTTCAACCTGTTCAAAACTATCTTCAAATCTTTTCTTTTTCACGTTAATAGCATATTTTCTTTTCTATTATACATAGCTCAGTGAGTCTGTCTTAGGTATATTAAGTGTAGCCTTTTCTATGTCCTAAACTTTCAGTTTCTCGATTTCTATGTATGTCGTTGTCTCGACTTCTTTTCGCATATATTTCGCTTTCATCTCTATTCAAGCATAAGAGAACTTCTTCAGAGCGTTTTAATTATCCGTTTTGCATACATCCGAGCCAAGGATATCTGTGGACACAGGAAAGGACGAACCTGACTTCTTGCGTTTCATTTCAGGGCAAACAGGAACTCGGGAAGAGTGGTTAATGCACACATTATAGATGAGGAGAAACAATTACCTAGGAATATACTGTTTGAACAGTACGAATATTTATAACAAATGTCAGGATTTTTTGCGTCACGGCGTTTCAGATTTAAAATCCTTTCCCGTCATAAGATACTGAGACATTTTTATTAATTTCAAAAATACTATAAATGACAAAACACGCAATCTAATAAAATCTAGAAAATTCCAATATAACTACTATTTTGTTGCATAACACGTTCTCTATTATTTTCGTTCTTGATCAGTTCCAAAATCGATGTACCTCTTTATCTCTAAAAGTGCTGTGTGTTCGGGGTCATCGTGTCTCAGTGGTTTCAGCGCACTGCGCTAACAACCTGCGAGTTGGAGGCGTTGGAGGTTGGATTCCTCTCTCGGGTGCATCGGTCTCTTCTGTAATAGTGAAACTTTCCGTGTGTGTGTCATGCTTGACGCTATTTAGAATTGTATTGTTACACCCAAGCAATGGGTATTTTATGTGACAACATAAAATATTTGCCCTGACTGTCATGGTAATAGCATGTCTAGACCTGACCATGTACTGTGTGTTCGGAGTGTCATGGAAGGCATAGGCTTTTTGATGATACTTTTTGCAGGATGAGCAAGTTGAAACTAATTTTGATTTGGGATGCGTAAAAACAGAATTTGAAATAATTGACAGAAACTTGGACACATATGCCCCTTGCCCCATGATACCCAATGTGCATTCACTGTTAACAAAATTCACTATTATGTTTTTTTTTCACTATGTGTTCCCAAGTTTTTTCCTTAAGGGCAATGATCTATTTTGTTATGAAGTCCAGCTTGATTGCAAATGCCCCGTGTGATGGGGTAAGTAGTTTTGAAAATATCTATATAACTACTTTTTTTGTTAAATTTTGGGTTGGTAGGTAATGGAATTTGTATTTGCTCAAGATCATGTGATTAGAATGAGTAGCAACGTAACCTTAGACTACTTTGGTCCGCCGGTTGGAAACGAACATTCATCATCTGATGGGTCCACGGGACAGGTGACGACGCCCAGTCCATTGATTCACTATCTGATTGGTCCTCGCGACGTACTAGCAGACAGCGATTTCACCATTTTTGTCGCCCACTCTACAGACAGAAGCATTCACACGTATACCCTATCATAAGGTGTTACATCGCCAAACGAGGCGATAAGATGTCAAATCGGCCAATCAAGTCAATTTCTCACAGGGCAGTCACGCGACAATCAGTCGATATGTTGATCCTTTTTTGAAACTTCTCTCAACAACAATGCTTCGTCACGTATATTTCCCGCCTGTGTCTGACCCACGGTTTAACAGGATCTGGGTTAGAATCACAGTCCAGTTTAAATCTACATTCTTATCGTGGGCTCTTTATTTCAGAGATAATAATGGGGAGATGATTGAAGCGTCGTGTCAAAAGTATCCTAAGTAGGGGGCGAAACCCACCGGTATAGTGGTTAAGGTGTTAGCCTCTAAATCGGAAGGTTCCTGGTTCGAATCCGGGTCAAGACATGGATATTTGCAAGCGTATGGTATAGAAGCGTCGTCAATAGCCCGTTGTGTTGCTCTAGTACGACGTTGATTAAAAAATTACCAATTACCTAAGTAGGGGGAAAGGTGTCTTTGTAAACACAAATTTTGTTTCTTTGAAATTGTTGTTTGAATTGTAATTTGTTTAACAAATGACTTAAATTAATTTCAAATGTTTAATTAATTTAGTTTCTTGATTTGTTTTCCAATTTGTTTTAAGTAAAATTAGTTTTTGAATGAAACCAAAACTAATTTCCTCTCCTAAAACGAAATGTAGCAAATACAGTGGACTTTTAGGGAGAGAGGGTCGAAATGAGCACTTTTTGTAAGCTCATTCACGTGTCAACAGAAAGCAATTTTCAGAATAGAATTCAGCGTCTTGTAAACCTGCTACTCCCTTTCAGAGACGGTCGGCGGGCAGGGCAACCAATTCAGTCCGCCACTAGACATTTCGACAATCCGCTACGACACGTTTAACCCAGTTGGGAGTTAAGAAATATAATCCTTCGGCCGACATGAATATTGCTACCATGTTGTGTGCAGCATAACTAAAGATCAAATGAACCTAAAACCTTCATTTAACATTTTTTTATAATCTAAACAAATTGTAGGTTTTTAATATACTATTATTTTGAAAAAAGTTTGAAAATGATATATTTTACAACTTTAGTTTTAGTATTTGCCGAGAAAAATGATAATTTTTTTAATGAAAATTGTTCTTAAACTTTCTTAATATTCTTATGAATTTTAAAAACTTATAGTATATTAAAAACCTACAATTGTTTAGATTGTAAAAAATGTTAAATGAACTATGAGAATATGTTCCACACAGGAGTTTATGTAAATAAACCTACAGGAAGAAGAGAAGGCTCTGTGTAACAGACGAGGAAAGAATTAAACGGTGACCGAATAGTGTCAAGAAATAGCATAAACTTCGAACGCTTCTTCCTGTATTAAAGAAAATAACGGTTTTCCTCGTTTTTTTTTTTTTTAATTAAGTGGGGTTTTTTCAATTCTCTAGTTAACAATGGAATAGGAGAAAATGATCAGGTCTGTGTCCGTGTGTTTGAAAGCAGAGACTTTGGGATCCATCTCTTTAAGAAACTAAAAATCTAAACATCATTCAAGTGACGCGAAGAAAAACAGCGAAAAAGAACCTTGTTGATTTTAGGTTAAGTAAAAGTTCTATTATTAACACCGTCTTTTTAACGTACGTTTTACTGTACATTTGAATGAGACATTTTGAATCGAACTTTTTTCTTCAGTGAGAAACACGTTGCAATAATTGAATACGGAATGTGTTTCGGGAAAATGAAAATTATCCATTCGTCCCGACATAGTTATGCAATATGTATTTGGAAAAGTAGTTATTAGTTATTGCACAATGATATTTGATTATTTCTCTGGAAATTATAGGTTGAAAACGTCTTCCACTTTATTATATTTTTAATATTTGGTCTAATAAAACTGTTTCGTAGTACATCTTATTACATCCCCATGAGAATTGGATTGAAAATTCTTTTATTTTTTAAATTTTAGCTATGCACACAAACTCTGAAGTGCCAGAAATAGCGATACAGACGAGCCTATGCAAAATACATAGCAACATCACATGTGAACTTTATTGGTTTCGTCTTCTAGTGCATAGATATAAGGCAATAGACATGTGTGGAACGATCTAGAGCAGTTCCGCCTTGAGAATGAAAACTTATCTCGATGTAAGCGATTTTCAACACGGTTTAAAAGTAGGAGTTCGTGAAATAGGTCATAGCTAGGGCAACTTTTTTGTTGCAGTAAAAATGGGTAAAGTTGCATTTATCATTCCCTAAAGTTGCATTTAATGGAAATAAAGTTGCATTTATTTTTGATACACTAAATTCTAAAATAAATTATTCGCAAAAAATGAAAAATATTCTAAATATATTGATAATTTTATATATATATATAGTCGTGTCCAACAATATTATAAACATACTGAAATACACAAGAACGTTGAATGGCCGATCTTTGGCCAGTAATTTCTTTAACATTGAAAACCTGCGCTAGCCGCAGTCATATAATATGCTATATCGGATAGTAGAAGCTCAAAATCCTTTCGCTAAAATTTCAGAGATTTTAAAACGTCATCTACACGGTGAACAACATATTAATGATCGACACTCACCTCGCAAACTCTGCAGTCGATTACGCAAGTTTCCTCTGGATTATCAAGAGTGCCAACCAATATGTTAAAGTACTTCTTGCCATTTATTTCACTTTCGTCAAAGGACGAACACCTTCTTACTATGAACTTGTTTGATCCGCAATACTTCGGCATTCGCAAGATCAGACACACGTGATCGAAGAGTTGATTCAGAGAGCAAATAATGAAATAGTAATTTTATATTTATTAATTTTAAGCTATATTTTAAAAAGTTACAGGTTGTTGCATTTATGCAAAAAGTGGCATTTATGCAGAAAGTTGCATTTATGTTGCGGTTATAACTCACTTACTATACACCCATTTTGGTTTTAGTACTTAACATGCAGCGTAGAACGCGTGAAAAAAAGTTGCATTTGTTGCAAAAAGTTGCCCTAGTCATAGCATTTCGGAGATACAGAAGAAATGTGTATTTTTAAGTATTACCATTTCAAGGGTAGAAGAAGAAAAGTGAGTAGCTGGAATTGTGCCTAAACCTGTAACTTTCGATGGCAGTGTATCCATTAAAGGATTGGTTGACCGTGGGCAGCGTCGGTTGACGCGATACGCGTACAACACTACCTCGAACGACATTGAAGTTCCATGTTGGGCACTCAACAAACCTCAGCGGGAGGACTAAAGTAAAACTTTCCTGCAAAGGTATGGTCTTTAGATACCCAACTTGAGTACATTTGATGAATGCTCGACACACAGCTATGAGCCTCGCCTGGGCTCGAGAACACAGCCACTGGACACTTGATGACTGTAAACGAGTCGCCTGGTCGGAAAAAGTCATATCATCATCAAAAAGCATATGTAAGAATCTGAGTGTGGAAAGACCTATGATGCCTGAATGTCATCAGGGGAATTGACAGGCTGTTAGTAGAGTAGAGAGCTCCGTAATGGTATGGGATTTGTTTAAAAAGCAATCAAGGTCACGCCTACAAACGTCTCTGAGAAGTGAATGCCATCTGTGCATCCTTACCGGTGAGTTACATCTGTTGATGGTTCATTATGATGGGTTTGGCCTCTTTCAAGAGGACAATGAGCCGGATTTCAAGTCAAGACACGCCAAATTGAGGTTCCAGTTACATTCATCTGAGTTTGGAGTCTCGCCATTCCCACCTAGGTTATCCTATCTCATCGTTATCAGACACATTTGGGATGAAACGCAAAGCACTGTGGGATACAGAAATCCTACACCTCGAAACACAAAATTGTGGATCGCTGTGTAGGAAATTTGGTGTTCGATGCCTGCATAATACTTCCGCAAGCTCGTGGAGTCGATGCGTATTTCTACAGTTCTAGGCTCCAGTGGGAGGTCTGCCAAGTATTGTAATGGATGAACACTTCAGTCTATTACTCCCCGATGCATCGCGACAGAAACTTCTTCCAAATGGAAGTGAGTACATCTAAAGATGCGTTACTGTTGCCTTAAATATTTTAAGTTCTCCATCTCTCTTTAGTAAGTTCTTGATATACACGATAACAAAAAAAATTAACTCACCAAGAAGGAGATGTTCGATTGCGATAACAATGGTGGATGTAAAGAACATACATAAAAAAACGATTCAAATATCAGAACAATTCAATGATTTATTTCAGAGTTTCACAGTCACAAAGACTAATCCGCTCTACCGACCTGGCTACCACGACCCCGTGTCAAATGAATGAAATGTTATAGAAAACACACACTTCCGCGAATCTCCGTTACATTACATGCTCTGACTCGCCAGTGAGTTCTTATCAAGGCTTGATGGATAAGATGTGTCTTTCGTGTGAGAGGAATTTTCAGTGTAAATAAACTAGCCAGTCTTTCTTTGAAGTTCTCTGAACAAATGCTAATACATGACGCATACAGGGATTGGAAAAAAATATGGAAACATCTCGTAAAATGCATGCTTGAAAAGAAATGTTTATTCGAGTGAAATGTGTTGGTGGAGCAGGTGTTTTCGCCAACTGACGCCACCAACTTCATACGCTGAGCAGGTCAGTTGTTGTCGAGGCACTGTTCGGTGGAGTTGTAATTGCACCATGTCAGAGCTAACAGACTTCGAACGTGGGTCAATTGTTGGAGCTCGTCTGGTAGGTGCTTCCGTAAGCAAGGTAGCCCAAGTGTTTAGTGTTTCAAGAGGTACTGTGTCTAGGATTTATTCCGCATATTTGAAAAGCGGAAAAACATCGTCCGCAAAATCACCGCGCGGACGAAAGTGTGTGTTGAGTGATCGTGACAGCTGGTCACGCAGATCACATCGATCCGGACGGATTTTCTGAGAACGTGGATGATTTGTCACTTCTCCCCTGGCCACCACAGTCACCAGACCTCAATGTCATTGAATCTTTGTGGTCTACATTGGAGAGGAAAGTGCGTGATCGCTATCCACTGCCATCATCGTTATCTGAACTTGCCACCGTTTTGCAGGAAGAATGGTACAAGATTCCCTTGGCAAGCATACAGGAACTGTATTTATCCATTCCGAGAAGACTGTAAGCAGTTTTGAATGCCAACGGTTTTCCTACACCCTATTAGGCAAGGTTACTTTTTTTTAGGTGTTTCCGTACTTTTTGTCCAGCCGCTGTATTGTGGGTACCTCAGACAAGTATGATGGGGGATCAAATATGTGTAGGTTGGAAGTTCAAGAGAGGCATTGGGTGCTGTGACGAAGACCATGAATCCCTTTTAATCATTTAGCTTCAGCTGGTCGGGAAGCTCGTTCTTTTCTCGTCCTCCACTCTCAGAACTCTTTGGAATTCCCGAGAGGTTCCCAGTTTCATAAAATCCAGTGCTACTCACTGTAACACTAAAATAAGAGTGTCACTCCAAGTCCAATAACGGCCGTGGTAGCACCGTTGGAAGAGTAACGGACTATCAAACGGAGGGTTGTGATTCTGAATCCAACCAAACACCGTCTGGGCTGGTACACGTTAAATCTATCGTGACCTAAAATTTTCTCACGTAGGCGTTGTTTGAAAGATTGAGAAGTGGGGTGTCAGCTCAGGTGTGACCTCGTCATCTGATCGTGGATCAAATTGACGAGGTGTTGTCCTCGGACGGTCGACAATAGCCCGTAGTGTTGCTCCAGTGCGACGTTAATTAAAAAGTCTAATCAAACGTTTGATAGTGAGAAAGAGACATCGTAACAGACAAGCATCCAAAACTATACGAACAGCGTAAAGACTCGGAGGCACCTAACTCACTGCATATCATGAAAAAGAAAGCATCAGACAATGAACTGATCAGCAAACGTATAAAGGAAGCAGTAATGTAAACACAGGACCTCATACATCTAAAAGCAGGAAAGAGCAATAATACCAGTGATTTATTCCTCACTTTAATACATAAAATCGCATTAGTATTAATATAAATACTCGAAATAATCTGCAACATACAGCTTCATACCCAATACTCTGATCAATACCAGCAAGTCAACTCATCCCACCTTCAATCCCTGCGGGTGCTTGACCAATCCCAATTCACAATGCCGTAAATTGTACCATTTATTACTCGTTGCTTTTCGATTTGTCTCAATAGGGGAACAGTTATCTTGTGTTTATAGGTGAGATTTAAATCTTTCGGACAACTACAGTCGAACTCATAGTGGTAGGCGTCGCCCGATTCAACCCCAAAGGCAGAGAAAAGTACTTTTAATTTTGAATCTGTGCAGATAATAAAGAAAAGTGCCACGCAAACATTGTATGTAATTCATCGATGTTGAAATTTCCTCGAATGAGGAATTGAGTAACAAGGGTTCACAACTTCATGAGTGCGGTGGACCGGACTGTGAAAGAAAGAGCATCGGTAGGTAGGTATTAACGTCGCACTGGAGCAACACAATAGGCTACACAACAATAGACGATCCACCTCCGAAGGAGAAGATCCGAGGACAACACCGCGTAATTTTGAACCACGTGAAAGAAAGAGGGCCGTATCTGTTCGTCTGAAGAAAGGGGAAGATGTTGAGTGAGGAAGAAACTGACGGCATTATTTCATTGTAAGGGAATCATATAACACCCATTGGACGCATCGCACTTTTATTTCTAACAACACTCGTAGTTAGAAGTCTAATAGGAAGCGCAAATAGACATGAGCAGACCAATCAGAGGTGCCCTTGCGAGCTCTATGACCCCTGCTCGTGTCTCTTTAATTACGGCTTTAATTCTCCAATAGGTTTCTACGAGATATCTCGTCTATCACTATCTGATCCTTTTGCTAATGACGTGTCAGCTCGTCATCTAGGTATCGGTGATTGTTTTATGATGAGGAGATCAAGTTCTGGGCAGTTTTCTTCTAATGACGAGATATCTCGTCCATTGAGATCTGATGAGTTTTTCCAATGACGATATACCTCGTCGAGACAACCACCAGGAGGGTTAATGCTATTGCATAAATCTTCAAGGTATTCACATACTCTCGTTTTTTGAATGGACCGGCAATGAAGTGAGCAAATCCACCGCTACAAATGAACTTGCAATGTACAGTGTAACTTACATTCTAAGTTACATTACATTGTACGATACATTACATTGTACGATACATTACATTGCAAGATGCATTACATTGTTATTTGCGTTACTTCTGTTATCCCGGGTACCAATCAGATGGTAAATGTTCGTTTCCACCTGGCAGACGCAAGCAATCAAAGGGTCACGTGACTACTAGCTTTAGTCACATGATCCTGGGCAAACAAAAGACTATCATTGCTCACACTACCTTTCTATTTTTTTATGGTATCAACTATCGAATTAGGTCAATACTAAATTCTAGAGGGAGATTATTGTGGTGAACTAAGTCAGTACAATAAAAATTAATTAACAACGTAGCAGCATGCACAGCCAGTGTAACCTCAATCCACCATGAAGAACTTTTCGGTTGGCAAAGTGGTACTGTCTTTCACTTATCCTACTAAAGCAATAAACACTTATTTGGAGGTTCGAATACCGGTTTGTTAGTTCCTGGAAGTTGCTGATTTTACGTGCTAAGAGCAAGGCAGGTATTTAAATTAACATCGCACTAAAGCAACACAGCGGGCTATTGGAGATTGTTCGGGATCAATCCCGAAGGAAAGATCTACACCTCATCATTTTGAACCACGATCAGACGACGAGGTCAACACCTGAGCTGGTATCCCAATCGCCAAACTTACACACCAAGCCAACCTGAGAGCATTTGCTACCAATACAGATTTAACGTGCACCAATCCCACTTACTTTGTTTGTATCGAGTTTCGAAATCTCCTGTTGCTAACCCTTTACTTTTCCAAGGCCGCGGTAAGCCAATCGGAAGATCAAAGCAAAAACAAAACATAAATAGC
This sequence comes from Metellina segmentata, assembly GCA_947359465.1. Taxonomy (NCBI): domain Eukaryota; kingdom Metazoa; phylum Arthropoda; class Arachnida; order Araneae; family Tetragnathidae; genus Metellina; species Metellina segmentata. The sequence goes on along the minus strand of OX375882.1, from coordinate 115,223,855 downwards.
CTACAATTCACGCCTGTTGTGCTGAAGGCCTAAAAGGTCAGTGGACGGACATTAAAAATTTTGACCCAAACTATCTACTAGATCTGGAGAACTATTGAATTAGGGATTTCTTGGCTGGTTTGATTTCATGGCGCAAAGGCCATACTTGGACAGCCTGCTCCAAACACAAGACTGACACTGTCAAGCAATAGACATACAGTAGGAAATCATTAATGTCACAAAAGAAAGAGTTCGCTCAGGAAGGGATCAAACCTGCGTCTCCTATTACTTTGAGGTTCATAGCGTAGTGAGTCACTGAGACTAAATGAAGAAGAGACGACCTATATGTTTTTAGCATGGGCCATGTTGGTCCAAGCTGTTCCAAACACAAGACATTGTCAAGATATGCATTTATGCAAGATACGCACTTGAGCAACACAATGGGCTATTAGTCGGGAATTGACATTGTCCCAAGCAATAGACATATCTCTCTCTCTCTCTCTCTCTCTCTCTCTCTCTGTATACAGGGTGTTTCAGTGAACCGTTTCAGAACTTCTAAGAGGGGTAGGGTACATCCTGACGAACCAAAATCATATACCAATGGGCAGTCAGAAATGCTTTCCTGACGCGGTAGATGGCGTTGTGCGAAAATCCCGAGCTTTCGTGTAGGGAATCTTCATTTCGCACAAGAACGCCAAGTTAGTAGGATGGATGATTACACGATCGCAGAGTTAGCCGATATGCATTTGGCGTACGGGGCTGCAAATTGTAGTGGGCCAGCCGCACAGCGTTTGTACGCGGAACGATATCCGACGAGGCGTATCCCCAGTCATAATTTCTTTGCAAGACTGCAACAGAGGTTAGCTGAGACAGGTTCATTAGAAAGAGCTGACAGGGACAGGGTAAGAACAGCACGGACTGCAGACGTCGAACAGAATGTGCTGCAGCATGTACAGGGGAATCCAAGAACGAGTACACGAAGTGTAGCAAACGCAGTCGGTGTTTCCCATTGCAGCGTCTGGAGGATTCTCCGAGAAGAAGACATGCATCCGTTTCACGTGCAGCGTGTCCAGACACAGCAACCGGAGGATTATGCACCTCGTATTGCTTTCGCACAGTGGTACCTTGGAAAATGTGCTACAAATCCCCTTTTTCCTGCTGAAGTGTTGTTTTCCGATGAGGCATCCTTCACAAGGGAAGGAATTTTCAACACGCATAACGACCATATCTGGGCGGTCGAGAACCCGCATGCAATACGACGTCGTGCAGCAAAGATTCGATTTTCGGTCAATGTATGGGCCGGTATTATGGGAGATCACCTCATCGGACCTTACCTGTTATCGTCTCGTCTAACCGGACCTAGCTACTTGCTCTTTCTGCAGCAAGTATTGCCACAACTTTTGAGAGATGAACAGATTTCTGCATCGACGCAACAGACAATGTGGTTCCAACACGATGGAACCCCTGCCCATTATAGCGGAGATGTTCATAACTACCTGGATGTCACATTTGGTCACCAGTGGATCGGACGTGGTGGTCCCGTGCGTTGGCCTGCTCGGTCACCCGACCTATCATGTCTAGATTTTTATTTCTGGGGTCATCTGAAATCGCTAGTTTATGACACCCCTGCTGACAATGTTGAGGAGCTGGTTGCAAGAATTGCAGTAGCTGCCGGAGAAATTCGAGATATGCCTGGATTATTCCAGAATGTTCGGATGTCCATGCGTCGGAGATATGAGGCGTGCATTGTAGCCCGTGGAAGAAACTTCGAACACTTACTTTAATCCATGTACCTTTTGCTTCTTTTCATGTATTATTAAAACGATTTCTCACTTACTGTCTCTTTTCTTTACGGTGCTTCCGTGTACAACACCGCTTCAGGAAAGCATTTCCGACCCCACATTGCTATATGATTTCGAGTTGTCAGGATGTACCCTACCCCTCTTAGAAGTTCTGAAACGGTTCACTGAAACACCCTGTATATCTGCTATTTTAGTATTGCAAACGCAAAATTTGTGCAGGGGAGGTTAGATTAAGGTTTTTTTTGACAAAAACTGCAATAATCCGAAATGGCAGAGGACCGGGGGATTTCGGATTTTGTACTGTTTTAAGGATAAAAAATTACATGTATACATGAAAGGTTTTATCCTTAAATTATAGACTTAAGGGACTGATCCCGGACCGTCGTCAATAGCCCGTCGTGTTGCTCTAGTACGACGTTAACTAAAATTACCAATTACCTTAAATTATAGAAACAAAATTCCAATACACAATTTCTCCGAAAATGAAAAAAAAAATTTCCTTTTCATAGAGGAAATTTCCCTTTTCCCTGCATTGACGCGATTTCGGGAGTGAACCAAAGATTACGCTGAGTTGCGGATTTTCGATTCTTTAGCATAGAAACTCCGGAAGTTCCGAAGCACTTGGCAACTCTGCTAATGTCTCGCAGTCTGAAGAACTGGTTCCATTAAACATCAATAGGCTTCATTCTAAATCCTTCTTCCTCAAATTCTCTTTGGTGTAATTTCCACTCATCCAGTAGTATGTCTGTCTGGACATCCCATGGAATTTCTCTTGCAACTTCTAATACTTGTCGTACACTCTCGCCACTGAGTCTCTCAAGAGGATCAAGACAGGATAAACTTTTAAGGAGTGATGAACAGAAGGAGGACTTCTTCAAAAGATATTTAACACTGGCAATGTAATGCTTCTAAGCCTTTAGAAAAAAATAAATTCATTTCCTTCTCTTTCACATTCTGAAGCGCTCTAGAAATTTTATCTCCAATCACAATATCAGCCAGAGGCAACAGTTAGTTTCTGAGGACATATATCTTCCAATTTATCCATTTTCAAATCTCAAATAAATTCCTCTTTGTAGATCCAACCCAAAATTTTCTTGTCAACAATTCAAGTTGAGAATGAAGGTTATGTATAAGAGCTTCCTTTTTCTGAAGAAAGTTGGTCACCTGATTAAATATACTTGCACTTGATACGACAAATATCACCTTAGTCTTCATAGTTTCTCTTTTAAGTAAATGAACAATTTTTTTGTAACCTGGTCTTTGTATCATGTTTGGCTTCTTTATTCGAATGTAGTCAAGGAAATACTTTCGCTATGCAATCCACTGTTCAAGCAACCTTTCAGCAGCTGCTTTCGGCTTAGCCACCTGCTTGATGTAATGGTGAGTGAGAAGTTTCAAGTCTTCTTGAATTTGTTTGTACGTTGACAAAAGCTTAGGCTACTGATCAAAAAATCTGAATAGTAAAAACTAGTTCAGACACATCTTCCCCTAACTCTTTTAGACCTTTAAGAAAAGCATTTTGTATTGTATGAATATTACATGTCCCAATGTTAATTAGTTCATTTTTTCGGGTAGAAAGTAATGAGTCATTAATCTTTTTAAAAACTGAATTTCACTAAAAAAAACTCAAGAAATTGTAATAATCAACTTCGATTATAACAGATAATGATTTTCAATACGTTCTCCTTCAATATGTACCCCTCTGGACCCTCACGAATTGGGTCTTGACTACTTTAGTGTAAAACCTGTTTGCCCTAAACATTGCAGAAAATATCTTCTAAAATAACTTCCAAAATCCAGTACACATTACATAGCTGAATGGTGTTTGAACACTTTAAAAGGAGGTGTTCCTTTAACAGATCAACAGAAGAAGAAACTTTCTCGTCACAAGCACACCCTTAGGAATTTAGCAGATAAAAAAGTGGCTCTAATTAAAAAGCGAAAAATCTTAGTTTAAAAGGGAGATTTTTTAAATATATTAGTACCCGTTGGGTATATATTATATCCCAAAACATTTTCTCTTCCTATGTGCTCCGTAGATAACGGCAGATCCCGAACAGGTTGCTCCTGTGGTGGGCTCTGATGGACTTCCTCTTCCTCATTTGCAGCTTCATTCCGAGAATGTTGCGATCAGATAAAGGGGGAAGCGTCACAGGCGATAGAGATTTTGTAAGAGATCCGGAAAGATCGAGTTGATCCCTGAACGAGTGATCTGTGAAACAAAGAACTAATTATGCGCTTCGTAAATTACGACCCGACGCATAAAAGGTTCCGGAGATTCGGCGCGTCGATGTCAATCGCCTAACTATTGTGACAAAACTATTGTTAGAATGCGATTGTGCTACTGTATCTTTTTCCTAACGAGCTGCTCTTTCAGAGGAAGGTTTAAATTATTCAATCGGTGGCGATCTAAAAAATGCGTCGCGATATTGAATGCTAGCGAGAGAATCGATTCGGGAAGTTGCAGTGTAAAGATTAAAATAGGTGTATGTGGTGTTAGGGGGAGGGCGCACAAGTGTGTTTACTTCGATTGGCAACCAGCTTCAAAATATCCACCGTTGCTGTTCTCTGAATCCACAGGTAGGTGGAATTCCGCAGCACTGGAGCAGCGCATCATTTACGTCAGTCTGCGATCAATCTTGGGGGGTGCTTTCCAGGGGTGCCACCTCCAAAGGTCTTTTGCCACCAAAATCATTCCATCGGGAGAATAAATTAAAATATTGACATTGTGAGTGACCTAATAAATTGTTCCAGGTAAAAGAAATCACACCAGGGGGCACCGAGTTCAAGGGACCCATCAATACTTCTATGTTTTGTCTCAATCCCTCAAACATGAGGAATACGTATACGAAATATACTACTGAGTAGTCAAATAAGAGGGTAAGTAGTTAAAGTAACTTCGAACTGGAGCAAAACAACGACTATCGGCGACTCGGGGTCAATCCCAAATAGAAAGATCCGGAGGATTTAAATAGAACCTCGCAATTTTAAATAGAGCTCCAGAGCGATGGTCGTTAAAAAGTACCAAAAAATAACATACTTTGGCCGTCGCCGATAGCCCGTAGTGTTGCTCCAGTGTGAGATTAATTGAACTACCTTCCGCTGCTCTGCCTAATCAAATGAGTAGAGTGGGGGTCATTCATTAGGTGGTTTGACCAGGATACAGAGGCTCAACGTCCTAGGGGTCACCAGTATTTGTATGGTTCACCCACGTCCCCCAACAGGGGGGGGACAACAAATTTTCATACTCCTACTGGTAATCTACATAGATAAACAAAATAAAGAGCACGTCTGAAACAACTGTGGTTTACTTTGTGCCCAAAATAATTTCCAATATTTGGGGCCCCTATTTCACTGAGAAGAGTCTAGTATTGAGGCATTGTGAGTAATTGAGTAATAGTGGCCTAAACCATAGAAACCCGAAAACTGTATTATTACCTTTTATTAGGCCTTTTACTTTTTTTAATGTGCAGGTTCGTCTTCTGAAATCCAAAATAACGTTACTGTGCAGGTTCAAGTGTTCCGAAATTACAAAATAACGATACTGTGCGGGTTCAAGTGTTCCGAAATTACTAAACAGTGTTACTTTGCAGGTTCAAGTCTTCTGAAATTACAAAATAACGTTACTGTGCAGGTTCAAGTGTTCCGAAATTAAAAAATGACGTTACTGTGCAGGTTCGAGTTTTCCGAAATTACAAAATAACGTTACTGCGCAGGTTCGAGTCTTCCGAAATTACAAAATACGGTCATTCCATATGGGGACACCTAAATGGTGCTGCACCATAGTCATGGATTTTTTTCAAATTTTTACCATAGATAGACATGGCAGTAAAACCCTTAGATCTCAATTTTTTTTTAATTTTGGCCAATATTAGCCGAGATACAAAAATTTAAAAATTGGTCAATTTTACAAAATGGCGGCCATCTTGGATTTGCCACACTGTTTATACAGGGCCCTAACAATAGAACTAATTGATCAAATTTAGTTATTTTAGTACCAAATGGAAGCCATTTAGTTCAGGATTGTACATAACATACAAAACCAGTGGTAATTTTACATTTTAGTGGAGTTTTTTACTTGTAAAGTGAAAAATTCACTTTTAAAAACAGTCGACTTTAAAGGGCTATAAAAAAATGAACCCTCTTATTTTTCTCTTAAACTTTGTAGAAGTATTAACTAAGATATTTACTTTAATCTGAGAAAAATTCAGAGCGTGCAACACATTTTTCATTTTTGAATAAAAGCTATTCTAATGACAGCTTGGATTTCAAAAGGTGGTCATCTTACAGTGCAAAAATGACCATAAATTAAATTACAATGGTTAAATTTGAATTTTTATGATGTACTAATTCAAAGCAAGCTTATATTATTTCATGTTTATATATCAATACGCATAGCAAACGAAACGTTCAAACACAAATCGTAAATTCAATTCTAAAACATTTGAAATAAAAAAGATGAATACATTTTTTTTTGCTAAAATATATTATATTTAATTGAGAATTGAATTATCGTTTGATAAAATATATATATAATAATTTTTACTCTTTTAAACACTAAATATTGCTTGCTAAACTATGTAGAAGGTATTTAGGTCATCAAAGAGTTGCAAAGTTCTTTTTGAGTATTTTTGAGTTTTATGTTGGAGATGGAATGTTTTGTTTGCAAAAAACTCAAAGTATCATTGTGTACTGAGTTAATTTTTGTCTTTAAATTGTCTCCTCATGATTCAGAAGTATTAAAAAGGAGAATTTATCACCTAATTCCAGATGAAGATATCTATGAAAGCGGAAGTATCTGCAGGTTTCACAAGGATACATTTTTAAAGTGGTACAAGTTGAAGCAGAAAACATGTGACCCATTTAACCAACATACAAACATTCAAGGTCAAAATGTCAGAAAATAATTTCCCAGGATTTATCTTTGGCAAATCCTGAAATACTTATTTCTGGAAAAAAGTTATACAAAATTGTGTTTCTTCGGTGGCTTTATCAGATACTGATGTAGTGATTATGATACCTGACATGGATACTGATTACAGGGATTCTACAGTAGTGATAGAAGAACTGAACAAATGTGTGAAAAATGTTTCTAAATTTTGTTCACTACGGCCAACAGAATGTGACTGTTAGAAGTAAAGGTATTTATTCAATGTGTGTTTGTATATATCATCAAAATGTTAAACTCACGCTTCATGCTATTCATGTAAATGACTGTATCATTATTAAAAAAAACTAGTTTGTAGCATTGATTCAGAAACATGCATGGTGCACAGGTGTGATTAGTGTCCATCTCCAGAAATACTTATAGAATATTTCATCCAAAATGACAAATTAGAAATATGCAGTGAAATTACTTATGAACAATGGGCAGACTGATGGGGCAGAATTAAAAGCATTATTTACAAGGAAACTAGAATTGGAGAAAAACATCAAATAGCACCAGACCAACATTCCAAAATGAACAATATGTTGCATGTGTGTATGGAATGGTGTATTGTTGCATGTGTGTATAATTGGTGGATTGGAAACATTTTGAAATGCTGTGAGGAATATAATGATTACAAAATTATGTTCATGCATCTAGTGCATCCTATACATGGCTAGAGCCTTTAGATACATGTTGAATTGCTTACGAACACATAATAAAAGTCACATCTTATCCCGCAACTATAACAGATAGAACATACCACATTGTTCCTGATGAAAATGAATTGAACTATCGTTCCAAAACTACAAGACAACTTGAATTATGAAGGACATGCTTTTTACTTTGTGTTAATGTGGCGAACATTTTTATTTATGCTCAAATTTATCTTTAAAGACTTGTTTTAAAAAAAAATTCAGTGCTCAGAAATATTAGCGTTATTTTGTCAATTTCAAGAACATGATTAGATTTACTACAATAATATTCTTTATATCGGACCAGCTTAAAATATTTAAGTATGTCAACTGTGATAAATTTTGTTTTTTATTGAGCCTATATCAATCCGTATCTTATGAGCGTTTGTGTTGTACAAGTCGAGAAACTATTAAGTAAAATAATTTCACTGGTTATTTTGAAACAATATACCCCAAGCATAAATGCAATTTTTTGCCAAAATACTGGAATTAAATATTGTAAAATGCATAACCCTTTGAAAAATATATTTTTTTTTAATTTAAATAAATAAAAACATTTTTCTACAGTGCTTTTTAAAAGTACTTTTTGAAAAAAGTCATGCTATAAAACAAATTTAAAATAATTTGATACTGTATTGATGTATAAAGATGAAATAATACAAGCTTGCTTTGAATTAGTGCATCATAAAAATTCAAATTTAACCACTGTAATTTAAGTTATGGTCATTTTTGCACTGTAAGATGACCACCTTTTGAAATCCATGCTGTCATTAGAATAGCTTTTATTCAAAAATGAAAAATGTGTGTGTGTTGCACGCTCTGAATTTTTCTCAGATTAAAGTACATATGTTAGTTAATACTTCTACAAAGTTTAAGAGAAAAATAAGAGGGTTCATTTTTTTTATAGCCCTTTAAAGTCGACTGTTTTTAAAAGTGAATTTTTCACTTTACAAGTAAAAAACTCCACTAAAACGTAAAATTACCACTGGTTTTGTATGTTATGTACAATCCTGAACTAAATGGCTTCCATATATTTTGTAACAAAATACCTAAATTTGACCAATTAGTTCTATAGTTAGGGCCCTGTATAAACAGTGTGGCAAATCAAAGATGGCCGCCATTTTGTAAAATTGACCAATTTTTAAATTTTTGTATCTCGGCTAATATTGGCCAAAATTTAAAAAAAATTGAGATCTAAGGGTTTTACTGCCATGTCTATCTGTGGTAAAAAAAAATTTAAAAATCCATGACTATGGTGCAATAACATTTTCTCTAAATGGGTGTTTTCACATGGAATGACCCAATAACGTTACTGTGCAGGTTCAAGTGTTCCGAAATTACGAAATAACGTTACTGTGCAGGTTCTAGTCTTTCGAAATTACAAAATAACGATACTGTGCGGGTTGAAGTGTTCCGAAATTACTAAACAGTGTTACTGTGCAGGTTCAAATCTTCTGAAATTACAAAATAACGTTACTGTAAAGGTTCAAGTCTTCTGAAATTACAAAATGACGTTACTGTGCAGGTTCATGTGTTCCGAAATTACAAAATAACGATACTGTGCGGGTTGATGTGTTCCGAAATTACTAAACAGTGTTACTGTGCAGGTTCTAGTCTTCTGAAATTACAAACTAACGTTACTGTGCAGGTTCAAGTGTTCTGAAATTACAAAATAACGTTACTGTGAAGGTTGAAGTCTTCTGAAATTACAAAATAACGTTACTGTGCAGGTTCAAGTGTTCCGAAATTACAAAATGACGTTACTGTGCAGGTTCATGTGTTCCGAAATTACAAAATAACGATACTGTGCGGGTTGAAGTGTTCCGAAATTACTAAACAATGTTACTGTGCAGGTTCAAGTCTTCTGAAATTACAAACTAACGTTACTGTGCAGGTTCAAGTGTTCCGAAATTACAAAATAACGTTACTGTGCAGGTTCAAGTCTTCTGAAATTACAAAATAACGTTACTGTGAAAGTTCAAATCTTCCGAAATTACAAAATAACGTTACTGCGCAAGTTCAAGTGTTGCGACATTATAAAATAACGTTACTGTACAGGTTCAAGTGTTCCGAAATTACAAAATAACGTTACTGTGCAGGTTCAAGAGTTCTGAAATTACAAAATAACGTTACTGTGGAGGTTGAAGTGTTCCGAAATTACTAAACAGTGTTACTGTGCAGGTTCAAATCTTCTGAAATTACAAAATAACGTTACTGTGAAGGTTCAAGTCTTCTGAAATTACAAAATGACGTTACTGTGCAGGTTCATGTGTTCCGAAATTACAAAATAACGATACTGTGCGGGTTGAAGTGTTCCGAAATTACTAAACAGTGTTACTGTGCAGGTTCAAAAGTTCCGAAATTACAAAATAACGTACTGTTTATGACTGAAACTCAAATTTTGAATGAAGAAAAATATGCAAACAATGGTGCGAGAAAATCTCATTTATCTCCATCGGGTATGTGGTTGGGCCACTCTTGCTGTGATAGCCTCCTTTACCCAATGAAATACACAGAATAAGAAATGCAAGAGATAGACCTAATCAATGTTTGGTTTTTACTCAGTTCGGCGATTCACGAGAAGCATTGAACTGGCTCCACTTTCGTTTGCAATTAAAGATAAGGTAGTGCCGGGTTTTAGAAGACTTGAGATCGCGTTGGATAGATAGATATTTTAATTAAAGTTAATAAACGATCCATTCACTAATTTGTAGATAATTATCGATTTCAGAGAGTTGTGTAAGAGTCTCTTACAGACGATCAAAATATTTTCGTCCATTGATGGTGAAGCGCTTTGGAAAACTGAATCGTACTTCGAATGACATAATCGTAAAATGATTAAATCTCAATCCCATTAAACATCAAAACAGTCTGGTTCTTTCAAAAACTTGTTTCTTCACGAACTATTTCGCTTCATCTCGAATGATAATATTTTGTATCGTAAAAACGGAAATGCGTAATTGCAGTAGTGAGAGCAGTTCTGAGAAAGCTCTTCTGGAAATTATGCACGTTTTCTGCGACGCCAAACGCAAAAGGAAGCAAATGCGGGGTGTCAACTCAACTCTGAAAATTCAAAACATTTAAGCGACGTCAGATGGTCTGAAAATGAAACAGCTGCAGGTCATATTTGTTCTAAAAAGCAACTGGAAAAGTGGAATAACTTTCTTGTCGCGTGACCTTGACAGTGAAATGTATTTTTAATATCGCCTTTCTTTCTCTTATAGCAGAGATTGTTTTGATCTATCGTCACAAAAAAATATCTACGTAATAATTACGTAATATGCGCGTTAATTGCGTACCTATAAATGGCAACGCCTACTTGAAAAGAATTCGAATATGATTCATTGATTTCGATAAAAGGTGATCGGCGATAATTCATTGTTGCAAGTTTGGGAAAGGGAGTGATATTTTTTTTAAAAAGGAGTTTTGTAGAATTGTTTTGCTCAATCGACTACGCAATATGTAAACAGTTAATTTGTGAATTAATTTCTCATTAACGAAAAATAATATTTGTCCACTTGTTTTATGTGTGGTAGGAATTATTAATGCTTTTCTCATAAAGCGACGATAAAAACAGTTTTCGCAATATGTTTAAATACCTTCGTAGTTAGAAAATTCCTGTTGACAGATATTAAGTTAAGCCTTAAAAACCTAGACATTAGTATTCATTCGAGGTTGAAGGTTTACATAATTTTAAATTGTGTAAACATAATTATATATATATATATATATATATATATATATATATATATATATATATATATATATATATATAGTGGGAGTATTAATTTAATTATTCTGTGAGAGAGAGAGATACAGTTAAATCTCTTCACGACAGTAAAAAAGGATAAAAAAAAAATAAGACAATACATTAAAGATCACAATACACAGAAACAAAACTTGGATCAACATCCATTGAGCGAAATAGGGTATTTATTGTTGCATCGTCAAGAATAGGGTGGTGTGCAAATTCCCACCGATCCCTTCCTCTGAATACGTCCTCTCCCGAAGCCCTGACATGCTTGCAAATGTTTTTAAGATTCGCGGATCTAACTTGGGTTAGGCCATGAAGACTGAGGAAGATCGAGACTTCTACTAATTACATGTCAACTGGGAGGCCGTTTCTATCGATATCATATCTGGAGACACTAGTGAATGACACTGATGCACCTCCACCTTTCCAGGCTGCCTTGTTAACCTAGAAAGGAGGGGTGGCGACAACGAAATTCTTTTCCTCACTCTTTCAAGTTGCCACACTCATTATCATTATCGATTCTGAAGGATGGTGGGCGTTTAGTGCTACTGAAATGGCCATCATGGACACTCTTTGTTTTTACTATCGACACATTAGCAACCGATGATGATTTGTTATTGAATATTATGCTAATATTTGGTTACCTTTATGTTCGTTAAAGATATTGCTCATTTGTAGCAACAATGACAAGACAGAACTTTAAAATCCTCATTTTAGATTTAGACTAGAGAACGATTTTTAAGTGCATTTTGCTTTCGGCTAGAAGTACATGTTGAGCCCGATGGCATCCAAAATGTTACTTTGGAAGGGTTGAGGAAGTGTGGTTATGATCTTACAACTGCTATAGTTAACTAGATGGGTATTTAGTTGATCTTACGTCGTTATATCCACGGGCTGTTGGGGGCATCCGGGATCAATACCTAAGGGGGAAAATACAAGAACAACCTCGACATTTTGGACCATGGTCAGATGACGAGGTCAGGCACCCTGCTCTCCAAACGTCCATAGCACACAAACGTTAGGACATTTGAGGCCACGGCAGATTCACAGTGCACCATCCCTACTTACACCGCGGTCCTTGGTTGGATCGAGTTTCGAATTCTCAACCCTCCTAATCCTTGACTACCTACTGCTACAGTGTCCATCATGCTAAGTATAGTTAGGTACTTGAATTTACATCGCACTGGAGCAACATATCAGGATCGATACCGAAGGGAAGATCGTAGGACAATAGCTCGTCATTTTGTACCACATTCGGATGACGAGGTCAACACCTCAGCTGGAAGTCCGCTCTCCAAACTTCCATACCATGCCACCGGGGTTCAAATGGACACGGAGGACATTTGAGACCACTACACATGAATCGAGCACTAGTCCTCACGTGCACTGCGGTGTTTGGTGCTTAGATCGAGTTTCGAATTTTCAACCCTGCAATGTCTAATTCGTGATTCTACCAACTGAGCTACCCATAGTTATCTGAGAGAACTTTCTTTTCCCTCAAGTATCACATTCGATCCCATTGTTCTCTCCCCGCAAGAAGACGTACTATGGTCTCACATAAATAGGTTACAAGGGAATTCAGAAGACTTAACAATGCGACTTGCCAGAATTACTCAATTTTCTGGTGTTAGTTGTGATCGGTTTTTTGTTATGGGAACGCGTTCATTGTAAGTACTCAGTTTATTTACTTACCAGGCGTTTGACAATCAAGCCTTCTCTCTCGCTTCCCCATATCTCCAAACAATACGAGTAGAATCAAGAGACTTCAAAGTCAACAGACGTGTCCAAAAACTGCTCACTATTCATGGGTCGTTCACGGAATTACATAACGTACCATTAAGTGAGGTCTTAAGTCCAATTCTAAATAGGTGGACATTGAGGCAATCGTGTCCAGTGAGTAGAAACAAAGCAACCTTTGAAACACGAGGAAAACTTGGAATCGGACACTTTGAATCAGCAATGCATTTTCCCAGGCCTTTCTTTCCTTTAGCTAAAGTGATCGTGTCGAATAAATATTTTTCCAAACTCAAATTTCACTAGAAGTTTGGCAGAATGACAGGTCATATTCAATTTTTTAAATAAGTATTATATTTTCCATAACAATTAAGTATCGATTAATTTACTTTGGAAAAACTTTGGTTTCTATTTATCTGAGGCTAAAAACTAAATGCCATTGGCTATAAAGATGCTTTTCAATGTACAATAATGAAACCTTATGTGTTGTATTTTATTTTATTAATTTTTATCGAACCAAATCGCATATAGTATTTATGCATTGTTTTAATGTTTATACCATCCAAACATTTTAATTCCCAACATTTTGATTGACTAAATAACCTTTCTCAGATTAAAACGTAAAAATTAATATTGGCTTCATCAAATACTTTATAAGTTATATTTCGAATCACATATATGTGTGTTTAACTGTTTTAAAAAAGTTGATTATGTTTTTCGTATGTGCTTACAGAAAATTTTCCCACGTTCAGTAACAGTTGGGTTCCATATTTTATTCCCTACAATATTTGCTAAATATGAAACTAAAAATAGGGAACATTTTAAATCTTTGTGAATTTAAAATACTAAATATTTTTGTGTATTAAAAATCTCTACTGAATGTGCTCTACACTAATGGACCGGACGCCAGCGGATTTGAACAAAATCCGACTGCTTGTTTGGGGACCTTTGCATGTTGTTCCTGGACACTACATGAGCATTTGGGACAATCAGGTTATTTCGAAGCTCTGGCAATTTTATGGAATGTTACTTCCAGGACGACAACGCTCCACGTCATGTTGCAGCCTCTATTGAGCAGTGGTATCGAGATGTGGATGTAAAACGTCTTCCCTGGCCTGCTCACAGTCCCGACCTAAACCCCGTAGAACATGTGTGGGACGAGTTAGAGCGACGTTTACGGACCAGGGAACCGCTTTCGTATTCTACAGCCGAGCTGGCGACATTCTCGCAGCAGGAATGGACACCAATACCCATAGCTGTGTATCGCAACCTTGTTGAAAGTATGGCCAGAAGGGTTGCTAGTGTCATTGCATCACGTGGGGGACCATCCCCCTATTGAAGCATATATTATTTCCCTTGTACCATCACATCTAGCTGTCCGGTCCATTATTGTAGGGTAGTGTATATTTTTTATCCTATTTTTCTATAAATTTATAATCTGTCAAGAATGTGGATGGATGGGAGATAGAAAATAACATCGGCTTAGAGCAGAAACTCATTGACTGACAAATATTTTTGTTTACTGCTCAAGTATTTAGACTTAATATCAGTTTTAAGGTAAGAAAATGAAGGATTTCTTAATATCTTAAGTATATTGATAGTGTTATGGCTATGTCCCATCATCACGAAAATATGCATTCAGTGTTTCCTAAAATATGTCCATTAACGTGCTCCTGCTCCAAGCCAACAATTTGTGCTTCTCAAAATATTCGCTTGAAAACAAAATTAACAAACACTAAAATCCAAATGAATCAAAATCATCTGGTGGTTCCACAAAACTATTTCCTAATTTTGAACTATTCCGAAGCAGATGTCGAAGAGCAAAAACCCCTTCAATACATCGCAGAGGTGGTATTGAAAACACTCGAAGAGCACTTTGTACCTGTTGACAAACAAGCTTATTTATTTCATAAGTCCGTGTCCCACACATTGTATCGCATCAAAGAATCGAGCTGGCCATATTGCGAGCTCAATTCAACCCCCGTGTTCGATCAGAGAGCGCAACCCCGAATCGTTACATAACCTCGAGGAAAGAGAGATCCCCGACCCACTCTTGCTCAAGAGGTCTGTAATTCCTTTGTGTTCGTGGCATCTTTTAAGTGAGTGCTCCGTGAAAAGAGGAGAAATTCCTGCAGAGACAGGTGGTTCGGAGAGTCTCTTCCTTAAACGTCAAGCGAAAAAAAAAATGATTTCAATAAGCGAGGGCCTCTGTTTTTTTTTTTTTGCGAAACCGGTATGTATTCGAGTCGCAGTAGTTGGCTTGTGTCGAAACAGAACGTGTTACCATAATTCCCCTTGCGATTGTTCACGTGGGGTCTGTGTGGGTAATGCAAGATATCCAATTAACGTACACACATAAAAAATACTCTCCTCAAGTCACTTCTATAGTTCAATGAGCTCAATCCATTTCAGATTTAGGAAACCATAGGTTATTAGAGGGGGTGGGTATATTTTTAGACCGATTTTCGCCGTTGGGATGAAGCCTTACCTAATAAAATTACAATGTTTGTGCCTGTTTTTGTATTCAGATCTTTATTTAAAACGAAATGTCAAGCTCTATTTGAAAGTAACGATCCATTTATGGAATTCATGTTTTCTTAGGGAAAGGGCAATGGAAAATATTATTGATTTCAATGATTTTTTTATCCGAAGAACTAACGTCATAAGTTTTTGAATATTTCTCATCCCAGAGTGGACTTCTCGATGATTCGGTTCCAATAGTTCTGTAGTTCGTATTGCTTCAAATGCCAGTGTTCTGGTCTGCCCAATTGCATCTATGCTTTGGTCTTTCTCTAGGCCTAGGTCGTGCTAAGAATTATTCGATTAGCTGTATGCCGATATTTTTATGCGCATGGAATCATTATTTTAGAGCCTCTGTTAATGTGCATATGATTTCAAAGAAAAATAATTTGTTATCATTCTGTCCACTTATTTGTTGACATCGCATGTTATATTGTGGTCAAGTTTCTGTGGTGGAGTCTCTGCTGTGAAGTGATACTTAAGATGTGAAAACGCAACTGTGAACTGAAGTCAAGTAGTGTTTCAAGAAATGAATATAAAACTAACGGAGACAAGAACAGAATATTCGGCATTAAGGAATGTAAGGTGTCAGAAGGGATTACCAATAAATAACTTAAATGTTTTATAGTCCTTGTATTAATTCATGTGTGATTAAGATTAAAATATTCGACACTATCAAGTTACTTTCCCAGATACATACCGACCTCTAACAGGAAGTATTGGATCTTGAAATTCAGCAGCACGCAGCAGTAAAGATAAAACAAGCACAATGTGCTTATAAATAAATGCCATGTGTGTGTTTAGCACATGGCACATATAAAAAAATATCGATATATATCAGCGTCGTTTAAAATAGCGTTGATAATGTCGCGCTATTAGATATGTCGATCTATCCCAGATTTCTAAATCAGAGGTTTTCTAGAGGTTTACGCCTTCCAAACAGAGGTACTTTGTTCTGAAAATCTGGCACCACTGTTCATGCTACATAAAACCTAAAATGATGTTAATAGCCGTTTTGACGACCGTTTTGGCGTTCTGCTTAATTCCCATCGACCACTCAACTACCCTGTATATCAATTTGGAACTTCTTTGGAATTTTTATTGAAATCGTATTCGTAGAACAAGCTAAGTGGCATCCCGTTCGGAATACGTATAGGGTATGCGTTCTGTCACAAAAACACTACCGCCACCGAAATTTAGCTTGACTGAACAATCCGCTCATAATTTTCCGATACATAACATTAGTTTAAAATCGAGCGAAATCGTAGGATCACTGTTCCAAAAATATGTCTCATATATAGTGAGATATAGTCTTATAGGATTATTGCTAAAATGTTTTTCTACTGTTCCAAAAATTTATCTAAAGTGACTATAAATGTGATCATCAAAGATTTCTATACACAGAAAAAAATTCATTTTACATTAAAGTATTCTCATTAACTTTTCATAAACAAGTATTGTATGTTTTGAATCTAGTTTGTGAGCATTGCACTCCCTTAAACTTTTATCTGAAGAAACTCAAGTATAGTTTTCTACAAATATCTCCAAAATTTAAAGTGCCTAAATGTGAAAAACTATTTAGATTCACAATACGATACATTTTCGATTCTGTGCTTAAGACTTAAAAGACCCTCGAAAGTGTTTTGCAAGAATTTTATGCTAGAAAAACATATTTTTATCAGAAAAAAAATTTCTTTTCATCTAGAAATGGTGTTTTTAAATAAATAAATGTCTAATTTTTTTATCATGAAATCTGTCAAGTGATGATTAACCGATGACAAAACATTCTTATAAAATAATCTTTTTCTTTAATACAAAGTCGCGTTACCTGGTATACAAAATATATATTTTTTGTTTTCTTTTGCTGTATTTTATAATTTAGAATAGGAACGATTCTGTATTTAACTTTACAACTCATTCATTGACTCGGCTTTCTTATGCAAACTTCAAGCAAGCGTTGAAAAACCGGAATGTTTTGATTGCAAGATAATATATTTTTATTGAAAGAAGCAATGGCAGGGGGAAGTTGAATTAATGTTGCACTGGAACAATACAACGGGCTATTAGCGACGGCATCCATCCCTAAAGGAAAGATCCACCTCGTTATTTGAATCCACGATCAGATGACTCGATCAACATATGAGCTGGCACCCCACTCTCCAAACTTCCACGCCACGCAAGCAACGTGGGAAAATTAACTGACATATTTAACCATGACATATTTAACAACTCTCACCACTATGCGGTCTTTGGTTGGGTCGAACTCGCAAGTCTTGCTAATCCGATACTCTGCCAACCGGACTACTGCGGCCCAAGAATCAATTAGAACAAACCATCTCATAAAACCTACGTTAAATTCAACATGCTTAGAATGAACAGTAAAAAAGCTATCTTATAAGGTCTCCAAAGTCTTATAGTAGAGAGTTATACGATAATTGCTTATGGACGTATTCAGTTTAAAGTAGCAAAATTGCAGAGATCGCACAAAAACTAACTTCTTAAAACCATTGAATGCTGCTTCTGTATATTCTGTGTTATGAACAACCACTCTACCCCTGTTTCCAGTTGTTAAGAACAGTGTGTGACGTTTATTATTATTCTAGCACTGAGTTTTGACAATAATTGTACAATTGCCACCAAGCATGACTCCTTCATTAAAAGACAACAGAATGCATCTGGAAAAAACTCGATTGTATTTTTTTGTTCAATTCTCTCCAACAGCGTGTGCAACATGTTCAATTCATGGGATATTCCTTTCCATCAGCGAGATGTCATAAACCCACGAGAAGAGAATTAGCGTTTGGCAATACCGGTGTCATCCTTTCTGAATGGTAGGCGTAACCTTCTGTACAGAAACAAAAGTCATCTGTCGTGAAGACAATTCGGTAGCCAAAGAGAGATTCGTAATTCCGATAATCGGGAAACAAATGGGCCAAGGCTGAGCTGGTAGCATCCTAGCGTTTGAATTTTACGCTATGTCAAGGATACAAAAGACGAAGAAAAAATCTGCGTATGGCCTGTTACCAAGAACACAATGAGCAGAGGTGGACAACTTAATTACGTATGGTTAGAACCACTGTTCAATTCTGTTGCCAGATGATGTCAATAGAGTTACAGAATACAGCAGAACAAGTGAATTGCTCTTTTAGTGTAAAATTATCTACAGCCGCATGACGATCAAGAAAATTTTCGGCGTTACCTTTTAATATGACTTAATCACTCGACTGATATCTTTGAGCTGTATTGGAAGATGTACTACTCTATTTACTCGTATTTATTTCTCTTTTAGTTTGAATTAAGGGGGGAAAGGTTGAATGAGAAAGGAACAGACAACAAGAATTCAATTTTTAGGAGGCCTCACAAAATTCCTTGTTTTTAAATTAGCCCCGCCATTTCCACTTATTTACGTTAAAAACTGAAAGATCTTCTAAAGTTGCTTTACGTTTCAGGGGCATTCGCTAATGAATTTTTAAATATAACAATTTCCTGACTTTTATACATTAATTAGGACAAAATTATTTTAATTTAGATTTATACATCGTTGAAAAGATTCATATGTGTATGCTTTATTTTTTCTTTCAACTTTAATAAGCTTTTGATAAAGATGCCAAAAAAGGGCTAACGACCTTTTTTTTTCAATATTAGTCTCCAGTCTATGCAGCCCTGTTCTTAATAGCATACACACGTTTTAAGCAAAATCTGTTATTTAATGAATAATTATCCACTGTTGTGTACACTATTTATTATTATTATCTTTGTTCAATTGTGCAGTGCATATTCATACATTTATTGAATACTGAAAAAAATGCCCACCACAGATCCTTCAAAAATCTCCCCTATTTCATCTTCACTTCTTTCAAGCTCGGTTGTCTCTTTGGGCTTTGTGCCATACATTGCATATGAATTAAATTTCCTCGGCGTTTCTTTTCTAGGATTAAAGTCTACACAGCTTTCACCTCTAAATTTTAGTCCATACCTAACCATCATAATTGACTCAGTTGTCTTCAGCTGTAGCGAGTTTCTGAGTTTAGTTTTTACATTACTCAGTTTAAAAAATTTTCTTTCGACAGTTGCATTAGAAAATGGTTAACTCATTAAGATCAATACAAGCTTACAGAACTATGGAAATTGTTTTTTTCCAGCAGCATCTGTTAGTTTATCTATAGAGACCCAGAATTTAACAGGGCTCAACTTGATAAATTCCTCGGCTGACACTTCTGAGATCAATGGTAACCGATACCACTCTCTCTGGTACTAATTCACATTTTCACACACAGCTACGAATTGTGCAGCAAGTGGAACAATGATACACTTCACTTTTCTCACAGCATTATCGGGATGTAGTGTTGACTATTGTAGCAGCACACCAACATTACCTGGTAACCTACTACGTACTTCTTAGGCTAGTTGAACAGGGAATTATTTACAGCGACGTTTAATAGCGACAACATCTAACTGTTCACTTGATAATGTTTATACTGTGACGCCATGTTCATTCAATCGATTGGCATTCTAAGCCGTGATATAATGGAGACTATCTCACTTATGTGGATTCCGCTAAGCCTACCTCGATTCTTTAAATCTTCTTCTTGACCTTTATGCGACACGGAGTAGAAATGGCCACTGTGTAAAACACTCTGAACCTGGGTTAATCTCTGTGAATCATAATCACTTCTGAAAAACCAGCAGGCCAGTGTTGCCAACTCAAAACATCAAAAATCCTCTAGGCTAGTTTACAAACCGGCGGATTATAATTATACTTCAGACCTCTACATAAACCTCTGTTCCTTTTTCCAAACCTCTGTTTTTACCTTTGAGAATTTTTTTACCTATGAATCGAATTGAAACCTCTAGATCTAAAGGTAAAACCTCTGAACTGGCACCCTTGAGCATGGGAAACATTTGGACAGCGAAAATAAAAGATTTGCACTCCGTTTGGTTTGCATGTTTACCCTGAAAATCCCTATCATTCACATGTGATAAATTAAAGTAAAGTGTTGGAAGTAATAATACTTCTCCAAATAATCTAATGTTCATTTTTACTTTAAATCTTCATCTAAAAAATGTTTCTACTTCAAATCAACATTGTGTTTCCTTCCATATCTTGCATTAAAAAAAAAAAAAATGAAAAAAAATAACCGTAATATTATATTTTCCAAGTTATAAGAATGTGTAGATATGATGTTATGTTTATAGCTTTTGACATTGAACAGTGTTATTAAAAACGAACATTTATATTTCAAGCAGTGTAGAGCAAATATTTTAATCATTTTCGATTATTTTGCGTTAACCCAGAATTGCAAATTCTTATTCCTTTTATAAGTAGTTACCAGAAGCTGTCAAAACTTTTATTTCTTGATAACGGTATTAATTTTTATTGCAATCGGCGGTAACAGTTAATGTTAATGCTAACAGTTTTGTTATTGATCAGTAACTAATACAGCAACTCAATTTAATGGTTAATATCACCCGCTAGAAATTGACATTAATGGTTTATTTTATTACTTAAGCTGTTTTTTTAATTAACCATCAACATATTTATTAATTTCAACTTTTTTTTTCAAATATGCTTATAAATTTAAATTTTATTCGATTTGAAATGCTTCACTGCATTTCTATAGCCCACCTCTGCAAGTTGAAAATTGTCTTGATTTATGAAATGGACCAACTGTTTCTTATAGTAAAAAAAATATATATTATTGTTTCTTAAATAAATAATGTTAATGTCTCTAAAATCTCAAGGCTTTTTCACTTACAAGAATTTTTTCTGTCATTCTAAAGACAAATACAAAGACCGGAAATTAATTTATTTTATCGACGTTGTAGCGCTTCGATGAATAATTCATCTTTTTTATCAATTCGGAATTGGAAGACATGAATGGACTCAACTCGTTATAAAAACAGACTTTTTCATCCGCTATTTGACGTCTGCTTTCGCTTATTCTACCATTTTCTTCTGAACAGTGGGAGAGTGATAAGTGCTTGCTTTCTCAATCTATGCTAATTAGTCTTCATGATGAATCTTAAAACAAGGTTCCGAATCCAATGATTCTACAGAAATTCTGCATCGGAACATTCGAACACAATGAACAAAAGATCGTTCTTTACGCTACGTTGAATAGAACACAAAAAGAAGCTTTTGTATCAATTTCCACTGTTTTAAAAATAAAACGAATGACATTGTGACGCTGCGATATATTTAGGAATAATAAGACACGGAAAACTCAGACGATTACAAGTATGAAAATATGGCTTCTCTGGATAATGTGTTGTTGGAACGATAACTCCCATTGAAAAACATTCCTAATCTTTACTTTAAAACCCCTTGAGGAACTGTTTTCCTGTTTTATTTCCATGTTTCTTTATTGTTTTTTATACAAAGGAAATCCCCTGTTCTAGCTATCAATTCAAAGTGAAGATTAAGACGTTCTGTGAGTTATCAGTTTCGGGAGATCAAACGATGTGATATGTAATACAATGATTGGAATGATTCAATGGCCTTCAAATAACACCGCCCAGGCGTTTAGAAGTAAATGAAAATAATAATTCATCGATACTCAAAAGGAAGATGGCTGGCCTAAGTCACTTATTTGGAAAGGCTAGAACAATAATATTTTTTATGGAGGAAAACTATTTATTGAGGAGAAACGCTATTTGTTAATAGAGGAATAATATATAGGTAGGTATTTTGATTCACGTCGTACTGGCAACACAACGAGCTATTGACGACTGTCCGGGATCAATCCCAGAGTGAAAAATCCGAGGATAACACCGCATAATTTTGAGCCACGGTCGGGTGACATGACGAACGAACACCTGACTGGTACCCCACTCTCCAAACTTCCACACCACGCAACATGAGAAAGTTTCAAGCCACGACCGATTTAACGTGCATCAGTCGCCTTTGGAATAGTATTCAAGAGAAGCATCATTTATTAATGAAGAAATAGTAATAGAAAATATTCCCTTTGTTAAGTTTCAGATTGAAGTGTCGTAATTTATCTAAAGTGTGCTGTGCTCCTGTAGTTTCAATAGAAGTAAACAAATCAAAAAATATCAAATTAAACGTTTATATGTAAAATTCAAACTTGGTTTGATACAGATTAGTTGGTTGTATTTGATGGGCACAAGGACCCTATTTGACCAAGCAGCGCCAAACACAAGATAGACGTCAAGTAATAGACATACACATACAAGGAAAGTTTTGCTACGACAGAAGAGAGAAATACACGCAGGGTAAGTAACAGGAATCGAACCTGTGCCGCCTACGATTCAGTTTGGTATAGGAACTATAAGTTGCATGAGTTTATTTTCTTTTATTAAACAGAAACAAACTGAATTTGTAAGGATATTATTTGTCGTACAGGGGATATTCAGATTCTTTTTTGTGTTCTCTCTTTTTCATTCTGTTTTAACTTACAAGATGTTATACAGAAGGTGTAATTTTTCAGGTCATTCATAAGCTCATGTCTATTGGTGCGAATAATGGCTTACATCAGGAGCTTTTTCTCTTCCAACAGAAGCCACATGACCCGATATATTTCACAAAGGTCCCCATAAAAGTTGCCGCTTTTGCTGCTAGAATATGTTCAAACATTTTTATGCGTATTGACTTTCGTATTCATAGAAGACATCGAGGTACCAATGCACGGCACAATGTGAATCAAGATGCAAGATGAAAGTAGGTCATTTTTACTTCAAAGTCACAACTATGAAATTCGAACTTGAACTTGATCTTCAATGGTTGTTGACTCATGAAGAGAAAGGGGTCAAAAAAATCCACACCTCACAAATAAAGGAATCACGTAATATTCCATCATCTATGTAACCAACCTCATAAGAATTCAGAATGTTTCCCTCATCCTACGAACTAGCATTCTGAAAGCCATCGGCTCTTTCGTACTTCACTGTGTTGTCATTCCGGAATGAAATCACCTCTATGAATACATTAGCGTTGCCAATTAAAAAACTAATATCGAAAGCAAGGTCAGACGATGAGCCTTCCCCTCTGTTTGTTGTCCGTAAGGGGTAAGCAATTCTTATGTAATAGGACACGCAGTGTTAGCGTGATGATGTTGATTTTCGGCGTAACTGGAATTTGGTTAAACCTTGAATAATTCATCAGGTGATTAAAGAACTCGCACCGGATTTTTTTATACGTCGCTCTCTATTCGTAACCGCCGATATCAGTTGAGGTCGTAAAGTAAGAAGACGGGCTGATTTGAATAAATGCGACTTAAATTCTGATTTTTGAAATAAAACTGCTTTCTTTGCCAGCCTGTACAAGGTAAAATGGCCAATACGCTCCAACGTATTTCAGTTGCAGATGGGCTTAAATAGTAGTTTCTTTCCAAAGTTATCCAATATTGTTTTCGTCTACATTGGGTTTTCAAAGCTCATTCAAGAACTCTATTCATAAATTAAATTTAACATTACTCTGTGTCAAAAAAAATCGAAACACCCTAAAAGAAAATTTTTTACAGTTGCATAGAATTATACGAGATTTCAATAAAGAGAGATACGAAATTTCGTTTCTATAGAAGTTATTTTGTAGAGCTTATAGAGAAACGAGACAAAAATGTATAGGATTCATAGAGAAATGAAACACAATCTATATATCGCACCCCGGCAAGAAAAGTGACACAGGTCAAAAAAATAAATATTTTGATGTTACGTCATTGAAAAATTTGTATCAGGTGCCCCATCGTGTTGCATCACTATTTTCTGTGGAATATAATAGAAGCTACCACCATAAATACTTACCTAAAATTTAAAAGAAGCTTTTACTATTTCAATATAAGTTTTATAGTATCCTTTAAGTTCAAATTTTCTTAGTTCTTTTCTTTCAGTTTCTCAAATTCTGCAATTTTGAGTTGTGTCACTTTTCTTGCCGAGGTGCGATGTGAAAAATAGAAATTTTTATAGAATTCTCTACAGAAATATTTATAGAATTCTTTACTGAAATTTTTATAGAATTCTATAGAAATTTTTATAGAATTCTCTACAGAAATGTTTATAGAATTCGTTACTGAAATTTTTATAGAATTCTATAAACAAAATTATTGCAGAATCACATTAAAAAAAAAATCGTAAATTAGTGAGTTGCTAACCTGCTTGTAGTGGCGATCCATTTCAATATGCATCTTGGCAAAACGAAACCATTATGTTATCCTGTGGCAAATTATGGTGTAGTTGGCTGGACTCTCCGATATTATATATAATATAATTATCTGAGGTGGAGTGGTCGTTCACGGTAAGAAGACGATTTGTCGCCAAATATGGTAACCTTCACCTTTTGCGGATTTTCTTCACATCTGCCGTTTTTGTTATGGCAACTCTATCTGCTGTTACGGAATTCGGCCGCCATCTTGATTTGGCGACAAAAATTAATTGGCGACAAACGTCTTACCGTGAACGACCACTCCACCTTATTTTTTTATACTCGTATTTACAGAAGAACTTTTCAATTAAATTAATGTTTGATGTTGCCATTTACAGAAAACTAACAAATGTGAAAACGATCAAGAACATAAAAATCGTCGATATTAAAGAAGGGGAAAATATAAAATAATTAATATGAGAGTACAGAAAATATCTGAATTCCAGGGGGGCCCGCCCCCTGCTCGCTAACGCTCGCCAACCCCCGGAGGATTGCTTCGCTGCGCGAACCTATGCTCGCTTCGCTCGCATCAATGAAGACACGTGTCCTAGCAGAAGGGATTGATTACAAAATATATTCCAAAAAAATATTTTTCAAATCTAAATTTGTTGTATTACATAAAAGATATATACAGTACCTCTGGAATCAGAATTTAGATGAAAACTTTGAGCAAATTTTTACTCGCAATGTGAGCGCTGCTTTGGAAATTGAATACCCAGCATGTTGTTTGTGTGTACATTTCCCCAGTACTCGAGCCACCCATACACTTTTTGACTGAGTTTGTTGTCGAAAGTTGTAGTGCACGCGTCTTGTTGTACTATAATTGTTAGCCTTGAAAAGGACCGTTTTTTAAATAGCCCTGAAAAGATCCTCCGCTTTCTTAGATTTCTATTACGAACCGCAACAGCTCGTCTAAAATTCATTTTTTTTTCAATAAAATTTCATCCGATAACGCTATAGATTCAAATGACTCGCGAGGCTCCTAGTAAACAAACAATCGCACAATGTTGCCAAAACGCGGTAACAAATAACGTCTTTTTTGCGTGCCACGTAAGAGAAATATATATATAGATGACATCCCAATAATGGCAAGCTATTCAGAGTGTATAGGATAGATATTTGGCCTAGAAAAAGCATCTTATATAGCCTTTGAAATGCGTATTCATATCAAATTTATCTGTAAGACTTACAAATGTGCTCTTTACAAAAATATATAAAACCTTTTTAATTGAAATTAAATATTAATTGTATTGAAAGTTCACAAGCTTTAAAATACAAGATAACAGGTATGACAGAACAAGAATTCTGGAATCAAAGACTCGGATGTTAATTGCAAACTATATAGCAGAACGAACATTTTAAAAATACTAACTTCAAAAAAATGTCCAATAATTAATCGAATGGAATAACCGAATCAGTAATTGGAAAACTTTGCAACTAGAAATGAAATTTAGTAATTTCGTTTGGATAGTGATCAGTTTGTTTGTATTTCATAGGCATTTTATTTGCCCAAGAGCCGATCCACTGGCCACCCCTGCTCTATAGAAGCTTGTTTCCTTCGTTTTACTTTACTTTTCTAAAAAAAACTTCGGTATAGAATTCTACAGAAATAAATTTCTATACAATCAGTCCTTGTTTTCTCTTTCTGTAGAGTTCTGTGAAACTATAAAATTTTCAGGGAAGCATCCTCGGAAGGCCAGAAATTTTTAAACATGCACAGCAAACCACGTGTTGACGCTGCTAGGCATACATTGTGGTGATCGCATCTTTGATCTGCAATTGTAAAACTGCGGTGAAATTGTTAAGTCATGGCTAATAAAGGTATTCCCATACTTGCTATCTTTTATTTCTTCCCTCTGGCACATTCAAGTAGCGCTTGTAGACATGCGCCCCAAAATGAATACGATTTAATTTTGTGTTCTATCCTCCTTATAATTTGCACCAGAAGTTTTGAAACAGCTTAGCCCGAGACATCCTAAGCCTTTTCCCCACGTTTACGGTTGTTTTCACTCTATATGAAAATGAATGGGTGATTAAGCATTCTTCAGGCCATGTAACTTCCATCAAAAGACACGATTTAGTTTGTTTTCTTGCGAAAAAGACCAGTTGTGGTCGGTTTTTAGAGTTCCTTCCTTTAATTTTCCTTAGATCCATGCTCAAAATCTTGCTTCGGCGATCTTATCTAGTTCCACACAATTCTCTTCTTGGAATCCCAACAACCTTGAATTCAGCAAACAGGAATTGGCATCTTCACTCGATAAACAACATCTACCGCGTTATTTGCAAATTCCATTACGCAAGAAAGTGACATCTCATTCAGAATTCATTTGAATACGATATGAACGTTATTACTTGGCTTCACGGTTATTTTAAGGCAATCGGTAATTTTAATTAACGTCGTACCAGAGCAACACAACGGGCTATTGACAGCGGTCCGGGATCAATCTGTTTTAGGGAAAGATCCGAGGACAACACCTCGAAATTTTGAACCACGGTCAGATGACGAAGCAACACCTGAGCTGGCACCCCACTCTCCAAACATCCACACCAACCCAACGTGAATTGGTCGGCGGTTATTTTAAGGTTGGTATTTTAATTAACGTGTCACTATAGTTATTAATAGCACCACACCGGTTGACGACGGTCCGGGATCAAACACGAAGGAAGGGATCCGAGGACAACACCAGGGTCAAATGACGAGGTCTCACCTGAGCTGGCACCCCACTTTCCAACCTTCTACACCACGCCGGCGTGAGGACATTTGAGGCCACGACAGATTAAACGTGCGCCAGCCACCCTTTGTACACGAAAGTCTTTGGTCGGATTCGAACTCGCAACCCTCCAGTTGCAAATCCATCACTCTTCCAACCAGGCTACCGCGGCCCACAGTTATTTGAAGGCTCTTTGGGTAATAGGTAATTTTTAGTTAACGTCGTACTAGAGCAACACTACGGGGTATTGACGACGGTTCGGGATCAGTCCCTTAAGGGAAAGATCCGAGGACAACACCTCGTAATTTTGAACCACGGTCAGATGACGAAGCAACACCTGAACTGGCACCCCACTCTCCAAACTTCCACGCCAACCCAACGTGAGGACTTTCGGCCACGACAGATTTAAGGTGCACCAGCCGCCTTTACACCATACGCTTACAAACATCCATGCCCGGACCCGGATTCGAACCAGGAACCTTCCGATCTAGAGGCTAACACCTTAACCACTATACCGGTTGGTCGGCGGAAGGCTGTTTGGGAATAATTGTCATTTTAGGTAATCAATGTCGCACTGGAGCTATACAACGGGCTATTGGCGATGGATCCATCAACGAGGACAAAGCCTCGTCTTTTTGTTTTACTTTACTGACTTTTGGATTCAACTTTTTTTTTCAAAGGTTTTTCTGTTTAGTTTTGGTTTATAATTTTTTTCTGTTTTTTTTCCTCTCATTTTGTTGTGTGAATTTTACAAATTTCATCCTTTTCTTTTTTCATTTTGTACTTTTTGTTTATATGTTTTCCCCTTCACTTGCCTATCCTCTTTCTGTGTACTTAAATGTTTTATATATATGCAATGTGCATCGCCTGACCCTCCCTTATCCCTGTATCTCCTCCGTAAGGCGGGTCGACCAACCGGTATAGTGGTTAAGGTGTTAGCCTCTTGATCGGAAGGTTCCTGGTTCGAATCCGGGTATGGATGTTTGGAAGCGTATGGTGTAGAGGCGGCTGGTGCACATTAAATCGGTCGTGGCCGAAAGTCCTCACGTTGGGTTGGCGTGGAAGTTTGGAGAGTTTGGTGCCCGCTCAGGTGTTGCTTCGTCATCTGACCGTGGTTCAAAATGATGAGGTGTTGTTCTCGGATCTTTCCCTTAATGGGACTGATCCCGGATCGTCGTCAATAGCCCGTTGTGTTGCTCTAGTACGACGTTAACTTAAATTACCATTACAATTACCAACGTAAGGCGGACTCGCGTTGCAGGTGAAAGCGTCCGTTGACAGTGTCCAGTCCAATCCAACCGTCCACACCACACCAATGCGAGTCATTTTATGAAACCTCTAAATATTTTGTATGATGTGTTACACTTATTTGACACAGAACATCCATCTAACTGTGCGTTCGAATCCAACCAAACGCCATCGTGTGCAAAGGGATTGTATGTTAAATCTGTCGTGGGCAAAAATGCCCACACTTTGGGTCAGTGTGGAAATTTGGAGAGTGGAGTGCCAGTTCAGGTGTCATCACGTCACCGGAACGATCTTCAAAGTGACGTGTTGTTGTCCTCGAATCTTTCCCTTTGGAATTGATCCCGGACCATCGCCAATAGCCCACTGTGTTAATCCAGTGCAACATTAATTAAAATATCTACGAGTTCAAGGATTTACTAATGTACAAGATGTTTCGAAAATTTCTTGCCAAACTGTAAAGAGGCCTAAGATAAACACTTTGGGTCAAAGAATGTTTAGATCGGAAACGCTGTATTTCTGGATACATATTCCCCTCCACCACCCTTTACAATTTGGCCAGAAATTTCTGACACTCGGTAAATACAGTAAAACCTCGATCCATCGTCAGGATCGGGACCAGGACGGTTAATCAAATAAACGGATATCAGAAAAACAACCCACCCCCATCCATTGTATATAATGAATCTATGTAAATAAAAAAGGATGTGAGTACCCTAACCTTTTGAAACAGTTGGCCCTGGAGGTTGTCAATAGCATCCCTTCTGATGCCTTGGTCATCTATACGGACGGTAGCAAACTTGAAGACGGTAGAACCGGGAGAGGCGTTTTCATCAACAGCGCTGAGGACAAGGTCAAATGCAGCATCCGAAACCCTGACCATTGTTCAGTCTTTAGATCAGAGATCATAGCAATTGGTGCAGCCCTTAATTATGCACAGTCCACTGATAAAAATTGCATTTGAATTTTGACTGATAGTAGGAGTGCTATACAGTATTTCAAAAATTGGCCAAAAATATTTGATATCCCAGACCAGAATATTCTGAAGCCTCTCTGCGAGATTGGCCTGAAAACACCAATAAGCCTCCAATGGATTCCATCGCATATCGGGGTGTATGGCAACGAGACGGCCGATGTACTCGCCAAGAATGGCTGTGGTGTCCCTATAGACTGTTTGAATCGTCTCACTCCCACTGAGGTCCACTCCCTGGGAAAACAGCGTTTGCTTTCCGTGTGGCGCCGTACGCCATCCCACCATTGGTATGCTGGCAATCGCCCTGGACTATCAATCACATGCTGTGGCCCTCGGCCTTTTCAATCGGCCATGGCCAGATTTCGAAATGGCCATCTTAAAAGTATCAAATTTCAGAACGGGGAGAGAATTTTCCCTCCTTGTTCCTGTTCCCTACCTGGCAGTCCTGATCACCTTCTTCTCTGTCTTCGTATAAGCAGCTGTTGGTTGATCAGGACTTTTTGCAAGTATATGGGGATCTGGCACGACGGGGCCTTCTGGAACTGGTGTAGGCTTTCCTACACCAGGGGGATGTGCAACAACAGGATGTGAGTGTATGTGGGTATATTCTCTATACAAATCTACACCGTTTGAGCCATCCACATCCAATTAGGTACATTTATACTTTAGAACACTGTGGAAAGAATAAACTATTTCTTTCCTGTCTTCAGACCCATCTGTAGCACTTACAACCATGAAAATTGGCACACAGGTAGTGCTAAAAGTGCCACTCGAAGCCCCAATTTTATAATCCAAAGTTTGTTTCCTTGCAATAAATGAAGATTGACAAGGAAGACCGTTCTACAGGGTTTGTGTATGTACCAAATATTTCCCAGGCTTTGAACATATTGCATAAAAATAGGTCTTCTTGGCATGACCCTCACTTAATGAGGAGCTCAAACTGCATGTTGGGACAGAAGGGGGACTCGCCATTCCGATGTTCGACCCACGATTGCAAAACTAATTGCTCAATAAAACTATTCACTTAAAACTTGCTCGTAACAAATACGTTTGGATACGCAATCCCGAACTCACTTATACCGACAAAACAGATTGCTGCTGATTAACTAGCTCATCAATTAACTGAAACTGAATGTATTTCGTAGAGGTTAACTATTTTCCGAGTTTCCGTCTTTTCTGCAATTTATACTGTTGCATAAAAAAGAATAACAGAATTAAAATTTACATTTGGTGTGTAAAAAGAGAAAAGCAAATCAATGGGAAGTGAACACTCTTATTTTATTACAGACAGTAAAGCAGGAATCCTTTCAAATGTTTGAGGGGGGGGGGTTGTATTTATTCAATGCAAAATTAGAAGCATAAGAAAAAGTGTCCAACAATGTAAAAGCTAACGATATATGTATTGTTATTGAATATTTGTGAATAAAAACATTTCTTTACAAAAAGAAAACACTCCTCAACAATAAAAAGAAACCATACAGTCAACTATCACTACGGATGGATCGGAGAGCAGCCGAAATACGATTCGCAACGTCTTCGATGCCTTTCATGTGTTTGGCTTGAACGAAAACCGTCGGTCCATTCTGCCTCATGACATTGGCGTCTCTGAGCATGACCTAAACATAAGAAATATTGAATTATAAATAAGAAATATTATTCCAAATCATTTGAAGACAATTTAAGCATAGGAATAAACTCAGTACTCAATGAAACATTGATCATGGACTACCAGCCAGCTACATGACACATAATAACTGATATTTTTTGTATAACAGAAATAATTGGTATAGAATATATCTTTTTTGAATTATTACTTCTAATTCACATAAGAATGGTTAAATGTGTGGTTTTTAGGAAGTCTTTTATTAGCATATTACAACACCGTGGATTTTTAAAAATCTTGACATTCTATATGATTAAAAAATAATTACCAGTTGATGTGACATATTACCATCCTGATTTTATTTTTTACTTAAAAGTACCCATATTATTTAGTGTTTTTTACCAAGTTTTAAAAAAAAATTGTGTGTGTGTGTGTGTGCGTGCGTGTCTTATTACGGTTAACTGTTTTTTTGAAAGTGATTTTTCCACTTCACATGTAATAAAAATATTACAAAGTAAATTTATTGTTGTTTTGGCATTATATATACACTCCTGATATAAATAGCTTCAAATTGGTACCAGAATTACTGAATTTGAACCATTAGTTCTCAAGTTATTAACTTTTGAGACATTGCTGCAAAATCTAAGATGGCCGCCAATTGGTAAAAATGACCAATTTTCGAAAGCCTGTATCTTGGCTAACATTGGGCAAAATAGTTTACAAATTCAGATTTGAGGTTCTTACTACCTATGATAAAAATTACAAAAAAATCCGTGACTATGGTGCAACACTCACCGGCTGCCCTCATATGGAATGACCCAATACCTCAAAGTCAACACACATAGAGGCAAAATAACCATATCTATATAGGTCAAAGAATCCTTGAAAAATGTTCGATGGATCGAGGAGGTCCAAGTCGTGCGGGGAGACCGAGAAATGCACGTGAACCATTCAGAGGGTGTAAATCAGTTCTCCGAGACTAGAACCCGAGAATTATTTTGCATCACTTCAACCAATAGACTCTACAAGTGGTAAGGAAATATTCATAATAGTACTTATACTAACTGAATGCTTAATAAAACATCAAAATATGCCTTTTTTGACTCTACTGTGATTCAAAAAGACTGATTTACCTCCAGACTGGCGCCGACAGCTTCGGCCAAGTCGGTTTTGTTTATCACCAACAAATCGCTCTCCGTTATGCCGGGTCCGCCTTTTCGGGGTATTTTATCTCCACCTGAAAAACATAGACATTTATTTACGTATTACAGACCGAAAGCCCCCTCCTTCGGTTTCGGCAGATCAAGTCCAGTCCTTGCCATTTTAATTGAGATTGATCAGATGAATGGTATTTACCATGCAATGAAAATAATTCATTCATTGTCAGTTCCTGCAAAATGCATCTTCAATCTTTCTTTGATCCTTCTCCTGCGCAGGTGTTTTCACCTAGAGCGCTGGCTGGATCACCATTGGTTCGATTTCCTCCGACAGCCGACCTGCCGACGTGGATTTCGTTGTCGCTAGGGTAGGTGATGCAATGATCGCACTGTTTGAGTATCCTGTTGTTCACGAAGCTCATGCATTAGTATTCCTGATTGCGTATTTTGCAATGCACATTTATTTGAAGCACATCTTCGTGTTGACTCTCCAAGAGTTCAGTGTTTTTTGTTCAGAGGAGAGCATTCGAAATATTTTGAGAAAGGTTTGTTTGGTTTGGGTTTTATAGCCCAGGGACCCTATTTGGTGTTGCCAAACACAAGACAGTGTCAATTCTGGAAAAGAAAGAATGGTGAGGATGGTTGGACATCCTGTACCCTAGATGCAGTAAACCCAGTGGGAAAAGACCAATAGGGAACCTCAGGTTTACGAAGCACCTAAAGATGTGCCAGTGAGAGTATTTTGAGAATACTTCAGCTCTCAACTTTTGCAAGCTGCTCGGGGATTAAGTAACTGAAGTCGGATGAGGTTTTACAGGGTGGCAACAAAATCCTTGAAAAAAAGTTCACTGTTATTTCCATGATTTCCCCGATAACCTGACAAAAATTTCCCTGATTTAACAATTCCCTTAAGAATTGTTATGATCTGTGATTGGTATTGATATACAGTATCCACACAACACTATTTTTTAATTTTTAGTGTCAGAGGGTGTAAAAGGATCCACAAGTATTTTGTATTTTTTCTCTACATATATTTTAATTGTTATTGTAAGGGTTGGAAACCTTGATGTAACTCTTATAATGAAAAAATGAAAAAATTTTTGACTATGAACTTTTTACACCTGACACTATACCGTCATACTGTCTCGAAACCAAATGCAAATATACATAAAAAATGCTACAAAAATGTAATTGCAGACAAAAATAATTAATTTCAGAAAACATCATTTGTCAAAAAAATTTAAAATTGTATTGCTAGCCTCACGGCGACCAAGACACTGCAGCCGCGAAAAAAACAGCAGCAGCGGTTTTCTCGGTGTTAAAAAATTACGACACTATGGTTCTTTAATCGAATTACAATTTCGGCGAATACGATTTAATCTATTCTCAAAAGCACTCGTATTTGCGCATCTCTAAATAGGACAAACGATAATAGTTGCCATTTAAATTGTCAAAATATCCATGATTTTTGAAAATTTGGAAATTTTCCCTGAGATTTCCAGAAATAAAAAGTTTCCTGATTTCCCAACTAAGTGATGAAGAGAGAGAACCCAAGGTGTTAATTCAATTCCAATATAAACAGAGCAATAAAGCACATGGACCTCAAAGGAAAAATAGCATAGGTAGGAGCTTTCAGAAACTAAGTGCATATTCACAAATCCTGTTGAAATGAATTGCAAGTAGTGCCGATAATGATGGCTCTGCCGACCAACCGGTATAGTGGTTAAGGTGTTAGCCTCTAGATCAGAAGGTCCACGGTTCGAATCCGGGTTCGGGCATGGATGTTTGTAAGCGTATACCAGCTCAGGTGTTGCTTCGTCATCTGAACATGGTTCAAAATTACGAAGTATAAATTGTTAGCTGGGCAATGATAGTCCTCCCACTGGGTGCTCCTTCACAAGTGGCCATCACTTCCAGCCTTGTAGTGGCCAATGACTTAGGTCAAATCTGCCCGCCATTAGAAGAAAAAAATGATGGCTCTAAAGCAGGGCTCGAAATACCCGGGTGCACATGAAAATAAAATTGTGCACCTAATTTTTTCCCGCTAGGCGCACCTGTGCACCTAATTTAAAAGCTTAGGTGCACAAGGTGCACCTGTATTAAAAAATATATTTCGAGGCCTGCTCTAAAGTAGACGTCTGTACCGCGATTGCATCTGGACGAAGCCGTCGGCGCACAAGCCTTTGTGGTGTTCTTTGTTTAATGCTCTATAGAACGCGATATCGTTCATTTATATTTTTCAAGTTATTAATTTTTCCGTAATTACGTGACACACAAAAATAAAGCATGGTGCCCCATTTTCGAAAGACAGGACGTACTCCATGTGGAAAAGAGGGGTTTGAACGGAAACGGACCCCAGGAAAAGTCTCTAGTAGGAAAAGAAGAACCGAGTAGTGGGATGGAAGCAGAAAAAGATTGCTTGAGTATTCAGCTTGCTTAAAGTAGCAGTAAATCCCATGTGAAAAGAAAAGATCCCTAGGGTACCTGAGGCATGGCTCCAGATATGTGAAACCCACATGCATTTAAAGGAGCCCCCATAACACATTTCAGAAAACAGAAATTATCACAAAATCCTTTCTTTCAAAATTTTTAAGGGGAATATAAATATCTGAAAAATATGCCATCAGCAGGACCCTAATTTTGTCAACTTTTGTCAGCACACAACAAATTCCATCTGTGAACCGATCCTAGAGCGACGCGTTTCGTCCTCTCATGGAACTTTTGATTAAAGGGCAATTTTGAGATTTTTCTGGCACTTTTAGGAATGCTTTTTGAGATTTCAAACTTTGCCCTGGGATTGAATCAAACTGTTTTCAAAAAATTTGCTAGCTGTAATCTCATCAACAGTTTTATTTTCATTACACATACATTGCAAATTTTTATATCATTGGCTTCCAAGTAAAACACTGAATCAAAAAGGCTTAGTGTGTTTCATAAAAAAAAATCTAACCTACATGGAAAGAAATAATAGCTTAGTGGACACTACACCAGTAGAAATCACCCCATTCTGATCTAAAAAAGCTGAAAAACTCATATCTTGAAAATTCTGACTTGGTGTGCAAGTTTGCCAATATATATATATGCAAAAATACAAATAAATTAAGACAATTTGTCATTGATAGAACATAATCAAAAGCGTATCAACTCAATTTTTACATAATTTTAGGTACTTTTCATACCTTTTGAAAACAGGTGTAATAAGTGTTGTTGTTACTAATCTGAACTGGTCTAGAGACCAAAACCACTCAAAAAGTCCAGGAGGCTATTGTGTGTCAGATCCCTCTTTTTAAGCCCCAAGCAGGACAAAAGATGATGTTACAATTTCCACAAATGGGGAATTCCTTGATCCAATTTAAGGCACCTCAAGTGTCCAAGTTTTCACAAACCATTATACTATTTTTAAACACTGTAGTGAAACACAATACTAAATAACAAAATCCTATCTCATGTGTGATTTAGCAGTATCATGAGGTGACAATGCCCAACAAACATTGCACCTTTTTCAAAGCTTATGGAATGCTTAAATTACTGGTATTGTATAACATCTCGTCTAATAAGCCTTTTAATAAATATTCTAAAACATTGATTCAAGGTTTTGACTGTCCCAAAATAAAGGTAAATAGGATTCCTTACCTGCAACATCAATCACATAAATGATGTAATCTGCCAAATCTCGACTAAAATTGGCTGCCAAATTATCACCGCCAGACTCCAAGAGAACGATTTCTGGATTGTACCTTCTGGTCAGGTCTTTCACAACTTCAAGGTTCAAAGAATAGTCCTGAAATTATAAATTACACATATTTGTAACATTAATTGTACTTTTAACACACAATTTTGATTAATTTGAAAAACTTTCTATCAATATAAATAAGAATAGTGTGTTTGTACATGGAATATTTTCAACCCATTTTAAGTTTTCCATTTGTTTTGAACCCTTCTGACACAAAATATGTCTCTTGGCACGTTTGGTGTTTGTATGTCCATCTCTCTGCCCATGCTACATCCAAATAGTTGGATTTAATTTCAAGAAACTTTGCATACTGCAAGACTAAGCTTTGTTGCGGAAGTCAGTCTTCACATTCTATGTTTGATTTCGTCTGTGTGTTTGTACTAGGTCATACAAATAAATTCAACCTATACTAATGCAATGTTCTAAATTTTATACACCCTATTTTAGTTTAGTGAATAATTCTTTGTAATTGCATTACTTACATAACTAGGCAAGTTCCATTAGGCAATTATAATTGGGTAGTTTTGGAGTAGCTGGAAGGTAGATTGAGCATTGCAATTACTTGGCCACTTCTGCTGAAAAGCAATTATTTTTCCAAAAATTATTTTTTATGGAAATTAAACTGGATACTTTATTTTTTAGTATTTTTGTACAATACTCTAAATTTCCAAATATTTGGGCAGATGATATTTTTCAATGAATGGGAACAAAGTTGAAACTCAAATATGGATTGATCACGTAGTGATATTTTCTGTTACTTTTGCGATTAATTAATTTCACATACCTAAAGTTTTTACACTTTTTTGTTTCAAGTTGGGGCAACTGAGAGAGAGATCAAGAGATAAAAAAAATTCACAAATTAATATCATTGGAACAATTTTTTTCCCGACAACTTTTATTTTGTTTCATTTCACCGTTTTCTTTTATTAACCGTTTTAAATATTTATTATTTAAAAAACTGCATTTCCATTTCATCACACGCAGCACCACTAAAAAGTATTAGACTTAGAGTGGCATTCAAGTCAGAATAAAGCAAATTATAAGCGTAATTTTGCCGTTATTGAAAAAATAATCATGTTAAAAATTCTGAAGTACAACTTTTGAAATAGTGAAGCAATATTTAAGGAACTTATTATCTATGTTAAAAGTATTGAAAAGAATGATTTTTTTTTTAAACAACTATGTCAAATCGATTTACCATTTTTTTTTAAATGGTTATAAGTTAGTTACCCTTCTAGGTCTGTGTGTGTGCTAAAGACATTCATTTTTAAAGCAAGTTCTTTTATTATTAAACGTGCAACAAAATATAATTTTTAAGAAAAAATTTAATCGCTTTTTTAAAAATTTAGTGATGACTATCTTATCAAATTTATTTGTCATGCTTTCCTACAAGAAGGCGAAATTAGAGAATGTTGCATGCCTGATGAAAGAGTGCCCAAGTAGAAAAATATTGTTTTGATGACTATGTGTGCAAGAGCAATCATCATAGATTCATCATTTTTAAGAATTGAGGTGAGCAATTTTACATGAAAAGAACTTAAGAAAGGGAATTCCGAAACCCCCTCAAAATCGTGTTTTGTAGTAGTAAACTAAGTGTCACCTTTCGTCATTTCGTAGCCGTGTCATACAGAAAGGGTGCGATGTATGTGAAATGTATGGCATGGATGGAAATACCCGTGTAAGATTTGTGTCCAAAGTAAATTGTACTTTTATAAAGATGTCGAAAAAATGTGAAACTATTATTTTATTCCATGAGAGACAAAAGTGGTTAGATATTCTGATCATTTCTTCAATCAATTCAACCCAAGTAAGGTCGAGTAATTTAGCTAGTTAGAAATATGTCTGTCCAGTTTACAACGAAAAGTGTACAAAATTAGTTTTCTATTTGCACCCACCTTAATTTATTTGAGAGTATTGTAATGATTGACCAACATCTGCGTGGATGGCAAAATCCTAAATGGCATATAAGATAAAAACAGCTTAAAGTGTGACCTTAGTTCAAAGATTCCCTATCCTATTACGATAAAAGATGAATAATTTTAAAATTATAATGCCATAAACACTGAGAACCACTGAAAATCTACATCCAACAGAAAGAATGAAACTGCTCTCAGTTTCTTCATTCTGCTGGATGTACTTCATTGGTGCTAAAAGTAGGTTGGTATTCACTTGGTGCTAAAAGTGATTTTCAGACGAAGCAGCAAAGTGTGGTATGAGACAGCATAAAGACATATTTAGATGTATTGATTGTCATGTTTGTATTTAACAGTCATACTTCTTTACACAAGGGACCTGAATACTTCTGTGTGCATGATTTTACAAGTTATTGGTTTGCTTCACAAACCAAATGGAATTTGTAGCCTATTGGATTACAGTCATAACGGAGTTGCCTATGAGTTCTTTTTGTGGGGGTCACATTGCCTAAGCTGTTGGTATGCTTTGGATACCAAAAAATATTAATATTTAATTGAAAAATTATATATTAAAAGAAAATCAAACATATAATGTATCTATGTGGTATAGAATTTTACTCAGATTTCAATAATGTTAAAATTTTTGTTCTATCTTTAACGATTGCTGAGATAAAAAATTTAAAAAAAGCACTGAAGAACGCCAGTAATAACTTTAATATTTTATTTTGCTTCACACAAATCCTTTTTTAAGTAAATCAAAATGAATGAATCTTGAATCAAACAAAGGTCATTTGAATCTGTTTGCTACCATTCCTATTTATTGCAAATACACGAAAGGTGAAAAAATGGCATGGTTCCAAAGGCTGACCGTCAATAGTGACGTCACAGAGGGTGAAAAGTCAATATGCGTGTGGTTCATTTATTCCAAAAGAGGAAAGAACAATAAAAAACTTATTAAATTCATTTTTAAATGTTCTAGATTGAATTTTAAAATTATCCACGACCCAAAAATTGTAAAAGATTCGGACAATACGTGTGCCAAATCCCAATACTGTAAATGCCATAGATTCGTCAGGACTTTGAGTGCTGAAAACTCTTCCTTTTATAATAGTAGATGTTTTTTAAATAAGTTGCACAGTGTGTTCACTAACACTATGTAGTTAAATTTAAGTTGTATTTCTAACTTTCTACAGTATATTAAAATAGTTAGAAACTGGGGTGTCCAAGAACATTTGTGATCCTCTGTATATCTTAATAGTGAAAGGCCTTTTTTATCATAAAATTAAAAATTAATGGTTTAGTTTCAATTAAAGAACAAAATTGATCAGGCAAAACAAGATTTCACCTCTCTAATTGCTGCATGAGGACAGCCACCTGTTTCAACAGCCTTTATTCTGTCTTCAGGCAAGGCTTTGTTTCGCACAAGAAATTCCCAATCTTCCCTAAGAATAAATTACACATGAGATGCTTCATACAATACATCATAAATTCACAAAATTTTGCATTACATTTATAAAAAAAGCATTCTTAATTATAAGTTTTGTGCAAATATTCAATCAAAAATTAACCCTAATTACTGAAAACAATTATTGCTTAATCTCTAATCAAAAATGTAATGCAATAAAAGAAAAACAAAATAAATGCTTAAAATTGCAATTCAAAAGGAAAATTTCTAATTGCATAACATATTATACTATTATATACATATTATACTACAATCAAATCACAAAAGAAGCACAACCAAAGGTAGTTTGCTTGAATTAAATGAACACATAATTGTTCCAATTACATACAGTTTGAGAATGTTTAGAATAAACTTAAATTCATGAAGAAAATAGCAAATTAAATATTGAACGATGGTTCACGTTAAAGTATCTGAAATAAACAATCCGAGTAAATAAAAAATGTAAAGTGGACAAGGTCACAGAACACACCAATTACTAAATTGCATTCTTAAAATTACATAGTACACTATCCAATTCCTTAACCCTCGGAGGTTCGTGCACACATTATTACACCATGTAACTTGCATTTTTTTCTGCATGGCTTGTAATCAGTTTGATTTCTTGACCACTGGAATCACTGCACGCACAGCACGGAAGAATATCGTTTCATCCCTCAATCGCAGACAATTCACGGAAACGACCTAAATCCTCCTTCGTGATGCTTTATCCCAGAAGGATGGGGAATGTGTCGTCCCAATACCACCTGACGTTTCTATTGTGGGGTCGTCCTGCCCAGAAGATACAGTTACTTCCAGGGTCAACCGAAAGGGCAGTGGCAACTTCGATACATTAGATAAATATGTTTAAACAAGTTAAATTATCAGTACTTACTAGAATGTACTTAGAACAGTACTTACCTTCTCCTATAAGAAAATGTCTGCCCAAGAGAGGCATTTTCCTGTTAGTAAACAGATTTGCCAAGATAGCAAGGTGTGGCCACACCAGTTGAAACAAACTTAACAGGAAACCATAACCACTCCCCTTTACTAGTGACGTCACCAGTTGTGACCCATGGGAGCGGAGTATCTTATTTTTGCATAAAATAATTGGCCCGTGTTATAACTGTTATAATAACTTTATTTTGAGTAAAAAGTTGATAGTTTGTTTCTGAAGGTCACTTCTCTAGTTATGCTCGCCTCATGATGCAACTGCTGTTCAGAACCAATTTTAATAAAAACTTGGTTTTAATTTTGGTGTTGATGATTTTAAAAGATAGTTCAATCTTGAACTTATCAGAAAAGAGGGGATGGAAGTGGGCTTCTGCCGTTTCTTCGGAAGTTCGAGGTCGACCCCAAAATATACTCTCTGCGATCGGGGAAAGAGAAACTCTCGGCCGCTTCTGTATCCAGAGGGTTGAAGGATTCTTTATCCCCAATTGATATGGGTGTTATGCATGTTCTCAAGCAAAATATCATGATACTCAGAGGATTAACAATCACACAAAATGCTGAACATTTATGACATAACCCAGCATTTCTGGCAAAATTGTTGGATTTTCTTTTCATTTTATGGTGACATAAAATAGACCACCTTTAATGAAATGTATCACAATATTTACAGAGTTGCAAGCATAAAGCTTTCCACAGTTTATTAATGAGTCTACAGTTTTCTCTTGTTCTGACCCGTTTTAGCCTATCCATCGCGAGTTTCCCGAGAATCCTTCGACTAGTTGTACTATGTATCGATGACCCAGTAGCGCCAAGATTCTGTGGAAGGCAAAACAATGCAAATCTAAAGCTCGGATTCAGATAACCTGTTCTGCAAAGGCAATACAATACAAAACATTTTTAGCTCTTAAAGAGAAAAGGAAGCCAAAAGATGCAAATGTGCCCAATCCTGTTGAGCGAATCAATGAGCTAGGACCCACTGCACATATCTTATCTGAGTGCTAGCATCAATAAGAAGAATACTGAGATTTACGTCACTAAAAATTGCCATTTTCACTTCGGGTTTATCGATTTTTCTGCAGTGTTAATTCACTACTTGGAATTTTCATAAAACACAGAGGTTTAATATTTATCTCATTTTAAAGCAGACCTCGAAATAGAGTTTTTAATACATGTGCACCTAAGTTTTTAAATCAGGTGCTCATGTTATATTTTAGGTGTAAATTTGTAATGTAAACTACTTTATTAGTTGGGTATGTTTAGATAGGTTAGTAGTAGTTGTAAATAAAAATATTTAAAATCTAAATTCTCCCTTCTCCAATGCACGGCTGTCACTGTGTGCACCTAGCGGGGAAAAAATTAGGTGCACAATTTTATTTTCATGTGCACAGTGCACCTGGGTATTTCGAGCCCTGTTTTAAAGTCATACATTTCATCTTAATTGAAAATGGTATCATAGTAAACTTCCATATATACATATAGAAGTTTTCAAATCACTTATATGTAAAACAAATTTGTCTCTGGCAACTGCCCTTCTTAATAATGAACACTTTCCCCTTAACACACAAAAGGCTTGGTTCTACAATAATTGTCTGCAATCGAAAGGTTTTAGTATTGTAAAATAATTTTATACAGAAAATTATAAGAAACAAATATTTTACCTTGTAAAAATATCATTAGTAACAATGCAAAGATTATGTTTTTCTCTCATCCATTGCGAAAGAGCCAAAACCAATGCAGTTTTACCAGAGCCAACAGGGCCTCCGATTCCCACAGTGAAAGCTCTCTGAAAAGAAAGAATTTTATTTTCAAAACATTTTCATTGAACTGACATTTCAGAATTTTTTAAATTATACATTGTCAATGATTTTATAAGTAAAATCTAACAAGAGAAAGGGATAAAATGCTATTCATCACTTTAAAGCAAAAATTATATGCAACATGGTCAAGCCTTGTGTTATTTGGTGAAAGCAGTGTAGGATTTCAATGTTTTAATATAAAACTGTAAGTCAGGGTATTAAAAAAAAATCAAGATTTGTTTTCTCAAAATCATTGGATTTATTTGTTTAAAATCACATTTTTTTATTTAAATCGGGCTTTTGTGATTTTATGTAGTTTTCAGATTGTTTTGATTTATTTAAACATTAGAATTTTTTTTCTGGAACTAGGGGGCTCCGCCCCCTGTTTGCTTACGCTCGCCAACCCCCGGGGATTGCTACGCAATCCCATTTGGTTTGCTTCGCAAACCAACACTCCTTTTACATATGGCACATGATTTGGCAACATTCCTTTCGCAGAGTGAAACTATCTGAATAATTTGTATTATCCTGATTTCACTTTACAGTCCATGACGTCACAGCGAGGGCTTCGCCCCCTGATCGCTTACGCTTGCCGACCCCCGGGGATTGCTACGTTATCCCATTTGGTTTGCTTCGCAAACCAATACCTCTAACGCAAGTGATTTCACTCTTTTTTACTTTAACACTTAATGCACCCTAAACTAATAGCCGCATGAGTAAAAAATCTTCTGCATCTTGTTCCCTGTACAATTTAAAGTAAACCCTGTTAATCTCCAAACTTTACGATGTGTACTTTGAACTTTCTCGGTAAACCGCCTGAGAACAAAGGGAAAAAAGCGAGCCTTTTTCCTCGCCAAAAAAAAAGAAATTGTTTTTATGGCAATTGTTGCTACGATAAATTTGATATCTGGCAAACCCGATAGTCAAAAATACAACCCCCCGCGAATACAATGCTCCGCAAATTTGCTCCGCGAACTG
This sequence comes from Metellina segmentata, assembly GCA_947359465.1. Lineage (NCBI taxonomy): Eukaryota > Metazoa > Arthropoda > Arachnida > Araneae > Tetragnathidae > Metellina > Metellina segmentata. The sequence goes on along the minus strand of OX375882.1, from coordinate 115,180,780 downwards.
AAAAATACGAAATTTGTGTCACCAACTTTTGATTGCATCGAATTTATTTATGAACCAATTTTTAAAATAACAGTACCGTAAGAAAGAGTATAGTCTGAGGTATGCTGTGCTATTTTCAAAATAAAAATAATAGTAATACGATATAGATATGACAGTTTTAGTTAATGGTTGTAACAAAAAATAGCGAAAATATCCAAAGATTCCGAATTTTGTATGACCAACTTTTGATCGCATCCAATTTAATTATTAACCGATTTCAAAAATAATAGTACCGTAAGAAAGAGTACATTCTGAGGTATACTGCGATATTTTAAAAATTAAAAACTAATGGTAATAAGATATAGATACAGCAGTTTTAAAAAAAAGTAACAAAAATGTCCTGATTTTTCCCGAATTTCAAAAAAATATTATCAAGAACCAAATTGAAATTTAAAAAAAAACTCGACGAGCTGCAAAAATTTACGTTGATAGGTACTCTTAAAAAAAAACTCACGGCTGAAGACTGAAAATTTGAATGTGTTTTGCTCACTTGCGGAAGAAATTTTGACACTTAATAAACCCTAAACAAATAGCCGCATCGGAAAAAAATCTTAATAGTTGTCCAGGGAATACAAAGAAGAACAAACCATGTTAATTTTGTTTTTTTCCGATCACTACTTTCTCGGGAAACCGTCTAAGAATCGAGCTAAACAACACAGTTTTCAATCCTGCGGCGGCGGTAACATTTTTTTAATATAGAGAGAAACATTAATGTGTTAGGAAATAGGGCTTTGTAAATGTTTGAATAATTAAAACACATAGGAATCAGCAAAATAAATCATCCTAGAGTAAATAGAAGTACCCCAGACAAGAGCAATGTTTTTCCAAGTGGTTCTCATTTAGTTTAGATTACTTTGGAGTTTAACACCCATAACCAGTGACATGAATTGCTTGAACCCAGATCAATAAGGTTTCTGGATCCCACCGGCACCACATTATGAATTTTTTTCAATCACACAGATTATTTTTGCAATATATATTTATTATATATGAATAAAATGCTTTGAATCACTTCAATTATTTTGATAAAAAATGATTGATTGGTTCTTGCTCTAGAGTCACCAATAGATGGTTGATTTGGGTCTTATGGTGTCCAAAAATAGACAAGCTGCCACAAACACAAGATGATGCAAACCAGTAAAAATAAATAAAGCTTAAAATAGTTTGATCAACAAAAAGTGTATATATACTACTAGCCACTACGTAGCTAGCACGGCGTTGCCTGTGACAGTTCTTTCTGCTGGGTCAGGTGTGGGCCACGGCTCACTAACCCCTGGTGATTGCTACGAATTTGTAGCCTATTGGATAACAGCCATCACAGTGTTGCCCATGGTGTAGGTTTGCTTAGCAAACCAAATTATAAATATTAAGAGCTGTGGTTTGCTTTGCAAACCAACACCACGGTCGACGCCTTGATGGCCTCGTCATTGTCAAATTAGAATTGCGAAGAGATCCGATTGCCGTGACGTCACAATCTCTTGCAAAAATATAAATATTTAATTGACAAATTATTTATTATTAGAAAATCAAACGTATACTGTATCTGTCTGTGATGTCAAATTTTCCTCAGATTTCAAATCCGTTGAATTTTTTAATCTATCTTTAACGATCCCGATTTTACATAAAAGAACTAAACAATGTCAGTCAAAATGTTTTTTAAAAAAATTTTGCTTTTTTTTTTGTTGAAATTGTAAGAAGGTAGGAAATCTAATCTGTTTACTATTTCAACACGATTTACATGACGTCACAATCTCTTGCGAAAATATAAAAGATATTCAGGTTAAAAATTTTATTTATTTAAAGAAAATCATATTTTTAAGTAACAGTCTAATGTAAAATTTTCCAAATTTTAAATCTGTTGAAATTTTTACTCTAGCTTTCATGGTCTAGGAGACAGAAAAAAGAACTAAATAACTCCAGATAAAAGTTAATTTGTTTTTGGAAAATCATTCCTCCGCCCAAAAGGAAATGAAAAAAAAAAAAATTTAGAATCTATGATCTTTTATGCTGTTGCATTCTAAGGAAAACAGTAATTAAATTTTATTAAATTCATTTGAAAATTTCTAGATTGAATTTCAAAATTTCGCAGCGACTCAAAAATTGCGAAAAATTCGAAGTACCTGCGTGCCATATCCCATTACTGTAAGCACCATAGATTCGTTAGGACTTTGCATGCAAAAAACAAACAGACAGACAAACACTTCCTTGTATAATAATAAAGATTTATTTATACATTTTACTGTAGAGATGTGTAGCTTTGATGCTATAAAAAGTGCACAGTAAAAAACTGATGTATACTGGTCACCATTGGTAAAAACCAAACAAGTATGCTCAACATAAAAATGGAGAAATGCGTGATGAGACGGTTTATCCTCGTCTCGATTCTTGCATAAGAAAAAAGTGACAGATGCGTGTGGAGAGTGACCCAATTGGTGATGAAATATTAAGATAAAATGTCTACATGACGTTTAAATGTGATGAATGAAGAGAAGCTCTTTGCAACGCTCACGCGATGGAGCGGTTTCCGCAACCCAAAAAACCCACGAAGTAGTGTGAAAGACCGATGCAAAGACGTGTTAAAATAACGTGTCACCAATAAAAAGTAAAATAAACATCTAGAAAAAATTCCTACTTCTCATTCCTTTTTAGCTTGCAAAAATCACTTAGTGGTGAAGAAAATTATTTTTTTTTGTACGTTAATAGAAAAGAATGAGACATGAAAAAAAAAAATTTAACAAATCTATGAGTATTTCATAAGTATATTTGATGCACACAAAAGGGTTTATACATAAAACAAAAAAAAATGAAGCTTTACTCTATGAGCAGCATAGAACAAGTGTAATATTAGACTGAATTGACATCCTAAAACATGCCCATTCAGTGGAATTTTTTGAGCTTGCAAAAAAAAATGTATCCGTTCCAATAGCTTTCTGTTTTAATCTATCTTTACTCAACATACTCTCTCAACTATCAGATGAGTGTATTATCCATTAAATAAATATTGAAGTTATTCTAGCAGCATAAAGAATTCTAAGGGATCCATGTGCATAAAGTTTCCCAGTAAATTTAAACAAAAAGTAACCGATATAGTGTAGAAAACAAAATGAAACTATTAAAATTGACTATTATAAATATATATGGGCAAAATTGGAATGATTTTGTGATAGTGCAAAAACTATTTTTGTTGTGAGTGTCTTTCTGAAAATACTAAATAAATAAGCAGAACATCTTAATAAAGAATGCAAGTGATTTGAATAATGTGAGTATGAAGAAGGTCATGTGCGATTGAGTCACAAGGAATGTGTCAAACAAAACCAACACTTGCGGCCCTCTCTGCTAATACTGTTACTTACTGTCTTCAAAGGGATTATCAATACAATTGTTGGGCTACAAGCAAAGTGTATTTCAATAAAATAAGATGCATCTTGTTCAGGTATTTCATTTTCGATATTATCAAACATAACAGACAGGGAAATAAAATTTTTATTTGAATCAATTTTTTTTTTAGTAAAAATCACTTCATTCAAATTGATTTAAATCAAACTGCTCAGAATTGCTTTTTTTTTTTTCAATGACATCTGGAAGGGACAGTAGAAGTTTGTAAAATCCTACAAGGTTGTAAATTTGGAGTTCATAAACAAATATCAACTGTTCAAGGTAAAAACTGCTGTTGGGAGGTGTGAAAGGCCTTGTATTTTTAATTTATTCTACTGAAAATATGCAATTACTGAGGGTCATAAATACCTGTTTGAAATCATTCCGAGATATTGGTAAATCTCTTGATAAGAAAGCTCCAGGCGAACTCATGTGTTCATGAGTGTGTCCATGTTCATGACTATGGCTGCTTAATCCTGAATTGTGATCATGCTGTCCTTTCACTGGAAATATACCACTCATTTATAAGTCAAAATGGTATTAGCTTAACCTTAACAAAAATAAATGAATACATGCTGCAGGCCTAACATGTTGAAGGTGCTGTGCATCTTGATACATTGGCACTGCAATTTGAGATTACAAGTAAAACTAAATTTATTATTTGTTAGAATTTTTCAGATCAATAAAATCTTGGGCTAGTACCAAAGTAAATTCAAATACTTATAATGGGTCATTAAATGCTACAAGTATCCTGCTGTTTTCTTAATTGCAGAAGGAATTTTGAGAGGTTACATGTAGGAAGGTTTGAAAAATGTATTTAAAGAAATTAACAAGTTTTTGTATTCACTTTTTTTTTCAATTGAACAAGTCAAAGTGAATATGAACTACGAGTCAGATGTATCCAATTTTTCCTGTCTTGTTGAATATTAGGTGACAGGTAAAGTACAATTTAATTGACAGGTTAAAAACACTTGTCTTACAATTTTAATTTAGCGGTTACTATAACTAAACAATAAATTATACTAAAAATAAATTATTGTCTAGTGTGGCATTTAGTGTATGTTTCAACTCAATTCCTTTCTCGAAATATTTATCTATGTTTCAATTGACAGTTGGAAATTCAAACAGCTTACATCAGTATTTGCATATACTTTTCAGTTTATACGATTTAAAATTGTACTTGCCATCCTACCTATCTTGGAATGGCTTTTCAATTGACGTTAGAGACTAATTAATTTCATAATAAATCTAATATACATTACTAGTCAACATATAAGCCACTCAATATACTTGAGAATATTATGTTCAATTGTCAAAATTCTGATTGAGGGCACATTTTAAGTACAACAGGAAGAAAAGTGAGAAATGAAAAAATTGTATTAAATAAAATAAAAAAAACACTTTAATTATCAACCTATTCACATCTTATGTACATAAAATTGAAGACAAAAACCTTCAGCAGCATGAAAGATAAAATATGTGATTATAATAAATCAGTGTAATACAGAAGAACACTACCTTCCCATCACCAAATTGGTGACTGAAAGCTTCATTCTCAAACGGCTAATTCGATAGGATGGGAAATTATCGAATGGAAACAGTACTGTGTGTTCTTGAATCCAATCAGAAGCAGAAATTCATACATCGAAATGTTTCTCCTCACTTGCCAAAAGGTTTTATTTAGGTGCAATTTCAATTAATGAATCAGATTCCAGTTTCGATGTTTTTGGCCTCCGTTTAGGAGTCCTCCTTTTCACGGTAGTCAATGAGATATCAAATGTGAACATACAGCAGACCTGTAAATAATTCTTCTTGACACAATTACTCTTGTAAAGGCTGTAAACATCTCGCCGTAAATGTAAATTAGTCCCGCCGCTCAGTTCAGTCTCTGGAAATCTTGTACTGGACGATGTGCTAACCTCGAATTGATAACCATTTCCAAAGCAGATAAATAATACTTTGATGCACATAATTAATATTCTTGAGATCGTAATGTCGTTGACCACTCAATTCCAGAACTCCTATTTCTTCCTTTAAAACGGAAGAAACACTTTCTATAATCAACAAATACAATAGCTTTTATGGATATTTATGTCCAGAACACAACAGCACTATATTCAGTTTTAAAAAGAATTCGAAGCTTTTACGAAGATATAGGCATCAAAACTAAATTGTTTTTAAAGAAATTCTTGTATTTTTGCCACACTAATCGTGAGGTGATAGTTGGAGAGGTTCTTGCACTTTCATCAGATTTCTGGCTTTAACAGGAGTAAATCATATCACAAGAGTAAATCATAATTTTTTAAATAAACGAAACAAACAAAAATTTTGTCCCACAGCTTGGAATAATCTGATATGAAAATCCATTATTTTCCGCCGACCAACCGGTATAGTGGTTAAGGTGTTAGCCTCTAGATCGGAAGGTTCCTGGTTCGAATCCGGGTCCGGGCATGGATGTTTGTAAACGTATGGTGTAGAGGCGGCTGGTGCACCTTAAATCTGTCGTGGCCGAAAGTCCTCACGTTGGGTTGGCGTGGAAGTTTGGAGAGTGGGGTGCCTGCTCAGGTGTTGCTTCGTCATCTGACCGTGGTTCAAAATTACGAGGTGTTGTCCTCGAATCTTTCCCTTAAGGGACTGATTCCGGACCGTCGTCAATAGCCCGTTGTGTTGCTCTAGTACGACGTTAACTAAAATTACCATTACCATTATTTTCCAGGTGCACACACACGACTAATGTGGCACTGACAACAAACTTGAAAGTTTACCATCAAATAGGTATACGGCTAAATATTCACTCGAAACAATTTCAACAGAAAGCTCTAACAAAGGTTTTTCTAGATTTTGTATCTATTATAGTTTTTTTTTTTTCTTGAAGAATCTAACTCTATTCGAGAAATGGCCGACCAACCGGTATAGTGGTTAAGGTGTTAGCCTCTAGATCGAAAGGTTCCTGGTTCGAATCCGGATCCGGGCATGGAAGGGGCATCTGGGTTTGTAAGCGTATGGTGTAGAGGCGGCTGATGCGCTTTAAATCTGTCGTGGCAGGTAGTCCTCACATTGGGTTGGTGTGGAAGTTTGGAGAGTGGGGTGCCAGCTCAGGTGTTGCTTCGTCATCTGACCGTGGTTCAAAATAACGAGGTGTTGTTCTCGGATCTTTCCCTTAAGGGACTGATCCCGGACCGTCGTCAATCGCCCGTTGTGTTGCTCTAGTAGGACGTTAACTAAAAATTACCAAATTACTATTCGAGAAATGAACGGGAAGTGAAGTAATTTGTCTTGATTTAGTTTTGGTTTCAGATCTAAGTTTCAGTTCTTTATCATGTTAGCGTACTGCGTGCGTGGTTCGAATCTGCGGTTGTGTAGTGACCTGAAGGACCTTTTGTTGTGTTCTATCAACAATAGAATTGCTCAAATAATTTGGGCATGTTCACTGAATTTTATCCTCTTTGAACAAAGGAAGACATCCGATAGATGATTTTAGAACGTAAAAGTGGGGAATTTGTATTACTGCTTTCATTGTTTGTAACATTTCCATTGGGTTCATAATAACACAGGTGTACAAATATATTAAGAAAATTGTAAATTTGTATGCATTGTATTATTTTGCAACATTTATTTTCCATAATATTTTCGAGGCCCGTCATGTAACCTGGTCCGGAGTGCCAAAAAAGGGTAAAGGTACATATTTTTCAAATTAAAATCTTTGTATATAATCTTATTATGTAGCAATGTGATGTAATAACGGATCCTCACGGGAGGGAGGACGTTTGCAGAACTCCTCACTGAATCATCTTATAGCTGATACGCTTATGTCTGTTGTTCCTTGTTCGTGCATTACATTACATGTGCCTTGCTGAAATAAATCTTTGTTTAGTTTTTCAAAGGAATTCGTCTTGTCTGATTCTACTGGACCTCAATCGTCCACAGTAACTTTACCTTATTATCCTTACTTCTGTTTACGTGTCGTGTGGAATGTGGCTCTTTGGCTGAAAAAGTTTGGGAGCCGCTAATCTAGGTGTATACTCACTTTTGTGACCTAGAATTTTGTAAATTCAACATTTAAAACCAATCTTTATAGCGAATATGATTTTTTTATTCTTTTAAACATGTACTTTACCATTCCTATGAAGATGAAGTTCAAATTATTGTTTACTATATAATTTTGGGCCTCTAAAGGACTCTATTTTGGGAGGGACCGTGGTAGCCCAGTTGGAAAGAGTAACGAACTTGCAACTGTAGGATTGCGAGTTTGAATGCAAGCCAAAACCGTCATGAACAAAGAAAACTGATGCACAATAAATCTGTAGACGCCTCAAATGTCCTCACGTTGGTGTGGTAGTTTGGAGAGTAGGGTGCCAGCACAGGTGCGATCTCGTCATCTGACTGTGGTTCAAAATTACACGGTATTGCCCTCGGATCTTCCCCTTCGAGTGTTGGTCCCGGACTGTCGCCAATACGACCAGTGCGACGTTAATTAAATACCTACCTACCAATCATTTTGGGAGCCACTCTATGCGTCAAAACGATTACCACTGACTCACAAAACCAACTTTTAGCGGAAATTATTAAGCTTAATTCCTTTGCTTTCGAAACATGCAAATATTTTATTTCTATCTTTAATAGAACAAAGTTAGAAACATTAAAACATTTTTCTCTTTCTTAAAAAGTTTTGTAGTCTCAAAAAACAACGATAGCTCTAAAAATGCTACTCTAATCATAATACAATTATCACAGTAAGTAAGCATAACATCATAATACAACTATCACACGTACAGTAAGCGTCCGCAGAAAGCTAATTGAAGGAAATAACTACATTAGTCATTAAATAGAAAAGTACATTCTTTCAGTTTTTTTTTTTTTTTGGTGGTAGGGGGGGGGAGGTTAAAATTATTATTCTTTTTGCAATTTTTTTGTAGTTGATCCCATTTACGTACCCAAAAATCTATCGTCATTGACGCTAGATTTTCAGTGGTTTTTATGGTCATTTTTGACCAATAATTTTTTTGATAAATCTAAAATTTAACATCTTTGATGGTTTTTTTTTTAATTTTAACTGAAAATTGTTCGAAAAAAAAAACGTTTGAAAGAAAATCACCTCCGAAGGTTGTTGTATACATAAAGAGGATTCAGGATAGGTAGTAGAATTAACGTCACATTGGAGCAACACAATGGGCTATTGGCGATGGTCCGTGATCCATCCCGAAGGGAAAGATGCAAGGACAATACCTCGTAATTTTGAAACATGGTCAGATGACGAGGTTAACATCTGAGTTGCACCCCACTCCCCAAACTTCCGTACCATGAAAACGTGAGGACATTTCAGGCTATGACAGATTTAACGTATCCAAGCCCCCGTGTTCACGACGGTCTTTCTTTGGATCGAATTTCGAACTCGTAAGTTGCTTATCCGCTGATCTTTCATCCTGGCTTCTGCGGCCCCGAGGATTCAGGGACTGAAGAACATTTGAGTCTTACTTATACAAATAATACACAATAACAAGCATTATTAAATTTTTTTTGTGTATTGAAAAGAAATAAAGTGAAATAGCATTCAAAATTTAGAAACCTTACCTTCCAGAAAGACACAGTTTTCATTATTCGCCATCCTAAGCACCGCTGAATGTTTATAAATACAAAATATTCTCTCTCTCGGAGTTATTTTCGAATTACTCCAACGTTAACTTTGACCTGGTTCGAGACATATTGAGAGATTTCTCCTCCTTTCTTGGAAGACACGATAAGGTCATCGATAGCCCCGAAATGATTGAAATTATCTTACTTTGAATCGGATTTAATCTGATCAATAAATCAAGCTTGGGATTTGATATGCTGTCGACGGTATAGCAGATTTCTTGTACGCACACAAAAATCCTTGTGAACACGTAGGATTCACTGACATCTCTCTACAGAAGTGGTTCCCAGGTGTAGTCCGCGGATCCTCAGGGGTCCGTGACAAGATTATAGAGGGTCCTCGGAAAACATTCAACATTTTACTACACAAAAGTGTTCTATAAAAAAATAATTACAGTCTGTGATTCACTTAGGTTCCAAAAATGATTACTATAAATGTCTATTGTCTGTATATAAAGCAGAGTTCTATCTGTTCTCAAAACAAATCTACACCGTTTGGCCAATTGACATAAAAATTGTACACTTATTCTGTAGAACCCTGCAAAATTCCTATGGGTATAACATTGAGCATCCTTACTATCACAGTTTGACCAATTGCCATCAACTTTGTACACTAATTCCTTAGAATCCTGCAGGAAGTATAGGTTGGATATTAACCCCATTCTGTTTCACGTGGGTCTGTAGAGTGGGCTAAATTCTTTTGAAATCCCCATACAAATAATATTGAGTAATTTTACGATGAACTACAAACATATGCCCCGTTTGATTTCGTCATCTGTAGATATCAGCGGAAGTTTTTAATTTTCAAGAAGGTCCGTGGACAACAGTTTGGGGGAATCACAACTTTACAGAAATCCCTTGAAGAAACTTGGAATGTTGACAAACCCTTAGTGTAAGTTCATCGTTCTTAATCTACAAATGTTTTAATTTTCCCAAATCGCATAAATGTACTAATTAATGTTCTATATCTACTATTATAAAAGGAAATGTCTGTCTGCGTGCGTGTGTGTGCGTGTATGCGGTGTTCAGACGAATCTATGGAACTTACAGTTTAACGAAATTTGGCACACACAGTAGTCCAAATTTGATGCAAATTTTGTGCGAAGCGCGAATTTTAAAATTTAATCTACAACATTCTTTAATTAGTTTATTGCATTTATTTATTATTTGTTTTCCTTTCAATGGCAGCAGTGTGAAGAGATCACAGATTCGAAATTTATTTTTCTTTCATTTCCTGAGCACAAACGATTCCAGAGAAGCGAAACAAAACAAATAAAAATATTTGTAACTGCCGTTTTTATTTCTTTTTTCAGGGTTCCCACTCTTTTTTTCTAACTAAAAATAAGGACTTTCTAAGCACTTTCTTGGACACAATAAGGACTTACATAAAACATTATAGAAACCCTATTACACAATGTAATATCTGACTTTCGACCAAATGGGGATGCTCTTACAGATTATTTAATCTAGTAAAAACAGTAGTAGTAAAAAATTTAATATTCCAGTCTATTTTCTAAAAATTATACACAAATAATGCCACGCGAAAATGAGATTTTTCAAAATAAGCAGTCTGATTTTTACAAAATTCAGCAGTTAATATGTGGGCATTTACGTGTACACGTATCTCTACTATTATAAAAGGAAGTGTTTATCTGTCTGTTTGTTTGTTTCTTGCCTGCGAAGTCCAGACGAATCTATGACACTTTCAGTAATGAGATTTAGCACACAGGTAGTCCGAATTTTTTCCAATTTTTGGGCCGAGGCGATATTTAAAATTCAATCTAGAACATTTTGAAATGAATTTAATAGTTTTTTTTCACCATTCTTCATTTTTCTGCGGCAAATCAGAGGAACAAAGAAACATCAAAATTTAGACTTATCGCCATCACGTGTCACCTTGACGTCAGCCTTTGGAACCATCCCAAGTTTTTTTTTCATCTCCGATTAGAGAACACATTCGAATGACCTTCGTTTGTTTCAAGATTCATTCATTTTGATTTCCTGCGAAATGGATTCCAGTAAAGCAAAAGATTACTAAAGTTATCATAGGCGTTCTTCAGTGCTTTTTTCTATCTCAGCAATCGTTAAAGGAAGAATAAAAATTTTAACGGATTTGAAATTTGCGGAAAATTTAACACCAGTTAACAACCAAACATCACGGCGTTGCCTGTGGTGTTACACGGGCAATGCCGGGCTAGCTACGCAGTGGCTAGTAGTTATAAAAAATAGTATATGTGTAAGTACATATACAAATTATAAAATGGAGACCGCTAGAAAAAAACTTTGGATGTTTTTCTTTTATCTCTTTGCAGTGCATTTGCTTTTATGAAAAGGGAAAGAAAGAGTTAAGTTTTATGAGTACCGGACTTGGTGTTGTCGATCTCAAAGCTGCTGTTGTAAGTTTGATTTAGTTTTCTTATTCTTTTCATATTGTTTTGTTTTTATTTTTTAATGGTGTTTAGGGGAGTGTATGAGCTTTTTTTAAACATATTGCTGCTCATGGGTAGGAGGCATCATTTTGTATTGTTTGGGTCAGGCTTAGGCTCCTCCCTGATCCACCAACACTTTCATTTTTGTTTTTTAAATTACAGTGCTTACCTTGCTGTATCTGCAGCTTCAGCCTGCTTACGAAATGGAAATTACCCACCCCAGTAATTATTTTATAGTAAACTTTCATAAAAACATAATGAAAATAAGAAGTAAATTCATTTATTGGCACATTGAAGGTTTCAATAAAATAAAATTAGTGGCAAACTATTAATTTACTAAAAGTATGTAAAAGGATTGCAAGTTGCATACGTCATAGTCAAATTTGACTGGATCGGAGACCGAACGAGTTTCTAAGAAAATATTTTCCCGTGAACCAAAACAGATCATAAGAGTTATGCATAAACTTCGATAAATTTATAAAAAGGTTAAAAAAATAAAATGCAACTTTATTGAATAGATATTCAACTAGTTGCCAGAGTCCCAGCCTAAGCCATTCGGTGTATTGCCACATAATTTTGAACCACGGTCAGATGACGAGACATTTGAGCTGGTGCCCTACTCTCCAAACTTCCACACCAACCCAACGTGAGGACTTTCGGCCACGACAGATTTAAGGTGCACCAGCCGCTTCTACACGATATGTTTACAAACATCATTTTAATGAAACAAAATTAATTTGAAAACAATCATCTTAGCTGACAATGGAAACAGATTGCGCATGGCATAACAAAAAATTTTAATTCAAGCACAGTCGGCCATTGAGTGTTTGTCACCCGGATACAAAGAGAAAAAAATTATAAACATAGAAATATTACTTTCGTTTTCGGTCAGCAGCCAAATACGATAAGAGTCCGAAATTTCCAGTTTTCAAACGACTTTTCCCGATTATTGAAATTTCCCGACTATTCTCGGTTCTCCAACACTGTGGTTTACGTTTTCGCTATCTTTTCCTCCAATGTTTTTTTAAACGAGCGGGTTGGTTTTCTTTTGGAACTGATAACCGATTCCTTCAAATTTTCAGAACAGAATCACCCCCGAAATTCTTCAAAAAATTTTCTTTTTTTTTTTATCTGGGATAGTTGTTGCAAAGAATTCAAAGCATAAAAAAAAGCTAGATTTAAAAAAAAATAACCATTCAGATAGCAGTATTAATTAAAATAAATTATTTTATATTGTTTTCGATTCACCTACAAACTTAAAAATACACTTCCCCATAATTATAATAAATTTTTAAAACATTGCACTCGCGGGTAACTGAATAAAACAAAAATAATTAACATTTTATGATTGTATTCTAGTCTCCTCTATCAGGGCAACTATTTTGTGCATTGCAAGAGCCACTCACACGTCGAAAACTGACCGATTTTCATGGGTTTTAAAGTTTTTAAAGTGTTGTAACGTCTTGAAGATACAGAATCATTATCGAGAATTGTGGGAGCTCACAACGGGAATCGTTAACGAAGTCTATCCCCTGGTCCGACTGCGGAAGTGACGACTGGAGGAGGCGGGCTGGGAAGAGACAATTTTTGGAGAGAGGCTGTTGCTAGCCGCGGAGACGATTTGAGGAACTTTGATCTTACGGAGGCTGTATTGTATCGGTGATGGACATCGTCTTTAAATATAAAACTGTAGCTGTACATATTCTGTAAATTTTAACTCTCAATATAATTATTTTAACCAGGAAGTGGTTTTACTTTTTCGTCGATACGGTACAGACCTGCCTGAGTGGTGGCAGCTTATGGTATGCGAATTCCGCGTTTATTTTTTAGCTACAGTTGTGATAAGACCGCCTGCGTCTTTTGGAATGTTCGTGTGGAACCTGGATATTGACGACCACCAGCGCGTCTGATGTGTGGCTGTTTTAAAAGGGTAAGTGCCAACTTACCAGAATTTCATTGCAATTGTAAGAATCGGTGCACACCGAAAATGCATTTGTTACAGAGTTTTCTGTGTTTTGAAACATCCTGTTTCAAGTTTTAGTTTAAGTCAACCTGACTTGTTTACTTTTGAAACGCCCCGTTTCATTTTCATTGTAGAAGTCCCCAGGCTTGAGTGTGTTTTGGAGCACCTTGTTTCAAATTTTGGATTGTGTTAAGTCAATCCTGACTAGCATTTAAGTCATTCTGACGTAAATATAACATCAGTTCTGATTTTTTGTGTGTGGTTGTTTTATACCATATTGTTATTTTAGAAAAATTGATACATCATTGTGTAATGATCATATTGGAAGGATATTTTGATAACAAGTTGTGTGAATTATACTTAAAAGATTTATGTTTATAATACAAGAATCATTTTTTAAAATTATTATCATTGGTGAAATCAATTTTGATACATTTAGTGTGAAATTTTTGTAGATAATTTTGGAAAAATTCTAGTTTTGCTTTAGTGTAGGGGTATTGCATTGAACAGTTGTAGTTACATATGACTACGAAAGTGCTTTTAAACTACTATATTATCGAGTTTTATGTTTAATTATCATTTGAATGTGTTATTATCGTTTGGTAATTTATTTGAGCAAGTATAGAATTTAATTACTTCCTTTTAAAAGAATGCATGACAAATTACTGTGAAAATTTAATGAAATACATTTGGTTCCTTATTCTGATTCAAATCGAAAGTAGAATTGATTTGTTTTATCTGAGTTAATCGATAGTATTTGATAACATAATAGTATTATTTTAATAACTGATTTTCAGTGTTTTGTGTATTCTATTTTGAGTGCTTTAAGAGTGTGATTTCTAGGTTATTTTAGAATTGTGTATCCTAAAGAGTTGTTAAATAATTGTATGATGTAAGAATTATTTGATTGTGTTTACACTGGGATCACTATGTCATTTCTTGGGAGATCTAGAAAGGAGGAGGTGGAAATTTTGGCAATTGAATTAGGAGAAGAGGTTCCTCCAGATGCTCAAATGATTCACTTGAAAAAAATAATAGAAGGTTCTAAATTCTACGATGCAAAACGTGTGGAAGATTTAATGATATCTCTTATTAATGAAAGACAGGAACGAGAGGAAGCTAGACGAAGGTTGAAAGAAGCTGTTTGGAGGCAGGAAAGTGCTGAAAGGGCGTGGGAATTTATACGACGGAGATGGGCTCGTATAGAAGCCGATGAGAGGTTGGGAGGAATGAAAAGATCTTGCGAAGAAGAGTGGGAACTAGCCGGAGAGAGACTGAAAGCTGCTCGAGAAGAGGCAGAAAAGAGAAAGTACCAGTATGAAACCAAATTACGGGAATTTGAAATGCAGAAGGAGAAAGGGTTAGAAAGAAAAAATCAAGAGGAAGAAAAAAAGGAAGAAGTAATTTCAGTTCCAGAGTTTGAAGCTGAGATAGATATTGACGAAGGCGATTTGTTTTATTTCCCGCCAAATGAGATGGAATCTTGTGAAGGACTTGAACTTCTGAAAATTGATTCCAAACTTTCGTTGAAATGCAGAAGGAGAAGAGTTTAGAAAGAGAAAAACAAGAGGAAAGAGAAGCCGTTGTTAACACTCCAATCTGTTTGCCTTTAGCAGAGGTGGAGCTACAAGGAATGTTCGGGCATGTAATAACCAAAGTCGTAGTTGCCTGTAATCCCTCTGACAAAGAAATACATTTGCTGGGGAATGGAACAGATACACTTCTAGAAAAAATGAAGGTGGATGATGTGCCACATCAGGTGAGCACCATTCAACCACATGCTCAGAGACAAATGGCTCAACAAGTGGAAGAAAAAAAAGAAGACGAAGAGGAAAGGGAAGAAGTTATCAATTATGATTTGGAATTCGTTGACTGCAGAGACGCCAGTGATGATGAAATAGAAGAAATACAGGATATACTTAAGGGTTCTGGGAGAAATGGTTGCATGGAACTGCCATGGAAAATGGAATTGACCGAAAACTGAGTTGAGGCTTCTTCAGAAATTGAAGATGAAGATGAAACTGATCCCACAACGATTCCAATAGGCAGCACCGGCCTAGGAATTGTGACTGGTCATGTCTTACATATTGTTGCAGCACAAACTAACTTGTGTTTGCAAGTCACTCCACTTTCACCCCAGAGAGTTCAGACACTTGTTACACTACCCACAAGTGTAGGTCCTTACAGAAATGCACCGCACATTGTCTCTCTAGCTATACCTTATTTATCTTCCGATCTCCACATGCGTGTACCGCTTTTCGCTTGTCCTCAGTCTAGAACTAGAGAAGCAAGCTACGGGCAATTTGTGCCCATGGTCCCGACAGGACACAAGAAATTCGTTGGACATATTGAAAATGAATCGAATCAGAAAAACAAGGCGACTGCCAAAAAGCATTTCCACAGACACAAGAAAAGAACTCTGAAACTCGGAGTATGCAGGTGTTATAGAATTGAAAGCATTGATTCTTACCCTAGGGAAATTGTCATGAGTGAAGCCTTTTCCCTTTACGGTTACACACCTAGCACACACACTCTTAAGTAAATGTAATTAAGTAATTATGTCTTAGGTATATTTTATTTTTGTTTTGTGTTATTTGTATAATTTCTAACATTACATTTTGTTGTGTAAAAATTGTGTCAGTACCCTGAATTTGGTGATGCACTGATTCAGTCTGGTAAGTTGGTACTGGCCCCTTTGTGTGAGCACTTATGCTCATTACTTTTCATTTTCTTTTCGGGACTTTTCTTCGATCGAGATCTGCAGAAAAGTTTTCTTGGAGGGGAGAAGTCTGTAACGTCTTGAAGATACAGAATCATTATCGAGAATCGTGGGAGCTCACAACTGGAATCGTTAACGAAGTCTACCCCCTGGTCCGACTGCGGAAGTGACGACCGGAGGAGGCGGGCTGGGAAGAGACAATTTTTGGAGAGAGGCTGTTGCTAGCCGCGGAGACGATTTGAGGAACTTTGATCTTACGGAGGCTGTATTGTATCGGTCATGGACATCGTCTTTAAATATAAAACTGTAGCTGTATATATTCTGTAAATTTTAACTCTCAATATAAGTATTTTAACCAGGAAGTGGTTTTACTTTTTCGTCGATACGGTACAGTGTATTATGAGATTATCAAGATACGTGCTCATCAAGAGTCGATCGACGATTTGTATACCGCGTATCAAGGGTTGCCATTCAAGCAAGCCAGTTCCCGAATCATCATTAAAACCGTACTTGTAAGCAGTTTTATGGCCGATCAGCCGCTATAAAGAGGTCGGAAATGTGAAAAATATCGTCATTTGAAAACTGAATTTTGTTTTCAAAGGAAAATAAGCACTTTCTAAGGACTATTGATGCAAAATAAGCACTTCTAAGGGCCCTTAGAAATGGAAGGTCAAAATAAGCACTTTCTAAGCACCCGTGGGAACCCTGTTTTTTGTTCTTTAGTTCAAGTTTCTATCATCGCGATCGTTAGAGCGAAAATTTCAACGGTTGCGAAACCTGCGGAAAATTTTACGCCAGATTGATAACTTAAATGTGATTTTCTTTAAATAAATAATTTTTCTATTGCAACTTATGTTTTCGCAATACGAATTTGGCCACATTTGACAAAGATATTCACTAAGAACACAGAGTTTTCCAACACATTGGAGACGTATTCATTCCTCAAGGATTAGTGAGGTGGAAGGAATGAGGCAACGCGCTTGCACCATGTCGGGTGGAGGTGGACCTTTTTCTTAAAATTATTGTTGTTTCTTTTTAATGTTTTCATATCAGTAAGAACACGAAAAGAACTGTCAAGGCCATCGTGCTGGCCTGCTAGTCTCTACTATTATAAAAGGAAATGTTTTTGTATGTCTGTTTGTGTGTTTGTATCGAATGCCCTGACGAATCTATGGCACTTACAATAATGAGCTTCGGCACACAGGTAGTCGAATTTTTTGCGATTTTGTCAGAAGCCTGAATTTTAAAATTCAATCGAGAACATTTTAAAATTAATTTAATGCAACTTAATTATTATTGTTTTTTTTATAATGACAATACATAAAGAGATGAGATGGCAGATTCTAAATTTATTTTTTCCGTGTTTCCGTTTTATTTTGAAAGGAATGATTTTTCAGCGGACGAACAAAACAAATAAAAAGTTTCAACTGGAGTTATGTAAGATCGTTAAAGATAGAGTAAAAATTTCAACGGATTTGAAATCTGCGGAAAATTTTAAATAGATCGATACCTACATATATGCTCTCATTAAATAAATAATTTTTCATTTTAATACATTTTATATTTTCCCAAGAGATTGTGACACCATGCCTATTGGATCTCTTCGCAATTCGAATATTCTTCTATCTTAGCGATCGTTAAAGATAGAATGGAATATTCAATGGATTTGAAATCTGGGGAAAATTTTACATTATAGATGGATACCTTATACAATTGATTTTCTTTAAAAAATAACTTTTCATTTTAATATATTGTATATTTTTACAAGAGATTGTGACGTCAAGCACATTGGATCTCTTTGCAATTAGAATTTGGCCGCATTTGGCAATGTAGAGGACATCTCGGAGTTGAATTTGGTGTTGGTTTGCGAAGCAACTAAATGGGAATGCGTAGCAATCACCGGGTTTGGTGAGCGTTAACGGGCAGTGGTCACACCTGACCCCACGGAAAGAACTGGAAGGAACTGGAACAAGGAAATTGTACATTGAATCGATGCCTTATACATTCCTCTTTCTTTTAATAAATAATTTTTCAAATAAATATTCATATTTTCGCAAGAGATTGTGACGTTACGTCGATTTGATCTCTTCGCGTTCGAATTTGGCCGCATTCGACAATGACGAAGCCATCAAGGCGTTGCCCGTGGTGTTGGTTTGCGAAGCAAACCATGGGAATTCGTAGCAATCACCGGGGGTTAGCGAGCAGTAGTCACACTTGACCCCACGAAAAGAACTGTCATGGGCATGCAGAAGAGAATGATCCAAGGATCACCCGAAGAGAATGATCCAAGGACAAAGCGTGACACACGGTAGGCAGAGTAATAGACTAGCTACCGGAGGGTTTCGGAATCCAATCAAAGACTTTCGTGTACAAATTGGGCTGGTGCACGATAAATCGCTCGGGATCTCAAATGTATTCAAGTTGGCGTGGTGCCATCTCATCTCTCGGATTGCCTCGTCATCTGACTATGGTTCAAAATTATGTGATGTTGTCCTTCGATCTTTCCCTTCGTGTTGATCCTGGACCTTTGCCAATGGCCCGTTGTGTTACTCCAGTGCGACGTTAATAAAATACATACCTACCCAAGGACAAAGCCTCGTAATTTTGAACCCAAGCTCCAAACTTATATTTTCACCTCAAAGTGAGTTCATTTGAGGCCATAAAAAAATTCTACTTGCACCAGCCCCAGTGTACACGATGGTCTTTGGTTGGACCTGGTTTCGAACTCGCTACCCTCCAATTGCTAATCCGTTACTCTTCCAACTGGACTACCTCTCTACACTCAGAGGGTTAAACTAATTTCTCCGACTAAAATAATCATTATAATATAATATTTTCAATAGTTTAATATTATTGTAATTGTTATAACTAATTATATTATTATGAATTCAATTAAATTTATTATTAAATAATTATCGTGGCAGACACAAAGTGCTTGTGAACACCAGCCAGTTTCGTGGTTAGCGATGTTAATGATCCTACTTTTCATTCAAGAAGTACCTCTTATCATTTACCAACCAATAACTCGGACGGCTAATATTATCATTCTCTCAGAGAGACGAGGTGGCCCAGTTGGAAGAACAACGAATTCCAATCCGATTCGTCTGGTTGGGTTTTGGTTTGTTCCTGTACGGTCACTCATTCAGCAAACAGAACGAAGTGTACAGAATATCTAATTGTATTTAATTTAGCCTCCATGTTGCAAAACAATGTGGATATTTATAGCGCACATATCATATTTTTCCGTTTTCCCTCTTAGCTTAAGATCAATGTGTTTTGAAGTGTTCTCATTCAAATTTCAACAGCCAATCCAACAACAAATCTGGGTGATGGAGGTCACTATAGAAACAAGACTCGCTCATTTTGAGTAGGTTGACTCAGGGATATGGTATAATTCTATTTTGTTTTCCACAAATGCTGGTGGCGGGAAATTATAGTTCATTAGTTCAATTTGGTTTTTCGCTCAACGGTCAGTTTTTGCTACATGACCGCTAATTTGACCGAACCTACTGCTTAAAGAGGATTGCGAACCGCTACGAATATCCAGACCAGGACCGTGACTCGAACCCAGAGCCTGTTGAACCAATCCGCCGTAGTTTACTAGTATAGATCTCGGCGACAAGTAATTGTTTATATTTTCAAACTGCTATTATTAAGTATACAAATATGACGAACTTGAATATATTTCTGCATGCATATGCATAGTCTAAATAAAATAAGTTTTGTTTCTGTGGCGGCAGATACGGGAAGACTTTGTGCCTAGAACTATAGGCGTAGCTAAAAAGGGCAGCAGAAACAACGGCCCTGGGTACTAATGTCTAAAATGGCAGTATTTCAGAAATGTCAAAATGGCAGTATTTCAGAAATGTCAATAAAGTTTTCTTTTCTCGGGGAAAAATTTTCCAAGATTTTTTTCTAATCTCCATTGATTTTACAGAATGGAGTGAATTGGGGCAAAAACTTTTCCGTTTTTGTCATCCAAGAATTCTGTTGTCGCCTTGGTGACATTTCGATGCATCACAACTGCGCATGTCCGAGTATCTGTGATATGTTCTCTCCTGTTAAACGGACTTAATGCGTACTTTGTTTTGAAACTACTCTTGCTCTCTAGACGCGTCATGGGACGAATCTCTATTATAACTTAAGTACTACGTTCCGATTTTGTAAATAAAGTTAAAGTTCACTTAAATTGATTTACTCTTGAGCATAACAGCTTCCTTCTGTATTAATGATAGCCGTAATTTAAACCCAAATTAAATTATACTCGTTTACAAACAATTTATGCTATAGGATGGCGTTAATTAACTGCACTGTACTTTAACAGCACCAAAAAAATTCACTAGGAACCTCAAAGTTTTCCTGTTATTTTCAAAAGTGAATGTTTTGAAGGAGCTCGTCGTAATTTTGCTACATGTTTCACTGTAATTAATCGACTTAAATCAATGAGTTCAAAATCACACGAGCCCAAAATTTTTGGAAACTGACTTTATTACAAAATTGAGTTTGTCTAGGGTCGATACGTAATGTGTAAAGAAATCACATTAGTCCGTATTTTCAGTTAGGGAATATAGGACCGGCACCAATATTTGATGTTGATGGAGAACCTGTCCACGATGGGGTCTTAATCTCCAATATTGACAATATAGCACTTGAGAAATGGACTTGTCTTGGTATTTGGGAATCCTAATAAATTGGTAGACTAAGAAAAGAACTGAATAAAAATAAGTATATGTATAGCGACAGGTTTTTCAGCATTATTCTTTTTTTCTGTCACTAGGTTAAGTCCAGCTTGGGAGAGCTCCAAAGTGCTGTTCTAGAGCACTGAAATGGATATGAGTTTCTTAATGACTGTACGAAATGAAAAGAGGGGTTAACATTGACAGTAAGACAAATGGTAAGTGGTGAATTGGAGGAGTTGCAGAATTTCAGTTTCCAAGAACAGTTTTGCGATGTCTTGTTTAATTTTTGGATACATTAGATCATAAATTTTTATTACTGCAGGGTTAGATTTCTTTCAATTTCAAAGAAAAATTTCCGTGAGTCCGTAAAACTTAAATTGTGGCATCTCTTAAGTTATCATCTTAAGTTGTAAGTGTCTCTCTACAGAGTGTTCGTTGGTGTGCAATTAAGATTCCAAGATTTACACAACATAATAATTTATTTGACAAGACGAAGAAAACACAAGACGAAGAACAGCCGAAAAGGAAAATTAAGCAATAAGAATTTTTTTTTTCACACCGCGCGATCCGTGCTTTCATAAAAAAACCTTCACTTCGAGAGAGAGATCACGCGCATCGTTTGCTCTTGGCAAGAAGACACGATTTTCAATATGTACTCTCAATGAGAGAAACATGATGACTGCTGTCTTTTCGACATTTAGTTTGATTCTTCATCTGACAAGACAGGATTCAAGATAAAATATGTGTCAGTTACAGTCGGCGAGGAGATATTTCGAATTTTTATTTTGCGTAAAAATTGCAGCAGTATCTGCGAACATTCTAGTTTTGGTGTTGTCGGTTTGAGGAATGTCACTCATCTATAATTTAAAAAGAAAAGGCCCGAGCCTAGCTTGTAGATCCTTGTGGAACTCCAGCACGTAATTTTTCTTTTAGTAGACTTGTGATTAATTATTTTGAATACATAATTTCTGTTTGTTTGGTGGGAAGAAATAAGGTGGACCCGACATCAATATTTAGCTTGACAAATAGAGATTCTCATCAAGTGTACGGAATTTTAACCTACATTTTCCGTTGGCTTATTTGGTTGCACTAAAACTGTCTCATACAAATAAAGCAATCGTGCGAAAATCATGTCCCATGTCAAATACTGGAAAATCAGCTGAACATTTGTTAGCACAGTACTTCTAACAACGGAGTTCAAACAAAAGTCTGCATTAACTTTCCAAATTAATGAAATCCTGCAGATTTTTTTTATTTTGTGAATAGTTTAAGCAAAAAGCTATTTTAGAATAAATTGATGAATTTAAAATGTTTTGTAGTTTGCGGCGCAACAATAGCGTGAGTGACTCAGAAAATCGATTTGATTTCTTTCTTTTTTAATGGCAACCACTACGTCAATTTGTCACGTGACTTCCGAAAAATTGACGCCATCTTGGATGTGTATGTTTTCC
Source organism: Metellina segmentata (assembly GCA_947359465.1). Taxonomy (NCBI): domain Eukaryota; kingdom Metazoa; phylum Arthropoda; class Arachnida; order Araneae; family Tetragnathidae; genus Metellina; species Metellina segmentata. The sequence goes on along the minus strand of OX375882.1, from coordinate 115,158,494 downwards.
TGCATGTCAAAAAATTATTTTTGTTTATCGTTTGCCTTCCATTTAATGACGCCTACGATTTTCTTGCTTATGACATCTCAGTTATATTCCTCTGCTTGCCCCTTGATTCCTGTGCAGAATACTAGAATAAAAAGAATGCTGCCCTCCAAATATGTCAATCAATTCTAGAGGTAAGCTGATGATGTAGACGAGCTGTCTGCAGTAAAATTCGACATTGATTTCTTTTGTTTTCGTTTGGATCTTATTGTGTCTGGGCCAAAAGAGCATGATAGCTTTGTATTGTTTACAGATGACATGGAATTAATTGAAGGTCAAAAATATAGAACGGTTTTTCTCTTATAATTTGCTATGTGTCACATAAAAACATCACAATAAACATTGTTATGAAGACATCCTTGGCATAAATTTTCCCCTCTTCCTGATGTCGTGGCTTCGTGTTTTAGAATGAATGTACACAATAATGCTTTTGAGATTACTATTGTAAATTTGGAAACTAAATTTGTTTTAATCGACACCTTTTTGAAATTGGTTACAATGTAAACATTGTTGATTTTCAATCCGATGTATGAATGGAAGGTGTTCATCTTTTAAACTTCGGTATCTGGTTTATCGAATGGATCATGGATCACGAAATTACAGTGCCATTTGGTTTTTACAACAAAATATTATTTAGTTTGTCTTAGTATAGTTATTTTATACATGAAAATATGGTTAGATCTTACCTTGTCTGTTCAATGTAATTAACGTAGACCCAAATGTTTTTACTTTTTCGTACTGATCATGATCCATCGAACACCCTAAGTGGCTGATTCATATTGTGATTTATACGATATAAATCTACCTTTTACAAGTCGCTAATGAATGAATTTACTTCTGAATGTAGACAATTTAGTTTGCATGTTTTCACTACTTACCAAGCCTTTCTTGTTTGAGAAAAAATTAATCATTATGTTTTGCTCCCATTTAAAATACATTATATGTTATTTTAAATTGTTTACAAAATAGTTGTAAATAACGTCACTAAGTGTAAACTATCTGCTGCTCATGTTTTAATACTATCCACTGTATTAAACTATTTTACTTGTGAGATAATTGAAAACATTCACTATTATAAAAATATAGTTTTGAGATTATTTGTAGCTAAGAATTTATTTTCTTTTTTGTGTGTCACCTATGCATTCTCTTGTATACATTACATAATGTTTGCAAAACTAAAGCATGACTCCAAACTTATAATTTAGTGTAACGTTTTATTTCCTGTAAAATGTTGCATTTATGTACTTAAAATTGATGCATGGTTTGAAGCAGACTTGTATTGAGGAAATAACTTTCTGGGAGGTGGCCCAGATTCTTGTCTATTTCAATTAGTTTGGCATAATGTCAAATAGACATGTTCGTTGTCTTTGACTGATTTCCTACTGTTGGTTTTTAAATTATTGATCAGAAAAATTGAGGAGCAATTTTGTCATTTTAGTGGTGATAAACTCTAAACAAATGTGAAATCCTACTTGATTGAACATTCGTCAAAATTATCAGTGATACAAATATTTATTAGAATGAACTGTTACTTTGTGATAAGAATCACAATATATTTTTAGAAAGGGGATTATATCATTGTATATACTGACATTGGTACTTTGTTAAGTATATAATTCATGCTTCATGGAAACGGTTTTTTCCACCTAAAACATTTCATTAAATCGTTAATTTTTAATAGAGTTAAATAGGAAATGTTATCTGCGCAAAATCCATGAGCAGATTTATTTTCTTCATATGCAAAAGAATCTTTTGAACAGCTTTCATTTGCTTTTTAACTCCATGATGCAATCATTCATTTAATGTTTTTTTATTCTATAAACTATTGATTTTGAGAAAAATGTGACTGGCCAAAGAAAAATCTTGATGTTTGCATGCAGCTAATATCTTGATGTTTGCATGCAGCTGTTATCTTGATGTTAGCATAGAATCTGACATGTATTGTACTCCTTGATTTGATGTGACACCTGTTCAGAATTGGCAGAAAGGATTGTTTATAGCCCTTCAGTGAATGTTAAACTCCTGCTGTGTTGAGAAATGATGATCAAATTAAAGGAGGAAAGATTTTCCTATAAGTAGAAAACTAGAAGAGAAATTTAGACTCCATTTAACATAGTTCAGATTTCAACTGAAGCTTTAAACTAGAGTAACCAACTCTCCTGTGTTAAAACTATTTTTTAAAATTTTCTTGGCTCCCTTATTGACCTATTTCCCCCATATATTTCATTAACGATCAACAGAGGTCTTAGAAAGTGCTTATTTTGATCTTCCACTTCTAAAAGCAATTAGAAGTACTTATTTTTCATCAAGAGTCCTCAAAAAGTGCTTATTTTCATTTAAAAACAAAATTCAGTTTTCAAATGACAAATTGTTTTTTACTACTAGGGGCTCTGCCCCCTGCTTGCCTATGCTCACCTAACCCCAGTGTTTGCTACCCAATCCCATTTGGTTTGCTTCGCAAGCATTTTTCATGGCCATGACGTCACAGCAAGTTTCACAAGGTCAGCTAGAATGATACGTGAAAACTTTCTACACTATCGCGAAATTATACTTTTCATCCCATCAAATTGATTTATGAACCGATTTTAAAAATAATTATATCGTAAGAAAAAGTGTATTCTAAGCCTTCTCCTGGTATTCTCATATTTTGAGACTAATTGTATTAAGCTATAGATATGATAGTGTTTTAATTTTGTATTGGAAATTATGATCTAAAAATTAAGAAATTTGTATGACTAACTTTTAATTGCATTGAATTTATTTATTAACCAATTTCAAAAATAATTGTACCATAAAAATGTGTACATTCTTTGGTTTCCTGTGATGCTTTCAAATTATAAAACTAATTGTAAGAAGCTAAAAATATAACAGTTTTAACAAAAAAGTAACGAAAATTTTTCCGAATTTCAAAAAAAAATATTACTAGGAACCAAATTGAAATTTCTAAAAAAACTCGGCGAGGGGCAAGAATTTACGTTTAGAAGTACTCTAAAAGAAACCTCACAACTGAAGACTGAAAATTTGTACATGTTTTGTACACACACGTTAGAAATGTTTGCTTTTTTCAACTTTTAACACTTAATGCACCCTAAACTAGTAGCTACATCAGAAAAAAAAATCTTCTCCATCTTGTTCCCTGTACAATTTTGAACAAACCATGTTAATTTCACAATTTTCTGATCTATTCTTTCTCTGGAAACCGTCTGAGAATTGAGCGAAAGAAACAAGTTCAATCCTGCCGCAGTGGCAGTAACTTCATTTTAATATAGAGAGATATGTCTGACCTCTTTTTAGCACCCGATCAGCAATAAAACTGCTTACGAAAAGAAGAATGTGATGCCTTATCTATTCAATTTAAAGAGATTTTAGAAACAAGTATCATAGTACTCAGCATCATTCAAGAACTTTGATCCAAAATCTGACAGGCTAGACAGTTTTTTTATGTGATTTTCTACTTCAAGATGCTGCAAATGCAAAATTATGGAGAATGGTAAACATTTTTATGATTTTATCCCATAGACAAGCTACAGTAGAACATGGGTTCAGTGTAAATAAATCATTAAAGGTTAAAAGCTTAAAGAAAAAATCTTGCATTACTCAGAGGCTTATTTATGAGAATGTAAATAATTCTTATGCTATTCAAACTACAAATATAGCTAATAAGATGAAAAAGTTTCTCTTTTTCAAGGCAAAAATATTTCCGTCATTTGGAAGAACAATACAAAATTACAAATAAGAAAAGTTTAGAAAACAGTAAAACAAAGGAAAATAAATCACTCTTCTGTGTGATTTATTTACTTTTAGGATAAGGACTTTCTAGATAGGACTTTCTTTGAGCCTATATTCTCATTACTTGCTGTTGTATGTCTTGTATTAGGGCAGCATGGCCAAATATGGCTCTTGTACCATTGAAAAAACAACTGACCCTCAAATTCATGGCCGAAAGTGGGTCACCCCCGCTTTTGCTGTTTCACTTGAAGTAACTAAAATTGTCAAACATGTTATTATTATTCATGATTTATCCACTAAGAACTATTGAGCTAATTTATTAACTACTAAAAACTAGTGTTCTTTTATTCATCTTGAATTATCCCATTTAATCTTGATATGTAGAAAGTGAGAATCACACATCAGAATCAAATTGCTAGGGATGTAAATTTGTTTTTCCCCCATCGAGAATAATGAACTGATTTTCAATTAATTCTACAACCTTTGGCTTTATGCAGTACCCACTTTTTCTGAAAACTAAACGCAAGTAAAAAATGCAACACAATCACTTTGTTGCATTTCTTTATAGGGAAGCGTACAAAGCAAAAATTGCTGTTGATAGTATTTCTAATGGACAGGCAATTTTGATGGTGTTTACCGTTAATGTGGTCATGTGGATTAATCTGTGAAATATTATCTTAAGCATAGAACTAAAGTATAACAAAGAGGTATTCCAACATTGGTTTTTAAACCACATGTTGTACAGAGACTATTATTACATGTTTAAATTGAAGGCAATAGTTTTTGTTTATGGTGTCTAACAAGTAATTTTACATTCATGTATGTTTGCCAGTATCACTTGAATGTTGTTTCAACTGCTCAGTGATCTGGCATTATTTACTGACAGGGTTGTATGCTTTAATGTTTCCATTTAAAATGAATCCCACACAGAAGTAGGGAAACTGACAGAGACACTCGTAGATTCCCCGGTCTCTTGAGCTGTCTCCAAACCAATTCATTGTACAGAGATGGAAAGATTTGCCTCTGCTTACATTTTCATTGAGATTATACAGTTATTTTGAGTATGTATATGACCATGTGTTCTCAATCTCTCTCTGGTCATGCACGTGATCTTTAATATGTACTGAAACTGATTTATAACGTAAAAAATTAATATGATTGTGTTAATCTGCACTTACATTTTCTCAAGCAAAGCTGAGCATTAACAGTAACAACTAATGAATGTTTGGTTGGAATATTATTTTGATCTTTAAAGTTTAAGAATCGTTATTAAGTTTAAAAGTTGCAAATTTGAAAAAAAAAATAAATAAAAAAGCAAATTTGATCTTCAAGGGTTCCCATTGAATATAGTTGTACAGACATAGACCAATGTTTTTGAACTGCAGTGACCCTGTACCTGCCACCAATTATACTTGGCCTTTACATTTTATATTCTGAGAATGGTATTTGAATTATTGAAAAGTGTGGATTCAGAACGCCTCAATAGAATCTGCATAGAAAATGTCAGCGACTAGTTGAGAAGAAAGTATAAAAATATTAACACTGAATTTGAAGATCCAGGCACTAGGCTGTCTGTCCTGTTCTTGAATCTTATAATACTAAATACTGTTTCTTCTCAAGTTTGCATTACAGTGATTAAGTGCTTCTTTCGAAACCTGAGTGATGTGATTTTTTGAAGTAATAGGGGCCCTATAGACACTCTAATTGTAATGTGCATAAGAGACAGGATTGTTAAGGGAATAAGAGACAGGTTTCATAGTGTTACGAAATCTCATTGAAAGTATTTGTGATGCAACAAATAAATTTTAGTTATCAGAATCGGATACGTCAAATGGAATCAGCACAAATTAATTTAATAATGTTGACAAAAAAAATCTTGGGTGGAGTGGTAGCATCCGATACGTTAGGCCGCCAAAGCGATTGTTTACGCCAAATCAAGATGGCGGCCGATGTAAGCAATTCCAAGATGGCCGCCATATACAACGTGAACCTTTGCATACAGTGCATAAATAATAATAATAATTTGTTTAAAAATTAAGAAAAAAGCAATATAAATTTCACTTGAAAATTTTCTAATATTTCAGTCTGGTTTTCTCCGAACATGTACGCAATTTTGCGTCAATTTCATCCTAGTTTTGTCACTTAAAAAAAAAAATTTTTAATTAAAAAAAAAATTATAATTGTTAAAAAAAAAAAAAAAAAAAAAAAACTTGATTTTTTTTAAAACGTCCGGATTTTTATTAATTTTGAATTAGAAACTTTGCAATGCATAGAAAATTCAAAACAAGAAATATTTTTTTAATAAGGTAGTTCTTTTCTGTGATCATAATCCACACAAAGGTTTTTGATGAGAAAAAAAAAATCTAAAAATTCTTCTGCTATCTATAAGTGTGAAAAAATATTTTTTCACAATTTTTCTAGCAATTAGCATTATGTGAGCAACTTAATGGGGATATTCCAGGTTATAGAGCCATATATGGAAAAGCAAGACAAATATTTTTATTGTAACGACTTTACAAGAGGAAATTGTTTTTTAGAGAAGTCAAAGCGTATTGCGCTTAAGGTTTTAATGCGTTTAAACCAGTATACTGGGAGAAATTTGTTTGTAGATAAGTCACAGCGTATACGCGCGATCCCCGCCTGCCGGCTACCTCGCCGCCCCTCCGGGGCCGGCGAGGACCTTTCACCGTTGGCTTCCATGCGTATAAGTCACCGCATTGGGTGCCCACCCAAGCATAGTCCAGTGTTTGTAATATAACCAAAAGCTAAACAAAAATCAAACTTACCCTCATAGCCGGGTCCTTGAAATTCTGACAATGGTTAACAGTCATATGCTCGAATCGATAACCCTTTAACTCTTTGTCCTTTGGGTATTGATACCAGCATATGACTTCCAATAGTCAGAAATTTTTGTAGTTCCTTGCAAAATTCAGCTCTGAATTACCTCAACCATAAAACATTTATCCGTCCCTCGTTCAAGTCCTCCAAACATCCATTTACCCTCCAATTTCTTACTCCTGTTATACTTTCTTTTGCCAAACTTTTGTCCTATCTTTCTACATTTCCACTCCTACCTATCACCAGCATCCTTTCTCTATGTTAAAATCATATCATTCTCACATGAAAGACATTTCACCTTCTTCCCAATCAAGCTACTACATGTTTGCAAAAAAAAAAAAAAAACATTTTCTAACGTTCAATAACACTATCCACTGCTATATCAAATCAACTAAGGGGAAATGAGCAACCAAAAGGGGAAAAAAATTCAAAATTCCAATATGCAATTTCAAAAATCAAATTTAATCCAAATTTTTTTTCGAAATTTTAATTGAAATTTAAATAAAGTGACAAATTTAAAAAATTGTAACTTACAATCTGCTTTCCAAACTTATCCTAAAAATTTTGAAAATTAATAAAACTAGTCGATTTTATAAATCAAGAGCAAAATTCATATGCACCCAACAATTTCAAAGACTGTCTAAATTTTAATTCCGTTCTACATTAAAAATTAAAGTGGAAAAGCGTATTTTCTTCCTTAACCAATCATGAGACCCGTTTATTATCGTCAGGAGAAAATATCTAGGGTTGCCTTAAAACTAAGAAAAGCGCGAAAACGGGAAGGTTACCACAATTGGCAATACATCGCTCGAAAGTTGTAACGTATCGGATACTACATACCATCCAAATCTTGTATAGCATTGAAGTTTTCTCAAGTCCAGTGATTGATAACCAGGGTGTTAAGATTTAAATTAACAGTTAAAATCATGATTTAAACCAAATGATTTTTACTTGAAATTATTGATTTTTTTACATCTTGTTGATAACTAATTAAGTGTAATTTTATGTTTGACAACATGAGCATCATACACATAAGTACTAATACATTCTATGATTATGAATAATTAAAATCATTTTAATGTTCTAGATTAAATTTTAAAATTCGCCGCAACCCTAAAATTGCAAAAAATTTGGACTTCTTGTGTGCCAAATCCCACTGCTGTAAGTGCCATAGATACGACAGGACTTTGCATGCAGGAAACAAACAAACACTTCCTTTTATAATATTACGAGATAAAGGTACAGTGATCTCTCACTTATGCGCGAGCGTTGGGGACACTGAAAAAAACGGGCATAAGTGAAAACCCACAAAAGGGAGCTTAAAAGTGAAAAATTAATACAGTGTACACAGTATATTGGAAATTAATACTATGTATAAAGAACTACAGAAAAATGGAAATAAGGTTACATAGTTTCAAAATGCAAACACAAGTTACATGTATAGCTTCCGTTTACTATTTTTTAAGAACACAAAGAAAATGGAAATGCTTACATACCCAAATTTTGTTTTGCTCCTATTACTTTCTCACAAAATAATTTACAATCAATGATTGTTTTTGTTTTCGTGATTTTTCAAAAAGAGTCTTTTCGAGTTCGTTAAGACGTGAAAAAGTTCCTTCACTTCCGGAATTGAATTGAAAATAGTCACGCAGAGTTTCCAAAGCTTCAAACGCTACTGTGTGAGTTAAGGGAACTTTTGCCACATCTTCATCATCGTCGTCCTCTTCATTTTCGTCACCACCATTTATTTTGGCTGCAATATCTACAATTTTCCGCAGTTGAGCTGTGATTAAATTTTCAACTGCATCAACGAAATCGTTGAAAGTAGTGCACGTAGCGAGTCCACCAGATACTGCCATAGGATGTTAAGATGCACCCAATCTCGGCAGGAGATAAATTTTAAGACATTTAGTCTCTTTCTACCCCTATTCTCCAGTTTTTCGATGTGCCTATTGCTGAGGATTTCGGGATCTAGGATGTATCCCAGATATTTGGGATGGCTTGTCATAGGGAACAGCTAGTCCTCCCATATATATCTCTGGTTGATAGTTATACAGATGCCGCTTGGTAGTGAAGAAGCTGACCACAGATTTGAAGGTGTTAAAGTGCAGTTTGTGAAGCTCCACGAACATATTCACTTCAGAATGCAATCCCTCTCAATGGCTCTCAACCTTCTTCTCCAACACTAGGCCAGTTCAGATGTTGATTGGCACTGCGACTGCCAGTCAGAATCCAAATGTCGCTGAGAGTGCAATCCCTCTCAATGGCTCTCAACCTTCTTCTCCAACACTAGGCCAGTTCAGATGTTGATTGGCACTGCGACTGCCAGTCAGAATCCAAATGTCGCTGAGTGCAATCCCTCTCAATAGCTCTCAACCTTCTTCTCCAACACTAGGCCAGTTCAGATGTTGATTGGCACTGCGACTGTCAGTCAGAATCCAAATGTCGCTGAGAGTGCAATCCCTCTCAATGGCTCTCAACCTTCTTCTCCAACACTAGGCCAGTTCAGATGTTGATTGGCACTGCGACTGCCAGTCAGAATCCAAATGTCGCTGAGTGCAATCCCTCTCAATGGCTCTCAACCTTCTTCTCCAACACTAGGCCAGTTCAGATGTTGATTGGCACTGCGACTGTCAGTCAGAATCCAAATGTCGCTGAGAGTGCAATCCCTCTCAATGGCTCTCAACCCGCAATCAGCCCTGACCTGAAGACAGAGTAAATATCTGGGTTTTTTATCTTTAATTCAATAGGAGGGCTGGTTCTGATGTAGACCCCACTTCCACAGTTATTAAACTCATTTTTACTTTCGTCGGTGTATATCATCGGGGCCCCAGGGGAATGTTATTTATGGTCTCAAGAGCAACCTACCGTAGTAGTTCAGTAAATGCGATTTTTTTTATTGGTATAGGACCCAAGTTCTGTCTGGAAGTGTACCCTAGGCAGTCCCACTGAGGGGTCTACACAAAGTTTCAATGAATTTTGTTCAACTTGCTTATCTATTAGTCCCATTAATTATGACTAAGAAAAATGGCTATTTCTTTTCAATCTTTGAGGCTCAATCTTTCATTTGAGGTCCAACCACAGAGGTAAATGGAAGTTTAATTATGTTCTGCATAAGTAAAAATTTTGTTAAAATATTTAACAAGACCCGAGTCTTTTCTCATCTTCAGAGGCTGTAGATCGCTTTCATAAAAAGCTACTTCTGCAGGACATGAATTACGCAAGCCAGAAATAATGCGAGCGGCACTTAAGTGTATTCTTTCTAATTTCGAAAGGTTGGACTCCGAAGCACAAAAATAGATCTGTGATCCATATTCAAGAATGGGTCTTATCAATGAGGTGTATGTGGTCCTAAGTGTGGCAGCATCAGCACCCCAATCTCGGTAGGAGATAAATTTTAAGACATTTAGTCTCTTTCTACCCCTATTCTCCAGTTTTTCGATGTGCCTATTGCTGAGGATTTCGGGATCTAGGATGTATCCCAGATATTTGGGATGGCTTTTCATAGGGAACAGCTAGTCCTCCCATATAGATCTCTGGTTGATAGTTATACAGATGCCGCTTGGTAGTGAAGAAGCTGACCACAGATTTGAAGGTGTTAAAGTGCAGTTTGTGAAGCTCCACGAACATATTCACTTCAGATAGGGCATCATTAATCTCGTACTCAATCAACTTAATATTTGAATTGGAATTCCAGAGGACAATATCGTCAGCAAATTTGCCCACCTCACATTTCTGGGATATGAATATTTCAATTCCTGCCAAATATAAGGAGAAGAGAATTGGGCTAAGCACAGATCCCTGGGGAACACCCTGGCTTAATTTGAATTCTGTCGAGAAAGAGTCGTTTAATTTTACTCTGATCAGTCTATCCTTCAAATAGTCGCTGATCCGGGGTAGAGCTTTCCCCTTAATGCCAAAGAAGTCGAAAGTTTTATGATCAGTTTATTTCTCCAGACTATCAAATGCCTTTGTCTAGTCCAGGAATGCTGCCACGGTGTGGCTTGTAGGCCTTAAGTTCTGAGAGTCTCTAACATGTTGTCCGAAATAAAGTATCTGATCCACAGTACTGTGTCCTTTTCTAAAACTGTATTGTACTTAGTTTGCTTACTCCCCCTCCTATGACCACTGACCTTGAGATACAGGGAATTATGATAAATTGGAAGGGTGAACACCTTAACATCTTTAATGCATACCATCCCCTGAATCTGGCTGGTCTACCTGACAGTTTTTTAGGCAATCTCAATGATAATTCTATTCTACTGGGTGATCTTAATGCCAAACATATGAATTGGGGCAGCACTATTAATAACCAAAGAGGCATAGAACTGCTTAATCAATTGGACGATAATGCTCTCTTGTGTCTTAACGATGGAACGACTACCCATTCCGCCTTTAGCTACAACACTAAAGAGGTTCTAGACATCTCTGTCGTCAGCCTGGACCTTTGCCCTCACTGTACATGGACAGTGTTACAGAATATCGGCAGTGACCATTTGCCAATCTTGATTGAAATTAAGAGACGTCAGAAACCTGCTCGTATGCCAAAAAACTACTGGAACTTCAAAAAAGCCAAATGGGAAATCTTTAAAGAGATCAATGCTCTTGAATTTGAATCCGAGTCTGTCATGGAGGACCATGATGCAAACTAGACTTTGTCAAGAACATCATAATTAAGGCAGCTAAACAGACCATTCCTAGGGGTAATTACAAGCACTTCAATCCCTTCTTTCTGCACGCATCACCATTATTAAAGCCTCTTTTTGATAAGAAAAATTCCCTGCACAGAGTTAAGCATCACCCACAATGTGGCTCTCAGATCCGAAATGAATAAAGTCAACGCAGAAATCAAACAGACCTATGTCATATTAAAGCGTAAAACGGGATTGAACTTTGCAACAAACTCGATGCTCGAACTCCAAAATATGGAAACTGGCTAGAAATATTAGCACGAAACAACCTCAATTCGAGGAGAGCAATTCCATTCTCGATTAGAACGGACCAGTAACCAAAGATGACTAGGTCACTGCAGATTTATTGGGGGAATATTACAAAAAGATCAGTACTCTGAACTTCACCGAAGACGATAAACCTACGGAGAGGAGAGCAAGGAGACTTGTATATGGTTATTGCAGCCATATACAGATCATACTTCAGCTTGTGAAATTCTTTTAAAATTAGAAGTAATTAAAAGGTATACTTTTTAAAACAGATTTTTTATTAAGTTGCATTTTTAATATTTAGTTGGCACTTATTTTATTTAATTCCTCATTCCTTCATAATTCTATTTCTTATACATATCCACACGTTTTATTTTTTCGTAGAATCAAGGTTAATATTTTGTGCAGCACTAGTGAAAGTAACTAAAACTTTTTGGTGATAGTTGTTTTAATGTTTGTTGTGATTTTTTATCACATTGTGGAAGGAGAAATCTGAATCATCTCGAAACTGAATGGTTCTGCACATCACTAATCTTGTAGTCTAATGTGTTATCTACGTTTTGGAGTAAATGACACTTGACAACAATTTGTGTCAGTATCTGATAACAAAGGGGTCATGGACGGATATAAACATGATCACAGCAGCTGAGTGTTTCTGTGCAACTTATAAAAAGCTTAAAAACATTATAGTTTCATTGCTTCTTACTAAAATTGAAGTTTGAAACCAATAAAAAAAACTGTTTGTGGAGGTTGCAGAAAATAACATTTCCAAGAATCTTTGTCAAACAATTTTTAATGAAAAGACAAGAGTGAGAGAATGTACAAGGTGACAATGTGCAAAAATTTACAGTGAAAAATAACTGTTTTAGTCCTTTTGGTTTGTAACAATTTCTTTGTAATACTGTTGAGCTGCTGTTTGAAACTAGTTTTATATGAATGTTTGGAGGTATTCATAGTCCTAGAAAACTCTTAAATTATATCTTGAATTTTATATTTTTAATTCCAGGTTCTTGAAAATGTTTGCAATTTGTACATTTTCATTTTATAGAGGACTGCAAATTGATTTCTTTCTACTATCTATTTAAATTTTACTATTGATTAAAATTTGTGACATGTGTGCTACAATTTAGAATGAATATGAAGCTGCTGACATTTACATGGTTTTTTTTTGTTACAGTGATTTAAAAGCAAATTTTAACTATTCTCTTGGCAATTAGTTATTTTGAAATATCTTTACATTACTTTTTAATTTTTTCTTACATGGTAATTTTATTTCTTTAAAAATAAATGCCCGTTATTTATAAAATGAGGTTTTTAAAATTTTTCACATTCTTGTATCCTTGAAAAGTTTTTCCTTCCTTTAGTGTGAAAGAGTTGAAATTAACTTAAGTATGTTACTGAATTTGAAGAGGCTTCGTTTTTAACTAGATGTACCAATTCTATTTCTTATTTCAATATGGTAGTTGCTTTTTCTGGATAATTTGAATTTTAATTCCCTTCTTTGAACCAACAAACCTGTTTTTTATCTTCTGTGACTGTTCTTCAAACAACTAAATTTCATAAAAATTATTAATTAACTAACCTGTTACTATAAATGACACATTAAATTTTGGAGATCATATTAAAACAACAATCTGTACTTATTTTGTTCATTTTTCTTGCAAATTGTGTCTTAAATTGAATTACTAGATTATTCTAGGTCAATAAATAATATTGTCAACTTGAGAGTTATGGATACTCATTAACTGGTATTTTTTGAAACATTAAATGCTTATTTTCATAAGAAATAGTACCATATTTCAAACTGTTTAAAAGATTATAAAAAACAGCTGCAAAAAAATTGTCATTTTTGAAGTTTATGCTCAGCCTATTCCCATCAATGGTCCCCCCTGCTCATTATTCTTCTGTACTTGTAGAACCAAAGGTTTTCAATCTGTGCGAAAGTTCGGCCTTGATTCCGTTTAAAAATCATATTGTGACTGTTTCACAAAAATCTGCGTTTTGTGTCGGTTGCTACAAATGTCGGTTGCTGATTGTCGGATTTTTGATGGAGTCCCGTATAGAAGTGACTGAGACACGCCATCCTTGAAAAACTGAACATGCCTTGAGATGATAGTAGGGTGATGCATTTCGATTTAATAAAGAAAAAGCAAAGTATAAAAAATGAGATGGTTCTGATAAACCTCGGTAAGATTACACTAACCTTAACACCGTGCTCAGAACTCAGTTTATATAGATGTGCTCATAAACACTCATTTCGAAGGAATCGTTGGAACGTTTCTGCACAAAACTATTGCGCCACTTATGTTAAGAAAGCAGCATGCCACACAATTGAGTTTTGAACTCAAGGCTAAAAATTTTTTCATCCAAGTTTTCTGTTTTAAACGTTATCAGTTTGTTGTGAATATCGCTCAGAACAGCAAGCCTCCTTTATAAATTGTATGATTTATAATAGTACGTTCTTTTTTGTGGTCCACCCACATTTTAAACAGACATGATCGTTCTTCGTCGACCATCTGCTCCAATTGTATGTTACGAATGAGAACATCTGTCGGTATGTAATGCTCTTACAAAGCAGTTTTCGAACGGCTGAAAGTTGATTCCAATGGAAGTATTTTGCTTTCCTCTCCCCATTTAAATTTTTTTACCCACCCCGGGATAGATATTAGAACTACGTATTTTGTGAACAGAATTAAAGCAATTTTTGTCTTTTCTATTTTTACAGTTGACTACATACTTGCATGCGTCCCAATCTATTGGTAATTTTTAATTAACGTCGTACTAGAGTAACACATCGGGCTATTGACGACGGTCCAAGATGAATCCCCTAAGGGAAAGATCCAAGGACAGCACAACGTCATTTTGAACCACGGTCAGATGACGAGGCAACACCTGAGCTGGCACTCCACTCTCCAAACATCCACACCAACCCAACGTAAGGACTTTCAGCCACAACATGTTTAAGGTGCACCATACGCTTGTAAGTATCCATGCACTGATCCGGATTCGAACCAGGAACCTTCCTAAATGCGGCACAATCGAACTATCCCGACAGTGTAATGCCTAAAATAGCAGTTAACATTTGAATTTAGTAATAATTTTGTTTGAAATTTTAAGTTATATTTATCTTTACACACTTCCTAGCATTGTTAATTTGAAAGTACACCTTTTAACATTGAAAGAACATTACAAATTCTCATTCTAAATTATTGCTGTCTGAACAATCAGAGAGGTTCCTGTTTTGAATCCGGGCCCGGGCATGGATGTTTGTAAGCGTATGGTGTAGAGGTGGCTGGTGCACCTTAAATCTGTCGTGGCCGAAAGTCCTTACGTTGGGTTGGTGTGGAAGTTTGGAGAGTGGGGTGCCAGCTCAGGTGTTGCCTCGTCATCTGACCGTGGTTCAAAATTACGAGGTGTTGTCCTCGAATCTTTCCCTTAAGGGACTGATCACGGACCGTCATCAATAGCCCGTTGTGTTGCTCTAGTACGACGCTAATTAAAAATTTCCAATTACCGAACAATCTGAGGTATAACAGTTAATATTTTATTTCTGACGAACATTTGGAAGCTGTATTTAATGATCAATTTGTTTGAAATTCTAAGTTATATTTATTTTTACACACTTCTTGATATATATATATATATCGAAAGAATATTACAAATTCTCATTTCAAATTATTGCTGACTAAACAATCTGCGATAGGAGTTTGCTGTCAAGCTTAAAATGCAGATGGATAGCATTTATGTGGGGATAGTGTATTCTGTACGTATTTTGAACGTGACGTCAGATGGTTTGTTTTTCCAATATGATTTCACCACTTCTCCTATAAAAATTCCAAAGAATGAATTCCTAATTTTATCTGGTAGTTGATTGGATCGGGAACACCCATTTCGATTGGGGGTCGTGGTAGCCCACTATGGAAGAGATTCCAATATCTGACTTTCTGGATGAAAATAATTTGTCTTCACCTGTAACAATTTTTTGACTTTTATTATCAGCCTGCTACCTGCAGTTAAAACTTGTAGACATGAATGCAGAAGTATTTTTCATTACCATCCGAATTGGGAAAATGTATTGTACTAGCAGTAGTTCAACAAAAACCAAAAATTATTTTGAAATTTTATATTTTTACAGATTATTTTCGCTTCAATACTTTTTACGATTGTTACGTCTGTCATCAGAAACGTTTTAAAAGTATTACTTGTGTGCATTTAATCGTTTTTATTATGAGGTCTGAGCGGAGAGTTACAAAATTATTTCCTTGCATTTGCTAATTCAAGCTTGCCTAACTTCCAAGGATGACAAGTTTTTCTGTCTTTCCACGAATGGGGTCAAAGCATGTCATTCTATTTCATCTACGTGAAAATAATTACAACGTTTGATTTGAATAAAAGACGTCTTCCATGTTGAAATTTTTCTTATTCGATAAAAAAGTGTTAGTTTTCGGAAGTTTCTTGCCACACTTCGTTCTTTGTAAACACTTCGTTTATTCACTTTACTTGTTTTCATTCAGATTTTTTTTTTTTTTGAAAATGTGTTTTCTAAAAAAGAATATCCCGGAAGTTAATATTTTTTCAATCCCTGCCCCTTTTTTTTATAATAAAATTTAAAATGTAGGAGGGTATTGGTTTCCTGTGTGCTCGCGTGTATCTCCATTCGTATGATCACAACGTTTGAGGGGAAATGCCGTTCCCCAATTCCTTCCCCTGATTTTTTTTTCTGCATTCATTTTTCAGTACGTGGGGTCGCCAGATGGTTTTTCTCCGGCAGCTGTTCGCTCTTTTATATGGGCCTCTCTGTTCGGGTAGCGTTCGAGTAATGTGTCTAGCTGCGCGAAGCGTGCTGCAGCTTAGTTCAGTAACTTTGTTTCTACTTTAAAAATCGTTCGAGGAAAACTTCGCACTTTAAATTGTAGTTGACGTCATTTCAGCGATTTAACTTTACGCATAATGGAGCGCAGGTAATATTCAAATAATAATTTTTGGAGCAGTATTTAAGTATTGTTAAAATGCCTTTGTAAATCTATTTCATTGTTCGCCCGTTTCAAATTTCTCGAATTTGAATTGGTTTGTCGATAATCGTTTGCAAAATATTATTCTTACGCGTCGTTCACTATACTTTTTATGTTAGGAAGAACTTTAAAAAAAGTAGAGTAGTGAAGGGACGTGTTGAATCGATTTTCATTTTAAGTTGTCAAAAAATTAGTTCAACGCAAAATGTACCGCTGGTAACTGTAAATTTGTTCGTTTTTTATGTATTTAAAAAATATTTAGAATGTTAAGGAAAATGAAATGAGTTAATTTTTAATACTTCGTATTTTGTTCCAGTAGAATAATCCGTTTGGGCACTTTCCCCATAAGTAGTTTAGGAGCACTTTATTCAGTTTTCGTGACTGAAGTCTACATTTTATCGAACTCTTTTCTTTAAAAACAAATACATCTATAAAGATATCTAGTTGCTATTTGAATAAAATATATATACATATATCGAATGTTGGAACATATATTTAAAACAGTTCGATAAATGCATCTTTATTTGGAAATTAGTTGAATTCCAACTCAAGAATACACATTAAGGGGACATGCAACTTGAGATGTTATCTTTTTTTTTAAATTAGAAATCAGATTTCTTGCTGAAGAATTGCTTTAATCAACCCTCATAGAAATTCCTCAAAATAACTACCAAACATATAATTGGATTAAAATTTTAAAAGATGTGCAAGTTTAATGTTGAACTTTTTAACCACAAATAAATTTCAGTTTTATAAACTTACTCACATGATCTATAGTGGTATGAAAAGTTTGCTTTAAGAAACAAGGCTTGATTTAATGAATACAGAGAAATTAATGGGCTAAATGTTGGATTAGTTCTTTTAACTTAGTTGGATTAGATCTTAAGTTCTTTTAAAATGTGAAATCTGAATTTAAACGAATTTCTTAATTATCTTATAATAGTTATGTGACATTTTATACGTTGGTTTTTAATTTTTAAAATTAGTCCTATACAGTGCCACATTGACTAAATTTTCATGTGCACATTTTAGCCTTACATTTTCTATCACTGGTTTATTAAATTAGTCATGAAGTATAAGCTTTACTATTGAAATTTGTAATTAAAAAGTATTTAAGCTGAATTAGCTTGATCTTAATAGATTGGAACATAATATTCTAACTTGAAGTCTACCTTTCAACCTATGTTGTGAACCCCCAGTATTTAGTACCCCTTGTTTAGTAAAAATCAACTGAACAACAAATCACCCGATTTTGTAGTATGTAGAATATCTCTGTCTATTTATTATAAATTCTAAATGAAATTTTATGGCCCCATTTAAAGTTGTTGTATAACAATACTTTAAATTTTAATTGGCTACCATTTTGAATCTAACTTGTGGTTTTTCTAGATCTTAGCTAGGACCATGTTTCATTAATGAATGCATAAATGAAAACAATCACAAGTTTTAAAATGTTATACTTCTGAAACTAACATACGAAAAAGAAAACATTTAAGTTAGTTTTGACAGTATGTGTAGTTGATTTTGAGTACACTTGAAGATTTAATTTTCAATATATCTCAACTAATATGTGTAATGTGTGCACTGTACAACTATATGCAAAAATATGAATTGCTTAGCATATCCTTATTGTGGCAGCAGCATTGTCAGTACAATGGTTCTCTGATATTTTTTGGATGTTTAAATGTTTGGAGACTATATTGTCTGCTAACAAGTACTGTTAAGTTGATGAGTGTGATAGATTTTTGTTGCCACTAAAGTTTGTGTTTCCTTAGGTATAAGCAGTCTCATTGGGACTTGCACAGGAACTCAAGCACGGCTCCCCTTGGATTTTCTGTACCCAACTACTCTGGCTATGGGCTTTTTATTTCTGAAGACTGGCTCCTGAGGCTCAATAGAAGGCACCAGGTCTTGGGCCGTCCAATTAAAGCCTCTGCGTCGAAACCTAAGCAAAGATTCTGGATTTACAGACCTTTACCAGTTTCAGTAGTACCGCCACCTGGTTCTGCTGTCCACTCCTTGTATGCAAATTATCCGCAGTTGGTTTTTCCACCTTACTGGCCAATGAACATGGGGCAGAAAGCTTCTGGTGGTATCAAGACTGTTTCAATATCGAGAGTCTCTTCAGCAACCATACACAGGCCAATGGCAAAAGAACTGGCCATCAGTCCAGATTTCCAGAGGCCCGGCCGCCTCGACGTGCTCCTGGACATGCCTCCGGCAAGTCGAGAGCAGCAACTGAAACACGCTTGGAATCCCGACGACCGCTCCCTCAACATATTCGTCAAAGAGGACGACAAATTGACTTTCCACCGCCATCCAGTCGCACAGAGTACTGACTGTATCCGAGGCAAAGTGGGATACACCCGAGGACTGCATGCATGGGAGATCCACTGGAACATGCGACAGAGAGGAACGCATGCAGTGGTCGGGGTTTCGACCCGCGACGCTCCCTTGCACTCTGTGGGCTATCAGTCTCTCGTCGGAAGCAACGCAGAGTCTTGGGGGTGGGATTTGGGACGCAATAAACTGTATCACGATGTAAAAAATAATCCTGGTGTCACGTACCCTAGCCTTCTGAATTCCGACGAACCCTTTACGGTTCCCGACAGCTTACTGGTGGTGTTAGATATGGACGAGGGTACATTATCATTTGTGGTGGAAGGACAATATCTAGGTGTGGCATTCCGTGGTTTAAAAGGGAAGAAGCTGTATCCTGTAGTTAGTGCTGTGTGGGGACACTGTGAAATTACAATAAAATATTTTGGAGGACTAGATCGTAAGTATGCTTTTCTACTTGTATTTCTCAGATGTTTTGTTTGTTCCTGATGATTAATAAAGGGTGTTTTCTTCCTTTAGTGGTGAAAAAAAGGCAACTTTGTTTTTTCGGGTCTCGTAAAAATGTGTGCTGGGCTCCCTCTGTTGTATGTTGTTGACAGACGCACCTATATCAAATTCGAGCTCATTTTTCCCAGAACAGCCTTTTTGCGAGTAGCTGGCATGATTTCGAAGAACTATTGGATTGATCGACGTAAAAATGTTTACAGCATGTCAAGCAAACATCCTTTTATTGTTTTATGAATCATAAAAGTGATGTTACGTTTTGATATATATATTCATAGCACTCACTTGGTTGGTGTTTTAGTGAAATCAATGATTTTAGGTTTGACGTATCAAATATTTTGTTAAAATGTTTCTGGTACGTCAAATGATAGATACATACATACAAAGTAAAAAGCCCTGAATGTTTTTTGTTGGAGATCATTTGAGTTTAAAAATTATGTCAACCTGTGACCATGTAACTTTGCTCAACATCATGGTATGGTGTAGGGTAAGTAGGATTCTTCATGAAAATAATTTTTTTAATCTCTCTTTTCTTTTTCTTTTTTTAAATCTAAAATTATAAATAAATTTGTAGAACATTTGCATTCCTTGATTGCATAGTTTTGTCACTAAAAATTCCTCAAAAGCAGTAATTTTAGTGAAGAAAAGAAAGTTCCCCTTTGGAGCCTATTTAGAACTACTGTAAATGAAGTTGACATGTTTTCCACATTTTTAGAATGTCTATTTCACTATATAAGTGATCCAATAGAACTATTGATTTTGTATATTTTCAATCTGATAGTTCTTTCCATGCAAAATAACATTCTGTATCTAGATTTCTAAGAGCATTTCTTACACATTGTGATATTTCCTTCGCTTCTCTCCCTGTTCTCTGTAGTCCATCCAATGATATAGGTCTGCATTGAATAATAGCTCATTTTAAAGTTCCAAGGTACGATAGCCGATTGGGAGCACGTCAAAGGACGAAAAGAAATTTTATCAAGGGCCTCCATACTCGTCTTTGTTATTTTTTTTACATTTATTTATTTGAAAAATTGAGAGAGTATTTGTGGTATGTGGATGGTGACTGGGGCAATTTTACCCAGGTAAAATTCTACTCTGGATAGATGGATGGTTCTCTGTTGAGACTGATGGGGTTTGAAACATTTTGGTAGTTTGTTCAATCAAGTTTTGACTGATTTTTCACTCTGTGAGAAAACCATCAATTGCATTGTTAGATCACAAATTAAAATATATTCTTTGTATTGCATGATGAAAGCATTTATGAATCTCAATTTGTCACAGAAATAGATCATATGCTCTTTCTATATACACAGTCGTCACATTAATGTGACCACCTGTCAAAAGCCAGAATAACCACCTTTGGCAGAGCAGACCGCTGCGAGATGTGCAGAAGAGAGTCAATTAGGTTTCTGATGATGAGTACACCCAGTGAATGCCAAGAAAACATTCCCCAAACCATAATGCTCCCTCCTCCAGCCTGTATCCTTCCGGCAATTGTTGCAGGGTGTTTGCTTTCAGATGTTTCACGCCATATACGCCAACGACCATCTGTCCGATGGAGCCTAAAACGTGATTCATTGGGAAAAGCCACTCCGTGGACGTCCAGTTGCGGTACTGGCGTGCTAATTCCAGCATTCGTCACCGATGAACAGCAGTCAGCATAGGTGTATTAACCAGCCATCTGCTGCGGAAGCCATGCGCATCAACGTTCGCTGAACCGTTGTTGAGGATACACTCTTGGTAGCCCTTTGGTTCATCTGGGTGGTCAGTTGCTCAACAGTTGCACGTCTATTCGCCCGAACGCATCTCCGTAGCCCTCGTTCGCCTCTGTCATCTATAGCCCGTGGTGCACCACAAGTGCCATGTCGCTGATTTTGGATAGTGCCATTTTGCCATGCACTGTATACTTTTACCCCGGCGGCACGCGAACCGTTCACAAAATTAGCCGTTTCCGAAATGCTTCCACCCTTGGCCCGAAAGCCAATAATCATGGCCTTTTGGACGTCGGATAAATCGCTACGTTTCTGTATTACGGCAACGATTGAAATGCTTTCCGATGCCCTAGGACATCCTTTATATACACTCCACTGCAATGTGCTGCCTTTTGTGATTGGTTATTTCATGTTGACGTCAAAAGTAGGTGGTGGTCCCATTAATGTGACTGGACTGTGTATGTTTACAGAGAATGCAACTTTTAGAAGAGTTAATGTACAGAAATGGCTGAGGAGAAACCGGGGTGTCTAGCTACACTACTCTTGGAAGCTACATTTTGGGAAGGAATATTTCCCATTTATTTATCTTTGATATTGAAACAAGCAATCAGAAGTTCCCCCACAGATCAGCCTGATTCTGAAACACTAAACTGCATTGCTTTCTCAGCTGAGGCAAAGCAAAAAGAACTGCGTCAAAATATCGCTTTGGGCTTGTGCGAAATGCCCTAACAAGTCATCAACCAAACTTTCGGCTGCTGAGAACATTCATAAAGTATTCACAAGCGAATCTTAATGGTTAAAGATTTTCTTTATAAAATTGTTTGATGGAATAAGAACATATTTTTTTTAATAACGTTTTTATTTTTTAATAACTTTTATGTTTATTATTCGTTTTGGACCTTGATCCGTTTTAGTTTACCATAGTTCACAGTCACACATACGTTTTATTTGCATAAGAGGCGCACCACTCACCTGAGAGAGCAGTGCTGTGGCCATCTCTGGTATAAAATCTGAGTCACTCTTCACAACCAACTGTGAGCAGCTGGAGGGAAAATCCTATGTAAAATTACAGTTTTGTGTAGTTTTAATCCTCTTTAGTGTGAAAACTGATCTTTGTGCACCTTTTCTGATCTGGCAATTCTTGATAACTTGAACTTCGAAAATTGCTGCATTGTTTCATTTCCCAAAGGCTAGGATTTTCTTAGTTCATGTTTTGGTCAAAAGGTGGTGAATGTGTTTCAGTGGTTGTAAGGCTTAAGAGAATCGATTGTTCACGAGGCACCAAAATAATGTTGCCTGGTGCTTATTTGTAATAACAAAGAAGCTTCATGCAGGCTAGACCCTACAACAATAAGTAGTGAAATAGGTTAGAAAACGGTTGGGAATACACTGGGCTAAAGGGGGAAGAACTGTCCTGAATATTATGAGTCGTAGCAAAAATGACAGATAAAGAGCTGCATATACTGAAGCAATAGAAAAAATGCACCCCATACCAAGTATGTGCTACTGCAAAAAAAATTAAGAGGGCCCTTTTCAACCTTGCTCATCCATTTTATATTCTTTTGACTTTTTCATCAGTATTATCTTTCTCTCTTAATATTGGTTCTGAAATATAGATATTTATTCTTCACACGCATAGCATTCAAAATGTTAAGATAATTTTTTCTTGGCTATTTCAGAGAGATGGAATACAAGTAACTTTTTTCTTGGCCCTCTTGTGCCATAAAACCTAAATCCAAATAATCCAATGTTTTTTTGTTGTGTATATCTATTTTTGTCCAAAAAAAGATTTTTTTAAACTAAAGGACAAAACTCGATTGAGAAGTAACTTTTGTTTTCTGCCTATTTGGTTTGCAAGCTTTTGGACAGCTAGGAAGATATCATTTCTCGATAAAAAACTTAGGAGTAAAAACATTTCCACATAAATGGATTTTCCATTTTAGTTGTATCTTGACAGTTTGATTGGCTAGAGGTCGAGATTCGCTCTTTGATAGTGGTCCGATTTTTAATTGGTATGATATAATGAATTATTTTACAAAATAGAATATTTGTAAATAACCAACAGTTTGTTTTGAATTCTGTACTTTGTTCGTAAACTAATGTTTTCTTGTTTTTCTTTCAGCTGGACCTTTGCCTTTAAAAGACATATGTCGAAGAGTCATAAGGCAACAAATTAACAAAAAACGCCTTGGTCGAGTACACGAACTTAGCTTACCTAAAGCTCTTAAAAGTTATCTCTTGTATCAAGATTGAAATCAATGCAACTTTAGTATTAAATCCGTTTTCGGGACCACCTCCAGTGCAAATTACAACTTCACATCAAGATGTGATATTGGTCCAGATCATTTCTTGTGCCATACAATAATTTTCCTTCTTGCTATAGTAATTTGTATTGTATATCAAGCCTTTCTTGGTTTGTAAATTTGTTAATATTCAATGGTTGTGGAAAGAGTTCTTTCCTGTACTGTTCAGTTTATGTATTATAAGTACTTAATTTATGTATGTATTGAGAGGTATACATTGTAGGTTTACGATGAGTCGCTCCGAAACATTGTTTTATTTAGACGAGAGGACGTGCATTTGAAACTTTCCGGGAGTTCTAGCAAAATGTGGCAGCTATCTACCTCGGAATGCTAGAAGGAAGGTGTTAATATATATAGTACGGATATGAAATATACTTTGAAAGCTGTAATTATGATTTTGGAGTGCTCTCTTGTCCGTAAACTTTTTTTATTTTTTTATGGAGTTCTCAAACTAATCTATTTTCATTTATAGGTATTTGCTTTAGCTTGTAAATTTTTAAATAAAATTATTTGACCTTGTATTTATTATAGCTAAATATGTTTGTAAATAGAACAATCTGTGATCTCTTTTTCAACTCATTGATTGTTTTCTATATTAGCATATATTTGTGGACTACTATGTTCTTGTTCTTTAACTATATGATACAAAAGTTATTTATTCGCATCCTTTGAGTTCGAAATTATGAAGACGAAATGTTTCATCCTAAACTTAAATATCAAAAGTTACGATTGCTGAGGTAGAATATGTAAATTTCTAAGACACTTATTCCATAATAAAGCATTTAAAAAATTGAATTTGTTCTGTGTTGAAATTGTTTACATATCAGTCATCAAGGCATCTGGTTAAAAACAAGAAAAATGTTGGGTAACTCGCAAATTCTTCACCAGTTCCAGAAATACTTTTAATAATAGAGGTGTTTAAGTATAGATAGTGATTAAAAATAGGATGCCCCACATACCCTACTTGGGTTTGTGGGACAGCCTATTTTTAATTGTTTTACCTATACAGTAGACAAAAACATTTTTTCTTCCGTACTAGAAATTCACAATTTAAGAAGCAGTCAAACCTCACATTAAGGCAAACTTGCTTGATAGAAGTTACTGATAGTATGAACCAAATTAAAATGTTATCTCATTCGTTTAACAAATTTTTGAAACTTCTTTTCAATCATATCATCAGAAACATTAGTGACAGAAATTGAAGATTTATTTGTGGAAGAAGTAGGTTGGTATTTTAATTAACGTCGCACTAGAGCAACACTATTGGCAAGTATTTGTGGAAGACAGTAAAGGAAGGAA
Organism: Metellina segmentata; assembly: GCA_947359465.1. NCBI lineage: Eukaryota > Metazoa > Arthropoda > Arachnida > Araneae > Tetragnathidae > Metellina > Metellina segmentata. Next base: position 115,133,778 of record OX375882.1, on the reverse strand, counting down.
TAAGCTTCAAAAGGAGCTACTGCTAGCTTAGAAATAAATCGCCACTTTTTATTAAGTTGTAAAAATTCATCTTCTCAATTAAACAGCATCTAAGGTTTTCTTATGGAAACTGAAAAACCATGACACAAAAATAGATGACAGCTATTTCAAGATAAAAATTGTGTAATCAGAAAATATCTACAATCTTTGCAATAAAGAATATATTTATCTGAGCCAAGAATTGACAGTAAGTAATATAATGCATTAATATTTTATTGAAAAAATGCTCTTTTTTTTTCTAAATTCAGGTTAACATGAACTACAGTAATAAATTTTTTATGTTACCGTAAAATTCGTTAACAAGGTTTGATTATTTTTATTTGACATTGGTACACACATACAAATATTGACGACCAGCTACAGGCTCAAGCCCAACAAGGCTGGTCCTTTGTTCATGAATTCCCACCGACTCTCCAACTGTATCTTAAATTCGTACACTCCCTTTGAATTAACCCTATTAAAGTAGTAGTTTTTCCTTAAATCCCGATGAAAAATGTGTCTTATTCAATTTATACCCATGGCCCCTTGTTCTGTTATCCCTATTGAAATTTAAGCCCTCTGTGTCCCCTTGTTTTACAAACTTGAAAAGCTGAATCAAATCCCCCCTCCTTCTTTGCTAATGAATCCATGTGGTCACAGTAATCTCCAAATTAATAGTAGTTTAAATTCGAAAAGAAAAATATCTATAAAGTGTATATATAAAAAATACTTGTCATATATTTATTCTGTACATTTGGTATACAATTTCAGTGGAGGTAGGAAATTCAAATCAAATTCTTCACAAATACCTCTTAATAGGTAATTTCTTTTACAAATGGAACCTCATCATTACACTGTTTCAAAAACATTTGATACAACCTGGTCTTAATGTCACAAAAATGTAAGTATTTTCCCTTCGAGTTCAGCTCATAATTGCAGTCAAAACGGAGAAACAAATTTAAAAGGTCACGAACTTCTTTCTTTAGAATTTCATTCCTCCAACTCGTACAGCTTCAACCTCATTTGTCTTGCTAGTCTTTAATCTCATTCTAGAAATTCCAAAAGTTTTTAAAAAATAAGTTCGACATACTGGTACATTTTCTTTTCTGATTCTAAGAGTATATTTGAATGATATTTTACTAGGATATGGTATTTTCATCAAGCTATTTAGAAAAAAATTTTCTTAAGTTCCAAGTTCACAAAATTTAAGATAGCATTTATACCGTGCAACTTGGGATATTTTAGTTGAACACATGTTTGTAATACAAGAACAATTTTTTAACTCTGAAATTTTCAAAACTGCGTTTTGCTTTTCATTTTTGTTAAATTTTTTTTTTTTTCCTATTGGATTTCTGCAAAGCCTATGAATGTAAATTATAGTTACTAAGTTGCATTTTGCAGACAAATTTTAAAAATTGCTTTTTGTGACATGAAACATTCAAAACAAATTAAAATGGGTCATTACAAAATTGTGAAATGAATCACATTAATGGGCAAAATTGACAAAAATGTTTACAGGTTAAAATTTCTTCATTTAACGGATAAGTTTAGTTTATAATTGCTGTTGCAGTTCTAGGCATGCTACAATAAAAGGTTTAATGCAATGCTCAATAATCTAACTCACAAAAAACAAGAATAATTCTCGGAAGGGTACACAAAACTTATTTTGGATCAGATCAAAAACTTCCAGAAAAGTTTTTACAGTGAAACTTCGATTAACTGTCAGTTTCTGTAAACCATCAGTCTGTTATTGCAGAACATTGCCGCTCAGAAAGTACAAGCCGGGGGGGAAACAAAAGAAAGTAACTGAATAATTTGAATATGTATGTACATCTAGAGCAGTGTTTCCCAAACCCCTTCTATAATTTTCATAACGCTGAGTACCCCTCATCAAAAAAATGGATGTATTTTAATGACAATTAAAATGTTTTTTTTTTTTTTTTTGTAAATTGCACAAAATAATAAGAAATGAGAAATAAAATTATTCATAATAAAATATAAATAAAAGTTATATTATAAATAACGTTTATTTGGATCAATGAGAAGGATGAAATTGTTTGTGCTGAGATAACAGATCATCGTAATTTGGTTCCAGGGTTGTTAATTTTAATCTGAGATGTGGTTCCACATCCAATAGTCTGTTCTTTTTTTTCGACTTAATGTCTACAAATGCTGAAAAAGCAACTTCACAAAAATATAAAGTTGGAAAAAGCAAAATGTATTTTATAACTTTTTCTGTGTGTGTTAAAACCGGATACACAAGTTGCATATGTAACCAGAATGATATTAAAGTACTCTCCTTATGTTTGTTTTTCAAGAATCCGTCTGAAGCCAATTCCAACAATTGCTCTTCTTCCGCATGTGACAAATCTTCTGGCATGGATGTTATGTTAATATTAAACGGATATCTTATCCATTCAATATTTTTGGTTAAATCAGGAAAATAGTTTTTCAAGCCCACTTGCAAACTCTCCAAATGCTGTGTTATGCCTTTCAGAGTATCAGCATCCATTTTAGTAGTCGAACGTGTTATAAACTCATGAAGAGAGGAAAACGATTCTACTTCTCCATTACCAACTCTCTTTTGCAATAACTTTAGTTTTTCGATGGCAGCGTTCACTTTATCTTGAATATGAAACAATGAAATTTCTTTGCCTTGTAACGTACTTTTATATGTGTAACGCATTCGGGCGCAATGTGCCCGAGAGATCAGAATGACGCTAACAGCTGTCCACGAAGGGTGCAAATAAAATTAAAAGGTTGGGTCCAAACATCCAGTAAAGATAAGAGACTACTAGAATAAGCAGATTTCTACCCTTTTTACGAGAGGAGTGGGGAACGGTTACGCCCAACGAAGGGTTAACGAAGTAAGTTGTTTCTGTAACGAAGTGTGGTATATTTCCGCCGTATCACTCCGGACCATCTCGCGCCTCACAAGACTGTCTTGACTTGACTCATGAGAACGTAGGATTAGGCGGAGCTAAACACAGTGCAGTTCATATCCCCTCCAAACTCCGGTGCAACGCGTACCCCCACCAAACTCTTCCCATACCCCTGGGGGTACACATACCACACTTTGGGAAACACTGATCTAGAGCATAAGTTCATGAAACAATATGTACTTATAGTATATTGTTTCTGTAAAATAAAATACATGTATGTACAATGTACTTCTAGTTTGTAGACATGCATTTTTATCATTCGTTCATATGCAATGGATGAGGGTGGGTTGTTTAAGGTTTTTCTGTTATTCGATTAACCGTCCTTGTCCCAACTGTTAATTGAGTACATGGGTGACTATGGGGGTGGTGGGGGAGGGGTGACACAAAACATCTCAGCCATACTCAACAAGTCTTTGTCTGACATTCAGCAAAGGGGGGGGGGGGGGGGGCGTGCATTATCCACTGTACTTTTTAGTTTCAGAACACATTATGAAACCAGCACATCAGTTTTTAAACTTGTTCTACTGAAATGCTCAAATAGTTGCTAAATTAGCTTTAAAAATCCTGCAAATTAAATTAAGTGGATTGGCCAACTCTAAATAATGCATGCAGTGCAATACCCAAAAAGAATGGTAAAGTTATTTTCTGATGTTCCCTTTTAAACTGCACAAGTTCCACAAGATTTATTTTGTGTCATTCAAACTTTTCCAGTTCTAAGCAATGACGAGGTGAGCTTTGCTGCCCATAAAAATTGCACAGTCAATTTGAAACTTTTATATGGGCCTCGGCATTGTCAATATATATAAAGTCACATTAATGGTTGAAAGAAAAATATACGCGAGGGATTCTTTAGTTCCATTAATATGAAAGTTAAATTTTTCAGGAGGTTTCTTTTGACCAACACATTGAAAATAAAAATTATGAGATTCTTTAGTTCCAAGTATATGAAAAGTTAAATTTTCTGGACAGTGGTTTCTTTTAATCAGCATGTATTGGTTCATTCGGAAAGTTATGCGTTTTTTTTTTATTAAATAGTAACAAAGCAGTACAAAAGCATAAGAAAACATTATTGAATCGTATGAGCACCATCTTGTTCTTGGAGTTTTTGCCTTTTCTGGTTGCTGGAAAAATAAAATCATTAGGCTTATTTGTAAAAAAGTTATTGAGGTGCTGTTTGAAGAAATGTTGCTGTTGTCTCCAAAGAATTGAACTCCAGACTGTTTGGAGAATTTTGGAGTGACCTGAAAAGGAGAAAATCTGAGGGGCAGGGTCGGGTAACTATGGGGGGGGGGTGACGCAAAACATCTCAGCCTCTTAACAAGTCTTTGTCTGACATTCAGCGAAAGGGGGGGCCGCGCATTATCATGCTGGAAGATAACACCTTGTCGATTAGTCAGTTCTGGGCGATTTGCTTCGATTTTTGCTTTTAGACCGAATTTATATATCTGCTTCAATCAAGTTCACTCCTTAGCAGCGGTAGCGAAATAATAAAGTGCGCTTTGATTTGAATAAACACAGAACTTTCCAGATGACCCACAGAATGAAATTTGGGTTAAAAAGAAATTCGTTTTGAAAGAAATTTATTTTTAAATGCTTTATTAGTGTTGCTAAAACTTTGGGGACTATCAAAACAATATATTCTGCTTACACATTCTATTAGTATGTTATCTGTATATTTGGAGTATTCATTCTGCATGGCCCTTATGCGAATATCCAGAAAGTAATTAGGAAGGGCCTCATCACCCAGTGTTCCAAACCAACTGAAATCCTAAATGAACACTACTTTTGATGATTTTTGTGTATGCAGATATTTTTTACATGTGAACTAACCAACTTTTGCTGTATAAGTTGGTTTCAGTGTGTATGTTGGGTTGTTCTTTTAGTGTTTCCTATAAATATGTCCTAGGTCACTCATGACTAGGCAATATTCTCGTCCAATCGCTTCCCATTTAGATTCTTCCTTTGCTTTAGCAACTAAATACCCAACAGCAGTTTCATTTGCAAACATTTTTGACTCCATTCAAACCTTTTTCGAATGGGCTCAATAGAACAATTTATAGTGATTTAAACTAACTTCAGCATATATTTTTGCAACATCAATAACATTCTAGAGAAATGCCCAGATCACCTTCTCAGAAAAAGCCCCCATACATAAATATATAGAGAGAAATGGTTTAGGCCCCAGAAATTGGCTGACTCAAATGATTGGTCCAGAAAAATGCAAACATCTGCCGGCCTCAGGGAGGACAGACTTCATTGTTAAAAGTAATATGTGCAATTTAAACAATTCAATGCCTTATAAATAAGGTAATATTAACAATTTAGGGAAATTACATATTTTTAATTGTCCCCTAGTGAAAAAGGTTTTTGTTTTAGTCAAATATAGTGATTCAATTAGTTACAGAATTCAATCAATTTGATCAATTATGCATTACAAAATTGATCCAAGTAAGATATTCAAAATAGATAGATTAAATGAAATGAGAATTATTTCTAAGAAACGGCAACTATCCATGCTTTCGAATTAAAGGTGTGGTACATCAATACCCTTGACTAATTCTAATGAAATAGATTTTTCACATCACTACTGTAACGTCGTGGGTATAGTTTGCGTGGCGAGTGGCTTGAAGATAATTAAAACGACATTTAGAATTACAGCACATTTAATTAAGTTAAAGAAGAATACATATATGTTAAAACTATTTCGAGGCTAATGGATACTGTACAATTTTGGGTTTCAGTCCCACGGCCTCAATCCGGAGCAGAGTCGTCCTGCGTCCGCTAACGTTCTGGTTTTTCACGATTCTCCTTTCCTCGAGAGAAGACCCCACACGTTCTTCCGAAGCCGCTAACGACCAAAGAGAAGGGGATACCCCCCATAAATTCATGGACCACCATGAAAGCTGTGGTCAGAGGGACCTCCCAGCTGTGACGTTACAGCTTCCTTCCCCCTTTTAGACAAACTTTTTTCTAGGAGATCAGGAAAAAGTTTCAGCTTGATGCCAATGCAATCTACAACTCGCAATTCGGGAGAAACGGATTCACCTAGCTCTTCTGCGAGAACTCGCAAATCCTCTTTTTTGACCTTATTTAAAAAAGCCACAAGATTTGCAAACACACTTAAAAAACTTTTCACATATATCGACACAATTGGAATAATAAAAGAAATTACTCAATGTTTCCACAATAACAGTTTCACAATAAATTTCAGTTTAATTGCAAAAAGTAGTAGAATCAAAATACTCTTCCCCAACAAGTAAATGCACTGTTCTAAATTTAATAATTTACTCTAATTTGGAAAATTAATTTGCAATGAAATTTAATCACAACCAATGTACGACAAAGGTACTTACGTGACTTGACGTCTTGTAGTTGGTTTGGAGTACCATATAATCCACAGATCGCGCGCACACACACACACTTTTTAAAAAAATGTTGTTTCAGCACAGCATCAGAACGGGAACAGGGTGTTCATTTGTATGTCAGGATGACACTGGAGACACATTCCACTGGACGGGATAACCGTCAATAATCGAGAGAAAAAAATTTGCTTTTGGTCAGGATGACCATCAATATCGTCTATATTATATTAGGTCAGGGTGACCATAGAAACGAGAAGAGAAAACGTTCATTAGGTCAGGGTGACCATAAAAACAGAACGCAGTTCCTTTGGTCAGGTTGACCAGCAAAATCCGCTCGAAGCTCCTCTGGTCAGGGTGACCAGCTAATTCCGCGCGAAGCTCCTCTGGTCAGGGTGACCAGCAAAATCAGTATGAAGCTCCTCTGGTCAGGGTGACCAGCAAAATCAGAATGAAGCTCCTCTGATCAGGGTGACCAGCTAAATCCAAGCGAAGCTCCTCGGGTCAGGGTGACCAACAAAATCCGCATGAAGCTCCTATGGTCAGGGTGACCAGCTAAATCCAAGCGAAGCTCCTCTGGTCAGGGGGACCAGCAAAATCCGCATGAAGCTCCTATGGTCAGGGTGACCAGCTAAATCCAAGCGAAGCTCCTCTGGTCAGGGGGACCAGCAAAATCCGCATGAAGCTCCTATGGTCAGGGTGACCAGCTAAATCCAAGCAAAGCTCCTCTGGTCAGGGAGACCAGCAAAATCCGCATGAAGCTCCTATGGTCAGGGTGACCAGCTAAATCCAAGCAAAGCTCCTATGGTCAGGGAGACCAGCAAAATCCGCATGAAGCTCCTATGGTCAGGGTGACCAGCTAAATCCAAGCGAAGCTCCTCTGGTCAGGGAGACCAGCAAAATCCGCATGAAGCTCCTATGGTCAGGGTGACCAGCTAAATCCAAGCAAAGCTCCTCTGGTCAGGGAGACCAGCAAAATCCGCATGAAGCTCCTATGGTCAGGGTGACCAGCTAAATCCAAGCAAAGCTCCTCTGGTCAGGGAGACCAGCAAAATCCGCATGAAGCTCCTATGGTCAGGGTGACCAGCTAAATCCAAGCGAAGCTCCTCTGGTCAGGGGGACCAGCAAAATCCGCATGAAGCTCCTATGGTCAGGGTGACCAGCTAAATCCAAGCGAAGCTCCTCTGGTCAGGGGGACCAGCAAAATCCGCATGAAGCTCCTATGGTCAGGGTGACCAGCTAAATCCAAGCAAAGCTCCTCTGGTCAGGGAGACCAGCAAAATCCGCATGAAGCTCCTATGGTCAGGGTGACCAGCTAAATCCAAGCAAAGCTCCTATGGTCAGGGAGACCAGCAAAATCCGTATCTTTTTAGGTCAGGGTGACCATCAACTATCCTTTGGTCAGGTTGACCATAAAAACGAAAACCACTCGATAGGGACTGAAACGTAATGCTGGGAATTCTTATCCCTTCGCTGTGCACCAAATACAAGTGCTGTAACATCGTGGGTATAGTTTGCGTGGCGAGTGGCTTGAAGATAATTAAAACGACATTTAGAATTACAGCACATTTAATTAAGTTAAAGAAGAATACATATACATGGTTCCCACGCCTTTGTCCAAAAAAAATTTAAGGACTTTTCAAAACCAAAAATATTTTTTTCAAGGACCTAAAATTTTTTATAGCGACCTAAAACAAAGCATGTGCAAAAGTTGTCAATTAAACAGAAAAATGTGAAAAATATATTTAAAAAAAAAACACCAATTTTTTTTTACTCTTTTTTAAACTCCTGACAGTCAAAGAAAAGAGGAAAGATTGTCATCAATTTTGGTTATAACTTGGATTTTCTTTTATCACAGAACCTGTGAATTTCTTTGCAAAGTAGGCTTTTCGTCTCAATGCTAACTATCAGGCTATTTGCACACATATCAATTTCGGTCGTGCGGTAAAATATCGTACGATAAATTCTTTGGTGGCACGAGGAAGAGTATGGGAGCTTGACACATGGTTCGATCGACACAATCTCCGTTTTCGTTTTGCTCTCGTCCACGGCCACTACAGAAGATGGCTGTCGTGGTTTATTTTGTTTGAGAAACAAAACAAATCCAAAGTTTTGACTGCGGTGTTACGGATTTTTTTGTTCTCTGGTCCAAGTTTCTATCTTCACGATCGTTAAAGATAGTAAAAATTTCAACGCATTTGAAATCTGTAGAAAATTTTACAAGGATACCTTAAATGTGCTTTTCTGTAAATCAATAACTTTTCCACTGTAACTTTTATATTTTCGCAATACGAATTCGGCCACATTTGACGAAGATATTCATTACGAACACAAAAAATGTCTATAAGAGGTTTCCTATCTTCGCGATCGTTAAAAATAGAGCAAACATTTTAACGGATTTTAAATCTGCGGAAAATTTTACACCAGATTGATACCCCAGGTAGTCCAAATTTTATGCAAAGCCCGAATTGTGAGCGTGCTTGAAGAAACTTCTTCGTTTTACAAAAACGGATAATTCAGTATCCTAAACTGTTAAGTTTTCATTCTTGAACGTACAACATCAATTGTATAATTTCTTTAATATTATAAAATTGAAAAAAAAAAAAAAAAAAAAACAGTGACCCCCTTCAAAAAACCTTAATATTTTCTTTGTATTTCTTCATCAATCCCCGAGACAATTTTAAGAAATGTTCAAAGAGGCAAAGAACTCTTTCATGTTTGTATACTTTATGCAAAAAAGCGATGGGACGACGCATCAATGAAACATGGTGTATGACCTTGTGTGTTCATATATACATATCATGTGGTTCATGTATACATCACCCATTATGGTTGTTCATATATATAAAACGTGGTGTCAAAACACATAACACTTCAGAATGATGCTAAAATTGCGCACCTGCCGTGAAGGAAACTAGTTTGGACACAAGTTCCAACGCAATTATGTACTAGTCAAAAAAATCAAGTACTTTCAAGGACTTTTTACCAAGTTTCGTAATTTTCAAGGACTTTCAAGGGCCCCTAGTTAGGAAAACAAAATTCAAGGACTTTCAAGGACTTTTCAAGGACCGTGGGAACCCTGATATATGTTAAAACTATTTTGAGGCTAATGGATACTGTACAATTTTGGGTTTCAGTCCCACGGCCTCAATCCGGAGCAGAGTCGTCCTGCGTCCGCTAACGTTCTGGTTTTTCACGATTCTCCTTTCCTCGAGAGAAGACCCCACACGTTCTTCCGAAGCCGCTAACGACCAAAGAGAAGGGGATACCCCCCATAAATTCATGGACCACCATGAAAGCTGTGGTCAGAGGGACCTCCCAGCTGTGACGTTACACTACCATCTTTTTCTGGACTTGAGGCCATTAAACTTCAATATTGAGTGGCAACTTAATTTAGCCACAATCAGACTTGCTTCCAAGTACAATAGGAAACTGATGCTAGTTGTACTATGGTAGATAGATTTATTATTTGTCTACATCCTTTCTGATAGGAAAAACATTAAATAACTGCATAAAATAAACTCTAACTGATGTCCCATTCCTTTTCTATGTATTGAAAATGGTACCAGCCACTTTGGAATTTCCTGGCATCCCTGCTTCATTACATCAACCTTCTGCGTTTTTATTGAATGTAGTTTTTTGTTATTTATGTCAATCATCAGGGTCTCGAAAACAAAAATTTAGGTCAAAGCAAGTTGCCTTACTTGCAGATTTGCCAGAAAAATATGAACTTATTTTGAGCTGTAATTAAAATGAATGCAACACAGCAGGTGAAAATATAAATAAACTCAAACAAAAAATTCTGCAATCTATTCTTGATTTGAATTCATATGCTATAGCCACAATTTGGATGTGAATAGATTTTTCATTCATCTATAAAGAAAAGAAAATGTAAATAAATTATTTCCTTTTGTGTTATTATTAAACATTAAAATTGGTAATAGTAATCTTTATGTAATTCAAGATTATAATGCCTAAAAAGGTAAGAAATTTAGAAAATAATTATGGTAATTTTTTTTAATTTTAAAGAAAACTTTAAAAAGTAGATATAAAATGAGAAAATATACTTTACGTAAATAACGTAGAAAAATAAGTTGTAAGGTGCTGTCAAGCTCAAAATTTGTAAATTAATTTTGCTGATCTAAAAAAAACAGAAAATTGGTTTAAGAAATTACTAAGCAACATGAACATTTCAAAGATTAATTTTGATATAAAGAAATATATTAATCTTTCTTGATACTAAAAATTTCATCATAGAATTTAAAAGAGAATTTTCCTTTGAACTAAAATTAATAAACACTTAAGTTTTCTAGAATAAAAACAGTGCAATCATTAGATATATTTAAAAACCAAAATACTGAATTAAACATTTTATAAAATTGTTGATTATGCGCGCGCGCTTAAAATCAACACTAAAACACACAATCTATTTTTATCTAAAAATTATATATGAATCAATTTGTAGAAACATTAAATTTAATACTGCTAAGCTTGATTGATCAAAAGATGACAAATAAAATGTGAAAATTGATTCACTATGTTTTAGCTAATTACAAAAAAGAACAATAAAAACTACAAATTAAGAAATCAGTACACAAAACACACTATAAGAAAATGAATTATTTTAACTACAATCAAATGCACTGTTTTGAAAAGCTTAAACAATCACCATTTTTAAATAACATTTACACACAAACTATTAAAAAGATTAAATGTAATGCAAGCAAAAAATTGTACTGGAAATATAATGTCTTGTATATAATAATCAATATCCAAAAAGTTCATAAGTATGGAAACGTTTATTCCTAAACAAAATAACACAAAAAGTAGTTTTAAAATAATAGCTTGTTTTTTTTAGAAATATAGAGATGCCTGTTTTACCAAAATATTAAGAATCGCGCATTTGGGTGGTATGTAGTATCCAATATGTTACAACTTATGGCGATTTATAGCTAAATGTGGTAACCTTCCAGTTTTTGCGAGTTTGAGTGCTTTCATCCAGTTTTAAGGCAACCCTTCGTATTTCTGCCAATTTTTTCTTTATTTTTTTACAATAATTGTGTCTGGTTGCTCTGTCCGATGCTCTCGAATTTCTTTGTTGATTCTTGCAAACAAGTAGCACTTTTATTTTGCTTTAATAGGGTTTACCCCTCGCAAATTTTGGGTTTGCAATAGTAAAATATGATATAGGTATATAAATAGGATTAATTTTTAAAATACGAAAAAATATTTTATTAATACAATGAAACAAATTTTAATTGCAAATCTTCGAATTTTTCTGTGTGGTATTTTCTCTAAACATGTACTTTTTTTTTTGCATTGTTTCATCAAAAAATTGTTGAAAAAATTTTAAAACTGAGAAAAAAAACCACTGCTGTTAGCAAAATTTCAGGGTTTTGGAAAATTCTGGATTAAGGACTTTTTATTGTATAACTAATCATATTAATTCTTATTTTTTTGCAATGTTTGGCAAACAATGCAAAGTTTTTTTAATGTTTGATGATAGTATGCATTTGGAACCTGATGTGAGATCAATCAATTTATAACTGGCCACGGCGTATTTGGACAGCACCAGAAACGTTTATTCAATAAAGAAGACATGCGAATGTGGAGAAGGAATTCAAAGTGTTGACCACATAATTTACGACTGCAAACTGTGGGAAAACATAAGAAAAGACTTATTTCCTCATGACCACAAAAAAGTAGAAAGAAAATTACTTTGGACAAGTAAAAAGTCAAGACAAGGTCTTAAGATAACAGCCAATCGACTTCTTGAAATAAGACTAGAAGATCTATCATAACCCATCCCATGATAGAAAGTGTAATTGTATTGTAATATTGAGAAACATAGGCAGCAATGCATGTGCTGTGCAGGGTTGCTCACAACCCAAAACTACATCATATGCCTTAGGGCGTTTCAATAAAATAAAATAAATGATCCTTTCATAAACTAGAAGTTCTACTGGATTGAAATATGAATTCCCATTATTTTAAGAAACAAACCTAAAATATTTTACAAGCTCCTGAAAAGCTAAATCTTTTTTCAAGTAAAATTTGACATATAAATATCAATATTGAACACATTATTTACAAGACTCTTGAATAGCAAACATCAAATATTTAGTTCACTAAACAAATACTCAATTTCCTTTCATTTTAAAGCAGAAAAGCATTATTTCCCACTTTTCATCGTAATTTAACAAGCAAAATGTCGGCTCGTTTAATCCTTGTTCATGACAGTAGAGCAACAAATCATTTGGGTTCAATCAGAAAACTGATTTTAAAAATAAGATTTGCCAAACAATACATACAATATATGACAAGGCCATTACGGAATTGCCTGTGGTGTTGGTTTGCGAAGCAAACCATAGTTCATAGTATTCATAATTCATTCCAATAGGCTATGAATTTCTATTTGGTTTGTGAAGCAAATTCGTAGCAATCAACGAGGCTTAGTGAGCAGTGGTCCCACCTGACAACATGAAAATAACTGTCACAGGCAACCCCATGCTGGCCATGCAGTGGCTAGTATTATATAAAATTAAAATATTTATTACTTATAAAAGAAGAAGTGCACCAATCAGAACTGATACCATGTTAACTATTTTGCATGATTTGGTAGGTTGAGGTCGCACTGGTTATTTTTTCATGCTTTGAAGAATTTAATTAGGAATGAAGTAAACTGAAGGGTTTTCAAAATTTTTATCTACCATGCACTTAATTTTGGATCACAAGGTATAATGAACAATGGTTAAAACATTTACCATTGATAAGCAACTATCATGATCACAGGATACTTCACTTTTAGTTCTGAAGTAGGTATTTGAAATATATTTGTCCTCCAACTTTCTTTTTCATATCTGCAAAAAAAAAAAAAACATTTACAAGGTAAAATCCAAGCAAAGTCTTTGCCAAACCTAAAAGTTGTAGCTAAATATTGCAACTTGTAATTCCACATGATATGCATGGGCTTTTCATTGAAAGGAAGGTGTTTATATGAGTAAAAGACACAGCATTCTTGTTTCCAATGTTGTACAATTCACAGATCGTGGCAGCTTGATTTGTTGATGGGTTAATCCATTAAAGCTTGTGTTAATGGGTTTTGGGAGCACATGAAGTGTTGGTATGTCTTGAAGTGGATAAGGTATTGATATCAATAAAAAACAGGAAAAGTTTTTGTAAGCATAAGACATCCAAAATTATTGGTAGTGAAAGGTTCCACATGGAATCCTAGATTTTCTAGGAGGGATGACTTGACGAAGTCTGTTCATGACAACTTCCAAACTTGAACACATGTCGATGATACTCTTCCCTTGGGAGAAAAAGCAGGTTTTGAGATTTGGCTGCTTTGCCTTGTGCCGCTAGAGGAAAAAATGATAATTCAAAATTAAATAGATTTAAGAACGAGGATTAGAGCTTAAAAATAAGCATATGGCATTACAAATAGTAAATTAGAAATTTGAATAGATACCATTCAAAGAATGTGGAGTTTTTTGTGAAGTGTATGAATTTTAGAATGTTTCAACCTTTTAGGAAAGTTGGACAGAGGAATAGAATGTGTTCTAAATCTTCGTATGTGTGACATCTGAGGTAGTTAGGGGTGTCTGAAAGTTTTATGTTGTTTTTAATAGAGTTTATCATCAGGGTATTTGCTCCAAACTTCTGAATGAGTCTTGTAATTTCTGTTTAGAGAAATGTTTTTATACTATAGATCTGTAGGGTTGATATGGAATGGATAGTTATCGCTTCTATTGTATCTTTTGCACTTGTTACATATCTTATTATTGTTTTCTGTCTTATAGTATTTTATAATATCTTCAGCTGAGACACCTTCCGCGACATTAAATAATTCAGCCTTCCGAGCTACCTGATCAGCTTTTTCATTTATGGTCATACCTTTATGTCCAGGGGTCCACACTAACACATGATATTGTTGGACTGACTTTATTGCTTGTGAAGTTATAAGATGATACATTTTGAATATTTGCTAACATTTTCTAAGCTAGATATGACACTGTAGCTATCACTTATTAAAATAAAGTTTTGGTATTTTCAACCCAGTCTTGGATTCCTTTAAAAATTGCTATAGCTTCTATTGCAAAAATTGAGTTTAAATTATTTACTGAGTAGCTTGTTTTGACAAATAATTTAGGTATTACGATTCCAAGTGAACTGGTTGTGTTAGTTTTTGAGCCGTCCGTCCCAATTATGATATGATTCGGTTGAACACATGATGATGTTCTTCCTTTGGAGAAAGAGCACGTTTTGAGGCTTGGCTGCTTTGACTAGTGCTTCTAGAAAAAAAAATTACACTTAAAAAATGAAATTGATTTAGAAACGAGGATTAGAGCTTAAAAATAAGCATATGGCATTACAAATAGTCAATGAGAAATTTGAATAGATACTATTCAAAGAATGTGGAATTTTCAAAGCGGAGAGAGTATGAATTAGATGGTTTTGACCTTTTAGGAAAGTTGGACAGTGGAAAAGAATGTGTTCCAAATCTTCGTAGGTGTGACATCTGAGGCAATTAGGAGTGTCTGTAAGATTGATTTTGTTTTTAATGGAATTTGTCATCAGGGTATTTGCTCGAAAGTTCTGAATGAGGGTTTCATCATTTCTGTTTAGAGAAATGTTTTCGTACCATAGATTTGTCGGATTGATATGTGGATAGTTAGTTTCTATGGTAGCTTTTCCATAGGTTACATATTTTATTAAGGATGTCTTCAGGTGAAACACCTTCTGCAATGTTAAAAAGTTCAGCCTTCTTTGCTGCCTGATCAGCTTTTTCATTGATTAGAATACCCTTATGTCCAGGGGTCCACACTAGAATGATGTTGTTGTATTGGCTTTTTTTGCTTAAAATTTTATGAAGTTGTAGTATAATGCAGTTTGAGTTTTTGTTAACGTTTTTAAGGCTAGATAGAACGCTGTAACTGTCACTTATTACTATGATATTTTGGTTTTTTTCAAACCAGTCTTGTATTGCTTTGAAAATTGCCATAGCTTCTATTGTGAAAATTGAGTTTGGTTATTTACGGTGTAGCTTCTTTCTACAAATAATTTAGGTATGACAATTCCAAGTGAGCTATTAGAGTTTGTTTTTGACCCGTATGTCCCTATTATAATGTGGTTTGGAAAAGTTTGTGAAAGAGGTTTGAAGTATATAATCGGGAAGATTTTTATTTTGGAAGAGGTTTAAGGTTGGAAGAGGTTGGTTTATTTTGGAGAGGAAATGAAAATGGGGTTGATTTTTTTGTAATGTGAGGTAGAAGCAGTACTGAGAATGGGAGCTCCAAAATCTAATTGGCTGCGGATAGTAGTATTGCCTATTTGTAAGAGATGTTTGGTGCAAGCACCCCATCTCTTAGACGCAATGAATTTGAAAGCATTTAAGGTACGAGAAGATTTGGATTGTAGGTATTGAAAGTGGGTGTTCCAGGTTAGGTCCTTGTCGAAGATTAGGCCCAAAATTTTTAGTTTGTTTACTTCTGGAATGATAGTGTTATTTATTTTTATGTTGCATTTCTGGGAACTTTTATTCTGGGAAAAATTGATAATGTTGCATTTGTTTAGGCAAATGGTTAGTTTCCAGTGGTTACACCAATTATTAATGATTTTTCTAGTTGCTTGGATTGCTTCTGTAGATTCAGTTAGAGATTTATTTTTGGTGTATATAAAAATATTGTCAGCATATATTAGGCATTTAACTTGTGTAGGGATGAGTGTAAATAAATCATCAAGGAAAATAAGGAAGAGAAAAGGGCTGAGAATGCAACCTTGAGGTAGGACTCGAGAGGTTTGTCTAGTATTTGAAATGGTGTTACGCCAACTTACCTGGCAAGTTCTACGAAAATTGAAAATCCAAAGAGCCATTTTTCCTGTGATACCTTTTGATTGTAGTTTGGACATAAGTCCATCTATCCACACTGAATCATATGCTCCCTTTAAGTCGATGGAGACAAAAACTATATGATTTTTTTGTTTTATGGCAATTAAGATGTCAGTGTGGATTTGGGTCAATAAAGTAATGCAACTTCTATGTTGAAGAAAGCCATGATTGTTTTTATTTATGTATTTTTTATTGTAGTAAATGTCTTCTACGAGTCTATTGAGGATCATTCTTTCTAGAATTTTTGCAAAGGTGGAAGTTAGAGATATAGGCCTGTAAGAGGTTAAGTTTAGTGGATTTTTGTGTGGTTTATAAGGATAGGAATGATAACGGAGTGGGTCCAAGATATGGGGATAGAGCCAGTGTTAAAACTGGTGTTGAGAATTTTTTTAATATTTTTCTGGATATTATCAGGAGATATTTTAATCATTGTAATGGTGACTTTGTCCATTCTAGGGGTTGATTTTCTTATTTGTGTGATGGCTTTAGCGAATTCGTTCCAAGTAAATATGTTGTTGATTGAATTATTGTGGTAGTCAACAAAACTAAGGGGAAGGGGATCTAAGTATTCATCAGCAGTGTAAAGTTTATTAAAAAGGTTAGCTTGTTCTTGTGGGCAATGTATTTTCGTATTGTTTATTTGAATAATATTAAAAGAATTTTTTTGTTGGTTGGAAGGATCTTTTAATCTTTGTAAGATTTTGTAAATATTTTTGTCTTGGGCAACTGTTTTGCATGTAGTAAACCAATTTTTTTTTTAAGTTTCTGAATTAAATCTTTTAATTTGTTTTTATATTTTTTATATTGATTCCAGTCAGATGTGCTTAAATTCGTTTTAGTGTTGGTAAGGTGTCGTCTTGCTTTGGCTCTTAGATGGCTGCATCTAGAGTTCCACTAAGGGGCTCTAGGTGGGGGAAGTTTTTTTAGAGATTGAGAATTCTCAATGGCTTTCTGGAAAAGGTCATTGAGAAAATAGGGATCATTTATATTTCTTTGGTTATTGTTTAGAGTTTTGATGAAGTAGTTCCAATCAAAATGGATCGAAAGATTTGGTCTATTGTTGTTTGGTTTGTGATACAAAAAATTTATGGGGAAATGGTCGCTCCCAAAATTATCTTGGTGAGCTTGCCAAGATGTTATTGGGGGACAGTTATTGGAAGTTAAAGTAAGGTCAATAGCAGATATGGCACCACTGTTGCTGATATGGGTTGCAGTTTGGTGGTTGAGGATCATAAGATTTTGGTTATTAATCCATTTCATCAGATTTTTGCCACTGCTATTATCCTTGAAGCCCCAATTATGGTGTGTTGAATTAAAGTCACCTGCAATGATATAAAGGTTGTTGGGATCCAATCTGAGGTTGTCAAGCATCCCTACATTTTTTATTCCTTTCGGACAATAGAGGTTAATGATGTGGAAAGTAATAATGTTGAGGTGGACTTTCACTTCCTGGGATTCAAAATCCTGATTTTGTTCTTCCTTTATGAGCTGTGCACTTATATTTTGATCGATGGCTATTAGTAGTCCTCCTCCTCTAAAAGGACCAGGTCTATCAAAACGAAAAATGTTTTTTTTGAAGAGGGTGAATCGGATGTTCGGTTTTAAAAAGGTTTCTTGTAGTATTAAAATGTTAGCTTGGCTGAAATATTTATTATGATTGAGGTCAAATCGGCGTGCTCTGGCACCCTGGCAGTTCCATTGAATACAGTTGAGATCAAACATGGTTGTAAGAAAAATAAAGAAATGAAGTTCAAGAAAAAAAGGTTGTGGGGAGATCTATTCGTATTCCATTTTTCCGTTTGTGATTGATAGGTCGAGTTGCGATTGTGTAGTTTTAGTTTGTTTTTTGTTTTGGGACTGCATAGTTTTTATGTCCTCTCTGAAACGTTTTATAGTAGTGGTAATTTTGTTTGAGTCATTATTTATTGTATTTGGGAGAAGGTTCTTCCTTTCCCATTCTAGTTTTTGGTCTTCTTTAGTTTGTTTTTGATCTGGAGTAGTTTGCATGTTACTGTTTTCTAGAGTTGTAGTTTCCTTATTATCAGTTGCATTTTCTTTGGTTTCGTAGATGATATTTTCTTTTGGAATCATATTGTTTGCAACCATTTGTGACAAGATGTACATCTGGTTGATTTGAATTTGTTCAATACTGGTTAGGATCGGTTTCAAAGTTTCGAGTATTATCTCTTTTATGTCGCTATTTTTTAATGTTTCTTTTTGTTCCATAAATTGATCATTTATTGGTTGGCTCACTGTCTTTGCGTATGAGGTCTTTAGTTTATTTTTTGCTTCTATGTAGGATACCAAGTTTTCATTTTTATATTTCAATATTTCGGTCTCTTCTTTTCTGGTTCTACAATTTTCGTCATCTGCAGTATGTGGTTGTTTACAGTTTTTGCAGGATATTTTATTTTGATTAGTGCATATAGCTTCAGGGTGGTCTTCTGAGCAAATTCTACATTTTTGATTTGATCTACAACCTTTCATTCCGTGACCGAACACCCAGCAGTTTTTGCACTGTCTAGGTTTTTCTAAGTAGAGATTTAATTGATGGATCATCATGCCTATATGCAATTTGTTTCGGATTTTTATTCGAGGGGTAGGGGTGCCAAATTTTATAGTTTTTAGCGGGATTTTAGTTTGGTTAACAGTTTTTTCAAATCGGGTAATACTTGCTATCTTTATGTCTTGCTCTTCCATGTCTTCAATGATGTCTTCTAAGGCTATTTCTGTATCTATTCCATTAATTATATATTGAGTAATTAGGTTGTCTTTTGTTAGTGTTGTGTGTACTGGTACATCTAAGATGTTTTTTATTTTAGAAGTTTCGTGGGCAGCTAGTTTACCATCTACTGTTATTATAAAAAGGTTATTACGCGTTCGTCTGCATTCTAGGATGTTTTGGTGAGATGAAAAATGCTTATAGATGTCTTTTTTAATTGTATAAGGTTTTTTTTGTAGGATTGGTTGAGTAGGGCGAATAATGAAGGTGAAAGTATTTTTACCTTCATCACTACAATAGTTAATAAGGTCTGTATCCAATATAAGTTCAAATGTACCCGTTGGGTATGATGTATGGTCGTCACCCATTTGTAGAATTCTTTTCGTTTCAAAGGTTAGATAAGAGAAAATACTACTTACCCAAGTAGTAGAAAAAGAAAAATCAAAGCCCTAGGGAAGTTTCACTAGGGAAATAATAATATCAAAAGACAAAAGAACTAAGCAGCCTAAAGCCTTGAAGTCGAATCCAAAATCTTGGAAAGCAAATTAAGTCGGAGCAGACAAGCAACCGATCTCACCTCCTTCGATCCTGACTGTTTACTCTCTTGAACACATGATGATGATGATGCTCTTTCTTTGGAGAAAAAGCAGGTTTTTGAGGCTTGGCTGCTTTGCCTTGTGCCTCTAGAAGAAAAAATGATACTTCAAGAATGAAAAAGATTTAGAAACGAGGATTAGAGTTTAAAAATAAGCATATGGCATTACAAATACTAAGTGAGAAATTTGAAAAAATATCATATAAAGAGTGTGGAATTTTCAAAGCGGAGAGAGTTTGAATTAGGTTATTTCAACCTTTTTGGAAAGTTGGACAGTGGAAAAGAATATGTTCCAAATCTTCATAGGTGTGACATCTGAGGCAATTAGGAGCGTCTGTAAGTTTGATTTTGTTTTTAATGGAATTTGTCATTAGGGTATTTGCTCGAAAGTTCTGAATGAGGGTTTCATCGTTTCTGTTTAGAGAGATTTTTTCGTACCATAGATTTGTAGGATTGATATGTGGAAAGTTATTGTTTCTATGGTAGCTTTTCCATAGGTTACATATTTTATTATGGTTGTCTTTTTTATAATGTTTTATGATGTCTTCAGGTGAAACACCTTCTGCAATGTTGAAAAGTTCAGCCTTCTTTGCTGCCTGATCGGCTTTTTCGTTAATTAGAATACGCTTATGTCCAGGGGTCCACACTAGTATGATGTTGTTGTATTGGCTTTTTTTACTTAGAATTTTATGAAGTTGCAGTATAATGCAGTTTGAGTTTTTGTTAATGTTTTTTAGGCTGGATAGAACGCTGTAACTGTCGCTTATTATAATGTTATTTTGGTTTTTTTCAACCCAGTCTTGTATTGCTTTGAAGATTGCCATAGCTTCTATTGTGAAAATTGAGTTTAGGTTATTTACGGTGTAGCTTCGTTCTACAAATAATTTAGGAATGACAATTCCAAGTGAGCTATTAGAGTTGGTTTTTGACCCATCTGTCCCTATTATAATGTGGTTTGGTAAAGTTTTTAAAAAGTTTTCAAAAGAGGTTTGCAGTATTTTATCAGGAAGATTTTTATTTTGGAAGAGGAAGTTTTGAAGATAAATTTTGTAATTAAAATTAGAAGTGGGTGGGCACCAAGGAATAATGTCACTTTTTGTGATGCAGAGATCTTCGAAGCAATTAATCATACTTGCAGATATTGGTTTTTTTTTATTGGTCCAAGAAGCGTAAATAATAGAGGGTGGGTTGTAAAAGAGATCGTAAATTGGAGACCATTCTCTCAGGCTGATATGTTTAATGTAGAAGGTAGTTTTTAGTAAGTTGTGTTGTTGTTGGAGAGATGAAGTTTGAGTCTCGGAGTGTAGAATTTCGATAGGAGTGTATTTTGGTAAGCCAGTTGCGATTCTGAGCATGGAGTTGAAAATGGGGTTGATTTTTTTGTAATGTGAGGTTGAAGCAGTACTGAGAATGGGAGCTCCAAAATCTAATTGGCTGCGGATAGTAGTATTGCCTATTTGCAAAAGATGTTTGGTGCAAGCACCCCATCTCTTAGACGCAATGAATTTGAAAGCATTTAGGATACGACAAGATTTGGATTGTAGGTATTGAAAGTGGTTGTTCCAGGTCAGGTTCTTGTCAAAGATTAGGCCCAAGATTTTTAGTTTGATTACTTCTGGAATGATAGTGTTATTTATTTTTATGTTGCATTTTTGGGAATTTTTATTCTGGGAAAAATTGATAATGTTGCATTTGTTTAAGCCGATGGTTAGTTTCCATTTGTTACACCAATTATTAATGATTTTTATAGTTGTTTGGATTGCTTCTGTAGATTCAGTTAGAGATTTATTTTTGGTGTATATAAAAATATCGTCAGCATATATTAGGCATTTGACATGTGTAGGGATGTGTGCAAATAAATCATCAAGGAAAATAAGGAAGAGAAAAGGGCTGAGAATGCAACCTTGAGGTAGGCCTCGAGAGGTTTGTCTAGTATTTGAAAAGGTGTTACGCCATCTTACCTGGCAAGTTCTATGATTAAGAAAATTGAAAATATAAAGGGCTATTTTTCCTGTGATACCTTTTTTTTGTAGTTTGGACATGAGCCCATCTATCCACACTGAATCATATGCTCCCTTTAAGTCGATGGAGGCGAAAACTATATGATTTTTTTGTTTTTTAGCAGTTAAGATGTCAGTGTGGATTTGGGTCAATAAAGTAATACAATCTATGTTGAAGAAAACCGTGATTGTTTTTATTTATGTATTTTTTATTGTAGTAAATGTCTTCTACAAGTCTATTGAGGATCATTCTTTCTAAAATTTTTGCAAAGGTGGAAGTTAGGGATATAGGCCTGTAAGAGGTTAAGTTTAGTGGATTTTTGTGTGGTTTTAGGATAGGAATGATAAGGGAGTGGGTCCAAGATATGGGGATAGAGCCAGTGTTAAAACTGGTGTTCAGAATTTTTAAAATATTTTTCTGGATATTATCAGGAGATATTTTGATCATTGCAATGGTGACTTTGTCCATTCCAGGGGTTGAATTTCTTATTTGGGTGATGGCTTTAGCGAAATCGTTCCAGGTAAATATGTTGTTGATTGAATTATTGTGGTAGTCAACAAAACTAAGGGGAAGGGGATCTAGGTGTTCATCAGAAGTGCAAAGTTTATTGAAAAGGTTAGCCTGTTCTTGTGGGCAATGTATTTTTGTGTTGTTTATTTGAATGATATTATAAGAATTGTTTTGTTGGTTGGAAGGATCTTTTAATCTTTGTAAGATTTTGTAAATATTTTTGTCTTGGGCAACTGTTTTGCATGTAGTAAACCAAAATTTTTTTTTAAGTTTCTGAATTAAAACTTAATTTGTTTTTATATTTTTTATATTGGTCCCAGTCAGATGTGCTTAAATTTATTTTAGTTTTGGTAAGGTGTTGTCTGGCTTTGGCTCTTAGATGGCTGCATCTGGAGTTCCACCAAGGGGCTCTGGGTGGGGGAAGTTTTTTTAGAGATTGAGAATTTTCAATGGCTTTTTGGAAAAGGTCATTGAGAAAATATGGATCAGTTATATTTCTTTGGTTGTCGTTTAGAGTTTTGATGAAGTAGTTCCAATCAAAATGGATCGAAAAATTTGGTCTATGGTTGTTTGGTTTATGATAGGAAAAATTTATAGGGAAATGGTCGCTCCCAAAATTATCTTGGTGAGCTTTCCAAGATGTTATTGGGGGACAGTTATTGGAAGTTAAAGTAAGGTCGATAGCAGATATGGTGCCACTGTTGCTGATATGAGTTGCAGTTTGGTGGTTGAGGATCATGAGATTTTGGTTATTAATCCATTTTATCAGATTCCTGCCACTGCTATTAACCTTGAAACCCCAATTATGGTGTGTTGAATTAAAGTCACCTGCAATAATATAAAGGTTGTTGGGATCCAATCTAAGGTTGTCAAGCATCCCTACGTTTTTTATTCCTTTGGGACAGTATATGTTAATGATGTGGAAAGTAATATTGTTGAGGTGGACTTTCACTTCCTGGGATTCAAAATCCCGATTTTGTTCTTCCTTTACGAGTTGTGCACTTATATTTTGATCGATGGCTATTAGTAGTCCTCCTCCTCTAAAAGGACCAGGTCTGTCAAAACGAAAAATGTTTTTTTTGAAGAGGGTGAATCGGATATCCGGTTTTAAAAAGGTTTCTTGTAGGATTAAAATGTTAGCTTGGCTGAAATATTTATTATGATTGAGGTCAAATCGGCGTGCTCTGGCACCCTGGCAGTTCCATTGAATACAGTTGAGATCAAACATGGTTGTAAGAAAAATAAAGAAATGAAATTCAAGAAAGAAGGTTGTGGCTGGAACTATTGGTATTCCATTTTGCCGTCTGTGATTGATAGGTCGAGTTGTGATTGTGAATGAGAAGTTTTTGTTTGTTTATTTTGGGACTGCAAAGTTTTTATATCTTCTCTGAAACGTTTTATAGTAGAGGTAATTTTGTTAGGATTTGTATTTGTAGTGTTTGGTAATAGATTTTTTCTTTCCCACTCTAGTTTTTGTTGTTCTTTAGTTTGATCTTGAGTATTTTGTTATTTTCTGGTATAGTTGTTGCATTATTAATGGTAGTATTTTCTTTGGTTTCATAAATGATGTTTTCTTTTGGAATAATATTGTTTTCAACCATTTGTGACAGAATGTACACTTGGTTGATTTGAATTTGTTCGATAATGGTTAGGATTGGTTTCAAAGTTTCGAGTATTATTTCTTTTATGTCACTATTTTTTAATGTTTCTTTTTGTTCCATTAATTGATTGTTTATTGGTTGGGTCACTGTCTTTGCGTATGAGGTCTTTAGTTTGTTTTTTGCTTCAATGTAGGATACCAAGTTTTCATTTTTATATTTCAATATTTCGGTTTCTTCTTTTCTGGTTCTGCAGTTTTCGTCATCCGCAGTATGTGGTTGTTTGCAGTTTTTGCAGGATTTTTTATTTTGATTAGTACATATAGTTTCTGGGTGGTCTTCAGAGCAGATTCTACATTTTTGGTTGGATCTACAACCTTTGATTCCATGACCGAATACCCAGCAGTTTTTGCACTGTCTAGGTTTTTCTAAGTAGAGATTTAATTGATGGATCATCATGCCTATATGCAATTTGTTTCGGATTTTTATTCGAGGGGTAGGGGTGCCAAATTTTATAGTTTTTAGCGGGATTTTAGTTTGGTTAACAGTTTTTTCAAATCGGGTAATACTTGCTATCTTTATGTCTTGCTCTTCCAGGTCTTCAATGATGTCTTCTAAAGCTATTTCTGTATCTATTCCGTTAATTATATATTGGGTAATTAGGTTGTCTTTCGTTAGTGTTGTGTGTACTGGTACTTCTAAGATGTTTTTTATTTTAGAAGTTTCGTGGGCAGCTAGTTTACCATCTACTGTTATTATAAAAAGGTTATTACGCGTTCGTCTGCATTCTAGGATGTTTTGGTGAGATGAGAAATGCTTATAGATGTCTTTTTTAATTGTATATGGGTTTTTTTTGTAGGATTGGTTGAGTAGGGCGAATAATGAAGGTGAAAGTATTTTTACCTTCATCACTACAATAGTTAATAAGGTCTGTATCCAATATAAGTTCAAATGTACCCGTTGGGTATGACGTATGGTCGTCACCCATTTGTGGAATTCTTTTCGTTTCAGAGGTTAGATAAGAGAAAATACTACTTACCCAAGTAGTAGAAAAAGAAAAATCAAAGCCCTAGGGAAATTTCACTAGGGAAATAATAATATCAAAAGACAAAAGAACTAAGCAGCCTAAAGCCTTGAAGTCGAATCCAAAATCTTGGAAAGCAAATTAAGTCGGTGCAGACAAGCAACCGACCTCACCGTACGATCCCTTCCTTGGTTCTCTTGAACACATGATGATGATGATGATGCTCTTTCTTTGGAGAAAAAGCAGGTTTTTGAGGCTTGGCTGCTTTGCCTTGTGCCTCTAGAAGAAAAAATGATACTTCAAGAATGAAAAAGATTTAGAAACGAGGATTAGAGTTTAAAAATAAGCATATGGCATTACAAATACTAAGTGAGAAATTTGAAAAAATATCATATAAAGAGTGTGGAATTTTCAAAGCGGAGAGAGTTTGAATTAGGTTATTTCGACCTTTTTGGAAAGTTGGACAGTGGAAAAGAATATGTTCCAAATCTTCATAGGTGTGACATCTGAGGCAATTAGGAGCGTCTGTAAGATTAATTTTGTTTTTAATGGAATTTGTCATTAGGGTATTTGCTCGAAAGTTCTGAATGAGGGTTTCATCGTTTCTGTTTAGAGAGATTTTTTCGTACCAAAGATTTGTAGGATTGATATGTGGAAAATTATTGTTTCTATGGTAGCTTTTCCATAGGTTACATATTTTATTATGGTTGTCTTTTTTATAATGTTTTATGATGTCTTCAGGTGAAACACCTTCTGCAATGTTGAAAAGTTCAGCCTTCTTTGCTGCCTGATCAGCTTTTTCGTTAATTAGAATACCCTTATGTCCAGGGGTCCACACTAGTATGATGTTGTTGTATTGGCTTTTTTTACTTAGAATTTTATGAAGTTGCAGTATAATGCAGTTTGAGTTTTTGTTAATGTTTTCTAGGCTGGATAGAACGCTGTAACTGTCGCTTATTATAATGATATTTTGGTTTTTTTCAACCCAGTCTTGTATTGCTTTGAAAATTGCCATAGCTTCTATTGTGAAAATTGAGTTTAGGTTATTTACGGTGTAGCTTCGTTCTACGAATAATTTAGGAATGACAATTCCAAGTGAGCTATTAGAGTTGGTTTTTGACCCATCTGTCCCTATTATAATGTGGTTTGGTAAAGTTTTTAAAAAGTTTTCAAAAGAGGTTTGCAGTATTTTATCAGGAAGATTTTTATTTTGGAAGAGGAAGTTTTGAAGATAAATTTTGTAATTAAAATTAGAAGTGGGTGGGCACCAAGGAATAATGTCACTTTTTGTGATGCAGAGATCTTCGAAGCAATTAATCATACTTGCAGATATTGGTTTTTTTTTATTGGTCCAAGAAGCGTAAATAATAGAGGGTGGGTTGTAAAAGAGATCGTAAATTGGAGACCATTCTCTCAGGCTGATATGTTTAATGTAGAAGGTAGTTTTTAGTAAGTTGTGTCGTTGTTGGAGAGATGAAGCTTGAGTCTCGGAGTGTAGAATTTCTATAGGAGTGTATTTTGGTAAGCCAGTTGCAATTCTGAGCATGGAGTTGAAAATGGGGTTGATTTTTTTGTAATGTGAGGTTGAAGCAGTACTGAGAATGGGAGCTCCAAAATCTAATTGGCTGCGGATAGTAGTATTGCCTATTTGCAAAAGATGTTTGGTGCAAGCACCCCATCTCTTAGACGCAATGAATTTGAAAGCATTTAGGGTACGAGAAGATTTGGATTGTAGGTATTGAAAGTGGTTGTTCCAGGTCAGGTTCTTGTCAAAGATTAGGCCCAAGATTTTTAGTTTGTTTACTTCTGGAATGATAGTGTTATTTATTTTTATGTTGCATTTTTGGGAATTTTTATTCTGGGAAAAATTGATAATGTTGCATTTGTTTAAGCTGATGGTTAGTTTCCATTGGTTACACCAATTGTTAATGATTTTTATAGTTGTTTGGATTGCTTCTGTAGATTCAGTTAGAGATTTATTTTTGGTGTATATAAAAATATCGTCAGCATATATTAGGCATTTGACATGTGTAGGGATGTGTGCAAATAAATCATCAAGGAAAATAAGGAAGAGAAAAGGACTGAGAATGCAACCTTGAGGTAGGCCTCGAGAGGTTTGTCTAGTATTTGAAAAGGTGTTATGCCATCTTACCTGGCAAGTTCTATGATTAAGAAAATTGAAAATCCAAAGGGCTATTTTTCCTGTGATACCTTTTTTTTGTAGTTTGGACATGAGCCCATCTATCCACACTGAATCATATGCTCCCTTTAAGTCGATGGAGGCGAAAACTATATGATTTTTTTGTTTTTTAGCAGTTAAGATGTCAGTGTGGATTTGGGTCAATAGAGTAATACAACTTCTATGTTGAAGAAAACCGTGATTGTTTTTATTTATGTATTTTTTACTGTAGTAAATGTCTTCTACGAGTCTATTGAGGATCATTCTTTCTAGGATTTTTGCAAAGGTGGAAGTTAGAGATATAGGCCTGTAAGAGGTTAAGTTTTGTGGATTTTTGTGTGGTTTAAGGATAGGAATGATGAGGGAGTGGGTCCAAGATATGGGGATCGAGCCAGTGTTAAAACTGGTGTTAAGAATTTTTAAAATATATTTCTGGATATTATCAGGAGATATTTTGATCATTGTAATGGTGACTTTGTCCATTCCAGGGGTTGATTTTCTTATTTGGGTGATGGCTTTAGCGAATTCGTTCCAAGTAAATATGTTGTTGATTGAATTATTGTGGTAGTCAACAAAACTAAGGGGAAGGGGATCTAAGTATTCAACAGCAGTGTAAAGTTTATTAAAAAGGTTAGCTTGTTCTTGTGGGCAATGTATATTCGTATTGTTTATTTGAATAATATTAAAAGAATTTTTTTGTTGGTTGGAAGGATCTTTTAATCTTTGTAAGATTTTGTAAATATTTTTGTCTTGGGCAACTGTTTTGCATGTAGAAAACCAAAAATTTTTTTTAAGTTTCTGAATTAAATCTTTTAATTTGTTTTTATATTTTTTATATTGGTCCCAGTCAGATGTGCTTAAATTCGTTTTAGTTTTGGTAAGGTGTCGTCTGGCTTTGGCTCTTAGATGGCTGCATCTAGAGTTCCACCAAGGGGCTCTAGGTGGGGGAAGTTTTTTTAGAGATTGAGAATTCTCAATGGCTTTCTGGAAAAGATCATTGAGAAAATATGGGTCATTTATATTTCTTTGGTTATCGTTTAGAGTTTTGATGAAGTAGTTCCAATTAAAGTGAATCCAAAAATTTGGTCTATAGTTGTTTGGTTTATGATAGGAAAAATTTATAGGGAAATGGTCGCTCCCAAAATTATCTTGGTGAGCTTTCCAAGATGTTATTGGGGGACAGTTATTGGAAGTTAAAGTAAGGTCGATAGCAGATATGGTGCCACTGTTGCTGATATGAGTTGCAGTTTGGTGGTTGAGGATCATGAGATTTTGGTTATTAATCCATTTTATCAGATTCCTGCCACTGCTATTTTCCTTGAAACCCCAATTATGGTGTGTTGAATTAAAGTCACCTGCAATAATATAAAGGTTGTTGGGATCCAATCTAAGGTTGTCAAGCATCCCTACGTTTTTTATTCCTTTAGGACAGTATATGTTAATGATGTGGAAAGTAATATTGTTGAGGTGGACTTTCACTTCCTGGGATTCAAAATCCTGATTTTGTTCTTCCTTTACGAGTTGTGCACTTATATTTTGATCGATGGCTATTAGTAGTCCTCCTCCTCTAAAAGGACCAGGTCTGTCAAAACGAAAAATGTTTTTTTTGAAGAGGGTGAATCGGATGTCCGGTTTTAAAAAGGTTTCTTGTAGGATTAAAATGTTAGCTTGGTTGAAATATTTATTATGATTGAGGTCAAATCGGCGTGCTCTGGCACCCTGGCAGTTCCATTGAATACAGTTGAGATCAAACATGGTTGTAAGAAAAATAAAGAAATGAGATTCAAGAAAGAAGGTTGTGGCTGGAACTATTGGTATTCCATTTTGCCGTCTGTGATTGATAGGTCGAGTTGTGATTGTGAATGAGAAGTTTTTGTTTGTTTATTTTGGGACTGCAAAGTTTTTATATCTTCTCTGAAACGTTTTATAGTAGAGGTAATTTTGTTAGGATTTGTATTTGTAGTGTTTGGTAATAGATTTTTTCTTTCCCACTCTAGTTTTTGTTGTTCTTTAGTTTGATCTTGAGTAGTTTGTTGTATTTTGTTATTTTCTGGTATAGTTGTTGCATTATTAATGGTAGTATTTTCTTTGGTTTCATAAATGATGTTTTCTTTTGGAATAATATTGTTTTCAACCATTTGTGACAGAATGTACACTTGGTTGATTTGAATTTGTTCGATAATGGTTAGGATTGGTTTCAAAGTTTCGAGTATTATTTCTTTTATGTCGCTATTTTTTAATGTTTCTTTTTGTTCCATTAATTGATTGTTTATTGGTTGGGTCGCTGTCTTTGCATATGAGGTCTTTAGTTTGTTTTTTGCTTCAATGTAGGATACCAAGTTTTCATTTTTATATTTCAATATTTCGGTTTCTTCTTTTCTGGTTCTGCAGTTTTCGTCATCCGCAGTATGTGGTTGTTTGCAGTTTTTACAGGATTTTTTATTTTGATTAGTACATATAGTTTCTGGGTGGTCTTCAGAGCAGATTCTACATTTTTGGTTGGATCTACAACCTTTGATTCCATGACCGAATACCCAGCAGTTTTTGCACTGTCTAGGTTTTTCTAAGTAGAGATTTAATTGATGGATCATCATGCCTATATGCAATTTGTTTCGGATTTTTATTCGAGGTGTAGGGGTGCCAAATTTTATAGTTTTTAGCGGGATTTTAGTTTGGTTAACAGTTTTTTCAAATCGGGTAATACTTGCTATCTTTATGTCTTGCTCTTCCAGGTCTTCAATGATGTCTTCTAAAGCTATTTCTGTATCTATTCCGTTAATTATATATTGGGTAATTAGGTTGTCTTTCGTTAGTGTTGTGTGTACTGGTACATCTAAGATGTTTTTTATTTTAGAAGTTTCGTGGGCAGCTAGTTTACCATCTACTGTTATTATAAAAAGGTTATTACGCGTTCGTCTGCATTCTAGGATGTTTTGGTGAGATGAGAAATGCTTATAGATGTCTTTTTTAATTGTATATGGGTTTTTTTGTAGGATTGGTTGAGTAGGGCGAATAATGAAGGTGAAAGTATTTTTACCTTCATCACTACAATAGTTAATAAGGTCTGTATCCAATATAAGTTCAAATGTACCCGTTGGGTATGACGTATGGTCGTCACCCATTTGTGGAATTCTTTTCGTTTCAGAGGTTAGATAAGAGAAAATACTACTTACCCAAGTAGTAGAAAAAGAAAAATCAAAGCCCTAGGGAAATTTCACTAGGGAAATAATAATATCAAAAGACAAAAGAACTAAGCAGCCTAAAGCCTTGAAGTCGAATCCAAAATCTTGGAAAGCAAATTAAGTCGGTGCAGACAAGCAACCGACCTCACCGTACGATCCCTTCCTTGGTTCTCTTGAACACATGTTGAAAACATAAACAAACCCAAACATGGTTATAGACAAATTTTTAAAAAGTTTTAAAGCTGAAGAAAAAAAAAGCAAGAAACAAAAAAATTGACGAAATGATACAAATTCAAAAATACGTTCTGTTTATAAAAAGTCTTAACGCTAAACTTTACTGATTCCGACAAATAACGTATATCAAAACCAAATCAAGCAGTAATAAGTTATGCTTTCCGACAAAATAACGTAAATAGAAACAAATTAAACTGCAATGAGTTATGTTTATAAAAAGACTTAACATTTAACCTCACTGATTCCGATACAACCAAATTTAACAGAAATAAACAATAATAAGCAAAAAATCAAATTAAATATCGCTATACTTTCAATCAATCAAGCAAGCAATTCCTTCATTTTGTTTTGAGTCTTGTTCTATATGACTGAGAATTGTAGGTTTACTTTGTTCCATCGCACAATCGAGAAACATAACATTTGTATTCTGTTTGTTTTTTTATTACAATTATGATTCCGAAAAAGGTTTCCAGTTTAGTATTCTTACGTCAAAACGGATCTGTCTTGTTGGGAATGAAGAAAAGAGGCTTTAGTTGCGGAAAGTGGAACGGTTTCGGTGGAAAAATTGAAAAAGACGAAACTATGTTGGACTGTGCAAAAAGGTTTAATCTCTTTATACTCGTGTCTTGTTTCTTGAAAAGTGTTTTCCAATTTCTTTCAAAAATGGAAGCAGTATGCTGCCGGGCCGTGGTAGAACAGTTGGAAAATAAACGGATTAGCAGTCGGAGGATTGCAAGTTCGGAACTAGGTTCAACCAAAGACTGTCGAATACACAGTCGTGGCCTCAAATGTCCTCACGGTGTCGTGATGGGGAAGTTTGGAGAGTGGTATTTTTTAATTAACGTCACACACTCGAGCAACAAGTTATTGGCGTCGGTCCAGGATCAACCCGAAGGGAAAGACCCGAGGACAACACCATATAATTTAGAACCCTGGTCAGATGACGAGGCCACACCCGAGCTGGCACCAAACTCTCCAAACTTCTGCACCATGCCAATTTGAGGCCACAACAGATTTAATGTGTATCAGCCCCCTTTGTACACAACAGTCTTGGGTTGGATTCGAACTCGCAACTCTCCGGTTGCTAATCTGATGCTCTTCCAATAGGGCTACTACGGCCCATTTGGAGTGCCAGCTCAGGGGTTAGCCGTGGTTCAAAAATATGTGTTGTCCTTTCCCTTGGGGATTGAGCTAGTTGCATTGCCCCAATGCAATGTTCATTAATTACCAATTGATGTATGCTGGCAGGCGTGGGTAAGGGAATCTCAACAATTTTTTTTAACCAATGAGTAGGGCAACTTTTTTTCACACGTTCTACGCTTCATGTAAAGTACTAAAAACCAAATTCCTCATACATGGGGTAAGTGAGTTATAACCGCAACTTTCTACATTAATGCAACTTTTTGCATACTTGCAACTTTTTACAATTTAGATTAAAATTAATTTATATGCTAATTTATATTGTTAAGAAGGTTTAATTGTATATAAACTATTTCATTTTTTGCCCTCTGAATCAACCCTTCAATCATGTGTGTCTGATCTTGCAAACGCCGAAGTATTGTGGATCAAACAAGAAGTTCATGGAAAGAAGGTATTCGTCCTAACAGACGAAAGTGAAATAAATAGCAAGAAGTACTTTAACACATTAGTTTGTACTCATGATAATCCAGAGCAAACTTGCATAATCGGCTGCAGAGTTTGCGAAGTGAGTTTCTATCATCAATATGTTGTTTCCTTGGAGATGACGTTTTAAAATCTCAATGATGAGCAAAATAATTTTGCGCTTCTGCTATCCGATACAGCATATTATATAAGTGAGGCTGGAGTCACTTAAGGTGCTTTATCCGCGATTGCTCCAAGTTACTTGAGTGGTACACTTGTTTCACAACTGCAGAAAAAGTCCAATGCAACAATGTCAGGCAACATCAGTCTCTGTTGAGCACAGTTTTTCAATGTTAAAGAAATTACTGACCAAGGATAGGCCATTCAACGACATCAACGTTCTTCTGTATTTAATAATCTACAAATAATTTTTTTATTTTTTACTAATAATTTATTTTAGATTTTAGTATATCAAAAATAAATGTAACTTTAGGGAATGGTAAATGCAACTTTTCCCATTTTTACTGCAACAAAAAAGTTGCCGTACCGATGAGGTTTCTTTTGTTTTGGGCTTCCCAAAGAAATGGAATCCTGCTAACTTTTATATAATGTGGCCAAAATTGTGTTCTACAAGAATCCCTCTCTATTGCACTTGCGGCTGCATCTCTCATTTAACTGTCCCTTTTATGCTCTCCCCATTATTTAAAATAGACATTTTATAAAATATACCATCACATTATTTAGTTTCTAAAATTTTCTGGTATAGATTTTGTGCTTATCTTGTAATTTACTATTTTTATTTTCTTAAAGTAATTTTATGTACAAGTGCTTTTAATTTCACATAAATTTCTTGACTCTCACTATAAAGTGCTTTTTTTTCCCTTATTCCTTAAAAAACTCATCATGTCAGTACCTTACTTAAATTTTAAAATTAAATTGTAAAATTAGAATTTTTGTTCCTTATTCCTCATGGTCCAGCTGCTTGCTAGACAAGTTCTGGAATAAGTCTGAATCCAATGCAGGTCAACATTATTCATATCTTCTTTGCACTTAAAACAAACTGGAAAAGTGTTGACCATTTAGGAATTTCATGCTCCTGTAGTGCCCACATCACAATTGAGATGAAGCTATTGGAGTCTTTCTTTTCCTTCTGCAAATACAAGGATACACGCAGATGTTTTCTCCTCGGCTGCTGCTGCAATTGGGAGGAATGGTGAAAAGATTTTCCAAAGTTTGCTTTTTCTCTTTACGTCAAATAAATCTGGGAAGCAATGCAAGGTTTAATTTTTTTCTCCGATACTACGAAATCCTTCAAAGGGCTTCCGTGAGGATATGCTGAAAATTCGAACTGTCACTGAACTTGTTTCACACAGTGGCCATTTACAAACATTCTCCATATTTTGAACACACACTTATGTAATTATATATATGACTGTCCAGACTTTTTTTTACGGTCCTCGGAAAAAAAAACGTAAAAAATTGGTAAGAAGTTCCACTAATTTTTTAAAGAAAGTGTTGACTTGCAAAATTTTTCTGTCTCCACTTTCAAGCATTCAGTCGCCAACCGTTAATTTTCACCGTTATGCCAGACCTTCAATTACAACCTGATCGAAGGCCGCATGGAATCTACTTTATTAGACGTCTTTGCAATGAGCTAATTTTGTGTTACTGACATTCTGCTGTTCCTGGCTTATTGCATAACTATCAAATCTACAATATATTCTATTTAGTATGTTAAATTTTACAGGCTAATATTTTTTTGGCTGCTTTTAAAATAAATTTGTATACTAGTTTGTGCTGAAACATATTGTCTGCATGATAAATTTACTATGAAGTGCACTCTCAAATACACTGTTGTTGGCTGCAGCCTATTTAAAAACATACAGGAGCAGTGTTGATATGAACTTCTCCATAATAACCTCATGTTCTCCAATTTAATTTGATGTTCCCGTGACAAATCAAAAACTACTTGATTTTATGGAAAATATTTCATAAAATTTGGTAATGGAATTAATGCTATGGGCTGAGATCACCATTTGGATAATTCCATCACCACCCAGCTGTCTGTAGAAAAGATGCGGTGCTTGCCACATTGTTTGGTTTATAAACCCTGTTATTTTCAACAGTACTTTCATCTAATAACTAATAGTCACTTTCTCAATCACAAGTTAACATTTCATCATCTACAGTTCCTGCATAGGTTTCTCATGTTTGCTTTCTTTCAACAGTTTCATATGTGCAACCTTAGTGAATTAGTTAGTCAGAGGTCAGGGCATGGTTGTAAATTGTGCTGTCCTTTGTTAGGGGCAATGATGATCCTCCGATAGGTTGCTCCTTCTCAAGTGGCCATCACTTCCTGCCTTGTAGTGACCAGTGATTAAGTTCATATGTGCCCGCCATTGGGGGGGAAAAAAACTTTGTCCCTGATGTGGACACTTTCTACTGATTCTTATTTTTTTATTTCTGTTTCTTTTTTATTTCGTAAAAATGTGCAAATTATTTCACTTAGCTTCCTCTGTTTTCCTTTTCTTTTGCCAATACACGTTATTAGGCATGAAGTTCATTGATATTGATTGCACCTCACCATGTTACACCTATAACGGGGGTCAGATCGTGGGTTTTTTTCCAATTCGCTATTTTACTTCATGATCGGCACTCATTGGCGTCTCAGGTGCGGGCCAGTGACATTCAGCACATTTGTAACAACTGGCAATGGTTTGAAGAGTGATGCCACATCATACCATACAGAATCATAGTTAAGTACCTGGCTCCCATACGCCAACACTGTGAAATGAGGACTGTTGATGTAATATGCCCTTACCATCTATGGTGGTTATAAACTGCTACAAATCTAATACGAAATATGCTTTTCCTA
Source organism: Metellina segmentata (assembly GCA_947359465.1). Classification (NCBI taxonomy): domain Eukaryota; kingdom Metazoa; phylum Arthropoda; class Arachnida; order Araneae; family Tetragnathidae; genus Metellina; species Metellina segmentata. The sequence continues at coordinate 115,099,045 of OX375882.1, read as the reverse complement.
AGGTTAAAAGTCTCCAAAATTTTTAAAATATTCATTAATAATCTAAATTAATACTATTTGCAGTGCTCCTAACGCGTCACTTTTTGTCACCTTTTTGACATTTTGTCACCTTTTCAGGGGTTTTAAGTTTTTAAATTCTATATTTAGAGAAAAAAAACTTTTGGTGCGCAATTAAAAAAATTCATTTTTTTCTAAAACAAAAAGCAGGATTCAATTTCGAAATGCGCGCTACGTTCCACTGCAAGAATGGATTCAAAAACGTACCGTTTCAATTGTAAAATAATATTTCACGTTGCCCCCGGTGTATTAGCAGCAAATTCTGGAAATTTTCCCACGAGAAAAGACTATCAATAAAATGAAGCGGTGAAGTTTAAGGGAAGCAGGGCCATCTGCATGTCCGACCCCTCTTACCTAATTACCTCACTTGCCTGATAGAACCATGAGTGGCATTTACGACTAACGTTTTACTTTCATAAGTATTGTGTGGTGTATCATTTGGCGCAAGATAGATATCACCGGTCGACAGGGTCGAAAAAAAGGAGGAACCCTCTAGGAGGTCAGACGCTGACAGCTCGTAAGTGGTGATCGATGCCAGTGGCCACTTAAAAGGGGGGGGGGGGTAACATCCTCCATACAACCCGGGTGTTTTTTCGAATTCTGTAATAAGACAAGAATGGAGAGGTCAAGAGACCGGACGGATCAAGCTGATATTAGCTCAACGTTAACCCAGGAGGAGAGGTGATGCATTTAGTACCTTTGTCATCACACGTTGCAGTTTCTATTGTGGATCTGATTATGTCTAGAAGGTGTAGATACGTCGCGGGTAAACACTGAAAGGACGATGGAATCTTCAACATGTATGATAATTTACACTCGAAGGTGTCTTCGGCAAAGTTTTTAAGGAGATAAATCATCAACCTCTTACACATTCTAAGCGCTCGAAGCTCCCCATCGAGAACCTTGACATTCCTGTCTATGGAACGGAGGCTATTCACGCGCTGCTCTCTTTGTGGCACAGAAATGAGGGCATGGAAATCTTAATGGACTTCAGTCGTTTCTTCAGGAGTTTGAGATCTGAAAGATTCCAAACCCCTCCGTAACCACAGAATGCAAAAATTTCGGCCGTCTCTGTATCCAGAGGGTTAAATATTGAAGGAGCGTTGCGAACGTATTGAAAATCATTATCTGTTATCATCGAAGTTGATTATTACAAATTCTTGAGGGTTTTTTAGTGAAAGTCAATTTTTAAACAGATTAATGACTCATTACTTTCTACCCGAAAAAAAGAACTAATTAACATTGGGACATGTAATATTCACACAATACATAATGCTTTTCTTAAAGGTCTAAAAGAGTTAAGGGAAGATGTGTCTGAACTACACTCATGTCCATAAATTAAGGATAATGCCAGCTCCGGCAAATAAAGGTTCAGAAACAAAACAAACGTGACTTATTCATAAAGCACATTTATTAAACAAAAGATAAAGAACAAAAAAGATGGTGTATGTATGATACCATTCATAGAAACTAAGATTTTTGCTCACTGGAACAATTACAAAAAATATTGACCTTACAAAAACTTGACATGACGTGGTTAGTATGATGGTTAACACATTGCATGTCTCCCAGACGATGAAATACAGTCCGTACAACGCCTAGGCATGTTGAGGATCAAATTATCGAGCTGATCTCGGGGAAGATCACTCCACTCAGAAAGCAATGCCCTTCGAAGTTCCGGTACATATGTAGCAGGTGGTTGACGGGCTGCAACTCGTCGTCCAACCATGTCCCACACATGCTCTATCGGATTCAAGTCAAGTGAGAATGCTGGCCATTCCATACGGGGGATATCCTCAGATTCAAATCATTCGTTTACAATGTTTGCACGGTGAGGACGGGTGTTGTCATCCATAAACACAAATTCTACTCCCATGGCTCCCCTAAACAAATGTACATGTTGTTTCAGAATGATGTCCCAATAAATTTGGCCTCTTATGGTTCCTATTTGAACATGTAGATCTGTTCTAGAGCCCAGTATAATTCCGCCCCAAACGAGCAATCCTGCACCACAGTAACGGTGTAGTTCAATAATGTTGTCTTGGTGGTAGTGGGTACCTGGCGTTCTCCATATGAACGTCCGCCGTGAATCATACTGCAAGCTAAACATGGACTCGTCGGAAAACATCACACAAGCCCACTGTGACGATGTCCACATTGCATGTTCACTACTCCAGGCTAACCGCTGGCGACAGTGAGTTGCCGTGAGCGGAACACATCTGACAGGCCTGCGAGCCTATAGACCAACATGTCCCAAACGTCTGTAACAGTTTGCCTTGAAACTGTCATACCCGTGGCTGAAGATAGCTGATGAGAAAGGTCGGATGCTGTGCTCCGTCTGCTTCTTTTTGCAGTTACTGCCAAATACCGGTCGTCATTCTGTGTTGTAACTCAGGGGCGACCTATACTGTAACGTCTAGTGACATTTCCATCATTTTGGAATCGTTACCAAAGCCTAGAGATGACACTTTGGGCGATTCCAAGCTCCCCTGAAACTTCCGTCTGAGTACGTCCACATTCCAGGCGGCCGATAATTCTACCACGTAAAAAATCATCGATATGCGTCCTCTTTGCCATAACTATTCGGTGATGGCACTGAGTGGCTTACAGAACGCTTGTGAACAATTTTACTTCTTTGCTACCATTCCTTATATACACCTCTCTTACACTCTCTTCATTGTGATGTATTATCGGCGTCATCTGACGGCTTCCTGTAATTTGGATATTATTCTTGAAGATGTGTGCGATAATTCTACAGGTGATTTTACTTTAGAGTTCGATTTCAATGTGATTCTGAATTATCCTTAATTTATGGACATATGTGTAGTTTTTACTATTCACAGATTTTTTAATCAGTGGCATAAGGGTTGGTCAACATACAAACAAATTCAGGAAGACTTGAAACTTCCCACTCACCATTTCATCAATCATTGTTCAAGCAGGTGACTAATCCTAAAGCCAGCTGCTGAAAAGTTACTTGAACAGTGGATTGCAATGCGAAAGTATATCCTTGACTACATTCCAATTGAGAAGCCAAACATGATACTAAGACCAGGCTACAAAAAATTGTTCATTTACTTATAAAAGAAACTATGAATTCTGAGGTGATATTTGTTGTATCAAGTGCAAGTATATTTAATCATGTGACCGAATTTCTTCAGAAAAAGGAACCTCTAATACATAACCTTCATTTTCAACTTGAATTGTTGACAACAACAATTTTGGATAGGAACTACAACTACCTCAGAAACTGTTGCATCTGGCTGATATTGTGATTGGAGATAAAATTGCGCTTCGGAATGTGTGAAAGAGAGGGAAATGAATTTCTTTTTTTCTAAAGGCTCAGAAGCATTACATTGCCAGTGTTAAATATATTTTGAAGAAGTCCTTCTTCAGTTCATCTCTCATTAAAAGTTTATCCTGTCTTGAGAGACTCAGTGGCGAGAGTGTGCGACACGTATTAGAAGTTGCAAGAGCAATTCTATGGAATGTCCCGACGGACATACTACTATGAGTGGAAATTACTCCAAAAAGAATTTGAGGATCTACAATGAAGCCTATTGATGTTTACTGTTACCAATTCTTCAGACTGCGAGACATTAGTGGTGTGGATCCTAAGTACCCAGTTGGGTCAAAGCTAGTGAAGGCTGTTCTGTCGCTTTCTCATGGTAATGCTGACATTGAACGTGGCTTCTCAGCCTCAGGAAGAGCTTTGACAGGAGACAGAGCATCAATGTCAGAACGCACACTCAATGCATTGATGACGGTTAAAAACAGCTTGGCAAATTTTGACAATTAACCTTATGCGGTGCCAATCGCGTCAAAGCTAATGGATATGGGAAGTGTAAAATAAACTTTGTCTATTTTTTAGATATAAATAATATGTAGTATATAGTGGTTAAATATTGAGATTGTGGTAATTTGAATAATGTGAAGTGGTTCCTTACTTACTAAAGTATTAGTAAGAGGGCTTCAGTAGCAATAACCCTAGGTTTCCCATTAAAAAATAGGTGACTTCCTCAATAAAAAAAAATCAAAGGTAATAAAGATTTAAAATACGACCTATGACTCTGAAATGACATTAATTGGTTCTTCTAGCGATGAGGATAGTTCTTTTAAAAGGTGAGTTCTCATTAACAGTTTTCCTTTCTTTTTCTGATGAGGATACCTATTGGGTTTATTCTATTGAATCCGATACTCTTAATGAGCTTGGATAATTAATCAACTTCTACATTACGGTGTGAACAAAACCTGTGTAAAAGGCTCTTACCGACTGTAATTGATGATGGAACTATGTAAAGACAGTGAAATTAGGTTTCACTAAAAGAGGGGAAAAGAAAACAAATCTTTAAAGATAAAAAAGACATTTATTTAAGCTAAACATTGGTATAATACACATCTGGATTTACGTAAACTCCCCTTGCGAATTTTGGTCCAAAAATAGTAAAACAATAGTAACATACACAATCCTCAGAATAGGTCCAAAACGACCAAGCATTCAATTGGGCCACTCCAATCTACTTAAAATATTGGGATAGCCCCATTGAGGGCTTATAACTCGAGAGACGTTTCACGGGACAAAAAAAGGAAAATAATTCTAAATCAAAAAAATCGATTCAGGAGCAAAGAGTTAATTAAAGGAAAGTAAGAAAGACGATAAACTATAATTGCCCATTGTAGATAAACGGAGGATGCTACTGGATTTCGGAGAGGGACGCTGGATCGGAATGATCGTACACATTCCAGAGTCACAGGGGGTCTGGTTATTCGTTTCTTATCTCTGGGCGGTGGATGTGGGAACTCATCACCATGATGGGAACCTCTGGAATCCGGAGAAGGACGCTGGAGCAGGACGTTGGCTCTTTAACTCGATCATCACGACGAGGAACCTCTGGAATCCGGAGAAGGACGCCCCCTCGGGGGCACATCTTCTTTAGATGTGTACGGGCTTCACGAACCCGAGGTACCTGAGTGCACTGTTCTTCTCCCATGGGGTTTACTATCTATGGTAAATACGGGAATCGCACTCCCGGGTACCCAAGCGATCTTTTCTCCTTTTCCTCTTCTATATCTTCTTTCTTCCCTTTCATATAACTTGTGAACAGCATTGAAATTACAGAAAATTTTGCTTTGAATCACAATTATCATATATCATCATTCATGTCCTATCTCCATATCAAGATTCCAATTAATTTCAATCTTTTAATTTGATTTATTTTTTCACATCACTATCAATTTTGTTTTACTACATTAAATGTCAGTACTTTTTCTGACCCGCATGTTTGCCGTGTGCGGCGTCCCGTATCGGGGGAAAATGGAATCCTGGGGTACCTGATGCGTGCCCTTTGGTCCATGCTTCTGCGTAGACGGGTGGCTGGAGTGAGCCCGCTCTAGTCAATCGGCTGGCTTAAGTTCTCTGGATTTCACCACATCAGAATGCTTGGCCCTTCTGTCGTGCTGGACCTCACTGGTCTTAAGCAATTTGGGTTAGTGCTGCAGCTAGGGATGCCCTGGGTGAACCGGCGGATCCACATCCCGATACTGTAGCACTATATCATGGTGGTATCTTGAAGTGTGTGCTGAGGCTGGAAAATCCCAGAGCCGGTAATCACTTCCCCTTGTTGGACTCCGTGGTGGGTATGGGTTCACTATGAAGAAATTGAATACTTAATCTATGGATCCAAAAAATTCTTTGTGCCCCAGAGGAGGCCTAATTCTCTCTAACAACAATGACAATTGCTCAGTTCCTAAATTTTTAATAATCAATAATTCTGAAGGGAAACTCTTAAACTTTTCACCATTTGCTGTACAAAAATATATTCAGTCTGCTGCTGGCGAACCAAAATCAATAAAGAAATTGCGATCTGGTGACCTTTTTGTGGAAACTACATCTGCATATCAATCTGAACAACTAATGAAATTAAACCAGCTTGGCGAAATAAAGGTTAATGTAACTCCACACAGAACTCTAAATTCCAGTCGTGGAGTTATATCTGAATCTGACCTCTTTAGTATATCTGAACAAGAATTTATGGAAGAATTAAAATCTCAACATGTTTGTTCAGCCAAACGCATTTGCATCAGACGGGATGGTAAAAGTATTAACACAAAACATGTAATATTAACATTTAACACTCCAGACATGCCGACATCCATTAAAGCAGGATACCTAAATTGCAATGTTAGACCGTACATTCCAAACCCTCAAAGATGCTTTAAGTGTCAGAGGTTTGGGCACTCCCAGTCCTCATGCCGGTCATCTGCAATTTGTGCCAGATGCTCAAAACCCGAACACGGTGAAAACTGTACTGATGAACCTCTGTGTTTCAATTGTAAGGAAAATCATCCTTCTTACTCCAGGTTTTGTCCTCAATGGAAAAAAGAAAAAGAAATCCAAAACGTAAAAATAATTCAAAAAATCTCATATCTTGAAGCAAAAAAAATAGTAGAAAATCAGACGCCGAGAACTAATGTTTCTTACGCATCTGTCATTAAAACGATGAAATCCGTTGCTATCCAAACAGATACCATTCCCTATAAAGAAACAAATATCCAAGAAAGAGATGCAAACAATAAAAAACCAAAAACAAACATTCCCAAAGCATCTGGTCTTAATGTCAAAGACACATTTAAAGCAAAATCACAAAAGAAAATAGATACTATAAAATCTAATAGAACCAATGAAAAATGTCCTTTAGAGACCTATTCTTCATCTGACTCGCCTGAAGAAGAAATGGATATAGACAAAAATAAAACAAGTAATACTAAACGCAAAAAACTCCTGAAAGACAATCAGAATGTCTAAAATAATATCTTGGAATTGCCATGGCTACCGTATCCATGTTGAAGATATCAAAACTGTGATTGACGATTATAAACCTGTATGTCTTGGTCTACAAGAAACTTTACTAACACCAGCAGTATATACAAAAATTCGGAGATATAACATCACAAGAAAAGATAATGTAAAAAACAATCGTGCTAGTGGTGGTGTAGCTCTCCTAACTTGTCTGGATCACCCATCTTCAGCTGTCCATCTTCGAACAGATCTACAAGCTGTTGCCGTTCAAATTAATTTAAAGTACCTTGTGACAATATGCTGCATATATATACCACCAAGTGAAATTCTTGACCAAAGACAATTGAACAACTTAATAAATCAACTACCTGTTCCATATATTATACTTGGTGACATGAATGGTCATAACACTTTATGGGGTAGTAGAGATGTAAATCCCAGAGGTCAGCAGATAGAGCAGATGATTGATGATCACTGCCTCTGCCTTCTCAATGATGGCGATAATACCTACTTCCATCAACCTACTCAAACCTTCCACTGCATTGATTTGGCAATATGCTCACCATCCATATTACTGTCTTGGCACTTCAACGTAGGAAGTGATCTTTATAATAGCGACCACTTTCCTATTATTCTAACTTACACAAAAAATGATATAGATTCTTCCATCCAACCAATGCACTATAAATATGATAAAGCAAACTGGCCCTTATTTTCATCTAAATCTAATATAACTCAAGACATGGTAAATACTTTAAACATTGATCATGCAATAGAAAATATAACAAAAACCATTTTAATAGCAGCAGACTTAGCAATTCCCAAGTCATCACCAAATATTCGAAAATATTGGAAGCCATGGTGGAATCAAGACTGTTCCATAGCATACAAAAAACAGAAAAAAGCTTGGAGCACATTTCGTAGATATCCAACACAATATAATATGATTGCTTTTAAGAAAGCAAAAGCTGAAGCCCGAAAAATTCGACGCCACAGCCAAAGAAATTCTTGGCAATCATACTTAAATAATATCCACAGTCATGTCTCGTCAAAATCTATATGGAACAAAATAAAAAACATATCGGGGTACTACAAACAGGCCCCACATATTGCAATATTAAAAAATGATGCACAAATTATCTCTAATCTTAGAGATATTACCAACGTGTTGGGAAAGACATTTTCAGATGTCTCAAGTGAAAAGTCTTACCCTCCCAACTTTATTACGTATAAAATACGTGAAGAACGTAAGAGAATTAACTTTAGATCCTTTACACTGGAACACTATAATACCGATTTTAACATTAAAGAACTAAAAACTGCTTTACATAAATCCCATTCAACTTCAGCAGGACCAGACCTCATTCATAATAACATGCTAAAACATCTCAATGAATCATCACTATCATTCATTTTGAAACTTTTTAACAGAATATGGCACGAACATACATTTCCTACGTCGTGGCATAAGGCTATTATTATCCCTATTGCAAAACCAGGTAAAGATCTTCAAAATCCCAATAATTATAGACCAATAGCCCTTACCAGCTGTCTATGCAAAATAATGGAACGTATGATCAATGCACGTCTTGTACACTACTTAGAAACGAACCAATTCTTCTCACCTTTCCAAAGTGGATTTCGTCATGGAAGAAACACCATAGATAACCTAATTCTAATGGAAACCTCCATTCGTGAAGCTTTCGTCAAAAACCACCATCTTGTATCAATCTTTTTTGACATGGAGAAAGCTTATGATCGAACGTGGAGATATGGTATTCTTCGGAACCTATTTGATATTGGTCTTCGAGGAAATCTTCCAATTTTCATCCAAAACTTTCTGCAATCCCGGTTATACCGTGTTCGAATGAAGAACACACTATCAGACGAATTTCCACAAGAAGAAGGCGTACCTCAAGGAAGTGTGCTAAGCGTTGTTTTGTTCATTATTAAAATTAACGAAATTATAAAGCAACTGCCTCCCAGTGTTCATGGAAGTCTTTTTGTCGATGACTTTCAAATATCTTGCTCATCATCGAACATGATGATGATTGAAAGACAGCTCCAAATAGCAGTTAAAAGAATCACTACTTGGGCAAACAAAAATGGATTTGTCTTCTCTACTCAAAAAACCACTTGCGTACATTTTTGCAGAAAGAGGGGTATTCATCATGATCCTGAAATACGTCTCAATGGATCCATCATCCCTACAAATTCAGAAATTAATTTTTTGGGAATAATCCTTGATGCAAAGTTAACATTTCGACCACATGTGAGACACTTAAAACAGAAATGTAACAAAACTCTGAATATTTTAAAAGTATTATCAACAACATCTTGGGGAGCTGATTCTATCTCTATGCTGAGAATCTACAGAGCCTTGATACGCTCCAAATTAGATTATGGATGTGTTGTTTACGGTTCTGCAGCAAAGTCAGTTCTCAGAACTTTAGATACTATACATCATCAAAGTATCCGTATATCTATTGGCGCTTACCGCACTTCCCCTATCCAGAGTCTATATATCATATCCGGAGAACCTTGTCTAAAACTTGTACGTGAGAGACTTGCTCTCAGATATTATTTTAAAATTAAAACTAATCCAGCTCACCCACTATTTAACAGCATTACTAACCCAAAATTTGGAAGTCATTTTTCATTGAAACCATCATTCATACCCTCATTTGGTTTTAGAGTTAGAAATATAATGCATTCCTTAAATATTGACAATCTAGATGTTCATTCTAGACAAAACGCACCTCCACCTTGGAGTAATGAAAATTTTAATATTATTAGAGATTTTATGGTATTGACCAAATCACATCAACTCCAGACTATTTTTACTTACAATTATTTTACTCTCACAGAGAACATTTTTCATCTTTTAAACCAGTATATACTGATGGATCAAAGAATATGACACACGTTGGTTCTGCTGCAGTTTTTGAAAGAACAACTGTTGCCCGGAAATTACATCATTGTAGCTCGGTTTTTACATCAGAAACATACGCCTTGTTTTTAGCACTGGAAAACATATCTAAACACACTTACAAAAAATGGATAATATACTCTGATTCAAAAAGCAGCATTGAAGCCCTTGCAAATACTTCAATTAAAAGTCATCCGTTAATACTCAAAACAATAAATCTATTGCTAAGTCTAAAATCCCAAAATTTCAAAATCATGCTATGTTGGATACCTGGACATGTAGGTATTCCCGGAAATGAGAGAGCAGACATTGCAGCAAAGACATCAACGATACAAAACTACTTACCAATTCCTCTTGAAGACGTTGAAATGTTTTTAAAAACAAAAATAAAATCAAACTGGCAAGATTCTTGGGATAAGGAAGTTCAGAATAAACTCCACCCTATACAACCATCTGTTGCAGGACTCACTAATACAAATTTAAATAGAAGAAATGAAGTACAACTGACAAGACTTCGCATTGGCCATACCCATTTTACCCACAGGCACTTATTGATCGGTGAACCTGCCCCATTATGTTCAACCTGCCATTGTATTTTTACTGTCAAACACATTTTGACTGAATGTAGGGTTTTTAATAACCACAGACTAGTCCGATTTGGAGTTTCATACCCAAACCTAAAAGATCTTTTAGGAAATCCTTACAATAAAAATGTGTTTTTATTTATATCTGACATTGGGTTCGCAAATTTTATTTAGATTTTATACATTTGATAAAGTTTTGATTCAAAATTGTAAATAGATAAAGTTTTACCATCAATCTTTATTTCGTCTAGACTTTTTTGTCTTGTGTCTGGCGCAGCTTGGCCATGTGTGGCCTTTGCGCCATAAAAACCCAACCAACCAACCGGAGAAGGACGCTAGAGCAGGACGCTGGGTCTCACTTCTACTCGATTATCACGAAGAGGAAATCCTGGAATCCGGAGAAGGACGCTAGAGCAGGACGCTGGGTCTCACTTCTACTCGATCATCTCGAAGAGGAAATCCTGGAATCCGGAGAAGGACGCTAGAGCAGGACGCTGGGTCTCACTTCTACTCGATTATCACGAAGAGGAAATCCTCGAATCTGGAGAAGGACGCTAGAGCAGGACGCTGGGTCTCACTTCTACTGCCATTCATCTCGAAGAGGAAATGCTGGAATCCGGAGAAGGTCGCTAGAGCAGGACGCTGGGTCTCACTTCTACTCGATCATCTCGAAGAGGAAATCCTGGAATCCGGACGCTGGGTCTCACTTCTACTCGATTATCACGAAGAGGAAATCCTCGAATCTGGAGAAGGACGCTAGAGCAGGACGCTGGGTCTCACTTCTACTGCCATTCATCTCGAAGAGGAAATGCTGGAATCCGGAGAAGGTCGCTGTTCTTCCTTTTTGGTCACTGGGAGGCCATTCATGCAACCAGCTCCTCACAATCATCGGTCTCCAGCCAGCTCACCGCCTCCAGGGGCATTCCTTCTTTAGGTTTGTACGGGCTTCACAACCCCGGGGTACCTGAGTGATCTTCCCTCCCTTTCGTTCTTCTCCTCCTCTACCCTTCTGCTTTTTGCCTTTTCTTCCTCCCTCGTTGTGGTTGCCTCTTCGGAGGTGAGGGCTCCCCTTGAGAAGCTTTTCGCCAGTCTGTGCTTTTAGCTCCTCTTGGGGATTATATCACCCACGTGTTTGCCGTGCGTGGAGACCCGTGTCCCTGGAAAAGAGGATCCTGGCAGTTGAGGGACGATATACTGACCCAATACACTGCTTCGGCCCCAGCTTCAGGTAAACGGGTAGTGTGCATTGGTCCCGTGCTCATCAATCGGCTGGTCGTTTTTTGGCTAGGGCTAAGCAATCGGCCACTTACTGGACACCTCGCTAAGGGTGGAGGCTGTCTCAGGGGTGCGCCGTGCGCGTATAGTTGCCGATTAGCGCCGATACAGTTGTCTGCATCCCCTTGTTGGACTCCGTGGTGGGTGGCGCTGTCGGTGACCGAATAATATCTTTTTTTCTATGATGGAAAATGCTACAAATTCTTCTCCCCCTCGAGGGGAGCAACAAATGAAAATTAATATCTCAAACGCTCGTTTTTTCTTAGTCAAACTTCTTAATAACTCTCTTAGTTCGAACCCCATACAAAACTCTTTTACTTCTGTTTCACCGTTTTTGATTCATAAAACATTCCAATCTTTCATAGGCAATATCAGATCAATTAAAAAACTTCGTTCCGGGGATCTCCTGGTCGAAGTTTCTACTGAAACACAGGCAAATATACTCCACAACGCAAAAACACTCGGCTCTTTTACTATATCTGTATCCCCTCATTTTTCACTAAATACTTCGCGTGGAGTGATCTCCGAACCGGACCTTCTTTTTTCTCCAGAAGAAGAAATCCTGGAAAATATTCGCGATCAGCATGTAGTTGGTGTTCGTCGTATTACAATACGTCGTGATGGGAAGATCCTTCCCACGAAACATCTGATATTGACGTTCGACACACCAACCCTGCCGACGCGAATCACAGCCGCATATCTGAGCTGCCCAGTCCGAGCTTATGTCCCGAATCCTCTGCGCTGCTTCGGCTGCCAGAGTTTCGGACATTCGAAAATCTCCTGTCGCAGCCAGATTAAATGTGCCCGTTGCGGTGATGTTGGTCACGAGAGTGACGGCTGCTCCGCTTCGGCCCATTGCGTTAACTGTGGAGGAGACCATCCCTCATTTTCCAGGACCTGTCCGAAATGGGTTCTCGAGAAAGAAATTCAATCTGTGAAGATTGCTCAAAAAATTTCTTATCCCGAGGCCCGAAAAATAGTCGATTCTCGAACCCCCAAAACAGGAATATCATATTCAACAATAGTTAAAAAAACATATCAAACCATAGCCACACAAACAGAATCTCCTTCAGCAATCATTACATCCAATAAAAACTCATCACCTTCCAAAAACAAAATATCAACTCCCAAATCTAACTCGCCTAAGCAATCCACCAAACATTCATCTGCCACATCCTCAAAAAATACCGATGCTAATTCTCAAATCCCAATATCAAAGGAACAAACCAAAAATACTCTTAAACGACCTAAAACTGATGGATCTACTATAAAACTTAAAAATTATAAACACATAAAAAACCTACCAAAAACTTCTAAGCATCTTCTTCGGCATGCGGCTGAAGAATTAGAATTAAGTCTCCATGCGTCGGATTTTTCGGAGGACGACGCAGATATAGAAGTAGATTCATCGTGAACCTCAATCCCCTTCTAAATAAAAATTACTTCCTTTGTCTCATGGAACTGTCGTGGTTTTCGATCTAAAATAGATGACATAAAAACGATTATATCTTCTTACCATCCCGCGTGTGTGGCTCTTCAGGAAACTTTCTTGAAATCCTCCCACACATGCAAGATACGCAGGTATAGTTGCATTAGAAAAGATCATGATGCTGGTACTACAGTGTCTGGAGGTGTGTGCATTTTAACTTCACACGATTTTCCCAGCACTGTAGTTACACTCCGCACATCTTTACAGGCTGTAGCCGTAAGAATACATATTCATTCTCTTGTTACAGTCTGCTGCCTATACTTGCCACCACGTGCTGTCATCACACAAGAGGAACTTAATGGACTGATATTTCAGCTTCCAGTCCCTTTTATTCTGCTTGGTGACCTGAATGGTCATAGTACCCTGTGGGGAAGTGATAGTGCGAACCGTCGAGGGCAACAGATTGAAAAATTGATAACAGATCACGCTCTCTGTTTGCTCAATAACGATGAGAAAACGCACTTTCACGAACCCACGAGAACTTACCATTCAGTTGACTTAGCCATCTGTTCTCCAACTCTCCTTCCGTTGTTGAATCTCGTAGTAGGGAGTGATTTGCTTAACAGCGATCACTTCCCCCTTTTTGTCTCGCATGATAGTAGTGTCAGAGTGAACCGACCACCTACCTACTTATATCATCGAGCGAACTGGGTTACATTTTCACAACTAGCAGCGGTTACGGAAACAATGGTTAACATGGATGATATTAACATCGCTGTCAACAATGTCACCAACGCAATTATTAAGGCTGCTGATAAAACCATTCCTAAACGTTCCTCTCAACCACGCAGTATATGTAAGCCTTGGTGGAACATCGAATGCCAAACTGCTTACAAGAGACAAAAGAAGCTGTGGAATATATTTCGGAGATACCCGACTACTACCAACTTGGTCGCATTTAAAAACGCCAAGGCCTTTTCTCGCAAGGTGAGACGTCAGAGCCAGAGAGAATCTTGGATTAGATACGTCTCTTCTATAACATCTTCAACACCAAGCAAGCAGTTGTGGAGGAAAGTGAAAGCAGCCAATGGTCTATATCGAGAATCGACCATTCCGATATTAGAAACCACGGCTGCTGTATACTCATCTCCACATGACATTGCCAACGTCATTGGAGAGGCTTTTGCAGTCGTGTCGAGCTCCGACTCTTATAGTCTTGCTTTTCAAGCGACTAAGAGTCTAGCCGAACGTACACGTTTTAATTTTAAAAGCAGAAGAACCCTCTCCTATAACTGTGAGCTTATGATGTTTGAATTGAAGAAGGCGTTATCTCAAGCACGTAACACCAGTCCTGGGCCGGACGGAATTTCATATTATATGCTTCGCCACCTATCATCAGATTCTTTGTTCAACATTCTTTTTCTTTTCAACAGAATCTGGAATGAACAAAAATTTCCTGATTCTTGGCAAGAAAGCATCGTGATTCCGATCCCGAAGCCTGGCAAGGACCCCAAAGATCCTCTGAGCTATCGTCCAATTGCCTTGACGAGCTGCCTTTGTAAGACCCTTGAACGTATGGTCAATGCCCGTTTAATTTACATTCTTGAAAAGAATAATATCATTTCTCCTCACCAGAGTGGCTTCCGCAGAGGAAGATCCACTCTTGACAATTTAGTGAACCTTGAGTCACAAATACGCAATGCGTTTGTGAGGAGAAATCACCTAGTCTCGATCTTTTTTGATGTTGAGAAGGCATATGACCGTACGTGGCGTTATGGTATCCTCCGTAATATGTTCGATTCTGGATTTAAAGGAAATTTACCACTTTTTATTGAAAACTTTTTAACTTCACGAACTTTTAGAGTACGCATCGGATCAATTTTATCCAACTCCTTTATCCAAGCTGAGGGAGTCCCTCAAGGTAGTATTTTAAGTGTCACCCTCTTCATCCTTCATTTCAATAACATCATCCATACTCTTCACCCACCAGTGCATGGGACTTTATACGTAGACGACTTGCAGATATCATGCCAAGGATCAGACATGCGACTAATCGAGCGGCAACTTCAAACTGCTGTCAACAACTTGGTCAAGTGGTGCGACCAGAACGGCCACACACTATCCCCTAGCAAGAGTGTCTGTGTCCACTTCTGCAGAAAGCGGGGTTTACACCTCGACCCCGAGATTAATATTCGCAATTTTCCGATTCCCGTTGTCAACGAGATGAAATTCCTCGGAGTAATTTTCGACCGCAGGCTCACTTTCCTTCCGCATTTATTATCTTTGCGAAGGAAATGTGAAAAGTCCTTAAATATCCTCAGGGTGTTATCTAACACATCTTGGGGTGCGGATCGAACATCATTACTCCGAATATATCAATCTATTATTCTCTCTCGCATTGACTACGGATGTATTGTGTATAAAACCGCGAATTCAAATAATCTCCGCAGATTGGACACTGTACACCATTCCGCTTTGAGGATATGTTCTGGTGCATTCCGCACATCACCTGTTCACAGCCTCTATGTGGAATGCCACCAGCTCCCACTTGACCTGAGGCGAAAGAAGTTGTCTGCCAATTTTTATTTTAAAATCCAGTCCATGCCATCTCATCCTCTGAATCGCATGACTCTTACTCCAGGTTTGAGACGAATTTACGATGCCCGTCCCTCAAATATTCTTCCGTTTTATGAACGGGTACAAGTAAGCATGAATAACTCAAACCTAAGTGACATTACAACTCAACAAACGAATATTTTACGATTTCCACCTTGGAATACTCCTTTCGTAAAATATTTAAATCCTTTTTCCCACAATAAATCTGACACCGCCCCAATTGTTTTCCAACAGCTTTTTGCCACACACCGCTGTCAATACTCGTCATATATTCCAGTTTTTACGGATGGATCGAAAGGAGTGGGATATGTAGGCTGTGGTATTTCTTTTGATACTGCCATATCCAGTTACAGCCTTCATACTTCCTGCTCGGTATATACTGCTGAAGCTGTCGCCATTTATTGTGCGCTCCAGCAGATATCTTCTCTTCGCCACCGTAAATTCTGTGTCTATAGTGACAGTATGAGTGTCTTGGAACAATTGGAGTGCTACACTCATAAATGTCACCCCGTTGTGTCAGACATATTTGGCATTCTACATTCACTTGGGAAAAGGAGTTATGATATTTTGTTTTGTTGGGTCCCGAGTCACGTGGGCATTAAAGGTAACGAACTTGCTGACAGTGCTGCGAAGGCAGCCTCTGTTCCACTGCAGCAAGCCGTTCCTTTAACTGACATCAAAGTGTCCACAAAGGAGTACATTCACTCTTTGTGGCAGGAGTCATGGAATCTGCAAGTCACCAATAAATTACATGCAATCAAACCATTTATTAATTTGTGGCCATCTGCCCGAATGCGAGGGACGGATGTCAAACTGACTCGCCTTCGCATCGGGCACACACGATTCACTCATCGTCATCTTTTGTTGGGCGAGAGTCCATCTTTTTGTCATACATGCTCATTAGATTTTACCGTCAAACACATTTTAATTGACTGCCCTAATTTTAATTCTCATCGTTTAAAATTTTTTAAAACATTGATTTTAAATTTGAACGATCTTATTGGGGAAAACCCTCATCCAAATCTTTTCCCTTTTTTAAGTATCATTGGGTTCTTAAATCTCATATAGTACTTTTTTCCATCACCATATTTATATCATACCTTTCTATAATTATATATATATTTTTTTTTTACCATTTGATCTATATGTTTTGATCAAGGCATTTTAATTAACTTGCGCAAGACTAACATCTATCATTTATTACAACTCTTTTATATTTACATTCACTTTGATAATTTTTATCTTGCATTTGGCGCAGCTTGTCCGTTTTTGGACCTTGCGCCATAAAATCCCAAAATCCAATCCAATCCCAGCACTGTAGTTACACTTCGCACATCTTTACAGGCTGTAGCCGTAAGAATACATATTCATTCTCTTGTTACAGTCTGCTGCCTATACCTGCCACCACATGCTGTCATCACACAAGAGGAACTAAATGGCCTGATATTTCAGCTTCCAGTCCCTTTTATTCTGCTTGGTGACTTGAATGGTCACAGTACCCTGTGGGGAAGTGATAGTGCGAACCGTCGAGGGCAACAGATTGAAAAGTTGTTAACAGATCACGCTCTCTGTTTGCTCAATAACGACGAGAAAACGCACTTTCACGAACCCACGAGAACTTTCCATTCAGTTGATTTGGCCATTTGTTCTCCAACGCTCCTTCCGTTGTTGAATCTTGTAGTAGGGAGTGATTTGCATAACAGCGATCACTTCCCCCTTTTCGTCTCGCATGATAGTAGTGTCAGAGTGCACCGACCACCTACCTACTTATATCATCGAGCGGACTGGGTTACATTTTCACAACTAGCAGCGGTTACGGAAACAATGGTTAACATCGAGGACATCAACCTCGCTGTCAACACTGTCACCGACGCAATTATTGAGGCTTCTGATAAAACCATTCCTAAACGTTCCTCTCAACCACGCAGTATATGTAAGCCTTGGTGGAACATCGAATGCCAAACTGCTTACAAGAGACAAAAGAAGCTGTGGAATATATTTCGGAGATACCCGACTACTACCAACCTGGTCGCATTTAAAAACGCCAAGGCCTTTGCTCGCAAGGTGAGACGTCAGAGCCAGAGAGAATCTTGGATTAGATACGTCTCCTCAATAACATCCTCAACATCAAGCAAGCAGTTGTGGAGGAAAGTGAAAGCAGCCAATGGTCTATATCGAGAATCGACCATTCCGATATTAGAAACCACGGCTGCTGTATACTCATCTCCACATGACATTGCCAACGTCATTGGAGAGGCTTTTGCACTAGTGTCGAGCTCCGATTCTTACAGTCTTGCTTTTCAAGCGACTAAGAGTCGAGCTGAACGAACACTTCTTAATTTTAAGAGCAGAAGAAACCTCTCCTATAACTGTGAGCTTATGATGTTTGAATTGAAGAAGGCGTTATCTCAAGCCCATAACACCAGTCCTGGGCCGGACGGAATCACATATTATATGCTTCGTAATCTTTCATCAGATTCTTTAAACAGCATTCTTTTCCTTTTCAACAGAATCTGGAAAGAACAAAAATTTCCTAATTCCTGGCAGAAAAGCATCGTGATTCCGATCCCGAAGCCTGGCAAGAACCCCAAAGATCCTCTGAGCTATCGTCCAATTGCCTTGACGAGCTGCCTTTGTAAGACTCTTGAACGTATGGTCAATGCCCGTCTCATTTATATTCTTGAAAAGAACAACATCATTTCTCCTCACCAGAGTGGCTTCCGCAGAGGAAGATCCACTCTTGACAATATAGTGTACCTTGAGTCACAAATTCGCAATGCGTTTGTGAGGAGAAATCACCTAGTCTCGATCTTTTTCGACGTTGAGAAGGCGTATGACCGTACGTGGCGTTATGGTATCCTCCGTAATATGTTCGACTTTGGATTTAGAGGAAATTTACCTCTTTTCATTGAAATTTTTTTAACTTCACGTACTTTTAGGGTCCGCATGGGATCAATTTTATCTAACTCTTTTATTCAAGCTGAGGGAGTCCCTCAAGGTAGTATTTTAAGTGTCACTCTCTTCATCCTACATTTCAATAACATCCTTCATACTTTTCACCCACCAGTGCATGGAACTTTATACGTAGATGACTTGCAGATATCATGCCAAGGATCGGACATGCGACTAATCGAGCGGCAACTTCAAACTACTGTCAACAAATTGGTCGAGTGGTGCGACCAGAACGGCCACACACTATCCCCTAGCAAGAGTGTCTGTGTCCACTTCTGCAGAAAGCGGGGTTTACACCTCGACCCCGAGATTAATATTCGCAATTTTCCGATTCCCGTTGTCAGCGAGATGAAATACCTCGGAGTAATTTTCGACCGCAGGCTCACTTTCCTTCCGCATTTATTATCTTTGCGAAGGAAATGTGAAAAGTCCTTAAATATCCTCAGGGTGTTATCTAACACATCTTGGGGTGCGGATCGAACATCATTACTCCGAATATACCAATCCATTATTCTCTCTCGTATTGACTACGGATGTATTGTGTATAAAACGGCGAATTCAAATAATCTCCGCAGATTGGACACTGTACACCACTCTGCTTTGAGGATATGTTCTGGTGCATTCCGCACATCACCAGTTCACAGCCTCTATGTGGAATGCCACCAGCTCCCACTTGACCTGAGGCGAAAGAAGTTGTCTGCCAATTTTTATTTTAAAATCCAGTCCATGCCATCTCATCCTTTGAAACGCATGATTCTTACTCCAGGTTTGAGACGAATTTACGATGCCCGTCCCTCAAATATTCTTCCGTTTCACGAACGAGTACAACTTAGCATGAATGACTCAAACCTAAGTGACATCGCAACTCAACAAACGGATATTTTACGATTCCCACCTTGGAATACTCCTTCCGTAAAATATTTAAATCCCTTTTCCCACAATAAATCTGACA
This sequence comes from Metellina segmentata, assembly GCA_947359465.1. NCBI lineage: Eukaryota > Metazoa > Arthropoda > Arachnida > Araneae > Tetragnathidae > Metellina > Metellina segmentata. The sequence continues at coordinate 115,079,452 of OX375882.1, read as the reverse complement.
CCGCCCCAATTGTTTTCCAACAGCTTTTTGCCACACACCTCTGTCAATACTCGTCATATATTCCAGTTTTTACGGATGGATCGAAAGGAGTGGGATATGTAGGCTGTGGTATTTCTTTTGATACCGCCATATCCAGCTACAGCCTTCATACTTCCTGCTCTGTATATACTGCTGAAGCTGTCGCCATTTATTGTGCGCTCCAGCAGATATCTTCTCTTCGCCACCGTAAATTCTGTGTCTATAGTGATAGTATGAGTGTATTGGAACAGTTGGAGTGCTACAATCATAAATGTCATCCCGTTGTGTCAGATATATTTGGCATCTTACATTCACTTGGGAAAAGGAGTTTTGATATTTTGTTTTGTTGGGTCCCGAGTCACGTGGGCATTAAAGGTAACGAACTTGCTGACAGTGCTGCGAAGGCAGCCTCTATTCCACTGCAGCAAGCCGTTCCTTTAACTGATATCAAAGTGTCCACAAAGGAGTACATTCACTCTTTGTGGCAGGAATCATGGAATCTGCAAGTCACCAATAAATTACATTCCATCAAACCATTTATTCATTTTTGGCCATCTTCCCGAATGCGAGGGACGGATGTCAAACTGACTCGACTTCGCATCGGGCACACACGATTCACTCATCGTCATCTTTTGCTGGGCGAGAGTCCATCTTTTTGTCATACGTGCTCATTAGATTTTACCGTCAAACACATTTTAATTGACTGCCCTAATTTTAATCATCTTCGTTTAAAATTTTTTTAAACATTAATTTTAAATTTGCACGATCTCATTGGGGAAAATCCTCATCCAAATCTTTTCCCTTTTTTAAGTATCATTGGGTTTTTAAATCTCATATAGTACATTTATCCATCACGATATTTATATCATGCCTTTCTATTATAATTTTATATTTTTTACCATGTTGATCTATGTTTTAATCATGACATTTTAAATTACTTGCGCAAGACTTGCATATATCTTTTATTACAACATTTTTATATTTACATCGTCTTAGTTTATTTTTATCTTGCGTTTGGCGCAGCTTTTGTCCGTTCTTGGACCTTGCGCCATAAAACCCCAAAAATCCAATCCATCCAGCCAGCTCACCAGCGCGTCTTTTCAAAAAGAAAGCTCCATCGCGACTGGGATCACCGCAGCCACTGAAACATCGGAGAGCGAATAGGACGAGTCCGATTGACCCGCCTCTCTTATAGCTTCGGAACCTGGATGTTGAGTGGTTAAAGTTCTTCTCCCGTGAACTCGTGGGAAAACTATTTTTCGCCTAAATCGGCACGAGAAAACGAAGGGTGAACTATTTCCCAGCCTTTTCAAAAACGCCTCGTCATTTCGCTGGCGTGCCGTGATTGGTTGGACATTCAAATTAAAAAAAACTCGGGGGTTGAGTACAAATGTACCGTTGAAAAGAGAGGGACTTAGCACACATTGATAGGGGAAGAATTTAGGTAGAATTTCCAGTGAAACGTCCCGGAGCAAAAGCGTACATGTTTATCAAGTATCCATGCTTATAAACTAACGACAAAAGGTTGAACGGATGGTTTCAAAAACTTCATACCCAACATACCGGATTCGAACCTGGAACCAGATGAACGTTCCTCCCTCGAAACTAACTGGAAATGGAATGGGGACAGTGGAAACGACTGCCACTTTCCAACTTTAGTTATGGGATGAAGTAATAGGGTTTAGCATTCCTTAAGATGAATTGCTGATTTTTCTTGAAGAAGATATTAAATGGAGAAATTTTGAGATACGAAACTGAATTTAAGTAGGATGACTGAGGATGAGTGTTTTTTATATTTTATTAAAGAGAAGAAGGAATACCCGTTACTCTACTCAGCATCAGAGGGTCCGTACGTCCATCATTTCCTTTTTGTTTGAAAGGGCAGGTACGTTGTATGAATATGATAATATCTTGTGTAGAGATCCTTGTCGGAGTAGGACCATCACGAACGCTACACGGGGAAAAAAAGGAGCCGGTATTCCCAAAGATCCTAACTCCTCGATGGTGTAGAACGGTTTGGAGGTAACTGTGGGATCGACATAAAGATCTGAAGAAAAGGAATGTTGAAAACGGAAAAGATTCTCTCCCGAAAAAAATTGGATCCGCCGATGGTTGAAAGGGACGCTCCACGGGAGTTGATCCGGTTCCCTCGGTCAATCACTTTTTTTCCACTCCGCGATCTATACAGTCACCCCAAAATGCAGCCAGCAAAAATTTCTACGTCTTTTGAAGTTGGTAAAAAAGTGAGAGAGAGGAAAATCACGCCAACACCTGATTTTATGCGTTGAATGGAAAATGCGTTTTTTGTTGCCAAAACTCCATTTTTTGATGGTTTATCTCCATTTGAAATCCAGCCAAAAACCGCCAAGTGGCAACCCTTTTTTGTGTCCCCTCTGGGTTTGAAAGAATGTTATTGAATAAAGACGACCATCTCACGGGTGTAAAAATCATAGCAATTGCGCATGCGTATGGAGTTGGGAAATTTTTAACTGCATGTTTGGTTCGGGGGAAAGGTATGCCAAATTTGGCAATTTATCGCTTAAAATACGAGGATTTTCTGAGTTTGCTGCCAGATGTTAAAGTAATAAATACGGCCAGTTCAGTATCCTATTTTTATAGTTTAGTATAAGTACGGATTATTTACAAACAGTAAATAAGTATTAAGTACCATCTATTCTATACTATCTTTCTACGAAAAGTTAATTTGTGTAAGTTCATAATTTAAAAGTTTATTTAAATGTCAAATTATGAGTTTCTGAAAAATAAATTATTTTATAATTTGTAATTGTTTTTGTGATATACATATTTCCTCTAGTTCTATTAGCTAGATTTTAAAACTTTTCAGGGAAAAAAATAGTCTTCTATTTTAAATGTGTAACTACATGTACAGTGTTACACAATTCAAAATTGGAATTTTAAAATTTTAAAATAATTTTAGGATAGTAATTGTTAATTATGAGTTAACGTAGGCACTCTACCTTAAAGTACCTTTTTTGTCACAATAATCGCATTTATTCTGTTCATCCATTCTAGAATGCAAACGACAGATGCTTGGCTTGGCGCGGGGTGAAAATATCCTTGTCTTCGCCAAACAAACCATTCGTAAAGAAAGGGTTGCAACAGAAGTCTGGACCGGAATAAATTGACACATGCGCAATCACTATGGTTTTTACACCCGTGAGATGGTCGTGAATAAAGTAGATTATGAAATTAATCGTTCATCATATCGACCTGGAACAACTATCAAAATGACCACAAGGTCTTAAGGCACATTTTGATAGATGTTTAGAAGTCGTACGATCAAAATTGATGAAGTTAATTACCTTTTTGATAATTGAACCGATGAATGAAAGTTGGCAAGGGGTTAACTCTTCAATTCGCCCACTTTTTCTCGGAATCGACTGTCTCTTCGACTGTTATGGGTAGAAGGAATGCAAGGGAATTCCAGCTTGTAGCGTTGTACTTTTCCGTTGGGAAAACGTGTTGGGTGGTGATTATGAATGTAACGTTTTTCAATTAACGGTTACAGGAAGGGTTGCATATAAAGCCTACAATGCCTATTTATAAGATATAAAACGTAAGGCACAAGAAAAATTAGAGAAGGACAGGAACAAAAAAGATAGACTGGAAGCAGTGAAAAAAAATATTTTTAAGCAACTGGCAAAGAAAAGAAAGGTGATAGAAGAAAAACAAAAACTTAAAATTATGCGTAAGGAAGAGGATGAGGCGTTGGACAGTGCTTCAAAATTATTAAAGGAAGCCAATAATAGGCTAAAGTAGGCAATAAAAAAATAAAGATTTTAAGGAAGCAGCAGTTGCTCAGGCAATGATTGAAGAAGCGGCAAAAGTTTCCGATGATGCTGGTCAGCAAAGACAGACTTTAAAAAATGCACATTCTTCTATTGAGAAGAAAAAGACAAAACTAATTTCAGACTTTTTCAACAAAAAATGTAAGACATAATTTTTCAAAGAAAAGGAAGAAATTCTTCAAGCTGTGTCAAAAATAAACAAATTCAAAAATCATAATTCCGATCTTTTTTAAATGTTAATATTTTAAAATGATGTACTTTTTAAATGAAGAAAATAAAAATATCCTTCCAAAGAAAGAAAAAAAAAGATATGGGTAGCTGGGGAGGATCTTTTTATTTTCTATCTTTATACTTGAATATATTTAGCATTACTGTTATATTTGTCACTTTTTTTTGCTCGATTAGTCACTTTTTGTCACCTTTTTCTACTCGATTAGTCACTTTTTGTCACCTTTTTGGTTCAATTAGTCACTTTTTGTCACCTTTTTGGTTCAATTAGTCACTTTTGTCACCTTTTTAGACCTTTAAACCTGTTAGGAGCCCTGGTAATTTACTCAAGAAAAACTATGTAGTATGTCAACTTGTGTTTAGTTAAAGTTATCTAAACTAAAGTTCAACAAATGTTAAGTAAATATTGATTTACCATGTCACAAACTCTATTTTTTTTAAACAAATTTATATATAATTATTGTAAATGTATAGGGCCTACAGAAATTTAAATAAAACAATTTGATTTAACGAAAAAAATCTGAATTAAATTTTTAAAAATTCTATTAATTAGATTTTTTTTTACACTTTGTTTAGTGTTGTATCCAGAAGAGAAGTTGCAGAAAAATTTAATGAAGCTGTAGTACCTTTTTGGTCTTGTTTAATAATTTCTGCTTAAAACAAGGTTTTGTGTCTTTCCAGCGTTTTGTCAGAAATGAGAGAACGGTATTCAGTTTGGTTCTTTCTGACGGGGCTGAAGATTCTGCATAGAAATGGGGGATGAGCCGAATAAGAATAGAAGAATAATTTTGTCCAATCTAGCGAATTTTAGAAGTTTATCAATCCCCTCTTATATATTTGATGTACTTCAACCCACTGCACGTCAATACAGTCAAGTCCTTCTATTATCACAGATAAATCTTCCTGCTGAAGACAACAAAACTCCTTTTCCAACTCATTGGTTGCTTCGTCTTTGCACTCATTGAGTCCGATAGAAAATTTTAGTGGATGGTGTAGGGATTTAATCCTTCTTTGTAAAGGGAAATGTTTCTCCCTAGGGGAAAAAGTTGTTGCATCAGTCATTTCGTTAGCTGTCCTCATTGGTGTAAGACGCACTGTGTGTTTCCGTCTGTACGTCCTTCGTTTCTATTATTGTGTGTCCTAGATGTCAATTTTAAAATAAATAATAGAAAAGGCCATCCTCGTCGTAGTCGTTTTTAATTCTGGACCCGCACTAAAACAGATGTCTGCAGATAATGAAATATTTCGATTGCTCAATCAAAATATTAAAAATCCGTAAAAAAGGCAGACCCATCCGTAAATCAGTAAAATTAAGTGGAAATCCGTAAAAATTACGGATCGTCCGTAAACGTTACCAAGTGTGCATTAAAATTTCTTTTATTTCCATGTGATATAAATTGCCAATTTTCATTTTATGATGATAAAAATATAAAAAATCTGGCATGTTTTTCAATTAAAAAAAAATCTGTCATGTTTTTCAATAAAGAATAAGTTATAACCAATTTATACAACACAGTGCTTATATGCCTAGAATATAATGTGAATCTGTAATACTATAAAAGGAAGTGTTTCTTGTGATCAAAGTCCTGACCAATCTATGGCACTTACAGTAATGGCACTCCGAATTTTTTGCAATTTTAGGGTCGAGGTGAATTTTTAAATTCAATCTTGCAACAGCATAGAAGCAACACCTGCTATAGGAGGTGTTGATAAAAGAGATCACAGGTTCTAAATTTATTTTTTTGTCGTTTCCGTTTTTATTTTGCCCGGAGGAATGATTTTCCAGCCACACGATAAAAACAAATAATCTCTTAATTTGAGTCACTTAGTTATTTTTTCTATCTCCTAAACCGTTAAAAATGTAGTAAAAATTTTAACATATTTGAAATTTGCGGAAAATTTCACTTTAGATCGTTACCTAAAAATATTGGACAAGACAACAACAACCTAAAAATATGATTTACTCAAATAAATCTTTTTTAAATTGAATATATCTTATATTTTTGCAAGAGAGATTGTGACGTCACTGTGAACTATCTCTTTCCAAAAATAAACAGATTGCATCTTCTGCCCTTCGCTTTAAAAAAAAAAGCAACAGATTACATTTCCTGCCCTGTGCCATTTGAGCGAATGAGAGCAAAAAAAAAAAAAAAACACACTTAGACTTGGATTGTTAAGTTTGTTTTCGTAAAATCGGAATCGTTAAAGATAGATTGAAATTTTCTTCGGATTTGATAATTTTACACCAGATTAATACCTTACATCTCCGTGTTGCCTTTGGTGTTGGTTTGCTTGCCACGAGCAACGCCGGGCTAGCCATGCAGTGGCTAGTGATACATAAAATAAGCTTCATGTTCTTTGCAGCAGTCAATAAAATGAAACGGATTAGTATTTTCTGAAAACTTAGGTTTTAAATAGAAAATTCTCGATTATTCTTCAAATTTCAATCCTTAGAGAATATTCTCTGCTGATATCTTAAGAAAATAAAATCCAAGTATTTAATTGAATTCAAATGCATTATTTTACGCATTGCTGTGCTGATGTTTATAAAATAAACTTGTGGACCCAACCGAAAAAGTTGTCCTAACCAATTCTTTTTGAAGGGACAGGCACCAACTTCAAAAGGGGCCGGCGTGGATATGTTCACTGTGCTGGCAACCTTGGAGTTGTGGGCAGCGCAGGTTCGATTTATGTCGAGTGCGTTCCTCACTGAATGTATTTCTCTTCTGTCATTCTGTGTTTACTTGACAGGTCTTGGGTGTGGCACTACTTAGCCAAGGCCCTCTTGCACCATAAAACACCCAAACCAACTTGAACAAAGGGTAGGCAAGTGGCCGAAGTCCAATTACTTCCGATGTCAAATTGTTTCCAAAACTATTTTCTCTACCAATGTTATCTCTATTTTTAATATTTATCCTTTGTGTTTAGGGATCCTGATCTTAAAAAATATTGGGTGGAGTGGTAGCATCCGATACGTTAGGCCGCTAAAGCGATTTTTTACGCCAAATCAAGATGGCGGCCGATATAAACAATTCCAAGATGGCCGCCATTTATCCACACCGTAAAACTTTGCACAGTGCATAAATAATAATAATTTTTTTTTAATAATAAAAAAAAGCAATATAAATTTCATTTGAAAACTTTCTACTACTTCAGTCTGGTTTTCTCTGAACAGACACGCAATTTTGCATCATTTTCATCCTAGTTTTGTAAAAAAAAAAAAAAAAAAAAAAAAAAAAAACGCGATTTTTTAAAAACGTCCGGTTTTTATCAATTTTGAATTAGAGACTTTGCAATGCATAGAAAATTCAAAACAAGAAATCTTTTTATAAATAAGTTAGTTTTTTTCTGTGATCATGATAATCCACAAGAAGGATTTTTATGAGAAAAAAAAATTTCTGCTATCTATAAGTGTGAAAAAATATTTTTTCACAATTTTTCTAGCAATTAGCATCACATGAGCAACTCAATGGGAATATTCCTGGTTTTAGAGCCATATATGAAAAGCAAAGCAAATTTTTTTATTGTAACGACTTTACAAAAGGAAATTGTTTTTTAGAGAAGTTAAAGCGTATTGCGCACAAGGTTTTAGTGCGTTTAAACCAGTATACCGGGAGAAATTTATTTGTAGATAAGTCACAGCGTATAACGCGCGATCCCCGCCTGCCGGCTACCTCGCCGACCCTCCGGGGCCGGCGAGAACCTTTCACCGTTGGCTTCCATGCGTATAAGTCACCGTATTGGGTTCCCACCCAAGCATAGTCCAGTGTTTTTAATGTAACAAAAAGCTAAATAAAAATCAAACTTACCCTCATTCTCTTTCTTCAGCGTGATACAGTTTCACCACCTGTTCAATGAAATATAAAAATTTTCTTTGGATTTCGGTTCCCAAATGTTGCCGCCGCCAGATGTAAGCAGCAAGGTAACCGTCAAACTGTCCCTTAACGGCATTTGTTCCTTTAAGGGACCGCTTGACGGCACCCCACGTCCCCTCAATGGAGTTGGTATGGGCTCCTGTAGCCGGGTCCTTGAAATTCTGACTATGGTTGACAGTCATATGCTCGAATCGATAACCCTTGAACTCTTTGTCCTTCGGGTTAGGGATATCAGCATATGACTTCCAAGTCAGAAATTATAGTAGTTCCTGGCAAAATCCTGCTCCGAATCACCTCAGCCAAAACTTTCTTGCTCCTATTTTTCACTACAACCATAAAACATTTATCTGTCCCTCGTTCAAGTCCTCCAAACACCCATTTACCCTCCACTTTCTTACCCCTGTTATACTTCCTTTTATCAAACTTGCTCTCATCAATTTCAACAGTCTTTCCTGGTCCGCCAATCTTTTCATTCAACTCCAAACAAGCATTCAAACAAACTTCTCTACAAAAATTATAACAGTAAGTCATAGTATGGGACGCCACATCCATTTCATTCATAACACAATTAATTGGCGTATCATTCACAAAATACCACGTAATCATCAGAATCTTGCATATGTGTAATTTACTACATTCAAACCAAGTTCCCTTTCGCACAGATTTAGTACGCGTGTGTCCATTCTTTCTACATTTCCACTCATATCTATCACCTGCATCCTTTCTTAATGTTAAAATCATATCATTCTCACATGACGGACATTTCATTCTCTTCCCAATCAAACCAACTTTCTGACACCATTCAATCACTTTCATATCTTCGGGATTCGCTAATGAATCCCGATACATGTTTGCAAAAAAAAAAACACATTCAAACGTTCGGTAACACCATCCACTGCCATATCAAATCAATTGAGGAGAAGTGAGCAACAAATGGGGGAAAAAAATTCTAAATTCCAATCTGCAATTTCAAAAATTAAATTTAATCCAAAAAAAAAATAGCGAAATTTAAATCAAAATTTAAATTAAGGAACAAAATAAAAAAATTGTAACTTACAATCCTGCAATTCCCAAACTCAAAAATGGGGAAAAAAATTCTAAATTCCAATCTGCAAATTCAAAAATTAAATTTAATCCCAAAATTTTTTTTCGAAATTTTAATCGAAATTTAAATTAATAAAAAATAAAAAAGTTGTAACTTACAATCTGCTTTTCAAACTTATCTCGAGAAAATAAAGAAATTTAATTTTCCAATCAAGAGCACAACACAAGCAATGAGCACAACAAGAGCAATGAACAATTTCAAAGACTGTCTAAATTTAAATTCCGTTCTGCATTTTAAATAAAAGTGGAAGAACGTATTTTCTTCCTCAACCAATCATGAGACGCGTTTCTTATCGTCGGGAGAAAATCTCTAGGGTTGCCTTAAAACTCTAAGAAAACACAAAAACGGGAAGGTTACCACATTTGGCTATACATCGCCCGAAAGTTGTAACGTATCGGATGCTACATACCACCCAAATATTGGGGCCCCTAGAACTTGGTAGCCTGGCGAGGGTTTTCTAAAGTGTCAATGTGGTTACTCCCTGTTGGTTGATTGTTGTGATTTTATTCCCTCATCTGCACTTTGTTTCCAGAGAGCTTTGCGAAGAGTCCGGCGTGAACGCAGAGCACTTGGAGGAGGTGGGCTTTCTGGCATTCGAGTTTGTTCAGACACCTCTACTGATGCACGTTCACGTTTTCACTGGCTCGCAGTTCTTGGGAACACCCCAGGAGAGCGAAGGTAACGCTTTTTAGAGTTGTGCTCAAAATTCTTCCATTGCTGCCTCTTTAGACATATGCCTTTTCAGTCCCTTTCGATTAATCCCCCCAAAATAGGCACATTACCCCATGTATCGAAACATTAGGATGCATCTGACAGCAGAGTTAAAAGGGTATTCTATCAATTTACCCTAACAGGAACTAAAAAGGATTGGCAAACTTGGCTGTGGTTGTACTGTCTCTCTCCCTCTGACTAAAACTGACAGCTGAAGGCCCATAAATTAAGTTTGGTATTTAAAAACTTATGCAATAGAAATAATTTAAATAATGATCATAATGCATTAAGAACTTGTACAAATTAAATATGAAAAAAAAAACGTGCTTTAAGTTTTGAACAATATATAACAGGTTTAACACTCTTGACTGAAAATTTTTGTTTTCAGTGTGTATATATAGGTGCAGAACACATTTATGTACTTTGATGGATTGAAAAATGATTGGTTTGTATAAAAATAAATAAATAAGTGCTTTAATTCATTTTCTAACACCAAATGCGTTGCCAAAAAAAAAAAAAAAATTGGCTACACTAAAAATCTTGATTGTTGCTTCATGAGGTGATAGACTTAGTAGGTTACACATACTAAGTTTCATCAAAATATAACTGGTCATTCTTGAAAGTGGCACATTGTTGACCAGCTTTAATGTTTACCAATGTTGCTCCATTTCTCGGAACTCCCCATTAGATTTTGATAAAACTTATTTTGATGAGACCTATTAACCTTAAAGTATCCTCATACAGAAAGACTGCCAAAGTTTTTCTGAGTAACCAACATTTTTCGTCAGTTGTTCAACCCATCCTAACATAAATCAAGAGGTGATCACACCAAGATATGCATTCAAAACAACACAGTGCTAGCGTCAAAACCATTTTGGTAAGGTGTGCTCAGACATGAATGGCAATACATAATACTTCAATCACATGGTTCCTACATGGTTTCCTGCTTCAAATGGAATCGTTCAACCATAGTTCAATGCTCTCCTTCAACGATATCTTTTCTTTCAACCTTTTTGCTATTCAATTTCAATTCTTTCAATACTGCAAGCATTTTTCAAAGCAAGTATGGGTTTCCCTGGAAAAGCTTTTAAGTGATAAATATAATTTTTATGTATAAATACTAACATGATGAATTTGCACTTGTGTGTTAAAATGACAAGAGCGTCAAATATTTCTCTTTGTTCTCTGGAAACAAATGTTACATGTTTTTGTCACAGAAAGGAAATCCTACCTCCACTGCTACTTTTGCATTTGTGAAATACTTTTTTTGAATTTGCACAAAGAATATTTTCAAGTTAATTGTTTAACTTAGTTTTCACATTTCAACCAAGTCCAAGTTTTTCTATTTCAACTAAAAGGCTGGAAAAATAACATTTGATTTCTCCCTACTAAAATGCTTATTTTTAATTTAGAATTTAAACTAGTGTGGATTCTAGAATTTAATTAAATGAAATATAATTTAAATGAATGAATAAAAGCAACCAAGAGAAAAGTTTTAATCTTTCAAACATTTATCCTGGTATGTTTCTGAAACCCTTGTGTTTTTTTTATGTTTGACCTAAATATAAATGCCGTCTAGAAACTACACTGATTTGCATGTCTCTTGTCCAACACTTTTAAACATATAGGAATTAAAATAATAAAAATCTCATTTAAAATCAAGGTATTTTCATTCCTTGGTTTGATTCTATTACCTCTTGAATGCTCTTAGGCAGGAAACGCTTAGCCCCTACTATGCAGAACTAGTGAAAAAACACCCAAACTTTAGAAAACAAGTCACCTAAAAGAATAGCTTATTTAGAAGTTAAAAATGAATTAAATAAGGCAAACATTTGTATTGGTTTTTTGTTGACTAAAATGAAATCGCAATGTATCTAATATTGCAAATCTATGTAGTAAGATTTTCCATTCTTTTAATTTTTCCTCAGAAATGCATCCCCAGTGGTTCAAGGAGAGCGAAGTTCCCTTGTGCAAGATGTGGGCTGATAACAAATACTGGTTCCCTCTCTTTTTGAAAGGGGCTACATTCAAGGGCTACTTCAAGTTCCTGGATATGGACACGATTCTTGATTTTAACTTGGAGGAAGTCCAAAGGCTGTGATATAAAAATGTCATTGATTGCAATTCCTCAAAACAAACTGCCACTTACTCAAGAGACCCCTTTTCCTGCAGCTGATCATAATCTGAATAAAAATGGTGTGTTTGTTTCTACATTGAATACTTTCTACCCATTTTAAGTTTTCTGTCCGTTTTGGACTCTTCTGTTGCGAAGTCCGTCTGTATGTGCCTGCCCGTACTACGTCCAAATGGCTGAATATATTTTCATGATACTTTGTATACTATGAGTACTTAATTCATTTAGTAACTGAACTTGGTTGCGTCTTCCCGTTCTATGTTCGATTTTGTGTCTAGAAGTATCTCATGAAATTGATCCAACATATTTTAATGTAATGTTCTATATTTGATATACCATATTTTTGTTCAGTGAATACATTATTCGACATTTCTTTGTTTACAAGTTTCATGCTAAAACATCTGAGTAACTTATACTTAAATTATCCATGATTCGGAAGTAGCTGGAAGGTATATTGAGTATTGCAATTACTTGGTTTGTTTAAACAGTGCTGCTGAAAAATCAATTATTTTTGCAAAAAACTATTTGTACAGAATTTAAATTCTAATGCATTGTATTTTGAGCTAAATTTAGTTTCTTTGCAAAATCTAAAATATTCCCGAATATTTGGGACAGACAATATTTTGCAATGAAACGGAAACTTGTATTTGTTGGCCACGGGCTGTGATGTTTTGTTTTTATTCACTCGGTATTAATTTTGTATTTTTAAGTTTTGTCTAATTTTTTGCTGTAAGTTGTGGCAACTGCGAGGTAGAAAAGAATCGTGAATTTATGTCATCAGGACAACTTTTTCCCCAACCCACTTTAATTTCCGTTTTCTGATTTAGTACTTTTATTTTCAACTGTACATTCATCTAATTATCACTTTCTGAATCTGAAGTTAACATTTCATCATCTACAGCTCCTCCAAAGTTATGATTAGGTTTCTCATGCTTCCTTTCTTCAACAGTTTCATATGATGCACAACATGTCAATTTACCACTTCTTTCAACAGATAACCTATTCCGTTTAGCAAAGTACATAAGCTTGTAAGTGCTAAAACTTCGTTCAGTAGCTGCGGTAGTGGTTAGTATTGTTAAGATCTGGAGAGTTAGCTACCTTAGATAGAGTAGATCCAAAGCCTAGTCAATTACCTTTCCGCCACGTAACAGCATTCTTCTTTTCTTTGGACTTCGGTACATGATTTACCAAAGAAACCTTATATTGCTCGGTATAAACCTTATATTGCTCGGCCTAACAAACTTCTTCCACTGATATTTCCTGGGAAAATACTCATTGAAAGAAATTATGATCCATCCACTTGCTTATACCTATTGTTCTACGGAGCATAGGATCTAAGACAGGTATGGGCAACCTTTGGAAAGTTGGGGGTTAAAATTTAGGATATTAATGAAGTCGCGGGCCGTAGATAATGTTGTAAAAAAGTAATTAGGATAAGGTTTATTTAATTTTATATATTTATAAAGTAGAATGGTAAAGTGACATGAACAGAATAATATCGTATTGATTAAGTAGTTACTTACAATCACCAGAAATTAATGACAAGTTTGAGCTTAAACTTGAGAAACAAGATAATCAATGTTGGGATCAATCCCACTAATACACAGGCGCCGAATGTTTTCTAAATTTTCATCTGTAAGCCTGGTTCGATACTTCGATTTATTAGTTTTCATCATGCAAAAGATCTGTTCACATTTATAAGTGCTTTCAAATGCGCAATTTTTTTTCTTGCAAATGCTCTCAGCTGTAGGTATTTTTCTTCGGCAAGGTATGTTCTGTAGAAATCACTTAGCTCCACGTCTTTAAAATTTGACTTCCAATGTATATCTTCCTGAAGCTCGATCATCTCCATTTGCAGGTGTGTGGGAGCTTTCCAATAATAATTTCATTAGTAATGATAACTTTTTCAGGTACTTTTGTAAATGTACCTACTTTTACATTTTAAAATTTAGGTGTGCGCAAATAATTCAAGGTATTTTTAGTGTGCCGTCAACTAAAAAAGGTTGAGAAACACTGACCCGCGTAGTTCAGGCTTTTGTCCCCTTTCCCTCTCTTCTTGACGAGAACCGAGAATATTTACTTTTGTTTCCGAGCGCGATTTTAAAATGTTCTGCGGGCCGGATCAAAAGCCGGGGCGGGCCACATCCTGCCCTCGGTTGCCCATATATGATCTAAGATATTTGCAGCATAGTGGATTTAATGTTCCTAATCCCTTCACCCTTTTTGTGACTACAAGTAATGAAAAAAATGGTCCAAAATGTTCATGCAGGCGTCGGCGTTCAATTTACCATGAACAACATGTAAATGTCCCAGGCCATACCACGAAAAACGTCCCCAAACAAGTACACCACCAAACGTGACGGAACGATGCACTCCGGTAATAGACGTTCTCCTGGCATTCGCCTAACCCAAACACGCCATCCGACTGGAAAAGCGTGTAGCGTGGCACTACATAAAACAGTTTTCCAGTCCAGTTGCGACGTTCTAAACATCAAGCGAGTCTGCCGGCTTTGTTGGATGGGGTGACACATCCGGGGATATTGAGGGCGTGCAGTTCTTTCCGCAAAGTATTGGGGTGCACCGTAACCCCTGCTGCCTGTTGAAACTCACTGTAGATGATTTGGAGTGTGGTTTCTTACGAACCTCATACTTCACGATACGCCGATCCCGTTCGGTCGGTTTAAGGGACGACCCACGAGTGCAGTTCGTGTTCCAACTCACGTAGTCTTCTACGTCTTCGCGTCACCAACAGCTGACCGTGGCTGTGACAATTCTACTGCAATTGCGCGAATAGACTTGCTACTATGTGACAACCAACTACACCTCTTTCAAAGTCACTAAGTTAGTTTCGTTTCGACATAGCGTCGCAATTTCACACTGAACTAACGACGTTACCACTTCGCGTATCGTATTTAACCTTAACAGGTCACGTGCGAGCACTGGATTTTATGTAGTGTATATATATGTGTGCATAAACCTTGTGTGTGCGCGCTGCACAACAGTATGTGGAAATGTGGGGGTATTTGTTGCTTATCATCTCTGGATTTCGCCATTATCAGTAATGATTGCACTGAATTTATCAGGGTTTACTTGTTATTACCTCATCTACAATCTGAAACATATAATCTGCTGTACGTCGTCCTTCTCTAGTTGATACGGTTTTGAAAAAAAACAACAGGGTTTGGTGTTAGAATGAAATTGACGATTGACTCATTTCTACGATTACTCCAAGCTCACATTGTAATCCCAATGATGTAGCATCAACAATTTTTCTTTTGACATCTGTGCTTCTACACGACAGTACTCGGCATCCAAGAGTTTACATGACAAAGTGTATCTTGATGGCAACAAAAAAGATGGTCTTAAGTTTCTGGGGGAAAAAAATTTCCACTCTTTGTTCTCTGTGATTGACAATGGAATACCAGAAGCAAGCACTGCTTTTGTAAACAACTCAAGTTGGTCATTTTCAGCTTTTGTCATTGTATCAAAGTATTTACTTTGCCAGCTTGCAGATGAGCCTGATGAAATGGAGGTAGCCCCAGTCATATATTAGCACAACTTGAATGACCGTACAGCTTCCTCCAGGCAGTTGGCAGCACTTTGGTCTACTGTTACAGGTGTACTAATGTCGACTTCGTCAAATCGCCGACGTCTGCTGCACCGTGGACTGCGTGCAAGGATTCCTTTATACAGGATCCCCCTCACGCCAAACCATCGACGGCTGCGTCTGCAATGGGCTCATGAGCACAGAGCCTGGCGGGCTGATTGGCAACAAGTTGTCTTTTCTGAGACGAATTCCGCTTTAATTTGTGGAACCATGATGGCCGCATTCGTGTTAGACGCTATGCAGGTGAACGCTGCCTTCCAGAGTGCGTTATCGAACGTCATAGTGGCCGAACACCCGGAGTTATGGTCTGGGGTGCGATTTCGTATCATGGACGATCTCAGCTGCTACGAATTGAGGGTAATCTGAATAGCAACAGGTACGTCCGTGAAGTGCTAGAGCCCGAAGTCGTTCCCTTCCTTCAAGGCATCCCTGGAGCTATCTTTCAACAGGATAATGCACGCCCACACGTTGCAAGGAATGTACGAGACTTCTTTTCAGCCCAACACATGCAACTTTTTCCTTGGCCTGCTTTTTCGCCGGATATGTCGCCTATTGAGCAAGTGTGGGATTTGGTGGGTCGGCGTCTCGCTTGTTATCCGCGTCCTACTGCTTCAAAAGACGAACTTTGGGTGCGCATACAAACAATATGAAAGACATTCAACATCTGTTTCACTCCATGCCACGTCGTATAGCAGCACTTATTGCAGCGCGTGGTGGCTACACCAAATACTGATTTCGGACACTTAATATTGTTGTTTTGCTTTGAATATATATATTTATATATATTCCAGGTATCACGACCATGAAAATTGGCACACAGGTAGTCCTATAAGTGCCCAACCCCCAATTTTAAAATCTAAAGTTTGTTTTCCCCTATAATAAATGAATATATCGACAAGGAAACACGTTCTACTGGAAACTTAACACTGTGAAGTGTCGCTGGTAATATTTGAGCATTACTGAATTTCATAAATCCTTATCGTCTTTATCAATATTTTTCTATTTTCTTTTTCAAATTGCTCTACTTCAGCTCAGGAAATTCGACACTTTGCACCCCTTTCGTTTTTCAGAATTCTGCAGCATTTTTCATCGGAATTTCGTTACTGTTTGTATACGTCTGTCTTTTGTCACAAGGAACGCCGTGCGAGTAATAATTAAAATATTTAATTCTTCATAACTTACTTTTTGTAATGGAACACGAAAAGCCAAAACGACGCGTTGCTCTAGCACGACGTTAATTAAAATGATCTTGCTTGACCAGCCAGCAATTAATGTAAAAGTTTCTAATTTTGAAGCATCTGTGGCTATGGCTATTAGGTACAGCTACACTCTACGTTTACGAGAGATGGCAACGGCTTGACAATTTTTTTGGAGCACTTCTAGTAGCAAGTTACAGTAGATTAAGGCAACCCATCTTTCGTTACGGTTGTTGTGGTTTTCATGGCAACCTCGACAAACGGAAACTTTCAATTTTCATATTCGTTAAAGTCGTTTGATTTCATTGATTCGTTTGAAATTTTTTCTTTTCTCCAATTGGTTATTTTGTTTTTAAAATATCCTTTAATTGCATGGGTCCTTTTAAATCGTTTTCAGTGATACCATTGGTCCATTTATTTGTATTTTGACAGTTGTGGAATTTTTATTTTATTATAATATTTTTCACTAAAGGATTAAGAATTTTGTTTTTTTGACCATTTTCATTTTCATTATATTTTTTACGAAATAATTCTGACGTTATCACAGGTTGTATTATTTCTTGCTTTTTTTCTTTTTCAACATGTCCACTGTATTTAGTGTAATTGACAAGTTTCAGGGTATTCTTACCCAACATTAGTAGCTTAGTTTCTCTGCTGGTTCACAAATGTGTTTTGATATGTGCTTAAGCTTACTACTTTTTGTGAAAGTTTTCAAAAAATATACTTTTCAAAACGTTCTGAAATATGTTTAAAAAAAAGTGTTGTAAAAAGAAAAAAATTTGTAACGAAAAAAAGTTAAGAAATAATTCTTTCCTTGGCGACTTTAGAAGTGCGCCAAAAAATCGCCAAGGCTTTTGCCATTACTCATAAACGTAGAGTCCGGCTATTATATAGTAATCGTTAATTGTTCTGTCTCGGAATTCTTGGAAGGTACGTATTTTAATTAATGTCATACTGAAGCAACACAACGAGCTATTGACGACGGTCCGAGATCGATCCTCAAAGGGAAAGATCTGAGGACGTAATTTCAAACCAAGGCAACACCTGAGCTATGTTCCATGTAGGAGACGGATCTTAAAATCTAAAGAGATCTCTGTAGAAACAGTGGATAGGATGTTGAGGTTTCATGGCACAAGGTCCTAACACAGGCAAGCTACGATTTCGCAGTGAGTTACGTTTTAAAGGGTGGCATACGCGTGTTTAATCCAGAGATTACATTGTGGTAGTCATGTAACGTAAATTATCAGTTTCAATAACCTTCATTTTCATCGTAAGGAGTCAGCTTCTTATGACTTCTGTCGTTAACGTTATTCGTAAAGCATAATGAGTACCTTCAGCACCAGCTTGTCTCGGATGGATGCAAGCATCCAATCGAAGTATGCGCAGATTGTCCTCTTATCTTCATAAAAGACTCTACCTCCAGCTTTAACCCTCCAAGTAGTTTCAACGTCCATCAAGATTTGACCAATTTTGCTAATAATGAGATCACGTCAAGTTATTGCCCATTTCTTTTTATGGTGATTCGATCTGTCTTTTCTTCTTCGAATGACGAGATACCTCGACAATGCAACCACCAGGAGGGTGAATCATCGGTATGGTGACCATACAAATATATATTAAATACATTACAAAATATATGTTTGTGACACATCCTAATAACTTAAACAATAAATATGAAATAAAACAAATTAAAACATTTTTGGTCCTTTTTGAATGCACGTGTAAAAATTTTTTTTCTCCATAGCAGCCCAAATGCAAGTGCTATAATTATAGGATATGAGATAGAAAAAACTTTGTTTAAAGAAAGCTAAGCTATTGAAAACAGACAAAATGGAATATTTTTTCAATTTAAATTTTGTTATCTTGAGCTCAAATGAGTGAAACAAATCGAGAAGTGTATTTGTTTACAAAAAATTACTTTGCTTAAATCTTAATACTTATTATTGATAACTGCTTTTACTAAGTTTATATTTACTACTAGTTGTCTCAACAAACAGTGGCGAGATTATATTAGGTAGACGATCAAACAAGAGATTTGATTCATAAGAAACTATATTATGAAAATACAAACACTGTGTAGGTTATAAGGGCGAATAAGTTCCACAATAAAAAAATACATACTCATCAATTCTTTGTATTTGACGAGTTTTAGAGTCAGTGATCATTTTATATTGTAAAAATCATAACAAAAGGCAATTGATTGACTAAATTTCAAATAAATGTGAACATATATAATTTGTTTACATGGGGGTACGTTTTTGCCGCCTGCTTCTTATATCAACCAATTCTTCGAAGTAGTTACAATACAGACAGATAAAGAATTGCAAAAAGATTTGTACATTACTATCTAGAATGTCAACATATATTTATGTGGGAAAATAGTCCCGTCGGTTCCCATTCTACGCGTATGTATACATTAGCGGTGACGCGCCGCATCACATAGTACCTAATCAGACGCTGAATGTAAGCCGCGGAAGCAAGAGCTTCGCGCTTTAACTTATTGAGCTATGACGAGCTCTATTGAATGTTATGTGACGATGTTAATTGTCGATGTTTCTTCCCTTTTGTTTTAACTGTCTTATTTTGTCCCATGCCCCTTTTTACATAATAAAGTGTCCGTCTTAACTAGCAGTTATCTATTTGATCCCATAATTGGGGGCTCTGGCCTTTCTTCCTGGTCACCCTAATTACCCCTAGCAACAAAAACCAATCTCCTGAAGTGTGAATGTGAATATTTTTTTCAACAATTGTGCTTTTGGATTACTTTGAATTTCCAGTTGTCCATGGTAAGTTCGCAATTATGACTTCCTTAACTTTGGATAACATACCTTTTCTTTCAAACTTCTTAAAAAATGGATCTATTCGGAACATTAAATTATTATTTTCCATAGTTTACCCTAACGAAATTTACGACCGCACTAGTCGAAGAAAACTTCGTGTTTTCGCAGGTTTTGATTCTGATTTCAATTTGCAAAACGCTAAGGAATCCCTGCTGAAAGAGTTATCTTTAACTAACTTTATCTGTATATGTGATATTTTAAATTTAGATGTAGAGGGCTCCGCTGAAGAATTGTGTGAACGAATTTTACTTTCGCTTTCTGATTTAAAATCATTGCATGAAATGTTAGACTCAAATTCTGATGATGAAACAGAACAGGAAGTAGTCTGTAGTAGTAGTAAGCGCGAAAAAGAAGGAACGGAAATTTCCCCTAAATCGTTATCGCAGGTGGCTTCCCCCACTAGTCTAAACACATCCAATCCGGCGCCAGAAAAACAAAATATCCAAACAAATCCATTCAGTGTTAAAACATTCTCGTTTTCTGATGATTCGTCTAAATCGAATGCAGCTGTTGTTGACCGTTTTTCTTGGTTATTTCTGAAAGATGTGTTAATCGAAGAACGTTCGTTCTCAGGTCTAAATTCTTATTCTGTTTATTCATTTATTAAGGATGTCGAAAATTTCTTTTCATTGTATGAAGTAACTCTTGAGTTGCAAAAACTTCTAATATGTAAAAAATTGTTGATAGGCGCAGCAAAAACTTTCATTCAGAGTCAGAACGCCTTAACAACCTTTTCATCCTTGAAAACCGCGTTGATAGATGAATTTGGTCAAATATTTAACTCCCGCGAAATACATGTCGAATTAAGTAGGCGCAAATTAGATGAAAAAGAATCCCTTGCCGAATATTTAATAGCACTCCGCGAGATAGCAGCTAGATCTGATGCACAAATTGATGAAAGTTCAATTATAGATTACTGCATACGAGGAATAAATGATTCTAACGCTAATAAAATGATATTATACGGTAGCAAATCGATGACAGAATTCAAAGAAAAGCTTAATATTTACGAAAAGATTTTTCAGAGTAAAAATCGTTTTTCTAATAATCATTCTCGTACCCATAATGAAACAAATACTAGTCGCACTTTTGATTCTAAACTTCATCATTATCCTCAAAATTCTAAATCACAAAACCAAACTTCGATTTCCTCCAAACATTTAACTTGTTATAACTGCAATGGTACAAACCATATTTCGCGAAACTGCCCAGATAAAAATCGTGGAAAACGCTGTTTAATTTGTAAAAATTTTGGTCATATTTCATCACAATGCCTAAAAACCGCGTCTCAGAAATCACCCGATGTTGTTAGTTCAATTAAAGAAATTACTCCGCACACATGTAAAGTAATTACACTTTTAAATACCAAATACTCTGCGTTAGTTGATACTGGAAGTCCCTTAACTTTAATGCAGCATGGTATATGGAAATTCATTGGTTCTCCTGAATTGACGCACAATACCTCCCTCCTTACTGGATTTGGTTCAGCAAAGACCCCAGTGATAGGTACATTTACTTCTTCCATCCAAATTGATGGAATTAACTTTGATACAACTTTTCGTGTTGTACCCGACTCCTCCATGACGTACCCCATCCTAATTGGCTGTGATGTTATTCATCAAGCAACCATGACTGTTTCCCCGGATGGAATAAAATTTACAAAAAATGACCCCACTTCGACGTTTTTGTCCGAAAATTTCATCCTGCACATCGAGGACGATACCCCAGAGTTTGATGTGGACCACAGCATTCCCAGAAAAATCCGTGATGACGTTCAACAATTGCTCCAATCCTACTTGCCGAAAAAGACTAAATCAACTGATGTCGAACTGAGTGTTACTTTGGTCGACGAAAAGCCAATCTATCATTCACCTCGCCGTTTGCCTTTTGTGGAACGTGACATAGTTGAAAAACAAGTCAACGAATGGCTTGCCAATGATGTCATTGAGCCCTGCTCATCGCCGTACTCAAGTCAAACACTTGTTGTGCGTAAAAAGAATGGTGATCCCCGTGTCGTTATTGACTATCGCCAAATTAACAAAGTGATTGAAAAAGATCGATATCCCCTACCACTCATTGAGGATATTCTTGATCAGTTGCAAGATGCTAAAGTGTTCAGTACTTTGGACATGAAAAATGCTTTCCATCAAGTTTCAGTTGCAGAACAAAGTCGTCCATACACTTCTTTTGTCACATATCGTGGACAGTACCAATTCAAACGTATGCCTTTTGGTATGGTGAATTGCCCCGCTGTGTTTCAACGTTTCATCAATACTGTGTTTCGTGACCTGATAGTCGAGGGAATTGTTCTACCTTATATGGATGATTTGGTTATCCCTGCCAAAGATGATGTTGAAGCTCTGTCCCGACTTCGTTTAGTTCTTGATGTCGCCAAGGACTATGGACTTGAGATTAACTTCAAGAAATGCCAATTTTTTCACCGCCGTATTGAATTTTTAGGACACATCGTTGAGTCTGGAAAACTTTTTCCTTCGCCTTCTAAAACTGATGCTGTCACCCGTTATCCAGAACCCAAATGCACGAAAGATGTTCAGAAATTCCTCGGACTGACCGGTTATTTTCGTAAATTTATACCGTCCTACTCACTCATCGCTAAACCTCTTAGTGACCTGCTTCGTAAAGACTGTAAATTCCATTTTGACGCAAATGAACGATCCTCATTTCTTCACCTCAAACGACTTTTATGTGAAAATCCCGTTTTGGCCATTTACCGCCAAAATGCTGAAACTGAAGTGCACTGTGATGCTTCAATAGATGGTTTCGGTTGTATCCTACTTCAGAAGGACACTGACAATAAATTCCATCCCGTGTATTACCACAGTCGCAAAACAAACGACAGTCAACGCAAATACTCCAGTTACGAACTCGAAGTCCTTGCAATCGTCGAGGCCTTACGTAAATTCCGTGTGTACATTCTAGGTCAACACTTCACAATAGTGACCGACTGTGATGCCTTCACTAAGACAATGACAAAAAAAGATGTCTGTACGCGCATTGCTCGATGGATTTTATTTCTTCAAGACTTTGATTATTCAATCGTTCATCGCTCAGGAACAAAAATGGCTCATGTTGATGCTTTGAGTCGTGTGCAAGTTGTTTCCGTATCTCCTGATCCACTTACTATTCGTATACATCGTGCTCAACAACAAGATGCTTCTCTTCGCGCCATCTGTGAACTCGCATCAAAATCGAGTTATAATGACTTTACTACAAAGAATGGTGTTCTTTACAAATTCGTCAATGGCAATGACATTCTTGTTGTACCAGAATCGATGCACCTTGATATAATTCGTAGTGCCCATGAACGAGGTCACTTTGCCGTTAAAAGAACAGAGGAACTCATTAAGCAGCAGTACTATATTCCTCAATTACACCAAAAGATCGAACAGTATATATCAACTTGTATACCTTGCCTTCTCTCAAACAAAAAAGCCGGCAAACAAGAGGGTCTGTTAAATCCTCTTCCCAAAGACGATACTCCTCTACATACATACCATCTCGATCATCTCGGACCGTTAGCAACTTCAAACAAAACTTATCGTCATATTTCAGCTGTGATTGACTCATTCACCAAGTTCTGTTGGCTCTATCCGTGTAAATCAACCACATCCAAAGAAGTTATTGCTAAGCTAGAAGTGCCAAAAACTACTACCACCATCGCTGAATATATTAAGCCATTCACTTAATATTTTTGCATCTTACATTTTACTTTATTTCCATTATGTCTATTGTAGATTTTATGTTTTCTTAATTTTTTTTACAAAATGTGAATGTATGAAGATGAAAAATATTCTTTTCCATTTGTGTTTAAAATATGTTCTTTTGATTGAAATATCTAATTTTTTTCCCACTCATTAATTTTTTTCTGTGTGCAATTAATTATCTTTTGCATTATAAAAACCTTGAAATTTATAACTGTACTTTCCCTGTTACTTTGCATGCCAGGTTACGTATAGAAATTTTTTTGATGATGTTTTGTTTTAAATTTTCATGTTCTATATGCTTCATTTAGAATGTTTGATTACTACTTTTCGTTTACATTACTGTTTTGTGCATTATAATTTGACCTTCAAAACTATTATGTTCTGTTTTGAATTTATTGCTAATTATTCAAATATGTTAGTGAGTCAAATATGTTTAATAGTGCCATATTCTATTTTTGTTTAATTTTTCTATTTGATGTTATATTTTCCCCATGAAGTGCTTTATTTCCCTGTGTTATATTGCTTTCATGCGAGGTCGCATGCGTTGTCGGATGGCCGATTGTGGGAAAATAGTCCCGTCGGTTCCCATTCTACGCGTATGTATACATTAGCGGTGACGCGCCGCATCACATAGTACCTAATCAGACGCTGAATGTAAGCCGCGGAAGCAAGAGCTTCGCGCTTTAACTTATTGAGCTATGACGAGCTCTATTGAATGTTATGTGACGATGTTTCTTCCCTTTTGTTTTAACTGTCTTATTTTGTCCCATGCCCCTTTTTACATAATAAAGTGTCCGTCTTAACTAGCAGTTATCTATTTGATCCCATATTTAGAATATCCAAAAAGAAAATCATAGCACTCAGCGAGAGAAAAATGGCGATCTTTTTTACAACGTAGTAGGGTTGCTCGAGAAATTGAGAAGGATTGCCAATTTCCCCAGTTTTCGGTTCTCAGAGCGCTTTCTATCGCCAACTCGCCAAGAGGTGCTGAAAGCGTGAGGGTTTCCGCGTATGCGTCCGGCATACATTGGAAATTTTTTTTTATTAATTACTTTAGATTTTTTTTGTACTGATTACCCATCTAACTAATAAACAAAATCACAACATAAAATTGTTCCAAAAGCTTTTTAAAAATTTTAAATAAAAATTTTTTGAAAAAAATAGGGGTCATTTTAAATTGCTAAAACTCAAAATATTCTTGATCAATTTTCAAAATTCTTGCAGTAAATTATTCACAAATTTATAAACTTTAATTTTGATTCAGCAATTTAAAATATTAATTTAATAAAAAATATTTGAATGAAAATTTTAAGGTACTTTTTAAAAAAAAAGTCATATTTTTAAAAGTAAATATTTGTTTTAAATTTGCTGAATCGAAATTAAAGCATAATGTTTGAAAAAGATATATTCCAAATTTCAACCCTTAAACTTGATCGGTTTTCGACTTACAGCAATTTGAATACAGGAAATCTTGAAAAAATGTATCATGGAGAAAAACGCATTTAAAGTTGTAAAGACAGATGTTGTTGCCATGACAACAACTGTCAAGAGTGTTAGATTTTCAAAACAACTCAACACAAAAATTATTATATCAAAAGTTCTAATTAAGATAAAAACATGATTTAGACGTCCTTTTAAGCAGAAAAACACAGAGAGAAGTTCTTAAAATAATAAAAAAAAATCGAAAATTTCACGATTGCGTCCCGGACCCCCTTAAGGGAAAGATTACGAGGACAACACTTCATCATTTTGAACCACGGTCAGATGACGAAGCAACACCTGAGCTGGCACCCCACTCTCCAAACTTCCACACCCACCCAACGTGAGGACTTTCGGCCACGACAGATTGAATATGTGCACCAGTCGCCTCTACACCATACGCTTACAAACATCCATGCCCGAACACGGAACCATCCGATCTAGAGGCTAACACCTTAACTACCATACCGGTTGGTCGGCTGTATATTGAAAGAGGTGCCAAGATTGGGTCAGTTTCATTTGGACTTTGTTCGATTTGTTATGTTTTCGATCCGAACTCGGCATCTCCAGCAATAAATGTTATGCTTTTAATAAATATATAATGTTTATACTAAAAGGAAACAAAAGAAAAGAAAGCATTTCACGTCTTTTAAATATTTACTATCAAGATCAGAGTAACTGTTTGTACATCAGATGTAGAATTTTAGATTTGCTCATGACTCATAAAACACAAATGACACTGTTTCAAGCATGAAGTACATAGGCTTTGTTGTACATCAGTAACCATACATAGTGATGATTGGATTCATGAATTATTTTTCCATAGATTAATTGACAATGACAGCTAGAAAAACTAGAGTAATGCCTACTATTGATTGTGAATTGATTGACATGAGTCTAATTTATACAGAAATTTCTACATCTAGAACACAATTATGCACAATAAAGTAGCATCAAAAGATAATATTTAATCTGAGATTCCGGTATTTTCCTAAAACCTTATTCCTACAAAATTACTTTGTTCATGTGTTAATAGGTGTGGAAAATTAAAACTAAACGTAATGTACAAATTTTGAGTCAATAAATGAACTATCAAAAGTGATAACTACTGAATTAATAAAACATGGGTTTTGTTTAGATATATAACAAAAATTAATGTTCACATGAATGATCAGCTACATACTTTACACATTAAGAATTTCTATTTTCACAACATTTTAGCTACTTTACAAAGTAGAAATGCACAACAGAGTTCATTCACAAAGATAATTTAAACAGTTGAAACAAATAAATATTTTTCTCAATGTCATTTGAAACACCAGCCCAGTTAGTAGATAAAGTAATATTATGGCACAAACTACACATAAAAACAAAATGAAAAATTCGTGAATTATTCACTTAAAAATATTACGATTTACCTATAAAACAAACAGTGCTCAAAGATAAAAATAATGACCTGCTCAATTCTTGAAAGACTTAGAGGTAATTGCATCATAAATTGTTGCTCACAGTATTTGTCTGAAACTAGACATAGGACATCAATAATTACATCAAATATATACATAAACAGACACATACATTAAAATTATACACACATAACACTGAATGATTGATCATTTATGGAATAATGGCCTTGTATTTAGAAAATATGGCATGAAATATCTCATTTTGCTATAGAATTGGTAATTTCTAAGAAAAACTGTCGTTATCTTCAATAAATATATATAAGAATAAAACAAGTTTATAGAAGTAAAAAGTAGCTACATTTCATGATAAACTATGAGCTGTATTCTGGTATTTGCACGGCAACTGTATTAAATCAGAAGTACAATTCTAACAAATAGTTATTTTGCAAAAAGTGAAGCTTGTTTATAGCAATCAACAGATTTCATAAACTGTGCTGTTTTGACAGGCATCTTATCAATAAGGCCTTTCTGGTCAAGAGAGCCACAAGAGAGTCAAATAAAGCCCTAGCTTTAACATTTTACATGTTTCACCTAGTTCTTATTTTAAAGAAATGTTTCAGTGCTGTTTTTACTTTCATAAACTGAATACATGTGTCTTAATTATTACTTCATATATATTTCAAAGAAGTCTTTCCAAATTCAAGATTAAAACTACATATGAATTACTATGTAAAGAAAGCTAAATAAGTATATGAGGGAAATTTAAAATTGGGTGTTGTGTTTCAGTGTCATTGGTCAACAAATTATAGATGAATGCTTTCTTGTGAATTTAATATTATTTAGGTGAACAGCTGTATGAGTTTTTCTTAAATTTAACATCGATACCATATCAATAACATTTTAATGCATGGTCTTTCAAACAAAATAGATATTACACAAGATTTGAACTAAAGACACAGAACAATTGGGTAAATAAATCACACAGGAAGAACATTCTTTGTTAGAAAATTTGCATTTCTACGAACACATTGGTCAAATCCATGTCTAAAATTGATAACATTAAATAAAACATTTAAAAACAATAACATATAGTCAAAATAATAAAAGCAACATATACTAAAACATATTCCATGTAAATTGGCATACCTCGTACACCTCTGCTCGTCTTCTTACACATTTCATTTCAGTAACATAGTTCACAACATTAAAAACTTCTATTCATACAACTATTATAACAATTACCCCTATTTAATTTTTAGGATGACATAAAAACAAGCACTGAATCTAAAATTAAAATATTGTGCGATTTGAAGAAGGCAGTTGACCTTGGGTCAGTGGACTTTTGAATATGTGTGAAAGGTCATTGAGAGGACTACCAAACGCAGTACCATGAATGGTCATCACAATGGGTGGTTTTCTCACCACCAACTCATCGCTCACGGCACTGAACGATAAACTTAGAAAGAGAATTCGTGCTGGATGCCAGTCGTGGAAGCGCTTAGTTAATGTTCCAACCAGACTTGTCCAAAAGTACATGACTCAACTGCCTTCTTGCCTGACTATAGCTTCAGTGTTATGGTTTTAGATGTCATAGATAAATATCTGATATTGATTGCTAAAAAGCCTTAAAGAGAAAATTAATAGATTTTGATGTAAAAATTACGACGTAATAAAAACAGAAAACCATGGTAAATACTGTCTAAGGAAAGAGCATAAAAGCAAAGGAATTTTCACACACCAATAAAACCAGAGCAGACACCAGCTCATATTGTTGTCGTTCAAACACCCTTGCATTGACTGTCAATAAAAGTAGATGACAGAGTAAGCAAGACATGTTGATCACAAAATAGAGCACAAGTACATTCCAGTATTTGATTTGTCCAGTTTAATTATGGCTGCATTTGATGCTGCAAAACCCTCCATTTCATTCCATTATATATAGGTCTGACCCTGGCTCCAATTTTATTGGTGTGAGTGAAAATGGCCCAAGGACGTGATTATCTCTGGGTGTGTCACAATTTTTGCCAAAGGTACTTGCACTTAATGATAATACTTGTAAAGGCAGTATTTATTTGAGGTAACAAACTGGAAAAATGCACAAAAGAAAGAAAATTATCAAACAATCTTAAGCATTCTGGAGTGGTAATCACATAGCAGGGTAACCTGATTAGAACACTAAAATAACAGGTACAATGGAAAGAAAAAAAAACATGACAAACCAGAAATAATTATTTCAACAAAGCATTCAAATTATAGCTTGATTGTAGTAAAATCTTAAACATGAATACTTGGTAAATTCAAACTTCAGATGGATTAACAATATTTTTTTTTTCTTATCAGATAAAAGCTCTAATAATTAAATAGATTTAAGAAACAGATACTAAAACCATAATATGCTTCTAGACAAAACGATTAGAAACAATATAAATGTCAACATAAATCTGAATGAAAATTATTCTCATACTTAAATTTATTGCTTAAACCTCAAATAAGATAACAAACAATTCATTGCAAAATTTTCCTAAGGTGAAGTTAAATAAATTTAAACTAGAAAATACAATGAAAACAAAGCACCGGTAGTCACATTGAGCTTTTCTTAAATTCCCTATTTTAAAAGAATGATTATCAATATTTTAGCTTTCACTCGACTGACTATGGATCTCTTTCTGCACAATAAATAAATTCATATTTGTGGATAAAACCGTTTTGGACATATTAAAATGAAAAATCCATCAAAAACTCAACATGGAACATTCACATTTCTATAGCAAATTTCAGACATTGAGAAATGAAAGGAAAACAAAATTGCACACATAACAAGAGCAATAACATTATTTGTAATAAATATGGCAGTATAACAAATCACAACACAAGTCCAGTGGAGCAAATATGCATTCTTGTGAGCTGCAGACTAAATAAGGAAATGGAATTGAGCTCATAAAAAGGATATTTTATGGTCGATTTTCGTCACATTATAAATTAAAGAAACTAGGAGTTTGATTATGGAATGACGGAGGCCCTTGGTCTTGGTGGTAAAAGGGAGGTCCTCCACCTAATATTGCTTGACACGCAGGAGTGTACATAGGGTCTTTTTCTTGATGAAGGCCTGTTGCAGTTATAGGAGTATTATACGAGCATTTCGCATTTTCTGTCGGGCAGAACAGCTGAGGTGGTAGGTTACACCTCTGAGGGGGCCTCATAGGAACTGTGTTGTCAGGTGGCCTCATTGGTACCGCATTGTTTTCAGGTCTCGTGGATAGCGCTTTCTGGCAGTTCTTTTTACGGGGAGATCGGTTCTGATTTCTAGGCAGGTCGGGCCTAGCTAGGAAACAGGGATCTTTGCGTGGTGACAGGAAAGCAAGGTTAAAATCTTCATTGAACACAGTCCGGTAAATGTTCTCTTTGACGAAGGAAACGTTCTTCATTTGGCACTCGTCGAGGTACATTCCGTACATCTTTTTGACATTCAGATCAGACTTCAGGAACTTGCCTTTCGGATTTTGCGTGTAGTGCACATCGTAACGGGGAAACCTGTTGATGTGGTCTCGAACTCGCTTCAAATTTTCCTCACTTGTTTTATTAGCAGGAGTCTTTTTCCCACGAAGGTCTTCTCCAGGTTCTCTTTCATTTTCTTCTTTCCTGAGAGCTCTAGCTAACCTTCCGTTCGATACTACAAATGTGTCTAAAAAATACACTTTGCACACTTGTCGACTGATACGTCCGACGTTGATGCGATACTGATATGTAACACCCTTGGGTCCCCTGTTCTTACAGTTTGTTCGCGGCCGATGCTGTTTCACAGCTTCCCGTGTCACTAGGCCACTGAGATATGCATTCTGCTTCGAAAAGTCTCCCATTTTCCAAAATTTTTCAAAACATTTCTCTCGTTGTTCTTGCGTTATCTTCGTCATGCAGCGCTTAGAACAGCCACAGTCCTTATCTTCAAATTTCTTTGCTTTTATAACCTTCCCTTTT
This sequence comes from Metellina segmentata, assembly GCA_947359465.1. Classification (NCBI taxonomy): domain Eukaryota; kingdom Metazoa; phylum Arthropoda; class Arachnida; order Araneae; family Tetragnathidae; genus Metellina; species Metellina segmentata. The sequence goes on along the minus strand of OX375882.1, from coordinate 115,049,344 downwards.
TTAGTAACATACTCTTGACCTGTATTCCTCAAAAACTTTCTTAATTTGGTTTTGTGGTTCATTTCATTTCTCACACGTTTTTTACCACTTGATTTCGCTTTTTTACCTGGAAAAAAAAGGGCCAAATGTTACATTATCAGGAATACAGGTCACAAAATTTTATAAACGTTTTGTTAAATTTATTATATCTGAAAAATATCGATTTGCCCTCACTACTTCAAAATTTCTTTATAAAACTCCAATTAAAAAAAAAAATCTAGGCAATCAAAACACATAAATGGATGCTAAAAATATTTTTGAATTCTTGGTGAATCTGTTTCGAATTATTTAAGCATGTTGTCATAGTTTCTACTGTCGTTTCATTGAAGTTCTGATGTAGTTTCATTTCTTTTGAATGTATCTCTTCATTTATTTACCATAGATTTTTTTCATGCATAAACTTTTCCATCAGACAAACTATTCTTCTAACTTTAGCCATAAATTTTGCTTTAGAAATGAATCCAGTCATTTTCCTATCAAGAATTATATCTTCTCAGTTGCACATAAAAGCACATATGTACTTCTCAGATCTTAAATTTTGAAGATCCACATAAAAAACAGTCACATATATTCCAACAACGTTAATCACTTTCTAAAAGCTCAAACTTGAAAGAAAATGCATCAATGTATATAGGCTGTAAATAATCCCAAAATACAAAGCAGGCCATTGTATTTAAAGGTATGTGCAGTATACTGGATCCTGTACAAGAAAAATGTGAAATCATACTTTTCATTGAATTAATTAATACACAATACTCTTAGTAGATAAAAAGATCTATTTTGCTTGAATTTAAGAACAAAATTAAGTGCATGTTTCTATGATTGTTGTATTGTCATTTGTTATAGAACATTCTATTGTTAGGGACAAAATCAAACCTCATTTTCATTAAACAAACATGTCTACAAGAAAAATAAAGTATAACAAATTAACCTGCCATAGAAAACCAGAATGTTACAACAAAAAATCAGTAAAATAAAAATACAGTTAATTTAATACAAAATCAGCAAAAGAATAAATAAAAATTATTTTTATCCAAACTTACAATACCCAACACAAACCAATAATAATTTCGATACAAATTATACAAGTAGAAAAACTAAAAATTGCTGTTTCTGAGATATTTTACTTACACTTTTTAGACACAAAAGATTCAAGCCACAGAATGATCTTCAAAAGGTAATTGTCCCTGTATCAGTGAGTTTGTTCTAAATTTTCATTTCAAAACAAACATTGGTGTCAGTTCATTCAATTTAAAAAGGATATGAGTACATTCTCCAGGATCAGCAGAATTCAAATATTTTCTGATGTTTTGCAATTCACTTTCATAAAGGAATTTGAAAAACTAGTTAAAATAGGCAGTAAAGAAAATAATTTTAGAACAGAAAGTATAAGAATGAAATTGGTTCTGTACTTCTCGTACCTGTTTTCAATATACACGAAATATGAAGCAAATCAAACTTTTATCATAAGTTTCAGATATTTTAGTGATACAAAATTACTTATCTGCCAGAAAAAAATTTGTCCAGAAGAGGTTGTCAATCAGAGTAAATCACTCAATTTATAAGATAAAGTAAAACTTCTGCTTTGAAAGAAATTTGATTTCTTTGACAAAATTTCCTTCAATTTTCTATGCAGCAAATTATTACAAATTTACTTCTGAAGACTCGAAATTTTGATGTGAGGTATTTCAGAACTAGGGTGCAAATGAGGTTCATGATATTATTGCTGTAAAACAACATATTTAACCACTATTGAACAGGTTAAATACACTCGGTTCCATTATAAAAATCCACCCTATACTTACTATTTATACAATGACTACAAATCAATAAAAAAACTTTGCGTCTGAGGGGGATAATTATGATGTCCATGGTCTTGCGAAAAATAATTGTTGGGCAGAACGTCATCGCAGGGAGCATAGTGGGAATTTTTATCTTGAACTAAGCTATGTGAGGGCGGTGCACTGAGGTGATTGTATGCACATTTTAAATTGTCAGTAGGGCAAAAGAGCTGAGGTGCCACTGGGAATTTTGAATGTTGTGGCATCGGTGGGGGAGGCAAAGGAGGCTGCTGTTGCCGTGTTCCATCCAGCCTTATGTTATTATCAGACTTTTTGATCTTTTTACAAGGAGACTGGCCATGAGTTTTGCCGTGTGCGTTCAAGAAACGCGGATCTCTTCGGGGCGACAAGAAAGTCAAACTGAATTCGTCGTTGAAGACACTCCTATATATATTTTCCTTTACGAATGGAGTGTCATTATATTTACATTGTTCTACATACATTCCATACATTTTTTTCACATTAAGGTCAGACTGCAGGTATTTGCCCTTGGTACTAACTGAATAGTGGCTGTCATAACGCGGGAACTTATTTATATGAGCTCTCACTCTGTTTAGTTGCTCTTCGCTGGTTTTATTTGCAGGGGGTTTCTTGCCCCTCAAGTCTTCCCCTGGTTCTTTTTCGTTTTCTTCTTTCCTTAAGGCTCTTGATAACCTACCATCAGAGACAAGAAACGTTTGCAAAAAGTATTTTTTACACACTTGTTTACTGACTCGTCCGACGTTGACACGGTATTGATATGTGACACCTTTAGGTCCTCGGTTGGTGCAGTTCAGCCGAGGACGATGCTGTTTCACAGCTTCTCTTGTCACAAGGCCACTGAGGTAAGCATTTTGCTTCCCAAAGTCACCCATTTTCCAAAACTTATCAAAGCACTTCTGCCTGTCTTCGACTGCTATCTTCGTCATGCACCGCTTTGAGCAACCGCAGTCTTTGTTATCGAAAATTTTCGCTTTCACAACCTTGCCCTTTTTTGTCACATACTCTTGTCCAGTGTTCCGCAACAACTTTCGTAATTTTGATTTTGACATAATTTCAGTTTCGCTCTTTTTTTGTTTTTTACCAGACGATTTCAAGGAACCTTTCTTACCACCTGAAAGAAAAAGGCTGGTATGTATTTCTGAAGCAAACTGACTGATAAACACCGTCACAGAAAACAGTTCTTTCCCCCAAGCTTATGTCTAGTTGAGAAATAGACAATTGATGAATTTTGTGGAAATAAACCAATTACAAATTGAAACTAATATCATAAATAATAAATAAAGTTTAAAAATGTAACTAACTTCAGAAAGGATATGAGCATAAATGAACTTAAAAATAGACGACATTACAACTCATAAATAAATTTTTTACAAGCTCTGAAAAGAAGGATAACGTGAAATGAATCCAAGTACAAAATTAAAGGGAATCACAATACAAGGTATCTGAAATGAAATATCTTAGTTTTCTGTTGATGTCACTTTTTAATGGAACAAAGGAATCAATTTTCTTACAAACTTTTTTTGTAAAAAATATTTTCTAGCTAAATTCCATTTAAGTAAAAATCTGCATTAACTGAAAACAACTTTCTACCTAAACTCGTTCACGCTAACAAAAGGAAATTAATTTTTCCACAAGTAGGATTTTACCATGTTTATTTTTTAAATAAAAACAGTGAAAATTTTTCATTAGAAATCAGATTGAAAGATTTCAGAAACAAAATTCAGCTCTAAAAACATTTGAAGTCAGATCATACATTTGTTTAAAGTTGACAAATAGGCTTTTGATATTTTTATTTAGTTATAATTAATACAATTTTGTACTTTTTTTTTGGCCATTGCACTAAATTTTTAATTTGTGTTTTTTTATAATTCTTTAAATAAAATTTCAAGTTTCTGTTAATTGCAACATAATTCGTAATTTCTTAGAGTTTTTACCTAGTCCCAGAAATGGTTGAGTCAGTCAATCAAATACATCTTTCAACAACTTTCTATTAAGTCAATTATAGTTAAATTTAGTCAAACTCCATTATTAGAAGATTGAAGTGGAAATTTTATGAAGAAAGCTCCTAAAAATGATCAGTTGTTCTCATAGAATGATAAGATATACATTTGTCTGTCTGTCTGTTATGTGAACGTTCCTGATGGCACTTACAGTAATGGGATTTGGCACACTGGTAGTCCGAAAGTTTTGCAAATTTTTGCATGAAGTCTGAATTTTAAAATTTTATCTAGAATATTTTTAAATGAATTTAATGATTTTTGTTTACCTTAGAATGGCAACACCATAAAGAGATGGCAGATTGGAAATTTATTTTTTCCGTTTCATTTTATGGAGGAACGATTTAAGCCGATAAAAAAAAGTTTTAAATATAGGTAGTTATGTAGTTCTTTTTTTTCAATCTCCTAGATCGTTAAAGATAAGATTAAAAATTTCAAAGGATTTGAATTCTGTAGAAAATTTCACATTAGATTGATTTTCTGTAAATAAATAATTTTTTAATTGAATATCTTTTATATTTTTGCAAGATTGTAATGTCACACCAATCTTTGGGTTCGAGAAATCCATTTCCTGCTCTCATACAATTCCAGCCAAGTAAACCAAAAAAAATTAAAAAATTTTTGACTGGCATCGGATTTCTTCGCAATTTGAATTTGGCTGCATTTGACAATGAGCATTGCCTGTGAAGGCTGTTATCCAATACTAGCGCGTCTTTGTTGGAATGGCTCCGCGTTGCGTGGAAGATTCTATTTTGTACCGTAGGTAGGTCGGTAGATATTAAACTCGTGAAAAGTGAATCGATTCTTCAATTCGATTCTGTCGTAACTTTTTTTTATCTACAGTGAGCTATGATTATTTACTTGTTATAATATCAATTGGACTAGACAAGAGGATGTATTTATTCCACACTGATGACATTTATTTTGGTTTTTGTATTGGATCAATCAGATTTACTTATGAAGGATACCTTACAGAGATCAGAACACTTCTCTGAGGGAAACCTCGAACACTTATTCGTGATGAAAATCGAATTACATTTCGAATTCATTCATACAGTAAATCTGCTTCAAAATCATTGAAGACACGAAAAAAGACTACCAGACAAGTAAATAATCATTCCTCAGTGTCGATCCAAACAAGTTACGAAAGAATCGAACTGAAGAATCCATTCACTTTTCAAGAGTTTAATATCTACCGACCTACCTACGGTCCTAAATAGAATCGTCCACGCAACGCGGAGCCATTCCAACAAAGACGCGCTAGTGTTATCCAATAGGCTACGAATCCACTGGGGGTTAGCAAGCAGTGGTCACACCTGACCCCATGAAAAGAACTGTCACTGGCAACATCGTGCTGGCCACACAGTGGTTAGTATATGAGAAGATATAATAGAAGAGCTATTTGAACTAAAAAACCTTTTTGAAAGTTAGGTAAAAGGTTTCTTGTGTTCACATACAATAAGTCGTAACATCTGATTGCTACATATATATGAGAAAATTTTATAGGTCGGAACTGATTGTTCAATATATGCTCAGGTGACATTTAATATCCCTGTCAAAAATAAAGAATTCATCAATGAGTTTTGATCTGATTCATTTAATGTAGGTTGAGAATATGGATTTCATTAGTCACAAAGAGAATGTTGACAGTACAATTTTAGTTAAAATGCAAATAACTTTTAATTTTCAAGAAATTGAAAAAGTTTCTTAGAGAAAATATTACATTAAAGTTTAAGAGAAAATAAATGAACAATATGCAATAAAGCATTAGTACATAATTTTATAAAGAAAACTGATTTTTAAATCAATAACACCACCTCTAAGTAATCTGATTTGCAAACACAGCCAGACTTCAAAGATAAAACAAGTTCTGTTCGTCTTCATAAGTCAATTGAAAAGTCCATTATCAATGGTAACTTGTGAGATATTATCCCATGAGAAGAGACCCATTTCTGTACACATTGGCATAAAATGTGATCATGCAGCAATCAAATGGTGGAAAGTTGTTTTTTATTTCAGTCTAAATCCAAAATTTTTTTTTAAAAATCCTCAAAAACAACACATTTTGTTACAAGAGTCATCGTTAGTAGAAATCCATGGTACAAGGGCTATGTTTTGGACAAGTTGTGCCAGAGACAAGAGAAACTTCAAGTGTGGACATACACACAATAAAAGATTTCATAACAGCCATCACGGGCAACGCTCATCGTCAAAATGCGGCCAAATTTGAATTGCGAAGAGATCCAATTGCCGTGACATTTGAGTGCAAGAAATGGAATCTGATTTCTCGATCACAAAGGTCATATGGGTAAAAACATAAAAGTTACAATTTAAAATTTATTTATTTAAAGAAAAATCATATTTTTAGGTATCAATAAAATGTGAAATTTTCTGCAGATTTAAATTCCGTTGAAATTTTTACTCTATCTTTGACGATCTAGGATATAGGAAAAAGAACAATATAACTCCAGTTAAAATTTTATTCGTTTTTTTTCTTCTAAAAAATCATTCTTCTGCAAAATGAAACGGAAAACAAAAATTTTGAATCTGTCATCTCTTTATGGTGTTGCTATTCTAAGACACAAAAAATTCGGATTACCTGATGTGCCAAGCCTCATTATTGTAAGTGCCATAGATTTGTCGTGACAGTACATAGAGACACGCAGACAAACATTTCCTTTTTTAATAGTAGATTATCCAGTTTACGAAGTCATCAGTCAATAATTAGGCTGGAGAAAATCGCAGGTGTTTCATAACTACATAGCTAAAAGCAAGGTCTGCTATCACATGCACAAAGACATTTTTGAACTGCTCGATCAGCCTTAAAATCTGAAAGCAAAGGAACATCTGCACTTATCCTCCTTAAGGCAGTTTTTTTTAATATTTTTTTAACAGATGGTATTTGAAAGAGAAATAATGAAACAGTTGGTTTCAAATACTGGCAGCAAAACTTGCCGCAAGAACCGTTGTAGCGATTTAAGCCAAGCTCATGGCATTTGCAGTGGTTGTAGCGACTTATTTCAAGCCCTGGCCACAGAGAACTTTGGCCTTTGATGAACTTCTTCAAAAAGTAAGGACATAGATTGTAAGAAGGAAGGTTGAAAGTTCAGAATTTAAGTGAAATAAATGAAAACAAAATTCTAAACACCAGACACAAAAGTAGGATCATCAAAACAAAATATATAGGTGCAAAATATAAATAACTGCTAATGTCAAATAAGTACATTGGGGATCCTATTCCAGAGCGTAATTTCTTTTTTTGTGACAGTGGAAAAGCATCTTGTTTTCCACTGTTACAAAAAAGTATGTTTATTCATAACATGATGATTTTTAGGCAGAATCTTGAAAGAGCATATACACATTCAAACATCTGTTCTTAAATTCACTTTTATAATCCCAATTATGTTTGTTCGATTAAATTATTTTCAAAACAAATACCATTTTTTGCTTTTGGACAATTGTTTTTGAGAACTGCGTGTTCTAGCTAATCATTTTGATTTATTCTGCACAAGGTTTTATGTTCGGATTAAGCAGATTCCAAGTTACTGTGTGTGTTCTGTCAGTACTAAATTTAATGGTGCATTTTGCAAAATAAAAAAATGAGAAGTAATTACATTTTGCCCATGGAGAAGGGTCTTTTTCAAAAGTAGGTCAAGGTTCATAAACAAGAGATTGTAATATACCTACATATCTTAATATTCTTCATGTAACTGAATATATGATTGAAAACAAGCATGCCTGAGAAATAATGAAACGCTGCCTGGAGTAAACAAAAATGACACATACTTTATGTTTGTGTAAAGAGATTCAGTTTATAGTTGTCAACATCACACGATCTTGTTTACACATACCTTCTTTTTTGACAGGTGCATCTTCTGATTCTGCTCCACCTGGACCACTCTTCTCTTTAGCAGTTTCATCAGTTGTAGATAAATTAGACAGCGACATCATTGTGAAAAACTATGAAATATTGCAAAAATGAGAAGCGTAGCTCCGGTTTTAATAATCGAAAGTTAAATATGGCCGAATAGCAACAGATGCAATACAAAATATTGCAAATGTAAAGAGTGTAACTTTAAAAAAAATTTTGAGAAATTTTAAAAGATAATATTGAAATTCTTCTGTGTCGTACTCAGTACAGTTTGTGTTTAAATATGATTTTCCAAAGGTTTATTTTATGCCTCATTTCAGGAACAGCGCAAAACTGACGCTCTCTGGAAAAATGTCAATAATCATTATCGATATATATAAATGATATATTGAAAGATTCATAACATCGAAAATTTTATAAAAGTACATCTACATGGGCGTGAGCTTTTGTAAAAAGCCTGAACTTGACATTTTTGAACAAGAAAAATATGTTTGTTGAGGTTTAAAGATCTTGTTGAAAAGAGGTTTTGGTTTCAAACATCCATGTTTAAGAAATGTATGGACATTTTGGAATTTTTAAAATGATAATAATTTTGTGATTTGGAATATTTTACCTGTTCAAATTATTGTTTTAGTTGCAAATTTATTTTTTCGATTGCTCACTGTTCATATTTCGAAAAAGCTTTTAAATTTTGTAATATTATTTTTATTACACAATGTCATTTTACGAAATGGCAATGTCGAAACCGAAAAGGACAAAACAAAATAATTGAAAACAATTTTGGCGCGGTGATTTGTCTTCAAATTATTCGAAATACGAATCAAAAACTTCCAACTTTTTTCACTTTAAGTTCTATTATTTCAATTGCATTGGAGATCGTTTTCAGTGAGTGGAGGTCATTAGTATTATTCTTCATCTGGAATCTCTGGATGTCAAACTTTTGTTCCAAAATGAAAAGATTTTCTAATCCTTTCGATTTACAAAAACTACTGAAGTTGACAGAAGGAAATTTTGTTTTAAATTTGTTTTTCTGCTGTAAGCAAGTAGGCACATTTGCTGTCATGGTATTTTATTTCAAAACATTGAACTATATTTAAAGGAGGGTTTTGAAATTCTTTTTCATATTTATTACCGCCATTTTCAGCTAAAATTGCAATCCGTTTTCTAAAAATCTTTTAAGACTTTTTTCAAATATTAAATTGCAATATACATTCTGGATATTAGATGAGTGACATTCCAAATCATTGTCTTGAGATCACCTGAACCCAACTGTAGGCTGTTTATATTTACGGACGTGATTGTTCCATAAGGTAATCTGTTTATAAATAAAATCTGCAAGTCTAAGTGCATATAACTTGCATCCGACAATTCTGCAATGCAAATTCATGCATAATTTTAACTTAAACGAGTTGCACCAAACTATGTTGCGAAGTAATGCATCAAATTGCGCAAGTCTCTTTGAGTCAACATATCTTCGAACCAACGTTTTTTGTCATGAATAGCAACATATAAAAAAATAAGAACCTCTTGACTTCTGAAAATTTATTAACCAATTGTATGTAGTGTCAAGCATCGAATCAAATTCTTCATTTACTTTTAATGATCTTTCTATTTTTGGAATAATATATGATATAAATAACTTTTTGGCTGCCCTCCCATACGTCACAGTGAATCTATGTGGCCCTCGATCTTAATAAGTCTGCACCTCTGGTCTGGTTGATTGTTTGAAATTGTTAGTGTTATATATGCATAGTGTAAATTAGTTTTAATTTTTCACCAAACTGTTATATGTTTATTATGTAGAGTTGCATTGTTTTCTCTGCAATGACAATATTTGTGTCATTAAATATATTAAAACTGATATTATTAAATTATCTTTACTTCTTGGAGACAGAAATTCTATTTATTTCAACTATAATTTTGTAGAGATTATCTACGCATAGACAATTTACTTTGTTATAACAAAGAACAAACATGGTACTGACCACTTGCAAAATTTGCAACTAAAATTTTCGTCGAAAAACGGCTCTTTAGATAGATTTACGAATGGTAAGCACATTCCATATCTTCGTCAGTGCTACAGTATTCTTGAATTTAGCAATGTACTTTAAAATTTGAAAGTTTAGAGTAGTTTTTGCAACATGTATTAATCTACTTTTCTATATAGGACAAAATGTGCAACGTAGAGTTTGTGATACCATCCCGTCTGGAACACTTATTTTCAGCTTCATCAAAGCAATATTCTGTAAAAGAAGTATTATCAAAGCAATCTGTCACCGTCGAAATCTTGCGTAAGTATTAAATTTGGTGCTCTTAGTTTTATTACTGAATAAGCAAATAAGTAAGTTAGCTAATAGATATATTACTAGGGTTACCATATTTTCAATTCAAACTCGGATACTAGATGAAAATTTTCTAAAACTGTGACTGGATAGGGATTTTTTTAGCTTTGGAATTTCTATTTTTCTGAACTGTTCATTTGAATAAATACTATCTTTCTTGTATTTATAAATGTATATTTCTTAAACTGAAGTCAAGGCTAGGTTAAATATGACAGAAATGTAATACAGAATATAACAAATATTAAGCTTTCCCACAGGATTTACTGTATGACTTTTAAAAGAAAAATTGAGTTGAAAAAACATTTTGTCCGTTTGGGAATATTTGTCATAAACTGTTTTATGTTAATTGAAATATAGTATTTCAGTTTTGAGGGGTGAGTAATCACTGTTCATTCAACATATGCCCAGAAAATACCCTATAGGGTCCATAAGACTCATCAAGCATTTGGAGGGACAAATGAAAAATTATGATTTCTTTAGAAATAACCAGCTGGCTAGGATTTGCCTTTTAAAGGTAGACAATCCAGTTCTAATGGACATCCTCTTGGCAGTTAATTTTCTGAAAGTAAACTCGGTCATCAAAACCCAATGTATGCTCTTCTCCCTTTCGTTTTACCCTCCTGTGGTATATTTACATGACATTGTTTGATGCAGGTTAGCCAAATATGGCCCTTGTACCATAAAACCCAAAAGACAATCTACCTGGGACATATGACAACCCTGTCCATCCCTAATAGTATAAGCATCCCTGCAAACTTTTTTCAGAAGTCTCCTTTGAAAACAATTGGCTTTCTAATCTCCTGGACAGGAAAATATTTCTTAATTTTTTTAAGGAGAATATTTTCAAGTTATGCCATTTTCCAAGTTTTGGCACCATGCTGTGGAAACTTAAAGAATAACACCTGAATCGGTGATTGCTAGTTTGTCATAACTTTGGCACTCCTTTTCAAGACTAGCTCTAAAACACTCAAAAAACTGTTAAATGCCTTATTTTTACCAATATTTTTTTTTGTGTGTCAAGTATCACCCAATTGGATGCTGTGTTTGAACTGCTGCCAAGCTTTTTTCAGTATTGGATTGTAGAGTTAATTTTTCTATTTTGAATTGCTTTCATAAAGCCCAATTGTTGCTAATTTGGTACTTTTATTTATATTTTGTTTTAAGAATTATATTTAGGCATTTTTCTTTCTGGTGAGCACATTAACTAAAGAGTGCTCATGCTGATGCACAGTTTGCAATTGTTGTAGTGCAAAAAGATGTTAATATTAAGCACTGACATTGCCTTTTTATGTTAAAATTTTTTGAAGGATTTTTGGTGCGTATAAGCACTAGTACCGTGCAGTTGAACGGCAATAGAAAAATTCAATATCAAAACAATTTTAATGGACACTTTCGACATTTTTATTTTTTGAGCGTCAAAGATATTTTTTAACTTTAAAGAAACACAAATGGACAAATTGATGAAATTCGTACATTTTGGAATTATAGAAAATTGAAATCTAGACTTTCTCAAAATCCTCTCTTGTTACTAGATAGCTTAAAAGCTCTTAAATTAAGTTTTCAAATGTTTTGTTGCTGTTCTGAAAAATTCTTCAATTTTCATTAATATCCTATTTTTAGAATTGAAGCGTTCTATGTACAATGATGCTGAAGATTTTATTTTCAACCACTTTGATGTTTACTGTAACCTAATCCGGTATGTACTTAAACCTTAGTTGTATATATTCTGATTTCAGAGTTATTTCTTCAGCGATATTTTGTATACCATATAATCAATTTAGGACAGACCTTGATTTTATTCCGGTTTTTGTTTTTCCATTGTATTTTCTTACTATGCTGCAGTTATCTGGCATTTTATAACCTCTTGTATTGAACCTTATTTGAAAATGTGATAGAATTGACTTACATTTTCCAGGCAGTTTGCAGAGTTTGATGAAAGTTTGAAAATTACTGCTTTCCGAGTGCTATTGCAAGGTAAAGTGGTTTATATAATCATAGCTTTTACAATTGCAGTAAAACCTTGATAAGTTGTCACTGAAGGGACCAAGAAATTTGACACTCGAGGGAGAATAAGAGAGGTCAACTACTACGGATTCTCCGTACGTACTCTCTCTTTTACGGAAGTGTATCAAGTACTACAGATTACAGAAATCGGTGATTTTTTTCTAGGGAAAAATTCAATTTGATTTATTTTTCACAACTTATCAATTAGTTTACTTATTTCTGTGTTTTTCATTATTATATTTTTGTTTTGGTAAATGGGAGAGAGACTGCTTAAATTTAATTACCAAATGTGTTTATAACAAAATTTTCAATTTTTAGCATTGTAATACAATTCTTGCATACACAATTATTTATTTTATATGTGGTTTTCATGTATGATATACCTTACTAGCTATCAATAGTATAATGTGTTGCATATATGTTTCAAATTTGTAATGAAATATTTGATTTAATGATACATATATGCATGTTATTAAAGCCAATTTCTTAAATTTTTACACCACTACTGAAAAATTCTTATAACTACAGATTTTTTTGGAACTACTGAAAACTTCCATTGCAGGTTGGCATCTCTGGAAAATTACTTTTTTTTTGGGAAAAAATCGATTTTGTATTTTTTGCATAATTTGATTCTTTAGGACTTTAAAAAACACACCTGCCAAATTTGTTGAAATAGTCCCACTTCATAAAGAGGTCAATTTTATGAAGCCAATTTATAATGCTTTGTCATTATGGATGGTGATCATACTGTATGTGGCACTGATGTAGCTGGAAAATACTATAAGTACTGAATGTTTCTGTTAATTGTACTGAAACTTGAAATTCATTTTCTCAGAACAGATATTTCACTAGTGGTTGGCAATAATGCATAATTTATAAAAGTATTGAATCTATCTAAATTTTTACAGCATTTTGTGCCAACGTCCTTTTATCCTTTTACGAGTCTGAAAAGCAGTATATTATGTGTTTATGTTTCAAAATAAAAAATAATCCATATCTGATTATCAAAAACTCAAATATATTGTTTAAGCGAAATCAATGATTTTTCAAGTCACAATTTCCTTCAATATTTAAAACAATTTGTGTTCTGTCAAACAACAGCTACATGTGTATGAAACAAGATACTGTTAAATTTTTTTGTTTAAGATCACTTGAAGTTGATAAATCATGCCAACCCTAGCTTCATGTGGTGTCAGCCAAGAATGGTAGCTGGCAGGATTATTTATGAAAATTATTAAATAATTTTCTGAGTATCTGAAATGAAAATAATTGACATGAATTGGACTGCATAGTTTTGTCTGTAAAAATCCACCCAAAGCGGTAATTTTATCAAAAGAAAACCCCCTCAATTGGAGTAACCACCAAATGTGTGGATCCATAAGCATTAATTTAGTGGTTATGTTGAATCCAGTGCTTTTCATGTAGAACCTCGGAACTGATGTAAGATGTGGTCAAATTGTTTCCGTGGCTTCAAGAACATTGTTTTATTGATAAAATAATTTCCACTTTCGTCATTTTTTTTTTTAATTTTCTAAAAAATATTTATAGTTAAATCTTTTATGGCACTTGAGAAGATACTGCAATGTTGTTGATAGCTATGCTGTCATTGATGTCAGGAATAGTACATCCACTTTCATTTACGATTTCAAATCAATTCAATAGAGAATCATGGTGAGTCTCGCCATTTTAAATTTAATTTTGTTTGCCATGTTACATGAACCCTGCATGTTTATTCTTATAACTTCAGTCTGAACAATCAAAATCTGATTTAAACTTCCAAATTTTGAAGGGTTTTGTGAATTCATGCTATATTTATCAAACATTCGACTTGTTTCTGTTATTGTTTATATTGCCCTTGTTGGCGTACTTAATAAAATATATTTCTATATGCCCATAAAACGCATGTATTGACTGTTGTCTTTTAGTTTCAGAGAAAATGATGAATTCATTGAACAGCATATTGGACAACAGTGAAGAAATTGATACGGAGATATCTTTTAAGTATCGAAATATGCTGAAAATGTCTGTGTATATACTTTGCCAATTTACACATGTGTTTGAAGATGAGAATGCTAAAAAAGCTGCTGCAGCAAATATTGGGAAGGTATGCTGAAATGTCATTATGTTATTGACTTAAATTTGCTACATAATTGTACACCTAATTCTGTTTTTGCACGAACCTTTTTTACATGAATTTTATTTAACATGAATTAAAAATAAATATTTAATTTTCTTTACTTAATTCATTTTGTTTTAACGTGAGAAGGCCAATTTCTAAGAATTTTTTTGCCTTAAATCTAAGAAAATACATTTTTTTTATTGCATAGTAGTAGAGTGACATTTGTTGAGGAAATTGATTAAAAGAACATAGGAACAGAATCTTGTAAAAATGTTTTAGTACTAATTTTATAAACCATTTAAAATATCTGGTTTTGTAATAAACTCAGTTGGAGAGTATCCTTTAATTTTATTACTTATTATATTCATGTAGACAGTTCAAATGCGTTATAATTTTATTTATATTTTAAGTATGTTAGCCAGAATTTCTTTTCGAGACGGAATGCATGTACTATATGTCGTGCACTTATGAAATGCTCAAATCAGAATCAGATGGAATCGTAAATAAGATGGCTTATCTGTTTCTGAAACCACTTTTAGCAGAAGGTGTAAGCATGAGTCTAATTAGCCCTCGACTCTGAAGACCACCGAACTAGCTATGAACTCTTGAGTTTTTACTAATTTAACTGACCATATTCATACTTGCCGACTTTTACGGATTATCCGTAATTTTTATGGATTTCCACTTGATTTTACTGATTTACGAATGAGCCTGCCTTTTTTACGGATTTTTGATATTTCATTTGAGCAATCGAAATCTTTCATTATCTGCAACCATCCACTAAAATTTTCTATTGAACTCGATGAGTGCAAAGATGAAGCAACAGATGAGTTGGAAAAAGAGTTTTGTTGTCTTCAGCTGGAAGATTTATCTGTGATAATAGAAGGACATGACCGTATTGATGTGCAGTGGGTTGAAGTAGGTAAAATAAGAGGGGCTGATAAAATTCGCTAGATTGGACAAAATTATTCTTTCTATTCTTATTCTGCTCATCCCCCATTCCTATGCAGAGTGTGAGAGAATCTTCAGCCCCGTCAGAAAGAACCAAACTGAATACCGTTCTTTCATTTCTGACAAAATGTTGGAAAGTTTGCTGATGTTGAAGACACAAAACCTTGTTTTAAGCAGAAATTCAGTGCAGAATTATTAAAGAAAACCAAAAAGTTACTATAGCTTCATTAAATTTTTCTGCAACTTCTCTTCTGAAAGAACTTTGTAAATAGAAGTGTCCAGTTTGGTATTAAAACACTACTGCTTTGCGAGGTTTCTGCAGTTGATAAAAATGTGAGTTTTTACTTATGGATTTTTAAATACAAATAATATTAGTTATTGTAACACATACGAATCTTTCTAATACACATTAATTTATATTGTGTACTGTGGCAAGGTTCGTTCGTGCAAAAGTATTATTGATGCATATTACTACATAGAGTGTTTGATCACTAAGGTTCACACATACTGAGTATAGTACAGTACAAAGTCCCAAATCCGTAATTGTCCATAATCCGGACGTTTTGTTAATCTAGTTTTTTTATCACTTTTTTCAATCTTTCCTACAATTTTTAAAGAACAAGGAGTTAAACCTAGACCTAATTGATGAAACAATGCAAAATAATGGACATGTTCAGAGTAATAACCACACAAAAAAAATTTGTTGCATTGTAGAAAAAAGTTTATTTTTTCCTTTTTTAAAAATTAGTCCTATTTATATATCTGCTATTTTACTATTGCAAACACAAAATTCGTGCAGGGAGAGGTTAGAACAAGGTTATTTTTACAAAAAATGCAAATAATCCGATATCCGGAAATGTCCGAAATCCGGAATGGCCAAGGTTCGGGGGATTCCAGATTTTGTACTTTAACAATTACTCATATTTTTTATAATAAAATATCTTAAACAATACTGCTCATCATCAAGTATGAAACCAACTGTTTAACTTTCATCAATGATTGATCTAAGAAAGAAATGCTGGTCCTACAATACTATGTCTGTATTGCATACTCAATGAAGGTTAACATCCTTTTTAATGGCAGTATATGAGGTGTTAACTTTATAGTGTACTGTTATATTGTTATAAGTATTGATTTAAAAAATAGTTTTGTTTTACATTCTCAGGAGTAAATAAACTTCCATTTTTATTTTGTATCTAGGGTAGGAAAAAGAAAGTGTCCGTCGATGATTCGGAATGCAGTGAATGGCCTGATGAGCGTTTAAAGTTTCTAGTAATCTTGAAGAAAATCTTCAATTTGCCGATCCGAAAACTATGGAGTCCACCTATTGTCGAATATGAATTCATTAAGTAATTTACGAAATTATTTCGGAGCATAAATATATGTAAATTGCTATTTTAAATTATCTTCTAAAACTTTTCATTGTCACCTCGTGTTTTTGATAGAAGATTAGTTCTTAAGTTTGGAATGTATGAGTGTTTATTTTTAGGTGAACGTTTAAATCAATTTCCCTAACTTTTTTGGCTCAATGCCTCCATTTCAAAGACTATTTTCTTCGGTGTCCCTCTGGAAAACTGCCTCGACTTGTAATCGATAGCGCGTGCAGCCGAGTCCACGACTCTAGAATTTTGCACATTGATTTATTTTGCTGTGAGTGTCATTTGAAAATTTCAAAAAGAATACAAAATAAAACAGTGCAGATATAAAAACGAAAGTGTATATGAAATAAATATGAATTCTACCTGAACAAACACTGGATTGCTCACTTTATGTGATATGAATAAAATCAGTAAGATTAAAAATTGCTACTGAGAAGTATGAGCCAGATGTTGTGTTACCAACATGTCTACATTAGGACACAACCCTTGATACGCGATATACAAATCGTCGATGGACTCTTGATGAGCACGTATCTTGATGATCTTTCATAATACACTTTACAAACTCGAAAACCCATGAAAATTGGAAGAAAAAAAAACCCCAAAAAATGTTTTTGACCTGTGAGTGGCTCTTGCAATGCACAAAATAGTTGCCCTGATAGAGGAAACTAGAATACAATTATCAAATGTTAATTAATTTTGTTTTATTCAGTTTCCCACGAGTGCAATGTTTTAAAAATTTATTATAATTATGGGGAAGTGTATTTTTATGTTTGTAGGTGAATCGAAAACAATATAAAGATAATTTATTTTAATTAATACTGCTCTCTGAGTGGCAACCCGATGTGTTGCAATTTGTTTTTTATCTAGCTTTTTTTTCTATTCTTCTAATTCTCTGTAAAAACTATTCCCCCCCCCAAAAAAAAAAATTATAAATAAAATAAAAATACATGAACTTTAAAGATTTTGGGGGGTGATTCTGCTCTGAAAATTTGAAGCAATCGGTTATGAGCTCCGAAAAAAACCCCTCTCGATTAAAAAAACACTTGAGGAAAAGATCGCAAAAACGTAAACCCGAGTGCTGGAGAACCGAGAATAGTTGGGGAGTTTCAATAATCGGGAAAAGTCGTTCGAAAACTGGAAATTTCGGACTCTCATCGTATTTGGCCGCTGACCGAAAGCGAAAGTAATTTTTCTAAGCTTTATAAATTTTTTCTCTTTGTATCCGGGTGACAAATATTTTCAAATTAATTTTGTTTCAATAAAATGATGTTTGTAAGCGTATGGTATAGAGGCGGCTGGTGCACCTTAAATCTGTCGTGGCCGAAAGTCCTCATGTTAGGTTGGTGTGGAAGTTTGGAGAGTGAGTCGCCAGCTCAGATGTCTCGTCATCTGACCAGAAACGTAGAAAGTCCTTATTTTTAGTTAGAAAAAAAGAGTGGGAACCCTGTTAAAATATCTGTAAAGAAAATATACAAAATATTTTTGCAGAATTATCCTTACACCCATCTGACCCTAAATATTTAAAAATAATGTTGTGTGGATACTGTATATTGATACAGATCACATTTCATAAGGGAATTGTAAAATCTGGGAACTTTTTGCAAGGACTTTGTCGCCTTTCGAAGGACTCGTGAGCGGCCTTCGTCGACGTGTTCAAAGGGACGGACTCATCTCCAAACACAACACATGCAATGTCAAGTCATTGTAAAAAGACAGGATGGAGCTGAGAAAGATTGCTTGGGCATCCCAGAGTAGTGACCCTCCATTTACCAGAGGCAGTAAAGTTCATGGGAAATGCTACTAATTTAAAACATAGCTAATTTAAAATTTCTAACTTGATGAATATTCACTTGTGTATTTTATAGTGCACATTTGCCTTCATATTAAAGTAGTTCAAAATCTTGTAGCTTCGTCACCACTTCATTCTTTAAGCTGTTGGAAAATGTCGAAGTTTCGAAGGACAAGGGGATGAGAATGGAAATATTTCGCTTCCTGGGTGCCATACTCGTGGAAAATACTACTGGCTTAGGTAAAGGCAATTCTGTTTATTTCTTTAATGTTTAAAATGTAAATATAAGAAATAGTATCATGCTCCCAAACTCTTTCAATTGCAGCGTACAGTATAAAAATTCTGCAAATGGTGCAAGATTTCGAACATTTGTCTAATGTCATGGCAGATGCTGTTGTGTATTTCGTGTGCGAGAATTCAGCAGACACGTTGATTTCGGATATCTGTCGGTGAGTGAGCGTCTTTTGACATATATATCTTCAAAGGTAATCCTTTGGTATCTTCCCACCGAAATACATTTTGCATGTCTGAAGACTTGATAAGTTAACCTCAAATGTCCTCATATTGGGATGGTGTGAAATTTGTAGAGTGTGGTGCCAGATTAAGGTGTTGACCTCATCCTATCTGGCCAAGATTCAAAGCTATGAGGTGTCATCGAATCATTCCCTTTAGGATTGATCCTTGAAAAAACCCGTGAGGCTTTTTCCAGTGACTTAAATCCAACCACCTACCATCTAATAAGTTCAGTAATAATAGTTCTGACCAATTCGACTAATGCTGTCAATTCATTTAGGTTTGTTATCTGGAAAAGCTTTTCAACATTATTTCTGCCATTGCAAAGATTCTTACGAAATCATTTAGAATTTTGTTAGACGTGGTAGAGTTGAATAAATAAAAAGGTTTCCTTTTTTCTGAATGCAAGCAGAAATGTTTGTTATATTTTTTAAGGAACTGTTTTTACTTGCATTTGGTACTTGATAAACTCATGCTCAGTTCATTCGTGCTGATGCCTTTTGAATACGTCCCTGCACCTAGGTTTGGACGAGGTTCTGTTCATAACTAACATGTGCGCTTTGGTTGCGCTTGTTTATTTGATGGCATAAGCAGTGTGTTTTTTATAAATATTTCTATTCTATTTTCACTTCCATATATTTCTCTTTAGGGAAGCAACTTTACTGGATATAAAGAATTTAGTGCAAAATCTAACTGCTGCTCATTCTCTAGCTCAGTTTTTGACCTCAATCTGTGAGAGATGTCCTGAAAAAGTTTCATGCGTAGTGGGGTCTCTGTTGCAGTTTTTAGAAATGGAGGTAAACTGTTTTTTTTTTTTTTCAGCAAAACAATTTTTATTTAAATGTTTGTTACGTTGCTACTTTTTAAACACTTAAAAGCAATGATTTAATGAATTTCAGACCTGTTTGAAGTGCCCTCAGGGGGTTTGCTTTCTTTGATAATCAAGGTCTTCATCAACCCAAGTGATCTTCCCTCCCTTCCATTTTACCCTCTCCTGCCCTTCTACTTTTGCTTTTTTTCCCCTTCTTCTTTGTTTGATCTTGTTTATTCTTCTGATTAAGTATTTAAATTATGTCTTTCTTTTTGTACTGTCTATATTTCTATGTAGTGTATCTATTTTTTAAAGTCAGTTCTTTGTTACAACAGAAACACAATTGCAAAGTGTTAATTAATACTGTTCACTATGTTAGGGTAGCTATAAATAACCAGCTATAGTCATGGCTAACGATTTTTTTCAATGCACATTAGTCACATTATGAATTAGAACATTAGTCACATTTAAGTACAAATGTGACTAATGTACTAATTCATAAAATAAAAAAAATTGGGTCAGAACTGATACATTGCATTTTATTTAACGGCCTAAATTTCATTAGTTTTCCATTTTGTTTTATAATTTAAAAAAGTTAAATATAGCTGTTGTACCAGTTATGATTCTACAAATTTAGTTATGGTCATCCTAGGTATATCTTACATTTTTCATAAAATACACCAAAGTATTCAATAATATTAATTTTTATTGTTGCTTACTACACAGTCATCAGTTTATTGTTAAATATAATTAATGAAAACTGTTATTACAAAAAAAATATTATTAAAGTTGTCCTTATCACCCGTTTCAGCATATTGAAAACATGAGGGACAAACAAATATCTCTTTTATCATCACTGCACAGCTGCCAATCCTTCTGGATTACCCGGAAACTTTCTGATTTTTCATATTTTTTCCGGCCGTAAACATGTTTTTTCCACATTTTTCATTTTTTAAAGATTATTGTTAGATTATAGATTACCCAGTATTCCCAACTTACGTTTTACCCAAGTAATGTGTAAATAAATACTATAGCCAAGAATAGAAATATTATAATCAAGAATTGTGCATTTAAATTATGCTATTAAATGCTATTATTAAGATACAAACAGAAACCTGATTTATGTTAAACTGTTATGTATACAACTTAAGGTTTATAGTTATTTTCTAAAATTAGTTTAAATTGAGGTTAGTTTAAGTTTTTTAAAGGTTGTTTTAATACATTGTATTACTGATATTACTAAAATTTTTAATATAAATCATAAATTTCTGCCCTTTGGTTCATATTTTTAATAAAATGTCAATGCCAAGTATAAATAATAAATTCTTTTGGTTTTTTACCGAAATTTTTTTTTTTTTTTACCTTTTATCCAGTTGGCAGCTATGTTGCTGTCTTCAAATTCTTTAGGCAGACATTTGTGATTTTAAATTTTGTTTGATAAAAAATGGATATTCTAAAATAGAAAAAAAGGGTAACAACTCAGTACATATACCAATAAATCTGAGTTCTGATGTAAGGCTACGTCCATAGTGCACCGCTTCCAGCTTCCGGCTTTATCGCGGCAGTTGAGCGGGGAGGAAAAGTAGCGTAAACTGTATTTGTGCGGCTATAGTGCACCTGCTTCCCTGCTTCCGCCTGCTTTACCCGCTTCCACCCGCTTTTTCCGGAATGAATTATTAATTCTTTTTCCCGCTTGAACCGCTTACCCGCTTGACTCGCTCGTTTAGTTTGTTGTGTTATTCCGTTCTGCACTTCTACGCTCTTTGGTTGTTGGAACAAAACGGAAGCAGACAAAGATGTTTTAATTTCCAAGTGTTTCTAAAAAGTGTAATTTGGGACAAAATATTTTTTACGTGATTATGTGGATCCAAACATCGTTAAAAGAGCATTTGCAACTTTCTTCATTGATATAAATTATTTTGTAAAGTATCCCATACGTTTAATATATTTGTGCGGGTTCATTCTAATTTGCACTAATTTCAGATATTTTCCCTTCTACTTCGGAAATCAAGTTATCAAATATATTTTTCCAAACTATACTGCTCTGAAATTCAACTAATTCCATTTCTAAATCATGGATACCCATCCACTTAAATTCGTTTTACTCCATTGTTTCGAATTTCGTTTTGTATGGATATAAAATAAAGTGAAATGCGTTTTCCATATCTTTAAATTGATTAAATATATCTTGAAAAGCCTTGTTTTATTTACTGTATATAATCATTAAATATTTTTTTTATTGTATTTTCTTAAATGTCAAACGTATTTTCCATTGTTATTGTGTTTTGAAAATGTTTTTGTAACTGAGGAAAATATTTCATGATTTTCATTTCCAAATCCCAAGTAAAAATGTCAAGTGTCGTCATAAATATTTTCTAATATTTTCAAACGTCATTAAAACAATTTGTCCATTTCCTTGAAGTTTTTTTATTTACTTCATTAAAATGCGGAGTGTGATGTCGCATAAAAACATAAAATCATTTAACTAATCTATACTTGAAAATTCATCAAAATTATTGTTTTTTTCATTCAAAAAGAGCGTAATTTCTTCTTATTAAATGACAAACCGATTAAGAACTTTAAAAACTTGACCTGAACTGAGCCATCAAACATTGTTGTATGTCAAAATGTTGTCGCCAAACGCGCGTTTTACGAGCCTCATATGAACGGTCTTAATAAATGTCTTTATTATTAGTATTTACCATATGTGTTCATTCTCACAAGCGGTATTTTATAAATTTACATATTCCACTCAATAGGCATTCACATAAATTTTAAAACAGCATTATGTATGTATAATCAATAAATCTAAAACCAGGGTGTCAAGATCTAAATCACTATATTTAAATCAACAATTAAAATCATGATTTTAATCAAATGTTTTTTTTTAAATCACTGATTTTAATCAAATGATTTTTTTTTTTTAAATCACTGATTTAAATCACAACTAAACACACATTTTTATAACTAAGTAAATGCACCACAGAATAATCACAGAAGCGGTCAAATGCTTTAATCTTTCTTCACTCATGGTGATTTCAGCACTAATGGCTACACCCAGCAAAGAGGGAACTGGGTCAATTACTGCATATTATAAAAGATTGCAACATCCAGTTGTAACTTAGAATATACTATATACTAGAAACAGTAATGTAAACACACATGACATCATAAATCTAAATGCCAGGAAGAGTAATGTATAAACATTCCTGATTAACAACACTCATAATATAAACACTTAAAAGAAGTATTTAACAGTTTGATTCACACAAATTTATAAACTAAAGGGGTGACTGATTTCATTAGCTAGAAAAACACACAGTTTGAAGTAAAATTTTTTAAGGCTCAGCTTATTCTTGTGGTGTGCAATAGAGATTAAAGAGTAGAAGTATGCATATTCACACAGCCATTGAAATGTCAGCAATAAGAAAGAAAGATCCAATATGAATTAAAAGTGAAAATTCATTTATTATTGCTGCTCGGCAGTTTTATTATTAGAATTTACTATTGTCTGATTATTTCTCTGTCCTCTATTCTACTTTTCACACTGTAGTTCAGGTCTGTCACTTACTCTTACTGATAAATTTGTTAACATGATGATGTAATTTACTCAAGAAAAACTATGTGGGATGTCAACTTGTGTTTTAAAGTTAAACAAATGTTAAGTAAATATTGATTTACCAAGTCACAAACTCAATGTTTTATTTAAAAAATTCATACATTTTTTTGTAAAAACAGTTGAGAAACTACAGAAATTTAAATTTAAAAAATCTGATTTAAATAAAAAAAATCCGTTTTAAATAAAAAATTCCAATTGATTTATTTTTTAATCATGATTTTCTTACACCCCGTCTAAAACATTTTACAAAAATCCTTTTTGCAATTTTTTTTCAATTTTAAGTTTTTATTAACACTGATATTTTCTTCATGTTTTTTAAAAGAAGGGTTCGAAAAATATCAAAAATTTATGTATATGATGAAATGATAAGTTTATAAAAATCAACGCGTGAGTCATTTAAAAAGCCTGCGTGGGCCAGTGTGACCCGCGGGTCATAGGTTCGCCATCCCTGCAATATATCCTCATGTGATAGCTCCATGTTGCAAACTGACAGGCGGTTCAACGCGCGTTGCACTATAACCACCCCCTGCTAGAATCGCGCGGTTTTACAACGCTGTTTGGAACTGCCGCGGTTTTAGTGGTAAAGCAGGAAGCTGGAAGCGGTGCACTATGGACGTACCCTAAAGCAGTGATGTCAGTTCCTTAAGAAAGAAACATTTCAAAAATTCACTTACAAAGAACATCACCTGTTTGAGACACGTGCACAGTGAAGTCAAAAATCTCAGCGGAAACAAAAAATGCTGTTTGGAAATGATAGAGATTTGTATGTTCCTTGAAGGTTATTGAATAAATCGATTTTTAAAAACCCCTAATAGGTTTCTAAAGTGTTTTTTTTTTAATCTTAATTATGACAATTCAATGTAAACATGCCCATTACTAGTTTGCTGACCATTACTAATCCTATATAATCCCTATCTAAACAAAATATATTTTCTCTAGAATAAACAAAATAATAACAGTCAGTTGCAAAATTGTGTTTAATTAAGCATGAGGGTGGTTGCAATAGTTCTAAAAGATATTGTAAATAATGATTCATATGGATATTAAGATGTTAGAATTGTTTGAATTATTACCTTAATAAACGTTTAATTTAATGTATACTTTTTCAAGTGTTGATTTCAGTGACTAGATCTGCGTTTAATATAGTTTTGAATACTTTTCTACAACTGTTTGCGTCATGAAAACTTACTGCATTTGCAACATTTTGAAGAAAGTTAATTTTTTTAAAGATGCTAACTTCCTGCAATATTGCTACTGCTTGTTTTGTGAACAATGAAAACTTTGCACTTTGTTCATAGTTTTTACTAAAACTTTTAGACATTTTTTTATTTGGACTGAAATTTTGAAATCTTTGTATCAACAGAAATTGCTGTAACTTCAATTTACTATAACAAAAATGCTGCCAGTCATGAAAGCTAGATTAACCCTTATTAGCAAAACAAATAGTATAACTTTTTTGTAATTATTTTTTTATTTGAAATCATAGTTAAAAATATCTTACACTATATCTATTGCAGTACACATATTTTGTATTGGGTCATCCTTAAAGTTCTGCGCATTTTCAAATCAAGGCTGGCTTTGTTATTATTATTTTGCTACTGCTGATAAGGAGTGACTTTGCTTGAAGCAGATGTTTAAGTTCGGTCTTTTCTGCTTTCGCTGCATAATTAAAGCATGTGTTATGGCATCATTTTTGTTTCACTTGCAGTGTTAAGAATAGAAAACCAGAAAGTTTATTTTTGTCATATTATGCTCTTTTATTTTAAGAAAGGAAGAAATGCTAGTCAGACTGCTCGTTAAATGTCTGCTGTATATGGACATAGTGCTGTTTCTGAGGCCACAGTTCGAAGGTAGTTTGTTAAATTTAAACGTGGAAATTTCAGCCTCAAAGATGATTCACGCTCTGAACAAAAAAGTAATGCTTTCTGTATGGTGGGACTACAAAGGAATCATTCATTCTGAATTGTTGCTACAAAATCAGACAGTAAATTTAAAAAAAATACTGTTCTCAAATGGCAGTATTAAAAGCATAAATCGTAGCAGAAGCCAGAACTGACCCATTGTCGAGGTGTTGTCTTCCAGCACAACAATGCTTGACACCACATTTCGCTGAATGTCAGACAAAGACCTATTGAGTATGGCTGAGGTGTTTTGTGTCACCCCCCCCCCCCTATTCACCAGACCTTGCCATCTCAGATTTTAACTTCTTCAGATCACTTCAAAATTCTCTGAACAGTCTGGTGTTCAATTCTTCGGAGACAGTCAAACAGCACCTCAATAATTTCTTTACAAATAAGCCTAATAATTTTTTTTTAAGGAATTTTCCAGCTGCCAGAAAGATGGCAAAAAGTCATAGAACAAAATGGGGCTTGTGTGATTGAATAAAATTTTCGTATGTTTTTGTACTGCTCCGCCGGTATTTATCTTAAAAAAGCCGCAGAACTTTCCGGATGACCCAATACTTTATCCAGGCCTCCCAGAGGCGACTAAAAAAGCGACTATTTTCAAGGCATGGCGACTTTTTTCAGAAAATTAACATTGAAAAACGTCAAAAGCAACTATTTTAGAAAAAAAAGGCAACTATTTTCATCACAGGGCGACTTTTTCTTAGAAACTCGATATTTGCGCTACATTTATCGATTTTTTCAATTTTTTCTTTAGAATTAAATTATATCATCAAATTACAGTCAAAGAATAAATGTTAAAAAAAATAAGGAAAGTGTGAATATGTCCTTACTTCAGGGATGAGATTCTTCCGACTTTTCGTAAATTTTTGAGAAAATGACCTATTTTTATCATTTTTTACGAAAAAGTTCCGACTTGAGCAGTTTTTTGTCTTCTATAAACGTAAAATACGCCAAATGAGACATTTTTTGCAACGATATGCATGGTGAAGTATAAGTTGAGTAAGAGTAGATAAATAGAGTAGAAATATAAGTAAGCTTCTATTGACAGGAGCTTCAGTAAATGGGACTAACATGTCGACTAATTGCACCTGGGACTGCTCCGCAAAAGTTTGACTTGGAACAATAATTTTGCAAGCTGATAAGTCCTGCAAATTCCTTTTTGAAAAGAATCCTTTGTGAGAATCTTATTAGTTTAATGGCAAACCTGGAGAACTTGGATTTTTAACTAGTTAGCGTACGTTGTTGTATATTTCGTAGGTAAAGCTACGGTTTCCTAAAAAAGGGGAGCTGTTATCTAGCAGCCGTGAAACGTCATGATGCGCCGGAAAAGGTATAAATGAAATATTTTAAAGTTGATCAGCTTTTAATGTGATATTTCTTTCAACTAGAAAATAAGATGCACGGTTATTTCGTCTTTTATAGCAACCTCGGAAAGTTTAAATTTTCATTTTGAATATTCTAGAAAGTACTTTCAAAATACGTTAAAACTTCTTTCTTTGGCGACTTTAGAAGTGCGACAAGGCGGTGGCCACCGTTTTAAACATAGACTGCAGCTATTTTTTGCAACGTAAATTTTCGAAATGATGCTTCTTTTAAGGGCAATATTTATGATTGTTTTAATAAGTTAAATTGTTTCTTAGATAAAACGAGTTATTATAAGTTTTATTTGTTTTAAAGTTGATTTAATTAGAAAAAAAGAATATTTACGGGAAAATATAGATAATTAGATTTTGAAGAAGAAAAAAGTTATTTTATATTCGAAAATAGGTTGATAATTTAAACTGAATTAAGTTATATATTTTTTTTACCACAGGGGTACAGATTCAGTCTACTTTTATAGCGGTGGCAATGGCCCGCCCTTGGCGCACTTAAGTCGCCAAGGAAAGAATAATTTCAAATGAACCAATGAAGTCAAACGACAGTTTAACGGAATTTGAAAGAATTTTCTGGAATATTCTAAATAAGATTTCTTTCCACTTGCCCAGGTTATATTAAAATCCGCAATAACCGTGATGCAGATGGGTTACCTTAACCTGTCATTACTCGCTACTAGAAGTGCGTCAAAAAAGCGCCAAGTCCGTTGCCACTGCTATAAACGTAGGCTGAAGTTGTACCATTTTTATTTTTGATGTCCACTTATTTTTTTTTTCATATAAAATTTATGCTATTTAATAAAAATAATATTTATTTGATTTATTCTTTTGTAACAGCATTTTTATTTCCTGTTAATTTCATATTTGTATCAAAGTTTTGGAAAAATTGCAACTCTTAAAAAAAATCTCACCGTTGGTGAAATGTTCAAAAATATTCATACAAATAACATTTTCAACTTCATGCAACTTATTTATATTGTTTACAGAGTTGCCAAGGTATTTTTTAACTTTTACAAAATTTGAGTTTATGCTTAAGGTGCCCCCTCCCCCTTTTCCGAAGACAAATTTCATTTTTTATAGTGGACTTTGTAGAGCTTTTTTAAGCTAAACAATAGGGGAAAATACATGCTTATCACAAACACATATTCTGTACTAGTTGCGCAGCCATGGGAGGTTATCGTTTAACCTCCCTACTTCCAAAGACAAATTTTATTGTTTTTAGTGGACTTTATAGGGTTTTATCAGACTAAAAATTTGCCTACCCCCTCAGAAAAAATTTCTGTCTGCACCACTGTTCTGTACACACATTAGTACACAAACATAGTATTCTTATTCATCTATTTTTGTAGTTCAAAATACGCGTATATTTTCCTCTTTTTTACATTAACTAGCCGGGTTGCGCCGGCTAGCGCTCGGCGGTGTGCAACAGTGCTTTTTTTTTAATAATTTTTACACCGTAAATAAACATGTTTTGATGTGTATATTTTATTTATTTTTATGAAACAATTCTTCAAATAATTATGTATTCAATCAAATATTTAAGTAAAGTGGGTCGAAATATACATATACCGCTACAAAATTACCCATGTCTAGTGATATTTTGCAGGAAATAGACATATTAATAAAATATAACTCCTAAATTATATTTCTGCAATAGGTAATATACCGGAACACATAATGCAAACAAAAATAAAATTCCAATCCTTGAAAAAGTGCAAAATTCTGCAAAAAAACACGTACGAATCTATTAAATCGTGTTGAATTTCGACTTCCTGAATATATTGTGAAATAGAATAATGGGACAAAAGACTTTCAACGTTATTGACAAAGACAATAATGATTTATTAACAAAAAGAACGCATATTTATAATACTTGGGAATACTCAAATATGTCCGCAACATCTCACAGTCAACTCAAATACCCAAACACGGAATTCTAAATAAAATTAAAATAGTAAACATTAATTCTGACGTGGCCAGATACCGGGTAGCAAAATTAGGTTTGAATTACTTTTACATCAAAGGAAGAAATAAAAAGTCAGTTCAAACATAAATATTACAATTTAATTCCTTATTTTGCATAGAAATTGACCCCGGCTATTTGAAAACAGCGAGAATTCAAAATATCTGGGTTATTTTATTTACGTTGATTGTTGCCATTCGACGATACACAAACAACGTCGATTTCGGGTCCACGTACGTTAGTGTTTTATATATATAGATACACGATACTTTAATGTGATTTTCTATAAATAAATAGTTTTTCAATTGTAACTTTTATATTTTCGCTTATTAAACTATTCATCCATTTCTATTGAAATGCATGAACAAAAACGGATTCAAAATTTTTAGATCAACTATAATCGGTCAAGTGAACTTGATTCGTGAGAACGCACCTGAAAGAACACTTGCGTTGTAATTTTCGAATTTTTTTTTTATGAAACATTAGCATTTTATTTTAATTGTTTGTAAAGGTTCCATTTGTTGTTGCCCTACAGCAGCTTTCTGTGTCTAATATAGTGCTAAATTTTACAAAATTGAGGAGACTATTTTGGCTACTATTTTTCACATATGAGGCAACTAAAGCGACTATTTTCAAAGGTAAGAACCACTGGGAGGCCTGTTTATCTCTTGTATTTTTTGTTTGCACTGTATATCAACACGAATAACATTTAAGAATTGATTATTTACAAGAAAAAATTTACCCTTGTGCTAATTTGAAACTGTTGTAATGTGTTTGTATAATTGTTGATCGAAAGAAACTCCAACTTGTATGGAGTTTGTACAAGCTGTTTGAGAAATTTTCTTACCGTCTTATGAAAAATTTCTTTTTCCTCTTCTATTTTCTTGTTTTCAAAAATTGCAATCAGTTGATCATTTAGTTTTGATTATGCCAGCAGAACCCTGCATCGGAGTGACGAGATCTGTGCAGTATATGTATTAGGCAGCTTCATAGCTCAAACCAATCATGTAAACTAATGTGTAAAATGGACAAAACAAATGCCTTAATGGTCAATTTTGTATTGTTTTTTAAATTGTAACCATTTGACAGCTAACAACTAACTCCAATTTCTGTGCCACAAACAAATTTTATAGATATTTTTTATAGTGAAAATTTTTGATGGATGTTTTTATGTTAATGTGTTGGACATAATTTTAGTGCGTTTATTTTTAGTCGCATGTTATGAGAAATTGCATCCTATCAATTATTGGAGTCCTGCTAATTAAGTTGTTTAGTGACGAAAATATATCGGCCAAAGATAAAAAGACAAGAGAAGAACTTCTTGATAACTTAGAAGTAAGTGGAGACTCTTTCCACATTCTCATGTTTCTAGGAAATTACTGTGTTTAAAAATTAAAGCTTCGTGGTACATGTTGTGTGTAGTGTAACATTGAAATTGAGTTCTCCATCCGAATATTTTAATACCGGCTTTCAAGTAACTGTCATGAAACAATATTTACGTACTTTGTTCGAGTATTTATCGAAAGGTCTCTAAATTTATTGATCTACGGCTTAGGCCAAAAGTCACGAAGGAATCTGAAGTTTTAGTAACTTTTTTAATTAATTTTTTTGCATTAAGACATTTTATAAAGAAGGTAATAGCCACATGGAAGAATTCAGAACCAACACAAGTTATGAAAGTTTACAATTAAAATCCTATGATCCATACATTTTGACCCAGTGAGTATAGTGTTGCCATTGTGGCATGAAACGTTCACCTAGTGAATAGATGTTTGACTGATCATTTTAAAGAATAAGGTTTCACTTTTCATGAACAGACACTGCTTGATTAGGAACAAAGCCACAGTTTAACCCTTTTCTCAATCCATTACCTCTTACACTTCGACCCTTCCATAGCGAAATAGCAGAATCGCCATGAATAGTGAAACTGTCTAGATACGTAACTCTAACCGCCGCTGGGGCCAAACAATGGATAGGGTCTGCCTGGCATCCATTCCGAAGCCCAGAGTGTCGTGTGCATTGGCCTCTCTGCCCGACCAGTTGAACGCTGATGACAACTGCAGGCATCGATTCCAGGGGGGTGTTGGGTCGAAATTTACTGTGCCCAACAGCATTCGTAGATCTACGACAATGTGGGTAATTGCCGGTGCACTTTGAGTTGTATTCTGTTTGGGGTTGTAGTAAATGCAGTTTACTGCCTGCATTGTTCGACGGATTAGGGATGCGACGTCAATGTTTTTTTAAAAAACATCGATGTATTTGGGTCGATGTTTTTGTAACATCGATGTTTATACTTGTCGATGTTTTATTTTTAAATGAAAAAAGTACCGTTATAACAAATTAAAAAAAAAACCAAGTAGCATAATTTTCAGAATCAGCAAATTGAACATACTTTTAGACCAACTGACCAAGAATGAAGGGTCTGAAAAGTAGGGATGCGATGTCGATGTTTTCCAAACATTGATGTTTTATGAAAAAACATCGATGTATTGGAGCCGTTGTCGCATCACTAGTTGCTAAACCAGTTTTCAGAAATGGGGGAAAAAGTTTAAATACAGGGTCAATCCATGTCAAATCATCCAGAAAAAAAAGTGTTTTACGTTAAACCCATATTCCTTCACATTCTGTTTTTACCGTGACTGGTTGCAAAAAATGACCAATGGGCTTTTAGTTGAAAGTCCTTTTCATGCAGACACAGATTAATGAAGTTGTATTTATTTTTATATTGCCCAGAGAACATCAGTCACTGAAGTAGTGAATGTTTGCTATGTGGGTAGTTCTTTCAGAAAGGTAGTTACAGTTTTTTGGATCTCATACACCATACTCGCATCATGTTTAAGGTCATCAGATTTGATACAAAGAGGTAAATTCAGTTTTTCATTGCTTGCATCATTGCAGTGAAGGAATAGTGCATGAATCTGAGGTCCAGTGGTAACCTTGCGCCTCTTTTTGTATTGTGAAAGCATAATTTTCACTAAAATCCAGAGATAACAGCTGTACTTAAGGAAACTGTTTCCTTTAAACTTTTAATAAATGAATCTTGTGATTTAGAAACGTATGAATGAGGTATTGGCCTGTTCAGTTTTTCTACAAAGTTATCACTAACCTCATTAACTGAGCTCGAGCACCCTATCATTTCAGTTTGATCAGTCAAAACCCACTGATTGTACTCGACAGGGTCTTCATCATCATAGTTCTCAAATTTTGACTGTAAAAACTGGACAAGGCTATATTTTGATGGACACTTGTCGCAATGCCTTAGCATACATTCTCTTACTGTTCCTTCACAAACAATATACGAAAAAGGTCTTTGTAATCCTCTTCAATACCTGCTCAGTGAATCAATAAAATCACATTTTGATGTATTGTGCAAACATACACTAAGTGTGTGTTAGTGGCACCAGCCAAAACACACCATATCAGGTACTAATCAAAATTGAAGACACGTCTTTTTTGTCACAGCTTGAGTGTATTTATTGCTTATAATATTTCTTGAAATAAGTTACTTTGTTAGCGAGTTGACTAGTTTAGAACTAGTTTTTAAAACTAAATTTAAATTGTAATGTAATTTTATTTATTTTAATTGGACCTAATTGTTGAAAATAAAGAAATTAATTATCTTATTTCTAAATAATCTCAAGATATAATTGTGGATAACCTATTTTAAAACATTTTTTTTTGTACACAAACACACAGGCCTGATTAACAATATTAATATTACACTATATTACTTTAATAATTTTAAATTTGTGTTAGCTTTGTCTAATTTTATTTGCAATTGGTTGATATGTGACATTTGTAGTTAAAATTTTACTAAAATTGTAACTTTAATTGAACGTTTTTAAGAAAACGAGTGAGTCAATTGATTTCTATCTTAAAGTGAGAAAAAATAATAAAGGAGTGAAAAAACCATTCATTTTATTTTTCCATGTGGTAGAGCATATCTTTTAGAACAAGAATACAAAAAAAAAATTTTTGATTGCCCTTAACCCTTTTGAAGATATTTCACTTAGCGTAGAACTCGCCATTTTATTTTTAAAATCTTTAAATAGAACTTTGGAATTTTTTTCTGACTATGTATAAGATACTTGCAGGTTTAATTAATTTTTTTCTGGATTCCTTACATATTGATGTAAAGTCTTAAAAAATTTCGTCATCATTGGTTGATAAACAAGGGAGATATAATTTATTTTCTATAAAAAACAAATTTGGTTTCCTCCGTCTGATCGATAAAAACCTGAAAATTCCAAAAACTTTAACAGGCTATAAAACATAAGCCATTTGAGATAGAGCAAAAAAAATGTATACGTGTTCTTAAATCCATAAAAGGAACAAACATGCCAAGTTTCATCAAAATCTGAGACCATGGGTGTCGGACCCTGGTTGAACTGACGTGGAATGACCCTACACTGAATTTTAAAAACATCAATGTTTTTGGGTCGATGTATTATCAACATCGATGTTTTAATTTTGAACATTGATGTTTTGCTATCGATGTCGCATCCCTAGTGCGGATTAGGGGGTGGGCCTACCCCTAGCCGCTCGGTGGGAAGTAATTGCTAGCAAAATGAAATGTGCTACATGGGTATCAAAGGTATTTACTAATTAATGAAAGGGTCCATTGGGATACGAGGATTTAGCTCAGCGGTACTTACTGATGATAATTTCATGTGGAAATGTCCGATTCCTTTGTACACTACCCTACAATAATGGACTGAATTCCAGCGGATTTGCATAAAATCTGACTACTTGTTTGGGGGTGTTTTTCTTGGTATGGCCTGGGAACTTTGCATGTTGTTCCTGGTCAATTGAACGCCGACACCCACATGAACATTTTGGACCATCAGCTTCTTCCTACACTCTGGCAATTTTATGGAATGGATGCATGTTACTTCCAGGACGACAACGCTCAGTGTCAGGTTGCAGCCTCTGTCGAGCAGTGTGATCAAGTTATGGATGTAAAATGTCTTCCCCCGCCTGCTCCGAGTCCCACACTAAACCCCACAGAACATGTGTGGGATGTGTTAGAGCGACGCTTACGGACCTGGAACCACGTCCGAAAACGACAGCCGAGCTGTCGACATTCTCGCAGCAGGAATGGACACCAATACCTATAGCTGTGCATCGATACCTTGTTGAAAGTATGCCCAGAAGGGTCACTAGTGTCATTGCAGCACGTGAGGGACCATCCCCTATTCAAGCATGTATTTCCCTTATTCCATCGCATCTTTCTTTCCTGTCCATTATTGTAGGGTAGTGTGTATAAAATTGATCTAAGTTATTTCTTTCTTATTATTAGGTGGTTTATTTGGTTTGGGGTGTTATGACGAAAGAGTCATATTTGGCCAAACTGTGCCAAATACAAGACAGATACCTTCAAGTAAAAAATATCAAGGAAGGATGAAACTGAGGGATATGGGGATGTAATGATGGGATGAAAACAGTAAAAGATTGCTTGGATATCACAAGAGCGCAATCTCTGTGTTTACTAAAGACAGTAAACATCACGTGAAAAAAAATTATCACAAGAGTATCTCGGGGCCATGAATCCGGTAAGAGACCTAAAGATGTGCTCCCGAGGGCACCTAAGATTAGGCAAATCGCGAAGGTTTGTTAAACTTTAAAGAAAGGGGAAACATTCAAATTATTAAAATTATAAAGACCTCCCCCAACTTCCCTAGGAAGAGAGGAGTGTTGTATATTCCCTTTGAGTGATTGTGTCAATGAGTCGTTGTTTAATACTTGTCGACAACAACAAAACATCAATGTACAATATTAAAACATCAATGTAGATAATACATCGCCCAAAAACCATCCATGTTTTTAAACATCAGTGTAATTAAACTCCCCCCCCCCCATTTTTTTAAAAACTGGTTTAGTAACCTATAACATTAATGTTCACCCTGGGGGTAGATTTAATTCGCCAGTTGCCGTGTTTATTAATTTATAACTAAGGTTTTTCTAACTGTCAAAAAAAGTGATTGATAAAAACAATTAACAAATATTTTATTTTCATTTTGAATAATACAAAAGAAAATAATATTTTCAACAATTTAAATATGTACTACTAACTCTAAGTATAAGTAGATAGGTACATGACAATAATTATTGTTAATTATTAGTAATTATTTTTCAACTTATAAGGGGAATACATAACAGACTTATTTTTTATTTACTACAAAAGAAATATTGGGGCCTATAATTATTATGTGCCCTAATATTTGTTATTTGCAGTTTGTAAAAAAAAAAAGTTTAACTTTCTCCCCCTTAAGCCAACTTCTTTTTTCACGAACTATCCCACCAGTTTGTGTCGCTGGTCTAGTGGTTAAGGTGTTGGCCTCTGGATCGGAAGGTTCCTGGTTCGAATCTGGGGTCAGGGCATGGATGTAATTGTGCTGTCCTTAGTTAGGGGTAGTGATGGTCGTCCATTGGGTGCCCCTTCACAAATGACCATCGCTTCCTGGCCTTGCAGTGGCCTATGATTAACAATCAAGTGCCTGCCGTAATTTAAAAAAATAAAAGTTTGGGAAAAGCTCTTTCTGATGAGACGGATGTCGCCGTCACTGGGAATTCAGTTGCACCGTTGTTTTTAAAATTTGTACTATAGTACTTCTTTTATTCAAAAATAAAACATGGACAATGTAAGAACGTCGATGTTAAACAAGCATCGGCTGCAATAAATCAGTATTTTTATAAGACATTTGAGCTAGTGATATCTAGCTGTAGTCAAAAGGTTAATATAAATTTATTTCCTATAGATACTGTATATGATTCTATGGCAAAATTTTAAACAAAAATTAAAGGAGATACTAAATATCGAAACACCCTTGTGACTTTTATCCCAACATGCATATAAGTTTGCGCTCAAATATCAGACTTAATTTTTTGATCTTGCATTTTAAAGACTGAAATGAACGATTTAAAGCGTTTCTTGGCATCTCATTGATTGTGTTTTGTCTCTTTCAAACTATTTAGGCACATTTATTGGATGTCAACTCCTTTGTCAGAAGTAAAGCCATTCAGGTTTTGAAGAGTCTGTTGGATGAAAAAGCTCTGTCATCCGCTGAATTACATTCTCTGGGTAAACTGGTGTCTGACCGTTTGAAAGACAAAGCGAGCAACGTTCGCAAAAATGCAATGTCTTTTATGGCTCAATTTGTGGATGTGAATCAGTTTGCTTGTCAGGTTTGTTTCAATCTTTTCTTTTGAAAGGGTGGTTAGTTATTGAAGCAATTACATGTGGCATCTACTCAAAACTTTCTTGATTGCATGACTATTTATGGCAAAGTATGATTGCTCACATTTTAAGCTACTTATATCCGTTGTTTGCCAGCAGAAACTAAACAAATGACATTGATTTCTGCACCACATGGGTTAGTGAGTAGATGGACCGCATTAGTAGAAATGACCTAGCAGATTCTTTGGAAGTTCTAACAGTTAGTAAACATTTGAGGGTAGAGGCTAAATATTCAGACCAAATCAATCAAATGTGGAATGTATTATCTAATTTTCAATTTTGCTAGAACACATTGGTTTTAGTAATTTTTCTTTTCCGCACTAAACCTGCTCTGATATTTAGGATTAATTTATATTTATATATTTTTATTTATATTAATTGTTTTTATATTTAACATTAGAAAGACAGGATTTTGCCTTAAAGTCTGAGGGGGGCCCCTTGTTCTTGTTAGCACTGGATCAAATTAAATAGATTATCTTAGGTGATAGCTTCCTATTCAAATAGAAAATTTATGTCACACTAATTTTTTTAAGGAATTTTAGTTTGTATTTTTATTGTGTGTGTGTGTGTGAAGCAATTGGTCTCGCTTCTCTTGAGGGACATTTTCCCGGATACTGCTTTTTTTGCAATCATCTGTCTTTATAGCATTAGCACTAGACCTATATAGGCATTTTAAAACTATTTGGTTCTTTTTTTTAGTGATATTTCTTTCGGATGGGGTATGCTGAAAAAAAATCAAAATTCAAATGAAGATAATGCTGTACTTTGGAGCTAATAGGGCCAATGTTCAAAATTCCTGAATTTCAAGTTGAATGCACCAAGGAACTCTAAATGAGAACCCACTATTACTGTTAAAAGGGCCAAACTATCAGTTAAACAATATTACATTAATACCTAAAATATGTAAAAAATAAATTATGTACAAATTAAAGGAGAGTTTTAGAAATTAAAAAAATTAATTTGGAGTTTTCCATAATTTGGACATTGGCGCTTTTAATGCCAAGGTACATAATTTTATTTTTGAAAAATCCTGATTCAAATCAAATTTAAAAATTTTTTTTATTACTATTTAAGTGTAATACATTAGAAAGTCCCAAATCCAGACTCGTTTTTTGTTTTGTTTTGTTCTTCTCACTTTTTTCCATTTTGGTACTATTTTTAAAGAACAAGGATATAAACCTGGACCTACTTGATGAAACGAAGCAAAATAACGGACATGTTCAGAGTAAATACCACACAGAAAAATGAGAAGATTTGCAAGTAAAATTTCTTGCGTTGTAGTAAATGTTTTTTCCTTTTTTTAAAATTATTCCTGTTTATATATCTGCTATTTTACTATTGCAAATGCAAAATTTCCGCAGGGAGAGGTTAAAATGAGGTTTTTTGACAAAAAATGCAAATAATCTGAAATCCGGAAAAGTCTGAAACAAAAACCGGAGGATTCTGAATTTTGGACTTTGTACTGTGTTGAAAATAAAATAACCTTGCATAGGATGCAAATTATTTTTAAACAAGGTATAAAAAATTTATTCTACTCAATAACACTTCAAGAATGACCCTTTTTTCTAACTGAAAATTATCTGCTTCCCTACTTTAAGAACAATCTAAACTACACACTCTGGTTGAAAATGACAATTGTCCAAGCAGATGCTTGAATAGATGTTCTTTTGAGAGTGAATTCTGATATAGAATCAGCACTGTTTTCAACGTGAATTGATTCTGTAACATTTCTAGCACTAGGTACCCTAGCACCTCCTAGCTTATTTATTAGACTATCGTTAATTGAGCTCGAACAGAAAAACCTCTTGATGTTTACCAAAGTGAAATATGATTTTGATATTATGCCTGTTCAAGTAAAAGCAGATATCCCCCCCCCCTCTTTGAGAAACCACAATTCTACTAATGTATCTTTTAGATTTTAGTATTTGTGAAGTAGAAGACTAAAAAGAGTCATGAAATGTTATCTTTTTGTATTTGAAAAATAAAATGTGTAGTAAAGGAATTAAAATGCATTAAAAGTTGAAGGTAATTGCTGTTGCAATTCTTAAAAGTAAATTTTATGTGAACTCTTCTCTCTCTCTCTCTCTCTCTCTCTCTCTCTCTCTAAATGTTACTGTTCTATAGATAGCTGTTAGTAAATATACCATCACCTTTCTGATATTTTTATGCATTGAAAAGTACATTGTAATTATTGTAGGAAAAGTTTTTTTTTCAAATACAAGATGAGAATAAAAATATATTTTCTCAAGTGAAACTTGCAGATTAATGTTTTTTATTGGTAGATTCCATTACCAGTTTTACGAAAAAGTTATCAAATTGAACATGAAAAGCTCAAGTTGATGGAGAAGTCAAGGCCTATGATTTTTGATGATTCTGATGAAGATGAACCTGCTGGTGAGTTAAGAACTTGGCTTCCTTTTTCTGTGCATGGATACTCAAACATTTGGTTATTTAAAAATTTATTAGTTGAATTGCTCATGAGTGTTCATTTTACCTCTGTTTAGAAACCATAATTTTCAGTGAATATTTTTTTAAATTTTAGCTGGTCTCCTTTTGTTTTGTTTTACACAATTTAGTGTAGTTTTTTTGTTTTCACATTCTTTAAAATTTAAAGGAAATTAAAAGCACTGTTAATAAATTGCAAAAAACACAGTATATTTTACAATTTTGTAGTTCTGTGCTTGTAATGTATGTGACTGTAAAAGAATGGTACAATTTTCGAAATTGACTTACTTTTA
This sequence comes from Metellina segmentata, assembly GCA_947359465.1. NCBI lineage: Eukaryota > Metazoa > Arthropoda > Arachnida > Araneae > Tetragnathidae > Metellina > Metellina segmentata. The sequence continues at coordinate 115,010,866 of OX375882.1, read as the reverse complement.
GATGATAAAGCTAAGGAAAATGGATTGATATTTGATGATTCAGAGGACGAAGAAAAAGATGAGGTGGATATAACTGATACGAAGGAGGGAAAAGACAAAATGCATGACGATTCTCCCCAAGAAAAAGAAGTCGCTCCTTCCAAAGGGGACTCGAAAGAAGGTTCGGGTGAAACGTCGGACGAAGATGCTTTTAAGAAACAACAAACAGTTGTGTGCTATTTAAAGGTATGATCGCTTACTTTCCTGGTCTGTACGTGCATGTGCATGTTGAAAGTCTAATTCTTGTTTGTGGTGCAACTTAAATCTGCCTAACTTAACTGACAAATTTTATTTTAATGTTTGCAAATACATCAATTCATTAATAGTATTACAAAAAATTCATTCCTTGATTGATATTCCATCGTCAATTTTTTTTTTTAATAAATACAATTCAAAACATTTTTGTATTTTGAATTTCTTTCATCTGAAACATCGATTTTTTAAATTAATATACAATTTTGGTGCACCAATCTGATTAGTATAAGGTAAATTGTATGCGTGACCGTGTTCTTCTGTTGAATCCTGTTCTGTATTTATTCCAGAATACTCTGAATTTTGCCGAAATCATCCATGGGGTTGTCGAGCCCGTGTGCCTGCTGCTGCGTTCCTCGACGCAGACCGACGTCTTGGAAGCGATCGAGTTCTTCACCGCCGCCGCCGGAAACGTGGTCAAGGGCTCCGAGGGGGGAATCGGTGAGATTTTGAACCTTGTGTGGTCGAACGAGGCCGTCGTGAAAAACGCTGCCTTGAATGCATTCAAGACATTGTACTTGTCAGATCCACAGAATCAATCAGCAAAGTGAGAATTGTTTGCTCCTGCTTGTGTTTGTAAGCTGTTCTAAATGGAAATAGTAATTATAATTTGAATAATAATTTTAATTTGATATCAACGTTCTCATGTGCGTCTTGTGGCCGGACTGTTGGATAAGTATGTTTAAACAAGTTAAATTATCAGTACTTACTAGAATTCCCACGTCCTTCTCCTTTTAGAAAACGTCCACCTAAGAGAGGCATTTTTCGGTTAGTAAGCAGTTTTGCCAAGATGGCGAGGTGTGGCAGCACCAGTTGAAACACTTCGCATTAAGCTGTAACCCTGCCCCTTTATTAGTGACGTCATCAGTTGTGACGAATGGGAGTGGAGTATCTTATTTTTGCATATAATTAGTTGGTGTTAACTGTTATCACAACTGCATTTTGTGTATATAAGTTGATATTTTTGAAGCTAACCTTTTCTAGTTATGCTGTCTTCACAAAGTAACTACTCTCCTGAATCGTTTTAATAAAATTTTTATTTTGCCATTGATGATTTTAAAAGAAAGCTCAAACCAGAACTTATCATGGACCCACCACTTGACACGTGGGTCACGGCAGCAGTCGGGAAGTCCCCTCTTTTGTTCCCTCTTCATCTATCACTGTTTGCGAACCGTTTTCGATTGGCCCTCGAGAGAGAGCGTCCGTTAGCTCTGTGAAAGGAGCCAAGCCAGTGGTATCGGGTTGTAGTCTAAAGTGAATTCCAAACCGCTACAAATATCCATGCCAAACCCAGGATTTAAATCGAGAAACTGTTGAACCAAGGGTCATGTATTTGAACATTAATGTTAAATGTGTTCGAATGAGACAGTTTGGAAATTAATTTTGAAGTATCCGTCATTGATGTTGGACCTAATGTCGGGGATTAAACTAATAAAATAGTTTGGGTCATCTATGCCATATGCATATGTAATGCAATTCCTAAAGGGGACGAAAATCACATTATTAACTTGAGTTTTTCAGTTTCATCAAACTGAAACCGCCAAACTTCAAAAAAAAAAAGTTTCATCAAATTTTTTTTGCATTTTTTTATCTTGAAAAAATTATGCTTTTGAATTTAAATTGTTTCATAACTTTATTATCTTATTTCTCTTTACAATTTACGGATTGAATTTAAGATACAAGTACAATTTCCCTTTAATTATCTCTACCTTATTTTAGGGGTGTTGCAGACATAGCAAAAAATTTGATCAATCTCCTGAAAGAGGCCAAGAACGATGATGTTGTCAATCTTCATGCTTTTGTATGTTTTTTGCAAAGTTGTGTACAGTTTTTAATGTTTTTTTAAATTATAATTATTCATAAATTCTTATTTTAAATTTCTTCACAGGTTCAACAGTTTTGTAAATCTAGAGAAATACCAGAAATGCTTTCAAATGTGCTCTGGACAAATTTCAAAAACCCTGCCTCTGGTGTGACTGAAGAGGAAAAAGTATCAATTCTACTGAATTTAAGCATGGTGGCTGAGTATGTTTGGCTTTATTTACACAAGTCTATATTATGTGTTATGTGCCAAATTATCAAAATTCATGTGAAGCTCATGTTTTAGGTGAATACCTTTTTGATGGTCTTGCATTATGACTAATTTTAAAAGATTTATTTTGAATGAAAAATAAAATTGCTTTTACAAAATAATTATAAATTCACTAACTATTCTCTTAAAATTGAAGATTCGTTTCTTTTCATTGAGGGTGCCATCCAAATCTCTACTTCACAAAGTGAATGCATTTTGTACACTACAAAATCTGTTGATGGAAAATGGAAATATCATCTCCTACCTTGAACTCATAATTATATTCATTAATAGTTTCTTGAAATGTAAAAGCTAATTGCAGTGGAACTTCGCACATCCAGATGTTCTGAGACTGCAAGTTATATTTGGAAATTTTTGCTTAATCCTATTATGGAGGCTTAATATGTATTTGTAATGAAGAAGAATTATTTTCTTGTAGAACAGACTTCTACAATTGTGAAGTATAAGTTGCTCTTCAACGTGTCTAGTTTTTTGCGAGTTAAAAGTGGTGCGATACAGCATGCTGAGAAAATCTTGCTTATTAAATAAAAAGGGTACAGATTATACATTAAATTACATGTTTTTTATTTAAATAGATGCAAAACTGCAATTTATAATCATTGTAGGTAAAATATGTTTAAATAATTATAAATACGGTTCAATTTGTTTGAAAGTAGAAATTCCTTCCCTTTCATGGTTTTGAGTTTACTTAATCATTTATTCCAATTCAATTTAGAATAGCTGATTAAAAAACAAGTAAAGTTTGCAATCCTAATTCTTAACTAAACATATTCAAGAGTTTTCTCTGCTGCTTTCTAAACAAAAATCCATCAGGGAGGAGTAAAAAGAAGCTGTAAAGTCAAGTGTGCAATATAACAAAGGGTTACAGTATATTTTTTAGATTTATTATTTTAGACAAAACAATTATTTCGAAACATAAAACTCAGGAGCTCAGTAATTCTGCAAAAACTATTCAGACCCTGCATTATTACATTCAATTTGAATTCATTATCACATTCAATTCAATCTCACCACATGTGATTCTGCTCAAGTTTCTTGAAAAGCAAATTTTTTTCTGGTGATTTTGTTGAAGGCCAGTCAAGGGGTTATCTGCTTTTTAATGCATTCTTTTCTATTTTGCGTAATCTTTATGGCCGAGTGCAAATCAAAAAAACAATACAGACAATCCTTCTCAACGGCATTCGACGAGCGAGGAGCTCGATCGCTTGAATTCATTCCGACAAAGAAGTGAGGAAACTCGATAACAAGTTTATTTTATGGGACTATCCAGAACTTCTGCTGCACCGAGTAATAACACGAAATGACGGAGAGTATGCGAGATGCACTGGTATCAAGCGGAACAAGAAAATTCTGTCATTCGATTTACCGAGTCCAGCGGCATTCACCCAAAACATGTGCGGTTGTACTGGGCTATACGTGAAATCCTCCATTTGGTTACATTAACGACTGGCAGTGGTGTCGGCTCCAGTTTTGCATGTTTGTGTGAAAACGACTAAGAAGGAGGTACACAGTAGGACGAGTAACGGCTTGGTGATGGGAGAGTTCGAAACTCGCTCGAGCAACAAAATTATTGCAATTACCTTTATGCATTGAGTCGTAAACTTTATTTTATCTGTCATAATTTTCACGGAAGATATGTTTTCAGGTCTCATTGTTTCAATAAGGTTAAACTTTCATTACTATTTTACAGGGAACAACCTGGATTCGTGTTCAATCACATGAACGAAATCGTGGCCCACGGTCTCGAGTCTGAAGAAAAGAATTTTCTTCTGGCCACGCATATATTTAAAGTCCTTTGCATGTCGAATGCAAAAAACAGAGGAAAGGTTAGGGATTTACTTTGAAAAAGTTACATTGAATTGAATTGCAATATCATGTATGTGTGTGAATATACACAATCCAGTCACATTAATGTGACCACCACCTACTTTCGATGTCAACGTGAAAAAACCAATTACAAAAGGCACAGAATTGCAGTGGAGTGTATATAAACAGGGTGGTAACTGAACCGGGAAATCAGGGAATTCTCAGGGAACTTTTTAATTCTAGAAATATCAGGGAATTCTCAGGGAAAATTTCCAAATTTCACAAAAATCAGGGAATTTTTAAAATTTTTATGAAAACGGTGACTATTGTGTCGTTTGTGGCCTATTTAGAGATGTGCGATTACAAGTACTTTTGAGAATCGAATAAATCGTTTTCGCCGAAATTGTAATTCGAATAAACTACACTGGCGTCGTAATTTTCGAACACAGCGAAAACCGCCACCGTGGTTTTCGCTGCCGGAGCGTCTCGTCACTGTGAGGCTAGGGATACAACTTGTGGTATACAATTTTAAATTTGTGTAACTAATGATGTGTTTTTTGTACATTAAATTAATATTTTTTGCTTGCAACTATATTTTTGTAGAATTTTTTGATAAAGCTTCAGTCTACATTTATAGCGGTGTAACGGCCTTGGCGCTTTTTTTGGCGCACTTCTAAATTTGCCAAAGAAGGAATTATTTAAAATGAACCACTGAAATCAACCGACAGTCCAACGAATTTTGAAAGAACTTTAAAGAATACTAGCCACACTGTGCGTTGTCAGCACGGCGTTGCCCGTGACGGTTCTTTTCGTGGGGTCAGGTGCTAACTAATTAGGTGTTGCTCGCTAACCAAAAGATTGCTACGAATACAGTTTTATAAACAAACGAAATGAGAATTCGTTGCCTATTGGATAACAGGCATCATAGCGTTGCCCGTGCTGTTAATTTGCGAATGGAATGGGAATTCGTAGCCTATTGGAATTAATTCCCTGCGAATTTCCATTTGGTTTGGGAAATAAACCAAATTATGAATATTGTGAACTATGATTTGCTTCGCAAATTGGATAACAGCCTAACGGATTTGCCCGTGGAGTTTGTTGGTTTGCTTCGCAAACCAAATGGGATTTCGCCGTGACGTCACCATCTCTTATGAAAGTATAAATATTTAGTTAAAAAATGATTTATTAAAAGAAAATCAAACGTATAAGGTATCTATATATCTGGTGTTAAATTTCAAATCCGTTGAAATTTTCAATCTGTCTTTAATGATCCCGATTTTACAAAAAAAAACTAAACAATGCCATAAATGTTTTTTTTTTTAATTTTTATTTTTTCTTTCTTCTCGCTGAAAATCTCTAAACGTCACAATCTCTTTCGAAAATTGTGAAGATATTCAACTACAAATTTTTATTTATTAAAAATATATATATTTTTTTAGGTATTGATCTAACGTGAAATTTTCCGCAGATTTCAAATCCGTTGAAATTTTTACTCTGTCTTTAACGGTCTAATAGATCGAAAAAAGAACTAAATAACTACAGTTAAAAGTTTATTTGTTTTTTATCGTCTGCTAGAAAATCATTCCTCCATTAAAAATGATAAGCGAAACGAAAAAATCAATTTAGAATCTGTGATCTTCTATGCTGTTGCATTCAATAATAATTACATTTCATCAAATTCATTTTAAAATGTTCTAGATTGAATTTTAAAATTCGCTGCGTCCCAAAAATTGCAAAACGTTCGGACTACCTGTGATGCAAGTGCCATAAATTCGTCAGTACTTTGCGTGCAGGAAACAAACAGACTGACAAACACTTCCGTTTATAATATTAGAGATTCAAAATGAAAATTTAACTTTTTGACTACGACTATCGATATAACAAGCGCGATTCTATCTTGGCGCGATTCTTATAACTTTCAATGCACAACTTCTGTGACTGCCGTAGTCTAAATTATTTCTTGGCGCGATTCTTATAAATTTTAAGGTACAACTGATGTACTGGCCGTTGTCTAAATTCTTCCTTGGAGCGATCATGGTAAAACTGATGTACCGTCCGTAGTCTAAGGCATGGTGCACACATCCGATTTTTCAACGTGCGGCACGGAAGCCCAACTATGCACACATAACCGTGAAATAACGCAAGTACTCATTTCGTGCCATTTGCGATAAATATTCTATCGAAGAAAACGTGTTTATTTCGCTAACTTAGTGTCAAAACGTATGTTTTGAAACAAAATAGACGTTACTGGATCAACCATTTATTAATTACTTCAGACCGGAGAAGCGTGTGTGGCGACCTGCAGCGCCGTGGGGAACTGTGGTAAAAATTGCACGCAAGGTGGACGTACATCGCCGCATTGGCGCCGGAGGCATGTGTGCACTACTCCATTGGATCTAATGTATCTCAGACCGCACTTTCTTTGCGGCAGCGCAGCGGTACGTTGAAAAAACGGATTAGTGCACCGAGCCAAATGGTTTAACTTTTCGCTTGCCGATGTTGCCATGGAAACCATAATAATCGTAATGCAGATGGGTTGCCTTAACCTGCCCTAACTCGCTACTAGAAGTGCGCCAAAAAAAAGGCGCCAAGATCGTTGCCACCGCTTTGAACGTAGACTGAAGCTGTACCAATTTTTTAATGTCTTTTTTTTTTGTATTTCATTTTTATGTATATTTGGCCAATGTAGGGACAGGTATAAAAAGTTCATGATCAAAAAATTTTCCCCCCAGTTTTATCAATTGCTATTGTTAGAGTTCCATTAAGGGTTCCAACTCTTACAATAACAATTAAAATACCTAATGAGAAAAAATACAAAATATTTGTGGAGAATTAACCTTTTACCCCATCTGACCCTAAATATATAAAATACTGTTGTGTGGGTACTGTATATCGATACCAATTACGGATTCCGACATTTCTTAAGGGATTTTTAAAATCAGGGAAATTTTTGTCACACTATCATGGAAATCAGGGAAATATCAGGGAACTTTCTTTCGAGGATTTTGTTGCCACCCTGATAAAGGATGGCATTGGAAAGCATTTCAATAGTTGGTGTAATGCAGAAACGTAGCGATTGATCCGACGTCCAAAAGGGCATTGGCTTTCGGGCCAAGGGTGTAAGCATTTCTGCTAATTTTGTGAACTGTTTGCGTGCCGCTGTGGTAAAAGTATACCGTGCATGGCAAAATGGCACTATCCAAAATCAGCGGTGTGGCACATGTGGTGCACCACGGGCTATAGATGACAGAGGCAAACGAGGGCTACGGAGATGCGTTCGGGCAACTGTTGAGCAACTGACCGCCCAGATGAACCAAGGGGCTACCAAGAGTGTATCCTCAACAACGGTTCAGCGAACGTTGCTGCGCATGAGCCTCCACAGCAGACGCCTGGTTAATGCACCTATGCTGAGGAGGAGGAGGGAGCATTATGGTTTGGGGAATGTTTTTTCCTGGCATTCACTGGGTGCACTCATCATTAAAAACCTAATTGACTCTCTTCCTGCACGTCTCGCAGTGGTCCGCTCTGCCAAAGGTGGTTATTCTGGCGTTTGACAGGTGGTCACATTAATGTGACTGGACTGTGTAACTTGGTATAATTTTCTGCTTAACATAAAGCACAAATTAATCTGTCCTTAAGATTCAAGTCTGGCATGGCTTCTGTATGTCGAGTCTGACCTTAAATCGTTTATTCACGTTTTTTTAATCTTTGTTTTTGGAAAAGTAATTTTAATGCTTAGACATGTTCCTGGAAATTTTCCTTATGTTTTCAAAGTAAAGCATATTGTAATCTAATAGATAATACAGACTGGCGAGTGGGAAATTGAGTCGTGGGATTTGAACGAGTGTCCGTTGAATACGGGTCCAGTCGAAGATAAACAATGAATGCATTCCCATGATCGGTGTTGTCGGCACCGATTCCCTCTCCGAGTTCGGCGTCTGCTGCCGAGATTACGAGTTAGCGAAACAAACAATTGTGTTAGGAAAAACCTTCCTTTTCTTTTTAATTTTACTTAGCCAACATATTTTATTCGTACTTTATGCAAATCTTATCACGATTATGCAAATATTGTCACGTGATCTTCCATACTATCATATAAAAGCGGTTGCAATCTGTTGCACCAGTATTCCCGCTTTAATTCCCATTCTTGTTTGATCACGTACCCGCTTACTTGATCTCTTCGATCAAGTTATTAGATTTACTTTTAATGTAACTGTGTCGAATGTAATATTTTAACCTTAAACTTAAATTCAATTATTATTTTCTTTGAATAAATTCTAGTTTGGATTTTTAAAGACTTCGTCATTCGTATTTATAGTAATTTACGTTCATATCAGCCTAATAGATGAAAGTTTATTTCAATTCACTGCGTAGTTGCTCTAATTGATCTTAAAATTCAATCAAAGGTTATGGGCCTAGAGTAACTCACGAAATAATCAATCGCCGGCTAATTTAAAAATAACTTGAGACGGCGGGCCTATTGGTCAACAAGTGTAGAATTAACGAAAAATCCCTTCCCCTTTTACAACATGGAGGCGTCTGTTGAGAAACTGAATGCCACCAACTACAGCACATGGAAAGAAGACATCAAGGTCTTGCTGATGGAAAAAGGAAGTTGGAGGATTGTAACTGACGAGGAGAAGATCCCTACCAAGGCATCAGCTGGTGACGGCACCGATGATCGTTTATATCAAAAGCTGATGAAGGATTATAATCTCCGGAAAGATCGAGCCTACAGTGCCATTTATTTATCTTCAGAGAAAGAATATCGCTTATTGATAGCGGGAAATGAAGACCCTGTAGCTGCATGGAAGATCCTGGAGGAACACTTTAGACCTGATTCAAGAGCTAGAGCGATCGGCCTTACTGACGAATTCTTCTCATGCCATGTATGTCCGGACGAGGACATTGGATTATACGCAGCACGATTAAAGCAGATTTCAGCCCAGCTAGCCGACTGCGGGAAACCCATCCAGGACTGGTATCAGGCGTTCCAACTCATCAGATACCTACCACCAGTGTATGCGGGTATAGTCCAAGCAATATACAGATGGAAGGATGATGACTTTAAAGCTGACAAGGTCCTGAGTGAACTACTGGCTGAAGAAGCTAGGTTGAAGCAAAGTAACAAAGACCAGGAGATGGTTGCATGCCAGATAAGAAGCTGTTATTCCAACCAACCTAAGGTCAACTTAAGAAAACCCCCAATTGAAAAACAAGATCAAAAAGAACAGACAAGCAGAGGAAGACAAAGAAAGAACCAGAGAAGACCCCACTCAACTTCCCAAAGGCATCTAACGACAAGTTTAGTCATCGAAGCTAATGCAAGTGGAACTTCAAGAATTACACCTGGGACCTGGGTATTTGACACAGCGGCGACTTCACACTTCTGTTGTGAAAGAAATCTAATGCTCAACTACAAGTTTATCAAAGGCACAGAGGTAGCTGTAGCAATCGGAGGTGTGACTTGCCCCGTGGAAAAGGAACAGGCGAGGTGAAACTGGAATTCTACGTGAATGGTGAGATTGAAATTATAAAATTAACTAATGTTTTATATTCTCCCAAACTTAAACAAAACTTGATTTCTGGTAGTGTAATAGATAAAGCTGGTCATAATTTTGTCTGTGATCGAAATGTTTTAACTGTTTTTCATAAAGATGGTCGCAAATTGTTTTATGCCAGAAGGCAAGGTGGTTTATACTATGTAAAGCCTAACTATCCTAAAAGTATAGTATCAAATATACCTAAAAAGGATTTAAAACCTAAAGTTAACCTTTCAACCTCTTCATTAAATGATTTAAATATTTGGCATAAAAGATATTGTCACATTAATACTAAGTACATTGTAAATACTAGTAATAGTGAAAGTGTAAAAGGTTTACCCAAATTTAAGAATGATAATATTAAATGTGAGCCATGCAAGATCGCCAAATCACGCCGTAAATCATTTAAACCGATCGGGAAAATAAGGTCAAACAAACCATTAGAATTAATTCACATGGATCTTTGTGGCCCAATGCAAAATACTGCAATTGGCGGATACCGCTATTTTCTTTCGATCACTGATGACTTTTCAAGAAAAGTTACAACTTACCCAGTAAAAGAAAAGAGGAATGTTTTCAAATGTTTTCGTAGTTATCAAAATCGAGTTGAACGTTATCTGAATTCTAAAATTGTATGTGTTCGAACAGATAACGGATTGGAATTTTGTAACTCTGAGTTTGAAGCTTTATTTGAGGAACAAGGTATTAGAGCCGAACGCACTAATACTTATACCCCTGAACAAAATGGTGTTTCAGAGCGTTATAATTACACAGCAATGGATGGTGTTAAAACCATGTTGAAAGATAGCGGTCTGGGAAATCACTTTTGGGTGGAGGCATTATTTTGTTTCACTTATGTATGGAACCGAATTTGCCATGGCCAACAAAAACTGACTCCTTTCTAACTTTTTAGTGGTAATAAACCGTCAGTTAAACACTTTAAAATTTTCGGAACGACTGCATTTTTGGGTATTCCCAGACAGCACAGACGTAAGCTTGATATGAGAGCTAAGAAGGGAATTATGGTTGGCTATGCCCAAAGAACCAGAGGATATAGAATCTGGCTTCCTACTGAAAGAAAAATAATAGAAACTATTAACGTAAGTTTCGCCGAGGATGTTGGTGATAGCAGTGGAGCAGTACTGGACACTCCTAAAACTTTTTCTTTAAAATGTGACTATCCAACATCTGACTCCGATACGGATCAGGAACCTAATAAAAGTGATTCTAATTCTAAAGATTCGAGTAGTGAATCGGAATTTAAATTGGAACCTAAACCGGGAACTAGTAAAAGTGAAGTAACACAACCAGTTTCCCCCGTAAAATTTTTACTTATAAGGAAAGTCGTACCTCGAAAGAAGGGTTCGAGAATCGATGTCTACTATTATATTTCTGGGAGTAAAACGAGATTGCGTTCACAAAACGATGTCAGGAAATTCTGTGAAGCAAATAATCTACCGTATAATATGGAAAGATTTGATTTCCAAGGTAGAAATGCTCATACTGAAAAGATTAAATTAGAACCTGAAGAGATCAAACTTTCTCAAACTAATATTTCTGAAGCATGACTAGATATTACAATCCCAAATTGTTATAATGATACTTTGAGATCACCTCAAACTAACGAGTGGCGTAAAGCTATGTTAGATGAGATTTCAGTCATGAATAACCGAAAAGTCTGGAACCTGGTACAAAAACCTCCTAACAATAAAATAATAGGTTGCCGTTGGATTTTTACAGTCAAAAGTGACGACAAGGGCAATATTGTTAGATATAAAGCTCGATTAGTTGCACAAGGCTTCAGACAAACTAAAGGTGTTCATTATGACGAGGTCTTCAGCCCGGTTGTGAATTTTGAAATTATAAGATTGTGTTTCTCAATTTTTGTATGTAAATTTCAATGGTCACACTGTCAAATTGACGTTAAATGTGCCTATTTATATGCATCACTTGATGAGAACATTCTCATGTCCCAACCTCAAGGTTTTGAAGATCCTAACAAACCTGATTATGTTTGTAAATTAAATAAAAGTATTTATGGACTTCATCAATCATGAAGAAATTGGTTTCAGGAAATACACAATGTATTAGAAAATCTTAAATTTCATAAAATTGAATGGGCAAACTGTATTTATATTTTTGACGACAGTGTGGTACTTTTAATGTATGTTGACATAATTATCTTTGCTATAAATGAATCTTTAATATCTAATATTGTTCAAAAAATAAATCAACAATTTGATATAAAAATTTTAGGAAAGACGCGAAAACTTTTAGGTGTTGAGTTTGAACAAGATGGTAAAACCCTACTGATTCATCAGGGTGAATATATAAATAAAATTTGTTTAACATATAAAAAGTACAACTATCCTCTTGTATCTTTACCAATTGCTGTTGGAACCATTTTATCTAAACAACAGTGCCCGAAATCAAATGAAGAAATTTCATTGATGTCAAAATTACCATACCGTAACTTGTTGGGTTGTTTAGCATTTTTAGCTATGAGGACTCGTCCTGATATAAGCTATGCTATAAACATACTGTCCCAATTCCAATCTAACCCAGGTATTATACACTGGAATACCTTATTAAAATTGTTGGGTTATGTACATCAAACCAGTAACTATAAGTTAAATATTTCTAATATAAATGATGTAAATTTAAAATGTTTCAGTGATGCTGATTTTGCAGCCAATCGAGATGATCGTATCTCTATGGGTGGTTTAATTCTATTTATTGATGAATCGCCAATTATGTGGCGTACTTTCAAGCAAAAATGCGTGAGTTTATCAACTTTAGAAGCAGAATACATTTCTTTAATGGAGGCATCCAAAGAACTCGTATGGATTATTCGTATTCTAAATGAACTGAAAAACTTAAACTTTTTGAAAGTAAACTTTGAAAGCCACCTATTGTGTGATAATCAAGCAGCTATAAATTTTTCAAAATCATCTATAGAGAACCATCGCACTAAACACATTGATATCAAATTTCATTTTATTAGAAACTTGATTCTTGAAAACTTATTTACTTTAAAATATGTAAATACAAAATCTAACTTGGCTGATTTGTTTACCAAACCATTACCGAAAGTAGGATTGAAATCACTAGTTGATAAGATATTTGTATTTTAACATATTTGTAATATTTTTTTTGAATGTACTTATTTCTTTTTCATGTCTGACTGGCTACTGGCGAGATATCGTCCACTACTTTGGATGGATACAGCTGAGGCGTACGAAAGGCTCCTAATACCTTCTCGGAAGGAATACAATTGTAATCTGCCATGGTACGAGGATGCTGTATGCAGCCAGGGCGGTGGTCGTTATTGAACCCCTCTTTTAGGAGGCCTATTTGGTCTATTTTTATTTTTGTTAGTCCGTAAAAATGTGTCCTCCATTTTTGCATAACAAATTTGCATGCCAGCCCGTCATGCTATAATGAAAATTTTTCATGTATTTTTACAGAGAACTGTTTTTACTCTGTTATTACTTTTTGAATTTTTACAACATAAGATATTGTTGTGTGTTTCTGATTATAAGAATTGACTCCAAGTCTTAAATATTATTAATCTTTGTTAAATTATTTTGTTAAAAGGTTAGTACGATTGATATTCAGAACTTTGAATTCTGGTATTTTTTTAAAAATGTTATTGGCTAGCAAAAGGCGGGCCATTGTTAGGAAAAACCTTCCTTTTCTTTTTAATTTTACTTAGCCAACATATTTTATTCGTACTTTATGCAAATCTTATCACGATTATGCAAATATTGTCACGTGATCTTCCATACTATCATATAAAAGCGGTTGCAATCTGTTGCACCAGTATTCCCGCTTTAATTCCCATTCTTGTTTGATCACGTACCCGCTTACTTGATCTCTTCGATCAAGTTATTAGATTTACTTTTAATGTAACTGTGTCGAATGTAATATTTTAACCTTAAACTTAAATTCAATTATTATTTTCTTTGAATAAATTCTAGTTTGGATTTTTAAAGACTTCGTCATTCGTATTTATAGTAATTTACGTTCATATCAGCCTAATAGATGAAAGTTTATTTCAATTCACTGCGTAGTTGCTCTAATTGATCTTAAAATTCAATCAAATTGTTTACTGCAATTGCTGTTTGGGATTTTGTTTCGGGCAGCCCTTTCTCCTAGTTAGCTTACTACCTTTCAACAAATAGACTGCCATGGTCGTTTGCCTTCCCACCAGAGCAGCAATAGTTTCGCTTGTAATTGCTGCACATGTGTTTGGATCTACATGAATATTCACTTGATCTATATGGAAAATTTGCTATCAAAAGTTTCGAGTGAAAAATTCCTTTAATTTATGATGCAATTTCCAATATGACCTTGGCATACTGATTGACTCAGTTGAGCTGCTGACTTGTCTTTTACAATTTGGTATCTGAAAGTAGTTTAATTTAGCAACAATCAGCTCAAGCTATTAACATTGGAATAGAAACACGAGACAGTGTTACTACTTTCAAAGGACTCGAATCGGCCGTCGCGATTGAGTCGGCGTTTAACGACAATCAAAAAGGAATATCAGTGTTGAATAATTTTAAATGATCATAATTTTATTTTGCTCACAGTTCTTGAATCTATACATTTGAGGTTTTACTGAACACGGTTTAAAAACTACTGGATTTAATCATTCTTCCCGATCTGATGATTTAGCAAAAAAAAAATTGTATCCTTAAATATGGCAATGGTTATGCCCATTCTAAATTAGACTGAGTATACTGCTGCCTAAAAAGCAAATTTTAGGATTTTTTGCAAAAAATAATCGTTTAAAAGTTTGATTGTACTAAATTAAAAATTAATTCATTGTAGTGCAAAATATACTACAGGGTGGAGCGTGGTAAATTGCTTTTTTAGAATTGACTCTTTGGCGGCGCTGTTGGTCGAAGAGAGGAAAGAGTGGACGTGGTTTATAGTGACTGACGGGAGGTTTGTATTCATCTGCTGTTCAGTTGCCATAATGCAGTGGAAACGTGAGGAGCGCTCATTTTGTGTTGAAGTTTATTTCTTGAATTCCCACTCGATCATTGCAGTGCAGCGTGCTTTTCGTTTGCAATTTGCAGTTCCCCCACCGGACATAGCCCTATGTGATTTTTTTTTCCTTTGGGGTTACCTGAAGTCAAAGGTGTATTACAACCTGGAAGACCTACAGAACAATATTGAGACTGAAATTGCAAGAAGACATGCTTGAAAGAGTGCATGAGAATTTCAGAAAACAACTGCAGCAGTGTGTGGATTGTAAGGTAGACATTTGCCAGATACACACTGTTTAAAACCATGTAATTAGGAACTTCCATTACTGTCCAATATGAGAAAAATAAAAATGTAGGTTTCTATGTGTTCATTATTTTTTTTATTTCATTCCCAAATCAGCAAATTACCATGCTCCTCCCTGTATAATCATGAATTAATTCATTGTGATGAGACGTTTAAGTGAAAACATGACCCTGCATAGTAAGTTATGTTCCAGATGTACTAGGTCTAACATAAAATTATGACCCTTATATCTGTCTTATCAGTTCTAGACATCAAAAGGATAATCCTGATAATGAAAAAAATTGCAGCCTCCCATTGTAGCATGTAATTAACAAACAGTAACCTTAGTGATTCTGTAATAAAACATAATTTCACATGCATAATCTGTGGGACTTTTTTTAAAACACTATATATTTATCCT
Source organism: Metellina segmentata (assembly GCA_947359465.1). Taxonomy (NCBI): domain Eukaryota; kingdom Metazoa; phylum Arthropoda; class Arachnida; order Araneae; family Tetragnathidae; genus Metellina; species Metellina segmentata. Next base: position 114,995,433 of record OX375882.1, on the reverse strand, counting down.
AAAAGAATAATTTTTGGGCAACAAAAATTTACTTTTCTACAACTTTTAGTATTTGCCTAAATCTCAGAATTGTAATTGAGATCAGACATTTAAAAGATTTTCTGGTTTTCACTCCCAATATTCTCATTAAAATGTCCCACTTTTGTAAACACAATACTCCTTAGATCAAGTACTTTACAACAGGCTTCAATGTTTGTCAATTTTTATAATGCAGGGTTCCCACGGTCCTTAAAAGTTCTTGAATTTTTTTTTCCTAACTAGGGGCCCTTGGAAATTATGGAACTTGATGAAAAGTCCTTGATTTTTTTAACTAGTACATAGTTGCGTAATTCATCTTGCATTGGAACTTGTCCAGACTAGTTTCCTCCTTTGTTCAGACTAGCACTAGGTGCGCCATTTGAGCGTCATACTGAATGAAACCGGTGTTTTGCGCTTTGACACCACATGATATACTAATAATGCTACATCTAGATAATCCATTCTCCACCGTATTCTGTCTGTCTAAATTGACACCTCTGGTCTCCATTAAGATGGCCCCCTTGCTATGCCCACTGCATCATGACGTATCACGGTTGCTAGATAACAGCACCACTTTCTTAGGAAACCGTAGCTTTAGCAGTCAGGACGTCACTGGAAACCTGCCATGCGTCCAAAGAAAGGAAGCCAAAAAATTTTTTAAGAAAATCATATTTAAGATAGTCTTTAGGTAAAAAAAAATTTGCAGGTTTCAAATCCGTTAAAATTTTTAATCTATCTTTAATGGTTGCAAAAATAGGGCTTTTTTATTCTCTAGTGTAAGTTTCTATCACCAGACAAAACTTTTGATTTGTTTTGTTTCTCAAACAAAATAAACCATGACAGCCGTCTGTTGTAGTGGCAGTGGACGTCAGCAAAATGGAGATTGTGCAAGGACACAGGATGCAAGCTCTCATACTTTTCTTTGTGCCACCCAAAGAATTTATCGTATAATATTTTATCGCACACCAAAATCGATAGGTGTGCAAGTAGCCTGATAGTTAGCATTGAGACGAGATGCCCACTTTGCAACAAAAAATCACAGGTTCTGTGAGAAAGAAAATCCAAATTATTACCAAAATTGATGATAACCTTTCTTTTTTTTGACTCGGTAGTTTTAAAAAAATTATGTTTTTTTTTTTTTTAAACATTTTTTTTTTGACAACTTTTGTTTTAGGTCGTTATAAAAAATTTTAGGTCCTTGAAAAATATATTTTTGGTTTTGAAAAGTCCTTGAATTTTTTTTGAACAAAGGTGTGGGAACCATGTAATGGTCAGAAGGGGATACTGTTATTTTTTGAACTTCTGAAAGAAACTGGAATGAATATTAACTGGACATAATATCATCTTTAAGACAATATTATTGGAAATTATTTTCTTTTAATCTGTTTTAGAATTTTACTGCAGCTTATGAGTTCTAGACATTCACTTTTTATCTAATTTAATTTTGATATCTGTTTTTCTTTTAGTATAATTCTGCTTCAGATAATGAATTTAGACTACCTTCAAACCACGTACTTGCCGAACGCATTAAAAGCTTATTGACTAATGGTAATCCTTTCTTAGATATATTTAAAATTTTGCTGTAAACATTTTATATGCAAATGCTTTGGTTTGTTTATAGTGTATACATATAGAACATAATTTAATGTCACTCCTTCATTAGAAAAAGTTTGTAAAATAAATAAATTGGGAAAGGCAAAGCAGATATTTTAAAATTCTCTTGGCTTTTTCATTGGAAGGATTACGTTATGTAACTGAGAACTAGAAGGAAAAGCCAAGTATAAGTTATGCATTTAATTCAGGGGAGAAAGGGCATCTTCAAATATGTCATTGTACCTCCATGAAGGTATCCCGTTTTCTGTCTTTGCTCGTATCGAACCACATGCAAATGAAAAAATTTGAATTTGAAAATTGAATCGTTAAAATATCTGGGAAAATTGAGTTTCATTTGTCAATGTTTTAAATTGATGATATTTCAAAAAAAAAAAATAATAATAATGAGTTGTAACATTAAGTACTAGAATTTAAATTCTTTAAATATCATTTTTGGGGGTGAAATATTTTCTCAGCAAGACTGGTTAAAACAATCCGAGTTCTGCATCATAACACTGTAGTAATAATGTCACATCTATGGAAACTTTGAATTCTGTAGCCCCTCTGCACAGCCAGGTCAAGTAGAAATGCAGGGTTCTAAAGAATAATTATAACAATTTTGGTGCATATTGGTCAAATGATGTTGATTTGCTGAGAACAGACATACATATATATATGTATAGATTGTATTGTAGGTTAATTTTTGTACTGATGTACTTGGGAACACACACAGGGCTTGATGAAAAGAAATTGTTAAATTGTAAAAACAAGGTTTTTTTTACTGTGTCAGGATTCTAAATTATTGCTATAAATGGTGTTCTGCGGCTTATACTTTGTCATTTTGTCAGAAAATTCAGGACATTTTTTTTTTGTTAAAGCATTGAATTATTTTTAAATGGTTTTACGAGTGAACTGGGTCTTGATTGTTCAGTATTTTTGTGGTAATTTCTAACTGAGGAATATGATCTTTCAGGTATTAAAAATTTCGACGATAATCAGTGGACGCCAATGGCGAGTGAGGCCGTGCACACCATCTTCTGCCTGATGGACGAACCAGTCGTACTGTGCACCGAAATCACCAAGGCATTATCGGAAATGATACGTGGTAATTTCACACCTTCTGAAGGTAATGTGTGTTTTTGACATTCCTTTTCCCCGCATTCAAATTGTGTCCATGTCGCCCTGTTCTTTGAAAGAAATATTTGAATTTGTTGTTGTCTACTTACGACAGGCACACTTCTATGTAGGCGTTGGATGGCGATACAAAACTCACTATAATACCATCTACATATTATACATTCATTTACAGTTTTTAGACAAGCATGGCTCCCTGTGCCTCTTTTGCATATCAATTGATCCCAACGGCCCTTCGTAATCCCATTTACGACACTGGTCCCAGACCGTCTTTACATATTCATGGATGATTCCGAACTGACGAAAACGTCTATATCTGTCATTTCACAGTGGCGACCTCTTGTGACAATTGATAATGAAGCAGCTCACAAATTTTATTTTCAATTTCTAAAACCCATAGATAATCCTTGAAATATGTAAACATTTTGTTTGGTTCATTGAATTTTGGCCTTGTTTCAAACAAGTTTCTCGCATCCCAACCATCAGAGTTGGGAGTTTTACTCATTGTTACAAAAAATGACACTTTGTCTAATGCTCATTGTTGTGATTTCACGCGGAGAGGAGTTTACGGAAAACGTCTGACATCGAATGGAATGATTTTTCTAAGATATCCAGAATTATTAATGTTGAATTGACCCTAAAAATAGCTAATGAGGTATTTTTATTACGCTTTCAAAAACACTACAGTGCTGTACTGCATGCCGTCACGCACCAGGATTCGAATTTCGCGGCACAGTCGAGCCTTTTCGAACTGTCCTGATTTTTTAAAGTTAGTTTGACAGCTTGAAATTGCCATTGAATTCAGCATAATCAAACCTGTTGTGATTAAAATGTATAAATTTTCTGTGTTTTCTGTGTTTCAAACCTGTTGTGATTAAAATGTATAAATGTAAAAGTGTGATTAAAATGTATAAATTTTCAGTCAAGCAAATTGGATGCATGAAAATAACAAGCAAATTGCAATTTAGAGTTTAATTCCAATATCCTGAAATTGTTTCCCAGGCATAAATATTTGGCATTATTCCGCTTATTTACTTAAAAGCAGTTCTTGGTACAATGCCACAGAGGCATTCATTCCGCTGTCACTATTTTTCTACACAAAAAGATTTATCGAGCCAAACAGATGTCCGTCACTCAATGACGAATTTAGCTCTTTTTGTATTGATGATGTATTCAAAATGTTTGATAAATATTGGGTCATCCGGAAAGTTCTGCTTGTTTTTTATGATACATTTTAAAGAAATAGTACAAAAACATAAAAAAATATTATTCAATCACATAAGTAGCACCATTTTGTTCTATGACCATCTTTCCTGCAGCTGGAATTTTTTTTTTTTTACAATCATTAGGCTTATTTGTAAAGAAGTTGTTGAGGTGCTATTTGACAAAAGGAACTATTTGCTATTTGACAAAGAATTGGAACTCCAGGCCATTCTGAGAATTTTGAAGTGACCTGAAGAGGTGAAAATCTGAGGGGAAGGTTAGAGTTTTCTGTACTCTGAAAATTTGAAGCAATCGGTTATCAGTTCCAAAAAAAAAACATTGGTGGAAAAAATCGTAAACCAGAGTGCTGGACAACCGCGAATAGTCGGGAAATTTTATGAATCGAGAAAAAAGTCGTCTGAAAACTGGAATTTTCGAACTCGCATCGTATTTGGCCTCTGACTGAAAACTAAAGTAATGTTTCTATTTTTTATAATTTTTTTCTATTTGTATCCAGGTGACAAATACTCAACGGCCAATTGTGCTTAAATTTCTCTTTGGTTTTGTTATGCCATGCACAATCTGTTTCCATTGTCAGGTGGTTGGCGAGCGCAAGCGAGCAGGGGGCGGAGCTCCCTAGTAATAGAAAAAATTGTCACTTACTTCGTTGTTATGTTGTCGAGAAAATCGGTGATTGCCGAGAACATTGCCCATTTCTATGTTCTTCATGTGCTTGGGATAGCATACTTTGTATAGCTCTGCAATTTGAATCAATGTAAATAAATATAGTAACCATCCACAGGTTAATAAAAGTTTTTTGATTTTGATTAATGAAGAGAGTAAATGATGCAGCCATTTTCATGCATAAACCTGCGATCGTCTCGCACGAGAGGTGGCTCTTGTACAGCTGTGCACGAACGTAAAGGTGTGTGACGTACTGCTTTGTGCAATTCTCCCACAGGTGCTTACAAAGTGCTTATTTTGACCTTCCATTTCTAAGGGCCCTTACAAGTGCTTATTTTTCATCAATAGTCCTTAGAAAGTGCTTATTTTCCTTTGAAAAGAAAATTCAGTTTTCAAATGACGATATTTTTTTACAATATTTCCAACCTCTTTTCAGCGGCTGATCGGCGATAAAACTGCTTACAAGTACGGTTTTGGTGATGATTCGGGAACTGGCTTGCTTGAATGGCAACGCTTGATACCCAATATACAAATCGTCGATCAACTCTTGATGAGCACATAATACACTTTAAAAACTTGAAAACCCATAAAAATCAGTCTGTTTTCGACTTATGAGTGGCTCTCGCAATGCACAAAATAGTTGTCCTGATAGAGGAAACAAGAATACAATCATCAAATCTTAATCAATTTTGTTTTATCAGTTACCAAATGCAATGTTTTGAAAATGTATTATATGAGTGCAAAGTTTTAAAAATGTATTATAAGTATGGGGAAGTGTATTTTTAAGTTTGCAGGTGAATCGAAAACAATTTTGTATTTTAATTAATACTGCTATCTGAGGTGGCACCCCGATGTGTTGCAATTTTTTTTTTAATCTATCTTTTTTTTATGCTTTTAATAACCCCCCCCCCCAAAAAAAAATTAATTTGAAGATTTATTTTTAGGTGATTCTGTTTTTAAATTTGAAGCAATCGGTTATCAGTTCCGTGGAAAAAAACCCGCTTGATTAAAAAAACATTAGAGGAAAAGATCGCAAAAACGTAAACCAGAGTGCTGGAAAACCGAGAATAGTCAAAAAATTTCAGTAATCGGGAAAAGTCATTTGAAAACTGGAAATTTGGGACTCCTATCGTGTTTGGCCGCTGACCTAAAATGAAAGTAATTTTTCTATGCTTTATAATTTTTTTCTCTTTGTATCTGGGTGACAAATACTCAATGGCCGACTGTGCTTGAATTTCACTTTGCTTTTGTTATCCCATGCGCAATCTGTTTCCATTGTCAGCTTAGATGATAATTTTCAAATTAATTTTGTTTCATAAAAATGATGTTTGTAAGCGTATGGTGTAGAGGCCGCTGGTGCACCTTTAATCTGTCATGGCCGAAAGTTCTCACGTTGGGTCGGTGTGGAAGTTTGGAGAGTGGGGCGCCAGCTCAGATGTCTCGTCATCTGACTGTGGTTCAAAATTATGTGGCAATACACCGAAAGGCTTAGGCTGGGACAGTGGCAACTAGTTGAATATCTATTCAAGAAAATTTCATTTTTTTTTATAAATTTATCAAAGTTTTTGCATAATTCTTATGATCCATTTTTTGGTTCACGGGAAAATATTTTCTTCGAAACTCGTTCGGTCTCTGATCCAGTCAAATTTGACTCTGACGTATGCAATTTGCTATCCTTTTACATCCTTTTAGTAAATGAATAGTTTGCCACTAATTTTATTTTATTAAAGCCTCCGATGTGCCAATAAATGAATTTACTTCTTACTTTCATTATGAATTTATGAAAGTGTATTATAAAATAATTACTGGTGTGAGTAATTTCCATTTCATAAGCAGATTGAAGCTGCATACACAACAAGGTAAGCACTTTAATTTCAAAAACAAAAAGAAATTTAAAATGCAAAAATTAGGAAATTTTTTTAAATAAAAGTGTATGTGGATCATTGACGAGCCTGACAAAATGGTGGTTCCTACCCATGAGCAGCAATATGCTAAAAAATTGCTCATACACTCCCCTTAAGACCATTAAAAAGTAAAAACAAATCAATATGAAAAGAATAAGAAATCAAAATCAAACTGGCAACAGCAGCTTTGAGACCGAACACACGAAGTCCGGTCCTCATCAAACTTAATTCTTTCTTTCCCTTTTTATAAAAGCAAATGCACTGTGAAGAAATTGAAGAAAAACTTTTTCTTTTCTATTTTTTCCTTGGGGTCTCCATTCTATAATTTGTTTATGTACTTATACATATTATTAATACGTGTACACGTAAATGCCCATATATGATCTGCTGAATTTTGTAAAAATCAGACGGCTTATTTTGAAAAATCTCATTTTTTTAAATTTAGAAAATAGATTTGAATTCTAAATTTTTTGCATACTACTGTTCTTATAAGATTAACTAATCTGTGAGAGCATCCCCATTTAGTCGAAAGTCGGGTATTACATTGTATAATACGGTTTCTTCAATGTTTTATTTAAGTCCTTATAAAGTCCTTATTTTGTCTTAGAAAGTCCTTATTTTTAGTTAGAAAAAAAGAGTGGGAACCCTGTCCCACTAACCAATGCTGATGTGCTGCAACCCCAGAAATATCTTCTCCATTTTATATTTCTTGTTAAAAAACTATAAAAATAAATGTGTTATTAAAAAATTCAATCTTTTTCTGTAGGCACGTTTGTAATGGTTTCTTGCATTTTCAGGAAAAGAAGAAACTGTCGCAGTTCCCAATGTCCTCTTGGCCAGGTTCATGTCGTTTTGCGGGAGCGTTGCACTTCACTATCTGTCTTACCTCAAAGTGGATTACTTTGCGCATCTCAGGCGACAAGAAGTCCAGAGGGAGCAGCGCAGGAGGAAATCGACGGCCAACTCCACAATGTGCTTCTCGACTCCCAAGTCCGCAAGGTCTCCGAGAACTCCGAAGACTGCAAAGACTCCCAAATCAGTAAGTCATTCCTCCTCGGGCCACCTGACGACCCTGTAACATTATCTAGAGGAACATCTCCTAGCTGCTCCCCCACACCATAGATGAGCACCTTCCATGCAGTCAATTAAAATATCATTTAGGCTGCATTTTGTTTATTAGTAGGAATTATGATAAATGTTTTGGTTAAAAAAGACGTCATTTATTCGTTAAGTAGGTTTTTGTCTGACAGCGAATCTCTCGATTGCATGAAAGAAGCGAACGTGCAGCACGGACGCCTTTCTTGATTCAGCACTGGCAAATTTCTGTATCAGATTGGAGTGATTTATACCGCCTGCAATATCGTTTGCGATTGCGAGATCCGAAGCCTGTCCCAACTTGCGGTCGAACATAAATGAGTTTTGATAAGTTTAGTAAGATTTACGCCGACTGAATGCACAAATCGTGAACCTTTTTTTCTCCGAGCAATATCTGATTTTGCCTACCCCCACTAAAAAAAGACATTGCACGATGCAGTCGTACCGCTCGCAGGCCAGACACTAAAAAAGAGATGAATTTTGCATCAGTATAGTCCAAACCAGATAGATAACTTGAAATGGGTAGAAAGTATTCAATGTATTATCAAGCACTTCATTCTTATTTATAGATCTTTTTTAGTTTGAATACACATAGTTTAATAGCAGTGATTTTCATTGTGGCTGTTTTCTTTCCTGTTTGTAATAATGTTTTTATATGAAATGTTTGAATTCCTAAATATTTCCATTTGACTTGATATTTTTTTTCTATAAACGTTTTAGAAAAAAAGGCAAAGTATACACAAGAGCTATAAGCTGGTACCCCCAATTGATGAAGAAACAACTTATGAAAACATCATTGATCTGTGTGCCAAAGAAGTCCAAAATGGTAATCGGTTATTTTACAAATGTAATTAAAAGTGATTTCTGAAACGGATGACTTATATCGACCCTATTAAAAATAGATTATTTAAGCCAAAAATTTTCAAAGGCAGACGTAAATCACTTTCTTGTACCATTTGTTTGGTCAATTGTCTTTTACTACTGTCTGATGTTAATGTATTAACATGCCATGTAATAGGGTTGCCTCATTCAATGCTTATCATATAATATGTGTGTGTGCTGTAACAATTTTTCCTCCCTTATTTATCATAAATTTCAAATTTTAAGAAAATTGGTTTAAAAGTCTTCAATACTGTTTCTTGTTAAATCAATTATGACAAAATCTATTGAAAATGCTTCGGAACTGTATTTTTGCGCCTTTTCTTATATTTTCTTTGCTTGACACATAGCACAAATTTGCATTCTGGTCATGAAATTAGGTCTGGTATTGCTTGATGTTGAAAATGTCGTAGTTGTCTTCCATACTAGAAATTATGCCATGATGGGATGGTGTGTGTTGATGAATCAAAACTGTCGTGTTACTTTTACTCTTAAAATTTTTAAGTAAACTATGAATCTATCATACATCTGCTGAGATGCAACTAGAGATTCTCTGTACACAAACCATTCTGTGCCTCAGACAATGGAAAATCGACATTCTGCGAGTGCGTCGATGCGAGACTCGAACGGGAGAAACGTTCGTTCTCTCATTAGTATCAGGACTTGTGCTTTTCAGGCCATCTGTGAAAGAAAGAATTTGCAAGGGAAGAATTAAACGGCAAATAAAGCTCGAGACATCGTAACCTCGAATTCTTCGGAGGAAGGCCGAAAAAACGAACGGGAACGAAAGACGGCCGTTTGACGAAAAGAGAAATCGAAAGAATTTTGCTAAGAGTTATTTGCATAGAGATTAAACATTTTGTTTTTGTAAGTTTTCCAATATATTCATGCAGATTCAGTAAAAAGATTCGATTTGATACCTTGATTGATTCAAGACTACTGAAGAAAAATAATCAAATCATTGATTTAACAAATTAACTGATTTTTCTCGGGTCCAACTGAAAACTTCTCTATTGGCCTTATTTTAAAATGATGTGTGTCTTTCTTTTTCCTTGAATAGAAATTGCAAGAACATAAATAAAATGCTATCCAGTTATAATTTGTCCTTGCTCGTTCCCTCTGGAATACATCTCCCGAGGGAACTAGTTTACCGTCTCGAGTCAGCCCGGATACCCGAGTGATCTTTTCCTGTTTTCGTCCCCTCATTCCATTGGTTCGAAATTACGCCGACGGACTGTTGTGTTGCTCCGGTCCTACGTTAATTATAATTCACCTACCTACCCATTAACCTTCACAACATTTTTTATTTGAAGTTGTCCGTCTGGCATTTGCGGTTTGTCCGGGTGTGGGCCAAGAAACCCACGAACAACATTTTCCTCGCTCAGGTAGCAAGAGTGCACGGGCAATTTTGTTGAACCTGTTTTTACTTTTGTTGACCTATCTCTGATTAATACATTTGAATTCACTTCCTTCAGCTGTATGTGTTGCATTTGATTTATCAACTTTTCTCGGTTTAGACAAGACCCTGATCGGCAGCATGCTCCCTTTGGTCGTGGGAGTCTGTTACTGGTCGCTGAAAGAGGTCAACAAAGAAGTGCAGGCAGCTGCGTCGGTTGCTTTGACCAAATTCATGCTGATCAGGTGAGTTACTTTTAATGAATGCTCCCGTTTCTGGAATAGCCTTGAAAGTATTGAATAATTTAGAACGTGCTTTCCGATTTATTTCGATGGATTTGCAAAGACAAAGCTTTCGCAGATTCGTAAATTGGCGCTTTTTGCCATTTTGCTTCTTAGCTCCACTTTCATAAATTTTCTCTGCTCTTTAGCAAAAATTTTAATTACTTAGTAGTTTAAGCATTTTTTAAAGTATCATTTTGCCATAGAAAAGTACCAAAAAAGCCTTGTGTATTTTCCTGTTTGAATTACTGTGAAATTCCAATTTTTTGTTTTCCGTCGAACTGGTGTAGAAAAATGGTGGAAGCAGAAAAAAAAATGTAAATCTAAGGTCACTGAAAACCAACTTTAATGAGGACATGAGAAAAATAAAGTGTGTCATTGGAGAAATGTAAAATTAAGTAACATAGAATCAGAGTTTCACTGTATAAAATTTGTACAATTAGTTTTTAAAAGGAATAGTAATGTCAGGAATTGAAATCATTGTAGACCTATGCATTTACACAACTTCTCATGTAGTTTTTCCTCTTGTTCTTTCCCTGCAGCATTGGTTTTGGTGAGCTATAAAAAATTGTCTATCTTTCTAATTCAATAATGTGCATGTGTTGAACTTGAGTTTTCCACAAATATATATTTTTATGTAATCTAAAAGTTTTTATATTGTGATAGGTTTTATACTTTATTATTGAGAACACTTGTTTGAATGATTTTTATGTTTACAGTGAAAAGGTGTGCGAAGAGAATATGCAACTCTTTGCAACTGTCACTGAAAAATCACCGGAAGCCTATGTCAGAGCCAATATGCTTGTTGCGATGGGTGATCTAACAACCTCTTATCCAAACATAGTGGAGCCCTGGACACCTCATGTATATCAGAGGTATCTAAATACGAAAATTTGTTCAAGATTGTTTATTGTTGCAATTTAAAACAATATATCCAAAAAGATAATTTTTAGTATTTATAACTCAATTTAAAATATTTATATACTAAAGCACTACTTAAGCTGAAACTTAGAAAATTTAGAATTGTAACTATAGAAGAACCTTGCTCAAATTTTTTTATTCTAATATAGAGCAAACTAAAAATTACTCGTATGAAACTGTGTGTGCCAAGTGTTCATTTCCTAATGATAGGAAAACTCCTTATTGATTTGAGGACGGGAGTACTTACTTTTTAATACTTTACTGATTGCATGATCTGTAGTTTGTATGTTTGTGAAAGCAACCTCCTGCTTTTAACTGCTTTTTTCAGTTGCGTCTTTGGTGTTTTCATTGCGAGTAAAATTATTTTGTTTGTCAACTTATTTCTCAAAATGTCCCAATCAAGCAAGGGTTAGAGTCAGCTTGACTGCACTTAAATATGCATACATTAGGAGTTTTATGAATTTTTTCCTCAGAAATAAATATTTGACAGAGTTCCCACAGGTGCTTAGAAAGTGCTTATTTTGACCTTCCATTTCTAAGGGCCCTTAGAAGAGCTTATTTTGCATCAATAGTCCTTAGAAAGTGCTTATTTTCCTTTGAAAACAAAATTCAGTTTTCAAATGACGATATTTTTTCACAATATTTCCGACCTCTTTTTAGCGGCTGATCGGCGATAAAACTGCTTACAGGTACGGTTTTGGTGATGATTCAGGAACTGGCTTGATTGAATGGCAACCCTTGATATACGACATACAAATCGTCGATGGACTCTTGTTAAACTCATAATACACTTTGAAAACTTATGAAAATCGGTCTGTTTTCGACTTGTTAGTGGCTTTTGCAATGCACGAAATAGTTGCCCTGATAGAAGAAACAATCATCAAATGTTAATTAATTTTGTTTTATTCAGTTACCCGCGAGTGCAATGTTTTAAAAATTTACTATAACTATGGGAAAGCGTATTTTCAAGTTTGTAGGTGAATCGAGAACAATATAAAAATAATTTATTTTCATTAATTCAGTACGTCCCAATCGTCTAGAATAGTGTGATAATAACCTTACACTGCATGTGGATAAAATTAAATGAAACGCACCGAATATAGTGTATTCCTACAGTACAATAGGGCGTAAAGCAGTCTTTACAATGTGCAACCTGACACATTTGACAAATAGTTAATGTTCTTGTTTCTATCTTTCTCTCGATGGACAGTAGCTGCGTCGTTTCCTCTGAGCTTGTTGAACAGGAAGATGGTCTACAAAGCTTTTGCTCTTTTTGACGGACAACCGTATTTTTGCGGGGGTTTTGTCGATTCTGATTGCTTTCTCCCTTCCAACATTTACTAGTAGAACACCGACAACGTAAAAACCCATTCAAAATTGGTATGTATTTGCCCAAAAGGGAATGAAATCTAATCTCAGGGATGTATGCACCCATTAGGCCTGAAGGAGTAAAGAAAGCATAGTGCAGATGTCATGTACTGGTCTGATAATAAAATGGAGTCGATTTGAAAATTCAATTCATGTCATTTTACCATTTCGAATACCTCTCTCAGTGCATTTGGATGCCTCCTATTCTTGCTTTGTTATTGTGTCAATTGAATGAACATTCTTCCAGATTGAGCGACACGGATGCGTCCGTGAGGGAAGCCGCCATCATCACGCTCACTCACCTCATTCTCCACGATTTCGTGCGAGTGAAGAGTCTGATCAGCGAGGCCGCAAAGTGCATCGCGGATCCCGAAGCGGGCGTCTCCGACGTCGCCAAGTACCTGTTCGCGGAACTGTCCAAAAAGGTGCGAGTCACCGTTTCACTGGTTCGTGTTTCGAAAATGAAGAAATGCTTTGCTCACTCTCAAACTTTTCATTGCAGGGAAATATCATCTATAATATTATACCCGACATTATTAGTTCTCTGAGTGACCCCAAATCCGGCTTCAGTGAGGAAAACTTCCAAATCGTGCTCAGGTACGTTCGAAGAGGCAACGTTGTCACACTATAATATTGGGTTGATGATTATTCATTCGTTCCTAAAATACTGTTTTTACTGACATAGTTAGACCTATTCTGCTTAATTTAAGTTATTTGAATGCATTCAAAGGCTCGGATCAAAGTTTGTGTAATGCGTGGCCCTATACTGTGTGTGCAGTAAATAACTACATCAAAGTATATAATGAAGTTCTCAATTTCATACAGGCACATGCTGCAGTACGTCGAAAAGGAGAAACTCGTCGAAGGCCTCGTGGAAAAGTTATGCTACCGCTTCACGGATTCTAGGTAAGACGTTCAAACCTCAGACGGCCGCACGCTTCACCGGGGGTCGCGCGTTCAAAGGGGGCTGGTGCACATTCAATCTGGTGTGGCCTCAGTTGGCGTGGTGTGGAGAGTGGGGTGCCTTGCCCCAAAGGATCCTGGACTGTCGTCCGTGTGATGAACCGGTCTGTCGTACTGCTTCAGTGTGATGTTAATTGAAAATGCCGTTACCATGCCCCCTCATATATTTCTTACCTCGGCGGGGAACCCCCCTGGATCCGGAAACCCCGCTTGTTTTGATGGGGGGGGGTTATACATAAAGTGGTCTTTCCAACATTGGAATGACACGAATTTGGAACGAGACGTGTTCGCCTATGTTTTTAGTGTCTAATACGCAACATAGGAAACTCGTAGTAAAATAGGAATCGAAAGAAATTGTTGTTAGGAAACCATACACATAAGAGCACTTTCTTTTGATGAAGTTTCATCATTTAACAGTGCTTTAGGTGACAAGGAGATGTTGTAGAGTAGGGATGATCCTCCTCACTGCTAGAGGCTTCTGAGTTGGGATTCAGGAGGTGAAGTGTCATCTAGTTCATCTCTCGTGTAATTAAATTATCTGACAGGGGTGAAAATCTTCAGCGTTTATGCGCATTTCCGCTTTTTTTTTCTTTTGAGAATTTTTCCTTTTTTTTTTCTTTTGAGAATTTCCGCTTTATTTACAATTTTTTCTTTAGAATTAAATTATATCATGGAATTACAGCCAAAGAATAAATGTAAAAAAAGAATAAGGAAAGCGTGAATATGTAACTAACTTTAGGGATGAGATTCTTCCGACTTTGTGGGTATTTCCAACTTTTCACCAAGTTTTCAGAAAATGACCAATTTGTATCATTTTTTTATGAAAAAATTCCGATTTTTGTCCTTTTTTGTCTTCTATAGACGTAAAATGCGCCAAATGAGACATATCGCCAACGTTGCACTCCTAAATTTTGCAAGCTGATGAGTCTTGCAAATTCCTTTTTGAAAAGAATCCTTTCTGAGAAGCTCATTAGTTTAATGACAAACCCGGAGAACTTGGATTTTTAACTAGTTAGCGTACGTTGTTTTATATTTAGTAGGTAAAGCTAAGGTTTCCTAAAAAAGCGGAGCTGTTATCTAGCGGCCGTGAAATGTCACGATGCGGCGGAAAAGGTATAAATTAAATATTTTAAGTTGATCAGCTTTTAATGTGATTTTTCTTTCAACTAGGAAATAAGATGCTCGGTTATTTCGTCTTTTATGGCAACCTCGGCAAGCGGAGAGTTTAAATTTTTATTTTGAATATTCTAGAAAGTACTTTCAAAATCCTTTAAAACTTCTTTCTTTGGCGACTTTAGAAGTGCGCCAAAGCGGTGACCACCGTTTTAAACATAAGACTGCAGCTATTTTTTGCAACGGAAATTTTCAAGATGATGCTTCTTTTATGGGCAATATTTATGAATGTTTTAATAAGTTAAATTGTTTCTTGAACAATACGAGTTATTAATTTTAACTTTTATTTGATTTAAAGTTGATTTAATTAGAAAATATAAATATTTACAGAAAAATATAGAGGTATTGAAAAAAAAAAGTTATTTTATATTCGAAAATAGAAAGTAAATTTAAACTGAATTAAGTTATATTTTTTTTACCACAGGGGTACAGCTTCAATCTACATTTACAGCGGTGGCAGCGGCCTGCCCTTGGCGCACTTAAGTCACCAAGGAAAGAATTATTTCAAATGAACCAATGAAATCAAATGACAGTTTAACAGAATTTAAAAGAACGTTCTGGAATATTCAAAATGAAATTTTTAAACTTTCCACTTACCCAGGTTGTATTACAGGGTGGTGACAGAACCTGGAAATCGGGGAACTTTTTAATTCTGGAAAAATCAGGGAAATCTCAGGGATAATGTCCAAACTTTACAAAAAATCAGGGGAATTTTGACAACTTAAACGGCTACCATTATCGCTTATTTAGAGATGCACTGTTACGAGTGCTTTTGAGAATCGAATAAATTGTATTCGCCGAAATTGTAATTTGAATAAAGAACCATGGCGGCGTAATTTTTAAACACTGCTAAAACCGCCTTCGCCGTTTTTTTCGCGGCCGCAGCGTCTTGGTCGCCTTGAGGCTAGCGATACAACTGGTGGTATATAATTTGTGTAACTAATTATGTTTTTGGTGTATTAGATTAGTTATTTTTGTTTGCAGTTACATTTTTGTTGAATTTTTTATGTATATTTGCAGTTGGTTTTGATGAATAGTATGATAATGTAGGATCAGGTGTAAAAAGTTCATAATCAAAATATTTTGCATTTTTTCTCAATTTTTTTTCAATTGCAATTATAAGGGTTCCAACCCTTACAATAACAATTAAAATATCTGTAGAGAAAAAAAACAAAATATTTGTGGATCCTTTTACACCCTCTGACCCTAAATATTTAAAAAATAGGGTTGTGTGGTTACTGTATATTGATACCAATCACGGATCACTACATTTCTTATGGGAATTGTTAAATCGGGGAAATTTTTTTCAAGGATTTTGTTGTCACCCTGTATTAAAATCCGCAATAACCGTTATGCATATGGGTTACCTTAACCTGTCATTACTCGTTACTAGAAGTGCGCCAAGTCCGTTGCCACTGCTATAAACGTAGATTGAAGCTGTGCCATTTTTATTTTTGGTGTCTACTTATTTTTTTTTCATATAAAACTTATGCTATTTAATTAAAATAGTATTTATTTGATTTTTTCTTTTGTAACAGCATTTTTATTTCCTGTTAATTTTATTTTGGTATCAAGGTTTGGGAAAAATTGCAACTCTTAAAAAAAAATCTCACCATTAGTGAGATGTTCAAAAATATTTATAAAAAAAAAACATTTTCAACTTCATGCAACTTATTTATACTATTTACAGAGTTGCCAAGATATTTTTTTCTCTTTTACAAAATTTGAGTTCACTCATAAGGTGCCCGCTCCCCCTTTTCCAAAGACAAATTTCATTGTTTATAGTGGACTTTGTAGAGCTTTTAAGCTAAATAATAGGCAAAAATACATGCTTATCATAAACACATTCTGTACTAGTGGCGCAGCCATGGGAGGTTATGGGTTAACCTCCCTACTTCCAAAGACAAATTTTATTGTTTTTAGTGGACTTTATAGGGTTTTATCAGACTAAAAATTTGCCTACACCCCTCAAAAAAATTTCTGGCTGCACCACTGTTCTGTACACAAATATAGTATTCTTAGTCAGCTATTTTTGTAGTTCAAAATAACGCTGCGTATATTTTCCTCTTTTTTGCGTTTTGACTGTTTTCACCCATTAGTTCAAAATGTGCCTTATAGATGGCACCACTAAGAAAATATCTTCACACGTGCTAGCCAGTGAGAAACTGAAATCTGCCCATCTTATCGCGTGAATAAATGAAGTTCTACATTATGAAATATTTTTGGACACATCTTGCTTTTTAGCTGGGTACTACGTGATCTCGTACTAATGTGCATCTCAATAAATATAGTTTTAATACAATACTCCTGGAAAACTCGAGAGTATTCCCTGAAACGTTTCGTACTTTGCTTTTTTTAAATGGGTCGGATGGGCGACCGGAGGGTTGCGAGTCCAAATCCGACCCGAGACCGTCGCATGCGAAGGGGGCCGGTGCACGTTAAATCCATCACGGCCTCGAGTGTCCTCACATTGCCGTGGTGCGGATGGTCGAAGAGTGGGATGCTATCTCAGACGTAGCCTCGTCATTCGAATGGGGTTCTAAATTAGATGGTGTCGTCCTCGGATCTTTCATTCTGGGGATCGATCCCAGGTTATCGTCGATGGCTTGCCGTGTTGTCCCAGTACGACGTTAATTAAGTACCTACCTATTTTACGAGTGGTTTGGCTGCAGTAATCCACTCATGAAATGGGTTAGCTCATTCTTTCAATATTTACATTTTATCTTGTTTGGATTTTTTTTTTATATGTTCTTTGCTTTTTTTTTCTTTGTTTACACTAAACAATTAGAAAAACCGCCGTACTCCTGATCTTTTCCTTCAAATTGCGATTTTACTTTTAAAAATACCAAAAAAAAAAAAGTACTCTTCAATGCGGCCTTATTCGTTGCAGCTCCGACATCCAGTTGCACGAGCTGACCTTCTGCCTGAGCATCCTCACTCTGAATGACAAGTGCTACAGCAAGCTCATGGAGTTCAAGAACCTGCTGAAGGAGAGGATGAGCGACCCGGTCATCCTCAAGTACATAACGAACATCACTGCCAACGCAAAGAAAAACGACGCCAAGACGGCCGCAGAACTGGAGACCTTCAGGAAAGAACTGGGTATCTGATCTGCGCTCGGTTGCTGCAATCTCGATACAAAACATTCTGTTGCATTTTGAACTGTCTCTTTCTGCGGCAGTTGTTGATGGCTTGCAAAATAACCAATGGCACAAAAAAAATTTTAACCCAAAGTACTAGAATTCGCTGAAAAATGAAATCATCAGTTCTGGTATAATTTTTGAAAATTAGTTTCAAACCTGCAAAATGGAAAAAGAGCACCTACATATTAAAATTTAGAATGCCCCGTACATTCTTCCGAGTTTTTCAAAGTGCCAAAAAGTTTTCCATGAAGTTCTAATGCATTTTGTATAGTTTTTTTTTTAATAATTAAAAAATTCATGATTTTAATGTATTGCAGTTAAATCTTTATTTACTTTTGGAGTTCCACGAAAGTGTCTCCAAGCGTGAACGTTTTACGAAATGGTGATGCGATGCATCTTGAAAAATATTTTAGTGAATAGAAAAGGTTTAGAATGATTTTCATCCTCACTCGATTTTTATACGTCTAGGTTTGGATGTCTCGTTATGTTTACCAACTTTTAAAAGCTTCCTTTGACTGTGTAATATATCGTGTATTTAAGCAAGCATTGATCCTATTGGATCACATTCATCTGATGTGTTACGAGTTCCCATATTGTATCACATTGAATAGAATACTAAAATGTATCTATATTTTCATGTGTTCTACGATTCTGTATTAAATATTTCTGACTCAACATGTTTCTCTTTGTTCAGTTGCTGTAAAGTAATTTATAGGATGAGGTATGGTTAGATCTATGTCGGGAGTATATTCTACTAAAGGAAATTGAATCGCATTTTAAGTTTTAAACGTATGGTTTTGCAGTGAGTTCTTGCAGCATGGATTGTCATCCGAGATAATCTCGGCATTTGCGACCAGACGGTGCTCGTGTGAATACGGTTTGTTTTTGTTCCACTCCCCTTAAAGTTTCATTTGTTTGACAGCACGCATTACTAGCTGCACTAATGCTTTCACCCCTGCTTAGGATTTATTGTCTGCTGTGAGGACTGCCTCCGTCACAGAGTCTAGGTCGCTGTTGGACCTGTTCATTTGGATCACTTAATTGGGCAGAAGGAGAGTTTACTGTGGTATGGATCCTCTAGGTAAAAATCACACTTCTTATTGAGTGGAACAGACTTCTACGAGCATCATCTGGAAACGAGATGAAAGTCCGTTTACATGGCAACAGACGTGGGCCTCACCACGGGGAAAATGATTCAAACAAAATCAGTTGGTAAACTTCAACAATTTTATTCATTAATCATGTACATAAATAACATAAATCCATATTCGTCACATAAATCACAATCTATAGGATTGCTTATATATAAAGATAGCCTAATGTACAGAATTCACAGAGAACAGAATAACCACATGGCACCCGACGTAATCTGTGAAACAATGTAATACGGTAGCGCGTGAACTTAAGATTTAGACACAATTCCACAGTTTGCGAAACGGATCCGACTACGGTGTCGGAGTTCGGTGAATATCCGGTCCGAAAGGTTACTTTTTTCCGAGGGAATTTGCCGATGGAGAGAAACGTGTCGTTCGCCGAGTGAAGCTCACAAAGGTAATGGACAAATGTGAATTGTTCAACAATCGATCCACTTTCCCAACGGTTGTGTGTCAGCCTGACAAGGAGGGTATTGGTTTTCGGAATTGTGACGGTGAAACGCGTGTTTTAGAGATGTAATATATGCATTTGTCTATAAACGATCAAAATCTATAAGTGACCTCTTGATTATCTATTGCATTCTTTTAATCTCATGGCAACATAGTCAAGCTACTAAAGTTCTGCAAATCGAAATATATATATATATTTTTTTTTGGTTTTACCAAAAGAATAATAGTTTCTACCCTATCTGCTCCAAAGCAGATAGGGTAGAAACTAATACTTAAAGTGACTTATACTAGTATTGCAATTATGTACCCTCTTGTCTAAAGTTCAAAACTGAATCATTGAAAGTGAATAAAACTAAATATAACATTAATAAAAAGTAACTTTTCACCTTTTCCAATGAAGTAGTGCCATTTTTATGGCACTACTTCCCACTTAAGATGAGAAGAAATTCTTTAATTATTTCCGAATGTCCGTCAATTAATTTGCCACGCATTTAAAACGCATTGTCATTTTTAAAATAAATAAATGAAAGTATTATATATTCCAATAAATTTTTTACAGACCTATTTTTTGCTGCTCTTTATCTTCCATAATTTTAAAACCAGGTTCCAAGAACTCGAATACTTCCTTTCCAGTATTTTGTCTACGAATTTTAACTTTGCCCATCAGCGAATTCGTCTCGCAAGCAGTCTGCTTTCTACGAGCTCAATGCAACAGTATCATACTTAAAAGTTTTAACACTCTTTTTGTATCGTATCAATAATTTAAAACTTGGGGAGCCAATTATTGATTTGGTTTATCACTTTAGTAATTTTTTTTATATACGAGGGCTAAGTAGACGAGATGGAATCAGGAATTTGTTAATTATTAAAAGGAGGGGTGACTGTTGCATTTTAAAGAACATTGTAATATTTTCCACGGCAAAACAAATTGAAAATGGCTGCTGTGAAAACTTGAGGTTATTGTCATTGTAACCATAGACGTTTTAGGATATGTTGACATCATGAGTAATAAAGATTCTTAGAGACAAGGTACTTCATATTTTTTGTGAAGTATTTTAATTCGGATAACTTACACACAATCAATACAAAATTCAACTCGCAATAAATAGAGGTTTTGAAAAGACTAATTATTAACAATGGATTGTTTTAGAAAATCGACATTTGAAGATGAACAGATCGAAAAATACTTTTGCCTAAACTGATGGTCTATTTATATATCTTGATATAAAATATTTCTGTATCGTATCGTCATGCTGATTAGCAAAACTCGTAACTCCACTCTTAACGTATAGGAGTTACAAGTTTTGCTAATTAGCATGACGATCTAACTCCTATACGTTAAGAGTGGAGTTACGAGTTTTGCTAATCAGCATGACGATCTATCTTTTTAAGAAAATATCTTGAATTATATCTTCGGAATCTTATGTCAAGTTGAATACATAAAATACTCTACACTAATCAAACGGTTAATTATGGTAATGAATATTGCAATTAATTTAATATTCCTTTGTATGAAATCATCGATCCTGTTGGCTCTAGTGTAAAACTAATCACCAGCTTTCGGTTGAAGTACTGTTTTTCGAATGAACAATGATATACACTTAAAACATGACAATTAAATAGTATTTGATACGAAAAGCACACGTTAATTGGTCAACGAAACATTTAACGTGAACCAAGATTCATACACATTCCTTTCATATGAAATTCGTCTCCTACGTAGACAAAACATCTACCAAAAAAAATATTATTTTTGAATAAGCTGCTTCAAAAAATAAATACTTCCGAAAACCCGGATATTCACTACGAAATGCCACGCCTCACCGACAGATGGCAGCACTACAGTATTATCAAATTCCCGGGGGAAGTCCTCGGAACGGCCCCGAGTACTGTCCGGTGTAATAGAAGGAGGGCTTGATGTCCGAGTAGTGGTGGTGGGCCATGCCGTTGAAGGGTGCGTAAGCCTCCCCGCCGCCGTGGTGCGGGAGGTGTTCGGCGGCGATGCCGGCAGAAGCTTCCGCGGTGGCGGCGTTGAAGTTCTGCGTGGCGGTCGGCCAGCCGTTGAAGTTGGCCCGCGCCGCCATGTTCCAGCACTCGTCGGTGGAGGTTGCGGCGGCGGCAGGGGCCGCGGGATGCTGGTGGTGAGTGTAGTCGACAGCACTGCCGGATGGAGGGACGGACGGGTGGAGGATGGACATGACCTGGGGTGGAAGAGAAGTGGATCAATATTTTGTACAATGCACTTTTGGGTTCATGATACTTAACAAGATTAGTACCTTCTCATCTCGTAGTCTAATTTTAACCTTTGCTTTTTTCAAAGACCAAAAATTATTTTTACGGAATTAAATTCTAAGAAGTATTTTATATTTCTTTTAAGATTTATAAAATATTCGGGACAGACGATAAGGAAAATAAAATATACGGATAAAAACCTTTGACTGGTAGATGGTAATATGGAAAACTTTGTACTTTTTTAATCGCTTGCTTTTTAAACTTGTGTCCATTATATTCCAAGAATCTATTTTGTAGTGAAAAAACATACATTCATTACTTTTCGTTCGAAGTTTTTTTTTAATAAGACGTATTTCTGGATTCTCTCAATTTAGTATTTTTCGTTCAATAACTGTAATAAAGGTAAGTAATGGTTTTAAAAACATTTTTAATCTTTGCATGGTAATTTTAGAAAACGATTTACAGTTGTTCCCAAAAGAGTTCGTACACTTTCAAAATGTGTAGAAAAAGCGCTGTAGCCTGGAATTGAATTCGAATATAAAGTCCAAATTTTTTTTATTGCATCTCCATTTAATTCTGAACAAAACGTAACAGTTTTTAAAAGAAGTTATTGAGTCAATTTCTTTTTATAAAAAAGAAAATGCAAGTGGGCAGAGAAAAATCACGTCACACCGAAACATTTTCAGATAAATTCGTAAATTAAATTATCGTCTATAGCTTTTTTATTTTTGCACTGTGGTGACATTTAAAAAAATCGTTTGGCTTTATTCTTTGCCTTGCTTACTTCACAATATTCTATTTATTATTCAAAATGGCTTGTAGTCGTCAATGAACATCATTCGAAAATTGATTATTTTTCATCATAGAAGTGGTAAATAAGTTCAGAATAGTGCTCAATTAGTAAATATATTTCATTTTACAGGGCATTTTGATAAAACGCTTCAAAGAAAATCGGATCGAAAACAAGGTAAGAAAAGGTCAACCGGCAAAGTTAACTCAACATAATCGAAAGGTTTATAGTTAGAAAATCCACACTTGAGAGCTGTGAAAATTTGTACAGAATTTACTGAAATATTTTCTACTTCATCTGAAACTGTTCGACGAGTGCTCAGATCAGCTGGATTAAATGTCCGAAGAAAATATTTGGAAGTGCGAAAAACAAGAAAGCTGTTTTTCCTTCGCAAAATCAAAGATTAATAGGCCCGAAACATATTGGAATCATGTCTTACTTGCAGATGAAAGCAAATTTAACATTTTTGGATCCGATGAGCGTATGATTGTTTTGAGAAGAAAAAATGAGGAACTTAATACCAAGAACTTAATTGAAACAGTAAAGCATGGCTGTGGAAGTGTCCTTGTTTGAGGGTGCATGTCAGCAGCAGGACTAGGTAATTTGGTATTTATTGATGGGGGCATAATGAATCATGCTATTTATTTAATTATTTTATAAGACAATTTAAAAATATCATCCCAAAATTTGGGTATTCGAAACAACTTAGTTTTTATCAAGATTACGATCCTAAGCATACGACTGTTCGTCTCTGGTGTCTATAGTTGTGAAAACATCACCTCAGTCGCCCGATTTAAGCCCAATAGAGAGAACTGGAGGTTATAGTACGAAGACATGACATTCAAATGACAGTAATGATGGAGGAACATTGATACAGAAATACGAGTGAATTCTATTCCCAGACGTTTAAAAGCTGTTGTGGATGCTATAGGATAATCCTACTAAGTAATAATTTAACGAAATATTGCAATAGTATTTAATACTATGTAGACATTTTTTTAAAGTGTACCATAATGCATGTTTTGTGAGGTAACTTTTTTATTACTATTTGATTTGATTGATTTTTTTTTAAATAGTTTTACTTCGTTTTAAAAATATTTTATGTAATTTTGTTGAACAAGTCAGTGAAATTAATCCTGTATATTAATTTTTATTTATGTATAGAGCAGTATTTCATAGAAATTCGTAAGTGTACGAACACATTTGGGAACCACTGTATATACATACTCTGAATTATTCTATGCATTCTGGGAAACATTGGCACGCTCTAGACTTTTCTTTCTTACTGAAAATTTTCAAGTTCTATTGAAATGCAAAATGTTATGTATGGCATTTACTTAAATTTGCGAAATTGTGTATTTAACAGTTGTGTACCCTTATTAAAGTGCTGTTAAGTTATAAGTTATTAACGAAAGTGGAAGTTGGCTAACCAATTAAACCCGAGTAAAATGCCGGTTAATTTTGCTAGTACTAGATAAACATTTAGTTTGCATTGTTCTGAAAGTACATAGCTGTTTGTTGCCATTCGTCAAGAAACAAATATCGATTTCTGTACATGTGGCCAGTAAAATATAAGTATGTGCATAAACAATAAAAAAGCAAAATATACCTCGATAAAAGTAATAACTTCAATGAACAAAATATTCTATTAAACCAGAACAAAGAATTGAAGTCAAATTAGAGACAAGTAAAGATATGATGAAATTCTAAATATTTCACACACTGAGAAATAAAATACTTAAAAAGCTTTGTAATCTTTAGTCTCACGTATCAGATTTAGTCTTTGAGCTGTCACTTTTCTATCGAAAGTGCTTCAGGTTTTTAAAAACAGGCACAAAAACCTAACATCACGGGGAAAAGAAAATATTTCGTATTTTATAAGTGGTATTTAGATCCGGAACATTTCTTTAAGACGTACTCGTATTTTCGAATTTCTTACGTTTGAAGAAAATCTAATTGGGCTTATATTTCCTTTCATTTATTTAACTCCCTACTGATAAAACATCAGAAATCGCAGTCAAAAAGCAACAAATCTGGATTCGGAAGCGCAAATTTTCGTGAAGGATCTATCAGAATTATTCATATTTTTTTCATCCTATATAGCAGTTTAAATGCATAACTCTTTCCCCTGTCTATCCAAGAATACACTTTGAAAATTATATTTCATTGAAGCATTAAGATCCAGTTCATCGCGAGTCATTTACATATATTGGTAATTTTAGTCAACGTCGTACTAGAGCAACACAATGGGCTATTGACGACGGTCCGGGATCAGTCCCTTAAGGGAAAGATCCGAGGACAACACCTCGTCATTTTGAACCACGGTCAGATGACGAAGCAACACCTGAGCTGGCACCCCACTCTCCAAACTTCCACACTCACCCAACGTGAGGACTTTCGGCCACGACAGATTTAAGGTGCACCAGCCGCCACTACACCATCCATGCCCGGACCCGAATTCGAACCAGGAACCTTCCGATCTAGAGGCTAACACCTTAACCACTATACCGGTGGGTCGGTCATTTTCATATATATGTGTGATTATCGCTTTTTTTTCGCAATTCTGTTCTATTTACCGAAACATTCAAGAGATTTCACAGCCCTTGTCTCATCTACCTTTCTATCGTCAGTTGATGTGTTTTCTATTGGTTTCATATAAATGCAGCAACATAACGCATTTGGAACCTTCCGCAGACCTTAAATGATCATCGATACCACCAGAGATGGTGCTTTTTAAATTAAAGCTATCCAAAAAATTTTATTGTAGAAAGCAATACTTTGTCTCTACTGATTTTGCAGCAGTATGTAATATGGAAGCTCTTTTTTTTGTTCTCCCCTGACTCGTGCTGCTGCTCCATTCATTAACTACCTACCTTTTATCATTATAGAAGTCACAACCATTGATAAGGTCATTTTGAACCACGATCTGATGGCGAGAGTTAAGCTGAGCAGTGTGCTACAAAACACACGCATGCGTACTCCGTTTCTGTATACAAAACATGACGATGCGCATGCGTAATTCAGACAATTTAGTGTCGCAGGTCTAACGTTAGACCAATGTGTTGCGTGCCGAATTGCTTCACTAAAACTTGAGTATCAAATGAAATCTGCGTTATACTCAGAAACGAATTATCCTTCCAATGAAAGGGCAAACTAAGAGTACTTGTATTTTATTAGATTACTATCCGACTTCGTCATGGACCCGCGGTAGCCCGGTCGGAAAAGTAAGGGAATAGCAACAAGGGACTTCCATACTGGATCCAACCGAAGACCGTAGTGTACGTGGGTTCTGGCGCACGTTCAATCTGTCGTGGCGTGGTGTTAAAATTTCGAGAGTGGGGTACCAGCTCAGGTGGTGTCCTCGTCATCGGACCGTGGTTCAATAGGACCAGAAACTTAATTCAATATTCCTGTTTCTTCGGCAGTTTCGTACTTCTTTGTCTTCTCTCACTTTCCTCTTCGGATTGCTCGTGACCACTTTTTGATGTTTTGTGTGGATTCGATTCAAAATGTACATCTTGTTGCGTG
This sequence comes from Metellina segmentata, assembly GCA_947359465.1. Classification (NCBI taxonomy): domain Eukaryota; kingdom Metazoa; phylum Arthropoda; class Arachnida; order Araneae; family Tetragnathidae; genus Metellina; species Metellina segmentata. The sequence goes on along the minus strand of OX375882.1, from coordinate 114,969,524 downwards.
TTGCTCGACATTAATTTTTACGTCTATGATTCTAAAGGAACGACGTAGCGATTTGAAAATAGTTACGATGACCTTCTGGGCAGATTAAGCTTTACAAATTTCGCGACGCCAGTGTTCGACAGATGATGCTGCGTCAGGTAAAAAGACTCATTTGTGGCGTGAGATTTTTATTTCATATATTCAGTCGGTATTTATTCTAGGGTAGGTGTTTCTAATATCGCCTATACTAACTATTTCTCTATCGCAGTCTCCTGGGTTGGGAAATCAAGCTGGAAACTAAATGAATATCACTAGGAACTATTCTCCTTTGGTTTCCATATACCTTCTTTACTTATGTCAGTTTAAGTTAACGAGTCAAACTAAAAAGTTTCCCAAGAGAATTTTCGAGAGTGGGTTTCTAATATCGCCTACCCCTGTTCCTATTACCACCTAGGGATGCGACATTGATCTCGATGGGTTTTTTTAAAACATCGATGTATTGGAGTCAATGTTTTTGTAACATCGATGTTTATAGTTGTCGATGTTTTATTTTTAAATAAAAAATAAAAAAAAGTTATAAAAATGTTAAAAATAACCAAGTAGCATAATTTTCATAATCAGCAAATTCAACATATTTTTAGACCCAAGTGGCCAAAAAGGTGAAGGGTCTAAAAAGTAAAGATGCGACATCGACGTCAATGTTTTCAAAACATAGATGTTTTATAAAAAAACATCGAGTATTGGAGCCGATGTCGCTTCACTAGTTGCTAAACCAGTTTTAAGAAATGGGGGGGAAATGTTTAAATACACTGAATTTTAAAAACATCGATGGTTTGGGGGCGATCAACATCGTTGTTCTGCTGTCGCATCAGTATTACCACCCACCAGGCGAAACGAGGAGCTAGTAGAGCATACCTTTAGTATTGAATATAGATACTTTCGAGTCATCTAAACGAAATGATGATTCCCTGAATGGACATAAAATACGTTGATAACAGTCTCCAATACTTGAGATGCAATAGTGTTGTGGATAGAACTGATGAGAATTGCCGGTGGCAAAACCCTAGATCGTCAAGGTGAACTCATAGATGTCGCGCTTAGTTGCTTGCAAAAACGAGTAGGCGAGATTTGGAACATCTACCCTAACAAGTCCATATCTCGCTGTAAATCTACATTAAAAGTGGTTGAAATACGAACGCAGATTTTGTGAAGTCCTACCGGATTTGAAGTGCATTATGAGAGGTGTAGTAAAAGTGACAAAGTTCCGTAGATGCCTCCTGTCCATGTCCCTCTGGTGTCTGATTTTCGCCTTGATTCACTTTAACTTGGAACTATTCGAATACATGAAGTTTGAAAAATGATACGGAATTTTTATCCGATACATCCTGGCAATATCATATCTTCGTCGGAGTCTTGCACTTAGTTTTCCTATGAATATGTTTTACTTGTGGCATACTTGCATCTGGTATGCGATGTTTTAGGATTTTATTTTCATTGTGAGATGATGGTAAATTAAATTGTTCCGGCATTCGTGACTTAATTAGTTTGAAGCAAACGCATTTTTTCTTGAAAATTCCATTCAGCGGCACGTGGAATAACTTAACTTGTGTTCGAAATAAATGTCATCAGTATAAAGAAATTAAACTCAATAGATTACAATTTTTTTTTAATAAAAGGTCGATTTTACAGTATATGGAGAGAGAAAAATCACTGATTTCAGGGTAAAGGAGTTTAAGTCTTTCTGATGTGTAGGTCAGGTGTGCTGAATATCGCCTACTCGTGTTTGCAAGCTACTATGCGCGGCAGCTATGAGTTCATGTGGCCACCGAAAAGTTTCCCATCAGTTATATCCTATTGCATCTGAGGCTGTGATCACAACGTTATTTTTTTTGTCTCCAATCTATGCAGGGAATATCCTGGTAAGTGTTTCCAAATCATAATTTCTTTTATATGACTCGAAAGTACATTCAATACTAAAGGTAGGTATGCTCTACTTGCAACTCATTTTCATTTGTACCTCCTCATTTCACCTGGTGGGTGGTCATAGGAACAGGGGTTGGCGATTAGGAACCCACTCTTGAAAATTCTCTTGGGAAACTTTTTCAAGTTTGACTCGTTAACTTAAACTGACATAAGTAAAGAATGTATATGGACACCAAAGGAGAATAGTTCCTAGTGATATTCATTTAGTTTCAAGCTTGATTTCCCAACCCAGGAGGTTGCGATACAGAGACATAGTTAGGGTAGGCGATAGTTGGAACACCTACCCTATTTAACTTAAGATGCTGAAAAGTAGCCATTTTGATTTGATCCCTTCGGCCCTGACACGTAAGAAATGTGATCACTTGAGGCTTTTGCGATTTTGATGCGAGATACCATTCAACAAACAAGTGGATTAAAAAAAAAGTTTTCTAATTCTAAGTAGGACTCATTAAGGTATTAGGACCAGTCACTACGAGAGAGAAGTCAAGACATTTAAAAAAATAATAAATTCCAGAGATTCCGTAAACTAAGTATCGGTTCAACTGAAGGGAGCAGTTTGACAAAGGTTTGTCCACACGATCGAACACTTTTGTACGCCGTTTGAAATGTAAGTACTAATTGGGGGAAAAAATGAAAGCACAAAGAGAAAATACTTGTCTGTATTTTATTGTTGATCCAAAATTCTTGATTTTATCATTCATATTGTAAATTTTAACTACTGTATTTCGAATTGAAGAAAACTGTTATGCGCGTGAAAAATTATTCTATTTTCTCAAATTCCATGAGAGGTCAAATAGTTTTCAAAAATATAAATAAAAAAGTATACTAAATTGTCTTTTATTTGTTTTGTTTGGAAAGTGGCAAAAAAGCAAACGGAACAAGCAAACTGTCGTGTCTACTGAATTTAATTTTTTTTAACTGCACGCTTTCAAAACGAGTCATTATTCATACGAAGATGTTATATTGCTCTCATCCGAAAACGTTACACTTTGATAGAATTCCATTGGGTTCTTTTGATGTGAAACCGTTACAAACTTAAGCGGACTGTCACGACTGCTTAGCGAAGGGCGTTTTTCGTCTCTCTCCAACGAATCAGCTGATCGTGCGAGATATTTTTGACAGTTAAGGTACTCATTTGAATCACCTGACGTTGAGGCGACATAGTCTGTAAATGTCACTACGCTGGTAAATAAAGGCCTTGGAGGTTTTCCTTATGTGATTCATCTTTTCAGTCGAGACGAAAGTGTCCTCAGACTACAGAATCGAGGGGATTTGCAGTGGTTCTTTATGCAAAGAGGTTTCGAAAATAACAAGAAGCCAAAAGGCAAATATTCGTATTTTGAAGGACCTTTATAAGCAGCCATTTCCATACAGAAAAACTATTTTACCTTTTTACGGGAAGGTAGGTGGATGGTTAAATTTACGCCACACCAAAGCAACGGACTAGCGTCAAAGATCTGGGATTCATCTCGAAGGGAAGGATCCGAGGACGTTTTGAACCACGGTCGGATGACGAGGTTACCACCTGAGCTGGCACCTTCAAACTTCCACGCCAAGGTGGGGACATTTAAGGTCACAACAGATTTAATGTGCACCAGTCCCCACGTACACGACGCTCTTTCGTTGAATCAAATTTTGAAACCACCCTATGCTAATGCCCGACTACCGACTGGACAACCCCAAAATCTGTCTCACGTTTCTCAGAAATCGTTATCACAACCTTAAACACATCAGAATTTCTGTGCTCTGCCTGACACTTACGCTATGTAGTCATTTAAGCTGATTAAGTTTACTTTGAAATGGCGTGAGTTTTTGATTCTGTGAGAAAGCTATAAGGTGAGTTCAAGATTACAATGATTAACAGTGTGTTTTGGATGCTCTGAAAGAGTCGCAAGATGAATTTTATATTTCGTTGATATGTAATAAGTGTTCAAATACATTTTTGGCCTCGGATTTTTAACTTCTAAACTATGTACCCATGCTTAATTTTAGTACCTACAGTCGAACTCCGCTAGAGTGAACTTTTTCACTGGTCCTGACTGAACTTCTTTTAAACTAATGTACGTTTAATGTGTTATTTTAAAGGCTTAGAGTGAATTCCTGAGAAAATAAAAGTTTACTTAGAGTGAACTGAATTTACCCTCAGATATTTTCCCAGATTTCCAAAGGTAATTTAACACAGTAAGGATACCGGGAGACAGCATTCCTTAACTTCTGTCTCATATCTCCCACCCTTCAAAACACCCCTTGAACATAGTGGGACGGACCCTACAGTCGTCATCTCATATATTTCTATCTACAATCAGTGTCCATGTGAGCGCTTTAAACTGAACGGACATTTTCCCCCTTTAACAGTATCCTGAAAAGAATGGGTAAAAATCGTCGATAAAAATTGAATAACTATACTTAAAATCGAAATGTACCCAATAACGAAATTTTTTATAAGGGGTAAAATAAAAGTAAAACTACCGAATTGTTTATTTCTAATATACACAATAAATTTTTTTTTTGAAGTATTAAATAATTTTTTTTAGGAGATTGTGTTAATATCCCAATGACTTTTCAACAGAACCACCATCCAATGCCGAGAAATTTTGATGTGTCAGCAAAATTAGATAGAGTGAACTTTTTATTGGGCCCGGTGACGGTTCACTTTAACGGGGTTCGACTGTAATCTAGATTTATCGAGAAGAAGTTCGACTTTAATGTAGATGTTTTGAACTTGTACAAAAGTAATCCTTCGAAGGGGTGGTTGCTAATAGAGCGTAAACACACAGAAATTTGGGAAGTTGCCTGAAGGATTCTGCAGGTTTTTCGCTCAACTCCTCAGCTGCCCACCAAGTTTGTCATCCATTGAACGTGTGTTCTCTACATATGGTAACATATGGACAAATGTGATAAATAGAATAGGGACAGGGGAACTGGTCAAAGTTCAGCGTTTCCTGAAGAGACAATGACACTCAAGAATGGTAGCTTGTTATAGATAATATGTGTACAAAACTTGTGTATTAAAAATAAATCTTCTATAAAAGTTATCAATTCTGTTAAAAAAAATTTATAACTAATATTCTGTATGTATTTTTTTAATCACTGAAACTTTTGCTTATATTTTTAAAATATGGGCAAAATTGAGAAAAAAAAATTTTTTTTGATAAAACCCAAAATGAATACAAAATGTGGGTTTTTTAAATGTTTTTCTTTTTTTTAAACCCATTGGGTCCGACGCAATTTGGTCCAACCCTGTTTAGAAATCAAAATGGGTTAAGTCATGAAGGGGGGTCCTGCCGGTTGCAAAGTGGAATGATGCATGTTAAGCCCTCATAGGGTTAATCAAAAGAAATCAATTACAAAGTCAAATGCTAAGGGCCAAGTAATTGTTTGCCAATATAAATGTTTCACTTGACCATTTCGCCGCTGTAATGATATTCCATCCATTGGATCCAAGAAAGCAATGAGAAATCTGGAATACAGATATCAGCGCAGAAAAGAGAATGTGAGCAGACACGAAATGAGGTTTTAGCGTCAAAAGATGCCGAAAGCGTAAGTGAATGGCGATGGATCTGGGCTTTCGAGGAGCTCATTACAGTAACGTGACTGCGCACTTTTTTGCCAGGCACTGCATTAGAATTGTTTTCTTTCGAATGCACCCATTGATCGTATGCGAGGAACGAACTGACGGATCACCTAATGGGTATCAAACCCTGGACCCACTGGGTGGCAGACGAAGACAACGACGACCACTGCACCAGTTGTACTAGAAATAACATTAGTAAGAAGTCCACAAAAATAAGGTATCGAGAAATAGAGTAGTGAAGTGAAAGTAGAAAAAGATCGTTTGGTTATCCCGGGAGTGGCCATTTGTAGTAGAAACAGTCAACTCCACGGGAAAATAAAAGTCCGCCAACCTAGAGAGAGAAAAGAGATGTGCCCTAGACGATTCATTCGATTCGGAGGTATAAAAAACGTGATATCGATGCTATATCTTCTCTACTATAAAAAGGAAGTGTTTGTCCCTCGCTGACGCAGTGTCCTGACGAATCTATGGCACTTCAAATAGTGAAATTTGGAATACAGGTAGTCACAATATTTTGCGATGTTTGTGTCCAACCCGAATTTTAAAATTGAATCTAGAACATTTAAAAATTAATTTATTAGTTTCTTTCACCTTTCTATCTTCCTACCAGAATGTGACATCATCCGAACTTCGAATGAAGAGGGAATGAATTTTGCGATTTTCGACCGCTGACGTCAGTCTTTTGGAACCATGCCCGGGTTTTCCGATACTGGCGCGTTTTGATTTACGTTGTTGATAATAGCCACTTCGGGAATACGTAGCAATCACCTGACCCCACGAAAAGAACTGTTAAGGACAACGCCGTGCTGGCCACGCAGTGGCTAGTTCATAATAAATGGATGCAGGTAATGAAGCCTGTCCGTCAACAGATCAAAGTAAATAAGAAACTTGAGAGTGGATGGTTGTACTAGATGAATCAGAAATCTCCCGCGAATGTGTGAACACCTAGATCAATTACACGCTCTGAATATCGCCATCGGTCACGAACGGAAACCTAATTTCGCATTAACTGCAACTTAAACCAAAGTGGCGCTTCCTCCGCTTGATGCATGTGCAAGAAAAACGCAATTTGGAACCTTGATAGGTGCGCATAAACGCGTCCGAGTTCTATCGGGATGAGAAGCAGACGCAAAACACGAAAAACAGACAAGGAAGACAGATCGTCACATTCAACCGAACTCGATCGCGCCTTGGCGTTTTAATTACACTCCCCTCCAATCAAAAGCGTCTTTTTCCGCCGCCAGATGACACCACGATGCTCGACATCACAGAGAGACGTCTCGCTCTTGCCTTCTCTCGTCTTTTTTCCCACCTGACGGCTGCCCTTCACTCCCGAACGCTGTCATTTCTCCTCGGTCACGCCCATTTCAAAACCCATCGCCGTCCTGGAAGCGTGGAAATCGAAAACACGGTCGACGCCGCTCTTGTTGTGGTGTGTTCTTCGCCGCACGTCAAACTTTATTGACATATTCCCGGGCCAACGCGGAGGTTTGACGGACAAGGAGAGGCAATTTGGCCCCGAGATCCGTTGGATCGGACGTACTATCGATCTCAGATCGGTGAGAGAAAAACAGCGAGCAAAAAAAAATAATAATAATAAAGGAGAGTTGAAACCTATCGCAATTAAACTGAAAAAACACGTGCATATGGACTCTTAATCAGACAGGCAAGGAAGTATCGGACGCAGTAGGAGCTCTAGTCAGACGTGTAATTGTTCCTCTGGAATTTCACTTCAACAGATTTTTGATGGTTCTTTGGGGAGGGGGGAGCTATTTGGTCAGGCTGCTCTAAACACGCGACAGTGTCAAGAAATTGTGAAAAGCGGGATGGAGAGAAGGCAGAGAAAGATCTCTTGGGCATCCTGGTGTCGCGATCCTCCTGTTTACCCCAGACAGTAAACACCCATGTCAAAAGAATAGATCACTAGGGGGATTCGTGAAGCTCTCTAGAGGAGAAAGAGATGGGGGTTTGCTGTCTGGTAAACAGTGGAGGTCATAAATCCAGCTCCAGTAGTCCGGTTAGTACAGTATCAACCAGGAGGAGACTAGATTAAAAAAAAACAAGGCGTCGTGCACGTTCAATCTGTTGTGGCTTCAGATGTCCTCCCGTTCGCGTGGTGCACAGTTCTATTTTCCATGTTCAGTGAAGTGGTTGAAAATCCTTTAAAATTAAAAATTCATTGCAATCTTGGGGACATTTGGTAAGAAGCTTTGTTATCCTTTGTGATCCCATGTCATTACAGACAAGGTCTGTTAAAACTCATAGCTTCTGAAGAAGAAAAATCCCGAACGATTCGACTAAAAAACAAATCCAATGAATGGATACTTACCGATTGCTGCAAGTTTGAACAATCCGTCATGGGATTGTAGGCCAGCGAGGACCTGGTGTCTGTCGGGTTTGGATGAAGATGATGATGGTGATGATGCAGTGGAACGCTACTGCCCGTCGAGAGCCCACCGGGATCTGCAACAACAGCGGGAAAACACCATTGAAGTTCGAATTCAAACTACCCACAGAACTTCAACTTATTAAATCACTTGTGTAGCCAGGAGTTCTGAGTTTGCATATTAAGAATATAATTTTTTATGTAAAATTTAAGACATCTCAAGCATAAAAGTCGATTTGTTTTCAAGAAAATTCCAAAAACATTTCAAGGAAATTCCAGACGCCAAGGAAATTCTATATATATATATATATTTTCAAAAAAATTCCTAAGGAAATTCCAAAGACATTTTAAAGAAGATTTGATAAAGAAAAACTGATTACCTGTATGTGTGTAGGAAGATGTTTCTGGGACTAGATAGGGATTGGCGTGTTGGCATCCGAAATTCAGGGAGCCGTAGGTGTTGTAGTTTTGGCTGCCCGCTTGCTTTCTCCAACGGGCTCTTCTATTGCTGAACCACACCTGTCAACAAAACAGAGCCACACTGTATTCAAAGAAGACTCGACTCTCTGAAGTATATCAATTACACGGATGACGCCTATCATTGCTTTGTCAAAGAGTAATCGTAAATATTTTTAAATTAAAGCTTTTAGTTTTAGTAGGTCTTTGGAGCGCTGTTTACCCTGATCTAATATACACTCAGGAACATTGAAAATAGCGCACCAAAAAGGAATAAATGTACAATCGCGAAACTTTGCACAGAGATCCGATATGCAAATGATCCAAGTTTGGTGCCAATGCGCATGATCACACACCCTGTAGTGGCACTGCAATCAGGAAGTGGGTGCATAGTGGAAGATTCATGAACGTGACGATCCCATTCCGACTCTAGAAGGACTTTAGTAAGCGAACAATGCCAGGCAGTGAGAAGACATTTCTAAGTTAAGCGAGTTAGAGAGGGGCCTCATCATCGGCATGAAAACCGCAGGCTGGTCGATCGTTCGGTGTGTGCTGTCATAACATGTTGGAGCAAAGGACATGAGATGGTACCCACCTGCGGCGTACCGGGTCTGGAGCGACCAGGAAGACGATGTGGCGAGAGGATCGTGCGGCAAGCGCTCGTGGATCCGAGACTCGTTCCACGATACAATCAGATGTAGCGGTGCCAGTTGTTCCACAAACCATTTCCAGACGCCTTGCGGAAGCGAATCTGCAATCCAAGCGCCCTTTTCGTGCACTGCCTTCGACACCGAAACATCGGCGACTCCGTCTACAGTGGTGCCAAGACAGAGCGACGTGGAATGCCACAGATTGGCAAAACGTGGTGTGTAGTGATGAATCCCGGTTCGTTTGGGGGACAGATGATAAGCGCGTACGGGTGTGGAGGTGCCATTCCATCCACGCTGTCGCGCGACACACTACCCGCACAGCAGGCGTAATAGTCTGGGGGGGGGGCATAGCCTATGATAGCTGGTCCACTCTAATTGTAGTACGTGGAACCTTAACGGGCCAGTGTTATGTTGATGACATTCTTCGACCCCACGTGGGACCTTTCCTAAATGGTCTACCAGGGGCAATTTTCCAGCAAGATAATGCTCGTCCGCACACAGCTCGAGTTGCTCAAGACTTCCTACGTCATGTTCAGACTCTCCCCGGACTTGTCCCCTATAGAGCATGTGCGGGACCAGTTGAAACGCCGTGTCACTCTGTACATGATTTGGAGGTGGCTGTTCAAGATTTGTGGGCCATCTGCTTCAGGACGTCTAATCAACTCAATGCCGTGTTGCGGCATGTATTGCAGCAAGAGGCGGTCCGACGCGCTATTGAAGTTGCACCGTATTTGTCTAGTTGTACACACTATATTCGTTTAATTGTCTTGTTTTTGGGATCAAGTGAATCTCTCATCTGTATCATTATGTGTATTACATTTCAATCCCTTCTTGGTGCGCTATTTTCAATGTTCCCGAGTGTATATACGTAAGCCTCTTGTATGGCATCAAATACCATGTTCCATTCCATTCTATTGTGTTTGGATATTTATCTTCGATTTTATAATATTCGTATTGCTTTGAATCTTGAGCTATTGCCTGTCTACTGCGAAAACTGCTCCAGGCACACAAAGGCTCCGGTTTGTTGCCTTAGAAACAAACGGGCATGATCCTATTTTCCATGGGGGATGCTTGGAGCGGAGTTAATGGTGCACATTGGCGTACTTAGTGACAATTTCGAAATATATTTTACTTGTTGACGAGAATATCTATACTCATAAAGTAACTCTTTACACCCTCAACGTTCGTGGATGACAAAAAAAAATTACGTCACCTCAGAGAGACCTTAAAAAGAACGAGCTGTTTCTATAGTGACCGTCTTCAACCAGACGTAGTGGAGGGAAAACTTCTCTCGGAAGACAGACAGCACCCTATTTTAACTGGCGTAAATATACGAATACCGCAAATATACAATCTGGAAATATATTCTTTCACCTGCCATGAAAGAATATATATCAGCTCTTAGTAACGCAGCCAGGAACATATTTAGAGGAAGGCCTCGCGGGACTTGAGCCACCCCGAAAATTGTTTTCTCACCAATGCTCGGCCAATTTGAACTCTTTAGATGTGTTTTAGGGTACAGCTACACTCTACGTTTATGAGTGATGGCAACGGCTTGGCATTTTTTTGGCGCACTTCTAGTAGCGAGTTACGATAAATCAAGGCAACCCATCTTTCGTTACGGTTGTTATGGTTTTCATAACAACCTTTTCAACCGGAAAATTTCAATTTTCATTTTGAATATTCTAGAAAGTTCTTTCAAAATCCGTTTAAAGTCGTTTGATTTCACTGATTCTTTGAAATTTTTTCTTTCCTCCCTTTGGTTATTTTGTTTTCAAAATATCTTTTGATTGCATGGGTCCTTTTAAATCGTTTTCTGTGTTACCATTGGTCCATTTATTTGTATTTTGACAGTTGTGGAATTTTTATTTTACTATAATAGTTTACACGAAAGGATTAAGAGTTTTGTTTTTTTGACCATTTTCGTTTTCATTATTTTTTTACGAAAGAATTCTGACGTTATCAGGTTGTATTATTTCTTGCTTTTTTTTCTTTTGTAAATCTTTTTCTTTTTCAACATGCCCACTGTATTTAGTGTAATTGATACGTTTCAGGGTATTCTTACCCAACAGCGGTAGCGTAGTTTCTCTGCTGGTTCACAAATGTGTTTTGATATGTGCTTCAGCTTACTATTTTTTGTGAAAGTTTAAAAAAATATGTACTTTTTAAAACGTTCTGAAATGTGCTTAAAAAGTGTGTTGTAAAAAGAAAAAAATTGATGACAGAAAAAGAGTTAGGAAATAATTATTTCCTTGGCGACTTTAGAAGTTCGCCAAAAAAATCGCCAAGGCCGTTGCCGTCGCTCATAAACGTAGAGTGTAGCTGTTCCTGTTTTAGTTACCATGGCACTGCCAGGACTTTCCCATTGCACCTCGCATACATGCATTGAAGGCGGCACAGCCCGTTCATAAGAGACATCTTCGCATCAGATGGGCAGCCCAGTTGGAAGAGAGACGGATCAGCAACCAGAGGGTTGCGAGTTCGAAACTAGATCCAGCCAAAGATCACAGTGTACATGGAGATCGCCGTGGTGAACGTTAAATCTGTCGTGACTTCGAACATCCTCACGTTGCCGCGGTGTGAAAATTTGGAGAGTGAGATGCCAGCTCGGGTGTTAGCCTCGTCATCTGTTCATGGTTCAAAAGTATGAGGTATTGACCGTGCAGTCACGTGACTACCAGTCGACTGGTTGCTCACCATCGAAGCTTCTCTCAATACATACAATGCTCAGTACTTCTATTTTAGACTGTGGATCTGACCGTGGTTCAAAGTAACGAGGTGTTATCCTGAGCCGCGGTAACTCAGTCGGTAGAGCGTCGGGCTCGCATCAGAAGGGTTGTGGGTTCTGTCCTCGGCGGAGCCTGCAATTCTGATGATTGCGAGATCGGCGCTTCGACCTGGCTAAAAAGACCGTCGTGTTCGCTAATGGTGACTGGGGCACGTTAAAAAGGTCGTGGTTACAAAGTCCCCCATGTTCCCATACCGAATCAATACCTCTGGGGGTACCTGTTCAGGGGGTTATTGTCTTCTGATTGGGATCTAAATTACGATACGTGTGAGTGAATGAATGCATGAAAGGGACCATCCTGTAAAACGGATGTGTCATGTATGTCGAGCAAAGACCGACTTCCTCTCAATGGGGCTCAATAAACTAGCGCCTCAGCGTAAGTGTCCGACAAGTTGACTCTGATTGGCTCCTCATATATTGTTGTACGGTTGTTGTTAGCAGTATTTCTCGCCAACTTATACTAAGGGCAAGCGAAAATAATGTGTTCTTCTGGCGGAAAAATTTTTAGATCCTCCAAATTATTAAAAAAAAATTCCAATTTAATTCCTTTTGATTCTAAATTACTTTTCCTAATTTTTAATACCCTTTTTATATTTTTCCAAGCTTCCGTTTATTTTACATAAATAATCTAAGAACCACTCCTGAACTCACTACCAGCTGATATTTTCCCACCCCCTTTGCTTTAGGATGATGGTGTCGTATCCACCCCTGGTTTAGGACCATTCTGATGTAACAAAAAGCATACCTAAAACACTAACTTATATAATTATTAACTTATATAATAAAAGGATACAATTTTCGGTTCAAAATCTTAAAACCTTTCGAAAACCGTTCCTATCAGTCAAAGAGATCTGCGCCAAAACGTAGATAAATAGCCAAATGAAACACCTTTACGTCTCAGGTCACATGATCATACCAACCAATCACAGTCAACTTGTCGGACACTTACGCTGTACGCTGAGGCGCTTGCCTCAATAACATGGAAGGCGCACCCCCCTCGCCTCTTGCCGTCTTCGACGGGCCTGACACTCCTCCGGTGTGCCAATGTAGGCATAAGAAACAACAACAACAAGATGTTATCCTCCGATCTTTCCCTTCGAGATGGATCACGGACTATCACCTCTAACCCGTCGTGAAGGCTCCAGTGCGACGTTCATCCACTACCCACCTACCGAATGCACGTTTCGGGGAGTCGCCTCGAGTTCAAATGATCGGCCTCAAGTGAGCGATTTGTATTCCGAGAGCATCGGAATCGAAAGGAGGCCAGAATTAATGAGAGAATGCCACCCCATCGTTAGAACGGACACTACAAGGGAGCAGCGTGTTAAAGGCGTGCGTCATAAATATTAAACAAGGGCCCCGATTCAAGGCTTAAGTGCGCCTCTTCCTTTCTTTGAACCACATCGGAGGAGTTTGTTCCTATTGGAAGTCAAATGTGTTCTGACAGTATCGGAAGTCTTGCAATCATTAGCGGCCCAATTTTAGATGTTGGGTTGATTTAGGTGTCGAGGCACAGGGTCCAAAAAATGAAGCTGCGCCAAACGATAGTATATAAAGAAGGATGCGGTGTGTTTTCCTACACCGTTTGACCCATTCACACCCAATTTGGCATACTTTTCAACACTGCGGAAAACATTTCTCTCCAGACCCATCTGTGGCCATGACAATTGGCACACAGGTAGTCCTAGAAATGCCTCTCGAAGCCCCAATTTTAAAATCTAAAGTTTGTTTTGGTGCAATAAATGAACATGGACACGGAAACACGTTCTACAGGGTTTGCGTATTTGAGTTAACGCAGGGAAATGTCGTGGTAGGAAACACGTTCTACAGGGTCTGTGTATTTGAGTTAACACAGGGAAATGTCGTGGTAGGAAACACGTTCTACAGGGTTTGTGTATTTGAGTTAACACAGGGAAATGTCGTGGTAGGAAACACGTTCTACAGGGTTTGTGTATTTGAGTTAACACAGGGAAATGTCGTGGTCCTATTTTAGCAGTCGCGGTTATAATTTAAAATTGAGCAGCGGGTTATTCAGCCGGTATTAAAATAAATTCGGAACATCCAAACGCACCAAGCAAGTCAAATTGTGAAACTTCGAAGTGTAACTCGTAAAGATTTTAAAAACTTGCTAAAAATCGTCAGTGGCTATTTTGGTAGAACAAAACGTCCACCGTCATTGGCAGAAGTAAACCACAAGTTTAAATAAACTATTCTAGAGTAATTTTGACCCGACTCAAATTTTGAACGACTCTTTATTTTATATTCAGGTCATTTCAGGAAAAGTCGTTCAAATAAAGAATCCCAGTTGATTAAGACTTTTATTTTAAAAAATGAGAACTGAAAGGGTCAAATGAACACCTTTACAAACAAAAAAACTAGGTATCAGAAATAAAAAAATATCGCTTAAAAAATTGATTTGACCGTATGATTCCATGAACTGAAGATAGCGACTAACACGTAATCCCAAAGCGATTCAAGCATTTGGATTGCATTGATGATTTCTCTGAAAAATCCGGAAACTTCCTTGAGTAACCCAAGTCTAGTTAGGTAAGTTAAAGGCTTTGTAGCGTCACCAGCTTAACGGATCCCATCTGATGGAGGAGGCATTTCGTTATTAGAAGAAATATTGATCTCGTTATCCTAAGAAACCTGCACTACCTCGATGCTAAAATGGAGCGACGGACAAGTTATCCCGTCGAAATCACACGGAGGGTTCAAACCTACCGCAACCAGGATTTTAGGGTTTATCCTCAAATATCCCAATTTCGACAGCCAACCCACCGGTCTGGTGGTGAAGGAGTTAGCCTCTAGATAGGGTCGAATCCGGGTCAGTGAATGAATATTTGTAAGCGCAGAGTGTAGAGGCGGCTGGGGCACTTTACAACTGTCGTGGCCGAAAGTTCTCACGTTAGGTGGGTGTGGAGATTTGAAGAGAGACGTGCCAGCTCAGGGTGTTGCCTTGTCACCTGACCGTGGTTCAAAATGACGTGGTGCTGTCCTCTGATCTTTCCCTTTGGGGATTGATCCCGGACCATCGCCAATAGCCCGTTGTGTTGCTCTAGTATGACGTTAATCAAAATTACCTTACCTAACTCCATGGTCTATATCATCTTTTTCCTAGATAAAAGGTTTCCGGGTTGATCCCGAAGTCTCCAGAAGCCCATTATGTTGTTCCAGTGTGAACACCCATTACGGGATCTATGAACAACTATTGTCGTTTGGAAATAACAGTTATAAATGGCACGGTGGGTTTGTCCACTGCGGTAGTAACCTGCGAGTTGTTCGATTCCTGTAACTCAAACTGGGTGTATTTCTTTGTTAATTAAAATTACCGTTACCATTACCCAGTTTCGACTGGCAAAAACTTTCGAGTGTGGCCTTGTACAAGTGAATTATGCAAAATTTTCCGTCTTTTTCTCTCATCAACACAATCTTACCAACGGACACTTTCGGCTCAATAATTACAAAAAAAAAGGGGGGCAGGGGCCCCTCTGAATCGTGTACCCCCGACCGCAGAAGTGAAGTCCAGTCACCCACTTCCTTTAACCCCTTCCCGGCAGAAAAGAAAGGCCTTCGTCCACCCATTCCGAATTAAAGGCACTTATGAATGAGTACAAAGGAGCACGTGTATACGCGAGGAGCGCATAAAAAGAAACAATCTATTACCCGAAGCCTACGCGGCGGTGTGTGTGTGTGTGGGGGGGGGTGTCGGCCACCCTCCCCCCATGTCGTTGACGGGAAGGGGGCCGTCTAATTACAGGTTACCCCAGGCGGTCTTGCACGGCCTCTTTTATAGATATTTTTTATACCCAGAACCTACCGCATCGTCGCACCTATGCGGTAATGATCTTACACAGCGCGACATCAGTCATCTTCGCACCTTTGGCTAATCCCTCTTCCCTGGACGCACCGGGGGGTCGAGGAGCCCAAAACCCACCCGATCGGAAACAGGTTTCTGCCTCCCTTTTCTTCTTATTTTGTCTTCAGGTGTGTGTGTGTGCCTCTTTTTTTTTTTTTCAAGCTCGTACCTTTTCTCTTTTCCATGTCTTTCTTTGGAGATGTATTATTTTAAAGCCGTCATTGGGTTGCTCTTTTTCGATTTCTTTTTCTTTGGTTCGCGCGTACATTTATCTGTATTCATCCGTAGAGGTCCGATCGTTCCTTTGACATTCGCCGGTAAAGCCGCCGACTCGCGTTTCTTTTCTTTTTTTGCAGGCCCCGTGTACAGCGGGTTAAGGTTAAGGCGATTAGAGAGCCGCTTTTTTTTTCTCACAATCTTTTCGAGAGGACACAGGGACGTGATTGGGCAAAAGTATAAAGAAGCAGAGCGCGAGGATCAAGACGTAAAATAAAAGCCATCCCGCGATTGAAGTACAGCTTCAATGAAACGATCTTTACCCCGTTTCGAAGAGTTGCAAAATTTACTGCCGCAAGTTAACAAAAAACCTATAAGAAATAATAGGATGGACTTTGTGCTCTTTAGTCTGCTTCAGGTTCGGTTACTTCCCAAACGATTGGTTGGGATCATTCGATGACAAAAACAGGTGTTCTCCTAGTCTAGCACTTCCTGTATTTTATTGAGCCGCGGTAGCCCGGTTGGTAGAGTATCGGTAATGGTAATTTTAGGTAACATCGTACTAGAGCAACTCAGCGGGCTATGGACGACGGTCCGGGATCAATCCCTTAAGGGAAAGATCCGAGGACAACACCTCGTCATTTTGAACCACGGTCAGATGACGAGGCAACACCTGAGCTGGCACCCCACTCCCCAAACTTCCACCCTAACCCAACGTGAGGACTTTTGGCCTCGACAGATTCAAGGTGCATCAGCCGCCTCTACACCATACGCTTACAAACATCCATGCCCGAACCCTGATTCGAACCAGGAACTTTCCGATCTAGAGGCTAACACCTTAACCACTATACCGGTTGGTCGGCGGTAGAGTATCGGACTAACTAATACCAACACACGCTCCCGTACTCACTGTCGTGAGACACTGTACCAGTTTAAATAAGTGTGGTTCGATGAGTAGAGCGTGCCACCGAGGTGACATGAATACCCAGAATGTTAGAGCACATGACATATAAGCATCATTACATCTATACAGTAATTGTATTAAATCCTTACACTAGGTTAAATTATAAATAAATATATCTATATAATATCCACACACAATTTGAGAAAAAAAAGTTCGTTTTTATAAGTCTCTTAGGATAATCAAGTCCTGGTGATTTTCGCCGACCAACCGGTATAGTGGTTAAGGTGTTAGCCTCTAGATCGGAAGGTTCCTGGTTCGAATCCGGGCATGGATGTTTGTAAGCGTATGGTGTAGAGGCGGCTGGGGCACCTTAAATTGGTCGTGGCCGAAAGTCCTCACGTTGGAGAGTGGGGTACAAGCTCAGGTGTTGCTTCGTCATCTGACCGTGGTTCAAAATGACAAGGTGTTGTCCTCGGATCTTTCCCTTAAGGGATTGATCTCGGACCGTCATCAATAGCCCGTTGTGTTGCTCTAGTACGACGTTAACTAAAATTACCATTACCTGGGGATTTTCAATGAATCTCACTCATGATAATAGTTTGAACCTTCGAACCCT
Organism: Metellina segmentata; assembly: GCA_947359465.1. Taxonomy (NCBI): domain Eukaryota; kingdom Metazoa; phylum Arthropoda; class Arachnida; order Araneae; family Tetragnathidae; genus Metellina; species Metellina segmentata. The sequence continues at coordinate 114,952,113 of OX375882.1, read as the reverse complement.
TGTTACATGCAATGTTGGCGTGGTGTGGATGTTTGGAGAGAGGGGTGCCAGCTTAGGACTGACCCTCGTCATCTGACCGTTGTTCAAAATAACGTGGTTTTATCCTCGGTAATTTTGTAATTAACATCATACTAGAGCAACACAACGGGCTATTGACTACGGTCCGGGATCAATCCCATCAGGGGAAATATCCGAGGACAACACCTCGTCATTTTGAACCACGGTCAGATGACGAAGCAACACCTAAGCAGGCACCCCACTCTCCAAACTTCCACGCCAACCCAACGTGAGGACTTTCGGCGACAAGAGATTGAAGGTGCCCTCGCCTCCTCTACACCATACGCTTACAAACATCAATGCCCGTACCCGGATTCGAACCTGGAAACTTCCTATCTAGAGGCTAACACCTTAACCACTATACCGGTTGGTCGGCGATTTTATCCTCGGATCTTTCCCTTCGGAAGTGGACCGTCGCCAATAGCCCGTTGTTCCAGTGTGAAGCGAATCAAATACCTGCCTGGTTGCAAGGTAATCGAAATGGTGCGAGGAACCCCTCACCGATAACCACTCTAAAGTGAACCTACACGCATTGCGCACTTGAAGTGATTACTATTATTTCCGGTTTCCATAGGCCTCGATGTTGTATCGAGCTTCAGCCTACATTTCAATAAGCTTGCCTGTGTGTCCACTTAAAATATTCCGACTCATTTTCGGTCTCATCCACTCATCTTTTCTCTTAAATGCGGTAATTCATTCCATAACTTGGTTGCGACTTATTTAATATTCCACCCTTAAGAGAAGACTTCTTTCCTGGCCGAAGGTGGTCCTTCACAAGTGGCCATCACTTCCGGCCTTGTAGTGGCCAATGACTTCGGTCAAAATGTGCCCGCCATTAGAAAAAATATATATATAAATTTGTTGTGCTACAGAAAAGTGGTACAGTACCTCTGGAATCATAACTCGAACAATTTGGAATTCAAATGAAACTTTGACTCGAAATGTGAGTGTACTGCTTTGGAAATCGAATACCCAGCATGTTGTTTGTGCCCTGTACTCGATGCACCCATACACATTTCCATTGAGTTTGTTGTCGAAAGTTGTAGTGAAAGCGTCTTGCTGAACTCTAATTGTTGGCCTTAAAATGTGTGTGTGGCCCATAACGCTATAAATTCAATTGAGGCGGTAAACAAACAATCGTAGTGTTGCCAAAGCGCGATACCAAATAACGTCCTCTTTTTGTGTGCCATGTATGAGAATTATATCAATCGATTGAAATTCAGCTGGCGTTTCATTGCTATCGAAACTACGAGGATCCGTATAGAACCGCTGTCGGAAGGCATTCTTAAATTTTAGCACCCAACTCATGCAACAACAATTGGACGCATTTGAACCGGGCCTCAAATGCAATTGTTCCTTATTTTAATCATCTCGTTCGACTGGCGATGCCATTGGAGCAGTATATAATTTAATGGCCCAGGAAGTTCAGATGGCCAGCACCTACTTTCTCGATGGGTGCAGCCCTATTAGTGTGCTTAGGGCATGTGGTGTGGTCCCAGACCGCACCACATGCTACACAGATTCCCCATAGAGGCATTTTGATTGGCCAACAGATGCGCTATTAGAGCTGAAACTACCGTTTCAACGCTCTTGTCAAATGCACGCTATTCGACGAGTGATCTAAAATGTTTCGACGTCGAAATTTATTTCCTGGAGTGCTTGAGCTCCACGGGTAAGTCCCTGCGTTTAGGTGAACAGACAAATCAAGCCATTCCTCATCTCGGAAGCTTCAACTGACATGACACTGAAGCAATGCAACACGATATTGGTGACGATCCATCCCGAAGGGAAAGAACCGCCGTCAGATCAACACCTGCGCTGGCGCCCCACTTTCCAAACTTCTACACCATCGGCTCCTATTGTACACGACGATCGTGGGTTGGATTCGAACTCGCAGCACTACGGTTGCTAGTTCGTAACTCTTCCTTCTTCTTCTGTGTCGGGCAACAGCGGCCCATTTTACCTGACACACCACAAACCAAGCAGGCGTCGACGGACCATTCCGGGAAACACGTGTGTGGTCAGCCCTTTCACAAAGGCAAGACGATCCCTCTTGTCAGCAATCATTGAAGAGCTCAACCCTCTATTTAACCCCTTTGGGCGTCTTTTGTAGAGTCAGAATAAATCCCCGCAGAGGAATCAGTCAACGCGAAGATACTCGTTGATTATCTGTGGATTGAATAGATTTCATGGGATCAATTTCCCCCTTAGTAGGGATCAATTGTGGGATTGACCGTCGTGAATGGCCCGTTGTGTAGCTCCCCAATACGACGTTAATTAAAATACCAACCTACCTAACCCTTATTAGGAATTTTACCAATGTATAATTTGGTCTTTTTTAAATTCACGTCGCACTTGGGCAACACAACGGGCTATAGGTGGCAGTCCGGGATCAACTCCCGAAAGGAACAATCCGAGGAGGACACCTCGTCATTTTGAACCACGGTCAGATGACGAGGCCGCAACACCTGAGCTGGAACCCCACTCTCCGAACTTCCACATCACGACCGATTTAGGGTGCACCAGCCGCCTCTATACCCCCCCCCCCCAACTACGCTTACAAACATCCATACACATGGTGGTTGGGCAGCGCTGCCGTGAGACTCGATACGAGTCAAAAAAGCAGCTAATCGGATACAATTTGAAATTCCAACACAACGCCGTGTCCATTCCATTAGATGGTAATGGTAATTTTAGTTAACGTCGTACTAGAGCAACACAACGGGCTATTGACGACAGTCCGGGATCAGTCCCTTAAGGGAAAGATCCGTGGACAACACTTCATCATTTTGAACCACGGTCAGATGACGAAGCAACACCTGATGTGGCACCCCACTCACCAAACTTCCACACCCACCCTACGTGAGGACTTTCGGCCACGACGGATTGAAGGTGCACCAGCCGCCTCTACACCCTACGATTACAAACATCCATGCCCGGACCCGGATTCGAACTAGGAACCATCCTATCTAGAGGCTAACACTTTAACCACTAGACCGGTTGGTCGGCCATTAGAAACCAATTCAAGTGCACGGAGCAGCAAACCCAGACCTTCCGGAATCAAACCGAAACACTCGTTTATTTGCCTCGCTCGGAATGAAACGAAGATAAAAGGTGTGAAATACAAGCTACCCATCGCATCCGCATCATAAAACACACGGATTGTGTTTTAATCCGATTAGAGATCCCACACCCCTCCTCCTTTGTGTGTCCCCTTTCGCCGCCTAGGATGCGGTGTGTCACAACTCACGCTTCTCTGCTGCACCCCATGCGGTTGTGTGTAGGGATGCGACATCGACAGCAAAACATCGATGTTTTGAAACATCGATGTTCAAAATTAAAACATCGATGTTGATAATACATCGCCCCAAAAACATCGATGTTTTTTTTTAAATTCAGTGTATTTAAACTTTTTCCCCCGTTTCTTAAGACTGGTTTAGCAACTAGTGATGCTACATTGAAAGCAAAACATCAATGTTTTTAAAATTCAGTGTATTTAAAATTTTTCCCCCGTTTCTTAAAATTGGTTTAGCAACTAGTGATGCGACATCGGCTCCAATACATCGATGTTTTTTTTATAAAACATCGACCTCGATGTCGCATCCCTACTTTTCCTCCATTTCTTAAAACTGGTTTAGCAACTAGTGATGCGACATCGGCTCAAATACATCGATGTTTTTTTTCATAAAACATCAATGTTTTGAAAACATTGACATCGATGTCGCATCCCTACTTTTCAGACCCTTCACCCTTGGCCACTTGGGTCTAAAAGTATGTTCAATTTGCTGATTATGAAAATTATGCTACTTGGTTATTTGTGAAATTTTTATAACGGTACTTTTTTCATTTAAAAATAAAACATCGATAACGTAAAAACATTGACAAGAAAAACATCGATGTTACAAAAACATTGACCTCAATACATCGATGTTTTTCAAAAAGCATCGATGTTTTGAAAACATCGACATCGATGTCGCATCCCTAGTTGTGTGGTGTCACTTTCCATCGCAGATACTTCCATGCAATTTGAAAGGGTGTCCCTTGGATCAGGGGCCGTCAGTGGGTGTGCTCACTGCGCTATGAACCTTCGAGTTGGGGCGGTTCCTCTCTTCTGTGTCATTAACACTCTCACTGTGTGTGTGTTTGTTGGTGTTGCGTGTCTCTGGCGCAGCGTAAAGCCTCGGAGCAAGATGGAATCGCCTCAACGAAGGTGCGATTGCCGTCTGTCTACGCTCGTTTTCGCCGATTCCCCCTCTTTGAATCCACTTTCAGCCTGCGTGTAGGGCTATTGGCGGCAGTCCGGGATCAAAATCAGAAGTGAATATCCGAGGACGACATCACGTCATGTTCAACCACGGTCAGATGACGAGGTCGACACCTGAGCCTCACTCTCCAAACTTCCGCAGCATGCAAACGGTCACAACACATTGAACGTGCCCCTTGAATGTGTGGGATAAAAAGCAATGGCTCCGCACCTCAATTGAAATATGCAGTATCCTCCTGCGATAATTGTTTGAAACTGATTTCAATTGCGATGAAAGATGCTGAATGTCTTGTTCTAAAGGGAGACCCGTAGGAAAAATACCAAAATGCTTATTCATTTTACCTAACCTATTTTTTTAGTTTTATAATAAGAAACACAGTCCACCTATTTTAAGCAATAATCAACAACAAAAATCATTCTAATTTGCAAATATAAAATTTATATTACGATTTTGATGTTTTTTTACACACTTATACACCCCACTCCTCTGTCAATTTTCAATACTTTTTTAGTAAAATAAATTTTTACAATAGTTATAGTATATGACCTAGGGAGAAAATTTCTAAAATTTATTTATGTGCGTTTGCAAAAAACTTTTATTATACGTTATAAATTTTTTTTAATTCCAATTTTTTTTTATGTTTATTGATTTTTTTGAACTATTTATGCAAAACATTCAGAGGTTGGGAATGAAAAAAAAAACATTTTTATCTTATCCTTTTTGTAAGTGAAAGATTTTTCTAACTAAAATTATCTTTTATTTTCGAATTCATTTCTGGTGTATTTGAAGGTAATCAGGAGTATCGTGCTCATTTTTATGTTCTTCATTCATTTCCCCACTCGTACAAAAGGAAATGTGGGAAATTAGTTATTTTCTAAAGCTGTCTGAATTAAAACGTTCTCAAGTTCAAAGAAACCTGGATCCTGCACACGGCGTGGGAGTCTTTCCATTGGGGCACATCCGGTTCGAGAAAAATAGTTAAGAACAGATAAATAGTAATTGCTTTCTAACCTCAGACGAACACACCGACCACAGTCTGCGCAGTTGCCCGTTTCACTAAGTTATATTCGGCATGCGGAAACAACCGTAACTTATTAGAAGTAGTGTGAGATGCCGAAGGATAGAGCCAGATATTCATGAGTAGGAGACCCTCGCATAGCATAGTGTCAGAATTGTCACTTCTATGGCTCTATGGGCAGCGATAGTTAACTCTGTCGTGCCTTCCGATATCCTCATATTGGCATGGCGTGGAAGTCTGCAGAGTGGGGTGTCAGCCCAGGTGGGACCTAGTCACCTGATCGTGGTTTAAAATGACGTGGTGTTGTCCTCGGATCTTTCCCCTGGTGGGATTGATTCCGGACCGTCGTCAATAACCCGTTCTGTTGCTCTAGTACGACGTAAATTACCAAATTACCGTGGGGTGCCAGCTTAGGAGTGACCTCGTCATCTGACCGTTGTTCAAAATAACGTGGTTTTATCCTCGGTAATGGTAATTTTAGTTAACGTCGTACTAGAGCAACACAACGGGCTATTGACGACGGTCCGGGATCAATCCCTTAAGGGAAAGATCCGAGGACAACACCTCGTCATTGTGAACCACGGTCAGATGACGAAGCAACACCTGAGCTGGCACCCCACTCTCCAAACTTACACACACCTAACGTGAGGACTTTCGGCCACGACAGATTTAAGGTGCACTAGCCGCCTCTATACCATACGCTTGCAAACATCCATGCCCGGACCCGGATTCGAACCAGGAACCTTCCGATCTAGAGGCTAACACCTTAACCACCGGTTGGTCGGTTAGGTGATGTCCTCGGATCTTTCCCTTAGAGATTGATCCCAGAACTTCGCCACTATGCTCCCATTACATCCTCAATTCAATTACATAGCTCAAATGAAGCCTATTTTGAACTTTGTAACGAAATGGGCGAATGCATCTCGTAGGATTTGATTTCATCCATTCACTGCCATTTGCCAATACAGGAAAAACGATTTCTGCGTTCGTAGTTTAGAGTTTGATGTTCACTTCGCATGATGTGTTTGACGACTGTTACTGCCGCTGATAAATGATAATAGTGGGTCAGAAATATTAGTTGAAGGAACTTTGCACCTTAGCAACCCAACGAGCTATCGGTCAAATAGAAGGTGGAACTTTCTACTTCTATTATTAAGGAACGCAACTTTTTTTGCAAAGTACATTCGGAAAAGTGTTTTAGAATTTACCAGAAAATGAAGCCTTCAAGGTGTTTTTTATGTAGTTCTATTTGCTAGCCGAGGCAGATTTAATTACAGCTAAAAAACAAGCCATTTAATACCACACCAACACTCTCTCTGCGTCATTAAAATTCATTTCCCCAAAGACAATCGGTTATTGGTAATTAATTCACCTCGCCTTCTAACAACACAAAGAGTTATTGGCGACGGCCCTGGAGCCATGCCAAAGAGAAAGATCCAAGGATAAAACCTCGTCACTTTGAACCATTGTCAGAACAACGCATGAGCAATCACCCCACTCACGTGAGGACATAAGAACCCACTGCAGATTGAACGTGCACCAACCTCCTTTGCACACGAGGGTCTGGTTGGATTCGAACTCGCAACCCTGTCTGGGAACATCTGCGAGAAATTGGTATCCGAAACACAAAACTGCGTTGCTTTCCCCGTTTACAACACCCTTCCGACAGTCGCTTTATGAGCGTTCCAGCAGCAGTGGTTTTCGTTGGCTATCCTCTCTCGAAAAGGAAATCCAACCTTCCAACAGTCCCCCGGAAGTCAGGAAGGGCGGCCCTTGTCCGGTTTTGTGATCTCCCGACGTCTGCAAGAAGAGAAAAAGATCCAGCTATGTCTCGTCATTTTGAACCACGGTCAGATGACGAGAACCCCTGAGCTGGCACCCCACTTTCCAAGTTTCCACATCACGCTCACGTGTGCACGATTGTCCCTGGCTGATTATTCGAACTCCCAACCACCCACCAATTGGTCTTCCAATTGGATCTCCGAGACGCATAAGAAATATCTAGACTGGAATTAAGTTTGCTAATAATAATTTTAGTTAACACAACGGGCTATGGACGACGGTCCGGGATCAGTCCCTTAAGGGAAAGACAACACCTCGTCATTTTGAACCACGGTCAGATGACGAAGCAACACCTGAGCTGGCACCTTACTCTCCAAACTTCAACGTCAACCCAACGTGAGGACTTTCGGCCACGACAGATTGAAGGTGCACCAGCCGCCTCTACACCATACGCTTACAAACATCCATGCCCGGATTCGAACCAGGAATCTTCCGATCTAGAGGCTAACACCTTAACCACTATACCGGTTGGTCGGCGAATTAAGTTTGGAATGAACTAGAACTTAATAGTAAGGTTAATGTGTCGCACTGTCAATGAGCTTGACGTGAATTGTGTGCACAGAGGCCTCGAATCCCAGTGTCACTGAACAAAGAGCGTTGTGGGAGGATAAGCATAATCCTACCTGTACCCTGGCTTCCGTGAGCTTGGTCTTCTGCGCCAGTTCCTCCCTGGAGTAGATGTCGGGATACTGGGACTTCTCGAAGGCCTTCTCCAGTTCTTCCAGCTGAGAGGCACTGAAAGTGGTTCGAGTCCGACGCTGCTTGCGTTTCAGGGTCAGGCCCGGTTCGGAATTGCACGAATTGGGAGAGGTCCGGTCTTCGTCACCGCTCTCTTCGACATCTGGAACAAGATAAGGTAAAGTTCGATTGTTTTTTTTTTCCTACACTATATAGGGGGTTAAATAGACTGAAACATACAGCTAAAAGTAGATTCCAAACCACCATGTTTTGATAGGGATTGCAGTGTTTTTGGAAGAATTCGTTATCCGATAGGGAACAGTGGGATCAAATTGAAAACCTCATTAAATTAAGAAAATCAATGCCTAACAAATATTTTTTTTTTCTTTTCAAGAAATTCGAAAAATTTCTAAAAAATTGACTTTTCTAGAAAGGAAAGTTAAAGAAAAATAACTTCTTTTTGTAGAAAAAAAAGTTTAATAGTCATTTTAATCAACATACTTTTATTTTATCTTTTTAGCTGTTGTTCTCGTGTTTCAGTTATTCAAGCGACAATTCTTCACCAAAGGGAAACCTTTAGCACACATTTTATGTAATTCTTTATTGCTTCATAATTAAGTTATGTATCATAACTGAAACTGGAAGGTAGGCGCACAGAAAGCGGTGCAGCTTTTATAACAAATTTTGTCAATATTTTCGGTCATAAAGAATTAATAGGTCTTTAATAATGTACTTCATTTTAGGAAAGTTCCAGTTCAAGCTTTTAAATGAGTAATTTTGCTGATGAAAACAAAATAAACACTAGTAATATAATACACACACAACGATTGTTTAATTAAATATAAATTAAGTAGTACAATTTTAAAATGTATATTTTCTACGATAGTGTTAAAAAGGATTTGGGGGTGTTAATATTCAAGCGTAGGACGTTTAAATTTTTGTAAAGCGTTATAAGAAATTAGCAGAAAACCTACCGAGTATTTTAAAACTTCCTGTACAAAATGTAAGGGATGGGAGGTTCTGTAAAATTGAACTGTATTCTTATAGCTATGTCCCCAAACCACAGTTTGACAACGAGACAACCAATTATCGTCCTTTCAGACGATGATGTCGCGCGAGTAACATGTATCAGTTCATGAATGTTCAGATAGTTAACCTACAATTAACTGCACATAACGAAAACGTACACATTCGGCAATCTATGCGTCGAAGCTCTGAGACGTGCATTCCGATTGGCGTTTGCAATTTGGAACACATACTGCTAAACGGAAGATGATAACAAACTAAAATTAAGGTCCGGTTACCCCACTGGAGTATTATGCCACTAAACATACGACTCACGAATGCATGCTCCATTTATGTACAGAAACCATGCAGTATACATGCGTAATCGATTTTAGTACAGAAAACATGTCGGTATACATTCGTAATCCATTTTTGTATAAAAAGCATATGGGTACGCATTCGTACTTCTGTAAATTTAGAGTCCCTTCACCGATGTTGTAACAATATGTTACTTGTCTCTTCTGAACAAGGCTGTTTGCATACGTTCCGTCTTCTATTTCTGCACTTTTGTGTGTTTGACAGATGCAGATGGCGCTTGCGGACATTCATTCCTTAATAAATACAGTTTAACCCTTCGTGTAGTTTTGGCGAGATATCTCGTCCATCAAGATCTGGCAACCACGATAGTGCCGATTTTATTTTACGACGACGAGACTCGTCCTCAAGGCAGCTACCAAGAGGGTTGATTGTGCATTGAAAAGCTCGGACACGAAGTTTTAGAACACCTCTGCATGTTCCCTAAATTTTTGACCCATGTTTTCTATTGGAATTAAAAAAAAAAAAAAAAATTCCTTTGGAACGGATAGTTTATCAAAAAAATACCCTTGTCATGTCCATTCCAATTATAAGACATGCATCACAAGCTCTTCGAAGCGTCGCCCTTTTCCACCCCTTCCGAGTCCCCACAGTAACCATACCCTCGAACACCCGTCACAACTCCCTGAGACTCTATTCCGTGGAACAATAATCTCTTGTGATGGTTACACAACGCCTTCGAGTATTTTCCTTGACGATTCGACACGTGGGCTTCGCACTTTGACTGTAACCGAGCCTTGTTAGGGTGACAGAAAATGTATCTTTTTCCCATCTAAACATTGAGCCACTTTATGAAAAAATTCCTCCGGTAATGATTTTACCGCACACGTTGAAACACGCCTCTACTGTGCCACATCACAAAGGGGACATTCACGATGCAATGTCGGGAATTCGAATTTGGAGCACAGGAAAGAAATTTGTAAGGGTCACATTTTTTAAAAAACTTTTATAACTTTGTTTCGAATTAGTTGGTGCGCGTGCTTGTGAAAGTTTGATACCAAAGAACATTTCATAGTTTGGTGCGATCACATGGGTTCAGATTGCGTCAAGCTATGAAATGCCTCTTTGTGCATCGAGATAGCAATTGCTGCAGTTGGAAAGCTGGACATCTCGGGACTTGGGACAAATGATGCCCCCCCCCTCCAAGATGATGCCCTCTGTACAAAAAAAGTAGGATAAAATATACAAATTAGCAACATATTTTCATTAATAAATTATTGTTCACACTATTTATTTTTAATCCGCGTCAGAACTAGCATAAAGCAGGCTTCTATTCGTCAAGTCCTCAGAACGACCCATGAAAACCCCTCTCAGGAGAGATAAGTGAAAATCCCTTTTAGAAAATCTACTATACATTCAATGGATGATGTTTTCAAGCTCAAAAAAGTTCTCTGTTGCTTTGAGAGCGGCTAAAGTCCTCCAGCAACCCCATTGCAAGAGCCACTGCATGCAAACAAGCGAATTTTGTTATAATATGCAACTGCTACTCTCCGTTACTCTTCGGACCCAGTGTGTGTATTATTAAGACAACCGGTTAAGTAAGACAACTGGTAGGAAAGTTACAAAGTTGTTGGCGAGTTGTGTTCAGAAGACAGCCACACAAGGCGAATTTGGTTACAGAGCAATTGTTTCATTAGATATGACACTTCTCTAGTGAATACGCGGTTCAAAACAAAACGCGTTACAGCAACCCAATTAAACCCGATCGCTTCGTTTCACCCTCTACTTTCCCAGAGATGCCAACTACTACGGATTCTCCGTAGTTTCTACGGAAGTGAATCGGGTACTACGCGAATTGCGGAATCGATGTTTTTTTTTTCCTATGGAAAAATTCAATTTTATTTAATTTTTACAACACATAAATTAGTTTAATTATTTCTGTATTTTTTTCATTATTAATATTTCATTTGGTAAATGGGAGAGGAGTTACAAATTTAATTATTAAATGTTTTTTTATGTATAATTCTTCCATACACAATTGTTGGTTCTATATATGTGTTTTCATGTATAATATACCTTACTAATTATAAATAATAAAATGTGTTGCAGATAAATGTTTCAAATTTGTAATAAAATATTTGAATGAATGATATTTGCGTGTTATTAAAGCCGATTTCTTAAATTTTTACTTGACTACTAAAAAATTCTTAAAACTACGGATTTTTTCGTTTGGTACTACTGAAAACTTCTATCGCTGGTTGGCATCTCTGTGCTTTCCTACTGAATATACCAACTCTTCTATGTGGTCCCAGCGTGTGTATTATTTCTTCAAAAAGAGTAGCGAAGACAACCAGTAGGACAGTTTAAAAAGTTACCAAGTTGTTAGTGAGTTGTGTTCAGAAGGCTGCCACACAGGGCGAATTTGTTTACAGTAATTGTTGCATTCAATATTACACTTCTCTAATGAACACGCGGTTCAAGACAAGACGCGTTACAGCTAACCCACTAATCCCGATCGCTTTGTTTCACCCTCTACTTTCCTAATGAATATGCCGACTCTTCTATGTGGTCCCAGTGTGTGTATTATTTCTCGAGAGCGAGCAAAGGGATCGTCGGAGGTCAAAAGAATTAAAAACGCCGACGCTTCCAAAGGTCATCGAAACGGAAAGGGGGATGTGAGGAGAGCAAAGGGGGTGTTCCAAAGCGTGAGATTCTTTGTGAAACTCGACTCGCTTTCGCTAGACGCGGGATCACGAAACTAATTAAGCAAAGGGTAACTTTAATGAATTTTGTAACTTGTCCCTCTTTAATGATGGTATTTTGTTGGCAAGGTGTGTTGCGTTTCACACTCGGTGTCAGAGGTGAGGTGTTTTTTCCCGCTTGTGTGTTTACTATGCTAAAGGACTCCCAACCCCTTCTTTGCTTTCTCGTCTTGTAGTATCGTCATTATTTGTTCCCGGGGATGACTCCAGTGAGTTTTGGGACGTAATTAAGTTAAGATCCGCTCTCTTCGTGTGTGTTTTGGATCATGCCGATTCAGGTTATTCGGTCTTCATTTATTTTGTCTGCGTGTGAGGATGTGTCTTTGATGTATGATGGCGATGGAGATGTCTGTGTTTCAAGAACCTGGTCATTAATATCTCGGGCTGCCAAACTGCTCTTTTCATACACGTTGCTAATCTTCGATTCCCTTTGTTGGAAGTAGCGAATATTATGACTGATTAGAAAGAAACTTAACTGGAAATAGGACTCACTCAAAAATCTGAAAAAACAATTGCAACGATTGAAATTAAGGACGGCATTTATACTTTTATCGATTAAACTAAATATAATAAGGATTTTTGCTTGGTCAATAGGTAAAATAGTATTAATGTCGATTTTACTGCGAAAGCAAATTAATTTCTACTTACAAGAACACTATCCTGCAGGTCAACAACTCAACAGAAAAGGATTTTCACAGTTAGCGGATAGCTTAAAATCTTTAAAAAAAAGGTTTTTTATTCATTTGCTTTTAAAAAATATTTTGTTACAAAAATGGAAGTAAATACAAGATAATCATAAGAAGCCAGCTAAATTTGCTATTTAAATAATTATTGTTATCAATGTGTGCGGAATTTCTGATCCTTTACAGTACTCTATTAGTTTTATACCTGTAATAGAAACTTTTTAAAATACAGGTAATTATTTAGCCTTAAAGTACAAGAGAGGGACTTTTCGTCTTTTCTAAAGATTGTAGGAACCATTAACAAAACCAGTCAATCGCTAGTAGTTACGCATAAACAATAAAAATTACTCTGAACACTAATTTTTTTTCACTTAGGGTGCTCATTTGTACATTCGTTTTGAACAGAGGGTGGTGCTCAGGTTCATTTGCCTCAACTCCGAAACGTCTATTTTCGCCTTTGCAATTGCAACAATTGCTCCATACGAGTAGCCATGTTACACACAACAGGTCTGCAATTTAAAGCAATGTGATTACATTGAGCCATGAAATGCCTTTTCTATCAAACTTGGCTTGCGTTGTATTGCTCCGACGCGATGTAATTAAAAATACCTACAATCTATCGCACAAAAAGTTTCAAATTGAAGTAATAAAAATAAATCAATAATGTTATCGTTAGATTGTTTTTAGTATGCATAGCCGATTTTTTTTTCACTTTCTTTAGATGTTAACGGCAGGAAAGCAAAGTATAAATGTTAGTCATGAGAAAAAGGTATGGGGGAGGGAATATATCCATATCGCCTCACCGAAATGGACAGTGGAACTCGAGTTTGGTGTCTAAAGTAAGGGGTGGGCAGCTGAAAGTTTCAAACCGTTAGATTATGTGATAGTTAATTTCATGTATGCAATTCATTCTGTTGCAAAATAAATAAATGCTTAAAAAAGTTTGTAGAGATATTCGAGTTAGCGGCACCGGCGCGATAACGCCATCTATCGAAGAGTAAATGGTACTGCAGAGAAGGTCGGAGGTAATTGTAGACTCTGGACGTGTCTGCTGGATTCTTAGATCCTGTTGTTTAATCTTCCATGTAAATAGTGTTCTTCCATGTTTAAATTAGTCGTCCTGTATTAGTCTGTGCTGTGTTAAAATAAACTTGTGTGTTTAAAGAAGTTGTTCTCGATTGGACAAACAAAACACTTCGATTCGACAATCCTCACAAAGTTGAGAAATATTTATCGCACATAGTCATTTGTTCCCTTTTCGTGGTCTTTTGACCGTCGTGTACCAAAACACAACAATAGGCAGTCAAAAAACATTACTTGTATCGTTGGTTGGTTAATTTGGATTAAATGGCTCAAAGTCCATCAATTGACAAGCAGCGTCACACAAAATCTTGGATGGGCTATAAATCTTATCCTCGATCCCGGACCTGCACCAATAGCCCGTGGCGTTGTTCCAAATGAATTTACCTACCACGTTCGAGTAGCCCACTCCTATCTTCTTGTGTACATATAGACCTAAAAGAATGAGTAACTTACTTTTAAGCTCCTTTCACGCTTTTGTTTACGGAGCATTCGAGATTGAATGCCATGAAAATATGCATTAAACGTAGCGCACATGATACAGTTGGAAACAGTAACAAAGGATTGGAACAGACCACCTTGTTTATTACTATGCTAATGAGCGAGACACCATCTCGCCTACCAACAATGGCAACGCATTCTGGGCTCAAACATCGCTTTCGCAGCGAACGCCTCCTCAATGCAATTTAACACGGCACGCGACTTTTACTTTATTACTTTTATTGCTAATTCCCGACACCTATAGTCACGCGCCTGAAAGATTTATTGCCGAGAATCTCACAGACCACCCGGAATTCCGTTCCCCCCTTTTCATCTTCGAATTCATCCCACCCCGGTAAGCCAATATGTCTTATGGCTACTATTGCAATTAACATGGATCCTCTGGAGTGGAATCGTGAGCCGCCAGGGGGCGATTTAATCATGTTTATTATTATTCCTCGACTGGCAACAAGGAGAAAAAAACGCACCTAATCGGCCTAAGTAATCGAATTATCCGGGGCAGATTTCCCGCCCTGGCAATTGGGAAGAAAATCGATTCTCTGAGGATGAAATTGGAATCGGAGTTGGGTTCAAATTCGTAGCTGTCAGCGATTCGTAATCGGTGACTGTGACTGTATTGAGCGATTCGTTTTGGTTTTCGAATCTGTTACTCTGGGATATTTTTCGGTGGCGATGGATCTAGTTGGGAATTTGATGGAGCGTCGAATTCGAGTTTCGAAGAACTTCAATCGGTCTGTTAGGTTTGGTTTTCGAATCTGTTACGTTGGGATACTTTTGGGGGACCACGGGAATCGAATGGAGCTTCCAATTCGAGTTTTTAAGAATTTCATTTGGCTTTTAACTTTCTAAGCGTCACGTGATTTCCAAGTAGTGTAGTGGAGCTTTCACCCACACGTTGAATGACTCAATAACCACTTGCATGGAGTGAGAGAATCCTGTTCCCTTGATCAAGGGGGTCAAGAAATCATGCAGGGAAGGCTGCAGACCAGAACCCCTCTGAAGTTTAAATTTTATAGAGGCCCCTCATCTGCAGTTTTAGGCTTCTTTACCAGGTCAGAGGATGGCTTCCCATCCATTTAAAAATACGTATTCCAACTTGCACGGTTGCAGTTTTGTCTTCATTTCATTTACACACTTTTAGATTTATTTATTTAACTAAATACAATTGATATTTATGAATTATTCAGCTTACAAAAAGACATGACACAGTAAAAAAGGTTTTACACTTTAATGTCAAAAGACAAAGTAAAATTAGGCTCTTTAAGATACCAAGTGTACTACATTATAAAGTGCTTAAAAGTGTTTCAACTGAGGGTCAAATCAAATGCAATGGTTAGACTGAACAGTCTTCAATCAAATTAACCTCAGAGGGTATTTTGGAGAGCACAAGTCACACACATTGACAAATTACCTTGACGACACTTGAACCATGAATGTAATTGCATTTCAGCAATAGCTGTCAGGCTACCAAGGCCACTGATAAAAATCGCTATTCCATGTTCAAACTACATCTCGGCACATTAATTGAATCAGTTAATTGAATGACGCTGTTAGAGTGTTAAAATGTGGGAGAAGAAATCAAAAATACTTTCATCATACAAAATCGGTTTATGATTTTTTCAGAGTGGCTACATAAAAAATTAACTTTTATTTTAAGATGGTATGTAGTTGAACTAAGGTCTCTCGAGAGCAATTAATCGGGCTATTGGCGATGGTCCTTGATCCATCCAGAATGGCAAGATTCGAAGACAGCACCTCGTCCTTTCGAACCACGGTCAGATGACGAGGTCACACTTGAGCTGGCACCCACTCTCTAAACTTCCACACGAAGTCAATGTGAGGACTTTGTGGGCAGATATAACGTACATCAGCCCCAACGTGGTCCTTCGTTGGATGGAGTCTCGAACTTGCAACCCTCCTGCTGCTAATCTGCTGCTTTCTCTTACTTTAAATGGAAAACACGGATTGCTTTACTGAATTTTCATGGCACAAGGAGCAGATATTGGCCAAGCAGAGCCAAACACATGGCAAAGTTTTAATTTACAACGAGAGAAGGGGGGGGGGAGCAAAAAAGTAGAGTGTGTTGTGAGGGAAAAACTGAAGCAGGGCAGATGACTCGAGAACCTCGCGATTGTGATGCCCTTGTTGACAAGAAAGTAAACCTCCCGAGGAGACCAAACACTGTACTTTGATAATTAAAAGTGAACCAATAGAGAAACGTTTCGGAGCACTTTACGAGTGAATTGAAGAAATACTGGAACAAAAAGGCAATAAAATAATTCGATTTATGTTGTATCGAATAGTATGAAGTAAATATGTTTAACCGTAGCTTAAAATCAAATAAACTCTAAGGTTAGTAGCTTTGGTTATTTAACTTTAGGATATTAGTACTTTACAAAGAATTATCAAACTGCAACAAAATGAAAATATAACACAGATACCTTTTAACATTCAGTTTTAAAAACCCTGTAATTTTTTATAAGAAAACCATTCCTTAGTCCAACTTGATAGTCTCAGCATAAACGAGTTTTCTACATTCGAGTTTCGATAAAATATTTTTTTCATGAAAAATGCATCTTTTCCCAACTGAAACCAGTTTGCAGGGTTAGGACAGGCATCCATCTGGAGGTAATTGATCTTCAATGGTCAATAACATCGAGTCAACATTTCAAGTATTTCCTTTTATTGATTCCCATGAAAGCTCCGAACTCTCGCAACATTTTGGGTGCTAATCCGCCAACTGGGGCCAAACACGGAATTAAATGCTTCACGTGTCTTTGACATGTGTTTTATCCTTCCATTGACAGAAGTGTAGTAAAGTAACACTCGGCTCCGCTAGAGAACATTGCGGCGTTGTTCAAATTCCAATCGTTTCTCTATCCTTTTGAAGGTAGGCAGCTATTTTAATTAATGTCCCACTGGAGCAACACAACGGGCTATTGGTGACGGTCCGGAATCCGTCCCAAAGGAAAAGATCCGTGGACAATACCACGTATTTTTGAACGAAGGTCAGATGATGCTCTATACATTAGAAGAGCAATGTAAGTGTCAGTTGTGATTCATATTTGGATGCTTTAGGTGCTATAACGACGGAACTGTTGTATAGAACGTTTGTATAAAGGGGTGAGGAGGGTAGAATTGGACTGGAACATCGAAGCGAGTGTATAACGTCACTGTTAACTGAATGAATAAACGTCAACATATGTTGTAAAAATAATATAACTGAAAAATGTATAGTTTTCGACTTAGTGCTCAATATTTCATTTGAAATGTCAGAACCCTGTTGGAATACAAATATTGAACATTCAAACTACATCTGCATGAGTGGCATCATTTAAAAGTAACATAAATATGCTACTATCGACTAGGGATGCGACATCGATGTCAATGTTTTCAAAACATTGATGTTTAAAAAAAATATCGATGTATTGGAGCTAATGTCGCATCACTAGTTGCTAAACCAGTTTTAAGAAATGGGGGGAAAAAGTTTAAATACACTGAATTAAAAAATATCGATGGTTTGAAGGCGATGTATTATCAACATCGATGTTTAATTTTGAACATCGATGTTTTGCTGTCGATGTCGCATCCCTACTATCGACCCCACTTTTTCACTGTCATCAAAGTTTCTCAGTAATTTTAATTTATATCAAATCATGAACGGTGTTCTCGGTTTTCGTTTCCTAACACAATCTATGAATTCAATTGAAGACAAACACAAATAACAAATACGAGTCAAAGACATCCTGGCAGTGTTATCTTTCAACACAACATGGATATCGGTTGAGTTATTAGACGACACAGTATTCGTCTTGATATGCCACATGCGGGTATACATAACTAAAAAAGTTACCTAAAAGAACGAAAGATTTAAGTTGTAGCTCTTTTTTGCTACACGAGGGCTAATTAGACCACCCCTGAGTCGATGCCTGTCAAAGCCCAAACCATCTGCACCTACTAATAGCTATTTTTAGATAGCGACAAATATTTAGATTGAAAAACCAAACTTCAAATGCCTTTCACCCATCCTTCGCTCAACGCATTACAATCACCACTGAAGCATGAACACTTTCGCGAGCCCAATGAAAGCTAGATGAAAAAAACAGAAACGATATCAGAGTTTTAATTCATTCCTGGCCACCTCAGAAACACCGCGTTTGATTATCACAATGGCATAAAAGGCTGTATAATAGCAGTGACTGCGTATTGGCGCACTGAATTGCTATTAAGGCCGCGGTGACATCCTATTTGAAATTGCATTTAAAGAGAGGAAATTAATCAGCAGGCAAGACGATGGAAAAAAGAGGCTGCAAAAAAACACAGCTTTCTCTTTGAGACGGACTGCAATGCCGACGACTGCGTTGATCGTCTATTAAGGTTTTTTTCTTCTCTCCTTTCGTCGATTCCATTGGATGTAATGGAATGAAAAAGAAGCTTCCGTTGCAATTTGTATGTGGATTAGATTTGTGCTTCTGACCGTCGCTCGCTATTTGTGCCGAGCATACAATTGTTTTACGGATTTCCAGACAGGCTGCTGCTGCTTTTAATTCGGAGAAGCAGAAATGATTTCAAGTGTTACGAAACGCAGTGAAACGTGAAAGTATTTCGAATTGGTTTATTTAGACAAGCAACTGAAGTTTGAAAGTGAAGGGGGACCAGTCGCGGGCAGGTGCTGAGCGAAATTCACTTTTAATTTTTTTCCGGGGGGCGAGTTTTGTTTATCGTGCTATTTTAGTTTTTGCCACGCGATTCAGGGTTGGAAATCAGGAACAGAAAGTCGGCGTCAATGGCATCAAAAGCGTATCACCTAATAAGCACACAACATGCGCGTTTCAGTATTTTTTACTTTGAAATGGAAAAATATTATGTCAGTTCACTCTTTCTCTACTATTATAAAAAAAAGTGTTTGTTTTTTGCCCTCAAAGTGTTGACTAATCGATGGCACTTACAGTAATGAGATTTGGCACACAGGTAGTTCCAATTTTTTGCAATTTTCGGGTCGCGGCGAATTTTAAAATTCAATCCAGAACACTTTAAAATGAATTTTGTACTTTTTTCACCGTTCTTTCTTCTTTCGGGAAATGAAGAATCACTTTTCTCCCTCACGTCACTATTGTCGTCAGCCTATGGAACCATGCCAAGTTTTATTCACATTCCGTCTTGAATGGGTGCGAACAGATTCGAATGACCTTCGTTTCATTCGTGATTCATTCATTTTGATTTCCTGAGAAACGGATTCGAGTGAAACAAAAGACATTATTAAAGTTATCACTGGCGTTCTTCACTGCTTTTTTCTATCTCAGCGATCGTTAAAGATAGAATAAAAATTTTAACGGGATTGAAATCTGCGGAAAATTTTACACCAGATCGATACCTTATACGTTTAATTTTCTTTTCATAAATAATTTATCAATTAAATATTTATATATTTTGGTTTGCGAAGCAAACTAACTCCACGGGCAACGCCTTTATGGCTGTTATCCAATAGGCTACGAATTCCCATTTGGTTTGCTAAGTAAACCAGTAACCCCACAAAATCAACTGGCACGGGCAACGCCGGGCTAGCTACGCAGTGGCTAGTATGCAAATAAAAAAATCACACACATTTTGCAATTTACGATTGTCGGGGAGTTTGAGATGAAGCAATCAGTTTAAATTCAGTCGTCTTTTTATGTGTGCAGAAATTTTGTAACGCTTAACCTATTTTCACCTAAAACTAAAAACACACTCTTAAAACAAACACATAAAAACATACACTCTTCCCACTAAAATCTTGAAAATGGAATTTATTTAGCGTGTGCATTTAATGGCTCAACATTTCTGCTTTTCATTACTAAATAATTATTCCTCGTCCACATCTAGTCGTCTTGCCCGTACCGAGTGTTACCCTCTTTAAGGTTCGTATGTGTAAGGTTCGTTCGTAAGGTTTATGTGTAGGTTACTTCCTAAATTACTGGGCTAGTAGTTCAGTTGTAGAGTAGGGACGCTACATCGATGTATTTACCATCGATTTACTGGAGCCGATGTTAGTTTGACATCGATGTTGTATTTTTGAATGTAATAAGCAACATAATAAAAATTAAGAAAAATAACCGTAATATAATATCGACATCTGTCCCATCAGAAAGAATTTTCCCCCAAACTGGTGGGATATTGAGTGAAAAGGTTAAGGTGGAGAAGGTTAAATTTCTTACGAACTGTAAACAACAAATATTGAAGCATATAATTAATGGGCCCAATATTTTTTATTGACAGTAAATAAAAGATAAGTTCGTTGTGTTTTCCCCCCATAAGTTTATAAATAATTAATAATAACTAACGATAATTGTTATGTACCTACCTAATTATACTTATAGTTAGTAGTTCCTATGTCAAAATGTTATATATTTTTTATATTATTCGAATTTTAAAAATATTTGTTCTTATTAATTATTTTGACTTTGTTTTGACAGTTAAAAAGTCTTAGTTATAAATAAATAAACACGGCAAAGGACAAATTAAATCTCCCATCCTCCCCGGCGAACTTTAATGTTTGAGGTTGCTAAACCAGTTTTAAGAAATAGGGGAAAATATAGATGTTTTAATTTTGAACATCGATGTTTTGCTGTCGATGTCGTATCGCTCTTGCAGAGCAAAAACAAATAAAAAATAATTCATGCGATTCAAAATCATACACCTAAATTACTTTAGCTGAAGTAAATTATAAACAAAAAAGAGAAGTATATGAATTTTCAAATCGAGGAATATCGTATGCAAAAAACAAACAGCGGAAAGGATGTCCCCGTTTGAAATAATAACCTTGAATACTATTGAAGAACAGTCGAAATTGGATCTCCGCCCTAAAATAATACTCCAAAAAATAATGTATTAAGGTTTTCGATCATCCAGTAATCGAAAACAACTGGGGTGTTTCCTCTTCAGAGCGTGAGACACGCTATGGTACTCGAAAGACGGAACTTTTCTTTTCCAAAAGCATTAAATTGCTCGCCAGTTAAATATTGCCTCCGAAGACGAAAATCGGAGTTCAAGAAGAAAAACGCCGGAATATTCCCACAATTAAAAATTCATTTCCAGACAAAACGAATTGAATTGAATGCCCGACAGCCGGGCATCCTGTGCCACACACGTGATGGCCATAATTTGTGGTCGCATTCCTCTAAAGGCAACCCCCGATCCTGTAAAATGCCCTTAATGAAGTCCTCCACCTCTGGAAGAAAACATCAACAACAAGGAAACGCGGAAAACGTTCGGAATACCCCGTCCTCATTCCACCCATTGCGTGTGATACTATCATTACCCCATTTGTACATGCCTCCGCCGAAACCAACTAGACGCAGAACCTGTCATTGTTAAGAGACGACTCCATTTTGGTGTAGCTGTTATAATAACCCCCCGACTGCTAAACTCCACTGGTTATTACCCGCGCATTAGACTACCCTTTCCGACCGCCCTCTTCTTGCAAAACATGCCGGATTTTTTTTCATGTTCATGCAGCCCCCTAGGCCTGCCTTCCCTCCTCTCTTCCAACCCTCCCCCCTCTCCGAGATTCGTGACCGTAACTGCCAGCCTCTCGTTTAAGGTGGACATTGTTTTTATGGAAAAATCTCTCAATGCTCGGGTTGGAATTATCACGTTTCTTCTCTGCTCGAAAGGCGAGTCTTCAGCCACCACCGATGGGATGGTGCATCTGGGGGATGCATGTCCAGGCGACAAGGGCCGGACGTGACCTTTAGCCGAGGCCCTTAAAAGGTTACCGTAAATATAGGCCGTAAAAGGTTACCGTAAAGATAGACCATAAAGAGTAACTGACAGCCTATCGGCATTAAAGAGTGTACCGTAACAGCCAGGCCGTAAAAGGGTATCGTTAAGAGTGTACCACATCCTGCAGGCTGTTTAAAGTTTCCGTAAAGGTAGCCGTACGAGGTTACCATGGAGATAGATCTTAAAAGCAACTGATCAACTGTAGGTCTTTAAAGGTTATAGCGTTGATGACATAACACCATAATAACAACCAGCCATAAAAGTTTACTGTAAAGAGTACTGCAACTGGATCCTGTAGTCAGTTAAAAGTTTCTGTAAAGTGTAGGCCGTAAAAGGTTACAATAAAGAGTAACTGATATCGTGCCGGCAGTAAGAAGTTACAGTAATGACTGTATCGCAACAACCAGCCTATAAGTTTGAAAAGATTAGCGTAGAGTGTAGTACAGGAACCATTTTGTCGACCTTAAAAATTTACCTTAAAGAGTGTACCACCAATTGCATTAGGCATTTACAAGTTTCCGTAAAGGTCCGCCATAAAAAAAAATTACCGTACAGAGTAATTGATTGCCTACCTCGGCAGTAAAAATTACCGTAAAGATTAAACCACGACTGTTTTGTATTGTGTAAGTGTGGGCCATGAGATGAAAAAGGTTGAAAATAGCAGACCCTTCCACGATTCACACTCAAGGTGTCCCCACAAGGAAGGGGGTCACTTGTACCGGGACACCACGTGATCTAAGAGGAACTCCACGGGAAGTATGAAGCATTTCCCATACTGTTCAATCCATATTCCAAATTTTTAAGTTGAAGTATTTATGCAAATTGAACAGTGAGTATTCTATACACATAGTTTTGCTTCTCAGAGGCTGGTTAATTGCGATTTTATGACGCAAAATCCAACCGTGGACAATGGTTCGGTGGCTTGAAGTTTACTGGTCTCTCGGACATGGGTGGAACTGACGATGGCAATAGGGCAGCCCATGGTGCCCTTGATTTTCACTGACTAACGTTCTTGACAACTAATGCTCGAAGGCCTTCCATGTCTTTGGAAAAAGAGAGGATTCTTATTTTTGAAAAATGACAGACTAATAGTCAGTCCCTAACCCCACCAACCAGTAATTGAAAATTTTCCCATATTCGTCATTCAAGCCAAATAAACAAGTCAAGTCTACCAATAACCAATCCGTTTTGAATTCTTACAGCCAATGAACAACTCGAATAAATGCTAGGCAACTTTATATGTTGAAACTGAAACGAGATGTATGTTCATAATAAACCGCTCGAATCACTATTCTGAAGGAGAAATAAAATTTTATCAAGCGATGAAGTATTAAAAATTATGCAAAAACAAATTTCAATCCCTATTCCTACCAGACACAGCGATTACAAATTAGCTCCCCTGACTACATTTCCCACGAATAACGTTAACTGTCTGGTCAACTAACTGTCTTGTGTTCATCTGTACTGTCAAATTGGCGATTGTCTCGAAACCGTATGGAAAATTTTCGGATAGGAATTTTAAAATATGGCGTGGCGATTTTCCAATTGAATCGAATGTCAGGACTGCCATTTTCATCTCCCTATGAACTGATCCGATTTCCTTCGAAATCACAAAGTTATACGCCATTGTGCTTCAGCACCACCCCAAAGGTATCTAGGTATGCGGTATTCTGTCCTTTCGGACAAGCAGGAAATCGCATCTCGAATCTGGGTGCGCCACGCGTTCCAATCTCGTGCCAGGGAATAAATTGAAAATCTCCGATAAACACTTCCACTCGAATTTGCATTCGAACTCTTTCTTTATGTTCTCCTTATCTCTTTCCTCGAGGGGGTTTAGTTGCCATCTTTTCCCTGGTCGACGAGACAATGGGGAAACGATTGCGCTCGGAGAAAAAAAAGAAAAAGGAGCATTTTAATAACTTGAACAACACTAAACACTTGAACAAAACAACGCGAAAGAAGGGAATCGTCCGAATGGAGCGAGAAACGGGGAGGGGTCAAATCCTAATTGCAAGGGTTAGTCAAGTGGGCGGGGCCGGCGGTGCCTTTCATCTTCGGGTGCCTTCCCCCCGCCCGAATCACGTTCCGTTTTGTTCGGTTATTTATTTTTTGCGCTGGAGGGGCGTGTCCCGAACGTTTTCACGCAGCGGGTGGCTCACGAGTCACGTGTGGGGGCTCTCGCGGTGTGTGCGAGTTGAGAGATGCAGAAGCTGGGGAGAATGGCGGCGTCGGATTTGATTTTTCACGTAGGAGTTGAATGCTTTTGATGGATGGAGGTCCGATGGTTCGCGACGGACTCGTGTGAATAGCTCTTCGCACACCGGTTGCCTCACAGAGGTGCACTTCTAGCCCCCCGATACTTTGACGGGCTCCCTAAAAGAAAGAAGTAAACACAGGGTGTTTTCTGTATGCAAGGGCATCATTTTGTTTTAAAATGACCTTTATGTATTAAATTTTTCAAATGCTGCTTGAGAATCACATCACCTTTCCTCGCAAGGGGGCAGTATGGGTCTGTAGGGCAACTTGGGGACCCCTTGGACACAAGGGGGGTTAATGAGCGTGAAAAAGGGACCGGGGATCGTAAGGTTGAACGGAGGTGTGCGCCGTTGTACGGAGATGTTTATGCTTTTGTGGCCCACTCGTTCCACTGACTTGACCGCGCTGGATTTCTTTCTGTGCTATTTAAAATAGCGAGTCCACCTCGCAGCGATTCAACAGCTATTCGCAAAAAAAAAAAAAAAAAATTGAACAGACCAATACGGAAATGTGTTGAAAAGTAACAGAAAAGATCTCGTGTTAGCAGGGCGGACTCGGGCTGTTCATTGGGCCGGTGTCTAAATATGTACAATTACATAAATAGTGTCATCGGTTCAGCAAAAATATAACTATAAAACACAAAAATAATAGTTTTTAAAAAATCATTATAAAAGTATAAAACTTTTATAATGATTTTTTAAAAACTATTATTTTTGTGTTTTATAGTTATATTTTTTTTTATAGTTTTATAGTTATTTTACAAAACAAATTGACAGAGGAAAGTCCTCCTGTGTTAAAATATTATCACAGCACAACCTTATAAGCTGGATCAGTAAAACACTTCCACGGGCGTCAAGTCTTGGGTACCCACCCCCAAACCTGAAATTATTTTGTGAAATGAACGAGAAAAAGGAAGATACTTTTTAACATATACTATTCATCTCTTGTGACGATATTAAGACACATCGAGGTGTCACTGTACAGTCCAGTTAAATAAATTGTCTGAATATCCATCTCTTATTAGTTTAAATCTTTGCAAGAGTGACTTTGAGAATGTATAAAGTCCTTCTTTTTTTTAAACTTAATGAGTTTTTTTAAATCTGAAATAGCTAATTTTGTTTACAACGGTACACATGCAATACTGTCTAATGAAGTTAGGCAGAGTAAGGGTAATAACTAGGGCAACTTTTTGGTTGCAGAAAAAATGGGAAAAGTTGCATTTATCATTCCCTGAAGTTGAATTTATGGAAATAAAGTTGCATTTATTTTTGATACACTAAATTCTAAAATAAATTATTCGTAAAAATGAAAATATTCAAAATATATTGCCAATTTTAGTTGTGTACAACAGTATTGAAGACCGTTGAATGGCCGGTCCTTGGCCAGTAATTTCTGTAGCATTGAAAAAATGCGCCAGCCGCAGTCATATAATGTGCTGTATCGGATAGAAGAAACGCAAAATTCTTTCGCTCAACATTCAGAAATTTTAAAACGTCATCTACCAGGCGAACAACATATTGATGATCGACACTTGCCTCGCAAACTCTGCAGTCGATTACGCAAGTTTCCTCTGGATTTTCAAGAGTACCAACCCATGTGTTAAAACGTACTTCTTGCCATTTATTTCACTTTCGTCTGTTAGGACGAACACCTTCTTTCCATGAACTTGTTTAATCCGCAATACTTCGGCGTTCGCAAGATCAGACACACGCGATCAAAGGGTTGGTTCAGAGGGCAAAAATGAAATAGTAATTTCATATTAATTAATTTTAAGCTACATTTTATAAAGTTGCAGGTGGTTGCATTTATTCAAAAAGTTGCATTTATGTTGCGGTTATAACTCGCTTACAATACACCCCATGAAGGAGGAATTTTGGTTTTAGCACTTTACATGCTACGTAGAACGTGTGAAAAAAAGTTGCATTTGTTGCAAAAAGTTGCCCTAATAATAACGCTGTTCGTTTGAAGTCATTATACTTTTTATTTAAAGCTATATCGTATCAGCTTATAGTCGATACTCATTAACTTAAATTTCATTTCAGAGACACTAAATAGCCTATTTAATTTCTTTAAAGAAATTATAACACAATCAGAATGCTAGAAGTTTTAACTTTTTGACCTTAAATAATATACAAGTCTATAAAGAACTGTGTGGTAAAAAAGGATCTCAAAAGTTACTCAGTTTTTCTGCTCTAAGCTGACAATAAATTTCTAATATTTATATCCTAATTCAAGTATTCAACATCCAAAAAGAACTACCTCACCATATATTACGTTCATTGAAGAAAAAAAAAAAAAAACATTCTACTATCATACCGAATTCAAAGAAAATTCTATTCCGTGTAAAAGAAATAAAAAGACAGTTAATTTTTTTATTTACAGCTGTTAAAAAAAATTAAATATAAAACCGAGGATAAAACATTTAAAATAGTCTTAAACAGGTAAAATATTTTTGAAAAAACAAATTTCTATCATTACATTTTGAGGTGTATCAATTTTTTCTTTACAAAAAACCCCAGCAACTCCTGATGTATCACGCTTCCGGGAGGATAAGAAAAACATACTATATCGAGTTCTAAAAAAAAATTTGAGTTTCATAGAAATACAAAGGCACAGATTATACGTTAATTTGTTTTTACAATTGTGTAAAACAAAATGAAACACTAAATCAATGGTAATACATCTAAAAATAGTACCAAATGAGACACACATTTTTGGAAAAACATAATTCTGGTCCTCCTTACTTTCGGTGCCTAAATATTTCCTTACCAATTCAGTTTAACCTTCCGAGGAGTTCACACTCATATATCCGTTGTATAACCTGCAATGCGTTATCTGCATGACCTCTAACCTCTTTTGACCTTCTTGACCAATTTAGAACAATGAGAACTGGCAATTTGTGTGAACCAACAGTCTTGGCCTTGTGAGGACACTTTTATTGAACAATTGTTTACCTTTAAAATTAATTCTTAAGAGTTTAAATTACCAAATCTTTTTAAAACTTTCCTGTTAATAAACTGAAAAAAAAAATCGACGCACCAAGAAGGGGATGTCCAGGAGTTGCGCCGGGCTCAATCCACTTGGAAAGGCGCCGACTGGGGACGTATAGTCTTTAGTGATGAGTCCAACTGTGTCCTGACGACAACTGCAGACGCGTCTGGAAAAACGTTCAGGGCAACGTGGGGATCCTGCCCTTACTATCGCACATGCCCACAACAGGGCTGCCATCTCCTTAGCTAACCCCTTTGGTAATCATTTCTGGCACAGCACAGCGGTACGTAGACGACATTTTACAACCGGTTGTGTGACCGTTCTTTTTGCGACACACCGGACTTAGTTTTCAACAAGATAATACGGCACGCGTTGCTATGAATTGTCTTCGAGCTTTCCCAACTCTTCATTGGCCAGCTTAGGTCTCTCTCCCATAGAGCACATTTGGGACGTTATGGGAAGGCAACCCTCCCGGAATGTTGACCCTTTAGACTGAGAGTTGGAGACAATTTGGCATGAAATTGACGTTATCCGGGAACGTTTTCATTCTATGCCACGCCATCCGGGCCATAGGTGGACGCACGCCTTATTCACTTCCTCCCTCCCTTTGTGGCCGTCAAACTCTGGAATAAATGGTTCTGAAATTGGAATCGTTTGTATTTCTATGAATGTTCTTCGCACCCGCCAATTTTTTTTTGTCACAGAATGTACGTAACCAACCTGCAAATAAAGCTTAGTTTAAAGTTCTTTAATCCTGTTTAATTGAGCTCTTCATAAATGAATCCATGATAGCCACGGTGTGTTCATTTTAAGGTGGTGCGGGGAAAATTAGGACGCATCTTTCAGAGGATGTGGCTATGGAGTCATTACGCGTGTTGAGAGGTAAAAGAAATGCTACACTACTCAGAGGGCCCTTGAAACACAAGCGATCTTTGAGCCCACGATTCTAAAGAAACAGCAAACGGAAAATTCATCAGGGGACAGTAGTAAAAGAGATCAAGGTGCATTGGAACAAGTGCTACTGTATTTAAATAATTAAAAATTACCTGGAGCTGGTACTAAACATGCCGAATTCTTTCTGGATCATTAATGCAGTTGAAACAGATCGTAACTGTGTACGCGGTTTTCGAAATAAAGAAGCCAGCTGTTTTCCCAGCTTTTATATAGGAACAATATATTAAACGTACATCACGTAGTAGCTATAAATCACCCTCTTTACAATCCCGTACTTTTTAGTTTTTTCAATGAACACACTTCAGTTTAAACATTCGAAATGAAAAATGACTCTGAGAACGAGAGTAAGGGATTAAAAAAGCAAACGTGGAGTTAACTCATTGTTCCTTTTACAAGATTTTAAGGAGACACGAATTTCCTATAAGCGCTCTGAAAGAAGAACCCGCGGACATGCCACACACGCGAGGTCCAACCACTCTGTTGAGGTGTGTAGCGTGCATCGGAGGGAGAATTCTTTCGAAAGGACGAAATAATAATGGCAAAAAAATCTGTCAAACGAGCGAAAAGAATTATTTATTAAATCCACCAAACGATTCTTACCCGCTTGTTAAAGATAAGAAGGCACAATAAAAATATTCCATGTTCGCTAATTATATGGCTAAGCCTAATCCAGATTATATACTAGGAAGACTTTTTTCACACTTTTCTAATCGTAAATATCAAGATTTACCGAAGGGTTGCCATCGCGAAACATAAAATAGAATAAAAAAATTATGTTTCTTTCTTTGGACCGCCGTAGATGAATTCTGTGAAATGACAGCTCGGCATTTTATGAGGCCTTATTCCAGGAATTTCAAAGAGTGAGGTGAAGCGGCAAATTTTTATTTGGCTTTTCTTTTTCCTTTCCAACCAATGCATTTATTCGCTCTTTTATCTATGTGTATATTACGTTTAATGCGGTGTTTAGGAATAGAAGGAAGTCAGAACGAGCCTCTTTTGATTTTTGCTTTTAATTACTATCCGAGGGTGGCCTGGATTTATGGGTGGATACTTTGTTTTAAGTTATTCTTCGGGTCATTTTGTCACACTTCCCTTCTTAAGACTCCTCTTTTTCGCTGTTGGAATAAGTTAATAGTAGAGTTTGGTATCGTTATAAAAATTGACCTCTTTATAGAATCAAAAATATTATTTCTGCGATGGAAATATCCGTTTCTTCTCCTGAAAGCTTTATTCGTTAAAAATATACGCGACTTTCTAGGTTAAATTTGTTATATCTTAATGGCAGATCTATCCTCGGGATCAGGTACACAATGTACCTGATCCTATAGTGTCACAAAAATTTCACTGATTCCCATAAGAAATGCTGTGATCCGTGATTGGTATCAAATATACAGTATCCACACAACACTAGTTTTAAATATTGATGGTCAGATGGGGTAAAAGGATCCACAAATATTTTGTATTTTTTCTCACCTGTTATTTTAACTGTTATTGTAAGGGTTGGAACCCTGAATGGAACTCTTACAATAGCAATGGAAAAACTGGAGAGAAAAATTGCAGAATATTTTGACTATGAACTTATTACATCTGACACTACATTGTCATACTATACATCGAAATCAAATGCAAATATACATAAAAAAATTCTACAAAAATGTCATTGCGAGCAAAATATATTAATTTAATGTACAAAAAAAACTTTCATTAGTCACACAAATTTCAAATTGTATGCCGCACATTGCATCGCCGCACTCACGGCGACGAGATCCGGAAAACGGCGGCGGCGGTTTTCGCGCTGTTAAAAAATGACGACGCCAGGGTTCTATATTCGAATTACAATTCCGGCGAATACGATTGATTCGATTCTCAAAAGCACTCGTAATCGCGCATCTCTAACTAGGACAAGCGACACTAGTAACCGTTTAAGGAGGTCCGTGACACAAAAATCGTCACATTTTCGAAATCTTTTTTATTATTTTAAGAAATTCTGTGTTTTTCTGCTTAAAATGACGTCTAAATCATGTTTCTATCTTAATTAGAACTAGAGATATAATAATTTTTGTGGTGCGTTGTTATGAAAATCTAACACTCTAGACAGGTGTTGTCATGGCAACAACATCTGTCTTTAAAACTTTAAATGCGTTTTTCTCCATGCTACTTTTTTTCAAGATTTCCTGTATTCAAATTGTTACAAGTCGAAAACCGATAAAGTTTAAGGGTTGAAATTTGGAATATATCTTTTTAAAACATTATACTTTAATTTTGATTCAGCAAATTTGAAGCAAATATTTACTTTAAAAAATATGACTTAAAAAAAAAAGTACCTTAAAATTTACAAAAATTTTCATTCAAATATTTTTTATTAAATTAATATTTTTTAAATTGCTGAATCAAAATTAAAGTTTATAAATTTGTGAATAATTTACTGCAAGAATTTTGAAAATGGATCAAGAATATTTTGAGTTTTAGCAATTTAAAAAGACCTCTCTTTTTTTCAAAAAATTTAAATTTAATATTTTTTTTAAACTTTTGGAAAAATTTTGTGTTGTGATTTTGCTTATTAGTTTAATGGGTAATCAGTACCAAAAAATTCAAAATTCTAAATTGATTAATAAATTTTTTTTCAATGTGTCCCGGATCCCCTTAAGTAATCAAAATTTCCCCGATTTTTTGTGAAATTTTTAAAAATTTTCCCCGATTTTTCCAGAATTAAGAAGTTTACTGAGAATTTCCTGATTTCCCGGTTTTTCAGGTTCTGGTACCACCCTGTAGATAAAGATCACGTTTAGGTATCCCGGGAGTTCCCATTCTTACTATAAACACAGCAAAGTCTTTTAAACTAAAGACATTCTTACTGAAGACAGTAAGGGAAAAATAAAGATCGCTAGAGTATACGGGTCGTAAAGTAATGGTAGCTACGTTCGTAAAGCAAGTACACACACACACACACACCTAGAGATGTGGCCTAGAGAGCTCATTCGATTTGGAGGCATAAAATACGTGACATCGATGCTATATTCATTATAAGTGGATTTAAAAAGGTATCAAATGCAGGCAGTGACTCCTGTCCGTCAACAGATAGAAGCAAATAAGAAACTTCAAAACGGATGGTTCTGCGAGATGTATCAGAAATCTCCCGCGAATGTGTGAACACCTAGATCAATTACACGCTCTGAATATCGCCATCGGACACAAACCGAAACCTAATTTATCATTAACTGCAGCTTAAACCATTGTAATTTCTTCTCCTCGAAACCTCTTTTTATAAATGCACGGAAAAGACCCAATTGATATCGCTATCCGTGATGCAACCGAAAAACATGCGCCAATATTTTCCGAATATGGGTTGAAACTTGTTGGAGGAAGATGGTTGTGAAGGATGTTTCTGAGAAGAGGGGATCGGCTTACTGATGGTTGCACGAGGGCAGGTCGTACCTCAGATAGAGTCCAGTGTCCCTACCAACAGTCACTACCCTACAGTAATGGACCGGACAGCAAGATGCGATGGTACAAGGAAAATAATACACGCTGTAATAGGGGGATGTTTCCCCACGTGCTGCAATGACACTAGCAACCCTTCTGGACATACTTTCAACAAGGTTTTGATACACAGCTGTGGGTGTTCGTATCCATTCCTGCCGCAAGAATGTCTCCAGATCAGCTGTAGATTTCGAACGTGATTTCTTGGTCCTTAAGGGTCGCTCTAACGCGTCCCAAAAATGTTCTATGGGGTTTAGGTCGGGACTCTGGGCAGGCCAGGAGAGACGTTTTGCATCCATATCTCGATACCACTGTTTGACGGAGGCTGCAACGTGACAATGGAGCGTTGTCGTCCTGGAAGTAACATTCGTCCATTCCATAAAATTGTCACAGCGTAGGAAGAATTTGATTGTCCCAAATGTTCGTGCAGGCGTTCAACTGACAGGAACAATGTGCAAAGGTCCCGGGCCATACCACGAAAAACACTCTCAAACAAGTAGTCGGATTTTATGCAAATCGGATGGCGTCCGATCCATTATTGTAGGGTAGTGGTGGTAGATTTGGGGGGTGCTATAGGGGCCCAGCGCGGCAAAATTCCAAAGGAAGAAGTTACAACAATGAAAACAATAAACATATATAAATAATCTGTGGGAGGAGGGCAAGTAGCCGATAGCCCCTGTGCGACAAAAGTATGAATCCGCCACTGCCAACCAAGAATCGGCAAACTAAATCCTACTTATCTGAATCTCATGTGATCTGCCAAACATACTTTCTTTGAAGGTGCACTGCAACAATCCCCGATGGGGTGTGATCCCCTGAGATATATCTTCAATCGACAGATAATCACCGAGCATCTTCGCCGCTGGGAGGTCGACGGATTTCCCGACGGGGACTCTTCCCGGCTGGAAGCCCACAAAAGACCACTAAAGGGGTTAAGTAATGTTGAGCTGTTTAATTGGATCCAGATCGTTGAGAAGAGGGATTGTAACGTCGTCCGTCTTGCTTTTGTGTAAGGGCTGACCACACACGTGTTTCTTGGAACGGTCCGTCAACCCCTGGTCGGTTTGCAGCTTCCGTCCATCACAGTGCAGGTGGTTGTAGTATTTTAGTAGCGGAACTTGTTTCCCACACGTATTCTGAGTTTGGAGTCACTTGGCTTGTTTTTCAAACATGATCTCGGCAGTTTCATTAAACCTCACACACTATCTGAACTTACATATGGTTTTAACTTCAACCTCATTCAATAGATAAATTAAAATACGTTCGCTTTTCCCTTAAAAGTAAAAAAGTAAAAAAAAAAAACGATGCATGCAAAGCCCGAAGAATTGTTTCGACGATAGAAATCTGTAGACGAACGCTTGTTTCGATAAGTCCACTGTAGGATATGTCGACGCTTTTTGCATTGCCATTTTCTCTCAAACAAACTATAGCGTTTTTGCAGAGGAACTTATTTCTTGCACGCGTATTCCAAGCGTGGTGTCAATTGGCTTGATGTTCAAACGCAATCTTAGCACTTTGCCACCAAAAATTCCAACTGACGAATTACGAATTGATATACGATAGTTAAAGGGGTCTGAGAACCCTTAAAAGTGTCGAAATGAACGCTTTTTAGCTCATTTTCAAGTAATCAACGAACAGTGATTTAAATTTTACATTGATTAGATTTTAGACACACATATATAATCAAGTAGGAAGATTCACAAACTTTAAAAAAAGTAATAAATAAAATGTTTCAACTAAACGAGGGGGTCAAGAAATACAAGCCTTCGGACGGCACGAATATTGCTATCATGTTGTGCGCAGCATAACTAAAGTTCAAATGAACCTCAAACCTTCATTTAACATTTTTTTACAATCTAAACAATTGTAGGTTTTTAATACACTATAAGTTTTTTAAATTTATAAGAAAATTAAAAGAGTTTGAGAATATTAAAAATATAATCATTTTTCTCGGCAAATATATTTTTTTAAAGTTGTAAAAAATATTTTAAAAATAATAGTATATCAAAAACCTACAATTCTTTAGATTATAAAAAAATGTCAAATGCAGGTTTTAGGTTCATTTGAACTTAGTTATGCTGCACACAACATGGTAGCAATATTCGTGTCAGCCGAAGGCTTGTATTTCTTGATCCCTTCGTTTGGTTGAAATATTTTATTACTTTTTTAAAAAGATGTTTATGAATCTTCATACTTGATTATATATGCGTGCCTAAAATCTAATCAATGTAAAAATTAAATCATTGTTCGTCGATTACTTGAAAATGAGCTCAAAAGCGTTGATTTCGACACTATGATGGTTCTCAGACCCTTTAATCAGTTTGGTTTACGCTGTAACTCTTGCCAGAATAAGCTATATTTTAAAGCAAACCCGATATGTATCATACGAGTGTTTGGGTATCGGGCAGCGGGGGGGGGGAGGGGTAGACTAACGTCGCACTGGAGCAACATACGGGTCACTGGCGACTGTTCGGAATACATCCCGAAGTGAAGATCCGTTGACAAAGTCTTGTAATTTTGATCAACGGTCATATGTACACAAATGTTCCTTTTTCGTCTCTTTTGTGGGTGCAAAAATTCCTTCTCATTGATTAACTGTGCTGTAAAACTGTCAGCCTTTGAAAAGAAACAGAATAACGATTTCTGCTGCAAAATGAAATGGAAATTTATGCAGTGGTCATCCTGTGAGAAACGTTATCACCTTGTTGTTTAGAAACTTTGCTATGCTTGCAAGGACGGCCGTAAGCCAAGGGAACGAAGGAAACGACCACTTTGTTTTCGTGGAGTAAATTATACGTTGGAAACGAAGGACGAGCGTCACTGAATTCATTAGGTAACCGATAAAAACCATCTACGAATGATTTCGAGCATAATTTCTGCATTTCATTAGTGAGTAGCACACAGATACACATCTCTTGACCAATGCTGTCACTCTTATCAGTGGATCATCCGGAATTTCATTTCGGGGGTACGACAGAAGTTAGAAACACAATTTTTAAGCCAAATGAGCTCTGATCTATATCTATATATATAATTCTCTTACGTGGCACGCAAAAAAGACGTTATTTGTTATCGCGCTTTGGCAACATTGTACGATTGTTTGTTTACCACGAAGTCGCCTCAATTGAATGTATACCGTTATCGGATGAAATTTTATTGAAAAAAAAAGAGAATTTTAGTCGAGCTGTTGCAGTTTAAAATTACAAATCAAAGAAAGCGGAGGATCATTTCAGGGCCATTTATAAAACGGTCCTTTTCAGGGCCAACAATTAAAGTTCAACAAGACGCTTGCACTACAACTTTCGACAACAAACTGAATGAAAAAGTGTGGGTGACTCAAGAGTGCTTTATGGAAATGTACACACAAACAACATGCTGGGTATTCCATTTCCAAAGCAGCACTCCCATTTCGACTCAAAATTTGCTCAAAGTTTTCATTTGAATTCTGATTTCAGGTTACTGTATATAGATTTTCTGTAATACAGCAAATTTAGATTTGAAAAATATTTTTTTGGTATATATCATATTTTGTAAACAATTCTTTCTGCTAGGACGCGTGTCTTCATTGATGCGAGCGAAGCGAGCATAGGTTCGTGTAGCGAACCAATGAGGATTGCAAAGCAATCCTCCGGAGGTTGGCGAGCTTTAGCGAGCAGGGGGCGGGCCCCCTAGTTCTAATTATAAAGTTTCACTTAACAGTCACTTCATCTTATATTTTGTCACTCAATTAACTGCAATGTTTGGAATTGTCCAAGCATGTCAAAGGAAGTATCTTGTTTATTTCGCACCTGATGTTGGTGTACGTTTTGTTCAACCGAAATCGCTATCGATCAGTTTTATCGTCTTGCTTCTTACCTTTTTTAGTCATTTTTGGAGTTCATACAACTTAGATATTCCACTGCCCCTTCACAATAAGACACTCGCTCATAAAATCTCCCGCTTTTAAATAATTTAGAAAAATATTCCAACTCTCACTTTTTAACATCAGCATTTGACATAAAAAAAATCCATAAGGTTTTTAACTTACAAGAAAAATTGATAATTTTAATCAATAAAAATTTGTATCCAACCCTATCACTCAAATTGTTTTTCGAGATTTTATTTTCTTATATATGTTAAGGTTCATGTTATGAATTCAGTTAATATTAATATTAATAGACTAATATTAATAATAACTGTGTCTTTTAAAATAACAATAACTGGTATTATGGCTATAACCGGTAAAATATTCACTATTTAGAGGCATCGCACTGTCTACCTGAAATAGCTGTGCCCTTTTAAGGGGGTCCAAGACACAAAAACCATCAAATTTTCGATTTTTTGTATTAAAAAATTCTCTGTGTTTTTCTGCTTAAAATGACGTCTAAATCATGTTTCTATCTTAATTAGAACTGGAGATATACTAATTTTTGTGGTGCGTTGTTTTGAAAATCTAACACTCTTGACAATTGTTGTCATAGCAACAACATCCGTCTTTAAAACTTTAAATGCGTTTATCTCCATGATACATTTGTTCAACATTTCCTGTATTCAAATTGCTATAAGTCGAAAACCGATAAAGTTTAAGGGTTGAAATTTGGAATATATCTTTTTCAAACATTATACTTTAATTATGATTCCACAAATTTAAAACAAATATTTAATTTTTTTAAATATGACTTTAAAAAAAAAGTACCTTAAAATTTTCATTCAAATATCTTTTTATTTTTTATTAACTTAATATTTTTTAAATTGCTGAATCAAAATTAAAGTTTATAAATTTGTGAATAATTTACTGCAAGAATTTTGAAAGTGGATCAAGAATATTTTGAGTCTTAGCAATTTAAAATGACCCCTCTTTTTTTCAAAACATTTTAATTTAAAAATTTTTAAAAACTTTTGGAAAAATTTTGTGTTGTGATTTTGCTTGTTAGTTAAATGGGTAATCAGTACAAAAAAAATTCAAAATTAATTAATAAAAATTTTTTTCAATGTGTCCCGGACCCCCTTAACTTAATTTAAAAAAAAAGCTATAATCGATTCATTTATTTGAAGCCACTAACTGGTAGATTTGCCAACATTTTGTTTATTGAATTCATTTCTATTCCTATCTACTAGTTATTCATTTCACTAATCTTCATCTTCACGTGAAATCGCCTCCTTACTACACAAAGGCGCGTGATGTGAATCTCGGTCTTTAAAACACCAAGTCTCGCCTCATGGCGGAAACGTTACTAGTAATGACTCAATTTGTTACCGCCTGTTCTGTCGTGACATCACGCAACTGAGTCATGTACAAAAACGAATTATAAATGACCATAACTATCGTAACCATGGTAGGGCGATAAGGACTCTATGCTTCTGTTCTGACGTCGCTAATGGAATTGTAAAAAAAAAGGAGCTACTTCATGTATAAATTTTCTTCCAACTCTCTTATCATGTTTTTGAAGACTAACATTTCCATTTCAGGGATGCGACATCGATATCGATGTTTTCAAAACATCGATGTTTTTTTAAAAATATCAATGTTTAGGTAACATCGATGTTTTTACGTGTCGATGATTTTCCGTTGTCGATGTTTTATTTTTAAGTAAAAAAAGTACCGTTATAAAAATTTTAAAAATAACCATATGTGAGAGAATTCTTAAACTGTACAGAAATAAAGTTAAATAGTAAAACTGAGGGTATAGAATCAGTCTGGGTGAAACTGAATACAGACAAAGGCAAAGGACTAATTCTGGGTAATATATATAGACCTCCTGTTTGTAGTGAAGAGCAGGAAAAGGGCATGTGCAATCTGATAAACGAAGCATGTCAAAAAGGAGAATTAATTTTAATGGGGGACTATAACTATCCAAATATTGACTGGACAAACAATCTAGCTACAAATGGGAAAGGGGCAGAATTTTTGGAAGTGATACAGGATTGTTTTTTGTACCAGATGGTGTATGAGGATACTAGGGACAATGCAATATTGGATTTGATTTTAAGCAATGATGAGGATAGGGTGCAGGATTTGGTTATAGGTGAGCCACTAGGAGAAAGTGATCATAGAAGTATCAGATTAAGTATAAATTTTCAGTCAGCATACACAATCAATAGTAGAATAATTCCAAATTTCAGAAAGGTAAATTTTCATAAGATAAGGGAAGAGTTAAAGGAAACATTCAAAGGGGGATTATTAGCACTGCATCATTCTGAACAATGG
Source organism: Metellina segmentata (assembly GCA_947359465.1). Classification (NCBI taxonomy): domain Eukaryota; kingdom Metazoa; phylum Arthropoda; class Arachnida; order Araneae; family Tetragnathidae; genus Metellina; species Metellina segmentata. The sequence continues at coordinate 114,914,278 of OX375882.1, read as the reverse complement.
GAGGAATTCAAGAATAAGTTAGACATGGTGTTAAAAAAACATGTAACGTTCAGGAAAAAAGGAAAATCTAGAAAATTGCTCCCTATGTGGTTTTCAGGGGAAACACACAAAGCTTTAAAATTAAAACAAAGAACATACAGGGTATATAAAAGCACTGGTAACGACAGGGACATGGAGGCATATCAGAAAGCCAGAAAGGAGTTTAAAACTATTAGTCGGAAGCAAAAGGTGTCCTTGGAGGAAAAATTAGCAAGGGAAATAAATATAAAACCAAAAGAATTTTTTGCATATGCAAGTGGTAAAAATAAATTTAGCACTACACTGGGACCGTTAGAGGGGAAGGGAGGTGAATTAATTCAAGACGAGGAGGGAATGGCAAACGTGTTAAATGACTTTTTTCTGGGGGTTTTCAATGGTAACTATAGTTTAAAAAAGGACCCCAAGGATGGAGCCTTTGCAGGGGGTATAATTAAAGAATGCAAATTCAACAGGGAAGAAATAGTACATCAGTTGAAAAGAATTAAGCCATCTAAAGCACCAGGGCCAGACGATATTTATCCGAGAGTACTAGTGGAATGCGCGGAAGAACTGGGGGAAGTAATTCACACGATATTTAATTCAACATATAGCACAGGTTGGGTGCCAATGGATTGGAAGTTGGCCAACATAACTCCAATTTTCAAAAAGGGAATACAAAGTGATCCGGGCAACTATAGACCAGTAAGTCTAACATCAGTAATTTGCAAAATATTTGAATCTCTGTTAAAAAAGCATATAATGTTATACTTGGAGGAGGGGGGACTGTTATCAGAGAATCAGTATGGGTTTAGGAAGGGCAGATCCTGCTCTACAAACCTTTTGAAGTTCTACGAAAAAATTACTGAGGAGCTGGATAATAAGAGCAGTGTGGATATCATGTACATAGATTTTCAAAAGGCTTTTGATAAAGTACCTCATGAGGCATTACTGTTTAAATTGGAAAGGCTGGGGATTCAGGGAAAAACATTAATATGGATAAAGAATTGGTTATTGGGTAGAAAGCAGAGAGTGCAGGTAAAAGGAAATTATTCACAGTGGACAGAAGTTATAAGTGGGGTGCCTCAGGGATCAGTTTTGGGACCAATTTTATTTATAATTTTCATAGATGATATAGGTCAGGGGATCAAGAATAGAATCAGTATATTTGCAGATGACTTAAAAATATGGGGGACAGTGGATACCAAGTTACAGATAGAAAATTTACAAGGGAACTTTGATAAGATATCCGAATGGGCTGTAAAATGGGGTATGTCATTTAATGTAGGGAAATGTCAAGTTCTGCATATGGGTTACAGGAATAGTGGAGCCGAGTACTGTCTGCAGGGAGTAAAGGTAAAGGAGGGAGAAACAGTCAAGGATCTTGGGGTGATAATTCACAGGGATTTTAAAATGGGTCACCAATGTTCAGCTGCGGGTAAAAAGGCTAATAGGTTATTGGGGTATATTAAAAAGACTGTAACTTCAAGGGATAAGAATATAATCTTGCCGTTATATAAGGGTTTAGTAAGACCACATCTAGAATATGCTGTACAATTCTGGGCTCCATATATGAGAAAGGACATAGAATCAATTGAAAGGGTTCAGCACAGAGCTACAAAAATAATAAAGGGGCTAGCAAATTTCGACTATAATGAACGTTTAAGTAAGCTAAACATGTATACACTGGAAAGAAGAAGAAGGAGGGGGGATTTGATTCAGCTTTTCAAGTTTGTAAAACAAGGGGACACAGAGCGCTTAAATTTCAATAGGGATAACAGAACAAGGGGCCATGGGTATAAATTGAATAAGACACATTTTAATCGGGATTTAAGGAAAAACTACTACTTTAATAGGGTAATAGACAGTTGGAACGCGTTGCCAGAAAATATAGTTAATTCAAAGGGAGTGTACGAATTTAAGACACAATTGGATAGTCAGTGGGAATTGGAGAATTCATAAACAAAGGACCAGCCTTGTTGGGCTTGAGCCTGTAGCTGGTCGTCAATATTTGTATTTGTATTTGTATTTGTATAATTTTCATATTCAGCAAATTGAAAATACTATTAAACCAATGTGACCAAGGATGAAGGGTCTGAAAAGTAGGGATGCGACATCGATGTCTTCTAAACGTTGATGTTTTGGAAAAAAAACATCGATGTATTGGAGCCGATGTCGCATCACTAGTTGCTAAACCAGTTTTAAGAAATGGGAAAACAAGTTTAAATACACTGAATTTTAAAAACATCGATGGTTTGGGGGCGATGTATTTATCAACATCGATGTTTTGCTATCGATGTCGCAGTCGCATCCCTAATCCATTTCCCCATTCCTCAACGGTGGCCACCCATTATCTCCAAACGCTAAGTCTCACTAATGACGGAAACGTTGCTAGAAATGACTCAATTTGTTACCACTGCCGTGACGCCACGCAACTGAGTCGTGTACCCAAACGAATCCTAAGCGACCCTAACTATCGCAAACACAGTGGGGTGAGGAGGACAAAAAAAATACCCAAGAGCTTTATTCCGAGCAATTATTGATGTGAGCAATATCCTAAACTCGGTCTGGTGGGTGACGTGTTTACAGCTGGCGAGGGGCATAGCTCGTACCCGCCGAGGCGAAGCTGTTCTAATGGGATGAGAGGGGGGGGGGGTGCTCCACCTCCCCCACCACCGAGGCGGCGTGAGGCCAACTGTAAACTGTGAAATCCGACTCTTCCGAATGTGGGGTTTATTAACGAAAACTCGTCTCTTCCCCATTAGCTTGTTAAGGTCGCCCGCCGCAAACGGGGGGTTGAGGAATGCAACTCCAACAGTTTGCAGGCTTCCCCCCCCCATATGTTGTATAATGCCGTGACGCGAAAAGTAAAGTCCATTTTGCCGATGTGCGGCCAACGTAAAGAATGAATCTACATACGAGGAAAGTCTTACCGAATATAGAGGTAATGGTAATGGTAATTTTAGTTAACGTCGTACAAGAGCAACACAATGGGCTATTGACAACGGTCCGGGATCAGTCCCTTAAGTAAACATCCGAGGCAAACATCTCGTCATTTTGAACCACGGTCAGATGACGAAGCAACACCTGAGCTGGCACCCCACTCTCCAAACTACATGTCAACCTAACGTGAGGACTTTCGACCACGACAGATTTAAGGTGCACCAGAAGCCTCTACACCATGCGCTTACAAACATTCATGCCCGTATTGGAACCAGGAGCCTTCTGATCTAGAGGCCTTAACCACTATACCGGTGGGTCAGCCGTCGAATGTCAACGGAAGACTTTGAATAATAGATTATGTTCTGTATAATATTGAATGTTTCTTTCAATTCTGCTTATTTCGGTTAAACGTATTAATATTGCAATGAAACAATTTTAAATTTTCTTCAATTGGGCAAAAAACTTTAAATACATTATTAAAAAAGGCACCTCTTCTTTATCTTCAATTTAGAAGTGCAGTGTTTCCCACTATCACTATTCGTCTAAATACACAAACATGGCTGGATATATCAATCTTGACAACATGGGACACAATTTCACTACTGGTAAGATTTAATCGTCAACGAGATATATGGCAAAACAATGCTTACAAATACTACTTAAAGAGTAGTATGAAATATTTTGAAGTAAGTCGTGCTTACCTTTTAACCCGCTATAAATAACGTAGAACTGTTGAACTAAAAAAGAACATACTCGAACTGATAAAAAAAACGTACAATTGTCAGTGAAACTGAACTAGATTAGAACGCTCCACACTTCAAACCAGAGTTTAACAGTTTGGTGAAAACGAAGGACGGTTTTTGCGGTAAAAATTAACCCTTTGACTTCGGCTTAGATATAACAAGCACGATTCTTTCATGGCGCAATGCTTATAGCTTTCAAGGCCGACCCACTGGTCTGGTGGTTAAGGTGCTAGCCTCTAGACCGGAAGGTTCCTGGTTGGAATTCGGGTCAGTGCATGGATGTCTGTAAACGTATGGTGTAGAGGATACTGGTGCCCCTTAAATCTGTCGTGGCCGAAAGTCCTCACGTTGGGTTGGTGTGAAAGATTGGAGAGTAGGGTGCCAGCTCAGGTGTTGCCTCGCCTCGTCTTCTGACCGTGGTTCAAAATGACGTGGTGCTGTCCTCGGATCTTTCCTTTAGGGGATTGATCCCGGACCGTCGTCAATAGCTCGTCGTGTTGTTGTCTAGTACGACGTTAATTAAAAATTACCAATTATAACTTTCAAGGTTCAACTGCTGTAGCGGCCGTAGTCTAAAGGTTATGGGTGTTCCAATAGACATACCGACGTCTCACTCAGGTAGGTAGGTAGGTAGGTGTTTAAGAAACGTCGCACTGGAGCAACACAGCGGGCTATTGGTGATGGTCCAGAATCTCTCTCTCTCTCTCTCTCAACCAGACGGTCCAGAAATATCCTAAGACACACTCAGATGGATGTTGAAAAAATAGTCGGTTTAGCTTCAGATTTTATAGATTTTTATTATTTCTGCCATTGAATTTGAATTCTTTTTTTCGGAGTTCTACGTAATTGGTTTGCTTATTTCCCAGAAACCCAGTTACCAGTTGTAGGAGGAGTTGTAGTCGGCACAGGTTCGTTTCCTCCCTGGGTGGATTTCTCTCTTCTGTGACTGTAAAACTGTCTTTGTGTGTACATATGTATTTTGTGACACTATAAGTCTCATGTCTGGCGCAGCAGGGTCAAATAGAACACTCTCTATAACAACAACAAAAATCGTTGTCCGATAGTGATAAAAATGGTTGGATGTGAAGAACATACATAGAAAAACAAACGATTCGAATTTCGGAACAATTGAATGATTTATTTCAGAGTTTGACCGTTACAAAGGGTAATGGTAATGGTAATTTTAGTTAACGTCGTACTAGAGTAACACAACGGGCTATTGACGACGGTCTGGGATCAATCCCTTAAGGGAAAGATCCGAGCACAACACCTCGTCATTTTGAACCACGGTCAGATGACGAAGCAACACCTGTGCTGACACCCCACTCTCCAAACTTCCACGCCAACCCAACGCGTGAGGACTTTCGACCACGACAGATTTAAGGTGCACCAGCCGCCTCTACACCATACGCTTACAAACATCCATGCCCTGACCCGGATTCGAACCAGGAACCTTCCTATCTAGAGGCTAATACCTTAACCACTCTACCGGTTGGTCGGCTTACAAAGGGAGGAAGTCGATAAGGTGTTGGCCCACCTCTGGCCTGGATGCAAGCTGTCACCCTGCGTGGCATAGACTGAAAAAATTCCCGGATGGTGTCCTGCGGAATTTTTTGTCAAATTCTTTCCAACTATCGGGTTGAAGGGTCAACATTCCGGGATGGTTGCCTTCCCATAACGTCCCAAATCTGCTCTATGGGAGAGAGATCGGGAGAACTAGCTGGCCAAGGAAGTTTTGGGAAAGCTTGAAGACAATTCATAGCAACCTATGCGGCCAGGTATTATCTTGTTGGGGTGTCGCAAAAGGAACGGTGATACAACCGGTCGTAGTATGTCGTCTACGTAAAGATGTTCTGTGTCAGAAATGACTTACCAAAGGGCTATCAAAGGAGATGGCACCCTCTGTCGTGAGCATGTGTGGCGTGCGATAGTAAAGGTAGGATCCCCACGATGCCGTGGACGTCTCCAGACTCGTCTGCGTTTATCGTCAAGACACAGTTGGAACCGGGTCACTAAAGCCTATACGTCCCCAGTCAGGGGGATCGACCCCGGCACCACTGTAATTCTGCACCTTCTTAGTGCATCGATTTTTTTTAATAGAGTGCCCTTGCGCCATGATACCCCAACCAACCTTTTAGCAACTCAGTCCGACGCATATAAGCGTTGGTTCTTTTCCGCGTGAAAGAGAGCAACCGATAAGATCCGATCCGAAAACCGATCGTGTTAAGGGGGGAGGGAAGAGATCTAATCGCCTCTCATACCTCCCGATATTTAAGTTAACAAGTTCGTGACGCGCAGGAGAAGCGTAGCGTCATGCCTAATGAATTTAATGAACGGTCCTCCCCCAGTCCGATGTTTTAAGCAGCGGGTGAAAAAGCGCTTCACCCATCGCAATTGGGAGCCGAGGGTTTTGCGATCAGCTCCATGCAGCGCATTTATTGGGTCACAGAGTAATTAATTTCCCATCGAAAAAAAGATGCAAAGTGTTGTTTCGAGTCTTTTTACCTTTGGCCGGAGCGGATTCGAGAAGAAGCGGTCGTGAGCGAAAGCAGCTGGGGAGGAACAATTAAAAACGGGCTCGTTATTAAAAATTATTTCAATGGGTTCTGGTCTGGTTGAGAGTGCTTTGCGTCCATTAATCATCCTTGGAAATCAATTTTATTTTGTAGTTTTTCCAGCTTTACTACCTCAGCAAAAAGCCTGGGACCTTTGCATGTTGTTTCTGATCTATGGACATTTTGGATAATCAGGTTCTTCTGGCAATTTTATGGAATGGACGCATGTTGCTTCCAGGACAACGCTCCATGTCACGTTGCAGTCTCTGTCGAGCAGTGGTGTTGAGATATGGATGTAAAACCTCTTCCCTGGCCTGCTCAGAGTCCCGACCTAAACCCAATAGGACATATGTGGGACGCGCGTTAGAGTGACGCTCACGGACCAGGTATGCCCAGAAGGGTTGCTAGTGTCATTGCAACAAGTGGGGGACCCTCCAGTCACCGGTTTTAGTAAAGTAGTTTTGAACAAAGAATATTACTTAAATATTAAACAGAATGGTTAGTTTTTTCATGTTTTAGTGACGCAAATGACCCTATAATAATGGACCGGACACCAGCGGATTTGCATAAAATCCGGGTGTTTTGCCTGGTATGGCCAGGTCAATTGAACGCCGACGTCTACATGAACATTTTGGATCATCAGATTCTTCCTACGCTCTGGCAATTTTATGGAATGGACGCATGACCAGGACGACAACATTCCGTGTCAAGTTGCAGCCTCTGTCGGGCAGTGGTATGGAGATATGGATGTAAAACGTCTTCCCTGACCTGCTCAGAGTCCCCTTAGAACATTTGTGCGTTAGAGCGACGCTGACGGACCAGTGAACCCCGTCCGAAATCTAAAGTTGAGCTGGCGACATTTTTGCAGTAGGAATGGATACCAATACCCCTAGCTGTGTATCAAAATCTTGTTGAAAGTATGCCCAGAAGGGTTGCTAGTGTCATTGCAGCACGTGGGAATCCCCTTATTAAAGCATGTATTCGTCCCCTTATACCATCACACTTTGCTGTCCATTATTGTAGGGTAGTGTATATTAAAGCTGCGCTAACGAACCTAAATAAATGAAAATAGGTGTGGTCGATATTTAATGAATGTCACCACTGGAGCAAGAGCGGGCGAGGGGAACGGAATCAGTCCCCAAAGAAGAGAGATCCACATCATGTAATTTTTAACCATAGTCAGATGACCACACCTCAGCTCCACTGGACAATAGATATGGAGATGTGATAGATAATTGTAGGTCCACAACGGATCGTTTTAAATTTACCGCCGTGTGAAGGAAAGTTGTAACCATACTTTAGAAAATCCATAGATTCTTTTGGAAGCTAGGCATTTAATAAACGTCGCACTTTGATCTCTATGGAAGTTCCCGATTTAGCGTTAAACTATTTGGGCTGCTGCACGTTAAATTTGTCGTAGTATCAAATGCTCTCACACTGGCGTGGAAGTTTTTCGGGTGCTAGCTAGGTGTTGACCACGTCATCCGATCGTGGTTTAAAGTTACGCGGTGTTGTCCTCGATTCTTCCACTCATGGTCGATCCCGGACCATTGGCAATAGCCCGTTGCGTTGCTCCAGTGCGACTCTAATTAAGTACCCACCCATCCTAATTGGCGAGACCCATACGCGTCCCTAGTTGCACACTTGGCTTCCATCCATTTCTCGGCTCGCCCCCTTTCGGGACTGCGGTGGTTCCCCAAGGCCAAGCAATCCTCCTTCCCGGAACGCCATAAGGCACTCGACAGGGGTCAAGGGGGTCATCCCTGACCCTTTCCAGCCATCTGTGCAACCGCAAATTTCGAGTTTCCCTCACAAGAGCCTTCCCTTCGCGGTTGAGCTGTGATGAACGGCGCTGGTAACTCCCCCTCCCCCCAGCCGGATTCTTGTTTCTTGAGGTCGGAAGTGGGGGAGCTCGTGTTAGAAAACAAGCCGGTAGTCACGTTCGAATAATTAATGGCAAACGATTCATTCTGTCAGGTCTTGTTTCATGCTTCCCTCTCGGGTGTCTCTACTAGACTAGACTTGCGCGTTTTTCTTCAACGCTTCCAGAGTCGACGATGGCATCCACCCACCCCTTTCTATCGCACGTGCATTACGCGAAAGGATCGTTGCTTTGTTCGTTTGCTCAAAACATTGCTCAACACATTGAAAGGAACGATGCGATGAAAATGTCTTTCGAAAAAATGAACTTTCAGATCTATATACAGAAGCGAACTAAACGTTTTAGAATTCGGGGCAAAGAAAGTTGTCTCCCGCTGCCCCAAACTACACTACTCTACAATAATGGACCGGACAGCTAGATGTGACGGTATAAGGGCTTTAACATGCTTTAAAAGGGGGTGGTCCCCACGTGCTGCAATGACACTAGCAATCCTTCTGGGAATACATTGAACAAGGTTTCGTTTCACAGCTATGGGTATTGATGTCCATTACTGCTGCAAGAATGTCACCAGCTCAGTTGTAGATTTCGGACGGGGTTCCCTGGCCTGTCGCTCTAACGCGTACCACACATGTTTTATGGGATTTAGGTCGGGACTCTGAGTGGGCCAGGGAAGACGTTTTACATCCATATCTAGATACCACTGCTTGACAGAGGCTGCAATGTGACATGGAGCGTTGTCGCTCTGGAAGTAACATTCGTCCGTTCCATAAAATTGCCAGAGCGTAAGAAGAACCTGATGGTCCAAAATGCGTTCAATTGACCACGAAAAGCACCCCCAACCAAATAGTCGGATTGTATGCAAATCCGCTGGCGTCTGCTCCATTATTGTATACTAATCCTACCAATGGTATTTCCGTCCATCGACACCTGTAATAAATACAATAAATAGTTTAAATAAGTTTTTAAATAGATTAATAATTACTAAACTTTTAAAATCGAATACTCTGTTCCATCGGGGTCTTGCTTAAGAAGACACGGTCTTCTCCAGAGGCAGTACTCGTCACACTTCTATCTCCCTACATTAACATATAATAGTAACGAGAAGGGCCCGCAAGAGTAACTGTTACATAACCACATTCAGTGAGGCCAAAAAAGAAGGAAAAGTCGCCCTTTTAAGACATTAGCGACCGAGACAGTTGACCCTATCCCCCCCCCGACTTACGTATGCCTCTGATTACTGCAGAAGTAGTCAGCTAGGTTGTTTTTGTTATGGGCAAGTTACTGAAGTTTTGTTTTGAAGCGATGTTTCATCTTTTAACTTATTTAATGTTGCTCTGAAAGATGATATTCTTTGATGACCAGAAATCCTTTCCCACTTGTAAAAAGGGCAGCTCAAGACCAGCCTCTCTCTCTCTCTCTCTCACCCATTCTAAATTGATCTGAAGACATTTTTAATGACCCGTCTACCATCGCCGCAAAATGTTTTTTGGCACAAACTCAGTGATGTGGTGTAATTTATTTCTTTTTTACACTAGGATAAGAAATATTTATTGTACTACTTTGTTGGTTTTAATCTTTAATAAGAGTAGTTGAATTAAGTCTTGATGTGTAGCGGTCAGTAGTTTCCTCAACAGTCAACACATATTTATAATTGAATTATAACACTATGCAGATTGGGGAAACTGATACTTGGTTCATTGGGATACTTCACTCTCAATAAATTGTAAAACACGAATTCGGATTTCTGATTAGTAATTTACTTACACTCTTTGACCATCTGTTTCTATTGATAACGGTTGGTTGACGCATCCATTGATATCGATTGACATTCCATTGTCCGAACGAGCCTTCTGGATTCTTAACAGAACATAAATCTTGTGTTGACCCCCATGAGCCAGCATTGCGGAGTTTGGAAGGAAAAAAACCAAGCATTGTACCGTGACAGATCTTTAAGAGGAACCCAACATGCGTCGTTCAGGAATCCCCGGAGCGTACCGATCGCACTGGCATTACCTCCCGGGAAGCAAGTCGAATTGCTCTTTTGTCCGAAGACGTCACCCGCGGACATCGCCACCCTTTATGAAGTCCAAGTCTCTTAACAGTCTAGCACAAAATGTCCAACAAAGAAGCGCGTTGGGAAATTCCATTGAAGGCAACGAACAACACAGAAAGAGAGAGAGAACCTGCGGCTGAAAAAGTCATCACCCGTCAACAACAACACGCTCCGGCAACGGCTAAAGAGCGAAGCAAAACAACCTATCCACACCCTTGTAAAAAATAACCCCCTAATTTGCTACGAACATGCACACTCACAAAGGGAATCGCCACCCCACGAGAAAGGAATCCCGCTTGTAATACTCGACCACACAGGGTGTCCCCGCATTGTGCGAGGTCGTGCTCGAAGCCTCGCTCAACAAAGCCGACTTCTTTTGAGTCACCCACCCAGCCGTACTGCGTCAGTATGTCACGAGCTTTGCATTCGAATTAAGTAAGCAATGACTACAGGAAGATTATTACGGGGGCTCCTTTGTGTTGCAGGGAGGGAAATTATTGCATTTCGCGTTGCTTACACAATGTAGCGGAGTTTTTGGTTACATGTCGGTCCAGACTGTTCGGGTAGTCACTTTTGGCGTTGCGTGAAGCTTTAGAACTTCTTTTGGGCATATTCACTGAAGATGCTTGTGATGGTATCAGCCAGCATGGATGCCTATCGAACCAACGCATTGTGGCGATCCGATGGGTTCCCATTGATACGTTCATTTAAAAAATTATTCATATCCGGAACTAAAATGTGCAAATATGACACTTCTTTGGGCACGGGGTGGACTAGCAAATTGTCAGAAACTATCTTTGGATAAATGGAGGCAGTAGAGTGAATTTTTGTTTTAAAATAATTCATGGAAGAGTTTCGGTATCCTTTGGCACTTCTGGTCCCCAAATGGTTAATTAAGCAAATGTAAGCGGTTTATTTACTAGGTTAGAAGTTATTTCTTTTTTTAAGGTAAGCTTAAAAGTATAACCTTAAGTTTAAAAAAAAGGAGAACCTCTAGAATTACAATCGTAAAACCTGCAAAGTATCTAATGTCCAATACATAAAAAGATTAACTCTTCTTAATTAATAATTCTAATAGTAAAGACTAGAATCTAAATATTCTTGGTGTGTGAGGTCGCTAAGATGAGCATGTAATCTTTCATTTGATATTATGAGATTTAGGAGGGATAAAAGATGATACGTTAGAGATTTCACCGTCCTATCAAAAAGATTTTAATCAAAATCGTTTTGTGCGAAATACATTTTAATAAGTGAAAATGTCATCACTCGAAAGTTATTTTATTTACAAACTCTTTTGCGGTCACTTCAAAGAGTTACAATAAAAGAACTTTGAGAGTGGAAAGGTGATTTTTAAAACAGAATTTTAGAGGACCTTAGTAAAGTGACTATTCATAAAAATCTTCAAAACCGCTATGACAATCAAAATATCTTAATACTGGTGACCAAGAAGGCAGATGAAAGAGTCCAAAGGACTATGTTTACAAACGTGGCCATCGCCATAGGTAATTTTTTCGCCAAATCTTAAATTCTGACATTGCTTCCGGTATTGAATTCGGAACGCAATGAGGCATGTGCGAGGGTTTTGCTTACAAATGATCACTTCTAGTAGTTCCTTAAATAGTGCGTTTAAACTCTTTCAAAATAAATTTGAAATCACTATAAAATCAACTTTAATTTTGTTGAAAACGAAACAAAGTCACGGGATCCGAAAACAGGTCGCCATTCGATGTGACGTCATTGCGCATAGCTGAGCTTTTGTTTACATCTCTCATCTATGCTCCCTGTACACTCGCAATCGCTCTTGTGTGAAATCAACACGTGTCTATATTGATTCGCAAATTTAGTTCATAAGCAGCAGTAAATAAAATAGTAATTGTTTATAAAAAGTACTTCATGAACCAACACATCACTAGTACAAATACTGTTTACAAAAGGGCAATCCTAAAAAATAAACAAGTGAAAGGATCTATTAATAATTAAAAATATTATGCAGAACAGAAACATTCGAAGAGTTTTGGAAAAGGTTTTAGAAATGCATAAAGCCCTTTTACACTAAGTATCATTACTGAATGTGTCCAAATTATAAACATTTTGCCAAATGCAACAATCAAGATGGAAGCAAATTAATTCTGTATTAATTCGGATTAAGCTAAAACGAATGTAAACAAACATAGCAACGCCGGCGCAGTGGGTTACTATGCGCTGTGACGTCACAGAGCAGCCATTACGAAAGTCCTGTTTTTCCCGCCAATACCGGAAACGAATTTTAAAAATTCATTTCTCGGGGAATGGTTTTCCTATTTCAATAATATATACGTCATTTTTCATGGATTTTCATCCTCTAATATAATAAAATTGAAACAAAAAAGGTGAAAATACCTCATTGTAGAAACGCATTGTTTAGGTTCAGCCCGTCCAACCCTTAGTGAATGCTCGTTCAAAACCACGTGCCCCCTCTCTAGAGCCGGACACCGTTCACGCTGAAAACAATCAATGGACTACTCATAAGTCTACTTACATGCACTCTTCTTGGAAAGAATTCCGTCGATCGAATGCTTGTGTCCACCCGTGTTCTTGTGCGCCGCGTCCAGCTCGTCTGCCTTGTCCAGTTTGGCGGTGTTCGAAATGTTGAGCAGTCTGTTGAGGGACGAGTTGATGGTTCGCCCGCACGATTCCTTGGCGAGTCTCTCGCGAACCTCCCAGCTGAAGAGGTTCGCACTGTCCTTCTTGTACTCGTCCTTCGCTTCTGGTTCGTTGGAGTTTTTGGGTCGGTTTCCTCCGATCACACCGGGTCGGATGCTGCCAGTTTCCTGTGGGGGGAAAAGAAAACCGTGTTTCAGCACCCCGTCATAGTTTTGCAAGTGGACCCTCCTCGACGAGGTGCATCGCCATTACCAAAACAGACCAGATCTCGATATCTCTTCTTTAGAAGAAAACTGACCATCAAAAATATCGCCATAATCCATCGACCTCGAAATGAATGGACGGAGCCTGTGTCCGCAGCTTCGTGTTACTTCTTCCAGCTGTTCCGTCTGAAGCAAGTGGGTAAAAGCATGAATCAAACTATTGAGTGGCTATCCTTCGCGATCAAAAACTGTCCTGCCGTAGCCAATCGCTCAAGTGGATTCGTGACTTACCCTCTTACGACTCCGCCCACATAGTCTGTCCATTTCATTTTAAGGTCGATAACAATATAATAAGTGTTCGTAAACGAAAAAGATATTGTTCGTGAATAGTTTTTCGACACTTTCATTTTCGAACATTTCCTTATAGTTTTTATTTTGAATTTCCTTTCGTTTACGAAATTATATTGCTTACATTGTTGTGTCTGCAGCTAAAGCACGCTGGCATGGTTAGTTTCGAGTTTCGTTTACTGGTTGATTGCACCCCAGCTGTTTCGTTCTTTTTAAATGCTTTGCGTGTCTCTTATACTATAATTTTTATTTGTGTGTGTGTTGATGGGAACTGTAACGTACCTGGTATCTGTTGAGGATTTTGGACACGCAGCCGTGCGATACCCGGAGCTGCCTGCTGATGACGCAGGGCCGGATTCCGGCCGCGGCCATTTCGACGATCCGCAGCCGCACGTGGTTGGGCAGAGGCCGGCCATTTATAAACACGCCACCAAGCTGATTCACGCGGCCTTGTCCTGTGCAGAGAAAACAACACATAAGTCATCCACATACAAAAGCATTTCTTTCCTCTAGAGATATGAGAGGATTTTAATTCATATGAAAGTGTTGATTGGTTACAGAAATGACGAAGGTTAGGTAGGAATTGAATTAACATCACATAGGGAAGCGACACAACGGGCTATTGGCCATGGACCTGGATCAAACCCCAAGCGAAAGATGCGAGGACAATTCCTCGTCATTTTCAGCAACAAGACGAGGTCACATCTGAGTTCTGAATGGAAAGGATAATTTGAATTGAGTCCTTGCCAGAGCCACGTGAATTATTTCCATGCGTGGACTGATGCCATCATAACTCCTTAGTTGATATGCACAGTTAACCGCATTAAAAAATAACTCTTATGAATTTACTAAGCAAAACATTCGAAAAAATTACATATTACATTTTTTGTTGTTGCCTAGACCTGTAGAATTTGCTCTATTATGAACTAGGCGTAAGTAAAACGGGGTTCGTTTCCTTCTTACACACATGTACGTCTAGTTAGTCGAGGAAACCTCTCGTGTCCCGACAGAGGTACCAGTACGCTGTGTCTGTCCACACCGTTGAAAGATTGCAAAGAGAAACTTGGTTAGGTAAGTATACAGGACAAAAGGCCGGTTGTCGCACCAAAATCTAGGAAATTTTCACCTATTAACAAAATCACACTCGTAAAATTATGATACTAACAAAATATTCGACAAATAGGACCTAAGGAATTGAAGAATAGTGTCTGTAAGCCGACAATGAACTATGCAGCAAACCTGCATGCATTTATCTTTAACTAGCTAAATAAACTGGTGTTGCTCGGTGTGAAATTATAACCGCGACTGCTAAAACATGATCGCGACATTTCCCTGTCTTAATTTAAATACGCAAACCCTGTAGAAAGTGTTTCCTACAGCGATATTTCCGTGTTAACTCAAATACACAATCCTTGTAGAACGTGTTTCCTTGTCCATGTCCATTTATTGCAGAAAAAAACACTTTAGATTTTAAAATTAGGGTTTCGAGGAGCACTTTTTTGACTCTCTGTATGCCAATTTTCCATGGCTACAGATGGGTCTGAAGACAGGAAAAAAGTAGCCTATGTTTTCCGTAGTGTTCTGAAGTTTTTGTGTACGAAATTGGGTGTGGATTTGTATAGAGAATACACACACATACACCACACACTCTTTTATATATTTAGATCGATTCCAAACGCAGAAGACAGTGCACAGCTTAAAGTGAAGTGAAGTGACACGGAAGTCGCATGCGCAAGGACCGACTGCGCATTTCAGGTGAACTGACACTAGCATCAATGCAAGAAAGGGTTAGCCCTTTAGGGCATACCTCTTTCAGGTATGTACCGGCTTCACGGACTGAAGGAACTCGAGTGCTTTTTTCTCATTGGTTTTACTGTCTTAAGTAAACACGGGTGTCACTCTTCAGATAGCCAAGTGATTTTATCTGCTTTCTACCCATTATTCTACTTCACGATTCCTCTTTTTCCTCACTTCACGATATTTTTTTACATACATTTATCTCGTGTTTGTCGCAAATCGGCTCATTATGGCCCCCCATTGCGTCATTAAAACCCCAAAACAACCATGAGAAACGCAACGATCTCATCCGATTTGAAATCGAAACGGATGCCCCGCTCAGATTTTGTGTCCAAAAAAAACAGCTCATGTATTTCGGCCAGGGCTGTAGTGGAGGGTATACGGCGGTATACCCTCCGGTTTTTCCAGAAAATTCAGTATACCCTCTGGTTTTTCCAGAAAATTTCGTATACCCTCTGCTTTTTGTTAAAAACTACGAACACCGCTTTGCTTTTCCTAGAAAACATCGCGCGAAACATCACGTGAAACGCAGATAGCAACAACGAATATGGAACAGTAAAATAAAAGTTTCTATTTCAAGATATCACCTGGGTACATAATTCCTAAATCGTACCTATTAAGCAAAAGCAATTAATTCGAACTATTGTCGATAGAATAAAATTCAAACTTTGTTCTGATGTTAAAGAAGAAAATTGTCAACTTTTGGAGGATATGTCCGTGCTTGATACAGAAAATATAAATATAGGGTATATTCGCCGTGTAGAAAAGGTGAAAAGGATCTGTTGACGTTTTGGTATAAATGAAATGTGCACTATTCTGGGTTTGAGGGACCCATGAAAACGCCCAGGTTGTTCCAGAAAAATTAAAGCCTCTTTTAAGAACAATTGAAATATTACCATGTTTCACGGCCGTCTGCGAGCGCGGGTTTAGTTTAATGAATGCCTCTTCACGGTTCGTGGAAAGTATAAGTAGTAAGTACATGTTTCGCCCCCCCCCCATGGAAAAATTCTACGGGTATCAGAGTGTAGCATAAAAAGAGTGTACCATCGGAGGGTATACCATGGGGCCTATACTAGTGAAGGGGCCCCCATGGTATACCCTCTGATTAATTTACGACTACAGCACTGATTTCGGCTTCATCTGACCGTGGCTCAAAATGAAGTAGAGTTGTCTTCTGACCTTTCACTTCGGGGGTTGATCTCGGACCCACGCCAATAGCTCGTTGTGTTACTCCAGTACGACGTTAATTAAACACCTACCATTCACCGCGCAAAACTTTCTGCTGTCGAGTTTCACTCGGCACTTCATGTGCGGTCTGTCATTCCTCGAGCACGGTTCGATAAGGACCCATAAATAACACCCCGTCCACTGGATCCCGAACTAATTGGGTGCCCTAACCAACGCTCCCTTGAAACCGAAATGTCCTCTGCCCGATTCCCGTCGAAGCGTGCGGGGAAAACAAACAACTCGTTTTACGACGCGAACTACCAACAAACGCCAGAGCCCCAAACTGCCTGCGAGACCGGCGTGTACTGTCATCGGGCTCGTAGCCAAACCTTTAAAACCATCATCGGGGATCGTAAAAGCTCTCGCCCTGCCGGTTCATTAAAAAACACACTTCTCCCGCTGGACTGCTTCATTGAGTCAACAGGTTGGAAAGAGAAAGTTGTAAAACATTTTTCCCGGGGGTGGCAGTATGCAGTCCGAAGGGGTCGTTCGGCTGAAAATGCTCCATAAATTTCCCCGTGTCAGTGTTGATTAGGAAGCATAGTAAAAGGGGCGGAGTCAGTGTTTTTAAAGGGCAATCGCCCCTAGGGGTGAAGGGGCCGTGGGAGTGCGAGGGGGTAGTTGGAATGATTGATATCGTTTGGTTCCGGTGGTTGATTTTGGCTTCGGGGTGAAATTGGAACACCTTTGGTGTCTTGCCGCCACCTCCTATTACAATTCCCTGATGGCAGAGGGCGTTCATGACAAAAGAATGGAAAGGGAGCCCTTGTTTGGGGAAGGGAGTTTAGTTCGACTGGCTTACTAGAGTTGGAAATGTTTTCGTATCGAATTCCACCTCTGTCTTTCTTTCGCGAATTGAGAACTGTTTTGAAAGTTCATTTGAAACTTGACTGTGGCTCAGTGGGCTGCGATAGCAACCTGTAAGTTGTAGGAGGCACAAGTTCGATTCTGCCATGGGTCTATTTTTTCTCATCTGCTTCGATAGAGCTTTGCTTGTGTCTATGTTTACTTGATGTTTGGTACAGATTGGCGCGATCCAACCGAACCAAATAACCCTAGAAAGTATTTGCTTCACGAACAATTGTAGTCGTAATTTGAAAAACTCGAACTAGGGATTGCAATCTGGCACGATTTTTAATACGGCTGGATCCGGTCGGATAGGTACTTTGTTAATAAGTCTATCTAACCAGTATGTATTTTTCAAAAATCGGCTGATTGAAAGTAGGTAAAAAGGATATTACTTCAAATTGACGAACAAAACGTTTATTTTAGCATTAGAAAATCAACTTTTTTTAATAATTATCCATAGGTAGGAAATAATCAATTACCAACAATAAATTATTGTAACTACTAGTACTACTAGTAGTAGGTATTAAACGATTGATGATGATCAGTCTTACTAATTTCTACACCAAAAAACATCAGTTTGTTTTATACGTAGTACTTTTCTATTGATCTAAAATTAAGTAGTCTCTATCTCTAACGTCGTTGAGCAAATGACACATAAATTGTACCTAACCTTGTCTCACACTTTCATAAAAATCTAATCTTTGGCGGTTTTTGGTCAACATAACAAACAAGGGAACTCTTAATTCCTTAAATTGAAGTTATATAGTGATGAAAATCACTTTTGAGTTTGAAAGAACGATCTAAGGAAACAAATCGTATTAATTGTATCAGCCCTTAAACTACTTCTCAATGAACTGCAAATCGTATAACTAGTGGCCGAGAAGGCCCTCTCAGCTTCGACACAAATTGGTTTAACCGTCATAAAGTAGTCGCAGATAAGATACAAATATTTTCCTGTGACTCCATTTCATATGAAGTCTTTTCTTTCTTCAGTATTTTCTCAAAATCTGTTTCTTTTCTAAAGTTTGTCTTTTTGCATTAGTCTTCATTTCCTTGCAGAATTTGCTTTTCTGATTCCTCTTTATAAAAAAATATTATGGATAGTTTAATTTCTTATTTTTGCTAGAATTCTCCAAACTGATCATTGAAAAATATAAAATCGATACATTCACAATCGATTGTTTAATAAACGATTTTGCTACTTTAAAATTGGGTTTGAATAATCGATTATTTAATTAAAAAAAATTCGGGTTTATCGGATCCGGTAATTAGCCAAATGATGCCGGATCGAATTGGAATCCCTAGTTTAAACCCCTCAATTCTTCTAACATATTCAACACATTACGAATGCAATTTCGCCATTCTTTGCTGAGAATCAATCCGTTTCTTTTAAACGTTTCAAAACAAGCATTTTTTTGTGATATATTTTACTACGCATTAGACTAAGTGCTAATTTTGAGTGTGTACTAGGGATGCGACAGCAAAACATCGATGTTCAAAATTAAAACATCGATGTTGATAAAACATCGTTCCAAAAACATCGATGTTTTTAAAATTCAGTGTATTTAAACTTTTTTCCCCATTTCTTAAAACTGGTTTAGCAACTAAGGATGCAACATCGACAGCAAAACATCGTTGTTGATAATGCATCGACAGCAAAACATCGATGTTGATAATGCATCACCCCTAAACTATCGATGTTTTTAAAATTCAGTGCATTCATCCTTTTTTCCCCATTTCTTAAAACTGGTTTAGTTCCTAGTGATGCTACATCGACAGCAAAACATCGATGTTCAAAATTGAAACATCGATGCTGATAATGCATCGCCCCCAAACTTTCGAAGTTTTTAAAATTCAGTGCAATTAAACGTTTTACCCCATTTCTTAAAACTGGTTTAGCAACTAGTGATGCGACATCGGCTCCAATCCATCGATGTTTTTTTTATAAACCATCAATGTTTTGAAAACTTTTACATCGAGGTCGCATCCCTACTTTTCAGACCCTTCACCTTTGGTCTAAAAGTATGTTCAATTTGCTAATTATGAAAATTATGCTACTTGGTTATTTTTTAAATTTTTATAACGGTACTTTTTTCATTTAAAAATAAAGCATCGACAAGTATAAACATCGATGTTACAAAAACATTGACCCCAATACATCGATGTTAAATACATCAAAAACATCGATGGCGCATCCCTAATGTTGTACTACGTTAACATGCATATCACTATCGTTAAGTTTAGAAATTATTATCCCTTATGGACAGATAACAGTGTAAATACCGAGAAATCCATTTCAAAGTTCTGTTTATTTGAAGTGTTTGTAATAGCTAAAATTCTAAGCCCTACCACACATCAGAACAGTATATGTAGCATACGGTATGCACATACCTAGGCCTTTTCGGTACAGTAAAAGTCGTTACGCATGCGTTTTTCAGCCATTTTGTGTGTGGCATGGCCTAAAAGCTTAAATTTAGGAGACTATTTCGTCATTCGCAAACTTGACCCGATCTTCGTAGACGAGTTATTTCGTCAGTAGAGAGAAAAACTGACAAGATCCTGATCTCGTTGTAAAAAATAGGCACTACCTCGATGACGAGTTGTCTCGTGATTGGTAAAATGGGTCTTGATGGACGAGATGTCTCGCCACTTGGAAGGACGACAACAAGTCACTGTCCATCGCTTATGGGGTGCAGTCCTCTCTCCAAAATGTTCAAATGATCCAATTCGAAGGAACATTTCCCCAGAATCTTGTATGCGTATTGGTTTCAATTTTTTCTTATACAGGTTATGAAAGGACAATTTTAAACACTTCAACAGATATTTCTTTAAACTTAATATTTAAAATTTTTTCTTTAAATTCTATTTTATTTTTGAAAAGGGACCCATTTTCATCCTTTTTAACAATCACAATGAACTGCTCTAAGCATATAGAAAAAAATGTCTGCGTTAAAATATGCTATAGGGCATGTTACACTTGCAAACCAATTCTTTTTATATTTGCTTGGATACACTTTGAATAATCGTTCCTTATATGGAAAAAAAATACACATTTTGAGGTATTGAAGTAGAAAGCATAAAATTGACCTTACTTTACAGGTACAGGTCTTTTTCAAAGAATTATTTAAAATACTTCTACTCAATGTATCTCCATAAATAATATTTATTTTAAAACAGAATTGTATACACATTTATTTAAATTTAGAAAAATAGAATCGAAATTTTGAAAGATTTTTGTGCACTGGTCCCCTTAAAAGCGTCTGGGGGTACAGTCCGTAACCAGTGGCATATCTGATGCAGGGTGACTTCTAGTATCTAAAGGGGTGACGGATCAGAAATATTTATTAAAAAGCGGGCTTCCTTCGAGAAATTCTTTAAAACTTCCAAAAAAATTTCAAACATTTTCCAGAGCTATTCATTTTATCCTTAAAATACAACGTTTAAAGTCAATTATTTTTTTCGTACACCCCCACAATCGTATCACCACTGAAAAAAGAGAAAAAGTAATAAAATTTGCTTCTGATTAGCGTTAACAAGGCAATCTTTCCTTTACTTCGTACTGAAGGCCCATTCACAAAGTTTGGGCTTTTGATAGTCTTAATGCATAGTCAATAATTGATAGCAAAAAATAATTACCAGGAACTTTAATGTATTAAAAATTGAAATGATGAATTGAATTGAAGTCTATATTGCAATCAAAGTAGCTTAATTTGAAAGAGGTAAATTTTGCTGGACATCATTTTTGGGGTAACATCAGTTTCATTAGTCTCAAGTTCCAAAAAGTCTAGGTTCGCTTCTGTGCGTGTGCGCGCATTTAGTATCAAATTTCGATGGATAGTTTTTCCTTAAGCATTCTTAACCCATCATGCTTTTTGTAATCAAGTCTGCATCCGGTGTTATGCTAAAATTTTAAAAGGCAAGAGGTCTTTATTGTTGTAAATCAATGATGGACCTCATCGGTTATCTTTTACAATCGCAGTTGAATATTTTCCGACAGAACGAATGTAGTGCAAATTTAAAATCATGTAGCCTCCTCGTGCAGCAAAACAAGCCTTGTTGTCTTCTGTAAAGAGTTCATCCACTTACCAAGACCCAAAACACGATTTCCCCAAACCGGCGCTATAAATGCGACACATTACTGAACTTCGAGAGAGAAACAAAACAGCAAACGGCGGCTCAAAAAAAATGCTGTGACACGTTATGTAAAATCAAAAGAAGAAACGAAAGCGAGTTTTCTAAGCGAAACAAATGCGGCATCAAAAAAAAGGTCCCGAAATCTATATTTTTGGATTCCAACTCCCTGTAAGTTTCTCCTATCCTGTTGGGTTCCCGGAAAATACTGCCAAAATTCAGTCCACATCAACATCAGCTCCAACCCTTCACCATCAACCTTCTCGAGTAGCAAAACATGACCCCAGCAGAACGGACAAGTCTCGCAACCTTCTCCAGACTGTTCCGCCACTTACCGAGTCCCAAAACACGATTTCCCCAAACGGGCGCAATGATTGATACGACACACAATATTGAATGTCGAGAGGGGAACAGCAAACGGCGGCTCAAAAAAATGTTGCCAAGGTATGCAAAAAGCAAAACCAGAAACGAAAGCGAGTTTTTCAAGTGAAACAGTTCCGAGACAAATAGAAAAGAAAGCAAAAGAAAACCGAACGGACTCTTTGGTAGAGCGCGGCTTCCTTTCTAATCCGCAGGTGGGCCCCGCAACGACAAAACGATCCTCCTTTCACGTAATCTTTCAGAAGTCGCCGAAATAAAAGACAGTGGGCGTTATGACGCGTCAAAGTCCCACCAGTGCCGCTTTTGTTGCTCCTAAAGAGTTATTGAGGTAGGCCCTCGACCGGCATTCCTTCTGCCGCCGCACAAAGGACGGACAGACTTCTTCTCTCGCCACGAATCAGTTAATGTGTTAGGCAATAAATTGTCTCCGGGTATTGAAATAGTGCCATTTGCTGAAAGACCGTTCCTTCTCCTACGGAACAGGTCAAACCTTCTCGTTACTGAAGTAGCAAAATTCCGTTTAATTAAGCTATTCGAGGCTCGTAATAGGCTCCTCACGAGGCTTGATCGAACAGCGTCCTGTTCGAAATAGTCTGGAGAAGTGTCCCTCCCTCGGTTCAAATCGACTCAGTGGGTATGTCCACTGTGCTAGCAACCTGTGTTTTGGGCGGCGCAGGTTTGATTCCCCCCTCCCCTGGGTGTACGAGTATTTCTACATTTTCCTTGAGTTAGTGCCTACCAACCGGTCAGGTGGTTAAGGTGTTAGCCTCTAGATCGGAAGGTTCCTGGTTCGAATCCGGGACATTGCATGGATGTTTGTAAACGTATGGTGTAGACGCGGCTGATGCTCCTTAAATCGATCGGAGCCGAAAGTCCTCACGTTGGGTGTGTGAGGAAGTTTGGAGAGTGGGGTGCCAGTTCGGGTGTTGCCTAGTCATCCGACTACGGTTCAAAATACGCGGATCTTTCCTGTAGAGGATTGATCCTGGACCGTCGTCAATCCCGTTGTGTTGCTTTGGAACGACGCTGATTAAAATGACCTTACTTTACCTGGAACTAGTGAAACATTTTTTGTGTATGTTATGTCCGTTACTTGACATTACATGTCTTGTGTTTACCACAGCTCAGCCAAATATGTCCCTTGATCTGTGGGTTGAATTGTTCGCGACGTGCTACAAGATGACTATACCTGCAGTGGCTACATTGTACATTAGACAGACATTAAAAGTTTTAAAAATGAAAAATAAGGATGAAAATATTTGGAGGACCGTATGGGAGGAATATCCGAAGAGCCGTAAGTGGTCTGTGGACTCCGTTAACGTATTCGCTATACAACTCCTTTATCTTACACGAATGTTTTTTTTGGACACCATCTGACCCCAACTAGGACAACTATTTCACCAACTAACTAAAAATAGTACAGAGCTATTTTGTTTCATCGCCTTGTTTCACTTATTTTAGTACGTCCTTAAAGAATACGCAATCTCAACTAGCCAAACTTTAGAAACGTAATTTCTCTTTTCGTGGAAGTTTTTTAATTCGAAGATATGCGACACTGTGGGTTCACTTTTTACGATCACTATTATCTTATGCAAGATGATTAGGCGCAAATGCATGTTTATCAGTTTGATAGTTCATCAGTTTCCATTGATGTTTAAATCTTTAGCAATTCGATTAGTCAAAGTTTGATAAGCAAATCTTTCTATTCTAGTGTGTGTAACTAAATCTATGGTGCATTCTGAGACCTCCCATTTTAGGGATCTGATTGGAGGCAAAACCAAAGCATGGGAACGAAGCAATTCATAATATTGCTAGTGCCGTGGTGTGCTCATTTTATCAAACAGTTGATGGAAGCTAAAATAATATGCCAATCTGGTATTAAAGAAAAAACAACCAATGTCCTAGAACCCTATAGATTTGTTATGTATTAAAGGCACTTCATGTTCCCTTCTCAAAATCAACGATGGAATGTATTCTAGAGCCATCTATCGCTCAGCTTCAAAATTGAATCGTTTTTCTTGATAGGAAGGTTAAAAAAATTACACCGTTAAATTACTTCCATATCATCATCCGATAAAAGCAACTGTTTTAAACGCAATATCGGAGTGGGTTGCGACACGACGAGTAACACTTTTCTTCGTCATTTCAATCACAAGGTAATGAAGAAACGCCATGTTTTAAAATATTATAATCCTTCTAACAATAAGCAAACAGATTTTACTAGGCCACAAAGAGGTTTGATTGGTAAAGTAATGAAGTGTTCCTACGAACTTTGATCTGCCATGTATGACCCGATTCAATATTCTTGAAGCGTTTCTGATCTGAATTCTACTCTGGAGAATCCGTTGAGTGGAGAAATGACGAAAGGTTTCACCGGAGAGAGGTTTTGGAATGAGTAAGTGATTACTACTTAAGGGGAACAAAGTACCTCAGCTTAATATTTCACAGTTGATTGATGCAGGAAGAGGGCGTGGATCTTTTTTTATCCCATTGCTGTGAATGTAGCTTTTAACGTTATGCACATTCAAAGTTAAAAATGGGTTTTACTTTGTGATGATAGTGCTTTTCCTCGAAAAAGAGGAACAAGAACTTGAAACAACTCTAAAGAAGAGGATAAACTTCCTTCAACTTCTGGTAAGTATGTATCGTAATATATACCACCATTTCACTCCACATATTGCAGATCTAATTTATGACGCAAATACCCTTAAAACCTAAAATTCCTACAAACTAGCACACCCATCAGCATCAAGACAAAAGTTTCTTTACATTTTATTTCTATTGATGGTAGTGTCTTGTTACATTAGTAGCATATTTAAATTAATTTATAATTTATACAGCAATCACTATACACATTTCATTCACATACATAACTGCTAGCTGGTACTGGTCAGATAGCTGTCAGATTTCCAATAAAGTGTACATCTCAGTCCTACCGCAACAATTTGCGTCTGAACGTACACTTTGATATATATTCCACAAGGTGCAATTTAGTATTTTTTAATATCCAAACTCATGTCCGCATTCCCTCAAATTTTCTTTTTTACATTGTTTTCTATCTTCCAGATTTCTCTTATTGCCTTCTGTTATCAGACTGCTGGATAATTCATTAGGTCGTCGAGTTTTAGCAACATTATGAAGTTCTATAGCTCGAAACAAGCAGGGGTTGATCTTATACAGCTTACACACCAGTTTGTTGCCTTTCGTCACTCTACAAGTATTCGATTTCTATGCCACATACGGAAACTAGAAAAGTATCAAAAATCTAGCTTGGTTTAGAGTGTGAAAAAAAAAAGCGAACATCGTTCATATTCTCAAACATGCCAAAGCTCTCGTCTTTCAGAGTGCATTCATCAAAGCCTAAATTCACCGAAATACCCACGGCAAAAAAGTGCTTTATCTTGGAATAAATCACTCATTACGGCGGCGCTTGTGAACTTAATGGCAAATCGTGACAATCCCCCTTCCACGGCGAATTAAGAAGTAATTCAATCGGCGAAGTGATTCATTCGTGGCTCTCGGCCGGTCGGATTCGATCCACCTCATCGTGGATAGGGTCCACGTCTTTCCGCCGGGATAAATCACCGCAGAAACCGCGTGTCATGTTTTCGAGTGCGGGCTTCTGCGAAAGGACTCGCAAGGTCCTGATTTATGCTTCGAAAAACGTCGGTCTTCGACGAATCGGGGTTGAATCTGGTTTCGACGCCAATTCAGACTTGTTGAGTCCCGATTCGCAGTGATTAGTGATGGTGAGATACATCTGGTGCGAAGGCTGATGAAAATCGGCGAGTTTTGATGAATCGGTTTCGAGTTTGGCTGGCGACTGCCCTGGGATGGCGTGCCTGGTCTGTGCAATGTGTAGAAACGTCAATAAATCAATGGGTGATTAAAACTGCCACGAGAAATGAGCAGAGGAGCCTATAGATGTATATCAAGGAGAATGATAAATATTCGGTATTTGATTTCAATGCGTTTTGGAGAGAACTCCTCATTCTATTTACAAAAATGTACATTTATTTAACCCTGAACGTCACGCTATTTCCGAGTACTAATGTGGCATCGGTTTCGCAGAGAGCACAACGCATACAACAGTACTACATTGCATAGCGACTTAACCATATCATTGACTGAACAATATTGGGGAACAGCTACAGTCTACGTTTATGAGCGGTGGCCTTGGCAATCTTTTTCGGCGAACTTCTAAAGTCGCCAAGGAAAGAATTATTTCAAAACTCTTTTTTCTTTCAAAAATATTTTTCTTTTTACAACGGAAAATGAAAGCTTGAAAACACATTTGAGAACGTTTTGAAAAGTATATTTTTTAAATACTTTCGCAAAAAGTAGTAAGCTTAAACACATTTCAAAGCACATTTGTGAACCAGCAGAAAACCTAAGCTGCGAATGTTGGCTAATAATACCCTGAAACTTATCAATTACACTAAGTACAGTAAGCTGTTTGAAAAGAAAAAAAAATTTTAAAGAAAAAAAACCCAAGAAATAATACAATCTTATACGTCAGAACTGTTCCGGGAAAAAATAATAAAAAACGAAAATTCCACAACTGTAGAAATACAAATAAATGAACCAATGGTACCACAGAAAAAAATTTAAAAGGACCCATGCAATCAAAGGATATTTTAAAATCAAAATAACCAATGGAAGCAAAGAAAACATTTCAACTGAACCCATGAAATCAAACGACTTTAACGGATTTTGGAAAAACTTTCTAGAATATTCAAAATGAAAATTCAAAGTGACCGTTTGCCGAGGTTGACATGAAAACAACAATAACCGTAAAGACAGATGGGTTACGTTAATCTACCGTAACTCGCTTCTAGAAGTGCGCCAAAAAATAAACGCCGATGCCGTTGCCACCGCTCATAAACGTAGAGTGTAGCTGTACCCAATATTGAATGGTACAATTCTATTGGAGGTCGAACATGGAATAGTCATACAGAGTAGAGTGCAAGTTGCAGAAAGGATATGCGCGTGTGAACCCTCAGAAGATTAAAGGAATGCAAAGTATATGAAAAGCTTAATTCATAACCAAATGCTCCATACCCTGGGCGAAAACCGATAAGAATATTTGAAAACGGGTCGACTTCGCAGAACATTTGCAGCGAAGGGTCCATTCATACAACATATTTTTACAACTGTGCCCACCTTCATTACATCACATCCACTTGTTGGAAATTATTCACTGTTTTCGCCTTAAAATAATATTGTGTACGCTTTCTAAGGTAATCTCTAGCTTTTACCTTTTAAAAAAAGACGAATTCTGCCATTTTAAATAATAGTTTCTAACAAAACTAAGACCCGGCCACATTGGATCGAAGAGATAAAACAGACAACGTGTTGTAGTAGCTGAATTTTTGTTTATAAGCGCTTGTTGCCACTCGCCAATATAAAAAAGAGGCCTATTTCGGTGCCTGACACTCAAAGTGAAATACCTATATATTAGATATCGCACCACGGCAAGAAAAGTGACACAAATAAAAATAAATAAAATTTTTGATGTTATGTGTCATTGACAAATATGTATGAGGTGCCCCAGCGTGTTATATTACTATTCTATAGAATATAATAGAAGTTATTACCACGATAAATACTAACCTAAAATTTAAAAGAGAAGCTTGTACTATTTCAATATGTTTTAAAGTATCCTTTAACCCTTCTTTGCGTAATGGTAGAAATTTCCATCATAACATTGAATGCCCAAAAATTATATAAAAGAACAAGTTCACTTTAAGTTGATCGTGTCTGGATACCTTTTTGATGTCCATTGCATAAAAAAAAACATAGCTGTCAAAAATAAGCAAGCGTCACTATCAGTAAAACGAGCTTGAAGTTGTCATTCCGCTGTTTGTTGTAGTTGCAATAAACGTATGATTTCGTTTTTAATTTTGTTTTATTATATTTGAGTTTCTATTGCTAAAAAAGTGAAAATGAGTGGAAGAAAGGTTTGTAGCATGTGTTTCTGTTATTTTTAGAGCAATTTCTGAAAAAGTTTGCGTTTAATTTAAAAAATACCACATGATACCATCCTATTGGTTTTTGCTAAATTTATACTATAAATATATACTAAGATTTTTTTAAACCATTTTCCCTTTAATTTTGAACATGAATTATATCACCTTGATTTATTTCACCAATAAAGAAAAAATCATGCAAAGAAGGGTTAAGTGGATGTTTCTCAAATTCTGCAATTTTGAGTTATGTCACTTTTCTTGCCGGGGTGCGATATATAAATACAACTCTATTAACGTATTCGCCACATACCTCAATACGTCTTTACTATTAAAAAAGCACATCTTTAAGAAATCATGAAGGAACTCTGTTTATAACAGAATCTATCGATATTTTTTGCAACCCAATACAACCATACGAATTCAGATACAATACAAGCAATCGAAATCCATTGTTTTGCACCAAAAAACAGCCCATAACGTTACTGCATGTGTATATGTTTAACGTATTTGGGTCAAAGGATCAAATATTGCGAGTCCTGCCGCTCGTACGAGGTCCATGAGTGGAAATAAAAACCACAAATTCGTGAATTTCGAACCCTTCAATGAATCACCACTCACCATTGTTTTCTTCGAACTGCGCTTACTTAATGGACAGAACGAAATGGTTACGCATGTCATTGTAACACATTCACACCCATTTTTACTATCAGCGTAATTAAATCGTCGACAGATTAAACTCGTTTCAGAACCACACTAATGGCGCATTCAGTGAAGATTAGAGAACCCGTCGTTGCTTCATGAATTAATATACACGCAATTAGTATTCCGCGAACGACCCCCAGAAGCTGTTTCCGACACAAACCAAACAATGAAATCGGCAACAATTAACGGTGACGTAGCTCCTTCGAGCGTCGGTACGCTGCCAAGCGTCATTAGAGTGCTCTCATAACGCTTAAACACCCAAAATGAATTAGAATCGCTTTAAAACAAAACGCTTGACCCCCTTTGACTAGCCAAAAAAAAAAAAAAAAAACTCCAACCAAACCGAAACAGCAGAAAACTATTAACAAAACCCCCAAGAACCCTTTACGTCCGTCCATCCTCCATTGTGCATTGTTGTACGACACTAATCACAAACCGTCCGGTGGCAACCGAAAAAAAATGCTAATTATCGTTTGATGTCGAACCATTAGGAGCGAAAGGGAAAGTGCAGGAGGGGGCACCACACCTAAACGCAGCGTGTAATAATTACGAATAATTCCATAATAAATTCATTTGCTACCTGCGATGTGTGTGTGCCCTGGTAGTGGAACGAGCGGGGCGTGGCGGCCGGGCCGCAAATAACCTGGCGGCACCCCGCTTAATGACAAGCTACATTTCCGCGCACGGCGTGTGTTCTTTTTTGCAGCTTGGTCGAGGGGGGGGGAGGCACAACTCCAAGCAACGGGGGAAGGAAGAAATATATGAATTGAATGGGAATAATAAAAATATGTATGTGCCTGGGCAAGTATAAGTGGATGGTTTGTCATTTCGATTTAGGGCCGGGGGAATGAATTGAAAGGCACC
The DNA here is from genome assembly GCA_947359465.1 of Metellina segmentata. Lineage (NCBI taxonomy): Eukaryota > Metazoa > Arthropoda > Arachnida > Araneae > Tetragnathidae > Metellina > Metellina segmentata. Next base: position 114,884,973 of record OX375882.1, on the reverse strand, counting down.
ACCGGGCGAGCTGGAAGTGAGCATCGCCTTGTGTGGCATATAGGCTGGACCGAGAAAGCGATCTGCTCCGCAACGCCCTTCCGACTGGAGGCTCTCGCGAGTGCATCCCGGCACTCAGCGACGTTCATTAAAATTCGATCGCGTAAAACAGACGATTATCAAATTTTTCCGACATCTCCCTGTGGATAGCGAACACCTATCGATCGAATAATTTCACGGAACCTTGAAATATCGGGGCAAGAATTCCTCATGATCTATTCCCGCGTTAGGTTATATCGCGCTCTTTTTTTACCTTTTTCTCGCTGAATTTTTGGTCTTTTTGGAAGCGGAGAAAAACTGCTTGTTTTTTAATGGGAATAATACAAATCTGTATGCGTCTGGGCAAGTAAAAGTGGATGGTTTATCATTTCGATTTAGGGCTGGGATAACTTGAAGTTTAAAAGTCAAGCTCGATTGGTAAAAACATTTCTCCTCTCAAAAGTGAAGTGTGTTTAAAATAATATTCGACCTTATTTCGCAATGTTTGACCCCCCCCCCCTGGTTGCCTCGACGAGGTGTCTTGTCATCAACAAATCTGACCAGATCTCGATGGACGGGATATATCGCCATTAGAAGAAAATTGACCCTATCTGGATCTCGTTATCATCCAATAGTCGGCACTATCTTAAAGACGAGATAGCCCGTACAGTTTTAGCAAAAGGGGTCAGATGTTGATGGACACCTCTTGGAGAGATAAAGCAACTCTCTTTTGCACTGGTTTTTCGATCAGAAATCGTTTGGACGAGTCGTGTGGGGTCGATTCTGTCCATCCGATATCTCAGGTAGAGTTAGTTGACAACTCTATCTAACGGATCTTTATCTCAACAGAAATTTCATTTTGGACTCAATTTTCTTAGAAGATTTGGGTGTCTCTAAACTGAGGACGAGAAAGAATTTCTTTGTGATAAAATAATTGTTCTTATTGAACAATATATACTCTAAAATCGACGTACCAATGAGTTGGGCCGCGCTCGTTCAACTTGGAACGGCGCTGACTGGGGACGTAGAGTCTTTAGTGACCAGTCTCGTTTCCACCTGTGTCTTGACGACCACCGCAGACGTTTCTGGAGACGTCCAGAGCAGTGTGGGAATCCTGCCCTTAGTATCGCAAGCCACACATGCCCACAATAGGGCGTTAGGGTCTGGGGTGCCATACCCTTTGATAGACGGACCCCTTTGGTAGGCACACTTACAGCACAGTGATACGTAGACGACATTCTGCGACCGGTTGTGTTCCTGATCCGACACCTCGGACACGTACTTTTCAACAAGGCCGCACAAGGCTCGTGTTGCTATCAATTGTTTTCGAGCTCACTTCCTTGGCCAGCTAGGTCTCCCGACCTCTCTCCCATAGAGCACCTTTGGGACGTTATAGGAAGGCGATTGCAACCATCCCGGAATGTTGACCATTTATCTCGACAGTTGGAGCTGGCAAGAAATTCCGCAGGACACTATCCGGGAAATTTTTCAGTCTATGCCACGCCGGGTGACGCATCCTGGTCAGAGGTGGACACTTATTGACTTCATCCCTTTGTCAAACTCTGAAATAAATCCTTCATTTGTTCTGAAATTTGAATCGTTTGTTTTTCTATGTATGTTTTTCACATCTACCCCCCCCCCCCTCCTTTTTTTTTATCGCAATCGGATAACTCCTTCTTAATTTGTCGATATTTTTGTTATAGAGTGCAATTTAAGCCAACACTTTTCGGGGGGGGGGGCTTTTGATAAGAAATAGCTTTGATAGATAATGATTAGAATGTGGTCGATTCTGACAACCCTGTAATATCAAGAAATGTGGCCTAAGCTTTACAGTTTGATCATATTGTAGATTTAACCTCCATCAACGAGGAAATTCTTGTGGGTGTATTGTGTAAAGTCTGTTCAAGAACTCTTGCTGGGAAAAAAAGCAGGTATACTATTGCCAAGCCCACACCTTCACAGGGTCTAAAAAGATCTTGACCCAGTGGTGGATCCAATAATTTTGATGCCCTTAGACGCAGGTAAGTTTAAAAGTCGATTATCCTGAATACTGTCACAGTTGTTGACTAAAATCGATTATTTCACTTTTAAAAATTTCCAGTTTATAGCTAAACAAACTATAAAGTACTTAAACTACTTGATTAAAACGAATGCATTAATTAATTAATTCATTACAAATAAATAGCAGTACTAAATTATTTATTAGATTTCTAGAAAAAAAAGTAATCATATTAATTCCCATCAAAAAATAAATTTCTAAAATAATAATTTTTTTTTAATATTTTGTGAACATTTTTTAATTTTATGATTGATTCTATACTGCCCTGGCCCTGAAGTAAATTAAAAAATGAAACATATCAAAAATATAAATTTGAGGTGCCTGCATAATACTATTCCCGGATCCAATGGCCTTGCTTAATAATATCATCACACACACACACTTGTGCCTAATGTAAGAGCATTTCAAAGTAGTGTGGTTGTTTTAATGGCAACCAATTGAAATAATGGAATAAATAGAAGATGCCACCACATAGCTGTAATTGTGCAGATTGTGATGCAGTGCAGAAGAGAGCCGATTCCACCTCATGAGCAGTTTTGTATGCCCAGACAATCGAACAGACACTACAAGAGTGGATTTTCCCTTCCCAGGTGCACCATGGGAGGTGAGTTCTTAATACATACCATGCATTCTGTTTATAGAGGTCATACATTCATTTCAGGCAGACAAGCATCCATGGCATACGTCGGTTTGTACCAGGCTCTGTACCATTCAGAAGCCAGACCATTGATTGGTGGTCAGCGCACAGGAGCAAGTGTTCCAATTGGTTTTTTGAAACTTCTGCAGGTAGAGTGGAAATTAACACTGTCTAGCCTAAGGCCCGGTGCATACATCCGATTTTCAATGTGCGGCGCCTCTGCGGCACCGAAGCCCAACTATGCACACATAACCGTGAAATGACGCAAGTACTCATTTCGCTCCATTTGCGGTGGATATTCTATCGAAGAAAACGTTTATTTCGCTTACTTGGTGTACAAGAGTATATTTTGAAATAAAATAGACGTTACTGGATACAACCATTTATTATTATTTATATTCTATTTATTTATAAAAACAAGGTACTCGAGACCGGATAAGCGTGTGCGGCGCCGTGGGGAACTGCGGTACAAATTGCACGCAAATTGGACGTGCGACTCCGCAGCGGCGGCGGAAGTATGTGTGCACTACTCCATTGGATCTAATGTATCTCATACCACACTTTCGTTGCCGCAGCGGCGCCGCACGTTGAAAAACCGGATATGTACATCGGACGTAAAAGATTGGGCTGTCTACTCCAACCTCTCTTTACCCTCAGGTGGGTTGACTTATTGGGTGCGCATGGGGTGTACTTGGTCAAGCTACACCCAACCAGAGATAAATAACGCCAAGTTATGGACACACACAAGGAAAGTTTTACTGACACATAAGACAGAAATACATCAGAGGGAGGAAGTTGATCTAACAATTTGTATATTTCTAGAGCAGTATATATACCCACGGAGCCACGACTGTTCCTCCTTTTCCTCAGAAGTGTTTTGAATCTCCCAAATAACCAATCGACACCATTCATTCTATTAGAGTATTAGACACCGCAGGTGTCCCCCTTACCCCCCGTCTATGGGATAGGTAAAGGTGCGATTGCTGTAGAGCGTCTATTGCAGTATGGCTGGCGCATAGTTGGCGCATTTGGGGAAACAGTTCCACAATCGTGCCAACTTAAACATATTACAGCACTTTCATTACTTAACACGGATTTTCATGTTTTCTAGCTCATTTTAAAGAACAGTTTGCTTCCTTTAATGTGATGTATTAGCTGTAAAAATCGGTTGAGGAATGATGTAATTGACCCCCAATGAACCTGTAGTATCCCATTGTAGCAGTGCTCTGCGTCAGACGCGATATAGGAATCGCACCTTCAAAGTGTTTTCTTTTCGGACACACTGCGGAAAAGTGATACTGCAACAAGCGAACTATAAGCACAGCGTCAGCTGCAGAGCTATAAACCTCCGAACTAAAAGTGAGAACCAAAACGAAATCTCACCCCTGCTCCTACCAAGGACGCCCTCAGGAGATCAGGGAGTTATCGGCGGCGTAGAATGAAGACGCGTCGTGGTGTCCGTTATGTCGGGTAGTTATGAAAGATTATGTAAATAGTATATATTGTGTCCACGTAATGTAAATTAGATTAATAAATGTTTGTGAGTGTAATGAGAGTTGGTCGCTTGTTCGCCTGCTTCAAGGAAGAATTTCTCAGCACACGGTCACAATACTAGATATAAACCGTCGCCCGCTTGAGGTCCTTTCGAAGCAAATGAAGCCTCTTGGCTGGTGACACATAGTTTAGTCCGCACTCGAGGCATGCGTATTTACTTGCACTCGTTCTCCTTCCACTCATTTAATGAAACACGCACGCTTGCAAAAGAAAATGCGCGGTAGCGACTGCTCGCAAGAGAAAGATGTGAATAAGAAATGAGGCGCAGTATTTATTCTAAGTGATCGTTAAGTGGCGTGACGGAGGCAGGAAACTGTCACCTGCGCCCACACAAAAGACGCGAAAGAAGGAGACATTCACGTCACTTAAATCCCCCTTCGGACAAGTTGGACGTGCCGCCTTTGTTACGGAGGCTCCGCCGTCCACGAAACGCGGACCTTGCGCGTTCTTCGGAGAGAGGCTTATCGGAAGACAGCTGGGGCAATTACGGAGGAAACAAAAGGACAGAACCCTCTGGTTTTGCGACGGCTTCAAGTTTTGAAAGAACCTTGCAAAATGAATCGTCGGGGGGAGGTGCTTCGAGAACCTCACAAAGCGTCTTAAATTCTCAACTGAGACAGCTTCGCCAGGGGAAGTTGGCTACACATTTTGTAAAGGTTGGTCGGGCCATATTTGGCCATGCTGGGACAAACACAAGACCGACGATGCCAAACATAGTGCGGCTCCGATAAACAAGCAGCCAACCCCGGATCATCCTTTTTTTTTTTTTTTTAAGGTGGGAAACAATGTTTTTGAAGAAGGTAGCCTTTGCTCAAAAGCATGAATGGTGATCGTTGAGGATGGGGTTTTTCCCGACAATGCGTTATCACTACTGTCGCTTTTGGCATCGAACTGAGAACCAGAATCAGGGCTAACGAATTCGATTGCGAAAGCGATGTCCTTAAGTTACTCCCAGCCCCCTTAATTCAACTAATAGACTAGCTCAAAACCACGTCTCGAATGCCAACTCCCGGAAACTGTGCACCACACAGACGAAGTACTGGTAATTAATTAACGTCGCACTGGAGAAGCACAACGGGCTATTAAACACACACGAGGAAAATTTTACTGATCTAAAATAGAGAAATACACTCAGTTTGGGTTATAGGAATCGAACAACTCGCAGGTTACTAGCACAGTGGACAAACCCACCGAGCCATATATAATTGTTATTTCAAAAAGACAATATTTGCTCATTGACCTGTAAATGGGCGTTCTGAACGGATGTATAGAATTGGCGCCCTCATATTTAAATGGTATGTAATTAATTACACACTGGAGCAACATAATGGGCTACTCGAGACTGTTCGGGATCAACCGGGAAGCATTTTATTTAGGCAAAAGGTGATATAGACCATGGTGTCAGGAAAAGTAATTTTAATCAACGTCGTACTAGAGCAACACAGCGGGCTATTGAAGACGGTCCGGGATTAATGAACTTAGGGAAAAGATCCGAGGACAACACCACGTCATTTTGAATCACGGTCATATGACGAGGCAATACCTGAGCTGGCACCCCACTCCCCAAACTTCCACACCCACCCAACGTGAGGACTTTCGGCCACGATAGATTTAAGGTGCACCAGCCGCCTCTACACCATACGCTTACAAATATCCATGCACGGACCCGGATTCGAACCAGGAAACTTCCGATCTAGAGGCAAACACCTTAACCACCAGACCGGTTGGATGGCCCATGGTGTCAGGAAAGAGTTATTTCACTAATTTACTAAATATGTGCACAAAACATTGATCTGTGTCTGTTGAACAGTTCTAAGATCTTGCCCAATAATATGAGTGTCGTCTGAAGAGATTGGTTTGTTTCACTATGATCGCGTTTTTGCCACAAATGTCAATAGGTTGATGAGGTTTTATGGGCTCATGTGGTCATATTTGACCAAGCTGTGCCAAGCACAAGACAAATGGCATCAAGTACATACACACAAGGAAAGTTTTATTGACGTCTTATTTGATATAATATTATAGTTACATTCAGTTGCTACTTGATCACAAGCTCTATTTTGTAAGAAAGATCGATTTGAAAGATGGATAAACACGCCAGTGAAGGGTGTCACACAAGAATCCAAGTATATTTTTGGTATGATACATCCGAAAGAGCATCGATTAGCGACAGTGTGTACTGGAAAGTTGTGCACTCTCGTACCTTCCAATACAGAATCCCATTTGTTGACAGTAGAAATAGAATTTGAGTTCGTTCCGTTTATAGAAAGATTGATTGATCTTTCACAGCAAATGCGTGATAACCTCTACCATAAACGTAGCGTAAATTCTTCGTTTAAACGATGGCCTTCCACGTTTCTGTATTTTTGAAAACTTGCATTACTTATTAATTTTTTCACTGTACTTCATTTTTGGTAAAGCTGTCGGATAATGCTGAGGCCCTGCTGAAGAATGCTCAATCAATTGTCCCTAGTCTAAATCTTAAACTTATTGACTAGGTTAGGCGGCCTTTGCTATCAATTATTGTGCTGTGTTCGAGAAAGAATACATTTATGTCCGCTGAAAAGTTTCGAGATCTCGCACACAATAATATAGTCTAGCAGTGGGAAAACCACCCCTTGGGAATTTAAATTTATATAATCCAGACTAAATCTGCAAACGAGGGACTTTAGGTTGTTGAACGGTAGTAAGTTCACCAGGGCTGCCACATTACAAAATGTTGTATGGCAGCCATCATAGGTGATTCTTAATTTCGCCTACAGTAATTGCTGCTATCGCTTCCCCCCACCGAACATTAACATTTTGACAACGGCTATAGATATAACAAGCGCGATTCTTATAACTTTCAAGGTACAACTGATGCACTGGCCGTTTAAATTCTTTCGTGGCGCGATCATGTTACAACTGCTGTAGCGACTGTAGTCTAAAGGTTAATCTCGGAGACAGAAACCACATTAAATCGCCAATTGTGGGAAAGCATTGATTAAAATTAAACCCATTCCCTAATTTAGCGAATAGATTTGTTCAAAACTATGCGATTTAAATGCCACTGTGAAACCAAACGTCTACCACCGTGTAACCCATGTTTGAGATGTCAGTAAAAACTGAATTTGAGCTGACTCTTTTTATATAAATAGAAATAATTACTTAAGTGAATATATGAAAAAGTTCATTCATTTCTTTTTGATTAGTTATCAGCGTAGTGATTTGCAAATGGCGCAGCCATTTACTCTGACGGAACGTAACATGAAAATACTTTTCTCATACATGACATACAGTGAGGTTCAAAAGTATTCATCCACCTCAACTTTCAAATTGTTTTAATGAATTTTATATGGATATAATTAAAATTTTATCAAACAATAAAAGCTTGTTTTTTTTTAACTTCCGCCACCCACCCATTAAAAGAATAGAATAATTCTGAAAATTTTGCTAGCAATATTCAAAGCGTAACGTAAACCTGCGATATCAAGCACACAAAAGTATTCGGTCACTTGCTGTACAAAGTACGGTCCACAAAAAGTGAAAATCAGTCTATAAGACTTGTTATTTGTTCTTATACCTTATATTGTTGTTAATTGCATCATTATTTGCACCAGGTATTTATCAAACTGGAAACAATTTCATTATATTTTGAATGAAGATAGATTTTAAATGGGGGAGGATTTCACTCTTTTACGACAACAAATTGTGATTTCTTCTGATCTTCTCATGTAGGTAATGACAGGATACAAATCCATGAATTGGGGTTAGATTTTAAGTAGTTTAAATTTATACACCAATCTGACCTTTGTATGTATTATTTTTTGCATAACTGTCATGGTGGACCAAAACCTATTATAATTCAAATTTACTGACAAAATTAGCCACATTTATTTTTAAAATATTGATACAAGCATATTGAGTTTAGTACTAGCAATATGTGTACTATCATGTGATCCACTGTATACGTACTCAAATTTGTGAACTTATTCAGTTTTTGGTGATCAATGGGGGATGATTTTTGCCTACTTTAGAACTAATCAGACCGAAACCTGCAGCTGAAAATTTCACTCTCGGGAAAATGCTAGTACTGCCAATAATTTTGTATAATTCCAAATTATATTCGAAAAAATGAACTGCTAATGTAACCAGAAGCTGTTCATGATATCTCACTTTCTCTGTGGTGTCCCAAAGTAATGTCCCATCTAATTTATGTCTATCAAAAGACATAAAGTTCGCATTATTTATTAATATCATGTTCACATTACTACTGAAATGAGGTTTCAAAAATGGCTACAGTTTCATGTACTAGTTATGAAATACATCACCTTTAAAAATACACACATTTAAAAAATATTTTTAGAGAAGTGCAAAAAAACATAATTCAGAAATATTTAGGTCATATCTGGCCTGAGTCTGATAAAATTATTTGGAGGGCCCGTTTCTGACCCGGCGGGCCAAAGAAACCTAATAGGAGGGCCATATTTCGCCGACGGGCAGGGTAAATCTTTTCAAAGGGCCCGTATATTACGGTTTTTGTGTTGACGGACTTTTAACCTCATCCTGTCGTAAACAATGCTATTTCTCAAGTATTTAAAGTAGGAGCCACATTTACTACTCAATTTGATAAGTGTAAAATACGCCACCCATCTTTAATATAAATACTTATATAGTGTATATTTCAAAGATTGAATTCAGTTTCTATTTATTTTGAGCTAGCCGTTAGTCAAAATAGTAGATTAAGAGAGGACGAATTTTACACACGAGCCAAAAAAATGAAGGACTTGAGTATATTTTAACTAAAAATTTTATGTGTTTGGAATTCCGTTACATCTTGTTTAAGAACACAAAGCACCTTCCCTAGAAAAGGGACAGAACTGAAAGCAATGAATTTTATATGAAAGCCAACAGAATTTCTCGGAACAGGCATTGAAAAGACAAAACCGACGCAAGTTGCAGAAGATTCAACGGAGAATTCTTCTCCGTATTGTCAGAGGTTGTAGTTATGAAGCAACCTTTGCTATAGCTTAAAAAAATACCTTTAGACTTGAAAATTGAGAGTAAAAGTGAATTGATTTGAATGAATGATTTTTGGATGGACTGTGTTGATGGAAAATTGCGACATTCCTTATCCGGCTGTCTTAGATCCCGTTTATAAAATTAAATACGAAAAAGCTTTTTCAGAAAGTCTGTTTAACGGACGGTAGTAAGATTAACAACAAAGTTGGCCCTGATTTTGTTTTGTTTGAAGGCAACTTCGAATACGGCTTTTATAAACATCGTATCTGGAATGAATGCACTATCTTTCAAGCACAATTGCTTTGCATTATTCTCACAGTCAAGTGGTTTAAATGAAAATGGAAATGTTTGCTCAAAGTACCCTATTTGTAGTGATTCTTTCCTCTCTACATTTACTGAAAAATGTCACAAGCACAGAAAAATAAGTTGCTAAAACAATGTTAGCAAATAATTCCCTTGAAAATTTAGATTTTCTGCGCCTATGTACGGGGACATTGTGGGATATACGGGAATGAAAAAGCCGATTTTTAGCCAAATATGCTTTGAATTTAGCAATTGATGTTAACATTCCTAAGTGTTCTGGTGTTGTTAAGGTTTCTTCTGAGAATACTGGCCACACCCATTAAGAATTGTTTTGCTTTACAAACTTCAAAATCGCATAATTGTTATCTGGCCATGGACATTTTGCTCAATATATCTATAGCGGTTTCATATTCGGACTTATGATACATGCGAGTGTTCGAAAAAGCAACCACAAAAAGTGGAGCATTTGCTTTTCAGTTTTTCTGCAATTCCAGAATGTGCCTTCGGAATGGTTTGAGAAATTTGGGTAAAACATGACCAGTGAAAATCACTGTTTTTGTTCGATCTGATCTGCTTTCCTACTCAAGTTCATTAAATATTGTAATTTTAATTCATTTTCCCCCGTTTCTTTGTTAAATCCACTTATTTTCTGAAAAGCCCCGTATTGTACTTCTGTGGTGCGCACAGGGAATTTGCATTCGTTTAACTAACTAAAAAAAAAAACTTAATCCTATTTTAACTCTAAATTTTTAAATATGTAGAATTCTACTATAATCTTATTTAAAAACTAGCCCTAAATCCCGTTGAGATTAGAATACAACGGGATCTGGAGATCGTTAAGTGCTATTGTAGTACTTACTATCTTTTGGGAAGTAATCGTAAATAATGAATGCGCATTGAAACCTACCCTTGATAGGCTTGATTGTTCATGAATATTCACATGCAGTTTTAAATCGAACCCTTATGGTACTTTTTTAAATTCAGAAATTCGGTTTTTAAATGCAAAGCACGTATCTATTTAGAATGATATAGATGTAGTTACTTGTGTCTAAGGAGTACAGCTTTCAATAACACCCAATGGAACACGAAAAACAAATGAAATGTAGTTGATTTTAATCGTCTTTCAATGAACAGCGATATCAAAATTTTGAAATATGTTTGAATTAAAAGGTACGACTACCAGTTTTAATTTAACGTAACCTGTCTTAGTAGAAATTTTTTTTTGTGTGTGATTTACTTGATATTTTGAAATAAGAAATTATACACTTAAAATATTTTGATTTGGATACTTTATTTTTATGATACAGCAATCTACACACTATTCTGTATCAAACCACATGTTTAAAGAAAGTGGGTCGAAATATACATTTACATACCACGTCTAGTGATATTTTGCAGGAGATAAATAAATCATTAAAATCGAACTCCTGAATAATATTTCTGCAATAGGTAATATACCGGAACACATAATGCAGACAGAAACAAAATTCTGATCCTTGAAAGAAATGCAGAATTCTGAAAAACATTTACTGTTCAAACGTGTTGAATTTCTACTTGCAGAATATAGTATTATGAAATAGAACAATTCGACAAAAGACTTTTTAACAATATAGAGATGTAAATATTTATAAACATTTGATTGATGAAGAAAGAATATTTAAACATTTAATTTTACATAACTTACATTTTGTGTAATTCTTGGAAATGCTGAAATATGTCAACTCGAATACGCAAACATAGAATTCTAAATGAAATTTTAAAAATTAAACATTAATTCTGAGTTTGCCAGATACCCGAGTGACAAAATTACGCTTTTATGATCAATGAATTTATCGTTTGGGCTTTTCGTGTTTCATTATAAAATTTAAGTAAACGTAAAATTAAATGGTCTAAATATTTTCTTTCTTCACCAATAAAATATTTATAAATTATTTACATCATAGGAAGTAATAAAAAGTCAGTTCAAACATAAATTTTAAAATTTAATTTGTTTAAAAAAATTGTTTTTCGATCAAGGCTGGAAAAGCAATAGTTTTATACTCAATGATACTTGATTTTATCGTTTGGGCTTTTCGTGTTCCATTACAAAATGTAAGATACGTAAAATTAAATGCTTTAAATATTCTATCTTCATCAATCAAATATTTATAAATATTATTTTTATCACGGGAAGAAGTAAAAAGTCAGTTCAAACATAAATGGTATAATTTACTTTGTTTAAAAAAAATTGTTTTTTGATTAACACTGGTAAAGCAAACTGAGCTGTGTATCAATCGTTTTATACTCAATGTTATTTCTATGGCGATTTCGAATTGCTTTTTGGCTTAGTCCTTAGGTCCATTTTAGGCATCATAGGAGTCGAATTTTTGAAAATCATTTCTTAGTACACTCCTACGATATAAGAATCACCCTACAAAATTTCAGCTTCCTAGGACTTGTAGTTCTTGAGATACAGTGATAAGTGGTATTTGATTTTTTTTAATATAGATTTGCTAATTGGAAAAAAAATATTTGCTTTAAATTATTACTTTTTTGAGAAGGTCCGACGCGTTGGCAACTTCTTTGGCAAGGGCAAACGAACGAGTTGAACAACAGATTCCGTAACTTGATGTTGAAAGGATTGCTTACTGTTGACTATCTTTTGAAATTTTTTAAAAGTGAGTAGTAACTGAACTATTTTACCCCATAAATAGCTGTTTTGATGTGTCACTCACTCAAAATCCCGTAGCAATTCAAAATAAAATCAATTGTTTTTTGTAAAAAAAATGTCGCAAATAGAATTTATGCAAGATTCTATTTTATACAATTTCTGATAGCAAAATTGTTATGGATAAAGTTTAACTTCATTTCACATTCTGTTGTCTTTTTGTAGGAAAACCTTCACAAATAGAGCTTATGTTCTGTCGAATAGAAAAAAAAAGAACATTGATTTTAGATTATAATAATTTTTTATTTGCAATTAGTTCTTAGCATATAAACTTGCATATTTGAATGAATTATTTAAAATTTAATGTATAATCGATGTTATAAGATTAAAGATCGAAAGAACGCAAAAAGACAACAAAGAGATAGAAATTAATTAAAAAGACAAAATACTGAACTGATTATTCGTAAATTCAAAACCCTGATCTAAATAAAACACAATTTAATAGAGATACGCAGAAGAATCCGAGGATGATTTTAGTTATAATTGTAATCATGGTCTGGTTTTCAAAATTAAATATTGCCGTTATGTTACTCAAGTTCAACGTAAAAATTCTGCTATCTACTTACATCCTAAAATAAATCCATCGAATCAAATTGTCTGTGAAATATTTGATTATTCGTAATATTATATACTTTGCCAATCTAGTCAGCTTATATTTTAAAATGATTTATTGTTCTAAAAGTAAATGCATCCGAGTATATAATTGAGAAACTCTTCTGGGATAGCTTAATCAAAGTAGCATTTAAAAAAACAATTTACTCTAAATTCATTCCTGGATATGGGTACAGGTTCATGGCTCAAAGGTCATGATTCCTTCTGAGATATTGTGAAATGTATCTCCCAAGTGTATATAGTAAGTAAAAACAAATTAAAAGATTCATAAGACTAAATAGATCTGAGAGATTAAAAATAGTCCTTAAATAACAAATTCACTCCTGTTGGAAATTCGACAACGATGCGTTCATATGACAAAGTCAGCCTTTGATCAAACACAAAAAATAGGATTTCCGTATTGCGACACGAGAGTGCAGTTTTACAAGAATCGAAGAGGATTGAAAAACAGTTATTTATTAGTAAAATACAACCTTGAAATTTTCATTTTAGGAAATATCTTTTGAATGCTTTCTTGGAATTCTTTGTGGTAGTAAGGACAGAATAAACACTTCCGTCGAATTTTAACGAATAACTCAACTTATTTTATTAGCATAAATAAAATTAGAATTTGTAACTTTTGCATATATATAATCATAAGTTAATTTCAAAATATTTTCCGGCAACAGGAAGAAATGCTTACCTACATTTTTTAATTTATGTAGCTTTAAAAATGCTTTATTTATGAGAATTCACAGATGTATATTACCTTTTGTATTTAAGTTCAATACTATTCAAATATATTTTAATACAATCATAGGGATTTATTTATTAATATTGGTTTAGCGTTTTATATAAATATGAAGTTTACTACTTTGTCCCTTTGGAACAAAATATTTAGGGTGAACTAGACAGTAATTGATTGGCTCATTTGTCAGAAAAAAAATTTACCTGGAGCTAGTTTGCACTTGCACTTTCTAGGTGGCAACTTGTAAAGACGATGCTTAAATTGAGGTAGAGTACAATTTTTAATGTTTGGTGCTTTTACAATTTTTATCTCCAAGTTAAGAATAGTGATTATACCAGAAGTTGAACACCACACATTCAGTAACCACTATCCCTTTAGGACCACAGTTTATTTGTTCAAATCAAATTAAAACATTTGTGATTTCTAAAATTAAAGCATTTCAGAAAACGCCACTCTATTTCTTTGAAATATAGCTAAGCTTAACATTTTTACATAATATTTATTCTAAGTGAAACTTATAAAAGAACAAACTATCAAATATTAAACGTCTAAACATGATAATGGTTGATTCTAATATTAAACAAGTAAAGTAGTTAAAATGCATAAAAACCTAATACTGAACAAATAAGCTACTTAAAATACGTAACAAACTAATATTATAGAAGTAAATAAATGTAGCATTGATATTAAAGAACTCTTCCATTTATTATAACAGAAAAAGTCGATCTCTGCAACTTTCACAGTCCTCCAAAACACAACGCAAACAAATTCCTCCTCTTCATTAATTATCAGACAAAGATCATCCGATCCAAATTGCAAAGCATGTCTTTTAGTAATGCATTGCAGCAACTATATTATTTAGAGCACGTGCTTTTATACGATATTTGTTTTCATTTGGTCAGCTACCTTTCCATTTATCACAAATTCATTAACTTCGCCCATTTAGATTTTAGAAGAATTTTGATAGAATTGTGTGTGTGTGTGTGTGTGTTTCTTTTGGTTTGAGATACCTTGAATAGATTCTTTAGCTCTTTGAACTTTTTACTCATATTTATTATTTCTTTCACAATGTACTAAACATATTTCAGATACAACTGCCTGAGGCAGTCTCATTTTTCCATTTTAAACCTTTCTTTGAGGTAGGGTATAGCACATGATCTAGAATTAGAAGGCAGGACATAACAGAAGGTTAAAATCGGGTACTATGCTGACACTTTCCGAACGAAAAATATTATTGCTATTGCATTTATCATCAGTGCTTGTAACCTCTTCCGGTGACTATCTGGTTGCATGCTGAATGCAAGTTCATTTTTTGTATTTAATTTTCCCTAGACAATAACAAATATTCGGTCATCATGAAATATCTCATTTCAAATTTAAAATCAAAGTTTACCCAAAAATACAGTAATTGACCAGTTTAGACAATTACTGAGTTTTGTTATCCATTAGATTGACCACAGTATTTATGACTTTTATGCCATATTTTAGCTCAAAATCGAATTAGAATTGAGATGAATACAGTGATTTAATGTTATACTGTGATTTCATAGATGCTAATGATTTGACATGCGACTTTTGTTGTTATGTTTTAATCATTAAAATCATTTTCCCTAGATAATAACAAATATTTGGTCATCATGAAATATCTAATTTCAAATCAAAGTTTACCCAAAAATACAGTAATTGACCACAGCTTGGTCAATTACTAAGTTTTGTTATCCATTAGATTGGCCACAGTATTTATGACTTTAATTTAACCAAGATACGAAAAATTATTGCGTATATAAAAAAAAAGAGATATTTGTTTACCTTTATATGCCATATTTTAGCTCAAAATCGAAATAGAATTGAGATGAATTATAGTGATTTAATGTTATACTGTGATTTCATAGATGCAAATGATTTGACATGCGACTTTTGTTGTTATGTTTCAATCATTAAAAACAAATGAGTGAACTCTAGATTGGTTACTATTTATTCCAGCAGTTCATTGGCTATACGAATATACATTTAATTTACTATGGAACATACGAGTTCTCGTGTTTTAATGAGAAATACAAGGAAATTGTCAACACCAGCCAGTCCCTGACTAGTTCACACTAAATTTTTTTTCAAGCTGTTCTTTTATACAAGTGTGTTTAAAGATATTTTTGCTGCGAACAAAAAAAATTTCTGATTTGATTGTGAAATTCTGTTAAACTATCTTCAAATGCATAATATTTTACTTGCTACTTTACATTAACCTTTACTTTTTAATCAAATATATTCAGTGAATACCATAATTATTCATGTAATCACTAGTTGCTGCATTTTACCAGAATTCTTAACACTGAACTGTTAGCAAGAATGAAAGATAAAGATATAAATATTTGCGGTCTTCTAAACACGGGTTGTTTCTGTTGAAAATGAACTCCGAATAGACACAACACACATAAATCAGAGTATTTCATCATTCTCGTATAGAAGAACGCGCGTTTCAAGTCTGCAAATTATCAGTTATTTATCTGATGAAAGTTCTTGGAATCTAATGCAACGCAGATGCTGATGAAAGTGGCGACTAAGGGGTTAATTTCATTAATATATCGCATTTTAGTGTGGATATTTTCGATTTGTGAGGAAAGAAGCATTAGAGTGTGCTTTTTAAAGTCTGATCCCTTCATTGGTAGTTGGCGATGCAAATAAACATTGAAATATGAGTTTTATTTCGAATTCAACGATTTATCACCAGTGCTGTAGTCGTAAATAAATCAGAGGGTATACCATGGAGGCCCCTGCACTAGTATAGGCAGGGGCCCCTATATATATATATATATATATATATATATATATATATATAAACCCGCCCTCGTAAACGGCCGTGAAACATGGTAATGTTTCAATTGTTCTTAAAAGAGGCTTTAATTTTTCTGGAACAACTTGGGCGTTTTCGTTGGTCTCTAAAACCCTGACTGCTGCACATTTCATCTATACCAAACCGTCAACAGGTCCTTTTTACCTCCTTTTCTACGTGGCGAATATTCCCTGTATTTATATTTTCTGGATCAAGCTTGGATATATCCTTCAAAGTTGACAATTTTCTTCATTAACATCAGAAAAAAGTCTGAATTTCATTCTATCGACACTAATTAGAATGAATTGCTTTTGATTAATAGGTACGATTTGGAATCATGTACCAAGGTGATATCTTGAAATATATTTCTTTTCTTGAACTCTTTTGCTTCTACAGCTATGTGCGTTTCACGTGATGTTTCGCGCGATGTTTTCTAGGAAAAACAAAGCGATGTTCGTAGTTTTTAATAAAAAGCAGAGGGAATTTGCTGGAAAAACCACTACAGCCCTGTTTATCACTCGTAGGCAAAAGCAAGGTCGGCCAGAGTTGTTATTGAAACCTGGAAAACAACTTCATTAGTTGCCGGTAATTAATAGTCATCAACATAGCAGTTAATGTTAACCAACACATCACTTATACAAAGTTTTCAGTAGCATTCGCTTACAATAGTGAGGTTTCTACCGTAATACTAATTTTAGGCATTTTAAATTGGACCATTCACTTCTAGGGGCAGCGGAACCACAATTGGAACAGTAGCGGATTAGCAACCGGAGGGTTGCGAGTTCAAAACTAGATTCAGCCAAAGACCGTAGTGTACGTAGAGGCAGGTGCATGTTAAATCTGTCTTGGCCTCAAACGCCCTCACGTTGGCATGAAGTGGAAGTTTGGAGAGTGGAATGCGAGGTGTTGATCTAGTTATATGAGCCTGGTTCAACATTGCGAGGTGTGTCCTTTCGAGATTGATCCAAGACCGCCGCTAATAGCCCGTTGTGTTGTTCCAGTGGAGCGTTAATTCAACTACCTATCTACCCATTTATTTCTCTTACCTATGATTGCATAATTCAAGAAAAACGAGTTAAAATCTAGGCACATGTCCAAAAATTAAGAATAAAGTAATCTAAGAGGAATTCTGTGCCAAGTACCTGCACCGAAGTGCCTCAAATGACACATTAAAATTCCGCAAACTATGTGGAGTACACTAAAACACCTCCATGACTAGTGACACTGCTGGGAATTAAATAAATGAAAACAAATCCACATCGTTATTTATGCAGTTATTGCGAAAACTGCATTTTTGTGCTGAGCCCAATAGGGAATTCTCTTACGCTAAGACGCAACAATTCTAACAATGCAGACATGCTTTCCAAAAGGTTTTCCAATGGTTCATGAGAGTCCCATTCTCACACTAGAGCATGCTATGGTTTTTGCGGTTCTTGGTGCTATTGTATGTACTGCAATGTGACGTCCGTGTGCAGCTCTAAAGTACTTTAGATGCGTGATCTTGCTTGATTCGAATTTAGTAATACGCTTAATAGCGGGTAAACGTGTACAAAGACAGTAGCATTTAATACAAAAGTAACGTTTTATACAAAAGTAAGAGTTTTGCCTGTTATTGAAGATTGCTATTCTTTTCAGGACTAAAAATTCAAGTTCCTGTCACTCATGTCGATTATGACTTAGCATTTACGATATGCAAAGCAGAAAAAAATCACAACATTAATTTCAATTTTACAAAATCAAAATCCGTATTGGAGATTTTTTTTTTTCAAATTTATTTCAGTTGACATTGCTGTTAAATTTGCGAATGTTGCTTTTGACACATTTATTAAAATTTTTAGCTGATTTGGAGAAGGGTAAAGTCCTAAAAACATAAAAGCTGGGGAAGAACACGTTTCTAGAACATCTGGATTACCTGTTTTAAAAAAAATTCCGCATTTCGGATAATGGAATACGTTTAAAATTGGCAAACTGAAAGAAGGTATACAGAACAGCCATGCTTTATTGATAAATGGAAGCAAAAATGTTTGGATTTCGGATATTTTATTCGTTGCAATTATCGATTTTTTACATTTTGAAATAGGTTGGTAGTTAATTAACGTTACACTGAAGCAAATACAACGTGAAATTGGTAAGGATCCGAGATCAATCTCTAAGGGAAAGATCCAAGGACAACGCCACAGCATTGACGAGCACTATTAAGGGTCTAGATTTAATTTCAAACGAGTTATAATTTCAATATTTCCAAAATTGGATTCTTCCTTGCAACGCGATCTTATCTTAGGTTGTAATTGTCCTCTACAAATACGTTATCTAGTAACGAATGTGTCGTTCCATATTTAAACTTGAAAATTAAGTCCGGGACACATCAGAAATTTTTTTTTAATTATTATTTCAGAATTTAGAATTTTTTGTTCTGATTACCAATTTAACTAATAAACAAAATCACAATACAAAAGTTTTCCAAAATTAAAATTTTTTTTTTTAATTTTTAAATTTTTTGAAAAAAGAGGGGTTATTTTAAATTGCTAAAACTCAAAATATTCTTGGTCAATTTTTAAAATTCTTGCAGTAAATTATTCAGAAATTTATAAACTTTAATTCTGATTCAGCAAATTTAAAAATATTAATTTAATAAAAAATATTTGAATGAAAACTTCTAAAAATTTAAGGTACTTTTTTTTTAAAAAGGTATATTTTTAAAAGTAAATATTTGTTTCCAATTTGCTGAATCGAAATTAAAGTATAAGGTTTGAAAAAGATGTATTGCAAATTTCAACTCTTTAACTTTATCGGTTCTTGACTTATAACAATTTGAATACAGGAAATCTTGAAAAAATGCATCAGAAAAACGCATTTAAAGTTTTAAAGACAGATTTACAATTAATAAAATGTTTAAATACGCTTTAAGAGCATCCAGATGAGTATCTAACTCCTTCTTTCCTCTTAAATCTTTGGTTTAGTTGGATTTTTGCAAGTTCTACCTTTTTTCTGCATAGTTTAAAGGTCTCCGTAGACTTAAATAACGTCTTTCGCAGATGTTGTTGCCATGACAAAAGCTGTCTTGGTGTTAGATTTTCAAAACCACGAACCACAAAATTAATTATATCTCTCGTTCTAATTACGACAGAAACATGATTCAGACGTCATTTTAAGCAGAAAAACAGAGAATTTTTTAGTACAAAAAAAATTCGAAAATTTGACGATTTTTGTGTCTTGAACCCCCTTAAAGTGAATACACACAAGAGTAATTATCTCCTAATATTTCTGACAAGTCAGAAGGAAAAGATAAATCGAAACATCTTTGAGAAAACATATTTTCGAGGAAAACCCACAGGATTAATAATTATTTCTGAAATACATGAGTTACATTGTAAAAATATAATGTAGCTCATGTTTATAGATCACAAAATTTCCTTTACACTTCTTATTATAATAATTAAAAAAAAAGCGGGCAACATATAAACGTGGAACAAGTGGGATATTTTGGCTTAAATTTTTTGAAAGTATAATGCGTGTATCTAGTTCAATGAAAGCAGATTCAAAACTTAGCTATTTCACAAGGCGCTCTTCAGAAAATTTCTATCTTATTTTACTCTGCACGTGCATCATCTTTTAAAATAGTAGTTCACCATAATGCCTACTGCCAAAAAGCTATGACAAGAAAACGGCGTGATTGTGAAGAGAGAGTTGTTTTTATCCGGAAAGATAGGTTTTACAATCATGTAAAATGTATCTAAAAAGTGCTTAATACTATCAAAAGTTTACGATTTTGTGGGATCGCATCGATAGTGGTCGAGGGACAACAAGAAGCTGGACACCTCTTCTCTAAACATTGGAGTCCCCAGCCTCTGACCCTGTATACCCTCACCTTCTTAGATGCGTTACTAAATGATATCTCAACTATTTTCTAAATACCATTCCTATAGTGCGACTCTGGCGAAAAGGCACCACGAACTTGGGAAAGTCCACTTTTGTCTTCAAGGGGTTGGGCTAAAACTGCTTGAACGATTGCTCCCATTTGCAATCTTATGGCTTGTTGTACATTCTTATGGCTAAGCGCTATATCGTAACGTCCTGCATCATTTACATTTATAACTTATTGAGGTAAAACGCTGAGCACCATGAGATTTCAGAAGAGTGAACTACTCTACAACACGCATGAGAAAACAACCACATTCGTTGGTTGAAGAAATCCTAGAAGAGGATTGGATAAAACTGATCACAAGTCATGCAGGGAAGATTAGAACGTATATATGCGTGCGTACCGCTCAGAATGTTATAAGATGCTTTTAGTTTCTATATTTTTCTATCAATACAGTTGCATCAGCTTATTAAACATTATTAGAAATTCGAGGTTTTATACTTTTTAAGGTATCGTTGCTTGTATGAGGGAAACTGTTTAATTTTGTTTTACATTTATCCCTCCTAAACAGTGTGACATTTCACCCCTAAGAATGCGATTTACGAGTTGTAGGCACACACACACACACACAAAACAGGCTAAAATCCCTCTTGCACTTCTCTTCTGCGTTCGTACAATTTTCCTTGTGTGTGTCATTTACTTAATGTTTGGCGCAGTATAGCCAAACTGCTTCCGATTCGTTCCTTGATTCGGGTGAAAAAGAGAAAACGTTTGCTGCCCAGTAGTATTGATCATAAAATCGAATTGAAATAAATTGATAGTAGTAGTCATCATAAAATCTTTACAACGGTTTTAAAAAGGTGTGTCTGTTTTCAAAACAAATACGAATGCTTCCATTGCAAATCGGATAGGATTTGAATTCGCTCAGGGTTTAGTACTCGATGATGATTGGTTGAATTTGAGGGTGCAAGACCCACATTGGGGCAAGTTGTACCAAACACAAGACAGACAATGTCAAGTAAGGGACATTTTCACGATGAAATGCTTCCTGGAGAGAAAAAGATCCAGGGAGGAATAGAACTTCCGTCACCTACAATTTGCAGGTGACTAGTCCAGTGGGGTCCATATATACAACATACATATATGTCATAACAGAAAGGCTGTAATCGCGACAAGAGAGAATGAGCTATTGGTCCACAAATGGAGACAGAAAGTTCTATAATAGTATTTTATTATTTACAATAACCCGGGTTTCAAATAGGACATTTCCATGTGTCCTTGTACAACGTGTTTCCTTGGCCATTTATTGCACACAAAAAAACTTTAGATTTTAAAATTGGGGCTTTGAGAGGCACTTTTAGGCCAATTGTCATGGATTGCAGACAGGAAAGAAGTGTTCGAAAGTAGAAGTGTACCCAATTGGGTCAAACGGTGGAGATTTGTAGAGAGCAGGCCTCGAAATAGATTTTTTAATGCAGGTGCACCTAAGTTTTTAAATTAGGTGCACACGTTATATTTTAGGAGCACATTAAAACGTACTATAAGAGCATTAATGTAATGTAAGCTACATTGTTAGTTGGGTATGTTTAGATAGGTTAGTAGTAGATAGTAACCAAAAATATTTAAACATCTCAATTCTCCGTCGCTTCAACAGAGCCATCTGGAAAATGTTTCGATAGTAATATAAAAACCTGTATAAACCCGTTACGGCCCAGCGATTTTATTTTCGCATAGTGTGTATTTAGAAATTTCAATTACGTTCCTTTAGAGCGAGAGAGGTCGATACTAATAATTTGTTCAAACATCCAAATAACATAAAACACGTTCCCCACCCTTTTTTTAAACTTTAGGTGCACTGAATGCACCTAGCGTAAACAAAATTAGGTGCACAATTTTACTTTCATGTGCACAGTGCAACCGGGTATTTTGAACCCTGGTATAGAGAATACACACACATATACATACACGCCCACATCCTTTTTTTATAGATAGATAAAGTAGTGGTAACATCTTTATTTTTAAATAATATACTCTACTATATTACTACTGCAATACTATTAAAATAATAGGATGTGTTGGTCGTTGGGAGGGCTCTTTAGCCTAAGGGAATCATGAAAAGAACGTATAGTTTACTCGCTAGGGGATAAGGATTAAGAGAAAGATTACTGGTATCCCTGGGGATCTATCTATCAAGAACAGTGGTATAAGGAAGGAGTCATTTGATCTTAGACAGGTGATATGAAAAGAGTCTGTGGGAGGTCAAAGTAATAAGATGGCTGGAGTTCAAAGGTGAAATAGGGGTGGCAAGAGTGAGGGCACGCGGCCGAAAAGGGGAAAAGGATTTATCTGTGGTGGGAATTGTACTAAAGGGGTTAGTTTTAGGTATTTTTCCATACAGATATAGTAAAGGGTGTTTTACATTGCTGGATGACATGCCACAATCCTACCGACGTCCACATATCGACATGAGTTTTTATTGAGGACAAAGAAGCATTTTTGCTTTTAACTCGTTTATTTCTCTCTTTTCAAACCACCCAACTCTCCTACAAGATCTAAAGCGAGTACGTGCTGACATTTTTATCGAAGAATACATGAGAATCGACCCATTTATTACTTCCCATTTTCACCGACGGTCGTAATGACAGTCATCGAAAGCAGAATCCAAAGAGCGCACTAAATGATCCCTCTGAAACAATGGACGGGGAGAATGAATGGACCTTGTAATGGAAACACATGCTGCCACTGTGTTGGAATTAAGATGTTGAGATAAGCGTCTTTTTTTCAATTGGTATCGGCAGCTTGCGGTTATTTCCAGGTGTTTCGGAGTTGTATTAAGACATTTTCAAAGGTAATAACACGGGCGCATTGGAGTCGACATGGGCAATTAGGATTTTACACAGTTCCTCCCCTAAATAATACAGCAAGTGATGAATGGAATGGGCTGCCGGTGTTCCGTTTTCAAAATAAACTGACCCCTAATGGTTTTTTTAAAATAGATTAAAGCTCGTCTCTGTGCCTAATATCTAAGCCCCAAATATCGACTTTGAACAATTATCAAAAAAGTATCGTTCATGGGGTTTTCTGTAGGGAGTGAAAGGGCTCATCTATTGCAGACTGGGCCCATGCTATAGTTTCGAGGATGGGCCCCTCATAAAATAAAAATGTGTTCCCAAGCATTCAGTGTCTAACCCACACAAGTAACAAATATTGGGGCATATAATAATTATATTTTTATTGGCAGTAATTAAAAATTACGTTTGTTATGTTTTCCCCATCAGTTGATAAATAAACACTAATAACTAACAATAATTTTGTACCTACCTAATTATACTTATAGTTAGTAGTACCTATGTCAAATTATTGCCAATATTATTTTCTTTTATATTATTCAATTTGAAAATAAAAAGATTTCTTAAGATTTTTAAGAGTCCTTTTTAATTGTTTTGACAGAGTTTAAAAAAAAATCTTAGTTATAAATTAATAAACACTCAAATTACAAAAGTTTAAATGCACTGGTGTATAAAAACATCGATGGTTTTTGAGCGATGTACTATCAACATCGATGTTTTGTTGTCTATGGTCGCATCCCTAGTAAGCTGTTGAATTTACATAGCACTGGAATAACAGAGCTAAGGCATTGGCAAGAGTGTCGAAGGTTCGATTCCTGCAACTACCCTGGGTACCGTAGAAGGGTCACGCCAATACTCTTCCCTAAAAACTTTCCTTGTTCGTGTATGACCATTTTAATTGCCGGAAAAAGCATTGCACGGCGAAGCTTGGCCAGATTCAACTCTTTAAAGCTTTCCACACACACATTTTTCATACAGTATCAATACCTTAGTGAGAAAAACGAACCAACAAGGACACGCATGTCGAGCTCTTTCTTGTACAAGAATTGTGCCCAGAGCTAATTACATTCGATTGAGTTAGCTGTTTAGTTTTTATAGCGCAAGGGTTCTATTCAGGATTTGCAAAAACCACGGTTTATTCAAAAAGTAAAAACCCTGAAAAAATACCGTGTAAAACTGGGTTTTTTCAGAAAAAGTCTGTTTAAAAAAAAGAATTCTTCAGGTTTTTCGCTAACTCCTCAGCTGCCCACCAAGTTCTTTGCATCCATTGAGAGTGCTTTCTCTACATATGGCAACATATGGACAAAGTTGAGAAATAGACATGGGGCAGAGATATAGACAAGGGGCAGAGAAAGCAGGAAAACTAGTCAAAGTTCAGCGTTTCCTGAAGAGAGACATATGAAACTCAAAAATGGTAGCTTCTTATACATAGATAATATGTGTACCCAAACTTGTGAATTAAAAATAAATCTTCTTTAAAAGTTGTCAATTCTGTTAAAATTTTATAGCTACAATTTTGTATGTATTTTATTAATCACTGAAACTTTTGCTTATATTTTAAAAATGTGGGCAAAATTGCGATAAAAAAAAAAACCAGAATGTATACAAAATTGTGTTTTTTTTTTTCAAATAGGCTTTTATGAAAAAACACATTGGGTCGGACTCAATTGGGTCCATCCTTGGTTCTATTTGGCCAAGTACAAGAGAGCCAAGTAATAGACACGCACAAGGAATGTCGAAATGAGACACAGAAGAAAAAAAAACAACCCGCTTAAGTTATAGCTATCGAATCCATATTGAGTTGAACAGAATCCATTGAAATGAGAAGCTGAGATGATTAAAAAAAGTGTTCCGAATGTTTTACGATTGGAATAATAATTATAATATGGAGGCTATAGTACATGCATTTGTTATCCGGCCTTTCTAAGTACAATGAAATATTCCATAATGTTTGCAGACGTTTAACCAGTAGATCCAAAGGGATCTAATCTTGGATTGGAAGCACATGGCTACAGTCGATTGTCCCCGTTAGTAGAAGCGGCAGTTTGGGTGCTTCTTCGCTTTCATTTCGCCCCTTGTAAGTGCCAAAGAGGCCACTCTTTGGACATAAAAAATAAAATCTCGATTCATAGGGTGAGACATTAATTTGGTACGGGATTAGTTTGCACAATAAGGTCTTTTGAAGCTGTCAGAGTAAAAAGTCTTTTGCAATAACGATCGAGTAGAAAATCAGAATTCCCTCAGTTTACACGGTAGGTATTTTAATTAACGTCGCGCTGGAGTAACACAAAAGGCTATTGGTGATGGTCCGGGATCACATCCGAAGGGAAAGATCATAGGACAACACCAAGTAATTTGGAACCACTTAATTGAAAGCGTTCGGGGCATCATAGTGATAAAACTCAGAAATGTATTTCGAAACGTTTGGTTGGGTTTTATGGCGCAAAGATCCTACTTGGGTAAGTTACTGAAGCAGAGACAACGGCAATGGGTGGACATGCGCTACAAGGTAAGTTTTACTGATACAGAAGAGAAATACACCCGGGTTAAATTACAGTTGCTCGAGTCACCTGCAACTTTATTGCGCGATGAACACAAGGCGTCAGAATATTCAAGAGGATCAAACGAATTCTGGATTGCTTGAATGACGTGTGCAGAACTTGAAGCTTTAAGACAGCGGGATTTTTTTGAATGGTGGATACGACATCATGATTTTAGGAATATTCTAAAACTTGAAAATGCCTGAGTACTTTGAAATGACTTATCGTTAGGTTGCCCTTTAATTCAATTTAGTCTGAGTGTAGCAGCTTTGAAAGTACTTCGGGTGTCTACTAAATTTTTGTTGGTCCATTTAAGGACATTTTGGGGACCTTTTAGGGACTTTCTAACACAAATGCATGATCTGATTTGACATGATTATGTGAGTCAGTTACATGCAATTATGCTTCAAAATCACTTTTTTTTTTCATTGCTTAAGTCGAATCACGAGAAAAGAGGACTCTAGTATCAAATATCAGCTTTTCTAAATAAAATTTTTAAAATAGACAAACCATAAATCATGTCAAAGTAGGTGAACATTAAGCAAATACTCTATAGTATATTCATTATTGTTTTCTTCCTGAATACTTGAAATTTTAATAAAAATTGAAGAAATCAACAATTACTTTAAAAACATTTCGTCTTGTAAATTTTAATTTTTATGTTTTATGCATCAAAAGTTGGTAAAAAAAATTATCAAACAGTTTGGGTATTAAAAAAAATGTCTCCGAATGGGGTTGGATAGGAGGAGTGACGCCATTTTCATTTTCTTTTCAGTTTGCATAATTTCTTTGTCTCCATTTCATCATTTGCAGTTTGCATTATTTGCCAATTTCTTTTTTTCGTTTGTTTAAGTTCAGCCACATTTCGTTTTCGCCTTGGGACAAAATTTAGGATTTAGGGATCTTTTAGGGACATTCGAGACACCCTGAATTGGTTAGTTCCATTGGATTCGATGGGCCACGTTGGACCAAGCGGTGCCGAGCACAAGGCAAACAGCGTCAAGTAAATGGTATATGGAAAGTTTTACTGATACAGAAGAGATAAATGCACCCAAAGAGAAATCGGACCTGCGCCGCCTACAACTAGCAAACCCAGTGGAACTCACGAAAGAAACGGCAATCCTCATTATGTCACCTAAACAATCATCGCTGCTGGCCTCTTAAAGTCCCGTGCATCTATTTAGGTTAGGATCAAAGAAGACAATCCAATCTGAGGTACCGACTTTCAAGCTCAACATTTAGGTAAGTAGGTAGTGAACGAAGCATTGAAGCAAACACAATAACAGGCTATTGACGATGGTCGTGAATCAATCTCCAAGGGAAAGGTGCGAGAACAACGCTCGTCATTTTGAACAACGGTCACACTTGTTCAAATGTTGAGGACAACACCTGGTCTCGATATTCGAACAACTTATATTCGTATGCGATTGTCCCGACTGTCTAAGACGAGTTGTCTGTAAATTTGTTCCCGTGTGGTCCGAAGTAACCGGACACAGATGGCCGATCGAAACGCCCCCTTCGACAAAGGTCTGCGCCATGCATACTCGGACGTTACCCCTAATTGCGGGGTAGTTGACACGAATATGTCTTTCAGGGATACCCCTTTGTGTAACACGTGTTTTGATTGAGAGTGATTAAGACGAATCGATTCGGAAGGGGTGGTCTTGGGGCAGCGTTTGTCAATGCAGAAATTAGTCAACAATATCAAGGTATGCGAGTTCTATACCTGGGGGTCGGTAGCGGAAGGGGTCGGAATTTTCATGGAAACGATAAGTATTTGGGAGTAATGTCTCGTTGGATACGTGCCCCTTTCAAAAGCTGAACACTTGGGATTTTGGAGCTAGTACTGGATTCGAAATTCAAGATAGAACGTCTTCACGAAGAAAACAAGGTACCGTTGTCCTACAAAATCCAAAACTCCTCGATGACACTACATGTTGAAACTTACTTGATCAGCGTGAATCGAAGTTCGTAAACTACAGTTATAAAATAGACATTAGCTAAACACAACAGTCATGCAGCATAATGACGATTCAATTGAAACAGGGTATCGGTAATTTGATTTATGCAACACTGAAACAACACATATGGCTATTGGCAACGGTTGGGGATCAACTCCCCCCCCAAGTTTAAAAATACAAAGATATGCAAGTTTCAAGGGGAGCATTTGAACATAGTTTCATGACTCAAAGTTTCTCACAAAGTTATCGTAATAAGATTTTTTAACGGCTGGGTACTGTCTAAAGAAGTTTCAAGCTGGATTTTCTCAAATATCCTTATGTACTTTAGTATATCTGATGTTTTCCCATTTTCCCAAAAGATCATTTAAAAATTATCTGGCTACAAATTTCCACATACATTATAAGCTATATGAAATATTTTAAGTTAGAATTTAGTTAAATTTCATTCATTCACAAAAGATGGGGAAAAGCTTCATTGAGAAACTTTTCTTCTGTGTAAAATGCTTTATTACTCAGAGTTTTGATTTCCTGTTCAAATAAGTAACTAGAACGTCAGCGTTAGATAGATGTTTGATTGGATTCATAAAAACATATTTACACAATTCAGTTGCATTATTTGATGATGAAAGTTGTGCACAAATCCTTGATAATTTTGCATTTTACAGATCTTAAAAATATAGAGGTACTTGCAAGCTTTTTATAGTTGACTTTGGTTTACAGATAGAACTGTACACATTATTTTAGTTTTAGTTTTTGATGTAGTTAAACATCGTGTGTTATATACAGGCAATCCAAGTTTCCAGGACATACGCTAAGACGTCCCAATAGAAGCACCTCAAACATTTGAGTTCGATCGTAGTCAAGATTTTGTCGTGTTTCATTTAATCCAATACACAAATCAAATAAATCGAAATAAAGAATCGGATCGAAATCAAGCCATTGAATCAGCTCTTTGGACTGCATTCGATCAAAATAGCATAAATCAGTCAGCATGCCGTGTTTAAGATCTTAAACCAGAGACTTGGGTAATGTAAGGTTAGGTTGTTAGGTAACGGTTATTCCAGAGACTAGGGACCAACGGTCTAACGGGGTTGATTTGCAGAGGCAGATCATGTCAATTCACCCATGAACTAAAAATGTCTATCACGGTATACACCGAGTACTGTTGACACATAGTACCAGAAAACATGAACTTGCACTGCGATGTCTGTCTTTCTAAGTAGAAAAAAAAGTTGATCTGTTCATGGCATTCATAATATTAAAATGCGCAGTTTTTCAAAGGTAAAAAAGGATGGATGGTTTTGGGTTTTATAGCCCAAGGACCCAGTTGTACCCAACACAAAACAACGTCAAGGAACGGAACACACAAAGTTTCACTGACATTGAAGAGAGAAATACAGCCAGGAATTAATCGAGCCCACGCCGACAACAACTCGCACACTGACCCCTCAGAGGAGAGGAAGAAATTGCAGTTATTTGGGAAATTTAAGTAGCGAGTGTTGCAAATGCATATTTTGTAAAGTGAGGGATTGTCACAGGCATAAAAAATGTCAAATTTTGGTAGATACTAGTTGAGAAATCCCCCAAGTATGGCTGCATTCGCCGAATGTTTACGATGCTTTTGAATAGCGATAAGTAAATACTCAAACTTATCTATCAATTCATTTGGTGTTGCACTTTTCGTTGGTTCACACACAAACTCAAATATTTCGAGGCATGCTTTTTAAAGAAGCACTCAAGAATGGGGGTGATCTTTTAGAGACCAGGTCACGGTTTCTGTACGTGAGCGTTCGATTTCTTCCTGTCCACTTAACGGTCAACCCAACCTCTAGGGCTCAGTTAGGAATCGAATACGGGGTTTAGGCATGAATGTTTGTGAATGAAAGTGTGGCATCTCTATGAACGGGTTATGTGACAAGAATTCATACTAAGAGGTGCAATGCAGGCTAAGTGATTGTCCTTCGAGTGGATGTCCAATCGCTCGGGCAAATGGAAGTATAGCTTAGGGGGTTCCACCGGTTTGCTTCTACGAGTCCACAATGCTTTTTTAGAGGTAGGTAGTTGAATTTACGAAGCACTGGAGCAACACAATGGGACTCAGGTGCCCATTTAGCAATGTGATCAATTAGATAAGCCGTTATTTCATACGACAGGTGCACTTTTCAATTTTTAGAGATAAAAGTAAGAAGCTTTCGAGGACGTCTAGTTTGGACACTGATTCTAGAAGCCTTCTCCAGATCGCTGAATAATCAGGCTACTTTCTGAAAGGTTGTCTCTTCAAATAATTATTAGTTAACGTCGGACTAGAGCAACACAACGGGCTATTGACGACGGTCCGGGATCAGTCCCTTAAGGGAAAGATCCGAGGACAACACCTCGTCATTTTGAACCCTGGTCAGATGACGAGGCAACACCTGAGCTGCCACCCCACTCTCCAAGCTTCCACACCAACAAACGTGAGGAGTTTAGGTCACGACACATTTAATGTGTGCCGTGTGGCTCTTCGAAGGTTCATCGTCGCGGCTCAGTGGTGCGACCACTGCTCTAGCAGCTTGCGAGGTGTTGGCGGTGCAGGTTCCTGGATGTATTTCTATTCTGTGTCACTAATATTTTCCTTGTTTGTGTGTCTGTTACTCGATGTCGTCTGTCTTGTGTTTGGCGCAACTTTTACTCCATAAAAACCAATCCAAACAAAAGAAATGCAAGGCTCTTTCAAGATCGCTTGATGGTCGTTGACACAATGCTTTGAATCCGCTGTTAGACACATAAAAACACGATCTTACCTTGAAATGGATAGGATGCACTCCACATGGGTCTGAGTCCACCGATGCACTCAGGTGTCCATCGGAAACAGGGGGCCATCTCCGACCCCTGCAGCTGCTCCACTCCACGCGAATCCAGAATTGGAAAGTTGGAAAAATTCGATCAGAACTCCCGAACCAGGATCCAAAGAGGCACGGAGATGTTTCCCTCTCCACACAAGAGGTCCGCGACTCACATGCAGCAACCGACTTCGCGCGATCTCCGATATCTGCTGCTCAACTCCTTCCGCGGAGGGCGGGGTTTGACACTCGACCACGATTGGTCGGTCGTTGAGGACCGAGGGCTCCGCCCACCCGCTTCGTCACACTTCGCTGTAGGTTGAAGGCAGATCTGTCATCCGTCAATAACTTTTCGAAAAGGAGGGAAACCGCAGTCTTCTCGCCCCCCGACCGAATGGGCGTGTCGACATTGTCATTGTGCTGTCAATGGTGGAAAATAATCCGTGGAATAATAGATCATAATCCGGTATTTTTGCATGGGGAGAATTAGTTGCGATTTTTTCCCCGGCAGGGGGAAGTTCTGGGTGTGAAGGTTTGAAGGATTATACCTGAGGGGGAATGGTTTTTTCGGGGACATTTGGAACCTCTGCACTATTTTTTTGGTGTTCCAGGCACTGTTGTAAAGTTAGGGAGACGAATTGTGTTGTGTGGCGCAACAGTCACGGATTTCGAGCCGGAAAATGGCCATGGAAATGAATGGAGAATCACCGTTACCAATATCATTGACAAAGATAGATTTTTTTTTTTTTGTACGTGAACGACTTTTTTTTATTTATTTTATGTGATCATCTTTCAGACAGGAATATCTCTTTATGTATTACAACTTTCTTAATGAAAGAAATGATAAATTTCAGGCAACTTGAATCACTTGAAAGGTTTTTTCAATTTTCGAGGCATTGACATTGGAATGATGAGTAAGCAGCAATACGGACACAAATTATTGATTCGTCTATCCTACTTTCGTGGAACAAAGTTTTTCGGCTCGTGGGATCAACTTTGACTCAACATTTGAGTTTAATACCTGGTATTCAGGTATGGATTTTGGATGCTGGATAAGTAAGGCTTGTGGATTGGTATGATCTAAAAATTCCTAGAAAATCCACAATAGAATGCATTTATGAGCAAAAAAAAAACTACATACAAATGCTCAGTATAATTTACTTCCATGGCCCAAAGAGCTACGAAATATAACTTATGAAAATACATTTATTTTTGCAAAACCTTCTTGTAAACAGAAGGAACTGTTGTAAAAAACACCAAAAACCATTTGGATATTTTCAAAGGAGGATGATTTTCTAGGGTCTGCCTCAAATGATTAACTCATTGAAAGTTCCGATTCCCTTCAACTCAAACCACAGAACTCTTGAAAAACGTCAAAACATTTTTATGGATACGTCTTTTGTCCGCGGTCTCCTGAACAACTCCAACTCTCTCCAACGGAAAAGATTTTTCCTCACAGAGATTAAAATTAGATTTAAAGGAAATTTATTCAAAAGTGCCCTTTTCCAGAAAGGTGAGCAAGTAGTTAATGAATGTCGCACAGGTGCAACCCAACGGGCTATCTGTGACGGTCCTCGTATTTGCAGAGACGAAGTTTAGCTTCAAAACTGATTACAATTTGTGAAAAATCAATACTATTGTTTCCCTTTTCTTGCAAAGCCAAATTTAGTGTTTGAAAGTGTTCTAGCATGTCTGTAAGTAACATTGTCAAAAAGCCTTTCATTTTCTAATTCTAGGTATTTCTTTCCTTTTTCTGTAAATGTTATAAGATTGATCCACGGCTCCAAACATTGCAAGTGGAAAAGCCATCTTCCCACACATTATAGGGATAAACCACTGGGCGATTCATCCTTCACTCGAAACTTCAAAAAGGTTCTAAAGTTAAGAAAGTGGATAGAGTGGATGGAGAGGGGGGGGGTGGCATTGGTTCGAATTCAATTCACAATCTGCAAAACAAAATCTTCCACATACTATTTTCTTACTTGAAGTACTTCGCTATGGGATGCCCTTGGCAAATGAGGCATAGAAGAGGTAAGAAACGTGGAACTTTAGGGTCGTTGTTTAAAAGACACATGCGACCACGGCTTTATTCTATCATTACAGACGCTCCATCATAACCCGTTGTGTTGCTCTAGTACGAATCCGGGTCCGGGCATGGATGTTTGTAAGCGTATGGTGTAGAGGTGGTTGGTGCACCTTAAATCTGTCGTGGCCGAAAGTCCTCACGTTGGGTTGGTGTGGACGTTTGGAGAGTGGGGTGCCAGCTCAGGTGTTGCTTCGTCATCTGACCGTGGTTCAAAATAACGAGGTGTTGTCCTCGAATCTTTCCCTTAAGGGATTGATCCCAGACCGTCGTCAATAGTTCGTTGTGTTGCTCTGGTACGACGTTAACTAAAAAAAATTATCAAATTAATTTGCTCTAGTACGACGTTAGTTAAAAATTACAAATTACTAGGCGCTCCGTCAGTCACAACACTTGCAAGTTTATCACGAAGCGATTAAAGCCTGTTCATTTACTGCATCAAGCGCAGTTCTAACATCGATACCGCGAGTTATTTCCATAAGAGCTACGAGGTCTAGCATTTGATCCTTCACATTTACGTCTGTAGATACATAGCGGACATAAACGGCCAAGCACCGACGGATTCCTATAAGGACACATCGACGCAACCGAAGATCTACTTTCCAAGCGATATAGTGCGACTTGTGCACTTCATTAACCGAAGACCTACTATCGAAGCGTCCTCGGATCTTTCCCTAAGGGGATTGATCCCGGCTCGTCGTCAATAACCCGTTGTGTTGCTCTAGTACGACGTTAATTAAAATTACCTTACCTACTATAGGTAATGGTAATTTTAGTTAACGTCGTACTAGAGCAACACAACGGGCTATTGACGACGGTCCGGGATCAGTCCCTTAAGGGAAAGATCCGAGGACAACACCTCGTAATTTTGAACCACGGTAAGATGACGAAGCAACACCTGGGCTGGCACCCCACTCTCAAAACTTCCACGCCAACCCAACGTGAGGACTTTCGGCCACGACAGATTTAAGGTGCACCAGCCGCCATACGCTTACAAACATCCATGCCCGGACCCGGATTCGAACCAGGAACCCTCCGATCCCACTATACCGGTTGGTCGGCTTTCTTACCTACTATAGAAGGCCGACCAACCGCTATAGGGGTTACAGTGTTAGTCTCTAGATCGGAAGGTTCCTGGTTCGAATCCGGGTCAGGGCATGGATGTTTGTAAGCGTAGGGTGTAGACGCGGCTGGTGCACCTTAAATCTGTCGTGGCCGAAAGTCCTCACGTTGGGTTGGCGTGGAAGTTTGGAGAGTGGGGTGCCAGCTCAGGTGTTGCTTCGTCATCTGACCGTGGCTCAAAATTACGAGGTGTTGTCCTCGGATCTTTCCCTTAAGGGACTGATCCCGGACCGTCGTCAATAGCCCGTTGTGTTGCTCTAGTACGACGTTAACCAAAATTACCAATTACCTTTACCATTAGCTGGGTAATTGGTAATTTTAATTAACGTCGTACTAGAGCAACAGAACGGGCTATTGATGACTGTCCGGGATCAATCCCCTATGTTGAAAAATACGAAGACAACACCATGTAATGTTTGAACCACGGTCAGATGACGAAACGCATTCCTGGGATGGAAAGCAGCTTCTCAAGTGAGACGCGTGACAGCCGAGCGCTGCATCAGAAGCGAGCGCTCCATTTCCGAACAGAATTAGCTGCTTAATGAGACACGAGGGCTCGCTGCTCATTGCCCTGATGGGCGAGCGCTTTTAATTGGGCCCATTCAGCTGCACGCTTCTGTTGGTGTCGTTGCCTCGCGCGGGCTAATTCGTTTGTTTGCACGGGAGTCGGGAGAGCTGGGAAAAGGATGTGCTTCGAATCCGGCGGGGGTGGCGGAGGAAGCACGTGGTTTCGGACGAGCTAATTCCTTAAATTGAGGTGATGAGTTGGAATAGAAACACGAAGCGCGCTTCCACAGATGGCGGCAAAAAATTAGCCTCTAGATCTGATTGTTCCTGGTTCGAATCCGGGTCCGGGCTTGGATGTCTTTAGGCGTAGGGTGATGAGGCGGCTGGTGCACCTTAAATCCGTCGGGACCGAAAGTCCTCAGATTGTGTGTGTGGAAGTTTGGGGTGGGATGCCAGCTCGGGTGTTGCCTCGTCATCTGACCGTGGTTCAAAATGACGTGGTGTTGTCCTCGGATCTTTCCCCATAGGAGTTAGATCCCGGACCGTCGTCAATACGAAGCAACACCTGAGCTGGCATCCCACTCTCCAAACACCCACACCAACCCAACGTGAGGACTTTCGGCCACGACAGATTTAGGATGCACCAGCCGCCTCTACACCATACGATTACAAACATCCATGCCCGGATTCGAACCAAGAACCTTCCGATATCTAGAAGCTAACACCTTTACCGGTTGGTCGGCTCACTTATGTCGGACGTGTTCGACTAGTTTGAATGCAGATTCGGGCGCCGTAACAAATACAAACAATATCACGTGATCGTGAAGTGACGGTAGAAGCCAATCACAGCGAGCTTATCATTCCAATCATGGGATCACTTAACCCGCCGTTAGGGAAAATACGGTTCTTGAGGTTCCGGTATTTATCACTGACCTGCCGATCAAGTGATTCTCGAGTTAACTCGAGACTTCTAAATATGGCCGTTAGAGTCGCAAAAGCTCATTACCACTACTGTTACTGTTACGTGTTCGTCTTATAATAAAAGTGTTCACTTTATATTTGAATCGATTGATCCTTGATCCAGTCTGTTCGATTTATTTCAATTACCAAAGCTGTAGAGTGAAAAAAATGTGAAGTGGTAAATAATACTTCCATAAAAATAACGACTTAGCTAAAAGGCCTGTAAATTTATTTCCAATTGAACAACATCCAATCTGCTCTGATCTTTTATTCCAAGTACCGAGTCACAACTCTACAATTAAAAGAAATTTGAAATATTTGAATACGTATCGCTTAAGGGGATCCGGAATACAAACATCGTCAAATTTTCGAATTTTTTTAAAATTACTTTAAGAAATATTCTGCGTTTTTCTGCTTAAAATGACATCTAAATCATGTTTCTATCTTAATTAGAACTAGAGATATAATTATTTTTGTGGTGCGTTGTTTTGAAAATCTAACACTCTTCGTAGTTGTTGTCATGGCAACAACATCTGCGAAAGGCGTAATTTAAGTCTACGGATACCGTTAAACTATATAGAAAAAAGGCAGAACTTATAAAAATCAAATTAAATCAAAGATTTAAGAGGGAAGAAGGAGTTAGATACTCATCTGGATGCTTTTAAAAGGTATTTAAGCATTTTATTAACTGTAAATCGGTCTTTAAAACTTTAAATGCGTTTTTTTTTATGATACATTTTTTCAAGATTTCATGTATTCAAATTGCTGTAAGTCAAAAACCGATAACGTTTAAGGGTTGAAATTTGGAATATATCTTTTTCAAACATCATACTTTAATTTTGATTCAGCAAATTTAAAACAAATATTTACTTTTAAAAATATAACTTAAAAAAAAAAGAACTTTAAAATTTTCAAAAATTTTCATTCAAATATTTATTATTTTGTTATAAATTCATATTTTTTAAATTGCTGAATCGAAATTAAAGTTTATACATTTGTGAATAATTTACTGCAAGAATTTTGAAAACGGATCAAGAATATTTTGAGTTTTAGCAATTTAAAATGACCCCTCTTTTTTTTCAAAAAATTTTAATTTAAAATTAAAAAAAATATATGGAAATCTTTGGTGTTGTGATTTTGTTTATTAGTTAGATGGGTAATCAGTACAAAAAAATTCTAAATTAATTAATAAAACAATTTTTCAATATGTCCCAGACCCCCTTAAAATTCTATTTCAGTGCACGCAACGTTATCCATCGTTATCGCGTGTCGTTGTATCGTTTTGTATCGTAATCGAATGGATTTGGGAAAGACGAACACCCGAGAAAAACGCAATTTTTAAGCCATCCCTCACCGGACATTCAATGTCCTGTGAAAATCCCCTTTCTGAGAACATCACTCAATTTTTAATTTTCCCCTGCAGGAATGTCCGCACAAGACACGCCCGCACACGACACCGGAGCGAAGCGTAGAAGTCCACCTGAAGCTCGAGATTTGGCGTTGGATCGTAGGAAAATCGCAACTAATACCTTTGACAGGGGGGGTTGTCAAGTCGGGATGTAGGGAGAAGACCCCTTCAGTTCTTCTTTGGTGGTCTGTGTAGTATCTGTGCTCGAAACAACTCAGAGTCCATTTCTTTTCCTGAAAAGGTGGTATATCTTCAGAGGGAAAGGATGGAACGCAAATGACTCGGAACGAATTCCAAGCAGGCGGAAAAAGAGCGATCTCTTTCTTCCAGCAGGAAATCCAGGCGTTACGGGAGTTTGTGAGAGGGTTGTTTCGATTATGCTTGTGTCCTTTGGAGTATGAAATCGTACAAATCTCACGTTGTTATACTTACTGGTAGACCCCAGAAGGCTCTAAAGTTAATTGCTAATATCTATTAATGTCAGTGTCGTTGCTCTTACTTTACACCCTATTTGGATCCATATCGATTCCTCATTAACAGATTACTATCATATTCGTTCTTTTAATCGTTTCGGAATATTAGCTCAGGACTTGGCTTTCAATGCTTTCTACAATTTCAAAAGGATAAAGTTGCAGCAGGCTATTTTCGTAAAATTTCTACCAATTCAATGTATTTATACATTCACAAAGCTAATAAATGGACATTTGAGAACGGATATCTCTATCGGCAAAGCGTAGGGCTTTCTATTTAATAGTCCAGGGTACGAGTCCGTGTTCAAGCGGACGTTTTAAATCCGATGATGCCAAAAAATATTTTTGAATGCTTCAAATACTGTTTTAAGGATTTCAAACTGTTATGTCACACCAACGTGGCTTTTAATGATTTGTACAATTTCTAACGGATAAAGTTGAAGCATGATATTTTCCTAAAATCGTGCACTTTAATACGTTTATACATTTACAAATTTAATTGAGCCTGTAGTGAGCCCGGATCGCTCAGTCGGTAGAGCAGGGTTCGAGTCCCTGTTAGGGCGAACTATTTTAATTCGATGTAGCAAACAATATTAATCGAATTTTAATATAAACGTATATTGATTAACCCATTACTATCACAATTCCTTTTTACCGCTTCAAAGTTTTATGTCACACCAACTTTGATTTTATGCTTTGTGCAATTTCTAACGGATAAAGTTGAAATATGGTTATTTTCTTAAAATTCTGCACTTTTATATGTTTTTACATTTACAAATTTAATTGTGGCTGTTGTGAGCACGGTTAGTTCAGTCCGTAGAACGTTTGGCTTTTAACCAAACGGTCCTGTTGGGGCGTACTATTTTAATTCGATGTTACCAAACAGAGTATTAATCGGATTTTCATATAAACGAATATTGATTACTTTACTATCACAATTCCTTGTTTATCACTGCAAACTTTTATGTCACACTAACTTTACTTAAATATTTTGTACAATTTCTAACAGATGAAGTTAAAGCATGGTATTTTCTTAAAAATCTGCACTTTTATACGTTTTTGCATTCACAAATTTAAATGTGGCTGCAGTGAGCCAGGATAGCTCAGTCGGTAGAGCACTTGGCTTTTAACCAAACGGTCCAGGGTTCGAATCCCTGTTCGGGTAAACTATTTTAATTCGATGTAGCAAACAATATTAATCGCATTTTCATATAAACGTACATTGATTACCCCATTACTATCACAATTCCTTTTCAATCGCTTCAAACTTTTATGTCACACTAACTTTGATTTTATGCTTTGTGCAATTTCTAACGGATAAAGTTGAAATATGGTTATTTTCTTAAAATTCTGCACTTTTATATGTTTTTACATTTACAAATTTAATTGTGGCTGTTGTGAGCACGGTTAGTTCAGTCCGTAGAACGTTTGGCTTTTAACCAAACGGTCCTGTTGGGGCGTACTATTTTAATTCGATGTTACCAAACAGAGTATTAATCGGATTTTCATATAAACGAATATTGATTACTTTACTATCACAATTCCTTGTTTATCACTGCAAACTTTTATGTCACACTAACTTTACTTAAATATTTTGTACAATTTCTAACAGATGAAGTTAAAGCATGGTATTTTCTTAAAAATCTGCACTTTTATACGTTTTTGCATTCACAAATTTAATTGTGGCTGCAGTGAGCCAGGATAGCTCAGTCGGTAGAGCACTTGGCTTTTAACCAAACGGTCCAGGGTTCGAATCCCTGTTCGGGTAAACTATTTTAATTTGATGTAGCAAACAATATTAATCGCATTTTCATATAAACGTACATTGATTACCCCATTACTATCACAATTCCTTTTCAATCGCTTCAAACTTTTATGTCACACTAACTTTGATTTTATGCAATTTTTAACGAATAAACTAGAGTTTAGGTTAGTGTAATAACTGTCTGAACTCCCTGTGGTGAAAGTGGAGCGACAGGTAAGCCCAATTTAGTTTGTGCTGCAACAAAATGCAAGGCATGCCAGTCACAATTCCTAGGCCGGTGCTGCCTATTGGAATCTTTGAGGGATCAGTTTCATCTTCATCTTCAATTTCTGAAGAAGCCTCAACGCAGTTTTCGGTCAATTCCATTTCTTATGGCAGTTACATGCAACCATTTCTCCCAGAGCCCTTAAGTATATCTTGTATTTATTCTATTTCATCATCACTGGCGTCTCTGCAGTCAACGAATTCCAAATCATAATTGATTACTTCTTCCCTTTCCTCTTCGTCTTCTTTTTTTTCTTCCACTTGTTGAGCCATTTCTCTCTGAGCATGTGGTTGAATGGTGCTCACCTGATGTGGCACATCATCCACCTTCATCTTTTCTAGAAGTGTATCTGTTCCATTCCCCAGCAAATGTATTTCTTTGTCAGAGGGATTACAGGCAACTGCGACTTTGGTTATTACATGCCCGAACATTCCTTGTAGCTCCACATCTGCTAAAGGCAAACAGATTGGAATGTTATCAACGGCTTCTCTTTCCTCTTGTGTTTTTCTTTCTAAACTCTTCTCCTGCATTTCATCGAACGTTTGGGAATCAATTTTCAGAAGTTCAAGCCCTTCCCAAGATTCCATCTCATTTGGCGGGAAAGAAAACAAATCGTATTCGTCAATAGCTTCAAATTCTGAAACTGAATTTACTTCTTCCCTTTCTTTTTCCTCTTGTTTAGCCATTCGTCTTGGAGAACGTGTTTCTATGGCATTCACCTAAAGCCCCGTCCACACCGGAGAAGCCGAGCAAAACATGGATGATTGATTCACCACGGAGACAGGTTTGGTTAATCAATCTCTCTGGTTTTCCTGGTTCGGGCACAAATTGTTCCATGTGCTCGCGATCAATCTGGTTGGTTGTGTGTTGAAGCTAAACTGCAAATTTATTGTTTAAAGCAAATTGTTTAAATGTCCCGTTCTTTACGAAGTCGGCGTATAATCGCGAGTGCAGCATATATTATCATAGACGATTTATTTAAGAGAAATAGGAAGAAAAGTTTACAAAAAAGGCGACATTGGATGACACACGTGATGGAAAGTCGAGAAGCATGTGGCGGGATTCGTCTTATGAAGGATTTATTTGCAGGTGGACACTTCAGAAATTTTTGTCGAATGTCAATGGAAAACTTTGAATATCTACTTGCTTTGACTAAACCGGAAATAAGGAAGGACACTAATTATAGAAGTGGTATATCTGCAAGAGAAAGGTTGGCAATAACTTTACGCTTCTTGGCAACTGGAGATTCCTTCACGAGTTTGATGTTTCTCTTCAAAGTTTCTACACATACGTACTTGCAAAATTATTATTAAAGGTAATTGGTAGTTTTTAATTAACGTCGTACTAGAGCAACACAACGGGCTATTGACGACGATCCGAGATCAATCCCTTAAGGGAAAGATTCGAGGACAACACGTCGTAATTTTGGAACAACTGTCAGATGACGAAGCAACAACTGAGCTAACACCCCACTCTCCAAATGTCCACAACAACCCAACGTGAGGACTCTCGGCCACGACAGATTTAAGGTGCACCAGCCGCCTCTACACCATACGCTTACAAACATCCTTGCCCGGACCCGGATTTGAACCAGGAACCTTCCGATCTAGAGGCTAACACCTTTACCACTATACCGGTTGGTCGGCACAAAATTATTATTATTAAGCAGATTATTTCAATTAACAAGATAAAAATTTCTTACTGAATATTTCACTCATAATATGTTACATAATATTGAATGTTTCATTCAATTCGGCCTATTTCGACAAAACGTATTCATATTGTCAGTGCGACAGTTTAAAATTTTCTTCAATTGCAGAAAAGTTGACATACATTTTAACTAGCCTTCTCTTCTTTATCTTAAATTTAAATGTTCAAGAAATTTAGAAGAAGTTTAAATTGCAAAGTTCCCCAATACCACTCTTCATCTAAATACACATGGATTGACACATCAATTTTGACATTAATATGGGCATGTTACATTTTCACAATTAAGTTTTAAACGTCTACGATATATGGCAAAACACAATGTTTACAAATGTACTACTTAAATAATAGTATGAAATATATTAAGTAGAGCTTAACTTTTAACTTGCAAAAAATTATGTAGAACTGTTAAATTTAAAAACAACAAACTCGAACTGTTAAAAAGCGGTACAATTGCGGGACAACTGTCAATGAAACTGAACTAGATGAGAACACTTCACACACTACGGACTAACGTACTTAAAGTAATGAGGGACAGGTTTGGTTAATCAACGGGATAATTGCAATATATTTGTAAGGATAAATGATTTGAGGTTCCTATTATGTTTTTGGTGCTGATGAAGTCCGAATTAGTTGATTAACTTCAATGACTATAATGGTTTATACTTGGTCTTCAAATATAATAATCATTTGTACACCTTTTAAATAGAATTCTTCTTTACAATCTATTTATTAATGAGTAAAATATTTGCACCTGTGTGGTAGTTTAGTCAGGCGGCCATTAAAACAGTTGAAATCTTTGAACTGGAAAACGAAACGATACCTTCCCGATTCAAATAATTAAGTTCATCAGGTATTGCGCGCCCCTAATCACTGGATGGGCTTGAGGGGCATTTCCTCTTGAAAATGTTCTTTCTCTATTCAAGATAGCATGTGAGATTTCCTGTATCATTTAAACTAATGACATTAAAAAATCCAAGTACACCCATCATACTGTTTAAGAATGGTCTGAATCTATTATCACTTTAAAATCTCAAAGAAAAATAAGTATTTCTATGTTCAGATCCCCGATCCGTTTCTTAACGATGATCCCATTGATTGATTGAACGTCGAGCAAGGGAACGAAAAATCGCCGTCCAAATAGAGCGAGCACAAGCACTTGCTTTCCTTTGATGTACCGACAAGAAGCGGATCATTTTGCTCGTGCTCAAACTGTTCATTCACCGTCTACACTGAACGAGCTGCCAATCAAACCTGTCTACGGGGTTAATCAATCATCCATGTTTTGCTCTGCTTCTCCGGTGTGGACGCGGCTTAATACGGCACATCATCCACCTTCATCTTTTCCAGAAGTGTAGCCGTTCCATTCCCCAACAAATATCTTCCTTTGTCTGAAGGACAACAAACAACTGCGGCTTTTGTGCCCGAATTTTCCTTGTAGCTCCACCTCTGCTAGAGGCAAACAGATTGTCTATGGCTTGAATAACCCAAATATTCTCGCCTGTCAGCATCTCTGGACGAATGAGGTTCCAGCCAACAAGGTCGATTGTCGAAACCGTGTCTCTAAGAATTTTCATAGGAACTCCATTTACCCATCCTTCCCAAGTATGTGGTCTCATCAGGTCCTCTTCGGTACTGCTGACAATTCTATTTATTTGCGCTGAAGTTTCGAATCTTTTCTTTAATTTAGGGCAGTTCGGTTTAATATGGTCAAAACCATGACATTCATAGCATTGGATTCTTGACCGTCTCTCAAAAGCAGTAGACGAAGGTGTAACTCTCTGTGAATCCGTACGTTCTTCTTTAACTTCCTTCGGATTTTCTTGATTTTTATATCTCCAATTTGAATTGTGCCTTGGAGTTTCAAAATTCCTGAGTTTCCAATTTGGAAACAATTTTTCATTATGTTTCTGAGTGTTTCCGAAATATTTCTTCGTAAACCCTCTCACGGTTTCATACTCGTCCATTTTTACAGCAAATTCCTTGGCAGACGTCAACTTACTCCATTCATCGATGAAATGCTCTCGGCATTCTGCTGGTACTCTTCTTTTAGCTTGATTAGTAACCATCAGATCAATCAATTTGTTAAATGTGGTTAGTTCCAACCCAGCTATCCATTCTTCAGAATAGTTTTGGAGTTCATCAACAAATTCTTCCCAGGTCTTGTCGTCCTGTTTTTGATTTTTAACGAACATCTGTCTGAATTTCTCTGGACTCAGTGTATATTTCTTTAAAAGAATTTTTTTATATGCAAATAATCTTCTGCCTTCTCTTTTGGTTCCCTTGCTATAATTTGGGATATCTCATTTGGCAAAAGGCCAATCAAATGGGAAACCCATTCGGCTTTGTCGAGTTTGATGCGACGAACCTGCCTCTCGAACATCACTAAATAAAGTGAAATATCGCCTTCCTTAGTATCAAATTTTTGCATAAGATGATGCAGTTCTAGTTTTCTCCTTGGCTGATGTACTTCTGTTGAAGTATGAGGAAGGACTCCCTTTTCAATGCACAGTTTTTCGAGTTCAAACGCATATTCTTCTTTCCGAAGTTTTTCTTTCTCCTCTTTCTCTTCTCTCCGAAGTTTTTCTTTCTTCTCTTTCTCTTCTTTCCGAAGTTTTTCTTTCTCCCCTTTCTCTTCTTTCTCCTTGTGAAACCGTTCGGTTTTAATCGCTTCTAGACGTGATTTAACGAATTCTTCGTCGTAGATGTGATGATTTCTGTTTTCATCTTTGTAATAGAAGAATTCGACTCCATTTGCAAAACCTAACTCCTCGATTAGAACGACAATGTCCTGTTTTTTCGCTTGCGCAATATAAGCCATGATTTCAACAGCGAAAACAATACTCGATTATAAAATAACCCAGAATCCACACTCTTAAAGCACACAAAATAGAATACACAAAACGCTGAAAATCAGTTATTAAAATAATACTATTATGTTATCAAATACTATCGATTAACTCAGATAAAACAAATCAATTCTACTTTCGATTTGAATCAGAATAAGGAACCAAATGTATTTCATTAAATTTTCACAGTAATTTGTCATACATTCTTTTAAAAGTAAGTAATTAAATTCTATACTTGCTCAAATAAATTACCAAACGATAATAACACATTCAAATGATAATTAAACATAAAACTTTATAATATCGTATTTTAAAAGCACTTTCGTATTCATATGTAGCGACAACTGTTCAATGCAATACTCCTACACTCAAGCAAAACTAGAATTTTTTCAAAATTATCTACAAAAATTTCACACTAAATATATCAAAATTGATTTCACCAATATAACAGTTTAAAAAATGATTCTTGTATTAGAAACATAAATCTTTTAAGTATAATTCACACAACTTGTTATCAAAATATCCTTCTAATATGATCATTACACAATGATGTATCAATTTTTCTCAAATAACAATATGGTATAAAACAACCACACACACACAAAAAAAAACAGAACTGATATGATATCTACGTCAGAATATATTAAATGCTAGTCAGGATTAACTCAAAACAAACCAAAAATTGAAACAAGATGTTTCAAAACACACTCAAGTCTGGCGACTTCTACAATGAAAATGGAAAACGGGACGTTTCCAAACTAAACAAGTCAGGTTGACTTAAACTAACACTTGAAACAGGTTGTTTCAAAACACAGAAAAATCTGTAGCAAATGCATTTTCGGTGTGCACCGATTCTTACAATAACAATGAAATTTTGGTAAGTTGGCACTTACCCTTTTAAAACAGCCACACATCGTCAATATCCAGGTTCCACACGAACATTCCAAAAGACGCTGGCGGTCTTACTACCTTCAA
Organism: Metellina segmentata; assembly: GCA_947359465.1. NCBI lineage: Eukaryota > Metazoa > Arthropoda > Arachnida > Araneae > Tetragnathidae > Metellina > Metellina segmentata. The sequence goes on along the minus strand of OX375882.1, from coordinate 114,840,380 downwards.
CTGTAGCTAAAAAATATAGCGCGGAATTCGCATTCCATAAGCTGCCACCACTGAGCTCCCACGATTCTCGATAATGATTCTGCATGCTCTCAAAGCGTTACAGCATGGTATTTTCTTAAAAATCTGCACTTTTATACGTTTTTACATTCACAAATTTAATTCTGGCTGTTATGAGCCTGGATAGCTATGTCGGTAGAGCCTGGCTTTTAACCAAACGGTACAGGATTCGAATCCCTGTTCGGGCGAACTATTTTAATTCGATGTAGCTAACAATATTAATAGCATTTTCATAGAAACGTACATTGATTACCCCATTACTATCACAATTCCTTTTCAATCGCTTCAAACTTTTATGTCACACTAACTTTGATTTTATGCTTTGTGCAATTTCTAACGGATAAGGTTGAAATATGGTTATTTTCTTAAAGTTCTGCACTTTAATACGTTTTTACATTTACAAATTTAATTGAGGCTGTAGTGAGCCCGGATAGCTCAGTCGGTAGAGTGTTTGGCTTCAACCAAACGGTCCTGTTGGGGCGTAATATTTTAATTCGATGTTACCAAACAGTATTAATCGGATTTTCATATAAACGAATACTGATTACTTTATTATCACAATTCCTTGTTTATCACTTCAAACTTTTATGTCACACTAACTTTACTTAAATGCTTTGGGCAATTACTTACGAATGAAGTTAAACCATGATATTTTCTTAAAACTCTGCACTTTTACACGTTTTTACATTCACAAATTTAATTCTGTCTGTTATGAGCCTGGATAGCTATGTCGGTAGAGCCTGGCTTTTAACCGAACGGTACAGGATTCGAATCCCTGTTCGGGCGAACTATTTTAATTCGATGTAGCTAACAATATTAATAGCATTTTCATAGAAACGTACATTGATTACCCCATTACTATCACAATTCCTTTTCAATCGCTTCAAACTTTTATGTCACACTAACTTTGATTTTATGCTTTGTGCAATTTCTAACGGATAAGGTTGAAATATGGTTATTTTCTTAAAGTTCTGCACTTTAATACGTTTTTACATTTACAAATTTAATTGAGGCTGTAGTGAGCCCGGATAGCTCAGTCGGTAGAGTGTTTGGCTTCAACCAAACGGTCCTGTTGGGGCGTAATATTTTAATTCGATGTTACCAAACAGTATTAATCGGATTTTCATATAAACGAATACTGATTACTTTATTATCACAATTCCTTGTTTATCACTTCAAACTTTTATGTCACACTAACTTTACTTAAATGCTTTGGGCAATTACTTACGAATGAAGTTAAACCATGATATTTTCTTAAAACTCTGCACTTTTACACGTTTTTACATTCACAAATTTAATTCTGTCTGTTATGAGCCTGGATAGCTATGTCGGTAGAGCCTGGCTCTTTTAACCGAACGGTACAGGATTCGAATCCCTGTTCGGGCGAACTATTTTAATTCGATGTAGCTAACAATATTAATAGCATTTTCATAGAAACGTACATTGATTACCCCATTACTATCACAATTCCTTTTCAATCGCTTCAAACTTTTATGTCACACTAACTTTGATTTTATGCTTTGTGCAATTTCTAACGGATAAGGTTGAAATATGGTTATTTTCTTAAAGTTCTGCACTTTTATATGTTTTTACATTTACAAATTTAATTGAGGCTGTAGTGAGCCCGGATAGCTCAGTCGGTAGAGTGTTTGGCTTGTAACCAAAGAGTCCATGGTTCGAATTACTGTTCGGTCGTACTATTTTAATTCGATGTTACCAAACAGTATTAATCGGATTTTCATACAAACGAATATTGATAACCACATTGGTATCACATATCCTTTTTTATCGCCTCAAAATTTTATGTCACACAAAATTCATTTAATGCATTGTGCAATTTCTAACGGATGAAGTTAAACCATGGTATATTCTTAAAAATCTGCACTTTTATACGTTTTGACATTCACCAATTTAATTGATCCTGTAGTGAGCCCGGATAGCTTAGTCGGTAGAGCGTTTGTCTTTTAACAAAACGGTCCAGGGTTCGAATCACTGTTCGGGCGTACTATTTTAATTCGATGTTAACAAACAATATTAATCGTATTAACATATAAAGGTATATTGATAACCACATTGGTATCACATATCCTTTTTTATCGCATCAAACTTTTATGACACACAAAATTTATTTATTGCTTTGTGCAATTTCTAACCGATGAAGTTAAAGCATGGTATTTTCTTAAAAATCTGCACTTTTATACGTTTTTACATTCACAAATATAATTGTGGCTGTTGTGAGCCCATATAACTCAGTCGGTAGAGCGCTTGGCTTTTAACCAAACGGTCCAGGGTTCGAATCCCAGTTCGAGCGTACTATTTTAATTCGATGTTACCACAAACAATATTAATCTTATTTTCATATAAACGTATATTGATAACCCCATTGCTATCACACTTCCTTTTTATAGCTTCAAACTTTTATGTCACACTAAATTTGCTTTAATGCTTTGTGCAATTTCTAACGGATGAAGTTAAAGCATGGTATTTTCTTAAAAATCTGCACTTTTATACGTTTTTACATTCACAATTTTAATTCTGGCAGTTGTGAGCCCGGATAACTCAGTCGGTAGAGCTTTTCACTTTTAAAGAAACGGTCCACGGTTCGAATCCCTTTTAGGGCGAACTATTTTAATTCGATGTAACAAACAATATTAATCAAATTTTCATGTAAACATGCATGTATTACCTCTTTGCTATCACAATTCCTTGTTTATCACTTCAAACTTTGATGTCACAGTAACTTTGATTTTATGCTTTGTGCAATTTCTAACGGATAAAGTTGAAATATGGTTGTTTTCTTAAAATTCTGCACTTTTCTACGTTTTTACATTTACAAATTTAATTGAGGCTGTAGTGAGCCCGGATAGCTCAGCCGGTAGAGCGTTTGGCTTTTAACCAAACAGTCCAGGGTTCGAATCCCTGTTCGTGCGTATTATTTTAATTTGATGTTACCAAAAAAAAAATATTATTTTCATATAAACGTATATTGATAACCCCATTGCTATCACTCTTCCTTTTTCATCGCTACAAACTTTTATGTCACACTAAAATTACTTTAAAGCTTTGTGGAATTTCTAACGGATGAAGATGAAGCATGGTATTTTCTTAAAAATCTACACTTTTATACGTTTTTAAATTTACAAATTTAATTGAGGCTGTAGTGAGCCCGAATACATGAGCCGGTAGAGCGTTTGACTTTGAACTAAACGATCCAGGCTTCGAATCCCTGATCGGACGTACTATTTTAATTTGATGTTAACAAACAATATTAATCTTATTTTCATATAAACGTATATTGATAACCCCATTGCTATCACACTTCCTTTTTATAGCTTCAAACTTTTATGTCACACTAAATTTGCTTTAATGCTTTGTGCAATTTCTAACGGATGAATTTAAAGCATGGTAATTTCTTAAAAATCTAAACTTTTCTACGTTTTTACATTCACATATATAATTGTGGCTTTTGAGAGCCCAGATAGCTCAGTCGGTAAAGCGTTTGGCTTTTAACCAAACTGTCCAGGGTTCGATTCCCAGTTCGGGCGTACCATTTTAATTTGATGTTACCAAACAATATTAATCACATTTTCATGTAAACGTACATTGATTACCTCATTGCTATCACAATTCCTTGTTAATCACTTCAAACTTTGATGTCACACTAACTTTGATTTTATGCTTTGAGCAATTTCTAACGGATAAAGTTGAAATATGGTATTGTCTTAAAATTCTGCACTTTTATACGTTTTTACATTTACAAATTTAATTGAGGCTTTAGTGAGCCTGGATAGCTCAGCCGATTGAGCGTTTGGCTTTTAACCAAACGGTCCAGGGTTCGAATCCGTGTTCGGGCGTACTATTTTAATTCGATGTTACCAAACAGTATTAATCGGATTTTCATACAAACGAATGTTGATTACTTTACAATCACAATTCCTTGTTTATCACTTCAAACTTTTACGTCACACAAAATTTATTTAATGCTTTGTGCAATTTCTAACGGATGAAGTTAAAGCATGGTATTTTCTTAAAATTCTGCTTTTTTATACGTTTTTACTTTCACAATTTTAATTGTGGCTGTTGTGAGCCAGTATAGCTCAGTTGGTAGAGCGTTTGGCTTTTAACAAAACGGTCCAGGGTTCGAATCCCTGTTCGGGCGTACCATTTTAATTCGATGTTACCAAACAATATTCTTATTTTTATATAAACGTATATTAATACCCCATTGCTATCACTCTTCATTTTTTATCGCTTCAAACTTTTATGTCACACAAAATTTATTTAATGCTTTGCGCAATTTCTAACGGATGAAGTTGCAGCGTGGTAATTTCTTAAAAATCTGCACTTTTATAAATTTCGACATTCACAATTTTAATTGCGGCTGTTGTGAGCCCGGATAGCTCAGTCGGTAGAGCGTTTGGCTTTTAACCAAATGGTCCAGGGTTCGAATCCCTGTTCGGGCGTACTATTTTAATTCGATGTTACCACACAGTATTAATCGGAGTTTCAGACAAACTAATATTGATTACTTTACTACCAGAATTCCTTTTTTATCGCTTCAAACTTTTATGTCAGACTAAATTTACTTTAATGCTTTGTGCAATTTCTAACGGATGAAGTTAAAGCATGGTATTTTCTTAAACATCTGAACTTTTATACGTTTTACATCAATAATTTTAATTGTGGCTGTTATGAGCCGGGATACCTCAGCCGGTAGAGCGTTTGGCTTTTAACCAAACGGTCCAGGGTTCGAATCCCTGTTCGGGCGTACCATTTTAATTCGATGTTACCAAACAATATTAATCCTCTTTTCATATAAACGTATATTAATAACTCCGTTGCTATCACCCTTCCTTTTTTATCGCTTCAAACTTTTATGTCACACAAAATTTATTTAATGCTTTGCGCAATTTCTAACGGATGAAGTTGCAGCGTGGTAATTTCTTAAAAATCTGCACTTTTATAAATTTCGACATTCACAATTTTAATTGCGGCTCTTGTGAGCCCGGATAGCTCAGTCGGTAGAGCGTTTGGCTTTTAACAAAATGGTCCAGGGTTCGAATCCCTGTTCGGGCGTACCATTTTAATTCGATGTTACCACACAGTATTAATCGGAGTTTCAGACAAACTAATATTGATTACTTTACTACCAGAATTCCTTTTTTATCGCTTCAAACTTTTATGTCAGACTAAATTTACTTTAATGCTTTGTGCAATTTCTAACGGATGAAGTTAAAGCATGGTATTTTCTTAAACATCTGAACTTTTATATGTTTTACATCAATAATTTTAATTGTGGCTGTTATGAGCCGGGATACCTCAGCCGGTAGAGCGTTTGGCTTTTAACCAAACGGTCCAGGGTTCGAATCCCTGTTCGGGCGTACTATTTTAATTCGATGTTACCAAACAGTATTAATCGGAGTTTCATACAAACGAATATTGATTACTTTACTACCAGAATTCCTTTTTTATCGATTCAAACTTTTATATCAGACTAAATTTACTTTAATGCTTTGTGGAATTTCTAACGGATGAAGTTAAAGCATGGTATTTTCTTAAAAATCTGCACTTTTATACGTTTTCACATTCACAATTTTAACTGTGGCTGTTGTAAGCTTGGATAGCTCAGTCGGTAGAGCGTTTGGCTTATAACCAAACGGTCCAGGGTTCGAATCCCTGTTCGGGCGTACTGTTTTAATTCGATGTTACCAAACAATATTAATCTTATTTTCATATAAACATATAGTGATAACGCCATTGCTATCACACTTCCTTTTTTATCGCTTCAAACATTTATGTCACACTACATTTACTTTAATGCTTTGCGCAATTTCTAACGGATGAAGTTACATCATGGTATTTTCTTAAAAATCTGCACTTTAATACATTTTGACATTCACCAATTTAATTGATCCTGTAGTGAGCCCGGATAGCTCAGTCGGTAGAGCGTTTGGCTTTTAACCAAACGGTCCAGGGTTCGAATCCCTGTTCGGGCGTAGTATTTCAATTCGATGTTACCAAACAATTTTATCTTATTTTTAGATAAATGTATAGTGATAACGCCATTGCTATCACACTTCCTTTTTTATCGCTTCAAACATTTATGTCACACTACATTTACTTTAATGCTTTGCGCAATTTCTAACGGATGAAGTTACATCATGGTATTTTCTTAAAAATCTGCACTTTTATACATTTCGACATTCACCAATTTAATTGATCCTGTTGTGAGCCCGGATAGCTCAGCCGGTAGATCGTTTGGCATTTAACCAAACGGTCCAGGGTTCGAATCCCTGTTCGGGAGTACTATTTTAATTCGATGTTACCAAACAGTATTAATCGGAGTTTCATATAAACATATAGTGATAACGCCATTGCTATCACACTTCCTTTTTTATCGCTTCAAACATTTATGTCACACTAAATTTACTTTAATGCTTTGCGCAATTTCTAACGGATGAAGTTACAGCATGGTATTTTATTAAAAATCTGCACTTTTATACGTTTTTACATTCACAATTTTAACTGTTGCTGTTGTAATCCCGGATAGCTCAGTCGGTAGAGCTTTGGCTTTTAACCAAACGGTCCAGGGTTCGAATCCCTGTTCGGGCGTACTATTTTAATTCGATGTTACCAAACAGTATTAATCGGAGTTTCATACAAACGAATATTGATTACTTTACTACCAGAATTCCTTTTTTATCGCTTCAAACTTTTATGTCAGACTAAATTTACTTTATTGCTTTGTGCAATTTCTAACGGATGAAGTTAAAGCATGGTATTTTCTTAAAAATCTGCACTTTTATACGTTTTACATTCACAAATTTAATTGTGGCTGTTGTGAGCCTGGATACCTCAACCGGTAGAGCGTTTGGCTTTTAACCAAACGGTCTAGGGTTCGAATCCCTGTTCGGGCGTACTATTTTAATTCGATGTTACCAAACAGTATTAATCGGAGTTTCATTCAAACGAATATTGATTACTTTACTACCAGAATTCCTTTTTTATCGCTTCAAACTTTTATATCAGACTATATTTACTTTAATGCTTTGTGGAATTTCTAACGGATGAAGTTAAAGCATGGTATTTTCTTAAAAATCTGCACTTTTATACATTTTGACATTCACCAATTTAATTGATCCTGTAGTGAGCCCGGATAGCTCAGTCGGTAGAGCGTTTAGCTTTTAACCAAACGGTTCAGGGTTCGAATCCCTGTTCGAACGTACTATTTTAATTCGATGTTACCAAACAGTATTAATCGAAATTTCATACAAACGAATATTGATTACTTTACTATCAGAATTCCTTTTTTATCGCTTCAAACTTTTATGTCACACAAAATTTATTTAATGCTTTGTGCAATTTCTAACGGATGAAGTTAAAGCATGGTATTTTCTTAAAAATCTGCACTTTTATACGTTTTACATTCACAATTTTAATTGTGGCTGTTGTGAGCCTGGATACCTCAACCGGTAGAGCGTTTGGCTTTTAACCAAACGGTCCAGGGTTCGAATCCCTGTTCGGGCGTACTATTTTAATTCGATGTTACCAAACAATATTAATCTTATTTTCATATAAACATATAGTGATAACGCCATTGCTATCACACTTCCTTTTTTATCGTTTCAAACATTTATGTCACACTAAATTTACTTTAATGCTTTGCGCAATTTCTAACGGATGAAGTTACATCATGGTATTTTCTTAAAAATCTGCACTTTTATACATTTTGACATTCACCAATTTAATTGATCCTGTAGTGAGCCCGGATAGCTCAGTCGGTAGAGCGTTTGGCTTTTAACCAAACGGTCCAGGGTTCGAATCCCTGTTCGGGCTTACTATTTTAATTCGATGTTACCAAACGGTGTTAATCGGAGTTTCAAACAAACGAATATTGATTACTTTACTATCAGAATTCCTTTTTTATCGCTTCAAACTTTTATGTCACACAAAATTTATTTAATGCTTTGTGCAATTTCTAACGGATGAAGTTAAAGCATGGTATTTTCTTAAAAATCTTCACTTTTATTAGTTTTTACATTCACAATTTTAACTGTTGCAGTAGTGTGCCCGGAATGCTCAGTTGTTTGATTGTTTGGCTTTTATACATACTGTCCAGTGTTGGAATCCCTGTTCGAGCGTATTATTTTAATTCGATGTTACCAAACAATATTAATCGTATTTTCATATAAACATGCATTGATAAACCCATTGGTTTCACGAATCCTTTTTTTATGGCTTCAAACTTTTATGTCACACAAAATTTATTTAATGCTTTGTGCAATTTCTAACTGATGAAGTTAAAGTATGGTATTTTCTTAAAAATCTGCATTTTTATACGTTTTTACATTCACAATTTTAACTGCGGTTGTTGTAAGCCCGGATAGCTCAGTCGGTAGAGCGTTTGGCTTTTAACCAAACGGTCCAGGGTTCGAATCCCTGTACGGGCGTACTATTTTTAATTCCATGTTACCAAACAATATTAATCTTATTTTCATATAAACATATAGTGATAACGCCATTGCTATCACACTTCCTTATTTATCGCTTCAAACATTTATGTCACACTAAATTTACTTTAATGCTTTGCGCAATTTCTAACGGATGAAGTTACATCATGGTATTTTCTTAAAAATCTGCACTTTTATACATTTTGACATTCACCAATTTAATTGATCCTGTAGTGAGACCGGATAGCTCAGTCGGTAGAGCGTTTGGCTTTTAACCAAACGGTCCAGGGTTCGAATCCCTGTTCGGGCTTACTATTTTAATTCGATGTTACCAAACGGTGTTAATCGGAGTTTCAAACAAACGAATATTGATTACTTTACTATCAGAATTCCTTTTTTATCCCTTCAAACTTTTATATCGCACAAAATTTATTTAATGCTTTGTGCAATTTCTAACGGATGAAGTTAAAGCATGGTATTTTCTTAAAAATCTGCACTTTTATACGTTTTTACATTCACAATTTTAACTGTTGCAGTTGTGAGCCAGGAATGATCAGTCGTTTGATTGTTTGGCTTTTATACAAACTGTCCAGTGTTGGAATCCCTGTTCGAGCGTATTATTTTAATTCGATGTTACCAAACAAAATAATCGTATTTTCATATAAATGTGTATTGATAAATCCATTGGTTTCACGAATCCTTTTTTTATGGCTTCAAACTTTTATGTCACACAAAATTTATTTAATGCTTTGTGCAATTTCTAACTGACGAAATTAAAGTATGGTATTTTCTTAAAAATCTGCACTTTTATACGTTTTTACATTTACAATTTTAACTGTGGCTGTTGTAATCCCGGATAGCTCAGTCGGTAGAGCGTTGGGCTTTTAACCAAACGGTCCAGGTTTCGAATCCCTGTTCGGGCGTACTATTTTAATTCGATGTTACCAAACAGTATTAAACGGAGTTTCATACAAACGAATATTGATTACTTTACTACCAGAATTCCTTTTTTATCGCTTCAAACTTTTATGTCAGACTAAATTTACTTTAATGCTTTGTGTAATTTCTAACGGATGAAGTTAAAGCATGGTATTTTCTTAAAAATCTGCACTTTTATACGTTTTACATTCACAATTTTAATTGTGGCTGTTGTGAGCCTGGATACCTCAACCGGTAGAGCGTTTGGCTTTTAACCAAACGGTCCAGGGTTCGAATCCCTGTTCGGGCGTACTATTTTAATTCGATGTTACCAAACAATATTAATCTTATTTTCATATAAACATATAGTGATAACGCCATTGCTATCACACTTCCTTTTTTATCGCTTCAAACATTTATGTCACACTAAATTTACTTTAATGCTTTGCGCAATTTCTAACGGATGAAGTTACATCATGGTATTTTCTTAAAAATCTGCACTTTTATACATTTTGACATTCACCAATTTAATTGATCCTGTAGTGAGCCCGGATAGCTCAGTCGGTAGAGCGTTTGGCTTTTAACCAAACGGTCCAGGGTTCGAATCCCTGTTCGGGCGTACTATTTCAATTCGATGTTACCAAACAATATTAATCTTATTTTTAGATAAAAGTAAATTAATAACCCCATTGCTATCACACTTCCTTTTTTATCGCTTCAAACTTTTATGTTGCACAAAATTTATTTAATGCTTTGTGCAATTTCTAACGGATGAAGTTAAAGCATGGTATTTTCTTAAAAATCTGCACTTTTATACGTTTTTACATTCACAAATTTAATTGTGGCTGTTGTGAGCCTGGATAGCTCAGCCGGTAGAGCGTTTGACTTTTAACCAAACGGTCCAGGGTTCGAATCTCTGATCGGGCGTACTATTTTAATTCGATGTTACCAAACAGTATTAATCGAAATTTCCTACAAACGAATATTGATTACTTTACTACCAGCATTTCTTTTTTATCGCTTCCAACTTTTATGTCAGACTAAATTTACTTTAATGCTTTGTGGAATTTCTAACGGATGAAGTTACATCATGGTATTTTCTTAAAAATCTGCACTTTCATACGTTTTTACATTCACAATTTTAACTGTAGCTGTTGTAAGCCCGGATAGCTCAGTCGGTAGAGTGTTTGGCTTTTAACCAAACGGTCCAGGGTTCGAATCCCTGTTCGTGCGTACTATTTTAATTCGATGTTACCAAACAGTATTAATCGAAATTTCATACAAACGAATATTGATTACTTTACTACCAGAATATCTTTTATGTCAGACTAAATTTCCTTTAATGCTTTGTGAAATTTCTAACGGATGAAGTTACATCATGGTATTTTCTTAAAAATCTGCACTTTTATACGTTTTTACATTCACAATTTTAACTGTAGCTGTTATAAGCCCGTATAGCTCAGTCGGTAGTGCGTTTGGCTTTTAACCAAACGGTCCAGGGTTCGAATCCCTGTTCGGGCGTACTATTTAAATTCGATGTTACCAAACAATATTAATCTTATTTTCATATAAACATATAGTGATAACGCCATTGCTATCACACTTCCTTTTTTTATCGCTTCAAACATTTATGTCACACTAAATTTACTTTAATACTTTGCGCAATTTCTAACGGATGAAGTTACATCATGGTATTTTCTTAAAAATCTGAACTTTTATACATTTTGACATTCACCAATTTAATTGATCCTGTAGTGAGCCCGGATAGCTCAGTCGGTAGAGCGTTTGGCTTTTAACCAAACGGTCCAGGGTTCGAATCCCTGTTCGGGCTTACTATTTTAATTCGATGTTACCAAACGGTGTTAATCGGAGTTTCAAACAAACGAATATTGATTACTTTACTATCAGATTTCCTTTTTTATCGCTTCAAACTTTTATGTCACACAAAATTTATTTAATGCTTTGTGCAATTTCTAACGGATGAAGTTAAAGCATGGTATTTTCTTAAAAATCTTCACTTTTATTAGTTTTTACATTCACAATTTTAACTGTTGCAGTAGTGAGCCCGGAATGCTCAGTCGTTTGATTGTTTGGCTTTTATACATACTGTTTAGTATGTATAAAGTTTTCGAGCGTATTATTTTAATTCGATGCTACCAAACAATATTAATCGTATTTTCATATAAACATGCGTTGATAAACCCATTGGTTTCACGAATCCTTTTTTTATGGCTTCAAACTTTTATGTCACACAAAATTTATTTAATGCTTTGTGCAATTTCTAACTGATGAAGTTAAAGCATGGTATTTTCTTAAAAATCTGCACTTTTATACGTTTTTACAATCACAATTTTAACTGTGGCTGTTGTAAGCCCGGATAGCTCAGTCGGTAGAGCGTTTTACTTTTAACCAAACGGTCCAGGGTTCGAATCCCTGTTCGGGCGTACTATTTTAATTCGATGTTACCAAACAGTATTAATCGGAGTTTCATACAAACGAAAATTGATTACTTTACTACCAGAATGCCTTTTTTATCGCTTCAAACTTTTATGTCAGACTAAATTTACTTTAATGCTTTGTGCAATTTCTAACGGATGAAGTTAAAGCATGGTATTTTCTTAAAAATCTGCACTTTTATACGTTTTTACATTCACAATTTTAACTGTTGCAGTTGTGAGCCCGGAATGCTCAGTCGTTTGATTGTTTGGCTTTTATACAAACTGTCCAGTGTTTGAATCGCTGTTCGAGCGTATTATTTTAATTCGATGTTACCAAACAATATTAATCGTATTTTCATATAAACATATAGTGATAACGCCATTGCTATCACACTTCCTTTTTTATCGCTTCAAACATTTATGTCACACTAAATTTACTTTAATGCTTTGCGCAATTTCTAACGGATGAAGTTACAGCATGGTATTTTCTTAAAAATCTGCACTTTTATACATTTTGACATTCACTAATTTAATTGATCCTGTTGTGAGCCCGGTTAGCTCAGTCGGTAGAGCGTTTGGCTTTTAACCAAACGGTCCAGGGTTCGAATCCCTGTTCGAACTTACTATTTTAATTCGATGTTACCAAACGGTGTTAATCGGAGTTTCAAACAAACGAATATTGATTACTTTACTATCAGAATTCCTTTTTTATCGCTTCAAACTTTTATGTCACACAACATTTATTTAATACTTTGTGCAATTTCTAACGGATGAAGTTAAAGCATGGTATTTTCTTAAAAATCTGCACTTTTATACGTTTTTACATTCACAAATTTAGTTATGGCTGTTGTGAGCCTGGATAGCTCAGCCGGTAAAGCGTTTTGCTTTTAACCAAACGGTCCAGGGTTCGAATCCCTGTTCGGGCGCACTATTTTAATTCGATGTTACCAAACAGTATTAATCGGAGTTTCATACAAACGAATATTGATTACTTTACTACCAGAATTCCTTTTTTATCGCTTCAAACTTTTATGTCAGACTAAATTTACTTTAATGCTTTGTGCAATTTCTAACGGATGAAGTTAAAGCATGGTATTTTCTTAAAAATCTGCACTTTTATACGTTTTTACATTCACAATTTTAACTGTTGCAGTTGTGAGCCCGGAATGCTCAGTCGTTTGATTGTTTGGCTTTTATACAAACTGTCCAGTGTTTGAATCGCTGTTCGAGCGTATTATTTTAATTCGATGTTACCAAACAATATTAATCGTATTTTCATATAAACATATAGTGATAACGCCATTGCTATCACACTTCCTTTTTTATCGCTTCAAACATTTATGTCACACTAAATTTACTTTAATGCTTTGCGCAATTTCTAACGGATGAAGTTACAGCATGGTATTTTCTTAAAAATCTGCACTTTTATACATTTTGACATTCACTAATTTAATTGATCCTGTTGTGAGCCCGGTTAGCTCAGTCGGTAGAGCGTTTGGCTTTTAACCAAACGGTCCAGGGTTCGAATCCCTGTTCGAACTTACTATTTTAATTCGATGTTACCAAACGGTGTTAATCGGAGTTTCAAACAAACGAATATTGATTACTTTACTATCAGAATTCCTTTTTTATCGCTTCAAACTTTTATGTCACACAACATTTATTTAATACTTTGTGCAATTTCTAACGGATGAAGTTAAAGCATGGTATTTTCTTAAAAATCTGCACTTTTGTACGTTTTTACATTCACAAATTTAGTTATGGCTGTTGTGAGCCTGGATAGCTCAGCCGGTAAAGCGTTTTGCTTTTAACCAAACGGTCCAGGGTTCGAATCCCTGTTCGGGCGCACTATTTTAATTCGATGTTACCAAACAGTATTAATCGGAGTTTCATACAAACGAATATTGATTACTTTACTACCAGAATTCCTTTTTTATCGCTTCAAACTTTTATGTCAGACTAAATTTACTTTAATGCTTTGTGCAATTTCTAACGGATGAAGTTAAAGCATGGTATTTTCTTAAAAATCTGCACTTTTATACGTTTTTACATTCACAATTTTAACTGTTGCAGTTGTGAGCCCGGAATGCTCAGTCGTTTGATTGTTTGGCTTTTATACAAACTGTCCAGTGTTTGAATCGCTTTTCGAGCGTATTATTTTAATTCGATGTTACCAAACAATATTAATCGTATTTTCATATAAACATATAGTGATAACGCCATTGCTATCACACTTCCTTTTTTATCGCTTCAAACATTTATGTCACACTAAATTTACTTTAATGCTTTGCGCAATTTCTAACGGATGAAGTTACAGCATGGTATTTTCTTAAAAATCTACACTTTTATACATTTTGACATTCACTAATTTAATTGATCCTGTTGTGAGCCCGGATAGCTCAGTCGGTAGAGCGTTTGGCTTTTAACCAAACGGTCCAGGGTTCGAATACCTGTTCGAACTTACTATTTTAATTCGATGTTACCAAACGGTGTTAATCGGAGTTTCAAACAAACGAATATTGATTACTTTACTATCAGAATTCCTTTTTTATCGCTTCAAACTTTTATGTCACACAACATTTATTTAATACTTTGTGCAATTTCTAACGGATGAAGTTAAAGCATGGTATTTTCTTAAAAATCTGCACTTTTATACGTTTTTACATTCACAAATTTAGTTGTGGCTGTTGTGAGCCTGGATAGCTCAGCCGGTAAAGCGTTTTGCTTTTAACCAAACGGTCCAGGGTTCGAATCCCTGTTCGGGCGCACTATTTTAATTCGATGTTACCAAACAGTATTAATCGGAGTTTCATACAAACGAATATTGATTACTTTACTACCAGAATTCCTTTTTTATCGCTTCAAACTTTTATGTCAGACTAAATTTACTTTAATGATTTGTGCAATTTCTAACGGATGAAGTTAAAGCATGATATTTTCTTAAAAATCTGCACTTTTATACGTTTTTACATTCACAATTTTAACTATTGCAGTTGTGAGCCCGGAATGCTCAGTCGTTTTATTGTTTGGCTTTTATACAAACTGTCCAGTGTTGGAATCCCTGTTCGAGCGTATTATTTTAATTCGATGTTACCAAACAATATTAATCGTATTTTCATATAAACGTCCATTGATAAACCCATTGGTTTCACGAATCCTTTTTTTATGGCTTCAAACTTTTATGTCACACAAAATTTATTTAATGCTTTGTCCAATTTCTAACTGATGAAGTTACAGCATGGTATTTTATTAAAAATCTGCACTTTTATACATTTTGACATTCACCAATTTAATTGATCCTGTAGTGAGCCCGGATAGCTCAGTCGGTACCTGTTCGGGCTTACTATTTTAATTCGATGTTACCAAACGGTGTTAATCGGAGTTTCAAACAAACGAATATTGATTACTTTACTATCAGAATACCTTTTTTATCGCTTCAAACTTTTATGTCACACAAAATTTATTTAATGCTTTGTGCAATTTCTAACTGATGAAGTTAAAGCATGGTATTTTCTTAAAAATCTGCACTTTTATACGTTTTTACAATCACAATTTTAACTGTGGCTGTTGTAAGCCCGGATAGCTCAGTCGGTAGAGCGTTTTACTTTTAACCAAACGGTCCAGGGTTCGAATCCCTGTTCGGGCGTACTATTTTAATTCGATGTTACCAAACAGTATTAATCGGAGTTTCATACAAACGAAAATTGATTACTTTACTACCAGAATGCCTTTTTTATCGCTTCAAACTTTTATGTCAGACTAAATTTACTTTAATGCTTTGTGCAATTTCTAACGGATGAAGTTAAAGCATGGTATTTTCTTAAAAATCTGCACTTTTATACGTTTTTACATTCACAATTTTAACTGTTGCAGTTGTGAGCCCGGAATGCTCAGTCGTTTGATTGTTTGGCTTTTATACAAACTGTCCAGTGTTTGAATCGCTGTTCGAGCGTATTATTTTAATTCGATGTTACCAAACAATATTAATCGTATTTTCATATAAACATATAGTGATAACGCCATTGCTATCACACTTCCTTTTTTATCGCTTCAAACATTTATGTCACACTAAATTTACTTTAATGCTTTGCGCAATTTCTAACGGATGAAGTTACAGCATGGTATTTTCTTAAAAATCTGCACTTTTATACATTTTGACATTCACTAATTTAATTGATCCTGTTGTGAGCCCGGATAGCTCAGTCGGTAGAGCGTTTGGCTTTTAACCAAACGGTCCAGGGTTCGAATCCCTGTTCGAACTTACTATTTTAATTCGATGTTACCAAACGGTGTTAATCGGAGTTTCAAACAAACGAATTTTGATTACTTTACTATCAGAATTCCTTTTTTATCGCTTCAAACTTTTATGTCACACAACATTTATTTAATACTTTGTGCAATTTCTAACGGATGAAGTTAAAGCATGGTATTTTCTTAAAAATCTGCACTTTTATACGTTTTTACATTCACAAATTTAGTTGTGGCTGTTGTGAGCCTGGATAGCTCAGCCGGTAAAGCGTTTTGCTTTTAACCAAACGGTCCAGGGTTCGAATCCCTGTTCGGGCGCACTATTTTAATTCGATGTTACCAAACAGTATTAATCGGAGTTTCATACAAACGAATATTGATTACTTTACTACCAGAATTCCTTTTTTATCGCTTCAAACTTTTATGTCAGACTAAATTTACTTTAATGATTTGTGCAATTTCTAACGGATGAAGTTAAAGCATGATATTTTCTTAAAAATCTGCACTTTTATACGTTTTTACATTCACAATTTTAACTGTTGCAGTTGTGAGCCCGGAATGCTCAGTCGTTTTATTGTTTGGCTTTTATACAAACTGTCCAGTGTTGGAATCCCTGTTCGAGCGTATTATTTTAATTCGATGTTACCAAACAATATTAATCGTATTTTCATATAAACGTCCATTGATAAACCCATTGGTTTCACGAATCCTTTTTTTATGGCTTCAAACTTTTATGTCACACAAAATTTATTTAATGCTTTGTCCAATTTCTAACTGATGAAGTTACAGCATGGTATTTTATTAAAAATCTGCACTTTTATACATTTTGACATTCACCAATTTAATTGATCCTGTAGTGAGCCCGGATAGCTCAGTCGGTACCTGTTCGGGCTTACTATTTTAATTCGATGTTACCAAACGGTGTTAATCGGAGTTTCAAACAAACGAATATTGATTACTTTACTATCAGAATACCTTTTTTATCGCTTCAAACTTTTATGTCACACAAAATTTATTTAATGCTTTGTGCAATTTCTAACTGATGAAGTTAAAGCATGGTATTTTCTTAAAAATCTGCACTTTTATACGTTTTTACAATCACAATTTTAACTGTGGCTGTTGTAAGCCCGGATAGCTCAGTCGGTAGAGCGTTTTACTTTTAACCAAACGGTCCAGGGTTCGAATCCCTGTTCGGGCGTACTGTTTTAATTCGATGTTACCAAACAGTATTAATCGGAGTTTCATACAAACGAAAATTGATTACTTTACTACCAGAATGCCTTTTTTATCGCTTCAAACTTTTATGTCAGACTAAATTTACTTTAATGCTTTGTGCAATTTCTAACGGATGAAGTTAAAGCATGGTATTTTCTTAAAAATCTGCACTTTTATACGTTTTTACATTCACAATTTTAACTGTTGCAGTTGTGAGCCCGGAATGCTCAGTCGTTTGATTGTTTGGCTTTTATACAAACTGTCCAGTGTTTGAATCGCTGTTCGAGCGTATTATTTTAATTCGATGTTACCAAACAATATTAATCGTATTTTCATATAAACATATAGTGATAACGCCATTGCTATCACACTTCCTTTTTTATCGCTTCAAACATTTATGTCACACTAAATTTACTTTAATGCTTTGCGCAATTTCTAACGGATGAAGTTACAGCATGGTATTTTCTTAAAAATCTGCACTTTTATACATTTTGACATTCACTAATTTAATTGATCCTGTTGTGAGCCCGGTTAGCTCAGTCGGTAGAGCGTTTGGCTTTTAACCAAACGGTCCAGGGTTCGAATCCCTGTTCGAACTTACTATTTTAATTCGATGTTACCAAACGGTGTTAATCGGAGTTTCAAACAAACGAATATTGATTACTTTACTATCAGAATTCCTTTTTTATCGCTTCAAACTTTTATGTCACACAACATTTATTTAATACTTTGTGCAATTTCTAACGGATGAAGTTAAAGCATGGTATTTTCTTAAAAATCTGCACTTTTATACGTTTTTACATTCACAAATTTAGTTGTGGCTGTTGTGAGCCTGGATAGCTCAGCCGGTAAAGCGTTTTGCTTTTAACCAAACGGTCCAGGGTTCGAATCCCTGTTCGGGCGCACTATTTTAATTCGATGTTACCAAACAGTATTAATCGGAGTTTCATACAAACGAATATTGATTACTTTACTACCAGAATTCCTTTTTTATCGCTTCAAACTTTTATGTCAGACTAAATTTACTTTAATGATTTGTGCAATTTCTAACGGATGAAGTTAAAGCATGATATTTTCTTACAAATCTGCACTTTTATACGTTTTTACATTCACAATTTTAACTGTTGCAGTTGTGAGCCCGGAATGCTCAGTCGTTTTATTGTTTGGCTTTTATACAAACTGTCCAGTGTTGGAATCCCTGTTCGAGCGTATTATTTTAATTCGATGTTACCAAACAATATTAATCGTATTTTCATATAAACGTCCATTGATAAACCCATTGGTTTCACGAATCCTTTTTTTATGGCTTCAAACTTTTATGTCACACAAAATTTATTTAATGCTTTGTGCAATTTCTAACCGATGAAGTTACAGCATGGTATTTTATTAAAAATCTGCACTTTTATACATTTTGACATTCACCAATTTAATTGATCCTGTAGTGAGCCCGGATAGCTCAGTCGGTACCTGTTCGGGCTTACTATTTTAATTCGATGTTACCAAACGGTGTTAATCGGAGTTTCAAACAAACGAATATTGATTACTTTACTATCAGAATACCTTTTTTATCGCTTCAAACATTTATGTCACACTAAATTTACTTTAATGCTTTGCGCAATTTCTAACGGATGAAGTTACAGCATGGTATTTTATTAAAAATCTGCACTTTTGTACATTTTGACATTCACCAATTTATTTGAACTTGTATCGAGCCCGGATAGCTCAGTCGGTAGAGCGTTTGGCTTTTAACCAAACGGTCCAGGGTTCGAATCCCTGTTAGAGCTTACTATTTTAATTCGATGTTACCAAACGGTGTTAATCAGAGTTTCAAACAAACGATTATTGATTACTTTACTATCAGAATTCCTTTTTTATCGCTTCAAACTTTTATGTCACACAAAATTTATTTAATACTTTGTGCAATTTCTAACGGATGAATTTAAAGCATGGTATTTTCTTAAAAATCTGCACTTTTATACGTTTTTACATTCACAATTTTAACTGTTGCAGTTGTGAGCCCGGAATGCTCAGTCGTTTGATTGTTTGGCTTTTATACAAACTGTCCAGTGTTGGAATCCCTGTTCTTGCGTATTATTTTAATTCGATGTTACCAAACAATATTAATCTTATTTTCATATAAACATATAGTGATAACGCCATTGCTATCACACTTCCTTTTTTATCGCTACAAACATTTATGTCACACTAAATTTACTTTAATGCTTTGCGCAATTTCTAACGGATGAAGTTAAAGCATGGTATTTTCTTAAAAATCTGCACTTTTATACGTTTTAACATTCACAATTTTAACTGTGGCTGTTGTAAGCCCGGATAGCTCAGTCGGTAGATTGTTTTAACCAAACGGTCCAGGGTTCGAATCCCTGTTCGGGCGCACTATTTTAATTCGATGTTACCAAACAGTATTAATCGGAGTTTCATACAAACGAATAGTGATTACTTTCTTACCAGAATTCCTTTTTTATCGCTTCAAACTTTTATGTCAGACTAAATTTACTTTAATGATTTGTGCAATTTCTAACGGATGAAGTTAAAGCATGATATTTTCTTAAAAATCTGCACTTTTATACGTTTTTATATTCACAATTTTAACTGTGGCTGTTGTAAGCCCGGATAGCTCAGTCGGTAGAGCGTTTGGCTTTTAACCAAACGGTCCAGCGTTCGAATCCCTGTTCGGGCGTACTACTTTTAATTCGATGTTACCAAAAAATATTAATCTTATTTTCATATAAACATATAGTGATAACACCATTGCTATCACACTTCCTTTTTTATCGCTTCAAACATTTATGTCACAGTAAATTTACTTTAGTGCTTTGCGCAATTTCTAACGGATGAAGTTACAGCATGGTATTTTATTAAAAATCTGCACTTTTATACATTTTGACATTCACCAATTTAATTGATCCTGTAGTGAGCCCGGATAGCTCAGTCGGTACCTGTTCGGGCTTACTATTTTAATTCGATGTTACCAAACGGTGTTAATCGGAGTTTCAAACAAACGAATATTGATTACTTTACTATCAGAATACCTTTTTTATCGCTTCAAACTTTTATGTCACACAAAATTTATTTAATGCTTTCTGCAATTTCTAACTGATGAAGTTAAAGTATGGTATTTTCTTAAAAATCTGCACTTTTATACGTTTTTACATTCACATATTTAACTGTGGCTGTTGTAAGCCCGGATAGCTCAGTCGGTAGAGCGGTTGTCTTTTAACAAAACGGTCCAGGGTTCGAATCCCTGTTCGGGCGTACTATTTTAATTCGATGTTACCAAACAATATTAATCTTATTTTCATATAAACATATAGTGACAACGCCATTGCTATCACACTTCCTTTTTTATCGCTTCAAACATTTATGTCACACTAAATTTACTTTAATGCTTTGCGCAATTTCTAACGGATGAAGTTACATCATGGTATTTTCTTAAAAATCTGCACTTTTATGAATTTTGACATTCACCAATTTAATTGATCCTGTAGTGAGCCCGGATAGCTCAGTCGGTAGAGCGTTTGGCTTTTAACCAAACGGTCCAGGGTTCGAATCCTTGTTCGGGCTTACTATTTTAATTCAATGTTACCAAACGGTGTTAATCGGAGTTTCAAACAAACGAATATTGATTACTTTACTATCAGAATTCCTTTTTTATCGCTTCAAACTTTTATGTCACACAAAATTTATTTAATGCTTTGTGCAATTTCTAACGGATGAAGTTAAAGCATGGTATTTTCTTAAAAATATGCACTTTTATACGTTTTTACATTCACAAATTTAATTGTGGCTGTTGTGAGACTGGATAGCTCAGCCGGTAGGGCGTTTGGCTTTAAACCAAACGGTCGAGGGTTCGAATCCCTGTTCGGGCGTACTATTTTAATTCGATGTTACCAAACAGTATTAATCGTATTTTCATATAAACGTCCATTGATAAACCCATTGGTTTCACGAATCCTTTTTTTATGGCTTCAAACTTTTATGTCACACAAAATTTATTTAATGCTTTGTGCAATTTCTAACCGATGAAGTTACAGCATGGTATTTTATTAAAAATCTGCACTTTTATACATTTTGACATTCACCAATTTAATTGATCCTGTAGTGAGCCCGGATAGCTCAGTCGGTACCTGTTCGGGCTTACTATTTTAATTCGATGTTACCAAACGGTGTTAATCGGAGTTTCAAACAAACGAATATTGATTACTTTACTATCAGAATACCTTTTTTATCGCTTCAAACATTTATGTCACACTAAATTTACTTTAATGCTTTGCGCAATTTCTAACGGATGAAGTTACAGCATGGTATTTTATTAAAAATCTGCACTTTTATACATTTTGACATTCACCAATTTATTTGAACTTGTAACGAGCCCGGATAGCTCAGTCGGTAGAGCGTTTGGCTTTTAACCAAACGGTCCAGGGTTCGAATCCCTGTTCGGGCTTACTATTTTAATTCGATGTTACCAAACGGTGTTAATCGGAGTTTCGAACAAACGACTATTGATTACTTTACTATCAGAATTCCTTTTTTTATCGCTTCAAACTTTTATGTCACACAAAATTTATTTAATGCTTTGTGCAATTTCTAACTGATGAAGGTAAAGTATGGAATTTTCTTAAAAATCTGCACTTTTATACGTTTTTACATTCACAATTTTAACTGTGGCTGTTGTAAGTCAGGATAGCTCAGTAGGTAGAGCGTTTGGCTTTTATCCAAACGGTCCAGGTTTCGAATCCATGTTCGGGCGTACTATTTTTAATTCGATGTTACCAAACAATATTAATCTTATTTTCATATAAACATATAGTGATAACGCCATTGCTATCACACTTCCTTTTTTATCGCTACAAACATTTATGTCACACTGAATTTACTTTAATGCTTTGCGCAATTTCTAACGGATGAAGTTAAAGCATGGTATTTTCTTAAAAATCTACACTTTTATACGTTTTTACATTCACAATTTTAACTGTGGCTGTTGTAAGCCCGGATAGCTCAGTCGGTAGATTGTTTTAACCAAACGGTCCAGGGTTCGATTCCCTGTTCGGGCGCACTATTTTAATTCGATGTTACCAAACAGTATTAATCGGAGTTTCATACAAACGAATATTGATTACTTTACTACCAGAATTCCTTTTTTATCGCTTCAAACTTTTATGTCAGACTAAATTTACTTTAATGATTTGTGCAATTTCTAACGGATGAAGTTAAAGCATGATATTTTCTTAAAAATCTGCACTTCTATACGTTTTTATATTCACATATTTAACTGTGGCTGTTGTAAGCCCGGATAGCTCAGTCGGTAGAGCGTTTGTCTTTTAACAAAACGGTCCAGGGTTCGAATCCCTGTTCGGGCGTACTATTTTAATTCGATGTTACCAAACAATATTAATCTTATTTTCATATAAACATATAGTGACAACGCCATTGCTATCACACTTCCTTTTTTATCGCTTCAAACATTTATGTCACACTAAATTTACTTTAATGCTTTGCGCAATTTCTAACGGATGAAGTTACATCATGGTATTTTCTTAAAAATCTGCACTTTTATGCATTTTGACATTCACCAATTTAATTGATCCTGTAGTGAGCCCGGATAGCTCAGTCGGTAGAGCGTTTGGCTTTTAACCAAACGGTCCAGGGTTCGAATCCTTGTTCGGGCTTACTATTTTAATTCAATGTTACCAAACGGTGTTAATCGGAGTTTCAAACAAACGAATATTGATTACTTTACTATCAGAATTCCTTTTTTATCGCTTCAAACTTTTATGTCACACAAAATTTATTTAATGCTTTGTGCAATTTCTAACGGATGAAGTTAAAGCATGGTATTTTCTTAAAAATATGCACTTTTATACGTTTTTACATTCACAAATTTAATTGTGGCTGTTGTGAGACTGGATAGCTCAGCCGGTAGGGCGTTTGGCTTTAAACCAAACGGTCGAGGGTTCGAATCCCTGTTCGGGCGTACTATTTTAATTCGATGTTACCAAACAGTATTAATCGTATTTTCATATAAACGTCCATTGATAAACCCATTGGTTTCACGAATCCTTTTTTTATGGCTTCAAACTTTTATGTCACACAAAATTTATTTAATGCTTTGTGCAATTTCTAACCGATGAAGTTACAGCATGGTATTTTATTAAAAATCTGCACTTTTATACATTTTGACATTCACCAATTTAATTGATCCTGTAGTGAGCCCGGATAGCTCAGTCGGTACCTGTTCGGGCTTACTATTTTAATTCGATGTTACCAAACGGTGTTAATCGGAGTTTCAAACAAACGAATATTGATTACTTTACTATCAGAATACCTTTTTTATCGCTTCAAACATTTATGTCACACTAAATTTACTTTAATGCTTTGCGCAATTTCTAACGGATGAAGTTACAGCATGGTATTTTATTAAAAATCTGCACTTTTATACATTTTGACATTCACCAATTTATTTGAACTTGTAACGAGCCCGGATAGCTCAGTCGGTAGAGCGTTTGGCTTTTAACCAAACGGTCCAGGGTTCGAATCCCTGTTCGGGCTTACTATTTTAATTCGATGTTACCAAACGGTGTTAATCGGAGTTTCGAACAAACGACTATTGATTACTTTACTATCAGAATTCCTTTTTTTATCGCTTCAAACTTTTATGTCACACAAAATTTATTTAATGCTTTGTGCAATTTCTAACTGATGAAGGTAAAGTATGGAATTTTCATAAAAATCTGCACTTTTATACGTTTTTACATTCACAATTTTAACTGTGGCTGTTGTAAGTCAGGATAGCTCAGTAGGTAGAGCGTTTGGCTTTTATCCAAACGGTCCAGGTTTCGAATCCATGTTCGGGCGTACTATTTTTTATTCGATGTTACCAAACAATATTAATCTTATTTTCATATAAACATATAGTGATAACGCCATTGCTATCACACTTCCTTTTTTATCGCTACAAACATTTATGTCACACTGAATTTACTTTAATGCTTTGCGCAATTTCTAACGGATGAAGTTAAAGCATGGTATTTTCTTAAAAATCTGCACTTTTATACGTTTTTACATTCACAATTTTAACTGTGGCTGTTGTAAGCCCGGATAGCTCAGTCGGTAGATTGTTTTAACCAAACGGTCCAGGGTTCGATTCCCTGTTCGGGCGCACTATTTTAATTCGATGTTACCAAACAGTATTAATCGGAGTTTCATACAAACGAATATTGATTACTTTACTACCAGAATTCCTTTTTTATCGCTTCAAACTTTTATGTCAGACTAAATTTACTTTAATGATTTGTGCAATTTCTAACGGATGAAGTTAAAGCATGATATTTTCTTAAAAATCTGCACTTTTATACGTTTTTATATTCACATATTTAACTGTGGCTGTTGTAAGCCCGGATAGCTCAGTCGGTAGAGCGTTTGTCTTTTAACAAAACGGTCCAGGGTTCGAATCCCTGTTCGGGCGTACTATTTTAATTCGATGTTACCAAACAATATTAATCTTATTTTCATATAAACGAATATTGCTTATTTTACTACCAGAATTTCTTTTTTATCGCTTCAAACTTTTATGTCAGACTAAATTTACTTTAATGCTTTGTGGAATTTCTAACGGATGAAGTTAAAGCATGGTATTTTCTTAAAAATCTGCACTTTTATACGTTTTTACATTCACAATTTTAACTGTTGCAGTTGTGAGCCCGGAATGCTCAGTCGTTTGATTGTTTGGCTTTTATACAAACTGTCCAGTGTTGGAATCCCTGTTCTTGCGTATTATTTTAATTCGATGTTACCAAACAATATTAATCTTATTTTCATATAAACATATAGTGATAACGCCATTGCTATCACACTTCCTTTTTTATCGCTTCAAACATTTATGTCACACTAAATTTACTTTAATGCTTTGCGCAATTTCTAACGGATGAAGTTACAGCATGGTATTTTATTAAAAATCTGCACTTTTATACATTTTGACATTCACCAATTTAATTGATCCTGTAGTGAGCCCGGATAGCTCAGTCAGTACCTTTTCGGGCTTACTATTTTAATTCGATGTTACCAAACGGTGTTAATCGGAGTTTCAAACAAACGAATATTGATTACTTTACTATCAGAATTCCTTTTTTATCGCTTCAAACTTTTATGTCACACAAAATTTATTTAATGCTTTGTGCAATTTCTAACGGATGAAGTTAAAGCATGGTATTTTCTTAAAAATCTGCACTTTTATACGTTTTTACATTCACAAATTTAATTGTGGCTGTTGTGAGCCTGGATAGCTCAGCCGGTAGAGCGCTTGGCTTTTAACCAAACGGTCCAGGGTTCGAATCCCTGTTCGGGCGTACTATTTTAATTCGATGTTACCAAACAATATTAATCTTATTTTCATATAAACACATAGTGATAACGCCATTGCTATCACACTTCCTTTTTTATCGCTACAAACATTTATGTCACACTAAATTTACTTTAATGCTTTGCGCAATTTCTAACGGATGAAGTTACAGCATGGTATTTTATTAAAAATACTTTACTATCAGAATTCCTTTTTTATCGCTTCAAACTTTTATGTCACACAAAATTTATTTAATGCTTTGTGCAATTTCTAACGGATGAAGTTACATCATGGTATTTTCTTAAAAATCTGCACTTTTATGCATTTTGACATTCACCAATTTAATTGATCCTGTAGTGAGCCCGGATAGCTCAGTCGGTAGAGCGTTTGGCTTTTAACCAAACGGTCCAGGGTTCGAATCCCTGTTCGGGCTTACTATTTTAATTCGCTGTTACCAAACGGTGTTAATCGGAGTTTCAAACAAACGAATATTGATTACTTTACTATCAGAATTCCTTTTTTATCGCTTCAAACTTTTATGTCACACAAAATTTATTTAATGCTTTATGCAATTTCTAACGGATGAAGTTAAAGCATATTATTTTCTTAAAAATCTGCACTTTTATACGTTTTTACATTCACAAATTTAATTGTGGCTGTTGTGAGCCTGGATAGCTCAGCCGGTAGAGCGTTTGGCTTTTAACCAAACGGTCCAGGGTTCGAATCCCTGTTCGGGCGTACTATTTTAATTCGATGTTACCAAACAGTATTAATCGAAATTTCATACAAACGAATATTGTTTATTTTACTACCAGAATTTCTTTTTTATCGCTTCAAACTTTTATGTCAGACTAAATTTACTTTAATGCTTTGTGGAATTTCTAACGGATGAAGTTAAAGCATGGTATTTTCTTAAAAATCTGCACTTTTATACGTTTTTACATTCACAATTTTAACTGTGGCTGTTGTAAGCCCGGATAGCTCAGTCGGTAGAGCGTTTGTCTTTTAACCAAACGGTCCAGGGTTCGAATCCCTGTTCGGGCGTACTATTTTAATTCGATGTTACCAAACAATATTAATCTTATTTTCATATAAACATATAGTGATAACGCCATTGCTATCACACTTCCTTTTTTATCGCTTCAAACATTTATGTCACACTAAATTTACTTTAATGCTTTGCGCAATTTCTAACGGATGAAGTTACATCATGGTATTTTCTTAAAAATCTGCACTTTTATGCATTTTGACATTCACCAATTTAATTGATCCTGTAGTGAGGCCGGATAGCTCAGTCGATAGAGCGTTTGGCTTTTAACCAAACGGTCCAGGGTTCGAATCCCTGTTCGCGCGTACTATTTTAATTCGATGTTACCAAACAGTATTAATCGAAATTTCATACAAACGAATATTGCTTATTTTACTACCAGAATTCCTTTTTATCGCTTCAAACTTTTATGTCAGACTATATTTACTTTAATGCTTTGTGGACTTTCTAACGGATGAAGTTAAATCATGGTATTTTTTTAAAAATCTGCACTTTTATACGTTTTTACATTCACAATTTTAACTGTGCCAGTTGTAAGCCCGGATAGCTCAGTCGGTAGAGCGTTTGGCTTTTAACCAAACGGTCCAGGGTTCGAATCCTGTTCGGGCTTACTATTTTAATTCGATGTTACCAAACGGTGTTAATCGGAGTTTCAAACAAACGAATATTGATTACTTTACTATCAGAATTCCTTTTTTATCGCTTCAAACTTTTATGTCACACAAAATTTATTTAATGCTTTGTGCAATTTCTAACTGATGAAGTTAAAGTATGGTATTTTCTTAAAAATCTGCACTTTTATACGTTTTTACATTCACAATTTTAACTGTGGCTGTTGTAATCCTGGATAGCTCAGTCGGTAGAGCGTTTGGCTTTTAACCAAACGGTCCAGGGTTCGAATCCCTGTTCGGGCGTACTATTTTAATTCGATGTTACCAAACAGTATTAATCGAAATTTCATACAAACGAATATTGCTTATTTTACTACCAGAATGCCTTTTTATCGCTTCAAACTTTTATGTCAGACTAAATTTACTTTAATGCTTTGTGGAATTTCTAACAGATGAAGTTAAAGCATGGTATTTTCTTAAAAATCTGCACTTTTATACGTTTTTACATTCACAATTTTAACTGTGGCTGTTGTAAGCCCGGATAGCTCAGTCGGTAGAGCGTTTGGCTTTTAACCAAACGGTCCAGGGTTCGAATCCCTGTTCGGGCGTACTATTTTAATTCGATGTTACCAAACAATATTAATCTTATTTTCATATAAACATATAGTGATAACGCCATTGCTATCACACTTCCTTTTTTATCGCTTCAAACATTTATGTCACACTAAATTTACTTTAATGCTTTGCACAATTTCTAACGGACGAAGTTACATCATGGTATTTTCTTAAAAATCTGAACTTTTATACATTTTGACATTCACCAATTTAACTGATCCTGTAGTGAGCCCGGATAGCTCAGTCGGTAGAGCGTTTGGCTTTTAACCAAACGGTCCAGGGTTCGAATCCCTGTACGGGCTTACTATTTTAATTCGATGTTACCAAACGGTGTTAATCGGAGTTTCAAACAAACGAATATTGATTACTTTACTATCAGAATTCCTTTTTTATCGCTTCAAACATTTATGTCACACTAAATTTACTTTAATGCTTTGCGCAATTTCTAACGGACGAAGTTACATCATGGTATTTTCTTAAAAATCTGAACTTTTATACATTTTGACATTCACCAATTTAACTGATCCTGTAGTGAGCCCGGATAGCTCAGTCGGTAGAGCGTTTGGCTTTTAACCAAACGGTCCAGGGTTCGAATCCTTGTTCGGGCTTACTATTTTAATTCGATGTTACCAAACGGTGTTAATCGGAGTTTCAAACAAACGAATATTGATTACTTTACTATCAGAATTCCTTTTTTATCGCTTCAAACTTTTATGTCACACAAAATTTATTTAATGCTTTGTGCAATTTCTAACGGATGAAGTTACATCATGGTATTTTCTTAAAAATCTGCACTTTTATGCATTTTGACATTCACCAATTTAATTGATCCTGTAGTGAGCCCGGATAGCTCAGTCGGTAGAGCGTTTGGCTTTTAACCAAACGGTCCAGGGTTCGAATCCCTGTTCGGGCTTACTATTTTAATTCGCTGTTACCAAACGGTGTTAATCGGAGTTTCAAACAAACGAATATTGATTACTTTACTATCAGAATTCCTTTTTTATCGCTTCAAACTTTTTTGTCACACAAAATTTATTTAATGCTTTATGCAATTTCTAACGGATGAAAAGTTAAAGCATATTATTTTCTTAAAAATCTGCACTTTTATACGTTTTTACATTCACAAATTTAATTGTGGCTGTTGTGAGCCTGGATAGCTCAGCCGGTAGAGCGTTTGGCTTTTAACCAAACGGTAGAGGGTTCGAATCCCTGTTCGGGCGTACTATTTTAATTCGATGTTACCAAACAGTATTAATCGAAATTTCATACAAACGAATATTGTTTATTTTACTACCAGAATTTCTTTTTTATCGCTTCAAACTTTTATGTCAGACTAAATTTACTTTAATGCTTTGTGGAATTTCTAACGGATGAAGTTAAAGCATGGTATTTTCTTAAAAATCTGCACTTTTATACGTTTTTACATTCACAATTTTAACTGTGGCTGTTGTAAGCCCGGATAGCTCAGTCGGTAGTGCGTTTGGCTTTTAACTAAACGGTCCAGGGTTCGAATCCCTGTTCGGGCGTACTATTTTAATTCGATGTTACCAAACAATATTAATCTTATTTTCATATAAACATATAGTGATAACGCCATTGCTATCACACTTCCTTTTTTATCGCTTCAAACATTTATATCACACTAAATTTACTTTAATGCTTTGCGCAATTTCTAACGGATAAAGTTACATCATGGTATTTTCTTAAAAATCTGAACTTTTATACATTTTGACATTCACCAATTTAATTGGTCCTGTAGTGAGACCGGATAGCTCAGTCGGTAGAGCGTTTGGCTTTTAACCAAACGGTCCAGGGTTCGAATCCCTGTTCGGGCTTACTATTTTAATTCGATGTTACCAAACGGTGTTAATCGGAGTTTCAAACAAACGAATATTGATTACTTTACTATCAGAATTCCTTTTTTATCGCTTCAAACTTTTATGTCACACAAAATTTATTTAATGCTTTGTGCAATTTCTAACTGATGAAGTTAAAGCATGGTATTTTCTTAAAAATCTGCACTTTTATACGTTTTTACATTCACAATTTTAACTGTGGCTGTTGTAAGCCCGGATAGCTCAGTCGGTAGAGCGTTTGTCTTTTAACCAAACGGTCCAGGGTTCGAATCCCTGTTCGGGCGTACTATTTTAATTCGATGTTACCAAACAATATTAATCTTATTTTCATATAAACATATAGTGATAACGCCATTGCTATCACACTTCCTTTTTTATCGCTTCAAACATTTATGTCACACTAAATTTACTTTAATGCTTTGCGCAATTTCTAACGGATGAAGTTACATCATGGTATTTTCTTAAAAATCTGCACTTTTATGCATTTTGACATTCACCAATTTAATTGATCCTGTAGTGAGGCCGGATAGCTCAGTCGATAGAGCGTTTGGCTTTTAACCAAACGGTCCAGGGTTCGAATCCCTGTTCGCGCGTACTATTTTAATTCGATGTTACCAAACAGTATTAATCGAAATTTCATACAAACGAA
Source organism: Metellina segmentata (assembly GCA_947359465.1). Lineage (NCBI taxonomy): Eukaryota > Metazoa > Arthropoda > Arachnida > Araneae > Tetragnathidae > Metellina > Metellina segmentata. Next base: position 114,809,919 of record OX375882.1, on the reverse strand, counting down.
TATTGCTTATTTTACTACCAGAATTCCTTTTTATCGCTTCAAACTTTTATGTCAGACTATATTTACTTTAATGCTTTGTGGACTTTCTAACGGATGAAGTTAAATCATGGTATTTTCTTAAAAATCTGCACTTTTATACGTTTTTACATTCACAATTTTAACTGTGGCAGTTGTAAGCCCGGATAGCTCAGTCGGTAGAGCGTTTGGCTTTTAACCAAACGGTCCAGGGTTCGAATCCCTGTTCGGGCTTACTATTTTAATTCGATGTTACCAAACGGTGTTAATCGGAGTTTCAAACAAACGAATATTGATTACTTTACTATCAGAATTCCTTTTTTATCGCTTCAAACTTTTATGTCACACAAAATTTATTTAATGCTTTGTGCAATTTCTAACTGATGAAGTTAAAGTATGGTATTTTCTTAAAAATCTGCACTTTTATACGTTTTTACATTCACAATTTTAACTGTGGCTGTTGTAATCCTGGATAGCTCAGTCGGTAGAGCGTTTGGCTTTTAACCAAACGGTCCAGGGTTCGAATCCCTGTTCGGGCGTACTATTTTAATTCGATGTTACCAAACAGTATTAATCGAAATTTCATACAAACGAATATTGCTTATTTTACTACCAGAATGCCTTTTTATCGCTTCAAACTTTTATGTCAGACTAAATTTACTTTAATGCTTTGTGGAATTTCTAACGGATGAAGTTAAAGCATGGTATTTTCTTAAAAATCTGCACTTTTATACGTTTTTACATTCACAATTTTAACTGTGGCTGTTGTAAGCCCGGATAGCTCAGTCGGTAGAGCGTTTGGATTTTAACCAAACGGTCCAGGGTTCGAATCCCTGTTCGGGCGTACTATTTTAATTCGATGTTACCAAACAATATTAATCTTATTTTCATATAAACATATAGTGATAACGCCATTGCTATCACACTTCCTTTTTTATCGCTTCAAACATTTATGTCACACTAAATTTACTTTAATGCTTTGCGCAATTTCTAACGGACGAAGTTACATCATGGTATTTTCTTAAAAATCTGAACTTTTATACATTTTGACATTCACCAATTTAACTGATCCTGTAGTGAGCCCGGATAGCTCAGTCGGTAGAGCGTTTGGCTTTTAACCAAACGGTCCAGGGTTCGAATCCCTGTTCGGGCTTACTATTTTAATTCGATGTTACCAAACGGTGTTAATCGGAGTTTCAAACAAACGAATATTGATTACTTTACTATCAGAATTCCTTTTTTATCGCTTCAAACATTTATGTCACACTAAATTTACTTTAATGCTTTGCGCAATTTCTAACGGACGAAGTTACATCATGGTATTTTCTTAAAAATCTGAACTTTTATACATTTTGACATTCACCAATTTAACTGATCCTGTAGTGAGCCCGGATAGCTCAGTCGGTAGAGCGTTTGGCTTTTAACCAAACGGTCCAGGGTTCGAATCCCTGTTCGGGCTTACTATTTTAATTCGATGTTACCAAACGGTGTTAATCGGAGTTTCAAACAAACGAATATTGATTACTTTACTATCAGAATTCCTTTTTTATCGCTTCAAACTTTTATGTCACACAAAATTTATTTAATGCTTTGTGCAATTTCTAACGGATGAAGTTAAAGTATGGTATTTTCTTAAAAATCTGCACTTTTATACGTTTTTACATTCACAATTTTAACTGTGGCTGTTGTAATCCTGGATAGCTCAGACGGTAGAGCGTTTGGCTTTTAACAAAACGGTCCAGGGTTCGAATCCCTGTTCGGGCGTACTATTTTAATTCGATGTTACCAAACAGTATTAATCGAAATTTCATACAAACGAATATTGCTTATTTTACTACCAGAATGCCTTTTTATCGCTACAAACTTTTATGTCAGACTAAATTTACTTTAATGCTTTGTGGAATTTCTAACGGATGAAGTTAAAGCATGGTATTTTCTTAAAAATCTGCACTTTTATACGTTTTTACATTCACAATTTTAACTGTGGCTGTTGTAAGCCCGGATAGCTCAGTCGGTAGAGCGTTTGGATTTTAACCAAACGGTCCAGGGTTCGAATCCCTGTTCGGGCGTACTATTTTAATTCGATGTTACCAAACAATATTAATCTTATTTTCATATAAACATATAGTGATAACGCCATTGCTATCACACTTCCTTTTTTATCGCTTCAAACATTTATGTCACACTAAATTTACTTTAATGCTTTGCGCAATTTCTAACGGACGAAGTTACATCATGGTATTTTCTTAAAAATCTGAACTTTTATACATTTTGACATTCACCAATTTAACTGATCCTGTAGTGAGCCCGGATAGCTCAGTCGGTAGAGCGTTTGGCTTTTAACCAAACGGTCCAGGGTTCGAATCCCTGTTCGGGCTTACTATTTTAATTCGATGTTACCAAACGGTGTTAATCGGAGTTTCAAACAAACGAATATTGATTACTTTACTATCAGAATTCCTTTTTTATCGCTTCAAACATTTATGTCACACTAAATTTACTTTAATGCTTTGCGCAATTTCTAACGGACGAAGTTACATCATGGTATTTTCTTAAAAATCTGAACTTTTATACATTTTGACATTCACCAATTTAACTGATCCTGTAGTGAGCCCGGATAGCTCAGTCGGTAGAGCGTTTGGCTTTTAACCAAACGGTCCAGGGTTCGAATCCCTGTTCGGGCTTACTATTTTAATTCGATGTTACCAAACGGTGTTAATCGGAGTTTCAAACAAACGAATATTGATTACTTTACTATCAGAATTCCTTTTTTATCGCTTCAAACTTTTATGTCACACAAAATTTATTTAATGCTTTGTGCAATTTCTAACGGATGAAGTTAAAGCATGGTATTTTCTTAAAAATCTGCACTTTTATACGTTTTTACATTCACAAATTTAATTGCGGCTGTTGTAAGCCCGGATAGCTCAGTCGGTAGAGCGTTTGGCTTTTAACCAAACGGTCCAGGGTTCGAATCCCTGTTCGGGCGTACTATTTTAATTCGATGTTACCAAACAATATTAATCTTATTTTCATATAAACATATAGTGATAACGCCATTGCTATCACACTTCCTTTTTTATCGCTTCAAACATTTATATCACACTAAATTTACTTAAATGGTTTGCGCAATTTCTTACGGATGAAGTTACATCATGGTATTTTCTTAAAAATCTGAACTTTTATACATTTTGACATTCACCAATTTAATTGATCCTGTAGTGAGCCCGGATAGCTCAGTCGGTAGAGCGTTTGGCTTTTAACCAAACGGTCCAGGGTTCGAATCCCTGTTCGGGCTTACTATTTTAATTCGATGTTACCAAACGGTGTTAATCGGAGTTTCAAACAAACGAATATTGATTACTTTACTATCAGAATTCCTTTTTTATCGCTTCAAACTTTTATGTCACACAAAATTTATTTAATGCTTTGTGCAATTTCTAACTGATGAAGTTAAAGTATGGTATTTTCTTAAAAATCTGCACTTTTATACGTTTTTACATTCACAATTTTAACTGTGGCTGTTGTAATCCTGGATAGCTCAGACGGTAGAGCGTTTGGCTTTTAACAAAACGGTCCAGGGTTCGAATCCCTGTTCGGGCGTACTATTTTAATTCGATGTTACCAAACAGTATTAATCGAAATTTCATACAAACGAATATTGCTTATTTTACTACCAGAATGCCTTTTTATCGCTACAAACTTTTATGTCAGACTAAATTTACTTTAATGCTTTGTGGAATTTCTAACGGATGAAGTTAAAGCATGGTATTTTCTTAAAAATCTGCACTTTTATACGTTTTTACATTCACAATTTTAACTGTGGCTGTTGTAAGCCCGGATAGCTCAGTCGGTAGAGCGTTTGGCTTTTAACCAAACGGTCCAGGGTTCGAATCCCTGTTCGGGCGTACTATTTTAATTCGATGTTACCAAACAATATTAATCTTATTTTCATATAAACATATAGTGATAACGCCATTGCTATCACACTTCCTTTTTTATCGCTTCAAACATTTATGTCAGACTAAATTTACTTTAATGCTTTACGCAATTTCTAACGGACGAAGTTACATCATGGTATTTTCTTAAAAATCTGAACTTTTATACATTTTGACATTCACCAATTTAACTGATCCTGTAGTGATCCCGGATAGCTCAGTCGGTAGAGCGTTTGGCTTTTAACCAAACGGTCCAGGGTTCGAATCCCTGTTCGGGCTTACTATTTTAATTCGATGTTACCAAACGGTGTTAATCGGAGTTTCAAACAAACGAATATTGATTACTTTACTATCAGAATTCCTTTTTTATCGCTTCAAACTTTTATGTCACACAAAATTTATTTAATGCTTTGTGCAATTTCTAACGGATGAAGTTAAAGCATGGTATTTTCTTAAAAATCTGCACTTTTATACGTTTTTACATTCACAAATTTAATTGTGGCTGTTGTAAGCCCAAATAGCTCAGTCGGTAGAGCGTTTGGCTTTTAACCAAACGGTCCAGGGTTCGAATCCCTGTTCGGGCGTACTATTTTAATTCGATGTTACCAAACAATATTAATCTTATTTTCATATAAACATATAGTGATAACGCCATTGCTATCACACTTCCTTTTTTATCGCTTCAAACATTTATATCACACTAAATTTACTTTAATGCTTTGCGCAATTTCTTACGGATGAAGTTACATCATGGTATTTTCTTAAAAATCTGAACTTTTATACATTTTGACATTCACCAATTTAATTGATCCTGCAGTGAGCCCGGATAGCTCAGTCGGTAGAGCGTTTGGCTTTTAACCAAACGGTCCAGGGTTCGAATCCCTGTTCGGGCTTACTATTTTAATTCGATGTTACCAAACGGTGTTAATCGGCGTTTCAAACAAACGAATATTGATTACTTTACTATCAGAATTCCTTTTTTATCGCTTCAAACTTTTATGTCACACAAAATTTATTTAATGCTTTGTGCAATTTCTAACTGATGAAGTTAAAGTATGGTATTTTCTTAAAAATCTGCACTTTTATACGTTTTTACATTCACAATTTTAACTGTGGCTGTTGTAATCCTGGATAGCTCAGTCGGTAGAGCGTTTGGCTTTTAACCAAACGGTCCAGGGTTCGAATCCCTGTTCGGGCGTACTATTTTAATTCGATGTTACCAAACAGTATTAATCGAAATTTCATACAAACGAATATTGCTTATTTTACTAACAGAATGCCTTTTTATCGCTTCAAACTTTTATGTCAGACTAAATTTACTTTAATGCTTTGTGGAATTTCTAACGGATGAAGTTAAAGCATGGTATTTTCTTAAAAATCTGCACTTTTATACGTTTTTACATTCACAATTTTAACTGTGGCTGTTGTAAGCCCGGATAGCTCAGTCGGTAGAGCGTTTGGCTTTTAACCAAACGGTCCAGGGTTCGAATCCCTGTTCGGGCGTACTTTTTTAATTCGATGTTACCGAACAATATTAATCTTATTTTCATATAAACATATAGTGATAACGCCATTGCTATCACACTTCCTTTTTTATCGCTTCAAACATTTATATCACACTAAATTTACTTTAATGCTTTGCGCAATTTCTTACGGATGAAGTTACATCATGGTATTTTCTTAAAAATCTGAACTTTTATACATTTTGACATTCACCAATTTAACTGATCCTGTAGTGAGCCCGGATAGCTCAGTCGGTAGAGCGTTTGGCTTTTAACCAAACGGTCCAGGGTTCGAATCCCTGTTCGGGCTTACTATTTTAATTCGATGTTACCAAACGGTGTTAATCGGAGTTTCAAACAAACGAATATTGATTACTTTACTATCAGAATTCCTTTTTTATCGCTTCAAACTTTTATGTCACACAAAATTTATTTAATGCTTTGTGCAATTTCTAACGGATGAAGTTAAAGCATGGTATTTTCTTAAAAATCTGCACTTTTATACGTTTTTACATTCACAAATTTAATTGTGGCTGTTGTAAGCCCAAATAGCTCAGTCGGTAGAGCGTTTGGCTTTTAACCAAACGGTCCAGGGTTCGAATCCCTGTTCGGGCGTACTATTTTAATTCGATGTTACCAAACAATATTAATCTTATTTTCATATAAACATATAGTGATAACGCCATTGCTATCACACTTCCTTTTTTATCGCTTCAAACATTTATATCACACTAAATTTACTTTAATGCTTTGCGCAATTTCTTACGGATGAAGTTACATCATGGTATTTTCTTAAAAATCTGAACTTTTATACATTTTGACATTCACCAATTTAATTGATCCTGTAGTGAGCCCGGATAGCTCAGTCGGTAGAGCGTTTGGCTTTTAACCAAACGGTCCAGGGTTCGAATCCCTGTTCGGGCTTACTATTTTAATTCGATGTTACCAAACGGTGTTAATCGGAGTTTCAAACAAACGAATATTGATTACTTTACTATCAGAATTCCTTTTTTATCGCTTCAAACTTTTATGTCACACAAAATTTATTTAATGCTTTGTGCAATTTCTAACTGATGAAGTTAAAGTATGGTATTTTCTTAAAAATCTGCACTTTTATACGTTTTTACATTCACAATTTTAACTGTGGCTGTTGTAATCCTGGATAGCTCAGTCGGTAGAGCGTTTGGCTTTTAACCAAACGGTCCAGGGTTCGAATCCCTGTTCGGGCGTACTATTTTAATTCGATGTTACCAAACAGTATTAATCGAAATTTCATACAAACGAATATTGCTTATTTTACTAACAGAATGCCTTTTTATCGCTTCAAACTTTTATGTCAGACTAAATTTACTTTAATGCTTTGTGGAATTTCTAACGGATGAAGTTAAAGCATGGTATTTTCTTAAAAATCTGCACTTTTATACGTTTTTACATTCACAATTTTAACTGTGGCTGTTGTAAGCCCGGATAGCTCAGTCGGTAGAGCGTTTGGCTTTTAACCAAACGGTCCAGGGTTCGAATCCCTGTTCGGGCGTACTATTTTAATTCGATGTTACCGAACAATATTAATCTTATTTTCATATAAACATATAGTGATAACGCCATTGCTATCACACTTCCTTTTTTATCGCTTCAAACATTTATGTCACACTAAATTTACTTTAATGCTTTGCGCAATTTCTAACGGACGAAGTTACATCATGGTATTTTCTTAAAAATCTGAACTTTTATACATTTTGACATTCACCAATTGAACTGATCCTGTAGTGAGCCCGGATAGCTCAGTCGGTAGAGCGTTTTGCTTTTAACCAAACGGTCCAGGGTTCAAATCCCTGTTCGGGCTTACTATTTTAATTCGATGTTACCAAACGGTGTTAATCGGAGTTTCAAACAAACGAATATTGATTACTTTACTATCAGAATTCCTTTTTTATCGCTTCAAACTTTTATGTCACACAAAATTTATTTAATGCTTTGTGCAATTTCTAACTGATGAAGTTAAAGTATGGTATTTTCTTAAAAATCTGCACTTTTATACGTTTTTACATTCACAATTTTAACTGTGGCTGTTGTAATCCTGGATAGCTCAGTCGGTAGAGCGTTTGGCTTTTAACCAAACGGTCCAGGGTTCGAATCCCTGTTCGGGCGTACTATTTTAATTCGATGTTACCAAACAATATTAATCTTATTTTCATATAAACATATAGTGATAACGCCATTGCTATCACACTTCCTTTTTTATCGCTTCAAACATTTATATCACACTAAATTTACTTTAATGCTTTGCGCAATTTCTTACGGATGAAGTTACATCATGGTATTTTCTTAAAAATCTGAACTTTTATACATTTTGACATTCACCAATTTAATTGATCCTGTAGTGAGCCCGGATAGCTCAGTCGGTAGAGCGTTTGGCTTTTAACCAAACGGTCCAGGGTTCGAATCCCTGTTCGGGCTTACTATTTTAATTCGATGTTACCAAACGGTGTTAATCGGAGTTTCAAACAAACGAATATTGATTACTTTACTATCAGAATTCCTTTTTTATCGCTTCAAACTTTTATGTCACACAAAATTTATTTAATGCTTTGTGCAATTTCTAACTGATGAAGTTAAAGTATGGTATTTTCTTAAAAATCTGCACTTTTATACGTTTTTACATTCACAATTTTAACTGTGGCTGTTGTAATCCTGGATAGCTCAGTCGGTAGAGCGTTTGGCTTTTAACCAAACGGTCCAGGGTTCGAATCCCTGTTCGGGCGTACTATTTTAATTCGATGTTACCAAACAGTATTAATCGAAATTTCATACAAACGAATATTGCTTATTTTACTACCAGAATGCCTTTTTATCGCTTCAAACTTTTATGTCAGACTAAATTTACTTTAATGCTTTGTGGAATTTCTAACGGATGAAGTTAAAGCATGGTATTTTCTTAAAAATCTGCACTTTTATACGTTTTTACATTCACAATTTTAACTGTGGCTGTTGTAAGCCCGGATAGCTCAGTCGGTAGAGCGTTTGGCTTTTAACCAAACGGTCCAGGGTTCGAATCCCTGTTCGGGCGTACTATTTTAATTCGATGTTACCAAACAATATTAATCTTATTTTCATATAAACATATAGTGATAACGCCATTGCCATCACACTTCCTTTTTTATCGCTTCAAACATTTATGTCACACTAAATTTACTTTAATGCTTTGTGCAATTTCTAACGGACGAAGTTACATCATGGTATTTTCTTAAAAATCTGAACTTTTATACATTTTGACATTCACCAATTTAACTGATCCTGTAGTGAGCCCGGATAGCTCAGTCGGTAGAGCGTTTGTCTTTTAACCAAACGGTCCAGGGTTCGAATCGATGTTCGGGCGTACTATTTTAATTCGATGTTACAAAACAATATTAATCTTATTTTCATATAAACATATAGTGATAACGCCATTGCTATCACACTTCTTTTTTATCGCTTCAAACATTTATATCACACTAAATTTACTTTAATGCTTTGCGCAATTTCTTACGGATGAAGTTACATCATGGTATTTTCTTAAAAATCTGAACTTTTATACATTTTGACATTCACCAATTTAATTGATCCTGTAGTGAGCCCGGATAGCTCAGTCGGTAGAGCGTTTGGCTTTTAACCGAACGGTCCAGGGTTCGAATCCCTGTTCGGGCTTACTATTTTAATTCGATGTTACCAAACGGTGTTAATCGGAGTTTCAAACAAACGAATATTGATTACTTTACTATCAGAATTCCTTTTTTATCGCTTCAAACTTTTATGTCACACAAAATTTATTTAATGCTTTGCGCAATTTCTTACGGATGAAGTTACATCATGGTATTTTCTTAAAAATCTGAACTTTTATACATTTTGACATTCACCAATTTAATTGATCCTGTAGTGAGCCCGGATAGCTCAGTCGGTAGAGCGTTTGGCTTTTAACCAAACGGTCCAGGGTTCGAATCCCTGTTCGGGCGTACTATTTTAATTCGATGTTACCAAACAGTATTAATCGAAATTTCATACAAACGAATATTGCTTATTTTACTAACAGAATGCCTTTTTATCGCTTCAAACTTTTATGTCAGACTAAATTTACTTTAATGCTTTGTGGAATTTCTAACGGATGAAGTTAAAGCATGGTATTTTCTTAAAAATCTGCACTTTTATACGTTTTTACATTCACAATTTTAACTGTGGCTGTTGTAAGCCCGGATAGCTCAGTCGGTAGAGCGTTTGGCTTTTAACCAAACGGTCCAGGGTTCGAATCCCTGTTCGGGCGTACTATTTTAATTCGATGTTACCGAACAATATTAATCTTATTTTCATATAAACATATAGTGATAACGCCATTGCTATCACACTTCCTTTTTTATCGCTTCAAACATTTATGTCACACTAAATTTACTTTAATGCTTTGCGCAATTTCTAACGGACGAAGTTACATCATGGTATTTTCTTAAAAATCTGAACTTTTATACATTTTGACATTCACCAATTGAACTGATCCTGTAGTGAGCCCGGATAGCTCAGTCGGTAGAGCGTTTTGCTTTTAACCAAACGGTCCAGGGTTCAAATCCCTGTTCGGGCTTACTATTTTAATTCGATGTTACCAAACGGTGTTAATCGGAGTTTCAAACAAACGAATATTGATTACTTTACTATCAGAATTCCTTTTTTATCGCTTCAAACTTTTATGTCACACAAAATTTATTTAATGCTTTGTGCAATTTCTAACTGATGAAGTTAAAGTATGGTATTTTCTTAAAAATCTGCACTTTTATACGTTTTTACATTCACAATTTTAACTGTGGCTGTTGTAATCCTGGATAGCTCAGTCGGTAGAGCGTTTGGCTTTTAACCAAACGGTCCAGGGTTCGAATCCCTGTTCGGGCGTACTATTTTAATTCGATGTTACCAAACAATATTAATCTTATTTTCATATAAACATATAGTGATAACGCCATTGCTATCACACTTCCTTTTTTATCGCTTCAAACATTTATATCACACTAAATTTACTTTAATGCTTTGCGCAATTTCTTACGGATGAAGTTACATCATGGTATTTTCTTAAAAATCTGAACTTTTATACATTTTGACATTCACCAATTTAATTGATCCTGTAGTGAGCCCGGATAGCTCAGTCGGTAGAGCGTTTGGCTTTTAACCAAACGGTCCAGGGTTCGAATCCCTGTTCGGGCTTACTATTTTAATTCGATGTTACCAAACGGTGTTAATCGGAGTTTCAAACAAACGAATATTGATTACTTTACTATCAGAATTCCTTTTTTATCGCTTCAAACTTTTATGTCACACAAAATTTATTTAATGCTTTGTGCAATTTCTAACTGATGAAGTTAAAGTATGGTATTTTCTTAAAAATCTGCACTTTTATACGTTTTTACATTCACAATTTTAACTGTGGCTGTTGTAATCCTGGATAGCTCAGTCGGTAGAGCGTTTGGCTTTTAACCAAACGGTCCAGGGTTCGAATCCCTGTTCGGGCGTACTATTTTAATTCGATGTTACCAAACAGTATTAATCGAAATTTCATACAAACGAATATTGCTTATTTTACTACCAGAATGCCTTTTTATCGCTTCAAACTTTTATGTCAGACTAAATTTACTTTAATGCTTTGTGGAATTTCTAACGGATGAAGTTAAAGCATGGTATTTTCTTAAAAATCTGCACTTTTATACGTTTTTACATTCACAATTTTAACTGTGGCTGTTGTAAGCCCGGATAGCTCAGTCGGTAGAGCGTTTGGCTTTTAACCAAACGGTCCAGGGTTCGAATCCCTGTTCGGGCGTACTATTTTAATTCGATGTTACCAAACAATATTAATCTTATTTTCATATAAACATATAGTGATAACGCCATTGCTATCACACTTCCTTTTTTATCGCTTCAAACATTTATGTCACACTAAATTTACTTTAATGCTTTGTGCAATTTCTAACGGACGAAGTTACATCATGGTATTTTCTTAAAAATCTGAACTTTTATACATTTTGACATTCACCAATTTAACTGATCCTGTAGTGAGCCCGGATAGCTCAGTCGGTAGAGCGTTTGTCTTTTAACCAAACGGTCCAGGGTTCGAATCGATGTTCGGGCGTACTATTTTAATTCGATGTTACAAAACAATATTAATCTTATTTTCATATAAACATATAGTGATAACGCCATTGCTATCACACTTCTTTTTTATCGCTTCAAACATTTATATCACACTAAATTTACTTTAATGCTTTGCGCAATTTCTTACGGATGAAGTTACATCATGGTATTTTCTTAAAAATCTGAACTTTTATACATTTTGACATTCACCAATTTAATTGATCCTGTAGTGAGCCCGGATAGCTCAGTCGGTAGAGCGTTTGGCTTTTAACCGAACGGTCCAGGGTTCGAATCCCTGTTCGGGCTTACTATTTTAATTCGATGTTACCAAACGGTGTTAATCGGAGTTTCAAACAAACGAATATTGATTACTTTACTATCAGAATTCCTTTTTTATCGCTTCAAACTTTTATGTCACACAAAATTTATTTAATGCTTTGCGCAATTTCTTACGGATGAAGTTACATCATGGTATTTTCTTAAAAATCTGAACTTTTATACATTTTGACATTCACCAATTTAATTGATCCTGTAGTGAGCCCGGATAGCTCAGTCGGTAGAGCGTTTGGCTTTTAACCAAACGGTCCAGGGTTCGAATCCCTGTTCGGGCGTACTATTTTAATTCGATGTTACCAAACAGTATTAATCGAAATTTCATACAAACGAATATTGCTTATTTTACTAACAGAATGCCTTTTTATCGCTTCAAACTTTTATGTCAGACTAAATTTACTTTAATGCTTTGTGGAATTTCTAACGGATGAAGTTAAAGCATGGTATTTTCTTAAAAATCTGCACTTTTATACGTTTTTTCATTCACAATTTTAACTGTGGCTGTTGTAAGCCCGGATAGCTCAGTCGGTAGAGCGTTTGGCTTTTAACCAAACGGTCCAGGGTTCGAATCCCTGTTCGGGCGTACTATTTTAATTCGATGTTACCGAACAATATTAATCTTATTTTCATATAAACATATAGTGATAACGCCATTGCTATCACACTTCCTTTTTTATCGCTTCAAACATTTATGTCACACTAAATTTACTTTAATGCTTTGCGCAATTTCTAACGGACGAAGTTACATCATGGTATTTTCTTAAAAATCTGAACTTTTATACATTTTGACATTCACCAATTTAACTGATCCTGTAGTGAGCCCGGATAGCTCAGTCGGTAGAGCGTTTGGCTTTTAACCAAACGGTCCAGGGTTCGAATCCCTGTTCGGGCTTACTATTTTAATTCGATGTTACCAAACGGTGTTAATCGGAGTTTCAAACAAACGAATATTGATTACTTTACTATCAGAATTCCTTTTTTATCGCTTCAAACTTTTATGTCACACAAAATTTATTTAATGCTTTGTGCAATTTCTAACTGATGAAGTTAAAGTATGGTATTTTCTTAAAAATCTGCACTTTTATACGTTTTTACATTCACAATTTTAACTGTGGCTGTTGTAATCCTGGATAGCTCAGTCGGTAGAGCGTTTGGCTTTTAACCAAACGGTCCAGGGTTCGAATCCCTGTTCGGGCGTACTATTTTAATTCGATGTTACCACACAATATTAATCTTATTTTCATATAAACATATAGTGATAACGCCATTGCTATCACACTTCCTTTTTTATCGCTTCAAAGATTTATATCACACTAAATTTACTTTAATGCTTTGCGCAATTTCTTACGGATGAAGTTACATCATGGTATTTTCTTAAAAATCTGAACTTTTATACATTTTGACATTCACCAATTTAATTGATCCTGTAGTGAGCCCGGATAGCTCAGTCGGTAGAGCGTTTGGCTTTTAACCAAACGGTCCAGGGTTCGAATCCCTGTTCGGGCTTACTATTTTAATTCGATGTTACCAAACGGTGTTAATCGGAGTTTCAAACAATCGAATATTGATTACTTTACTATCAGAATTCCTTTTTTATCGCTTCAAACTTTTATGTCACACAAAATTTATTTAATGCTTTGTGCAATTTCTAACTGATGAAGTTAAAGTATGGTATTTTCTTAAAAATCTGCACTTTTATACGTTTTTACATTCACAATTTTAACTGTGGCTGTTGTAATCCTGGATAGCTCAGTCGGTAGAGCGTTTGGCTTTTAACCAAACGGTCCAGGGTTCGAATCCCTGTTGGGGCGTACTATTTTAATTCGATGTTACCAAACAGTATTAATCGAAATTTCATACAAACGAATATTGCTTATTTTACTACCAGAATGCCTTTTTATCGCTTCAAACTTTTATGTCAGACTAAATTTACTTTAATGCTTTGTGGAATTTCTAACGGATGAAGTTAAAGCATGGCATTTTCTTAAAAATCTGCACTTTTATACGTTTTTACATTCACAATTTTAACTGTGGCTGTTGTAAGCCCGGATAGCTCAGTCGGTAGAGCGTTTGGCTATTAACCAAACGGTCCAGGGTTCGAATCCCTGTTCGGGCGTACTATTTTAATTCGATGTTACCAAACAATATTAATCTTATTTTCATATAAACATATAGTGATAACGCCATTGCTATCACACTTCCTTTTTTATCGCTTCAAACATTTATGTCACACTAAATTTACTTTAATGCTTTGCGGAATTTCTAACGGACGAAGTTACATCATGGTATTTTCTTAAAAATCTGAACTTTTATACATTTTGACATTCACCAATTTAACTGATCCTATAGTGAGCCCGGATAGCTCAATCGGTAGAGCGTTTGGCTTTTAACCAAACGGTCCAGGGTTCGAATCCCTGTTCGGGCTTACTATTTTAATTCGATGTTACCAAACGGTGTTAATCGGAGTTTCAAACAAACGAATATTGATTATTTTACTATCAGAATTCCTTTTTTATCGCTTCAAACTTTTATGTCACACAAAATTTATTTAATGCTTTGTGCAATTTCTAACGGTTGAAGTTAAAGCATGGTATTTTCTTAAAAATCTGCACTTTTATACGTTTTTACATTCACAAATTTAATTGTGGCTGTTGTAAGCCCGGATAGCTCAGTCGGTAGAGCGTTTGGCTTTTAACCAAACGGTCCAGGGTTCGAATCCCTGTTCGGGCGTACTATTTTAATTCTATGTTACCAAACAATATTAATCTTATTTTCATATAAACATATAGTGATAACGCAATTGCTATCACACTTCCTTTTTTATCGCTTCAAACATTTATATCACACTAAATTTACTTTAATGCTTTGCGCAATTTCTTACGGATGAAGTTACATCATGGTATTTTCTTAAAAATCTGAACTTTTATACATTTTGACATTCACCAATTTAATTGATCCTGTAGTGAGCCCGGATAGCTCAGTCGGTAGAGCGTTTGGCTTTTAACCAAACGGTCCAGGGTTCGAATCCCTGTTCGGGCTTACTATTTTAATTCGATGTTACCAAACGGTGTTAATCGGAGTTTCAAACAAACGAATATTGATTACTTTACTATCAGAATTCCTTTTTTATCGCTTCAAACTTTTATGTCACACAAAATTTATTTAATGCTTTGTGCAATTTCTAACTGATGAAGTTAAAGTATGGTATTTTCTTAAAAATCTGCACTTTTATACGTTTTTACATTCACAATTTTAACTGTGGCTGTTGTAATCCTGGATAGCTCAGTCGGTAGAGCGTTTGGCTTTTAACCAAACGGTCCAGGGTTCGAATCCCTGTTCGGGCGTACTATTTTAATTCGATGTTACCAAACAATATTAATCTTATTTTCATATAAACATATAGTGATAACGCCATTGCTATCACACTTCCTTTTTTATCGCTTCAAACATTTATATCACACTAAATTTACTTTAATGCTTTGCGCAATTTCTTACGGATGAAGTTACATCATGGTATTTTCTTAAAAATCTGAACTTTTATACATTTTGACATTCACCAATTTAATTGATCCTGTAGTGAGCCCGGATAGCTCAGTCGGTAGAGCGTTTGGCTTTTAACCAAACGGTCCAGGGTTCGAATCCCTGTTCGGGCTTACTATTTTAATTCGATGTTACCAAACGGTGTTAATCGGAGTTTCAAACAAACGAATATTGATTACTTTACTATCAGAATTCCTTTTTTATCGCTTCAAACTTTTATGTCACACAAAATTTATTTAATGCTTTGTGCAATTTCTAACTGATGAAGTTAAAGTATGGTATTTTCTTAAAAATCTGCACTTTTATACGTTTTTACATTCACAATTTTAACTGTGGCTGTTGTAATCCTGGATAGCTCAGTCGGTAGAGCGTTTGGCTTTTAACCAAACGGTCCAGGGTTCGAATCCCTGTTGGGGCGTACTATTTTAATTCGATGTTACCAAACAGTATTAATCGAAATTTCATACAAACGAATATTGCTTATTTTACTACCAGAATGCCTTTTTATCGCTTCAAACTTTTATGTCAGACTAAATTTACTTTAATGCTTTGTGGAATTTCTAACGGATGAAGTTAAAGCATGGTATTTTCTTAAAAATCTGCACTTTTATACGTTTTTACATTCACAATTTTAACTGTGGCTGTTGTAAGCCCGGAGAGCTCAGTCGGTAGAGCGTTTGGCTTTTAACCAAACGGTCCAGAGTTCGAATCCCTGTTCGGGCGTACTATTTTAATTCGATGTTACCAAACAATATTAATCTTATTTTCATATAAACATATAGTGATAACGCCATTGCTATCACACTTCCTTTTTTATCGCTTCAAACATTTATGTCACACTAAATTTACTTTAATGCTTTGTGCAATTTCTAACGGACGAAGTTACATCATGGTATTTTCTTAAAAATCTGAACTTTTATACATTTTGACATTCACCAATTTAACTGATCCTGTAGTGAGCCCGGATAGCTTTGTCGGTAGAGCGTTTGTCTTTTAACCAAACGGTCCAGGGTTCGAATTCCTGTTCGGGCGTACTATTTTAATTCGATGTTACAAAACAATATTAATCTTATTTTCATATAAACATATAGTGATACGCCATTGCTATCACACTTCTTTTTTATCGCTTCAAACATTTATATCACACTAAATTTACTTTAATGCTTTGCGCAATTTCTTACGGATGAAGTTACATCATGGTATTTTCTTAAAAATCTGAACTTTTATACATTTTGACATTCACCAATTTAATTGATCCTGTAGTGAGCCCGGATAGCTCAGTCGGTAGAGCGTTTGGCTTTTAACCAAACGGTCCAGGGTTCGAATCCCTGTTCGGGCGTACTATTTTAATTCGATGTTACCAAACAGTATTAATCGAAATTTCATACAAACGAATATTGCTTATTTTACTAACAGAATGCCTTTTTATCGCTTCAAACTTTTATGTCAGACTAAATTTACTTTAATGCTTTGTGGAATTTCTAACGGATGAAGTTAAAGCATGGTATTTTCTTAAAAATCTGCACTTTTATACGTTTTTACATTCACAATTTTAACTGTGGCTGTTGTAAGCCCGGATAGCTCAGTCGGTAGAGCGTTTGGCTTTTAACCAAACGGTCCAGGGTTCGAATCCCTGTTCGGGCGTACTATTTTAATTCGATGTTACCGAACAATATTAATCTTATTTTCATATAAACATATAGTGATAACGCCATTGCTATCACACTTCCTTTTTTATCGCTTCAAAGATTTATGTCACACTAAATTTACTTTAATGCTTTGCGCAATTTCTTACGGATGAAGTTACATCATGGTATTTTCTTAAAAATCTGAACTTTTATACATTTTGACATTCACCAATTTAATTGATCCTGTAGTGAGCCCGGATAGCTCAGTCGGTAGAGCGTTTGGCTTTTAACCAAACGGTCCAGGGTTCGAATCCCTGTTCGGGCTTACTATTTTAATTCGATGTTACCAAACGGTGTTAATCGGAGTTTCAAACAAACGAATATTGATTACTTTACTATCAGAATTCCTTTTTTATCGCTTCAAACTTTTATGTCACACAAAATTTATTTAATGCTTTGTGCAATTTCTAACTGATGAAGTTAAAGTATGGTATTTTCTTAAAAATCTGCACTTTTATACGTTTTTACATTCACAATTTTAACTGTGGCTGTTGTAATCCTGGATAGCTCAGTCGGTAGAGCGTTTGGCTTTTAACCAAACGGTCCAGGGTTCGAATCCCTGTTGGGGCGTACTATTTTAATTCGATGTTACCAAACAGTATTAATCGAAATTTCATACAAACGAATATTGCTTATTTTACTACCAGAATGCCTTTTTATCGCTTCAAACTTTTATGTCAGACTAAATTTACTTTAATGCTTTGTGGAATTTCTAACGGATGAAGTTAAAGCATGGTATTTTCTTAAAAATCTGCACTTTTATACGTTTTTACATTCACAATTTTAACTGTGGCTGTTGTAAGCCCGGGTAGCTCAGTCGGTAGAGCGTTTGGCTTTTAACCAAACGGTCCAGGGTTCGAATCCCTGTTCGGGCGTACTATTTTAATTCGATGTTACCAAACAATATTAATCTTATTTTCATATAAACATATAGTGATAACGCCATTGCTATCACACTTCCTTTTTTATCGCTTCAAACATTTATGTCACACTAAATTTACTTTAATGCTTTGCGCAATTTCTAACGGACGAAGTTACATCATGGTATTTTCTTAAAAATCTGAACTTTTATACATTTTGACATTCACCAATTTAACTGATCCTATAGTGAGCCCGGATAGCTCAGTCGGTAGAGCGTTTGGCTTTTAACCAAACGGTCCAGGGTTCGAATCCCTGTTCGGGCTTACTATTTTAATTCGATGTTACCAAACGGTGTTAATCGGAGTTTCAAACAAACGAATATTGATTACTTTACTATCAGAATTCCTTTTTTATCGCTTCAAACTTTTATGTCACACAAAATTTATTTAATGCTTTGTGCAATTTCTAACGGTTGAAGTTAAAGCATGGTATTTTCTTAAAAATCTGCACTTTTATACATTTTGACATTCACCAATTTAACTGATCCTGTAGTGAGCCCGGATAGCTCAGTCGGTAGAGCGTTTGTCTTTTAACCAAACGGTCCAGGGTTCGAATCCCTGTTCGGGCGTACTATTTTAATTCGATGTTACCAAACAATATTAATCTTATTTTCATATAAACATATAGTGATAACGACATTGCTATCACACTTCCTTTTTTATCGCTTCAAACATTTATATCACACTAAATTTACTTTAATGCTTTGCGCAATTTCTTACGGATGAAGTTACATCATGGTATTTTCTTAAAAATCTGAACTTTTATACATTTTGACATTCACCAATTTAATTGATCCTGTAGTGATCCCGGATAGCTCAGTCGGTAGATCGTTTGGCTTTTAACCAAACGGTCCAGGGTTCGAATCCCTGTTCGGGCTTACTATTTTAATTCGATGTTACCAAACGGTGTTAATCGGAGTTTCAAACAAACGAATATTGATTACTTTACTATCAGAATTCCTTTTTTATCGCTTCAAACTTTTATGTCACACAAAATTTATTTAATGCTTTGTGCAATTTCTAACTGATGAAGTTAAAGTATGGTATTTTCTTAAAAATCTGCACTTTTATACGTTTTTACATTCACAATTTTAACTGTGGCTGTTGTAATCCTGGATAGCTCAGTCGGTAGAGCGTTTGGCTTTTAACCAAACGGTCCAGGGTTCGAATCCCTGTTCGGGCGTACTATTTTAATTCGATGTTACCAAACAATATTAATCTTATTTTCATATAAACATATAGTGATAACGCCATTGCAATCACACTTCCTTTTTTATCGCTTCAAACATTTATGTCACACTAAATTTACTTTAATGCTTTGCGCAATTTCTAACGGATGAAGTTACAGCATGGTATTTTATTAAAAATCTGCACTTTTATACATTTTGACATTCACCAATTTAATTGATCCTGTAGTGAGCCCGGATAGCTCAGTCGGTAAAGCGTTTGGCTTTTAACCAAACGGTCCAGGGTTCGAATCCCTGTTCGGGCTTACTATTTTAATTCGATGTTACCAAACGGTGTTAATCGGAGTTTCAAACAAACGAATATTGATTACTTTACTATCAGAATACCTTTTTTATCCCTTCAAACTTTTATGTCACACAAAATTTATTTAATGCTTTTTTGCAATTTCTAACGGATGAAGTTAAAGCATGGTATTTTTTTAAAAATCTGCACTTTTATACGTTTTTACATTCACAATTTTAACTGTTGATGTTGTGAGCCCGGAATGCTCAGTCGTTTGATTGTTTGGCTTTTATACAAACTGTTCAGTGTTGGAATCCCTGTTCGAGCGTATTATTTTAATTCGATGTTACCAAACAATATTAATCTTATTTTCATATAAACATATAGTGATAACGACATTGCTATCACACTTCCTTTTTTATCGCTTCAAACATTTATATCACACTAAATTTACTTTAATGCTTTGCGCAATTTCTAACGGATGAAGTTACATGGTATTTTCTTAAAAATCTGCACTTTTATGCATTTTGACATTCACCAATTTAATTGATCCTGTAGTGAGCCCGGATAGCTCAGTCGGTAGAGCGTTTGGCTTTTAACCAAACGGTCCAGGGTTCGAATCCCTGTTCGGGCTTACTATTTTAATTCGATGTTACCAAACGGTGTTAATCGGAGTGTCAAACTAACGAATATTGATTACTTTACTATCAGAATTCCTTTTTTATCGCTTCAAACTTTTATGTCACACAAAATTTATTTAATGCTTTGTGGAATTTCTAACGGATGAAGTTAAAGCATGGTATTTTCTTAAAAATCTGCACTTTTATACTATTTTACATTCACAAATTTAATTGTGGCTGTTGTGAGCCTGGATAGCTCAGCCGGTAGAGCGTTTGGCTTTTAACCAAACGGTCCAGGGTTCGAATCCCTGTTCGGGCGTACTATTTTAATTCGATGTTACCAAACAGTATTAATCGAAATTTCATACAAACGAATATTGCTTATTTTACTATCAGAATTCCTTTTTTATCGCTTCAAACTTTTATGTCACATAAAATTTACTTTAATGCTTTGTGGAATTTCTAACGGATGAAGTTAAAACATGGTATTTTCTTAAAAATCTGCACTTTTATACGTTTTTACATTCACAATTTTAACTGTGGCTGTTGTAAGCCCGGATAGCTCAGTCGGTAGAGCGTTTGGCTTTTAACCAAATGGTCAAGAGTTCGAATCCCTGTTCGGGCGTACTATTTTAATTCGATGTTACCAAACAATATTAATCTTATTTTCATATAAACATATAGTGATAACGCCATTGCTATCACACTTCCTTTTTTATCGCTTCAAACATTTATGTCACACTAAATTTACTTTAATTCTTTGCGCAATTTCTAACGGACGAAGTTACATCATGGTATTTTCTTAAAAATCTGAACTTTTATACATTTTGACATTCACCAATTTAATTGATCCTGTAGAGAGCCCAGATAGCTCAGTCGGTAGAGCGTTTGGCTTTTAACCAAACGGTCCAGGGTTCGAATCCCTGTTCGGGCTTACTATTTTAATTCGATGTTACCAAACGGTGTTAATCGGAGTGTCAAGCTAACGAATATTGATTACTTTACTATCAGAATTCCTTTTTTATCGCTTAAAACTTTTATGTCACACAAAATTTATTTAATGCTTTGTGGAATTTCTAACGGATGAAGTTAAAGCATGGTATTTTCTTAAAAATCTGCACTTTTATACTATTTTACATTCACAAATTTAATTGTGGCTGTTGTGAGCCTGGATAGCTCAGCCGGTAGAGCGTTTGGTTTTTAACCAAACGGTCCAGGGTTCGAATCCCTGTTCGGGCGTACTATTTTAATTCGATGTTACCAAACAGTATTAATCGAAATTTCATACTAACGAATATTGCTTATTTTACTATCAGAATTCCTTTTTTATCGCTTCAAACTTTTATGACTAACAAAATTTATTTAATGCTTTGTGCAATATCTAACTGATGAAGTTAAAGTATGGTATTTTCTTAAAAATCTGCACTTTTATACGTTTTTAAATTCAGAATTTTAACTGTGGTTGTTGTAAGCCCGGATAGCTCAGTCGGTAGAGCGTTTGTCTTTTAACCAAACGGTCCAGGGTTCGAATCCCTGTTTGGGCGTACTATTTTAATTCGATGTTACCAAACAATATTAATCTTATTTTCATATAAACATATAGTGATAACGCCATTGCTATCACACTTCCTTTTTTATCGCTTCAAACATTTATGTCACACTAAATTTACTTTAATGCTTTGCGCAATTTCTAACGGATGAAGTTACATCATGGTATTTTCTTAAAAATCTGCACTTTTATGCATTTTGACATTCACCAATTTAATTGAGCCTGTAGTGAGCCGGATAGCTCAGTCGGTAGAGCGTTTGGCTTTTAAATAAACGGTCCAGGGTTCGAATCCCTGTTCGGGCTTACTATTTTAATTCGATGTTACCAAACGGTGTTAATCGGAGTTTCAAACAAACGAATATTGATTACTTTACTATCAGAATTCCTTTTTTATCGCTTCAAACTTTTATGTCGCACAAAATGTATTTAATGCTTTGTGCAATTTCTAACGGATGAAGTTAAAGCATGGTATTTTCTTAAAAATTTGCACTTTTATACGTTTTTACATTCACAATTTTAACTGTTGATGTTGTGAGCCCGGAATGCTCAGTCGTTTGATTGTTTGGCTTTTATACAAACTGTTCAGTGTTGGAATCCCTGTTCGAGCGTATTATTTTAATTCGATGTTACGAAACAATATTAATCTTATTTTCATATAAATATATAGAGATAACGCCATTGCTATCACACTTCCTTTTTTATCGCTTCAAACATTTATGTCACACTAAATTTACTTTAATGCTTTGCTCAATTTCTAACGGACGAAGTTACATCATGGTATTTTCTTAAAAATCTGAACTTTTATACATTTTGACATTCACCAATTTAATTGATCCTGTAGTGAGCCCGGATAGCTCAGTCGGTATAGCGTTTGGCTTTTAACCAAACGGTCCAGGGTTCGAATCCCTGTTCGGGCTTACAATTTTAATTCGATGTTACCAAACGGTGTTAATCGGAGTGTCAAACTAACGAATATTGATTACTTTACTATCAGAATTCCTTTTTTATCGCTTAAAACTTTTATGTCACACAAAATTTATTTAATGCTTTGTGGAATTTCTAACGGATGAAGTTAAAGCATGGTATTTTCTTAAAAATCTGCACTTTTATACTATTTTACATTCACAAATTTAATTGTGGCTGATGTGAGCCTGGATAGCTCAGCCGGTAGAGCGTTTGGCTTTTAACCAAACGGTCCAGAGTTCGAATCCCTGTTCGGGCGTACTATTTTAATTCGATGTTACCAAACAGTATTAATCGAAATTTCATACAAACGAATATTGCTTATTTTACTATCAGAATTCCTTTTTTATCGCTTCAAACTTTTATGTCACACAAAATTTACTTTAATGCTTTGTGGAATTTCTAACGCATGAAGTTAAAGCATGGTATTTTCTTAAAAATTTGCACTTTTATACGTTTTTACATTCACAATTTTAACTGTGGCTGTTGTAAGCCCGGATAGCTCAGTCGGTAGAGCGTTTGGCTTTTAACCAAATGGTCAAGGGTTCGAATCCCTGTTCGGGCGTACTATTTTAATTCGATGTTACCAAACAATATTAATCTTATTTTCATATAAACATATAGTGATAACGCCATTGCTATCACACTTCCTTTTTTATCGCTTCAAACATTTATGTCACACTAAATTTACTTTAATGCTTTGCGCAATTTCTAACGGACGAAGTTACATCATGGTATTTTCTTAAAATTCTGAACTTTTATACATTTTGACATTCACCAATTTAATTGATCCTGTAGAGAGCCCGGATAGCTCAGTCGGTAGAGCGTTTGGCTTTTAACCAAACGGTCCAGGGTTCGAATCCCTGTTCGGGCTTACTATTTTAATTCGATGTTACCAAACGGTGTTAATCGGAGTTTCAAACAAACGAATATTGATTACTTTACTATCAGAATTCCTTTTTTATCGCTTCAAACTTTTATGTCACACAAAATTTATTTAATGCTTTGTGCAAGATCTAACTAATGAAGTTAAAGCATGGTATTTTCTTAAAAATCTGCACTTTTATACGTTTTTACATTCACAATTTTAACTGTAGCTGTTGTAAGCCCGGATAGCTCAGTCGGTAGAGCGTTTGGCTTTTAACCAAATGGTCAAGGGTTCGAATCCCTGTTCGGGCGTATTATTTTAATTCGATGTTACCAAACAATATTAATCTTATTTTCATATAAAAAAAATAGTGATAACGCCATTGCTATCACACTTCCTTTTTTATCGCTTCAAACATTTATGTCACACTAAATTTACTTTAATGCTTTGCGCAATTTCTAACGGACGAAGTTACATCATGGTATTTTCTTAAAAATCTGAACTTTTATACATTTTGACATTTACCAATTTAATTGATCCTGTAGAGAGCCCGGATAGCTCAGTCGGTAGAGCGTTTGGCTTTTAACCAAACGGTCCAGGGTTCGAATCCCTGTTCGGGCTTACTATTTTAATTCGATGTTACCAAACGGTGTTAATCGGAGTGTCAAACTAACGAATATTGATTACTTTACTATCAGAATTCCTTTTTTATCGCTTAAAACTTTTATGTCACACAAAATTTATTTAATGCTTTGTGGAATTTCTAACGGATGAAGTTAAAGCATGGTATTTTCTTAAAAATCTGCACTTTTATACGTTTTTACATTCACAAATTTAATTGTGGCTGTTGTGAGCCTGGATAGCTCAGCCGGTAGAGCGTTTGGCTTTTAACCAAACGGTCCAGGGTTCGAATCCCTGTTCGGGCGTACTATTTTAATTCGATGTTACCAAACAGTATTAATCGAAATTTCATACAAACGAATATTGCTTATTTTACTATCAGAATTCCTTTTTTATCGCTTCAAACTTTTATGTCACACAAAATTTACTTTAATGCTTTGTGGAATTTCTAACGGATGAAGTTAAAGCATGGTATTTTCTTAAAAATCTGCACTTTTATACGTTTTTACATTCACAATTTTCACTGTGGCTGTTGTAAGCCCGGATAGCTCAGTCGGTAGAGCGTTTGGCTTTTAACCAAATGGTCAAGGGTTCGAATCCCTGTTCGGGCGTACTATTTTAATTCGATGTTACCAAACAATATTAATCTTATTTTCATATAAACATATAGTGATAACGCCATTGCTATCACACTTCCTTTTTTATCGCTTCAAACATTTATGTCACACTAAATTTACTTTAATGCTTTGCGCAATTTCTAACGGACGAAGTTACATCATGGTATTTTCTTAAAATTCTGAACTTTTATACATTTTGACATTCACCAATTTAATTGATCCTGTAGAGAGCCCGGATAGCTCAGTCGGTAGAGCGTTTGGCTTTTAACCAAACGGTCCAGGGTTCGAATCCCTGTTCGGGCTTACTATTTTAATTCGATGTTACAAAACGGTGTTAATCGGAGCTTCAAACAAACGAATATTGATTACTTTACTATCAGAATTCCTTTTTTATCGCTTCAAACTTTTATGTCACACAAAATTTATTTAATGCTTTGTGGAATTTCTAACGGATGAAGTTAAAGCATGGTATTTTCTTAAAAATCTGCACTTTTATACGTTTTTACATTCACAATTTTAACTGTGGCTGTTGTAAGCCCGGATAGCTCAGTCGGTAGAGCGTTTGGCTTTTAACCAAACGGTCCAGGGTTCGAATCCCTGTTCGGGCGTACTATTTTAATTCGATGTTACCAAACAATATTAATCTTATTTTCATATAAACATATAGTGATAACGCCATTGCTATCACACTTCCTTTTTTATCGCTTCAAACATTTATGTCACACTAAATTTACTTTAATGCTTTGCGCAATTTCTAACGGATGAAGTTACATCATGGTATTTTCTTAAAAATCTGCATTTTTATGCATTTTGACATTCACCAATTTAATTGATCCTGTGGTGAGCCCGGATATGTCAGTCGGTAGAGCGTTTGGCTTTTAACCAAACGGTCCAGGGTTCGAATCCCTATTCGGGCTTACTATTTTAATTCGATGTTACCAAACGGTGTTAATCGGAGTTTCAAACAAACGAATATTGATTACTTTACTATCAGAATTCCTTTTTTATCGCTTCAAACTTTTATGTCGCACAAAATGTATTTAATGCTTTGTGCAATTTCTAACGGATGAAGTTAAAGCATGGTATTTTCTTAAAAATTTGCACTTTTATACGTTTTTACATTCACAATTTTAACTGTTGATGTTGTGAGCCCGGAATGCTCAGTCGTTTGATTGTTTGGCTTTTATACAAACTGTTCAGTGTTGGAATCCCTGTTCGAGCGTATTATTTTAATTCGATGTTACGAAACAATATTAATCTTATTTTCATATAAATATATAGAGATAACGCCATTGCTATCACACTTCCTTTTTTATCGCTTCAAACATTTATGTCACACTAAATTTACTTTAATGCTTTGCTCAATTTCTAACGGACGAAGTTACATCATGGTATTTTCTTAAAAATCTGAACTTTTATACATTTTGACATTCACCAATTTAATTGATCCTGTAGTGAGCCCGGATAGCTCAGTCGGTATAGCGTTTGGCTTTTAACCAAACGGTCCAGGGTTCGAATCCCTGTTCGGGCGTATTATTTTAATTCGATGTTACAAAACGGTGTTAATCGGAGCTTCAAACAAACGAATATTGATTACTTTACTATCAGAATTCCTTTTTTATCGCTTAAAACTTTTATGTCACACAAAATTTATTTAATGCTTTGTGGAATTTCTAACGGATGAAGTTAAAGCATGGTATTTTCTTAAAAATCTGCACTTTTATACGTTTTTACATTCACAATTTTAACTGTGGCTGTTGTAAGCCCGGATAGCTCAGTCGGTAGAGCGTTTGGCTTTTAACCAAACGGTCCAGGGTTCGAATCCCTGTTCGGGCGTACTATTTTAATTCGATGTTACCAAACAATATTAATCTTATTTTCATATAAACATATAGTGATAACGCCATTGCTATCACACTTCCTTTTTTATCGCTTCAAACATTTATGTCACACTAAATTTACTTTAATGCTTTGCGCAATTTCTAACGGATGAAGTTACATCATGGTATTTTCTTAAAAATCTGCATTTTTATGCATTTTGACATTCACCAATTTAATTGATCCTGTGGTGAGCCCGGATATGTCAGTCGGTAGAGCGTTTGGCTTTTAACCAAACGGTCCAGGGTTCGAATCCCTGTTCGGGCTTACTATTTTAATTCGATGTTACCAAACGGTGTTAATCGGAGTTTCAAACAAACGAATATTGATTACTTTACTATCAGAATTCCTTTTTTATCGCTTCAAACTTTTATGTCGCACAAAATTTATTTAATGCTTTGTGCAATTTCTAACGGATGAAGTTAAAGCATGGTATTTTCTTAAAAATTTGCACTTTTATACGTTTTTACATTCACAATTTTAACTGTTGATGTTGTGAGCCCGGAATGCTCAGTCGTTTGATTGTTTGGCTTTTATACAAACTGTTCAGTGTTGGAATCCCTGTTCGAGCGTATTATTTTAATTCGATGTTACGAAACAATATTAATCTTATTTTCATATAAATATATAGAGATAACGCCATTGCTATCACACTTCCTTTTTTATCGCTTCAAACATTTATGTCACACTAAATTTACTTTAATGCTTTGCTCAATTTCTAACGGACGAAGTTACATCATGGTATTTTCTTAAAAATCTGAACTTTTATACATTTTGACATTCACCAATTTAATTGATCCTGTAGTGAGCCCGGATAGCTCAGTCGGTATAGCGTTTGGCTTTTAACCAAACGGTCCAGGGTTCGAATCCCTGTTCGGGCTTACAATTTTAATTCGATGTTACCAAACGGTGTTAATCGGAGTGTCAAACTAACGAATATTGATTACTTTACTATCAGAATTCCTTTTTTATCGCTTAAAACTTTTATGTCACACAAAATTTATTTAATGCTTTGTGGAATTTCTAACGGATGAAGTTAAAGCATGGTATTTTCTTAAAAATCTGCACTTTTATACGTTTTTACATTCACAATTTTAACTGTGGCTGTTGTAAGCCCGGATAGCTCAGTCGGTAGAGCGTTTGGCTTTTAACCAAATGGTCAAGGGTTCGAATCCCTGTTCGGGCGTATTATTTTAATTCGATGTTACCAAACAATATTAATCTTATTTTCATATAAACATATAGTGATAACGCCATTGCTATCACACTTCCTTTTTTATCGCTTCAAACATTTATGTCACACTAAATTTACTTTAATGCTTTGTGGAATTTCTAACGCATGAAGTTAAAGCATGGTATTTTCTTAAAAATTTGCACTTTTATACGTTTTTACATTCACAATTTTAACTGTGGCTGTTGTAAGCCCGGATAGCTCAGTCGGTAGAGCGTTTGGCTTTTAACCAAATGGTCAAGGGTTCGAATCCCTGTTCGGGCGTACTATTTTAATTCGATGTTACCAAACAGTATTAATCGAAATTTCATACAAACGAATATTGCTTATTTTACTATCAGAATTCCTTTTTTATCGCTTCAAACTTTTATGTCACACAAAATTTACTTTAATGCTTTGTGGAATTTCTAACGCATGAAGTTAAAGCATGGTATTTTCTTAAAAATTTGCACTTTTATACGTTTTTACATTCACAATTTTAACTGTGGCTGTTGTAAGCCCGGATAGCTCAGTCGGTAGAGCGTTTGGCTTTTAACCAAATGGTCAAGGGTTCGAATCCCTGTTCGGGCGTACTATTTTAATTTGATGTTACCAAACAATATTAATCTTATTTTCATATAAACATATAGTGATAACGCCATTGCTATCACACTTCCTTTTTTATCGCTTCAAACATTTATGTCACACTAAATTTACTTTAATGCTTTGCGCAATTTCTAACGGACGAAGTTACATCATGGTATTTTCTTAAAATTCTGAACTTTTATACATTTTGACATTCACCAATTTAATTGATCCTTTAGAGAGCCCGGATAGCTCAGTCGGTAGAGCGTTTGGCTTTTAACCAAACGGTCCAGGGTTCGAATCCCTGTTCGGGCTTACTATTTTAATTCGATGTTACCAAACGGTGTTAATCGGAGTTTCAAACAAACGAATATTGATTACTTTACTATCAGAATTCCTTTTTTATCGCTTCAAACTTTTATGTCACACAAAATTTATTTAATGCTTTGTGCAAGATCTAACTAATGAAGTTAAAGCATGGTATTTTCTTAAAAATCTGCACTTTTATACGTTTTTACATTCACAATTTTAACTGTAGCTGTTGTAAGCCCGGATAGCTCAGTCGGTAGAGCGTTTGGCTTTTAACCAAATGGTCAAGGGTTCGAATCCCTGTTCGGGCGTATTATTTTAATTCGATGTTACCAAACAATATTAATCTTATTTTCATATAAACATATAGTGATAACGCCATTGCTATCACACTTCCTTTTTTATCGCTTCAAACATTTATGTCACACTAAATTTACTTTAATGCTTTGCGCAATTTCTAACGGACGAAGTTACATCATGGTATTTTCTTAAAAATCTGAACTTTTATACATTTTGACATTCAACAATTTAATTGATCCTGTATAGAGCCCGGATAGCTCAGTCGGTAGAGCGTTTGGCTTTTATCCAAACGGTCCAGGGTTCGAATCCCTGTTCGGGCTTACTATTTTAATTCGATGTTACCAAACGGTGTTAATCGGAGTGTCAAACTAACGAATATTGATTACTTTACTATCAGAATTCCTTTTTTATCGCTTAAAACTTTTATGTCACACAAAATTTATTTAATGCTTTGTGGAATTTCTAACGGATGAAGTTAAAGCATGGTATTTTCTTAAAAATCTGCACTTTTATACGTTTTTACATTCACAATTTTAACTGTGGCTGTTGTAAGCCCGGATAGCTCAGTCGGTAGAGCGTTTGGCTTTTAACCAAATGGTCAAGGGTTCGAATCCCTGTTCGGGCGTATTATTTTAATTCGATGTTACAAAACGGTGTTAATCGGAGCTTCAAACAAACGAATATTGATTACTTTACTATCAGAATTCCTTTTTTATCGCTTCAAACTTTTATGTCACACAAAATTTATTTAATGCTTTGTGGAATTTCTAACGGATGAAGTTAAAGCATGGTATTTTCTTAAAAATCTGCACTTTTATACGTTTTTACATTCACAATTTTAACTGTGGCTGTTGTAAGCCCGGATAGCTCAGTCGGTAGAGCGTTTGGCTTTTAACCAAACGGTCCAGGGTTCGAATCCCTGTTCGGGCGTACTATTTTAATTCGATGTTACCAAACAATATTAATCTTATTTTCATATAAACATATAGTGATAACGCCATTGCTATCACACTTAATTTTTTATCGCTTCAAACATTTATGTCACACTAAATTTACTTTAATGCTTTGCGCAATTTCTAACGGATGAAGTTACATCATGGTATTTTCTTAAAAATCTGCATTTTTATGCATTTTGACATTCACCAATTTAATTGATCCTGTGGTGAGCCCGGATATGTCAGTCGGTAGAGCGTTTGGCTTTTAACCAAACGGTCCAGGGTTCGAATCCCTGTTCGGGCTTACTATTTTAATTCGATGTTACCAAACGGTGTTAATCGGAGTTTCAAACAAACGAATATTGATTACTTTACTATCAGAATTCCTTTTTTATCGCTTCAAACTTTTATGTCGCACAAAATTTATTTAATGCTTTGTGCAATTTCTAACGGATGAAGTTAAAGCATGGTATTTTCTTAAAAATTTGCACTTTTATACGTTTTTACATTCACAATTTTAACTGTTGATGTTGTGAGCCCGGAATGCTCAGTCGTTTGATTGTTTGGCTTTTATACAAACTGTTCAGTGTTGGAATCCCTGTTCGAGCGTATTATTTTAATTCGATGTTACGAAACAATATTAATCTTATTTTCATATAAATATATAGAGATAACGCCATTGCTATCACACTTCCTTTTTTATCGCTTCAAACATTTATGTCACACTAAATTTACTTTAATGCTTTGCTCAATTTCTAACGGACGAAGTTACATCATGGTATTTTCTTAAAAATCTGAACTTTTATACATTTTGACATTCACCAATTTAATTGATCCTGTAGTGAGCCCGGATAGCTCAGTCGGTATAGCGTTTGGCTTTTAACCAAACGGTCCAGGGTTCGAATCCCTGTTCGGGCTTACAATTTTAATTCGATGTTACCAAACGGTGTTAATCGGAGTGTCAAACTAACGAATATTGATTACTTTACTATCAGAATTCCTTTTTTATCGCTTAAAACTTTTATGTCACACAAAATTTATTTAATGCTTTGTGGAATTTCTAACGGATGAAGTTAAAGCATGGTATTTTCTTAAAAATCTGCACTTTTATACGTTTTTACATTCACATTTTTAACTGTGGCTGTTGTAAGCCCGGATAGCTCAGTCGGTAGAGCGTTTGGCTTTTAACCAAATGGTCAAGGGTTCGAATCCCTGTTCGGGCGTATTATTTTAATTCGATGTTACCAAACAATATTAATCTTATTTTCATATAAACATATAGTGATAACGCCATTGCTATCACACTTCCTTTTTTATCGCTTCAAACATTTATGTCACACTAAATTTACTTTAATGCTTTGTGGAATTTCTAACGCATGAAGTTAAAGCATGGTATTTTCTTAAAAATTTGCACTTTTATACGTTTTTACATTCACAATTTTAACTGTGGCTGTTGTAAGCCCGGATAGCTCAGTCGGTAGAGCGTTTGGCTTTTAACCAAATGGTCAAGGGTTCGAATCCCTGTTCGGGCGTACTATTTTAATTCGATGTTACCAAACAGTATTAATCGAAATTTCATACAAACGAATATTGCTTATTTTACTATCAGAATTCCTTTTTTATCGCTTCAAACTTTTATGTCACACAAAATTTACTTTAATGCTTTGTGGAATTTCTAACGCATGAAGTTAAAGCATGGTATTTTCTTAAAAATTTGCACTTTTATACGTTTTTACATTCACAATTTTAACTGTGGCTGTTGTAAGCCCGGATAGCTCAGTCGGTAGAGCGTTTGGCTTTTAACCAAATGGTCAAGGGTTCGAATCCCTGTTCGGGCGTACTATTTTAATTCGATGTTACCAAACAATATTAATCTTATTTTCATATAAACATATAGTGATAACGCCATTGCTATCACACTTCCTTTTTTATCGCTTCAAACATTTATGTCACACTAAATTTACTTTAATGCTTTGCGCAATTTCTAACGGACGAAGTTACATCATGGTATTTTCTTAAAATTCTGAACTTTTATACATTTTGACATTCACCAATTTAATTGATCCTTTAGAGAGCCCGGATAGCTCAGTCGGTAGAGCGTTTGGCTTTTAACCAAACGGTCCAGGGTTCGAATCCCTGTTCGGGCTTACTATTTTAATTCGATGTTACCAAACGGTGTTAATCGG
This sequence comes from Metellina segmentata, assembly GCA_947359465.1. NCBI lineage: Eukaryota > Metazoa > Arthropoda > Arachnida > Araneae > Tetragnathidae > Metellina > Metellina segmentata. The sequence goes on along the minus strand of OX375882.1, from coordinate 114,777,734 downwards.
AGTTTCAAACAAACGAATATTGATTACTTTACTATCAGAATTCCTTTTTTATCGCTTCAAACTTTTATGTCACACAAAATTTATTTAATGCTTTGTGCAAGATCTAACTAATGAAGTTAAAGCATGGTATTTTCTTAAAAATCTGCACTTTTAGACGTTTTTACATTCACAATTTTAACTGTAGCTGTTGTAAGCCCGGATAGCTCAGTCGGTAGAGCGTTTGGCTTTTAACCAAATGGTCAAGGGTTCGAATCCCTGTTCGGGCGTATTATTTTAATTCGATGTTACCAAACAATATTAATCTTATTTTCATATAAACATATAGTGATAACGCCATTGCTATCACACTTCCTTTTTTATCGCTTCAAACATTTATGTCACACTAAATTTACTTTAATGCTTTGCGCAATTTCTAACGGACGAAGTTACATCATGGTATTTTCTTAAAAATCTGAACTTTTATACATTTTGACATTCAACAATTTAATTGATCCTGTATAGAGCCCGGATAGCTCAGTCGGTAGAGCGTTTGGCTTTTATCCAAACGGTCCAGGGTTCGAATCCCTGTTCGGGCTTACTATTTTAATTCGATGTTACCAAACGGTGTTAATCGGAGTGTCAAACTAACGAATATTGATTACTTTACTATCAGAATTCCTTTTTTATCGCTTAAAACTTTTATGTCACACAAAATTTATTTAATGCTTTGTGGAATTTCTAACGGATGAAGTTAAAGCATGGTATTTTCTTAAAAATCTGCACTTTTATACGTTTTTACATTCACAATTTTAACTGTGGCTGTTGTAAGCCCGGATAGCTCAGTCGGTAGAGCGTTTGGCTTTTAACCAAATGGTCAAGGGTTCGAATCCCTGTTCGGGCGTATTATTTTAATTCGATGTTACAAAACGGTGTTAATCGGAGCTTCAAACAAACGAATATTGATTACTTTACTATCAGAATTCCTTTTTTATCGCTTCAAACTTTTATGTCACACAAAATTTATTTAATGCTTTGTGGAATTTCTAACGGATGAAGTTAAAGCATGGTATTTTCTTAAAAATCTGCACTTTTATACGTTTTTACATTCACAATTTTAACTGTGGCTGTTGTAAGCCCGGATAGCTCAGTCGGTAGAGCGTTTGGCTTTTAACCAAATGGTCAAGGGTTCGAATCCCTGTTCGGGCGTACTATTTTAATTCGATGTTACCAAACAATATTAATCTTATTTTCATATAAACATATAGTGATAACGCCATTGCTATCACACTTCCTTTTTTATCGCTTCAAACATTTATGTCACACTAAATTTACTTTAATGCTTTGCGCAATTTCTAACGGACGAAGTTACATCATGGTATTTTCTTAAAATTCTGAACTTTTATACATTTTGACATTCACCAATTTAATTGATCCTGTAGAGAGCCCGGATAGCTCAGTCGGTAGAGCGTTTGGCTTTTAACCAAACGGTCCAGGGTTCGAATCCCTGTTCGGGCTTACAATTTTAATTCGATGTTACCAAACGGTGTTAATCGGAGTGTCAAACTAACGAATATTGATTACTTTACTATCAGAATTCCTTTTTTATCGCTTAAAACTTTTATGTCACACAAAATTTATTTAATGCTTTGTGGAATTTCTAACGGATGAAGTTAAAGCATGGTATTTTCTTAAAAATCTGCACTTTTATACTATTTTACATTCACAAATTTAATTGTGGCTGATGTGAGCCTGGATAGCTCAGCCGGTAGAGCGTTTGGCTTTTAACCAAACGGTCCAGAGTTCGAATCCCTGTTCGGGCGTACTATTTTAATTCGATGTTACCAAACAGTATTAATCGAAATTTCATACAAACGAATATTGCTTATTTTACTATCAGAATTCCTTTTTTATAGCTTCAAACTTTTATGTCACACAAAATTTACTTTAATGCTTTGTGGAATTTCTAACGGATGAAGTTAAAGCATGGTATTTTCTTAAAAATCTGCACTTTTATACGTTTTTACATTCACAATTTTAACTGTGGCTGTTGTAAGCCCGGATAGCTCAGTCGGTAGAGCGTTTGGCTTTTAACCAAATGGTCAAGGGTTCGAATCCCTGTTCGGGCGTATTATTTTAATTCGATGTTACAAAACGGTGTTAATCGGAGCTTCAAACAAACGAATATTGATTACTTTACTATCAGAATTCCTTTTTTATCGCTTCAAACTTTTATGTCACACAAAATTTATTTAATGCTTTGTGGAATTTCTAACGGATGAAGTTAAAGCATGGTATTTTCTTAAAAATCTGCACTTTTATACGTTTTTACATTCACAATTTTAACTGTGGCTGTTGTAAGCCCGGATAGCTCAGTCGGTAGAGCGTTTGGCTTTTAACCAAACGGTCCAGGGTTCGAATCCCTGTTCGGGCGTACTATTTTAATTCGATGTTACCAAACAATATTAATCTTATTTTCATATAAACATATAGTGATAACGCCATTGCTATCACACTTCCTTTTTTATCGCTTCAAACATTTATGTCACACTAAATTTACTTTAATGCTTTGCGCAATTTCTAACGGATGAAGTTACATCATGGTATTTTCTTAAAAATCTGCATTTTTATGCATTTTGACATTCACCAATTTAATTGATCCTGTGGTGAGCCCGGATATGTCAGTCGGTAGAGCGTTTGGCTTTTAACCAAACGGTCCAGGGTTCGAATCCCTGTTCGGGCTTACTATTTTAATTCGATGTTACCAAACGGTGTTAATCGGAGTTTCAAACAAACGAATATTGATTACTTTACTATCAGAATTCCTTTTTTATCGCTTCAAACTTTTATGTCGCACAAAATTTATTTAATGCTTTGTGCAATTTCTAACGGATGAAGTTAAAGCATGGTATTTTCTTAAAAATTTGCACTTTTATACGTTTTTACATTCACAATTTTAACTGTTGATGTTGTGAGCCCGGAATGCTCAGTCGTTTGATTGTTTGGCTTTTATACAAACTGTTCAGTGTTGGAATCCCTGTTCGAGCGTATTATTTTAATTCGATGTTACGAAACAATATTAATCTTATTTTCATATAAATATATAGAGATAACGCCATTGCTATCACACTTCCTTTTTTATCGCTTCAAACATTTATGTCACACTAAATTTACTTTAATGCTTTGCTCAATTTCTAACGGACGAAGTTACATCATGGTATTTTCTTAAAAATCTGAACTTTTATACATTTTGACATTCACCAATTTAATTGATCCTGTAGTGAGCCCGGATAGCTCAGTCGGTAGAGCGTTTGGCTTTTAACCAAATGGTCAAGGGTTCGAATCACTGTTCGGGCGTACTATTTTAATTCGATGTTACCAAACAGTATTAATCGAAATTTCATACAAACGAATATTGCTTATTTTACTATCAGAATTCCTTTTTTATCGCTTCAAACTTTTATGTCACACAAAATTTACTTTAATGCTTTGTGGAATTTCTAACGCATGAAGTTAAAGCATGGTATTTTCTTAAAAATTTGCACTTTTATACGTTTTTACATTCACAATTTTAACTGTGGCTGTTGTAAGCCCGGATAGCTCAGTCGGTAGAGCGTTTGGCTTTTAACCAAATGGTCAAGGGTTCGAATCCCTGTTCGGGCGTACTATTTTAATTCGATGTTACCAAACAATATTAATCTTATTTTCATATAAACATATAGTGATAACGCCATTGCTATCACACTTCCTTTTTTATCGCTTCAAACATTTATGTCACACTAAATTTACTTTAATGCTTTGCGCAATTTCTAACGGACGAAGTTACATCATGGTATTTTCTTAAAATTCTGAACTTTTATACATTTTGACATTCACCAATTTAATTGATCCTTTAGAGAGCCCGGATAGCTCAGTCGGTAGAGCGTTTGGCTTTTAACCAAACGGTCCAGGGTTCGAATCCCTGTTCGGGCTTACTATTTTAATTCGATGTTACCAAACGGTGTTAATCGGAGTTTCAAACAAACGAATATTGATTACTTTACTATCAGAATTCCTTTTTTATCGCTTCAAACTTTTATGTCACACAAAATTTATTTAATGCTTTGTGCAAGATCTAACTAATGAAGTTAAAGCATGGTATTTTCTTAAAAATCTGCACTTTTATACGTTTTTACATTCACAATTTTAACTGTAGCTGTTGTAAGCCCGGATAGCTCAGTCGGTAGAGCGTTTGGCTTTTAACCAAATGGTCAAGGGTTCGAATCCCTGTTCGGGCGTATTATTTTAATTCGATGTTACCAAACAATATTAATCTTATTTTCATATAAACATATAGTGATAACGCCATTGCTATCACACTTCCTTTTTTATCGCTTCAAACATTTATGTCACACTAAATTTACTTTAATGCTTTGCGCAATTTCTAACGGACGAAGTTACATCATGGTATTTTCTTAAAAATCTGAACTTTTATACATTTTGACATTCAACAATTTAATTGATCCTGTATAGAGCCCGGATAGCTCAGTCGGTAGAGCGTTTGGCTTTTATCCAAACGGTCCAGGGTTCGAATCCCTGTTCGGGCTTACTATTTTAATTCGATGTTACCAAACGGTGTTAATCGGAGTGTCAAACTAACGAATATTGATTACTTTACTATCAGAATTCCTTTTTTATCGCTTAAAACTTTTATGTCACACAAAATTTATTTAATGCTTTGTGGAATTTCTAACGGATGAAGTTAAAGCATGGTATTTTCTTAAAAATCTGCACTTTTATACGTTTTTACATTCACAAATTTAATTGTGGCTGTTGTGAGCCTGGATAGCTCAGCCGGTAGAGCGTTTGGTTTTTAACCAAACGGTCCAGGGTTCGAATCCCTGTTCGGGCGTACTATTTTAATTCGATGTTACCAAACAGTATTAATCGAAATTTCATACAAACGAATATTGCTTATTTTACTATCAGAATTCCTTTTTTATCGCTTCAAACTTTTATGTCACACAAAATTTACTTTAATGCTTTGTGGAATTTCTAACGGATGAAGTTAAAGCATGGTATTTTCTTAAAAATCTGCACTTTTATACGTTTTTACATTCACAATTTTAACTGTGGCTGTTGTAAGCCCGGATAGCTCAGTCGGTAGAGCGTTTGGCTTTTAACCAAATGGTCAAGGGTTCGAATCCCTGTTCGGGCGTACTATTTTAATTCGATGTTACCAAACAATATTAATCTTATTTTCATATAAACATATAGTGATAACGCCATTGCTATCACACTTCCTTTTTTATCGCTTCAAACATTTATGTCACACTAAATTTACTTTAATGCTTTGCGCAATTTCTAACGGACGAAGTTACATCATGGTATTTTCTTAAAATTCTGAACTTTTATACATTTTGACATTCACCAATTTAATTGATCCTGTAGAGAGCCCGGATAGCTCAGTCGGTAGAGCGTTTGGCTTTTAACCAAACGGTCCAGGGTTCGAATCCCTGTTCGGGCTTACTATTTTAATTCGATGTTACCAAACGGTGTTAATCGGAGTTTCAAACAAACGAATATTGATTACTTTACTATCAGAATTCCTTTTTTATCGCTTCAAACTTTTATGTCACACAAAATTTATTTAATGCTTTGTGCAAGATCTAACTAATGAAGTTAAAGTATGGTATTTTCTTAAAAATCTGCACTTTTATACGTTTTTAAATTCAGAATTTTAACTGTGGTTGTTGTAAGCCCGGATAGCTCAGTCGGTAGAGCGTTTGTCTTTTAACCAAACGGTCCAGGGTTCGAATCCCTGTTTGGGCGTACTATTTTAATTCGATGTTACCAAACAATATTAATCTTATTTTCATATAAACATATAGTGATAACGCCATTGCTATCACACTTCCTTTTTTATCGCTTCAAACATTTATGTCACACTAAATTTACTTTAATGCTTTGCGCAATTTCTAACGGATGAAGTTACATCATGGTATTTTCTTAAAAATCTGCACTTTTATGCATTTTGACATTCACCAATTTAATTGATCCTGTAGTGAGCCGGATAGCTCAGTCGGTAGAGCGTTTGTCTTTTAACCAAACGGTCCAGGGTTCGAATCCCTGTTCGGGCTTACTATTTTAATTCGATGTTACAAAACGGTGTTAATCGGAGTTTCAAACAAACGAATATTGATTACTTTACTATCAGAATTCCTTTTTTATCGCTTCAAACTTTTATGTCACACAAAATTTATTTAATGCTTTGTGGAATTTCTAACGGATGAAGTTAAAGCATGGTATTTTCTTAAAAATCTGCACTTTTATACTATTTTACATTCACAAATTTAATTGTGGCTGTTGTGAGCCTGGATAGCTCAGCCGGTAGAGCGTTTGGCTTTTAACCAAACGGTCCAGTATTCGAATCCCTGTTCGGGCGTACTATTTTAATTCGATGTTACCAAACAGTATTAATCGAAATTTCATACAAACGAATATTGCTTATTTTACTATCAGAATTCCTTTTTTATCGCTTCAAACTTTTATGTCACACAAAATTTACTTTAATGCTTTGTGTAATTTCTAACGGATGAAGTTAAAGCATGGTATTTTCTTAAAAATCTGCACTTTTATACGTTTTTACATTCACAATTTTAACTGTGGCTGTTGTAAGCCCGGATAGCTCAGTCGGTAGAGCGTTTGGCTTTTAACCAAATGGTCAAGTGTTCGAATCCCTGTTCGGGCGTACTATTTTAATTCGATGTTACCAAACAATATTAATCTTATTTTCATATAAACATATAGTGATAACGCCATTGCTATCACACTTCCTTTTTTATCGCTTCAAACATTTATGTCACACTAAATTTACTTTAATGCTTTGCGCAATTTCTAACGGACGAAGTTACATCATGGTATTTTCTTAAAAATCTGAACTTTTACACATTTTGACATTCACCAATTTAATTGATCCTGTAGAGAGCCCGGATAGCTCAGTCGGTAGAGCGTTTGGCTTTTAACCAAACGGTCCAGGGTTCGAATCCCTGTTCGGGCTTACTATTTTAATTCGATGTTACCAAACGGTGTTAATCGGAGTGTCAAACTAACGAATATTGATTACTTTACTATCAGAATTCCTTTTTTATCGCTTAAAACTTTTATGTCACACAAAATTTATTTAATGCTTTGTGGAATTTCTAACGGATGAAGTTAAAGCATGGTATTTTCTTAAAAATCTGCACTTTTATACTATTTTACATTCACCAATTTAATTGATCCTGTAGAGAGCCCGGATAGCTCAGTTGGTAGAGCGTTTGGCTTTTAACCAAACGGTCCAGGGTTCGAATCCCTGTTCGGGCTTACTATTTTAATTCGATGTTACAAAACGGTGTTAATCGGAGTTTCAAACAAACGAATATTGATTACTTTACTATCAGAATTCCTTTTTTATCGCTTCAAACTTTTATGTCACACAAAATTTATTTAATGCTTTGTGGAATTTCTAACTGATGAAGTTAAAGCATGGTATTTTCTTAAAAATCTGCACTTTTATACGTTTTTACATTCACAATTTTAACTGTGGCTGTTGTAAGCCCGGATAGCTCAGTCGGTAGAGCGTTTGGCTTTTAACCAAACGGTCCAGGGTTCGAATCCCTGTTCGGGCGTTCTATTTTAATTCGATGTTACCAAACAATATTAATCTTATTTTCATATAAACATATAGTGATAACGCCATTGCTATCACACTTCCTTTTTTATCGCTTCAAACATTTATGTCACACTAAATTTACTTTAATGCTTTGTGCAATTTCTAACGGATGAAGTTAAAGCATGGTATTTTCTTAAAAATCTGCACTTTTATACGTTTTTACATTCACAAATTTAATTGTGGCTGTTGTGAGCCTGGATAGCTCAGCCGGTAGAGCGTTTGGCTTTTAACAAAACGGTCCAGGGTTCGAATCCCTGTTCGGGCGTACTATTTTAATTCGATGTTACCAAACAGTATTAATCGAAATTTCATACAAACGAATATTGCTTATTTTACTACCAGAATGCCTTTTTATCGCTTCAAACTTTTATGTCAGACTAAATTTACTTTAATGCTTTGTGGAATTTCTAACGGATGAAGTTAAAGCATGGTATTTTCTTAAAAATCTGCACTTTTATACGTTTTTACATTCACAATTTTAACTGTGGCTGTTGTAAGCCCGGATAGCTCAGTCGGTAGAGCGTTTGGCTTTTAACCAAACGGTCCAGGGTTCGAATCCCTGTTCGGGCGTACTATTTTAATTCGATGTAACCAAACAATATTAATCTTATTTTCATATAAACATATAGTGATAACGCCATTGCTATCACACTTCCTTTTTTATCGCTTCAAACATTTATGTCACACTAAATTTACTTTAATGCTTTGCGCAATTTCTAACGGACGAAGTAACATCATGGTATTTTCTTAAAAATCTGAACTTTTATACATTTTGACATTCACCAATTTAACTGATCCTGTAGTGAGCCCGGATAGCTCAGTCGGTAGAGCGTTTGGCATTTAACCAAACGGTCCAGGGTTCGAATCCCTGTTCGGGCTTACTATTTTAATTCGATGTTACCAAACGGTGTTAATCGGAGTTTCAAACAAACGAATATTGATTACTTTACTACCAGAATTCCTTTTTTATCGCTTCAAACTTTTATGTCACACAAAATTTATTTAATGCTTTGTGCAATTTCTAACGGATGAAGTTAAAGCATGGTATTTTCTTAAAAATCTGCACTTTTATACGTTTTTACATTCACAAATTTAATTGTGGCTGTTGTAAGCCCGGATAGCTCAGTCGGTAGAGCGTTTGGCTTTTAACCAAACGGTCCAGGGTTCGAATCCCTGTTCGGGCGTACTATTTTAATTCGATGTTACCAAACAATATTAATCTTATTTTCATATAAACATATAGTGATAACGCCATTGCTATCACACTTCTTTTTTATCGCTTCAAACATTTATGTCACACTAAATTTACTTTAATGCTTTGTGCAATTTCTAACGGATGAAGTTAAAGCATGGTATTTTCTTAAAAATCTGCACTTTTATACGTTTTTACATTCACAAATTTAATTGTGGCTGTTGTGAGCCTGGATAGCTCAGCCGGTAGAGCGTTTGGCTTTTAACAAAACGGTCCAGGGTTCGAATCCCTGTTCGGGCGTACTGTTTTAATTCGATGTTACCAAACAGTATTAATCGAAATTTCATACAAACGAATATTGCTTATTTTACTACCAGAATGCCTTTTTATCGCTTCAAACTTTTATGTCAGACTAAATTTACTTTAATGCTTTGTGGAATTTCTAACGGATGAAGTTAAAGCATGGTATTTTCTTAAAAATCTGCACTTTTATACGTTTTTACATTCACAATTTTAACTGTGGCTGTTGTAAGCCCGGATAGCTCTGTCGGTAGAGCGTTTGGCTTTTAACCAAACGGTCCAGGGTTCGAATCCCTGTTCGGGCGTACTATTTTAATTCGATGTTACCAAACAATATTAATCTTATTTTCATATAAACATATAGTGATAACGCCATTGCTATCACACTTCCTTTTTTATCGCTTCAAACATTTATGTCACACTAAATTTACTTTAATGCTTTGCGCAATTTCTAACGGACGAAGTTACATCATGGTATTTTCTTAAAATTCTGAACTTTTATAAATTTTGACATTCACCAATTTAATTGATCCTGTAGAGAGCCCGGATAGCTCAGTCGGTAGAGCGTTTGGCTTTTAACCAAACGGTCCAGGGTTCGAATCCCTGTTCGGCCTTACTATTTTAATTCGATGTTACCAAACGGTGTTAATCGGAGTTTCAAACAAACGAATATTGATTACTTTACTATCAGAATTCCTTTTTTATCGCTTCAAACTTTTATGTCACACAAAATTTATTTAATGCTTTGTGCAAGATCTAACTAATGAAGTTAAAGTATGGTATTTTCTTAAAAATCTGCACTTTTATACGTTTTTAAATTCAGAATTTTAACTGTGGTTGTTGTAAGCCCGGATAGCTCAGTCGGTAGAGCGTTTGTCTTTTAACCAAACGGTCCAGGGTTCGAATCCCTGTTTGGGCGTACTATTTTAATTCGATGTTACCAAACAATATTAATCTTATTTTCATATAAACATATAGTGATAACGCCATTGCTATCACACTTCCTTTTTTATCGCTTCAAACATTTATGTCACACTAAATTTACTTTAATGCTTTGCGCAATTTCTAACGGATGAAGTTACATCATGGTATTTTCTTAAAAATCTGCACTTTTATGCATTTTGACATTCACCAATTTAATTGATCCTGTAGTGAGCCGGATAGCTCAGTCGGTAGAGCGTTTGTCTTTTAACCAAACGGTCCAGGGTTCGAATCCCTGTTCGGGCTTACTATTTTAATTCGATGTTACAAAACGGTGTTAATCGGAGTTTCAAACAAACGAATATTGATTACTTTACTATCAGAATTCCTTTTTTATCGCTTCAAACTTTTATGTCACACAAAATTTATTTAATGCTTTGTGGAATTTCTAACGGATGAAGTTAAAGCATGGTATTTTCTTAAAAATCTGCACTTTTATACTATTTTACATTCACAAATTTAATTGTGGCTGTTGTGAGCCTGGATAGCTCAGCCGGTAGAGCGTTTGGCTTTTAACCAAACGGTCCAGTATTCGAATCCCTGTTCGGGCGTACTATTTTAATTCGATGTTACCAAACAGTATTAATCGAAATTTCATACAAACGAATATTGCTTATTTTACTATCAGAATTCCTTTTTTATCGCTTCAAACTTTTATGTCACACAAAATTTACTTTAATGCTTTGTGTAATTTCTAACGGATGAAGTTAAAGCATGGTATTTTCTTAAAAATCTGCACTTTTATACGTTTTTACATTCACAATTTTAACTGTGGCTGTTGTAAGCCCGGATAGCTCAGTCGGTAGAGCGTTTGGCTTTTAACCAAATGGTCAAGGGTTCGAATCCCTGTTCGGGCGTACTATTTTAATTCGATGTTACCAAACAATATTAATCTTATTTTCATATAAACATATAGTGATAACGCCATTGCTATCACACTTCCTTTTTTATCGCTTCAAACATTTATGTCACACTAAATTTACTTTAATGCTTTGCGCAATTTCTAACGGACGAAGTTACATCATGGTATTTTCTTAAAAATCTGAACTTTTACACATTTTGACATTCACCAATTTAATTGATCCTGTAGAGAGCCCGGATAGCTCAGTCGGTAGAGCGTTTGGCTTTTAACCAAACGGTCCAGGGTTCGAATCCCTGTTCGGGCTTACTATTTTAATTCGATGTTACCAAACGGTGTTAATCGGAGTGTCAAACTAACGAATATTGATTACTTTACTATCAGAATTCCTTTTTTATCGCTTAAAACTTTTATGTCACACAAAATTTATTTAATGCTTTGTGGAATTTCTAACGGATGAAGTTAAAGCATGGTATTTTCTTAAAAATCTGCACTTTTATACTATTTTACATTCACCAATTTAATTGATCCTGTAGAGAGCCCGGATAGCTCAGTTGGTAGAGCGTTTGGCTTTTAACCAAACGGTCCAGGGTTCGAATCCCTGTTCGGGCTTACTATTTTAATTCGATGTTACAAAACGGTGTTAATCGGAGTTTCAAACAAACGAATATTGATTACTTTACTATCAGAATTCCTTTTTTATCGCTTCAAACTTTTATGTCACACAAAATTTATTTAATGCTTTGTGGAATTTCTAACTGATGAAGTTAAAGCATGGTATTTTCTTAAAAATCTGCACTTTTATACGTTTTTACATTCACAATTTTAACTGTGGCTGTTGTAAGCCCGGATAGCTCAGTCGGTAGAGCGTTTGGCTTTTAACCAAACGGTCCAGGGTTCGAATCCCTGTTCGGGCGTTCTATTTTAATTCGATGTTACCAAACAATATTAATCTTATTTTCATATAAACATATAGTGATAACGCCATTGCTATCACACTTCCTTTTTTATCGCTTCAAACATTTATGTCACACTAAATTTACTTTAATGCTTTGTGCAATTTCTAACGGATGAAGTTAAAGCATGGTATTTTCTTAAAAATCTGCACTTTTATACGTTTTTACATTCACAAATTTAATTGTGGCTGTTGTGAGCCTGGATAGCTCAGCCGGTAGAGCGTTTGGCTTTTAACAAAACGGTCCAGGGTTCGAATCCCTGTTCGGGCGTACTATTTTAATTCGATGTTACCAAACAGTATTAATCGAAATTTCATACAAACGAATATTGCTTATTTTACTACCAGAATGCCTTTTTATCGCTTCAAACTTTTGTCAGACTAAATTTACTTTAATGCTTTGTGGAATTTCTAACGGATGAAGTTAAAGCATGGTATTTTCTTAAAAATCTGCACTTTTATACGTTTTTACATTCACAATTTTAACTGTGGCTGTTGTAAGCCCGGATAGCTCAGTCGGTAGAGCGTTTGGCTTTTAACCAAACGGTCCAGGGTTCGAATCCCTGTTCGGGCGTACTATTTTAATTCGATGTAACCAAACAATATTAATCTTATTTTCATATAAACATATAGTGATAACGCCATTGCTATCACACTTCCTTTTTTATCGCTTCAAACATTTATGTCACACTAAATTTACTTTAATGCTTTGCGCAATTTCTAACGGACGAAGTAACATCATGGTATTTTCTTAAAAATCTGAACTTTTATACATTTTGACATTCACCAATTTAACTGATCCTGTAGTGAGCCCGGATAGCTCAGTCGGTAGAGCGTTTGGCATTTAACCAAACGGTCCAGGGTTCGAATCCCTGTTCGGGCTTACTATTTTAATTCGATGTTACCAAACGGTGTTAATCGGAGTTTCAAACAAACGAATATTGATTACTTTACTACCAGAATTCCTTTTTTATCGCTTCAAACTTTTATGTCACACAAAATTTATTTAATGCTTTGTGCAATTTCTAACGGATGAAGTTAAAGCATGGTATTTTCTTAAAAATCTGCACTTTTATACGTTTTTACATTCACAAATTTAATTGTGGCTGTTGTAAGCCCGGATAGCTCAGTCGGTAGAGCGTTTGGCTTTTAACCAAACGGTCCAGGGTTCGAATCCCTGTTCGGGCGTACTATTTTAATTCGATGTTACCAAACAATATTAATCTTATTTTCATATAAACATATAGTGATAACGCCATTGCTATCACACTTCTTTTTTATCGCTTCAAACATTTATGTCACACTAAATTTACTTTAATGCTTTGTGCAATTTCTAACGGATGAAGTTAAAGCATGGTATTTTCTTAAAAATCTGCACTTTTATACGTTTTTACATTCACAAATTTAATTGTGGCTGTTGTGAGCCTGGATAGCTCAGCCGGTAGAGCGTTTGGCTTTTAACAAAACGGTCCAGGGTTCGAATCCCTGTTCGGGCGTACTGTTTTAATTCGATGTTACCAAACAGTATTAATCGAAATTTCATACAAACGAATATTGCTTATTTTACTACCAGAATGCCTTTTTATCGCTTCAAACTTTTATGTCAGACTAAATTTACTTTAATGCTTTGTGGAATTTCTAACGGATGAAGTTAAAGCATGGTATTTTCTTAAAAATCTGCACTTTTATACGTTTTTACATTCACAATTTTAACTGTGGCTGTTGTAAGCCCGGATAGCTCTGTCGGTAGAGCGTTTGGCTTTTAACCAAACGGTCCAGGGTTCGAATCCCTGTTCGGGCGTACTATTTTAATTCGATGTTACCAAACAATATTAATCTTATTTTCATATAAACATATAGTGATAACGCCATTGCTATCACACTTCCTTTTTTATCGCTTCAAACATTTATGTCACACTAAATTTACTTTAATGCTTTGCGCAATTTCTAACGGACGAAGTTACATCATGGTATTTTCTTAAAAATCTGAACTTTTATACATTTTGACATTCACCAATTTAACTGATCCTGTAGTGAGCCCGGATAGCTCAGTCGGTAGAGCGTTTGGCTTTTAACCAAACGGTCCAGGGTTCGAATCCCTGTTCGGGCTTACTATTTTAATTCGATGTTACCAAACGGTGTTAATCGGAGTTTCAAACAAACGAATATTGATTACTTTACTACCAGAATTCCTTTTTTATCGCTTCAAACTTTTATGTCACACAAAATTTATTTAATGCTTTGTGCAATTTCTAACGGATGAAGTTAAAGCATGGTATTTTCTTAAAAATCTGCACTTTTATACGTTTTTACATTCATAAATTTAATTGTGGCTGTTGTAAGCCCGGATAGCTCAGTCGGTAGAGCGTTTGGCTTTTAACCAAACGGTCCAGGGTTCGAATCCCTGTTCGGGCGTACTATTTTAATTCGATGTTACCAAACAATATTAATCTTATTTTCATATAAACATATAGTGATAACGCCATTGCTATCACACTTCCTTTTTTATCGCTTCAAACATTTATGTCACACTAAATTTACTTTAATGCTTTGCGCAATTTCTAACGGACGAAGTAACATCATGGTATTTTCTTAAAAATCTGAACTTTTATACATTTTGACATTCACCAATTTAACTGATCCTGTAGTGAGCCCGGATAGCTCAGTCGGTAGAGCGTTTGGCATTTAACCAAACGGTCCAGGGTTCGAATCCCTGTTCGGGCTTACTATTTTAATTCGATGTTACCAAACGGTGTTAATCGGAGTTTCAAACAAACGAATATTGATTACTTTACTACCAGAATTCCTTTTTTATCGCTTCAAACTTTTATGTCACACAAAATTTATTTAATGCTTTGTGCAATTTCTAACGGATGAAGTTAAAGCATGGTATTTTCTTAAAAATCTGCACTTTTATACGTTTTTACATTCACAAATTTAATTGTGGCTGTTGTAAGCCCGGATAGCTCAGTCGGTAGAGCGTTTGGCTTTTAACCAAACGGTCCAGGGTTCGAATCCCTGTTCGGGCGTACTATTTTAATTCGATGTTACCAAACAATATTAATCTTATTTTCATATAAACATATAGTGATAACGCCATTGCTATCACACTTCCTTTTTTTATCGCTTCAAACATTTATGTCACACTAAATTTACTTTAATGCTTTGCGCAATTTCTAACGGACGAAGTTACATCATGGTATTTTCTTAAAAATCTGAACTTTTATACATTTTGACATTCACCAATTTAACTGATCCTGTAGTGAGCCCGGATAGCTCAGTCGGTAGAGCGTTTGGCTTTTAACAAAACGGTCCAGGGTTCGAATCACTGTTCGGGCTTACTATTTTAATTCGATGTTACCAAACGGTGTTAATCGGAGTTTCAAACAAACGAATATTGATTACTTTACTACCAGAATTCCTTTTTTATCGCTTCAAACTTTTATGTCACACAAAATTTATTTAATGCTTTGTGCAATTTCTAACGGATGAAGTTAAAGCATGGTATTTTCTTAAAAATCTGCACTTTTATACGTTTTTACATTCACAAATTTAATTGTGGCTGTTGTAAGCCCGGATAGCTCAGTCGGTAGAGCGTTTGGCTTTTAACCAAACGGTCCAGGGTTCGAATTCCTGTTCGGGCGTACTATTTTAATTCGATGTTACCAAACAATATTAATCTTATTTTCATATAAACATATAGTGATAACGCCATTGCTATCACACTTCCTTTTTTATCGCTTCAAACATTTATGTCACACTAAATTTACTTTAATGCTTTGTGCAATTTCTAACGGATGAAGTTAAAGCATGGTATTTTCTTAAAAATCTGCACTTTTATACGTTTTTACATTCACAAATTTAATTGTGGCTGTTGTGAGCCTGGATAGCTCAGCCGGTAGAGCGTTTGGCTTTTAACAAAACGGTCCAGGGTTCGAATCCCTGTTCGGGCGTACTGTTTTAATTCGATGTTACCAAACAGTATTAATCGAAATTTCATACAAACGAATATTGCTTATTTTACTACCAGAATGCCTTTTTATCGCTTCAAACTTTTATGTCAGACTAAATTTACTTTAATGCTTTGTGGAATTTCTAACGGATGAAGTTAAAGCATGGTATTTTCTTAAAAATCTGCACTTTTATACGTTTTTACATTCACAATTTTAACTGTGGCTGTTGTAAGCCCGGATAGCTCAGTCGGTAGAGCGTTTGGCTTTTAACCAAACGGTCCAGGGTTCGAATCCCTGTTCGGGCGTACTATTTTAATTCGATGTTACCAAACAATATTAATCTTATTTTCATATAAACATATAGTGATAACGCCATTGCTATCACACTTCCTTTTTTATCGCTTCAAACATTTATGTCACACTAAATTTACTTTAATGCTTTGCGCAATTTCTAACGGACGAAGTAACATCATGGTATTTTCTTAAAAATCTGAACTTTTATACATTTTGACATTCACCAATTTAACTGATCCTGTAGTGAGCCCGGATAGCTCAGTCGGTAGAGCGTTTGGCATTTAACCAAACGGTCCAGGGTTCGAATCCCTGTTCGGGCTTACTATTTTAATTCGATGTTACCAAACGGTGTTAATCGGAGTTTCAAACAAACGAATATTGATTACTTTACTACCAGAATTCCTTTTTTATCGCTTCAAACTTTTATGTCACACAAAATTTATTTAATGCTTTGTGCAATTTCTAACGGATGAAGTTAAAGCATGGTATTTTCTTAAAAATCTGCACTTTTATACGTTTTTACATTCACAAATTTAATTGTGGCTGTTGTAAGCCCGGATAGCTCAGTCGGTAGAGCGTTTGGCTTTTAACCAAACGGTCCAGGGTTCGAATCCATGTTCGGGCGTACTATTTTAATTCGATGTTACCAAACAATATTAATCTTATTTTCATATAAACATATAGTGATAACGCCATTGCTATCACACTTCCTTTTTTTATCGCTTCAAACATTTATGTCACACTAAATTTACTTTAATGCTTTGCGCAATTTCTAACGGACGAAGTTACATCATGGTATTTTCTTAAAAATCTGAACTTTTATACATTTTGACATTCACCAATTTAACTGATCCTGTAGTGAGCCCGGATAGCTCAGTCGGTAGAGCGTTTGGCTTTTAACAAAACGGTCCAGGGTTCGAATCCCTGTTCGGGCTTACTATTTTAATTCGATGTTACCAAACGGTGTTAATCGGAGTTTCAAACAAACGAATATTGATTACTTTACTACCAGAATTCCTTTTTTATCGCTTCAAACTTTTATGTCACACAAAATTTATTT
Organism: Metellina segmentata; assembly: GCA_947359465.1. Taxonomy (NCBI): domain Eukaryota; kingdom Metazoa; phylum Arthropoda; class Arachnida; order Araneae; family Tetragnathidae; genus Metellina; species Metellina segmentata. Next base: position 114,760,471 of record OX375882.1, on the reverse strand, counting down.
AATGCTTTGTGCAATTTCTAACGGATGAAGTTAAAGCATGGTATTTTCTTAAAAATCTGCACTTTTATACGTTTTTACATTCACAAATTTAATTGTGGCTGTTGTAAGCCCGGATAGCTCAGTCGGTAGAGCGTTTGGCTTTTAACCAAACGGTCCAGGGTTCGAATCCCTGTTCGGGCGTACTATTTTAATTCGATGTTACCAAACAATATTAATCTTATTTTCATATAAACATATAGTGATAACGCCATTGCTATCACACTTCCTTTTTTATCGCTTCAAACATTTATGTCACACTAAATTTACTTTAATGCTTTGCGCAATTTCTAACGGACGAAGTAACATCATGGTATTTTCTTAAAAATCTGAACTTTTATACATTTTGACATTCACCAATTTAACTGATCCTGTAGTGAGCCCGGATAGCTCAGTCGGTAGAGCGTTTGGCATTTAACCAAACGGTCCAGGGTTCGAATCCCTGTTCGGGCTTACTATTTTAATTCGATGTTACCAAACGGTGTTAATCGGAGTTTCAAACAAACGAATATTGATTACTTTACTACCAGAATTCCTTTTTTATCGCTTCAAACTTTTATGTCACACAAAATTTATTTAATGCTTTGTGCAATTTCTAACGGATGAAGTTGAAGCATGGTATTTTCTTAAAAATCTGCACTTTTATACGTTTTTACATTCACAAATTTAATTGTGGCTGTTGTAAGCCCGGATAGCTCAGTCGGTAGAGCGTTTGGCTTTTAACCAAACGGTCCAGGGTTCGAATCCCTGTTCGGGCGTACTATTTTAATTCGATGTTACCAAACAATATTAATCTTATTTTCATATAAACATATAGTGATAACGCCATTGCTATCACACTTCCTTTTTTTATCGCTTCAAACATTTATGTCACACTAAATTTACTTTAATGCTTTGCGCAATTTCTAACGGACGAAGTTACATCATGGTATTTTCTTAAAAATCTGAACTTTTATACATTTTGACATTCACCAATTTAACTGATCCTGTAGTGAGCCCGGATAGCTCAGTCGGTAGAGCGTTTGGCTTTTAACAAAACGGTCCAGGGTTCGAATCCCTGTTCGGGCTTACTATTTTAATTCGATGTTACCAAACGGTGTTAATCGGAGTTTCAAACAAACGAATATTGATTACTTTACTACCAGAATTCCTTTTTTATCGCTTCAAACTTTTATGTCACACAAAATTTATTTAATGCTTTGTGCAATTTCTAACGGATGAAGTTAAAGCATGGTATTTTCTTAAAAATCTGCACTTTTATACGTTTTTACATTCAAAAATTTAATTGTGGCTGTTGTAAGCCCGGATAGCTCAGTCGGTAGAGCGTTTGGCTTTTAACCAAACGGTCCAGGGTTCGAATCACTGTTCGGGCGTACTATTTTAATTCGATGTTACCAAACAATATTAATCTTATTTTCATATAAACATATAGTGATAACGCCATTGCTATCACACTTCCTTTTTTATCGCTTCAAACATTTATGTCACACTAAATTTACTTTAATGCTTTGTGCAATTTCTAACGGATGAAGTTAAAGCATGGTATTTTCTTAAAAATCTGCACTTTTATACGTTTTTACATTCACAATTTTAACTGTGGCTGTTGTAAGCCCGGATAGCTCAGTCGGTAGAGCGTTTGGCTTTTACCAAACGGTCCAGGGTTCGAATCCCTGTTCGGGCGTACTATTTTAATTCGATGTTACCAAACAATATTAATCTTATTTTCATATAAACATATAGTGATAACGCCATTGCTATCACACTTCCTTTTTTATCGCTTCAAACATTTATGTCACACTAAATTTACTTTAATGCTTTGCGCAATTTCTAACGGACGAAGTAACATCATGGTATTTTCTTAAAAATCTGAACTTTTATACATTTTGACATTCACCAATTTAACTGATCCTGTAGTGAGCCCGGATAGCTCAGTCGGTAGAGCGTTTGGCATTTAACCAAACGGTCCAGGGTTCGAATCCCTGTTCGGGCTTACTATTTTAATTCGATGTTACCAAACGGTGTTAATCGGAGTTTCAAACAAACGAATATTGATTACTTTACTACCAGAATTCCTTTTTTATCGCTTCAAACTTTTATGTCACACAAAATTTATTTAATGCTTTGTGCAATTTCTAACGGCTGAAGTTAAAGCATGGTATTTTCTTAAAAATCTGCACTTTTATACGTTTTTACATTCACAAATTTAATTGTGGCTGTTGTAAGCCCGGATAGCTCAGTCGGTAGAGCGTTTGGCTTTTAACCAAACGGTCCAGGGTTCGAATTCCTGTTCGGGCGTACTATTTTAATTCGATGTTACCAAACAATATTAATCTTATTTTCATATAAACATATAGTGATAACGCCATTGCTATCACACTTCCTTTTTTATCGCTTCAAACATTTATGTCACACTAAATTTACTTTAATGCTTTGTGCAATTTCTAACGGATGAAGTTAAAGCATGGTATTTTCTTAAAAATCTGCACTTTTATACGTTTTTACATTCACAAATTTAATTGTGGCTGTTGTGAGCCTGGATAGCTCAGCCGGTAGAGCGTTTGGCTTTTAACAAAACGGTCCAGGGTTCGAATCCCTGTTCGGGCGTACTGTTTTAATTCGATGTTACCAAACAGTATTAATCGAAATTTCATACAAACGAATATTGCTTATTTTACTACCAGAATGCCTTTTTATCGCTTCAAACTTTTATGTCAGACTAAATTTACTTTAATGCTTTGTGGAATTTCTAACGGATGAAGTTAAAGCATGGTATTTTCTTAAAAATCTGCACTTTTATACGTTTTTACATTCACAATTTTAACTGTGGCTGTTGTAAGCCCGGATAGCTCAGTCGGTAGAGCGTTTGGCTTTTAACCAAACGGTCCAGGGTTCGAATCCCTGTTCTGGCGTACTATTTTAATTCGATGTTACCAAACAATATTAATCTTATTTTCATATAAACATATAGTGATAACGCCATTGCTATCACACTTCCTTTTTTTATCGCTTCAAACATTTATGTCACACTAAATTTACTTTAATGCTTTGCGCAATTTCTAACGGACGAAGTTACATCATGGTATTTTCTTAAAAATCTGAACTTTTATACATTTTGACATTCACCAATTTAACTGATCGTGAAGTGAGCCCGGATAGCTCAGTCGGTAGAGCGTTTGGCTTTTATCAAAACGGTCCAGGGTTCGAATCCCTGTTCGGGCTTACTATTTTAATTCGATGTTACCAAACGGTGTTAATCGGAGTTTCAAACAAACGAATATTGATTACTTTACTACCAGAATTCCTTTTTTATCGCTTCAAACTTTTATGTCACACAAAATTTATTTAATGCTTTGTGCAATTTCTAACGGATGAAGTTAAAGCATGGTATTTTCTTAAAAATCTGCACTTTTATACGTTTTTACATTCACAAATTTAATTGTGGCTGTTGTAAGCCCGGATAGCTCAGTCGGTAGAGCGTTTGGCTTTTAACCAAACGGTCCAGGGTTCGAATCCCTGTTCGGGCGTACTAATTTAATTCGATGTTACCAAACAATATTAATCTTATTTTCATATAAACATATAGTGATAACGCCATTGCTATCACACTTCCTTTTTTATCGCTTCAAACATTTATGTCACACTAAATTTACTTTAATGCTTTGTGCAATTTCTAACGGATGAAGTTAAAGCATGGTATTTTCTTAAAAATCTGCACTTTTATACGTTTTTACATTCACAAATTTAATTGTGGTTGTTGTGAGCCTGGATAGCTCAGCCGGTAGAGCGTTTGGCTTTTAACAAAACGGTCCAGGGTTCGAATCCCTGTTCGGGCGTACTGTTTTAATTCGATGTTACCAAACAGTATTAATCGAAATTTCATACAAACGAATATTGCTTATTTTACTACCAGAATGCCTTTTTATCGCTTCAAACTTTTATGTCAGACTAAATTTACTTTAATGCTTTGTGGAATTTCTAACGGATGAAGTTAAAGCATGGTATTTTCTTAAAAATCTGCACTTTTATACGTTTTTACATTCACAATTTTAACTGTGGCTGTTGTAAGCCCGGATAGCTCAGTCGGTAGAGCGTTTGGCTTTTAACTAAACGGTCCAGGGTTCGAATCCCTGTTCGGGCGTACTATTTTAATTCGATGTTACCAAACAATATTAATCTTATTTTCATATAAACATATAGTGATAACGCCATTGCTATCACACTTCCTTTTTTATCGCTTCAAACATTTATGTCACACTAAATTTACTTTAATGCTTTGCGCAATTTCTAACGGACGAAGTTACATCATGGTATTTTCTTAAAAATCTGAACTTTTATACATTTTGACATTCACCAATTTAACTGATCCTGTAGTGAGCCCGGATAGCTCAGTCGGTAGAGCGTTTGGCTTTTAACCAAACGGTCCAGGGTTCGAATCCCTGTTCGGGCTTACTATTTTAATTCGATGTTACCAAACGGTGTTAATCGGAGTTTCAAACAAACGAATATTGATTACTTTACTACCAGAATTCCTTTTTTATCGCTTCAAACTTTTATGTCACACAAAATTTATTTAATGCTTTGTGCAATTTCTAACGGATGAAGTTAAAGCATGGTATTTTCTTAAAAATCTGCACTTTTATACGTTTTTACATTCACAAATTTAATTGTGGCTGTTGTAAGCCCGGATAGCTCAGTCGGTAGAGCGTTTGGCTTTTAACCAAACGGTCCAGGGTTCGAATCCCTGTTCGGGCGTACTATTTTAATTCGATGTTACCAAACAATATTAATCTTATTTTCATATAAACATATAGTGATAACGCCATTGCTATCACACTTCCTTTTTTATCGCTTCAAACATTTATGTCACACTAAATTTACTTTAATGCTTTGTGCAATTTCTAACGGATGAAGTTAAAGCATGGTATTTTCTTAAAAATCTGCACTTTTATACGTTTTTACATTCACAAATTTAATTGTGGCTGTTGTGAGCCTGGATAGCTCAGCCGGTAGAGCGTTTGGCTTTTAACAAAACGGTCCAGGGTTCGAATCCCTGTTCGGGCGTACTGTTTTAATTCGATGTTACCAAACAGTATTAATCGAAATTTCATACAAACGAATATTGCTTATTTTACTACCAGAATGCCTTTTTATCGCTTCAAACTTTTATGTCAGACTAAATTTACTTTAATGCTTTGTGGAATTTCTAACGGATGAAGTTAAAGCATGGTATTTTCTTAAAAATCTGCACTTTTATACGTTTTTACATTCACAATTTTAACTGTGGCTGTTGTGAGCCTGGATAGCTCAGCCGGTAGAGCGTTTGGCTTTTAACCAAACGGTCCAGGGTTTGAATCCCTGTTCGGGCGTACTATTTTAATTCGATGTTACCAAACAATATTAATCTTATTTTCATATAAACATATAGTGATAACGCCATTGCAATCACACTTCCTTTTTTATCGCTTCAAACATTTATGTCACACTAAATTTACTTTAATGCTTTGCTCAATTTCTAACGGACGAAGTTACATCATGGTATTTTCTTAAAAATCTGAACTTTTATACATTTTGACATTCACCAATTTAATTGATCCTGTAGTGAGCCCGGATAGCTCAGTCGGTAGAGCGTTTGGCTATTAACCAAACGGTCCAGTGTTCGAATCCCTGTTCGGGCTTACTATTTTAATTCGATGTTACCAAACGGTGTTAATCGGAGTTTCAAACAATCGAATATTGATTACTTTACTATCAGAATTCCTTTTTTATCGCTTCAAACTTTTATGTCACACAAAATTTATTTAATGCTTTCTGCAATTTCTAACTGATGAAGTTAAAGTATGGTATTTTCTTAAAAATCTGCACTTTTATACGTTTTTACATTCACAATTTTAACTGTGGCTGTTGTAAGCCCGGATAGCTCAGTCGGTAGAGCGTTTGGCTTTTAACCAAACGGTCCAGGGTTCGAATCCCTTTTCGGGCGTACTATTTTAATTCGATGTTACCAAACAATATTAATCTTATTTTCATATAAACATATAGTGATAACGCCATTGCTATCACACTTCCTTTTTTATCGCTTCAAACATTTATGTCACACTAAATTTACTTTAATGCTTTGCGCAATTTCTAAAGGATGAAGTTACATCATGGTATTTTCTTAAAAATCTGCACTTTTATGCATTTTGACATTCACCAATTTAATTGATCTTGTAGTGAGCCCGGATAGCTCAGTCGGTAGAGCGTTTGGCTTTTAACCAAACGGTCCAGGGTTCGAATCCCTGTTCAGGCTTATTATTTTAATTCGATGTTACCAAACGGTGTTAATCGGAGTGTCAAACTAACGAATATTGATTACTTTACTATCAGAATTCCTTTTTTATCTCTTCAAACTTTTATGTCACACAAAATTTATTTAATGCTTTGTGCAATTTCTAACGGATGAAGTTAAAGCATGGTATTTTCTAAAAAATCTGCACTTTTATACGTTTTTACATTCACAAATTTAATTGTGGCTGTTGTAAGCCCGGATAGCGCAGTCGGTAGAGCGTTTGGCTTTTAACCAAACGGTCCAGGGTTCGAATCCCTGTTCGGGCGTACTATTTTAATTCGATGTTACCAAACAATATTAATCTTATTTTCATATAAACATATAGTGATAACGCCATTGCAATCACACTTCCTTTTTTATCGCTTCAAACATTTATGTCACACTAAATTTACTTTAATGCTTTGCTCAATTTCTAACGGACGAAGTTACATCATGGTATTTTCTTAAAAATCTGAACTTTTATACATTTTGACATTCACCAATTTAATTGATCCTGTAATGAGCCCGGATAGCTCAGTCGGTAGAGCGTTTGGCTTTTAACCAAACGGTCCAGTGTTCGAATCCCTGTTCGGGCTTACTATTTTAATTCGATGTTACCAAACGGTGTTAATCGGAGTTTCAAACAAACGAATATTGATTACTTTACTATCAGAATTCCTTTTTTATCGCTTCAAACTTTTATGTCACACAAAATTTATTTAATGCTTTCTGCAATTTCTAACTGATGAAGTTAAAGTATGGTATTTTCTTAAAAATCTGCACTTTTATACGTTTTTACATTCACAATTTTAACTGTGGCTGTTGTAAGCCCGGATAGCTCAGTCGGTAGAGCGTTTGGCTTTTAACCAAACGGTCCAGGGTTCGAATCCCTTTTCGGGCGTACTATTTTAATTCGATGTTACCAAACAATATTAATCTTATTTTCATATAAACATATAGTGATAACGCCATTGCTATCACACTTCCTTTTTTATCGCTTCAAACATTTATGTCACACTAAATTTACTTTAATGCTTTGCGCAATTTCTAACGGATGAAGTTACATCATGGTATTTTCTTAAAAATCTGCACTTTTATGCATTTTGACATTCACCAATTTAATTGATCCTGTAGTGAGCCCGGATAGCTCAGTCGGTAGAGCGTTTGGCTTTTAACCAAACGGTCCAGGGTTCGAATCCCTGTTCGAGCTTATTATTTTAATTCGATGTTACCAAACGGTGTTAATCGGAGTGTCAAACTAACGAATATTGATTACTTTACTATCAGAATTCCTTTTTTATCGCTTAAAACTTTTATGTCACACAAAATTTATTTAATGCTTTGTGGAATTTCTAACGGATGAAGTTAAAGCATGGTATTTTCTTAAAAATCTGCACTTTTATACTATTTTACATTCACAAATTTAATTGTGGCTGTTGTGAGCCTGGATAGCTCAGCCGGTAGAGCGTTTGGCTTTTAACCAAACGGTCCAGGGTTCGAATCCCTGTTCGGGCGTACTATTTTAATTCGATGTTACCAAACAGTATTAATCGAAATTTCATACAAACGAATATTGCTTATTTTACTATCAGAATTCCTTTTTTATCGCTTCAAACTTTTATGTCACACAAAATTTACTTTAATGCTTTGTGGAATTTCTAACGGATGAAGTTAAAGCATGGTATTTTCTTAAAAATCTGCACTTTTATAGGTTTTTACATTCACAATTTTAACTGTGGCTGTTGTAAGCCCGGATAGCTCAGTCGGTAGAGCGTTTGGCTTTTATCCAAATGGTCAAGGGTTCGAATCCCTGTTCGGGCGTACTATTTTAATTCGATGTTACCAAACAATATTAATCTTATTTTCATATAAACATATAGTGATAACGCCATTGCTATCACACTTCCTTTTTTATCGCTTCAAACATTTATGTCACACTAAATTTACTCTAATGCTTTGCGCAATTTCTAACGGACGAAGTTACATCATGGTATTTTCTTAAAATTCTGAACTTTTATACATTTTGACATTCACCAATTTAATTGATCCTGTAGAGAGCCCGGATAGCTCAGTCGGTAGAGCGTTTGGCTTTTAACCAAACGGTCCAGGGTTCGAATCCCTGTTCGGGCTTACTATTTTAATTCGATGTTACCAAACGGTGTTAATCGGAGTTTCAAACAAACGAATATTGATTACTTTACTATCAGAATTCCTTTTTCATCGCTTCAAACTTTTATGTCTAACAAAATTTATTTAATGCTTTGTGCAATATCTAACTGATGAAGTTAAAGTATGGTATTTTCTTAAAAATCTGCACTTTTATACGTTTTTAAATTCAGAAATTTAACTGTGGTTGTTGTAAGCCCGGATAGCTCAGTCGGTAGAGCGTTTGTCTTTTAACCAAACGGTCCAGGGTTCGAATCCCTGTTTGGGCGTACTATTTTAATTCGATGTTACCAAACAATATTAATCTTATTTTCATATAAACATATAGTGATAACGCCATTGCTATCACACTTCCTTTTTTATCGCTTCAAACATTTATGTCACACTAAATTTACTTTAATGCTTTGCGCAATTTCTAACGGATGAAGTTACATCATGGTATTTTCTTAAAAATCTGCACTTTTATACATTTTGACATTCACCAATTTAACTGATCCTGTAGTGAGCCCGGATAGCTCAGTCGGTAGAGCGTTTGGCTTTTAACCAAACGGTCCAGGGTTCGAATCCCTGTTCGGGCTTACTATTTTAATTCGATGTTACCAAACGGTGTTAATCGGAGTTTCAAACAAACGAATATTGATTACTTTACTACCAGAATTCCTTTTTTATCGCTTCAAACTTTTATGTCACACAAAATTTATTTAATGCTTTGTGCAATTTCTAACGGATGAAGTTAAAGCATGGTATTTTCTTAAAAATCTGCACTTTTATACGTTTTTACATTCACAAATTTAATTGTGGCTGTTGTAAGCCCGGATAGCTCAGTCGGTAGAGCGTTTGGCTTTTAACCAAACGGTCCAGGGTTCGAATCCCTGTTCGGGCGTACTATTTTAATTCGATGTTACCAAACAATATTAATCTTATTTTCATATAAACATATAGTGATAACGCCATTGCTATCACACTTCCTTTTTTATCGCTTCAAACATTTATGTCACACTAAATTTACTTTAATGCTTTGCGCAATTTCTAACGGACGAAGTTACATCATGGTATTTTCTTAAAAATCTGAACTTTTATACATTTTGACATTCACCAATTTAATTGATCCTGTAGAGAGCCCGGATAGCTCAGTCGGTAGAGCGTTTGGCTTTTAACCAAACGGTCCAGGGTTCGAATCCCTGTTCGGGCTTACTATTTTAATTCGATGTTACCAAACGGTGTTAATCGGAGTTTCAAACAAACGAATATTGATTACTTTACTATCAGAATTCCTTTTTTATCGCTTCAAACTTTTATGTCACACAAAATTTATTTAATGCTTTGTGCAATTTCTAACTGATGAAGTTAAAGTATGGTATTTTCTTAAAAATCTGCACTTTTATACGTTTTTACATTCACAATTTTAACTGTGGCTGTTGTAATCCTGGATAGCTCAGTCGGTAGAGCGTTTGGCTTTTAACCAAACGGTCCAGGGTTCGAATCCCTGTTCGGGCGTACTATTTTAATTCGATGTTACCAAACAGTATTATTCGAAATTTCATACAAACGAATATTGATAACTTTACTATCAGAATTCCTTTTTTATCGCTTCAAACTTTTATGTCACACAAAATTTATTTAATGCTTTGTGCAATTTCTAACGGATGAAGTTAAAGCATGGTATTTTCTTAAAAATCTGCACTTTTATACGTTTTTACATTCACAAATTTAATTGTGGCTGTTGTAAGCCCGGATAGCTCAGTCGGTAGAGCGTTTGGCTTTTAACCAAACGGTCCAGGGTTCGAATCCCTGTTCGGGCGTACTATTTTAATTCGATGTTACCAAACAATATTAATCTTATTTTCATATAAACATATAGTGATAACGCCATTGCAATCACACTTCCTTTTTTATCGCTTCAAACATTTATGTCACACTAAATTTACTTTAATGCTTTGCTCAATTTCTAACGGACGAAGTTACATCATGGTATTTTCTTAAAAATCTGAACTTTTATACATTTTGACATTCACGAATTTAATTGATCCTGTAGTGAGCCCGGATAGCTCAGTCGGTAGAGCGTTTGGCTTTTAACCAAACGGTCCAGTGTTCGAATCCCTGTTCGGGCTTACTATTTTAATTCGATGTTACCAAACGGTGTTAATCGGAGTTTCAAACAAACGAATATTGATTACTTTACTATCAGAATTCCTTTTTTATCGCTTCAAACTTTTATGTCACACAAAATTTATTTAATGCTTTCTGCAATTTCTAAATGATGAAGTTAAAGTATGGTATTTTCTTAAAAATCTGCACTTTTATACGTTTTTACATTCACAATTTTAACTGTGGCTGTTGTAAGCCCGGATAGCTCAGTCGGTAGAGCGTTTGGCTTTTAACCAAACGGTCCAGGGTTCGAATCCCTTTTCGGGCGTACTATTTTAATTCGATGTTACCAAACAATATTAATCTTATTTTCATATAAACATATAGTGATAACGCCATTGCTATCACACTTCCTTTTTTATCGCTTCAAACATTTATGTCACACTAAATTTACTTTAATGCTTTGCGCAATTTCTAACGGATGAAGTTACATCATGGTATTTTCTTAAAAATCTGCACTTTTATGCATTTTGACATTCACCAATTTAATTGATCCTGTAGTGAGCCCGGATAGCTCAGTCGGTAGAGCGTTTGGCTTTTAACCAAACGGTCCAGGGTTCGAATCCCTGTTCGGGCTTATTATTTTAATTCGATGTTACCAAACGGTGTTAATCGGAGTGTCAAACTAACAAATATTGATTACTTTACTATCAGAATTCCTTTTTTATCGCTTAAAACTTTTATGTCACACAAAATTTATTTAATGCTTTGTGGAATTTCTAACGGATGAAGTTAAAGCATGGTATTTTCTTAAAAATCTGCACTTTTATACTATTTTACATTCACAAATTTAATTGTGGCTGTTGTGAGCCTGGATAGCTCAGCCGGTAGAGCGTTTGGCTTTTAACCAAACGGTCCAGGGTTCGAATCCATGTTCGGGCGTACTATTTTAATTCGATGTTACCAAACAGTATTAATCGAAATTTCATACAAACGAATATTGCTTATTTTACTATCAGAATTCCTTTTTTATCGCTTCAAACTTTTATGTCACACAAAATTTACTTTAATGCTTTGTGGAATTTCTAACGGATGAAGTTAAAACATGGTATTTTCTTAAAAATCTGCACTTTTATACGTTTTTACATTCACAATTTTAACTGTGGCTGTTGTAAGCCCGGATAGCTCAGTCGGTAGCGCGTTTGGCTTTTAACCAAATGGTCAAGGGTTCGAATCCCTGTTCGGGCGTACTATTTTAATTCGATGTTACCAAACAATATTAATCTTATTTTCATATAAACATATAGTGATAACGCCATTGCTATCACACTTCCTTTTTTATCGCTTCAAACATTTATGTCACACTAAATTTACTCTAATGCTTTGCGCAATTTCTAACGGACGAAGTTACATCATGGTATTTTCTTAAAATTCTGAACTTTTATACATTTTGACATTCACCAATTTAATTGATCCTGTAGAGAGCCCGGATAGCTCAGTCGGTAGAGCGTTTGGCTTTTAACCAAACGGTCCAGGGTTCGAATCCCTGTTCGGGCTTACTATTTTAATTCGATGTTACCAAACGGTGTTAATCGGAGTTTCAAACAAACGAATATTGATTACTTTACTATCAGAATTCCTTTTTTATCGCTTCAAACTTTTATGTCTAACAAAATTTATTTAATGCTTTGTGCAATATCTAACTGATGAAGTTAAAGTATGGTATTTTCTTAAAAATCTGCACTTTTATACGTTTTTAAATTCAGAATTTTAACTGTGGTTGTTGTAAGCCCGGATAGCTCAGTCGGTAGAGCGTTTGTCTTTTAACCAAACGGTCCAGGGTTCGAATCCCTGTTTGGGTGTACTATTTTAATTCGATGTTACCAAACAATATTAATCTTATTTTCATATAAACATATAGTGATAACGCCATTGCTATCACAATTCCTTTTTTATCGCTTCAAACATTTATGTCACACTAAATTTACTTTAATGCTTTGCGCAATTTCTAACGGATGAAGTTACATCATGGTATTTTCTTAAAAATCTGCACTTTTATGCATTTTGACATTCACCAATTTAATTGATCCTGTAGTGAGCCGGATAGCTCAGTCGGTAGAGCGTTTGGCTTTTAACCAAACGGTCCAGGTTTCGAATCCCTGTTCGGGCTTACTATTTTAATTCGATGTTACAAAACGGTGTTAATCGGAGTTTCATACAAACGAATATTGATTACTTTACTATCAGAATTCCTTTTTTATCGCTTCAAACTTTTATGTCACACAAAATTTATTTAATGCTTTGTGGAATTTCTAACGGATGAAGTTAAAGCATGGTATTTTCTTAAAAATCTGCACTTTTATACGTTTTTACATTCACAATTTTAACTGTGGCTGTTGTAAGCCCGGATAGCTCAGTCGGTAGAACGTTTGGCTTTTAACCAAACGGTCCAGGGTTCGAATCCCTGTTCGGGCGTACTATTTTAATTCGATGTTACCAAACAATATTAATCTTATTTTCATATAAACATATAGTGATAACGCCATTGCTATCACACTTCCTTTTTTATCGCTTCAAACATTTATGTCACACTAAATTTACTTTAATGCTTTGCGCAATTTCTAACGGATGAAGTTACATCATGGTATTTTCTTAAAAATCTGCACTTTTATGCATTTTGACATTCACCAATTTAATTGATCCTGTAGTGAGCCGGATAGCTCAGTCGGTAGAGCGTTTGGCTTTTAACCAAACGGTCCAGGGTTCGAATCCCTGTTCGGGCTTACTATTTTAATTCGATGTTACAAAACGGTGTTAATCGGAGTTTCAAACAAACGAATATTGATTACTTTACTATCAGAATTCCTTTTTTATCGCTTCAAACTTTTATGTCACACAAAATTTATTTAATGCTTTGTGGAATTTCTAACGGATGAAGTTAAAGCATGGTATTTTCTTAAAAATCTGCACTTTTATACGTTTTTACATTCACAAATTTAACTGTGGCTGTTGTAAGCCCGGATAGCTCAGTCGGTAGAGCGTTTGGCTTTTAACCAAACGGTCCAGGGTTCGAATCCCCGTTCGGGCGTACTATTTTAATTCGATGTTACCAAACGATATTAATCTTATTTTCATATAAACATATAGTGATAACGCCATTGCTATCACACTTCCTTTTTTATCGCTTCAAACATTTATGTCACACTAAATTTACTTTAATGCTTTGCGCTATTTCTAACGGATGAAGTTACATCATGGTATTTTCTTAAAAATCTGCATTTTTATGCATTTTGACATTCACCAATTTAATTGATCCTGTAGTGAGCCCGGATAGGTCAGTCGGTAGAGCGTTTGGCTTTTAACCAAACGGTCCAGGGTTCAAATCCCTGTTCGGGCTTACTATTTTAATTCGATGTTACCAAACGGTGTTAATCGGAGTTTCAAACAAACGAATATTGATTACTTTACTATCAGAATTCCTTTTTTATCGCTTCAAACTTTTATGTCACACAAAATTTATTTAATGCTTTCTGCAATTTCTAACTGATGAAGTTAAAGTATGGTATTTTCTTAAAAATCTGCACTTTTATACGTTTTTACATTCACAATTTTAACTGTGGCTGTTGTAAGCCCGGATAGCTCAGTCGGTAGAGCGTTTGGCTTTTAACCAAATGGTCAAGGGTTCGAATCCCTGTTCGGGCGTACTATTTTAATTCGATGTTACCAAACAATATTAATCTTATTTTCATATAAACATATAGTGATAACGCCATTGCTATCACACTTCCTTTTTAATCGCTTCAAACATTTATGTCACACTAAATTTACTCTAATGCTTTGCGCAATTTCTAACGGACGAAGTTACATCATGGTATTTTCTTAAAATTCTGAACTTTTATACATTTTGACATTCACCAATTTAATTGATCCTGTAGAGAGCCCGGATAGCTCAGTCGGTAGAGCGTTTGGCTTTTAACCAAACGGTCCAGGGTTCGAATCCCTGTTCGGGCTTACTATTTTAATTCGATGTTACCAAACGGTGTTAATCGGAGTTTCAAACAAACGAATATTGATTACTTTACTATCAGAATTCCTTTTTTATCGCTTCAAACTTTTATGTCTAACAAAATTTATTTAATGCTTTGTGCAATATCTAACTGATGAAGTTAAAGTATGGTATTTTCTTAAAAATCTGCACTTTTATACGTTTTTAAATTCAGAATTTTAACTGTGGTTGTTGTAAGCCCGGATAGCTCAGTCGGTAGAGCGTTTGTCTTTTAACCAAACGGTCCAGGGTTCGAATCCCTGTTTGGGTGTACTATTTTAATTCGATGTTACCAAACAATATTAATCTTATTTTCATATAAACATATAGTGATAACGCCATTGCTATCACACTTCCTTTTTTATCGCTTCAAACATTTATGTCACACTAAATTTACTTTAATGCTTTGCGCAATTTCTAACGGATGAAGTTACATCATGGTATTTTCTTAAAAATCTGCACTTTTATGCATTTTGACATTCACCAATTTAATTGATCCTGTAGTGAGCCGGATAGCTCAGTCGGTAGAGCGTTTGGCTTTTAACCAAACGGTCCAGGGTTCGAATCCCTGTTCGGGCTTACTATTTTAATTCGATGTTACAAAACGGTGTTAATCGGAGTTTCAAACAAACGAATATTGATTACTTTACTATCAGAATTCCTTTTTTATCGCTTCAAACTTTTATGTCACACAAAATTTATTTAATGCTTTGTGGAATTTCTAACGGATGAAGTTAAAGCATGGTATTTTCTTAAAAATCTGCACTTTTATACGTTTTTACATTCACAATTTTAACTGTGGCTGTTGTAAGCCCGGATAGCTCAGTCGGTAGAGCGTTTGGCTTTTAACCAAACGGTCCAGGGTTCGAATACCTGTTCGGGCGTACTATTTTAATTCGATGTTACCAAACAATATTAATCTTATTTTCATATAAACATATAGTGATAACGCCATTGCTATCACACTTCCTTTTTTATCGCTTCAAACATTTATGTCACACTAAATTTACTTTAATGCTTTGCGCTATTTCTAACGGATGAAGTTACATCATGGTATTTTCTTAAAAATCTGCATTTTTATGCATTTTGACATTCACCAATTTAATTGATCCTGTAGTGAGCCCGGATAGGTCAGTCGGTAGAGCGTTTGGCTTTTAACCAAACGGTCCAGGGTTCAAATCCCTGTTCGGGCTTACTATTTTAATTCGATGTTACCAAACGGTGTTAATCGGAGTTTCAAACAAACGAATATTGATTAATTTACTATCAGAATTCCTTTTTTATCGCTTCAAACTTTTATGTCGCACAAAATGTATTTAATGCTTTGTGGAATTTCTAACGGATGAAGTTAAAGCATGGTATTTTCTTAAAAATCTGCACTTTTATACGTTTTTACATTCACAATTTTAACTGTGGCTGTTGTAAGCCCGGATAGCTCAGTCGGTAGAGCGTTTGGCTTTTAACCAAACGGTCCAGGGTTCGAATCCCTGTTCGGGCGTACTATTTTAATTCGATGTTACCAAACAATATTAATCTTATTTTCATATAAACATATAGTGATAACGCCATTGCTATCACACTTCCTTTTTTATCGCTTCAAACATTTATGTCACACTAAATTTACTTTAATGCTTTGCGCTATTTCTAACGGATGAAGTTACATCATGGTATTTTCTTAAAAATCTGCATTTTTATGCATTTTGACATTCACCAATTTAATTGATCCTGTAGTGAGCCCGGATAGGTCAGTCGGTAGAGCGTTTGGCTTTTAACCAAACGGTCCAGGGTTCAAATCCCTGTTCGGGCTTACTATTTAAATTCGATGTTACCAAACGGTGTTAATCGGAGTTTCAAACAAACGAATATTGATTAATTTACTATCAGAATTCCTTTTTTATCGCTTCAAACTTTTATGTCGCACAAAATGTATTTAATGCTTTGTGGAATTTCTAACGGATGAAGTTAAAGCATGGTATTTTCTTAAAAATCTGCACTTTTATACGTTTTTACATTCACAATTTTAACTGTGGCTGTTGTAAGCCCGGATAGCTCAGTCGGTAGAGCGTTTGGCTTTTAACCAAACGGTCCAGGGTTCGAATCCCTGTTCGGGCGTACTATTTTAATTCGATGTTACCAAACAATATTAATCTTATTTTCATATAAACATATAGTGATAACGCTATTGCTATCACACTTCCTTTTTTATCGCTTCAAACATTTATGTCACACTAAATTTACTTTAATGCTTTGCGCTATTTCTAACGGATGAAGTTACATCATGGTATTTTCTTAAAAATCTGCATTTTTATGCATTTTGACATTCACCAATTTAATTGATCCTGTAGTGAGCCCGGATAGGTCAGTCGGTAGAGCGTTTGGCTTTTAACCAAACGGTCCAGGGTTCAAATCCCTGTTCGGGCTTACTATTTTAATTCGATGTTACCAAACGGTGTTAATCGGAGTTTCAAACAAACGAATATTGATTAATTTACTATCAGAATTCCTTTTTTATCGCTTCAAACTTTTATGTCGCACAAAATGTATTTAATGCTTTGTGCAATTTCTAACGGATGAAGTTAAAGCATGGTATTTTCTTAAAAATTTGCACTTTTATACGTTTTTACATTCACAATTTTAACTGTTGATGTTGTGAGCCCGGAATGCTCAGTCGTTTGATTGTTTGGCTTTTATACAAACTGTTCAGTGTTGGAATCCCTGTTCGAGCGTATTATTTTAATTCGATGTTACGAAACAATATTAATCTTATTTTCATATAAATATATAGAGATAACGCCATTGCTATCACACTTCCTTTTTTATCGCTTCAAACATTTATGTCACACTAAATTTACTTTAATGCTTTGCGCAATTTCTAACGGATGAAGTTACATCATGGTATTTTCTTAAAAATCTGCACTTTTATACATTTTGACATTCACCAATTTAACTGATCCTGTAGTGAGCCCGGATAGCTCAGTCGGTAGAGCGTTTGGCTTTTAACCAAACGGTCCAGGTTTCGAATCCCTGTTCGGGCTTACTATTTTAATTCGATGTTACAAAACGGTGTTAATCGGAGTTTCATACAAACGAATATTGATTACTTTACTATCAGAATTCCTTTTTTATCGCTTCAAACTTTTATGTCACACAAAATTTATTTAATGCTTTGTGGAATTTCTAACGGATGAAGTTAAAGCATGGTATTTTCTTAAAAATCTGCACTTTTATACGTTTTTACATTCACAATTTTAACTGTGGCTGTTGTAAGCCCGGATAGCTCAGTCGGTAGAACGTTTGGCTTTTAACCAAACGGTCCAGGGTTCGAATCCCTGTTCGGGCGTACTATTTTAATTCGATGTTACCAAACAATATTAATCTTATTTTCATATAAACATATAGTGATAACGCCATTGCTATCACACTTCCTTTTTTATCGCTTCAAACATTTATGTCACACTAAATTTACTTTAATGCTTTGCGCAATTTCTAACGGATGAAGTTACATCATGGTATTTTCTTAAAAATCTGCACTTTTATGCATTTTGACATTCACCAATTTAATTGATCCTGTAGTGAGCCGGATAGCTCAGTCGGTAGAGCGTTTGGCTTTTAACCAAACGGTCCAGGGTTCGAATCCCTGTTCGGGCTTACTATTTTAATTCGATGTTACAAAACGGTGTTAATCGGAGTTTCAAACAAACGAATATTGATTACTTTACTATCAGAATTCCTTTTTTATCGCTTCAAACTTTTATGTCACACAAAATTTATTTAATGCTTTGTGGAATTTCTAACGGATGAAGTTAAAGCATGGTATTTTCTTAAAAATCTGCACTTTTATACGTTTTTACATTCACAAATTTAACTGTGGCTGTTGTAAGCCCGGATAGCTCAGTCGGTAGAGCGTTTGGCTTTTAACCAAACGGTCCAGGGTTCGAATCCCCGTTCGGGCGTACTATTTTAATTCGATGTTACCAAACGATATTAATCTTATTTTCATATAAACATATAGTGATAACGCCATTGCTATCACACTTCCTTTTTTATCGCTTCAAACATTTATGTCACACTAAATTTACTTTAATGCTTTGCGCTATTTCTAACGGATGAAGTTACATCATGGTATTTTCTTAAAAATCTGCATTTTTATGCATTTTGACATTCACCAATTTAATTGATCCTGTAGTGAGCCCGGATAGGTCAGTCGGTAGAGCGTTTGGCTTTTAACCAAACGGTCCAGGGTTCAAATCCCTGTTCGGGCTTACTATTTTAATTCGATGTTACCAAACGGTGTTAATCGGAGTTTCAAACAAACGAATATTGATTACTTTACTATCAGAATTCCTTTTTTATCGCTTCAAACTTTTATGTCACACAAAATTTATTTAATGCTTTCTGCAATTTCTAACTGATGAAGTTAAAGTATGGTATTTTCTTAAAAATCTGCACTTTTATACGTTTTTACATTCACAATTTTAACTGTGGCTGTTGTAAGCCCGGATAGCTCAGTCGGTAGAGCGTTCGGCTTTTAACCAAACGGTCCAGGGTTCGAATCCCTTTTCGGGCGTACTATTTTAATTCGATGTTACCAAACAATATTAATCTTATTTTCATATAAACATATAGTGATAACGCCATTGCTATCACACTTCCTTTTTTATCGCTTCAAACATTTATGTCACACTAAATTTACTTTAATGCTTTGCGCAATTTCTAACGGACGAAGTTACATCATGGTATTTTCTTAAAAATCTGAACTTTTATACATTTTGACATTCACCAATTTAATTGATCCTGTAGAGAGCCCGGATAGCTCAGTCGGTAGAGCGTTTGGCTTTTAACCAAACGGTCCAGGGTTCGAATCCCTGTTCGGGCTTACTATTTTAATTCGATGTTACCAAACGGTGTTAATCGGAGTTTCAAACAAACGAATATTGATTACTTTACTATCAGAATTCCTTTTTTATCGCTTCAAACTTTTATGTCACACAAAATTTACTTTAATGCTTTGTGGAATTTCTAACGGATGAAGTTAAAACATAGTATTTTCTTAAAAATCTGCACTTTTATACGTTTTTACATTCACAATTTTAACTGTGGCTGTTGTAAGCCCGGATAGCTCAGTCGGTAGAGCGTTTGGCTTTTAACCAAATGGTCAAGGGTTCGAATCCCTGTTCGGGCGTACTATTTTAATTCGATGTTACCAAACAATATTAATCTTATTTTCATATAAACATATAGTGATAACGCCATTGCTATCACACTTCCTTTTTTATCGCTTCAAACATTTATGTCACACTAAATTTACTCTAATGCTTTGCGCAATTTCTAACGGACGAAGTTACATCATGGTATTTTCTTAAAATTCTGAACTTTTATACATTTTGACATTCACCAATTTAATTGATCCTGTAGAGAGCCCGGGTAGCTCAGTCGGTAGAGCGTTTGGCTTTTAACCAAACGGTCCAGGGTTCGAATCCCTGTTCGGGCTTACTATTTTAATTCGATGTTACCAAACGGTGTTAATCGGAGTTTCAAACAAACGAATATTGATTACTTTACTATCAGAATTCCTTTTTTATCGCTTCAAACTTTTATGTCTAACAAAATTTATTTAATGCTTTGTGCAATATCTAAC
This sequence comes from Metellina segmentata, assembly GCA_947359465.1. Classification (NCBI taxonomy): domain Eukaryota; kingdom Metazoa; phylum Arthropoda; class Arachnida; order Araneae; family Tetragnathidae; genus Metellina; species Metellina segmentata. The sequence goes on along the minus strand of OX375882.1, from coordinate 114,740,191 downwards.
TGATGAAGTTAAAGTATGGTATTTTCTTAAAAATCTGCACTTTTATACGTTTTTAAATTCAGAATTTTAACTGTGGTTGTTGTAAGCCCGGATAGCTCAGTCGGTAGAGCGTTTGTCTTTTAACCAAACGGTCCAGGGTTCGAATCCCTGTTTGGGTGTACTATTTTAATTCGATGTTACCAAACAATATTAATCTTATTTTCATATAAACATATAGTGATAACGCCATTGCTATCACACTTCCTTTTTTATCGCTTCAAACATTTATGTCACACTAAATTTACTTTAATGCTTTGCGCTATTTCTAACGGATGAAGTTACATCATGGTATTTTCTTAAAAATCTGCATTTTTATGCATTTTGACATTCACCAATTTAATTGATCCTGTAGTGAGCCCGGATAGGTCAGTCGGTAGAGCGTTTGGCTTTTAACCAAACGGTCCAGGGTTCAAATCCCTGTTCGGGCTTACTATTTTAATTCGATGTTACCAAACGGTGTTAATCGGAGTTTCAAACAAACGAATATTGATTAATTTACTATCAGAATTCCTTTTTTATCGCTTCAAACTTTTATGTCGCACAAAATGTATTTAATGCTTTGTGGAATTTCTAACGGATGAAGTTAAAGCATGGTATTTTCTTAAAAATCTGCACTTTTATACGTTTTTACATTCACAATTTTAACTGTGGCTGTTGTAAGCCCGGATAGCTCAGTCGGTAGAGCGTTTGGCTTTTAACCAAACGGTCCAGGGTTCGAATCCCTGTTCGGGCGTACTATTTTAATTCGATGTTACCAAACAATATTAATCTTATTTTCATATAAACATATAGTGATAACGCCATTGCTATCACACTTCCTTTTTTATCGCTTCAAACATTTATGTCACACTAAATTTACTTTAATGCTTTGCGCTATTTCTAACGGATGAAGTTACATCATGGTATTTTCTTAAAAATCTGCATTTTTATGCATTTTGACATTCACCAATTTAATTGATCCTGTAGTGAGCCCGGATAGGTCAGTCGGTAGAGCGTTTGGCTTTTAACCAAACGGTCCAGGGTTCAAATCCCTGTTCGGGCTTACTATTTAAATTCGATGTTACCAAACGGTGTTAATCGGAGTTTCAAACAAACGAATATTGATTAATTTACTATCAGAATTCCTTTTTTATCGCTTCAAACTTTTATGTCGCACAAAATGTATTTAATGCTTTGTGGAATTTCTAACGGATGAAGTTAAAGCATGGTATTTTCTTAAAAATCTGCACTTTTATACGTTTTTACATTCACAATTTTAACTGTGGCTGTTGTAAGCCCGGATAGCTCAGTCGGTAGAGCGTTTGGCTTTTAACCAAACGGTCCAGGGTTCGAATCCCTGTTCGGGCGTACTATTTTAATTCGATGTTACCAAACAATATTAATCTTATTTTCATATAAACATATAGTGATAACGCTATTGCTATCACACTTCCTTTTTTATCGCTTCAAACATTTATGTCACACTAAATTTACTTTAATGCTTTGCGCTATTTCTAACGGATGAAGTTACATCATGGTATTTTCTTAAAAATCTGCATTTTTATGCATTTTGACATTCACCAATTTAATTGATCCTGTAGTGAGCCCGGATAGGTCAGTCGGTAGAGCGTTTGGCTTTTAACCAAACGGTCCAGGGTTCAAATCCCTGTTCGGGCTTACTATTTTAATTCGATGTTACCAAACGGTGTTAATCGGAGTTTCAAACAAACGAATATTGATTAATTTACTATCAGAATTCCTTTTTTATCGCTTCAAACTTTTATGTCGCACAAAATGTATTTAATGCTTTGTGCAATTTCTAACGGATGAAGTTAAAGCATGGTATTTTCTTAAAAATTTGCACTTTTATACGTTTTTACATTCACAATTTTAACTGTTGATGTTGTGAGCCCGGAATGCTCAGTCGTTTGATTGTTTGGCTTTTATACAAACTGTTCAGTGTTGGAATCCCTGTTCGAGCGTATTATTTTAATTCGATGTTACGAAACAATATTAATCTTATTTTCATATAAATATATAGAGATAACGCCATTGCTATCACACTTCCTTTTTTATCGCTTCAAACATTTATGTCACACTAAATTTACTTTAATGCTTTGCGCAATTTCTAACGGATGAAGTTACATCATGGTATTTTCTTAAAAATCTGCACTTTTATACATTTTGACATTCACCAATTTAACTGATCCTGTAGTGAGCCCGGATAGCTCAGTCGGTAGAGCGTTTGGCTTTTAACCAAACGGTCCAGGGTTCGAATCCCTGTTCGGGCTTACTATTTTAATTCGATGTTACCAAACGGTGTTAATCGGAGTTTCAAACAAACGAATATTGATTACTTTACTACCAGAATTCCTTTTTTATCGCTTCAAACTTTTATGTCACACAAAATTTATTTAATGCTTTGTGCAATTTCTAACGGATGAAGTTAAAGCATGGTATTTTCTTAAAAATCTGCACTTTTATACGTTTTTACATTCACAAATTTAATTGTGGCTGTTGTAAGCCCGGATAGCTCAGTCGGAAGAGCGTTTGGCTTTTAACCAAACGGTCCAGGGTTCGAATCCCTGTTCGGGCGTACTATTTTAATTCGATGTTACCAAACAATATTAATCTTATTTTCATATAAACATATAGTGATAACGCCATTGCTATCACACTTCCTTTTTTATCGCTTCAAACATTTATGTCACACTAAATTTACTTTAATGCTTTGCGCAATTTCTAACGGACGAAGTTACATCATGGTATTTTCTTAAAAATCTGAACTTTTATACATTTTGACATTCACCAATTTAATTGATCCTGTAGAGAGCCCGGATAGCTCAGTCGGTAGAGCGTTTGGCTTTTAACCAAACGGTCCAGGGTTCGAATCCCTGTTCGGGCTTACTATTTTAATTCGATGTTACCAAACGGTGTTAATCGGAGTTTCAAACAAACGAATATTGATTACTTTACTATCAGAATTCCTTTTTTATCGCTTCAAACTTTTATGTCACACAAAATTTATTTAATGCTTTGTGCAATTTCTAACTGATGAAGTTAAAGTATGGTATTTTCTTAAAAATCTGCACTTTTATACGTTTTTACATTCACAATTTTAACTGTGGCTGTTGTAATCCTGGATAGCTCAGTCGGTAGAGCGTTTGGCTTTTAACCAAACGGTCCAGGGTTCGAATCCCTGTTCGGGCGTACTATTTTAATTCGATGTTACCAAACAGTATTATTCGAAATTTCATACAAACGAATATTGATAACTTTACTATCAGAATTCCTTTTTTATCGCTTCAAACTTTTATGTCACACAAAATTTATTTAATGCTTTGTGCAATTTCTAACGGATGAAGTTAAAGCATGGTATTTTCTTAAAAATCTGCACTTTTATACGTTTTTACATTCACAAATTTAATTGTGGCTGTTGTAAGCCCGGATAGCTCAGTCGGTAGAGCGTTTGGCTTTTAACCAAACGGTCCAGGGTTCGAATCCCTGTTCGGGCGTACTATTTTAATTCGATGTTACCAAACAATATTAATCTTATTTTCATATAAACATATAGTGATAACGCCATTGCAATCACACTTCCTTTTTTATCGCTTCAAACATTTATGTCACACTAAATTTACTTTAATGCTTTGCTCAATTTCTAACGGACGAAGTTACATCATGGTATTTTCTTAAAAATCTGAACTTTTATACATTTTGACATTCACGAATTTAATTGATCCTGTAGTGAGCCCGGATAGCTCAATCGGTAGAGCGTTTGGCTTTTAACCAAACGGTCCAGTGTTCGAATCCCTGTTCGGGCTTACTATTTTAATTCGATGTTACCAAACGGTGTTAATCGGAGTTTCAAACAAACGAATATTGATTACTTTACTATCAGAATTCCTTTTTTATCGCTTCAAACTTTTATGTCACACAAAATTTATTTAATGCTTTCTGCAATTTCTAAATGATGAAGTTAAAGTATGGTATTTTCTTAAAAATCTGCACTTTTATACGTTTTTACATTCACAATTTTAACTGTGGCTGTTGTAAGCCCGGATAGCTCAGTCGGTAGAGCGTTTGGCTTTTAACCAAACGGTCCAGGGTTCGAATCCCTTTTCGGGCGTACTATTTTAATTCGATGTTACCAAACAATATTAATCTTATTTTCATATAAACATATAGTGATAACGCCATTGCTATCACACTTCCTTTTTTATCGCTTCAAACATTTATGTCACACTAAATTTACTTTAATGCTTTGCGCAATTTCTAACGGATGAAGTTACATCATGGTATTTTCTTAAAAATCTGCACTTTTATGCATTTTGACATTCACCAATTTAATTGATCCTGTAGTGAGCCCGGATAGCTCAGTCGGTAGAGCGTTTGGCTTTTAACCAAACGGTCCAGGGTTCGAATCCCTGTTCGGGCTTATTATTTTAATTCGATGTTACCAAACGGTGTTAATCGGAGTGTCAAACTAACGAATATTGATTACTTTACTATCAGAATTCCTTTTTTATCGCTTAAAACTTTTATGTCACACAAAATTTATTTAATGCTTTGTGGAATTTCTAACGGATGAAGTTAAAGCATGGTATTTTCTTAAAAATCTGCACTTTTATACTATTTTACATTCACAAATTTAATTGTGGCTGTTGTGAGCCTGGATAGCTCAGCCGGTAGAGCGTTTGGCTTTTAACCAAACGGTCCAGGGTTCGAATCCATGTTCGGGCGTACTATTTTAATTCGATGTTACCAAACAGTATTAATCGAAATTTCATACAAACGAATATTGCTTATTTTACTATCAGAATTCCTTTTTTATCGCTTCAAACTTTTATGTCACACAAAATTTACTTTAATGCTTTGTGGAATTTCTAACGGATGAAGTTAAAACATGGTATTTTCTTAAAAATCTGCACTTTTATACGTTTTTACATTCACAATTTTAACTGTGGCTGTTGTAAGCCCGGATAGCTCAGTCGGTAGCGCGTTTGGCTTTTAACCAAATGGTCAAGGGTTCGAATCCCTGTTCGGGCGTACTATTTTAATTCGATGTTACCAAACAATATTAATCTTATTTTCATATAAACATATAGTGATAACGCCATTGCTATCACACTTCCTTTTTTATCGCTTCAAACATTTATGTCACACTAAATTTACTCTAATGCTTTGCGCAATTTCTAACGGACGAAGTTACATCATGGTATTTTCTTAAAATTCTGAACTTTTATACATTTTGACATTCACCAATTTAATTGATCCTGTAGAGAGCCCGGATAGCTCAGTCGGTAGAGCGTTTGGCTTTTAACCAAACGGTCCAGGGTTCGAATCCCTGTTCGGGCTTACTATTTTAATTCGATGTTACCAAACGGTGTTAATCGGAGTTTCAAACAAACGAATATTGATTACTTTACTATCAGAATTCCTTTTTTATCGCTTCAAACTTTTATGTCTAACAAAATTTATTTAATGCTTTGTGCAATATCTAACTGATGAAGTTAAAGTATGGTATTTTCTTAAAAATCTGCACTTTTATACGTTTTTAAATTCAGAATTTTAACTGTGGTTGTTGTAAGCCCGGATAGCTCAGTCGGTAGAGCGTTTGTCTTTTAACCAAACGGTCCAGGGTTCGAATCCCTGTTTGGGTGTACTATTTTAATTCGATGTTACCAAACAATATTAATCTTATTTTCATATAAACATATAGTGATAACGCCATTGCTATCACACTTCCTTTTTTATCGCTTCAAACATTTATGTCACACTAAATTTACTTTAATGCTTTGCGCAATTTCTAACGGATGAAGTTACATCATGGTATTTTCTTAAAAATCTGCACTTTTATGCATTTTGACATTCACCAATTTAATTGATCCTGTAGTGAGCCGGATAGCTCAGTCGGTAGAGCGTTTGGCTTTTAACCAAACGGTCCAGGTTTCGAATCCCTGTTCGGGCTTACTATTTTAATTCGATGTTACAAAACGGTGTTAATCGGAGTTTCATACAAACGAATATTGATTACTTTACTATCAGAATTCCTTTTTTATCGCTTCAAACTTTTATGTCACACAAAATTTATTTAATGCTTTGTGGAATTTCTAACGGATGAAGTTAAAGCATGGTATTTTCTTAAAAATCTGCACTTTTATACGTTTTTACATTCACAATTTTAACTGTGGCTGTTGTAAGCCCGGATAGCTCAGTCGGTAGAACGTTTGGCTTTTAACCAAACGGTCCAGGGTTCGAATCCCTGTTCGGGCGTACTATTTTAATTCGATGTTACCAAACAATATTAATCTTATTTTCATATAAACATATAGTGATAACGCCATTGCTATCACACTTCCTTTTTTATCGCTTCAAACATTTATGTCACACTAAATTTACTTTAATGCTTTGCGCAATTTCTAACGGATGAAGTTACATCATGGTATTTTCTTAAAAATCTGCACTTTTATGCATTTTGACATTCACCAATTTAATTGATCCTGTAGTGAGCCGGATAGCTCAGTCGGTAGAGCGTTTGGCTTTTAACCAAATGGTCCAGGGTTCGAATCCCTGTTCGGGCTTACTATTTTAATTCGATGTTACAAAACGGTGTTAATCGGAGTTTCAAACAAACGAATATTGATTACTTTACTATCAGAATTCCTTTTTTATCGCTTCAAACTTTTATGTCACACAAAATTTATTTAATGCTTTGTGGAATTTCTAACGGATGAAGTTAAAGCATGGTATTTTCTTAAAAATCTGCACTTTTATACGTTTTTACATTCACAATTTTAACTGTGGCTGTTGTAAGCCCGGATAGCTCAGTCGGTAGAGCGTTTGGCTTTTAACCAAACGGTCCAGGGTTCGAATCCCCGTTCGGGCGTACTATTTTAATTCGATGTTACCAAACGATATTAATCTTATTTTCATATAAACATATAGTGATAACGCCATTGCTATCACACTTCCTTTTTTATCGCTTCAAACATTTATGTCACACTAAATTTACTTTAATGCTTTGCGCTATTTCTAACGGATGAAGTTACATCATGGTATTTTCTTAAAAATCTGCATTTTTATGCATTTTGACATTCACCAATTTAATTGATCCTGTAGTGAGCCCGGATAGGTCAGTCGTTTGGTTAAAAGCCAAACGGTCCAGGGTTCAAATCCCTGTTCGGGCTTACTATTTTAATTCGATGTTACCAAACGGTGTTAATCGGAGTTTCAAACAAACGAATATTGATTACTTTACTATCAGAATTCCTTTTTTATCGCTTCAAACTTTTATGTCACACAAAATTTATTTAATGCTTTCTGCAATTTCTAACTGATGAAGTTAAAGTATGGTATTTTCTTAAAAATCTGCACTTTTATACGTTTTTACATTCACAATTTTAACTGTGGCTGTTGTAAGCCCGGATAGCTCAGTCGGTAGAGCGTTTGGCTTTTAACCAAACGGTCCAGGGTTCGAATCCCTTTTCGGGCGTACTATTTTAATTCGATGTTACCAAACAATATTAATCTTATTTTCATATAAACATATAGTGATAACGCCATTGCTATCACACTTCCTTTTTTATCGCTTCAAACATTTATGTCACACTAAATTTACTTTAATGCTTTGCGCAATTTCTAACGGACGAAGTTACATCATGGTATTTTCTTAAAAATCTGAACTTTTATACATTTTGACATTCACCAATTTAATTGATCCTGTAGAGAGCCCGGATAGCTCAGTCGGTAGAGCGTTTGGCTTTTAACCAAACGGTCCAGGGTTCGAATACCTGTTCGGGCTTACTATTTTAATTCGATGTTACCAAACGGTGTTAATCGGAGTTTCAAACAAACGAATATTGATTACTTTACTATCAGAATTCCTTTTTTATCGCTTCAAACTTTTATGTCACACAAAATTTACTTTAATGCTTTGTGGAATTTCTAACGGATGAAGTTAAAACATGGTATTTTCTTAAAAATCTGCACTTTTATACGTTTTTACATTCACAATTTTAACTGTGGCTGTTGTAAGCCCGGATAGCTCAGTCGGTAGAGCGTTTGGCTTTTAACCAAATGGTCAAGGGTTCGAATCCCTGTTCGGGCGTACTATTTTAATTCGATGTTACCAAACAATATTAATCTTATTTTCATATAAACATATAGTGATAACGCCATTGCTATCACACTTCCTTTTTTATCGCTTCAAACATTTATGTCACACTAAATTTACTCTAATGCTTTGCGCAATTTCTAACGGACGAAGTTACATCATGGTATTTTCTTAAAATTCTGAACTTTTATACATTTTGACATTCACCAATTTAATTGATCCTGTAGAGAGCCCGGATAGCTCAGTCGGTAGAGCGTTTGGCTTTTAACCAAACGGTCCAGGGTTCGAATCCCTGTTCGGGCTTACTATTTTAATTCGATGTTACCAAACGGTGTTAATCGGAGTTTCAAACAAACGAATATTGATTACTTTACTATCAGAATTCCTTTTTTATCGCTTCAAACTTTTATGTCTAACAAAATTTATTTAATGCTTTGTGCAATATCTAACTGATGAAGTTAAAGTATGGTATTTTCTTAAAAATCTGCACTTTTATACGTTTTTACATTCACAATTTTAACTGTGGCTGTTGTAAGCCCGGATAGCTCAGTCGGTAGAGCGTTTGGCTTTTAACCAAACGGTCCAGGGTTCGAATCCCTGTTCGGGCGTACTATTTTAATTCGATGTTACCAAACAATATTAATCTTATTTTCATATAAACATATAGTGATAACGCCATTGCTATCACACTTCCTTTTTTATCGCTTCAAACATTTATGTCACACTAAATTTACTTTAATGCTTTGCGCTATTTCTAACGGATGAAGTTACATCATGGTATTTTCTTAAAAATCTGCATTTTTATGCATTTTGACATTCACCAATTTAATTGATCCTGTAGTGAGCCCGGATAGGTCAGTCGGTAGAGCGTTTGGCTTTTAACCAAACGGTCCAGGGTTCAAATCCCTGTTCGGGCTTACTATTTTAATTCGATGTTACCAAACGGTGTTAATCGGAGTTTCAAACAAACGAATATTGATTAATTTACTATCAGAATTCCTTTTTTATCGCTTCAAACTTTTATGTCGCACAAAATGTATTTAATGCTTTGTGGAATTTCTAACGGATGAAGTTAAAGCATGGTATTTTCTTAAAAATCTGCACTTTTATACGTTTTTACATTCACAATTTTAACTGTGGCTGTTGTAAGCCCGGATAGCTCAGTCGGTAGAGCGTTTGGCTTTTAACCAAACGGTCCAGGGTTCGAATCCCTGTTCGGGCGTACTATTTTAATTCGATGTTACCAAACAATATTAATCTTATTTTCATATAAACATATAGTGATAACGCCATTGCTATCACACTTCCTTTTTTATCGCTTCAAACATTTATGTCACACTAAATTTACTTTAATGCTTTGCGCTATTTCTAACGGATGAAGTTACATCATGGTATTTTCTTAAAAATCTGCATTTTTATGCATTTTGACATTCACCAATTTAATTGATCCTGTAGTGAGCCCGGATAGGTCAGTCGGTAGAGCGTTTGGCTTTTAACCAAACGGTCCAGGGTTCAAATCCCTGTTCGGGCTTACTATTTTAATTCGATGTTACCAAACGGTGTTAATCGGAGTTTCAAACAAACGAATATTGATTAATTTACTATCAGAATTCCTTTTTTATCGCTTCAAACTTTTATGTCGCACAAAATGTATTTAATGCTTTGTGGAATTTCTAACGGATGAAGTTAAAGCATGGTATTTTCTTAAAAATCTGCACTTTTATACGTTTTTACATTCACAATTTTAACTGTGGCTGTTGTAAGCCCGGATAGCTCAGTCGGTAGAGCGTTTGGCTTTTAACCAAACGGTCCAGGGTTCGAATCCCTTTTCGGGCGTACTATTTTAATTCGATGTTACCAAACAATATTAATCTTATTTTCATATAAACATATAGTGATAACGCTATTGCTATCACACTTCCTTTTTTATCGCTTCAAACATTTATGTCACACTAAATTTACTTTAATGCTTTGCGCTATTTCTAACGGATGAAGTTACATCATGGTATTTTCTTAAAAATCTGCATTTTTATGCATTTTGACATTCACCAATTTAATTGATCCTGTAGTGAGCCCGGATAGGTCAGTCGGTAGAGCGTTTGGCTTTTAACCAAACGGTCCAGGGTTCAAATCCCTGTTCGGGCTTACTATTTTAATTCGATGTTACCAAACGGTGTTAATCGGAGTTTCAAACAAACGAATATTGATTAATTTACTATCAGAATTCCTTTTTTATCGCTTCAAACTTTTATGTCGCACAAAATGTATTTAATGCTTTGTGCAATTTCTAACGGATGAAGTTAAAGCATGGTATTTTCTTAAAAATTTGCACTTTTATACGTTTTTACATTCACAATTTTAACTGTTGATGTTGTGAGCCCGGAATGCTCAGTCGTTTGATTGTTTGGCTTTTATACAAACTGTTCAGTGTTGGAATCCCTGTTCGAGCGTATTATTTTAATTCGATGTTACGAAACAATATTAATCTTATTTTCATATAAATATATAGAGATAACGCCATTGCTATCACACTTCCTTTTTTATCGCTTCAAACATTTATGTCACACTAAATTTACTTTAATGCTTTGCTCAATTTCTAACGGACGAAGTTACATCATGGTATTTTCTTAAAAATCTGAACTTTTATACATTTTGACATTCACCAATTTAATTGATCCTGTAGTGAGCCCGGATAGCTCAGTCGGTAGAGCGTTTGGCTTTTAACCAAACGGTCCAGGGTTCGAATCCCTGTTCGGGCTTACTATTTTAATTCGATGTCACCAAACGGTGTTAATCGGAGTTTCAAACAAACGAATATTGATTACTTTACTATCAGAATTCCTTTTTTATCGCTTCAAACTTTTATGTCACACAAAATTTATTTAATGCTTTCTGCAATTTCTAACTGATGAAGTTAAAGAATGGTATTTTCTTAAAAATCTGCACTTTTATACGTTTTTACATTCACAATTTTAACTGTGGCTGTTGTAAGCCCGGATAGCTCAGTCGGTAGAGCGTTTGTCTTTTAACCAAACGGTCCAGGGTTCGAATCCCTGTTCGGGCGTATTATTTTAATTCGATGTTACCAAACAATATTATCTTATTTTCATATAAACATATAGTGATAACGCCATTGCTATCACACTTCCTTTTTTATCGCTTCAAACATTTATGTCACACTAAATTTACTTTAATGCTTTGCGCAATTTCTAACGGACGAAGTTACATCATGGTATTTTCTTAAAAACCTGAACTTTTATACATTTTGACATTCACCAATTTAATTGATCCTGTAGAGAGCCCGGATAGCTCAGTCGGTAGAGCGTTTGGCTTTTAACCAAACGGTCCAGGGTTCGAATCCCTGTTCGGGCTTACTATTTTAATTCGATGTTACCAAACGGTGTTAATCGGAGTGTCAAACTAACGAATATTGATTACTTTACTATCAGAATTCCTTTTTTATCGCTTAAAACTTTTATGTCACACAAAATTTATTTAATGCTTTGTGGAATTTCTAACGGATGAAGTTAAAGCATGGTATTTTCTTAAAAATCTGCACTTTTATACGTTTTTACATTCACAAATTTAATTGTGGCTGTTGTGAGCCTGGATAGCTCAGCCGGTAGAGCGTTTGGCTTTTAACCAAACGGTCCAGGGCTCGAATCCCTGTTCGGGCGTACTATTTTAATTCGATGTTACCAAACAGTATTAATCGAAATTTCATACAAACGAATATTGCTTATTTTACTATCAGAATTCCTTTTTTATCGCTTCAAACTTTTATGTCACACAAAATTTACTTTAATGCTTTGTGGAATTTCTAACGGATGAAGTTAAAGCATGGTATTTTCTTAAAAATCTGCACTTTTATACGTTTTTACATTCACAATTTTAACTGTGGCTGTTGTAAGCCCGGATAGCTCCGTCGGTAGAGCGTTTGGCTTTTAACCAAATGGTCAAGGGTTCGAATCCCTGTTCGGGCGTACTATTTTAATTCGATGTTACCAAACAATATTAATCTTATTTTCATATAAACATATAGTGATAACGCCATTGCTATCACACTTCCTTTTTTATCGCTTCAAACATTTATGTCACACTAAATTTAATTTAATGCTTTGCGCAATTTCTAACGGACGAAGTTACATCATGGTATTTTCTTAAAATTCTGAACTTTTATACATTTTGACATTCACCAATTTAATTGATCCTGTAGAGAGCCCGGATAGCTCAGTCGGTAGAGCGTTTGGCTTTTAACCAAACGGTCCAGGGTTCGAATCCCTGTTCGGGCTTACTATTTTAATTCGATGTTACCAAACGGTGTTAATCGGAGTTTCAAACAAACGAATATTGATTACTTTACTATCAGAATTCCTTTTTTATCGCTTCAAACTTTTATGTCACACAAAATTTATTTAATGCTTTCTGCAATTTCTAACTGATGAAGTTAAAGTATGGTATTTTTTTAAAAATCTGCACTTTTTTACGTTTTTACATTCACAATTTTAACTGTGGCTGTTGTAAGCCCGGATAGCTCAGTCGGTAGAGCGTTTGTCTTTTAACCAAACGGTCCAGGGTTCGAATCCCTGTTCGGGCGTACTATTTTAATTCGATGTTACCAAACAATATTAATCTTATTTTCATATAAACATATAGTGATAACGCCATTGCTATCACACTTCCTTTTTTATCACTTCAAACATTTATGTCACACTAAATTTACTTTAATGCTTTGCGCAATTTCTAACGGACGAAGTTACATCATGGTATTTTCTTAAAAATCTGAACTTTTACACATTTTGACATTCACCAATTTAATTGATCCTGTAGAGAGCCCGGATAGCTCAGTCGGTAGAGCGTTTGGCTTTTAACCAAACGGTCCAGGGTTCGAATCCCTGTTCGGGCTTACTATTTTAATTCGATGTTACCAAACGGTGTTAATCGGAGTGTCAAACAAACGAATATTGATTACTTTACTATCAGAATTCCTTTTTTATCGCTTCAAACTTTTATGTCACACAAAATTTATTTAATGCTTTGTGGAATTTCTAACGGATGAAGTTAAAGCATGGTATTTTCTTAAAAATCTGCACTTTTATACTATTTTACATTCACAAATTTAATTGTGGCTGTTGTGAGCCTGGATAGCTCAGCCGGTAGAGCGTTTGGCTTTTAACCAAACGGTCCAGGGTTCGAATCCCTGTTCGGGCGTACTATTTCAATTCGATGTTACCAAACAGTATTAATCGAAATTTCATACAAACGAATATTGCTTATTTTACTATCAGAATTCCTTTTTTATCGCTTCCAACTTTTATGTCACACAAAATTTACTTTAATGCTTTGTGGAATTTCTAACGGATGAAGTTAAAGCATGGTATTTTCTTAAAAATCTGCACTTTTATACGTTTTTACATTCACAATTTTAACTGTGGCTGTTGTAAGCCCGGATAGCTCATTCGGTAGAGCGTTTGGCTTTTAACCAAATGGTCAAGGGTTCGAATCCCTGTTCGGGCGTACTATTTTAATTCGATGTTACCAAACAATATTAATCTTATTTTCATATAAACATATAGTGATAACGCCATTGCTATCACACTTCCTTTTTTATCGCTTCAAACATTTATGTCACACTAAATTTACTCTAATGCTTTGCGCAATTTCTAACGGACGAAGTTACATCATGGTATTTTCTTAAAATTCTGAACTTTTATACATTTTGACATTCACCAATTTAATTGATCCTGTAGAGAGCCCGGATAGCTCAGTCGGTAGAGCGTTTGGCTTTTAACCAAACGGTCCAGGGTTCGAATCCCTGTTCGGGCTTACTATTTTAATTCGATGTTACCAAACGGTGTTAATCGGAGTTTCAAACAAACGAATATTGATTACTTTACTATCAGAATTCCTTTTTTATCGCTTCAAACTTTTATGTCTAACAAAATTTATTTAATGCTTTGTGCAATATCTAACTGATGAAGTTAAAGTATGGTATTTTCTTAAAAATCTGCACTTTTATACGTTTTTAAATTCAGAATTTTAACTGTGGTTGTTGTAAGCCCGGATAGCTCAGTCGGTAGAGCGTTTGTCTTTTAACCAAACGGTCCAGGGTTCGAATCCCTGTTTGGGTGTACTATTTTAATTCGATGTTACCAAACAATATTAATCTTATTTTCATATAAACATATAGTGATAACGCCATTGCTATCACACTTCCTTTTTTATCGCTTCAAACATTTATGTCACACTAAATTTACTTTAATGCTTTGCGCAATTTCTAACGGATGAAGTTACATCATGGTATTTTCTTAAAAATCTGCACTTTTATGCATTTTGACATTCACCAATTTAATTGATCCTGTAGTGAGCCGGATAGCTCAGTCGGTAGAGCGTTTGGCTTTTAACCAAACGGTCCAGGTTTCGAATCCCTGTTCGGGCTTACTATTTTAATTCGATGTTACAAAACGGTGTTAATCGGAGTGTCAAACTAACGAATATTGATTACTTTACTATCAGAATTCCTTTTTTATCGCTTAAAACTTTTATGTCACACAAAATTTATTTAATGCTTTGTGGAATTTCTAACGGATGAAGTTAAAGCATGGTATTTTCTTAAAAATCTGCACTTTTATACTATTTTACATTCACAAATTTAATTGTGGCTGTTGTGAGCCTGGATAGCTCAGCCGGTAGAGCGTTTGGCTTTTAACCAAACGGTCCAGGGTTCGAATCCATGTTCGGGCGTACTATTTTAATTCGATGTTACCAAACAGTATTAATCGAAATTTCATACAAACGAATATTGCTTATTTTACTATCAGAATTCCTTTTTTATCGCTTCAAACTTTTATGTCACACAAAATTTACTTTAATGCTTTGTGGAATTTCTAACGGATGAAGTTAAAACATGGTATTTTCTTAAAAATCTGCACTTTTATACGTTTTTACATTCACAATTTTAACTGTGGCTGTTGTAAGCCCGGATAGCTCAGTCGGTAGCGCGTTTGGCTTTTAACCAAATGGTCAAGGGTTCGAATCCCTGTTCGGGCGTACTATTTTAATTCGATGTTACCAAACAATATTAATCTTATTTTCATATAAACATATAGTGATAACGCCATTGCTATCACACTTCCTTTTTTATCGCTTCAAACATTTATGTCACACTAAATTTACTCTAATGCTTTGCGCAATTTCTAACGGACGAAGTTACATCATGGTATTTTCTTAAAATTCTGAACTTTTATACATTTTGACATTCACCAATTTAATTGATCCTGTAGAGAGCCCGGATAGCTCAGTCGGTAGAGCGTTTGGCTTTTAACCAAACGGTCCAGGGTTCGAATCCCTGTTCGGGCTTACTATTTTAATTCGATGTTACCAAACGGTGTTAATCGGAGTTTCAAACAAACGAATATTGATTACTTTACTATCAGAATTCCTTTTTTATCGCTTCAAACTTTTATGTCTAACAAAATTTATTTAATGCTTTGTGCAATATCTAACTGATGAAGTTAAAGTATGGTATTTTCTTAAAAATCTGCACTTTTATACGTTTTTAAATTCAGAATTTTAACTGTGGTTGTTGTAAGCCCGGATAGCTCAGTCGGTAGAGCGTTTGTCTTTTAACCAAACGGTCCAGGGTTCGAATCCCTGTTTGGGTGTACTATTTTAATTCGATGTTACCAAACAATATTAATCTTATTTTCATATAAACATATAGTGATAACGCCATTGCTATCACACTTCCTTTTTTATCGCTTCAAACATTTATGTCACACTAAATTTACTTTAATGCTTTGCGCAATTTCTAACGGATGAAGTTACATCATGGTATTTTCTTAAAAATCTGCACTTTTATGCATTTTGACATTCACCAATTTAATTGATCCTGTAGTGAGCCGGATAGCTCAGTCGGTAGAGCGTTTGGCTTTTAACCAAACGGTCCAGGTTTCGAATCCCTGTTCGGGCTTACTATTTTAATTCGATGTTACAAAACGGTGTTAATCGGAGTTTCATACAAACGAATATTGATTACTTTACTATCAGAATTCCTTTTTTATCGCTTCAAACTTTTATGTCACACAAAATTTATTTAATGCTTTGTGGAATTTCTAACGGATGAAGTTAAAGCATGGTATTTTCTTAAAAATCTGCACTTTTATACGTTTTTACATTCACAATTTTAACTGTGGCTGTTGTAAGCCCGGATAGCTCAGTCGGTAGAACGTTTGGCTTTTAACCAAACGGTCCAGGGTTCGAATCCCTGTTCGGGCGTACTATTTTAATTCGATGTTACCAAACAATATTAATCTTATTTTCATATAAACATATAGTGATAACGCCATTGCTATCACACTTCCTTTTTTATCGCTTCAAACATTTATGTCACACTAAATTTACTTTAATGCTTTGCGCAATTTCTAACGGATGAAGTTACATCATGGTATTTTCTTAAAAATCTGCACTTTTATGCATTTTGACATTCACCAATTTAATTGATCCTGTAGTGAGCCGGATAGCTCAGTCGGTAGAGCGTTTGGCTTTTAACCAAACGGTCCAGGGTTCGAATCCCTGTTCGGGCTTACTATTTTAATTCGATGTTACAAAACGGTGTTAATCGGAGTTTCAAACAAACGAATATTGATTACTTTACTATCAGAATTCCTTTTTTATCGCTTCAAACTTTTATGTCACACAAAATTTATTTAATGCTTTGTGGAATTTCTAACGGATGAAGTTAAAGCATGGTATTTTCTTAAAAATCTGCACTTTTATACGTTTTTACATTCACAATTTTAACTGTGGCTGTTGTAAGCCCGGATAGCTCAGTCGGTAGAGCGTTTGGCTTTTAACCAAACGGTCCAGGGTTCGAATCCCCGTTCGGGCGTACTATTTTAATTCGATGTTACCAAACGATATTAATCTTATTTTCATATAAACATATAGTGATAACGCCATTGCTATCACACTTCCTTTTTTATCGCTTCAAACATTTATGTCACACTAAATTTACTTTAATGCTTTGCGCTATTTCTAACGGATGAAGTTACATCATGGTATTTTCTTAAAAATCTGCATTTTTATGCATTTTGACATTCACCAATTTAATTGATCCTGTAGTGAGCCCGGATAGGTCAGTCGGTAGAGCGTTTGGCTTTTAACCAAACGGTCCAGGGTTCAAATCCCTGTTCGGGCTTACTATTTTAATTCGATGTTACCAAACGGTGTTAATCGGAGTTTCAAACAAACGAATATTGATTACTTTACTATCAGAATTCCTTTTTTATCGCTTCAAACTTTTATGTCACACAAAATTTATTTAATGCTTTCTGCAATTTCTAACTGATGAAGTTAAAGTATGGTATTTTCTTAAAAATCTGCACTTTTATACGTTTTTACATTCACAATTTTAACTGTGGCTGTTGTAAGCCCGGATAGCTCAGTCGGTAGAGCGTTTGGCTTTTAACCAAACGGTCCAGGGTTCGAATCCCTTTTCGGGCGTACTATTTTAATTCGATGTTACCAAACAATATTAATCTTATTTTCATATAAACATATAGTGATAACGCCATTGCTATCACACTTCCTTTTTTATCGCTTCAAACATTTATGTCACACTAAATTTACTTTAATGCTTTGCGCAATTTCTAACGGACGAAGTTACATCATGGTATTTTCTTAAAAATCTGAACTTTTATACATTTTGACATTCACCAATTTAATTGATCCTGTAGAGAGCCCGGATAGCTCAGTCGGTAGAGCGTTTGGCTTTTAACCAAACGGTCCAGGGTTCGAATCCCTGTTCGGGCTTACTATTTTAATTCGATGTTACCAAACGGTGTTAATCGGAGTTTCAAACAAACGAATATTGATTACTTTACTATCAGAATTCCTTTTTTATCGCTTCAAACTTTTATGTCACACAAAATTTACTTTAATGCTTTGTGGAATTTCTAACGGATGAAGTTAAAACATGGTATTTTCTTAAAAATCTGCACTTTTATACGTTTTTACATTCACAATTTTAACTGTGGCTGTTGTAAGCCCGGATAGCTCAGTCGGTAGAGCGTTTGGCTTTTAACCAAATGGTCAAGGGTTCGAATCCCTGTTCGGGCGTACTATTTTAATTCGATGTTACCAAACAATATTAATCTTATTTTCATATAAACATATAGTGATAACGCCATTGCTATCACACTTCCTTTTTTATCGCTTCAAACATTTATGTCACACTAAATTTACTCTAATGCTTTGCGCAATTTCTAACGGACGAAGTTACATCATGGTATTTTCTTAAAATTCTGAACTTTTATACATTTTGACATTCACCAATTTAATTGATCCTATAGAGAGCCCGGATAGCTCAGTCGGTAGAGCGTTTGGCTTTTAACCAAACGGTCCAGGGTTCGAATCCCTGTTCGGGCTTACTATTTTAATTCGATGTTACCAAACGGTGTTAATCGGAGTTTCAAACAAACGAATATTGATTACTTTACTATCAGAATTCCTTTTTTATCGCTTCAAACTTTTATGTCTAACAAAATTTATTTAATGCTTTGTGCAATATCTAACTGATGAAGTTAAAGTATGGTATTTTCTTAAAAATCTGCACTTTTATACGTTTTTACATTCACAATTTTAACTGTGGCTGTTGTAAGCCCGGATAGCTCAGTCGGTAGAGCGTTTGGCTTTTAACCAAACGGTCCAGGGTTCGAATCCCTGTTCGGGCGTACTATTTTAATTCGATGTTACCAAACAATATTAATCTTATTTTCATATAAACATATAGTGATAACGCCATTGCTATCACACTTCCTTTTTTATCGCTTCAAACATTTATGTCACACTAAATTTACTTTAATGCTTTGCGCTATTTCTAACGGATGAAGTTACATCATGGTATTTTCTTAAAAATCTGCATTTTTATGCATTTTGACATTCACCAATTTAATTGATCCTGTAGTGAGCCCGGATAGGTCAGTCGGTAGAGCGTTTGGCTTTTAACCAAACGGTCCAGGGTTCAAATCCCTGTTCGGGCTTACTATTTTAATTCGATGTTACCAAACGGTGTTAATCGGAGTTTCAAACAAACGAATATTGATTAATTTACTATCAGAATTCCTTTTTTATCGCTTCAAACTTTTATGTCGCACAAAATGTATTTAATGCTTTGTGGAATTTCTAACGGATGAAGTTAAAGCATGGTATTTTCTTAAAAATCTGCACTTTTATACGTTTTTACATTCACAATTTTAACTGTGGCTGTTGTAAGCCCGGATAGCTCAGTCGGTAGAGCGTTTGGCTTTTAACCAAACGGTCCAGGGTTCGAATCCCTGTTCGGGCGTACTATTTTAATTCGATGTTACCAAACAATATTAATCTTATTTTCATATAAACATATAGTGATAACGCCATTGCTATCACACTTCCTTTTTTATCGCTTCAAACATTTATGTCACACTAAATTTACTTTAATGCTTTGCGCTATTTCTAACGGATGAAGTTACATCATGGTATTTTCTTAAAAATCTGCATTTTTATGCATTTTGACATTCACCAATTTAATTGATCCTGTAGTGAGCCCGGATAGGTCAGTCGGTAGAGCGTTTGGCTTTTAACCAAACGGTCCAGGGTTCAAATCCCTGTTCGGGCTTACTATTTTAATTCGATGTTACCAAACGGTGTTAATCGGAGTTTCAAACAAACGAATATTGATTAATTTACTATCAGAATTCCTTTTTTATCGCTTCAAACTTTTATGTCGCACAAAATGTATTTAATGCTTTGTGGAATTTCTAACGGATGAAGTTAAAGCATGGTATTTTCTTAAAAATCTGCACTTTTATACGTTTTTACATTCACAATTTTAACTGTGGCTGTTGTAAGCCCGGATAGCTCAGTCGGTAGAGCGTTTGGCTTTTAACCAAACGGTCCAGGGTTCGAATCCCTTTTCGGGCGTACTATTTTAATTCGATGTTACCAAACAATATTAATCTTATTTTCATATAAACATATAGTGATAACGCTATTGCTATCACACTTCCTTTTTTATCGCTTCAAACATTTATGTCACACTAAATTTACTTTAATGCTTTGCGCTATTTCTAACGGATGAAGTTACATCATGGTATTTTCTTAAAAATCTGCATTTTTATGCATTTTGACATTCACCAATTTAATTGATCCTGTAGTGAACCCGGATAGGTCAGTCGGTAGAGCGTTTGGCTTTTAACCAAACGGTCCAGGGTTCAAATCCCTGTTCGGGCTTACTATTTTAATTCGATGTTACCAAACGGTGTTAATCGGAGTTTCAAACAAACGAATATTGATTAATTTACTATCAGAATTCCTTTTTTATCGCTTCAAACTTTTATGTCGCACAAAATGTATTTAATGCTTTGTGCAATTTCTAACGGATGAAGTTAAAGCATGGTATTTTCTTAAAAATTTGCACTTTTATACGTTTTTACATTCACAATTTTAACTGTTGATGTTGTGAGCCCGGAATGCTCAGTCGTTTGATTGTTTGGCTTTTATACAAACTGTTCAGTGTTGGAATCCCTGTTCGAGCGTATTATTTTAATTCGATGTTACGAAACAATATTAATCTTATTTTCATATAAATATATAGAGATAACGCCATTGCTATCACACTTCCTTTTTTATCGCTTCAAACATTTATGTCACACTAAATTTACTTTAATGCTTTGCTCAATTTCTAACGGACGAAGTTACATCATGGTATTTTCTTAAAAATCTGAACTTTTATACATTTTGACATTCACCAATTTAATTGATCCTGTAGTGAGCCCGGATAGCTCAGTCGGTAGAGCGTTTGGCTTTTAACCAAACGGTCCAGGGTTCGAATCCCTGTTCGGGCTTACTATTTTAATTCGATGTCACCAAACGGTGTTAATCGGAGTTTCAAACAAACGAATATTGATTACTTTACTATCAGAATTCCTTTTTTATCGCTTCAAACTTTTATGTCACACAAAATTTATTTAATGCTTTCTGCAATTTCTAACTGATGAAGTTAAAGAATGGTATTTTCTTAAAAATCTGCACTTTTATACGTTTTTACATTCACAATTTTAACTGTGGCTGTTGTAAGCCCGGATAGCTCAGTCGGTAGAGCGTTTGTCTTTTAACCAAACGGTCCAGGGTTCGAATCCCTGTTCGGGCGTATTATTTAAATTCGATGTTACCTAACAATATTATCTTATTTTCATATAAACATATAGTGATAACGCCATTGCTATCACACTTCCTTTTTTATCGCTTCAAACATTTATGTCACACTAAATTTACTTTAATGCTTTGCGCAATTTCTAACGGACGAAGTTACATCATGGTATTTTCTTAAAAACCTGAACTTTTATACATTTTGACATTCACCAATTTAATTGATCCTGTAGAGAGCCCGGATAGCTCAGTCGGTAGAGCGTTTGGCTTTTAACCAAACGGTCCAGGGTTCGAATCCCTGTTCGGGCTTACTATTTTAATTCGATGTTACCAAACGGTGTTAATCGGAGTGTCAAACTAACGAATATTGATTACTTTACTATCAGAATTCCTTTTTTATCGCTTAAAACTTTTATGTCACACAAAATTTATTTAATGCTTTGTGGAATTTCTAACGGATGAAGTTAAAGCATGGTATTTTCTTAAAAATCTGCACTTTTATACGTTTTTACATTCACAAATTTAATTGTGGCTGTTGTGAGCCTGGATAGCTCAGCCGGTAGAGCGTTTGGCTTTTAACCAAACGGTCCAGGGCTCGAATCCCTGTTCGGGCGTACTATTTTAATTCGATGTTACCAAACAGTATTAATCGAAATTTCATACAAACGAATATTGCTTATTTTACTATCAGAATTCCTTTTTTATCGCTTCAAACTTTTATGTCACACAAAATTTACTTTAATGCTTTGTGGAATTTCTAACGGATGAAGTTAAAGCATGGTATTTTCTTAAAAATCTGCACTTTTATACGTTTTTACATTCACAATTTTAACTGTGGCTGTTGTAAGCCCGGATAGCTCCGTCGGTAGAGCGTTTGGCTTTTAACCAAATGGTCAAGGGTTCGAATCCCTGTTCGGGCGTACTATTTTAATTCGATGTTACCAAACAATATTAATCTTATTTTCATATAAACATATAGTGATAACGCCATTGCTATCACACTTCCTTTTTTATCGCTTCAAACATTTATGTCACACTAAATTTAATTTAATGCTTTGCGCAATTTCTAACGGACGAAGTTACATCATGGTATTTTCTTAAAATTCTGAACTTTTATACATTTTGACATTCACCAATTTAATTGATCCTGTAGAGAGCCCGGATAGCTCAGTCGGTAGAGCGTTTGGCTTTTAACCAAACGGTCCAGGGTTCGAATCCCTGTTCGGGCTTACTATTTTAATTCGATGTTACCAAACGGTGTTAATCGGAGTTTCAAACAAACGAATATTGATTACTTTACTATCAGAATTCCTTTTTTATCGCTTCAAACTTTTATGTCACACAAAATTTATTTAATGCTTTCTGCAATTTCTAACTGATGAAGTTAAAGTATGGTATTTTTTTAAAAATCTGCACTTTTTTACGTTTTTACATTCACAATTTTAACTGTGGCTGTTGTAAGCCCGGATAGCTCAGTCGGTAGAGCGTTTGTCTTTTAACCAAACGGTCCAGGGTTCGAATCCCTGTTCGGGCGTACTATTTTAATTCGATGTTACCAAACAATATTAATCTTATTTTCATATAAACATATAGTGATAACGCCATTGCTATCACACTTCCTTTTTTATCACTTCAAACATTTATGTCACACTAAATTTACTTTAATGCTTTGCGCAATTTCTAACGGACGAAGTTACATCATGGTATTTTCTTAAAAATCTGAACTTTTACACATTTTGACATTCACCAATTTAATTGATCCTGTAGAGAGCCCGGATAGCTCAGTCGGTAGAGCGTTTGGCTTTTAACCAAACGGTCCAGGGTTCGAATCCCTGTTCGGGCTTACTATTTTAATTCGATGTTACCAAACGGTGTTAATCGGAGTGTCAAACAAACGAATATTGATTACTTTACTATCAGAATTCCTTTTTTATCGCTTCAAACTTTTATGTCACACAAAATTTATTTAATGCTTTGTGGAATTTCTAACGGATGAAGTTAAAGCATGGTATTTTCTTAAAAATCTGCACTTTTATACTATTTTACATTCACAAATTTAATTGTGGCTGTTGTGAGCCTGGATAGCTCAGCCGGTAGAGCGTTTGGCTTTTAACCAAACGGTCCAGGGTTCGAATCCCTGTTCGGGCGTACTATTTCAATTCGATGTTACCAAACAGTATTAATCGAAATTTCATACAAACGAATATTGCTTATTTTACTATCAGAATTCCTTTTTTATCGCTTCCAACTTTTATGTCACACAAAATTTACTTTAATGCTTTGTGGAATTTCTAACGGATGAAGTTAAAGCATGGTATTTTCTTAAAAATCTGCACTTTTATACGTTTTTACATTCACAATTTTAACTGTGGCTGTTGTAAGCCCGGATAGCTCATTCGGTAGAGCGTTTGGCTTTTAACCAAATGGTCAAGGGTTCGAATCCCTGTTCGGGCGTACTATTTTAATTCGATGTTACCAAACAATATTAATCTTATTTTCATATAAACATATAGTGATAACGCCATTGCTATCACACTTCCTTTTTTATCGCTTCAAACATTTATGTCACACTAAATTTACTTTAATGCTTTGCGCAATTTCTAACGGACGAAGTTACATCATGGTATTTTCTTAAAATTCTGAACTTTTACACATTTTGACATTCACCAATTTAATTGATCCTGTAGAGAGCCCGGATAGCTCAGTCGGTAGAGCGTTTGGCTTTTAACCAAACGGTCCAGGGTTCGAATCCCTGTTCGGGCTTACTATTTTAATTCGATGTTACCAAACGGTGTTAATCGGAGTGTCAAACTAACGAATATTGATTACTTTACTATCAGAATTCCTTTTTTATCGCTTAAAACTTTTATGTCACACAAAATTTATTTAATGCTTTGTGGAATTTCTAACGGATGAAGTTAAAGCATGGTATTTTCTTAAAAATCTGCACTTTTATACTATTTTACATTCACAAATTTAATTGTGGCTGTTGTGAGCCTGGATAGCTCAGCCGGTAGAGCGTTTGGCTTTTAACCAAACGGTCCAGGGTTCGAATCCCTGTTCGGGCGTACTATTTCAATTCGATGTTACCAAACAGTATTAATCGAAATTTCATACAAACGAATATTGCTTATTTTACTATCAGAATTCATTTTTTATCGCTTCAAACTTTTATGTCACACAAAATTTACTTTAATGCTTTGTGGAATTTCTAACGGATGAAGTTAAAGCATGGTATTTTCTTAAAAATCTGCACTTTTATACGTTTTTACATTCACAATTTTAACTGTGGCTGTTGTAAGCCCGGATAGCTCAGTCGGTAGAGCGTTTGGCTTTTAACCAAATGGTCAAGGGTTCGTATCCCTGTTCGGGCGTACTATTTTAATTCGATGTTACCAAACAATATTAATCTTATTTTCATATAAACATATAGTGATAACGCCATTGCTATCACACTTCCTTTTTTATCGCTTCAAACATTTATGTCACACTAAATTTACTTTAATGCTTTGCGCAATTTCTAACGGACGAAGTTACATCATGGTATTTTCTTAAAATTCTGAACTTTTATACATTTTGACATTCACCAATTTAATTGATCCTGTAGAGAGCCCGGATAGCTCAGTCGGTAGAGCGTTTGGCTTTTAACCAAACGGTCCAGGGTTCGAATCCCTGTTCGGGCTTACTATTTTAATTCGATGTTACCAAACGGTGTTAATCGGAGTTTCAAACAAACGAATATTGATTACTTTACTATCAGAATTCCTTTTTTATCGCTTCAAACTTTTATGTCACACAAAATTTATTTAATGCTTTGTGCAAGATCTAACTAATGAAGTTAAAGTATGGTATTTTCTTAAAAATCTGCACTTTTATACGTTTTTAAATTCAGAATTTTAACTGTGGTTGTCATAAGCCCGGATAGCTCAGTCGTAGAGCGTTTGTCTTTTAACCAAACCGTCCAGGGTTCGAATCACTGTTTGGGCGTACTATTTTAATTCGATGTTACCAAACAATATTAATCTTATTTTCATATAAACATATAGTGATAACGCCATTGCTATCACACTTCCTTTTTTATCGCTTCAAACATTTATGTCACACTAAATTTACTTTAATGCTTTGCGCAATTTCTAACGGACGAAGTTACATCATGGTATTTTCTTAAAAATCTGAACTTTTACACATTTTGACATTCACCAATTTAATTGATCCTGTAGAGAGCCCGGATAGCTCAGTCGGTAGAGCGTTTGGCTTTTAACCAAACGGTCCAGGGTTCGAATCCCTGTTCGGGCTTACTATTTTAATTCGATGTTACCAAACGGTGTTAATCGGAGTGTCAAACTAACGAATATTGATTACTTTACTATCAGAATTCCTTTTTTATCGCTTAAAACTTTTATGTCACACAAAATTTATTTAATGCTTTGTGGAATTTCTAACGGATGAAGTTAAAGCATGGTATTTTCTTAAAAATCTGCACTTTTATACTATTTTACATTCACAAATTTAATTGTGGCTGTTGTGAGCCTGGATAGCTCAGCCGGTAGAGCGTTTGGCTTTTAACCAAACGGTCCAGGGTTCGTATCCCTGTTCGGGCGTACTATTTCAATTCGATGTTACCAAACAGTATTAATGGAAATTTCATACAAACGAATATTGCTTATTTTACCAACAGAATTCCTTTTTTATCGCTTCAAACTTTTATGTCACACAAAATTTACTTTAATGCTTTGTGGAATTTCTAACGGATGAAGTTAAAGCATGGTATTTTCTTAAAAATCTGCACTTTTATACGTTTTTACATTCACAATTTTAACTGTGGCTGTTGTAAGCCCGGATAGCTCAGTCGGTAGAGCGTTTGGCTTTTAACCAAATGGTCAAGGGTTCGAATCCCTGTTCGGGCGTACTATTTTAATTCGATGTTACCAAACAATATTAATCTTATTTTCATATAAACATATAGTGATAACGCCATTGCTATCACACTTCCTTTTTTATCGCTTCAAACATTTATGTCACACTAAATTTACTTTAATGCTTTGCGCAATTTCTAACGGATGAAGTTAAAGCATGGTATTTTCTTAAAAATCTGCACTTTTATACTATTTTACATTCACAAATTTAATTGTGGCTGTTGTGAGCCTGGATAGCTCAGCCGGTAGAGCGTTTGGCTTTTAACCAAACGGTCCAGGGTTCGAATCCCTGTTCGGGCGTACTATTTCAATTCGATGTTACCAAACAATATTAATCTTATTTTCATATAAACATATAGTGATAACGCCATTGCTATCACACTTCCTTTTTTATCGCTTCAAACATTTATGTCACACTAAATTTACTTTAATGCTTTGCGCAATTTCTAACGGACGAAGTTACATCATGGTATTTTCTTAAAATTCTGAACTTTTACACATTTTGACATTCACCAATTTAATTGATCCTGAAGAGAGCCCGGATAGCTCAGTCGGTAGAGCGTTTGGCTTTTAACCAAACGGTCCAGGGTTCGAATCCCTGTTCGGGCTTACTATTTTAATTCGATGTTACCAAACGGTGTTAATCGGAGTGTCAAACTAACGAATATTGCTTATTTTACTATCAGAATTCCTTTTTTATCGCTTCAAACTTTTATGTCACACAAAATTTACTTTAATGCTTTGTGGAATTTCTAACGGATGAAGTTAAAGCATGGTATTTTCTTAAAAATCTGCACTTTTATACGTTTTTACATTCACAATTTTAACTGTGGCTGTTGTAAGCCCGGATAGCTCAGTCGGTAGAGCGTTTGGCTTTTAACCAAATGGTCAAGGGTTCGAATCCCTGTTCGGGCGTACTATTTTAATTCGATGTTACCAAACAATATTAATCTTATTTTCATATAAACATATAGTGATAACGCCATTGCTATCACACTTCCTTTTTTATCGCTTCAAACATTTATGTCACACTAAATTTACTTTAATGCTTTGCGCAATTTCTAACGGACGAAGTTACATCATGGTATTTTCTTAAAATTCTGAACTTTTATACATTTTGACATTCACCAATTTAATTGATCCTGTAGAGAGCCCGGATAGCTCAGTCGGTAGAGCGTTTGGCTTTTAACCAAACGGTCCAGGGTTCGAATCCCTGTTCGGGCTTACTATTTTAATTCGATGTTACCAAACGGTGTTAATCGGAGTTTCAAACAAACGAATATTGATTACTTTACTATCAGAATTCCTTTTTTATCGCTTCAAACTTTTATGTCACACAAAATTTATTTAATGCTTTGTGCAAGATCTAACTAATGAAGTTAAAGTATGGTATTTTCTTAAAAATCTGCACTTTTATACGTTTTTAAATTCAGAATTTTAACTGTGGTTGTTGTAAGCCCGGATAGCTCAGTCGGTAGAGCGTTTGACTTTTAACCAAACGGTCCAGGGTTCGAATCCCTGTTCGGGCTTACTATTTTAATTCGATGTTACCAAACGGTGTTAATCGGAGTTTCAAACAAACGAATATTGATTACTTTACTATCAGAATTCCTTTTTTATCGCTTCAAACTTTTATGTCACACAAAATTTATTTAATGCTTTGTGCAAGATCTAACTAATGAAGTTAAAGTATGGTATTTTCTTAAAAATCTCCACTTTTATACGTTTTTAAATTCAGAATTTTAACTGTGGTTGTTGTAAGCCCGGATAGCTCAGTCGGTAGAGCGTTTGTCTTTTAACCAAACGGTCCAGGGTTCGAATCCCTGTTCGGGCTTACTATTTTAATTCGATGTTACAAAACGGTGTTAATCGGAGTTTCAAACAAACGAATATTGATTACTTTACTATCAGAATTCCTTTTTTATCGCTTCACACTTTTATGTCACACAAAATTTATTTAATGCTTTGTGGAATTTCTAACGAATGAAGTTAAAGCATGGTATTTTCTTAAAAATCTGCACTTTTATACTATTTTACATTCACAAATTTAATTGTGGCTGTTGTGAGCCTGGATAGCTCAGCCGGTAGAGCGTTTGGCTTTTAACCAAACGGTCCAGGGTTCTAATCCCTGTTCGGGCGTACTATTTTAATTCGATGTTACCAAACAGTATTAATCGAAATTTCATACAAACGAATATTGCTTATTTTACTATCAGAATTTCTTTTTTATCGCTTCAAACTTTTATGTCACACAAAATTTACTTTAATGCTTTGTGGAATTTCTAACGGATGAAGTTAAAGCATGGTATTTTCTTAAAAATCTGCACTTTTATACGTTTTTACATTCACAATTTTAACTGTGGCTGTTGTAAGCCCGGATAGCTCAGTCGGTAGAGCGTTTGGCTTTTAACCAAATGGTCAAGGGTTCGAATCCCTGTTCGGGCGTACTATTTTAATTCGATGTTACCAAACAATATTAATCTTATTTTCATATAAACATATAGTGATAACGCCATTGCTATCACACTTCCTTTTTTATCGCTTCAAACATTTATGTCACACTAAATTTACTTTAATGCTTTGCGCAATTTCTAACGGACGAAGTTACATCATGGTATTTTCTTAAAAATCTGAGCTTTTACACATTTTGACATTCACCAATTTAATTGATCCTGTAGAGAGCCCGGATAGCTCAGTCGGTAGAGCGTTTGGCTTTTAACCAAACGGTCCAGGGTTCGAATCCCTGTTCGGGCTTACTATTTTAATTCGATGTTACCAAACGGTGTTAATCGGAGTGTCAAACTAACGAATATTGATTACTTTACTATCAGAATTCCTTTTTTATCGCTTAAAACTTTTATGTCACACAAAATTTATTTAATGCTTTGTGGAATTTCTAACGGATGAAGTTAAAGCATGGTATTTTCTTAAAAATCTGCACTTTTATACTATTTTACATTCACAAATTTAATTGTGGTTGTTGTGAGCCTGGATAGCTCAGCCGGTAGAGCGTTTGGCTTTTAACCAAACGGTCCAGGGTTCGAATCCCTGTTCGGGCGTACTATTTCAATTCGATGTTACCAAACAGTATTAATCGAAATTTCATACAAACGAATATTGCTTATTTTACTATCAGAATTCCTTTTTTATCGCTTCAAACTTTTATGTCACACAAAATTTACTTTAATGCTTTGTGGAATTTCTAACGGATGAAGTTAAAGCATGGTATTTTCTTAAAAATCTGCACTTTTATACGTTTTTACATTCACAATTTTAACTGTGGCTGTTGTAAGCCCGGATAGCTCAGTCGGTAGAGCGTTTGGCTTTTAACCAAATGGTCAAGGGTTCGAATCCCTGTTCGGGCGTACTATTTTAATTCGATGTTACCAAACAATATTAATCTTATTTTCATATAAACATATAGTGATAACGCCATTGCTATCACACTTCCTTTTTTATCGCTTCAAACATTTATGTCACACTAAATTTACTTTAATGCTTTGCGCAATTTCTAACGGACGAAGTTACATCATGGTATTTTCTTAAAATTCTGAGCTTTTACACATTTTGACATTCACCAATTTAATTGATCCTGTAGAGAGCCCGGATAGCTCAGTCGGTAGAGCGTTTGGCTTTTAACCAAACGGTCCAGGGTTCGAATCCCTGTTCGGGCTTACTATTTTAATTCGATGTTACCAAACGGTGTTAATCGGAGTGTCAAACTAACGAATATTGATTACTTTACTATCAGAATTCCTTTTTTATCGCTTAAAACTTTTATGTCACACAAAATTTATTTAATGCTTTGTGGAATTTCTAACGGATGAAGTTAAAGCATGGTATTTTCTTAAAAATCTGCACTTTTATACTATTTTACATTCACAAATTTAATTGTGGTTGTTGTGAGCCTGGATAGCTCAGCCGGTAGAGCGTTTGGCTTTTAACCAAACGGTCCAGGGTTCGAATCCCTGTTCGGGCGTACTATTTCAATTCGATGTTACCAAACAGTATTAATCGAAATTTCATACAAACGAATATTGCTTATTTTACTATCAGAATTCCTTTTTTATCGCTTCCAACTTTTATGTCACACAAAATTTACTTTAATGCTTTGTGGAATTTCTAACGGATGAAGTTAAAGCATGGTATTTTCTTAAAAATCTGCACTTTTATACGTTTTTACATTCACAATTTTAACTGTGGCTGTTGTAAGCCCGGATAGCTCATTCGGTAGAGCGTTTGGCTTTTAACCAAATGGTCAAGGGTTCGAATCCCTGTTCGGGCGTACTATTTTAATTCGATGTTACCAAACAATATTAATCTTATTTTCATATAAACATATAGTGATAACGCCATTGCTATCACACTTCCTTTTTTATCGCTTCAAACATTTATGTCACACTAAATTTACTTTAATGCTTTGCGCAATTTCTAACGGACGAAGTTACATCATGGTATTTTCTTAAAATTCTGAACTTTTACACATTTTGACATTCACCAATTTAATTGATCCTGTAGAGAGCCCGGATAGCTCAGTCGGTAGAGCGTTTGGCTTTTAACCAAACGGTCCAGGGTTCGAATCCCTGTTCGGGCTTACTATTTTAATTCGATGTTACCAAACGGTGTTAATCGGAGTGTCAAACTAACGAATATTGATTACTTTACTATCAGAATTCCTTTTTTATCGCTTAAAACTTTTATGTCACACAAAATTTATTTAATGCTTTGTGGAATTTCTAACGGATGAAGTTAAAGCATGGTATTTTCTTAAAAATCTGCACTTTTATACTATTTTACATTCACAAATTTAATTGTGGCTGTTGTGAGCCTGGATAGCTCAGCCGGTAGAGCGTTTGGCTTTTAACCAAACGGTCCAGGGTTCGAATCCCTGTTCGGGCGTACTATTTCAATTCGATGTTACCAAACAGTATTAATCGAAATTTCATACAAACGAATATTGCTTATTTTACTATCAGAATTCATTTTTTATCGCTTCAAACTTTTATGTCACACAAAATTTACTTTAATGCTTTGTGGAATTTCTAACGGATGAAGTTAAAGCATGGTATTTTCTTAAAAATCTGCACTTTTATACGTTTTTACATTCACAATTTTAACTGTGGCTGTTGTAAGCCCGGATAGCTCAGTCGGTAGAGCGTTTGGCTTTTAACCAAATGGTCAAGGGTTCGTATCCCTGTTCGGGCGTACTATTTTAATTCGATGTTACCAAACAATATTAATCTTATTTTCATATAAACATATAGTGATAACGCCATTGCTATCACACTTCCTTTTTTATCGCTTCAAACATTTATGTCACACTAAATTTACTTTAATGCTTTGCGCAATTTCTAACGGACGAAGTTACATCATGGTATTTTCTTAAAATTCTGAACTTTTATACATTTTGACATTCACCAATTTAATTGATCCTGTAGAGAGCCCGGATAGCTCAGTCGGTAGAGCGTTTGGCTTTTAACCAAACGGTCCAGGGTTCGAATCCCTGTTCGGGCTTACTATTTTAATTCGATGTTACCAAACGGTGTTAATCGGAGTTTCAAACAAACGAATATTGATTACTTTACTATCAGAATTCCTTTTTTATCGCTTCAAACTTTTATGTCACACAAAATTTATTTAATGCTTTGTGCAAGATCTAACTAATGAAGTTAAAGTATGGTATTTTCTTAAAAATCTGCACTTTTATACGTTTTTAAATTCAGAATTTTAACTGTGGTTGTCATAAGCCCGGATAGCTCAGTCGTAGAGCGTTTGTCTTTTAACCAAACCGTCCAGGGTTCGAATCACTGTTTGGGCGTACTATTTTAATTCGATGTTACCAAACAATATTAATCTTATTTTCATATAAACATATAGTGATAACGCCATTGCTATCACACTTCCTTTTTTATCGCTTCAAACATTTATGTCACACTAAATTTACTTTAATGCTTTGCGCAATTTCTAACGGACGAAGTTACATCATGGTATTTTCTTAAAAATCTGAACTTTTACACATTTTGACATTCACCAATTTAATTGATCCTGTAGAGAGCCCGGATAGCTCAGTCGGTAGAGCGTTTGGCTTTTAACCAAACGGTCCAGGGTTCGAATCCCTGTTCGGGCTTACTATTTTAATTCGATGTTACCAAACGGTGTTAATCGGAGTGTCAAACTAACGAATATTGATTACTTTACTATCAGAATTCCTTTTTTATCGCTTAAAACTTTTATGTCACACAAAATTTATTTAATGCTTTGTGGAATTTCTAACGGATGAAGTTAAAGCATGGTATTTTCTTAAAAATCTGCACTTTTATACTATTTTACATTCACAAATTTAATTGTGGCTGTTGTGAGCCTGGATAGCTCAGCCGGTAGAGCGTTTGGCTTTTAACCAAACGGTCCAGGGTTCGAATCCCTGTTCGGGCGTACTATTTCAATTCGATGTTACCAAACAGTATTAATGGAAATTTCATACAAACGAATATTGCTTATTTTACCAACAGAATTCCTTTTTTATCGCTTCAAACTTTTATGTCACACAAAATTTACTTTAATGCTTTGTGGAATTTCTAACGGATGAAGTTAAAGCATGGTATTTTCTTAAAAATCTGCACTTTTATACGTTTTTACATTCACAATTTTAACTGTGGCTGTTGTAAGCCCGGATAGCTCAGTCGGTAGAGCGTTTGGCTTTTAACCAAATGGTCAAGGGTTCGAATCCCTGTTCGGGCGTACTATTTTAATTCGATGTTACCAAACAATATTAATCTTATTTTCATATAAACATATAGTGATAACGCCATTGCTATCACACTTCCTTTTTTATCGCTTCAAACATTTATGTCACACTAAATTTACTTTAATGCTTTGCGCAATTTCTAACGGATGAAGTTAAAGCATGGTATTTTCTTAAAAATCTGCACTTTTATACTATTTTACATTCACAAATTTAATTGTGGCTGTTGTGAGCCTGGATAGCTCAGCCGGTAGAGCGTTTGGCTTTTAACCAAACGGTCCAGGGTTCGAATCCCTGTTCGGGCGTACTATTTCAATTCGATGTTACCAAACAATATTAATCTTATTTTCATATAAACATATAGTGATAACGCCATTGCTATCACACTTCCTTTTTTATCGCTTCAAACATTTATGTCACACTAAATTTACTTTAATGCTTTGCGCAATTTCTAACGGACGAAGTTACATCATGGTATTTTCTTAAAATTCTGAACTTTTACACATTTTGACATTCACCAATTTAATTGATCCTGAAGAGAGCCCGGATAGCTCAGTCGGTAGAGCGTTTGGCTTTTAACCAAACGGTCCAGGGTTCGAATCCCTGTTCGGGCTTACTATTTTAATTCGATGTTACCAAACGGTGTTAATCGGAGTGTCAAACTAACGAATATTGCTTATTTTACTATCAGAATTCCTTTTTTATCGCTTCAAACTTTTATGTCACACAAAATTTACTTTAATGCTTTGTGGAATTTCTAACGGATGAAGTTAAAGCATGGTATTTTCTTAAAAATCTGCACTTTTATACGTTTTTACATTCACAATTTTAACTGTGGCTGTTGTAAGCCCGGATAGCTCAGTCGGTAGAGCGTTTGGCTTTTAACCAAATGGTCAAGGGTTCGAATCCCTGTTCGGGCGTACTATTTTAATTCGATGTTACCAAACAATATTAATCTTATTTTCATATAAACATATAGTGATAACGCCATTGCTATCACACTTCCTTTTTTATCGCTTCAAACATTTATGTCACACTAAATTTACTTTAATGCTTTGCGCAATTTCTAACGGACGAAGTTACATCATGGTATTTTCTTAAAATTCTGAACTTTTATACATTTTGACATTCACCAATTTAATTGATCCTGTAGAGAGCCCGGATAGCTCAGTCGGTAGAGCGTTTGGCTTTTAACCAAACGGTCCAGGGTTCGAATCCCTGTTCGGGCTTACTATTTTAATTCGATGTTACCAAACGGTGTTAATCGGAGTTTCAAACAAACGAATATTGATTACTTTACTATCAGAATTCCTTTTTTATCGCTTCAAACTTTTATGTCACACAAAATTTATTTAATGCTTTGTGCAAGATCTAACTAATGAAGTTAAAGTATGGTATTTTCTTAAAAATCTGCACTTTTATACGTTTTTAAATTCAGAATTTTAACTGTGGTTGTTGTAAGCCCGGATAGCTCAGTCGGTAGAGCGTTTGACTTTTAACCAAACGGTCCAGGGTTCGAATCCCTGTTCGGGCTTACTATTTTAATTCGATGTTACCAAACGGTGTTAATCGGAGTTTCAAACAAACGAATATTGATTACTTTACTATCAGAATTCCTTTTTTATCGCTTCAAACTTTTATGTCACACAAAATTTATTTAATGCTTTGTGCAAGATCTAACTAATGAAGTTAAAGTATGGTATTTTCTTAAAAATCTCCACTTTTATACGTTTTTAAATTCAGAATTTTAACTGTGGTTGTTGTAAGCCCGGATAGCTCAGTCGGTAGAGCGTTTGTCTTTTAACCAAACGGTCCAGGGTTCGAATCCCTGTTCGGGCTTACTATTTTAATTCGATGTTACAAAACGGTGTTAATCGGAGTTTCAAACAAACGAATATTGATTACTTTACTATCAGAATTCCTTTTTTATCGCTTCACACTTTTATGTCACACAAAATTTATTTAATGCTTTGTGGAATTTCTAACGAATGAAGTTAAAGCATGGTATTTTCTTAAAAATCTGCACTTTTATACTATTTTACATTCACAAATTTAATTGTGGCTGTTGTGAGCCTGGATAGCTCAGCCGGTAGAGCGTTTGGCTTTTAACCAAACGGTCCAGGGTTCTAATCCCTGTTCGGGCGTACTATTTTAATTCGATGTTACCAAACAGTATTAATCGAAATTTCATACAAACGAATATTGCTTATTTTACTATCAGAATTTCTTTTTTATCGCTTCAAACTTTTATGTCACACAAAATTTACTTTAATGCTTTGTGGAATTTCTAACGGATGAAGTTAAAGCATGGTATTTTCTTAAAAATCTGCACTTTTATACGTTTTTACATTCACAATTTTAACTGTGGCTGTTGTAAGCCCGGATAGCTCAGTCGGTAGAGCGTTTGGCTTTTAACCAAATGGTCAAGGGTTCGAATCCCTGTTCGGGCGTACTATTTTAATTCGATGTTACCAAACAATATTAATCTTATTTTCATATAAACATATAGTGATAACGCCATTGCTATCACACTTCCTTTTTTATCGCTTCAAACATTTATGTCACACTAAATTTACTTTAATGCTTTGCGCAATTTCTAACGGACGAAGTTACATCATGGTATTTTCTTAAAAATCTGAGCTTTTACACATTTTGACATTCACCAATTTAATTGATCCTGTAGAGAGCCCGGATAGCTCAGTCGGTAGAGCGTTTGGCTTTTAACCAAACGGTCCAGGGTTCGAATCCCTGTTCGGGCTTACTATTTTAATTCGATGTTACCAAACGGTGTTAATCGGAGTGTCAAACTAACGAATATTGATTACTTTACTATCAGAATTCCTTTTTTATCGCTTAAAACTTTTATGTCACACAAAATTTATTTAATGCTTTGTGGAATTTCTAACGGATGAAGTTAAAGCATGGTATTTTCTTAAAAATCTGCACTTTTATACTATTTTACATTCACAAATTTAATTGTGGTTGTTGTGAGCCTGGATAGCTCAGCCGGTAGAGCGTTTGGCTTTTAACCAAACGGTCCAGGGTTCGAATCCCTGTTCGGGCGTACTATTTCAATTCGATGTTACCAAACAGTATTAATCGAAATTTCATACAAACGAATATTGCTTATTTTACTATCAGAATTCCTTTTTTATCGCTTCAAACTTTTATGTCACACAAAATTTACTTTAATGCTTTGTGGAATTTCTAACGGATGAAGTTAAAGCATGGTATTTTCTTAAAAATCTGCACTTTTATACGTTTTTACATTCACAATTTTAACTGTGGCTGTTGTAAGCCCGGATAGCTCAGTCGGTAGAGCGTTTGGCTTTTAACCAAATGGTCAAGGGTTCGAATCCCTGTTCGGGCGTACTATTTTAATTCGATGTTACCAAACAATATTAATCTTATTTTCATATAAACATATAGTGATAACGCCATTGCTATCACACTTCCTTTTTTATCGCTTCAAACATTTATGTCACACTAAATTTACTTTAATGCTTTGCGCAATTTCTAACGGACGAAGTTACATCATGGTATTTTCTTAAAATTCTGAGCTTTTACACATTTTGACATTCACCAATTTAATTGATCCTGTAGAGAGCCCGGATAGCTCAGTCGGTAGAGCGTTTGGCTTTTAACCAAACGGTCCAGGGTTCGAATCCCTGTTCGGGCTTACTATTTTAATTCGATGTTACCAAACGGTGTTAATCGGAGTGTCAAACTAACGAATATTGATTACTTTACTATCAGAATTCCTTTTTTATCGCTTAAAACTTTTATGTCACACAAAATTTATTTAATGCTTTGTGGAATTTCTAACGGATGAAGTTAAAGCATGGTATTTTCTTAAAAATCTGCACTTTTATACTATTTTACATTCACAAATTTAATTGTGGTTGTTGTGAGCCTGGATAGCTCAGCCGGTAGAGCGTTTGGCTTTTAACCAAACGGTCCAGGGTTCGAATCCCTGTTCGGGCGTACTATTTCAATTCGATGTTACCAAACAGTATTAATCGAAATTTCATACAAACGAATATTGCTTATTTTACTATCAGAATTCCTTTTTTATCGCTTCAAACTTTTATGTCACACAAAATTTACTTTAATGCTTTGTGGAATTTCTAACGGATGAAGTTAAAGCATGGTATTTTCTTAAAAATCTGCACTTTTATACGTTTTTACATTCACAATTTTAACTGTGGCTGTTGTAAGCCCGGATAGCTCAGTCGGTAGAGCGTTTGGCTTTTAACCAAATGGTCAAGGGTTCGAATCCCTGTTCGGGCGTACTATTTTAATTCGATGTTACCAAACAATATTAATCTTATTTTCATATAAACATATAGTGATAACGCCATTGCTATCACACTTCCTTTTTTATCGCTTCAAACATTTATGTCACACTAAATTTACTTTAATGCTTTGCGCAATTTCTAACGGACGAAGTTACATCATGGTATTTTCTTAAAATTCTGAACTTTTGTACATTTTGACATTCACCAATTTAATTGATCCTGTAGAGAGCCCGGATAGCTCAGTCGGTAGAGCGTTTGGCTTTTAACCAAACGGTCCAGGGTTCGAATCCCTGTTCGGGCTTACTATTTTAATTCGATGTTACAAAACGGTGTTAATCGGAGTTTCAAACAAAAGAATATTGATTACTTTACTATCAGAATTCCTTTTTTATCGCTACAAACTTTTATGTCACACAAAATTTATTTAATGCTTTGTGGAATTTCTAACGGATGAAGTTAAAGCATGGTATTTTCTTAAAAATCTGCACTTTTATACGTTTTTACATTCACAATTTTAACTGTGGCTGTTGTAAGCCCGGATAGCTCAGTCGGTAGAGCGTTTGGCTTTTAACCAAACGGTCCAGGGTTCGAATCCCTGTTCGGGCGTACTATTTTAATTCGATGTTACCAAACAATATTAATCTTATTTTCATATAAACATATAGTGATAACGCCATTGCTATCACACTTCCTTTTTTATCGCTTCAAACATTTATGTCACACTAAATTTACTTTAATGCTTTGCGCAATTTCTAACGGATGAAGTTACATCATAGTATTTTCTTAAAAATCTGCATTTTTATGCATTTTGACATTCACCAATTTAATTGATCCTGTAGTGAGCCCGGATAGGTCAGTCGGTAGAGCGTTTGGCTTTTAACCAAACGGTCCAGGGTTCGAATCCCTGTTCGGGCTTACTATTTTAATTCGATGTTACCAAACGGTGTTAATCGGAGTTTCAAACAAACGAATGTTGATTACTTTACTATCCGAATTCCTTTTTTATCGCTTCAAACTTTTATGTCACACAAAATTTATTTAATGCTTTCTGCAATTTCTAACTGATGAAGTTAAAGTATGGTATTTTCTTAAAAATCTGCACTTTTATACGTTTTTACATTCACAATTTTAACTGTGGCTGTTGTAAGCCCGGATAGCTCAGTCGGTAGAGCGTTTGTCTTTTAACCAAACGGTCCAGGGTTCGAATACCTGTTCGGGCGTATTATTTTAATTCGATGTTACCAAACAATATTAATCTTATTTTCATATAAACATATAGTGATAACGCCATTGCTATCACACTTCCTTTTTTATCGCTTCAAACATTTATGTCACACTAAATTTACTTTAATGCTTTGCGCAATTTCTAACGGATGAAGTTACATCATGGTATTTTCTTAAAAATCTGCACTTTTATGCATTTTGACATTCACCAATTTAATTGATCCTGTTGTGAGCCCGGATAGCTCAGTCGGTAGAGCGTTTGGCTTTTAATCAAACGGTCCAGGGTTCGAATCCCTGTTCGGGCTTACTATTTTAATTCGATGTTACCAAACGGTGTTAATCGGAGTGTCAAACTAACGAATATTGATTACTTTACTATCAGAATTCCCTTTTTATCGCTTCAAACTTTTATGTCACACAAAATTTATTTAATGCTTTGTGGAATTTCTAACGGATGAAGTTAAAGCATGGTATTTTCTTAAAAATCTGCACTTTTATACTATTTTACATTCACAAATTTAATTGTGGCTGTTGTTAGCCTGGATTGCTCATCCGGTAGAGCGTTTGGCTTTTAACCAAACGGTCCAGGGTTCGAATCCCTGTTCGTGCGTACTATTTTAATTCGATGTTACCAAACAGTATTAATCGAAATTTCATACAAACGAATATTGCTTATTTTACTATCAGAATTCCTTTTTTATCGCTTCAAACTTTTATGTCACACAAAATTTACTTTAATGCTTTGTGGAATTTCTAACGGATGAAGTTAAAGCATGGTATTTTCTTAAAAATCTGCACTTTTATACGTTTTTACATTCACAATTTTAACTGTGGCTGTTGTAAGCCCGGATAGCTCAGTCGGTAGAGCGTTTGGCTTTTAACCAAACGGTCCAGGGTTCGAATCCCTGTTCGGGCGTACTATTTTAATTCGATGTTACCAAACAATATTAATCTTATTTTCATATAAACATATAGTGATAACGCCATTGCTATCACACTTCCTTTTTTATCGCTTCAAACATTTATGTCACACTAAATTTACTTTAATGCTTTGCGCAATTTCTAACGGATGAAGTTACATCATAGTATTTTCTTAAAAATCTGCATTTTTATGCATTTTGACATTCACCAATTTAATTGATCCTGTAGTGAGCCCGGATAGGTCAGTCGGTAGAGCGTTTGGCTTTTAACCAAACGGTCCAGGGTTCGAATCCCTGTTCGGGCTTACTATTTTAATTCGATGTTACCAAACGGTGTTAATCGGAGTTTCAAACAAACGAATGTTGATTACTTTACTATCCGAATTCCTTTTTTATCGCTTCAAACTTTTATGTCACACAAAATTTATTTAATGCTTTCTGCAATTTCTAACTGATGAAGTTAAAGTATGGTATTTTCTTAAAAATCTGCACTTTTATACGTTTTTACATTCACAATTTTAACTGTGGCTGTTGTAAGCCCGGATAGCTCAGTCGGTAGAGCGTTTGTCTTTTAACCAAACGGTCCAGGGTTCGAATACCTGTTCGGGCGTATTATTTTAATTCGATGTTACCAAACAATATTAATCTTATTTTCATATAAACATATAGTGATAACGCCATTGCTATCACACTTCCTTTTTTATCGCTTCAAACATTTATGTCACACTAAATTTACTTTAATGCTTTGCGCAATTTCTAACGGATGAAGTTACATCATGGTATTTTCTTAAAAATCTGCACTTTTATGCATTTTGACATTCACCAATTTAATTGATCCTGTAGTGAGCCCGGATAGCTCAGTCGGTAGAGCGTTTGGCTTTTAATCAAACGGTCCAGGGTTCGAATCCCTGTTCGGGCTTACTATTTTAATTCGATGTTACCAAACGGTGTTAATCGGAGTGTCAAACTAACGAATATTGATTACTTTACTATCAGAATTCCCTTTTTATCGCTTCAAACTTTTATGTCACACAAAATTTATTTAATGCTTTGTGGAATTTCTAACGGATGAAGTTAAAGCATGGTATTTTCTTAAAAATCTGCACTTTTATACTATTTTACATTCACAAATTTAATTGTGGCTGTTGTTAGCCTGGATTGCTCAGCCGGTAGAGCGTTTGGCTTTTAACCAAACGGTCCAGGGTTCGAATCCCTGTTCGTGCGTACTATTTTAATTCGATGTTACCAAACAGTATTAATCGAAATTTCATACAAACGAATATTGCTTATTTTACTATCAGAATTCCTTTTTTATCGCTTCAAACTTTTATGTCACACAAAATTTACTTTAATGCTTTGTGGAATTTCTAACGGATGAAGTTAAAGCATGGTATTTTCTTAAAAATCTGCACTTTTATACGTTTTTACATTCACAATTTTAACTGTGGCTGTTGTAAGCCCGGATAGCTCAGTCGGTAGAGCGTTTGTCTTTTAACCAAACGGTCCAGGGTTCGAATCCCTGTTCGGGCGTACTATTTTAATTCGATGTTACCAAACAATATTAATCTTATTTTCATATAAACATATAGTGATAACGCCATTGCTATCACACTTCCTTTTTTATCGCTTCAAACATTTATGTCACACTAAATTTACTTTAATGCTTTGCGCAATTTCTAACGGACGAAGTAACATCATGGTATTTTCTTAAAATTCTGAACTTTTACACATTTTGACATTCACCAATTTAATTGATCCTGTAGAGAGCCCGGATAGCTCAGTCGGTAGAGCGTTTGGCTTTTAACCAAACGGTCCAGGGTTCGAATCCCTGTTCGGGCTTACTATTTTAATTCGATGTTACCAAACGGTGTTAATCGGAGTGTCAAACTAACGAATATTGATTACTTTACTATCAGAATTCCTTTTTTATCGCTTAAAACTTTTATGTCACACAAAATTTATTTAATGCTTTGTGGAATTTCTAACGGATGAAGTTAAAGCATGGTATTTTCTTAAAAATCTGCACATTTATACTATTTTACATTCACAAATTTAATTGTGGCTGTTGTGAGCCTGGATAGCTCAGCCTGTAGAGCGTTTGGCTTTTAACCAAACGGTCCAGGGTTCGAATCCCTGTTCGGGCGTACTATTTCAATTCGATGTTACCAAACAGTATTAATCGAAATTTCATACAAACGAATATTGCTTATTTTACTATCAGAATTCCTTTTTTATCGCTTCAAACTTTTATGTCACACAAAATTTACTTTAATGCTTTGTGGTATTTCTAACGGATGAAGTTACATCATGGTATTTTCTTAAAAATCTGCATTTTTATGCATTTTGACATTCACCAATTTAATTGATCCTGTAGTGAGCCCGGATAGGTCAGTCGGTAGAGCGTTTGGCTTTTAACCAAACGGTCCAGGGTTCGAATCCCTGTTCGGGCTTACTATTTTAATTCGATGTTACCAAACGGTGTTAATCGGAGTTTCAAACAAACGAATATTGATTACTTTACTATCCGAATTCCTTTTTTATCGCTTCAAACTTTTATGTCACACAAAATTTATTTAATGCTTTCTGCAATTTCTAACTGATGAAGTCAAGTATGGTATTTTCTTAAAAATCTGCACTTTTATACGTTTTTACATTCACAATTTTAACTGTGGCTGTTGTAAGCCCGGATAGCTCAGTCGGTAGAGCGTTTGTCTTTTAACCAAACGGTCCAGGGTTCGAATACCTGTTCGGGCGTACTATTTTAATTCGATGTTACCAAACAATATTAATCTTATTTTCATATAAACATATAGTGATAACGCCATTGCTATCACACTTCCTTTTTTATCGCTTCAAACATTTATGTCACACTAAATTTACTTTAATGCTTTGCGCAATTTCTAACGGATGAAGTTACATCATGGTATTTTCTTAAAAATCTGCACTTTTATGCATTTTGACATTCACCAATTTAATTGATCCTGTAGTGATCCCGGATAGCTCAGTCGGTAGAGCGTTTGGCTTTTAATCAAACGGTCCAGGGTTCGAATCCCTGTTCGGGCTTACTATTTTAATTCGATGTTACCAAACGGTGTTAATCGGAGTGTCAAACTAACGAATATTGATTACTTTACTATCAGAATTCCCTTTTTATCGCTTCAAACTTTTATGTCACACAAAATTTATTTAATGCTTTGTGGTATTTCTAACGGATGAAGTTACATCATGGTATTTTCTTAAAAATCTGCATTTTTATGCATTTTGACATTCACCAATTTAATTGATCCTGTAGTGAGCCCGGATAGGTCAGTCGGTAGAGCGTTTGTCTTTTAACCAAACGGTCCAGGGTTCGAATCCCTGTTTTGGCGTACTATTTTAATTCGATGTTACCAAACAATATTAATCTTATTTTCATATAAACATATAGTGATAACGACATTGCTATCACACTTCCTTTTTTATCGCTTCAAACATTTATGTCACACTAAATTTACTTTAATGCTTTGCGCAATTTCTAACGGATGAAGTTACATCATGGTATTTTCTTAAAAATCTGCACTTTTATGCATTTTGACATTCACCAATTTAATTGATCCTGTAGTGATCCGGATAGCTCAGACGGTAGAGCGTTTGTCTTTTAACCAGACGGTCCAGGGTTCGAATCCCTGTTCGGGCTTACTATTTTAATTCGATGTTACAAAACGGTGTTAATCGGAGTTTCAAACAAACGAATATTGATTACTTTACTATCAGAATTCCTTTTTTATCGCTTCAAACTTTTATGTCACACAAAATTTATTTAATGCTTTGTGGAATTTCTAACGGATGAAGTTAAAGCATGGTATTTTCTTAAAAATCTGCACTTTTATACTATTTTACATTCACAAATTTATTTGTGTCTGTTGTGAGCCTGGATAGCTCAGCCGGTAGAGCGTTTGGCTTTTAACCAAACGGTCCAGGGTTCGAATCCCTGTTCGGGCGTACTATTTTAATTCGATGTTACCAAACAGTATTAATCGAAATTTCATACAAACGAATATTGCTTATTTTACTATCAGAATTCCTTTTTTATCGCTTCACACTTTTATGTCACACAAAATTTACTTTAATGCTTTGTGGAATTTCTAACGGATGAAGTTAAAGCATGGTATTTTCTTAAAAATCTGCACTTTTATACGTTTTTACATTCACAATTTTAACTGTGGCTGTTGTAAGCCCGGATAGCTCAGTCGGTAGAGCGTTTGGCTTTTAACCAAATGGTCAAGGGTTCGAATCCCTGTTCGGGCGTACTATTTTAATTCGATGTTACCAAACAATATTAATCTTATTTTCATATAAACATATAGTGATAACGCCATTGCTATCACACTTCCTTTTTTATCGCTTCAAACATTTATGTCACACTAAATTTACTTTAATGCTTTGCGCAATTTCTAACGGACGAAGTTACATCATGGTATTTTCTTAAAATTCTGAACTTTTATACATTTTGACATTCACCAATTTAATTGATCCTGTAGAGAGCCCGGATAGCTCAGTCGGTAGAGCGTTTGGCTTTTAACCAAACGGTCCAGGGTTCGAATCCCTGTTCGGGCTTACTATTTTAATTCGATGTTACAAAACGGTGTTAATCGGAGTTTCAAACAAACGAATATTGATTACTTTACTATCAGAATTCCTTTTTTATCGCTTCAAACTTTTATGTCACACAAAATTTATTTAATGCTTTGTGGAATTTCTAACGGATGAAGTTAAAGCATGGTATTTTCTTAAAAATCTGCACTTTTATACGTTTTTACATTCACAATTTTAACTGTGGCTGTTGTAAGCCCGGATAGCTCAGTCGGTAGAGCGTTTGGCTTTTAACCAAACGGTCCAGGGTTCGAATCCCTGTTCGGGCGTACTAT
Source organism: Metellina segmentata (assembly GCA_947359465.1). Lineage (NCBI taxonomy): Eukaryota > Metazoa > Arthropoda > Arachnida > Araneae > Tetragnathidae > Metellina > Metellina segmentata. Next base: position 114,695,862 of record OX375882.1, on the reverse strand, counting down.
TTTAATTCGATGTTACCAAACAATATTAATCTTATTTTCATATAAACATATAGTGATAACGCCATTGCTATCACACTTCCTTTTTTATCGCTTCAAACATTTATGTCACACTAAATTTACTTTAATGCTTTGCGCAATTTCTAACGGATGAAGTTACATCATGGTATTTTCTTAAAAATCTGCATTTTTATGCATTTTGACATTCACCAATTTAATTGATCCTGTAGTGAGCCCGGATAGGTCAGTCGGTAGAGCGTTTGGCTTTTAACCAAACGGTCCAGGGTTCGAATCCCTGTTCGGGCTTACTATTTTAATTCGATGTTACCAAACGGTGTTAATCGGAGTTTCAAACAAACGAATATTGATTACTTTACTATCAGAATTCCTTTTTTATCGCTTCAAACTTTTATGTCACACAAAATTTATTTAATGCTTTCTGCAATTTCTAACTGATGAAGTTAAAGTATGGTATTTTCTTAAAAATCTGCACTTTTATACGTTTTTACATTGACAATTTTAACTGTGGCTGTTGTAAGCCCGGATAGCTCAGTCGGTAGAGCGTTTGTCTTTTAACCAAACGGTCCAGGGTTCGAATACCTGTTCGGGCGTACTATTTTAATTCGATGTTACCAAACAATATTAATCTTATTTTCATATAAACATATAGTGATAACGCCATTGCTATCACACTTCCTTTTTTATCGCTTCAAACATTTATGTCACACTAAATTTACTTTAATGCTTTGCGCAATTTCTAACGGATGAAGTTACATCATGGTATTTTCTTAAAAATCTGCACTTTTATGCATTTTGACATTCACCAATTTAATTGATCCTGTAGTGAACCCGGATTGCTCAGTCGGTAGAGCGTTTGGCTTTTAATCAAACGGTCCAGGGTTCGAATCCCTGTTCGGGCTTACTATTTTAATTCGATGTTACAAAACGGTGTTAATCGGAGTTTCAAACAAACGAATATTGATTACTTTACTATCAGAATTCCTTTTTTATCGCTTCAAACTTTTATGTCACACAAAATTTATTTAATGCTTTGTGGAATTTCTAACGGATGAAGTTAAAGCATGGTATTTTCTTAAAAATCTGCACTTTTATACTATTTTACATTCACAAATTTAATTGTGGCTGTTGTGAGCCTGGATTGCTCAGCCGGTAGAGCGTTTGGCTTTTAACCAAACGGTCCAGGGTTCGAATCCCTGATCGTGCGTACTATTTTAATTCGATGTTACCAAACAGTATTAATCGAAATTTCATACAAACGAATATTGCTTATTTTACTATCAGAATTCCTTTTTTATAGCTTCAGACTTTTATGTCACACAAAATTTACTTTAATGCTTTGTGGAATTTCTAACGGATGAAGTTAAAGCATGGTATTTTCTTAAAAATCTGCACTTTTATACGTTTTCACATTCACAATTTTAACTGTGGCTGTTGTAAGCCCGGATAGCTCAGTCGGTAGAGCGTTTGTCTTTTAAAAAAACGGTCCAGGGTTCGAATCCCTGTTCGGGCGTACTATTTTAATTCGATGTTACCAAACAATATTAATCTTATTTTCATATAAACATATAGTGATAACGCCATTGCTATCACACTTCCTTTTTTATCGCTTCAAACATTTATGTCACACTAAATTTACTTTAATGCTTTGCGCAATTTCTAACGGACGAAGTTACATCATGGTATTTTCTTAAAAATCTGCACTTTTACACATTTTGACATTCACCAATTTAATTGATCCTGTAGACTGCCCGGATAGCTCAGTCGGTAGAGCGTTTGTCTTTTAACCAAACGGTCCAGGGTTCGAATCCCTGTTCGGGCTTACTATTTTAATTCGATGTTACAAAACGGTGTTAATCGGAGTTTCAAACAAACGAATATTGATTACTTTACTATCAGAATTCCTTTTTTATCGCTTCAAACTTTTATGTCACACAAAATTTATTTAATGCTTTGTGGAATTTCTAACGGATGAAGTTAAAGCATGGTATTTTCTTAAAAATCTGCACTTTTATACTATTTTACATTCACAAATATAATTGTGGCTTTTGTGAGCCTGGATAGCTCAGCCGGTAGAGCGTTTGGCTTTTTACCAAACGGTCCAGGGTTCGAATCCCTGTTCGGGCGTACTATTTTAATTCGATGTTACCAAACAGTATTAATCGAAATTTCATACAAACGAATATTGCTTATGTTACTATCAGAATTCCTTTTTTATCGCTTCAAACTTGTATGTCACACAAAATTTACTTTAATGCTTTGTGGAATTTCTAACGGATGAAGTTAAAGCATGGTATTTTCTTAAAAATCTGCACTTTTATACGTTTTTACATTCACAATTTTAACTGTGGCTGTTGTAAGCCCGGATAGCTCAGTCGGTAGAGCGTTTGGCTTTTAACCAAATGGTCAAGGGTTCGAATCCCTGTTCGGGCGTACTATTTTAATTCGATGTTACCAAACAATATTAATCTTATTTTCATATAAACATATAGTGATAACGCCATTGCTATCACACTTCCTTTTTTATCGCTTCAAACTTTTATGTCACACAAAATTTATTTAATGCTTTGTGCAATTTCTAACGGATGAAGTTAAAGCATGGTATTTTCTTAAAAATCTGCACTTTTATACATTTTGACATTCACCAATTTAATTGATCCTGTATTGAGCCCGGATAGCTCAGTCGGTAGAGCGTTTGGCTTTTAACCAAACGGTCCAGGGTTCGAATCCCTGTTCGGGCTTACTATTTTAATTCGATGTTACCAAACGGTGTTAATCGGAGTTTCAAACAAACGAATATTGATTACTTTACTATCAGAATTCCTTTTTTATCGCTTCAAACTTTTATGTCACACAAAATTTATTTAATGCTTTGTGCAATTTCTAACTGATGAAGTTAAAGTATGGTATTTTCTTAAAAATCTGCACTTTTATACGTTTTTACATTCACAATTTTAACTGTGGCTGTTGTAATCCTGGATAGCTCAGTCGGTAGAGCGTTTGGCTTTTAACCAAACGGTCCAGGGTTCGAATCCCTGTTCGGGCGTACTATTTTAATTCGATGTTACCAAACAGTATTAATCGAAATTTCATACAAACGAATATTGCTTATTTTACTACCAGAATGCCTTTTTATCGCTTCAAACTTTTATGTCAGACTAAATTTACTTTAATGCTTTGTGGAATTTCTAACGGATGAAGTTAAAGCATGGTATTTTCTTAAAAATCTGCACTTTTATACGTTTTTACATTCACAATTTTAACTGTGGCTGTTGTAAGCCCGGATAGCTCAGTCGGTAGAGCGTTTGGCTTTTAACCAAACGGTCCAGGGTTCGAATCCCTGTTCGGGCGTACTATTTTAATTCGATGTTACCAAACAATATTAATCTTATTTTCATATAAACATATAGTGATAACGCCATTGCTATCACACTTCCTTTTTTATCGCTTCAAACATTTATGTCACAATAAATTTACTTTAATGCTTTGCGCAATTTCTAACGGACGAAGTTACATCATGGTATTTTCTTAAAAATCTGAACTTTTATACATTTTGACATTCACCAATTTAACTGATCCTGTAGTGAGCCCGGATAGCTCAGTCGGTAGAGCGTTTGGCTTTAAACCAAACGGTCCAGGGTTCGAATCCCTGTTCGGGCTTACTATTTTAATTCGATGTTACCAAACGGTGTTAATCGGAGTTTCAAACAAACGAATAGTGATTACTTTACTATCAGAATTCCTTTTTTATCGCTTCAAACTTTTATGTCACACAAAATTTATTTAATGCTTTGTGCAATTTCTAACGGATGAAGTTAAAGCATGGTATTTTCTTAAAAATCTGCACTTTTATACGTTTTTACATTCACAAATTTAATTGTGGCTGTTGTAAGCCCGGATAGCTCAGTCGGTAGAGCGTTTGGCTTTTAACCAAACGGTCCAGGGTTCGAATCCCTGTTCGGGCGTACTATTTTAATTCGATGTTACCAAACAATATTAATCTTATTTTCATATAAACATATAGTGATAACGCCATTGCTATCACACTTCCTTTTTTATCGCTTCAAACATTTATATCACACTAAATTTACTTTAATTCTTTGCGCAATTTCTTACGGATCAAGTTACATCATGGTATTTTCTTAAAAATCTGAACTTTTATACATTTTGACATTCACCAATTTAATTGATCCTGTAGTGAGCCCGGATAGCTCAGTCGGTAGAGCGTTTGGCTTTTAACCAAACGGTCCAGGGTTCGAATCCCTGTTCGGGCTTACTATTTTAATTCGATGTTACCAAACGGTGTTAATCGGAGTTTCAAACAAACGAATATTGATTACTTTACTATCAGAATTCCTTTTTTATCGCTTCAAACTTTTATGTCACACAAAATTTATTTAATGCTTTGTGCAATTTCTAACTGATGAAGTTAAAGTATGGTATTTTCTTAAAAATCTGCACTTTTATACGTTTTTACATTCACAATTTTAACTGTGGCTGTTGTAATCCTGGCTAGCTCAGTCGGTAGAGCGTTTGGCTTTTAATCAAACGGTCCAGGGTTCGAATCCCTGTTCGGGCGTACTATTTTAATTCCATGATACCAAACAGTATTAATCGAAATTTCATACAAACGAATATTGCTTATTTTACTACCAGAATGCCTTTTTATCGCTTCAAACTTTTATGTCAGACTAAATTTACTTTAATGCTTTGTGGAATTTCTAACGGATGAAGTTAAAGCATGGTATTTTCTTAAAAATATGCACTTTTATACGTTTTTACATTCACAATTTTAACTGTGGCTGTTGTAAGCCCGGTTAGCTCAGTCGGTAGATCGTTTGGCTTTTAACCAAACGGTCCAGGGTTCGAATCCCTGTTCGGGCGTACTGTTTTAATTCGATGTTACCAAACAATATTAATCTTATTTTCATATAAACATATAGTGATAACGCCATTGCTATCACACTTCCTTTTTTATCGCTTCAAACATTTATGTCACACTAAATTTACTTTAATGCTTTGCGCAATTTCTAACGGACGAAGTTACATCATGGTATTTTCTTAAAAATCTGAACTTTTATACATTTTGACATTCACCAATTTAACTGATCCTGTGGTGAGCCCGGATAGCTCAGTCGGAAGAGCGTTTGGCTTTTAACCAAACGGTCCAGGGTTCGAATCCCTGTTCGGGCTTACTATTTTAATTCGATGTTACCAAACGGTGTTAATCGGAGTTTCAAACAAACGAATATTGATTACTTTACCATCAGAATTCCTTTTTTATCGCTTCAAACTTTTATGTCACACAAAATTTATTTAATGCTTTGTGCAATTTCTAACGGATGAAGTTAAAGCATGGTATTTTCTTAAAAATCTGCACTTTTATACGTTTTTACATTCACAAATTTAATTGTGGCTGTTGTAAGCCCGGATAGCTCAGTCGGTAGAGCGTTTGGCTTTTAACCAAACGGTCCAGGGTTCGAATCCCTGTACGGGCGTACTATTTTAATTCGATGTTACCAAACAATATTAATCTTATTTTCATATAAACATATAGTGATAACGCCATTGCTATCACACTTCCTTTTTTATCGCTTCAAACATTTATGTCACACTAAATTTACTTTAATGCTTTGCGCAATTTCTAACGGACGAAGTTACATCATGGAATTTTCTTAAAAATCTGAACTTTTATACATTTTGACATTCACCAATTTAACTGATCCTGTAGTGAGCCCGGATAGCTCAGTCGGTAGAGCGTTTGGCTTTTAACCAAACGGTCCAGGGTTCGAATCCCTGTTCGGGCTTACTATTTTAATTCGATGTTACCAAACGGTGTTAATCGGAGTTTCAAACAAACGAATATTGATTACTTTACTATCAGAATTCCTTTTTTATCGCTTCAAACTTTTATGTCACACAAAATTTATTTAATGCTTTGTGCAATTTCTAACGGATGAAGTTAAAGCATGGTATTTTCTTAAAAATCTGCACTTTTATACGTTTTTACATTCACAAATTTAATTGTGGCTGTTGTAAGCCCGGATAGCTCAGTCGGTAGAGCGTTTGGCTTTTAACCAAACGGTCCAGGGTTCGAATCCCTGTACGGGCGTACTATTTTAATTCGATGTTACCAAACAATATTAATCTTATTTTCATATAAACATATAGTGATAACGCCATTGCTATCACACTTCCTTTTTTATCGCTTCAAACATTTATGTCACACTAAATTTACTTTAATGCTTTGCGCAATTTCTAACGGACGAAGTTACATCATGGAATTTTCTTAAAAATCTGAACTTTTATACATTTTGACATTCACCAATTTAACTGATCCTGTAGTGAGCCCGGATAGCTCAGTCGGTAGAGCGTTTGGCTTTTAACCAAACGGTCCAGGGTTCGAATCCCTGTTCGGGCTTACTATTTTAATTCGATGTTACCAAACGGTGTTAATCGGAGTTTCAAACAAACGAATATTGATTACTTTACTATCAGAATTCCTTTTTTATCGCTTCAAACTTTTATGTCACACAAAATTTATTTAATGCTTTGTGCAATTTCTAACGGATGAAGTTAAAGCATGGTATTTTCTTAAAAATCTGCACTTTTATACGTTTTTACATTCACAAATTTAATTGTGGCTGTTGTAAGCCCGGATAGCTCAGTCGGTAGAGCGTTTGGCTTTTAACCAAACGGTCCAGGGTTCGAATCCCTGTTCGGGCGTACTATTTTAATTCGATGTTACCAAACAATATTAATCTTATTTTCATATAAACATATAGTGATAACGCCATTGCTATCACACTTCCTTTTTTATCGCTTCAAACATTTATATCACACTAAATTTACTTTAATTCTTTGCGCAATTTCTTACGGATCAAGTTACATCATGGTATTTTCTTAAAAATCTGAACTTTTATACATTTTGACATTCACCAATTTAATTGATCCTGTAGTGAGCCCGGATAGCTCAGTCGGTAGAGCGTTTGGCTTTTAACCAAACGGTCCAGGGTTCGAATCCCTGTTCGGGCTTACTATTTTAATTCGATGTTACCAAACGGTGTTAATCGGAGTTTCAAACAAACGAATATTGATTACTTTACTATCAGAATTCCTTTTTTATCGCTTCAAACTTTTATGTCACACAAAATTTATTTAATGCTTTGTGCAATTTCTAACTGATGAAGTTAAAGTATGGTATTTTCTTAAAAATCTGCACTTTTATACGTTTTTACATTCACAATTTTAACTGTGGCTGTTGTAATCCTGGCTAGCTCAGTCGGTAGAGCGTTTGGCTTTTAACCAAACGGTCCAGGGTTCGAATCCCTGTTCGGGCGTACTATTTTAATTCGATGATACCAAACAGTATTAATCGAAATTTCATACAAACGAATATTGCTTATTTTACTACCAGAATGCCTTTTTATCGCTTCAAACTTTTATGTCAGACTAAATTTACTTTAATGCTTTGTGGAATTTCTAACGGATGAAGTTAAAGCATGGTATTTTCTTAAAAATATGCACTTTTATACGTTTTTACATTCACAATTTTAACTGTGGCTGTTGTAAGCCCGGTTAGCTCAGTCGGTAGATCGTTTGGCTTTTAACCAAACGGTCCAGGGTTCGAATCCCTGTTCGGGCGTACTGTTTTAATTCGATGTTACCAAACAATATTAATCTTATTTTCATATAAACATATAGTGATAACGCCATTGCTATCACACTTCCTTTTTTATCGCTTCAAACATTTATGTCACACTAAATTTACTTTAATGCTTTGCGCAATTTCTAACGGACGAAGTTACATCATGGTATTTTCTTAAAAATCTGAACTTTTATACATTTTGACATTCACCAATTTAACTGATCCTGTGGTGAGCCCGGATAGCTCAGTCGGAAGAGCGTTTGGCTTTTAACCAAACGGTCCAGGGTTCGAATCCCTGTTCGGGCTTACTATTTTAATTCGATGTTACCAAACGGTGTTAATCGGAGTTTCAAACAAACGAATATTGATTACTTTACCATCAGAATTCCTTTTTTATCGCTTCAAACTTTTATGTCACACAAAATTTATTTAATGCTTTGTGCAATTTCTAACGGATGAAGTTAAAGCATGGTATTTTCTTAAAAATCTGCACTTTTATACGTTTTTACATTCACAAATTTAATTGTGGCTGTTGTAAGCCCGGATAGCTCAGTCGGTAGAGCGTTTGGCTTTTAACCAAACGGTCCAGGGTTCGAATCCCTGTACGGGCGTACTATTTTAATTCGATGTTACCAAACAATATTAATCTTATTTTCATATAAACATATAGTGATAACGCCATTGCTATCACACTTCCTTTTTTATCGCTTCAAACATTTATGTCACACTAAATTTACTTTAATGCTTTGCGCAATTTCTAACGGACGAAGTTACATCATGGAATTTTCTTAAAAATCTGAACTTTTATACATTTTGACATTCACCAATTTAACTGATCCTGTAGTGAGCCCGGATAGCTCAGTCGGTAGAGCGTTTGGCTTTTAACCAAACGGTCCAGGGTTCGAATCCCTGTTCGGGCTTACTATTTTAATTCGATGTTACCAAACGGTGTTAATCGGAGTTTCAAACAAACGAATATTGATTACTTTACTATCAGAATTCCTTTTTTATCGCTTCAAACTTTTATGTCACACAAAATTTATTTAATGCTTTGTGCAATTTCTAACGGATGAAGTTAAAGCATGGTATTTTCTTAAAAATCTGCACTTTTATACGTTTTTACATTCACAAATTTAATTGTGGCTGTTGTAAGCCCGGATAGCTCAGTCGGTAGAGCGTTTGGCTTTTAACCAAACGGTCCAGGGTTCGAATCCCTGTACGGGCGTACTATTTTAATTCGATGTTACCAAACAATATTAATCTTATTTTCATATAAACATATAGTGATAACGCCATTGCTATCACACTTCCTTTTTTATCGCTTCAAACATTTATGTCACACTAAATTTACTTTAATGCTTTGCGCAATTTCTAACGGACGAAGTTACATCATGGAATTTTCTTAAAAATCTGAACTTTTATACATTTTGACATTCACCAATTTAACTGATCCTGTAGTGAGCCCGGATAGCTCAGTCGGTAGAGCGTTTGGCTTTTAACCAAACGGTCCAGGGTTCGAATCCCTGTTCGGGCTTACTATTTTAATTCGATGTTACCAAACGGTGTTAATCGGAGTTTCAAACAAACGAATATTGATTACTTTACTATCAGAATTCCTTTTTTATCGCTTCAAACTTTTATGTCACACAAAATTTATTTAATGCTTTGTGCAATTTCTAACGGATGAAGTTAAAGCATGGTATTTTCTTAAAAATCTGCACTTTTATACGTTTTTACATTCACAAATTTAATTGTGGCTGTTGTAAGCCCGGATAGCTCAGTCGGTAGAGCGTTTGGCTTTTAACCAAACGGTCCAGGGTTCGAATCCCTGTTCGGGCGTACTATTTTAATTCGATGTTACCAAACAATATTAATCTTATTTTCATATAAACATATAGTGATAACGCCATTGCTATCACACTTCCTTTTTTATCGCTTCAAACATTTATATCACACTAAATTTACTTTAATTCTTTGCGCAATTTCTTACGGATCAAGTTACATCATGGTATTTTCTTAAAAATCTGAACTTTTATACATTTTGACATTCACCAATTTAATTGATCCTGTAGTGAGCCCGGATAGCTCAGTCGGTAGAGCGTTTGGCTTTTAACCAAACGGTCCAGGGTTCGAATCCCTGTTCGGGCTTACTATTTTAATTCGATGTTACCAAACGGTGTTAATCGGAGTTTCAAACAAACGAATATTGATTACTTTACTATCAGAATTCCTTTTTTATCGCTTCAAACTTTTATGTCACACAAAATTTATTTAATGCTTTGTGCAATTTCTAACTGATGAAGTTAAAGTATGGTATTTTCTTAAAAATCTGCACTTTTATACGTTTTTACATTCACAATTTTAACTGTGGCTGTTGTAATCCTGGCTAGCTCAGTCGGTAGAGCGTTTGGCTTTTAACCAAACGGTCCAGGGTTCGAATCCCTGTTCGGGCGTACTATTTTAATTCGATGATACCAAACAGTATTAATCGAAATTTCATACAAACGAATATTGCTTATTTTACTACCAGAATGCCTTTTTATCGCTTCAAACTTTTATGTCAGACTAAATTTACTTTAATGCTTTGTGGAATTTCTAACGGATGAAGTTAAAGCATGGTATTTTCTTAAAAATATGCACTTTTATACGTTTTTACATTCACAATTTTAACTGTGGCTGTTGTAAGCCCGGTTAGCTCAGTCGGTAGATCGTTTGGCTTTTAACCAAACGGTCCAGGGTTCGAATCCCTGTTCGGGCGTACTGTTTTAATTCGATGTTACCAAACAATATTAATCTTATTTTCATATAAACATATAGTGATAACGCCATTGCTATCACACTTCCTTTTTTATCGCTTCAAACATTTATGTCACACTAAATTTACTTTAATGCTTTGCGCAATTTCTAACGGACGAAGTTACATCATGGTATTTTCTTAAAAATCTGAACTTTTATACATTTTGACATTCACCAATTTAACTGATCCTGTGGTGAGCCCGGATAGCTCAGTCGGAAGAGCGTTTGGCTTTTAACCAAACGGTCCAGGGTTCGAATCCCTGTTCGGGCTTACTATTTTAATTCGATGTTACCAAACGGTGTTAATCGGAGTTTCAAACAAACGAATATTGATTACTTTACCATCAGAATTCCTTTTTTATCGCTTCAAACTTTTATGTCACACAAAATTTATTTAATGCTTTGTGCAATTTCTAACGGATGAAGTTAAAGCATGGTATTTTCTTAAAAATCTGCACTTTTATACGTTTTTACATTCACAAATTTAATTGTGGCTGTTGTAAGCCCGGATAGCTCAGTCGGTAGAGCGTTTGGCTTTTAACCAAACGGTCCAGGGTTCGAATCCCTGTACGGGCGTACTATTTTAATTCGATGTTACCAAACAATATTAATCTTATTTTCATATAAACATATAGTGATAACGCCATTGCTATCACACTTCCTTTTTTATCGCTTCAAACATTTATGTCACACTAAATTTACTTTAATGCTTTGCGCAATTTCTAACGGACGAAGTTACATCATGGAATTTTCTTAAAAATCTGAACTTTTATACATTTTGACATTCACCAATTTAACTGATCCTGTAGTGAGCCCGGATAGCTCAGTCGGTAGAGCGTTTGGCTTTTAACCAAACGGTCCAGGGTTCGAATCCCTGTTCGGGCTTACTATTTTAATTCGATGTTACCAAACGGTGTTAATCGGAGTTTCAAACAAACGAATATTGATTACTTTACTATCAGAATTCCTTTTTTATCGCTTCAAACTTTTATGTCACACAAAATTTATTTAATGCTTTGTGCAATTTCTAACGGATGAAGTTAAAGCATGGTATTTTCTTAAAAATCTGCACTTTTATACGTTTTTACATTCACAAATTTAATTGTGGCTGTTGTAAGCCCGGATAGCTCAGTCGGTAGAGCGTTTGGCTTTTAACCAAACGGTCCAGGGTTCGAATCCCTGTACGGGCGTACTATTTTAATTCGATGTTACCAAACAATATTAATCTTATTTTCATATAAACATATAGTGATAACGCCATTGCTATCACACTTCCTTTTTTATCGCTTCAAACATTTATGTCACACTAAATTTACTTTAATGCTTTGCTCAATTTCTAACGGACGAAGTTACATCATGGTATTTTCTTAAAAATCTGAACTTTTATACATTTTGACATTCACCAATTTAATTGATCCTGTAGTGAGCCCGGATAGCTCAGTCGGTAGAGCGTTTGGCTTTTAACCAAACGGTCCAGGGTTCGAATCCCTGTTCGGGCTTACTATTTTAATTCGATGTTACCAAACGGTGTTAATCGGAGTTTCAAACAAACGAATATTGATTACTTTACTATCAGAATTCCTTTTTTATCGCTTCAAACTTTTATGTCACACAAAATTTATTTAATGCTTTCTGCAATTTCTAACTGATGAAGTTAAAGTATGGTATTTTCTTAAAAATCTGCACTTTTATACGTTTTTACATTCACAATTTTAACTGTGGCTGTTGTAAGCCCGGATAGCTCAGTCGGTAGAGCGTTTGGCTTTTAACCAAACGGTCCAGGGTTCGAATCCCTGTTCGGGCGTACTATTTTAATTCGATGTTACCAAACAATATTAATCTTATTTTCATATAAACATATAGTGATAACGCCATTGCTATCACACTTCCTTTTTTATCGCTTCAAACATTTATGTCACACTAAATTTACTTTAATGCTTTGCGCAATTTCTAACGGATGAAGTTACATCATGGTATTTTCTTAAAAATCTGCACTTTTATGCATTTTGACATTCACCAATTTAATTGATCCTGTGGTGAGCCCGGATATGTCAGTCGGTAGAGCGTTTGGCTTTTAACCAAACGGTCCAGGGTTCGAATCCCTGTTCGGGCTTACTATTTTAATTCGATGTTACCAAACGGTGTTAATCGGAGTGTCAAACTAACGAATATTTATTACTTTACTATCAGAATTCCTTTTTTATCGCTTAAAACTTTTATGTCACACAAAATTTATTTAATGCTTTGTGGAATTTCTAACGGATGAAGTTAAAGCATGGTATTTTCTTAAAAATCTGCACTTTTATACTATTTTACATTCACAAATTTAATTGTGGCTGTTGTGAGCCTGGATAGCTCAGCCGGTAGAGCGTTTGGCTTTTAACCAAACGGTCCAGGGTTCGAATCCCTGTTCGGGCGTACTATTTTAATTCGATGTTACCAAACAGTATTAATCGAAATTTCATACAAACGAATATTGCTTATTTTACTATCAGAATTCCTTTTTTATCGCTTCAAACTTTTATGTCACACAAAATTTACTTTAATGCTTTGTGGAATTTCTAACAGATGAAGTTAAAACATGGTATTTTCTTAAAAATCTGCACTTTTATACGTTTTTACATTCACAATTTTAACTGTGGCTGTTGTAAGCCCGGATAGCTCAGTCGGTAGAGCGTTTGGCCTTTAACCAAATGGTCAAGAGTTCGAATCCTTGTTCGGGCGTACTATTTTAATTCCATGTTACCAAACAATATTAATCTTATTTTCATATAAACATATAGTGATAACGCCATTGCTATCACACTTCCTTTTTTATCGCTTCAAACATTTATGTCACACTAAATTTACTTTAATGCTTTGCGCAATTTCTAACGGACGAAGTTACATCATGGTATTTTCTTAAAAATCTGAACTTTTATACATTTTGACATTCACCAATTTAATTGATCCTGTAGAGAGCCCGGATAGCTCAGTCGGTATAGCGTTTGGATATTAACCAAACGGTCCAGGGTTCGAATCCCTGTTCGGGCTTACTATTTTAATTCGATGTTACCAAACGGTGTTAATCGGAGTGTCAAACTAACGAATATTGATTACTTTACTATCAGAATTCCTTTTTTATCGCTTAAAACTTTTATGTCACACAAAATTTATTTAATGCTTTGTGGAATTTCTAACGGATGAAGTTAAAGCATGGTATTTTCTTAAAAATCTGCACTTTTATACTATTTTACATTCACAAATTTAATTGTGGCTGTTGTGAGCCTGGATAGCTCAGCCGGTAGAGCGTTTGGTTTTTAACCAAACGGTCCAGGGTTCGAATCCCTTTTCGGGCGTACTATTTTAATTCGATGTTACCAAACAGTATTAATCGAAATTTCATACAAACGAATATTGCTTATTTTACTATCAGAATTCCTTTTTTATCGCTTCAAACTTTTATGTCACACAAAATTTACTTTAATGCTTTGTGGAATTTCTAACGGATGAAGTTAAAGCATGGTATTTTCTTAAAAATCTGCACTTTTATACGTTTTTACATTCACAATTTTAACTGTGGCTGTTGTAAGCACGGATAGCTCAGTCGGTAGAGCGTTTGGCTTTTAACCAAATGGTCAAGGGTTCGAATCCCTGTTCGGGCGTACTATTTTAATTCGATGTTACCAAACAATATTAATCTTATTTTCATATAAACATATAGTGATAACGCCATTGCTATCACACTTCCTTTTTTATCGCTTCAAACATTTATGTCACACTAAATTTACTTTAATGCTTTGCGCAATTTCTAACGGACGAAGTTACATCATGGTATTTTCTTAAAAATCTGCACTTTTATGCATTTTGACATTCACCAATTTAATTGACCCTGTAGTGAGCCGGATAGCTCAGTCGGTAGAGCGTTTGGCTTTTAACCAAACGGTCCATGGTTCGAATCTCTGTTCGGGCTTACTATTTTAATTCGATGTTACAAAACGGTGTTAATCGGAGTTTCAAACAAACGAATATTGATTACTTTACTATCAGAATTCCTTTTTTATCGCTTCAAACTTTTATGTCACACAAAATTTATTTAATGCTTTGTGGAATTTCTAACGGATGAAGTTAAAGCATGGTATTTTCTTAAAAATCTGCACTTTTATACGTTTTTACATTCTCAATTTAAACTGTGGCTGTTGTAAGCCCGGATAGCTCAGTCGGTAGAGCGTTTGGCTTTTAACCAAACGGTCCAGGGTTCGAATCCCTGTTCGGGCGTACTATTTTAATTCGATGTTACCAAACAATATTAATCTTATTTTCATATAAACATATAGTGATAACGCCATTGCTATCACACTTCCTTTTTTATCGCTTCAAACATTTATGTCACACTAAATTTACTTTAATGCTTTGCGCAATTTCTAACGGATGAAGTTACATCATGGTATTTTCTTAAAAATCTGCATTTTTATGCATTTTGACATTCACCAATTTAATTGATCCTGTGGTGAGCCAGGATATGTCAGTCGGTAGAGCGTTTGGCTTTTAACCAAACGGTCCAGGGTTCGAATCCCTGTTCGGGCTTACTATTTTAATTCGATGTTACCAAACGGTGTTAATCGGAGTTTCAAACAAACGAATATTGATTACTTTACTATCAGAATTCCTTTTTTATCGCTTCAAACTTTTATGTCGCACAAAATGTATTTAATGCTTTGTGCAATTTCTAACGGATGAAGTTAAAGCATGGTATTTTCTTAAAAATTTGCACTTTTATACGTTTTTACATTCACAATTTTAACTGTTGATGTTGTGAGCCCGGTGCTCAGTCGTTTGATTGTTTGGCTTTTATACAAACTGTTCAGTGTTGGAATCCCTGTTCGAGCGTATTATTTTAATTCGATGTTACGAAACAATATTAATCTTATTTTCATATAAATATATAGAGATAACGCCATTGCTATCACACTTCCTTTTTTATCGCTTCAAAGATTTATGTCACACTAAATTTACTTTAATGCTTTGCGCAATTTCTAACGGATGAAGTTACATCATGGTATTTTCTTAAAAATCTGCACTTTTATGCATTTTGACATTCACCAATTTAATTGATCCTGTAGTGAGCCCGGATAGCTCAGTCGGTAGAGCGTTTGGCTTTTAACCAAACGGTCCAGGGTTCGAATCCCTGTTCGGGCTTACAATTTTAATTCGATGTTACCAAACGGTGTTAATCGGAGTGTCAAACTAACGAATATTGATTACTTTACTATCAGAATTCCTTTTTTATCGCTTAAAACTTTTATGTCACACAAAATTTATTTAATGCTTTGTGGAATTTCTAACGGATGAAGTTAAAGCATGGTATTTTCTTAAAAATCTGCACTTTAATACTATTTTACATTCACAAATTTAATTGTGGCTGTTGTGAGCCTGGATAGCTCAGCCGGTAGAGCGTTTGGCTTTTAACCAAACGGTCCAGGGTTCGAATCCCTGTTCGGGCGTACTATTTTAATTCGATGTTACCAAACAGTATTAATCGAAATTTCATACAAACGAATATTGCTTATTTTACTATCAGAATTCCTTTTTTATAGCTTCAAACTTTTATGTCACACAAAATTTACTTTAATGCTTTGTGGAATTTCTAACGGATGAAGTTAAAGCATGGTATTTTCTTAAAAATCTGCACTTTTATACGTTTTTACATTCACAATTTTAACTGTGGCTGTTGTAAGCCCGGATAGCTCAGTCGGTAGAGCGTTTGGCTTTTAACCAAATGGTCAAGGATTCGAATCCCTGTTCGGGCGTACTATTTTAATTCGATGTTACCAAACAATATTAATCTTATTTTCATATAAACATATAGTGATAACGCCATTGCTATCACACTTCCTTTTTTATCGCTTCAAACATTTATGTCACACTAAATTTACTTTAATGCTTTGCGCAATTTCTAACGGACGAAGTTACATCATGGTATTTTCTTAAAATTCTGAACTTTTATACATTTCGACATTCACCAATTTAATTAATCCTGTAGAGAGCCCGGATAGCTCAGTCGGTAGAGCGTTTGGCTTTTAACCAAACGGTCCAGGGTTCGAATCCCTGTTCGGGCTTACTATTTTAATTCGATGTTACCAAACGGTGTTAATCGGAGTTTCAAACAAACGAATATTGATTACTTTACTATCAGAATTCCTTTTTTATCGCTTCAAACTTTTATGTCACGCAAAATTTATTTAATGCTTTGTGCAAGATCTAACTAATGAAGTTAAAGTATGGTATTTTCTTAAAAATCTGCACTTTTATACGTTTTTAAATTCAGAATTTTAACTGTGGTTGTTGTAAGCCCGGATAGCTCAGTCGGTAGAGCGTTTGTCTTTTAACCAAACGGTCCAGGGTTCGAATCCCTGTTTGGGCGTACTATTTTAATTCGATGTTACCAAACAATATTAATCTTATTTTCATATAAACATATAGTGATAACGCCATTGCTATCACACTTCCTTTTTTATAGCTTCAAACATTTATGTCACACTAAATTTACTTTAATGCTTTGCGCAATTTCTAACGGACGAAGTTACATCATGGTATTTTCTTAAAAATCTGAACTTTTATACATTTTGACATTCACCAATTTAGTTGATCCTGTAGAGAGCCCGGATAGCTCAGTCGGTAGAGCGTTTGGCTTTTAACCAAACGGTCCAGGGTTCGAATCCCTGTTCGGGCTTACTATTTTAATTCGATGTTACCAAACGGTGCTAATCGGAGTGTCAAACTAACGAATATTGATTACTTTACTATCAGAATTCCTTTTTTATCGCTTAAAACTTTTATGTCACACAAAATTTATTTAATGCTTTGTGGAATTTCTAACGGATGAAGTTAAAGCATGGTATTTTCTTAAAAATCTGCACTTTTATACGGTTTTACATTCACAAATTTAATTGTGGCTGTTGTGAGCCTGGATAGCTCAGCCGGTAGAGCGTTTGGCTTTTAACCAAACGGTCCAGGGTTCGAATCCCTGTTCGGGCGTACTATTTTAATTCGATGTTACCAAACAGTATTAATCCAAATTTCATACAAACGAATATTGCTTATTTTACTATCAGAATTCCTTTTTTATCGCTTCAAACTTTTATGTCACACAAAATTTACTTTAATGCTTTGTGGAATTTCTAACGGATGAAGTTAAAGCATGGTATTTTCTTAAAAATCTGCACTTTTATACGTTTTTACATTCACAATTTTAACTGTGGCTGTTGTAAGCCCGGATAGCTCAGTCGGTAGAGCGTTTGGCTTTTAACCAAGTGGTCAAGGGTTCGAATCCCTGTTCGGGCGTACTATTTTAATTCGATGTTACCAAAGAATATTAATCTTATTTTCATATAAACATATAGTGATAACGCCATTGCTATCACACTTCCTTTTTTATCGCTTCAAACATTTATGTCACACTAAATTTACTTTAATGCTTTGCGCAATTTCTAACGGACGAAGTTACATCATGGTATTTTCTTAAAATTCTGAACTTTTATACATTTTGACATTCACCAGTTTAATTGATCCTGTAGAGAGCCCGGATAGCTCAGTCGGTAGAGCGTTTGGCTTTTAACCAAACGGTCCAGGGTTCGAATCCCTGTTCGGGCTTACTATTTTAATTCGATGTTACCAAACGGTGTTAATCGGAGTTTCAAACAAACAAATATTGATTACTTTACTATCAGAATTCCTTTTTTATCGCTTCAAACTTTTATGTCACACAAAATTTATTTAATGCTTTGTGCAAGATCTAACTAATGAAGTTAAAGTATGGTATTTTCTTAAAAATCTGCACTTTTATACGTTTTTAAATTCAGAATTTTAACTGTGGTTGTTGTAAGCCCGGATAGCTCAGTCGGTAGAGCGTTTGTCTTTTAACCAAACGGTCCAGGGTTCGAATCCCTGTTTGGGCGTACTATTTTAATTCGATGTTACCAAACAATATTAATCTTATTTTCATATAAACATATAGTGATAACGCCATTGCTATCACACTTCCTTTTTTATCGCTTCAAACATTTATGTCACACTAAATTTACTTTAATGCTTTGCGCAATTTCTAACGGATGAAGTTACATCATGGTATTTTCTTAAAAATCTGCACTTTTATGCATTTTGACATTCACCAATTTAATTGATCCTGTAGTGAGCCGGATAGCTCAGTCGGTAGAGCGTTTGTCTTTTAACCAAACGGTCCAGGGTTCGAATCCCTGTTCGGGCTTGCTATTTTAATTCGATGTTACATAACGGTGTTAATCGGAGTTTCAAACAAACGAATATTGATTACTTTACTATCAGAATTCCTTTTTTATCGCTTCAAACTTTTATGTCACACAAAATTTATTTAATGCTTTGCGCAATTTCTAACGGATGAAGTTACATCATGGTATTTTCTTAAAAATCTGCACTTTTATGCATTTTGACATTCACCAGTTTAATTGATCCTGTAGAGAGCCCGGATAGCTCAGCCGGTAGAGCGTTTGGCTTTTAACCAAACGGTCCAGGGTTCGAATCCCTGTTCGGGTGTACTATTTTAATTCGATGTTACCAAACAGTATTAATCGAAATTTCATACAAACGAATATTGCTTATTTTACTATCAGAATTCCTTTTTTATCGCTTCTAACTTTTATGTCACACAAAATTTACTTTAATGCTTTGTGTAATTTCTAACGGATGAAGTTAAAGCATGGTATTTTCTTAAAAATCTGCACTTTTATACGTTTTTACATTCACAATTTTAACTGTGGCTGTTGTAAGCCCGGATAGCTCAGTCGGTAGAGCGTTTGGCTTTTAACCAAATGGTCAAGGGTTCGAATCCCTGTTCAGGCGTACTATTTTAATTCGATGTTACCAAACAATATTAATCTTATTTTCATATAAACATATAGTGATAACGCCATTGCTATCACACTTCCTTTTTTATCGCTTCAAACATTTATGTCACACTAAATTTACTTTAATGCTTTGCGCAATTTCTAACGGACGAAGTTACATCATGGTATTTTCTTAAAAATCTGAACTTTTACACATTTTGACATTCACCAATTTAATTGATCCTGTAGAGAGCCCGGATAGCTCAGTCGGTAGAGCGTTTGGCTTTTAACCAAATGGTCCAGGGTTCGAATCCCTGTTCGGGCTTACTATTTTAATTCGATGTTACCAAACGGTGTTAATCGGAGTGTCAAACTAACGAATATTGATTACTTTACTATCAGAATTCCTTTTTTATCGCTTAAAACTTTTATGTCACACAAAATTTATTTAATGCTTTGTGGAATTTCTAACGGATGAAGTTAAAGCATGGTATTTTCTTAAAAATCTGCACTTTTATACTATTTTACATTCACAAATTTAATTGTGGCTGTTGTGAGCCTGGATAGCTCAGCCGGTAGAGCGTTTGGCTTTTAACCAAACGGTCCAGGGTTCGAATCCCTGTTCGGGCTTACTATTTTAATTCGATGTTACCAAACGGTGTTAATCGGAGTGTCAAACTAACGAATATTGATTACTTTACTATCAGAATTCCTTTTTTATCGCTTAAAACTTTTATGTCACACAAAATTTATTTAATGCTTTGTGGAATTTCTAACGGATGAAGTTAAAGCATGGTATTTTCTTAAAAATCTGCACTTTTATACGTTTTTACATTCACAATTTTAACTGTGGCTGTTGTAAGCCCGGATAGCTCAGTTGGTAGAGCGTTTGGCTTTTAACCAAATGGTCAAGGGTTCGAATCCCTGTTCGGGCGTACTATTTTAATTCGATGTTACCAAACAATATTAATCTTATTTTCATATAAACATATAGTGATAACGCCATTGCTATCACACTTCCTTTTTTATCGCTTCAAACATTTATGTCACACTAAATTTACTTTAATGCTTTGCGCAATTTCTAACGGACGAAGTTACATCATGGTATTTTCTTAAAATTCTGAACTTTTATACATTTTGACATTCACCAATTTAATTGATCCTGTAGAGAGCCCGGATAGCTCAGTCGGTAGAGCGTTTGGGTTTTAACCAAACGGTCCAGGGTTCGAATCCCTGTTCGGGCTTACTATTTTAATTCGATGTTACAAAACGGTGTTAATCGGAGTTTCAAACAAACGAATATTGATTACTTTACTATCAGAATTCCTTTTTTATCGCTTCAAACTTTTATGTCACACAAAATTTATTTAATGCTTTGTGGAATTTCTAACGGATGAAGTTAAAGCATGGTATTTTCTTAAAAATCTGCACTTTTATACGTTTTTACATTCACAATTTTAACTGTGGCTGTTGTAAGCCCGGATAGCTCAGTCGGTAGAGCGTTTGGCTTTTAACCAAACGGTCCAGGGTTCGAATCCCTGTTCGGGCGTACTATTTTAATTCGATGTTACCAAACAATATTAATCTTATTTTCATATAAACATATAGTGATAACGCCATTGCTATCACACTTCCTTTTTTATCGCTTCAAACATTTATGTCACACTAAATTTACTTTAATGCTTTGTGCAATTTCTAACGAATGAAGTTAAAGCATGGTATTTTCTTAAAAATCTGCACTTTTATACGTTTTTACATTCACAAATTTAATTGTGGCTGTTGTGAGCCTGGATAGCTCAGCCGGTAGAGCGTTTGGCTTTTAACAAAACGGTCCAGGGTTCGAATCCCTGTTCTGGCGTACAATTTTAATTCGATGTTACCAAACAGTATTAATCGAAATTTCATACAAACGAATATTGCTTATTTTACTACCAGAATGCCTTTTTATCGCTTCAAACTTTTATGTCAGACTAAATTTACTTTAATGCTTTGTGGAATTTCTAACGGATGAAGTTAAAGCATGGTGTTTTCTTAAAAATCTGCACTTTTATACGTTTTTACATTCACAATTTTAACTGTGGCTGTTGTAAGCCCGGATAGCTCAGTCGGTAGAGCGTTTGGCTTTTAACCAAACGGTCCAGGGTTCGAATCCCTGTTCGGGCGTACTATTTTAATTCGATGTTACCAAACAATATTAATCTTATTTTCATAT
The DNA here is from genome assembly GCA_947359465.1 of Metellina segmentata. Taxonomy (NCBI): domain Eukaryota; kingdom Metazoa; phylum Arthropoda; class Arachnida; order Araneae; family Tetragnathidae; genus Metellina; species Metellina segmentata. Next base: position 114,674,351 of record OX375882.1, on the reverse strand, counting down.
AAACATACAGTGATAACGCCATTGCTATCACACTTCCTTTTTTATCGCTTCAAACATTTATGTCACACTAAATTTACTTTAATGCTTTGCGCAATTTCTAACGGATGAAGTTACATCATGGTATTTTCTTAAAAATCTGCACTTTTATGCATTTTGACATTCACCAATTTAATTGATCCTGTAGTGAGCCGGATAGCTCAGTCGGTAGAGCGTTTGTCTTTTAACCAAACGGTCCAGGGTTCGAATCCCTGTTCGGGCTTGCTATTTTAATTCGATGTTACAAAACGGTGTTAATCGGAGTTTCAAACAAACGAATATTGATTACTTTACTATCAGAATTCCTTTTTTATCGCTTCAAACTTTTATGTCACACAAAATTTATTTAATGCTTTGCGCAATTTCTAACGGATGAAGTTACATCATGGTATTTTCTTAAAAATCTGCACTTTTATGCATTTTGACATTCACCAGTTTAATTGATCCTGTAGAGAGCCCGGATAGCTCAGCCGGTAGAGCGTTTGGCTTTTAACCAAACGGTCCAGGGTTCGAATCCCTGTTCGGGTGTACTATTTTAATTCGATGTTACCAAACAGTATTAATCGAAATTTCATACAAACGAATATTGCTTATTTTACTATCAGAATTCCTTTTTTATCGCTTCAAACTTTTATGTCACACAAAATTTACTTTAATGCTTTGTGTAATTTCTAACGGATGAAGTTAAAGCATGGTATTTTCTTAAAAATCTGCACTTTTATACGTTTTTACATTCACAATTTTAACTGTGGCTGTTGTAAGCCCGGATAGCTCAGTCGGTTGAGCGTTTGGCTTTTAACCAAATGGTCAAGGGTTCGAATCCCTGTTCGGGCGTACTATTTTAATTCGATGTTACCAAACAATATTAATCTTATTTTCATATAAACATATAGTGATAACGCCATTGCTATCACACTTCCTTTTTTATCGCTTCAAACATTTATGTCACACTAAATTTACTTTAATGCTTTGCGCAATTTCTAACGGACGAAGTTACATCATGGTATTTTCTTAAAAATCTGAACTTTTACACATTTTGACATTCACCAATTTAATTGATCCTGTAGAGAGCCCGGATAGCTCAGTCGGTAGAGCGTTTGGCTTTTAACCAAATGGTCCAGGGTTCGAATCCATGTTCGGGCTTACTATTTTAATTCGATGTTACCAAACGGTGTTAATCGGAGTGTCAAACTAACGAATATTGATTACTTTACTATCAGAATTCCTTTTTTATCGCTTAAAACTTTTATGTCACACAAAATTTATTTAATGCTTTGTGGAATTTCTAACGGATGAAGTTAAAGCATGGTATTTTCTTAAAAATCTGCACTTTTATACTATTTTACATTCACAAATTCAATTGTGGCTGTTGTGAGCCTGGATAGCTCAGCCGGTAGAGCGTTTGGCTTTTAACCAAACGGTCCAGGGTTCGAATCCCTGTTCGGGCTTACTATTTTAATTCGATGTTACCAAACGGTGTTAATCGGAGTGTCAAACTAACGAATATTGATTACTTTACTATCAGAATTCCTTTTTTATCGCTTAAAACTTTTATGTCACACAAAATTTATTTAATGCTTTGTGGAATTTCTAACGGATGAAGTTAAAGCATGGTATTTTCTTAAAAATCTGCACTTTTATACGTTTTTACATTCACAATTTTAACTGTGGCTGTTGTAAGCCCGGATAGCTCAGTCGGTAGAGCGTTTGGCTTTTAACCAAACGGTCCAGGGTTCGAATCCCTGTTCGGGCGTACTAGTTTAATTCGATGTTACCAAACAATATTAATCTTATTTTCATATAAACATATAGTGATAACGCCATTGCTATCACACTTCCTTTTTTATCGCTTCAAACATTTATGTCACACTAAATTTACTTTAATGCTTTGCGCAATTTCTAACGGACGAAGTTACATCATGGTATTTTCTTAAAATTCTGAACTTTTATACATTTTGACATTCACCAATTTAATTGATCCTGTAGAGAGCCCGGATAGCTCAGTCGGTAGAGCGTTTGGGTTTTAACCAAACGGTCCAGGGTTCGAATCCCTGTTCGGGCTTACTATTTTAATTCGATGTTACAAAACGGTGTTAATCGGAGTTTCAAACAAACGAATATTGATTACTTTACTATCAGAATTCCTTTTTTATCGCTTCAAACTTTTATGTCACACAAAATTTATTTAATGCTTTGTGGAATTTCTAACGGATGAAGTTAAAGCATGGTATTTTCTTAAAAATCTGCACTTTTATACGTTTTTACATTCACAATTTTAACTGTGGCTGTTGTAAGCCCGGATAGCTCAGTCGGTAGAGCGTTTGGCTTTTAACCAAACGGTCCAGGGTTCGAATCCCTGTTCGGGCGTACTATTTTAATTCGATGTTACCAAACAATATTAATCTTATTTTCATATAAACATATAGTGATAACGCCATTGCTATCACACTTCCTTTTTTATCGCTTCAAACATTTATGTCACACTAAATTTACTTTAATGCTTTGTGCAATTTCTAACGAATGAAGTTAAAGCATGGTATTTTCTTAAAAATCTGCACTTTTATACGTTTTTACATTCACAAATTTAATTGTGGCTGTTGTGAGCCTGGATAGCTCATCCGGTAGAGCGTTTGGCTTTTAACAAAACGGTCCAGGGTTCGAATCCCTGTTATGGCGTACAATTTTACTTCGATGTTACCAAACAGTATTAATCGAAATTTCATACAAACGAATATTGCTTATTTTACTACCAGAATGCCTTTTTATCGCTTCAAACTTTTATGTCAGACTAAATTTACTTTAATGCTTTGTGGAATTTCTAACGGATGAAGTTAAAGCATGGTGTTTTCTTAAAAATCTGCACTTTTATACGTTTTTACATTCACAATTTTAACTGTGGCTGTTGTAAGCCCGGATAGCTCAGTCGGTAGAGCGTTTGGCTTTTAACCAAACGGTCCAGGGTTCGAATCCCTGTTCGGGCGTACTATTTTAATTCGATGTTACCAAACAATATTAATCTTATTTTCATATAAACATATAGTGATAACGCCATTGCTATCACACTTCCTTTTTTATCGCTTCAAACATTTATGTCACACTAAATTTACTTTAATGCTTTGCGCAATTTCTAACGGACGAAGTTACATCATGGTATTTTCTTAAAAATCTGAACTTTTATACATTTTGACATTCACCAATTTAACTGATCCTGTAGTGAGCCCGGATAGCTCAGTCGGTAGAGCGTTTGGCTTTTAACCAAACGGTCCAGGGTTCGAATCCCTGTTCGGCCTTACTATTTTAATTCGATGTTACCAAACGGTGTTAATCGGAGTTTCAAACAAACGAATATTGATTACTTTACTATCAGAATTCCTTTTTTATCGCTTCAAACTTTTATGTCACACAAAATTTATTTAATGCTTTGTGCAATTTCTAACGGATGAAGTTAAAGCATGGTATTTTCTTAAAAATCTGCACTTTTATACGTTTTTACATTCACAAATTTAATTGTGGCTGTTGTAAGCCCGGATAGCTCAGTCGGTAGAGCGTTTGGCTTTTAACCAAACGGTCCAGGGTTCGAATCCCTGTTCGGGCTTACTATTTTAATTCGATGTTACCAAACGGTGTTAATCGGAGTTTCAAACAAACGAATATTGATTACTTTACTATCAGAATTCCTTTTTTATCGCTTCAAACTTTTATGTCACACAAAATTTATTTAATGCTTTGTGCAATTTCTAACTGATGAAGTTAAAGTATGGTATTTTCTTAAAAATCTGCACTTTTATACGTTTTTAAATTCAGAATTTTAACTGTGGTTGTTGTAAGCCCGGATAGCTCAGTCGGTAGAGCGTTTGTCTTTTAACCAAACGGTCCAGGGTTCGAATCCCTGTTCGGGCTTGCTATTTTAATTCGATGTTGCAAAACGGTGTTAATCGGAGTTTCAAACAAACGAATATTGATTACTTTACTATCAGAATTCCTTTTTTATCGCTTCAAACTTTTATGTCACACAAAATTTATTTAATGCTTTGTGGAATTTCTAACGGATGAAGTTAAAGCATGGTATTTTCTTAAAAATCTGCACTTTTATACTATTTTACATTCACAAATTTAATTGTGGCTGTTGTGAGCCTGGATAGCTCAGCCGGTAGAGCGTTTGGCTTTTAACCAAACGGTCCAGGGTTCGAATCCCTGTGCGGGCGTACTATTTTAATTCGATGTTACCAAACAGTATTAATCGAAATTTCATACAAACGAATATTGCTTATTTTACTATCAGAATTCCTTTTTTATCGCTTCAAACTTTTATGTCACACAAAATTTACTTTAATGCTTTGTGCAATTTCTAACGGATGAAGTTAAAGCATGGTATTTTCTTAAAAATCTGCACTTTTATACGTTTTTACATTCACAATTTTAACTGTGGCTGTTGTAAGCCCGGATAGCTCAGTCGGTAGAGCGTTTGGCTTTTAACCAAATGGTCAAGGGTTCGAATCCCTGTTCGGGCGTACTATTTTAATTCGATGTTACCAAACAATATTAATCTTATTTTCATATAAACATATAGTGATAACGCCATTGCTATCACACTTCCTTTTTTATCGCTTCAAACATTTATGTCACACTAAATTTACTTTAATGCTTTGCGCAATTTCTAACGGACGAAGTTACATCATGGTATTTTCTTAAAAATCTGAACTTTTACATATTTTGACATTCACCAATTTAATTGATCCTGTAGAGAGCCCGGATAGCTCATTCGGTAGAGCGTTTGGCTTTTAACCAAATGGTCCAGGGTTCGAATCCCTGTTCGGGCTTACTATTTTAATTCGATGTTACCAAACGGTGTTAATCGGAGTGTCAAACTAACGAATATTGATTACTTTACTATCAGAATTCCTTTTTTATCGCTTAAAACTTTTATGTCACACAAAATTTATTTAATGCTTTGTGGAATTTCTAACGGATGAAGTTAAAGCATGGTATTTTCTTAAAAATCTGCACTTTTATACTATTTTACATTCACAAATTTAATTGTGGCTGTTGTGAGCCTGGATAGCTCAGCCGTAGAGCGTTTGGCTTTTAACCAAACGGTCCAGGGTTCGAATCCCTGTTCGGGCGTACTATTTCAATTCGATGTTACCAAACAGTATTAATCGAAATTTCATACAAACGAATATTGCTTATTTTACTATCAGAATTCCTTTTTTATCGCTTCAAACTTTTATGTCACACAAAATTTACTTTAATGCTTTGTGGAATTTCTAACGGATGAAGTTAAAGCATGGTATTTTCTTAAAAATCTGAACTTTTATACATTTTGACATTCACCAATTTAATTGATCCTGTAGAGAGCCCGGATAGCTCAGTCGGTAGAGCGTTTGGCTTTTAACCAAATGGTCAAGGGTTCGAATCCCTGTTCGGGCGTACTATTTTAATTCGATGTTACCAAACAATATTAATCTTATTTTCATATAAACATATAGTGATAACGCCATTGCTATCACACTTCCTTTTTTATCGCTTCAAACATTTATGTCACACTAAATTTACTTTAATGCTTTGCGCAATTTCTAACGGACGAAGTTACATCATGGTATTTTCTTAAAATTCTGAACTTTTATACATTTTGACATTCACCAATTTAATTGATCCTGTAGAGAGCCCGGATAGCTCAGTCGGTAGAGCGTTTGGGTTTTAACCAAACGGTCCAGGGTTCGAATCCCTGTTCGGGCTTACTATTTTAATTCGATGTTACAAAACGGTGTTAATCGGAGTTTCAAACAAACGAATATTGATTACTTTACTATCAGAATTCCTTTTTTATCGCTTCAAACTTTTATGTCACACAAAATTTATTTAATGCTTTGTGGAATTTCTAACGGATGAAGTTAAAGCATGGTATTTTCTTAAAAATCTGCACTTTTATACGTTTTTACATTCACAATTTTAACTGTGGCTGTTGTAAGCCCGGATAGCTCAGTTGGTAGAGCGTTTGGCTTTTAACCAAACGGTCCTGGGTTCGAATCCCTGTTCGGGCGTACTATTTTAATTCGATGTTACCAAACAATATTAATCTTATTTTCATATAAACATATAGTGATAACGCCATTGCTATCACACTTCCTTTTTTATCGCTTCAAACATTTATGTCACACTAAATTTACTTTAATGCGTTGTGCAATTTCTAACGAATGAAGTTAAAGCATGGTATTTTCTTAAAAATCTGCACTTTTATACGTTTTTACATTCACAAATTTAATTGTGGCTGTTGTGAGCCTGGATAGCTCAGCCGGTAGAGCGTTTGGCTTTTAACAAAACGGTCCAGGGTTCGAATCCCTGTTCTGGCGTACAATTTTAATTCGATGTTACCAAACAGTATTAATCGAAATTTCATACAAACGAATATTGCTTATTTTACTACCAGAATGCCTTTTTATCGCTTCAAACTTTTATGTCAGACTAAATTTACTTTAATGCTTTGTGGAATTTCTAACGGATGAAGTTAAAGCATGGTATTTTCTTAAAAATCTGCACTTTTATACGTTTTTACATTCACAATTTTAACTGTGGCTGTTGTAAGCCCGGATAGCTCAGTCGGTAGAGCGTTTGGCTTTTAACCAAACGGTCCAGGGTTCGAATCCCTGTTCGGGCTTACAATTTTAATTCGATGTTACCAAACGGTGTTAATCGGAGTTTCAAACAAACGAATATTGATTACTTTACTATCAGAATTCCTTTTTTATCGCTTCAAACTTTTATGTCACACAAAATTTATTTAATGCTTTGTGCAATTTCTAACTGATGAAGTTAAAGTATGGTATTTTCTTAAAAATCTGCACTTTTATACGTTTTTACATTCACAATTTTAACTGTGGCTGTTGTAATCCTGGATAGCTCAGTCGGTAGAGCGTTTGGCTTTTAACCAAACGGTCCAGGGTTCGAATCCCTGTTCGGGCGTACTATTTTAATTCGATGTTACCAAACAGTATTAATCGAAATTTCATACAAACGAATATTGCTTATTTTACTACCAGAATGCCTTTTTATCGCTTCAAACTTTTATGTCAGACTAAATTTACTTTAATGCTTTGTGGAATTTCTAACGGATGAAGTTAAAGCATGGTATTTTCTTAAAAATCTGCACTTTTATACGTTTTTACATTCACAATTTTAACTGTGGCTGTTGTAAGCCCGGATAGCTCAGTCGGTAGAGCGTTTGGCTTTTAACCAAACGGTACACGGTTCGAATCCCTGTTCGGGCGTACTATTTTAATTCGATGTTACCAAACAATATTAATCTTATTTTCATATAAACATATAGTGATAACGCCATTGCAATCACACTTCCTTTTTTATCGCTTCAAACATTTATGTCACACTAAATTTACTTTAATGCTTTGCGCAATTTCTAACGGATGAAGTTACAGCATGGTATTTTATTAAAAATCTGCACTTTTATACATTTTGACATTCACCAATTTAATTGATCCTGTAGTGAGCCCGGATAGCTCAGTCGGTAGAGCGTTTGCCTTTTAACCAATCGGTCCAGGGTTCGAATCCCTGTTCGGGCTTACTATTTTAATTCGATGTTACCAAACGGTGTTAATCGGAGTGTCAAACAAACGAATATTGATTACTTTACTATCAGAATACCTTTTTTATCGCTTCAAACTTTTATGTCACACAAAATTTATTTAATGCTTTGTGCAATTTCTAACGGATGAAGTTAAAGCATGGTATTTTTTTAAAAATCTGCACTTTTATACGTTTTTACATTCACAATTTTAACTGTTGATGTTGTGAGCCCGGAATGCTCAGTCGTTTGATTGTTTGGCTTTTATACAAACTGTTCAGTGTTGGAATCCCTGTTCGAGCGTATTATTTTAATTCGATGTTACGAAACAATATTAATCTTATTTTCATATAAATATATAGAGATAACGCCATTGCTATCACACTTCCTTTTTTATCGCTTCAAACATTTATGTCACACTAAATTTACTTTAATGCTTTGCTCAATTTCTAACGGACGAAGTTACATCACGGTATTTTCTTAAAAATCTGAACTTTTATACATTTTGACATTCACCAATTTAATTGATCCTGTAGTGAGCCCGGATAGCTCAGTCGGTAGAGCGTTTGGCTTTTAATCAAACGGTCCAGGGTTCGAATCCCTGTTCGGGCTTACTATTTTAATTCGATGTTACCAAACGGTGTTAATCGGAGTTTCAAACAAACGAATATTGATTACTTTACTATCAGAATTCCTTTTTTATCGCTTCAAACTTTTATGTCACACAAAATTTATTTAATGCTTTCTGCAATTTCTAACTGATGAAGTTAAAGTATGGTATTTTCTTAAAAATCTGCACTTTTATACGTTTTTACATTCACAATTTTAACTGTGGCTGTTGTAAGCCCGGATAGCTCAGTCGGTAGAGCGTTTGGCTTTTATCCAGGGTTCGAATCTCTTTTCGGGCGTACTATTTTAATTCGATGTTACCAAACAATATTAATCTTATTTTCATATAAACATATAGTGATAACGCCATTGCTATCACACTTCCTTTTTTATCGCTTCAAACATTTATGTCACACTAAATTTACTTTAATGCTTTGCGCAATTTCTAACGGATGAAGTTACATCATGGTATTTTCTTAAAAATCTGCACTTTTATGCATTTTGACATTCACCAATTTAATTGATCCTGTAGTGAGCACGGATAGCTCAGTCGGTAGAGCGTTTGGCTTTTAACCAAACGGTCCAGGGTTCGAATCCCTATTCGGGCTTACTATTTTAATTCGATGTTACCAAACGGTGTTAATCGGAGTGTCAAACTAACGAATATTGATTACTTTACTATCAGAATTCCTTTTTTATCGCTTAAAACTTTTATGTCACATAAAATTTACTTTAATGCTTTGTGGAATTTCTAACGGATGAAGTTAAAGCATGGTATTTTCTTAAAAATCTGCACTTTTATACTATTTTACATTCACAAATTTAATTGTGGCTGTTGTGAGCCTGGATAGCTCAGCCGGTAGAGCGTTTGGCTTTTAACCAAACGGTCCAGGGTTCGAATCCCTGTGCGGGCGTACTATTTTAATTCGATGTTACCAAACAGTATTAATCGAAATTTCATACAAACGAATATTGCTTATTTTACTATCAGAATTCCTTTTTTATCGCTTCAAACTTTTATGTCACACAAAATTTACTTTAATGCTTTGTGCAATTTCTAACGGATGAAGTTAAAGCATGGTATTTTCTTAAAAATCTGCACTTTTATACGTTTTTACATTCACAATTTTAACTGTGGCTGTTGTAAGCCCGGATAGCTCAGTCGGTAGAGCGTTTGGCTTTTAACCAAATGGTCAAGGGTTCGAATCCCTGTTCGGGCGTACTATTTTAATTCGATGTTACCAAACAATATTAATCTTATTTTCATATAAACATATAGTGATAACGCCATTGCTATCACACTTCCTTTTTTATCGCTTCAAACATTTATGTCACACTAAATTTACTTTAATGCTTTGCGCAATTTCTAACGGACGAAGTTACATCATGGTATTTTCTTAAAAATCTGAACTTTTACATATTTTGACATTCACCAATTTAATTGATCCTGTAGAGAGCCCGGATAGCTCATTCGGTAGAGCGTTTGGCTTTTAACCAAATGGTCCAGGGTTCGAATCCCTGTTCGGGCTTACTATTTTAATTCGATGTTACCAAACGGTGTTAATCGGAGTGTCAAACTAACGAATATTGATTACTTTACTATCAGAATTCCTTTTTTATCGCTTAAAACTTTTATGTCACACAAAATTTATTTAATGCTTTGTGGAATTTCTAACGGATGAAGTTAAAGCATGGTATTTTCTTAAAAATCTGCACTTTTATACTATTTTACATTCACAAATTTAATTGTGGCTGTTGTGAGCCTGGATAGCTCAGCCGTAGAGCGTTTGGCTTTTAACCAAACGGTCCAGGGTTCGAATCCCTGTTCGGGCGTACTATTTCAATTCGATGTTACCAAACAGTATTAATCGAAATTTCATACAAACGAATATTGCTTATTTTACTATCAGAATTCCTTTTTTATCGCTTCAAACTTTTATGTCACACAAAATTTACTTTAATGCTTTGTGGAATTTCTAACGGATGAAGTTAAAGCATGGTATTTTCTTAAAAATCTGAACTTTTATACATTTTGACATTCACCAATTTAATTGATCCTGTAGAGAGCCCGGATAGCTCAGTCGGTAGAGCGTTTGGCTTTTAACCAAATGGTCAAGGGTTCGAATCCCTGTTCGGGCGTACTATTTTAATTCGATGTTACCAAACAATATTAATCTTATTTTCATATAAACATATAGTGATAACGCCATTGCTATCACACTTCCTTTTTTATCGCTTCAAACATTTATGTCACACTAAATTTACTTTAATGCTTTGCGCAATTTCTAACGGACGAAGTTACATCATGGTATTTTCTTAAAATTCTGAACTTTTATACATTTTGACATTCACCAATTTAATTGATCCTGTAGAGAGCCCGGATAGCTCAGTCGGTAGAGCGTTTGGGTTTTAACCAAACGGTCCAGGGTTCGAATCCCTGTTCGGGCTTACTATTTTAATTCGATGTTACAAAACGGTGTTAATCGGAGTTTCAAACAAACGAATATTGATTACTTTACTATCAGAATTCCTTTTTTATCGCTTCAAACTTTTATGTCACACAAAATTTATTTAATGCTTTGTGGAATTTCTAACGGATGAAGTTAAAGCATGGTATTTTCTTAAAAATCTGCACTTTTATACGTTTTTACATTCACAATTTTAACTGTGGCTGTTGTAAGCCCGGATAGCTCAGTTGGTAGAGCGTTTGGCTTTTAACCAAACGGTCCTGGGTTCGAATCCCTGTTCGGGCGTACTATTTTAATTCGATGTTACCAAACAATATTAATCTTATTTTCATATAAACATATAGTGATAACGCCATTGCTATCACACTTCCTTTTTTATCGCTTCAAACATTTATGTCACACTAAATTTACTTTAATGCGTTGTGCAATTTCTAACGAATGAAGTTAAAGCATGGTATTTTCTTAAAAATCTGCACTTTTATACGTTTTTACATTCACAAATTTAATTGTGGCTGTTGTGAGCCTGGATAGCTCAGCCGGTAGAGCGTTTGGCTTTTAACAAAACGGTCCAGGGTTCGAATCCCTGTTCTGGCGTACAATTTTAATTCGATGTTACCAAACAGTATTAATCGAAATTTCATACAAACGAATATTGCTTATTTTACTACCAGAATGCCTTTTTATCGCTTCAAACTTTTATGTCAGACTAAATTTACTTTAATGCTTTGTGGAATTTCTAACGGATGAAGTTAAAGCATGGTATTTTCTTAAAAATCTGCACTTTTATACGTTTTTACATTCACAATTTTAACTGTGGCTGTTGTAAGCCCGGATAGCTCAGTCGGTAGAGCGTTTGGCTTTTAACCAAACGGTCCAGGGTTCGAATCCCTGTTCGGGCTTACAATTTTAATTCGATGTTACCAAACGGTGTTAATCGGAGTTTCAAACAAACGAATATTGATTACTTTACTATCAGAATTCCTTTTTTATCGCTTCAAACTTTTATGTCACACAAAATTTATTTAATGCTTTGTGCAATTTCTAACTGATGAAGTTAAAGTATGGTATTTTCTTAAAAATCTGCACTTTTATACGTTTTTACATTCACAATTTTAACTGTGGCTGTTGTAATCCTGGATAGCTCAGTCGGTAGAGCGTTTGGCTTTTAACCAAACGGTCCAGGGTTCGAATCCCTGTTCGGGCGTACTATTTTAATTCGATGTTACCAAACAGTATTAATCGAAATTTCATACAAACGAATATTGCTTATTTTACTACCAGAATGCCTTTTTATCGCTTCAAACTTTTATGTCAGACTAAATTTACTTTAATGCTTTGTGGAATTTCTAACGGATGAAGTTAAAGCATGGTATTTTCTTAAAAATCTGCACTTTTATACGTTTTTACATTCACAATTTTAACTGTGGCTGTTGTAAGCCCGGATAGCTCAGTCGGTAGAGCGTTTGGCTTTTAACCAAACGGTACACGGTTCGAATCCCTGTTCGGGCGTACTATTTTAATTCGATGTTACCAAACAATATTAATCTTATTTTCATATAAACATATAGTGATAACGCCATTGCAATCACACTTCCTTTTTTATCGCTTCAAACATTTATGTCACACTAAATTTACTTTAATGCTTTGCGCAATTTCTAACGGATGAAGTTACAGCATGGTATTTTATTAAAAATCTGCACTTTTATACATTTTGACATTCACCAATTTAATTGATCCTGTAGTGAGCCCGGATAGCTCAGTCGGTAGAGCGTTTGCCTTTTAACCAATCGGTCCAGGGTTCGAATCCCTGTTCGGGCTTACTATTTTAATTCGATGTTACCAAACGGTGTTAATCGGAGTGTCAAACAAACGAATATTGATTACTTTACTATCAGAATACCTTTTTTATCGCTTCAAACTTTTATGTCACACAAAATTTATTTAATGCTTTGTGCAATTTCTAACGGATGAAGTTAAAGCATGGTATTTTTTTAAAAATCTGCACTTTTATACGTTTTTACATTCACAATTTTAACTGTTGATGTTGTGAGCCCGGAATGCTCAGTCGTTTGATTGTTTGGCTTTTATACAAACTGTTCAGTGTTGGAATCCCTGTTCGAGCGTATTATTTTAATTCGATGTTACGAAACAATATTAATCTTATTTTCATATAAATATATAGAGATAACGCCATTGCTATCACACTTCCTTTTTTATCGCTTCAAACATTTATGTCACACTAAATTTACTTTAATGCTTTGCTCAATTTCTAACGGACGAAGTTACATCACGGTATTTTCTTAAAAATCTGAACTTTTATACATTTTGACATTCACCAATTTAATTGATCCTGTAGTGAGCCCGGATAGCTCAGTCGGTAGAGCGTTTGGCTTTTAATCAAACGGTCCAGGGTTCGAATCCCTGTTCGGGCTTACTATTTTAATTCGATGTTACCAAACGGTGTTAATCGGAGTTTCAAACAAACGAATATTGATTACTTTACTATCAGAATTCCTTTTTTATCGCTTCAAACTTTTATGTCACACAAAATTTATTTAATGCTTTCTGCAATTTCTAACTGATGAAGTTAAAGTATGGTATTTTCTTAAAAATCTGCACTTTTATACGTTTTTACATTCACAATTTTAACTGTGGCTGTTGTAAGCCCGGATAGCTCAGTCGGTAGAGCGTTTGGCTTTTATCCAGGGTTCGAATCTCTTTTCGGGCGTACTATTTTAATTCGATGTTACCAAACAATATTAATCTTATTTTCATATAAACATATAGTGATAACGCCATTGCTATCACACTTCCTTTTTTATCGCTTCAAACATTTATGTCACACTAAATTTACTTTAATGCTTTGCGCAATTTCTAACGGATGAAGTTACATCATGGTATTTTCTTAAAAATCTGCACTTTTATGCATTTTGACATTCACCAATTTAATTGATCCTGTAGTGAGCACGGATAGCTCAGTCGGTAGAGCGTTTGGCTTTTAACCAAACGGTCCAGGGTTCGAATCCCTATTCGGGCTTACTATTTTAATTCGATGTTACCAAACGGTGTTAATCGGAGTGTCAAACTAACGAATATTGATTACTTTACTATCAGAATTCCTTTTTTATCGCTTAAAACTTTTATGTCACATAAAATTTACTTTAATGCTTTGTGGAATTTCTAACGGATGAAGTTAAAACATGGTATTTTCTTAAAAATCTGCACTTTTATACGTTTTTACATTCACAAATTTAATTGTGGCTGTTGTGAGCCTGGATAGCTCAGCCGGTAGAGCGTTTGGCTTTTAACCAAACGGTCCAGGGTTCGAATCCCTGTTCGGGCGTACTATTTTAATTCGATGTTACCAAACAGTATTAATCGAAATTTCATACAAACGAATATTGCTTATTTTACTATCAGAATTCCTTTTTTATCGCTTCAAACTTTTATGTCACATAAAATTTACTTTAATGCTTTGTGGAATTTCTAACGGATGAAGTTAAAACATGGTATTTTCTTAAAAATCTGCACTTTTATACGTTTTTACATTCACAAATTTAATTGTGGCTGTTGTAAGCCCGGATAGCTCAGTCGGTAGAGCGTTTGGCTTTTAACCAAACGGTCCAGGGTTCGAATCCCTGTTCGGGCGTACTATTTTAATTCGATGTTACCAAACGGTGTTAATCGGAGTTTCAAACAAACGAATATTGATTACTTTACTATCAGAATACCTTTTTTATCGCTTCAAACTTTTATGTCACACAAAATTTATTTAATGCTTTGTGCAATTTCTAACGGATGAAGTTAAAGCATGGTATTTTTTTAAAAATCTGCACTTTTATACGTTTTTACATTCACAATTTTAACTGTTGATGTTGTGAGCCCGGAATGCTCAGTCGTTTGATTGTTTGGCTTTTATACAAACTGTTCAGTGTTGGAATCCCTGTTCGAGCGTATTATTTTAATTCGATGTTACGAAACAATATTAATCTTATTTTCATATAAATATATAGAGATAACGCCATTGCTATCACACTTCCTTTTTTATCGCTTCAAACATTTATGTCACACTAAATTTACTTTAATGCTTTGCTCAATTTCTAACGGACGAAGTTACATCATGGTATTTTCTTAAAAATCTGAACTTTTATACATTTTGACATTCACCAATTTAATTGATCCTGTAGTGAGCCCGGATAGCTCAGTCGGTAGAGCGTTTGGCTTTTAACCAAACGGTCCAGGGTTCGAATCCCTGTTCGGGCTTACTATTTTAATTCGATGTTACCAAACGGTGTTAATCGGAGTTTCAAACAAACGAATATTGATTACTTTACTATCAGAATTCCTTTTTTATCGCTTCAAACTTTTATGTCACACAAAATTTATTTAATGCTTTCTGCAATTTCTAACTGATGAAGTTAAAGTATGGTATTTTCTTAAAAATCTGCACTTTTATACGTTTTTACATTCACAATTTTAACTGTGGCTGTTGTAAGCCCGGATAGCTCAGTCGGTAGAGCGTTTGGCTTTTAACCAAATGGTCAAGAGTTCGAATCCCTGTTCGGGCGTACTATTTTAATTCGATGTTACCAAACAATATTAATCTTATTTTCATATAAACATATAGTGATAACGCCATTGCTATCACACTTCCTTTTTTATCGCTTCAAACATTTATGTCACACTAAATTTACTTTAATGCTTTGCGCAATTTCTAACGGACGAAGTTACATCATGGTATTTTCTTAAAAATCTGAACTTTTATACATTTTGACATTCACCAATTTAATTGATCCTGTAGAGAGCCCGGATAGCTCAGTCGGTAGAGCGTTTGGCTTTTAACCAAACGGTCCAGGGTTCGAATCCCTGTTCGGGCTTACTATTTTAATTCGATGTTACCAAACGGTGTTAATCGGAGTGTCAAACTAACGAATATTGATTACTTTACTATCAGAATTCCTTTTTTATCGCTTAAAACTTTTATGTCACACAAAATTTATTTAATGCTTTGTGGAATTTCTAACGGATGAAGTTAAAGCATGGTATTTTCTTAAAAATCTGCACTTTTATACTATTTTACATTCACAAATTTAATTGTGGCTGTTGTGAGCCTGGATAGCTCAGTCGGTAGAGCGTTTGGCTTTTAACCAAACGGTACACGGTTCGAATCCCTGTTCGGGCGTACTATTTTAATTCGATGTTACCAAACAATATTAATCTTATTTTCATATAAACATATAGTGATAACGCCATTGCAATCACACTTCCTTTTTTATCGCTTCAAACATTTATGTCACACTAAATTTACTTTAATGCTTTGCGCAATTTCTAACGGATGAAGTTACAGCATGGTATTTTATTAAAAATCTGCACTTTTATACATTTTGACATTCACCAATTTAATTGATCCTGTAGTGAGCCCGGATAGCTCAGTCGGTAGAGCGTTTGCCTTTTAACCAATCGGTCCAGGGTTCGAATCCCTGTTCGGGCTTACTATTTTAATTCGATGTTACCAAACGGTGTTAATCGGAGTGTCAAACAAACGAATATTGATTACTTTACTATCAGAATACCTTTTTTATCGCTTCAAACTTTTATGTCACACAAAATTTATTTAATGCTTTGTGCAATTTCTAACGGATGAAGTTAAAGCATGGTATTTTTTTAAAAATCTGCACTTTTATACGTTTTTACATTCACAATTTTAACTGTTGATGTTGTGAGCCCGGAATGCTCAGTCGTTTGATTGTTTGGCTTTTATACAAACTGTTCAGTGTTGGAATCCCTGTTCGAGCGTATTATTTTAATTCGATGTTACGAAACAATATTAATCTTATTTTCATATAAATATATAGAGATAACGCCATTGCTATCACACTTCCTTTTTTATCGCTTCAAACATTTATGTCACACTAAATTTACTTTAATGCTTTGCTCAATTTCTAACGGACGAAGTTACATCACGGTATTTTCTTAAAAATCTGAACTTTTATACATTTTGACATTCACCAATTTAATTGATCCTGTAGTGAGCCCGGATAGCTCAGTCGGTAGAGCGTTTGGCTTTTAACCAAACGGTCCAGGGTTCGAATCCCTGTTCGGGCTTACTATTTTAATTCGATGTTACCAAACGGTGTTAATCGGAGTTTCAAACAAACGAATATTGATTACTTTACTATCAGAATTCCTTTTTTATCGCTTCAAACTTTTATGTCACACAAAATTTATTTAATGCTTTCTGCAATTTCTAACTGATGAAGTTAAAGTATGGTATTTTCTTAAAAATCTGCACTTTTATACGTTTTTACATTCACAATTTTAACTGTGGCTGTTGTAAGCCCGGATAGCTCAGTCGGTAGAGCGTTTGGCTTTTATCCAGGGTTCGAATCTCTTTTCGGGCGTACTATTTTAATTCGATGTTACCAAACAATATTAATCTTATTTTCATATAAACATATAGTGATAACGCCATTGCTATCACACTTCCTTTTTTATCGCTTCAAACATTTATGTCACACTAAATTTACTTTAATGCTTTGCGCAATTTCTAACGGATGAAGTTACATCATGGTATTTTCTTAAAAATCTGCACTTTTATGCATTTTGACATTCACCAATTTAATTGATCCTGTAGTGAGCACGGATAGCTCAGTCGGTAGAGCGTTTGGCTTTTAACCAAACGGTCCAGGGTTCGAATCCCTATTCGGGCTTACTATTTTAATTCGATGTTACCAAACGGTGTTAATCGGAGTGTCAAACTAACGAATATTGATTACTTTACTATCAGAATTCCTTTTTTATCGCTTAAAACTTTTATGTCACATAAAATTTACTTTAATGCTTTGTGGAATTTCTAACGGATGAAGTTAAAACATGGTATTTTCTTAAAAATCTGTACTTTTATACGTTTTTACTTTCACAAATTTAATTGTGGCTGTTGTGAGCCTGGATAGCTCAGCCGGTAGAGCGTTTGGCTTTTAACCAAACGGTCCAGGGTTCGAATCCCTGTTCGGGCGTACTATTTTAATTCGATGTTACCAAACAGTATTAATCGAAATTTCATACAAACGAATATTGCTTATTTTACTATCAGAATTCCTTTTTTATCGCTTCAAACTTTTATGTCACATAAAATTTACTTTAATGCTTTGTGGAATTTCTAACGGATGAAGTTAAAACATGGTATTTTCTTAAAAATCTGCACTTTTATACGTTTTTACATTCACAAATTTAATTGTGGCTGTTGTAAGCCCGGATAGCTCAGTCGGTAGAGCGTTTGGCTTTTAACCAAACGGTCCAGGGTTCGAATCCCTGTTCGGGCGTACTATTTTAATTCGATGTTACCAAACAATATTAATCTTATTTTCATATAAACATATAGTGATAACGCCATTGCAATCACACTTCCTTTTTTATCGCTTCAAACATTTATGTCACACTAAATTTACTTTAATGCTTTGCGCAATTTCTAACGGATGAAGTTACAGCATGGTATTTTATTAAAAATCTGCACTTTTATACATTTTGACATTCACCAATTTAATTGATCCTGTAGTGAGCCCGGATAGGTCAGTCGGTAGAGCGTTTGGCTTTTAACCAAACGGTTCAGGGTTCGAATCCCTGTTCGGGCTTACTATTTTAATTCGATGTTACCAAACGGTGTTAATCGGAGTTTCAAACAAACGAATATTGATTACTTTACTATCAGAATACCTTTTTTATCGCTTCAAACTTTTATGTCACACAAAATTTATTTAATGCTTTGTGCAATTTCTAACGGATGAAGTTAAAGCATGGTATTTTTTTAAAAATCTGCACTTTTATACGTTTTTACATTCACAATTTTAACTGTTGATGTTGTGAGCCCGGAATGCTCAGTCGTTTGATTGTTTGGCTTTTATACAAACTGTTCAGTGTTGGAATCCCTGTTCGAGCGTATTATTTTAATTCGATGTTACGAAACAATATTAATCTTATTTTCATATAAATATATAGAGATAACGCCATTGCTATCACACTTCCTTTTTTATCGCTTCAAACATTTATGTCACACTAAATTTACTTTAATGCTTTGCTCAATTTCTAACGGACGAAGTTACATCATGGTATTTTCTTAAAAATCTGAACTTTTATACATTTTGACATTCACCAATTTAATTGATCCTGTAGTGAGCCCGGATAGCTCAGTCGGTAGAGCGTTTGGCTTTTAACCAAACGGTCCAGGGTTCGAATCCCTGTTCGGGCTTACTATTTTAATTCGATGTTACCAAACGGTGTTAATCGGAGTTTCAAACAAACGAATATTGATTACTTTACTATCAGAATTCCTTTTTTATCGCTTCAAACTTTTATGTCACACAAAATTTATTTAATGCTTTCTGCAATTTCTAACTGATGAAGTTAAAGTATGGTATTTTCTTAAAAATCTGCACTTTTATACGTTTTTACATTCACAATTTTAACTGTGGCTGTTGTAAGCCCGGATAGCTCAGTCGGTAGAGCGTTTGGCTTTTAACCAAATGGTCAAGAGTTCGAATCCCTGTTCGGGCGTACTATTTTAATTCGATGTTACCAAACAATATTAATCTTATTTTCATATAAACATATAGTGATAACGCCATTGCTATCACACTTCCTTTTTTATCGCTTCAAACATTTATGTCACACTAAATTTACTTTAATGCTTTGCGCAATTTCTAACGGACGAAGTTACATCATGGTATTTTCTTAAAAATCTGAACTTTTATACATTTTGACATTCACCAATTTAATTGATCCTGTAGAGAGCCCGGATAGCTCAGTCGGTAGAGCGTTTGGCTTTTAACCAAACGGTCCAGGGTTCGAATCCCTGTTCGGGCTTACTATTTTAATTCGATGTTACCAAACGGTGTTAATCGGAGTGTCAAACTAACGAATATTGATTACTTTACTATCAGAATTCCTTTTTTATCGCTTAAAACTTTTATGTCACACAAAATTTATTTAATGCTTTGTGGAATTTCTAACGGATGAAGTTAAAGCATGGTATTTTCTTAAAAATCTGCACTTTTATACTATTTTACATTCACAAATTTAATTGTGGCTGTTGTGAGCCTGGATAGCTCAGCCGGTAGAGCGTTTGGCTTTTAACCAAACGGTCCAGGGTTCGAATCCCTGTTCGGGCGTACTATTTTAATTCGATGTTACCAAACAGTATTAATTTGAAATTTCAAAAAAACGAATATTGCTTATTTTACTATCAGAATTCCTTTTTTATCGCTTCAAACTTTTATGTCTAACAAAATTTATTTAATGCTTTGTGCAATATCTAACTGATGAAGTTAAAGTATGGTATTTTCTTAAAAATCTGCACTTTTATACATTTTTAAATTCAGAAGTTTAACTGTGGTTGTAGTAAGCCCGGATAGCTCAGTCGGTAGAGCGTTTGTCTTTTAACCAAACGGTCCAGGGTTCGAATCCCTGTTTGGGCGTACTATTTTAATTCGATGTTACCAAACAATATTAATCTTATTTTCATATAAACATATAGTGATAACGCCATTGCTATCACACTTCCTTTTTTATCGCTTCAAACATTTATGTCACACTAAATTTACTTTAATGCTTTGCGCAATTTCTAACGGATGAAGTTACATCATGGTATTTTCTTAAAAATCTGCACTTTTATGCATTTTGACATTCACCAATTTAATTGATCCTGTAGTGAGCCGGATAGCTCAGTCGGTAGAGCGTTTGGCTTTTAACCAAACGGTCCAGGGTTCGAATCCCTGTTCGGGCTTACTATTTTAATTCGATGTTACAAAACGGTGTTAATCGGAGTTTCAAACAAACGAATATTGATTACTTTACTATCAGAATTCCTTTTTTATCGCTTCAAACTTTTATGTCACACAAAATTTATTTAATGCTTTGTGGAATTTCTAACGGATGAAGTTAAAGCATGGTATTTTCTTAAAAATCTGCACTTTTATACGTTTTTACATTCACAATTTTAACTGTGGCTGTTGTAAGCCCGGATAGCTCAGTCGGTAGAGCGTTTGGCTTTTAACCAAACGGTCCAGGGTTCGAATCCCTGTTCGGGCGTACTATTTTAATTCGATGTTACCAAACAATATTAATCTTATTTTCATATAAACATATAGTGATAACGCCATTGCTATCACACTTCCTTTTTTATCGCTTCAAACATTTATGTCACACTAAATTTACTTTAATGCTTTGCGCAATTTCTAACGGATGAAGTTACATCATGGTATTTTCTTAAAAATCTGCATTTTTATGCATTTTGACATTCACCAATTTAATTGTTCCTATAGTGAGCCCGGTTAGGTCAGTCGGTAGAGCGTTTGGCTTTTAACCAAACAGTCCAGGGTTCAAATCCCTGTTCGGGCTTACTATTTTAATTCGATGTTACCAAACGGTGTTAATCGGAGTTTCAAACAAACGAATATTGATTACTTTACTATCAGAATTCCTTTTTTATCGCTTCAAACTTTTATGTCGCACAAAATGTATTTAATGCTTTGTGCAATTTCTAACGGATGAAGTTAAAGCATGGTATTTTCTTAAAAATTTGCACTTTTATACGTTTTTACATTCACAATTTTAACTGTTGATGTTGTGAGCCCGGAATGCTCAGTCGTTTGATTGTTTGGCTTTTATACAAACTGTTCAGTGTTGGAATCCCTGTTCGAGCGTATTATTTTAATTCGATGTTACGAAACAATATTAATCTTATTTTCATATAAATATATAGAGATAACGCCATTGCTATCACACTTCCTTTTTTATCGCTTCAAACATTTATGTCACACTAAATTTACTTTAATGCTTTGCTCAATTTCTAACGGACGAAGTTACATCATGGTATTTTCTTAAAAATTTGAACTTTTATACATTTTGACATTCACCAATTTAATTGATCATGTAGTGAGCCCGGATAGCTCAGTCGGTAGAGCGTTTGGCTTTTAACCAAACGGTCCAGGGTTCGAATCCCTGTTCGGGCTTACTATTTTAATTCGATGTTACCAAACGGTGTTAATCGGAGTTTCAAACAAACGAATATTGATTACTTTACTATCAGAATTCCTTTTTATCGCTTCAAACTTTTATGTCACACAAAATTTATTTAATGCTTTCTGCAATTTCTAACTGATGAAGTTAAAGTATGGTATTTTTTTAAAAATCTGCACTTTTATACGTTTTTACATTCACAATTTTAACTGTGGCTGTTGTAAGCCCGGATAGCTCAGTCGGTAGAGCGTTTGTCTTTTAACCAAACGGTCCAGGGTTCGAATCCCTGTTCGGGCGTACTATTTTAATTCGATGTTACCAAACAATATTAATCTTATTTTCATATAAACATATAGTGATAACGCCATTGCTATCACACTTCCTTTTTTATCGCTTCAAACATTTATGTCACACTAAATTTACTTTAATGCTTTGCGCAATTTCTAACGGATGAAGTTACATCATGGTATTTTCTTAAAAATCTGCACTTTTATGCATTTTGACATTCACCAATTTAATTGATCCTGTAGTGAGCCCGGATAGCTCAGTCGGTAGAGCGTTTGGCTTTTAACCAAACGGTCCAGGGTTCGAATCCCTGTTCGGGCTTACAATTTTAATTCGATGTTACCAAACGGTGTTAATCGGAGTGTCAAACTAACGAATATTGATTACTTTACTATCAGAATTCCTTTTTTATCGCTTAAAACTTTTATGTCACACAAAATTTATTTAATGCTTTGTGGAATTTCTAACGGATGAAGTTAAAGCATGGTATTTTCTTAAAAATCTGCACTTTTATACTATTTTACATTCACAAATTTAATTATGGCTGTTGTGAGCCTGGATAGCTCAGCCGGTAGAGCGTTTGGCTTTTAACCAAACGGTCCAGGGTTCGAATCCCTGTTCGGGCGTACTATTTTAATTCGATGTTACCAAACAGTATTAATCGAAATTTCATACAAACGAATATTGCTTATTTTACTATCAGAATTCCTTTTTTATCGCTTCAAACTTTTATGTCACACAAAATTTACTTTAATGCTTTGTGGAATTTCTAACGGATGAAGTTAAAGCATGGTATTTTCTTAAAAATCTGCACTTTTATACGTTTTTACATTCACAATTTTAACTGTGGCTGTTGTAAGCCCGGATAGCTCAGTCGGTAGAGCGTTTGGCTTTTAACCAAATGGTCAAGGGTTCGAATCCCTGTTCGGGCGTATTATTTTAATTCGATGTTACCAAACAATATTAATCTTATTTTCATATAAACATATAGTGATAACGCCATTGCTATCACACTTCCTTTTTTATCGCTTCAAACATTTATGTCACACTAAATTTACTTTAATGCTTTGCGCAATTTCTAACGGACGAAGTTACATCATGGTATTTTCTTAAAAATCTGAACTTTTATACATTTTGACATTCACCAATTTAATTGATCCTGTAGAGAGCCCGGATAGCTCAGTCGGTAGAGCGTTTGGCTTTTAACCAAACGGTCCAGGGTTCGAATCCCTGTTCGGGCTTACTATTTTAATTCGATGTTACCAAACGGTGTTAATCGGAGTGTCAAACTAACGAATGTTGATTACTTTACTATCAGAATTCCTTTTTTATCGCTTAAAACTTTTATGTCACACAAAATTTATTTAATGCTTTGTGGAATTTCTAACGGATGAAGTTAAAGCATGGTATTTTCTTAAAAATCTGCACTTTTATACGTTTTTACATTCACAAATTTAATTGTGGCTGTTGTGAGCCTGGATAGCTCAGCCGGTAGAGCGTTTGGCTTTTAACCAAACGGTCCAGGGTTCGAATCCCTGTTCGGCCGTACTATTTTAATTCGATGTTACCAAACAGTATTAATCGAAATTTCATACAAACGAATATTGCTTATTTTACTATCAGAATTCCTTTTTTATCGCTTTAAACTTTTATGTCACACAAAATTTACTTTAATGCTTTGTGGAATTTCTAACGGATGAAGTTAAAGCATGGTATTTTCTTAAAAATCTGCACTTTTATACGTTTTTACATTCACAATTTTAACTGTGGCTGTTGTAAGCCCGGATAGCTCAGTCGGTAGAGCGTTTGGCTTTTAACCAAATGGTCAAGGGTTCGAATCCCTGTTCGGGCGTATTATTTTAATTCGATGTTACCAAACAATATTAATCTTATTTTCATATAAACATATAGTGATAACGCCATTGCTATCACACTTCCTTTTTTATCGCTTCAAACATTTATGTCACACTAAATTTACTTTAATACTTTGCGCAATTTCTAACGGATGAAGTTACATCATGGTATTTTCTTAAAAATCTGCACTTTTATGCATTTTGACATTCACCAATTTAATTGATCCTGTAGTGAGCCCGGATAGCTCAGTCGGTAGAGCGTTTGGCTTTTAACCAAACGGTCCAGGGTTCGAATCCCTGTTCGGGCTTACAATTTTAATTCGATGTTACCAAACGGTGTTAATCGGAGTGTCAAACTAACGAATATTGATTACTTTACTATCAGAATTCCTTTTTTATCGCTTAAAACTTTTATGTCACACAAAATTTATTTAATGCTTTGTGGAATTTCTAACGGATGAAGTTAAAGCATGGTATTTTCTTAAAAATCTGCACTTTTATACTATTTTACATTCACAAATTTAATTATGGCTGTTGTGAGCCTGGATAGCTCAGCCGGTAGAGCGTTTGGCTTTTAACCAAACGGTCCAGGGTTCGAATCCCTGTTCGGGCGTACTATTTTAATTCGATGTTACCAAACAGTATTAATCGAAATTTCATACAAACGAATATTGCTTATTTTACTATCAGAATTCCTTTTTTATCGCTTCAAACTTTTATGTCACACAAAATTTACTTTAATGCTTTGTGGAATTTCTAACGGATGAAGTTAAAGCATGGTATTTTCTTAAAAATCTGCACTTTTATACGTTTTTACATTCACAATTTTAACTGTGGCTGTTGTAAGCCCGGATAGCTCAGTCGGTAGAGCGTTTGGCTTTTAACCAAATGGTCAAGGGTTCGAATCCCTGTTCGGGCGTATTATTTTAATTCGATGTTACCAAACAATATTAATCTTATTTTCATATAAACATATAGTGATAACGCCATTGCTATCACACTTCCTTTTTTATCGCTTCAAACATTTATGTCACACTAAATTTACTTTAATGCTTTGCGCAATTTCTAACGGACGAAGTTACATCATGGTATTTTCTTAAAAATCTGAACTTTTATACATTTTGACATTCACCAATTTAATTGATCCTGTAGAGAGCCCGGATAGCTCAGTCGGTAGAGCGTTTGGCTTTTAACCAAACGGTCCAGGGTTCGAATCCCTGTTCGGGCTTACTATTTTAATTCGATGTTACCAAACGGTGTTAATCGGAGTGTCAAACTAACGAATATTGATTACTTTACTATCAGAATTCCTTTTTTATCGCTTAAAACTTTTATGTCACACAAAATTTATTTAATGCTTTGTGGAATTTCTAACGGATGAAGTTAAAGCATGGTATTTTCTTAAAAATCTGCACTTTTATACGTTTTTACATTCACAAATTTAATTGTGGCAGTTGTGAGCCTGGATAGCTCAGCCGGTAGAGCGCTTGGCTTTTAACCAAACGGTCCAGGGTTCGAATCCCTGTTCGGGCGTACTATTTTAATTCGATGTTACCAAACAGTATTAATCGAAATTTCATACAAACGAATATTGCTTATTTTACTATCAGAATTCCTTTTTTATCGCTTTAAACTTTTATGTCACACAAAATTTACTTTAATGCTTTGTGGAATTTCTAACGGATGAAGTTAAAGCATGGTATTTTCTTAAAAATCTGCACTTTTATACGTTTTTACATTCACAATTTTAACTGTGGCTGTTGTAAGCCCGGATAGCTCAGTTGGTAGAGCGTTTGGCTTTTAACCAAATGGTCAAGGGTTCGAATCCCTGTTCGGGCGCACTATTTTAATTCGATGTTACCAAACAATATTAATCTTATTTTCATATAAACATATAGTGATAACGCCATTGCTATCACACTTCCTTTTTTATCGCTTCAAACATTTATGTCACACTAAATTTACTTTAATGCTTTGCGCAATTTCTAACGGATGAAGTTACATCATGGTATTTTCTTAAAAATCTGCACTTTTATGCATTTTGACATTCACCAATTTAATTGATCCTGTAGTGAGCCCGGATAGCTCAGTCGGTAGAGCGTTTGGCTTTTAACCAAACGGTCCAGGGTTCGAATCCCTGTTCGGGCTTACAATTTTAATTCGATGTTACCAAACGGTGTTAATCGGAGTGTCAAACTAACGAATATTGATTACTTTACTATCAGAATTCCTTTTTTATCGCTTAAAACTTTTATGTCACACAAAATTTATTTAATGCTTTGTGGAATTTCTAACGGATGAAGTTAAAGCATGGTATTTTCTTAAAAATCTGCACTTTTATTCTATTTTACATTCACAAATTTAATTATGGCTGTTGTGAGCCTGGATAGCTCAGCCGGTAGAGCGTTTGGCTTTTAACCAAACGGTCCAGGGTTCGAATCCCTGTTCGGGCGTACTATTTTAATTCGATGTTACCAAACAGTATTAATCGAAATTTCATACAAACGAATATTGCTTATTTTACTATCAGAATTCCTTTTTTATCGCTTCAAACTTTTATGTCACACAAAATTTACTTTAATGCTTTGTGGAATTTCTAACGGATGAAGTTAAAGCATGGTATTTTCTTAAAAATCTGCACTTTTATACGTTTTTACATTCACAATTTTAACTGTGGCTGTTGTAAGCCCGGATAGCTCAGTCGGTAGAGCGTTTGGCTTTTAACCAAATGGTCAAGGGTTCGAATCCCTGTTCGGGCGTATTATTTTAATTCGATGTTACCAAACAATATTAATCTTATTTTCATATAAACATATAGTGATAACGCCATTGCTATCACACTTCCTTTTTTATCGCTTCAAACATTTATGTCACACTAAATTTACTTTAATGCTTTGCGCAATTTCTAACGGACGAAGTTACATCATGGTATTTTCTTAAAAATCTGAACTTTTATACATTTTGACATTCACCAATTTAATTGATCCTGTAGAGAGCCCGGATAGCTCAGTCGGTAGAGCGTTTGGCTTTTAACCAAACGGTCCAGGGTTCGAATCCCTGTTCGGGCTTACTATTTTAATTCGATGTTACCAAACGGTGTTAATCGGAGTGTCAAACTAACGAATATTGATTACTTTACTATCAGAATTCCTTTTTTATCGCTTAAAACTTTTATGTCACACAAAATTTATTTAATGCTTTGTGGAATTTCTAACGGATGAAGTTAAAGCATGGTATTTTCTTAAAAATCTGCACTTTTATACGTTTTTACATTCACAAATTTAATTGTGGCTGTTGTGAGCCTGGATAGCTCAGCCGGTAGAGCGCTTGGCTTTTAACCAAACGGTCCAGGGTTCGAATCCCTGTTCGGGCGTACTATTTTAATTCGATGTTACCAAACAGTATTAATCGAAATTTCATACAAACGAATATTGCTTATTTTACTATCAGAATTCCTTTTTTATCGCTTTAAACTTTTATGTCACACAAAATTTACTTTAATGCTTTGTGGAATTTCTAACGGATGAAGTTAAAGCATGGTATTTTCTTAAAAATCTGCACTTTTATACGTTTTTACATTCACAATTTTAACTGTGGCTGTTGTAAGCCCGGATAGCTCAGTCGGTAGAGCGTTTGGCTTTTAACCAAATGGTCAAGAGTTCGAAACCCTGTTCGGGCGTATTATTTTAATTCGATGTTACCAAACAATATTAATCTTATTTTCATATAAACATATAGTGATAACGCCATTGCTATCACACTTCCTTTTTTATCGCTTCAAACATTTATGTCACACTAAATTTACTTTAATGCTTTGCGCAATTTCTAACGGATGAAGTTACATCATGGTATTTTCTTAAAAATCTGCACTTTTATGCATTTTGACATTCACCAATTTAATTGATCCTGTAGTGAGCCCGGATAGCTCAGTCGGTAGAGCGTTTGGCTTTTAACCAAACGGTCCAGGGTTCGAATCCCTGTTCGGGCTTACAATTTTAATTCGATGTTACCAAACGGTGTTAATCGGAGTGTCAAACTAACGAATATTGATTACTTTACTATCAGAATTCCTTTTTTATCGCTTAAAACTTTTATGTCACACAAAATTTATTTAATGCTTTGTGGAATTTCTAACGGATGAAGTTAAAGCATGGTATTTTCTTAAAAATCTGCACTTTTATACTATTTTACATTCACAAATTTAATTATGGCTGTTGTGAGCCTGGATAGCTCAGCCGGTAGAGCGTTTGGCTTTTAACCAAACGGTCCAGGGTTCGAATCCCTGTTCGGGCGTACTATTTTAATTCGATGTTACCAAACAGTATTAATCGAAATTTCATACAAACGAATATTGCTTATTTTACTATCAGAATTCCTTTTTTATCGCTTCAAACTTTTATGTCACACAAAATTTACTTTAATGCTTTGTGGAATTTCTAACGGATGAAGTTAAAGCATGGTATTTTCTTAAAAATCTGCACTTTTATACGTTTTTACATTCACAATTTTAACTGTGGCTGTTGTAAGCCCGGATAGCTCAGTCGGTAGAGCGTTTGGCTTTTAACCAAATGGTCAAGGGTTCGAATCCATGTTCGGGCGTATTATTTTAATTCGATGTTACCAAACAATATTAATCTTATTTTCATATAAACATATAGTGATAACGCCATTGCTATCACACTTCCTTTTTTATCGCTTCAAACATTTATGTCACACTAAATTTACTTTAATGCTTTGCGCAATTTCTAACGGACGAAGTTACATCATGGTATTTTCTTAAAAATCTGAACTTTTATACATTTTGACATTCACCAATTTAATTGATCCTGTAGAGAGCCCGGATAGCTCAGTCGGTAGAGCGTTTGGCTTTTAACCAAACGGTCCAGGGTTCGAATCCCTGTTCGGGCTTACTATTTTAATTCGATGTTACCAAACGGTGTTAATCGGAGTGTCAAACTAACGAATATTGATTACTTTACTATCAGAATTCCTTTTTTATCGCTTAAAACTTTTATGTCACACAAAATTTATTTAATGCTTTGTGGAATTTCTAACGGATGAAGTTAAAGCATGGTATTTTCTTAAAAATCTGCACTTTTATACGTTTTTACATTCACAAATTTAATTATGGCTGTTGTGAGCCTGGATAGCTCAGCCGGTAGAGCGTTTGGCTTTTAACCAAACGGTCCAGGGTTCGAATCCCTGTTCGGGCGTACTATTTTAATTCGATGTTACCAAACAGTATTAATCGAAATTTCATACAAACGAATATTGCTTATTTTACTATCAGAATTCCTTTTTTATCGCTTCAAACTTTTATGTCACACAAAATTTACTTTAATGCTTTGTGGAATTTCTAACGGATGAAGTTAAAGCATGGTATTTTCTTAAAAATCTGCACTTTTATACGTTTTTACATTCACAATTTTAACTGTGGCTGTTGTAAGCCCGGATAGCTCAGTCGGTAGAGCGTTTGGCTTTTAACCAAATGGTCAAGGGTTCGAATCCCTGTTCGGGCGTATTATTTTAATTCGATGTTACCAAACAATATTAATCTTATTTTCATATAAACATATAGTGATAACGCCATTGCTATCACACTTCCTTTTTTATCGCTTCAAACATTTATGTCACACTAAATTTACTTTAATGCTTTGCGCAATTTCTAACGGACGAAGTTACATCATGGTATTTTCTTAAAAATCTGAACTTTTATACATTTTGACATTCACCAATTTAATTGATCCTGTAGAGAGCCCGGATAGCTCAGTCGGTAGAGCGTTTGGCTTTTAACCAAACGGTCCAGGGTTCGAATTCCTATTCGGGCTTACTATTTTAATTCGATGTTACCAAACGGTGTTAATCGGAGTGTCAAACTAACGAATATTGATTACTTTACTATCAGAATTCCTTTTTTATCGCTTAAAACTTTTATGTCACACAAAATTTATTTAATGCTTTGTGGAATTTCTAACGGATGAAGTTAAAGCATGGTATTTTCTTAAAAATCTGCACTTTTATACTATTTTACATTCACAAATTTAATTATGGCTGTTGTGAGCCTGGATAGCTCAGCCGGTAGAGCGTTTGGCTTTTAACCAAACGGTCCAGGATTCGAATCCCTGTTCGGGCGTACTATTTTAATTCGATGTTACCAAACAGTATTAATCGAAATTTCATACAAACGAATATTGCTTATTTTACTATCAGAATTCCTTTTTTATCGCTTCAAACTTTTATGTCACACAAAATTTACTTTAATGCTTTGTGGAATTTCTAACGGATGAAGTTAAAGCATGGTATTTTCTTAAAAATCTGCACTTTTATACGTTTTTACATTCACAATTTTAACTGTGGCTGTTGTAAGCCCGGATAGCTCAGTCGGTAGAGCGTTTGGCTTTTAACCAAATGGTCAAGGGTTCGAATCCCTGTTCGGGCGTATTATTTTAATTCGATGTTACCAAACAATATTAATCTTATTTTCATATAAACATATAGTGATAACGCCATTGCTATCACACTTCCTTTTTTATCGCTTCAAACATTTATGTCACACTAAATTTACTTTAATGCTTTGCGCAATTTCTAACGGACGAAGTTACATCATGGTATTTTCTTAAAAATCTGAACTTTTATACATTTTGACATTCACCAATTTAATTGATCCTGTAGAGAGCCCGGATAGCTCAGTCGGTAGAGCGTTTGGCTTTTAACCAAACGGTCCAGGGTTCGAATCCCTGTTCGGGCTTACTATTTTAATTCGATGTTACCAAACGGTGTTAATCGGAGTGTCAAACTAACGAATATTGATTACTTTACTATCAGAATTCCTTTTTTATCGCTTAAAACTTTTATGTCACACAAAATTTATTTAATGCTTTGTGGAATTTCTAACGGATGAAGTTAAAGCATGGTATTTTCTTAAAAATCTGCACTTTTATACGTTTTTACATTCACAAATTTAATTGTGGCTGTTGTGAGCCTGGATAGCTCAGCCGGTAGAGCGCTTGGCTTTTAACCAAACGGTCCAGGGTTCGAATCCCTGTTCGGGCGTACTATTTTAATTCGATGTTACCAAACAGTATTAATCGAAATTTCATACAAACGAATATTGCTTATTTTACTATCAGAATTCCTTTTTTATCGCTTTAAACTTTTATGTCACACAAAATTTACTTTAATGCTTTGTGGAATTTCTAACGGATGAAGTTAAAGCATGGTATTTTCTTAAAAATCTGCACTTTTATACGTTTTTACATTCACAATTTTAACTGTGGCTGTTGTAAGCCCGGATAGCTCAGTCGGTAGAGCGTTTGGCTTTTAACCAAATGGTCAAGGGTTCGAATCCCTGTTCGGGCGTATTATTTTAATTCGATGTTACCAAACAATATTAATCTTATTTTCATATAAACATATAGTGATAACGCCATTGCTATCACACTTCCTTTTTTATCGCTTCAAACATTTATGTCACACTAAATTTACTTTAATGCTTTGCGCAATTTCTAACGGACGAAGTTACATCATGGTATTTTCTTAAAAATCTGAACTTTTATACATTTTGACATTCACCAATTTAATTGATCCTGTAGAGAGCCCGGATAGCTCAGTCGGTAGAGCGTTTGGCTTTTAACCAAACGGTCCAGGGTTCGAATCCCTGTTCGGGCTTACTATTTTAATTCGATGTTACCAAACGGTGTTAATCGGAGTGTCAAACTAACGAATATTGATTACTTTACTATCAGAATTCCTTTTTTATCGCTTAAAACTTTTATGTCACACAAAATTTATTTAATGCTTTGTGGAATTTCTAACGGATGAAGTTAAAGCATGGTATTTTCTTAAAAATCTGCACTTTTATACGTTTTTACATTCACAAATTTAATTGTGGCAGTTGTGAGCCTGGATAGCTCAGCCGGTAGAGCGCTTGGCTTTTAACCAAACGGTCCAGGGTTCGAATCCCTGTTCGGGCGTACTATTTTAATTCGATGTTAATAAAAAGTATTAATCGAAATTTCATACAAACGAATATTGCTTATTTTACTATCAGAATTCCTTTTTTATCGCTTTAAACTTTTATGTCACACAAAATTTACTTTAATGCTTTGTGGAATTTCTAACGGATGAAGTTAAAGCATGGTATTTTCTTAAAAATCTGCACTTTTATACGTTTTTACATTCACAATTTTAACTGTGGCTGTTGTAAGCCCGGATAGCTCAGTCGGTAGAGCGTTTGGCTTTTAACCAAATGGTCAAGGGTTCGAATCCCTGTTCGGGCGTACTATTTTAATTCGATGTTACCAAACAATATTAATCTTATTTTCATATAAACATATAGTGATAACGCCATTGCTATCACACTTCCTTTTTTATCGCTTCAAACATTTATGTCACACTAAATTTACTTTAATGCTTTGCGCAATTTCTAACGGATGAAGTTACATCATGGTATTTTCTTAAAAATCTGCACTTTTATGCATTTTGACATTCACCAATTTAATTGATCCTGTAGTGAGCCCGGATAGCTCAGTCGGTAGAGCGTTTGGCTTTTAACCAAACGGTCCAGGGTTCGAATCCCTGTTCGGGCTTACAATTTTAATTCGATGTTACCAAACGGTGTTAATCGGAGTGTCAAACTAACGAATATTGATTACTTTACTATCAGAATTCCTTTTTTATCGCTTAAAACTTTTATGTCACACAAAATTTATTTAATGCTTTGTGGAATTTCTAACGGATGAAGTTAAAGCATGGTATTTTCTTAAAAATCTGCACTTTTATACTATTTTACATTCACAAATTTAATTATGGCTGTTGTGAGCCTGGATAGCTCAGCCGGTAGAGCGTTTGGCTTTTAACCAAACGGTCCAGGGTTCGAATCCCTGTTCGGGCGTACTATTTTAATTCGATGTTACCAAACAGTATTAATCGAAATTTCATACAAACGAATATTGCTTATTTTACTATCAGAATTCCTTTTTTATCGCTTCAAACTTTTATGTCACACAAAATTTACTTTAATGCTTTGTGGAATTTCTAACGGATGAAGTTAAAGCATGGTATTTTCTTAAAAATCTGCACTTTTATACGTTTTTACATTCACAATTTTAACTGTGGCTGTTGTAAGCCCGGATAGCTCAGTCGGTAGAGCGTTTGGCTTTTAACCAAATGGTCAAGGGTTCGAATCCATGTTCGGGCGTATTATTTTAATTCGATGTTACCAAACAATATTAATCTTATTTTCATATAAACATATAGTGATAACGCCATTGCTATCACACTTCCTTTTTTATCGCTTCAAACATTTATGTCACACTAAATTTACTTTAATGCTTTGCGCAATTTCTAACGGACGAAGTTACATCATGGTATTTTCTTAAAAATCTGAACTTTTATACATTTTGACATTCACCAATTTAATTGATCCTGTAGAGAGCCCGGATAGCTCAGTCGGTAGAGCGTTTGGCTTTTAACCAAACGGTCCAGGGTTCGAATCCCTGTTCGGGCTTACTATTTTAATTCGATGTTACCAAACGGTGTTAATCGGAGTGTCAAACTAACGAATATTGATTACTTTACTATCAGAATTCCTTTTTTATCGCTTAAAACTTTTATGTCACACAAAATTTATTTAATGCTTTGTGGAATTTCTAACGGATGAAGTTAAAGCATGGTATTTTCTTAAAAATCTGCACTTTTATACGTTTTTACATTCACAAATTTAATTATGGCTGTTGTGAGCCTGGATAGCTCAGCCGGTAGAGCGTTTGGCTTTTAACCAAACGGTCCAGGGTTCGAATCCCTGTTCGGGCGTACTATTTTAATTCGATGTTACCAAACAGTATTAATCGAAATTTCATACAAACGAATATTGCTTATTTTACTATCAGAATTCCTTTTTTATCGCTTCAAACTTTTATGTCACACAAAATTTACTTTAATGCTTTGTGGAATTTCTAACGGATGAAGTTAAAGCATGGTATTTTCTTAAAAATCTGCACTTTTATACGTTTTTACATTCACAATTTTAACTGTGGCTGTTGTAAGCCCGGATAGCTCAGTCGGTAGAGCGTTTGGCTTTTAACCAAATGGTCAAGGGTTCGAATCCCTGTTCGGGCGTATTATTTTAATTCGATGTTACCAAACAATATTAATCTTATTTTCATATAAACATATAGTGATAACGCCATTGCTATCACACTTCCTTTTTTATCGCTTCAAACATTTATGTCACACTAAATTTACTTTAATGCTTTGCGCAATTTCTAACGGACGAAGTTACATCATGGTATTTTCTTAAAAATCTGAACTTTTATACATTTTGACATTCACCAATTTAATTGATCCTGTAGAGAGCCCGGATAGCTCAGTCGGTAGAGCGTTTGGCTTTTAACCAAACGGTCCAGGGTTCGAATTCCTATTCGGGCTTACTATTTTAATTCGATGTTACCAAACGGTGTTAATCGGAGTGTCAAACTAACGAATATTGATTACTTTACTATCAGAATTCCTTTTTTATCGCTTAAAACTTTTATGTCACACAAAATTTATTTAATGCTTTGTGGAATTTCTAACGGATGAAGTTAAAGCATGGTATTTTCTTAAAAATCTGCACTTTTATACGTATTTACATTCACAAATTTAATTGTGGCTGTTGTGAGCCTGGATAGCTCAGCCGGTAGAGCGCTTGGCTTTTAACCAAACGGTCCAGGGTTCGAATCCCTGTTCGGGCGTACTATTTTAATTCGATGTTACCAAACAGTATTAATCGAAATTTCATACAAACGAATATTGCTTATTTTACTATCAGAATTCCTTTTTTATCGCTTTAAACTTTTATGTCACACAAAATTTACTTTAATGCTTTGTGGAATTTCTAACGGATGAAGTTAAAGCATGGTATTTTCTTAAAAATCTGCACTTTTATACGTTTTTACATTCACAATTTTAACTGTGGCTGTTGTAAGCCCGGATAGCTCAGTCGGTAGAGCGTTTGGCTTTTAACCAAATGGTCAAGGGTTCGAATCCCTGTTCGGGCGTATTATTTTAATTCGATGTTACCAAACAATATTAATCTTATTTTCATATAAACATATAGTGATAACGCCATTGCTATCACACTTCCTTTTTTATCGCTTCAAACATTTATGTCACACTAAATTTACTTTAATGCTTTGCGCAATTTCTAACGGACGAAGTTACATCATGGTATTTTCTTAAAAATCTGAACTTTTATACATTTTGACATTCACCAATTTAATTGATCCTGTAGAGAGCCCGGATAGCTCAGTCGGTAGAGCGTTTGGCTTTTAACCAAACGGTCCAGGGTTCGAATCCCTGTTCGGGCTTACTATTTTAATTCGATGTTACCAAACGGTGTTAATCGGAGTGTCAAACTAACGAATATTGATTACTTTACTATCAGAATTCCTTTTTTATCGCTTAAAACTTTTATGTCACACAAAATTTATTTAATGCTTTGTGGAATTTCTAACGGATGAAGTTAAAGCATGGTATTTTCTTAAAAATCTGCACTTTTATACGTTTTTACATTCACAAATTTAATTGTGGCAGTTGTGAGCCTGGATAGCTCAGCCGGTAGAGCGCTTGGCTTTTAACCAAACGGTCCAGGGTTCGAATCCCTGTTCGGGCGTACTATTTTAATTCGATGTTAATAAAAAGTATTAATCGAAATTTCATACAAACGAATATTGCTTATTTTACTATCAGAATTCCTTTTTTATCGCTTTAAACTTTTATGTCACACAAAATTTACTTTAATGCTTTGTGGAATTTCTAACGGATGAAGTTAAAGCATGGTATTTTCTTAAAAATCTGCACTTTTATACGTTTTTACATTCACAATTTTAACTGTGGCTGTTGTAAGCCCGGATAGCTCAGTCGGTAGAGCGTTTGGCTTTTAACCAAATGGTCAAGGGTTCGAATCCCTGTTCGGGCGTACTATTTTAATTCGATGTTACCAAACAATATTAATCTTATTTTCATATAAACATATAGTGATAACGCCATTGCTATCACACTTCCTTTTTTATCGCTTCAAACATTTATGTCACACTAAATTTACTTTAATGCTTTGCGCAATTTCTAACGGATGAAGTTACATCATGGTATTTTCTTAAAAATCTGCACTTTTATGCATTTTGACATTCACCAATTTAATTGATCCTGTAGTGAGCCCGGATAGCTCAGTCGGTAGAGCGTTTGGCTTTTAACCAAACGGTCCAGGGTTCGAATCCCTGTTCGGGCTTACAATTTTAATTCGATGTTACCAAACGGTGTTAATCGGAGTGTCAAACTAACGAATATTGATTACTTTACTATCAGAATTCCTTTTTTATCGCTTAAAACTTTTATGTCACACAAAATTTATTTAATGCTTTGTGGAATTTCTAACGGATGAAGTTAAAGCATGGTATTTTCTTAAAAATCTGCACTTTTATACTATTTTACATTCACAAATTTAATTATGGCTGTTGTGAGCCTGGATAGCTCAGCCGGTAGAGCGTTTGGCTTTTAACCAAACGGTCCAGGGTTCGAATCCCTGTTCGGGCGTACTATTTTAATTCGATGTTACCAAACAGTATTAATCGAAATTTCATACAAACGAATATTGCTTATTTTACTATCAGAATTCCTTTTTTATCGCTTCAAACTTTTATGTCACACAAAATTTACTTTAATGCTTTGTGGAATTTCTAACGGATGAAGTTAAAGCATGGTATTTTCTTAAAAATCTGCACTTTTATACGTTTTTACATTCACAATTTTAACTGTGGCTGTTGTAAGCCCGGATAGCTCAGTCGGTAGAGCGTTTGGCTTTTAACCAAATGGTCAAGGGTTCGAATCCATGTTCGGGCGTATTATTTTAATTCGATGTTACCAAACAATATTAATCTTATTTTCATATAAACATATAGTGATAACGCCATTGCTATCACACTTCCTTTTTTATCGCTTCAAACATTTATGTCACACTAAATTTACTTTAATGCTTTGCGCAATTTCTAACGGACGAAGTTACATCATGGTATTTTCTTAAAAATCTGAACTTTTATACATTTTGACATTCACCAATTTAATTGATCCTGTAGAGAGCCCGGATAGCTCAGTCGGTAGAGCGTTTGGCTTTTAACCAAACGGTCCAGGGTTCGAATCCCTGTTCGGGCTTACTATTTTAATTCGATGTTACCAAACGGTGTTAATCGGAGTGTCAAACTAACGAATATTGATTACTTTACTATCAGAATTCCTTTTTTATCGCTTAAAACTTTTATGTCACACAAAATTTATTTAATGCTTTGTGGAATTTCTAACGGATGAAGTTAAAGCATGGTATTTTCTTAAAAATCTGCACTTTTATACGTTTTTACATTCACAAATTTAATTATGGCTGTTGTGAGCCTGGATAGCTCAGCCGGTAGAGCGTTTGGCTTTTAACCAAAGGGTCCAGGGTTCGAATCCCTGTTCGGGCGTACTATTTTAATTCGATGTTACCAAACAGTATTAATCGAAATTTCATACAAACGAATATTGCTTATTTTACTATCAGAATTCCTTTTTTATCGCTTCAAACTTTTATGTCACACAAAATTTACTTTAATGCTTTGTGGAATTTCTAACGGATGAAGTTAAAGCATGGTATTTTCTTAAAAATCTGCACTTTTATACGTTTTTACATTCACAATTTTAACTGTGGCTGTTGTAAGCCCGGATAGCTCAGTCGGTAGAGCGTTTGGCTTTTAACCAAATGGTCAAGGGTTCGAATCCCTGTTCGGGCGTATTATTTTAATTCGATGTTACCAAACAATATTAATCTTATTTTCATATAAACATATAGTGATAACGCCATTGCTATCACACTTCCTTTTTTATCGCTTCAAACATTTATGTCACACTAAATTTACTTTAATGCTTTGCGCAATTTCTAACGGACGAAGTTACATCATGGTATTTTCTTAAAAATCTGAACTTTTATACATTTTGACATTCACCAATTTAATTGATCCTGTAGAGAGCCCGGATAGCTCAGTCGGTAGAGCGTTTGGCTTTTAACCAAACGGTCCAGGGTTCGAATTCCTATTCGGGCTTACTATTTTAATTCGATGTTACCAAACGGTGTTAATCGGAGTGTCAAACTAACGAATATTGATTACTTTACTATCAGAATTCCTTTTTTATCGCTTAAAACTTTTATGTCACACAAAATTTATTTAATGCTTTGTGGAATTTCTAACGGATGAAGTTAAAGCATGGTATTTTCTTAAAAATCTGCACTTTTATACGTATTTACATTCACAAATTTAATTGTGGCTGTTGTGAGCCTGGATAGCTCAGCCGGTAGAGCGCTTGGCTTTTAACCAAACGGTCCAGGGTTCGAATCCCTGTTCGGGCGTACTATTTTAATTCGATGTTACCAAACAGTATTAATCGAAATTTCATACAAACGAATATTGCTTATTTTACTATCAGAATTCCTTTTTTATCGCTTTAAACTTTTATGTCACACAAAATTTACTTTAATGCTTTGTGGAATTTCTAACGGATGAAGTTAAAGCATGGTATTTTCTTAAAAATCTGCACTTTTATACGTTTTTACATTCACAATTTTAACTGTGGCTGTTGTAAGCCCGGATAGCTCAGTCGGTAGAGCGTTTGGCTTTTAACCAAATGGTCAAGGGTTCGAATCCCTGTTCGGGCGTACTATTTTAATTCGATGTTACCAAACAATATTAATCTTATTTTCATATAAACATATAGTGATAACGCCATTGCTATCACACTTCCTTTTTTATCGCTTCAAACATTTATGTCACACTAAATTTACTTTAATGCTTTGCGCAATTTCTAACGGATGAAGTTACATCATGGTATTTTCTTAAAAATCTGCACTTTTATGCATTTTGACATTCACCAATTTAATTGATCCTGTAGTGAGCCCGGATAGCTCAGTCGGTAGAGCGTTTGGCTTTTAACCAAACGGTCCAGGGTTCGAATCCCTGTTCGGGCTTACTATTTTAATTCGATGTTACCAAACGGTGTTAATCGGAGTGTCAAACTAACGAATATTGATTACTTTACTATCAGAATTCCTTTTTTATCGCTTAAAACTTTTATGTCACACAAAATTTATTTAATGCTTTGTGGAATTTCTAACGGATGAAGTTAAAGCATGGTATTTTCTTAAAAATCTGCACTTTTATACTATTTTACATTCACAAATTTAATTGTGGCTGTTGTGAGCCTGGATAGCTCAGCCGGTAGAGCGTTTGGTTTTTAACCAAACGGTCCAGGGTTCGAATCCCTGTTCGGGCGTACTATTTTAATTCGATGTTACCAAACAGTATTAATCGAAATTTCATACAAACGAATATTGCTTATTTTACTATCAGAATTCCTTTTTTATCGCTTCAAACTTTTATGTCACACAAAATTTACTTTAATGCTTTGTGGAATTTCTAACGGATGAAGTTAAAGCATGGTATTTTCTTAAAAATCTGCACTTTTATACGTTTTTACATTCACAATTTTAACTGTGGCTGTTGTAAGCACGGATAGCTCAGTCGGTAGAGCGTTTGGCTTTTAACCAAATGGTCAAGGGTTCGAATCCCTGTTCGGGCGTACTATTTTAATTCGATGTTACCAAACAATATTAATCTTATTTTCATATAAACATATAGTGATAACGCCATTGCTATCACACTTCCTTTTTTATCGCTTCAAACATTTATGTCACACTAAATTTACTCTAATGCTTTGCGCAATTTCTAACGGACGAAGTTACATCATGGTATTTTCTTAAAAATCTGCATTTTTATGCATTTTGACATTCACCAATTTAATTGATCCTGTAGTGAGCCCGGATAGGTCAGTCGGTAGAGCGTTTGGCTTTTAACCAAACGGTCCAGGGTTCAAATCCCTGTTCGGGCTTACTATTTTAATTCGATGTTACCAAACGGTGTTAATCGGAGTTTCAAACAAACGAATATTGATTACTTTACTATCAGAATTCCTTTTTTATCGCTTCAAACTTTTATGTCACACAAAATTTATTTAATGCTTTCTGCAATTTCTAACTGATGAAGTTAAAGTATGGTATTTTTTTAAAAATCTGCACTTTTATACGTTTTTACATTCACAATTTTAACTGTGGCTGTTGTAAGCCCGGATAGCTCAGTCGGTAGAGCGTTTGTCTTTTAACCAAACGGTCCAGGGTTCGAATCCCTGTTCGGGCGTACTATTTTAATTCGATGTTACCAAACAATATTAATCTTATTTTCATATAAACATATAGTGATAACGCCATTGCTATCACACTTCCTTTTTTATCGCTTCAAACATTTATGTCACACTAAATTTACTTTAATGCTTTGCGCAATTTCTAACGGATGAAGTTACATCATGGTATTTTCTTAAAAATCTGCACTTTTATTCATTTTGACATTCACCAATTTAATTGATCCTGTAGTGAGCCCGGATAGCTCAGTCGGTAGAGCGTTTGGCTTTTAACCAAACGGTCCAGGGTTCGAATCCCTGTTCGGGCTTACAATTTTAATTCGATGTTACCAAACGGTGTTAATCGGAGTGTCAAACTAACGAATATTGATTACTTTACTATCAGAATTCCTTTTTTATCGCTTAAAACTTTTATGTCACACAAAATTTATTTAATGCTTTGTGGAATTTCTAACGGATGAAGTTAAAGCATGGTATTTTCTTAAAAATCTGCACTTTTATACTATTTTACATTCACAAATTTAATTGTGGC
The DNA here is from genome assembly GCA_947359465.1 of Metellina segmentata. Taxonomy (NCBI): domain Eukaryota; kingdom Metazoa; phylum Arthropoda; class Arachnida; order Araneae; family Tetragnathidae; genus Metellina; species Metellina segmentata. The sequence goes on along the minus strand of OX375882.1, from coordinate 114,633,722 downwards.
TGTTGTGAGCCTGGATAGCTCAGCCGGTACAGCGTTTGGCTTTTAACCAAACGGTCCAGGGTTCGAATCCCTGTTCGGGCGTACTATTTTAATTCGATGTTACCAAACAGTATTAATCGAAATTTCATACAAACGAATATTGCTTATTTTACTATCAGAATTCCTTTTTTATCGCTTCAAACTTTTATGTCACACAAAATTTACTTTAATGCTTTGTGGAATTTCTAACGGATGAAGTTAAAGCATGGTATTTTCTTAAAAATCTGCACTTTTATACGTTTTTACATTCACAATTTTAACTGTGGCTGTTGTAAGCCCGGATAGCTCAGTCGGTAGAGCGTTTGGCTTTTAACCAAATGGTCAAGGGTTCGAATCACTGTTCGGGCGTATTATTTTAATTCGATGTTACCAAACAATATTAATCTTATTTTCATATAAACATATAGTGATAACGCCATTGCTATCACACTTCCTTTTTTATCGCTTCCAACATTTATGTCACACTAAATTTACTTTAATGCTTTGCGCAATTTCTAACGGACGAAGTTACATCATGGTATTTTCTTAAAAATCTGAACTTTTATACATTTTGACATTCACCAATTTAATTGATCCTGTAGTGAGCCCGGATAGCTCAGACGGTAGAGCGTTTGGCTTTTAACCAATAGGGTCCAGGGTTCGAATCCCTGTTCGGGCTTACTATTTTAATTCGATGTTACCAAACGGTGTTAATCGGAGTGTCAAACTAACGAATATTGATTACTTTACTATCAGAATTCCTTTTTTATCGCTTAAAACTTTTATGTCACACAAAATTTATTTAATGCTTTGTGGAATTTCTAACGGATGAAGTTAAAGCATGGTATTTTCTTAAAAATCTGCACTTTTATACGTTTTTACATTCACAAATTTAATTGTGGCTGTTGTGAGCCTGGATAGCTCAGCCGGTAGAGCGTTTGGCTTTTAACCAAACGGTCCAGGGTTCGAATCCCTGTTCGGGCGTACTATTTTAATTCGATGTTACCAAACAGTATTAATCGAAATTTCATACAAACGAATATTGCTTATTTTACTATCAGAATTCCTTTTTTATCGCTTCAAACTTTTATGTCACACAAAATTTACTTTAATGCTTTGTGGAATTTCTAACGGATGAAGTTAAAGCATGGTATTTTCTTAAAAATCTGCACTTTTATACGTTTTTACATTCACAATTTTAACTGTGGCTGTTGTAAGCCCGGATAGCTCAGTCGGTAGAGCGTTTGGCTTTTATACAAACTGTTCAGTGTTGGAATCCCTGTTCGAGCGTATTATTTTAATTCGATGTTACGAAACAATATTAATCTTATTTTCATATAAATATATAGAGATAACGCCATTGCTATCACACTTCCTTTTTTATCGCTTCAAACATTTATGTCACACTAAATTTACTTTAATGCTTTGCTCAATTTCTAACGGACGAAGTTACATCATGGTATTTTCTTAAAAATCTGAACTTTTATACATTTTGAAATTCACCAATTTAATTGATCCTGTAGTGAGCCCGGATAGCTCAGTCGGTAGAGCGTTTGGCTTTTAACCAAACGGTCCAGGTTTCGAATCCCTGTTCGGGCTTACTATTTTAATTCGATGTTACCAAACGGTGTTAATCGGAGTTTCAAACAAACGAATATTGATTACTTTACTATCAGAATTCCTTTTTTATCGCTTCAAACTTTTATGTCACACAAAATTTATTTAATGCTTTCTGCAATTTCTAACTGATGAAGTTAAAGTATGGTATTTTTTTAAAAATCTGCACTTTTATACGTTTTTACATTCACAATTTTAACTGTGGCTGTTGTAAGCCCGGATAGCTCAGTCGGTAGAGCGTTTGTCTTTTAACCAAATGGTCCAGGGTTCGAATCCCTGTTCGGGCGTACTATTTTAATTCGATGTTACCAAACAATATTAATCTTATTTTCATATAAACATATAGTGATAACGCCATTGCTATCACACTTCCTTTTTTATCGCTTCAAACATTTATGTCACACTAAATTTACTTTAATGCTTTGCGCAATTTCTAACGGATGAAGTTACATCATGGTATTTTCTTAAAAATCTGCACTTTTATTCATTTTGACATTCACCAATTTAATTGAACCTGTAGTGAGCCCGGATAGCTCAGTCGGTAGAGCGTTTGTCTTTTAACCAAACGGTCCAGGGTTCGAATCCCTGTTCGGGCTTACTATTTTAATTCGATGTTTTAAAACGGTGTTAATCGGAGTTTCAAACAAACGAATATTGATTACTTTACTATCAGAATTCCTTTTTTATCGCTTCAAACTTTTATGTCACACAAAATTTATTTAATGCTTTGTGGAATTTCTAACGGATGAAGTTAAAGCATGGTATTTTCTTAAAAATCTGCACTTTTATACTATTTTACATTCACAAATTTAATTGTGGCTGTTGTGAGCCTGGATAGCTCAGCCGGTAGAGCGTTTGGCTTTTAACCAAACGGTCCAGGGTTCGAATCCCTGTTCGGGCGTATTATTTTAATTCGATGTTACCAAACAATATTAATCTTATTTTCATATAAACATATAGTGATAACGCCATTGCTATCACACTTCCTTTTTTATCGCTTCAAACATTTATGTCACACTAAATTTACTTTAATGCTTTGCGCAATTTCTAACGGACGAAGTTACATCATGGTATTTTCTTAAAAATCTGAACTTTTATACATTTTGACATTCACCAATTTAATTGATCCTGTAGTGAGCCCGGATAGCTCAGACGGTAGAGCGTTTGGCTTTTAACCAAACGGTCCAGGGTTCGAATCCCTGTTCGGGCTTACTATTTTAATTCGATGTTACCAAACGGTGTTAATCGGAGTGTCAAACTAACGAATATTGATTACTTTACTATCAGAATTCCTTTTTTATCGCTTAAAACTTTTATGTCACACAAAATTTATTTAATGCTTTGTGGAATTTCTAACGGATGAAGTTAAAGCATGGTATTTTCTTAAAAATCTGCACTTTTATACGTTTTTACATTCACAAATTTAATTGTGGCTGTTGTGAGCCTCGATAGCTCAGCCGGTAGAGCGTTTGGCTTTTAACCAAACGGTCCAGGGTTCGAATCCCTGTTCGGGCGTACTATTTTAATTCGATGTTACCAAACAGTATTAATCGAAATTTCATACAAACGAATATTGCTTATTTTACTATCAGAATTCCTTTTTTATCGCTTCAAACTTTTATGTCACACAAAATTTACTTTAATGCTTTGTGGAATTTCTAACGGATGAAGTTAAAGCATGGTATTTTCTTAAAAATCTGCACTTTTATACGTTTTTACATTCACAATTTTAACTGTGGCTGTTGAAAGCCCGGATAGCTCAGTCGGTAGAGCGTTTGGCTTTTAACCAAATGGTCAAGGGTTCGAATCCCTGTTCGGGCGTACTATTTTAATTCGATGTTACCAAACAATATTAATCTTATTTTCATATAAACATATAGTGATAACGCCATTGCTATCACACTTCCTTTTTTATCGCTTCAAACATTTATGTCACACTAAATTTACTTTAATGCTTTGCGCAATTTCTAACGGACGAAGTTACATCATGGTATTTTCTTAAAATTCTGAACTTTTATACATTTTGACATTCACCAATTTAATTGATCCTGTAGAGAGCCCGGATAGCTCAGTCGGTAGAGCGTTTGGCTTTTAACCAAACGGTCCAGGGTTCGAATCCCTGTTCGGGCTTACTACTTTAATTCGATGTTACCAAACGGTGTTAATCGGAGTTTCAAACAAACGAATATTGATTACTTTACTATCAGAATTCCTTTTTTATCGCTTCAAACTTTTATGTCACACAAAATTTATTTAATGCTTTGTGCAAGATCTAACTAATGAAGTTAAAGTATGGTATTTTCTTAAAAATCTGCACTTTTATACGTTTTTAAATTCAGAATTTTAACTGTGGTTGTTGTAAGCCCGGATAGCTCAGTCGGTAGAGCGTTTGTCTTTTAACCAAACGGTCCAGGGTTCGAATCCCTGTTTGGGCGTACTATTTTAATTCGATGTTACCAAACAATATTAATCTTATTTTCATATAAACATATAGTGATAACGCCATTGCTATCACACTTCCTTTTTTATCGCTTCAAACATTTATGTCACACTAAATTTACTTTAATGCTTTGCGCAATTTCTAACGGATGAAGTTACATCATGGTATTTTCTTAAAAATCTGCACTTTTATGCATTTTGACATTCACCAATTTAATTGATCCTGTAGTGAGCCGGATATCTCAGTCGGTAGAGCGTTTGTCTTTTAACCAAACGGTCCAGGGTTCGAATCCCTGTTCGGGCTTACTATTTTAATTCGATGTTTTAAAACGGTGTTAATCGGAGTTTCAAACAAACGAATATTGATTACTTTACTATCAGAATTCCTTTTTTATCGCTTCAAACTTTTATGTCACACAAAATTTATTTAATGCTTTGTGGAATTTCTAACGGATGAAGTTAAAGCATGGTATTTTCTTAAAAATCTGCACTTTTATACTATTTTACATTCACAAATTTAACTGTGGCTGTTGTAAGCCCGGATAGCTCAGTCGGTAGAGCGTTTGGCTTTTAACCAAATGGTCAAGGGTTCGAATCCCTGTTCGGGCGTACTATTTTAATTCGATGTTACCAAACAATATTAATCTTATTTTCATATAAACATATAGTGATAACGCCATTGCTATCACACTTCCTTTTTTATCGCTTCAAACATTTATGTCACACTAAATTTACTTTAATGCTTTGCGCAATTTCTAACGGACGAAGTTACATCATGGTGTTTTCTTAAAATTCTGAACTTTTATACATTTTGACATTCACCAATTTAATTGATCCTGTAGAGAGCCCGGATAGCTCAGTCGGTAGAGCGTTTGGCTTTTAACCAAACGGTCCAGGGTTCGAATCCCTGTTCGGGCGTACTATTTCAATTCGATGTTACCAAACAGTATTAATGGAAATTTCATACAAACGAATATTGCTTATTTTACTATCAGAATTCCTTTTTTATCGCTTCAAACTTTTATGTCACACAAAATTTACTTTAATGCTTTGTGGAATTTCTAACGGATGAAGTTAAAGCATGGTATTTTCTTAAAAATCTGCACTTTTATACGTTTTTACATTCACAATTTTAACTGTGGCTGTTGTAAGCCCGGATAGCTCAGTCAGTAGAGCGTTTGGCTTTTAACCAAATGGTCAAGGGTTCGAATCCCTGTTCGGGCGTACTATTTTAATTCGATGTTACCAAACAATATTAATCTTATTTTCATATAAACATATAGTGATAACGCCATTGCTATCACACTTCCTTTTTTATCGCTTCAAACATTTATGTCACACTAAATTTACTTTAATGCTTTGCGCAATTTCTAACGGACGAAGTTACATCATGGTATTTTCTTAAAATTCTGAACTTTTATACATTTTGACATTCACCAATTTAATTGATCCTGTAGAGAGCCCGGATAGCTCAGTCGGTAGAGCGTTTGGCTTTTAACCAAACGGTCCAGGGTTCGAATCCCTGTTCGGGCTTACTATTTTAATTCGATGTTACCAAACGGTGTTAATCGGAGTTTCAAACAAACGAATATTGATTACTTTACTATTAGAATTCCTTTTTTATCGCTTCAAACTTTTATGTCACACAAAATTTATTTAATGCTTTCTGCAATTTCTAACTGATGAAGTTAAAGTATGGTATTTTCTTAAAAATCTGCACTTTTATACGTTTTTACATTCACAATTTTAACTGTGGCTGTTGTAAGCCCGGATAGCTCAGTCGGTAGAGCGTTTGTCTTTTAACCAAACGGTCCAGGGTTCGAATACCTGTTCGGGCGTACTATTTTAATTCGATGTTACCAAACAATATTAATCTTATTTTCATATAAACATATAGTGATAACGCCATTGCTATCACACTTCCTTTTTTATCGCTTCAAACATTTATGTCACACTAAATTTACTTTAATGCTTTGCGCAATTTCTAACGGATGAAGTTACATCATGGTATTTTCTTAAAAATCTGCACTTTTATGCATTTTGACATTCACCAATTTAATTGATCCTGTAGTGAGCCCGGATAGCTCAGTCGGTAGAGCGTTTGGCTTTTAATCAAACGGTCCAGGGTTCGAATCCCTGTTCGGGCTTACTATTTTAATTCGATGTTACCAAACGGTGTTAATCGGAGTGTCAAACTAACGAATATTGATTACTTTACTATCAGAATTCCTTTTTTATCGCTTAAAACTTTTATGTCACACAAAATTTATTTAATGCTTTGTGGAATTTCTAACGGATGAAGTTAAAGCATGGTATTTTCTTAAAAATCTGCACTTTTATACTATTTTACATTCACAAATTTAATTGTGGCTGTTGTGAGCCTGGATTGCTCAGCCGATAGAGCGTTTGGCTTTTAACCAAACTGTCCAGGGTTCGAATCACTGTTCGTGCGTACTATTTTAATTCGATGTTACCAAACAGTATTAATCGAAATTTCATACAAACGAATATTGCTTATTTTACTATCAGAATTCCTTTTTTATCGCTTCAAACTTTTATGTCACACTAAATTTACTTTAATGCTTTGCGGAATTTCTAACGGATGAAGTTACATCATGGTATTTTCTTAAAAGCTGCACTTTTATGCATTTTGACATTCACCAATTTAATTGATCCTGTAGTGAGCCCGGATAGCTCAGTCGGTAGAGCGTTTGGCTTTTAACCAAACGGTCCAGGGTTCGAATCCCTGTTCGGGCTTACTATTTTAATTCGATGTTACCAAACGGTGTTAATCGGAGTGTCAAACTAACGAATATTGATTACTTTACTATCAGAATTCCTTTTTTATCGCTTAAAACTTTTATGTCACACAAAATTTATTTAATGCTTTGTGGAATTTCTAACGGATGAAGTTAAAGCATGGTATTTTCTTAAAAATCTGCACTTTTATACTATTTTACATTCACAAATTTAATTGTGGCTGTTGTGAGCCTGGATAGCTCAGCCGGTAGAGCGTTTGGCTTTTAACCAAACGGTCCAGGGTTCGAATCAATGTTCGGGCGTACTATTTCAATTCGATGTTTCCAAACAATATTAATCTTATTTTCATATAAACATATAGTGATAACGCCATTGCTATCACACTTCCTTTTTTATCGCTTCAAACATTTATGTCACACTAAATTTACTTTAATGCTTTGCGCAATTTCTAACGGACGAAGTTACATCATGGTATTTTCTTAAAATTCTGAACTTTTATACATTTTGACATTCACCAATTTAATTGATCCTGTAGAGAGCCCGGATAGCTGAGTCGGTAGAGCGTTTGGCTTTTAACCAAACGGTCCAGGGTTCGAATCCCTGTTCGGGCTTACTATTTTAATTCGATGTTACCAAACGGTGTTAATCGGAGTTTCAAACAAACGAATATTGATTACTTTACTATCAGAATTCCTTTTTTATCGCTTCAAACTTTTATGTCACACAAAATTTATTTAATGCTTTGTGCAAGATCTAACTAATGAAGTTAAAGTATGGTATTTTCTTAAAAATCTGCACTTTTATACGTTTTTAAATTCAGAATTTTAACTGTGGTCGTTGTAAGCCCGGATAGCTCAGTCGGTAGAGCGTTTGTCTTTTAACCAAACGGTCCAGGGTTCGAATCCCTGTTTGGGCGTACTATTTTAATTCGATGTTACCAAACAATATTAATCTTATTTTCATATAAACATATAGTGATAACGCCATTGCTATCACACTTCCTTTTTTATCGCTTCAAACATTTATGTCACACTAAATTTACTTTAATGCTTTGCGCAATTTCTAACGGATGAAGTTACATCATGGTATTTTCTTAAAAATCTGCACTTTTATGCATTTTGACATTCACCAATTTAATTGATCCTGTAGTGAGCCGGATAGCTCAGTCGGTAGAGCGTTTGTCTTTTAACCAAACGGTCCAGGGTTCGAAACCCTGTTCGGGCTTACTATTTTAATTCGATGTTACAAAACGGTGTTAATCGGAGTTTCAAACAAACGAATATTGATTACTTTACTATCAGAATTCCTTTTTTATCGCTTCAAACTTTTATGTCACACAAAATTTATTTAATGCTTTGTGGAATTTCTAACGGATGAAGTTAAAGCATGGTATTTTCTTAAAAATCTGCACTTTTATACTATTTTACATTCACAAATTTAATTGTGGCTGTTGTGAGCCTGGATAGCTCATCCTTTAGAGCGTTTGGCTTTTAACCAAACGGTCCAGGGTTCGAATCCCTGTTCGGGCGTACTATTTTAATTCGATGTTACCAAACAGTATTAATCGAAATTTCATACAAACGAATATTGCTTATTTTACTATCAGAATTCCTTTTTTATCGCTTCAAACTTTTATGTCACACAAAATTTACTTTAATGCTTTGTGGAATTTCTAACGGATGAAGTTAAAGCATGGTATTTTCTTAAAAATCTGCACTTTTATACGTTTTTACATTCACAATTTTAACTGTGGCTGTTGTAATCCCGGATAGCTGAGTCGGTAGAGCGTTTGGCTTTTAACCAAACGGTCCAGGGTTCGAATCCCTGTTCGGGCGTACTAGTTTAATTCGATGTTACCAAACAATATTAATCTTATTTTCATATAAACATATAGTGATAACGCCATTGCTATCACACTTCCTTTTTTATCGCTTCAAACATTTATGTCACACTAAATTTACTTTAATGCTTTGCGCATTTTCTAACGGATGAAGTTACATCATGGTATTTTCTTAAAAATCTGCATTTTTATGCATTTTGACATTCACCAATTTAATTGATCCTGTAGTGAGCCCGGATAGGTCAGTCGGTAGAGCGTTTGGCTTTTAACCAAACGGTCCAGGGTTCGAATCCCTGTTCGGGCTTACTATTTTAATTCGATGTTACCAAACGGTGTTAATCGGAGTTTCAAACAAACGAATATTGATTACTTTACTATCAGAATTCCTTTTTTATCGCTTCAAACTTTTATGTCACACAAAATTTATTTAATGCTTTGTGCAAGATCTAACTAATGAAGTTAAAGTATGGTATTTTCTTAAAAATCTGCACTTTTATACGTTTTTAAATTCAGAATTTTAACTGTGGTCGTTGTAAGCCCGGATAGCTCAGTCGGTAGAGCGTTTGTCTTTTAACCAAACGGTCCAGGGTTCGAATCCCTGTTTGGGCGTACTATTTTAATTCGATGTTACCAAACAATATTAATCTTATTTTCATATAAACATATAGTGATAACGCCATTGCTATCACACTTCCTTTTTTATCGCTTCAAACATTTATGTCACACTAAATTTACTTTAATGCTTTGCGCAATTTCTAACGGATGAAGTTACATCATGGTATTTTCTTAAAAATCTGCACTTTTATGCATTTTGACATTCACCAATTTAATTGATCCTGTAGTGAGCCGGATAGCTCAGTCGGTAGAGCGTTTGTCTTTTAACCAAACGGTCCAGGGTTCGAAACCCTGTTCGGGCTTACTATTTTAATTCGATGTTACAAAACGGTGTTAATCGGAGTTTCAAACAAACGAATATTGATTACTTTACTATCAGAATTCCTTTTTTATCGCTTCAAACTTTTATGTCACACAAAATTTATTTAATGCTTTGTGGAATTTCTAACGGATGAAGTTAAAGCATGGTATTTTCTTAAAAATCTGCACTTTTATACTATTTTACATTCACAAATTTAATTGTGGCTGTTGTGAGCCTGGATAGCTCAGCCTTTAGAGCGTTTGGCTTTTAACCAAACGGTCCAGGGTTCGAATCCCTGTTCGGGCGTACTATTTTAATTCGATGTTACCAAACAATATTAATCGAAATTTCATACAAACGAATATTGCTTATTTTACTATCAGAATTCCTTTTTTATCGCTTCAAACTTTTATGTCACACAAAATTTACTTTAATGCTTTGTGGAATTTCTAACGGATGAAGTTAAAGCATGGTATTTTCTTAAAAATCTGCACTTTTATACGTTTTTACATTCAAAATTTTAACTTTGGCTGTTGTAAGCCCGGATAGCTCAGTCGGTAGAGCGTTTGGCTTTTAACCAAATGGTCAAGGGTTCGAATCCCTGTTCGGGCGTACTATTTTAATTCGATGTTACCAAACAATATTAATCTTATTTTCATATAAACATATAGTGATAACGCCATTGCTATCACACTTCCTTTTTTATCGCTTCAAACATTTATGTCACACTAAATTTACTTTAATGCTTTGCGCAATTTCTAACGGACGAAGTTACATCATGGTATTTTCTTAAAATTCTGAACTTTTATACATTTTGACATTCACCAATTTAATTGATCCTGTAGAGTGCCCGGATAGCTCAGTCGGTAGAGCGTTTGGCTTTTAACCAAACTTTCCAAGGTTCGAATCCCTGTTCGGGCTTACTATTTTAATTCGATGTTACAAAACGGTGTTAATCGGAGTTTCAAACAAACGAATATTGATTACTTTACTATCAGAATTCCTTTTTTATCGCTTCAAACTTTTATGTCACACAAAATTTATTTAATGTTTTGTGGAATTTCTAACGGATGAAGTTAAAGCATGGTATTTTCTTAAAAATCTGCACTTTTATACGTTTTTACATTCACAATTTTAACTGTGGCTGTTGTAAGCCCGGATAGCTCAGTCGGTAGAGCGTTTGGCTTTTAACCAAACGGTCCAGGGTTCGAATCCCTGTTCGGGCGTACTATTTTAATTCGATGTTACCAAACAATATTAATCTTATTTTCATATAAACATATAGTGATAACGCCATTGCTATCACACTTCCTTTTTTATCGCTTCAAACATTTATGTCACACTAAATTTACTTTAATGCTTTGCGCAATTTCTAACGGATGAAGTTACATCATGGTATTTTCTTAAAAATCTGCATTTTTATGCATTTTGACATTCACCAATTTAATTGATCCTGTAGTGAGCCCGGATAGGTCAGTCGGTAGAGCGTTTGGCTTTTAACCAAACGGTCCAGGGTTCGAATCCCTGTTCGGGCTTACTATTTTAATTCGATGTTACCAAACGGTGTTAATCGGAGTTTCAAACAAACGAATATTGATTACTTTACTATCAGAATTCCTTTTTTATCGCTTCAAACTTTTATGTCACACAAAATTTATTTAATGCTTTCTGCAATTTCTAACTGATGAAGTTAAATATGGTATTTTCTTAAAAATCTGCACTTTTATACGTTTTTACATGCACAATTTTAACTGTGGCTGTTGTAAGCCCGGATAGCTCAGTCGGTAGAGCGTTTGTCTTTTAACCAAACGGTCCAGGGTTCGAATACCTGTTCGGGCGTACTATTTTAATTCGATGTTACCAAACAATATTAATCTTATTTTCATATAAACATATAGTGATAACGCCATTGCTATCACACTTCCTTTTTTATCGCTTCAAACATGTATGTCACACTAAATTTACTTTAATGCTTTGCGCAATTTCTAACGGATGAAGTTACATCATGGTATTTTCTTAAAAATCTGCACTTTTATGCATTTTGACATTCACCAATTTAATTGATCCTGTAGTGAGCCCGGATAGCTCAGTCGGTAGAGCGTTTGGCTTTTAATCAAACGGTCCAGGGTTCGAATCCCTGTTCGGGCTTACTATTTTAATTCGATGTTACCAAACGGTGTTAATCGGAGTGTCAAACTAACGAATATTGATTACTTTACTATCAGAATTCCTTATTTATCGCTTAAAACTTTTATGTCACACAAAATTTATTTAATGCTTTGTGGAATTTCTAACGGATGAAGTTAAAGCATGGTATTTTCTTAAAAATCTGCACTTTTATACTATTTTACATTCACAAATTTAATTGTGGCTGTTGTGAGCCTGGATAGCTCAGCCGGTAGAGCGTTCGGCTTTTAACCAAACGGTCCAGGGTTCGAATCCCTGTTCGGGCGTCTTATTTTATTCGATGTTACCAAACAGTATCAATCGAAATTTCATACAAACGAATATTGCTTATTTTACTATCAGAATTCCTTTTTTATCGCTTCAAACTTTTATGTCACACAAAATTTACTTTAATGCTTTGTGGAATTTCTAACGGATGAAGTTAAAGCATGGTATTTTCTTAAAAATCTGCACTTTTATACGTTTTTACATTCACAATTTTAACTGTGGCTGTTGTAAGCCCGGATAGCTCAGTCGATAGAGCGTTTGGCTTTTAACCAAATGGTCAAGGGTTCGAATCCCTATTCGGGCGTACTATTTTAATTCGATGTTACCAAACAATATTAATCTTATTTTCATATAAACATATAGTGATAACGGCATTGCTATCACACTTCCTTTTTTATCGCTTCAAACATTTATGTCACACTAAATTTACTTTAATGCTTTGCGCAATTTCTAACGGACGAAGTTACATCATGGTATTTTCTTAAAATTCTGAACTTTTATACATTTTGACATTCACCAATTTAATTGATCCTGTAGAGAGCCCGGATAGCTCAGTCGGTAGAGCGTTTGGCTTTTAACCAAACGGTCCAGGGTTCGAATCCCTGTTCGGGCTTACTATTTTAATTCGATGTTACAAAACGGTGTTAATCGGAGTTTCAAACAAACGAATATTGATTACTTTACTATCAGAATTCCTTTTTTATCGCTTCAAACTTTTATGTCACACAAAATTTATTTAATGCTTTGTGGAATTTCTAACGGATGAAGTTAAAGCATGGTATTTTCTTAAAAATCTGCACTTTTATACGTTTTTACATTCACAATTTTAACTGTGGCTGTTGTAAGCCCGGATAGCTCAGTCGATAGAGCGTTTGGCTTTTAACCAAACGGTCCAGGGTTCGAATCCCTGTTCGGGCGTACTATTTTAATTCGATGTTACCAAACAATATTAATCTTATTTTCATATAAACATATAGTGATAACGCCATTGCTATCACACTTCCTTTTTTATCGCTTCAAACATTTATGTCACACTAAATTTACTTTAATGCTTTGCGCAATTTCTAACGGACGAAGTTACATCATGGTATTTTCTTAAAAATCTGAACTTTTATACATTTTGACATTCACCAATTTAATTGATCCTGTAGAGAGCCCGGATAGCTCAGTCGGTAGAGCGTTTGGCTTTTAACCAAATGGTCAAGGGTTCGAATCCCTGTTCGGGCGTACTATTTTAATTCGATGTTACCAAACAATATTAATCTTATTTTCATATAAACATATAGTGATAACGCCATTGCTATCACACTTCCTTTTTTATCGCTTCAAACATTTATGTCACACTAAATTTACTTTAATGCTTTGCGCAATTTCTAACGGACGAAGTTACATCATGGTATTTTATTAAAAATCTGAACTTTTATACATTTTGACATTCACCAATTTAATTGATCCTGTAGAGAGCCCGGATATCTCAGTCGTTAGAGCGTTTGGCTTTTAACCAAACGGTCCAGGGTTCGAATCCCTGTTCGGGCTTACTATTTTAATTCGATGTTACCAAACGGTGTTAATCGGAGTGTCAAACTAACGAATATTGATTACTTTACTATCAGAATTCCTTTTTTATCGCTTAAAACTTTTATGTCACACAAAATTTATTTAATGCTTTGTGGAATTTCTAACGGATGAAGTTAAAGCATGGTATTTTCTTAAAAATCTGCACTTTTATACTATTTTACATTCACAAATTTAATTGTGGCTGTTGTGAGCCTGGATAGCTCAGCCGGTAGAGCGTTCGGCTTTTAACCAAACGGTCCAGGGTTCGAATCCCTGTTCGGGCGTACTATTTTATTCGATGTTACCGAACAGTATTAATCGAAATTTCATACAAACGAATATTGCTTATTTTACTATCAGAATTCCTTTTTTATCGCTTAAAACTTTTATGTCACACAAAATTTACTTTAATGCTTTGTGGAATTTCTAACGGATGAAGTTAAAGCATGGTATTTTCTTAAAAATCTGCACTTTTATACGTTTTTACATTCACAATTTTAACTGTGGCTGTTGTAAGCCCGGATAGCTCAGTCGGTAGAGCGTTTGGCTTTTAACCAAATGGTCAAGGGTTCGAATCCCTATTCGGGCGTACTATTTTAATTCGATGTTACCAAACAATATTAATCTTATTTTCATATAAACATATAGTGATAACGCCATTGCTATCACACTTCCTTTTTTATCGCTTCAAACATTTATGTCACACTAAATTTACTTTAATGCTTTGCGCAATTTCTAACGGACGAAGTTACATCATGGTATTTTCTTAAAATTCTGAACTTTTATACATTTTGACATTCACCAATTTAATTGTTCCTGTAGAGAGCCCGGATAGCTCAGTCGGTAGAGCGTTTGGCTTTTAACCAAACGGTCCAGGGTTCGAATCCCTGTTCGGGCTTACTATTTTAATTCGATGTTACAAAACGGTGTTAATCGGAGTTTCAAACAAACGAATATTGATTACTTTACTATCAGAATTCCTTTTTTATCGCTTCAAACTTTTATGTCACACAAAATTTATTTAATGCTTTGTGGAATTTCTAACGGATGAAGTTAAAGCATGGTATTTTCTTAAAAATCTGCACTTTTATACGTTTTTACATTCACAATTTTAACTGTGGCTGTTGTAAGCCCGGATAGCTCAGTCGGTAGAGCGTTTGGCTTTTAACCAAACGGTCCAGGGTTCGAATCCCTGTTCGGGCGTACTGTTTTAATTCGATGTTACCAAACAATATTAATCTTATTTTCATATAAACATATAGTGATAACGCCATTGCTATCACACTTCCTTTTTTATCGCTTCAAACATTTATGTCACACTAAATTTACTTTAATGCTTTGCGCAATTTCTAACGGACGAAGTTACATCATGGTATTTTCTTAAAAATCTGAACTTTTATACATTTTGACATTCACCAATTTAATTGATCCTGTAGAGAGCCCGGATAGCTCAGTCGGTAGAGCGTTTGGCTTTTAACCAAATGGTCAAGGGTTCGAATCCCTGTTCGGGCGTACTATTTTAATTCGATGTTACCAAACAATATTAATCTTATTTTCATATAAACATATAGTGATAACGCCATTGCTATCACACTTCCTTTTTTATCGCTTCAAACATTTATGTCACACTAAATTTACTTTAATGCTTTGCGCAATTTCTAACGGACGAAGTTACATCATGGTATTTTCTTAAAAATCTGAACTTTTATACATTTTGACATTCACCAATTTAATTGATCCTGTAGAGAGCCCGGATAGCTCAGTCGGTAGAGCGTTTGGCTTTTAACCAAACGGTCCAGGGTTCGAATCCCTGTTCGGGCTTACTATTTTAATTCGATGTTACCAAACGGTGTTAATCGGAGTGTCAATCTAACGAATATTGATTACTTTACTATCAGAATTCCTTTTTTATCGCTTAAAACTTTTATGTCACACAAAATTTATTTAATGCTTTGTGGAATTTCTAACGGATGAAGTTAAAGCATGGTATTTTCTTAAAAATCTGCACTTTTATACTATTTTACATTCACAAATTTAATTGTGGCTGTTGTGAGCCTGGATAGCTCAGCCGGTAGAGCGTTTGGCTTTTAACCAAACGGTCCAGGGTTCGAATCCCTGTTCGGGCGTACTATTTTAATTCGATGTTACCAAACAGTATTAATCGAAATTTCATACAAACGAATATTGCTTATTTTACTATCAGAATTCCTTTTTTATCGCTTCAAACTTTTATGTCACACAAAATTTACTTTAATGCTTTGTGGAATTTCTAACGGATGAAGTTAAAGCATGGTATTTTCTTAAAAATCTGCACTTTTATACGTTTTTACATTCATAATTTTAACTGTGGCTGTTGTAAGCCCGGATATCTCAGTCGGTAGAGCGTTTGGCTTTTAACCAAATGGTCAAGGGTTCGAATCCCTGTTCGGGCGTACTATTTTAATTCGATGTTACCAAACAATATTAATCTTATTTTCATATAAACATATAGTGATAACGCCATTGCTATCACACTTCCTTTTTTATCGCTTCAAACATTTATGTCACACTAAATTTACTTTAATGCTTTGCTCAATTTCTAACGGACGAAGTTACATCATGGTATTTTCTTAAAAATCTGAACTTTTATACATTTTGACATTCACCAATTTAATTGATCCTGTAGAGAGCCCGGATAGCTCAGTCGGTAGAGCGTTTCGCTTTTTACCAAACGGTCCATGGTTTGAATCCCTGTTCGGGCTTACTATTTTAATTCGATGTTACCAAACGGTGTTAATCGGAGTGTCAAACTAACGAATATTGATTACTTTACTATCAGAATTCCTTTTTGATCGCTTAAAACTTTTATGTCACACAAAATTTATTTAATGCTTTGTGGAATTTCTAACGGATGAAGTTAAAGCATGGTATTTTCTTAAAAATCTGCACTTTTATACTATTTTACATTCACAAATTTAATTGTGGCTGTTGTGAGCCTGGATAGCTCAGCCGGTAGAGCGTTTGGCTTTTAACCAAACGGTCCAGGGTTCGAATCCCTGTTCGGGCGTACTATTTTAATTCGATGTTACCAAACAGTATTAATCGAAATTTCATACAAACGAATATTGCTTATTTTACTATCAGAATTCCTTTTTTATCGCTTCAAACTTTTATGTCACACAAAATTTACTTTAATGCTATGTGGAATTTCTAACGGATGAAGTTAAAGCATGGTATTTTCTTAAAAATCTGCACTTTTATACGTTTTTACATTCACAATTTTAACTGTGGCTGTTGTAAGCCCGGATAGCTCAGTCGGTAGAGCGTTTGGCTTTTAAACAAACGGTCCAGGGTTCGAATCCCTGTTCGGGCGTACTATTTTTAATTCGATGTTACCAAACAATATTAATCTTATTTTCATATAAACATATAGTGATAACGCCATTGCTATCACACTTCCTTTTTTATCGCTTCAAACATTTATGTCACACTAAATTTACTTTAATGCTTTGCGCAATTTCTAACGGATGAAGTTACATCATGGTATTTTCTTAAAAATCTGCATTTTGAAGCATTTTGACATTCACCAATTTAATTGATCCTGTAGTGAGCCCGGATAGCTCAGTCGGTAGAGCGTTTGGCTTTTAACCAAACGGTCCAGGGTTCGAATCCCTGTTCGGGCTTACTATTTTAATTCGATGTTACCAAACGGTGTTAATCGGAGTTTCAAACAAACGAATATTGATTACTTTACTATCCGAATTCCTTTTTTATCGCTTAAAACTTTTATGTCACACAAAATTTATTTAATGCTTTGTGGAATTTCTAACGGATGAAGTTAAAGCATGGTATTTTCTTAAAAATCTGCACTTTTATACTATTTTACATTCACAAATTTAATTGTGGCTGTTGTGAGCCTGGATAGCTCAGCCGGTAGAGCGTTTGGCTTTTAACCAAACGGTCCAGGGTTCGAATCCCTGTTCGAGCTTACTATTTTAATTCGATGTTACCAAACGGTGTTAATCGGAGTTTCAAACAAACGAATATTGATTACTTTACTATCAGAATTCCTTTTTTATCGCTTCAAACTTTTATGTCACACAAAATTTATTTAATGCTTTCTGCAATTTCTAACTGATGAAGTTAAAGTATGGTATTTTCTTAAAAATCTGCACTTTTATACGTTTTTACATTCACAATTTTAACTGTGGCTGTTGTAAGCCCGGATAGCTCAGTCGGTAGAGCGTTTGTCTTTTAACCAAACGGTCCAGGGTTCGAATCCCTGTTCGGGCGTACTATTTTAATTCGATGTTACCAAACAATATTAATCTTATTTTCATATAAACATATAGTGATAACGCCATTGCTATCACACTTCCTTTTTTATCGCTTCAAACATTTATGTCACACTAAATTTACTTTAATGCTTTGCGCAATTTCTAACGGATGAAGTTACATCATGGTATTTTCTTAAAAATCTGCACTTTTATGCATTTTGACATTCACCAATTTAATTGAACCTGTAGTGAGCCCGGATAGCTCAGTCGGTAGAGCGTTTGGCTTTTAACCAAACGGTCCAGGGTTCGAATCCCTGTTCGGGCTTACAATTTTAATTCGATGTTACCAAACGGTGTTAATCGGAGTGTCAAACTAACGAATATTGATTACTTTACTATCAGAATTCCTTTTTTATCGCTTGAAACTTTTATGTCACACAAAATTTATTTAATGCTTTGTGCAATTTCTAACAGATGAAGTTAAAGCATGGTATTTTCTTAAAAATCTGCAGTTTTATACGTTTTCACATTCACAATTTTAACTGTGGCTGTTGTAAGCCCGGATAGCTCAGTCGGTAGAGCGTTTGGCTTTTAACCAAACGGTCCAGGGTTCGAATCCCTGTTCGGGCTTACTATTTTAATTCGATGTTACCAAACGGTGTTAATCGGAGTTTCGAACAAACGAATATTGATTACTTTACTATCAGAATTCCTTTTTTATCGCTTCAAACTTTTATGTCACACAAAATTTATTTAATGCTTTGTGCAATTTCTAACGGATGAAGTTAAAGCATTTTATTTTCTTAAAAATCTGCACTTTAATACATTTCGACATTCACCAATTTAATTGATCCTGTTGTGAGCCCGGATAGCTCAGCCGGTAGAGCGTTTGGCTTTTAACCAAACGGTCCAGCGTTCGAATTCCTGTTCGGGCGTACTATTTTAATTCGATGTTACCAAACAGTATTAATCGGAGTTTCATACAAACGATTATTGATTACTTTACTACCAGAATTCCCTTTTTATCGCTTAAAAATTTTATGTCAGACTAAATTTACTTTAATGCTTTGTGCAATTTCTAACGGATGAAGTTAAAGCATGGTATTTTCTTAAAAATCTGCACTTTTATACATTTCGACATTCACCAATTTAATTGATCCTGTTGTGAGCCCGGATAGCTCAGCCGGTAGAGCGTTTGGCTTTTAACCAAACGGTCCAGGGTTCGAATCCCTGTTCGGGCGTACTATTTTAATTCGATGTTACCAAACAGTATTAATCGGAGTTTCATACAAACGATTATTGATTACTTTACTACCAGAATTCCCTTTTTATCGCTTAAAAATTTTATGTCACACAAAATTTATTTAATGCTTTGTGCAATTTCTAACGGATGAAGTTAAAGCATGGTATTTTCTTAAAAATGTGCACTTTTATACATTTCGACATTCACCAATTTAATTGATCTTGTTGTTAGCCCGGATAGCTCAGCCGGTAGAGCGTTTGCTTTTTAACCAAACGGTCCAGGGTTCGAATCCCTGTTCGGGCGTACTATTTTAATTCGATGTTACCAAACGGTGTTAATTGGAGTTTGAAACAAATGAATATTGATTACTTTTCTATCAGAATTCCTTTTTTATCGCTTCAAACATTTATGTCACACAAAATTTATTTAATGCTTTGTGCAATTTCTAACGGATGAAGTTAAAGCATGGTATTTTCATAAAAATCTGCACTTTTATACATTTCGACATTCACCAATTTAATTGATCCTGTTGTGAGCCCGGATAGCTCAGCCGGTAGAGCGTTTGGCTTTTAAGGTATCCGGACACGTTGGAGGTCGTTATTTTTTTTAATGTGATATAGAAACATTTTAATGATATTTTTATGTTTAGTTTTATTGAAAAATAGCATTGGGCTATAAATATTTAAATTATATATTAATAATTTTGTAAAAATTATAAATATGTATGAAAATTTAAGGAAATTTATGAAAAACTTCAATTGTGCTACAGAAAAATCTATTCAATTAATTTGAAAAATAATGCTTCCAAAATAAACTACATGCAATTGTCTAGTGAATGAACTACAATCAAAAATATATTTAAAAAAAACAAAAATTCGACAAGCGATCGAAAAAGGAATGCAAGATTTTTGACAGATTTACAGTCAGACTTCTTAAATAAAGAGCCATAATTTAAAAACTCTTCATCTCATCATAATTATCATAGTTCATTCACTAGACAACATTATGGAAAACAAGTTCACAAATTTGTACGAGAATCCATCAATAACTTTTTGTGTTATAACATTTGAAGTGAAGAAATAATGCAAAACTATTAATTTAGAGTAAAAGCAGTTTGAAGTGTATCGTTTGCTCTCTCCTTGCTTTTACTGTTTGCGTAAACAATTTTGTTCTTCACTTCTATTTCAAAATTTTCACACTGTTTCCAAAAGTAAAACCATTTAAACACTTAAGAAACCTTTCTAAAATTAGATTTGCAAAAAAAGTAAGCTTTAAATTTAAATTTTGAAGGTTTTTGGTCTTTTTATGTCCACTTCCGATGGTTTCCAAACCTACTTCCGGTTTTCCCGCCTTGATTAAAATCGTAATATCTCTTGAACTAATTAACTTAGAGAAAAAAATAAAATATTCTTTGGAAAGTCAAATAAATACTCTATCAAATGAGATCAAAAATTGCTTTTTGAATATTTGGTCAAAAATGACATTTTCAACGTGTTCGGATACCTTAACCAAACGGTCCAGGGTTCGAATCCCTGTTCGGGCTTACTATTTTAATTCGATGTTACCAAACGGTGTTAATCGGAGTTTCGAACAAACGAATATTGATTACTTTACTATCAGAATTCCTTTTTTATCGCTTCAAACTTTTATGTCACACAAAATTTATTTAATGCTTTGTGCAATTTCTAACAGATGAAGTTAAAGCATGGTATTTTCTTAAAAATCTGCACTTTTATACGTTTTCACATTCACAATTTTAACTGTGGCTGTTGTAAGCCCGGATAGCTCAGTCGGTAGAGCGTTTTGCTTTTAACCAAACGGTCCAGGGTTCGAATCCCTTTTCGGGCTTACTATTTTAATTCGATATTACCAAACGGTGTTAATCGGAGTTTCAAACAAACGAATATTGATTACTTTACTATCAGAATTCCTTTTTTATCGCTTCAAACTTTTATGTCACACAAAATTTATTTAATGCTTTGTGCAATTTCTAACGGATGAAGTTAAAGCATGGTATTTTCATAAAAATCTGCACTTTTATACGTTTTTACATTCACAAATTTAACTGTGGCTGTTGTGAGCCTGGATAGCTCAGCCGGTAGAGCGTTTGGCTTTTAACCAAACGGTCCAGGGTTCGAATCCCTGTTCGGGCTTACTATTTTAATTCGATGTTACCAAACGGTGTTAATCGGAGTTTCGAACAAACGAATATTGATTACTTTACTATCAGAATTCCTTTTTTATCGCTTCAAACTTTTATGTCACACAAAATTTATTTAATGCTTTGTGCAATTTCTAACGGATGAAGTTAAAGCATGGTATTTTCTTAAAAATCTGCACTTTTATACATTTCGACATTCACCAATTTAATTGATCCTGTTGTGAGCCCGGATAGCTCAGCCGGTAGAGCGTTTGGCTTTTAACCAAACGGTCCAGGGTTCGAATCCCTGTTCGGGCGTACTATTTTAATTCGATGTTACCAAACGGTGTTAATCGGAGTTTCAAACAAACGAATATTGATTACTTTACTATCAGAATTCCTTTTTTATCGCTTCAAACTTTTATGGCACACAAAATTTATTTAATGCTTTGTGCAATTTCTAACGGATGAAGTTAAAGCATGGTATTTTCTTAAAAATCTGCACTTTTATACGTTTTTACATTCACAATTTTAACTGTGGCTGTTGTAAGCCCGGATAGCTCAGTCGGTAGAGCGTTTGGCTTTTAAACAAACGGTCCAGGGTTCGAATCCCTGTTCGGGCGTACTATTTTTAATTCGATGTTACCAAACAATATTAATCTTATTTTCATATAAACATATAGTGATAACGCCATTGCTATCACACTTCCTTTTTTATCGCTTCAAACATTTATGTCACACTAAATTTACTTTAATGCTTTGCGCAATTTCTAACGGATGAAGTTACATCATGGTATTTTCTTAAAAATCTGCATTTTGAAGCATTTTGACATTCACCAATTTAATTGATCCTGTAGTGAGCCCGGATAGCTCAGTCGGTAGAGCGTTTGGCTTTTAACCAAACGGTCCAGGGTTCGAATCCCTGTTCGGGCTTACTATTTTAATTCGATGTTACCAAACGGTGTTAATCGGAGTTTCAAACAAACGAATATTGATTACTTTACTATCAGAATTCCTTTTTTATCGCTTAAAACTTTTATGTCACACAAAATTTATTTAATGCTTTGTGGAATTTCTAACGGATGAAGTTAAAGCATGGTATTTTCTTAAAAATCTGCACTTTTATACTATTTTACATTCACAAATTTAATTGTGGCTGTTGTGAGCCTGGATAGCTCAGCCGGTAGAGCGTTTGGCTTTTAACCAAACGGTCCAGGGTTCGAATCCCTGTTCGGGCGTACTATTTTAATTCGATGTTACCAAACAGTATTAATCGAAATTTCATACAAACGAATATTGCTTATTTTACTATCAGAATTCCTTTTTTATCGCTTCAAACTTTTATGTCACACAAAATTTACTTTAATGCTTTGTGGAATTTCTAACGGATGAAGTTAAAGCATGGTATTTTCTTAAAAATCTGCACTTTTATACGTTTTTACATTCATAATTTTAACTGTGGCTGTTGTAAGCCCGGATAGCTCAGTCGGTAGAGCGTTTGGCTTTTAACCAAATGGTCAAGGGTTCGAATCCCTGTTCGGGCGTACTATTTTAATTCGATGTTACCAAACAATATTAATCTTATTTTCATATAAACATATAGTGATAACGCCATTGCTATCACACTTCCTTTTTTATCGCTTCAAACATTTATGTCACACTAAATTTACTTTAATGCTTTGCGCAATTTCTAACGGATGAAGTTACATCATGGTATTTTCTTAAAAATCTGCACTTTTATGCATTTTGACATTCACCAATTTAATTGAACCTGTAGTGAGCCCGGATAGCTCAGTCGGTAGAGCGTTTGGCTTTTAACCAAACGGTCCAGGGTTCGAATCCCTGTTCGGGCTTACAATTTTAATTCGATGTTACCAAACGGTGTTAATCGGAGTGTCAAACTAACGAATATTGATTACTTTACTATCAGAATTCCTTTTTTATCGCTTGAAACTTTTATGTCACACAAAATTTATTTAATGCTTTGTGCAATTTCTAACAGATGAAGTTAAAGCATGGTATTTTCTTAAAAATCTGCACTTTTATACGTTTTCACATTCACAATTTTAACTGTGGCTGTTGTAAGCCCGGATAGCTCAGTCGGTAGAGCGTTTGGCTTTTAACCAAACGGTCCAGGGTTCGAATCCCTGTTCGGGCTTACTATTTTAATTCGATGTTACCAAACGGTGTTAATCGGAGTTTCGAACAAACGAATATTGATTACTTTACTATCAGAATTCCTTTTTTATCGCTTCAAACTTTTATGTCACACAAAATTTATTTAATGCTTTGTGCAATTTCTAACGGATGAAGTTAAAGCATGGTATTTTCTTAAAAATCTGCACTTTAATACATTTCGACATTCACCAATTTAATTGATCCTGTTGTGAGCCCGGATAGCTCAGCCGGTAGAGCGTTTGGCTTTTAACCAAACGGTCCAGCGTTCGAATCCCTGTTCGGGCGTACTATTTTAATTCGATGTTACCAAACAGTATTAATCGGAGTTTCATACAAACGATTATTGATTACTTTACTACCAGAATTCCCTTTTTATCGCTTAAAAATTTTATGTCAGACTAAATTTACTTTAATGCTTTGTGCAATTTCTAACGGATGAAGTTAAAGCACGGTATTTTCTTAAAAATCTGCACTTTTATACATTTCGACATTCACCAATTTAATTGATCCTGTTGTGAGCCCGGATAGCTCAGCCGGTAGAGCGTTTGGCTTTTAACCAAACGGTCCAGGGTTCGAATCCCTGTTCGGGCGTACTATTTTAATTCGATGTTACCAAACAGTATTAATCGGAGTTTCATACAAACGATTATTGATTACTTTACTACCAGAATTCCCTTTTTATCGCTTAAAAATTTTATGTCACACAAAATTTATTTAATGCTTTGTGCAATTTCTAACGGATGAAGTTAAAGCATGGTATTTTCTTAAAAATGTGCACTTTTATACATTTCGACATTCACCAATTTAATTGATCTTGTTGTGAGCCCGGATAGCTCAGCCGGTAGAGCGTTTGCTTTTTAACCAAACGGTCCAGGGTTCGAATCCCTGTTCGGGCGTACTATTTTAATTCGATGTTACCAAACGGTGTTAATTGGAGTTTGAAACAAATGAATATTGATTACTTTTCTATCAGAATTCCTTTTTTATCGCTTCAAACATTTATGTCACACAAAATTTATTTAATGCTTTGTGCAATTTCTAACGGATGAAGTTAAAGCATGGTATTTTCATAAAAAACTGCACTTTTATACATTTCGACATTCACCAATTTAATTGATCCTGTTGTGAGCCCGGATAGCTCAGCCGGTAGAGCGTTTGGCTTTTAACCAAACGGTCCAGGGTTCGAATCCCTGTTCGGGCTTACTATTTTAATTCGATGTTACCAAACGGTGTTAATCGGAGTTTCGAACAAACGAATATTGATTACTTTACTATCAGAATTCCTTTTTTATCGCTTCAAACTTTTATGTCACACAAAATTTATTTAATGCTTTGTGCAATTTCTAACAGATGAAGTTAAAGCATGGTATTTTCTTAAAAATCTGCACTTTTATACGTTTTCACATTCACAATTTTAACTGTGGCTGTTGTAAGCCCGGATAGCTCAGTCGGTAGAGCGTTTTGCTTTTAACCAAACGGTCCAGGGTTCGAATCCCTTTTCGGGCTTACTATTTTAATTCGATATTACCAAACGGTGTTAATCGGAGTTTCAAACAAACGAATATTGATTACTTTACTATCAGAATTCCTTTTTTATCGCTTCAAACTTTTATGTCACACAAAATTTATTTAATGCTTTGTGCAATTTCTAACGGATGAAGTTAAAGCATGGTATTTTCATAAAAATCTGCACTTTTATACGTTTTTACATTCACAAATTTAACTGTGGCTGTTGTGAGCCTGGATAGCTCAGCCGGTAGAGCGTTTGGCTTTTAACCAAACGGTCCAGGGTTCGAATCCCTGTTCGGGCTTACTATTTTAATTCGATGTTACCAAACGGTGTTAATCGGAGTTTCGAACAAACGAATATTGATTACTTTACTATCAGAATTCCTTTTTTATCGCTTCAAACTTTTATGTCACACAAAATTTATTTAATGCTTTGTGCAATTTCTAACGGATGAAGTTAAAGCATGGTATTTTCTTAAAATTCTGCACTTTTATACATTTCGACATTCACCAATTTAATTGATCCTGTTGTGAGCCCGGATAGCTCAGCCGGTAGAGCGTTTGGCTTTTAACCAAGCGGTCCAGGGTTCGAATCCCTGTTCGGGCGTACTATTTTAATTCGATGTTACCAAACGGTGTTAATCGGAGTTTCAAACAAACGAATATTGATTACTTTACTATCAGAATTCCTTTTTTATCGCTTCAAACTTTTATGGCACACAAAATTTATTTAATGCTTTGTGCAATTTCTAACGGATGAAGTTAAAGCATGGTATTTTCATAAAAATTTGCACTTTTATACGTTTTTACATTCACAAATTTAATTGTAGCTGTTGTGAGCCTGGATAGCTCAGCCGGTAGAGCGTATGGCTTTTAACCAAACGGTCCAGGGTTCGAATCCCTGTTCGGGCTTACTATTTTAATTCGATGTTACCAAACGGTGTTAATTGGAGTTTCGAACAAACGAATATTGATTACTTTACTATCAGAATTCCTTTTTTATCGCTTCAAACTTTTATGTCACACAAAATTTATTTAATGCTTTGTGCAATTTCTAACGGATGAAGTTAAAGCATGGTATTTTCTTAAAAATCTGCACTTTTATACATTTCGACATTCACCAATTTAATTCATCCTGTTGTGAGCCCGGATAGCTCAGCCGGTAGAGCGTTTGGCTTTTAACCAAACGGTCCAGGGTTCGAATCCCTGTTCGGGCGTACTATTTTAATTCGATTTTACCAAACGGTGTTAATTGGAGTTTGAAACAAATGAATATTGATTACTTTACTATCAGAATTCCTTTTTTATCGCTTCAAACATTTATGTCACACAAAATTTATTTAATGCTTTGTGCAATTTCTAACGGATGAAGTTAAAGCATGGTATTTTCATAAAAATCTGCACTTTTATACGTTTTTACATTCACAAATTTAATTGTTGCTGTTGTGAGCCTGGATAGCTCAGCCGGTAGAGCGTTTGGCTTTTAACCAAATGTCCAGGGTTCGAATCCCAGTTAGGGCTTACTATTTTAATTCGATGTTACCAAACGGTGTTAATCGGAGTTTCGAACAAACGAATATTGATTACTTTACTATCAGAATTCCTTTTTTATCGCTTCAAACTTTTATGTCACACAAAATTTATTTAATGCTTTGTGCAATTTCTAACGGATGAAGTTAAAGCATGGTATTTTCATAAAAATCTGCACTTTTATACGTTTTTACATTCACAAATTTAATTATGGCTGTTGTAAGCCTGGATAGCTCAGCCGGTAGAGCGTTTGGCTTTTAACCAAACGGTCCAGGGTTCGAATCCCTGTTCGGGCTTACTATTTTAATTCGATGTTACCAAACGGTGTTAATCGGAGTTTCGAACAAACGAATATTGATTACTTTACTATCAGAATTCCTTTTTTATCGCTTCAAACTTTTATGTCACACAAAATTTATTTAATGCTTTGTGCAATTTCTAACGGATGAAGTTAAAGCATGGTATTTTCTTAAAAATCTGCACTTTTATACATTTCGACATTCACCAATTTAATTGATCCTGTTGTGAGCCCGGATAGCTCAGCCGGTAGAGCGTTTGGCTTTTAACCAAACGGTCCAGCGTTCGAATCCCTGTTCGGGCGTACTATTTTAATTCGATGTTACCAAACAGTATTAATCGGAGTTTCATACAAACGATTATTGATTACTTTACTACCAGAATTCCCTTTTTATCGCTTAAAAATTTTATGTCAGACTAAATTTACTTTAATGCTTTGTGCAATTTCTAACAGATGAAGTTAAAGCATGGTATTTTCTTAAAAATCTGCACTTTTATACGTTTTCACATTCACAATTTTAACTGTGGCTGTTGTAAGCCCGGATAGCTCAGTCGGTAGAGCGTTTGGCTTTTAACCGAACGGTCCAGGGTTCGAATCCCTGTTCGGGCGTACTATTTTTAATTCGATGTTACCAAACAATATTAATCTTATTTTCATATAAACATATAGTGATAACGCCATTGCTATCACACTTCCTTTTTTATCGCTTCAAACATTTATGTCACACTAAATTTACTTTAATGCTTTGCGCAATTTCTAACGGATGAAGTTACATCATGGTATTTTCTTAAAAATCTGCATTTTGAAGCATTTTGACATTCACCAATTTAATTGATCCTGTAGTGAGCCCGGATAGCTCAGTCGGTAGAGCGTTTGGCTTTTAACCAAACGGTCCAGGGTTCGAATCCCTGTTCGAGCTTACTATTTTAATTCGATGTTATCAAACGGTGTTAATCGGAGTTTCAAACAAACGAATATTGATTACTTTACTATCAGAATTCCTTTTTTATCGCTTCAAACTTTTATGTCACACAAAATTTATTTAATGCTTTCTGCAATTTCTAACTGATGAAGTTAAAGTATGGTATTTTCTTAAAAATCTGCACTTTTATACGTTTTTACATTCACAATTTTAACTGTGGCTGTTGTAAGCCCGGATAGCTCAGTCGGTAGAGCGTTTGTCTTTTAACCAAACGGTCCAGGGTTCGAATCCCTGTTCGGGCGTACTATTTTAATTCGATGTTACCAAACAATATTAATCTTATTTTCATATAAACATATAGTGATAACGCCATTGCTATCACACTTCCTTTTTTATCGCTTCAAACATTTATGTCACACTAAATTTACTTTAATGCTTTGCGCAATTTCTAACGGATGAAGTTACATCATGGTATTTTCTTAAAAATCTGCACTTTTATGCATTTTGACATTCACCAATTTAATTGAACCTGTAGTGAGCCCGGATAGCTCAGTCGGTAGAGCGTTTGGCTTTTAACCAAACGGTCCAGGTTTCGAATCCCTGTTCGGGCTTACTATTTTAATTCGATGTTACCAAACGGTGTTAATCGGAGTTTCGAACAAACGAATATTGATTACTTTACTATCAGAATTCCTTTTTTATCGCTTCAAACTTTTATGTCACACAAAATTTATTTAATGCTTTGTGCAATTTCTAACGGATGAAGTTAAAGCATGGTATTTTCTTAAAAATCTGCACTTTAATACATTTCGACATTCACCAATTTAATTGATCCTGTTGTGAGCCCGGATAGCTCAGCCGGTAGAGCGTTTGGCTTTTAACCAAACGGTCCAGCGTTCGAATCCCTGTTCGGGCGTACTATTTTAATTCGATGTTACCAAACAGTATTAATCGGAGTTTCATACAAACGATTATTGATTACTTTACTACCAGAATTCCCTTTTTATCGCTTAAAAATTTTATGTCAGACTAAATTTACTTTAATGCTTTGTGCAATTTCTAACGGATGAAGTTAAAGCATGGTATTTTCTTAAAAATCTGCACTTTTATACATTTCGACATTCACCAATTTAATTGATCCTGTTGTGAGCCCGGATAGCTCAGCCGGTAGAGCGTTTGGCTTTTAACCAAACGGTCCAGGGTTCGAATCCCTGTTCGGGCTTACTATTTTAATTCGATGTTACCAAACGGTGTTAATCGGAGTTTCGAACAAACGAATATTGATTACTTTACTATCAGAATTCCTTTTTTATCGCTTCAAACTTTTATGTCACACAAAATTTATTTAATGCTTTGTGCAATTTCTAACGGATGAAGTTAAAGCATGGTATTTTCTTAAAAATCTGCACTTTAATACATTTCGACATTCACCAATTTAATTGATCCTGTTGTGAGCCCGGATAGCTCAGCCGGTAGAGCGTTTGGCTTTTAACCAAACGGTCCAGCGTTCGAATCCCTGTTCGGGCGTACTATTTTAATTCGATGTTACCAAACAGTATTAATCGGAGTTTCATACAAACGATTATTGATTACTTTACTACCAGAATTCCCTTTTTATCGCTTAAAAATTTTATGTCAGACTAAATTTACTTTAATGCTTTGTGCAATTTCTAACGGATGAAGTTAAAGCATGGTATTTTCTTAAAAATCTGCACTTTTATACATTTCGACATTCACCAATTTAATTGATCCTGTTGTGAGCCCGGATAGCTCAGCCGGTAGAGCGTTTGGCTTTTAACCAAACGGTCCAGGGTTCGAATCCCTGTTCGGGCGTACTATTTTAATTCGATGTTACCAAACAGTATTAATCGGAGTTTCATACAAACGATTATTGATTACTTTACTACCAGAATTCCCTTTTTATCGCTTAAAAATTTTATGTCACACAAAATTTATTTAATGCTTTGTGCAATTTCTAACGGATGAAGTTAAAGCATGGTATTTTCTTAAAAATGTGCACTTTTATACATTTCGACATTCACCAATTTAATTGATCTTGTTGTGAGCCCGGATAGCTCAGCCGGTAGAGCGTTTGCTTTTTAACCAAACGGTCCAGGGTTCGAATCCCTGTTCGGGCGTACTATTTTAATTCGATGTTACCAAACGGTGTTAATTGGAGTTTGAAACAAATGAATATTGATTACTTTTCTATCAGAATTCCTTTTTTATCGCTTCAAACATTTATGTCACACAAAATTTATTTAATGCTTTGTGCAATTTCTAACGGATGAAGTTAAAGCATGGTATTTTCAAAAAAATCTGCACTTTTATACATTTCGACATTCACCAATTTAATTGATCCTGTTGTGAGCCCGGATAGCTCAGCCGGTAGAGCGTTTGGCTTTTAACCAAACGGTCCAGGGTTCGAATCCCTGTTCGGGCTTACTATTTTAATTCGATGTTACCAAACGGTGTTAATCGGAGTTTCGAACAAACGAATATTGATTACTTTACTATCAGAATTCCTTTTTTATCGCTTCAAACTTTTATGTCACACAAAATTTATTTAATGCTTTGTGCAATTTCTAACAGATGAAGTTAAAGCATGGTATTTTCTTAAAAATCTGCACTTTTATACGTTTTCACATTCACAATTTTAACTGTGGCTGTTGTAAGCCCGGATAGCTCAGTCGGTAGAGCGTTTTGCTTTTAACCAAACGGTCCAGGGTTCGAATCCCTTTTCGGGCTTACTATTTTAATTCGATATTACCAAACGGTGTTAATCGGAGTTTCAAACAAACGAATATTGATTACTTTACTATCAGAATTCCTTTTTTATCGCTTCAAACTTTTATGTCACACAAAATTTATTTAATGCTTTGTGCAATTTCTAACGGATGAAGTTAAAGCATGGTATTTTCATAAAAATCTGCACTTTTATACGTTTTTACATTCACAAATTTAACTGTGGCTGTTGTGAGCCTGGATAGCTCAGCCGGTAGAGCGTTTGGCTTTTAACCAAACGGTCCAGGGTTCGAATCCCTGTTCGGGCTTACTATTTTAATTCGATGTTACCAAACGGTGTTAATCGGAGTTTCGAACAAACGAATATTGATTACTTTATTATCAGAATTCCTTTTTTATCGCTTCAAACTTTTATGTCACACAAAATTTATTTAATGCTTTGTGCAATTTCTAACGGATGAAGTTAAAGCATGGTATTTTCTTAAAAATCTGCACTTTTATACATTTCGACATTCACCAATTTAATTGATCCTGTTGTGACCCCGGATAGCTCAGCCGGTAGAGCGTTTGCTTTTTAACCAAACGGTCCAGGGTTCGAATCCCTGTTCGGGCGTACTATTTTAATTCGATGTTACCAAATGGTGTTAATTGGAGTTTGAAACAAATGAATATTGATTACTTTTCTATCAGAATTCCTTTTTTATCGCTTCAAACATTTATGTCACACAAAATTTATTTAATGCTTTGTGCAATTTCTAACGGATGAAGTTAAAGCATGGTATTTTCATAAAAATCTGCACTTTTATACATTTCGACATTCACCAATTTAATTGTTCCTGTTGTGAGCCCGGATAGCTCAGCCGGTAGAGCGTTTGGCTTTTAACCAAACGGTCCAGGGTTCGAATCCCTGTTCGGGCTTACTATTTTAATTCGATGTTACCAAACGGTGTTAATCGGAGTTTCGAACAAACGAATATTGATTACTTTACTATCAGAATTCCTTTTTTATCGCTTCAAACTTTTATGTCACACAAAATTTATTTAATGCTTTGTGCAATTTCTAACAGATGAAGTTAAAGCATGGTATTTTCTTAAAAATCTGCACTTTTATACGTTTTCACATTCACAATTTTAACTGTGGCTGTTGTAAGCCCGGATAGCTCAGTCGGTAGAGCGTTTTGCTTTTAACCAAACGGTCCAGGGTTCGAATCCCTTTTCGGGCTTACTATTTTAATTCGATATTACCAAACGGTGTTAATCGGAGTTTCAAACAAACGAATATTGATTACTTTACTATCAGAATTCCTTTTTTATCGCTTCAAACTTTTATGTCACACAAAATTTATTTAATGCTTTGTGCAATTTCTAACGGATGAAGTTAAAGCATGGTATTTTCATAAAAATCTGCACTTTTATACGTTTTTACATTCACAAATTTAACTGTGGCTGTTGTGAGCCTGGATAGCTCAGCCGGTAGAGCGTTTGGCTTTTAACCAAACGGTCCAGGGTTCGAATCCCTGTTCGGGCTTACTATTTTAATTCGATGTTACCAAACGGTGTTAATCGGAGTTTCGAACAAACGAATATTGATTACTTTATTATCAGAATTCCTTTTTTATCGCTTCAAACTTTTATGTCACACAAAATTTATTTAATGCTTTGTGCAATTTCTAACGGATGAAGTTAAAGCATGGTATTTTCTTAAAAATCTGCACTTTTATACATTTCGACATTCACCAATTTAATTGATCCTGTTGTGAGCCCGGATAGCTCAGCCGGTAGAGCGTTTGGCTTTTAACCAAACGGTCCAGGGTTCGAATCCCTGTTCGGGCGTACTATTTTAATTCGATGTTACCAAACGGTGTTAATCGGAGTTTCAAACAAACGAATATTGATTACTTTACTATCAGAATTCCTTTTTTATCGCTTCAAACTTTTATGGCACACAAAATTTATTTAATGCTTTGTGCAATTTCTAACGGATGAAGTTAAAGCATGGTATTTTCATAAAAATTTGCACTTTTATACGTTTTTACATTCACAAATTTAATTGTAGCTGTTGTGAGCCTGGATAGCTCAGCCGGTAGAGCGTATGGCTTTTAACCAAACGGTCCAGGGTTCGAATCCCTGTTCGGGCTTACTATTTTAATTCGATGTTACCAAACGGTGTTAATTGGAGTTTCGAACAAACGAATATTGATTACTTTACTATCAGAATTCCTTTTTTATCGCTTCAAACTTTTATGTCACACAAAATTTATTTAATGCTTTGTGCAATTTCTAACGGATGAAGTTAAAGCATGGTATTTTCTTAAAAATCTGCACTTTTATACATTTCGACATTCACCAATTTAATTCATCCTGTTGTGAGCCCGGATAGCTCAGCCGGTAGAGCGTTTGGCTTTTAATCAAACGGTCCAGGGTTCGAATCCCTGTTCGGGCTTACTATTTTAATTCGATGTTACCAAACGGTGTTAATCGGAGTTTCGAACAAACGAATATTGATTACTTTACTATCAGAATTCCTTTTTTATCGCTTCAAACTTTTATGTCACACAAAATTTATTTAATGCTTTGTGCAATTTCTAACAGATGAAGTTAAAGCATGGTATTTTCTTAAAAATCTGCACTTTTATACGTTTTCACATTCACAATTTTAACTGTGACTGTTGTAAGCCCGGATAGCTCAGTCGGTAGAGCGTTTTGCTTTTAACCAAACGGTCCAGGGTTCGAATCCCTTTTCGGGCTTACTATTTTAATTCGATATTACCAAACGGTGTTAATCAGAGTTTCAAACAAACGAATATTGATTACTTTACTATCAGAATTCCTTTTTTATCGCTTCAAACTTTTATGTCACACAAAATTTATTTAATGCTTTGTGCAATTTCTAACGGATGAAGTTAAAGCATGGTATTTTCATAAAAATCTGCACTTTTATACGTTTTTACATTCACAAATTTAACTGTGGCTGTTGTGAGCCTGGATAGCTCAGCCGGTAGAGCGTTTGGCTTTTAACCAAACGGTCCAGGGTTCGAATCCCTGTTCGGGCTTACTATTTTAATTCGATGTTACCAAACGGTGTTAATCGGAGTTTCGAACAAACGAATATTGATTACTTTATTATCAGAATTCCTTTTTTATCGCTTCAAACTTTTATGTCACACAAAATTTATTTAATGCTTTGTGCAATTTCTAACGGATGAAGTTAAAGCATGGTATTTTCTTAAAAATCTGCACTTTTATACATTTCGACATTCACCAATTTAATTGATCCTGTTGTGAGCCCGGATAGCTCAGCCGGTAGAGCGTTTGGCTTTTAACCAAACGGTCCAGGGTTCGAATCCCTGTTCGGGAGTACTATTTTAATTCGATGTTACCAAACGGTGTTAATCGGAGTTTCAAACAAACGAATATTGATTACTTTACTATCAGAATTCCTTTTTTATCGCTTCAAACTTTTATGGCACACAAAATTTATTTAATGCTTTGTGCAATTTCTAACGGATGAAGTTAAAGCATGGTATTTTCATAAAAATTTGCACTTTTATACGTTTTTACATTCACAAATTTAATTGTAGCTGTTGTGAGCCTGGATAGCTCAGCCGGTAGAGCGTATGGCTTTTAACCAAACGGTCCAGGGTTCGAATCCCTGTTCGGGCTTACTATTTTAATTCGATGTTACCAAACGGTGTTAATTGGAGTTTCGAACAAACGAATATTGATTACTTTACTATCAGAATTCCTTTTTTATCGCTTCAAACTTTTATGTCACACAAAATTTATTTAATGCTTTGTGCAATTTCTAACGGATGAAGTTAAAGCATGGTATTTTCTTAAAAATCTGCACTTTTATACATTTCGACATTCACCAATTTAATTCATCCTGTTGTGAGCCCGGATAGCTCAGCCGGTAGAGCGTTTGGCTTTTAACCAAACGGTCCAGGGTTCGAATCCCTGTTCGGGCGTACTATTTTAATTCGATGTTACCAAACGGTGTTAATTGGAGTTTGAAACAAATGAATATTGATTACTTTACTATCAGAATTCCTTTTTTATCGCTTCAAACATTTATGTCACACAAAATTTATTTAATGCTTTGTGCAATTTCTAACGGATGAAGTTAAAGCATGGTATTTTCATAAAAATCTGCACTTTTATACGTTTTTACATTCACAAATTTAATTGTTGCTGTTGTGAGCCTGGATAGCTCAGCCGGTAGAGCGTTTGGCTTTTAACCAAATGTCCAGGGTTCGAATCCCAGTTAGGGCTTACTATTTTAATTCGATGTTACCAAACGGTGTTAATCGGAGTTTCGAACAAACGAATATTGATTACTTTACTATCAGAATTCCTTTTTTATCGCTTCAAACTTTTATGTCACACAAAATTTATTTAATGCTTTGTGCAATTTCTAACGGATGAAGTTAAAGCATGGTATTTTCATAAAAATCTGCACTTTTATACGTTTTTACATTCACAAATTTAATTATGGCTGTTGTAAGCCTGGATAGCTCAGCCGGTAGAGCGTTTGGCTTTTAACCAAACGGTCCAGGGTTCGAATCCCTGTTCGGGCTTACTATTTTAATTCGATGTTACCAAACGGTGTTAATCGGAGTTTCGAACAAACGAATATTGATTACTTTACTATCAGAATTCCTTTTTTATCGCTTCAAACTTTTATGTCACACAAAATTTATTTAATGCTTTGTGCAATTTCTAACGGATGAAGTTAAAGCATGGTATTTTCTTAAAAATCTGCACTTTTATACATTTCGACATTCACCAATTTAATTGATCCTGTTGTGAGCCCGGATAGCTCAGCCGGTAGAGCGTTTGGCTTTTAACCAAACGGTCCAGCGTTCGAATCCCTGTTCGGGCGTACTATTTTAATTCGATGTTACCAAACAGTATTAATCGGAGTTTCATACAAACGATTATTGATTACTTTACTACCAGAATTCCCTTTTTATCGCTTAAAAATTTTATGTCAGACTAAATTTACTTTAATGCTTTGTGCAATTTCTAACAGATGAAGTTAAAGCATGGTATTTTCTTAAAAATCTGCACTTTTATACGTTTTCACATTCACAATTTTAACAGTGGCTGTTGTAAGCCCGGATAGCTCAGTCGGTAGAGCGTTTGGCTTTTAACCAAACGGTCCAGAGTTCGAATCCCTGTTCGGGCTTACTATTTTAATTCGATGTTACCAAATGGTGTTAATCGGAGTTTCGAACAAACAAATATTGATTACTTTACTATAAGAATTCCTTTTTTATCGCTACAAACTATTATGTCACACAAAATTTATTTAATGCTTTGTGCAATTTCTAACGGATGAAGTTAAAGCATGGTATTTTCTTAAAAATGTGCACTTTTATACATTTCGACATTCACAAATTTAATTGTGGCTGTTGTGAGCCTGGATAGCTCAGCCTGTAGAGCGTTTGGCTTTTAACCAAACGGTCCAGGGTTCGAATACCTGTTCGGGCTAACTGTTTTAATTCGATGTTACCAAACGGTGTTAATCGGAATTTCGATCAGACGAATATTGATTACTTTACTATCAGAATTCCTTTTTTATCGCTTCAAACTTTTATGTCACACAAAATTTATTTAATGCTTTGTGCAATTTCTAACGGATGAAGTTAAAGCATGGTATTTTCATAAAAATCTGCACTTTTATACGTTTTTACATTCACAAATTTAATTGTATCTGTTGTGAGCCTGGATAGCTCAGCCGGTAGAGCGCTTGGCTTTTAACCAAACGGTCCAGGGTTCGAATCCCTGTTCGGGCGTGCTATTTTAATTCGATGTTACCAAACAGTATTAATCGGAGTTTCATACAAACGAATATTGATTACTTTAATACCAGAATTCCTTTTTTATCGCTTCAAACTTTTATGTCAGACTAAATTTACTTTAATGCTTTGTGCAATTTCTAACAGATGAAGTTAAAGCATGGTATTTTCTTAAAAATCTGCACTTTTATACGTTTTCACATTCACAATTTTAACTGTGGCTGTTGTAAGCCCTGTTAGCTCAGTCGGTAGAGCGTTTGGCTTTTAACCAAACGGTCCAGGGTTCAATCCCTGTTCGGGCTTACTATTTTAATTCGATGTTACCAAACGGTGTTAATCGGAGTTTCAAACAAACGAATATTGATTACTTTACTATCAGAATTCCTTTTTTATCGCTTCAAACTTTTATGGCACACAAAATTTATTTAATGCTTTGTGCAATTTCTAACGGATGAAGTTAAAGCATGGTATTTTCATAAAAATCTGCACTTTTATACGTTTTTACATTCACAAATTTAATTGTAGCTGTTGTGAGCCTGGATAGCTCAGCCGGTAGAGCGTATGGCTTTTAACCAAACGGTCCAGGGTTCGAATCCCTGTTCGGGCTTACTATTTTAATTCGATGTTACCAAACGGTTTTAATTGGAGTTTCGAACAAACGAATATTGATTACTTTACTATCAGAATTCCTTTTTTATCGCTTCAAACTTTTATGGCACACAAAATTTATTTAATGCTTTGTGCAATTTCTAACGGATGAAGTTAAAGCATGGTATTTTCATAAAAATTTGCACTTTTATACGTTTTTACATTCACAAATTTAATTGTAGCTGTTGTGAGCCTGGATAGCTCAGCCGGTAGAGCGTATGGCTTTTAACCAAACGGTCCAGGGTTCGAATCCCTGTTCGGGCTTACTATTTTAATTCGATGTTACCAAACGGTGTTAATTGGAGTTTCGAACAAACGAATATTGATTACTTTACTATCAGAATTCCTTTTTTATCGCTTCAAACTTTTATGTCACACAAAATTTATTTAATGCTTTGTGCAATTTCTAACGGATGAAGTTAAAGCATGGTATTTTCTTAAAAATCTGCACTTTTATACATTTCGACATTCACCAATTTAATTCATCCTGTTGTGAGCCCGGATAGCTCAGCCGGTAGAGCGTTTGGCTTTTAACCAAACGGTCCAGGGTTCGAATCCCTGTTCGGGCGTACTATTTTAATTCGATGTTACCAAACGGTGTTAATTGGAGTTTGAAACAAATGAATATTGATTACTTTACTATCAGAATTCCTTTTTTATCGCTTCAAACATTTATGTCACACAAAATTTATTTAATGCTTTGTGCAATTTCTAACGGATGAAGTTAAAGCATGGTATTTTCATAAAAATCTGCACTTTTATACGTTTTTACATTCACAAATTTAATTGTTGCTGTTGTGAACCTGGATAGCTCAGCCGGTAGAGCGTTTGGCTTTTAACCAAATGTCCAGGGTTCGAATCCCAGTTAGGGCTTACTATTTTAATTCGATGTTACCAAACGGTGTTAATCGGAGTTTCGAACAAACGAATATTGATTACTTTACTATCAGAATTCCTTTTTTATCGCTTCAAACTTTTATGTCACACAAAATTTATTTAATGTTTTGTGCAATTTCTAACGGATGAAGTTAAAGCATGGTATTTTCATAAAAATCTGCACTTTTATACGTTTTTACATTCACAAATTTAATTATGGCTGTTGTAAGCCTGGATAGCTCAGCCGGTAGAGCGTTTGGCTTTTAACCAAACGGTCCAGGGTTCGAATCCCTGTTCGGGCTTACTATTTTAATTCGATGTTACCAAACGGTGTTAATCGGAGTTTCGAACAAACGAATATTGATTACTTTACTATCAGAATTCCTTTTTTATCGCTTCAAACTTTTATGTCACACAAAATTTATTTAATGCTTTGTGCAATTTCTAACGGATGAAGTTAAAGCATGGTATTTACTTAAAAATCTGCACTTTTATACATTTCGACATTCACCAATTTAATTGATCCTGTTGTGAGCCCGGATAGCTCAGCCGGTAGAGCGTTTGGCTTTTAACCAAACGGTCCAGCGTTCGAATCCCTGTTCGGGCGTACTATTTTAATTCGATGTTACCAAACAGTATTAATCGGAGTTTCATACAAACGATTATTGATTACTTTACTACCAGAATTCCCTTTTTATCGCTTAAAAATTTTATGTCAGACTAAATTTACTTTAATGCTTTGTGCAATTTCTAACAGATGAAGTTAAAGCATGGTATTTTCTTAAAAATCTGCACTTTTATACGTTTTCACATTCACAATTTTAACAGTGGCTGTTGTAAGCCCGGATAGCTCAGTCGGTAGAGCGTTTGGCTTTTAACCAAACGGTCCAGAGTTCGAATCCCTGTTCGGGCTTACTATTTTAATTCGATGTTACCAAATGGTGTTAATCGGAGTTTCGAACAAACGAATATTGATTACTTTACTATAAGAATTCCTTTTTTATCGCTACAAACTATTATGTCACACAAAATTTATTTAATGCTTTGTGCAATTTCTAACGGATGAAGTTAAAGCATGGTATTTTCTTAAAAATGTGCACTTTTATACATTTTGACATTCACAAATTTAATTGTGGCTGTTGTGAGCCTGGATAGCTCAGCCTGTAGAGCGTTTGGCTTTTAACCAAACGGTCCAGGGTTCGAATACCTGTTCGGGCTAACTGTTTTAATTCGATGTTACCAAACGGTGTTAATCGGAATTTCGATCAGACGAATATTGATTACTTTACTATCAGAATTTCTTTTTTATCGCTTCAAACTTTTATGTTACACAAAATTTATTTAATGCTTTGTGCAATTTCTAACGGATGAAGTTAAAGCATGGTATTTTCTTAAAAATCTGCACTTTTATACATTTCGACATTCACCAATTTAATTGATCCTGTTGTGTGCCCGGATAGCTCAGCCGGTAGAGCGTTTGGCTTTTAACCAAACGGTCCAGGGTTCGAATCCCTGTTCGGGCGTAATATTTTAATTCGATGTAACCAAACGGTGTTAATTGGAGTTTGAAACAAATGAATATTGATTACTTTACTATCAGAATTCCTTTTTTATCGCTTCAAACATTTATGTCACACAAAATTTATTTAATGCTTTGTGCAATTTCTAACGGATGAAGTTAAAGCATGGTGTTTTCATAAAAATCTGCCATTTTATACGTTTTTACATTCACAAATTTAATTGTGGCTGTTGTGAGCCTGGATAGCTCAGCCGGTAGAGCGTTTGGCTTTTAACCAAACGGTCCTGGGTTCGAATACCTGTTCGGGCTTACTGTTTAAATTCTATGTTACCAAACGGTGTTAATCGGAGTTTCAAACAAACGAATATTGATTACTTTACTATCAGAATTCCTTTTTTATCGCTTCAAACTTTTATTTCACACAAAATTTATTTAATGCTTTGTGCAATTTCTAACGGATGAAGTTAAAGCATGGTATTTTCATAAAAATCTGCACTTTTATACGTTTTTACATTCACAAATTTAATTGTATCTGTTGTGAGCCTGGATAGCTCAGCCGGTAGAGCGCTTGGCTTTTAACCAAACGGTCCAGGGTTCGAATCCCTGTTCGGGCGTACTATTTTAATTCGATGTTACCAAACAGTATTAATCGGAGTTTCATACAAACGAATATTGATTACTTTACTACCAGAATTCCTTTTTTATCGCTTCAAACTTTTATGTCAGACTAAATTTACTTTAATGCTTTGTGCAATTTCTAACAGATGAAGTTAAAGCATGGTATTTTCTTAAAAATCTGCACTTTTATACGTTTTCACATTCACAATTTTAACTGTGGCTGTTGTAAGCCCGGTTAGCTCAGTCGGTAGAGCGTTTGGCTTTTATCCAAACGGTCCAGGGTTCAATCCCTG
The DNA here is from genome assembly GCA_947359465.1 of Metellina segmentata. Taxonomy (NCBI): domain Eukaryota; kingdom Metazoa; phylum Arthropoda; class Arachnida; order Araneae; family Tetragnathidae; genus Metellina; species Metellina segmentata. The sequence goes on along the minus strand of OX375882.1, from coordinate 114,593,545 downwards.
TTCGGGCTTACTATTTTAATTCGATGTTACCAAACGGTGTTAATCGGAGTTTCAAACAAACGAATATTGATTACTTTACTATCAGAATTCCTTTTTTATCGCTTCAAACTTTTATGGCACACAAAATTTATTTAATGCTTTGTGCAATTTCTAACGGATGAAGTTAAAGCATGGTATTTTCATAAAAATCTGCACTTTTATACGTTTTTACATTCACAAATTTAATTGTAGCTGTTGTGAGCTTGGATAGCTCAGCCGGTAGAGCGTATGGCTTTTAACCAAACGGTCCAGGGTTCGAATCCCTGTTCGGGCTTACTATTTTAATTCGATGTTACCAAACGGTTTTAATTGGAGTTTCGAACAAACGAATATTGATTACTTTACTATCAGAATTCCTTTTTTATCGCTTCAAACTTTTATGTCACACAAAATTTATTTAATGCTTTGTGCAATTTCTAACGGATGAAGTTAAAGCATGGTATTTTCTTAAAAATCTGCACTTTTATACATTTCGACATTCACCAATTTAATTGATCCTGTTGTGAGCCCGGATAGCTCAGCCGGTAGAGCGTTTGGCTTTTAACCAAACGGTCCAGGGTTCGAATCCCTGTTAGGGCGTACTATTTTAATTCGATGTTACCAAACGGTGTTAATTGGAGTTTGAAACAAATGAATATTGATTACTTTACTATCAGAATTCCTTTTTTATCGCTTCAAACATTTATGTCACACAAAATTTATTTAATGCTTTGTGCAATTTCTAACGGATGAAGTTAAAGCATGGTATTTTCATAAAAATCTGCACTTTTATACGTTTTTACATTCACAAATTTAATTATGGCTGTTGTGAGCCTGGATAGCTCAGCCGGTAGAGCGTTTGGCTTTTAACCAAACGGTCCAGGGTTCGAATCCCTTTTCGGGCTTACTATTTTAATTCGATGTTACCAAACGGTGTTAATCGGAGTTTCAAACAAACAAATATTGATTACTTTACTATCAGAATTCCTTTTTTATCGCTTCAAACTTTTATGTCACACAAAATTTATTTAATGCTTTGTGCAATTTCTAACGGATGAAGTTAAAGCATGGTATTTTCATAAAAATCTGCACTTTTATACGTTTTTACATTCACAAATTTAATTGTATCTGTTGTGAGCCTGGATAGCTCAGCCGGTAGAGCGTTTGGCTTTTAACCAAATGTCCAGGGTTCGAATCCCAGTTAGGGCTTACTATTTTAATTCGATGTTACCAAACGGTGTTAATCGGAGTTTCGAACAAACGAATAATGATTACTTTACTATCAGAATTCCTTTTTTATCGCTTCAAACTTTTATGTCACACAAAATTCATTTAATGCTTTGTGCAATTTCTAACGGATGAAGTTAAAGCATGGTATTTTCTTAAAAATCTGCACTTTTATACATTTCGACATTCACCAATTTAATTGATCCTGTTGTGAGCCCGGATAGCTCATCCGGTAGAGCGTTTGGCTTTTAACCAAACGGTCCAGGGTTCGAATCCCTGTTCGGGCGTACTATTTTAATTCGATGTTACCAAACGGTGTTAATTGGAGTTTGAAACAAATGAATATTGATTACTTTACTATCAGAATTCCTTTTTTATCGCTTCAAACATTTATGTCACACAAAATTTATTTAATGCTTTGTGCAATTTCTAACGGATGAAGTTAAAGCATGGTATTTTCATAAAAATCTGCACTTTTATACGTTTTTACATTCACAAATTTAATTGTGGCTGTTGTGAGCCTGGAGAGCTCAGCCGGTAGAGCGTTTGGCTTTTAACCAAACGGTCCAGGGTTCGAATCGCTTTTCGGGCTTACTATTTTAATTCGATGTTACCAAACGGTGTTAATCGGAGTTTCAAACAAACGAATATTGATTACTTTACTATCCGAATTCCTTTTTTATCGCTTCAAACTTTTATGTCACACAAAATTTATTTAATGCTTTGTGCAATTTCTAACGGATGAAGTTAAAGCATGGTATTTTCATAAAAATCTGCACTTTTATACGTTTTTACATTCACAAATTTAATTGTAGCTGTTGTGAGCCTGGATAGCTCAGCCGGTAGAGCGTATGGCTTTTAACCAAACGGTCCAGAGATCGAATCCCTGTTCGGGCTTACTATTTTAATTCGATGTTACCAAACGGTGTTAATCGGAGTTTCGAACAAACGAATATTGATTACTTTACAATAAGAATTCTTTTTTATCGCTACAAACTATTATGTCACACAAAATTTATTTAATGCTTTGTGCAATTTCTAACGGATGAAGTTAAAGCATGGTATTTTCTTAAAAATCTGCACTTTTATACGTTTTCACATTCACAATTTTAACTGTGGCTGTTGTAAGCCCGGTTAGCTCAGTCGGTAGAGCGTTTGCTTTTTAACCAAACGGTCCAGGGTTCGAATCCCTGTTCGGGCGTACTATTTTAATTCGATGTTACCAAACGGTGTTAATCGGAGTTTCAAACAAACGAATATTGATTACTTTACTATCAGAATTCCTTTTTTATCGCTTCAAACTTTTATGTCACACAAAATTTATTTAATGCTTTGTGCAATTTCTAACGGATGAAGTTAAAGCATGGTATTTTCATAAAAATCTGCCATTTTATACGTTTTTACATTCACAAATTTAATTGTGGCTGTTGTGAGCCTAGATAGCTCAGCCGGTAGAGCGTTTGGCTTTTAACCAAACGGTCCAGGGTTCGAATACCTGTTCGGGCTTATTGTTTTAATTCGATGTTACCAAACGGTGTTAATCGGAGATTCGAACAAACGAATATTGATTACTTTACTATCAGAATTCCTTTTTTATCGCTTCAAACTTTTATTTCACACAAAATTTATTTAATGCTTTGTGCAATTTCTAACGGATGAAGTTAAAGCATGGTATTTTCATAAAAATCTGCACTTTTATACGTTTTTACATTCACAAATTTAATTGTATCTGTTATGAGCCTGGATAGCTCAGCCGGTAGAGCGCTTGGCTTTTAACCAAACGGTCCAGGGTTCGAATCCCTGTTCGGGCGTACTATTTTAATTCGATGTTACCAAACAGTATTAATCGGAGTTTCATACAAACGAATATTGATTACTTTACTACCAGAATTCCTTTTTTATCGCTTCAAACTTTAATGTCAGACTAAATTTACTTTAATGCTTTGTGCAATTTCTAACAGATGAAGTTAAAGCATGGTATTTTCTTAAAAATCTGCACTTTTATACGTTTTCACATTCACAATTTTAACTGTGGCTGTTGTAAGCCCGGTTAGCTCAGTCGGTAGAGCGTTTGGGTTTTAACCAAACGGTCCAGGGTTCAATCCCTGTTCGGGCTTACTATTTTAATTCGATGTTACCAAACGGTGTTAATCGGAGTTTCAAACAAACGAATATTGATTACTTTACTATCAGAATTCCTTTTTTATCGCTTCAAACTTTTATGGCACATAAAATTTATTTAATGCTTTGTGCAATTTCTAACGGATGAAGTTAAAGCATGGTATTTTCTTAAAAATGTGCACTTTTATACATTTCGACATTCACCAATTTAATTGATCTTGTTGTGAGCCCGGATAGCTCAGCCGGTAGAGCGTTTGCTTTTTAACCAAAAGGTCCAGGGTTCGAATCCCTGTTCGGGCGTACTATTTTAATTCGATGTTACCAAACGGTTTTAATTGGAGTTTCGAACAAACGAATATTGATTACTTTACTATCAGAATTCCTTTTTTATCGCTTCAAACTTTTATGTCACACAAAATTTATTTAATGCTTTGTGCAATTTCTAACGGATGAAGTTAAAGCATGGTATTTTCTTAAAAATCTGCACTTTTATACATTTCGACATTCACCAATTTAATTGATCCTGTTGTGAGCCCGGATAGCTCAGCCGGTAGAGCGTTTGGCTTTTAACCAAACGGTCCAGGGTTCGAATCCCTGTTAGGGCGTACTATTTTAATTCGATGTTACCAAACGGTGTTAATTGGAGTTTGAAACAAATGAATATTGATTACTTTACTATCAGAATTCCTTTTTTATCGCTTCAAACATTTATGTCACACAAAATTTATTTAATGCTTTGTGCAATTTCTAACGGATGAAGTTAAAGCATGGTATTTTCATAAAAATCTGCACTTTTATACGTTTTTACATTCACAAATTTAATTATGGCTGTTGTGAGCCTGGATAGCTCAGCCGGTAGAGCGTTTGGCTTTTAACCAAACGGTCCAGGGTTCGAATCCCTTTTCGGGCTTACTATTTTAATTCGATGTTACCAAACGGTGTTAATCGGAGTTTCAAACAAACAAATATTGATTACTTTACTATCAGAATTCCTTTTTTATCGCTTCAAACTTTTATGTCACACAAAATTTATTTAATGCTTTGTGCAATTTCTAACGGATGAAGTTAAAGCATGGTATTTTCATAAAAATCTGCACTTTTATACGTTTTTACATTCACAAATTTAATTGTATCTGTTGTGAGCCTGGATAGCTCAGCCGGTAGAGCGTTTGGCTTTTAACCAAATGTCCAGGGTTCGAATCCTAGTTAGGGCTTACTATTTTAATTCGATGTTACCAAACGGTGTTAATCGGAGTTTCGAACAAACGAATATTGATTACTTTACTATCGGAATTCCTTTTTTATCGCTTCAAACTTTTATGTCACACAAAATTCATTTAATGCTTTGTGCAATTTCTAACGGATGAAGTTAAAGCATGGTATTTTCTTAAAAATCTGCACTTTTATACATTTCGACATTCACCAATTTAATTGATCCTGTTGTGAGCCCGGATAGCTCATCCGGTAGAGCGTTTGGCTTTTAACCAAACGGTCCAGGGTTCGAATCCCTGTTCGGGCGTACTATTTTAATTCGATGTTACCAAACGGTGTTAATTGGAGTTTGAAACAAATGAATATTGATTACTTTACTATCAGAATTCCTTTTTTATCGCTTCAAACATTTATGTCACACAAAATTTATTTAATGCTTTGTGCAATTTCTAACGGATGAAGTTAAAGCATGGTATTTTCATAAAAATCTGCACTTTTATACGTTTTTACATTCACAAATTTAATTGTGGCTGTTGTGAGCCTGGAGAGCTCAGCCGGTAGAGCGTTTGGCTTTTAACCAAACGGTCCAGGGTTCGAATCGCTCTTCGGGCTTACTATTTTAATTCGATGTTACCAAACGGTGTTAATCGGAGTTTCAAACAAACGAATATTGATTACTTTACTATCAGAATTCCTTTTTTATCGCTTCAAACTTTTATGTCACACAAAATTTATTTAATGCTTTGTGCAATTTCTAACGGATGAAGTTAAAGCATGGTATTTTCATAAAAATCTGCACTTTTATACGTTTTTACATTCACAAATTTAATTGTATCTGTTGTGAGCCTGGATAGCTCAGCCGGTAGAGCGTTTGGCTTTTAACCAAATGTCCAGGGTTCGAATCCCAGTTAGGGCTTACTATTTTAATTCGATGTTACCAAACGGTGTTAATCGGAGTTTCGAACAAACGAATAATGATTACTTTACTATCAGAATTCCTTTTTTATCGCTTCAAACTTTTATGTCACACAAAATTCATTTAATGCTTTGTGCAATTTCTAACGGATGAAGTTAAAGCATGGTATTTTCTTAAAAATCTGCACTTTTATACATTTCGACATTCACCAATTTAATTGATCCTGTTGTGAGCCCGGATAGCTCATCCGGTAGAGCGTTTGGCTTTTAACCAAACGGTCCAGGGTTCGAATCCCTGTTCGGGCGTACTATTTTAATTCGATGTTACCAAACGGTGTTAATTGGAGTTTGAAACAAATGAATATTGATTACTTTACTATCAGAATTCCTTTTTTATCGCTTCAAACATTTATGTCACACAAAATTTATTTAATGCTTTGTGCAATTTCTAACGGATGAAGTTAAAGCATGGTATTTTCATAAAAATCTGCACTTTTATACGTTTTTACATTCACAAATTTAATTGTGGCTGTTGTGAGCCTGGAGAGCTCAGCCGGTAGAGCGTTTGGCTTTTAACCAAACGGTCCAGGGTTCGAATCGCTTTTCGGGCTTACTATTTTAATTCGATGTTACCAAACGGTGTTAATCGGAGTTTCAAACAAACGAATATTGATTACTTTACTATCCGAATTCCTTTTTTATCGCTTCAAACTTTTATGTCACACAAAATTTATTTAATGCTTTGTGCAATTTCTAACGGATGAAGTTAAAGCATGGTATTTTCATAAAAATCTGCACTTTTATACGTTTTTACATTCACAAATTTAATTGTAGCTGTTGTGAGCCTGGATAGCTCAGCCGGTAGAGCGTATGGCTTTTAACCAAACGGTCCAGAGATCGAATCCCTGTTCGGGCTTACTATTTTAATTCGATGTTACCAAACGGTGTTAATCGGAGTTTCGAACAAACGAATATTGATTACTTTACAATAAGAATTCTTTTTTATCGCTACAAACTATTATGTCACACAAAATTTATTTAATGCTTTGTGCAATTTCTAACGGATGAAGTTAAAGCATGGTATTTTCTTAAAAATCTGCACTTTTATACGTTTTCACATTCACAATTTTAACTGTGGCTGTTGTAAGCCCGGTTAGCTCAGTCGGTAGAGCGTTTGCTTTTTAACCAAACAGTCCAGGGTTCGAATCCCTGTTCGGGCGTACTATTTTAATTCGATGTTACCAAACGGTGTTAATCGGAGTTTCAAACAAACGAATATTGATTACTTTACTATCAGAATTCCTTTTTTATCGCTTCAAACTTTTATGTCACACAAAATTTATTTAATGCTTTGTGCAATTTCTAACGGATGAAGTTAAAGCATGGTATTTTCATAAAAATCTGCCATTTTATACGTTTTTACATTCACAAATTTAATTGTGGCTGTTGTGAGCCTAGATAGCTCAGCCGGTAGAGCGTTTGGCTTTTAACCAAACGGTCCAGGGTTCGAATACCTGTTCGGGCTTATTGTTTTAATTCGATGTTACCAAACGGTGTTAATCGGAGATTCGAACAAACGAATATTGATTACTTTACTATCAGAATTCCTTTTTTATCGCTTCAAACTTTTATTTCACACAAAATTTATTTAATGCTTTGTGCAATTTCTAACGGATGAAGTTAAAGCATGGTATTTTCATAAAAATCTGCACTTTTATACGTTTTTACATTCACAAATTTAATTGTATCTGTTATGAGCCTGGATAGCTCAGCCGGTAGAGCGCTTGGCTTTTAACCAAACGGTCCAGGGTTCGAATCCCTGTTCGGGCGTACTATTTTAATTCGATGTTACCAAACAGTATTAATCGGAGTTTCATACAAACGAATATTGATTACTTTACTACCAGAATTCCTTTTTTATCGCTTCAAACTTTAATGTCAGACTAAATTTACTTTAATGCTTTGTGCAATTTCTAACAGATGAAGTTAAAGCATGGTATTTTCTTAAAAATCTGCACTTTTATACGTTTTCACATTCACAATTTTAACTGTGGCTGTTGTAAGCCCGGTTAGCTCAGTCGGTAGAGCGTTTGGGTTTTAACCAAACGGTCCAGGGTTCAATCCCTGTTCGGGCTTACTATTTTAATTCGATGTTACCAAACGGTGTTAATCGGAGTTTCAAACAAACGAATATTGATTACTTTACTATCAGAATTCCTTTTTTATCGCTTCAAACTTTTATGGCACACAAAATTTATTTAATGCTTTGTGCAATTTCTAACGGATGAAGTTAAAGCATGGTATTTTCTTAAAAATGTGCACTTTTATACATTTCGACATTCACCAATTTAATTGATCTTGTTGTGAGCCCGGATAGCTCAGCCGGTAGAGCGTTTGCTTTTTAACCAAAAGGTCCAGGGTTCGAATCCCTGTTCGGGCGTACTATTTTAATTCGATGTTACCAAACGGTTTTAATTGGAGTTTCGAACAAACGAATATTGATTACTTTACTATCAGAATTCCTTTTTTATCGCTTCAAACTTTTATGTCACACAAAATTTATTTAATGCTTTGTGCAATTTCTAACGGATGAAGTTAAAGCATGGTATTTTCTTAAAAATCTGCACTTTTATACATTTCGACATTCACCAATTTAATTGATCCTGTTGTGAGCCCGGATAGCTCAGCCGGTAGAGCGTTTGGCTTTTAACCAAACGGTCCAGGGTTCGAATCCCTGTTAGGGCGTACTATTTTAATTCGATGTTACCAAACGGTGTTAATTGGAGTTTGAAACAAATGAATATTGATTACTTTACTATCAGAATTCCTTTTTTATCGCTTCAAACATTTATGTCACACAAAATTTATTTAATGCTTTGTGCAATTTCTAACGGATGAAGTTAAAGCATGGTATTTTCATAAAAATCTGCACTTTTATACGTTTTTACATTCACAAATTTAATTATGGCTGTTGTGAGCCTGGATAGCTCAGCCGGTAGAGCGTTTGGCTTTTAACCAAACGGTCCAGGGTTCGAATCCCTTTTCGGGCTTACTATTTTAATTCGATGTTACCAAACGGTGTTAATCGGAGTTTCAAACAAACAAATATTGATTACTTTACTATCAGAATTCCTTTTTTATCGCTTCAAACTTTTATGTCACACAAAATTTATTTAATGCTTTGTGCAATTTCTAACGGATGAAGTTAAAGCATGGTATTTTCATAAAAATCTGCACTTTTATACGTTTTTACATTCACAAATTTAATTGTATCTGTTGTGAGCCTGGATAGCTCAGCCGGTAGAGCGTTTGGCTTTTAACCAAATGTCCAGGGTTCGAATCCTAGTTAGGGCTTACTATTTTAATTCGATGTTACCAAACGGTGTTAATCGGAGTTTCGAACAAACGAATATTGATTACTTTACTATCGGAATTCCTTTTTTATCGCTTCAAACTTTTATGTCACACAAAATTCATTTAATGCTTTGTGCAATTTCTAACGGATGAAGTTAAAGCATGGTATTTTCTTAAAAATCTGCACTTTTATACATTTCGACATTCACCAATTTAATTGATCCTGTTGTGAGCCCGGATAGCTCATCCGGTAGAGCGTTTGGCTTTTAACCAAACGGTCCAGGGTTCGAATCCCTGTTCGGGCGTACTATTTTAATTCGATGTTACCAAACGGTGTTAATTGGAGTTTGAAACAAATGAATATTGATTACTTTACTATCAGAATTCCTTTTTTATCGCTTCAAACATTTATGTCACACAAAATTTATTTAATGCTTTGTGCAATTTCTAACGGATGAAGTTAAAGCATGGTATTTTCATAAAAATCTGCACTTTTATACGTTTTTACATTCACAAATTTAATTGTGGCTGTTGTGAGCCTGGAGAGCTCAGCCGGTAGAGCGTTTGGCTTTTAACCAAACGGTCCAGGGTTCGATTCGCTCTTCGGGCTTACTATTTTAATTCGATGTTACCAAACGGTGTTAATCGGAGTTTCAAACAAACGAATATTGATTACTTTACTATCCGAATTCCTTTTTTATCGCTTCAAACTTTTATGTCACACAAAATTTATTTAATGCTTTGTGCAATTTCTAACGGATGAAGTTAAAGCATGGTATTTTCATAAAAATCTGCACTTTTATACGTTTTTACATTCACAAATTTAATTGTAGCTGTTGTGAGCCTGGATAGCTCAGCCGGTAGAGCGTATGGCTTTTAACCAAACGGTCCAGAGATCGAATCCCTGTTCGGGCTTACTATTTTAATTCGATGTTACCAAACGGTGTTAATCGGAGTTTCGAACAAACGAATATTGATTACTTTACAATAAGAATTCTTTTTTATCGCTACAAACTATTATGTCACACAAAATTTATTTAATGCTTTGTGCAATTTCTAACGGATGAAGTTAAAGCATGGTATTTTCTTAAAAATCTGCACTTTTATACGTTTTCACATTCACAATTTTAACTGTGGCTGTTGTAAGCCCGGTTAGCTCAGTCGGTAGAGCGTTTGCTTTTTTAACCAAACGGTCCAGGGTTCGAATCCCTGTTCGGGCGTACTATTTTAATTCGATGTTACCAAACGGTGTTAATCGGAGTTTCAAACAAACGAATATTGATTACTTTACTATCAGAATTCCTTTTTTATCGCTTCAAACTTTTATGTCACACAAAATTTATTTAATGCTTTGTGCAATTTCTAACGGATGAAGTTAAAGCATGGTATTTTCATAAAAATCTGCCATTTTATACGTTTTTACATTCACAAATTTAATTGTGGCTGTTGTGAGCCTAGATAGCTCAGCCGGTAGAGCGTTTGGCTTTTAACCAAACGGTCCAGGGTTCGAATACCTGTTCGGGCTTATTGTTTTAATTCGATGTTACCAAACGGTGTTAATCGGAGATTCGAACAAACGAATATTGATTACTTTACTATCAGAATTCCTTTTTTATCGCTTCAAACTTTTATTTCACACAAAATTTATTTAATGCTTTGTGCAATTTCTAACGGATGAAGTTAAAGCATGGTATTTTCATAAAAATCTGCACTTTTATACGTTTTTACATTCACAAATTTAATTGTATCTGTTATGAGCCTGGATAGCTCAGCCGGTAGAGCGCTTGGCTTTTAACCAAACGGTCCAGGGTTCGAATCCCTGTTCGGGCGTACTATTTTAATTCGATGTTACCAAACAGTATTAATCGGAGTTTCATACAAACGAATATTGATTACTTTACTACCAGAATTCCTTTTTTATCGCTTCAAACTTTAATGTCAGACTAAATTTACTTTAATGCTTTGTGCAATTTCTAACAGATGAAGTTAAAGCATGGTATTTTCTTAAAAATCTGCACTTTTATACGTTTTCACATTCACAATTTTAACTGTGGCTGTTGTAAGCCCGGTTAGCTCAGTCGGTAGAGCGTTTGGGTTTTAACCAAACGGTCCAGGGTTCAATCCCTGTTCGGGCTTACTATTTTAATTCGATGTTACCAAACGGTGTTAATCGGAGTTTCAAACAAACGAATATTGATTACTTTACTATCAGAATTCCTTTTTTATCGCTTCAAACTTTTATGGCACATAAAATTTATTTAATGCTTTGTGCAATTTCTAACGGATGAAGTTAAAGCATGGTATTTTCTTAAAAATGTGCACTTTTATACATTTCGACATTCACCAATTTAATTGATCTTGTTGTGAGCCCGGATAGCTCAGCCGGTAGAGCGTTTGCTTTTTAACCAAAAGGTCCAGGGTTCGAATCCCTGTTCGGGCGTACTATTTTAATTCGATGTTACCAAACGGTTTTAATTGGAGTTTCGAACAAACGAATATTGATTACTTTACTATCAGAATTCCTTTTTTATCGCTTCAAACTTTTATGTCACACAAAATTTATTTAATGCTTTGTGCAATTTCTAACGGATGAAGTTAAAGCATGGTATTTTCTTAAAAATCTGCACTTTTATACATTTCGACATTCACCAATTTAATTGATCCTGTTGTGAGCCCGGATAGCTCAGCCGGTAGAGCGTTTGGCTTTTAACCAAACGGTCCAGGGTTCGAATCCCTGTTAGGGCGTACTATTTTAATTCGATGTTACCAAACGGTGTTAATTGGAGTTTGAAACAAATGAATATTGATTACTTTACTATCAGAATTCCTTTTTTATCGCTTCAAACATTTATGTCACACAAAATTTATTTAATGCTTTGTGCAATTTCTAACGGATGAAGTTAAAGCATGGTATTTTCATAAAAATCTGCACTTTTATACGTTTTTACATTCACAAATTTAATTATGGCTGTTGTGAGCCTGGATAGCTCAGCCGGTAGAGCGTTTGGCTTTTAACCAAACGGTCCAGGGTTCGAATCCCTTTTCGGGCTTACTATTTTAATTCGATGTTACCAAACGGTGTTAATCGGAGTTTCAAACAAACAAATATTGATTACTTTACTATCAGAATTCCTTTTTTATCGCTTCAAACTTTTATGTCACACAAAATTTATTTAATGCTTTGTGCAATTTCTAACGGATGAAGTTAAAGCATGGTATTTTCATAAAAATCTGCACTTTTATACGTTTTTACATTCACAAATTTAATTGTATCTGTTGTGAGCCTGGATAGCTCAGCCGGTAGAGCGTTTGGCTTTTAACCAAATGTCCAGGGTTCGAATCCTAGTTAGGGCTTACTATTTTAATTCGATGTTACCAAACGGTGTTAATCGGAGTTTCGAACAAACGAATATTGATTACTTTACTATCGGAATTCCTTTTTTATCGCTTCAAACTTTTATGTCACACAAAATTCATTTAATGCTTTGTGCAATTTCTAACGGATGAAGTTAAAGCATGGTATTTTCTTAAAAATCTGCACTTTTATACATTTCGACATTCACCAATTTAATTGATCCTGTTGTGAGCCCGGATAGCTCATCCGGTAGAGCGTTTGGCTTTTAACCAAACGGTCCAGGGTTCGAATCCCTGTTCGGGCGTACTATTTTAATTCGATGTTACCAAACGGTGTTAATTGGAGTTTGAAACAAATGAATATTGATTACTTTACTATCAGAATTCCTTTTTTATCGCTTCAAACATTTATGTCACACAAAATTTATTTAATGCTTTGTGCAATTTCTAACGGATGAAGTTAAAGCATGGTATTTTCATAAAAATCTGCACTTTTATACGTTTTTACATTCACAAATTTAATTGTGGCTGTTGTGAGCCTGGAGAGCTCAGCCGGTAGAGCGTTTGGCTTTTAACCAAACGGTCCAGGGTTCGAATCGCTCTTCGGGCTTACTATTTTAATTCGATGTTACCAAACGGTGTTAATCGGAGTTTCAAACAAACGAATATTGATTACTTTACTATCAGAATTCCTTTTTTATCGCTTCAAACTTTTATGTCACACAAAATTTATTTAATGCTTTGTGCAATTTCTAACGGATGAAGTTAAAGCATGGTATTTTCATAAAAATCTGCACTTTTATACGTTTTTACATTCACAAATTTAATTGTATCTGTTGTGAGCCTGGATAGCTCAGCCGGTAGAGCGTTTGGCTTTTAACCAAATGTCCAGGGTTCGAATCCCAGTTAGGGCTTACTATTTTAATTCGATGTTACCAAACGGTGTTAATCGGAGTTTCGAACAAACGAATAATGATTACTTTACTATCAGAATTCCTTTTTTATCGCTTCAAACTTTTATGTCACACAAAATTCATTTAATGCTTTGTGCAATTTCTAACGGATGAAGTTAAAGCATGGTATTTTCTTAAAAATCTGCACTTTTATACATTTCGACATTCACCAATTTAATTGATCCTGTTGTGAGCCCGGATAGCTCATCCGGTAGAGCGTTTGGCTTTTAACCAAACGGTCCAGGGTTCGAATCCCTGTTCGGGCGTACTATTTTAATTCGATGTTACCAAACGGTGTTAATTGGAGTTTGAAACAAATGAATATTGATTACTTTACTATCAGAATTCCTTTTTTATCGCTTCAAACATTTATGTCACACAAAATTTATTTAATGCTTTGTGCAATTTCTAACGGATGAAGTTAAAGCATGGTATTTTCATAAAAATCTGCACTTTTATACGTTTTTACATTCACAAATTTAATTGTGGCTGTTGTGAGCCTGGAGAGCTCAGCCGGTAGAGCGTTTGGCTTTTAACCAAACGGTCCAGGGTTCGAATCGCTTTTCGGGCTTACTATTTTAATTCGATGTTACCAAACGGTGTTAATCGGAGTTTCAAACAAACGAATATTGATTACTTTACTATCCGAATTCCTTTTTTATCGCTTCAAACTTTTATGTCACACAAAATTTATTTAATGCTTTGTGCAATTTCTAACGGATGAAGTTAAAGCATGGTATTTTCATAAAAATCTGCACTTTTATACGTTTTTACATTCACAAATTTAATTGTAGCTGTTGTGAGCCTGGATAGCTCAGCCGGTAGAGCGTATGGCTTTTAACCAAACGGTCCAGAGATCGAATCCCTGTTCGGGCTTACTATTTTAATTCGATGTTACCAAACGGTGTTAATCGGAGTTTCGAACAAACGAATATTGATTACTTTACAATAAGAATTCTTTTTTATCGCTACAAACTATTATGTCACACAAAATTTATTTAATGCTTTGTGCAATTTCTAACGGATGAAGTTAAAGCATGGTATTTTCTTAAAAATCTGCACTTTTATACGTTTTCACATTCACAATTTTAACTGTGGCTGTTGTAAGCCCGGTTAGCTCAGTCGGTAGAGCGTTTGCTTTTTAACCAAACGGTCCAGGGTTCGAATCCCTGTTCGGGCGTACTATTTTAATTCGATGTTACCAAACGGTGTTAATCGGAGTTTCAAACAAACGAATATTGATTACTTTACTATCAGAATTCCTTTTTTATCGCTTCAAACTTTTATGTCACACAAAATTTATTTAATGCTTTGTGCAATTTCTAACGGATGAAGTTAAAGCATGGTATTTTCATAAAAATCTGCCATTTTATACGTTTTTACATTCACAAATTTAATTGTGGCTGTTGTGAGCCTAGATAGCTCAGCCGGTAGAGCGTTTGGCTTTTAACCAAACGGTCCAGGGTTCGAATACCTGTTCGGGCTTATTGTTTTAATTCGATGTTACCAAACGGTGTTAATCGGAGATTCGAACAAACGAATATTGATTACTTTACTATCAGAATTCCTTTTTTATCGCTTCAAACTTTTATTTCACACAAAATTTATTTAATGCTTTGTGCAATTTCTAACGGATGAAGTTAAAGCATGGTATTTTCATAAAAATCTGCACTTTTATACGTTTTTACATTCACAAATTTAATTGTATCTGTTATGAGCCTGGATAGCTCAGCCGGTAGAGCGCTTGGCTTTTAACCAAACGGTCCAGGGTTCGAATCCCTGTTCGGGCGTACTATTTTAATTCGATGTTACCAAACAGTATTAATCGGAGTTTCATACAAACGAATATTGATTACTTTACTACCAGAATTCCTTTTTTATCGCTTCAAACTTTAATGTCAGACTAAATTTACTTTAATGCTTTGTGCAATTTCTAACAGATGAAGTTAAAGCATGGTATTTTCTTAAAAATCTGCACTTTTATACGTTTTCACATTCACAATTTTAACTGTGGCTGTTGTAAGCCCGGTTAGCTCAGTCGGTAGAGCGTTTGGGTTTTAACCAAACGGTCCAGGGTTCAATCCCTGTTCGGGCTTACTATTTTAATTCGATGTTACCAAACGGTGTTAATCGGAGTTTCAAACAAACGAATATTGATTACTTTACTATCAGAATTCCTTTTTTATCGCTTCAAACTTTTATGGCACACAAAATTTATTTAATGCTTTGTGCAATTTCTAACGGATGAAGTTAAAGCATGGTATTTTCTTAAAAATGTGCACTTTTATACATTTCGACATTCACCAATTTAATTGATCTTGTTGTGAGCCCGGATAGCTCAGCCGGTAGAGCGTTTGCTTTTTAACCAAAAGGTCCAGGGTTCGAATCCCTGTTCGGGCGTACTATTTTAATTCGATGTTACCAAACGGTTTTAATTGGAGTTTCGAACAAACGAATATTGATTACTTTACTATCAGAATTCCTTTTTTATCGCTTCAAACTTTTATGTCACACAAAATTTATTTAATGCTTTGTGCAATTTCTAACGGATGAAGTTAAAGCATGGTATTTTCTTAAAAATCTGCACTTTTATACATTTCGACATTCACCAATTTAATTGATCCTGTTGTGAGCCCGGATAGCTCAGCCGGTAGAGCGTTTGGCTTTTAACCAAACGGTCCAGGGTTCGAATCCCTGTTAGGGCGTACTATTTTAATTCGATGTTACCAAACGGTGTTAATTGGAGTTTGAAACAAATGAATATTGATTACTTTACTATCAGAATTCCTTTTTTATCGCTTCAAACATTTATGTCACACAAAATTTATTTAATGCTTTGTGCAATTTCTAACGGATGAAGTTAAAGCATGGTATTTTCATAAAAATCTGCACTTTTATACGTTTTTACATTCACAAATTTAATTATGGCTGTTGTGAGCCTGGATAGCTCAGCCGGTAGAGCGTTTGGCTTTTAACCAAACGGTCCAGGGTTCGAATCCCTTTTCGGGCTTACTATTTTAATTCGATGTTACCAAACGGTGTTAATCGGAGTTTCAAACAAACAAATATTGATTACTTTACTATCAGAATTCCTTTTTTATCGCTTCAAACTTTTATGTCACACAAAATTTATTTAATGCTTTGTGCAATTTCTAACGGATGAAGTTAAAGCATGGTATTTTCATAAAAATCTGCACTTTTATACGTTTTTACATTCACAAATTTAATTGTATCTGTTGTGAGCCTGGATAGCTCAGCCGGTAGAGCGTTTGGCTTTTAACCAAATGTCCAGGGTTCGAATCCTAGTTAGGGCTTACTATTTTAATTCGATGTTACCAAACGGTGTTAATCGGAGTTTCGAACAAACGAATATTGATTACTTTACTATCGGAATTCCTTTTTTATCGCTTCAAACTTTTATGTCACACAAAATTCATTTAATGCTTTGTGCAATTTCTAACGGATGAAGTTAAAGCATGGTATTTTCTTAAAAATCTGCACTTTTATACATTTCGACATTCACCAATTTAATTGATCCTGTTGTGAGCCCGGATAGCTCATCCGGTAGAGCGTTTGGCTTTTAACCAAACGGTCCAGGGTTCGAATCCCTGTTCGGGCGTACTATTTTAATTCGATGTTACCAAACGGTGTTAATCGGAGTTTCAAACAAACGAATATTGATTACTTTACTATCCGAATTCCTTTTTTATCGCTTCAAACTTTTATGTCACACAAAATTTATTTAATGCTTTGTGCAATTTCTAACGGATGAAGTTAAAGCATGGTATTTTCATAAAAATCTGCACTTTTATACGTTTTTACATTCACAAATTTAATTGTAGCTGTTGTGAGCCTGGATAGCTCAGCCGGTAGAGCGTATGGCTTTTAACCAAACGGTCCAGAGATCGAATCCCTGTTCGGGCTTACTATTTTAATTCGATGTTACCAAACGGTGTTAATCGGAGTTTCGAACAAACGAATATTGATTACTTTACTATAAGAATTCTTTTTTATCGCTACAAACTATTATGTCACACAAAATTTATTTAATGCTTTGTGCAATTTCTAACGGATGAAGTTAAAGCATGGTATTTTCTTAAAAATCTGCACTTTTATACGTTTTCACATTCACAATTTTAACTGTGGCTGTTGTAAGCCCGGTTAGCTCAGTCGGTAGAGCGTTTGCTTTTTAACCAAACGGTCCAGGGTTCGAATCCCTGTTCGGGCGTACTATTTTAATTCGATGTTACCAAACGGTGTTAATCGGAGTTTCAAACAAACGAATATTGATTACTTTACTATCAGAATTCCTTTTTTATCGCTTCAAACTTTTATGTCACACAAAATTTATTTAATGCTTTGTGCAATTTCTAACGGATGAAGTTAAAGCATGGTATTTTCATAAAAATCTGCCATTTTATACGTTTTTACATTCACAAATTTAATTGTGGCTGTTGTGAGCCTAGATAGCTCAGCCGGTAGAGCGTTTGGCTTTTAACCAAACGGTCCAGGGTTCGAATACCTGTTCGGGCTTATTGTTTTAATTCGATGTTACCAAACGGTGTTAATCGGAGATTCGAACAAACGAATATTGATTACTTTACTATCAGAATTCCTGTTTTATCGCTTCAAACTTTTATTTCACACAAAATTTATTTAATGCTTTGTGCAATTTCTAACGGATGAAGTTAAAGCATGGTATTTTCATAAAAATCTGCACTTTTATACGTTTTTACATTCACAAATTTAATTGTATCTGTTATGAGCCTGGATAGTTCAGCCGGTAGAGCGCTTGGCTTTTAACCAAACGGTCCAGGGTTCGAATCCCTTTTCGTGCGTACTATTTTAATTCGATGTTACCAAACAGTATTAATCGGAGTTTCATACAAACGAATATTGATTACTTTACTACCAGAATTCCTTTTTTATCGCTTCAAACTTTAATGTCAGACTAAATTTACTTTAATGCTTTGTGCAATTTCTAACAGATGAAGTTAAAGCATGGTATTTTCTTAAAAATCTGCACTTTTATACGTTTTCACATTCACAATTTTAACTGTGGCTGTTGTAAGCCCGGTTAGCTCAGTCGGTAGAGCGTTTGGGTTTTAACCAAACGGTCCAGGGTTCAATCCCTGTTCGGGCTTACTATTTTAATTCGATGTTACCAAACGGTGTTAATCGGAGTTTCAAACAAACGAATATTGATTACTTTACTATCAGAATTCCTTTTTTATCGCTTCAAACTTTTATGGCACACAAAATTTATTTAATGCTTTGTGCAATTTCTAACGGATGAAGTTAAAGCATGGTATTTTCTTAAAAATGTGCACTTTTATACATTTCGACATTCACCAATTTAATTGATCTTGTTGGGAGCCCGGATAGCTCAGCCGGTAGAGCGTTTGCTTTTTAACCAAAAGGTCCAGGGTTCGAATCCCTGTTCGGGCGTACTATTTTAATTCGATGTTACCAAACGGTGTTAATCGGAGTTTCAAACAAACGAATATTGATTACTTTACTATCAGAATTCCTTTTTTATCGCTTCAAACTTTTATGTCACACAAAATTTATTTAATGCTTTGTGCAATTTCTAACGGATGAAGTTAAAGCAATGTATTTTCATAAAAATCTGCCATTTTATACGTTTTTACATTCACAAATTTAATTGTGGCTGTTGTGAGCCTGGATAGCTCAGCCGGTAGAGCGTTTGGCTTTTAACCAAACGGTCCAGGGTTCGAATACCTGTTCGGGCTTACTGTTTTAATTCGATGTTACCAAACGGTGTTAATTGGAGTTTGAAACAAATGAATATTGATTACTTTACTATCAGAATTCCTTTTTTATCGCTTCAAACATTTATGTCACACAAAATTTATTTAATGCTTTGTGCAATTTCTAACGGATGAAGTTAAAGCATGGTATTTTCATAAAAATCTGCACTTTTATACGTTTTTACATTCACAAATTTAATTGTTGCTGTTGTGAGCCTGGATAGCTCAGCCGGTAGAGCGTTTGGCTTTTAACCAAATGTCCAGGGTTCGAATCCCAGTTAGGGCTTACTATTTTAATTCGATGTTACCAAACGGTGTTAATCGGAGTTTCGAACAAACGAATATTGATTACTTTACTATCAGAATTCCTTTTTTATCGCTTCAAACTTTTATGTCACACAAAATTCATTTAATGCTTTGTGCAATTTCTAACGGATGAAGTTAAAGCATGGTATTTTCTTAAAAATCTGCACTTTTATACATTTCGACATTCACCAATTTAATTGATCCTGTTGTGAGCCCGGATAGCTCAGCCGGTAGAGCGTTTGGCTTTTAACCAAACGGTCCAGGGTTCGAATCCCTGTTCGGGCGTACTATTTTAATTCGATGTTACCAAACGGTGTTAATTGGAGTTTGAAACAAATGAATATTGATTACTTTACTATCAGAATTCCTTTTTTATCGCTTCAAACATTTATGTCACACAAAATTTATTTAATGCTTTGTGCAATTTCTAACGGATGAAGTTAAAGCATGGTATTTTCATAAAAATCTGCACTTTTATACGTTTTTACATTCACAAATTTAATTGTGGCTGTTGTGAGCCTGGAGAGCTCAGCCGGTAGAGCGTTTGGCTTTTAACCAAACGGTCCAGGGTTCGAATCGCTTTTCGGGCTTACTATTTTTATTCGATGTTACCAAACGGTGTTAATCGGAGTTTCAAACAAACGAATATTGATTACTTTACTATCCGAATTCCTTTTTTATCGCTTCAAACTTTTATGTCACACAAAATTTATTTAATGCTTTGTGCAATTTCTAACGGATGAAGTTAAAGCATGGTATTTTCATAAAAATCTGCACTTTTATACGTTTTTACATTCACAAATTTAATTGTAGCTGTTGTGAGCCTGGATAGCTCAGCCGGTAGAGCGTATGGCTTTTAACCAAACGGTCCAGAGATCGAATCCCTGTTCGGGCTTACTATTTTAATTCGATGTTACCAAACGGTGTTAATCGGAGTTTCGAACAAACGAATATTGATTACTTTACTATAAGAATTCCTTTTTTATCGCTACAAACTATTATGTCACACAAAATTTATTTAATGCTTTGTGCAATTTCTAACGAATGAAGTTAAAGCATGGTATTTTCTTAAAAATCTGCACTTTTATACGTTTTCACATTCACAATTTTAACTATGGCTGTTGTAAGCCCGGTTAGCTCAGTCGGTAGAGCGTTTGCTTTTTTAACCAAACGGTCCAGGGTTCTAATCCCTGTTCGGGCGTACTATTTTAATTCGATGTTACCAAACGGTGTTAATCGGAGTTTCAAACAAACGAATATTGATTACTTTACTATCAGAATTCCTTTTTTATCGCTTCAAACTTTTATGTCACACAAAATTTATTTAATGCTTTGTGCAATTTCTAACGGATGAAGTTAAAGCATGGTATTTTCATAAAAATCTGCCATTTTATACGTTTTTACATTCACAAATTTAATTGTGGCTGTTGTGAGCCTGGATAGCTCAGCCGGTAGAGCGTTTGGCTTTTAACCAAACGGTCCAGGGTTCGAATACCTGTTCGGGCTTATTGTTTTAATTCGATGTTACCAAACGGTGTTAATCGGAGTTTCGAACAAACGAATATTGATTACTTTACTATCAGAATTCCTTTTTTATCGCTTCAAACTTTTATTTCACACAAAATTTATTTAATGCTTTGTGCAATTTCTAACGGATGAAGTTAAAGCATGGTATTTTCATAAAAATCTGCACTTTTATACGTTTTTACATTCACAAATTTAATTGTATCTGTTATGAGCCTGGATAGCTCAGCCGGTAGAGCGCTTGGCTTTTAACCAAACGGTCCAGGGTTCGAATCCCTGTTCGGGCGTACTATTTTAATTCGATGTTACCAAACAGTATTAATCGGAGTTTCATACAAACGAATATTGATTACTTTACTACCAGAATTCCTTTTTTATCGCTTCAAACTTTAATGTCAGACTAAATTTACTTTAATGCTTTGTGCAATTTCTAACAGATGAAGTTAAAGCATGGTATTTTCTTAAAAATCTGCACTTTTATACGTTTTCACATTCACAATTTTAACTGTGGCTGTTGTAAGCCCGGTTAGCTCAGTCGGTAGAGCGTTTGGGTTTTAACCAAACGGTCCAGGGTTCAATCCCTGTTCGGGCTTACTATTTTAATTCGATGTTACCAAACGGTGTTAATCGGAGTTTCAAACAAACGAATATTGATTACTTTACTATCAGAATTCCTTTTTTATCGCTTCAAACTTTTATGGCACACAAAATTTATTTAATGCTTTGTGCAATTTCTAATGGATGAAGTTAAAGCATGGTATTTTCTTAAAAATGTGCACTTTTATACATTTCGACATTCACCAATTTAATTGATCTTGTTGTGAGCCCGGATAGCTCAGCCGGTAGAGCGTTTGCTTTTTAACCAAAAGGTCCAGGGTTCGAATCCCTGTTCGGGCGTACTATTTTAATTCGATGTTACCAAACGGTGTTAATCGGAGTTTCAAACAAACGAATATTGATTACTTTACTATCAGAATTCCTTTTTTATCGCTTCAAACTTTTATGTCACACAAAATTTATTTAATGCTTTGTGCAATTTCTAACGGATGAAGTTAAAGCATGGTATTTTCATAAAAATCTGCCATTTTATACGTTTTTACATTCACAAATTTAATTGTGGCTGTTGTGAGCCTGGATAGCTCAGCCGGTAGAGCGTTTGGCTTTTAACCAAACGGTCCAGGGTTCGAATACCTGTTCGGGCTTACTGTTTTAATTCGATGTTACCAAACGGTATTAATAGGAGTTTCATACAAACGAATATTGATTACTTTACTACCAGAATTCCTTTTTTATCGCTTCAAACTTTTATGTCAGACTAAATTTACTTTAATGCTTTGTGCAATTTCTAACAGATGAAGTTAAAGCATGGTATTTTCTTAAAAATCTGCACTTTTATACGTTTTCACATTCACAATTTTAACTGTGGCTGTTGTAAGCCCGGTTAGCTCAGTCGGTAAAGCGTTTGGCTTTTAACCAAACGGTCCAGGGTTCAATCCCTGTTCGGGCTTACTATTTTAATTCGATGTTACCAAACGGTGTTAATCGGAGTTTCAAACAAACGAATATTGATTACTTTACTATCAGAATTCCTTTTTTATCGCTTCAAACTTTTATGGCACACAAAATTTATTTAATGCTTTGTGCAATTTCTAACGGATGAAGTTAAAGCATGGTATTTTCATAAAAATCTGCACTTTTATACGTTTTTACATTCACAAATTTAATTGTATCTGTTGTGAGCCTGGATAGCTCAGCCGGTAGAGCGCTTGGCTTTTAATCAAACGGTCCAGGGTTCGAATCCCTGTTCGGAAGTACTATTTTAATTCGATGTTACCAAACAGTATTAATCGGAGTTTCATACAAACGAATATTGATTACTTTACTACCAGAATTCCTTTTTTATCGCTTCAAACTTTTATGTCAGACTAAATTTACTTTAATGCTTTGTGCAATTTCTAACAGATGAAGTTAAAGCATGGTATTTTCTTAAAAATCTGCACTTTTATACGTTTTCACATTCACAATTTTAACTGTGGCTGTTGTAAGCCCGGTTAGCTCAGTCGGTAGAGCGTTTGGCTTTTAACCAAACGGTCCAGGGTTCAATCCCTGTTCGGGCTTACTATTTTAATTCGATGTTACCAAACGGTGTTAATCGGAGTTTCAAACAAACGAATATTGATTACTTTACTATCAGAATTCCTTTTTTATCGCTTCAAACTTTTATGGCACACAAAATTTATTTAATGCTTTGTGCAATTTCTAACGGATGAAGTTAAAGCATGGTATTTTCATAAAAATCTGCACTTTTATACGTTTTTACATTCACACATTTAATTGTAGCTGTTGTGAGCCTGGATAGCTCAGCCGGTAGAGCGTATGGCTTTTAACCAAACGGTCCAGGGTTCGAATCCCTGTTCGGGCTTACTATTTTAATTCGATGTTACCAAACGGTTTTAATTGGAGTTTCGAACAAACGAATATTGATTACTTTACTATCAGAATTCCTTTTTTATCGCTTCAAACTTTTATGGCACACAAAATTTATTTTATGCTTTGTGCAATTTCTAACGGATGAAGTTAAAGCATGGTATTTTCTTAAAAATCTGCACTTTTATACATTTCGAAATTCACCAATTTAATTGATCCTGTTGTGAGCCCGGATAGCTCAGCCGGTAGAGCGTTTGGCTTTTAACCAAACGGTCCAGGGTTCGAATCCCTCTTCGGGCGTACTATTTTAATTCGATGTTACCAAACAGTATTAATCGGAGTTTCATACAAACGATTATTGATTACTTTACTACCAGAATTCCCTTTTTATCGCTTAAAAATTTTATGTCAGACTAAATTTACTTTAATGCTTTGTGCAATTTCTAACGGATGAAGTTAAAGCATGGTATTTTCATAAAAATCTGCACTTTTATACGTTTTTACATTCACAAATTTAATTGTAGCTGATGTGAGCCTGGATAGCTCAGCCGGTAGAGCGTATGGCTTTTAACCAAACGGTCCAGGGTTCGAATCCCTGTTCGGGCTTACTATTTTAATTCGATGTTACCAAACGGTGTTAATTGGAGTTTCGAACAAACGAATATTGATTACTTTACTATCAGAATTCCTTTTTTATCGCTTCAAACATTTATGTCACACAAAATTTATTTAATGCTTTGTGCAATTTCTAACGGATGAAGTTAAAGCAAGTTATTTTCATAAAAATCTGCACTTTTATACGTTTTTACATTCACAAATTTAATTGTAGCTGTTGTGAGCCTGGATAGCTCAGCCGGTAGAGCGTTTGGCTTTTAACCAAACGGTCCAGGGTTCGAATACCTGTTCGGGCTTACTGTTTTAATTCGATGTTACCAAACGGTATTAATAGGAGTTTCATACAAACGAATATTGATTACTTTACTACCAGAATTCCTTTTTTATCGCTTCAAACTTTTATGTCAGACTAAATTTACTTTAATGCTTTGTGCAATTTCTAACAGATGAAGTTAAAGCATGGTATTTTCTTAAAAATCTGCACTTTTATACGTTTTCACATTCACAATTTTAACTGTGGCTGTTGTAAGCCCGGTTAGCTCAGTCGGTAAAGCGTTTGGCTTTTAACCAAACGGTCCAGGGTTCAATCCCTGTTCGGGCTTACTATTTTAATTCGATGTTACCAAACGGTGTTAATCGGAGTTTCAAACAAACGAATATTGATTACTTTACTATCAGAATTCCTTTTTTATCGCTTCAAACTTTTATGGCACACAAAATTTATTTAATGCTTTGTGCAATTTCTAACGGATGAAGTTAAAGCATGGTATTTTCATAAAAATCTGCACTTTTATACGTTTTTACATTCACAAATTTAATTGTATCTGTTGTGAGCCTGGATAGCTCAGCCGGTAGAGCGCTTGGCTTTTAATCAAACGGTCCAGGGTTCGAATCCCTGTTCGGAAGTACTATTTTAATTCGATGTTACCAAACAGTATTAATCGGAGTTTCATACAAACGAATATTGATTACTTTACTACCAGAATTCCTTTTTTATCGCTTCAAACTTTTATGTCAGACTAAATTTACTTTAATGCTTTGTGCAATTTCTAACAGATGAAGTTAAAGCATGGTATTTTCTTAAAAATCTGCACTTTTATACGTTTTCACATTCACAATTTTAACTGTGGCTGTTGTAAGCCCGGTTAGCTCAGTCGGTAGAGCGTTTGGCTTTTAACCAAACGGTCCAGGGTTCAATCCCTGTTCGGGCTTACTATTTTAATTCGATGTTACCAAACGGTGTTAATCGGAGTTTCAAACAAACGAATATTGATTACTTTACTATCAGAATTCCTTTTTTATCGCTTCAAACTTTTATGGCACACAAAATTTATTTAATGCTTTGTGCAATTTCTAACGGATGAAGTTAAAGCATGGTATTTTCATAAAAATCTGCACTTTTATACGTTTTTACATTCACACATTTAATTGTAGCTGTTGTGAGCCTGGATAGCTCAGCCGGTAGAGCGTATGGCTTTTAACCAAACGGTCCAGGGTTCGAATCCCTGTTCGGGCTTACTATTTTAATTCGATGTTACCAAACGGTTTTAATTGGAGTTTCGAACAAACGAATATTGATTACTTTACTATCAGAATTCCTTTTTTATCGCTTCAAACTTTTATGGCACACAAAATTTATTTTATGCTTTGTGCAATTTCTAACGGATGAAGTTAAAGCATGGTATTTTCTTAAAAATCTGCACTTTTATACATTTCGAAATTCACCAATTTAATTGATCCTGTTGTGAGCCCGGATAGCTCAGCCGGTAGAGCGTTTGGCTTTTAACCAAACGGTCCAGGGTTCGAATCCCTCTTCGGGCGTACTATTTTAATTCGATGTTACCAAACAGTATTAATCGGAGTTTCATACAAACGATTATTGATTACTTTACTACCAGAATTCCCTTTTTATCGCTTAAAAATTTTATGTCAGACTAAATTTACTTTAATGCTTTGTGCAATTTCTAACGGATGAAGTTAAAGCATGGTATTTTCATAAAAATCTGCACTTTTATACGTTTTTACATTCACAAATTTAATTGTAGCTGATGTGAGCCTGGATAGCTCAGCCGGTAGAGCGTATGGCTTTTAACCAAACGGTCCAGGGTTCGAATCCCTGTTCGGGCTTACTATTTTAATTCGATGTTACCAAACGGTGTTAATTGGAGTTTCGAACAAACGAATATTGATTACTTTACTATCAGAATTCCTTTTTTATCGCTTCAAACATTTATGTCACACAAAATTTATTTAATGCTTTGTGCAATTTCTAACGGATGAAGTTAAAGCAAGTTATTTTCATAAAAATCTGCACTTTTATACGTTTTTACATTCACAAATTTAATTGTAGCTGTTGTGAGCCTGGATAGCTCAGCCGGTAGAGCGTTTGGCTTTTAACCAAACGGTCCAGGGTTCGAATCCCTGTTCGGGCGTACTATTTTAATTCGATGTTACCAAACGGTGTTAATTGGAGTTTGAAACAAATGAATATTGATTACTTTACTATCAGAATTCCTTTTTTATCGCTTCAAACATTTATGTCACACAAAATTTATTTAATGCTTTGTGCAATTTCTAACGGATGAAGTTAAAGCAAGTTATTTTCATAAAAATCTGCACTTTTATACGTTTTTACATTCACAAATTTAATTGTAGCTGTTGTGAGCCTGGATAGCTCAGCCGGTAGAGCGTTTGGCTTTTAACCAAACGGTCCAGGGTTCGAATCCCTGTTCGGGCGTACTATTTTAATTCGATGTTACTAAACGGTGTTAATTGGAGTTTGAAACAAATGAATATTGATTACTTTACTATCAGAATTCCTTTTTTATCGCTTCAAACATTTATATCACACAAAATTTATTTAATGCTTTGTGCAATTTCTAACGGATGAAGTTAAAGCAAGTTATTTTCATAAAAATCTGCACTTTTATACGTTTTTACATTCACAAATTTAATTGTAGCTGTTGTGAGCCTGGATAGCTCAGCCGGTAGAGAGTTTGGCGTTTAACCAAATGTCCAGGGTTCGAATCCCAGTTCGGGCTTACTATTTTAATTCGTTGTTACCAAACGGTGTTAATCGGAGTTTCGAACAAACGAATATTGATTACTTTACTATCAGAATTCCTTTTTTATCGCTTCAAACTTTTATGTCACACAAAATTTATTTAATGCTTTGTGCAATTTCTAACGGATGAAGTTAAAGCATGGTATTTTCTTAAAAATCTGCACTTTTATACATTTCGACATTCACCAATTTAATTGATCCTGTTGTGAGCCCGCATAGCTCAGCCGGTAGAGCGTTTGGCTTTTAACCAAACGGTCCAGGGTTCGAATCGCTTTTCGGGCTTACTATTTTAATTCGATGTTACCAAACGGTGTTAATCGGAGTTTCAAACAAACGAATATTGATTACTTTACTATCAGAATTCCTTTTTTATCGCTTCAAACTTTTATGTCACACAAAATTTATTTAATGCCTTGTGCAATTTCTAACGGATGAAGTTAAAGCATGGTATTTTCATAAAAATCTGCACTTTTATACGTTTTCACATTCACAATTTTAACTGTGGCTGTTGTAAGCCCGGATAGCTCAGTCGGTAGAGCGTTTGGCTTTTAACCAAACGGTCCAGGGTTCGAATCCCTTTTCGGGCTTACTATTTTAATTCGATGTTACCAAACGTTGTTAATCGGAGTTTTAAACAAACGAATATTGATTACTTTACTATCAGAATTCCTTTTTTATCGCTTCAAACTTTTATGTCACACAAAATTTATGTAATGCTTTGTGCAATTTCTAACGGATGAAGTTAAAGCATGGTATTTTCTTAAAAATCTGCACTTTTATACATTTCGACATTCACCAATATAATTGATCCTGTTGTGAGCCCGGATAGCTCAGCCGGTAGAGCGTTTGGCTTTTAACCAAACGGTCCAGGGTTCGAATCCCTGTTCGGGCGTACTATTTTAATTCGATGTTACCAAACGGTGTTAATTGGAGTTTGAAACAAATGAATATTGATTACTTTACTATCAGAATTCCTTTTTTATCGCTTCAAACATTTATGTCACACAAAATTTAATTAATGCTTTGTGCAATTTCTAACGGATGAAGTTAAAGCATGGTATTTTCATAAAAATCTGCACTTTTATACGTTTTCACATTCACAATTTTAACTGTGGCTGTTGTAAGCCCGGATAGCTCAGTCGGTAGAGCGTTTGGCTTTTAACCAAACGGTCCAGGTTTCGAATCCCTTTTCGGGCTTACTATTTTTATTCGATGTTACCAAACGGTGTTAATCGGAGTTTCAAACAAACGAATATTGATTACTTTACTATCAGAATTCCTTTTTTATCGCTTCAAACTTTTATGTCACACAAAATTTATTTAATGCTTTGTGCAATTTCTAACGGATGAAGTTAAAGCATGGTATTTTCATAAAAATCTGCACTTTTATACGTTTTTACATTCACAATTTAATTGTAGCTGTTATGAGCTTGGATAGCTCAGCCGGTAGAGCGTATGGCTTTTAACCAAACGGTCCAGGGTTCGAATCCCTGTTCGGGCTTACTATTTTAATTCGATGTTACTAAACGGTGTTAATTGGAGTTTCGAACAAACGAATATTGATTACTTTACTATCAGAATTCCTTTTTTATCGCTTCAAACTTTTATGTCACACAAAATTTATTTAATGCTTTGTGCAATTTCTAACGGATGAAGTTAAAGAATGGTATTTTCTTAAAAATCTGCACTTTTATACATTTCGACATTCACCTATTTAATTGATCCTGTTGTGAGCCCGGATAGCTCAGCCGGTAGAGCGTATGGCTTTTAACCAAACGGTCCAGGGTTCGAATCCCTGTTCGGGTTTACTATTTTAATTCGATGTTACCAAACGGTGTTAATCGGAGTTTCGAACAAACGAATATTGATTACTTTACTATCAGAATTCCTTTTTTATCGCTTCAAACTTTTATGTCACACAAAATTTATTTAATGCTTTGTGCAATTTCTGACGGATGAAGTTAAAGCATGGTATTTTCATAAAAATCTGCACTTTTATACGTTTTTACATTCACAAATTTAATTATGGTTGTTGTGAGCCTGGATAGCTCAGCCGGTAGAGCGTTTGGCTTTTAACGAAACGGTCCAGGGTTCGAATCCCTGTTTGGGCTTACTATTTTAATTCGATGTTACCAAACGGTGTTAATCGGAGTTTCGAACAAACGAATATTGATTACTTTACAATCAGAATTCCTTTTTTATCGCTTCAAACTTTTATGTCACACAAAATTTATTTAATGCTTTGTGCAATTTCTAACGGATGAAGTTAAAGCATGTTATTTTCTTAAAAATCTGCACTTTTATACATTTCGACATTCACCAATTTAATTGATCCCGTTGTGAGCCCGGATAACTCAGCCGGTAGAGCGTTTGGCTTTTAATCAAACGGTCCAGGGTTCGAATCCCTGTTCGGGCGTACTATTTTAATTCGATGTTACCAAACGGTGTTAATCGGAGTTTGAAACAAATGAATATTGATTACTTTACTATCAGAATTCCTTTTTTTATCGCTTCAAACTTTTATGTCAGACTAAATTTACTTTAATGCTTTGCGCAATTTCTAACGGATGAAGTTACATCATGGTATTTTCTTAAAAATCTGCACTTTTATACATTTTGACATTCACCAATTTAATTGATTCTGTAGTGAGCCCGGATAGCTCAGTCGGTAGAGCGTTTGGCTTTTAACCAAACGGTCCAGGGTTCGAATCCCTGTTCGGGCTTACTATTTTAATTCGATGTTACCAAACGGTGTTAATCGGAGTTTCAAACAAACGAATATTGATTACTTTACTATCAGAATTCCTTTTTTATCGCTTCATACTTTTATGTCACGCAAAATTTATTTAATACTTTGTGCAATTTCTAACGGATGAAGTTAAAGCATGGTATTTTCTTAAAAATCTGCACTTTTATACATTTCGACATTCACCAATTTAATTGATCCTGTTGTGAGCCCGGATAGCTCAGCCGGTAGAGCGTTTGGCTTTTAACCAAACGGTCCAGGGTTCGATTCCCTGTTCGGGCTTAGTATTTTAATTCGATGTTACCAAACGGTGTTAATCGGAGTTTCGAACAAACGAATATTGATTACTTTACTATCAGAATTCCTTTTTTATCGCTTCAAACTTTTATGTCACACAAAATTTATTTAATGCTTTGTGCAATTTCTGACGGATGAAGTTAAAGCATGGTATTTTCATAAAAATCTGCACTTTTATACGTTTTTACATTAACAAATTTAATTGTGGCTGTTGTGAGCCTGGATAGCTCAGCCGGTAGAGCGTTTGGCTTTTAACCAAACGGTCCAGGGTTCGAATCCCTGTTCGGGCTTACTATTTTAATTCGATGTTACCAAACGGTGTTAATCGGAGTTTCGAACAAACGAATATTGATTACTTTACTATCAGAATTCCTTTTTTATCGCTTCAAACTTTTATGTCACACAAAATTTATTTAATGCTTTGTGCAATTTCTAACGGATGAAGTTAAAGCATGGTATTTTCTTAAAAATCTGCACTTTTATACATTTCGACATTCACCAATTTAATTGATCCTGTTGTGAGCCCGGATAGCTCAGTCGTCAGAGCGTTTGGCTTTTAACTAAACAATCCAGGGTTCGAATCTCTGTTCTGGCGTACTATTTTAATTCGATGTAACCAAACAGAATTAATAGAATGTTCAGATAAACATATATTGATTAGTATACTATCAGAATTCCTTTTTTAATCGCTTCAAACTTTTATGTCAGACTAAATTTACTTTAATGCTTTGCGCAATTTCTAACGGATGAAGTTACATCATGGTATTTTCTTAAAAATCTGCACTTTTATACATTTTGACATTCACCAATTTAATTGATTCTGTAGTGAGCCCGGATAGCTCAGTCGGTAGAGCGTTTGGCTTTTAACCAAACGGTCCAGGGTTCGAATCCCTGTTCGGGCCTACTATTTTAATTCGATGTTACCAAACGGTGTTAATCGGAGTTTCGAACAAACGAATATTGATTACTTTACTATCAGAATTCCTTTTTTATCGCTTCAAACTTTTATGTCACACAAAATTTATTTAATGCTTTGTGCAATTTCTAACGGATGAAGTTAAAGCATGGTATTTTCTTAAAAATCTGCACTTTTATACATTTCGACATTCACCAATTTAATTGATCCTGTTGTGAGCCCGGATAGCTCAGCCG
The DNA here is from genome assembly GCA_947359465.1 of Metellina segmentata. NCBI lineage: Eukaryota > Metazoa > Arthropoda > Arachnida > Araneae > Tetragnathidae > Metellina > Metellina segmentata. The sequence goes on along the minus strand of OX375882.1, from coordinate 114,562,489 downwards.
GTAGAGCGTTTGGCTTTTAACCAAACGGTCCAGGGTTCGAATCGCTTTTCGGGCTTACTATTTTAATTCGATGTTACCAAACGGTGTTAATCGGAGTTTCAAACAAACGAATATTGATTACTTTACTATCAGAATTCCTTTTTTATCGCTTCAAACTTTTATGTCACACAAAATTTATTTAATGCTTTGTGCAATTTCTAACGGATGAAGTTAAAGCATGGTATTTTCATAAAAATCTGCACTTTTATACGTTTTCACATTCACAATTTTAACTGTGGCTGTTGTAAGCCCGGATAGCTCAGTCGGTAGAGCGTTTGGCTTTTAACCAAACGGTCCAGGGTTCGAATCCCTTTTCGGGCTTACTATTTTAATTCGATGTTACCAAACGGTGTTAATCGGAGTTTCAAACAAACGAATATTGATTACTTTACTATCAGAATTCCTTTTTTATCGCTTCAAACTTTTATGTCACACAAAATTTATTTAATGCTTTGTGCAATTTCTAACGGATCAAGTTAAAGCATGGTATTTTCTTAAAAATCTGCACTTTTATACATTTCGACATTCACCAATTTAATTGATCCTGTTGTGAGCCCGGATAGCTCAGCCGGTAGAGCGTTTGGCTTTTAACCAAACTGTCCAGGGTTCGAATCCCTGTTCGGGCGTACTATTTTAATTCGATGTTACCAAACGGTGTTAATTGGAGTTTGAAACAAATGAATATTGATTACTTTACTATCAGAATTCCTTTTTTATCGCTTCAAACATTTATGTCACACAAAATTTATTTAATGCTTTGTGCAATTTCTAACGGATGAAGTTAAAGCATGGTATTTTCATAAAAATCTGCACTTTTATACGTTTTTACATTCACAAATTTAATTGTGGCTGTTGTGAGCCTGGATATCTCAGCCGGTAGAGCGTTTGGCTTTTAACCAAACGGTCCAGGGTTCGAATTCCTTTTCGGGCTTACTATTTTAATTCGATGTTACCAAACGGTGTTAATCGGAGTTTCAAACAAACGAATATTGATTACTTTACTATCAGAATTCCTTTTTTATCGCTTCAAACTTTTATGTCACACAAAATTTATTTAATGCTTTGTGCAATTTCTAACGGATGAAGTTAAAGCATGGTATTTTCTTAAAAATCTGCACTTTTATACATTTCGACATTCACCAATTTAATTGATCCTGTTGTGAGCCTGGATAGCTCAGCCGGTAGAGCGTTTGGCTTTTAATCAAACCGTCCAGGGTTCGAATCCCTGTTCGGGCGTACTATTTTAATTCGATGTTACCAAACGGTGTTAATTGGAGTTTGAAACAAATGAATATTGATTACTTTACTATCAGAATTCCTTTTTTATCGCTTCAAACATTTATGTCACACAAAATTTAATTAATGCTTTGTGCAATTTCTAACGGATGAAGTTAAAGCATGGTATTTTCATAAAAATCTGCACTTTTATACGTTTTTACATTCACAAATTTAATTGTGGCTGTTGTGAGCCTGGATAGCTCAGCCGGTAGAGCGTTTGGCTTTTAACCAAACGGTCCAGGGTTCGAATCCCTGTTCGGGCTTACTATTTTAATTCGATGTTACCAAACGGTGTTAATCGGAGTTTCGAACAAACGAATATTGATTACTTTACTATCAGAATTCCTTTTTTATCGCTTCAAACTTTTATGTCACACAAAATTTATTTAATGCTTTGTGCAATTTCTAACAGATGAAGTTAAAGCATGGTATTTTCTTAAAAATCTGCACTTTTATACGTTTTCTTATTCACAATTTTAACTGTGGCTGTTGTAAGCCCGGATAGCTCAGTCGGTAGAGCGTTTGGCTTTTAACCAAACGGTCCAGGTTTCGAATCCCTTTTCGGGCTTACTATTTTTATTCGATGTTACCAAACGGTGTTAATCGGAGTTTCAAACAAACGAATATTGATTACTTTACTATCAGAATTCCTTTTTTATCGCTTCAAACTTTTATGTCACACAAAATTTATTTAATGCTTTGTGCAATTTCTAACGGATGAAGTTAAAGCATGGTATTTTCATAAAAATCTGCACTTTTATACGTTTTTACATTCACAATTTAATTGTAGCTGTTATGAGCTTGGATAGCTCAGCCGGTAGAGCGTATGGCTTTTAACCAAACGGTCCAGGGTTCGAATCCCTGTTCGGGCTTACTATTTTAATTCGATGTTACGAAACGGTGTTAATTGGAGTTTCGAACAAACGAATATTGATTACTTTACTATCAGAATTCCTTTTTTATCGCTTCAAACTTTTATGTCACACAAAATTTATTTAATGCTTTGTGCAATTTCTAACGGATGAAGTTAAAGCATGGTATTTTCTTAAAAATCTGCACTTTTATACATTTCGACATTCACCAATTTAATTGATCCTGTTGTGAGCCCGGATAGCTCAGCCGGTAGAGCGTATGGCTTTTAACCAAACGGTCCAGGGTTCGAATCCCTGTTCGGGCTTACTATTTTAATTCGATGTTACCAAACGGTGTTAATCGGAGTTTCGAACAAACGAATATTGATTACTTTACTATCAGAATTCCTTTTTTATCGCTTCAAACTTTTATGTCACACAAAATTTATTTAATGCTTTGTGCAATTTCTGACGGATGAAGTTAAAGCATGGTATTTTCATAAAAATCTGCACTTTTATACGTTTTTACATTCACAAATTTAATTATGATTGTTGTGAGCCTGGATAGCTCAGCCGGTAGAGCGTATGGCTTTTAACCAAACGGTCCAGGGTTCGAATCCCTGTTCGGGCTTACTATTTTAATTCGATGTTACCAAACGGTGTTAATCGGAGTTTCGAACAAACGAATATTGATTACTTTACTATCAGAATTCCTTTTTTATCGCTTCAAACTTTTATGTCACACAAAATTTATTTAATGCTTTGTGCAATTTCTAACAGATGAAGTTAAAGCATGGTATTTTCTTAAAAATCTGCACTTTTATACGTTTTCTTATTCACAATTTTAACTGTGGCTGTTGTAAGCCCGGATAGCTCAGTCGGTAGAGCGTTTGGCTTTTAACCAAACGGTCCAGGTTTCGAATCCCTTTTCGGGCTTACTATTTTTATTCGATGTTACCAAACGGTGTTAATCGGAGTTTCAAACAAACGAATATTGATTACTTTACTATCAGAATTCCTTTTTTATCGCTTCAAACTTTTATGTCACACAAAATTTATTTAATGCTTTGTGCAATTTCTAACAGATGAAGTTAAAGCATGGTATTTTCTTAAAAATCTGCACTTTTATACGTTTTCACATTCACAATTTTAACTGTGGCAGTTGTAAGCCCGGATAGCTCAGTCGGTAGAGCGTTTGGCTTTTAACCAAACGGTCCAGGGTTCGAATCCCTTTTCGGGCTTACTATTTTAATTCGATGTTACCAAACGGTGTTAATCGGAGTTTCAAACAAACGAATATTGATTACTTTACTATCAGAATTCCTTTTTTTATCGCTTCAAACTTTTATATCAGACTAAATTTACTTTAATGCTTTGCGCAATTTCTAACGGATGAAGTTACATCATGGTATTTTCTTAAAAATCTGCACTTTTATACATTTTGACATTCACCAATTTAATTGATTCTGTAGTGAGCCCGGATACCTCAGCCGGTAGAGCGTTTGGCTTTTAACCAAACGGTCCAGGGTTCGAATCGCTTTTCGGGCTTACTATTTTAATTCGATGTTACCAAACGGTGTTAATCGGAGTTTCAAACAAACGAATATTGATTACTTTACTATCAGAATTCCTTTTTTATCGCTTCAAACTTTTATGTCACACAAAATTTATTTAATGCTTTGTGCAATTTCTAACGGATGAAGTTAAAGCATGGTATTTTCATAAAAATCTGCACTTTTATACGTTTTCACATTCACAATTTTAACTGTGGCTGTTGTAAGCCCGGATAGCTCAGTCGGTAGAGCGTTTGGCTTTTAACCAAACGGTCCAGGGTTCGAATCCCTTTTCGGGCTTACTATTTTAATTCGATGTTACCAAACGGTGTTAATCGGAGTTTCAAACAAACGAATATTGATTACTTTACTATCAGAATTCCTTTTTTATCGCTTCAAACTTTTATGTCACACAAAATTTATTTAATGCTTTGTGCAATTTCTAACGGATCAAGTTAAAGCATGGTATTTTCTTAAAAATCTGCACTTTTATACATTTCGACATTCACCAATTTAATTGATCCTGTTGTGAGCCCGGATAGCTCAGCCGGTAGAGCGTTTGGCTTTTAACCAAACTGTCCAGGGTTCGAATCCCTGTTCGGGCGTACTATTTTAATTCGATGTTACCAAACGGTGTTAATTGGAGTTTGAAACAAATGAATATTGATTACTTTACTATCAGAATTCCTTTTTTATCGCTTCAAACATTTATGTCACACAAAATTTATTTAATGCTTTGTGCAATTTCTAACGGATGAAGTTAAAGCATGGTATTTTCATAAAAATCTGCACTTTTATACGTTTTTACATTCACAAATTTAATTGTGGCTGTTGTTATCCTGGATATCTCAGCCGGTAGAGCGTTTGGCTTTTAACCAAACGGTCCAGGGTTCGAATTCCTTTTCGGGCTTACTATTTTAATTCGATGTTACCAAACGGTGTTAATCGGAGTTTCAAACAAACGAATATTGATTACTTTACTATCAGAATTCCTTTTTTATCGCTTCAAACTTTTATGTCACACAAAATTTATTTAATGCTTTGTGCAATTTCTAACTGATGAAGTTAAAGCATGGTATTTTCATAAAAATCTGCACTTTTATACGTTTTTACATTCACAAATTTAATTGTAGCTGTTGTGAGCCTGGATAGCTCAGCCGGTAGAGCGTATGGCTTTTAACCAAACGGTCCAGGGTTCGAATCCCTGTTCGGGCTTACTATTTTAATTCGATGTTACCAAACGGTGTTAATTGGAGTTTCGAACAAACGAATATTGATTACTTTACTATCAGAATTCCTTTTTTATCGCTTCAAACTTTTATGTCACACAAAATTTATTTAATGCTTTGTGCAATTTCTAACGGATGAAGTTAAAGCATGGTATTTTCTTAAAAATCTGCACTTTTATACATTTCGACATTCACCAATTTAATTGATCCTGTTGTGAGCCTGGATAGCTCAGCCGGTAGAGCGTTTGGCTTTTAATCAAACCGTCCAGGGTTCGAATCCCTGTTCGGGCGTACTATTTTAATTCGATGTTACCAAACGGTGTTAATTGGAGTTTGAAACAAATGAATATTGATTACTTTACTATCAGAATTCCTTTTTTATCGCTTCAAACATTTATGTCACACAAAATTTAATTAATGCTTTGTGCAATTTCTAACGGATCAAGTTAAAGCATGGTATTTTCATAAAAATCCTCACTTTTATACGTTTTTACATTCACAAATTTAATTGTGGCTGTTGTGAGCCTGGATAGCTCAGCCGGTAGAGCGTTTGGCTTTTAACCAAACGGTCCAGGGTTCGAATCCCTGTTCGGGCTTACTATTTTAATTCGATGTTACCAAACGGTGTTAATCGGAGTTTCGAACAAACGAATATTGATTACTTTACTATCAGAATTCCTTTTTTATCGCTTCAAACTTTTATGTCACACAAAATTTATTTAATGCTTTGTGCAATTTCTAACAGATGAAGTTAAAGCATGGTATTTTCTTAAAAATCTGCACTTTTATACGTTTTCACATTCACAATTTTAACTGTGGCTGTTGTAAGCCCGGATAGCTCAGTCGGTAGAGCGTTTGGCTTTTAACCAAACGGTCCAGGTTTCGAATCCCTTTTCGGGCTTACTATTTTTATTCGATGTTACCAAACGGTGTTAATCGGAGTTTCAAACAAACGAATATTGATTACTTTACAATCAGAATTCCTTTTTTATCGCTTCAAACTTTTATGTCACACAAAATTTATTTAATGCTTTGTGCAATTTCTAACGGATGAAGTTAAAGCATGGTATTTTCATAAAAATCTGCACTTTTATACGTTTTTACATTCACAATTTAATTGTAGCTGTTATGAGCTTGGATAGCTCAGCCGGTAGAGCGTATGGCTTTTAACCAAACGGTCCAGGGTTCGAATCCCTGTTCGGGCTTACTATTTTAATTCGATGTTACCAAACGGTGTTAATCGGAGTTTCGAACAAACGAATATTAATTACTTTACTATCAGAATTCCTTTTTTATCGCTACAAACTTTTATGTCACACAAAATTTATTTAATGCTTTGTGCAATTTCTAACGGATGAAGTTAAAGCATGGTATTTTCATAAAAATCTGCACTTTTATACGTTTTTACATTAACAAATTTAATTGTGGTTGTTGTGAGCCTGGATAGCTCAGCCGGTAGAGCGTTTGGCTTTTAACCAAACGGTCCAGGGTTCGAATCCCTGTTCGGGCTTACTATTTTAATTCGATGTTACCAAACGGTGTTAATCGGAGTTTCGAACAAACGAATATTGATTACTTTACTATCAGAATTCCTTTTTTATCGCTTCAAACTTTTATGTCACACAAAATTTATTTAATGCTTTGTGCAATTTCTAACGGATGAAGTTAAAGCATGTTATTTTCTTAAAAATCTGCACTTTTATACATTTCGACATTCACCAATTTAATTGATCCTGTTGTGAGCCCGGATAACTCAGCCGGTAGAGCGTTTGGCTTTTAATCAAACGGTCCAGGGTTCGAATCCCTGTTCGGGCGTACTATTTTAATTCGATGTTACCAAACGGTGTTAATCGGAGTTTGAAACAAATGAATATTGATTACTTTACTATCAGAATTCCTTTTTTTATCGCTTCAAACTTTTATGTCAGACTAAATTTACTTTAATGCTTTGCGCAATTTCTAACGGATGAAGTTACATCATGGTATTTTCTTAAAAATCTGCACTTTTATACATTTTGACATTCACCAATTTAATTGATTCTGTAGTGAGCCCGGATAGGTCAGTCGGTAGAGCGTTTGGCTTTTAACCAAACGGTCCAGGGTTCGAATCCCTGTTCGGGTTTGCTATTTTAATTCGATGTTACCAAACGGTGTTAATCGGAGTTTCAAACAAACGAATATTGATTACTTTACTATCAGAATTCCTTTTTTATCGCTTCATACTTTTATGTCACGCAAAATTTATTTAATGCTTTGTGCAATTTCTAACGGATGAAGTTAAAGCATGGTATTTTCTTAAAAATCTGCACTTTTATACATTTCGACATTCACCAATTTAATTGATCCTGTTGTGAGCCCGGATAGCTCAGCCGGTAGAGCGTTTGGCTTTTAACCAAACGGTCCAGGGTTCGATTCCCTGTTCGGGCTTACTATTTTAATTCGATGTTACCAAACGGTGTTAATCGGAGTTTCGAACAAACGAATATTGATTACTTTACTATCAGAATTCCTTTTTTATCGCTTCAAACTTTTATGTCACACAAAATTTATTTAATGCTTTGTGCAATTTCTGACGGATGAAGTTAAAGCATGGTATTTTCATAAAAATCTGCACTTTTATACGTTTTTACATTAACAAATTTAATTGTGGCTGTTGTGAGCCTGGATAGCTCAGCCGGTAGAGCGTTTGGCTTTTAACCAAACGGTCCAGGGTTCGAATCCCTGTTCGGGCTTACTATTTTAATTCGATGTTACCAAACGGTGTTAATCGGAGTTTCGAACAAACGAATATTGATTACTTTACTATCAGAATTCCTTTTTTATCGCTTCAAACTTTTATGTCACACAAAATTTATTTAATGCTTTGTGCAATTTCTAACGGATGAAGTTAAAGCATGTTATTTTCTTAAAAATCTGCACTTTTATACATTTCGACATTCACCAATTTAATTGATCCTGTTGTGAGCCCGGATAACTCAGCCGGTAGAGCGTTTGGCTTTTAATCAAACGGTCCAGGGTTCGAATCCCTGTTCGGGCGTACTATTTTAATTCGATGTTACCAAACGGTTTTAATCGGAGTTTGAAACAAATGAATATTGATTACTTTACTATCAGAATTCCTTTTTTTATCGCTTCAAACTTTTATGTCAGACTAAATTTACTTTAATGCTTTGCGCAATTTCTAACGGATGAAGTTACATCATGGTATTTTCTTAAAAATCTGCACTTTTATACATTTTGACATTCACCAATTTAATTGATTCTGTAGTGAGCCCGGATAGGTCAGTCGGTAGAGCGTTTGGCTTTTAACCAAACGGTCCAGGGTTCGAATCCCTGTTCGGGCGTACTATTTTAATTCGATGTTACCAAACGGTTTTAATCGGAGTTTGAAACAAATGAATATTGATTACTTTACTATCAGAATTCCTTTTTTTATCGCTTCAAACTTTTATGTCAGACTAAATTTACTTTAATGCTTTGCGCAATTTCTAACGGATGAAGTTACATCATGGTATTTTCTTAAAAATCTGCACTTTTATACATTTTGACATTCACCAATTTAATTGATTCTGTAGTGAGCCCGGATAGCTCAGTCCGTAGAGCGTTTGGCTTTTAACCTAACGGTCCAGGGTTCGAATCCCTGTTCGGGCTTACTATTTTAATTCGATGTTACCAAACGGTGTTAATCGGAGTTTCAAACAAACGAATTTTGATTACTTTACTATCAGAATTCCTTTTTTATCGCTTCAAACTTTTATGTCACGCAAAATTTATTTAATGCTTTGTGCAATTTCTAACGGATGAAGTTAAAGCATGGTATTTTCTTAAAAATCTGCACTTTTTTACGTTTTTACATTCACAAATTTAATTGTGGCTGTTGTGAGCCTGGATAGCTCAGCCGGTAGAGCGTTTGGCTTTTAACCAAACGGTCCAGGGTTCGAATCCCTGTTCGGGCTTACTGTTTTAATTCGATGTTACCAAACGGTGTTAATCGGAGTTTCAAACAAACGAATATTGATTACTTTACTATCAGAATTCCTTTTTTATCGCTTCAAACTTTTATGTCACACAAAATTTATTTAATGCTTTGTGCAATTTCTAACGGATGAAGTTAAAGCATGGTATTTTCATAAAAATCTGCACTTTTATACGTTTTTACATTCACAATTTAATTGTAGCTGTTATGAGCTTGGATAGCTCAGCCGGTAGAGCGTATGGCTTTTAACCAAACGGTCCAGGGTTCGAATCCCTGTTCGGGCTTACTATTTTAATTCGATGTTACTAAACGGTGTTAATTGGAGTTTCGAACAAACGAATATTGATTACTTTACTATCATAATTCCTTTTTTATCGCTTCAAACTTTTATGTCACACAAAATTTATTTAATGCTTTGTGCAATTTCTAACGGATGAAGTTAAAGCATGGTATTTTCTTAAAAATCTGCACTTTTATACATTTCGACATTCACCAATTTAATTGATCCTGTTGTGAGCCCGGATAGCTCAGCCGGTAGAGCGTTTGGCTTTTAACCAAACGGTCCAGGGTTAGAATCCCTGTTCGGGCTTACTATTTTAATTCGATGTTACCAAACGGTGTTAATCGGAGTTTCGAACAAACGAATATTAATTACTTTACTATCAGAATTCCTTTTTTATCGCTACAAACTTTTATGTCACACAAAATTTATTTAATGCTTTGTGCAATTTCTAACGGATGAAGTTAAAGCATGGTATTTTCATAAAAATCTGCACTTTTATACGTTTTTACATTAACAAATTTAATTGTGGCTGTTGTGAGCCTGGATAGCTCAGCCAGTAGAGCGTTTGGCTTTTAACCAAACGGTCCAGGGTTCGAATCCCTGTTCGGGCTTACTATTTTAATTCGATGTTACCAAACGGTGTTAATCGGAGTTTCGAACAAACGAATATTGATTACTTTACTATCAGAATTCCTTTTTTATCGCTTCAAACTTTTATGTCACACAAAATTTATTTAATGCTTTGTGCAATTTCTAACGGATGAAGTTAAAGCATGTTATTTTCTTAAAAATCTGCACTTTTATACATTTCGACATTCACCAATTTAATTGATCCTGTTGTGAGCCCGGATAACTCAGCCGGTAGAGCGTTTGGCTTTTAATCAAACGGTCCAGGGTTCGAATCCCTGTTCGGGCGTACTATTTTAATTCGATGTTACCAAACGGTGTTAATCGGAGTTTGAAACAAATGAATATTGATTACTTTACTATCAGAATTCCTTTTTTTATCGCTTCAAACTTTTATGTCAGACTAAATTTACTTTAATGCTTTGCGCAATTTCTAACGGATGAAGTTACATCATGGTATTTTCTTAAAAATCTGCACTTTTATACATTTTGACATTCACCAATTTAATTGATTCTGTAGTGAGCCCGGATAGCTCAGTCGGTAGAGCGTTTGTCTTTTAACCAAACGGTCCAGGGTTCGAATCCCTGTTCGGGCTTACTATTTTAATTCGATGTTACCAAACGGTGTTAATCGGAGTTTCGAACAAACGAATATTGATTACTTTACTATCAGAATTCCTTTTTTATCGCTTCATACTTTTATGTCACGCAAAATTTATTTAATGCTTTGTGCAATTTCTAACGGATGAAGTTAAAGCATGGTATTTTCTTAAAAATCTGCACTTTTATACATTTCGACATTCACCAATTTAATTGATCCTGTTGTGAGCCCGGATAGCTCAGCCGGTAGAGCGTTTGGCTTTTAACCAAACGGTCCAGGGTTCGATTCCCTGTTCGGGCTTACTATTTTAATTCGATGTTACCAAACGGTGTTAATCGGAGTTTCGAACAAACGAATATTGATTACTTTACTATCAGAATTCCTTTTTTATCGCTTCAAACTTTTATGTCACACAAAATTTATTTAATGCTTTGTGCAATTTCTGACGGATGAAGTTAAAGCATGGTATTTTCATAAAAATCTGCACTTTTATACGTTTTTACATTAACAAATTTAATTGTGGCTGTTGTGAGCCTGGATAGCTCAGCCGGTAGAGCGTTTGGCTTTTAACCAAACGGTCCAGGGTTCGAATCCCTGTTCGAGCTTACTATTTTAATTCGATGTTACCAAACGGTGTTAATCGGAGTTTCGAACAAACGAATATTGATTACTTTACTATCAGAATTCCTTTTTTATCGCTTCAAACTTTTATGTCACACAAAATTTATTTAATGCTTTGTGCAATTTCTAACGGATGAAGTTAAAGCATGTTATTTTCTTAAAAATCTGCACTTTTATACATTTCGACATTCACCAATTTAATTGATCCTGTTGTGAGCCCGGATAACTCAGCCGGTAGAGCGTTTGGCTTTTAATCAAACGGTCCAGGGTTCGAATCCCTGTTCGGGCGTACTATTTTAATTCGATGTTACCAAACGGTGTTAATCGGAGTTTGAAACAAATGAATATTGATTACTTTACTATCAGAATTCCTTTTTTTATCGCTTCAAACTTTTATGTCAGACTAAATTTACTTTAATGCTTTGCGCAATTTCTAACGGATGAAGTTACATCATGGTATTTTCTTAAAAATCTGCACTTTTATACATTTTGACATTCACCAATTTAATTGATTCTGTAGTGAGCCCGGATAGCTCAGTCGGTAGAGCGTTTGGCTTTTAACTAAACGGTCCAGGGTTCGAATCCCTGTTCGGGCTTACTATTTTAATTCGATGTTACCAAACGGTGTTAATCGGAGTTTCGAACAAACGAATATTGATTACTTTACTATCAGAATTCCTTTTTTATCGCTTCATACTTTTATGTCACGCAAAATTTATTTAATGCTTTGTGCAATTTCTAACGGATGAAGTTAAAGCATGGTATTTTCTTAAAAATCTGCACTTTTATACATTTCGACATTCACCAATTTAATTGATCCTGTTGTGAGCCCGGATAGCTCAGCCGGTAGAGCGTTTGGCTTTTAACCAAACGGTCCAGGGTTCGATTCCCTGTTCGGGCTTACTATTTTAATTCGATGTTACCAAACGGTGTTAATCGGAGTTTCGAACAAACGAATATTGATTACTTTACTATCAGAATTCCTTTTTTATCGCTTCAAACTTTTATGTCACACAAAATTTATTTAATGCTTTGTGCAATTTCTGACGGATGAAGTTAAAGCATGTTATTTTCTTAAAAATCTGCACTTTTATACATTTCGACATTCACCAATTTAATTGATCCTGTTGTGAGCCCGGATAACTCAGCCGGTAGAGCGTTTGGCTTTTAATCAAACGGTCCAGGGTTCGAATCCCTGTTCGGGCGTACTATTTTAATTCGATGTTACCAAACGGTGTTAATCGGAGTTTGAAACAAATGAATATTGATTACTTTACTATCAGAATTCCTTTTTTTATCGCTTCAAACTTTTATGTCAGACTAAATTTACTTTAATGCTTTGCGCAATTTCTAACGGATGAAGTTACATCATGGTATTTTCTTAAAAATCTGCACTTTTATACATTTTGACATTCACCAATTTAATTGATTCTGTAGTGAGCCCGGATAACTCAGTCGGTAGAGCGTTTGGCTTTTAACCAAACGGTCCAGGGTTCGAATCCCTGTTCGGGCTTACTATTTTAATTCGATGTTACCAAACGGTGTTAATCGGAGTTTCGAACAAACGAATATTGATTACTTTACTATCAGAATTCCTTTTTTATCGCTTCATACTTTTATGTCACGCAAAATTTATTTAATGCTTTGTGCAATTTCTAACGGATGAAGTTAAAGCATGGTATTTTCTTAAAAATCTGCACTTTTATACATTTCGACATTCACCAATTTAATTGATCCTGTTGTGAGCCCGGATAGCTCAGCCGGTAGAGCGTTTGGCTTTTAACCAAACGGTCCAGGGTTCGATTCCCTGTTCGGGCTTACTATTTTAATTCGATGTTACCAAACGGTGTTAATCGGAGTTTCGAACAAACGAATATTGATTACTTTACTATCAGAATTCCTTTTTTATCGCTTCAAACTTTTATGTCACACAAAATTTATTTAATGCTTTGTGCAATTTCTGACGGATGAAGTTAAAGCATGGTATTTTCATAAAAATCTGCACTTTTATACGTTTTTACATTAACAAATTTAATTGTGGCTGTTGTGAGCCTGGATAGCTCAGCCGGTAGAGCGTTTGGCTTTTAACCAAACGGTCCAGGGTTCGAATCCCTGTTCGGGCTTACTATTTTAATTCGATGTTACCAAACGGTGTTAATCGGAGTTTCGAACAAACGAATATTGATTACTTTACTATCAGAATTCCTTTTTTATCGCTTCAAACTTTTATGTCACACAAAATTTATTTAATGCTTTGTGCAATTTCTAACGGATGAAGTTAAAGCATGTTATTTTCTTAAAAATCTGCACTTTTATACATTTCGACATTCACCAATTTAATTGATCCTGTTGTGAGCCCGGATAACTCAGCCGGTAGAGCGTTTGGCTTTTAATCAAACGGTCCAGGGTTCGAATCCCTGTTCGGGCGTACTATTTTAATTCGATGTTACCAAACGGTGTTAATCGGAGTTTGAAACAAATGAATATTGATTACTTTACTATCAGAATTCCTTTTTTTATCGCTTCAAACTTTTATGTCAGACTAAATTTACTTTAATGCTTTGCGCAATTTCTAACGGATGAAGTTACATCATGGTATTTTCTTAAAAATCTGCACTTTTATACATTTTGACATTCACCAATTTAATTGATTCTGTAGTGAGCCCGGATAGCTCAGTCGGTAGAGCGTTTGTCTTTTAACCAAACGGTCCAGGGTTCGAATCCCTGTTCGGGCTTACTATTTTAATTCGATGTTACCAAACGGTGTTAATCGGAGTTTCGAACAAACGAATATTGATTACTTTACTATCAGAATTCCTTTTTTATCGCTTCATACTTTTATGTCACGCAAAATTTATTTAATGCTTTGTGCAATTTCTAACGGATGAAGTTAAAGCATGGTATTTTCTTAAAAATCTGCACTTTTATACATTTCGACATTCACCAATTTAATTGATCCTGTTGTGAGCCCGGATAGCTCAGCCGGTAGAGCGTTTGGCTTTTAACCAAACGGTCCAGGGTTCGATTCCCTGTTCGGGCTTACTATTTTAATTCGATGTTACCAAACGGTGTTAATCGGAGTTTCGAACAAACGAATATTGATTACTTTACTATCAGAATTCCTTTTTTATCGCTTCAAACTTTTATGTCACACAAAATTTATTTAATGCTTTGTGCAATTTCTGACGGATGAAGTTAAAGCATGGTATTTTCATAAAAATCTGCACTTTTATACGTTTTTACATTAACAAATTTAATTGTGGCTGTTGTGAGCCTGGATAGCTCAGCCGGTAGAGCGTTTGGCTTTTAACCAAACGGTCCAGGGTTCGAATCCCTGTTCGAGCTTACTATTTTAATTCGATGTTACCAAACGGTGTTAATCGGAGTTTCGAACAAACGAATATTGATTACTTTACTATCAGAATTCCTTTTTTATCGCTTCAAACTTTTATGTCACACAAAATTTATTTAATGCTTTGTGCAATTTCTAACGGATGAAGTTAAAGCATGTTATTTTCTTAAAAATCTGCACTTTTATACATTTCGACATTCACCAATTTAATTGATCCTGTTGTGAGCCCGGATAACTCAGCCGGTAGAGCGTTTGGCTTTTAATCAAACGGTCCAGGGTTCGAATCCCTGTTCGGGCGTACTATTTTAATTCGATGTTACCAAACGGTGTTAATCGGAGTTTGAAACAAATGAATATTGATTACTTTACTATCAGAATTCCTTTTTTTATCGCTTCAAACTTTTATGTCAGACTAAATTTACTTTAATGCTTTGCGCAATTTCTAACGGATGAAGTTACATCATGGTATTTTCTTAAAAATCTGCACTTTTATACATTTTGACATTCACCAATTTAATTGATTCTGTAGTGAGCCCGGATAGCTCAGTCGGTAGAGCGTTTGGCTTTTAACTAAACGGTCCAGGGTTCGAATCCCTGTTCGGGCTTACTATTTTAATTCGATGTTACCAAACGGTGTTAATCGGAGTTTCGAACAAACGAATATTGATTACTTTACTATCAGAATTCCTTTTTTATCGCTTCATACTTTTATGTCACGCAAAATTTATTTAATGCTTTGTGCAATTTCTAACGGATGAAGTTAAAGCATGGTATTTTCTTAAAAATCTGCACTTTTATACATTTCGACATTCACCAATTTAATTGATCCTGTTGTGAGCCCGGATAGCTCAGCCGGTAGAGCGTTTGGCTTTTAACCAAACGGTCCAGGGTTCGATTCCCTGTTCGGGCTTACTATTTTAATTCGATGTTACCAAACGGTGTTAATCGGAGTTTCGAACAAACGAATATTGATTACTTTACTATCAGAATTCCTTTTTTATCGCTTCAAACTTTTATGTCACACAAAATTTATTTAATGCTTTGTGCAATTTCTGACGGATGAAGTTAAAGCATGTTATTTTCTTAAAAATCTGCACTTTTATACATTTCGACATTCACCAATTTAATTGATCCTGTTGTGAGCCCGGATAACTCAGCCGGTAGAGCGTTTGGCTTTTAATCAAACGGTCCAGGGTTCGAATCCCTGTTCGGGCGTACTATTTTAATTCGATGTTACCAAACGGTGTTAATCGGAGTTTGAAACAAATGAATATTGATTACTTTACTATCAGAATTCCTTTTTTTATCGCTTCAAACTTTTATGTCAGACTAAATTTACTTTAATGCTTTGCGCAATTTCTAACGGATGAAGTTACATCATGGTATTTTCTTAAAAATCTGCACTTTTATACATTTTGACATTCACCAATTTAATTGATTCTGTAGTGAGCCCGGATAACTCAGTCGGTAGAGCGTTTGGCTTTTAACCAAACGGTCCAGGGTTCGAATCCCTGTTCGGGCTTACTATTTTAATTCGATGTTACCAAACGGTGTTAATCGGAGTTTCGAACAAACGAATATTGATTACTTTACTATCAGAATTCCTTTTTTATCGCTTCATACTTTTATGTCACGCAAAATTTATTTAATGCTTTGTGCAATTTCTAACGGATGAAGTTAAAGCATGGTATTTTCTTAAAAATCTGCACTTTTATACATTTCGACATTCACCAATTTAATTGATCCTGTTGTGAGCCCGGATAGCTCAGCCGGTAGAGCGTTTGGCTTTTAACCAAACGGTCCAGGGTTCGATTCCCTGTTCGGGCTTACTATTTTAATTCGATGTTACCAAACGGTGTTAATCGGAGTTTCGAACAAACGAATATTGATTACTTTACTATCAGAATTCCTTTTTTATCGCTTCAAACTTTTATGTCACACAAAATTTATTTAATGCTTTGTGCAATTTCTGACGGATGAAGTTAAAGCATGGTATTTTCATAAAAATCTGCACTTTTATACGTTTTTACATTAACAAATTTAATTGTGGCTGTTGTGAGCCTGGATAGCTCAGCCGGTAGAGCGTTTGGCTTTTAACCAAACGGTCCAGGGTTCGAATCCCTGTTCGGGCTTACTATTTTAATTCGATGTTACCAAACGGTGTTAATCGGAGTTTCGAACAAACGAATATTGATTACTTTACTATCAGAATTCCTTTTTTATCGCTTCAAACTTTTATGTCACACAAAATTTATTTAATGCTTTGTGCAATTTCTAACGGATGAAGTTAAAGCATGTTATTTTCTTAAAAATCTGCACTTTTATACATTTCGACATTCACCAATTTAATTGATCCTGTTGTGAGCCCGGATAACTCAGCCGGTAGAGCGTTTGGCTTTTAATCAAACGGTCCAGGGTTCGAATCCCTGTTCGGGCGTACTATTTTAATTCGATGTTACCAAACGGTGTTAATCGGAGTTTGAAACAAATGAATATTGATTACTTTACTATCAGAATTCCTTTTTTTATCGCTTCAAACTTTTATGTCAGACTAAATTTACTTTAATGCTTTGCGCAATTTCTAACGGATGAAGTTACATCATGGTATTTTCTTAAAAATCTGCACTTTTATACATTTTGACATTCACCAATTTAATTGATTCTGTAGTGAGCCCGGATAGCTCAGTCGGTAGAGCGTTTGGCTTTTAACCAAACGGTCCAGGGTTCGAATCCCTGTTCGGGCTTACTATTTTAATTCGATGTTACCAAACGGTGTTAATCGGAGTTTCAAACAAACGAATATTGATTACTTTACTATCAGAATTCCTTTTTTATCGCTTCAAACTTTTATGTCACACAAAATTTATTTAATGCTTTGTGCAATTTCTAACGGATGAAGTTAAAGCATGGTATTTTCTTAAAAATCTGCACTTTTATACATTTCGACATTCACCAATTTAATTGATCCTGTTGTGAGCCCGGATAGCTCAGCCGGTAGAGCGTTTGGCTTTTAACCAAACGGTCCAGGGTTCGATTCCCTGTTCGGGCTTACTATTTTAATTCGATGTTACCAAACGGTGTTAATCGGATTTTCGAACAAACGAATATTGATTACTTTACTATCAGAATTCCTTTTTTATCGCTTCAAACTTTTATGTCACACAAAATTTATTTAATGCTTTGTGCAATTTCTGACGGATGAAGTTAAAGCATGGTATTTTCATAAAAATCTGCACTTTTATACGTTTTTACATTAACAAATTTAATTGTGGCTGTTGTGAGCCTGGATAGCTCAGCCGGTAGAGCGTTTGGCTTTTAACCAAACGGTCCAGGGTTCGAATCCCTGTTCGGGCTTACTATTTTAATTCGATGTTACCAAACGGTGTTAATCGGAGTTTCGAACAAACGAATATTGATTAATTTACTATCAGAATTCCTTTTTTATCGCTTCAAACTTTTATGTCACACAAAATTTATTTAATGCTTTGTGCAATTTCTAACGTATGAAGTTAAAGCATGTTATTTTCTTAAAAATCTGCACTTTTATACATTTCGACATTCACCAATTTAATTGATCCTGTTGTGAACCCGGATAACTCAGCCGGTAGAGCGTTTGGCTTTTAATCAAACGGTCCAGGGTTCGAATCCCTGTTCGGGCGTACTATTTTAATTCGATGTTACCAAACGGTGTTAATCGGAGTTTGAAACAAATGAATATTGATTACTTTACTATCAGAATTCCTTTTTTTATCGCTTCAAACTTTTATGTCAGACTAAATTTACTTTAATGCTTTGCGCAATTTCTAACGGATGAAGTTACATCATGGTATTTTCTTAAAAATCTGCACTTTTATACATTTTGACATTCACCAATTTAATTGATTCTGTAGTGAGCCCGGATAGCTCAGTCGGTAGAGCGTTTGGCTTTTAACCAAACGGTCCAGGGTTCGAATCCCTGTTCGGGCTTACTATTTTAATTCGATGTTACCAAACGGTGTTAATCGGAGTTTCAAACAAACGAATATTGATTACTTTACTATCATAATTCCTTTTTTATCGCTTCAAACTTTTATGTCACGCAAAATTTATTTAATGCTTTGTGCAATTTCTGACGGATGAAGTTAAAGCATGGTATTTTCATAAAAATCTGCACTTTTATACGTTTTTACATTCACAAATTTAATTATGGTTGTTGTGAGCCTGGATAGCTCAGCCGGTAGAGCGTTTGGCTTTTAACCAAACGGTCCAGGGTTCGAATCCCTGTTCGGGCTTACTATTTTAATTCGATGTTACCAAACGGTGTTAATCGGAGTTTCGAACAAACGAATATTAATTACTTTACTATCAGAATTCCTTTTTTATCGCTACAAACTTTTATGTCACACAAAATTTATTTAATGCTTTGTGCAATTTCTAACGGATGAAGTTAAAGCATGGTATTTTCATAAAAATCTGCACCTTTATACGTTTTTACATTAACAAATTTAATTGTGGCTGTTGTGATCCTGGATAGCTCAGCCGGTAGAGCGTTTGGCTTTTAACCAAACGGTCCAGGGTTCGAATCCCTGTTCGGGCTTACTATTTTAATTCGATGTTACCAAACGGTGTTAATCGGAGTTTCGAACAAACGAATATTGATTACTTTACTATCAGAATTCCTTTTTTATCGCTTCCAACTTTTATGTCACACAAAATTTATTTAATGCTTTGTGCAATTTCTAACGGATGAAGTTAAAGCATGTTATTTTCTTAAAAATCTGCACTTTTATACATTTCGACATTCACCAATTTAATTGATCCTGTTGTGAGCCCGGATAACTCAGCCGGTAGAGCGTTTGGCTTTTAATCAAACGGTCCAGGGTTCGAATCCCTGTTCGGGCGTACTATTTTAATTCGATGTTACCAAACGGTGTTAATCGGAGTTTGAAACAAATGAATATTGATTACTTTACTACCAGAATTCCTATTTTTATCGCTTCAAACTTTTATGTCAGACTAAATTTACTTTAATGCTTTGCGCAATTTCTAACGGATGAAGTTACATCATGGTATTTTCTTAAAAATCTGCACTTTTATACATTTTGACATTCACCAATTTAATTGATTCTGTAGTGAGCCCGGATAGCTCAGTCGGTAGAGCGTTTGGCTTTTAACCAAACGGTCCAGGGTTCGAATCCCTGTTCGGGCTTACTTTTTTAATTCGATGTTACCAAACGGTGTTAATCGGAGTTTCAAACAAACGAATATTGATTACTTTACTATCAGAATTCCTTTTTTATCGCTTCAAACTTTTATGTCACGCAAAATTTATTTAATGCTTTGTACAATTTCTAACGGATGAAGTTAAAGCATGGTATTTTCTTAAAAATCTGCACTTTTATACATTTCGACATTCACCAATTTAATTGATCCTGTTGTGAGCCCGGATAGCTCAGCCGGTAGAGCGTTTGGCTTTTAACCAAACGGTCCAGGGTTCGATTCCCTGTTCGGGCTTACTATTTTAATTCGATGTTACCAAACGGTGTTAATCGGAGTTTCGAACAAACGAATATTGATTACTTTACTATCAGAATTCCTTTTTTATCGCTTCAAACTTTTATGTCACACAAAATTTATTTAATGCTTTGTGCAATTTCTGACGGATGAAGTTAAAGCATGGTATATTCATAAAAATCTGCACTTTTATACGTTTTTACATTCACAAATTTAATTTTGGTTGTTGGGAGCCTGGATAGCTCAGCCGGTAGAGCGTTTGGCTTTTAACCAAACGGTCCAGGGTTCGAATCCCTGTTCGGGCTTACTATTTTAATTCGATGTTACCAAACGGTGTTAATCGGAGTTTCGAACAAACGAATATTAATTACTTTACTATCAGAATTCCTTTTTTATCGCTACAAACTTTTATGTCACACAAAATTTATTTAATGCTTTGTGCAATTTCTAACGGATGAAGTTAAAGCATGGTATTTTCATAAAAATCTGCACTTTTATACGTTTTTACATTAACAAATTTAATTGTGGCTGTTGGGAGCCTGGATAGCTCAGCCGGTAGAGCGTTTGGCTTTTAACCAAACGGTCCAGGGTTCGAATCCCTGTTCGGGCTTACTATTTTAATTCGATGTTACCAAACGGTGTTAATCGGAGTTTCGAACAAACGAATATTGATTACTTTACTATCAGAATTCCTTTTTTATCGCTTCAAACTTTTATGTCACACAAAATTTATTTAATGCTTTGTGCAATTTCTAACGGATGAAGTTAAAGCATGTTATTTTCTTAAAAATCTGCACTTTTATACATTTCGACATTCACCAATTTAATTGATCCTGTTGTGAGCCCGGATAACTCAGCCGGTAGAGCGTTTGGCTTTTAATCTAACGGTCCAGGGTTCGAATCCCTGTTCGGGCGTACTATTTTAATTCGATGTTACCAAACGGTGTTAATCGGAGTTTGAAACAAATGAATATTGATTACTTTACTATCAGAATTCCTTTTTTTATCGCTTCAAACTTTTATGTCAGACTAAATTTACTTTAATGCTTTGCGCAATTTCTAACGGATGAAGTTACATCATGGTATTTTCTTAAAAATCTGCACTTTTATACATTTTGACATTCACCAATTTAATTGATTCTGTAGTGAGCCCGGATAGCTCAGTCGGTAGAGCGTTTGGCTTTTAACCAAAAGGTCCAGGGTTCGAATCCCTGTTCGGGCTTACTATTTTAATTCGATGTTACCAAACGGTGTTAATCGGAGTTTCGAACAAACGAATATTGATTACTTTACTATCAGAATTCCTTTTTTATCGCTTCATACTTTTATGTCACGCAAAATTTATTTAATGCTTTGTGCAATTTCTAACGGATGAAGTTAAAGCATGGTATTTTCTTAAAAATCTGCACTTTTATACATTTCGACATTCACCAATTTAATTGATCCTGTTGTGAGCCCGGATAGCTCAGCCGGTAGAGCGTTTGGCTTTTAACCAAACGGTCCAGGGTTCGATTCCCTGTTCGGGCTTACTATTTTAATTCGATGTTACCAAACGGTGTTAATCGGAGTTTCGAACAAACGAATATTGATTACTTTACTATCAGAATTCCTTTTTTATCGCTTCAAACTTTTATGTCACACAAAATTTATTTAATGCTTTGTGCAATTTCTGACGGATGAAGTTAAAGCATGGTATTTTCATAAAAATCTGCACTTTTATACGTTTTTACATTAACAAATTTAATTGTGGCTGTTGTGAGCCTGGATAGCTCAGCCGGTAGATCGTTTGGCTTTTAACCAAACGGTCCAGGGTTCGAATCCCTGTTCGGGCTTACTATTTTAATTCGATGTTACCAAACGGTGTTAATCGGAGTTTCGAACAAACGAATATTGATTACTTTACTATCAGAATTCCTTTTTTATCGCTTCAAACTTTTATGTCACACAAAATTTATTTAATGCTTTGTGCAATTTCTAACGGATGAAGTTAAAGCATGTTATTTTCTAAAAAATCTGCACTTTTATACATTTCGACATTCACCAATTTAATTGATCCTGTTGTGAGCCCGGATAACTCAGCCGGTAGAGCGTTTGGCTTTTAATCAAACGGTCCAGGGTTCGAATCCCTGTTCGGGCGTACTATTTTAATTCGATGTTACCAAACGGTGTTAATCGGAGTTTGAAACAAATGAATATTGATTACTTTACTATCAGAATTCCTTTTTTTATCGCTTCAAACTTTTATGTCAGACTAAATTTACTTTAATGCTTTGCGCAATTTCTAACGGATGAAGTTACATCATGGTATTTTCTTAAAAATCTGCACTTTTATACATTTTGACATTCACCAATTTAATTGATTCTGTAGTGAGCCCGGATAGCTCAGTCGGTAGAGCGTTTGGCTTTTAACCAAACGGTCCAGGGTTCGAATCCCTGTTCGGGCTTACTATTTTAATTCGATGTTACCAAACGGTGTTAATCGGAGTTTCAAACAAACGAATATTGATTACTTTACTATCAGAATTCCTTTTTTATCGCTTCAAACTTTTATGTCACGCAAAATTTATTTAATGCTTTGTGCAATTTCTAACGGATGAAGTTAAAGCATGGTATTTTCTTAAAAATCTGCACTTTTTTACGTTTTTACATTCACAAATTTAATTGTGGCTGTTGTGAGCCTGGATAGCTCAGCCGGTAGAGCGTTTGGCTTTTAACCAAACGGTCCAGGGTTCGAATCCCTGTTCGGGCTTACTGTTTTAATTCGATGTTACCAAACGGTGTTAATCGGAGTTTCGAACAAACGAATATTGATTACTTTACTATCAGAATTCCTTTTTTATCGCTTCAAACTTTTATGTCACACAAAATTTATTTAATGCTTTGTGCAATTTCTAACGGATGAAGTTAAAGCATGGTATTTTCTTAAAAATCTGCACTTTTATACATTTCGACATTCACCAATTTAATTGATCCTGTTGTGAGCCCGGATAGCTCAGCCGGTAGAGCGTTTGGCTTTTAACCAAACGGTCCAGGGTTCGAATCCCTGTTCAGGCTTACTATTTTAATACGATGTTACCAAACGGTGTTAATCGGAGTTTCGAACAAACGAATATTGATTACTTTACTATCAGAATTCCTTTTTTATCGCTTCAAACTTTTATGTCACACAAAATTTATTTAATGCTTTGTGCAATTTCTGACGGATGAAGTTAAAGCATGGTATTTTCATAAAAATCTGCACTTTTATACGTTTTTACATTCACAAATTTAATTATGGTTGTTGTGAGCCTGGATAGCTCAGCCGGTAGAGCGTTTGGCTTTTAACCAAACGGTCCAGGGTTCGAATCCCTGTTCGGGCTTACTATTTTAATTCGATGTTACCAAACGGTGTTAATCGGAGTTTCAAACAAACGAATATTGATTACTTTACTATCAGAATTCCTTTTTTATCGCTTCAAACTTTTATGTCACGCAAAATTTATTTAATGCTTTGTACAATTTCTAACGGATGAAGTTAAAGCATGGTATTTTCTTAAAAATCTGCACTTTTATACATTTCGACATTCACCAATTTAATTGATCCTGTTGTGAGCCCGGATAGCTCAGCCGGTAGAGCGTTTGGCTTTTAACCAAACGGTCCAGGGTTCGATTCCCTGTTCGGGCTTACTATTTTAATTCGATGTTACCAAACGGTGTTAATCGGAGTTTCGAACAAACGAATATTGATTACTTTACTATCAGAATTCCTTTTTTATCGCTTCAAACTTTTATGTCACACAAAATTTATTTAATGCTTTGTGCAATTTCTGACGGATGAAGTTAAAGCATGGTATATTCATAAAAATCTGCACTTTTATACGTTTTTACATTCACAAATTTAATTTTGGTTGTTGGGAGCCTGGATAGCTCAGCCGGTAGAGCGTTTGGCTTTTAACCAAACGGTCCAGGGTTCGAATCCCTGTTCGGGCTTACTATTTTAATTCGATGTTACCAAACGGTGTTAATCGGAGTTTCGAACAAACGAATATTAATTACTTTACTATCAGAATTCCTTTTTTATCGCTACAAACTTTTATGTCACACAAAATTTATTTAATGCTTTGTGCAATTTCTAACGGATGAAGTTAAAGCATGGTATTTTCATAAAAATCTGCACTTTTATACGTTTTTACATTAACAAATTTAATTGTGGCTGTTGGGAGCCTGGATAGCTCAGCCGGTAGAGCGTTTGGCTTTTAACCAAACGGTCCAGGGTTCGAATCCCTGTTCGGGCTTACTATTTTAATTCGATGTTACCAAACGGTGTTAATCGGAGTTTCGAACAAACGAATATTGATTACTTTACTATCAGAATTCCTTTTTTATCGCTTCAAACTTTTATGTCACACAAAATTTATTTAATGCTTTGTGCAATTTCTAACGGATGAAGTTAAAGCATGTTATTTTCTTAAAAATCTGCACTTTTATACATTTCGACATTCACCAATTTAATTGATCCTGTTGTGAGCCCGGATAACTCAGCCGGTAGAGCGTTTGGCTTTTAATCTAACGGTCCAGGGTTCGAATCCCTGTTCGGGCGTACTATTTTAATTCGATGTTACCAAACGGTGTTAATCGGAGTTTGAAACAAATGAATATTGATTACTTTACTATCAGAATTCCTTTTTTTATCGCTTCAAACTTTTATGTCAGACTAAATTTACTTTAATGCTTTGCGCAATTTCTAACGGATGAAGTTAAAGCATGGTATTTTCTTAAAAATCTGCACTTTTATACGTTTTTACATTCACAAATTTAATTGTGGCTGTTGTGAGCCTGGATAGCTCAGCCGGTAGAGCGTTTGGCTTTTAACCAAACGGTCCAGGGTTCGAATCCCTGTTCGGGCGTACTGTTTTAATTCGATGTTACCAAACAGTATTAATCGGAGTTTCATACAAACGAATATTGATTACTTTACTACCAGAATTCCTTTTTTATCGCTTCAAACTTTTATGTCAGACTAAATTTACTTTAATGCTTTGTGCAATTTCAAACAGATGAAGTTAAAGCGTGGTATTTTCTTAAAAATCTGCACTTTTATACGTTTTCACATTCACAATTTTAACTGTGGCTGTTGTAAGCCCGGATAGCTCAGTCGGTAGAGCGTTTGGCTTTTAACCAAACGGTCCAGGGTTCGAATCCCTTTTCGGGTTTACTATTTTAATTCGATGTTACCAAACGGTGTTAATCGGAGTTTCAAACAAACGATCATTGATTACTTTACTATCAGAATTCCTTTTTTATCGCTTCAAACTTTTATGTCACACAAAATTTATTTAATGCTTTGTGCAATTTCTAACGGATGAAGTTAAAGCATGGTATTTTCTTAAAAATCTGCACTTTTATACGTTTTTACATTCACAATTTTAACTGTGGCTGTTGTAAGCCCGGATAGCTCAGTCGGTAGAGCGTTTGGCTTTTAACCAAACGGTCCAGGGTTCGAATCCCTGTTCGGGCGTACTATTTTAATTCGATGTTACCAAACAATATTAATCTTATTTTCATATAAACATATAGTGATAACGCCATTGCTATCACACTTCCTTTTTTATCGCTTCAAACATTTATGTCACACTAAATTTACTTTAATGCTTTGCGCAATTTCTAACGGACGAAGTTACATCATGGTATTTTCTTAAAAATCTGAACTTTTATACATTTCGACATTCACCAATTTAATTGATCCTGTTGTGAGCCCGGATAGCTCAGCCGGTAGAGCGTTTGGCTTTTAACCAAACGGTCCAGGGTTCGAATCCCTGTTCGGGCGTACTATTTTAATTCGATGTTACCAAACAGTATTAATCGGAGTTTCATACAAACGAATATTGATTACTTTACTACCAGAATTCCTATTTTATCGCTTCAAACTTTTATGTCAGACTAAATTTACTTTAATGCTTTGTGCAATTTCTAACAGATGGAGTTAAAGCATGGTATTTTCTTAAAAATCTGCACTTTTATACGTTTTCACATTCACAATTTTAACTGTGGCTGTTGTAAGCCCGGATAGCTCAGTCGGTAGAGCGTTTGGCTTTTAACCAAACGGTCCAGGGTTCGAATCCCTTTTCGGGCTTACTATTTTAATTCGATGTTACCAAACGGTGTTAATCGGAGTTTCAAACAAACGAATATTGATTACTTTACTATCAGAATTCCTTTTTTATCGCTTCAAACTTTTATGTCACACAAAATTTATTTAATGCTTTGTGCAAATTCTAACGGATGAAGTTAAAGCATGGTATTTTCTTAAAAATCTGCACTTTTATACATTTCGACATTCACCAATTTAATTGATCCTGTTGCGAGCCCGGATAGCTCAGCCGGTAGAGCGTTTGGCTTTTAACCAAACGGTCCAGGGTTCGAATCCCTGTTCGGGCGTACTATTTTAATTCGATGTTACCAAACAGTATTAATCGGAGTTTCATACTAACGAATATTGATTACTTTACTACCAGAATTCCTTTTTTATCGCTTCAAACTTTTATGTCAGACTAAATTTACTTTAATGCTTTGTGCAATTTCTAACGGATGAAGTTAAAGCATGGTATTTTCTTAAAAATCTGCACTTTTATACGTTTTTACATTCACAAATTTAATTGTGGCTGTTGTGAGCCTGGATAGCTCAGCCGGTAGAGCGTTTGGCTTTTAACCAAACGGTCCAGGGTTCGAATCCCTGTTCGGGCGTACTGTTTTAATTCGATGTTACCAAACAGTATTAATCGGAGTTTCATACAAACGAATATTGATTACTTTACTACCAGAATTCCTTTTTTATCGCTTCAAACTTTTATGTCAGACTAAATTTACTTTAATGCTTTGTGCAATTTCAAACAGATGAAGTTAAAGCATGGTATTTTCTTAAAAATCTGCACTTTTATACGTTTTCACATTCACAATTTTAACTGTGGCTGTAGTAAGCCCGGATAGCTCAGTCGGTAGAGCGTTTGGCTTTTAACCAAACGGTCCAGGGTTCGAATCCTTTTCGGGCTTACTATTTTAATTCGATGTTACCAAACGGTGTTAATCGGAGTTTCAAACAAACGAATATTGATTACTTTACTATCAGAATTCCTTTTTTATCGCTTCAAACTTTTATGTCACACAAAATTTATTTAATGCTTTGTGCAATTTCTAACGGATGAAGTTAAAGCATGGTATTTTCTTAAAAATCTGCACTTTTATACATTTCGACATTCACCAATTTAATTGATCCTGTTGTGAGCCCGGATAGCTCAGCCGGTAGAGCGTTTGGCTTTTAACCAAACGGTCCAGGGTTCGAATCCCTGTTCGGGCGTACTATTTTAATTCGATGTTACCAAACAGTATTAATCGGAGTTTCATACAAACGAATATTGATTACTTTACTACCAGAATTCCTTTTTTATCGCTTCAAACTTTTATGTCACACAAAATTTATTTAATGCTTTGTGCAATTTCTAACGGATGAAGTTAAAGCATGGTATTTTCATAAAAATCTGCACTTTTATACATTTTTA
Organism: Metellina segmentata; assembly: GCA_947359465.1. Taxonomy (NCBI): domain Eukaryota; kingdom Metazoa; phylum Arthropoda; class Arachnida; order Araneae; family Tetragnathidae; genus Metellina; species Metellina segmentata. The sequence goes on along the minus strand of OX375882.1, from coordinate 114,535,051 downwards.
CATTCACAAATTTAATTGTGGCTGTTGTGAGCCTGGATAGCTCAGCCGGTAGAGCGTTTTGCTTTTAACCAAACGGTCCAGGGTTCGAATCCCTGTTCGGGCGTACTATTTTAATTCGATGTTACCAAAAAGTATTAATCGGAGTTTCATACAAACGAATATTGATTACTTTACTACCAGAATTCCTTTTTTATCGCTTCAAACTTTTATGTCAGACTAAATTTACTTTAATGCTTTGTGCAATTTCTAACAGATGAAGTTAAAGCATGGTATTTTCTTAAAAATCTGCACTTTTATACGTTTTCACATTCACAATTTTAACTGTGGCTGTTGTAAGCCCGGATAGCTCAGTCGGTAGAGCGTTTGGCTTTTAACCAAACGGTCCAGGGTTCGAATCCCTTTTCGGGCTTACTATTTTAATTCGATGTTACCAAACGGTGTTAATCGGAGTTTCAAACAAACGAATATTGATTACTTTACTATCAGAATTCCTTTTTTTATCGCTTCAAACTTTTATGTCAGACTAAATTTACTTTAATGCTTTGCGCAATTTCTAACGGATGAAGTTACATCATGGTATTTTCTTAAAAATCTGCACTTTTATACATTTTGACATTCACCAATTTAATTGATTCTTAGTGAGCCCGGATACCTCAGTCGGTAGAGCGTTTGGCTTTTAACCATACGGTCCACGGTTCGAATCCCTGTTCGGGCTTACTATTTTAATTCGATGTTACCAAACGGTGTTAATCGGAGTTTCAAACAAACGAATATTGATTACCCTACTATCAGAATTCCTTTTTTATCGCTTCAAACTTTTATGTCACACAAAATATATTTAATGCTTTGTGCAATTTCTAACGGATGAAGTTAAAGCATGGTATTTTCTTAAAAATCTGCACTTTTATACGTTTTTACATTCACAAATTTAATTGTGGCTGTTGTGAGCCTGGATAGCTCAGCCGGTAGAGCGTTTGGCTTTTAACCAAACGGTCCAGGGTTCGAATCCCTGTTCGGGCGTACTGTTTTAATTCGATGTTACCAAACAGTATTAATCGGAGTTTCATACAAACGAATATTGATTACTTTACTACCAGAATTCCTTTTTTATCGCTTCAAACTTTTATGTCAGACTAAATTTACTTTAATGCTTTGTGCAATTTCAAACAGATGAAGTTAAAGCGTGGTATTTTCTTAAAAATCTGCACTTTTATACGTTTTCACATTCACAATTTTAACTGTGGCTGTTGTAAGCCCGGATAGCTCAGTCGGTAGAGCGTTTGGCTTTTAACCAAACGGTCCAGGGTTCGAATCCCTTTTCGGGTTTACTATTTTAATTCGATGTTACCAAACGGTGTTAATCGGAGTTTCAAACAAACGATCATTGATTACTTTACTATCAGAATTCCTTTTATATCGCTTCAAACTTTTATGTCACACAAAATTTATTTAATGCTTTGTGCAATTTCTAACGGATGAAGTTAAAGCATGGTATTTTCTTAAAAATCTGCACTTTTATACATTTCGACATTCACCAATTTAATTGATCCTGTTGTGAGCCCGGATAGCTCAGCCGGTAGAGCGTTTGGCTTTTAACCAAACGGTCCAGGGTTCGAATCCCTGTTCGGGCGTACTATTTTAATTCGATGTTACCAAACAGTATTAATCGGAGTTTCATACAAACGAATATTGATTACTTTACTACCAGAATTCCTATTTTATCGCTTCAAACTTTTATGTCAGACTAAATTTACTTTAATGCTTTGTGCAATTTCTAACAGATGGAGTTAAAGCATGGTATTTTCTTAAAAATCTGCACTTTTATACGTTTTCACATTCACAATCTTAACTGTGGCTGTTGTAAGCCCGGATAGCTCAGTCGGTAGAGCGTTTGGCTTTTAACCAAACGGTCCAGGGTTCGAATCCCTTTTCGGGCTTACTATTTTAATTCGATGTTACCAAACGGTGTTAATCGGAGTTTCAAACAAACGAATATTGATTACTTTACTATCAGAATTCCTTTTTTATCGCTTCAAACTTTTATGTCACACAAAATTTATTTAATGCTTTGTGCAAATTCTAACGGATGAAGTTAAAGCATGGTATTTTCTTAAAAATCTGCACTTTTATACATTTCGACATTCACCAATTTAATTGATCCTGTTGCGAGCCCGGATAGCTCAGCCGGTAGAGCGTTTGGCTTTTAACCAAACGGTCCAGGGTTCGAATCCCTGTTCGGGCGTACTATTTTAATTCGATGTTACCAAACAGTATTAATCGGAGTTTCATACTAACGAATATTGATTACTTTACTACCAGAATTCCTTTTTTATCGCTTCAAACTTTTATGTCAGACTAAATTTACTTTAATGCTTTGTGCAATTTCTAACGGATGAAGTTAAAGCATGGTATTTTCTTAAAAATCTGCACTTTTATACGTTTTTACATTCACAAATTTAATTGTGGCTGTTGTGAGCCTGGATAGCTCAGCCAGTAGAGCGTTTGGCTTTTAACCAAACGGTCCAGGGTTCGAATCCCTGTTCGGGCGTACTGTTTTAATTCGATGTTACCAAACAGTATTAATCGGAGTTTCATACAAACGAATATTGATTACTTTACTACCAGAATTCCTTTTTTATCGCTTCAAACTTTTATGTCAGACTAAATTTACTTTAATGCTTTGTGCAATTTCAAACAGATGAAGTTAAAGCATGGTATTTTCTTAAAAATCTGCACTTTTATACGTTTTCACATTCACAATTTTAACTGTGGCTGTAGTAAGCCCGGATAGCTCAGTCGGTAGAGCGTTTGGCTTTTAACCAAACGGTCCAGGGTTCGAATCCTTTTCGGGCTTACTATTTTAATTCGATGTTACCAAACGGTGTTAATCGGAGTTTCAAACAAACGAATATTGATTACTTTACTATCAGAATTCCTTTTTTATCGCTTCAAACTTTTATGTCACACAAAATTTATTTAATGCTTTGTGCAATTTCTAACGGATGAAGTTAAAGCATGGTATTTTCTTAAAAATCTGCACTTTTATACATTTCGACATTCACCAATTTAATTGATCCTGTTGTGAGCCCGGATAGCTCAGCCGGTAGAGCGTTTGGCTTTTAACCAAACGGTCCAGGGTTCGAATCCCTGTTCGGGCGTACTATTTTAATTCGATGTTACCAAACAGTATTAATCGGAGTTTCATACAAACGAATATTGATTACTTTACTACCAGAATTCCTTTTTTATCGCTTCAAACTTTTATGTCACACAAAATTTATTTAATGCTTTGTGCAATTTCTAACGGATGAAGTTAAAGCATGGTATTTTCATAAAAATCTGCACTTTTATACATTTTTACATTCACAAATTTAATTGTGGCTGTTGTGAGCCTGGATAGCTCAGCCGGTAGAGCGTTTTGCTTTTAACCAAACGGTCCAGGGTTCGAATCCCTGTTCGGGCGTACTATTTTAATTCGATGTTACCAAAAAGTATTAATCGGAGTTTCATACAAACGAATATTGATTACTTTACTACCAGAATTCCTTTTTTATCGCTTCAAACTTTTATGTCAGACTAAATTTACTTTAATGCTTTGTGCAATTTCTAACAGATGAAGTTAAAGCATGGTATTTTCTTAAAAATCTGCACTTTTATACGTTTTCACATTCACAATTTTAACTGTGGCTGTTGTAAGCCCGGATAGCTCAGTCGGTAGAGCGTTTGGCTTTTAACCAAACGGTCCAGGGTTCGAATCCCTTTTCGGGCTTACTATTTTAATTCGATGTTACCAAACGGTGTTAATCGGAGTTTCAAACAAACGAATATTGATTACTTTACTATCAGAATTCCTTTTTTTATCGCTTCAAACTTTTATGTCAGACTAAATTTACTTTAATGCTTTGCGCAATTTCTAACGGATGAAGTTACATCATGGTATTTTCTTAAAAATCTGCACTTTTATACATTTTGACATTCACCAATTTAATTGATTCTTAGTGAGCCCGGATACCTCAGTCGGTAGAGCGTTTGGCTTTTAACCAAACGGTCCACGGTTCGAATCCCTGTTCGGGCTTACTATTTTAATTCGATGTTGCCAAACGGTGTTAATCGGAGTTTCAAACAAACGAATATTGATTACCCTACTATCAGAATTCCTTTTTTATCGCTTCAAACTTTTATGTCACACAAAATTTATTTAATGCTTTGTGCAATTTCTAACGGATGAAGTTAAAGCATGGTATTTTCTTAAAAATCTGCACTTTTATACGTTTTTACATTCACAAATTTAATTGTGGCTGTTGTGAGCCTGGATAGCTCAGCCGGTAGAGCGTTTGGCTTTTAACCAAACGGTCCAGGGTTCGAATCTCTGTTCGGGCGTACTGTTTTAATTCGATGTTACCAAACAGTATTAATCGGAGTTTCATACAAACGAATATTGATTACTTTACTACCAGAATTCCTTTTTTATCGCTTCAAACTTTTATGTCACACAAAATTTATTTAATGCTTTGTGCAATTTCTAACGGATGAAGTTAAATCATGGTATTTTGTTAAAAATATGCACTTTATAAGTTTTTACATTCAAAATTTTAATTGTGGCTGGTAGTGAGACCGGATAGATCAGTCGGTAGAGCGTTTGGCTTTTAACCAAACGGACCAGGTTTCGAATCCTTGTACGTGCGTAGTATTTTAATTCGATGTTAACAAACAGTATTGATCGGAGTTTCATACAAAAGAATATTGATTACTTTACTATCAGAATTCCTTTTTTATCGCTTCAAACTTTTATGTCACACTAAATTTACTTTAATGCTTTGTGCAATTTTTAACGGATGAAGTTAAAGCATGGTATTTTATTAAAAATCTGCACTTTTCTACGTTTTTACATTCAAAATTTTAACTGTGGCTTTTGTGAGCCCGGATAGCTCAGTCGTCAGAGCGTTTGGCTTTTAACTAAACAATCCAGGGTTCGAATCTCTGTTCTGGCGTACTATTTTAATTCGATGTAACCAAACAGAATTAATAGAATGTTCAGATAAACATATATTGATTAGTATACTATCAGAATTCCTTGTTTATCACTTCAAACTTTTATATCACACTAACTTTATTTAAATGCTATGGGCAATTACTAACGGATGAAGTTAAAGCAATGTATTTTCTTAAAATTCTGAACTTTTATACGTTTTTCTATTCACAAATTTAATTGAGGCTGTAGTGAGCCCGGATAACTTGTTCGATAGAGCGTTTGGCTTTTAACCAAACGGTAAAGTGCTCGAATCACTGTTCGGACGTATTATTTTAATTCGATGTTAAGAAACAATTTTAATCGTATTTTCATATAAACGTGTATTGATAATCCCATTGCTATTACAATTCCTTTTTTATCGCTTCAAACTTTTATGTCACACTAAATTTACTTTAATACTTTGTGCAATTTCTAACGGATGAAGTTACAGCATGGTATTTTCATAAAAATCTGCACTTTTATACATTTTGACATTCACAAATTTAATTGAGGCTGGAGCGAGTCCGGATAGCTCAGTCGGTAGAGCGTTTGGCTTTTAACCAAATGGTCCAGGGTTCGAATCCCTGTTCGGGTGTACTATTTTAATTTCGATGTTACCAAACAATATTAATCTTATTTTCATGTAAACGTATATTGATAACCCCATTGCTATCACACTTCCTTTTTTATCGCTTCAAACTTTTATGTCACACTAAATTTACTTTAATGCTTTCTGCAATTTCTGACGGATGAAGTTAAAGCATGGTATTTTATTAAAAATCTGCACTTTTCTACGTTTTTACATTCAAAATTTTAACTGTGGCTTTTGTGAGCCCGGATAGCTCAGTCGGTAGAGCGTTTGGCTTTAAACCAAACGGTCTAGAGTTCGAATCTCTGGTCAGGCGTACTATTTTGATTCGATGTTACCAAACAATATTAATCGTATTTTCATATAAACGTATATTGATTACTTTACTACCACAATTCCTTGTTTATCACGTTAAACTTTTATGTCACACTAACTTTGATTTTAGGTTTTGTGCAAGTTCTAACGGATGAAGTTAAAGCATGGTATTTTCTTAAAAATCTGTACTTTTATACGTTTTCACATTTACAATTTTAATTGTGGCTGTTGTGAGCTCGGATAGCTCAGTCGGTTGAGCATTTGTATTTTAACCAAACGGTCCAGGGTTCGAATCGCTGTTCGGGCGTACTATTTTAATTCGATGTTACCAAACGTTATTAATCGTATTTTCATATAAACGTATATTGATAAACCCATTGGTATCACAATCCCTTGTTTATCATTTCAAACTATTATGTCACACTAATTTTGATTTTATGCTTTGTGCAATTTCTAACGGATGAAGTTAAAGCATGGTGTTTTCTTAAAAATCTGTACTTTTATACATTTTGCCATTCACAAATTTAATTGAGGGTATAGTGATCCCGGATAGCTCAGTCGATAGACCGTTTGGCTTTTAACCAAACAGTACAGGGTTCGAAACCCAGTTAGGGCGTACTATTTTAATTCGATTTTACAAAACAATATTAATCTTGTTTTCATATAAACGTATATTGATAACCCCATTGCTATCACACTTCCTTTTTTATCGCTTCAAACTTTAATGTCACACTAAATTTAAATATTTTGTGCAATTTCTAACGGATGAAGTTAAAGCATGGTATTTTCTTAAAAATCTGCACTTTTATACGTTTTTACATTCAAAATTGTAATTGAGGCTGTTGTGAGTCCGGATAGCTCAGTCGGTAGAGTATTTGGCTTTCAACGAAACGGTCCAGGGTTCGAATCTCTGTTCTGGCGTACTATTTTGATTCGATGTTACCAAACAATATTAATCGTATTTTCATATAAACGTATATTGATTACCCCATTACTATCACAATTCATTTTCTATCACTTTAAATTTTTATGTCACACTAACTTTGATTTTATGCTTTGTGGAATTTCTAACGCATAAGGTTGAAATATGGTTATTTTCTTAAAATTCTGCACTTTTATACGTTTTTCTATTCACAAATTTAATTGAGGCTGTAGTGAGCTCGGGTAGCTCGTTCGGTAGAGCGTTTGGCTTTTAACCAAACGGTCCAGTGTTCGAATCACTGTTCCGATGTACTATTTTAATTTCGATGTTACCAAACAATATTAATCTTATTTTCATATAAACGTATATTGATTACTTTACCACAATTCCTTGTTTATCACTTCAAACTTTTATGTCACACTAACTTTACTTAAATGCTTTGGGCATTTACTAACTGATGAAGTTAAAGCATGGTATTTTCTTAAAAATCGGCACTTTTATACATTTTGACATTCACAAATTTAATTGAGGCTGTAGTGAGCCCGGATAGCTCTTTCGGTAGAGCGTTTGGCTGTTAACCAAACGGTCCAGTGTTCGAATCCCTGTTCGGAGATATTATTTTAATTCGATGTTACCAAACAATTTTAATCGTATTTACCTATAAACGTATATTGATAATCCCATTGCTGTCACAATTCCTTTTTTATCGCTTCAAACTTTTTTGTCACACTACTTTGCTTTGTACTATTTCTAACGAATAAAGTGAACTTTGGTTATTTTCTTAAAATTCTGCACTTTTATTCGTTTTTACATTTACAAATTTAATTGAGGCTGTTGTGAGCCCGGATAGCTCAGTCGGTAGAGCATTTGGCTTTTAACCAAACGGTCCAGGGCTTGGACTCAGTCTACTCAATTTTTTTTAATTTGTTGTAAACAAGCCTAATTCTTTGAATTTTCATGCACACTTATAATGATTAACTTATTTCTATCATAATTCGTCATTTATCACTTCAAACTATTATGTCACACTAACTTTTCTTTATGCTCTGTTCTATTTCTAACGAATAAAGTTGAAGCATTGTATTTTCCAAAAAATTCTGCAGTTTAATACGTTTTACATTTACAAATTTAATTTAGGCTGTAGTGAGCCCTGTTAGCTCAGTTGGTGGAGCGTTTGGCTTTAAACCAAAGAGTCCAGAGTTCGAGTCTCTATTCGCGCGAAGTGTTTTAATTCGATGTTACTAAACAATATTCATTAAACTTATTTCACGTAATTATATTTTCGTGCAAATTTTGCAAATTTATACATTTTTACATTTACAAATTTATTATATAGATATGTGATCCTGGAGAGCTTATTCGGTAGAACGTTAGACTATAACATAACGGATCAGGATTGGAGTTCATCTAATGCGAGCTTTTTAATTCGATGTTGTCAAACAATGTTTTTTCATGCTTCAAATAATTTTATGACTTCTCGATTCCTATTATTATTGACCAGTAAGACGTTGGTTAGAATACCTTTCTACCTATCATAATTAAATTTTTTTGTAATCTTTTCTTATTATATGCTTACGCTGACTTTGCTTTCCAAGTTTTCTATAATTTCTAAAGGATACATTTAAGAACGATAAAATTTCTGTTATTTAAATGTATATAAGAATTTAAAAATTAATAAATGGTCTTGTGACACCGGATATTGCTCACAATCGGTAGAGCTCTAGGTTTTTAACCTGACGGTTCAGGATTTCTGTCCATGATCGGGCTCATATTTTTAATATGATGTTTCCACATTATATTTTTGAATGCTTCAAATAAAATGTGAACCGATTCCTATCGTATTTCCTATTTTAATCGTAGTGGAAGATTGGGTCACACTGACTCCTTTGTACAAAATGTAATGGATAAATTTGAAGCATGGTATATTTTCTAAAACGTTTTAAATTAAGAAATTACAAAATTATTAGAGGGATATTCGAGACTGGACACCTATTGGTAAAATGATGTCATCTTTTATCTTATCGGTCGAGGGTTCGTGTCCTTGTTCGTGCGGTCTTCCTGAATCCGAATTTTCTAAACAATGTTTTTGAATGCTCAAATACTGTTTTGATGATTTCCCAATTCCTATCATAATTCATTTCTTTAATGGTATCGAAATATTAGATCATTCAGACTCTGCTCTCAATGTTTTATATCATTTTAGCATATAAATTTAAAGCCTGTTATTATCTTTAAAAAATCAACATTTTAATATATATATTTAGTTAGAAAATGAATAGAAAGACATTTGAACCCGGTAGTTCAGTCGGTAGAACGTTAGGCTTTTTAACCTAACATTCAAAATTTCGGGTTCCTGTTTGGCCAGTTATGCCAAACAATTTTATTTAATGCGTCAAATAATGTTTTAATGATTAACCGATTCCGATCATAATTAGTATTTAAATCGTTTCAAAATATTAGGTCTCACTGACTTTCCTTTTTATGCTTTCAATAATTTCAGACAAATAAAGTATAAGCAGTGTATTCGTAAAAATTCTTCATTTTTAATATATTTATTTGTTTACAAAGTTAATAGAGTGTATTGTGTCCCCGAGTAGTTCAGTTCGTTAAGCGTTATGCTTTTAACTTAACGGTCCGGGGTTCGAGTCTGTTCGCGTGGACTTTTTTAATCCGATGTTGCCAAGCAATGTGTTAGAATGCTTCATATGCAGTGTGAATATTTACCCGATTGCTATCATAATTCCTATTTTAGTCGCTTCGAAATATTATGTCACAATGACTTTGCTCTTAGTGCTTTCTATTATTTTATCGGATAAAGTTGAAATATGGGGGTTTTGTGAATATTCTGCATTTTAATGTATTTATTTATTTATAAAATTAATTGAAAGACCTATGTGCCCGGATAGCTCAATGGGTAGACTGTTAGTCTTTTAACTTAATGGTCCAGTGTTCGAGTCCCTGTTCGTGCGATCTTTTGAAGTGGCTTCCTGGAAGAGGCAACGAGTTTACTTCTGAAAAGGTGTTTTAGCACGCGTTATGCTATCATACGCAAAAGTTTAAATGGTTATCGCCGTGGATGTTTCCCCCCGCAAACACTACGACGATCGCTAACATCGTCGGACGACAGATCATTATCCTCGCTAAAGACGTCAATTGTGAAGGAGAGTTGTTTACGCTCCTACCTTATTCAAAGGGTAATTTGTAATTTTAGTTAACGTCGTACTAGAGCAACACAACGGGCTATTAACGACGGTCTGGTATCAGTCCCTTAAGGGAAAGACCCGAGAACAACACCTCGTCATTTTGAACCACGGTCAGATGACGAAGCAACACCTGAGCTGGCACCCCACTCTCCAAACTTCCACGCCAACCCAACGTGAGGACTTTCGGCCACGACAGATTGAAGGTGCACCAGCCGCCTCTACACCATACGCTTACAAACATCCATGCCCGGACCCGGATTCGAACCGGGAACCCTCGTTTAGTGAGTGGTTTCTCTTTGGAGATGCGCTGCAGTCGTGGATCAATGGTTACGTTAATTGCGTTACAACTTTCGAGTGGCGCAGGTTTAATTCCTGTCAGGTGGATTTCTTCCCGGGTGTATTTTTATCTTCTGTGTCAGTGAAACTGTCATTGCGTGTTGTGTCGATTGCTTGATAGTGTATGTCTGACTAAGCATGATTCAATATGGCCCTTGTGCCATAAAACCAACCAACCTTGGAGATGCAACACATCGAGTTTCAGAAAATTGTTCTATGACGGAAGGATCCGACTGTTGACTTTTAATTGACTTCACGTTCACTCCTTAAAATTCCACATAAAACAAACTTTTACCTTCAATGTATATTACCATTACCTTTGGATGTGAGGAACATTTATATTAGAAATGGAAAAAACAACCTGGTAGGGATTTTAAAATCCTATGTAACAAATTAAAATTTCACCATCTGAAATTATGTCCTGGTGAGTCAGTGGTACAGCTACACTCTACGTTTATGAGTGATGGCAACGTCTTGGCATTTTTTTGGCGCACTTCTAGTAGCGAGTTACGATAAATTAAGGCAACCCATCTTTCGTTACGGTTGTTATGGTTTTCATGGCAACCTTTTCAATCGGAAAATTTCAATTTTCATTTTGAATATTCTAGAAAGTTCTTTCAAACTCCGTTTAAAGTCGTTTGATTTCATTGATTCTTTGAAATTTTTTCTTTCCTCCCATTGGTTATTTTGTTTTTAAAATAAAAAAATTTGCATTTTTGTATTGCATTTTTTTATTTGCGTTTTTTTGTGTGCATTTTTTGCATTTTTTTTTTAATAAAAATTTTTTTAATTTTGCATGGGTCCTTTTAAATTGTTTTCGGTGATACCATTGGCCCATTTATTTGTATTTTGACAGTTGTGGAAATTTTATTTTACTATAATTGTTTTCACGAAAGGATTAAGAGTTTGTTTTTTTGACCATTTCCGTTTTCATTATTTTTTTAGGAAAGAAATCTGACGTTATCAGGTTGTATTATTTCTTGCTTTTTTTTCTTTTGTAAATCTTTTTTCTTTTTCAACCTGCCCACTGTATTTAGTGTAACTGATAAGTTTCAGAGTATTCTTACCCAACATTCGTAGCTTAGTTTCTCTGCTGGTTCACAAATGTGTTTTGATATGTGCTTAAGCTTAATACTTTATGTGAAAGTTTTTAAAAAATATACTTTTTAAAACGTTCTGAAATGTGTTTAAAAAATGTGTTGTAAAAAGAAAAAAATTTGTAACAGAAAAAAAGTTAAGAAATAATTATTTTCTTGGCGACTTTTGAAGTGCGCCAAAAAAAATCGCCAAGGCCGTTGCCATCGCTTATAAACGTAGAGTGTAGCTGTTCCGATTCAGTATAGGGGTCTTTTGAAATAGATCCAATAGTTACAAAAGGGGTGGCATTTCGATAGAGTAGTCTTGCGGGAGGGTTAAGAGATTGAACTGAGCACAAGACCGTCGTGGGCAATGGAGACTGGTGCACGTTTAATCTGTCGTGGCCGAAAGTCCTCACGTGTTGGGTTGGTGTGGAAGTTTGGAGAGTGGGGTGCTAGCTCAGGTGTGACCGTCGTTCAAATTTAACTCGGATCTTCGCCTTCTGGGGTTGATCCCGGAACGCCACCAATAGGTTGTGTTGATCCAGTGTGACGTTCATTAAATAAATACCAAATTCCAAAATGACACACTATTTCCGAAACACTAGGCCTCCTTCTCGTCTCACCGGTTTTGTGTGCTTAAGGTGCTACCCTCTAGATCGGGAGGTTCCTGGTTCCGTACATGGATATTTGTAAGCGTATGGTGTAGAGGCGTCTGGTGCACCTTTAATCTGTCGTGGTCGAAAGTCCTCACGTGTTGGGTTGGTGTGGAAGTTTGGAGAGTGGGGTGGTAGCTCAGGTGTTGCTTCGTCATCTGACCGTGGTTCAAAATGACACGGTGCTGTCTCTTTGTGGGGGTTGAAACCCGGACCGTCGTCAATAGCACGTTGTGTTTCTCCAGTACGACGTTAACTAAAATTACCACCGGTTGTGCCGAACCGAATCGAACCGTCCGTCCGTAATGTGCGAACACAAGGGGCCGAAACGTACCGTTCGCAGCGTGTTGCCCGATAACGGACCTAAACGCGATCTATCCATCTCTCCTGATCCCGCGAGCGAGCCCCACTTAAAGGGCAATTGGGTCGTGCGATAGAGAGGGGCAATTGTTCATCTCTTTTGATCCGGGCCGCTAATGGTTTCCAGACGCGAGCCGTCTTAATTGCATAGATTCATCCAATTTCCCCCTCCTGTTTGGCAGTGCGCTCGCAGCCGACGCCGCATGGTCACTTGAATTCGGATGTTTTCATTCCAGTCGTCACGTCATCGGAGGCTGATGCATCTTTTCAAGTCGGGTTGGTTGCTTTCGGGAGTTTTAGGGCGCGAGGGCTCTTTGTGGGTCACACGCGAGTCATACGACACCACGTCATAGACACTAGACACAAGGGATGCGACATCGATGTCGATGTTTACAAAATATAGATGTTTTATAAAAAACATCGATGTATTGGAGCCGATGTCGCATCACTACTTGTTAAACCAGTTTTAAGAAATGGGGAAAAAGTTTAAATGCACTGAATTTTAAAAACATCGATGTTTTTTAGTCGATGTATTATCAACATCGATGTTTTAATTTTGAACATCGATGTCGCATACCTAATAGACACGCGCACAATGAAAGTGTTACTGACACAGAATAAAGAAATACACCCAGAGAGGAATGCACCGGACACAGGAATCGAAACTACGCCGCCTACAACTCCACGGTTGCAAGCGCAGTGGACATACCTCAACTGGCCAACGTGGAAAAATTTAAGACCACGACATATTTACCAACGGGTAATGGTAATTTTTTAATTAACGTCGTACTAGAGCAACACGACGTGCTATGGAGGATAACCCGGGATCATCCCGTAAAGAAAAGATCCGAGGACAACACCACGTCATTTTGAACCACGGTCAGATGACGAGGCAACACCTGAGCTGGCACCCCACTCTCCAAACTTCCACACCCACCCAACGCGAGGACTTTCAGCCACGACAGATTGAAGGTGCACCAGCCGACTATACATCATACGCTTAAAAATATCTATGCATTGATCCGGATTCGAACCAGGTACCTTCCTATCTAGAGGCTAACACCTTAACCACCAGACCGGTGGGTCGGCCCATGGTGTCAAAAAAATCAGTTATTTCACTACGTATCATCTACTTAGTTATTTTACAACGTATTATCACTGCTGTATCTTTGGGCATCATGCGTTTGATTTGGAATCTGAATCCACGCTAAAGATGACAGTTGTGGAAGGGCAATTCCACGGTAAATTACTTTGCACTTAGACAAATATGCTGATCTTGAAGTGTAAATAGATTAGCAAAGAATAACGGAAAAAAGTATTCACTTAAATTGTTCTACAAACTAATAAAAAGCTTAACTTTGATTGGAATGTTATTAATTTACTGATATTTTGAAGTTCACAGAAGTAAATTCAATGTAGTAACTTACGTTACAGTAAAGAGGAATAACAGAAAAGGTTCATTAACATTTGAATAAAATTATCTTCTGTTCAACGCGATAAAAGTTTGATAAGTATATACATTCTTTTCTAGGGCCTTTCATAATTGTAGTCATGCATTTTTTTATGTCATTCCTCAATTAAATTTAATACAATTTTTTTTAAGTAACTTAAGTAAAACTTCTTCACTTTTCCAATTTTAATTCAAAAACCTAACTAATCTAAAATCTAACTAAGTTCAATTAAATTCTAAAAAAAAAATTAGTACCTGCCAAAGAACTTGAGATTTTTTTTAAACTCAAAATTATGTAAAAAATATCTATTATTATTATTTTATTTTTTCCCTTTCAGCATGGAGTGGGCCCGGAAGGGATTTGTTTGTCTTACCACCATTCCCCTAATTTAAGTAATAGCTAGGGCAACTTTTTGCAACAAATGTAACTTTTTTTCACACGCTGCATGTGTAGTACTAAAACCAAAATTCCTCCTTCATGGGGTGTATTGTAAGCGAGTTATAACCGCAACATAAATGCAACTTTCTGCATCAATACAACCCAACTGCAACTTTTTAAAATTTAGCTTAAAATAAATTAATATGAAATTACTATTTCATTTTTTGCCCTCTGAACCAACTCTCTGATCACGTGTGTCTGATCTTGCGAATGCCAAAGAATGGCGGATCAAACAAGAAGTTCACGGAAAGCGGTGTTCTTCCTAACAGGCGAAAGTGAGATAAATGGCAAGAAGTACTTTTAACACATGGGTTGGCACTCTTGATAATCCAGAGGAAACTTGCGTAATCGACTGCAAAGTTTGCGTGGTGAGTGTCGATCATCAATATGTTGTTCGCCTGGTAGATGACGTTTTAATATCTCTGAATGTGGAGCGAAATGATTTTGCGCTTCTGCTATCCGATACAGCACATTATAGGACTGCGGCTGGCGCAGTTTTTCAATGTTATAGAAATGACTGGCCAAGGATCGGCCATTCAACGTTCTTATGTATATCAGTATGTATTATAACACTGTTGTACGCGACTAAAATTGTCACTATATTTTGAATTTTTTCATTCTTTACGAATAATTTATTTTAGAATTTAGTGTATCAAAAATAAATGCAATTTTATTTCCATAAATGCAACTTTAGGGAATGAAAAATGCAATTTTTCCCATTTTTACTGCAACAAAAAAGTTGCTATAGTAATAGCCTTTTGCAAAACCGCGTGACACAAATGTCAACTCCCTATTAGTGGGACTCCATTTGGAAGGCCTTATACGGCCGACGGGTAGGGAAAACCATGGAAGGTCAGTCTCTGGTCCTGAATATAATATTTTCAAAGCTGTATCTCATGTCGTTGTAACCCTGTTCGGAGAGCTATATCTAGTGTGTGGTTCTAATAAACCTTGCCGGATCTGGTCTTTTACTCTGAGATTAATACGTTTACTCTATCTGATTTACCATACCGTTCTTTATGTTACACATCGGTTTTTTATGGATGGGCCTGTTCAACTCGAATAGCAGCTATTTCTTAAATAGCTATACTAAAGGACTTGGTGAAACGCGCTATTTTCGAAAATCCAATAGCATGGGAAAGAGTGGCTTGTTGGGATTTGCATACAAGTAGAGGTCCATGGTAGCCAAGTTGGTTGAGCAACCGGAGAGTTTAGCGAGACCGTCATGTCTGTAGGGCTTGTGCACGTTAAATCTGTCGTGGCCTTCAACGTCGTCACTTTGGAGTTTCGGGGAGTGGGGTGAAATCTCAGGTGCTACCTCGTCATCTGACCGTAGTTCAAAATTACGTGTTGTCCTTGAGATCTTTCCGTTAGGGATGGTGTAGGGTCTCTCTGACCACAGCTTTCATGGTGGTCCTTGAATTTATGACCGGATGGGGGTATCCCCTTCTCTTTGGACTGTAGCGGTTTCGGAAGAACGTGTGGGGGTCTTCTCTAGAGGAAAAGAGAGAGTCGTGGAACGCAGGAGCGTGAACGGGACTGAAACCCTATTTGTGTACAATATCTATTAGCCTCGAAATAGTTTTAACTTCTATGTATATCTTCTATAATTAATTAAATGTGCTGTATTTGTAAATGTTTTAATTGCCTTCAATCCACTCGCCACGTAAACTATACCCACGACGTCACAGATGGATGGCGGACCGTCACCAATTAGTGATGCGACATCGACAGCAAAACATCGATGTTCAAAATTAAAACATCGATGTTGATAATACATCGACCCGAAAACATCGATGTTTTTAAAATTCAGTGTATTTAAACCATTTCCACCCATTTCTTAAAACTGGTTTAGCAACTAGTGTTGCTATATCGACAACAAAACATCGATATTTTTAAAATACAGTGTATTTGAACTTTTTGCCTCAATTTATTAAAACTGGTTTAACAACTAGTGATGCTACATCGTTTGCAAGACATCGATGTTTTGAAACTTCGAAGTTAAAAATTAAAACATCGATGTTGATAATACATCGCACCTAAACCATCGATGTTTCTAAAATTCAGTGTATTTAAACTTTTTTTCCCCATTTCTTAAAATTGGTTTAGCAACGAGTGATGCGACATCGGCACCAATACATCGATGTCGCATACTACACATTGACATCCCTACTTTTCAGACCCTTCACCCTTGGCCACTTGGGTCTAAAAGTATGTTCAATTTGCTGATTATAAAAATTATGCTACTTGGTTATTTTTTAAATTTTTATAACGGTACATTTTTCAGTTAAAAATAAAACATCGACAACGTAAAAACATCGATGTTACAAAAACATCGACTCCAATACATCGATGTTTTTTAAAAAACATCGACATCGATGTCGCATCCCTATCACCAATGTGTTGATCGATTGCGGTGTCGATGCAACTGCCGTACCCCGTGAGCGAGAGAGAGGCCCTGCCTGCCTCTCCGAAGAAGAAAAAAACCAGAGCCTTCGGGAGAGAGGCTGGCTGTGATGTGACATGCCTCCACCTGTGTTCGCCTCCCCCTGCTCCTCAGGTAGTAATTATCGGGTTGCTTTTCCACACCTCGTACGCCTCATTCAATTAGTCCCGGCCGTTCCCTCGATGCCGCATGAAAAGACCCGAACTCTTCACAGGTGCGAGAGGAGTCAACTACATGACGAGGGGGGGCAGATGCGGAAGAATTCGATGCTTCCCTCTTGAGATCATTGGTTGCGAAAGCGTGCCTCGAAAGGGGTTCATTTGTGTTAGATTTTGTTCTTGAACAATTTGCGTCCGTGAGGAAGACTGATTTTAGGATAGCATGTGCGAAGTAGATAAGTCAGGATCTCTTGGGTGGAGATTTTCTCTGAGAGAAGAAGCGGGTTACTGTCGTTTAACGGGGATCGGTTAAGACTAGAGGTGCACAACCTGCGGCCTAATTTTGACTCTAAACTTCCAAGAGGATTTAAGTTAAGAAGCAAATTGACTGACAAACATTTAGAATCAGTCTTAAAGAGTTTCTACTAGCAGTATTGAACCTAACATACCTAAATGAGTTAGTAAAACTCCGTATCAGCCATCCCATTAGCAAGCTGTAACATAATTATTGTTTATGCTTTAGAAATCTTAATATTAAATATATTAGATGCTGTCATTTTTACTTCTAATTTTACTGATATCATTAAAATTTCTGATTTTATTGCTCATTGTACTATTACTGTTATTAAATTTATAACCTAAAATAATTTGCTGAAGTACATGTGACATTCTTGAGACACATTCTTAAAAGTAATTCTAAATGATTGATCAGGGCAAATGTTTGTTAACTTCTTTTTTTTAAACTATTCACACTATCATTCATTTGCTCTGTAATAAGTTCCTAGATTTTTTTAAAAAACATTTGTAAGTTTAAACTTAAAAAAATTAAGTGATTATTTTTTTACTATACATATTAAGTGTAATAACAGCTGTATATAATTGGGTTGTAGCACTTTCATTGTGTCTGTGCTGCAACTTCATTTGCTCATTCAACGGTGCGAGTGGCCCTTCTCCTAAAAAGGTTGTGCCCTTCTAGTTTAGACCATGAGAGACAAATTACTTTGTCTTGTAGAAAGTAGCTCGTGTCTTGTAGTCCTGTAGAAACGAACTGTTGTGAAATGTGTATCTGTGTATTTATGAAAACACGTGAAATATATCGTCAAGGTGGAAATTTTGTCCTTGCAAAGTAGTAGGTTGCTGTTGTTAAACAGAGATCAACTATCGGAGATGTCTTGGGAATCAATCCACTTTTTTTCAATATCTTTTTACACGAACTTTGAAATAAAACTAAATTTTTCTTCTTTCGATACATCGCACCCCAGCAAGAAAAGTGACGCAACTCAAAATGGCAGAATTTGAGAAACATCGACTTAAAGGATACTATAAAACTTATATTGAAACAGTATAAGCTTCTTTTAAATTTTAGGTAAGTATTTAGGTTGGTAGCTTCTATTATATTCTATAGAATAGTAATATAACACGCTGGGGCACATCATATATAATTTTCAATGACATAACATCAATATTTTTATTTTTTTTGACTTGTGTCACTTTTCTTGCCGGGGTGCGATATGTTGGTAACACTGAGGCCGAGTTCGTAAAAAATTATTTGCAAAAAGTGTAAACCAGAAAATAATAATCCGCTTCACCAGTTCTGAAGTTGCATGTACGAACGCTTCGATACATTACAACACATACACACACATGAACTGATAAAACACATAACAATCTATTTTTTCATAAATTTATTGCGTTTTTAACTGCGCATCCTGTACATATCTTGTTTCGTTGCAGAGCCTACCCTTCGAAAAAGGACTTTTCTAAACACAAATTAATGAACCAAAAATTTTAAAAAACAATGTGTTTAAAAACATTAATTTTCTCAATTTTTGTTTTCTGGACTTTGCGCATTGGCTTCTGAGCGACTCCAATAGTCTTGTTGGCACGAAATGTTTTGCCATATGACTTATAGAGATGAATTCGTGTACTGTAGTCCTGTAGAGACGAACTGCTGTGTCGTGCAAATTGCATGGAAACATGCGCAGTGTCATCAATGCCCTCATTTAAAAGACTGATCACTAATGTCTCTGTTGGGTGTAAATTTTTTTTCCTTGCCGAACAGGTTGCTATTGTTTGACAGATATTAATTATAGAAGCAGTCGTTTTAGTTTTTGCGTCAAATAGTCCTATAGAGACGAATTGTTTTGTCATACAGTCTATAGAGATGTACTCTTTTCCATATAGTCCTGAAGAGATTACTGTATTCTGTATAGACGAATTTTTTCGCCATGTAGTCTATTGAGGTGTACTCTTTTTCTATGTAGTCCTATAGAGATCGATGACTCTTGTCCCCATGTTGTGTACTCTATCTCTCGTTCTGTACAGTCGAATTGTTGATTCAGATAGTTCCGAGCTCTATGCAAACATGCCTAATTTACATCTATAAGAGGGCTCAAGAGCTTCTCTGCTGTGTAAAGATTTTTTCTTGGGTAGGTTATTGTTATTTAAAAGATATCAATTATTGACGCTGTCTAGGGATTCTTTGTGTTAAATAGTCCTGTAGGAACAAATTGTTTAGGCATGCCGTCAATAGAAACAAACTTTTCTTTGGTGAAGTTCTGTAGAGACGAATTGTTGTGTCAGGTATACTTATGCTTTTATGGAAACATAACGGAATAATTCATCTCTACACAAATACATGACAAAAGAGTTCGTCTCCATAGATTACATGACGAAACCAGTCACATCTACAGGAAAATTTAACACCAAACTTATTGTTGGTAGGATGTTTTCCTAGGTAACTACAGTAGAACTCCAATTATCCGAACTCCAACTATCCGAATCGCTTTCAGAATTTCAGAAAAATAATTAAGATGGAAACGTATTGCGATTCGCAAAATAATGATTCTGGGTTTCAAATTCTAAATGATGATGAACTTATTGAAAGTTTGAGAGAAGAAAGTGTCGTTGAAGAAGATTACCTTAATGTCGAAGTTGAAGCAGACACGGGACCATCTGCTAGTGAAGCATTTGCCGGCTTAGAAACTGCGTTGAAGTGGATGGAGCGAAAGCCCGAGTGTGACCCCATGCAACTTCTCATTGTCAAGCGGATGCGCGACTTGATTGCCCGAAAACGGATGAAGACAGTCAACAGCTTACTTTGACCGAGATGTTTAGCAAGCAATGACTTTCATTTACAGTACGGTACGTACATACTGTACTTATGTATAGCACTTATAAGTACGCTTAACATGTAAAAGTATTGCCTTTTCATTTCATTAATTAAAAGCTCTTTTTGTTTAAAAAATATTTTTTTTCTCCTATTTTCAACATACATACAGTCATTAATTAAAATACATACTAGACCCTTTTTTCGGAAACAATCCAATTATCCGAATTTTTGATTATCCGAATGGGGTCCGGTCCCAATTGATTCGGATAATTGGAGTTCTACTGTATTGCTGTTATTCGATCAAAGTCCATGAGAAACTGCCCATTGAGTTAGGACATATTCTTTCCATAGCTCAAGCATTCCGTATACTCAGAAAAGGCGGAGAAAAGTGTCCTGAAGACTTGTTTTCGTTTGATTTTGTGATCTAATTGCTCATTTTCTATTCTCTCTGCACGAGAGAAAGAAACTCAAGCGGGTGCACCGACACTGATACTGAGGGTGTTTGAGCCTTCTCTGCCTTAGGCTTCCCTGCTCATACCAGGGCTCGCCAATTACCAACTTTAAGTCATGGAAATTCACCTTATCGATTTTAAGCTCGTCTTTTTTCTAAGCGAGTTGTTTTCAAGCACATTTCTGAAATGGTTGCAACTGCTTTTGTGGGTGGAGACGCATATTTTTTATAACTTTCGTATTATAAATGTACTGCGCAATTTAGTTTCTTCTAAAAACTCATAAACAGGTAAAAACTAGAAATTCATTAGTTTTAAAATCCTTGCTCCGAGACGAATTTCTGTGCCATGCATTCTTGTGCTGTTCTGTCATGTATTCCTATGCTGTTGTGTCATATAGGCTAGACCAGATATGCATTATTGTGTCATGTAGGGACGAATTGTTTTTATCACGTAATCCTGCTCATTTATGAAAACATGACTAGGGATCACCTTTAAAATGGATCAGAAGTTTCTCCATTGTACGGGATTTTTATCTTTGATAAGCAGCTCACTATTGTTTTGGCAAAAATAATTTTGTAAAATGCTCAATGCGCATTTTTTTTCAGGAACAAAACTTTTAACCAGACCCACCAAATATACGTACGCACTATCCAACTGATAAGATAAGATAAATTAAGAATTCTTGTTAGATATCTCACGACTCCTACTCTTTTCTCAAGTTTAGCAACCGGAGTTCGAATCCAACCAAAGACCGTCGTGTACAAAAGGCTGGGGCACGTAAAATCTGTTGTGACACCAAATGTCCTCGCGTTGGCATTGTGTGGCCGTTGGGAGAGTGGGTTCCAACTGAAATGTTGTCTTGTCATCTGACCGTGGTTCAAAACTGCGTGGTGTTGTCATCGGATCTTTTACTTCGGGGCTTGATTCCGAACCCATAGCGCGTTTGTTGCTCCAGTGCTGACTTTATTAAATACCTACTTTTCTCAAATAGTAAAACTTCTATGAGAGAGACAGTTGGATCAGCCCGAAATTATTTCTTGATGACGTGCCTGAACTTCCTCGCACTACAATGTTATCCATCTAATCCGCATCGTCTTCCCTCTGCGTCAACATCCTATGTCCATTCCCCAACTGGCATAATGCAAAACCTTTAGGCCCACATCTGGTTTTTCAACGTGCGCCGTCGCTGCGGAAACGCAAGTGCGGTCAGAGATACATGAGATCTAATGGAGTAGTGCACATATGCCTCCGGTGCCGCTGCGGCAACGTACGTCCAACTTACGTGCAATTTGTACCGCAGTTCCCCATGGCGCTCCTCCGGTCAGAAGTACCTAGTTTTGATGAATAAATGGAATATAAATAATAATTAATAATTGGTTGTATCCAGTAACGTCTATTTTGTTTCAAAATATACTTTTTGTGCACCAAGCGAAATAAACACGTTTTCTTCGATAGAATATGTATCGCCAATCGCGCGAAATGAGCGCTTGCGTTATTACACGGCTATGTGTGCATAGTTGGGCTTCGGTGCCGCTGCGGCGCCGCACGTTGAAAAACCGGATGTGTGCACCGGGCCCCAAACGACCTCCAAACAGAAGTAATTAATTTAACAGTGTTGATTCATCGTCAGTTGGCGAACAAATGTCTCCCACTCAACGTTCGCCCTGGCACCAATAAGCGCTGCGGAACTTCCATTCTGGAACCACACCGAGACGAGGACCACATGTCATGCAAATGGAAGCCACTGCTGGAAAGAAAGGAAAACGAATTTCGATTGGAACCGGCGCAACAGGCGTTTCGAATTCCGCGTGCTCTGCTTTCAGATAAATGGTTGGACTCCCGCGGCGTCCCCTTGTCAGCGGTAGTGCGACCCAGCTCGCGGCCCACCCACCGCAGGTCAGCCGATGATGAGGTTGACCCCAACCCCGGGGGTCAAGCGGTAGGCTCCTCGGAAATGAAAAGCGCTCAACGACAGACGAGCCAGTGGCGTTGCTAAGGGAGGGCCCAAATGGATAGAGGGGCGGCATTTAAAAAATATTTATTTGGACATCTTGCACTTATTCTTCTAAATTTCAAGTACAATCGTATCACACGAATATATTGCAGTGCTGCGATTAGGATGTATCTCGGACCATTGTCAATAGACCGTTGTGTTGATCTGGTACGACGATTATTACAATACCTGCCTGCCTCCCTACCCTTTATCAAATTCTGTCACATACCCTGAGAATTTTAAGCGTCAAAACAGGAGAGAAAATCTTGATATGTTCAAAGGTTACTTTTTTCGAGCTTTTACCCTAAACTGAAATGGAGTACAAAAAAAAATCTCTTTTCAAAAAACATATTCTACAGTGTTAAATATCCGTTTAAAAATTTGAAACAGCTCTTTTGTTTTAACTTGTAGTTTTAAATAGTTTGTAATGAGTGCATAATTGAATGCATAATTTTGCCTTCTTTACTTCTAATATACGTGTTTTTCTCGATATATACAGAGATGATCACTTGTAAATTTGCATTGAAGATTTTTTGATATACCGTATCAGAAAGTCAAAACGAAGTTATGTCCATGCAACAATCAGGTTGGGGAAAAAATGAAACCTGACTTTATTTTTACGATTTGTATCTTATCATTATCCCCTTTATGAGGAAATGTTAAGAAATTGCCCTTGTAGCAGAATATAATTAAAGTGGCCACAATGATTCACAGTGTGGTCAACTATGGAACTATGATTTAGACTTCAGACTAACGTGTAGGACATATTGCAAATCTTAGATTAATCTTGAATTAACTTCGCATTAAAGCAACACGACGGGCTATTGGCGACGGTCCGGTATCAATTCTGAAGGGAAAGATCCGAGGACAATGCCTCGCCATTTTGAACCAGATGACGAGGTTGGATCGAGTTTTGAACTTGCAATCCTCCATGGCCCCAAGAACAAATAGGGACAAGTTCAAGAAAAATTATTGAATCTCATTCCTTCCATCTAGTATCAACTTAAAGTAGAAGAGAGACTACAATAATGGACCTGACGTCAGCGGAATTTGCATAAAATCCGACTACTTGGTTGCGGGTGATTTACGTACTGGGACCTTTGCATGTTCTTCCTGATCCATTGAACACCGACGTCGACATGAACATTTTGGACCATCAGGTTTTTCCTACGCTCTGCCAATTTTATGGGATGGAAGCATGTCACTTCCAACGCTCCTCGTCATGTTGCAGCCTCTGTCAAGCTGTGGTATCGAAATATGGATGTAAAACGTCTTCCTTGTCCTGCCTCAGAGTCCCGAACTAAACCCCATAGTGTGGGACGAGTTAGAGCGACGCGTACAAACCAGGGAGGTCCGAAATCTACAGATGAGCCAGCGACATTCTTGGCGAGCAGGGAGCGAGAGCCCCTATTATATATATACGTGTGCGTGTGGTCTGAGCTGGTGTACGTGGTCCGTATCTTCTCGTAAAGAAGGATAGTACAAGCAAAGTTTGGCACAGCTCAGCTTTCTTCGTTTGGGGCATACCCTTTTCATTCCACTGTAAAATTCGGAAATCACATTGGCAAATGTGGGGTCGTATTGACGGTAAGTATCGATCATTTAGACGAAAAAACTCTACCAAGGTGCACCAAGTGGAAGTAGATCTATATTGCACCCATTTTCAAGCCAAAATTAACAAAATTATCGTTCCATATGCTGAGAACACATCCTTCTTTAAACTCAGCTCCATAATCGGGAGCCTCCGTAGAACCTCTGGAAAATTCCCTTCATTTGGAAGCCAAGTGAGCCGGCATTCATGAGGACTGTCAGACGATTCACAAAATTCATAACAAACGATAAATGCATCAGGAAAACGAGCTGCTTTCCGACCTGCTACATCCAAAAGTTATTGATTTGTTCAGACCCCAAGTGGTTTGGACAAGGCATCTCGGCCATTGATATAGGACCCATTTGGCTGATGACGGGATTCCTCGTTAAGACCGCCGATTTCTTAGGATGGCACGATAGGGTCAGTTTTCTTCCAACGACGAGATATCTCGTCCATGGAGATCGGGGTCGGTTTTGACGAGATACCTCATCGAGGCAACCAAGATTTAAAAATGCCCCTAATGCCTGTTCCTATTAGGGATGCGACGTCGATGTTTTCTAAACATTGATGTTTCAGAAAAAACATCGATCTATTGGAGCCGATGTCGCATTGTTGCAAAACCAGTTTTAAGAAATGGGGAAACAAGTTTAAATACACTGAACTTTAAAAACATCGATGATTTGGGGGCGATGTATTGTCAACACCGTTGTTTTAATTTTGAACATCGATGTTTTGCTATCGATGTCGCATCCCTAGTTCCTATCCGCATAATTAATTCATCCTACCACCCCCAGAAAATTGCGCATTTCACGGCAATAACCCTAAAAGGCCATCGGAATCCTCGCGGATTCCACGGGGAGGCGCACGAGTGACAAAAATTGCATTCGAGGGGCGTTTCGGAAGACGTCATGATTTATGACCGTGACTCCTCCCCCTCGCTTACGAAGAAGAGACAGGAAGAAGAAGTGCACGTGGGTAACCGCGTCCCCCTTCGTTGGCATCTTCTCCTCCCCATCAGACGAGATGATTGCTCATTAGAGGCCCGGTTCGAGGATCATTAGGGCAGATGCTTCCTTGCGCGGACGCAATTGGGTAATGCGAGATCACGCACTGGGTGATCTTCTGTCGCTCGGGCCTTAAACAGCGGATGGGACTGAAATTATACAGGAACACATGTCATCTTCAGCAGTCGGTGGCTGCGAGTGTAACTGGAACATCGAAGGGTATAAGAAATCACCCACCCTTTTTCCAAGTCATAAAATGACAGTAAAGTTGTACAATTTTAATTGATAGCATTTGATTGGACGTTTGTGTTTCACGTCGCACGCAGAATCTCCATGTTTAGTGTAACCTCTTGGTTCCGAAGGTCCAGTTATGGGAATACGTTCACCGTCTCTATCTATCACGAGCTTCCTAGTATGTGGTGGGGGTCTCCTTAGCAACAGGGATGGTTCATTTTGAGAAGGGATGACCTCGCGGGACGTCTTAACTTCACGAATGTAGGCAGCGGAAAGAGATAATTTGAAAGTATACACATCTCTTCGAAAGAAACTAGAAATCCTCATAAATACAAAGGCTGTTCACACATTTTTTAGACAATATATATTGTATTCACGAAACTAGATTACAAAAAATTCTTGTGTTTTAAATGTTTTATTTGATAGCCCTTATTCTGAACTATCTTTCGAAGCCGTAATTTCCATGATAATAATGCCTTTTGAAGTGTCAGAAGAGGCATTCTATCCCATTCCTCCTGAACAGCTTTCCAGAGTCCTGTAAGGGTTGTGGGACGACGTTTGGATAAGGCAGATTTTAAAAGTCCGAAAGCACAAAAATCCATAGGTGATACATAGAGAGATTCAGTAGGGATATCAGTGAAGGGTATGGCCTTGATACCGGTTTTTTGTTTGTGATTTTGATGTGTGACTGCTAGCTTTGTCTTGATGGAGTTCCACGGATTGATGGCACTGTGAGTAAAGCGATGGTATTTCATTCATAAAAATGGGCGATAAAATATGTTCCTGATAGTATTTGGAGTTAATCTTACATTTTTTTCCACTCTCTTTAGTTTTAACTTGCCATTATATGAAAACCCAGCAACAATCATGAATCCCTTAGAAAATTTTTCTTTCGATTCTGTGAACCATGTATTTCAATTTTTTTCTCCCCTTTTATGATAATAAATGGCTCTTTTTTTGCTGCAATCATTTAAATACACCCATAATTCATCTATTGTGACAATTTTTTCCCATTTTTCTTTGGATAAGTGTTTTTCATATAGAATTCGGCAGCGTATCCTGCGTTCAGCGATATGCTTTGGAGAAAAACGATGCACATTGCGTTTTTTGGCTTTCTTAAGATTTAAATCAACGCTTATCATTTTGTTTACAGTGGACACCGAGCATTTTAATGATTTTTCAACTGTCCTTTGACTAGGGGGATTTTCTTTTAACATTAAACAGCGTATGTTTGCAATAGTCGAAGATGTCCGTTTATTCCTTGGGTACTTGTTTGGAATTTTTGTCCCACTTGAGGCTCCAATTTGACGTTTTTTCTCTCTCTTGTTGACGATATTACCTATCGCCGCTTTAGATATCACAAAACTATGGCTTTCACATCGTTTTTGGGTAACGGAATATGAATATTTCTCTTCAGCATAAATATAGCCTTCGAACCACTGCTTCGTTAAAAACGTCATCTATATAAATAAGAATGGAGTGTTTGTTTGTACATTCAATATTTTCGACGCATTTCAAGTTTTCTATCCGTTTTGGACCCTTCTGATGCCGAATCCGCCTTTTTCTCGTTTGGTGTCTGTCTGTCTGTCTGTCTGTCTGTATGTTGTGCCCTATACACGTCCACGCGGTTTAAGATATTTTCATGGAAATTTGCATACAGAGAGTACTTATCTTGATTTAGTGAGTGGAATTGGTTGCGAAAGTCTGTCTGTCCGTCTTTCTGTTCTATGCTCGATTTTGTGTTTGTGTGTTTGTGTAGGCATCACATGAATTGTATTCCAGATATTTGATTGCATTGTATTTTATTTTATACATTATCTAATAATTTAGTGAATGCAATATTAAACATTTCTTTATTGTTATATTTAGACGAGTTTCATGCTAAAACACCCGAGTAAGTATACTTAAATCAACCATAATTTGGTAGTTTTGGAAAAATTGGAATGTCTATTGAATATTACGATTAATTCGATTGCTTTACCAGTACTGCTGAAAAAGTAATTATTCTTCAAAATTTTTTTTTTTTTTTATGGAATTTCATTTCTGATACGTCATTTATTTCGAGTCTTATTTTTATTCTTTGCGCAATGAAAACGATTTCCGAAAATTTGGGACAGACGATATTTTTCAATGAAACGAGAATGAACACGATCGCGCGAGCAGTGATATTTTTCTGGTTCTTTCGCTCTGAATTAATTTCACATTTCTAAATTTTGTACACTTTTAGTTGTAAGTTGTGGCAACTGTGCGAGATCAAGAGATAAAATTGAATCACAAATTAATATCTTTGGAACAATTTTTTACGACATCTTTTATTTTGTTTTACTTCGCTGTTTCCTGTTTTAAATATTTATTATTTTAATAAATGTGTTTTCCTTCTCATCACACCCAACAGCACCACAAAGTCTTAGACTTTAAAATGTTAGGTAAGTCAGTATAAATTTTCAGTAAATTTTAAGTGTAGTTATGCCGTTATTGAAAGAATAATGCCGTTTTTTAAAGAATAATGCCGTTATTTAAAGAATAATGCCGTTATTTAAAGAATAATGTCGTTATTGAAATAATAATAATGTTTAAAAATCCAAACTAGAACTTTTTACAACATTAAAAAATTCGGTGTAGTAATGACAGGAGAAGATTGAAAAATTTCACAATGTCGCATACCGGAGGCAAGAGTGCCACAGGTAAAAAAATATTGTTTTGTTGACTATGAGTGCGATAGCACTCGCCGTAAATCGTAATTTTAATTAATTGAGTTGCACATGAAAACAACTTAAGAAAGGGAATTCCAAATCTTCCTATAATCGTCTTTTATAGTAGTAACCTTAGTATCACCTTTCGTCATTTTGTAGCTTTGTCATACAGCAAGGGTGGGATGTATGTGAAATATATTACATGAATGGATATGCATGTGTAGGATTTGTGTCCAAAGTAAGTTGTAGAAAATATAAAGATGGCGAAAGGTGTTAAAATAAATTTTTACTCTACAAAAAACGTAAGTCATTATATATTTTGATTATCTCTTCAATCTAGAGTAAACGAATTCAAACCGAGTAAGGTCGGGTATTTTGTTAGTTTTGAATAAAAACAAACCTTTCAAGCCGCAGACGATAATTTCGACTTTTAAAAACATAGTACAACTGCAATTATTTCTTTTGCAGCAAACGATTTTTTGTTACCGCTAGCCAAAATCGTCTAAAAAATGTGCGAACAGCCTCTGTATATAACTAATTTGTTAACAAGTGTGCAAACGAGGTTTCAATCATTTCTACAAGCATCCCCCTATGGAAAAATAAGGTAAGATCCATTTCTACGGGAACCAACCAGAGGTCTATATATGTGGAACGGTGTTTATGCCTCTTGAAACCGAATTGTGGGCAATATTCTTTATCGCAACGACATGTTTACATTCGTGAATATGCAATGAACGTGTCGACCCCGGCCAGAAAAGTGACACAACTCAAAACTACAGAATTTGAGAAATATCAACTAAAGGATACTATAAAACTTATATTGAAACAGTATAAGCTTCTTTTAAATTTTAGATAAATATTTAGGGTGTTAACTTCTATTAAATTCTATAGCAGGTATGGGCAACCTTTGGAAAGTTGCGGGCCTTTAGATATCACACTATCCGGGAACACTTTAGGATATTAATGAAGTCGCGGGCCGTAGATAATAGGTAGTAGTGAAAAAGTAATAAGAATAAGGTTTATTTTATTTTATATATTTATAAAGTAGAATGGTAAAGTTACATGAACAGAATAATATCGTATTGATTAAGTATTTACTTACAATCACCAGAAATTAATGAGAACTTGCGAAACAAAATAATCAATGTTAGGATCAATCCCACTAATACACACGTGCAGAGTGTTTTCCAAATTTTCATCTGTAGGACTGGTTCGATACTTCGATTTATTAGTTTTCATCATGGAAAAGAACTATCCCAATATTGTTGATTTGTATCAGTGTTTTTATAACAATCACATCCTCAAGTAATGAATGGAATCAAGAAGGGCAAGGCCGTTTCTAGGATACAATTAATAATGAGCCATCTCATGTATCCAATACTAATTTTATTAGTAATAATAACTATATAAGGTAGTATTGGAAATATAAACTTTTACATTTTTGTATTCAAAGTGTGCCCAAATAATTCAAGATAATTTTAATGTGATGGCAACTAAAAAAGGTTGAGAAACACTGACTCACGTAGTTCAGGCTTTTGTTCCCTCACTATCATGTTGGCGAGAACCGAAAATATTTACTTTTTTATCGAGCGCGATTTTAAAATATTCCGCGGGCCGGATCAAAAGCCAGGGCGGTCCGGGGGTTGCCCCTATATGTTATATAGAATAGTAATATAACATGCTGGGGTGCCTCATACATATTTTTCAATGACATAACATCAAATTTTTTATTTTTTGACGTGTCACTTTTTTTGCCGGGTTGCGATGTAAATCCGCTGCTGCACTAAGGAATTTCGATCACTTCTTGAGCTCATGAGGTAAAAGTAAAGTTCCTTCATGAATTTCTGTAACAAAGATGCTATGCTAAAAAAAAAATGCTTTCACCTTACACTTAATTGCACTTATTTCGCGTTTCAATTATTTTTTAATATTTCAATATCGTGAATTGACCTAGCTGTCGGCTGAACGAAGCACAAATGCAAATGGAGCAAGAATGCTATCAGTAAAGGCATTGTTTTCCTAACACAAGCTGGAGGACCCAGCTTAAATAACAATACGATATATAGCTTTGAAAAAAATATCACATTTTTTGAAGGGACATGAACTATATCATAAAAATTCACATGTATACGAATTCACGCGCTTTCTCATTTAGTGGATCCACTCTGGGAATAAACGCTCATAATGGTTCGAAATCCACTATAAGTTATTAAACACGAATTAGTCCCGATGTTGCAAAAAAAGACCGCAGTGTGAATCACAGAACTATTTTACGCATAGAATTATTAAACAATAAAAAAATGTGGGATTTAAAAATTTGCCTTAGCATTTTTTAAATTAAAAATGTGCAGATGAGCGAAAAAGTTTCTAGTATTGAAATCACATTTCTTGAAACCAATAAAAAATAAACTTAGGAAGTGTCATTATTAATTTCTATAAAAGTTTTTAAACACTAATATATTCTCAATTGCATTTATTGCAGCACAATATATGCTGTAAATATGTCAAAAATGCAGTTTCAACCAGACAACAGAAACGCAAATCTGCTTAGTGCAAAAATCTGCAAATCTGCTTCGACGAGAGTGAATTGACTGGATTCTGAGTGTCTTCACCTGTCCCAACTTTATTTTGCCATCCAATAAATAGAACACTATATTTTCCGTTCAACTTCACCGGGAATCACCCAATTCATGGACAGTAGCGCAGCGCCATCTATTTTGTGAGATTGCTTTTAACTACGGACAAATGAGTGAAAGTCATTTTATTATGAAAACGCAAGGTCTTCAGATTTGAGAAACAAAAAACGATTTTGGGTCACACACCATAAAGGTGTCGTACCATTCAGGGCTGTAGTGGAGGGTATACGCCGTATACCCTCTGGTGTTTCCAGCAAATTCCGTATACCCTCTGCTTTTTCTTAAAAACTACTTAAACGCTTTGCTTTTCCAAGAAAACTTCGAGCGAGACGTCACGTGAAACGCAGATAGCTGTAAAAGCAAAGGAAAATGTTCGATTGCAAGATATCACCTTTGTACATAATTCCAAAATCGTACCTGTTAATCATAAGCAATTCATTCAAAGTATTGTCCATAGAATGAAATCCAGACTTTGTTCTGATGAGAATGAAGAAAATGATCAACTTTTGAAGGATATATCCATGTTTGATACAGAAAGTATAAATACAGGGGATATTCGCCATGGAGTAAAGGAGATAAAAAAGGATCTGTCGACGTTGAAATGTGCACTATTCAAGGTTTTAGGAACCCATGAAAACGCCCAAGTTGTTCCAGAAAAATTAAAGCCTCCTCTAAGAACAATTGAAAGTTTACCATGTTTCACGATCGAATGCGAGCCCAGGCTTAGTTTAATGATAGTGTAATAGATTTGAGATAATCTTTATTGATTTCAAACGTCTCCAATCTAATATTTATTAAGGTAAATAGACTACCTATAGAAAAATTATAAATTCTTGGTTGGCCAACCATCGCTTTTCAGAAGACAATAGTAGATCGAGAGTATGCTCTACAAAATGAGTGACGGATTTCTCTAGTCAAGCAGTTCGGAAAATATTTCAATGAAAATGATAGATTAAGGCCTTCCAATTTGTTAAAACAAATTTCTGCTTAAGTCGAAGTTTCTTCAAAGTTCCGCAATTCCTTTCGTCTAATACAAAATTAATATAGGCTTTTTTTCTCTCTCGATAATTTGAACTTAGATTAATTCGAACATATTCCCCGTTCCTTTGCGTATATCCCATGGGCGTCCGGAGGAGGGGGGCGGTCAACCCCCTGGCTTATGGATTTTCTACATACATATGCATGTATGTGCGTGTGTGTATATGTTTTTTGCCCCCCTCCCCCCGGAAAGTGTAAGTAGTAAGTACTACATGTGTTCTGCAAGCGCCCATGGTATACCCTCTGTTTTTTTTACGACTACAGCACAGCGTACCATATTACCGGGCCCGATATCTAAAAGCTATCAAGAAGGTTTGGTAATGGTAATGATGTCTGTGTTCAAAATGCTTAAATTGTTTCCCTGTTTTAATAATAAGGGATACGAAAAAATTATACTTTTGTGTGCAAATTTGCATTGAGTACTTGAGATTCAAATTTTGATTTCATGAGGAGAGCTGTTAGTGGAATGCAGATGGGTCCTTTCGTGTTTAGAGAATAATGAATAAACTATCTGTAGGTATAGAAGTTTTCTCATCAGAAACTTTCATGACATAGTTACGAGACTCGATTATATTAAACACAATTCAAATCCAATCACATGATAGGTTCATTAGAATCAAAAGCGTACCCAGGAATTATTTTCGGCTTTTGACCCAATGTTAAAAATTTAATTTTTATGCTGAATGAAAATCTGGAATTTATAGTACTTGAAAAGTGTGCCTCCCCCCCCTCAATGTTAATAACAAAAATAGCAATGTCAGTATATTCTGGAAGAATCAAATTATTGGAAAGTATTTTTTAAATGTATTTAGTATTACAAATTATGAAAAAATTATCAAATCATCAGTTATAAAAAAGCTTGGCAATTGGAGATTGGCTGTCTCCATTTCTGCCAAAATACAGAATTATAATACATCACTAAATCACATCATACAGTTTTTAAAAAATTTCTCGAAATACACTTTTTACCTTTTGTTAATATAGTTAATGTGGAAGATGTTACATCAACAAGAGACCCAAAGCATATTCATAATCTTACTACATTCAGATTTCATTTGGATAAAAGCAGGAGCCCCAACACAATAATTAGTATCGCAATTTAACAACAGGATCCAAGGATACATCTAAAGAGACGTTAATTTTCCTTTGGATAATTCGATTAGGTAGGGTACTTAGAAGGATTAGTTCCTACATTTATAATTTCTTTCTTTCTTTCTTTATTACTTCTCTACGCATATCATATCTATGCTGCAGCAATGGTAATGGTAATTTTGGTTAACGTCTTACTAGAGCAACACAACGGGCTATTGACGACGGTCCGGGATCAGTCCCTTAAGGGAAAGATCCGAGGACAACACCTCGTCATTTTGAACCACGGTCAGATGACGAAGCAACACCTGAGCTGCCACCCCACTCTCCAAACTTCCACATCAACCCAACGTGAGGACTTTCGGCCACGACAGATTTAAGGTGCGCCAGCCGCCTCTACACCATACGTTTACAAACATCCATGGCCGGACCCGGATTCGAACCAGGAACTTTCCGATCTAGAGGCTAACACCTCAACCACTATACTTATGCTGCAGCAAATGAACACAGCCTAGAAAAACATTCTCACTAAGAACCGCGATGAAATAACACAAATCCTTTTCTCAAACGAAAATCCACGTTGGCGTGGTGTGGAAGTTTGGAGAATGGGGTGCCAGCTCAGATGTTGCCTCGTCATCTGAATCTCATTCAAAATGACGTGATGTTTTCCTCGACCTAACCGGTATAGTGTTTAAGGTGTTAGCCTCTAGATCGGAAGGTTCCAGGTTCGAATCCGGGTCCGGGCATGGATGTTTGTAAGCGTATGGTGTAGAGGCGGCTGGTGCACCTTAAATCTGTCGTAGCCGAAAGTCCTCACGTTGGGTTGGCGTGGAAGTTTGGAGAGTGGGATGCCAGCTCAGGTGTTGCTTCGTCATCTGACCGTGGTTCAAAATGACGAGGTGTTGTCCTCGGATCTTTCCCTTAAGGGACTGATCCCGGACCGTCGTTAATAGCCCGTTGTGTTGCTCCAGAACGACGTTAATTAAAATACCTATCTACCTCAAACGCGAATCAACCCTGCTGCATGTCGACGATAAAAGGCTCGATCAAAGGACTGTTAGCCATTCCCCGATCAGTCATTCCGGTCTGTAATTAATTTTTCGACAATTCTCCGTTCCCCGATCGTGTGAAAATTGTGGGTTGGGAGGTCTGTCGGTTCCTCCGCTGAAGCGGAAACCGGTCGGACGCAGACCCACACACGTCGATGAAGAATGGTCGCGATGATTACTAATTTACCACCCAAAACTTCCGCTACTCTCGCGGGCTCAAATGGATGGATCTTGAGCGGCCTCCACATCGCTGCATTCGCTGGTGATTCTGTTTAGAAGTCGCAGAAAAAGATCGCGCCGCTCACTTCTGGGAATTGAAGCGTTGAGATAAGCGCCAGAAACTAAATTTTACAGGACCCAAGCAAATTGAAGGTTTCGCTTACATCCTGTAAAAAATAGATCAAGAGTCCGTTACTGACATCGTATGGGTTTCTTCGGAACTGGACATCGGGAGTTACGAACTTAACTTCTTTTTCAGTGTTACTGTTAGAATCGTATCAATGATATAACCGATTTGACGCTTACCTCCTTTCAATGTCAATGGCACAATTATTGTGGACTCGTTTTTGAAAAACCAGATGTTCTAAAATACGTGTTCGACTCGTATTAACCATCCAGTCAATAAAAAAGTGTCATCACTTTTTTTTCATAGATTGGATTAGGAAAATTAAACATACAAAATGTGTTGTATTCTTTACTTTTTAAAAGTTGGGTCATATTTTTCCATAAATACAGTTTGTAATCGTATTGGTAGAGTCAATCTAAGACAAGTCTTTAGAAACACTCTAAATCTACTTTAAAAAATTCATTTTGACTCAAAAATTAGATTTGATATCTAGGTAAAGAAACCGTACTTAAAGGTAGGTAATTTTCCCAAAACTAAAGTCACGTGACTGATTAAGAATCCTTAAATATAATTTTCACCTTCATAATGTTTAAAATTTTGTTGATAATTTGTAGAAATAGTTCGTTATGTTCTTAAGAATGTCCTCTTTATATTAATTTCCTTACAGCATATTCTCGGAAGCTAAGGTAAAATCCAAAATTGGTTTTTAGTAATGAATAGCGATAACACTTGAAAGATTTTTTAATTAAAAAGACATTAATTTTGAACCAATTGAAATCTTTTATTTCGCATTTCCCAAACCTTCAACAAAAATTAATGATTCGAATTTTCAGTTCTATTACGAATTGTGAAAAAATATATTAATTTTCTTCAAAAATATTTTTAAACGATTAAAAGAGTATTATAGTTCTCATCCCCAGTGAAAAATGTCTTTTACTTTAGTGCTGTAAAAGCATGACTTCAGGCCTAAGGCACATTTTTGTATGAAGTTTTTGGAATGCATATAATAATATATGGAGTCAGAAAGTATCTTGAAAAAAAAACTAAACAAGTTTTATATTTTATACCATATTGAAAAATATTCTTTCCATAATGTCTTAGCTTACATTTTCAAAGAAAATGAGAGTAGATTCATTTCAAATGAGAGCAAAATGTTTTATTTACTTATTAGAATATATAGAAGGCTTCTAAATAAAATTATAGTGAGATAATCATTTATTTCACTTCAACATACTGAACTAGTGACATTCTAATGTTGAGATGGATAAAAATTACATGCACCTTTATCTCATGCGGGAATATAATGTATATAATTTTTTTTTTTTTTTTTTCAAATTACAATTTTGAAATGAATTAATTAATAAGCATTTGACTTTCAAAATCATTCGGTTTCCATTTAATCAGTTACATACATATTCATTTTTAAGTTATGTTATCTCTCTATATAAAAGGAAGTGTTTGTCTTCGTGCGTGTGTGGACTGTCCTGACGAATCTGTGGCACGTACAATAATGGGATTTTTCACACAGGTAGTCCTAATTTTTTGCAATTTTCTATAGCGCTCAAATTTAAAATTCAATCTAGAACATTTTAAAATGAATTTAATGGAATTTAATTATTACTGTTTTCTTTGGAATGGAAACAGCATAAAGAAATGGCATTAGAATACAAAATTATAGCATTAACGGAAAAACATCTGAAAATGAAACAAAATAATATTTCTAAAACGTAAAATTTAAAGTATGAAACATAAAACCGCAAACAATGTCAAAATTATTAATCCAATGTGCCAGTCATAGTTTTTAAAACAGTTTGTTTTATTTTTCTTTCATTAAGATCTTATTCCGTCTGTTTTTACTAATGTGTTCAAATTAAATCATTCTGCCTGTCTCAATTTATTTCACAGAAAATGAAATTTCGCAATCCCCTCCATTTACTCTTCTCACAGTTGGCACTCTGCGTTCCACGTTTTTCATGCACCGATTCGTGTAGCTAAAAGACTTTCCAAGCTGTTAATAAAGAATTTCCAGACTACTATTTAATTCAGACGCGTTAAACAGCTTTTCCAAAGACTACCGGGTAATTAAATTTCGCTGCATGAACAATTCGGTTATACTTGCTTTTGAGCTTTGTCAACAGCCATAAATATTTTGTGATGCGCAACCGAAACTTCTGCTTTGATGAGCTCGGCAGTTTGCTCTCCAAATTGAGGAAGGGAAGTACTCGGAAACAAAAACTGGAATCCATTAATTTACTGTCCCAGCTACTTAGTCGGTGAATTCCGCCGACATCTGACCGATCCGAACAGCTGTAGGAAATGCTAATGCGCTTAAGCGACTCGTACCGTATCTCCGAGCCATTCATCAAATTATGCACGCTGCGAATGGCAACGAGGAGGTTAGCCAATTACAATGCGAGCCAGAAAATTCCACGAATCTCGAACGACGCAAACTAAAATTAGACCGATGCACAAGAACATGCCTTCTAGAACTCAGCACAGAAGACCCACCTTTATCATGTTACACCGAATCATGCTCTTCTTAATGGGTTTTAACATTACATGCCTGTTAAATGCCCTATCGTTTGTCTACGTCTTCCAGGGGACGTGGAACACTTCTTCATCCAGCGGTGACATCCCCCACTCGGGAAGAAGAGAGAAAAAACAAAGAAAAGGCACTTTTTTGCTCGCGATAGTTCCATTTTCCTTTTGGAACGTTTCTTCGTGTACTTTAGCAATGAAAGAGAGGAAGTGTTTCGGTCCCCCAGAAATGAGGTTCGAAAGGAAGCAGGAGAACGCTCGCCCCGGGACTGTTCTGGATGGTTGGAAGAGTGATGAATGTGTTGTTCTAAAGTGAAATCGCCCTGCGCTTTTGTGAGAAAGTACAAGCGGATGGAGAGAGAACGATCAGCAATGTTAAAAACTTAGAAAATTTCAGCGGCTCTGGTGAAGCACCTGGAATGACTAGTCGATAACGAGAGAACGATCATAGAGAACGATCATACGTGTTCAATGGGGTTTTCTCTATAAAATAGCTGTTCTTTTTGTGGAAATGGTTTTCTGTACAAAATAACATCCTTATTCACATGTAAACAATACAATCGCATTCATGATCGTTCTGTCTATTTTCCTTTCCATTTGGTAACAAGCATTGTAGATTATCTCGGAACTTCTGAAAAAGACTGATATATTTGCAAAAGTTTCTGAACGCTCTCGTGATAATTTCGAGAATTTAAAAACTAATTTGTTTTTACTGTAATGCATTGCAGATTATCTTGGAACTTCTTTTGATATATTTGCAAAGTTTTCTGAACGCTATCGTGATAATTTCGAGAATCCAATTTGTTTATACTGTGATGAATCTCGCATCTTTTAATATCTAAGCATTTAGAGATACAGGGTTTTATATGTTTAAAGTGAGAAAAATTTTCATTTTACTTTACTTGTACCGATTGTTCTCAACTTTTTCCCTGAACTCTTATTTGAAACAAAGTTTGGGTTAATTTTCGCTCTTGAGTTTATTTTAGTGTGTATTTTTTTTAAATAAAATTTTTATCTGATTAATTTTAAATCTCAATGACTTGTGTTGCAATAAGATGAATGAATAAATACCATGGAATTCAGGAACACATTATTTTGTTTGTATGAAATGTCCTTTGCTTTTTATAACATGCAGATATCCAACACATTTTTAAACGATTTAACTGTGCATTGCCATGATTGATTTCTTTGGAATTCACTCAGGAAAAAAGAATCAAATCTGACTATGCTAAAGCACCTCTAGTAAATACAAGACATTTAAATTAATTTACTTATTGATGCACAGATGATTTGATACAGTAAATCGAGATTTTTAAAAATGTGAAATGCAGTAAGTTATAGTTACCATTTTTTTTTTAACTTAGGGTTCAGTAATACAATTATGCTTTTTAAAAGTATTGATTTTGTTTGCAGATGCTTTTTTTCATGAAATCCTTGTCATGGGCACCCATACAGGGATGCTCAAGACCCCTCCCTAGCCATTAGTATTGCCAAATTTGATAAATTTAAAACAAAATGGACAACAAATTTTTTTAAATATAAAACATTGATAATATAATTGCCTTTATCAAATATCTTTTCATTTAAAAAAAAAAAAACTTTAAACAAATCAGATAGCTTTAATTGTACACTTCCATTGTAACGTCTGCATTGAAAAAATTGCTAATATTTGTGTGGATTTAGAGATAGATTTGAGTTAAGATTTCTTTTGCCCGTAGCATAGGCTTTAGTGACAATGGTCCTATCAAATTATTATAAGAGAAAATTTTATATTAAACTTAAAATTTTCAATGAACTGAAGGTCATTAAAAACAGGGTTTTTTTTTGCCTACAAATTGATTAAAAACCAGTTTTATAACTTAACATTAGTTCAGTCCTATATTTGCTAGCATTTATCATGAACATAAACTTCTGATTTATTTCTTCCTATTATAAGTTAGACTAGATGATTTCAGTTTGATTGGCTGTTAGTTGGAACACCAACATATGAAAGATGTGTGTATTATGAAGGTGGGCAGCACAAATAAGTAAAATATGAATTTATTAATTTAATTTTATTACGCAAATGTAACAATATTTTATTTACAGTAAAATGATTTCAGGTATGCCCTCAACAATTGAAGTCTTGGAAAAAATCTAAACTATGTGCCAAATCACAAAATTTCTTTATTATTTACATGATATAAAACATCAAATCTATTATTTCAATGAATTTTATTGGTAAAATTACTGAAACCTAATTTTCTTTAATTTAACTTATTAAGTAGCTGTTGCAAAATTTATTAGCCTATAATTCTGACTTTAAAAAAGTACATTTTAGTTATTTTTATAAAAATAATCTTTATTTACACTTATTTGCAAAAAGAATTTTAAATGTTGTAGATAGAGAAATATTTTCAAAAGACAATTAATCACACATAATTGAAGTAAAAAAAATAGGTCTAGTTCTACCCTCTATATATGTTACCTTTTCACTACCAACAAAATAAAAATTGTTTAAAAATAAGTTTTTCTTCTTCTGATAAATATGAAATACTTCAAAGTTATCAAGCCTCTTTGGGTTTCAATTATACTGAAAGCCTAATAATTTTCAAATGATAAGTTATTGCTTAAGAAACTCAAGTTTTTGTGCAGTGCTGTATTATTATCACTTTATAAGAAAAATAATTGAAAGTTAGAACTATAAAATATATTTTTTTCATGCAATATTATATTTTGGGAAGTGTTTTTTCACATACATTCATGCCAAATGCAAAACATAGTGGGGAAAGGCCCCAAATAGTGATTATCATGCACAGTTATTTCCTCAAGGATCCAGCAGACGAAAATACTTTTGTACTCAAAAAAAATATAAATTTATTCACAACAAAACGGATTACAAGGACTAATAGAAACAATGATTACACACCCCTCAGACAACTGACCTAGCTTGCCGGAGTCAGACGTTTATCTCTTCCTAAACATACTCTTTTTCATCAAGTTAGTATAGCACACTAACTAGAGAGTAGGGCTAACACTACACCCCCATGCAAGATTGACGTATCACCTACCATACACAATCTGACAATACCAGAAGGAATCGTACAAAATTATTGAAATTCAAATACATTCATATTAATAAAACCAAAAAAATATTGCTCACATATACACTACCCGACTCTAAACACAAAATAAGTCTAAACCTTTTTGTATGATATAGCAATATAGGTAAACAAATAATACACACTGATAATACAAATAGAAATAAATGTACTGTACACAATTATTGTGGCTATGAAATTATCCCCATTATAAAAATTCACATTTCATAAATTGAAAAAAAAAAATTAAACACTTATTAGAAATTTATTTATAAAAAAACATATTAAAAAATACATTTTAGAACAGAAAAAGTTCAGAACAGAATTCTAACCAAGCATGTCACTGAAAATCGAAATGAAATTATTTTTCACTTTCAAATTTATAATTAAAATATTTACACTTTTCACAATAAGCGTAAGAGTGCATCAGCATGAGGCGTTTTTGCACCAGAGCAATATTTTATATTAATATTATACTTTAGTTGTGCAAAAGCCCATAGACCAAGCCTGCTATGCAGTGGTCAGTTTCTAACTGGCATAAGCAATTGGATGTTTTTTGTCTGATCAGCAGTCAAAGAATCACGTTCAGCAGCTTTCTTCATTTTAACATTCATTTCTTGAAGATAATCGACGGTTGACTGAGAGATTTTTGTTGGTAGGTGTATCTCACCAGCCCAGGAGGATTTGAGAAACTGAGAGCGGTCACAGAGCTTCTCTGCCATACAGAAGTTGAAAAGGTGAAATTCCTGTAGTCGTGTTCGTCACTTCTTGAGCAGCGAACAGGAAGGGTAGTTGCTGATCCCAACATCTTGGAGCTTCACTAATTGCGTGATGAAGCATTTCTTTCAACACTATGTTCCATTGCTCCATCAAGCTGTTGCTAGATGGGTAACCAGGACAAGAAAACCTTAGACTCAATCCAAATCTTTTAAAAAACTCTTTTGTGTTAGGGATGATTTAAAGTTTGTTCCCTGATCACTCGCAACAATTTTGGGCATACCAGTTCTTGGGAATATTTGTAGCAAAGCGTTGCATGCCGCCTTGGTTGAAAGTGACCTAAGAGGTACTGCCTCAGGCCAATGAGTGTGCTGGTCCATCATACAGATAATGTCTTTGTGGCTTCTACTGGATGGAGGCTCAAGGGTTCAACAACATCAATATTGACAACTTCAAAAGGCAGCTCCGGACGAACTATTGGAGTTCCTTCGACAATCTTTTCCATTTTCTGAAGCCG
The DNA here is from genome assembly GCA_947359465.1 of Metellina segmentata. NCBI lineage: Eukaryota > Metazoa > Arthropoda > Arachnida > Araneae > Tetragnathidae > Metellina > Metellina segmentata. The sequence goes on along the minus strand of OX375882.1, from coordinate 114,494,001 downwards.
ACAACCCTTCCAAGTCTGGACAAATTCAGTAATGTTTTTTGTCATGCCCGGCCAAGCAGTGAAATTCTATACTGATCAGGAGTTGGCAATTTGCTTTATTTGGCAATGGGGACTCGACCATATATTGCTTATGCAGTGAGTTTAGTGTCTTGTAAGTTGGACAACCCCAGAGACTAATTGGGAAATTATGCAAACATTAAGATACTTTTGGACATGGCATTGTGTACAGTAATGAAGATTACAGAAGCCTGATGTTGTTTGGTGATGCAGAAAACAACAGCTGTGCAGAAACAAGGTCTCGCAGAGGTGTTACTTTTTACTGTGGAAGTGCAATTACGTGGTGAAGCAAGGTAAAGGAGGCCATATCCAATTCAACGACAGACAAAGTTCATGGCATGTTGTCAGGTTTTGAAATGTAAACAGTTCTTGAAAAGCATGGAGGAGAAGCATGGATAAACTGAACATGAACTTGTGATTCAGCAGATATATAAACAGTTCTTAAAAGGCATGATGGAGTGAAAGCAGGGATACTCTGTGATAATGAACATGTGTTGCTGGCAGGTTTTGAAATGTAAACAGTTCTTGAAAAGCATGGATGAACATAAACATGTGATGCAGGCAGGTTTCGAAAGGTAAACAGTTCTTGAGTAAACAGAAAGAATTTGTGGCTTGTCCCATTTCATTTTTGAAAGCAAGAAATTCAGCCTCAGAATTAAATTGCTTTGTTTCTTTTTCAAATTATATTTCGTGTACATCCAACAAATGACTTTCTCGCTGCTTTTTTGAAGCTTGTTTCAGACTGCAAATTGGGCATGCCAGGATACTTTTACCAGCATTGGTGACTGCAGATGATACACCGTGAATTTGCCGTTGATGCTGAAACATTCCAGAACTGAACTTGCCTTGAAAGCAAATTTGCGGCAAGCAAATCGAACAGATGTGATCGGAATCCATCACAAAACGTTGTTTGGAAAAATAACAACACAATCGTGCTCGAAACAAATAATACTTAATCTGATTAAGCTAAATCTGAATAAAAGTAAAGAGCTAACATATAAAGCAAATCGTATCGAACTCGTAAAACTTTCAAAACAAACTGAAATAATAAATAACAGTTTGATTTAACCGTAAAAGCATGTATTATCGGTTAACTGTGTCAGTCCCTTCTGCGCAAGCGCAGAAGGATTGCGAAAAAGGTCTGAAAACGACTAAGTTTTAACATTGCTGATCGTTCTCTCTCCATCCGCTTGTGAGAAAGTCGGGGCAGGCCGCGTGGTTGGGAATCGTCTTCTAATCTGGGAATGAGGAAAGTGATATTGCCGCTTTTTGCAAGAACCGTTTCCACGAGGCAGGAATAGAAACTTTAAAGTTCTAGCGTTTGTTCTGCTTGCAGACGGATCACCCACTATTCCTAAGCTATTTTTTTATAAAAAATATGCCACACTTGTGAAAGATAATGGTAATGAGCAGTTCATTCACGTCGTAGCAGAGCAATACACGGGCAACTGGTTAAGAGTTCCATGAGTTCTGGGTTTGTTTTTTTAAAGATTCAAATATTAAAACGTCAGGATTAAAATTGAAATTGTGGAAAAGCCTTTTTTCTTCCATGTTTCTATAATCGATCGGAAATGCGCTTGCAGGTAAATAGATAGGTAGTTCAATTAATGACGCACTGGAGCATCACAACGGGATATTGGAGGCTTGCGGGATCCATCCCATCTGATGACAACACCTCGTAATTTTGAACCAAGGTCAGATGATACTTGAGCCTGACACCCCACTCTTCAAACTTCAGCATCACGCCAAGAATTCGCGTGCAATATCAAAAATATAATTTTCGAAGAATGATTGTGAAAAATGTTTAAGTTAATTTCACTTAGTGAAAAAGTGTGAGCATCAGATATTATTTTAGCAATGGAATGTCAAAGGCACTTGTAGGCACTACGACATATCAGGGCAACACTACACTAGGGCAGGACAAATTAAATAAAGGTAGTAGTCTCAACAAAAATTCATACGCTTTCGTGAGTAAAAAAAAAGAAAAAAAAAAGGGGGGGGGGGGTAATGCCTTAAAAAAAAAGTTTTCGAGAAAAAGCGAATTGTCTTAGCTTAATGAGCTTAGTCTATAAGCGACCGTTTGCTAAGCTTACGTCCTGTACTCCAGTCTCATTTTTTATGCGTGCTGCGTTACTGCAAATGTCTATTCAAGGAAGCAATCTTGCATACATACTCAAAATGTCACGGTTTTTTTTTTCCCTTCAGATTTTTCTTCGAGACGGAGCCGCTTTAAGTGATTATGTCTTCCCCTGCCAACTGGTTATTACTAGGCCAACTTTTATGTTGCAGTAAAAATGGGAAAAGTTGCATTTATGATTCCTTAAAGTTTCATTTATGGAAATAAAGTTGCATTTATTTTTGATACACTAAATTCTAAAATAAATTATTCGTAAGAAATGAAAAAATTCAAATTATATTGACAATTTTAGTCGTGTACAACACTATTATAATACATACTGAAAATACAGAAGAACATTGAACGATCCTTGGTCAGTAATTTCTTTAACATTGAAAAATCGATAACATTGATCATATAATAAATATGCTGTATCGGATAGTAGAAGCGCAAAATCCTTTCGCTCAACATTCAGAGATTTTAAATCGTCATCTTATAAGGCGAACAACATATTGATGATCGACACTCACCTTTCAAACTCTGCAGTCGATGACGCACGTTTCCTCTGGATTATCAAGAGTGCCAACCCATGTGTTAAAGTACTTCTTGCCATTTATTTCACTTTCGTCTTAGGACGAATACCTTCTTACCATGAACTTGTTTGATCCGTAATACTTCGTCGTTCGCAAGATCAGACAGACACACGTGATAGAAGGGTTGATTCAGAGAGCAAAAAATGAAATAGTAATTTGATATTAATTAATTTTAAGCTATTTGAAAAGTCGCAGGTGGTTGCATTTATGCAAAAAGTTGAATTTATGCAGAAAGTTGCATTTATGTTGCGATTATAATTCACTTACTATACACCCCATGAAGGAGAAATTTTGGTTTTAGTACTTTACATACAGCGTAGAACGCTTGAAAAAAAGTTGCATTTGTTGCAAAAAGTTGCCCTAATTATAACTGATATCGCTTGGCGACATCGGCTGCTGCACTCGAAACCAGAATTCTTCAAGTGAGGCCACAGTTCGCTCCTATTAACTAAACCTCCAAAAAAATAAAACCTTAAATACGATATTTCGGCCATCAAGATCTGTTTCGTTCATGACGACATGCGTCCTCGAGATCAAACTGACCTATTACTCAAGTAGGAAAAACAGGTTGTCCATCACCCAAAACGGATGACAGTTTTTAATGAGATTTCGCACCACCAGAGGCTTGCCACTGGCACACAAACAGTTTTCAAAGCGAAGATAAACCACCATGAGGGTTAAAGAATGTTGGAAAGGTCCCCCAAGACGTTCTCGCGGTTGATTCCTATCAAGTGCAAATCTATCCACAGGGTCTGAAATAGACTTGGACTTCACCCAAGGAGAATGGAACTCTCTCTATACTCTATGCCGACCAACCGGTCTGGAGGTTAAGGTGTTAGCCTCTAGATCGGAAGGTTCCTGGTTCGAATCCGGGCCCGTGCATGGATGTTTGTAAGCGTATGGTGATTTGGTAATTTTAGTTAACGTCGTACTAGAGCAACACAACGGGCTATTGACGACGGTCCGGGATCAGTCCCTTGAGGGAAAGATCCGAGGACAACACCTCGTTGCTCTAGTACGACGGTAAAAATGACCAATCACCCTATACTCTATTCTATAAACCTTGGGCTTCACCAGCTCGTCATGTGACCATGGTTTCATCGGATATTTCCCGTTGGGATGGATCCCGAACTGTCGTCAATAGCCCGTTGTATTGCTTGAGTAGGACGTTAATTAAAATACCCACCTACCTTGGGCTTCACCAACGGTAATGGTAATGGTAATTTTAGTTAACGTCGTACTAGAGCAACACAACGGGCTATTGACGACGGTCCGGGATCAGTCCCTTCAGGGAAAGATCCGAGGACAACACCTCGTAATTTTGAACCACGGTCAGATGACGAAGCAATACCTGAGCTGGCACCCCACTCTCCAAACTTCCACGCCAACCCAACGTGAGGACTTTCGGCCACGACAGATTTAAGGTGCACCAGCCGCCTCTACACCATACGTTTACAAACATCCATGCCCGAACCCGGATTCGAACCAGGAACCTTCCTATCTAGCTTCACCAACGGACTATGACGACGGGGCATGCTTCTCTTCAATAGAAACTTGCTCGAAGTCAATGAATCGTCAAATTCCCGTTTCGAAGAGGCTAGTAAGCGAACAGATTCACTTGGTGTTGTCCTTCACTTAAACTTTTAGGAACCTTTAAGATCTTTCTGAGATTCCGGTATCTTCCGCGAGGGTAGAGCAGAGCTTTTTGTCTGCTTTCATCCTACCATTATATAGCCTTGTTATGGGTGACCTATATTGGATGCTAGTTTGAGTAGGATGCATGATATAGAGGAGAAACGTCTATGCCGATGGTACCTGTTGCGCTTCACACACAACTTCCATTAACCAGTCACAGTAAGAAACCATTGGCTGAACGGATAGGCAACAGCAACAGTTTGTCTCTACTGGAATAGAAACTGATTACTTGAAATAGAAGTTGTCGTCTCAAACAGATTGAGATTAAAATATCGTCATTTTTGCTTCAGGTTTTATCGATTCTTTTTTGGAGGGACGTCGCGCGTTGCTCAGTGGGTATGCCCACTGTGCTAGCAACCTGTAAGTTGGAGGGGGTGCTTGTTCGGTTCCTTTATAGGGTGAATTCCTCTCTTCTGTATCAGCAAAAAACTTTCAGTGTTTGTGTATCTGCATTACTTGGATATTATCTGTCCTGTATCTGGCGCTACCGACCATGGGCAAATATGATTCTAGAGAAAACAGGGAACCAACTAATACCGAATTTTGATACCGAATTTTAATTTTTTTTTTTAAACTACACTTCCATGCACCCTACACCATTGTCTTCAGTGGGAGACTCGTTCAAAACCACAGGACTCAAATGCCACGTCAGCGGAATCCGACTATCAGGTAGGTATTTCAATTAACGTCGTACTGAAGCAACACAATGGGTATTGACGACGGTCCAGAACCGGATTATCATTTAGGTAGGTAATTAAATCAATGTCGTACAGTCGCAAGACAACGGGCTATTGACGACGGTGCTGGATCGATCCCCAAGGGAAAGATCCAAGGACAACAACACCACGTCATTTTGAACCACGGTCAGATGACAAGGCCACACCTGATCTGGCAACCCACTCTCCGAGCTTCCACACCACGCCAGCGGGAGAACATTTGAGGCCCCGACAGATTTAACGTTCACCAGCCCACTTTGTACACGACGGTCTTTGATTGAATCCGTTTCACTTCCAACCGGGCTACCGCGATTCGACTCTATCAGAAATAAACCAATTGGGACTGACTTCCCTGAATCGCTCTTCATCGTCCCATTATCGCCTGAAAATTAATTCCGCGATTCACTGGGCCGTTCCGACAGGTTGGGGGTGAGTAGAGAGAGACGGCTTCCCCCTCGCACAAAAGCCGCATTTAAAATAACTCAGCGCGTCACTCCAGCCGCCCTGGATTGTGCATTTCACACCTGTGCACCCCCGGGTGTAATTGGCTGTCTGAGTCGACAGGGGGGCTTTGCGCCATTTTGTTTTCTTTCTCTCTGACCGAGAAGCTGAAGCTCTTCATCACCTTGGGGGGGCTTCTCTCTCGGCCGACACCGAGTCGATTTGCTCAATGGGGGCCTGATGAATGGGAACGAAATTGGAGGTAGGGTGTTGGTTTCCTCGACTCCGCCCACCGAACCGGGGTGGCTCTAAAGGCTTTGATAAACACTTTGGTATGCGTCGCGGAAGGACAATTCTATTGTTCTGGAGAAATGGTTCAATTGTTTTGGAGAAATAGTTCAATTGTAATTTGCCGTTCATTGTAGGACATCCATTAAGGCCCGGTGCACACATTCAGTTTTTCAACGTGCGGCGCCGGGGCGGCAACGCATGTGCGGTCTGAGATACATTAGATCCAATGGAATAGTGCACACGTGCCTCCGGCGCCGCTGCGGCGACGCACGTCCAACTTGCGTGCAATTTGTACCGCAGTTCCCCACGACCTAAGATTTCAAAATTAAGCCCATAGCTGGATAGATACTTTTAACATTTCTACCGCAGTTCCCCACGGAGCTATTCGCCGCACACGCTTCTCCGGTCTCAAGTACCTTGTTTTCATAAATAAATGGAATATAAATAATAATTAATAAATGGTTGTATCCAGTAACGTCTATTTTGCTTCAAAATATACCTTTTTACACCAACGAAAGCGAAACAAACACGTTTTCTTCGATAGAATATTTGTCGCAAATGCCGTGAAATGAGTACTTGCGTCATTTCACGGTTATGTGTGCATAGTTGGGCTTGAAGAATCGGATGTGTAAACCGGGCCTAAGATTTTAAAATTAAGCCCATAGCTAGATGGATACTTTCAACATCTTTCTTCAAAAAATTTTCAAAAAAAAAAAAAAATGTCTGAGGAGCACTACAATTTTTACCACCATCGACCTTGAAATGAAATGAACGGTCCATGTGGGCGGAGTAGCTGTCGTAAGATTTGTGAAGGGTATATCACAAATCGACTGCACCGATTGGCTATGGAAGAGCAGGCTATTGTTTTCGATCACGGTGGATGCTCACTTTAACCGATCGATAGTTTAGGATTCATGCCACACCACGTGACACGTCTTGAAACAGAGCAAATGGAAGAAGTAGCATCAAGTCTATTTCTGTGTTCTTCGTCTATTTCATTTTAAAGTCGATGGGGTTAACAAGGTTTGTAGAAGGGAAATGGTAATCACTATAGGACGCGAGTTATACTACTTCGAAGAAAAGACTCTTCTCTATAAACAATTTAACACCTTTCTACAGAGACCTAAGCATCACTGTGGAAGTGTTTCGTTTGAACCCTGAGGTTTGTGACTACAGTTCCTTAAATTAATTCCCCATTAAATAAATAATCCGAATTCTAATCACTAGGGCAACAAATGCAACTTTTTTCATACGTTCTACGCTGCACGTAAAGTGCTAAAACCAAAATTCCTCCGACATGGAGTGTATTATAAGTGAGTTATAACCGCAACATAAATGCAACTTTCTGCATAAATGCAACCACCTGCAACTTTTTAAAATATAGCTTAAAATTAATTCATATGGAATTATTATTTCATTTTTTACCCTCTCAATCAACCCTTCGATCACCCTTCGATCACTTCGAACCCTCTGATCTTGCGAACGACGAAGTATTGCGGATCAAACAAGTTCATGGAAAGAAGGTGTTCGTCCTAACAGACGAAAGTGAAATAAATCGCAAATACCTTAACACATTGGTTGGTACTCTTGATAATCTTGAGGAAACTTGCATAATCGACTGCAGAGTTTGTAAGGTGAGTGTCGATCATCAATACGTTGTTCGCCTTGTAAATGACGTATTAAAATCTCTGAATATTGAGCGAAAGGATTTTGCGCTTCTCCTATCCGATACAGCACATTATAGGACAACAGCTGGCGCAGGTTTTCAATGTTAAAGAAATGACTGGCCAAGGATCGGTCATTCAACGTTCTTCTGTATTTTCAGTATGTATTATAATACTGTTGTACACGACTGAAATTGTCAATATATATTGAATTTTTTCATTTTTTACGAATAATTATATTTTTATTTTAGTCTATCAAAAATAAATGCAACTTTATTTCCATAAACACAAATTTAGGGAATGATAAATTCAACTTTTCCCATTTTACTGCAACAAAACAGTTGCCCTACTAATCACCAATAACGATATTGGTTCTAATTCTATCAGTACTTTTAAAGCAAATTCTCTCTTTGAATTCCTAAAGGTTTCGTTCTTATTAAATATTAAGGCTTTAAGAGTAAACAGCAGAACAGGAATCCACAATTGATTCCCAAAAGGGCCGCGATAGCCCGCTTGGAAAAGCAACGGATTAGCAACCGGAAGGTTGTGAGTTCGCATCGAGCGTAAGACCGCCGTATGCAAAGGGGTCTGGTGCACGTTGAATCTGTCATGGCCTCAAATGTCCTAACGTTGGCATGGTGTGGAAGTTTGGAGTGTGGAGTGCCAGCTGAGGTGTGACCTCGTCGTCTGACTGTGGTTCAAAATTACGTGGTTTTATCGTCGATTCTTTCCTTTCGGTGGTTGTTCCCGGACAAGTGCCAATTGTGTTGCTCCAGTACGATGTTAATTAAAAACCTACATACCTACCAAAAGGGTGGAAATAGTGAGTGCCTTTTGGTTTTGTATTTATATTTTAATATTAATCTCAAACTGCCCTTGAATCGTTCAAAATGTAAATTATTTGTTGAATATTCGCACAATCACGCCATGAAATACAACCAAACTCACTAATTAGCAGGTTCCTGTAACTTATACCGGATGCTTTTCTCTCTTCTATGTCGATAAATTTTCCCGTGTGTGCAAGTCCATTACTTGACGCTTGTCTTCTGTTAAGCAAAGCTTTGACAGACATGGTCTTTGCATAATAAAGCCCGATCCAATCAAACTGCCAGCTGTTAACAGCCGATCAATTGGTATAGTGGTTAAGGTGTTAGCCTCTAGATCGGAAGGTTCCGGGTTCGAATCAGGGTCCGGGCATGGATGTTTGTAAGCGTATGGTGTAGAGGCGGCTAATGCACCTTAACTCTGTCGTGGCCGAAAGTCCTCACGTTGGGTTGGCGTGGAAGTTTGGAGAGTGGGGTGCCAGCTCAGGTGTTGCTTCGTCATCTGACCGTGGTTCAAAATGACGAGGTGTTGTTCTCGGATCTTTCCCTTAAGGGACTGATCTCGGACCGTCGTCAATAGCCCGTTGTGTTGCTCTAGTACGACGTGAACTAAAATTACCATTACCAGCAGTTAACAATTAAAAAAGTAGCATTTAATAACGAAGAGCTGGCAATAGTTGAAATAACACCTCATTTTGAATCTGATTCGGAGAGTGGAGGTGCCAGCTCATGTCGCTCATTCCTTTCAACAACGTCATATCTCAAAAATAGGCAATTTTTAGTTATGCCTGTTTTTAGAATGCCCTGAAAGAGTAGTATATCCCTGCAAAATCGTCATACCTCACCGCTCAATATTTAGCCGCTAGAGAGCAGAAGTAATATTTATTTTTTTTTTTCATTTTATTCTACTTTTAAACTTTAAAATCACTCTAAACTGAAAAATCACGTTCTTTGAGATCTGACGATGTTGAAAGAAGTGAGTGATGTGTGACCTCGTCACCTGACCGTGGTTCAAAATGACGTGGTGTTGTCCACGGATCTTCCACTTCGGGGGTTGATCCCGGATCGTCCCCAATAGCCCGTTGTGTTGCTCCAGTGTGACGTAAATTAAAGATTCCAACTGAATTTTAATTAATGTAGCAAATCCATCAATTAAATTTGGTAATTGGTAGTTGGTAATTTTTTAGTTAACGTCGTACTAGAGCAACACAACGGGCTATTGACGACGGTCCGGGATCAGTCCCTTAAGGGAAAGATCCGAGAACAACACCTCGTCATTTTGAACCACGGTCAGATGACGAAGCAACACCTGAGCTGGCACCCCACTCTCCAAACTTCCAGGCCAACCCAACATGAGGACTTTTGGCCACGACAGAGTTAAGGTGCACCTGCCGGCACTACACCATACGCTTACAAACATCCATGCCCGGGCCCGGATTCGAACCAGAAACCTTCCTATCTAGAGGCTAACACCTTAATCACTATACCGGTTGGTCGGCCAATTAAATTTGTAAACGAGCTTTGCTCACCAAGACTCAGTTCTCAAAAAATCTTACAAATGACGCCGCCATTACAAAAAAAGAACAAATTTAAAAGACCGGAATAAGCGGCTGTTCTCTTTCAATGCAAAGGTGCGAAGTAATCTGATGGTGACCCATCCATCATACGGGCATTGAGAACTCCCAGCAGGGGGGCGCGAAGCAACCTGTGTCGGCATCTTTTTCTGGTTTTGTGCTGCAGAACATCGTTTTGTGTGGGACACCCCTCCCCCTTTCTTTCAAGTGCGTGTGGTCTCAAGGGACCGACATTAGCCCCGCAATCGAATGCAAGATCACGTGCGAGGTGTTTTTTTTTTCTTCCCTTGCCTTTCCCGGGGCTTCTGTGTCTCGTGCTCTTGTACAGGCATTCTGTTGGGCGGTGGAAAGAATGCCCTGTCCACAATGCTTTCGGTGTTGGAGCAAGGGTTTAGCCAAGTCCAGTGGCATTGCTTGGCCATGTTGACTCGTCTGCTTAGGCGCAGGGAGACTTGCGAAATTGTGTTGCCTCTTGGTTCTGAGCCTTTTTCAGTAACGCCCGAGGAACCTCAATGGGTAGAGAGTTGAATTAACGTAGCGCAACACAACGGGCTATTGGCGACGGTCCGAGATCAATCAAGAAGGAAAAGATCCGAGGGCAGCACCACGTAATTCTTAATCACGATCGGATGACCATGTTAAGATAGCTGGTATCCCACTCTTCAACACGGAAGCTGGGCACATTAAATCTGTCATAACCGAAAGTCCTCACGTTGGGATGGTGTGGAAGTTTGGAGAGTGAGGTGCCAGCTCAGGTGTTGCTTCGTCATCTGACCGTGGTTCAAAATTACGAGGTGTTGTCCTCGGATCTTTCCCTTAAAGGACTGATCCCGGACCGCCGTCAATAGTCTTTGTGTTGCTCTAGTGCGACGTTAACTAAAATTACCTTACCATGGCCTTAAATATCTTCACGTTGGTTTCATGTGGAGGTTTGGTAAGGTAAGCTAATTTTTAATTCACGTCGTACTTGAGAAACACAACGGGCTATTGACGATGATCCGGGATCAATCCCTTAAGGGAAAGATCCGAGGACAGCACCTCTTAATTTTCAACCACGGTCAGATGACGAATAACACCTGAGCTGGCACCCCACTCTCTAAAATTCCACACCAACCTAACGTGAGGACTTTCGGCCACGACAGAGTTAAGGTGCACCATCCGCCTCTACACCATACGCTTACAAATATCCATGCACTGATCCGGATTCGAACCAGGAACCTTCCGATCTAGTAATTTGGTAATTTATTAATTATCGTCGTACAAGAGCAACACAACGGGCTATTGATGACGGGACCAGGATCCATCCCCTAAGGGAAAGATCCGGGGACAACACCACGTCTAATGAAAAGACATTTTAAGACCTCGGAGCCCTTTGATATTCAGGGGGCCTTAAGCGGCCGCATAATCCGCCACTGCTTGTGCCTTAAAACCCCCAAACAGCCTAATGGACAACTCGACATTAGAAGTACATTGATGACCAGATATGTCGTCATTATCAAAACTCATCAGATTTTAATGGGAGAAATATCTCTTCGAAACACACTTGAAGGGTTAAGTATAGTTTAGACCACTTTCGGGGAGTGGGAGGGGGACCACCTGTAACAGAGGCAATATACTCCACATCGTCCGTCACCGGATAGTTTAGCAAACCATGCATGCATGACTCAAACAGGAAAACGATTCGGTTTTCCAACGAGCAAATCGCAGCAGATTGTTGTTGCCATTCTCCATTAAGAAATTCGAAACGCCTTCAGTCGCAATAAATTATCTCCGTCCGCCATCGGCTTTGGCTTTCACTCGACTGTCAACTGTCACAAGCCCGACGGAAAAAAAAAAAGGCCGACTCGTAAATTGCTAATAACCGCGGGGCCTTGCGTTCGCGGTCAAGCCCCTCCGGAGCGAGCACAAGGCCGCCTTTGTGGAGTTTAGCGGTCCTTAAACGCCCGCTCGACACTCACTTGTCACTCAGGTTCCGATGAACCGTTGAGGCCTGTGAGACTTCATTAGGATCATGGAAACGCTGCAGTTTCCTCTTTCACTCTCGGCTGGCTAGCGGATGGAAGGTCGAGCTTCTTCGCAGCAATGCGGATCAATCTCATTATTTGTAGCGAGATTGTATTTCTTTGCTTTAACATCATATACATCCATTCGTTTCGGATCTTTCCAGACACAGGGGTAGCCAAACTTTTATGGACCAGGGGCGAATGGGTCGGATGTCGCCCTTGCTCCAAAACAAAATCTATTGAATCGTATTTAAAAATAAGATCGTTCACGACATGGTAATTTTTAGTTAAGGGGGTCCGAAACATAAAAATCGTCAAATTTTCGAAATTTTTATTATTTTAAGAAATTTTCTGTGTTTTTCTGCTTAAAAGGAAGTTTAAATCATGTTTCTATCTTAATTAGAACTAGATATATAATAATTTTTGCGGAGCGTTGTTTTGAAAATCTAACACTCTTGACAGTTGTTGTCATGGCAACAACATTTGTCTTTAAAACTTTAAATGCGTTTTTCTCCATGATACTTTTTTTCAAGATTTCCTGTATTCAAATTGCTATAAGTCGAAAACCGATAATGTTTAAGGGTTGAAATTTGGAATAGATCTTTTTCAAACATTATACTTTAATTGTGATTCCACAAATTTGAAACAAATATTTACTTTTAAAAATACGACTTTAAAAAAATACCTTAAAATTTTTATTCAAATTTGTTTTTTTTTGTTTTTTATTAAATTAATATTTTTTAAATTGCTGAATCAAAATTAAAGTTTATAAATTTGTGAATAATTTACTGCAATAATTTTGAAAATCGATCAAGAATATTTTGAGTTTTAACAATTTAAAATGACCCCTCTTTTATTCAAAAAATTTTAATTTAAAATTTTTAAAAAACTTTGGGAAAAATTTTGTGTTGGGATTTCGTTTATTAGTTAGATAGGAAATCAGTACAAAAAAATTCAAAATTCTAAATTAATTTAATAAAAACAATTTTTCAATGTGTCCCGGACCCCCTTAACGTCGTACTAGAGCAACACAACGGGCTATTGACGACGGTCCGGGATCAATCCCTAAGGGAAAGATCCGAGGACAACACCTCGTAATTTCGAACCACGGTCAGATGACGAAGTAACACCTGAGCTGGCGCCTCACTCTCCAAACTTCCACGCCAACCCAACGTGAGGACTTTCGGCTACGACAGATTTAAGGTGCACCAGCCGCCTCTACACCATACGCTTACAAACATCCATGCGCTGACCCGGATTCGAACCAGGAACCTTCCGATGTAGAGGATAACACCTTAACCACCAGACCGGAGGGTCGGCGCATCGTGTACAAAAGGGGCTGGTGCATGTTGAATCTATCGGGGCGTTAAATGTTCTCACGTTGGTGTGATGTGGAAGTTTGGGGAGTGGAGTGCCAACTCAGAAGTGACCTCGACATCTCACCGTAGTTAAAAATTTAGTGATGTTATACTCGGACCTTTCCCTTCGGCTTCAATCCCGGATCGTCGCCAACAGTTTGTTGTGTTGCTTCAGTGCGACACTGCGGATTATTGGACGGTTATCAGGTTTTTAATATTTTAAAATTAATTAAATAGTACTAGTTAGTAAACTATAAAATTAAATTAAGTTACTTATTTTTCTTTCCTGGGCATTTTTCCCCAATGCAAGAGCCTGCAACTGATATTCTCTCGGACAGAAAGCTCGAGAAGAAACGCGAGAACTGATACTCTTCCAATTATACTAAATATTGTGTCATCCGGAAAGTTCTGCGCGTTTTTTAAGATAAATTTCAACGAAGCAGTATAAAAATATAAAAAAGTTTATTGCATCGCATAAGCACAATTTTGTTCTATGACTTTCCTGCAGCTGGAAAATACTGTTTTTTTTTTTTTTTAAATATAAATCATTAGTCTTATTTGTGAAGAAGTTATCGATGTGCTATTTAACAGTCTCCAAAGAATTGGAACTCCAGGCCGTTCAAAGAATTTTGAAGTGAAATGAAGACTGAAAATCTGAGGGACGAGGTCTGGTGAATATGAGGATGACATAAAACATTTTACCCATACTCAATAAGTCCTTGTCTGACATTCAATAAAATACGAGGCCGCGTATTGTCATGCTGGAAGAAAACACCTCGACGATGGGTCAGTTCTGGCCGCTTTGCTTCGATTTTTGCTTTTAATATTGCCATTTGAGAACTGTTTTTTTCCTAATTTATTGTCTGATTTTGTGGCAACAATTATTAATGAACAATTCCTTTGTAGTCTCACCCTACAGAAAGCCGTTTACAGAGGAGGGTCGTCCAGAGCGGGCATCCTCTTCGAGGCTGAAATTTCAGCGCTTAAATTTATCAAACCACCTTTCAACTGTGGTCTCAGAAACAGCGCTATGTCCATACACAGCACACATTTTACGAGCAGTCTGTCTAGCATTTTCCCCCTTCTCTTATAATAAAAGAACATAATATGACGAAAATGAATTTTCCATTCTTAGCACTGCAGTGAAACAAAAATTATGCCACAACACATGCTATAATTATGCAATGTGTAATCAGAAGAGACCGAATTTGAACATCTGCTTCAATCAAGGTAGAAAATTATCGGCGGTAGAAAAATAATAATAACAAAGCTAGCTTCGATTTGAAAATGCGCAAAACTTTCCGGATGAGCCAATACTTATTTTTTTTTATGAGAAACACGTCATACTGTTATCTGCTTGAAAAAATATTACTGTGAAAATTTATTTTCATATGGATACTGTTATTAGTGTTGTGAAATGTAAATTTTGCTGCATCCATAATAAATTTCTGTGATCTGAGCAAACAAATTTTAGTAGAATCTTTATAAATATATATTTTATCTTTTGTTCGATCCCACGATTCAAATAAAAAATTTATCATCTGATAGCGGTGGGATTCGAACCCACGCCTCGAAAGACTGGTGCCTAAAACCAGCGCCTTAGACCACTCGGCCACGCTACCTCGGAGTAAGAACGATTAGCTCGATTCAAGCTTCAGACTAGTTCATACCATTTCTAGTTTCACAGCGCTCCCGGTCTGGCGGTGTTGGCGTGAATTGAGGCCAGATCTCGCCAGATCAACACTCAACAAGTTCTAGAGATGTGTATTAGTCTTAACCGTTATTACTACATCTGTTATCACATTATCGGTGAATAAGTTTAAGTTATAATTGACACACACACAAATATCAACATCTTCACTGTCAGTGAACAGATTTAATATTTATGATTAACAAATATCAAATCGTCATTCATAGTGAATTAATTTAACATTTACAGTTAATAAATATCAACATCGCGATGTTGGCGTGGATTGCGCCCAAATCTTGCCACATCAAGAATCAAGAACTTGCAGGAATGGGAACGACTATTATTAACCTTAACACATATTATTACTAATTTTCAATAACAATTACTATTAACCATACTAACATCTTCATAAAACAGTGAATAAATTTAACAGCTACAATCAACAAATATCAACAGCTTTATTGGTAGTGAATAAGTTTAACAGCTACTATTAACTGCTGGGAACAGTTAATTAAAAAACGTCTATTTAACTGTTACGTCTAATTAAAAACGCAATTGCTTAAACTACAAGAAACTTAATGTTTGTTCTTATTAAATTTAACAAATATATATTCACGAGAGAAAACAATATACGTTAGGCACTAAAAAGCAATTAAAATTAATGAAATAATTATTTCTTCCTCGATATTTTCCCATTGCTAGTTTACAACTGAGATTGATATTAGCTTCGATTGAAATTGATTAACTGATAGTTTTTGGAGGTACTAATTACTTATTTTCATGATGATGAGAAGTACTTCTTGAATAAAAATATAACACCATGAAAATGCATTTTGACCTTAGTTAATATTAGTTAGTCTTTAAATGGCTGTACAGTTCTGCCTCATAGGCAACGATGTGTAAATTATAATCTATTTCACCAAGTATATCTTTATGTGGAAGCTTCCCACTATAAAGTTCTAACACCTGGCAATGGTGTGAGTTGAGCCCCCCGCCTCGAAAAACTGGAAGCTAATTAGTACCTTAGTATGTTAGACAACTCGGCGAAGCTACCTTTGAGTTTACAGAATTAGCAAAATTAATTCCCCGAACTATTTCGGACCATTACTATTTTGCAAAGCTTCTGTCTGGCGGGATTTGCGGCCGAATCTCGCACTATATCAACAGTCAATCAGTAGCTTTTAGTGAGAGAGGTAGTGTTAATTATAAAAAAGTCGCACTGGAGGGGGAGCAGGTAGGTATGTTAATTAACGTCGCACTGGAACAACACAACGACTACTGGCGATGCTCCGACATCAATCCTTAATAACTTTTAGTTATGGGCAAAGCTACTATTAGTCTTAATAGTTATTACTAATTTCTTATACAGTTATTATTAACAAAAAATACTAAATCTTCACAAAACAATGAATAAATTAAACTGTTATAATTAACAACAAACATCAATAGCTTCACTAACACTGAATAAATTCAATTTATAATTAACAACAAATATTGATACCTTCCTTAAAATTGAATAAATGTAACGTTTATAATTAACAGCAAATATCAACAGCTTCATGACACTGAATAAATGTAACATTTCTAATTAACAATAATTATCAACATCTTCATAAAACACTGAATAATTATAACATTTTTATTTAACAATAAATGCATATCAACAGCTTCATAAATGTGTGAAGCTGTTAATACATAATTGGTAATTGTACAGGTTCCATACATGCTGTTAATTATACGAGGATTACATTTCACAGTTATAATAAACAATTATTAACATCTTCATTGATGGTGAATAAGTTTAACTGTTACATTAACTTGTGGAAGCAGATATTAACGGGAAATTGAAACCACTTCTTAAATTATTAATAATTTCAACTTTTCTCATTAAATTTTGTAACAAATTAAATTTTTCTTTCGTTATTTTTATTGTATGTTTAGTTATTTTAATCGCTACTTGTTAAGATCTGTAGACAACTGAAATACATTAGATGACCAGTTGCTAACTCTTAGATTTTTAATAGCACTGCTTTGCAGTGTAAAAACCAATTTATTATAACTTTAACTGATGAACGAATGGAAAAAATAAGTCTAATTATACGTTTAAGAATATCTGCGTATTAAAGGAATAAAACATAAATGACATCAAAAAGATCACTAATGCTGATTGCCGAAGAAACTATTTTAAATTTAAAATGTACTGATGTGATTTACGCAGTCCCGTGTAGAAAAGATGTCGAAGGAAAGACCAAAATAAAAATAAAAGCACCGGTTTTTTGAGAACTGGAATTTTGGAGTTTGTATGTTCACTCTACCCGTTGAAAGGGAGGAAAATATCCACGGGACGATCGCCACCGATACTTTTCAGTATGACATCCTTCTCCTAACGTTCTTCAATACTTTTTCTAAAATCGACTGCCCCAAGGTCGACTGCTTTCTCGGAGCCTTCTTGTTATGCTGCTCCGACGAGAAGGTAGTCAACTTTGAGGCAGTTGATTTTTGAAATACTAGTGTGAAACGAAGGGCCAACACAAAGAAATTTGAAGACACGGCAGATTCAACGTGCACAAGCCCATTTCGTATACACAACTTTTTCACTAATGTAAAAATTGGACAGATAATCTTCGTAAAAATACGTTTTAATCATATGAAGTATTCTGGCAAAAGAGTCCTTTTTCTCTACACTGCCCAGAATTTAAGTTTAAGCTAAAGTGAAAAATCTAAAAATTTATGGTAATTTCGTTAAAAGATATGAGATTCCTTCTTCATATATGATCAGTCTTCGTTTTTATCTTATTCCTAGTTTATCGTCATCATTTCATATAAGTTTCAGAACGTTCTTAAATTTCTGCTACACTTTTATTAGACAAACCTAAAGAATAATGATATCAAAATTGAAATTAAAAGACAAATAAATAAATTATAAAAGTTTTAAGTAATTTGTCCGAATTCAATTTCATAACATAATTATATTTTCTTTTGTAGAATAGTATCTCATATGGAACTGAAACTATTTGTTGTATGATGAACAAATAATTTCAAAGCGAAACAAAATACTTGCCTCCCTGGGATTAAATCTTTTTTTTCTAAAGAAACACCACCAACACATCAACTTTTTTTTTTAAAGGAACTATTTTAACCAGAAAAAATCTTTTCAAATCTGGAATTAAAGGAGCAAAAAATGTTTTTTTTCTTTCAGGAAAACGTTTTGACCATACCAAAAAAATCGGATTGAAAATAACGAAGAAAAAAGAAATGGGGAAACGATTTTTTTTATCTTAATATACATTATCAAATCTGTACTCAGATGGGCAAATTGTATTAGTCACTTTTCCCAAAACATTGAGTAAGTCCCATCCTGGAGTCTGATTTGTTAATGTTTAGAAGGTGGCAAAATGTTGCAAGTCGTTTTCTTTCCGTTTATGAGAAAATAAAGGTAACATGTTGAATCCAAAAATTGCTGTCACGAAAAAAAAATGACTTTTACATTGTTTTATTAGATTACAGAAATATGGAATAACTTCCAACAAAAATACACTTTGGCAGCGGTGGGATTCGAACCCACGCCTCGAAAGACTGGTGCCTAAAACCAGCGCCTTAGACCACTCGGCCACGCTACCTCGGTGAACTATTGGTAAACAAAATATAAATACAAAATTTATTCACTTTTAGTAAAAATATTTTTAGAGAGAGTATACATCACAAAATTTGAAAATTCAAAAGTCCTTTGTCAACACAGTTATAAATAACTCCAATGTGATGGAAAAAGGAATAAAGGATTTTGTTCTCAAGAATTGTATTAAATAGACTTAGTTTCATTGGAAAATTAAAGGGGTATAGAAAGGGATGATTGATTTTTATTTAACAACTTTACGAAACCACATTTTCTGCCGTCAAAATTGAAAACGTGAATTTGTGGGAGAAAAAGCAAGAACAAAATACATTTATATCAAATTTAAACAGAATGTATAGACTGGTATTGCCATCTAGTGACTTAATGAGAAGTTAAATAAAGATGAGAGAGAATGCAAAACAAACGCGATTGTATAGTATCGCCATCTAGTGGCGTCAGAAAAATACATTTGGATCAATGAAAAAATCGGGCTTTGTAAGTTAGTTAAATTAGGTCATATCTATGTGTGGGTTTTCCAGCTTACAACTATAGACGCAAAAAAAAATATATATATATATTATCATAAAATTATCTGTTGTTATTTCTTTTGTCAAAAATAAATTATGTTGTTGAACATATTCTATCTACTGAACAGCTTTATTGAAACATATTTAAAGAAGTCTGCCTTTTAATTTTTCTGAACTTCAAACCTTTCCTGTGTATTTGAAATGACAAATAAAAATTAAAACTTCTATGGAAAAAAAGATTTTGGGGATTGCAGAATCATTTTATTTGAATATGTTTCAGAATTAAATGCTCTTTGTTGATAGCTTTATGTGTTAATAATACGTGAGTTCTCAATTCCACAGTATTATTTATTAATGTATGGAAACAGAGCTGGTGCTCCAAAGTAGGCATTGGAGAAGAATCACTCGATTAAATTTTGGATTATCAGAATAGTACGATTGAACTGAATAGTTGTATACAAGCTTTTATATTGATACAGAAGACGACTGCTTATTAGAAAAAAATTAACGTTTATTAAAAATGTCTAAAGACGACGCAAAATTATGTGTCCCAATTCTTCTAAATCCAAATTACTTTTTTATCACATTCATGAAAGCAGTTTACGCGAGTATAATTATATTACTAATATTATTACGATTTATATATGCTTAATAAATATAATATCAGCATACAATAACCTTTACAAATATACTAGTAGCATCTGTGCTAGTAGCAGGTTGAACTAAAAATTAAATTCATCGATCGCTTATACGCGCCCACAGTACGTTTTATTATTTGCCTATAACTTAATTTCAAAAATTTGGGTTTCACTTTTATCAAAATACATTTTTTTTTGTTCACTTGACTGAAACTGATAATTTTAGAAACTTATCTTCTGGTGTTCAAGAGAGGGAATATTACCGTATTATTATCTGATAAGAAAAACTCATGACCTTGTATCTTACTACCACGTGGTTACTGACATAGAAATGTTTATAAATTATGAATGTGGAAAAAAACTATTGCTTAAAGAGTGTTTCAGATAAGCCATTTTCGCTTTCGCTTGCAAAATATTTCCTTATCTATTTCACTGTCACATAATTCTCAGTTTCCCGCTTAATATAATAAATTGTTCGAGATGTGCAGCTTAGGGTACATATATAGAATTTAAGGGAAATTTTTTTAGCTTTTCAAACAGCGCGGCATCACTCAAATAAATGTTCATAGAATAGATATTCTATAAAACAATTAATTTACATTGTATGTAAAATACAGGTCAAAATACAGGAACAACTTACACGAGTGAAAAAAGTTTAATATTCAATTTAAGGACGTTTATCACACTTTTAATGCTAGCATTCTCAATGTCTTTGCGATTTATGTTTATAAAGAATCCTAATTCTTGTAGAATTTTTAAGATTTAAGCTGGTTGGTTGACTATGGTTATGACAAAGAAATTTTTTCTTGAATTCGATTTGATTATTTTGTTTATTTGACATTTATACGTTTCTAACTGAATGGATAAACATACCACCATTTATATTCTTAAGTATTGAGTACAAGGGCGTTATATTTCTCTTTAAGGGGGTCCGGGACACATTGAAATTTTTTTTTTATTAATTAATTTAGAATTTAGAATTTTTTTGTACTGATTACCCATCTAACTAATAAACAAAATCACAACACAAAAATTTTCCAAAAGTTTTTAAAAATTTTTAAATTAAAATTTTTGGAAAAAAAGAGGGGTCATTTTAAATTGCTAAGACTCAAAATATTCTCGATCAATTTTCAAAATTCTTGCAGCAAATTATTCACAATTTTATTAATTTTAATTTTGATTCAGTAATTTAAAAAATATTAATTTAATAAAAAATAAAAAATATTCGAATGAAAATTTTTAAAAATTTTAAGGTACTTTTTTTTTAAAGTAATATTTTTAAAAGTAAGTATTTGTTTCAAATTTGCTGAATCAAAATTAAAGTATAATGTTTGAAAAAGATATATTCCAAATTTCAACCCTTAAACTTTATCGGTTTTCGACTTATAGCAATTTGAATACAGGAAATATTGAAAAATGTATCATGGAGAAAAACGCATTTAAAGTTTTAAAGACAGATGTCGTTGCCATGACAACAACTGTCAAGAGTGTTAGATTTTCAAAGCAACGCACCACAAAAATTATAATATCTTTAGTTCTAATTAAGATAGAAACATGATTTAGACGTCATTTTAAGCAAGAAAACATAGAGAATTTCTTAAAATCATAAAATTTTTTTCGAAAATTTGACGATTTTTGTGTCCCGGACCCCCTTAAATCTAAAAACGAAATGTCCGATAAAAGCACAGAGAGATTTATAGAAATCTACTTATTCTATTGTATTGTAGTAACAAGTAATTACAAGTTTAAAAATAATAATAATAAAATTGGACGAAAAGGAAGGAAAAACAAATGCAAATGTTTCAATGTTGGATCATAAAAATACAAAATATCAATGTTAAGCGTTCTAAATCGTGCTTGGGAAAAAAAATCAACGCAATCAGAATTATCAGAAAATATGGATAGAATGGAAGAATCGCTAAAATCATACATCAATAGTATGAACAAGAAAGAATGCTTAAATTAGCAAAATTAGAATTGGTAAAAAAACCGCATTTTCTAAATCAAGAATGTAGTGCCGAATTTTTTTCATGAACTGATGTAGTTTGTTTTTGAAAACTATGTACGGATCTGTAAATTTCGTTTTTAACCTTTCTTGTATGTGCATATAATTTTGAAAATTACATTTTTTTAAATGATTATCTTATGAGGGATTTAAAAGCTTCCTTTAAGGCGCGTTATCACGAATCGAGTTTAATTGACTGATTATAGTTGATCAACGAAAGTGGAACGAAAACTATAGCAAGAACCTTTGTTTCAATTGAGTTGATCAACTTTATAGTTGATCAAGAAAAGTTTGCCCCATTCAAACTTCATCGTTCAAGTGATGAGTCATCCGCCATCTGGAAACGTGTGAACAGGTGACTGTCAAGCGCGCTTGTGTTTTGTTAAGGTTTTAAATAGTTAAAAAAATGAGCCTCAAGTGGTCTGAAAGAGTGTTGCTAAAATGTTTAGAACTTCATCAGAAGCATGATTGTCTTCGGAACCACCGACTGGATAAATATAAAAATAAAGATGCAAGAGAAAATGCTTTGGGTACTATTGTCAAAGAATGATCGGGAAAACAAATTTTTGTTACGATTTTTGCTCATGTTAGATAGAATTGTATTTTGTTCTTTTAACAAAACTGCTACTATCTGTACTATTTCACGCACAACTGCTTAAAACGCCATTTTAAAACTGAAATTCTGTTGAAATGTGTGAACAAAAACTGGTTCAATTCACATTCAACTTTTGTTCATCAACTATAATCGGTCAATTAAACTTGATTCGTGAGAACTTATTGTGCTTTTATATTTCCTATCCATTTCTTAAAACTGTGCGAAGAAGAAAGACTCGCACATGTTTTCAAAGATATTCATTCAACTCACAACTTGGGACAGAGGGCGTACTTCGAAGTCTGAAAGGATATTCCGCTTCGAGAGTCGGTTTCGGAATTGATAACACAATAGCTGACATTGTTCACAATGAAATCAATAAGTGCTCTTGATTCAAATCTCTCAGCCATACGGTCTAGCAAAAAGAATGTTATATTGAAATTTAATTTAAATATTCTATGAATGTATTGTGTTTAATCTTTGTTACTATGCTGAATTTAAAACGATTTTCTGTTATAGAACTTTAAAATGTTTACATCATAGAAATCCATACTTCAATACAATTATATTTTGTTGACGCCCTTTTTTTACAACAGAACGTTGTTTTTCTTTCAAAATGATAGTATGTTTTCTGCATTTATTTATAGTACTTTTGTAAGGTTATTTAATAGAAATTGTCTGCGGCAATGTAAAATTTTTTTTAGTGTTACACGGAATACGATTATTTGACATTCTTGACACGGGCTTAGTGGACATGCCCATATCGCTGTCAACCTTCGAGTTGTAGGCGGCGGTGGTTTCATTCCTCCCTCTGTGTATTTCTCTCATCTTGTGTTAGTAAAACTTTCACTGTGTGTCTATATCTAGGTATTGTGTTTGTTGTGTCTGGCGCACCATGACCAAATATGGCCATTGTTCCATAAAAAAAAAACCAAACAAACCGACATCAAGGGCAGTCAAACGCATCATATTAATCAAACCTTTCATTTTTATATTCAGCTAAAATGTTTTAGTGTCATATCTATATATTCGTCTTCATTCCCTCTTTCTCACACTCCGCTTCAACCCTCTCATTTGAACATTACCTTCTCAGCAGGTAGAAAGAAAGTTTAATTACGTCGCACTGGAGAACAGCAACGGGCTACTGGCGACGGTCCGGAATCAATCCCGAAGGGAAAGATCGGATGACAACACCTCGTAATTTTGAACCATGACCAGACGGTGAGGTCAACACCTGAACTGGCAGCAGGAAGTGAGGACTCACCACACCACGCCAATGTGAGAATATTTGAGACACGACAGATTCAACGTGCACCAGCCTCCATGCACACAACGGTCATTGTTTTGATGGAGATTCGGTCTCCCAACCCTCCTGTTACTCCGAGTCTATCAACTGGGATACCGTGGCCCCGTCTGTCTCAGCAATAATTGCCTCTTCCGTTGCCAAGAGAGGCAAGTCTATATCATACCGTACGTATACTTTCCCAGGCTCTCCTCAAAAAGACCCTCAGTTTCGTAGACAGATCGTTTCCAAATAAATTCTATCTTGTCACTACCACCATAATGTGAAAATCGTAGAAACGAGCTGTTCGAATGGAGAGTGGACGGAGAATTTCAATCTTTGACCCCCGATCGCAAAACTAATTTAAAAACTAATAATAAAATGCTATACTACAGCGATCAAGAAATACCCGGAATGCTGTCATAGAACAAAAGGCATAGATTTATTGGTCAACATTTATTACATCTTCAAAGCACTCTCCTCCGACTTCAATGCACTTCAGCTAATTTTTTTTCCAATCCTCAAAACATGTCTTTAAAGTCGTTTTTGTGAAACCCCTTCAGGGTTCGTATAGAATTTTCATTCATTGCATCAATGGACGAAGAGAGAGTTTCACCCGTGGAAATAAGAAAAAGTCACACCATGCCATATCAGGTGAATACGGAGCCGTACTTGTGAAATGTTTTGTCAAAAAATCAAGAATAATAATTGGGATTGTGAGAAGGGGTATTATCGTGATGCAAAACCCATGAGTTACCTCTCCACAATTCAGGTCGTTTTCGACGAATTGCAGCACGTAAATGGCGTAAAACACTCAATTAATAATATTTACTGACCGTCTTACCAGTTAGTAGATAGTCATAATACACACCACTACAATCAAAGAAAACAGTCAACCTTACCTTGATTTTTGAGCGACTTTGACGAGGTCTTTTCGGTCTTGATTCACCTTTCAAGCTTGATTGTTGAGCTGTTTCTGCATCAAAAACATAGATACAAGTTTCATCACCGGTTATAATCTTGTTCAATAATGCCTCTTATTGTTAAACAACGATCACTAAGCACCCATTCTATGACCTGACTGATATGTTGATCATGAGTCGAAGTGGAAGTTCTACCATATCTCGAATCATCTACGACGGATTCACTACCTTCTTTAAATTTTCATACCAATCAAATACTGCTTTTGATAAACAGTCGTCTGTAAAACCTTTAATTTCAAATGTGTTTGTAGCAGAAATTCCATGGCGGAAACAAAAGAATTGAATGTTTGTTCTTTGCTCAGTTATATTCGACATTTTGGAAAATCAGCAAAGTGAAAATTCTTCTCTTAATAAGAACAAATTTATTTTCAGACGATAAAATTAAATAAATCCCTGATTGTTGCCACAGGTTTATCTAAGTCGTAAAAATATTTGATAAAAGTTTGCTACTACTATACTATATATGTATCTACTATATATGTATTTTCAAGGAATCATTCCGGATACTTTTTGATCACCAGTTGTATTTTAAAATTATTTTCATTCCTATGCGATTAAGATATATGTATCTAGAGTACGTGACCATTTATTTTTTTCCTCAAAACGGGACACCTACTAATTTGTACGTAATAATATGACTATTCAAGAAAACACATATTTCTTTATATTTTTTATTTTTAATGAAAAGAACAGGAATGAACACGTGGAAATAAATAATTCATGTGGTCTAAAATTTTCTGAAGAACAAATTTGCTTAAAAATGAAATTCTTGACAGGATTTCTTAAAATTTACTTTTGTGTTTTATAAACGGGTATTTAATTTATAAGTTAACATTACAAGTGCACTTACGTTTAGGCATTGTTAAAATGAAGGTTTCAGGTACAAGAAATTTAAATTGACTAGAATAACACACGTTGATAGATAAACAATAATCAACCGTCAAGAAAGATACACGAGCTGTCTACGCGTACTCTCAACCGATGAGCGAGCTAGTAGGCTTCTGACTAGTGATGGGGACAAAAATAATAACCAGTTCTTTTACAATGTGAATTCCAAAATTCTAGACGCCTAAAGTGATTACAAGTACAAAATTTAAATATTCAGTCAATAGCATTTGAATAAAAACAACAGTGCATTCGTTTGTTGACAAAGCCTGCCAAAGTTTTCGACAATTTGTTGACCTGAATAGAAGTTCGCCTAATTCTGATTGGCCAGGCACACCCGTGATTGACAGTTGACCTTTTAAAAGCGCATAACATTGAGAGACGCGCGCATTTGGCGAGGATATCAGGGTCCCGCTCTTCAAGGTCGCAAAGATAGATACTTGAATTTGAGGAATAAATAAACATAAATCAATGGCGGGACCTTGCTAGCCTCGCCATACGCGCGTTGAAACGTCTCATGTGACGTATGGTCATATCAGTCTAGAAGCATTTGTATCAAACAATTTGATGGGTTGTGTTGGGAATAAAGACGGAAAGGTCACACCAAACTGTGCCAAAAAACGTCAAGTAAATGAACACTAAGAAAGTTTTACTGGCACAGAAGAGCCAAAACTCGCATATTGCTAGCGCAGTGTGCAAACCTACCGAGTCAAGGCACTCCTTCAAGGGACAAGGAAGAGTTCATTTTAATAACTTTCATTGACGATTTCAATGTCGTTATTAATAGTTTTGATGACATTGTGTAATTCACTAGACATAACATATATGCGATTTTAAAACAAATCACAGAATTAAATAATATACTTGAGCATGAAATTTTTTAATAAGAATTGTATTTTTCTTGCGATTCGCAAAACAACAATTGTTCACAATTGATTCTTTAGCATAGACTTAAAAGGTTAAATGATAGAGGCTTTAATGTGATTTCTTTTGAAATGTTACATCCGTACTATAAAATTGGTAAAATTGAAAAGAATCAAGAAATAAAGTTTTTTTTTTTTTTTAATCTGTCCAAAACTTTGAAACTCTCATTTCTTTAAACTGAAACTTGAACGTTTCGAAGTATTGCCTCCCCCCTTAAAATGCAAAGACTTTAAATATGTAAGAAATCACATGAATGTTTTTGTGGCGTTAAGTGTAGAAAAATCCTACGTTCTATATTTTCATGTTAAAAAAATAAAGGAAAAGAAATGAGGAAATAAAAATGTGCACATGAGCTGTATTTTTTGCACAATGCTAGGGGCGTGCATGTGCAATTCATTTGTCTTATTCGTAAAATATTTATGTTATTGATGTATTTGATACTGAATGCTTTACACTGTAACCATATGAGTATTAAAAAGTGAAGCTTGCACATGGGATGCGATTTGTTAAAAGGAGATGGTTTTAAAAATTTCTAAAATGTTTAGCAACTCTTTCTGGAATAACCATCTTTTAATCAAACGTATGTTATATTTCGAAGTGATACACCTTTTGGGTTCACTTTCAGTTTCATATGAAATTAATTTTTTTTATTAAGATTTCTTCTAAAAAGAATTATTGATTTCTTCTAAAAGCCGACCAACCGGTATAGTGGTTAAGGTGTTAGCCTCTAGATCGGAAGGTTCCTGGTTCGAATCCGGGTCCGGACATGGATGTTTTTAAGCGTATAGTGTAGAGGCGGCTGGTGCACCTTAAATCTGTCGTGGCAAAAAGTCCGTACGTTGGGTAGGTGTGGTAGTTTGAAGAGTGGGGACTAGGGTGCCAGCTCAAGTGTTCCCTCGTCATCTAACCGTGGTTCAAAATTACGATGTGTTGTCTTCGGATCTTTCCCTTAAGGGATTGATCCCGGACCGTCGTCAATAGCCCGTTGTGTTGATCTAGTACGACGTTAATTAAAAATTACCAATATAAAAAGAAAAGAAATGACAACTACATGAAGGATTTTCTGCTCAAAATCCTTAGTCACACATAGAGGAAAGCAATTTGAATAGAAAATTCTTTTTCTAGATCAGTTAGCTATAATTTTTCCAGCAAAAGAAGTGTAAATTTGGTAAAGAACATTATTGTGTAATTTGCAATCTCAATAATCAACAGGGCTGTAGTGGAGGGTATACGGCGGTATACGCTGTATACCCTCTGGTTTATCCAGCTAATTCCGTACACCCTCTGCTTTAAAAAAAAAAAACTACGCACACGCTTTGCTTTTCCTATAAAACATTGCGTGAAACGCAGATATATAGCTGTAGAAGCAAAATAAAAGTTTCTATTTCAAGATATCACCTTGGTACATAATTCCAAAATCGTACCTATTAATCAAAAACAATTCATTCAAAGTACTGTCGATAGAATGAAATCCAGAATTTGTTCTTATGTTAATGAAGAAACTATCAGCTTTTGAAGGATGTATCCATGCTTGATCCTGAAAATATAAATACAGGGGATATCTGTGATGGAGAAAAGGAGGCAAAAAAAGATCTGTTGATATTTAGGAAAAGATGAAATGTGCACTAATCAGGGTTTGATTGACCAATGAAAACGCCCAAATTGTACCAGAATAAATTAAACCTCTTTTGAGAACAATTAAAATATTATCATGTTTCACGGCCGAGTGCGTGTTTAGTTTAATGAATGAAGTAGTGTACCAGATTTGAGATCATCTTATTGATTTCAAACGTCTCCAATCGAATGTTTATTAATGCAAATGGATCACCTATCAACCGGAAAAAATTTGTACATTTTTGGTTGGCCAACCATCGCTCTACAGTAGATCAAGGATGTGCGCTACTAAAAAGAGAGACGGATTTCTCTATTCAAGCAGTTCGGAAAATATTTCAATGAAAATAATAGAGGAAGGTCTTAACATTCTTATTAAAAGATTACATCCTACTTTATATATGATTAAATATTTTTCTCTTAACATTTCCTGCAATTATTTTATATCATAGTTAAATATTAATATAGTGATATTTTCACATTTGTGTATCACTCGATGCTAGTCTGAAAATTTTGCTTTGCAAAAATACAGGAAACTCCCACTAACTCGAACCTTGTGAAAACGAATTTCTGCTTAAGTCGAAGTTTCTTCGAAGTTCCACAGTTTCTTTCCTGTAATATAAAATTAATATAGGCTTTTTTTCCCACGATGATTTGAACTTCGATTAATTCGAACACATCCTCTGGTCCTTTGAGTATACCCCATGAGCGCCCGGAGGAAGGGGGCGGTCCACCCCCTGGCTATGGATTTCATATATATATATATATATATATATATATATATATATATATATATATATATATATATATATATATATATATGTGCGTGTGCTCCTAGAAAGTGTAAGTATTAAGTACAATACATGCTTCGCCTCCCCAATGAAAAAATTATGCGTGCCCCTATGGTATACCCTCTGATTTTTTTTACGACAGCAGCACTGATAATCAAAGTGACAACTGAAAATGTGCGTAATTTTCCCAACAGGCATACAATATTATTCTTTGATGTCGAGTTTGGGTCATTCCACGTCAGTTCAACCAAGGTCCGACACCCATGGTCTCCGATTTTGACGAAACTTGGCATGTTTGTTCCTTTTAAGGATTTAATAACACGTATAAATGTTTTTTGCTCTATCTCAAATGGCTTATGTTTTATAGCCTGTTAAAGTTTTTGGAATTTTCCGGTTTTTATCGATCAGACTGAGGAAACCAAATTTGTTTTTTATAGAAAATAAATTATATCTCCCTTGTTTATCAACCAATGATGATGAAATTTTTTAAGAGTTTACATCAATATGTAAAGAGTCCAGAAAAAAATTAATTATACCTGCAAGTATCTTATACATAGCCAGAAAAAAATTCCAAAGTTCTATTTAAAGATTTTAAAAATAAAATGGCGAGTTCTACGCTAAGTGGAATATCTTCAAAAGGGTTAAGGACAATCAAAAATTTTTTTTTTGTATTCTTGTTCTAAAAGATATGCTCTACCACATGGAAAAATAAAATGAATGGTGTTTTCACTCCTTTATTATTTTTTCTCACTTTAAGATAAAAATCACTTGACTCACTAATTTTCTTAAAAACGTTCAATTAAAGTTACAATTTTAGTAAAATTTTAACTACAAATGTCACATATCAACCAATTGCAAATAAAATTAGACAAAGCTAACACAAATTTAAAATTATTAAAGTAATATAGTGTAAGTAATATTGTTAATCAGGCCTGTGTGTTTGTGTAGAAAAAAAATGGGTGGAGTGGTCGTTCACGGTAAGAAGGCGATTTGTCGACAAATATGGTAACCTTCACCTTTTGCGGATTTTCTTCACATCTGCCGTTTTTGTTATGGCAACCCTATCTGCTGCTACGGAATTCGGCCGCCATCTTGATTTGGCGACAAAATATAGTTGGCGACAAACGTCTTACCGTGAACGACCACTCCACCAAAAAATGTTTTAAAATAGGCTATCCACAATTATATCTTGATTATTTAGAAATAAGATAATTAATTTCTTTATTTTCAACAATTAGGTCTAATTAAAGTAAATAAAATTACATTACAATTTAAATTTAGTTTTAAAAACTAGTTCTAAACTAGTCAACTCACTAACACAGTAACTTATTTCAAGAAATATTATAAGCAATAAATATACTCAAGCTGTGACAAAAAAGACGTGTCTTCAATTTTGATTAGTACCTGATATAGTGTGTTTTGGCTGGTGCCACTAGCACACACTTCGTGTATGTTTGCACAATACATCAAAATGTGATTTTATTGATTCACTGAGCAGGTATTGAAGAGGATTACAAACTACAGTGGGTTTTGACTGATCGAACTGAAATGATAGGGTGCTCGAGCTCAGTTGATGAGGTTAGTGATAACTTAGTAGAAAAACTGAACAGGTCAATACCTCATTCATACATTGCTAAATCACAAGATTCATTTATTAAAAGTTTAAAGGAAACAGTTTCCTTAAATACAGCTGTTATCTCTGGATTTTAGTGAAAATTATGCTTTCACAATACAAAAAGAGGTGCAAGGTTACCAC
The DNA here is from genome assembly GCA_947359465.1 of Metellina segmentata. Lineage (NCBI taxonomy): Eukaryota > Metazoa > Arthropoda > Arachnida > Araneae > Tetragnathidae > Metellina > Metellina segmentata. The sequence continues at coordinate 114,463,372 of OX375882.1, read as the reverse complement.
TGGACCTCAGATTCATGCACTATTCATCCTGTCATTATTCATTCACTGCAATGATGCAAGCAATAAAAAACTGAATTTACCTCTTTGTATCAAATCTGATGACCTTAAACATGACGCGAGTATGGTGTATGAGATCCAAAAAACTGTAATTACCTTTCTTAAAGAATTACCCACATAGCAAACATTCACTACTTCAGTGACTGATGTTCTCTCTCTCTCTCTCTCTCTCTGGGCAATATAAAAATAAATACAACTTCATTAATCTGTGTCTGCATGAAAAAAACTTTCAACTAAAAGCCCAGTGGTCATTTTTTTGCAACCAGTCACGGTAAAACAGAGGGGGGGTGTTTCATTTGAAGTAAAGAATATTTATTATTTCATCAGGAATTATGAAAACACTTCGTTCAATGGAGGTTAGTAGGTATTTAGTTAACGTTTCACTGGAGCGCTCCAAGGGGCTGTTTTTTATTTTGAAATGCTGATGAGACAAGAGGTTTTTACTTTTTAGATGTTCGGTAACTTAAGAAGACATTAACTGGTTCAATTTCCACATTTTAACTAAAGGTTTTTATTATTTCTTCTGATACCTTTTCAAAAATCCTTTATACAAAATAAAGCAAAGCTAAATTTTATTTTTGTTTAAAACCAATTAAATTCTGGATAGTAAATTCAGGAACATGGAAGAGTAAAATGCGACAAATTTGGTAATTTCTGGAAATCTCAGCTGGTCGATTATCAAAACTTCAACTTCAACTTCAACTGTCTTCCGCGCAGGGAAAAGGGGAAACAAATAGAATAAAAAAATATCCACTTTTTACGTACATGCTGCAATTATTTTGAAGTCAAGTTAACATTCCGAATTCAACTAAATTGTGACGATTATTTGAAAAATCTGCAATGTATTCCTTACGTAGATGCATGTAAAAAATTACTATGGTATCAACTATTCCTGTCTCAGAAACTTTTTCTCTTAGCAATACCAATGAGGATTCCAAGGAGCGTATTTTGTTTACACTTCAAGTAGCAGTTAAGCAAGTATGTACAATCAAATATTCAAATTATGTCACTTAAACGTACATTGTATGTGTATTTCTTCCACGTGATAAAAAAAGATGTATTTCTTTTTAATTGAATGATACATCTACGTCTTAAAATGTAGCCTGCGGAAAAGCGTTTATTTAGGTTTGTTACGCTTTATTGGTTTTAATACTGCAACAATCTTTCGACATTCTTGAAAAGAACAATTTGCAAAGAAACCAATCTTCCTTTGAATTCTAATCTTTTAACCTGTCATCCTAAGAGTTCTGTAATTTATGTGACAATGATTTAGGTCTTATAAAGGCGTGACAATCTGAATAACTTTAGCTGGACATATTTTTTTTTATTGACGATGTTTACACTAATACTGTAGAACTTTATTGAAATGTTCAATATTTGACAGCTTATAAATCACTTACCCCTAATATTGGAATCTTGTTCCTAAGAAAAACAGAGGAAACATTGTTTTGTGGATGAAAATGGTTTCCATCTATTTGGATTTCTCAATTAAATATTTTTTATTGCATATATATACTTTCAAATAATGTTATAATCGATGCCAGGACCAATCTGAAACTGCATTTGCCTCTGTAGTTTAACCAATCAAAAATGATCTTATTTGACTTATTCATAAAATATGAAATCACAATATAAAAATTAAGACACCAATGATTGTTTGAACTTTAAACAGATTTTCATCTCCTGGATTGTCCACTAATGGGTAATTATTGATACAATTACAAAAAATATTTACCTAGTTTTACTTTCCATAATTAAAAACAATTTATATTCTGTACAAGCCGAGATTTTGCCATACAAATAAACTCGCATTTTAGAAAAAAAAGGACTTGTTTAATTGAAATATAACTTCATCTAAAAGCTTTTTTGTTGAAACTAAAGTTTAAGGTACAAGATATGACTGGACATTGGACAACTACTAATTTTGAACCATTGCATTAAATAGGGTCAGGTGGGGTAAAACAGTTATAAAAAGAGGTGCTTTTTCATTTATACCTTATTTGCAAAAAATATATTAGTTACTTTTGCAAAAAAATTGTATCAAATATGCAACTTAATATTCCTCTCTACATTTTATAAACAAATTTAGCAAAAAAATTACAAATTAGTAATTATAATGCTGTTTTAAAACATGTTGTCAATTACCTATTTTACCATACCGTGGGGTAAAATAAGTATAGTCATTTAAATTTTGCTTTATTCTTTATTGAGATCTAATATTGCACACTAAGTTTAAAGAAAGCTAATTTTAAGTTTTTAAATAATGTACACACATATTTAAGAGAAAATATAGTGCCCTCTGTGGTCCATCAGTGGATCACACAGGACTCTCACAATTTGGGACACATCAACCTCAGATATGTCTTCATTTTCTGGGAAAATAATGTATGAATTTCCACTTTTTTTGGCAAATTTGACAGTATAGTCCTGGCTACTTTTAGAAATTATTACTCCAACAAATGTCTGAGTCTTTGTTTTTCCAGGAAAATTCACTTCAACCTACTTTCCGATTTTTAAGGTTGGGTTATCACTAATGCTCTTTGATGAAGTAAAGCATTCCTCTTCTAAAGAAATTTTGGGGTTTAGAATCTTTTTCTTCACTAGGCTTTTCAATTTAATGTCTCGATTGATTTTTACTCCTAAAAGTCTCTGATGGATTCCAGTCACTGATTTATTACTTGTGAGGCATTTCGAGATTTCTTATCCACATTAACTTTATTTGCAACTGGATTAGTAGTTAGCCCTGTCTCATCAGCATTAAAAATTTTATGAGGTTGATCGCACAGTTTATGCTCATTAAGGATGCTTTCAGACTTTTCAAAAAACTTCTCAATAATTTCTTTTCTGAGACTCTTAGCCCGTGACTTAGACAATATTTCAGGCTTGCGCTTTCTCAATTCTTTTCCCCAAAATGTCTCAAAATTTATTTTCCAATTGGGGTCAGGAAAGTTATTTGGGAAAAGATTCACTTTCCCTGATGATTCTAAATAACCTTGAACCATTTCGATAAGATCATTTCGATCAAAAGGATATCCTCAAGAAGCTGTAAATTGCATTGCACGAACAAGAAACTACTCTTCCACTTTAGTGAAAAGAATTGCTCTACCAGAACCTTTGTATGAAGGAGATTTTACTGCCCATCTTCTCAGTGTATAATATGGAATGTGATACTTTTTAGCTATGCTGTAAATGCTGCACTTCTTATTGTGTATTTCTTCAACTGCCTTCTGCAGTTCTCCTTGACTGTAATTAGTAATAGTCTTCCTCTTATAAGTTCTAGGCATTTTCTGGGAAATTACGATTTTTAAACATTAGAACATATTTGGAATCTAAGTAAAAAAATCACTAATTTTGATGAGTAATTAAAAGTTATTAATATTTTAAAATTAATTTAATTATAAATTAATAGATGTTGAAAAAATAATTTGAATTTGATATTACTTTGAGAAAAAAGTATCTCAAAATAATAAAAAGTTAGGAAATTGAATGTGTTTCTTATGTTTTGCTAAGCCTAAAAATATAACTATTTTACCCCACGTGGGTTATTTTGTTCTAAAATATTTATTTTTCAGAATTTTGCCACAAAATTAAAGAAAGTCAATCATGAATAAGAGTTTTATAAAATAATATACATAAATATTCAGAAACTTATCTCTTGTATACTTTAAATCCAAAGTTTTTTTCACTTTCCCTATCAAACAACCAGATCAACAAACATCAAAATGGCCATCAAGAATAAAATTTCAGTAGAAAATATTTAATTCTGCATTAGAAATGATGACTGACACCTATAATATATAAATCTAACAAAACATTTACAAAAATATAGCTTTTTGTATTTAATATATATTTATTTTTGAAAGCTACCTATTTTACCCCATTACTTATTTTACCCCACCTGACCCTATTTGAAATTCAGATTTTCTAATCAAAAAGGTGCATTTATCTTCAACATTTCATAGCTGACTTTTGATATAATGATGTTTTATTTACAATTTCCAACTGTTTACGATACGAATTTAATACGAAATACAATAATAATTCAATACGAAATAATAAAAATTTTAAAATAGATGTTTGGTATCCATGAGATAACTTGTTAGAAAATTTCAAGATATTTCCATGAGTGAAAGTGTTGGATCATGGCATGATCAGGAAGGAGCCTAACTCAGGCAACACAAAATAGTGTTTTCTACATATGAGCAGCAATATGCTAAAAAATTGCTGCCTTACCCTCCCCCATGTATATGTATTGTGTTCCAAATGTATCTGCTGTATTTTTGATTTATTTAATACCTTCCTACATTTGGTCATGTATTTTGTATTCTCTTTCCCCAGAGGTGTGTACCTCAAAAAACTAAATTAACGTAATTTATTTTTATTCTCAGATTCAACACTGCAGTAGTTTGGAAAGTGAAGGGGCTGGATTGACCCTACAGGTGAAAGAAGTTAAACAGCTATGTGAAACCCTTGACAAAGCACTTTTCCATGGGTATGATGAAATCGTTTTAGCTACCTTTGAATCTTCACTCAATACTAAATTGTATTTCTAAAACAAGTATTTTTGGATTCACGACCTGGGTATATTGATTAGAGAAATCAACATCAACCACCCTAAATAAAATTGTCAGTTGGGATGAAACTACATTACTGATGCCTCAGGGAATTGTGATCACATGATTGTAACCTATAATTTTAAGTTTGATAAATTAAACTGTCACCTCTGATGTTCATACGTTGTGTTTAATAGAACCCCAAAAGATTGTTTCCCTTCTGGCTGTGTTCTCACATAATTAGCTGATGATCTCCCTGAACAATCATGGATACAATTTAATTTCTTATAGATATGGTATAAATGTTACCAATCCTTTATATGAATTTATGAGAAAACCTATTTTGAGCTACCGGAAATGGTTATCTGTACCCTCTAAATTTAATTGATAAAGGAGTGGAAACTCTTTCATTCAATCTTCAACTCATGGAAATAACAGGAAAATATCTAATGCATGTTAGTTGATCAAATTATCTTATATTTTAAAGTTTACTATGGATCCAGTAACTTATGTGATGTCAAGAAATATAATTAAATTGTATCAAATGAATTTGTAATGGATAGCAGCTTTTACAACAAACATTTAGCTGTTAACATACTGTATTTACATTATTCAACAATTGAAAACAGAATTCAAGGCTGAAAAAGCTTTATTAAAGGGTTTCAGTTCTCTTGAAGTGGAGAACGAGAAACTCTTGACCGCTTCGGACTAAAGGTGAAAATTAAGAAATTTGTGAGTGGCCAATGGCCACTGAACTTGTTTCATTCAGTGGCCACTTACGAGCATTCACATGTTTTGTAGAATACACCCACATTATGTATATCAAAAATAGGTTTTCTCACCCCGGGAGATACCAGAACTACGGAAATACTCCCGTTCACGAGTACACAAATGTACTAATCTTCAGACTTCTTTCCATAGATTGCTTTACGTTTTCCTACTCCAAGCGTCTGCGTTCCCCCCCCCCCAAATTCCAAATACTATTTCGCATCTCTATATTCGTGTCTTTATTTTTATAAAATTTTTTATGTCCACTCAAAAAAACAACATAAAATAGGAGATTCCATCATATAAACTAATGTTTTTAAGAAAGTTTCAGTCTCTGCTTTCAAACATTGGGTTGGCACGTTAACTTTACTTGGGATGGTCTCGTATCCAGAGGGTTAACCCCATCTAGCAGTAAACTTATACAGCACATTCATCCTGGAGGATTTTATCAAAGCACTTCGGGCCTTAAAAATTGCTGAAACTCGACGCTACACTAAGCTTAGTACATTTGAAATGAAACGTTACGATATTAAATTTTTTTCAATCAATTCATTTTGCAATCGAAATTATTTCTCAAATTATTTAGTTATTAAAATTGTGATGGATGCATATGCCAATTTTGTTTCCAATTTCTTTCCTCAGTTTAAAATGTTATGACAAGGGATATTGGCCCTTTGTGAAACAATTCACGCACAGCTCTACTGTGAATTTCTTACAAAAGCTTGGGAGTGCACACACAGATGTACAGCGTGGACGAGCATGGCTCACTTTAGCTTTGAATGAAGCTAGTTTAGAGAGCTACTTTCGCTCATTTGCCCAGAATCTGCAGCTCATGAAAAAGCATTACAAATCCTTAGCTTTGCTATGTGATGAACAGGTAATTTTATAAATGATATATCTCTTTTATAATGTTTTAGTGCTGTGCAAAAAATGGTTTGGATTTTTATAATCTTTTGTTTGACAATCCTGTTAAATCACTTGTTTAATTCAATCCATGAATCTGAATTACATCGATCGTAATTATAAGTGTGTGTACGGGTTCTGTATGTTATTGGGCATTACCAAACAAAATCAAAAATCAACTTAATATCACAAATGGGAATTTAAACTAACAAAACAAAATAAATGTGAAAAGTCAAAGGGGTTTTTTCATTTTTGAGTCAGTTCTCCAACTTCTAAAAATGTTATATTTGCTATGTTTGCTCATCATATTTATTGGGTTGCTCTTTAGACTGATAAGTCCCGAGGCACATAAATATTGTGGTTGACATGAGTTTGCCATTGTTCTAAAAGTTATAAACCAACTTAATAGTATTTACATGCTCCAAAAATACTAATAAAATAAAATTAATTTATGTATTTTTGATTTTTACTTGCTTGTTATAAGTAAATATGTAAATTGAGTACATAATTAATGTGCGAGAATTTAATTCAAAAGTTTATACTTTTGAGGTGCTTGTATAAGTAAATTTAATTTTCAACAAGCCCATTTTACTAGGAATGATTAAATACTTACACATTTTGTTCTTCTTTTCTTAAGTACTATGACTTGTTTCAAGCGATGCAAAGTATAATGAATGAAGGATACAACCTAATAAAATATTAAATCAAGCTATATATAAAAAAATATAGGCTTGGATAAAGTAAAATAGTATATATTAAATCTTGATTAAAAATATTCATTACTTTATTTCTTAATTTTTCATTTTGTAGATCATACTCATAATCTGTAGATCATATATATATGAGTGTTTGTAGCTTTAACTGATTCAATAATTTTTTAGAGAATGCAGTTAGTTTTAATGCTAATGGCAGGTTTGGAGTTTGTACCAATTAATATTGATACCGTAAGTACAATGTTTTTAAATTCCTGTAACTTGTTTTATGATTTTAGTAATTTTAGTTTCATTTTCACAATATCTTTTCCAATTTTTTTGTGCCTTCACAGGAAAAACTCAGCTTTGGAAGTGCACTCTCTTTTTTCAAAGTTTCTTCAAGATCTCGAGATTCCAGTATTCTTGAAAATCATGAAGTAACTGTTATTTATTTGTTTGATTTTTTTTTATTATTATGAATGATTCTTTAATGAACATGAACAAAATCAAATCTGATTTATTTTGAAAACCTTTCAAAATTAATCCATGCAACCCTCCTGATTAGTTACTTAAAAGTGATTCATCACTCTTGAATAGCAACAATGGCATTTTACATTTTCTTTTGTTGCTTTAAATTAGGATGACAAAGTCATAATTTTTATTAAAGAATTTAAAAAAAAGTTGGATTTATTTGATTTAATTATATTTTGCCTAAATGAGTTCAAATGTGTTAGAGGCCAGACATTCAAGTTGCAGTGCAATTTCTAGAACTGTACTAATTTAAAAAATTTGGTTTTGGAAATACAGCAAGGCAAAGTTTTTGCTTGTATGATTTTGGCAATAAAAAAATATATATATATTAATAAAATTTCCAACTAGATTTAAGAAAAGTATTTAAATTTATAAATGGGTGAATATATAAATATTGTTTAGGATTTTAAGATACAATTAAGATTAATCAGAGACCATTAGACCATAAGAGATTAACCAAATAATTAAGATTATTTTGTGGGGCTTGTTATTTTTCTAATACCTTATTAGCATTCTATTTTAAGACACTAATCACACAATGATACTTTTGAATCAATACTAAATACAGACAAAATACAAACAAGGGGATCAAGAAGTGTATCAAGTTTAAAAAAAAATTGCAGCACTTGGGGTGATGCTTGATATTTGAATATGTGTATCTTGGTGGGTTATGGGGTGCATGGGTCATCTGAGCACGAACAAGTTTAACTTATTTGAACAAAAAAAACAGTAAACATCCCTGATTATTTTATTTTTCATGTTATTAAACTGTAATAAAGAGATAAAAAACATTTATGATTATACAATAATTAATTTTAATAAAATTCCTTGCTCAGCTTACCTCACTTTTTACAATTCTCATTTTTAATATTTTAAAAACACTGGCATAGCTCCTAAATCTATTAAATATTTGAATTTGTGCATTTATTAGAAATAAGAAAAGTTTGATTTATTATATTACTTTAGAACACAAAGAAGGTATGAAATTATTTTGGAGGTTCTGGACACCTTTTGCTATGTCTTTGATGTTTAAAATATTCTTTAAAAAAATACATGCAAAATTGTAGGAAAAGCTTTTCCTACAATTCTGTAGAAAGAAGATGCTTTCAGAATTTTCAAGAAAGCATTTTCAAAGAATTCTCTTGGCAAAAAGATTTGCGATGCAGCTGATTTACTCTAGATCACAAGCTTGATTTTGAGGATTTTATTCTATTAAAAAAATTTTGTGTCTTAAAAAGCTTTTGAAACATTTCAGTGCCATCGAAAAGCGTCCACGACCCAATGGACTTCAGCGACAAATCTCGACGTAGTACCCTGTGATAATGCAGCAGAAGTTACCTGTGATTTTAAAGTTTCTGCTGACAGAAACTCGCCCGAAAGACAAAGGCCTTTAGACTTCTCTGCTGCGCTGACTACGCCTAGTTCCACCGAAACGAACTCTACCACGTGCAAGAATGTGTCGCCCGATGAATTAGAAATGATTTCCCATTACATCAACATCTCTGCTGAAAGCGAGGCAAAGTCCACCGAGGACCTTGAGGTCGTGCGAACTAAAGTCGTGCGGAGAACGAAAAGATCCGCTTCTCAGAAATGTAACTCTGCGGGTCCAGAGACCCCCACCGACCCTAGGACGCAGTCGGACGAGTCGAACAGCTCCCTGGAAAACCGGCTCAGCAAAGCTACGACCGATTCCGGTCTCTGCCTGGAGACGCCGTACTCGACGGACAGTGATTCGGTTGATTTTGCCGCCGATGCTGCAAGCGATTACGACGACACTCGCCATATAGCCTTCCACGTGGGTGACTTTCAGAAGGACATTAGTGTGACATTCTCAACGCCCAAACGCAAGACATCCAGTGCCAAGTCGGATGACAGTCGGTATGCCACCGAAGAGCGGGGAGCTCCAGAGGGCCAGGAAGATCCCACTGACAACACGTGTGGCTCTCAACCACCAATTAGTCATTTGTTTGTTGAAGATGGCAACCATAGTAACGACAGCAATGAGGACTTGGAAGAAGAGGAAATATCAATTTATGATTTGCATAAAGTGCCCTATGTTTCTGAAAACGCTCCGCCTGTTGTTCAGACAGCTGAAGGAGAGGAAAAAATGTGTGAAGGAATATGTGAAACAGTTGTCAGTATTAAAAAGAAAGAGACTGTAGATTTTGTGTTGGAGGAAATTGCCAAGTTAGAGAAACCTGAAACTTTTGACATAAAGTATGTATTCATTTCAATCGCATTACTGAACTTTTTAGTTTTATAACACTCCTGCTGAATGTTTTTTAATCTTTGTAGTTTTTAACAGATTACTGCCAAACTGCAGAAAATATTATTTAACTTGGGTATGTCACCAAACATTCTACTTCAAAGCCCCTTCTAAATCCAAAAATACAGTCAAAGTCCCCCTTAGCATTTTCAATGAAGGAATGAAATGTATTTGCATAAAAATCTTTAAAAAAAAAAAAAAAAAAAATTGAAGTACTGGAAATATTTTAACCATTTTGTGGGTTGATTCTCTGAACAGTTTTCAAATATGAATACTAAATCTGATATGGAGCTTGCAGTGCTTTGATTATGTTAAATCATGAGCAATATTTAATCTTAGGAGTTGGAAACCCAATTTCACCCACTTGAAAAGTGGAAACAGGACTCTTTCTGCCTTGTCGCTTAAAATTAATTATTTCTACTGTAAAATGTTCCAAAAGTTTGTCATAGATTTTTTCAAAAATTTAATTTTTGAAGAGTCTTGCACTTACTTGAGATCTATTTGATTTCTCCTCATTAACATTCAATGAGACATGATCATTTTCTAAAGGATACATAATCCAAGTCAATTCCTGAAAAAGCATTGAAAATATGTTTGAAATTAACAAATGAAATAGCTTTTTGGTAGTGGAGGAAGCATTTTTTATTTTTAGTCTCAAAAGACTGATACACCAAAGTAGGAAATGTCAAAGGCATCCTTTAAACCCAAATATTTAATTGTTTTAGTAATTCAAAAGCTGTTTTGTTAATGGAAAATGCAATTGTTGGTTACCTCATAATGATGAGTTGAGAATGTTTAGTTTCTGAAATGATAATTTTATGAGTGTATTGTATTTAAATTACTTGGGTTACATATTTTGTTCAAATAAGTTTAAAGGTGAAAGCGAGTTCTGGGCGGGACAAGTGCGATTCCTTCCTCCTCAGAACAGTTGATTCTTTGAGGCAATCTAATTAGAGACTGGAGTACTATTAATAATTGAAAAAAATCGAAAGTTGGAAAAAAATTTCCTGCCCTCCCCCTGGTTTAGACAACTGATTCTTATATAAGTGCTTGTGATTATGAAAGTGGTCGCAAAATTTTTTTCATATGTAGTTTATTGCTTTGAATAACGTAACTATCAAAATGTTTATTTACAAAAGTAATTTTTTTAAACATTTTTTCACTATAAAAGCAAATATTTTCTGGGATATTTTGTTGTATTGCAAAAAATATTTTTTATTTATCCAAGCATAAAACTTAACCAAAAAATGTGACGCCTAGTTCCACCGAAACGAACTCTACCACGTGCAAGAACATGTCGCCTGATGAAATAGTTACTGAGACCACTTTCATAATCACTGGCACATATGTAGATATCCCTTGGATCTTTGCATTCTATGTATATAAACCTGAGTAATTGAATTGAAACAATTTATTTAGGGTTGGGAATAACATACTTCTATATTTTCTGGTTGAAATCTATGAACATGAAGAAGAATGTTTTTACAAGGTAAGTTAGAAAAATGAGATTTTCTCCTTTTATTACATTTTTGCAATATCCTGTCTTAAAAATTGATTGCACTTTTTTCAGCTTTTCTGTGGATACTCGAATTTTTCCGAAGGACAGTACCAAAGGATTTATTTTTTGCTTACTAATAAGAGCATCTACCTTTTAAAGCCTGGGGATAGCACCCAAAAGTTTTACAAATATGCCAGCATTAGGTACAGCAGTATTAACCATACCTTGGTAAGTAAAGCTGAAAATGTATGCTTTTATAGTAAGATGTTTCGTCTTCAATGAAATCCTAAATTTGTTTTGTTTTCTTTTAAATTTAGGTGGATTTAAATTATCAAAGTTTTAAAATAATGTCATCGGATAAGAAGAAGTATTTACCACTGTACACAGCCAATGCAGAATTGACTAGGTATGATTATATTTTGATAGTGTCAAATTGACTATAAAATTTATAAAATCATCTTAAATACTGTAGATCTAGTTTAGAAGGTTGAAAGGTTTTTCTCCCTTATTGCATAGTACACAGTTTTGTACACAAAATTTATATGTATGCATTTCTACCTACAAAATGTTTGTTCACATACTTCTACTGTATTCAACTGTTTATTTGGAGTTAATTTGTTAAAGTGTTTATATGTTTACATGTTCCAATTGTGAGATTATTGAAACTGGTTTCCAGAATTTCTATACCCTCAGGGGCACATCTTTTGGAAGGAAAATTATTTTTAATTTTCAAGGAAAAGAAAAGGCCACGGCTAAATAGACTACTCTCATGTTAATGAAATTTTTGCTAAGTTAATGAAGTTATTACAGTTCAAATTTTAACTGAAACAACTTTTTTGTTAAATTGGCGATTCATTTGGCAAAATAAATTCTACTTTTGAGAAACATGTGCAAATGGTGCATCAATAATTCAATCCGTATGCTGTGTTCTCATTTTCTCACTTGAGATAATAGTTTTTAATACTAGATGTAAATACTAAAAAATTAATTTTACATCATGGATATTCATATGAAAAAGCTGGATTTTCCATTGTTTGTGTAATTGAACGTTAGAAAACAATTTTCTAGTTGAAAGTTAAATGAATGCCTGAATAATAAGTTTAATCTCTAATATTATAAAAGGAAGTGTTTGTTTGAGGCCGCAAAATCCTGACGATTCTATGGCACTTACAGCAATGACATTTGGCACACAGGTATTCCAAATTATTTGCAATTTTTAGGTTGCGGCGAATTTTAAATTTCAATCTAGAAGATTTAAAAATAAATTTAATAGTTTTATTCTCCGTTGCTTTTTCAAACGCGGATAACTTTTTCTACACGTGTGACCTTGCAGTCAGGGTTTGAAATCATGCCAAATTTTTTCATCTGCACTACACAGAGAAAATTTTTTTTTTTTCATTTCCGCTTTGATTTTGTGTAGACGAATAAATTTCCAGCAATACAATAAATCTTTTAACTGAAGTCAGTTCTTTTTTCTATCTCCTAGACTGTAAAAGATAAAGTAAAAATTTCAACGGATTTTAAATCTGCGGAAAATTTCAGTTTAGATTGATACCTAAAAATGTGATTTTCTTTAAATAAATAATTTTTTAATTGAATATATCTTCAACGGATTTGAAATCTGCGGAAAATTTTACACCAGATTAATACCTTACATCACGGCGTTGCTTGTGGTGTTGGTTTGCTGAGGGTACGGGTAACGCCGGGCTAGCCACGCAGTGGCTAGTGTTATAAAAATCCAATCCCTTGTAAAATAAATTATACTAGAAGACAGGTGCACAGCATCTATGCTAAAGTTTCTTTGTTAATATCAATTGATGGCAGTGATTACTCATATTTTTGAATGTCCATTTCAATTACATCATATTCACTTGTTTTTAGATTATTGGATTTTTTTGACATCCAAATCTATTAGGATTGCTCAGATTTTCTTTTCTGCATTAATTCTACCTTCCATATTTCTCTTTGTCTTCTGTCATCAGACTACTTTCCGATTTTATTAGAACAGCGAGAACTCTTCCCGTGCAATTAGTCATAGGCAGCTCTAATACTCGTAAATTTGCAAGAAAATTGATAAATTAATGTTGTCTCTGTTTATATTGGTTTGCTACCATTTGCCAATCGACAAATAATGGCAATGTGCAGAGTGTCCTAAAGGTTCCCGTACTCCAACTTTAAAAAAATTACTGTTTTTTTTTTTAATTTATTGAATTTATCATCTGCTTATAGTTTTGTCAACTCTTTAATATTTATCACTTGGTTTTCTCCGTGCTCATGCTGTGTGACAGTAAAGTTCCGCATCATTTTGTTCTTCATTGCAAGATGCACGCATTCAGAGAATTGCGCTGTTTCGGGCTTATTTTGAATGTAAATCATAAGAAAGATGTAAAGAATTTTGGCATCATAAATATTCAAATGTTGCAATACCGACTAATATACGCTATATCAACTCGTTTGGCAATTTCGCGAGACAGGTTTGATGGAACAGAAAACACAGAAATAGAAGACCGAAAGTCATTTTACCAGATTTTGAGCCAGAAACTGAACGGAGGATATTGCAATCTCCTCATCAATCCATGTGGCATTTGTCGCAACAAATGGGCGCATCACAGGGATCGATACATAAGGTTTTAAGAGCTTTGCATTTTCGTGCTTATCGTCTTAAAAATGTAACAGGAGCTAAAGCCACTGAATAATAAGAAGTGGCTTTGTTATTGCCAATAGTATTTCGATCTTATTATTGTGATAGACTCATCTCAATAAACCTTTGCCCACCTCGTTCTCCTGATCTGCACATCCCTGACTTTTTTCTGTGGGGATATTTAAAGAACAAAGTTAATGAAGTGATCTGAAAATTACCATTACTCAAAGGACACAAGAAGTCACTCCCAGCATCTTGAAATGTGTTTCATAAAATATGCGCAAATGATTTCAGCTTTGCCTCCAAGAAAATGTTGGAAATTTTGAACATTTATTATAAATATAAGTTGAAATTTTTTGTCCTTTGTTAGGTTAAAAGGGCTTTTCACCATTAGCATAAAAATAATTATTTTAAAGTTTGGTTTTTGTATTATAAATTCACGAACCATCAGTACAGGAACTTTTAGGACTCTTTTAAACTCTTTTTTTTATAATATATTGATATTCATCATCAAAACATGATTTAAACACTTTCTATTTAGAAATAGGCTCAAACAGTGAAAAGATAATCACCTATTATACATTTTGAATCGCACAGTAATTATAAGCACTTGGTTAGTATAAATTAACTTTTCGAATTCCTCGAAGGTATTTTCTCATTTCTGATGTTTAAATTAAATCTTTACATGTTGTGTGTTATAATAACATGTAAGTTAATTTTATTTTATCTGGAAATGAATTGAATGGAAATTTATTGTAATGAGGATCTTATGGAAGAATAGGGTATATTAATGGGAGCTTTTAATTGGGTAGTCCTATAAAACTGTTTTCATACAGTTGCATGTGAATAGGATGCTATTTTATCACATCAGAAAGCATTAATATGGAACGGAGGCCTCAAATAATATTGCCAAGTAAAATTTAAAACGTAATTTCCTCAAGTAGGTGTTACTGCCACCTGGTGGTTCTAAAGAAATCTTGGGAGGCAATGCTGAACCCTTGGAAAATAGGTGTTGAAGAGCAAGAGTGGGCAAAATAAGGTGCTAAGCAAATTGTCACCTAATGATACTTTAAGTAAACACTTATCCCCTTTATCCTACAAGCACACTACAACAATGCATCAACATTGACCATTACAAAAGAGAGAAACTGGCTGCAAATAATGGACTCGAGATTTAAGAACAAGAATATTGCCTAGTATAGACTTAGTGGTAACACAACACCAGACATCCTTCTCAGTGATTGTTTTTAATTTCACTGATTTGATGACTTACTAATTCCTAACAATAGTGAATAATACCCATTAATAATATTGTTTATGTGCCCAATTTGTATTTTGTTCCATCATAGCTTTGTAATTTCATTTCCAAATTTTATTTTCAAACAAGCCTTTTGAAATTCTAAAATAACACATGCAGCTACATAAATATTTTGGTTAATCATAACAACATTAAGGTAAAATTATAACCACAGCTACACTTGCAATTTATTATTAAAGATGGTAGAATTTTCGAAGATAGAGGAACAAAAAACTGTTTGAAGCTATGTTCGAAAGGTTTGTAAATCTAGGTCATCCATAAAATAATTTTTTTTTTAATGTCCCTTTTTAATCAACACTCTTTCCCATTACAGGAGCATGCTTTCGAATTTAGAAGTAGGAATTAGAAGGTTTATACCAAAGCTTCCACTTCCTTCTGTGTATACTGATGCCACTGCGCAAGTTGCACTATTTTCAAAGTTTCTAGCATCTCAACTTGACTGCGACGTAAGTAAAATTTTCGAATTTTTTATTTTGATATTTTAAAATTTTAAATTGACCTGTATTTAATGTGGAAACTTTAGTTGAGGATTTTTACTTATACCCATATTCTTTTATCGCTAGCATTTTGTATGATTCCCTCCTTAAGCATGAGGCTTGCTGCTGCCTCATAGTTTCAAACACAAAAATGATAGAGAAAAGTTTCTGTGTAATTTGTCTTGTTTCCAAACCAGGAATAAAAAAAAAAATCACACAGAATCAGTCTAATTCAACAAGTGTTGATAAAAAGATTGGATCTGGTGTGTCATACAGAGCAGTATAAGTTGTGAAAAATTTATTTCATTTCAATGGCTTGGTTTTGAACTTTTGACAAGCATGTTCCCCCAAAATTCAAGTAATACTCGTTTTCAATATCTCTATAAATAATTGTGAGTATTATTTTTGTTACAATGTATCAAATAAATTGTTTTAAAAAGATATTAAAAGCAACAAGATGAACTCGTATTTAAAATAGGAACTAAATATGTAAAAGACTGCTTTTTGGGTGTTCCTGATAGACCAAGATGGGAGGCAGTGGCTGTTTTTCGCCAGGCATGATTGCCTTGCTGCGCATCTGTGTCCCATTGACGTTCTTCCTACCCCCTGAGTGACAATTGTTTACATTCTTTTTTGTTTTGTTTTCTTGTTCATGCCATTGGAAATAAAATATAAAAAGTATTTTGTGCATTAATCAAAATTATGCCTATTCTTTGTCACTGGCAAAAAAGTATAATATATTTTATGTGCCAATGTATTTCAGTAATTCATGTCTGCCATGAGTCGAAAATTGCTAATCTAGTCCATTGCATGTACCCTATACCTATATTATGTAGACTCAATATCATTGTAAGTACTTCTTTACTATGATCATTGGTTTCCTTTAAGAAAAATAGCGTCTCACATAGTGAATGTGTAATTTCTTCCGTTTGAAATGCACTCTTTAAGCTTTTGATAAACTACTGATCTTTTAAAATCCATGCACAATTAGATGCATCGTAACGGTAAAAGTTACGTTCTTAAAATGAGTCATTTAAGCCTTTTTTTTGTCCATTTCAAAATTTGGCGGCACACAAAGAAAAACAAGTTTAAAAGTTGTTTACTTACCGATAATACACTGTGTAAAATAGTTTATGATAGTAATTTTGAATGTAAAATAAAATAATATAATATGTACTACAAAAACAACAGTACATTTATTAAGGGATTCATTACAAGGTACTAATAAGAATACTTTTAATGAGAAATTTGAGCTTGATGTTTTTTGATCATTTCATTTATATTGGGTCGTAAAAATGACAATGCTACTCTCGTATCGTCTTCTACATTTAACAGTCTCGATCTTTTTTTCGTTTTTATTTTGGTTAATGCTGAAACTCCGAATTCACACAAATAAGATGTAGGAAATTGAAAAAATATTTTTAAAGCTTTTTTGTCTATCATGGGATAATTGCGTCTAATCCAAAATGAATTAATTGATTCTTCCGAATATTTTAAACAAACTTTAACTCGTAATAAAAAAAAGCATTATAATTTTTGATTTTTACTATATACCTTTCTAAAATTTGGCGACACACTCTAAGAATTTGGCGGCACACAAAAGAGTGGTTGAGAATCACTGATTTAATCTATATGATGAGGAATGAGTTTCTGAGATTTTGCTATCTAATTTCTTTTTACTCCTGTGGTAACCTTCAGTTTCTTAAAGGGAATAGATAGTTTCCAAAATCGGGTGAAATTAAAAAACATTTAAAAGTATGGAAGTTAAAATTTCTAAACTTAGTTTAATTTTAAAATGTAAAGATTTTAATTTTTAAATAGTACATGGGGAAACCTATTGCAATGGCATTTGGTTTGCAGTAAAAACGCAATCGATTGTCCGTCAAAAGGAAACCACTCTTGTCTCGGAGCGATCTCATTCGTTTGAAAAGTTCTCGATTTCCTCTTGCAGAAGTCAAAAGTCAGTCTGAGTCATTATGTGTTGGCGAGGTGGGAAGATTATTCTTGGTCCAGCGTCACCCCGTCGGGCCCGGTCTACCAAGACTACTTAATGTACAGGCATAAATTTGTGAAGGAAAATAAAGCCACACCTTGGAGACCAGCATTTTTTCTGCTCAAGTAAGTCACTAGTTCTTAATGCTGTCTCCAACTTATATACCAAGGTTATGTTAGATTGAATCAAAGTAATGTTACGTTTTATCTGCCTATGTATTTGTCAGCCACCAAAAATTAATGGAGGATGCAGTAGTATATACACTACCCTACAATAAT
Organism: Metellina segmentata; assembly: GCA_947359465.1. Lineage (NCBI taxonomy): Eukaryota > Metazoa > Arthropoda > Arachnida > Araneae > Tetragnathidae > Metellina > Metellina segmentata. Next base: position 114,445,398 of record OX375882.1, on the reverse strand, counting down.
GGACCGGACGCCAGGGGATTCACATAAAATCCGACTACTTGTTTGGGGGTGTTTTTCGTGGGATGGCCTGGGACCTTTGCACGGTGTTCCTGGACAATTGAACGCCTACAGTAGGGGTGCACAACCTTTTTAGGAGAAGGGCCACTCGCACCGTTGAATGAGCAAATGAAGTTGCAGCACAGACACAATGAAAGTGCTACAACCCAATTATATACAGCTGTTATTACACTTAATATGTATAGTAAAAAAATAATCACTTAATTTTTTTAAGTTTAAACTTACAAATGTTTTTTAAAAAATCTAGGAACTTATTACAGAGCAAATGAATGATAGTGTGAATAGTTTAAAAAAAGAAGTTAACAAACATTTGCCCTGATCAATCATTTAGAATTACTTTTAAGAATGTGTCTCAAGAATGTCACATGTACTTCAGCAAATTATTTTAGGTTATAAATTTAATAACAGTAATAGTACAATGAGCAATAAAGACGAGTATCAGAAATTTTAATGATATCAGTAAAATTAGAAGTAAAAATGACAGCATCTAATATATTTAATATTAAGATTTCTAAAGCATAAACAATAATTATGTTACAGCTTGCTAATGGGATGGCTGATACTGAGTTTTACTAACTAATTTAGGTACGTTAGGTTCAATACTGCTAGTAGAAACTCTTAAGACTGATTCTAAATGTTTGTCAGTCAATTTGCTTCTTAACTTAAATCCTCTTGGAAGTTTAGAGTCAAAATTAGTTTGCGGGCCGCAAGTTGATAATTCGCGGGCCGCAATTGGCCCGTGGGCCGCAGGTTGTGCATCTCTAACCTACAGGAACATTTTGGACTATCAAGTTTTTCCTATGCTCTGGCAATTTTATGGAATGGACGAATGTTACTCTCAGGACGACCGTGTGATGTTGTAGCCTCTGTCAAGCAGTGGTATCAAGATATGGATGTAAAACTTCTTCCCTGGCCTACTCAGAGTCCTGACCTAAACCCCATAGTACATTGGTGGGATGCGTTAGAGCGACACGGATCAGAGAACCCGAAATCTACAGCTGAGCTGGCGGCAGGAATGGACACAAATACCGATAGCTATGAATCAAAAGCTTATTGAAAGTGTCCCCAGAAGGGTTGCTCGTGTCGCATGTGGAGGACCATCCCTGCATGTATTCTTTCCCTTATACCATCCCATCTTGCTGTCCGGTCCATTATTGTAGGGTAGTGTATCTGTACAACCCAACCCCACCATAAAATACTTTTGAGTAGAGAAAGTGGCACATTTTCTCACCATCTAGCCCAATATTCATTTAAACAGACTATTTCTTTATTCTACTAGTAATAGCATGTACTTAGCCATGAGCTCTACTAGAGCTGTGTAAAGAAAGTACAAGAAGTATTTAAATTCAAAGTTATTACCGTAGAACTCCAATGATCCATATCGATCGGGACTGGAACTTGTCGGGAAGATTTGCGACAAAGAGGTTATTTCATTCACAAAAAGAAGAATTATGATGAAAAAAACTATTAAATTCGTTTTTAAATGTTCTAAATTAAATTTTAAAATTCGCCGCAATCCCAAAATTGCAAAAAAAATTGGTCTACCTGTGTGCCAAATCCCTTTACCGTAAGTGCCATAGATTCGTCAGGACTTTGGGGGCAAGAAAACAAACAGACAAACACTTCCTTTTATAATATTAGAGATAAATATCAAATTGTTTATCAGTATTTGCAATTGTCTGAAGCCACATGGTTTTAGACTCTTCCGTTTGAGTCTCGACTCCACTCTTCGTCTTTTCTCTGCCTCTACTTGGTTTGGCACTGCACATTCTCTCGACTGCTTCGGGCGAGGCAGTCGTTCGATCACTATCTGTGTGACCGTGCATTCCAAAGTACACCACTGATCTCAATATGGCTCTCACAACCTCATGCACAAGGCAATTGATCAACTGGTATCTACCCAATTCAACCACTGCAAAATTCTAGAGGGTGTTTAGGTGGAATATATCCAATATTACAATATTTAATTTTTCAATACTAGTAAGAATTCACTGTGCTAGCGACCTGCAAGTTGTAGGTGGCACAGGTTCGATCCAATTCCTCACTGGGTGTATTTCTTTCTTCTGTGTACCCAAAAACTTTAGTCCATTACTGACATTATCATTCTTGTGTTTGGTGCATCTCTTGTCCAAATTATGTGCTATAAAAACCCAGCCATCAATGCTAGGCACATAGCCTCTGCTCTAAACTTTCTTAAATGCTTATGTCTATTAGTTGTAAAGTGTTGCTATTCACATTTCATTTCACATCCATTCATAAAGAACATAGCATTCATATCAATATAAATGGATTCTGAATATAATAACAGGGTGTCTACTGGTTCTGAAAATATGCTGAAAACGGGAAAACTAATCCCGAAATCATAAATTTTGTCCTGAAAAATTTTGTTTTCTTTATTATCAGAAAAAGTCTATTTATGTGGATGGAAGAAAAAAAAATTTAAGGCGAAAACAAAAGGTGGCCTGCAGCTAAACTTGAACAAATGGAAAAATAAAATAAAATTGCAAATAATGCAAACTACAAATGATGAAATTGAACAATTAGATAAAGAAATTATGCAAACTGAAAAGAGAATGAAAATGGTGTAACTCCACAATCCAACCCCATTCGGAGACAGTTTTTTTAAATACACAAATTGATATATTATTTTTTTACCTACTTCATTTGATGCATAAGACATAGAAATAAAAAATTTACATTGCAAAATGTTTTTTAAGTAATTGTTTATTTTTTTCCCTTCAATTTTTATTAAAAGCTCAAGTATTCAGAAAACAAAAATAAAGATTATAATATAGAGTATTTGTTTAACGTTCATCTACTTTACGTGATTTTTGGTTTGTCTTTATTTAAAAAAATTTATTTAGAAAACAGCTTTTTAAAACTGAAATTTGATACAAGAGTCCTCTTTTTTCGAGATTAGACTGTAAACAAAAAAAAAAATGTGATTTTAAAGTATAATTGCCCTACAGAAATTTAGTAGACACCCCGAATAAAGTTATATCCAAAAGTATATAGCATCATTTCATTAAGTTTTGATGGGGTTAATTCTCATTTTCAATAAAATGCGTGGCAAAAAGCACACCTCGGCATGTTATCATAGTTAAATCATGAACATCTATTTCAATTGGATCCCATTCCTGTGTTCATTGGTAATTTGGTAATTTTTTTTATACTAACCTTATTTTTGCTCGATTTTTTTCTTCATTTATTTATTGTTTTCTGGAAGCAGGCTGTCTAAAATTTCCATTTGAGTGGTGAGTCTTAGCAATGTTATGCAGCTCCATATCTCAAATCAAGCACACTTTGCGTAAAAATCTGATAAGGATTTCGTCGTCCAATCATGGTTCGAAATTACGTGGCGTTGTCCTATGATCTTTCACTTCGGGGTCGATCCTGGACCGTCTTGTTGTTCCGGAGTGATGTTACTTTTAAAAAATACTCAAAATGATCAACTTTATAGTGTTTATGCCCATTGTTACCATTCGGCACTACAGTAGTTACATCGAATTTCGTGCCGTGTACGTCAGTGAAATATATCGATTGACAATAGCATACGTTGCAAAAAACTTATCTCGACCATGAATCGTAATTCTGTAAGGAGTAGATAATACACATTAAATATCCTGAAGTCACTTGTAAAACAATGGAATTTTTTAGGCATATGAAATAGCTGAAAGCCTAAATATCTAATCAAGGAGTCTAGTTAAGTTTTTAAGATAAAGGATTACTTAATCTTGTAACATAATGCTCAAATGCATATAATTTCATTTCAGTGCATATCACAGACACATTTTTGAGGTCACTGGAATTCCTTAAAAATTGTGTTTTACATTTTATTTATTCAAAAATCAATGATGCAATGTTTATTGTTTTAAAAACTAGGTCCATGAAATTCAAATCCAAAAATAGCACTTGTGAAAGTGTCTTCAACGATGCACTTGTGGGTTAACCCTCCACAAAGGCGCAGCAGAATACAGTTTCCTCCCTCGGTCATGGGAGTCGGCCTTCACCCGAACGGCCTTGATGCTTTTCCCCAGGAGGAGAGGGAATTGTGTCATCCCATTATCACCTGAGGTTGCGGTTCCTACTGTGAGCTCGTTATGCCTGGAAGGCATAAATACTTCCAGGGTAAACGGAAAGGGCAGCGATGTCTTTGACAATCAATGGACCTTTGAGTTGTCTTCGACAATGTTTTCGAATGAACGGACTCTTGAGGATAAACGATTTGCGAGTCTCCTCGACAGACATCAGGCTTTTTGCGAGCGGGTCTCTTTGTCGCATAGAAAAAGGGGACAGAAATCTGAACAGGCTTCGGCCGTTTCTTGGAGTTCGAGGTCCGAAAGACTCCGATCCCTCCGTCACCGGGGAACGACGAACTTGTCTGCCTCTGTGTCCAGAGGGTTGATCGATCGAGATTTATGAGAAATGCAGCCCAAAAAACGTTTAAAATAGCCTTGGAAAAGCCTTAAAAAGGCCATGATTTTCTTTTGCTTTGAAGAGTGGGAACCCTTGTACCCAGACTAGGAAATGCATGTTGAAGGAAACATTTAACAACTGTTGGATCCAGACCCATGTACGATCAATTGCAATTAGTTTACACCAAAATATCAAGTTTAGAGTTTTAGAGATCCTCATCACACTTAGTGTAAAGAGTATCTTCGAAATTTTTATTTGATAATAGCCAGTCAGTTTTGGTGTACTGGACTCAGTCTAAGCTTTAAAATTAGTGAGCTATCCAGTTGGATTTATCCAGTATATATTTCATAGTTTTATTTGTTGCATTGTTCTATATGGTTTTCATGTTATTGATTCTTGCATTCTGTTGCTTGAAATTGTGTTGTGATTAATTCCTTAACTTTATAGGGGTGGTGTGCTGTATTGCATGGAGGATGAAAAGAGCAAACCTTTATTTTATATCCAAATGTGGTAAGCTTTTCAACCTATCTCTTTCTTTATATACATACAAAAAAATCAAATGACTGTTTTCCCAGATTCAATATCATGTGCGTTTATTCTTCTGCAATTATTGACATTTCTACTCAATGTTTCTACTCAGTTGTGTTTCATTTATTGATTATATTGGGCTTAATTTTGCCAAATTATAACCAATATATCACAAAAAGCTGACTTGAGTATATAAGCTGTACACTACATATATTTATGTCAGATTCACTGTGTTTCTTTTAGGAAAGGTTCATATAATTTTAAATCACTGTTTTGCAAGTACCAAACAGAACATTTTTTGACAACACTTTTGTGAGATTTGTTGGTTGAAAATTCGTTTCTTTTCATGAACACCCAAATTGAGTTTAGTTTTTCAAAACTCAATCCATGTTTATGAAAATTTAGTATCATTAGTAATTATACATACATATAACAAACTTGAGAATATAGAGTATGTGAATTAGTGTTTTCATACAATTGTATTGCATGCCTACAATGGTTAAAGCCTTTTAGTATCAACATGTGCACTCATATTTCAAGAATTATATTTCCTTTCTTGCTTAGTGCTCCACATTGCAGAGGATGCAGAAGAATTCATCTTTTGAATCGTCCCCATGCATTTGAAATTATACGTTCAAACTCCGATTCTTTGCAGCTTGCAGCGTCTGACACATATGAAGCTTCTAAATGGCTTCAGTGTTTTCTGGAAACTGTTTCTCTTGCAGGGCATGTGAGTACAAATCATTTTTGCTGTAACTTAGAATTTAGTATTTACAAGTTTAATGTTTTTTACATTTACTGGAATTCCCTATTTCTCAAAATATAGTCTAACGTTCCCTGCTAGAAATCCTTATGTTTTGCTGCATGTTATAAATGATTGTTTAAAAATTTCTCAATTATCAAAAAGTTTTTGAAAACATAATTTCTGAGATTATTCTGAAACATAATTAAAAGTAACAACTGTAGTTTCACTGTAAACAAAAGAATGTTAAGTTCAATGATGTAAATAGGCATGTTTTATAGGTTTTCCCTAATTTCATTCTCTCTAACAGAGTTAAAACAAGTTGGAATATAACACTTAATTAAAGCAAATTGAATATCATATTTTTTGCATTCAGTATTCCAAATATTTATAAGTGAAATATTATTCATTTATGAAAAGTTAGTATCTACAATTTTACTGCCTTACAGATAAATCACTAAAATCCCCACCAATCATTCCAATTTTCTTTTAAAAATAATCTGAGATTGCTTATAATATGATAACTAGGGGCAACTTTTTGCAACAAATGCAACTTTTTTCACACGTTCTACGCTGCATGTTAAGTACTAAAACCAAAATTCCTCCTACATGGAGTGTATTGTAAGTGAGTTATAACCGCAACATAAATGCAACTTTTTGCTTAAATACAACTACCTGCCACTTTTTAAAATTTTGCTTAAAATTAATTCATATGAAATTACTATTTCACTTTTTGCGCTCTGAACCAACCCTTCGATCACGTGTCTGATCTTGCAACAGGGTGGTAACAGAACCGGGAAATCAGGGAATTCTCAGGAAACTTTTTGATTCTGGAAATATATCAGGGAAAATTTTCAAATTTCACAAAAAATCAGGGAATTTTTTAAATTTTTTGTAAAACGGTTATTATTGTCGTTTGTGGCCTATTAAGCGATGCGCGATTACAAGTACTTTTGAGAATCGAATAAATCGTTTTCGCCAAAATTGTAATACGAATAAAGAACACTGGCATCGTAATTTTCGAACCCAAATCGCCGCCGTGGTTTTCGCTGCCGGAGCATCTTGTCGCCGTGAGGTCAGCGATACAACTTGTGGTATACAATTTTAAATTTGTGTAACTAATGATGTTTTTTTTCCGTGCATTAAATTGATATTTTTTGCTTGCAATTACATTTTTGTAGAATTTTTTGGTAAAGCTTCAGTTTACGTTTATAGCGGCGCAACAACCTTAGCGCTTTTTTGGCGCACTTCCAAATTCGCCAAAAAAGAAATTATTTCAAATGAACCAATGAAATCAACCGACAGTTCAATGAATTTTGAAAGAACTTTAAAGAATACTAGCCATTGCGTGGCTAGCACGGCGTTGCCCGTGACAGTTCTTTTCGTGGGATCAGGTGCTAACTAATTAGGTGTTGCTCGCTAACCCCCAGTGATTGCTACGAATACGGTTTGAGAAACAAGCGAAATGAGAATTCATAGCGTATTGGATAACAACCATCATGGCGTTACCCGTGGTGTTGGTTTGCTGGAAATGCGTGGCCTATTGGAATGAATTCCCTGCGAAAAAAATTTGGTTTGCGAAGCTTTTGGTTTTATGAATATTGTGAACTATGATTTGATTCGCAGATTGGATAACAGCGATAACGGAATTGCCCGTGGTGTTTGTTGGTTTGCTGTGCAAACCAAATGGGAATTCGGCGTGACGTCACAATGTCTTGTGAAAATATAAATATTTAGTTGGAAAATGATTTATTAAAAGAAAATCAAACGTATAAGGTAAACGTATCTATCTGGTGTCAAATCAGTTGAAATTTTCAATCTATCTTTAACGATCCCGATTTTACAAAAAAGAACTAAACAATTCCAACTGAAATGTTTATTTTTTTCTCTCTAAACGTCACAATCTCTCGCGAAAATTTTGAAGATATGCGATTTTAAAATTCTATTTATTAAAAAAAAAAAAAACATATTTTTAGTTATCGATGTTTTGTGAAATTTTCATCTGATTTCAAATCCTTTGAAATTTTTACTCTATCTTTAACGGTCTAGTAGATAGAAAAAAGAACTAAATAATTCCAGTTAAAAATTTTTGATTTTTTTATCTCCGAATATTTAAAATAGTTCCTCCGCGAAAAATAATAACGGAAACGAAAAAAATAAATTTAGAATCTGTGACCTTCTATGATGTTGCATTCAATAATAATTCCATCAAATTGATTTTAAAATGTTCTAGATTGAATTTTAAAATTAGCCGCGACCCAAAAATGGCAAAACATTTGGACTACCTGTGATGTAAGTGCCATAGATTCGTCAGGACTGTGCGTGCAGGAAACAAACAGACAGACTGACAAACACTTCCGTTTATAATATTAGAGATTCAAAATGAAAACTACAAAAAACTTTCTGACTACGACTATCGATATAACAAGCACGATTCTTATAACATTCAATGCACAGCTGCTGTAACGGCCGTAGTCTAAATTATTTTTTGGCGCAATTTTTATAAATTTTAAGGTACAAGTGATGTACTGGCTGTTGTCTAAATTCTTCCTTGGCGCGATCATGGTACAACTGCTGTACCGGCCGTAGTCTAAGGCCCGGTGCACCAAGTACTCATTTTGCGCCATTTGCAATAAATATTCTATCGAAGAAAACGTGTTTATTTCACTAACTTAGTGTAAAATAAGTATATTTTGAAACACACACAAAATAGTCATTACTGGATCAACCTTTTATTAATTACTTCAGACCGGAGAAGCGTGCGGCGAGCTGCTGCGTCGTGGGGAACTACGGTACAAATTGCACGCACAGTGGACGTACATCGCCGCAGCGGCGCTGGAGGCATGTGTGCACTACTCCATTGGATCTAATGTATCTTGTGCACCGGACCTAAAGGTTTAACTTTTTGCTTGCCGAGGTTGCCATGGAAACCATAATAATCGTTATGCAGGTGGGTTGCCTTAACCTGCCCTAACTTGCTACTAGATGTGCGCAAAAAAAAAAAAAGCTTTAAGATCGTTGCCACCGTTTTAAACGTAGACTGAAGCTTTACCAATTTTTTTAATGCAAATTTGCATTTGATTTTTATGTATATTTGGATAATGTAGGGACAGGTGTAAAAAGATCATAATCAAAATATTTATATTTTTGTTTTTTCAATTGCTATTGTTAGAGTTCCATTAAGGGTTTCAACCCTTACAATAACAACTAAAATATCTGATGGGAAAAAAAATACAAAATATTTGTGGAGAAGGATTCTTTTACCTCATCTGACCCTAAATATTTTCAATATTGTCCTATGGGTACTGTATATCGATACCAATTACGAATCCCGACATTTCTTAAGGGATTTATAAAATCAGGGAAATTTTTGTCACACTATCATGGAAATCAGGGAAATATCAGGGAACTTTTTTTCGAGGATTTTGTTGCCACCCTGTGCAAATGCCGAAGTATTGCGGATCAAACAAGTTCATGGAAAGAAGGTGTTCGTCCTAACAGACGAAAGTGAAATAAATGGCAAGAAGTACTTTTAACACATTGGTTGGCACTCTTGATAATCCAGAGGAAACTTGCATAATCCACTGCAGAGTTTGGGAGGCAAGTGTTGATCATCAATTTGTTGTTAGTCTTGTAGATGACATTTTAAAATATCTGAATATTGAGCGAAAGGATTTTGCGCTTCTGCTATCCGATACAGCATATTATATGACTGCGGTTGGCGCAGTTTTTCAATGTTAAAGAAATTACTGACCAAGGATCAGCCATTCAACGTTCTTCTGTATTTTAAGAATGTATTATAATACTGTTGTACATGTGTAAAATTGCCAATATATTTTGAATTTTTTCATTTTTTACGAATAATTTATTTTAGAATTTAGTGTATCAAAAATAAATGCAACTTTATTTCCATAAATGCAACTTTTCCCGTTTTTACTGCAACAAAAAAGTTGTTCTAATGATAACACTATGAGGTTTAATGCATTGGTTTTATGGGTAAAATGTGAGTTATTGCATCCAAATGTTCATTCTTATGGTTTTGCATGTTTTCTCTCATTGCAGTTTATTGACACTGATAGGAATGTGCAGAAGTCATGTTGCATTCTAATCGCAAATGGAAAAATCGTAGTGGCCATCGAAGAACCGCATAAAAATAGCTTCAAACTTCTTGGAAAAGCAAATATCTGTGATTTAGTATCGGCTTTTATCGATCCTCTGTCAGCTAATTTCCTAATGCTTGTAAGTATACATAATTATTAGTTTTATGATTGTTATAATTTTGCTTCATTATTTGAAACTACTTTCATCATTTTAAACGACGGCCCTTTCATTTATCTTAAAATGAAACGTTTCTTTAATTTAACAGTTTATGAAAATTTGAAATTAACGGTGCTAATTAAATCTGTTAAGTCAGCACAAGGTACTCAGTCATGTTCCCCTGTTCCTATTCTCCAGAATAAGTAGCAGCTGTTGGCTTTCTTGGGATTGTTAATTTTCTACAGCAGTCTGGAAAGAAGTTGGTTTCTGAACATTTGTGTAGACCATCGGATAAAGTCACTTCCTGGGAATGGTCATGAAAGCATGACAAGGCTCTCAAAGAAACATTTGTTGGACAGCTTTTTAGTTCTGGTAAAAAAAGCTACCACTAATGATCTCCTGTTATGCAACTCCCTATGATATGGGATCTGTTTTAAGTTTTTATAATATCTTAATGGTTGAGAAATTTCAGTTGCCTTTACATCAAGAATCTTAACATCTGCAGAAATGAACAATGCCCAAATGTACAAAGGCATTTGGCATTGTTGTAAGTGTGAAAAAATTTAGTTGTTTCTTGTATGGGTGCAAATTTAAAATCGTTACTGACCATCAAACACTGTTTGGGAATTCTGAACATACTCCGAATATTATTGTTCCTCGAATGCAGAGACAAACAGTTTTGTGTAATACTTATGATTTTGAGTTTCCATCATCCTGGAACCCTTTTAGGGCTCAAGTGTGACTGCAACATTTTGTTGTCATAACTCAAATACATGAACATGGAATGTGGGTTTGTGTTCTGAAATGGGGGGTGCCGAAATAGAGCAGGGTCAGTTTATTAAACAGAATAACAATAACTGGAATGTGTGGAAATTCCAGGTTAAAGAGACTCTTATTGCTAAAGCACTTTATGACATAACAACGGAGGAAAAAGTGAAACCTGAAGATACAGATGTTACGATGCAGATTTCGTCGTGAAGGATGCAAAAGCGCAATACATTTTGGTTTCAGGTATGGAAGCTGGACCAATACCAGTGTCTCAGCTAAAGAATGTGGGATAAATTGCACACAATCTATGAAAGAAAATCGAATGTGAGTGTTCATTTATTGCAATAGCAGTTCTTCAATTTAAAGTTTGAAGATGATGTAATGACTTTTATTTCTAAAGTTCAGAATATGGTTGCCAAGATTAAGCAACTTAATGAAGAAATACCAGAAAAATTGGTGATAGCGAAAATAATTATGGCTCTACCGGAACAGTATAAGCATTTTACTTCAGCTTGGGAATTCGTGGCAGATGAGCAACAAACTTTAAGTAACTTTACTGCTCGTTTGTTGGTTGAAGAATAAAGGTCAAAAACTAAAGAAACTGTTGCTCCTACTGCTAAAAATCTCAAAATAATATTACATGTTTTTCTTGTTCAAAACTAGGCCACAATAAAAATCAGTGCAGAAGTGTAAATAATGTTCCTGAGAACAAAATTATAGTTTGCCATTCCTGTAATAAAAGAGGTCATATGTTTAAAGACTGTTATTTTCGTAAAAATAAAACTTTGAATACCAATAATGAAAATGGAAAAAGGTTTTCTCTTATGGGAATTGAAAATTCTGAATTGGATATAGAATTCTATTTAGATAGTGGAGCATCTGAACATGTGTGTCAAGATATAAGCTTATTTGGAACTTATGTTAAGTTGGAAGAACCTAAACAAATCAAAATAGGTGATGGAACTTTAATTACAGCTGTTGGAATAGGAACAATTGATATTCATTTATATAACGGTGAAAAATTCATTGAAGTAGAACTACAGAATGTATTGCATGTTCCAGATTTGAATAAACTTGTTCTCTCATGGCAAGGCTTTAGATAAAGGACTTTACATGATATCAGATTCTCACAGTGCTAAATTTATTCATGAAAAGTCCAAGAAAATTTGTGCTGTAGCTAAACATGAAGGTAAACTCTTTAAAATGGTTTTTCGTTTAGATAAAAACAAAATGACTACTGAACAAAATTTGAAAAAGCATGAAGATAAAAATAAATGTTGCGTTGCAGATAGTGACTTGAAAGGTAAAAAGAAAACTCTGATATAGTGGCATGAAAGATTAGCTCATCAACACTTTGAATATGTTAAGAAGCTGTTAAATGAAAATGAAATTAGTTGGGTGATATTGCCTTTTGTGAAGCCTGTGTCCAAGGAAAGCAAAACTAGTCCCTTTCAAGAAAGGAAATCAAGATCTACTGAGGTATGTGATATAATTCATACAGACCTTTGTGGTCCTATGGAAGTTGCATCTATTGGAAAATCTTGCTGCATGTTCTTACTGAAAGATGACTATTCTCATTTTAGGCAAGTTTATTTCTTAGAAAATAAATATCAAGTGTATGATAAACTGTCAGAGTTCATATTGATGTATGAAAAACAGATGAATAGAAATATAAGAATTTTGAAAAGTGACTACAGTAAAGAATTTGTGAATGATAAAGTTAAAGGACTTTTGTTTCATCATGACACAGAACATCCAACTTCTGTTGCATATAATCCTCAGCAAAATGGAAGAGCAGAACGAGAGATGGGAACTATTATGGAAGCTGCAAGAACTATGTTAGTTGCAAAAATTCTTGATGAAAGGTTTTTGTCTGAAGCAACAAATACAGCCATGTATATAATTAATAGAACAGGGACTAGCACAGTTAAGGGAACACACACCATATGAGCTGTGGAAATATAAGACTTTTGTTATTAGAAATTTAAGGTTCACATTTGGATCTGAAGTGTGGGTACACATCCCAAAAAAAACCCGCAAGAAATTAGATGCTAAGAGGGAATCTTTGTTGTATATGGTGAAAGTTCTAAAGGTTTCCGAATATATTTTTCAAAATCAACTAGCGTAACTTTGCAGACTTGATAACTTAAACCAAATGAAAACACCTCGGATTCTACAAAAAGTGAACATCACATTTTTGACTATCTTAATCCTGAACAGCGTCAAATTTCAGAGCCTGAGAAAGATAGCACAGAAAATCAGGAAGAGAATCAACAGAATGATGATGGCAATGATGATAGCTGCAATACAGACTTGTCTGATTCTCTGTTAAATAATGGTAGAATGTACCTCAGACCTAGAGATCAACTAAAGAAACCTTATAGATATGATGATTTTGAAACAAGCTTCATAAGTATTACAGATGTGGAAGAACCAACAACCTATGAAGAAGCCATGAAGTCGAGTTCATCGAAAAAACCGGCAGCAGGCCATAGATGTTGAGCTTGAAGCCCTATCTGAAAATGATACTTAGGACATTGTTGATGAGCCAAATGACTGTGATATAGACAGTAAGTGGGTCTTTAAAATTAAGCGGGACAGTAAAGGTAAGATCTCATTGTTTAAGATTAGATTAGTTGCTAGGGGTTTTCAACAAAAAAGTTTACTATTTTAAAACATATATTCCCCTGTTGCTAAGTTAAATACTTTAAGAATTTTGTTAGCAGTTAGTGTGAATTTTGATTGGATTGTTTATCAAATGGATGTGTGTAGTGCCTTTTTCCATGGTGAAATAAAAGAAAATGTTTACATGTATTTACCTAATAATTGTAATTTGCCTAGTGGGAAAGTATGTAAGCTTAAAATGGCTATATATGGTTTAATGAAATCACAAAAATATTGGTATGAGAAATTTCACTGTTTCATGTCTTCTCAAAATTTTGAAAGATCTGAAAATGATCATTGTTTGTATTTTAAAAATTTTCTGACACTTCTAAGATATATGTTGATGATTTAATTATTTCTGGTTCTGATGTTAAACACATAAATGACTTTAAATCTGAGATGTAAAGAAATTTTAAAATGAAAGATTTTGGTCCTATATCTTATTATTTAGGTATATCTATTCCTCAGAATGTAAATGAAAGCATTGTAACTTTAGATCAGAGTAATTATTTAGAAAAGGTTTGATATGTTTGAATTTAAAAATATTTTTTCTACACTAATGGATAGTAATTTTGTTTATGAGTGTTTAATCAATGAAAATACTGTTGTGGAAAGTAAATGTAGAAAAATTATTGGTTGTATCATGTATGCAATGTTAGGAAGTAGACCAGATTGATTCAATCAATTAGTATCTTAAGTAGATATCAAAATTATGCAAGTGATCAACTATTGTTATTTTTGAAGAGAGTAACGATACATTAAAGGTACTTGTAATTTGAAATTAGTTTACAGAAAAAATGTAAATTCTGAATTTGTTAGAGGTTTTGTAGATGCAGACTGGGGTGGGGATGTTATTAGGAGAAAGTCTACCACAGGGTATTGCTTTCAAATTAATAATTGCACTGTATCATGGTGCTTAAAACAACAAACATGTTGCTTTGTCATCCACTGAAGCAGAGTATATTGCTTTAAGTCAGTGTGTTACTGAAGCTTGTTTGCTTCATAATTTACTCATAGAAATAAAAGTAAATGGTTGTAAAAATTTTGTTATACTTCTTTATGAGTACATATTTAATAATAATTTACATATTAATGTCCAATCTTAAAAAAAAATTGCACCAATTTTTATAATTATTCTTTAGTTAAGAATTAAATTTATAAAGGCTTATTGGGATTAAGAACTAAAATTTTGTTTACTTTCAGCACATATATAAACTCAAATATCTCAATAAAATATTATATTTTGGTATTTTTTCTTATTTTTGTAAAGGAATTTGAGATTGCTGAAGCCAGCAAAAGTAGTGGTGAATGGATAATTTATTTCGAATCTCTGATTGAAAAAGAACAGTTTCTGAGCACAATCAGTGAGAAATGGTTTGATATATATCAGGTAACCTATGTTTTGCTTTTATTTCAAAATTTTCTTTAGACTACATTTTCAGCAGAATCACTTGGCATTGCTAGTGAATTCATTCTTTCTACTTTTTAAAGAAAAATGCAAATTTAATTTTGGCAACTTTTTATATTTGCCATCAGAATATTTTGCACCAAGAGGAAATACTTCAGCTATTAACTCTTGATGTAATTTCATTCATGCTATACACACTCATATAATCTGTTCCACATGAATTTCCAAATTTAAAATCAACGACATTGCTATTGTAACATGTGAATGTCTACTTTAAACACCACAATTTTATAAAACTCAAATTCAATAAAAAAAACCCACATTTTTATTAAAACTTTTTAGTAACATATACATTGTAAAAAGCTGGATTATATTAATGCATTTTTAATCATACATGTTTATGAAACATTGAACATATCTTTGTATCGAAGACCAAGCTTGACAATTTGTTTTTAGATGTTTTACCTTTCATTTTTTAAAAGGAAGAACATTTTCGAATTACTACTTGTTGGAAAGATACATTTTTACTGTAAAATTGACAACCCCTAAGTCAATAACGCAACAAAGATTTAAAAAATTAATTGTGAGCCATAATTGAAATCGGAACAGGAGAATGCTCCTGTTCCTTACGAAATTTACAGAGTTTTAGCTGATAATTATTATTTATAGCTAAATATGAGGATACACATTACACTTCTTTACACACTAATATTTTATGGGGAAATTTTAAACAAAAAATAGATATATTCTCAGTTTATTTGTTATTGAATATATTATTTTTTCAAGCCTGCATACTTGTATTGTGAGACATACTATCTTATTTATATAAGAACTCCCCAAAAGAGAAATGGTCATACACCATAAATAGAAAAATTACAAACTTAAAAGAAACTTTCAAATTTATTTACGCCCTCAGGAGCACATCTCCTTTGTGTGTGTACGGACTTCACTGACCTAAGGTACTCGAGCGATCTTATATTTTCTCATGGTCTCCAATCTCTTCTTCCTCAGCCTTTTTACTTGAAGTTGTCTATTTTGCGTTTGACACAGCTTGCCAAGTAATGGTCCTTGTGCCACAATCCCCCCCCAATGAAAAAAAAAAGCCAATTTATATAGGCAAAGGTTCCTTTATTTCACAAACAAGATACAAAATCATGCATTTTAAAAACTCATTTAAAGTACGACTTTAAGAATGCAAATGTAAAAACAAACTACTCTGAAATAAAAATACTCCATGCTTACTATCTTCTAGAAGTTTGACATCTACATCTTAGTCATGTCAATTTGTATGTTTTAGTAAAATAAATTGTACCTTTTCCCACCTTTTAGATTAGAATTGATTATTTTTCTCTATATCAACTGGAAAAGAAGTGAATGCAATCGTCAAATCAATCATGGATTTTTATATTGGGTTTTACTGAGTCATTTTATAAAGGAAAATGAATTCACAAAAAAATATTACTGGTACCATATGAATTCTATTTTCATATCCTCAGGTCAGTCTGAATGTGGAAAATATCAAGGACTTGTATTTACTGAAGAGGTATCGTCAAGTGGCCGAAGATCTGAGGACCGAGCAGCTTGCACTCGAAGAATTTTGCGCCGACAACTGATTGCATTCGGGCTAGTATTCCTTGGCTTAACTATTTCTTACCAAAGAGTGTATGATGTGATATATGTATGTTTGGGCACACTCAAGGCTATGTACAGTTATTGTCAGCGCTTCCTAAACTCTCTTGTTTCTAGCTATTTTGTACTGCCTGCGAATTTCATCGGAGCAGAAGTCGTCTCGATTGACGATCATGGTTTCGAGCAATATTGGCTTTTGTTTTAAGCATTTGCATCGATTCATTGCGAAGTTTTATGTAGAATTAATTTTTATTTACAGCATAGTGAAGTTTTTCTATCGCAAACTGTGGTGGAATTTAGTTGACGAATCAGCTTTGTGAGCTAGTGAAGTCTTAACTTTTTGTTATTTTATATTTTTAAAAGTACTATTATGTTATGTTTAATGTAATTTTTCAGTTTTAATAACTCTTAATTTATTAAAAACTGAAAAATGCAGGATTTTAAAACTCTTTACAGTAATTCTGTTTTTCATTTTCTACTAAACATACTTTTAGCAATGTTTTTTTTCCCCATTTTGTTAATTTTTTCACAAAATTGAAAAATAATTTCTTGTTTTGTATGCGAAATTTAAAAAAATCATTATTCTTACCAACAAAGTGTATTATTCTGGTTCTGAAAATGAAGCCAAACTTACCTTGATTGGTTTAGATGTAAATTCTGAACAACATATTGCTTGTGTTAGATAAGTTCATTTCGATGATATGCTCAGGCAGCAAAAACATTTATATTCAGACAGGAACACACAAATATATGGAGACAATAACAAGTTCGTATCCTGTGTGATCCATTTTCTATTCTAAATGACTAAATCCCATGATTCGTTATAAACCTTTCTGAATAATACCCTACGCAGTCGAATACGTCCCATGCGGCATAGAAACAACCAACCAAGTAATAGTATGCTGATGATTTGGCAACTATTGTTTCCCCATGTGAATTGAAGGGGTTCTCAGTAAATACGATTTCATAGTGAATGAAAACTATGTCATTAAATTAAATGTGTGTAAAAACTTGTGTTATCAATCAAGTTATCTACTTCCAGGGATTTAGATATTTAAAATAGTAATTTTAAATCAATCAAAATTTGCAATTATTTTTATGTTCAAATAGAAATATTTTTGAGAGATTTAAATTAGAAATTGAATCCGGAATTCTATTTCATGCCTGCTAACTCTTCCAAATTTTCCAAGATGAAAAACTATCTTCTGGATTTTCGTATTGAATGTAAGAAATTTTCAAATTATGCCCAATTAATCATTTCGTGGCAACTCGTGAAGAAACAACCTTGCAGTGGGATGCCAATTTTGTCCTGAAGACTTTTGGAGGACCCCCTTTAGTTTCTGGTCTTTTAGACAGAGCTAGTATCCAGATAATTCTTCAGTGAGAAAAAAGAAGAAAAAATGAAATCTTTAGCACAAATTCACAAGGCAAACAAATATTCCTCTAAAAGCACTGAAGATAAATTTGCTTGCATTTGGCACCATTTTGTGTAAAACATCGCCAAATAGATTTCGCTGAGTTGGAACTGCCACCAAGTATGTAACAGTAATAGAGTATGAGTTACTTTTTCTGTTGTAAAATCCTTTAAAAAAAAAAAAAAATTGATATTGCTCCAAATTTGGCTTTTTTAAATTGAAAAATTAATTTCTAGGCATTTTTCATTTCTGACAGTTGGGCATTGGGTTTTATGTCATAAAATCTCCTGCATTTTTTTTTTTTGGAGGTTGGCAGGCATGTTATTACATTCTGTCTGTAAGAAAAGTAGAGTTAAAAATTTATTTTATCTTTTAATTAAGAATGTAATATCCATTTACTTTTTTGTATTCTTCATTCAAAAATGGCATCTCAAAGTTTCCTGAAATAATAACTCAGGTTAACAGCTATTCATTTCAAATTTATTTCATTGTCCCTATATGCTCTTTTTATTGACTATTATTATTGCCAGCTAATTTCATAAAGACATTCAGTAACTGTTACTTCTCATTTTCAAATGGTATTGAATATGTTACGTATTTGTTGAAGGACATTGTTTTCTTAATGAACTTTATGCCGTGCATTACTTTTGTACTTGATCAACTGCAATAACTGAGTTCATGTTTGTTTGAAAGATTTATACGCCTGTATTTAAAAATACTGTCAACTAAACTGTGGTAATCAAAACTGTTATTGCTTAATTGTGTATCTCAATTAAATTTGAAATATTTTGACCTAGAAATGAGATTTTAGTCATATATTAGTTTTTGTCCATGAAAGTATTTATTGTTTGTGATGGAGAAATCACACGTACTATTTTGAAATGCATTGCTTACGAGTGCCTTTACCAAATCTTAAATATATGTATTTATATATATTGCATGTACTTCGAGTAATGTAGGATATTCGTGCATACAAACTGCAAGTTTTGGGGTAGATTTCCATAACTTTCTGTTGCGCTATTAGTGTAGAAGTACATTTCTGTAGTATTACTCAAGTTCATAAAGTTGAAGTTTTATTGTACAGTATGAATATTTTGTGAAATCTGTTAGATTTAAAATTTATTTTGTAAATTTTGTTTTTAAATGTAATTATTGAGAAAAAAAACTTAAGGTTTGGTCTATAATTCACTGTTATACTCCTTATTTTATTCTGTGTGTTAATGTTAGGAAAGTTCAACAAGATTTTATATTTACTCACAAAATCATGAGACAGTGTAATGAAAGCAAGCACAAAAGTTTTATTGAAAAGTATATCTAAAATTATGTGTTAACATGTAGTTTTACCATAACATTTCCATATTTGAGAAACCATTTGGCATACGTGGTCATTTCAGTGTAAGATAAATATATATTTGCATACAGTTATTGTGTCCCGACTAAAATATAATTTGTACCGTGCAGCTCAGTCGTGTGTTTTTTAGTGCGACCATGCTACACCTTTTATGTTTTGCAAATCGTGATCTCTCAAATATCTAAAAGAATTCATATATTATTTATCTGTATTGTATTTGTTATACTTATGCATCGTATTTACAAAAACATTCTTTTTGTTTGATATTAAAGTTTAGTGCACTTAAAATAAGTAGGATTGGATTAATCCTATATAAGATGTCTTTTGTAATTTGTGTAATCAGAAATCTAATTCTGGATTTTTAAAATAGGAATTGAATTCAGTGATAACAGGTAAATATGAGAACAGCACTTATGAGATTCGTACTTGTGCTTTTCAATATGAAAATTGCAGTGCGTCAAACATGCTCTATAATTATATTTCCTGTTAAGGTGTTTATTTTTTAACAAATCAATTGTGCATGATAGTTAATGCTGTGTTCCTTGTACTGTTTATATTTCTGTGCATTATTTATAAGTTTTAATATCC
The DNA here is from genome assembly GCA_947359465.1 of Metellina segmentata. Taxonomy (NCBI): domain Eukaryota; kingdom Metazoa; phylum Arthropoda; class Arachnida; order Araneae; family Tetragnathidae; genus Metellina; species Metellina segmentata. The sequence continues at coordinate 114,425,575 of OX375882.1, read as the reverse complement.
TAATTATTTGCAGGCATTATATGTAACAGTAAAACAATTAAAATTTCTTAACATTTTGGAATCAATTTATGAAAACTATTGGAGCTTGATCATTCTTTCATTAATAGTTTTTCTTTCTCATTAACTGAGAAATATTTCCAAACTATACTCAATTGTTATGTTCTACGCTCCCCTGATTTTTATTTTCGCATAAGAGTAAATTGCCAGATTTTGTATGCTAATTGTACTGTAAAAGAACACAGTGTGTATCTGTGGCTTCTAGTCCATTTCTCATCCATGTGGATAAGCAACAATTTCTCTTTACTTATTTTTCCAAGAGGTGATACTTTTTCATTTTTTTTAGAGTTTAACGTGTTATGTTTATGTGGAGATTCATGCCCATAGTTACTGTCAAGCTTATTTATTTTGAATTGTAAATAAATTGTGCTTTGCTTTTGCAGGAAATTTTGTAATGGATTGCTTGTATTGCTATTTTTTATACTTGCCGTTTAGTGAGAAATGTGGACCTTGTACTCTCATTTAAGCATATTTAATAGGTAAACCCATTACAACTCGTAGTCATGTGTAAACAAGTACAGGTGAAATAACGAAAGTTAAGATCTAAAGCCGGGCTATTTGAAGAACTGTTTCGACTATTCGTATCCATTGTTTTACCTTAAAATTAATTATTATATAGAGACCTTAAATTATGCAGTATTAGTCATGTCCACTCAAGAAATATTCATATTGAATTAAGGTAATCAATGTATGTTCTTTAAATATGAACATATTTGTGTTAACTTTCCATATGAATTTCAAATTCAATTTAATGTGAATCTAATTTTGTGAAACTAGTTTCTGAAAGGATGTCAGGCAAATATAATTTTTAATAATACTTAGAATATCAGATTGTTTACAAATTTTATTTTATAAAATTAGTTCAGTTACATGTATTTGATTTTAAATTGTTTTCTAATTTAAAATGCTTTAGTGCAGATATACTTTTTCTGTGGAGGTTTGGAATCGGACAGTTATAGGGTTTCGTATACAAATTACTTTTATGTTTGAGTACCTTTTAAAATGAAATTTGTGTTACTGTATTAATATTTTGTTTTCTAGAACCAACCCAAATAATTCAGTATTGATATTTGTGGTTTACTTTTATGTCCATGGAGTTAATTAACCTTTTCCATTCTTACATTTGGATGGAATCTGCATTTATGATCCAACATAAGCGTGGTGGATCACTTAAGTTATTTCACATGCAAATTTATTTAGTCTTAGCTCTTTTTCTAAAATTCATTAAAATTGTGAGATGGAGGGTATACTTTTAATTTAATTTATTCGTTATATGTATGTTTTACTATAGGAGTAACTTGCATCTGCGCAATTTCAATTTTAAAATTTATCAATTTTTTACGATGAAAATGTGTTGCAAAAGCTTATTTTGAAATATTTGTAACACAAGTTCATTGTTTCTATTGTAAAATTATGAACACTGATTGCATTTGCTGTACTGAAAATTTGCCATTCCATATTACTGTTTGCAGAAATGTTTGAGTGAGAAGTTATATATTCTATATTTATTTTGAATGTCAAGTCTGATGCAGCTATGATTTCTTTTTTATTATTTGGCCTAACTTGCCATTTTGTTCTGTGTAGTAAAATGTAGTACAGCTACTCGTGCTATGTACAATGAAGGTGATGCAAAAGTTTGTATAAGTCTTATTTTATTTGGAATTCACAATAAAAGCTTGATTTTAATGCGTTTTTAAGTGCATTCCCTCCACTGTTTCTTTTCAACACATCAATTCTCCATTATGTGCATAAAAATTGAGATTTGTGTACTTTTCCTGCAAAATCCGCTAGATCCAGTTTGTACTGGCATTTCTCTATTGATTTGTGAACTGATCTACGAACGTATCGAAAGGCGATACCAGTCTTCTAAAATAGTATCATTTGTGAGAATAGGTATTTAAAAAAATGAACTGAAAACATTTTTTGGGTTCCTTGGGTAAAGTTTAAAATGGTTCGTTCGTAAGGACGGGAAGAACGAAATGTTTCATCGCCTATTCCCTGCAGTTTCCTACCGTATGAAAGGCATTTTTTAATGCTATTTCTCTTGCCTGCTAAAATGCTTTTAAAACAAGAATTAAGCTTGACAAACAAAAAATAATCCATTTCATGTTCAGAATCATACAGAAAATCTAACTAAAATTGAATGTGATATGTTCTTTCTGAAGCATGTGGATGTGATGAGTGGGTGGGTAGTAAACTCCATTGAAATACTAAGAAAAGTATTTTATTTTACAAAGAAAGTTAATTCCACACAGAACGCAAATATTTTCACATGAGAACACATAAAAATATGCGAGAAGGTTGCTGACAATATCGAGTGCATTTTTAATTAATGAAATGTACCCAACATTTTTTATTGAGATTGTACAGTAACTATATTTCACAGAACACGTTTTACACACCATATAAACAGACTGAATCCAAAACAAAAAGGTGTACCATAAATACAAGAATGTTTCAAAGGGGAAATGTAATTGCATTTTATAATGAATTGGGGGGTACCATTAATATACATATATCTGTACATGGAGATAAGTTGAAATAGAGCTTCATGTATTTGAAGAGCGAAGAAATTCCGAGTTTCTGCAGTTAGAAACATATGCAAACTAAACCGTACAAACGGATATAATTAAAATGATTATGCATTAGGATTTTATTTATAGTAATAAAATAAGAAATTATGTGTGGAAATCAAATGTAAATGTTATTATGAAGAGCAATGACATTTTATTTTTTAAACCGAAAACGGGGTACAATAATTTCAAATAATATTATGAATAATGTAATTGCTGTTATTCAATGAATTATGAGTGAAACCCTTATTATATTTGTGTGACGCACTAATGTTCTTCCACCTTTGCATGCTTTTGGAAGGTGAAAATAAAGAGCAATGTTGCCAGAACCCCAATGAAATGATTATTTAAACCCAGATCTTACATGCACTGTGTAGTTGACATTGAGTATTTTATTTTGTTCCAAAATTCAACTGAATTTAATGGGTCGAGCTAGACTGCTCTCTTAGAAATGTGTAAGAACATTTTTGTTAACATGAAACATTTGCAACAGGACGACACTATTGCTTTTCAATCTAATGGGATGGATTAAAAGTGTAACTTCTTTGAGTGGATTACTAGAAAAGGCATCTGAATCAGGTTCGGAAATTCAAATTTTGGATTATCTTATAAGTAATTATTATTATTTTTTTTAAATTTGGTTTTCGAATTCGTCAATTTATGTTTTTTTGTGTGTGTGTGTGTGTGAATTCTTTCATATCGATGATTTTATTATTTTTTAGAGGTAGCAAATTTGCACAAGAATCAATAATCACACAATAGAAAGGTATTTAAAACCTTATTTCGTAGTCATTTTTGACGAGAAAATAGTACCACGAAAAACGTTTTGTGACTCGTTTCCAGCGAGTTCATAATAAATCGAGAATGATATTTTCTCTTCTTCCACAAGATAAAACTCACTGGAGACGAAATGCTTAGGGACATCCAGTCCACTTTTAATGAGAATTTCTCACTCGCAATAAATATTTAAATTTGCTGAAGAAATTCGTGTTTTAATATGGAATATTCTATAGGAGTGTTTAAAAATCTCATAATGAGAATTCAAAACATGGCGTTTTGGGAAGGAATTACTGGTTAGATATTATTAGTAATATCTAATATATAATAGTACTTTTTTATGCCTATTGTTAATTTTCTAATTGGCCAATAATATAAAGTGCTTTCAGCAGATCAAATTTTAATTCGAATTACAAATTTCAAGATGTAAATCTACATGGAATCCCATTTTAGATTTCAAGAAGGTAATCTGATATGCTCTTGAAAAATTACTTTTCATTTCTAATTTTAGTTCGGCTCATCGATTTTACAAACTTACACACAATACCGAGGCTTTGAACACATTCCATTTTTTTGATTTAACCAAATATTGATTTATTTATTAACAGATCGTCGTATGATATACAAGTATCGTATCAGTAGAAGCATGAAGGGCACATATTTGTGAAAAGTTCGTTGGATATAATAACCACTTCAAAGATGTTTATAAAATAATTAGCAAAGATTTAAGAATGAAGAAATTGAGTGACAGCTGTGATAAATAATCATCAAATGTACGGAATTTAAATAGTTTTTTATGCATAAATATAAAAAAAATCTTAAAAATAGTACTAAAGTAGTTAGCTTTTATTTGCAAGGTGCGGAACATGCAGTCGCTGACTCATGGTTTCAAAATCAGCTGCTGTATGTACTCACAGAAACCAACAAAATTCTTTTTTTAAGCATTCAAATTGATGAACATTGGCGAAGAATCGTATTGGATTTCAAAATTTATAGCGGAACCTTTTTAAATAGTCCATATCTTAAAGTTTGCACAAATGTTTAATTTCACATATAATTTGATTTATCATACAGTCAACAAGTTTTAAAAATGTGTCATATATTTCATTCGATTTAAATCACAAATTAATTCATTTTTATTTTATGGAAGCGATTGGAGGTCGGATGGAATATCTAGAGGGTTTGTATAGAATCCATAGATGAGCCAGACCGGCCGATTGTTGTGGGATTGGGACGATAACAGTTATAAATTTTGCATTTTTCTTTTCAGCTCTCTCTCTCACACACACATGCCTAAAATATTACACGCTTGTTTTTAATTTGACGAAGCAATGCTATGCCGAATGAGATAGAAAAATGGGACGGAACAATGTTTTCCAGATATGTTTTTGATTGGACAAATTATAAATGGTGTACATTTTCTTATATGATATAAATTTACTCGAATACACCATCACATTTGGCCTTCAAGTATACCAACCCGTGTGAAAAATTTCACGTCCTCCAAGCAGTCGGAAAATAAACTAAAACAATGTCATTTAAATCCCAACGATTGAGGTTTCATGTATTTTAAATCCCTTACAATACAAAAAAAAAAGCCCTCATTTACTGCCTTTTCTTTTGTAATGCTTTCAGAAAGAAAAGGGTAAATCTGGTATTTTCGATTTGATTTTCACGTAATCTTGCAACAGGCGTATATTAAAATGGCAAGGAAACGACACACAAAAATTGCGAACCGAATCGTAATAAATCTACGAGTTAAAGCAGAATTTAATCACTCTTTTAATACTATCCAATATCAGGATTTAATATCCCTATTCAGTCCAGTAGTGATATTCCTTACAAGTTCAAAAGAAATCTCAAGAACAGTTATTCTGATTCAATTTCTTTCGTTCCTTTAAGGCAGGACACGAGTTTCGCATGTGTTCTTCGAGTTCTTGGTCACTCACCAAACCGAGCACTTTTTGTTTGGATTCATCCGGCTGCCTTTCGGACAGTTGTAGGTCCGGGCGAAATCGTAAGAGTTCGAAAGCGGTCCCAGCACTCTGAAAAACAAGTAGCGAGATGAGACACAAATACAGCTGGACGAATCAGTTCAGGTACCGAAATTGAAAAACAACTGAATCGGAATAGGATCGCGTTCTGGATTTTGATTAGTTTTTTGCTTTGAGTGAGGTTTTCAGTGTCAACGACAAACCAGGATTTTACTTCCCGTTACTCGAGTTCTCTCACATCATTCATATCGGGTTACCTTACAATGGAGTTGATCGATGTTTCGCGTTTGATGTAACGGGTATTGGTTGGTTATTTTGGAGATTCATGGTGCAAGGGCTAAAAAATTTCCTTACAAATCAGAAGAGATTTCTATAAAGAAACGAAGTAACGTTTCTATAGAGAAGAGAGAGTCATGAAACAAAATAAATGAACTTATTTTGCCTTTTACAGATATTTTATAGAGCTTCTAGAAAAACGGACCCTAATTCTATAGTCTACATTTTCAAAAGAATGTGTTTTAGAACTCTATAGAAAACTTTTATAAGGTGAAAGAGTGGATAAGCCACGCAAAACACAAGACGCCATCCAACAACGTCGTGAAGGGAAAAAGAGGAACAAAATAGTGGTATGAAAGCAGAAAAATATCGCTTGGGTATCGCGGGAGTAGGCACGCGGTTACTGAAGACAGAAAACCCTCTATAGAAAAAGAAAAGATGTAAGTAGAGTACCACGGGAAGGGCCCGCACTCATCTAAAAGTGGTCCCGAGGGCTTAACAGAATGAGTTATCATTAGGGCAACTTTTTGCAACAAATGGAACTTTTTTTCACACGTTGTACGCTACATGTAAAGTAGTAAAACCTAAATTCCTCCTACATGGGGTGTATTGTAAATGAGTTATAACCGCAACATAAATGCAACTTTCTGCATAAACCAATTGCCCTCTGAACCAGCCCTTCGATCGCGTCTGTCTGATCTTGCGAACGCCGAAGTATTGCGGATCAAACAAGAAGTTCATGGAAAGAAGGTGTTCGTCCTAACAGACCAAAGTGAAATAAATGGCAAGAAGTAACTTTCAACACATTGGTTGGCACCCTTGATAATCCAGAGGAAACTTGCGTCATCGACTGCAGAGTTTGCGAGGCGAGTGTCGATCATCAATACGTTATTCGCCTTGTAGATGACGTTTTAAAATCTCTGAATGTGGAGCGAAAGGATTTTGCACTTCTGCTATCCGATACAGCATATTATATGACTGCGGCTGGCGCAGTTTTTCAATGTTAAAGAAATTACTGTCCAAGGATCGCCATTCAACGTTCTTCTGTATTTCAGTATGTATTATAATACTGTTGTACACGACTAAAATTTTCAATATATTTTGAATTTTTTCATTTTTTTACGAATAATTTATTTTGGAATTTAGTGAATCAAAAATAAATGCAACTTTATTTCCATTTATGCAACTTTAGGGAATGATAAATGCAACTTTTCACATTTTTACTGCAACAAAAAAGTTGCCCTATACTCTGTTTCACCTTAACTTGTCAGCATTGGGAAAGGCAGAAATGATGTTCATCCGCATGAAAAATAGTTCCAACTTGATTTGGAATTTAAAATAAAGAAAATGCATATAAACGTGTAAAAATTGTCCTACAATGAAGGAGTGATTTTTGAAGCTTTATAATCGGTTACTTATTTGTAAAAAGCATTTATTTTTTTGACCGAAGCGAATGAATATATCCGAAACGGAATTCTAGTTCGGTTGAAACCGGTTTCCAAGGTAACATTTCTGGCGAGCTAAATACGCTTTCCCGCCAAGTCTGCGCCATTTCGCTCTGCGTCTTTGCTAGCGTGTGTATTTACGTTCACATATCTCTCTTGTGCTATTTTATTGGAGTGTGTTTGATACTCTGAACATGGCTGAAAAAGGTACGTCACCAACCAAGCTGTATGCGCCATCAAAGCAAGGAAAATCAATTGGCAGTGGAGCTCGGAGGAACATATTGAATTTTTATTCTCGACTTCGAGAAGAAAACCCTAGTGACTCCATTAACCAAATCGTCGAAAAGGTGTCCCAACTAACTGGTGTTTCCAAAAGAACTGTTATTCCTTTTAAAAAAGAAAAGAAGACGTCAAGTCCTTTGAGTACTCCAGGAAAAAAACGACCTTCTGTCGTTGGAAAAAGAACAAGAATGATGAAATATGACAACTTTACTTTATCGTGCATCCGACGAAAAATTCGTGATTTTTTCCTTCGAAATGCAATTCCTACATTGGACAAAGTTCTAAATGAAATTAACAACGATAAGAATATTTTTTCGACAAACATTAGCCGAAGTACACTGTACAGGATACTGAAAGATTTGGTTGTTATATTTTATATATATTGATGATGTATAAATGCATGTGATGAATAAGTATAACGTAAATATAGTTTTCTCATTGCAACTAATATTCATGAAAGAGATTGGTTTCTTCTGCACACTTTCTTGTAAACTATTTTAAAGGATTCACATAAAATTAATAATTTACTACTAATCAACCCGACACCGTTCCGCAGTTTCAGAATTTGTTTAACATATAAGGTTTATTTTTTCAACTCTTAATTTTTAAAATGGTCTCATTTTTTTTATTATTATATGTATATTCACAAAATTTGTATTTTTTAAAATTATGTTTATTTATTATGAATGTATTTGTATCTTTTAAAACCTACAAAGGATTTATATCCTCTAGGTTATATGTATTTTTATTTGTTATTTATTTTCTTTAATGTCAGAATAAATGTGATTTGATTTAGTTTGGAGACTATATTTTGCTGTTCATTAAAACGCATATTTTAGCAGACAACGCACTATCCCTTACCTTGTCCAACCAAAGGTAAGAAGAAAGGATTAATTTCCTTTACTAAAATTAATAAAATCGAAAAAAGAAGTATTAATCAAGGTGTTATAGCTTTCAGGTAAGTAAATTTTAAAAATGAATTTTATGGTTCAACACATCTTTAATAGACTTTTTTTTAAATAACATTTATTGCTAATAATTATTTAAATATATAATTTTTTAAATAATTAAAAATAATACTCAATTAGAAAAATCTAAATGGATTTATAATAACATAGAGTAGCTTTTTGTTTTTTAACGACTGTAATGCAAGAGCTATTAAAATAAAAAATCTGTGAAACGCATAAAATTTCCACGTGCATTTTATCTCTCCTTGCCAAAAAGGGCGAATTTCCTCGCTTATAGTTGACTTCTTCCGACAGTGTAACCCTAGTTTCTACGACAACGGCTGCGATGCGGTCAACGTAGCCTTTACTCTACTGCCAAGTTAGGGTGAAACAGACTTTTTTTTTATAGTTATCATTTAAGTTTCTTCTCGATTGTACTTTCCCACTGCTGTAGTACTGCCATCTGTCGGGAACCAAAGAGACTCGGAACTTGATTCAAAGATGCACTGAAAATATTTGAACTAAGGTATCCGTCAGCGTTAAAAATGTCATTTTTGGCCAAAAATTCGAAAAAAAGTTTTTGATCTTATTTTATAGAGCATTGATTTGACTTTACATAGAAGTACATTCGATTTTTTTTCTCTAAGTTAATTAGTTGAAAATATATTAAGATTTTAATCAAGGCGGGAAAACCGGTAGTAGGTATGGAAAACACAGGAAATGTCCGTTAAAATACCAAATACTGGTCAAAAGTTAAATTTAAAACTTTCCTTTTTTAGAAAAATATAATTTGGGAAGGTTTCTTAAATGTTTAAATGGTTTCTCTTTTGGAAAACAAAATTGTTTACACAAACAGCAAAAGCAAGAGAGAGTAAACGATACGCTTGAAACTATTTTTTACAGTGAATTAATATTTTTGCATTATTTCCTCACTTTAAATGTAATAACACAAAAAGTTATGGATGAATCTCGTAAAATTTTTAGAACTTCTTCTTTATCATGTTGTCTAGTGAATGAACTAGAATAATTATGCCGAGTTGAAAGGTTTTTAAATCATGGCCATTTATTTAAGAAATAGGACTTTAACACTATCAAATACCTTGTATTCATCTGTCAATCGCTTTGAAAATTTTTGTTTAGTTAAATATCTTTTTATTCTAGTTAATTCCCTAACAAAATGTACGTATTTTATTTTGGTAGCATCAATTTTCAAGTGGGCTGAATAGATTTTCATGTCGCACATTTGAAGTTTTTGACACATTTCCTTAAAATTTCATACAAAATTATCATTTTTACAAAGTTATTAATAAAATTTTTAAATATTTATAGTCTAATGCTATTGTTAAATAACATTAAACATAAAAATATCGTTCAAATGTTTCTATACCACAAAAAAAAGGGTCTCGAACGTTTTTATGATACGTTAAAGGAGTTGGGGGATTATCAGAGTTTGACCAGAAAATGGAATGTATCCACTCTAGCTCTGAACGCCTCATTTGCAAAGTCGGAATCCGTTCTTTGTTTTTCTGTTGGCGACGCCGACGTGCTGCAATCGTATTCCGAAAACAAAAAGATTGAAGCTTCGTCCGGGGGAATAAGTAGAGGAAGCGAGTTTCACCACAACAACGCAACCAACCATCTGCATTTAGCCTTGGCAGGAAAAGCAAGTCGTGGGCTTTGCGATTCCAAACCGAAACCATCAGCTATTTCAATGCACGAGTTAATGAAAGGCTTTTTCTCTGAAGATAAGTGCACGAGGATGTTCTGGGGTGTGTGTCACACTTCCCCTTTCAAATAGGAAGGGGCGTAACTTTGAATGTTACTGAATGAAATGGCTATCGCGTCGCTTAAAAAATCCATCTCACGATATGGACATATTTTTGAACTCTCTTGTTGGTAAGTTAAAACTAAAAAAGTTTAGTAATGGATCGTTTTTTGTCTGACTTAACACCCCAATACATGCCCTTCAAATGACGAAGTCTGACTCTAATCGTTCTATTCGAGTCATTAATGACAAAGTGAATTGCGACCCAACAAAAGTAAAACAGCGACAATTCAAATTATAAAGTAAATTCATCGTAAATAATAAAAAATTGTACAATACGAGAAAGGGGGAATAGCTTTTAATATGAATGATTTGTTTCGGTAGTTTCTGTTTACACTAAAAAAACTATCTGACAAATATATCTTGGGCTGCGATGCCGGACAATGCTTATAACTTCCAGAATGAAAAAAAGGAATTGTTTCTAACCTGATGGGACCTGGGCTGTGAACTGACGACCTGACTTTGCTTAGAGCATCTTCTGGTCTCATGGAACCACACCAAATCTAAAAGAGAAAAAAATTCCATCAAATGTGAAATATACAAATGGTGTAACGATCTCCCGACAGGTGATTACGAACACTGATAAGTTTTAAGAACAGTTGTTCTTGTGTTCTGGTTGCTACTGTTATAGTAGACGAACATCGATGGATGACAGTGCCTGTGTTCTGATACGATCAAGAACATGAAATCTTGGTGCTGTTCTAGATACGAACACACATAAGGACAGATTCGCTGTAGACTTGAGAGGAGTGAGACGTGTTTTTGCACCGGACGGCGCGGCGTGTATATCTGAAACTTAGTATTATATTGTAAAAATAAATGTGCGTGTCCAATTTAGGTATGCAGTGTCCCTCTGTTCTTGGCCACTACTACACACACTGCCTATCAAATGAGACATCGCTCTATGACAAATGGTCCTCCACAAAGGCTCTTTCCTACCATTTACTCTTTCTATTCGCAAAAAAATTACAACAAATTTAACATTTTTTTTTTAATTTCTGAACTCTGACCTTTCGGCACTACAAGAGGCGGCGAACTGACGGTTACTTATAAGGGAGAGCACCCAGTTGGAGAGCCACCGCTACCCCAAACAAGGACAATTCCCAACAACCATGCGGTTACAAACCGAGATTCGAACCCGGAACCAATTAGGTGGCAGGTAGGTTGACAACATGAATTTATATCGCGCTGGAGCAGCGTAACGGGTTATTGGCGACGGTCCAGAATTATCGACAATATTCGATTCATTTTCGCACAAATCATGCATAATACTTTTTTCAACGGGGGTGTTATTTTTAGGTATTGCGATGAACATGTACTAAAAAATAAGAAAGCCAAGAAAATTCCGAAGAACTAACAGATAGTGGTTAAATCATACGGATACATCAAGCAATCGACGAAAGGAAATTTACGGTTGGAAACGGAACGAGGAAATTCCGACATCCATTCATAGGATTCAAGGTGAGCGAAGAATGCAACACACTTGAATAACGTTGTATTTGCTGATCACTCGGAATGTAGCATATTTGGGTCAGGTGGAATATTTGTGACTGGAACTCACAAGGATGAACAATTCCGAAAAACGCCTCTGTAAAATGCAGACGGTATTTGAAGAAGTTTCGCATCTTCTAGAAAAGGATTTGAGTATGTTTTGCCCCGTCCATTATTGGATAATTTGATTTTAGAAACAATATATTGGATCAAAAATATATATCTTCAAATAAAATTTAAAATTTTAGTATTCTGATGTCAGTCTGTCTGTATATGTGTGCCCTATATACGTCCACATGGTTTAATATATTTTCATGAAACTGCATACTGTGAGTACTTATCTTCATTAAGCGATTGAACTTGGTTGCATAAGTCTGTCTGTCCATCTTTACGTTCAATGTACGATTTTGTGTTTGTACAGGCATTGCATGAATCTTATTCCAGAAATTTGATTGCGATGCAGTTTAGTTTATACTTTATATATTAGAGTTTAGTGAATGGCAATATTAAACAGTTCTTTATTTTTATATTTAGATAAGTTTCATGTTAGAACACCTGAGTAAGTATACTTAAATCAACCAAAATGTGATAGTTTTGGAAAAGCTGGAATGTATGTTAAGTAGTACTATTACTTGGATTGCTTTACCAGTACTGCTGAAAAAGCAATTATTTTTCCAAAAATTATTTATTTTATGGAATTTTAGCTCTGATACTTCATTATTCTTACTTTTTTTCTTTGCGCAATGTAAACGATTTCTGAATATTTGGGACAGACGATATTTTTCAACGAACAGGAACGAAACGGAAACACTCGTGTTGGTTGATCGCGTGCAGTGATATTTTCTGTTTCTTTAGCTCTAAATTAATTTCACATTCCTAAATATTGTGCACTTTTTAGTTGTAAGTTGTGGCAACACTGCGAGATCACGAGATAAAAAGGAATCGCTAATTAATATCTTTAGAACACTTTTTTCCGACATTTTTTATTTGGTTTTATTTCGCTGTTTTCTGATTTAAATATTTATATTTTAATAAATGCATTTCCTTCTCATCACACGCAACAGAACCAAAAAGTATTCGACTTAAAGTGGCAGGTAAGTCAGAATAAAGCAAATTTTAAGTGTAATTATGCCATTATTGAAAGAATAATGCCGTTATTGAAAGAATAATAAGCGAAATTAAACAATGTCGCATGGCTGATGCAAGAGGGCCAAAAGTAAAAAAATATTGTTTCGTCAACTATGAGGGCGAGAGCATGTAAATTCGTAACACCTTTCGTCATTTTGTAGCTTTGTCATGCAGCTAGGGTGCGATGTATGTGAAATATATTACATGAATGGAAATGCATGTGTAGGATTTGTGTCCAAATTAACTTGTAGAAATTATAAAGATGGCGAAAGGTGTTAAAATATTACACTGCTGGCCACCCAAATTGCAACACCAAGAAAGACAAGATATATCACAACAAAATTTATTTTGTAGATAACATGTTGACCAAGTATCAAATGATTAAATTTATAGACTTCTGTGAAGTGTGGTTCCTGCCAAAATCAGTAGCCAGAGTAGCCGCCATTGTTGGAGATCACCGCTGCCACACGCCTCGGCATTGATTCAAAGAGACTTTGGATGTGTTCTTGGGGTACAGCAGACCAATCAGCTTCCACACGTTGCCAAAGTTGATCTGGTGTGGCAGCTGGGGATGTAATCTGGGTCAATCGTTGAGCAACCATGGACTACATGTTTTCTATCGGCGAAAGATCCGGAGAGCGAGTTGGACAGGGAAGCAATTCAATCTGGCGATTGACGAAGAACACTTGGACAATACGCGCCACGTGTGGTCGAGCATTATCCTGTTGAAATGTGGCTGTGGGCAAGCCCTGAAGGTAAGGAAGGACAACTGGCTCCAACACCTCGGAGATGTAGCGCTGGCTGTTTAAAGTACCGGCAATGCGTACTAGAGGAGTGCGAGAGTGATATCCAATACCACCCCATACCATAATACCCGGTGCAGGACCAGTGTGACGGTGCATAACGCAGCTGTTCAGCATCCTCTCTCCACGGTGTCTCCAGACTCGAATCCGACCATCGTGGTGTTGCAGACAGAAGCGTGACTCATCAGTAAAGACAATTTCATTTCATTCTGCCGTCCACATCCTTCTATCATCGCACCATTGGCGGCGGAGACGTCTGTGGTTTTGCGTCAAGGGTAGACGAAGCAATGGACGTCTTGCGGACAGACCACTCTGCTGTAAACGGCGTCGAATGGTACTCGCAGACACTGGATGATGCGTTATACACTGAATGTGCTGTGCTATGGTTCGTGATGTGGCTGAGCGATCCGTCACTGCCATACACACAATATGCCTGTCATCACGTGAAGTGGTGCACTGAGGTGGATGCGATCGAACACGTCGGTCCGTCGTACTCTCCTGCATCCAACGATCACATATCCATATTACAATTGTTTGGTTTCGTCCAACACGACTACCGATTTCCCTGAAAGATAATCCACAATCTCGGTAGGCCACTATCGTTCCTCTGTCGAACTCGGATATTTGATCAAAAGAGAATCGCTGATTTCTACGAGGCATAATTGATCGTTTTTTTTTTAAATAACCACAAGAAAAACACAATTGCCGTACTTGAAATCGTCGAAATCTTCAAGCCTTAAAAAGCGCTTTGAAGTGGCGCCACAGGCCCGCGTGATGTGCGTCTGCGCTGAAATTCTAATCATTTGCATATCTCACTTCCTCTAATGCATGTTGTAAATTTCATATTATTTGCATGCTTCCTTCAGGGTGCTGCATTTACTGTGGCCAGCAGTGTATTCTATTCTACAAAAGACATAAGTGTTTATATAGTTTGATCATCTCTTCAATCTAGAGTTAACCAATTCAAACCGAGTAAGGTCGGGTATTTTGCTGGTACTTAATAAAGATCGTTATTATCCATTTCGTTGGAGCGTCACCACCTATCAGGAGTCATTTCTGTCCTAACGCCTTTGATCCACCGAAATGGCCACTGATGGTCTTTTTGAAGTGTTTTAAAATGCTTATTTGTCGTTGTTTTGAAGATTTTCTACTGTAGTAACCCTAGCCCTTGAGAAAGGTAGCAACAGAAATCGTTAGTACAATTCCCATTGGGGGATAAAATTTGAATAAAACTGCGGGTTCTGTGGGACCTTAAGAGAAATCCATGCAAAAAATATCAAACACTCCAGGGGAAACTAAAAAAAAAAAAGGTAAACTTTAAAGGGGGTAACTAAAAAAAAAAAAATTGTAATCTGCAGGGTATAGGCTGTCTCGTTGAAAATCACGTATGGCGACCGCCATAGGCCGATTATTTGTTTCCTCAACATTGCAAAAACTCCGGCAAAGAAGAACATAGTGAGAATTAATTGCTTGGGTTCAACCTGAAACAAATAGACTCGTTCTAAACCACCTGACTCTACCAATTCGGCTTAACTCAAAAACAGGTAGCATAGTCAATTCGTAATTATT
The DNA here is from genome assembly GCA_947359465.1 of Metellina segmentata. Classification (NCBI taxonomy): domain Eukaryota; kingdom Metazoa; phylum Arthropoda; class Arachnida; order Araneae; family Tetragnathidae; genus Metellina; species Metellina segmentata. The sequence goes on along the minus strand of OX375882.1, from coordinate 114,410,408 downwards.
GCAAATGGTAACACGTAGTAGGCCTATCCAAATGGGTGGCGACATTTTTCTTCCCCTTTTGGTCACAGGCCAATATCGTGTTCTCGAGTTTTATTGCTAATTCCCGTCAAGACGACTAACCCTACTTTCAGTTCCTAGTTCTGTGTGGATCACGCGTCCAACTTCCGATGTTGTTTGTTTACACTGCTTCTTCGAGCGTGTGACTTCACGCTCACCCTGTCTGTTCATGCTTGAAACAAATTACACGAACCCAAACAGTTTCAGTTCGCTATTGCTGAAATTTCTCAATCGTGATTGAAATCTGTGCACCTGCCTACAAATAAACAACGGCCTTGGAAGATTCGCAAAGAGATAGAGTAACCATGGTCGCGCTTTTGTGTTAGTCTGTTGATATCGCAATATTCAACACTGAAAATCTGTCAATTGTAATTCAGTGTGTACAGATGCGCGCCCAAAATAGCAAATCATGTTTCAATTGGTTGTGTCTTGTGTCCATATTAGGTCAAGCTACGTGAAGTACGTGGTACATACACCCAAGGAACGCTTTACTGACACGGACGAGATAAATACAACCAAGGAGGAATCGAAAACGCAGGTTGCTAGCGCAGTGGTCAAACACACTGGGTCACGATGACCTAGACAATATCTTTCGGAGGGACTGAAAAAGTAGTGATCCTCATGAACTGATGTGGTAATTTTGTTATGCTAATTTTCTTATGGCAACTCTGTTATGGCTATTGGATAATAACCATAACAGAGTTGCCTATGATGTTGGTTTGCTTAGCAAAAACAACTGGGAATTTGTAGCCTATTGGATAACAGTCATCACGACGTTGTCCGTGTTCAAATTCGAATTGAGAAGAGATACAATCGGCGTGACGTCACACTCGCAAAAATATAAATATTTTATTGAAAAATAATTTATTAAAGGAAGCAGATTTCAAATCCGTTGAAATTTTTACTCTATCTAGAAGATAGAAAAAGTACATAAATCCCGTTGAAACATTATTTGGTTTTTTCAGTCTACTGACAAATCGTTCCTCCTAGAAACAAACGGAATAGGAAAAATAAATTTAGAATCTGTGATTTTTTATGCTTTTACCATTCGAAAGAAAACAGTGATAATTAAATTAATTTAAGAATGTTCTAGATTAAATTTAAAAATTTGGGCCCAAAAATTGCAAAAAATTCGGACTACTTGTGTGCCAAATCCCATTACTGTAAGTGCCATAGATTCGTCAAGACTTTGATAACGAAAAACAAACAGACAAACACTTCCTTTTATAGTAGTAAAGATTGTAAATAAATGTTCAAGTACAATTTAGGTGTGCAGTGTCACTATTCTTGGCCACTACTACACTCACTATCAATCAAATTAGACATCGCTCGGTCACTGACATCTTTAGAGCAACAAATTAGTATTCTTTAACTACTACAAGAACAGCTATTTACTATGATGTATTCATCTGAGCAGCCTTATTAGGAATTCTACTCTCCTTATAACACCAACTGGGATTAAACACAACTCATTTTATTTCTGAAAAGGAAATTTTTATTTCGTGTATTTAGATGGTTGCTTTTTGGTGGTCCATATTTGGCCATGCTGCAAACAAACGCAAGAGCGTCATGTAATGGACATGAACCCAAATAAAGCTTAAACTGACACAGAAGAGAGAAATACACCTAGGGTGAAATGGGCGTCTTTAGAACCGATTGTTTTTGTTGGATTTTCAGAATTTGTGTTCTTTTTCAGAACTACCTCGCCAACCTTATCAAAAAAATCTTAACCAACAAAATATTAATAATTGTCCAGGGAATACGATGAAGAACAAACCATGTTAATTTTTTTTCTTTCCGATCAGTACTTTCTCGGGAAACCGTCTAAGAATCGAGCTAAACAACACAGTTTTCAATCCTGCGGCGTCGTTAACATTTTTTTAATATAGAGAGACTATTCGTATCAAATATTTTTCTTTGGCTGACTTAATGATTGGACGAGTAGATCAATCGGTATGGCGCATTCCGTTTTATTTGTTTGTGTGAATTTAGGATTGAGAATTGTTATTCCGAGAGTATTTTCTCAGTTGAAGTTCTAGTCACTTGTGTATTTGTTAAGCCGACCAGATTGTTAAATTACTATGTTGTGTTTGTAATAAATTTGCAAAATATTTGAATCCCTGTTTAAAAAAAAGCATATAATGTTATACTTGGAGGAGGGGGGACTGTTATCAGATAATCAGTATGGGTTTAGGAAGGGCACATCCTGCTCTACAAACCTTTTGAAGTTCTACGAAAAAATTAATGAGGAGCTGGATAATACGAGCAGTGTAGATATCATGTACATAGATTTTCAAAAGGTTTTTGATAAAGTACCTCATGGAGGCATTACTGTTCAAATTGGAAAGGTTGGGGATTCAGGGAAAAACATTGATATGGATAAAGAATTGGTTATTGGGTAGAAAGCAGAGAGTGCAGGTAAAAGGAAATTATTCACAGTGGACAGAAGTTATAAGTGGAGTGCCTCAGGGACCAGTTTTGGGTCCAATTTTATTTATAATTGTCATAGATGATATAGGTCAGGGTATTTGTATCAGTATATTTGCAGATGACTTAAAAATATGGGGGACAGTGGATACCAAGTTACAGATAGAGAATTTACAAGGGGATCTTGATAAGATATCCAAATGGGCTGTAAAATGGGGTACGTCATTTAATGTAGGGAAATGTCAAGTTCTGCATATGGGTTACAGGAACAGTGGAGCCGAGTACTGTCTGCAGGGAGTAAAGGTAAAGGAGGGAGAAACAGTCAAGGATCTTGGGGTGATAATTCACAGGGATTTTAAAATGGGTCACCCATGTTCAGCTGCGGGTAAAAAGGCTAATAGGTTACTGGGGTATATTAAAAAAACAGTAACTTCAAGGGATAAGAATATAATATTGCCGTTATATAAGGGTTTAGTAAGACCACATCTAGAATATGCTGTACAATTCTGGGCTCCATATATGAGAAAGGACATAGAATTAATTGAAAGGGTTCAGCACAGAGCTACAAAAATAATACAGGGGCTAGCAAATTTCGACTCTAATGAACGTTTAAGTAAACTAAACATGTATACACTGGAAAGAAGAAGAAGGAGGGGGGGGGGATTTGATTCAGCTTTTCAAGTTGGTAAAACAAGGGGACACAGAGGGCTTCAATTTCAATAGGGATAACAGAACAAGGAGCCATGGGTATCAATTGAATAAGACACATTTTAATCAGGATTTAAGGAAAAACTACTACTTTAATAGGGTAATAGACAGTTGGAACGCGTTGCCAGAGAATATAGTTAATTCAAAGGGAGTGTACGAATTTAAGATACAATTGGATAGTCAGTGGGAATTGGGGAGTTCATAAACAAAGGACCAGCCTTGTTGGGCTTGAGCCTGTAGCGGGTCGTCAATATTTGTATTTGTATTTGCTTTCCATTTTAAACAGTATGGATTTATTCCATTTGCAATATACGAACAGTTTTGGTTTGGTGCTGAAGCAACAGGCAGTGATAACGCTTTGTCGTGTAGAAATCATTCATGCTTGTGTGTTTGGCAGCCTCTTACGAGCTTTCACTTTCAAAAATCGACTGACTCAAGGTTGCATAACTTTTCGTCGGAGCCACTATGCAGATTGTCAGACAGCTTCTCCTGCGACTTCCGCAAGAGACAGTTGATTCCGCGTTTACACCGGAGTTGCCCTTCAACAATCGAAGTGCGTCAGTATCTTGTGTCGGCGAGTTTGCAACTCCAATTTTGTTTTCCACCACAAGTAACCAAAGGATTGTAACTTTTGGGGATCATTTCTCCGTTAGAAAATTTGGGATGAAAATGCTCCTTTATTTCGTTTCCTTTCGGCCTGACAATCACGGCACTTCGTGGTCATTCAAGCCGTCTGTGACATTTTGCCATCATCGCTTGTCTTAACTCAATCTCCCTTCAAGCTAGCAGTGAGTGACCTATTCGATTGAAATGGACAAAGAAGAGTGATCATCCCTTGATGTTGTCCACAAAGCGTTTAAACCGGAGTGGGTCTCAGTATAGCGGAACGTAAATCGCCACAAAAAGGGGGAAGAAAAATATTTGCAACTCTGGCGTAAACGCGGCTTCAAGAAGTGTGAGACTGCCATACTCAAAACCATGAAAAACCGCCCAACGTGTTGTCGCTTTCGGCCACGAGCGCTATACATAGAACCAGAATCCGTGCTGATGGAGCGAAATTGCGGGATTTGTTTACGTCACCACCAGTCCAACCAACTGACTTGTTCAAAACCACGTGACTCGACAGCCTCCTATAGACTCAGTTTTTTTCTTTCTATTCATGCCAATTGAGACAAGTAACAACGTGTAGGCAAGACATTGGAAAATACCTGAGCGTAGTTGAGGAAGAATAGTTGATCATGTGTGAGGTTGAGTCCAGGTAGCAAAGGCTCCTCACCATGTCGCTTCACCCACTTCTTGTACGCCTGCAAGAAAGAAGGGCACCTGCTGAGCAACTTTTAGAAAAGCAACAACTCAATGAACAATCAGCATTCCGTGACAGTTTTTAAAATCAGCAAAAACTGTAACTGGGTTGCTTTGCTGTTGAACTCAAGAAACACGACGGGCTATTGGCCTCTGTCAGGGAAGGTCCGATGACATCTCGTCACTTTGAACCACAACCAGATGACGAGGTCAACTTTGATTGGAATGAGTTTCGAGCTAGCAACCCTCCGGTTGCTAATCTGTACTGTACCAACTGGTCTACCTCGGCCCTTCAAAGAAGTAGATGAATGACATCCTATATTATCGCTAAAATAATTTAAATCCACCGTTTCACCCCCCAAAAAAGAAGAAAAGTAAAGTCGAAAAGAGTTAAAAATAACAAAAGAAGCTACCATCCTTACCCGGTATGCTTGTTTGAGGCCACCGTTATCAGCAATATTCTCTCCTTGAGTCATTTTCCCATTGATCTGAAAACATAAAAGCTCAGGTCAAAGATGAAAATAAAAGTTTGTTATTTTAAACAGAGGTCCAATTTTTATTTGTTGGATATAGTATTGAATAATTCCTAGCATTATATATACACAGTCCAGTCACATTAATGTGACCACCTGTCAAAAGCCAGAATAACCACCTTTGGCAGAGCGGACCGCTGCGAGACGTGCAGGAAGAGAGTCAATTAGGTTTCTGAAGGTGTTCACTGGGATGTTGAACCATGCCGACTCCAGTGCCGTAGCCAGCTACGCTAGATTACGCGGTTGAGGATCCATGGCAATTGTTGCAGGGTGTTTGCTTTCAGACGTTTCACGCCGTATACGCCAACATCCATCTGGAGCATAAAACGTGATTCATCGAAAAAAGCCACCTGTCGCCCCTCTGTGAACGTCCAGTTGCGGTAATGGCGTACAAATTCCAGCCTTCGTCGCTGATGAACAGCAGTCAGCATAGGTGCATTCACCAGGCGTCTGCTGCGGAGACCCATGCGCAGCAACGTTCGCTGAACCGTTGTTGAGGATACACTCTTGGTAGCCCCTTGGTTCATCTCGGCGGTCAGTTGCTCAACAGTTGCACGTCTATTCGCCCGAACGCATCTCCGTAGCCTACGTTCGCCTCTGTCATCTATAGCCCGTGGTGCACCACATGTGTCACGCCGTTGATTTTGGATAGTGCCATTTTGCCATCATGCACGGTATACTTTTACCACGGCGGCACGCAAACAGTTCACAAAATGAGCCGTTTCCGAAATGCTTCCACCCTTGGCCCAAAAGCCAATAATCATGCCCTTTTGGACGTTGGATAAATAGCTACGTTTCCGCATTACGCCAACGATTGAAATGCTTTCCGATGCCCTAGGACATCCTTTACATACACTACACTGCAATGTGCTTCCACCTGCCTTTTGTGATTGGTTATTTCACGTTGACGTCGAAAGTAGGTGGTGGTCACATTAATGTGACGACTGTGTATAGATAATTCTGTCGTGGCACACAAAAAAGACGTTATTTTTTATCACATTTTGGCAACACTGTACGATTGTCTGTTTACCAAGAAGCCTCGCTCCTCAGTTGCATCTATGGCATTATTGAATGAGATTGTACTGGAAAAAATTAATATGAGTCGAGCTTTTGCAGCTTATATATATACAAACAACATGCTGGGTATTCGATTTCCAAAGCAGCGCTCACATTTCGAGTCAAAATTTGCTCAATTTCAGTTGTTTCATTTTCCTTGATCCCAATGCACCTATAATTTCCTGTTCCAACGGTTCTGGATAGTCTCCTAAAATAAACAAGCGGTCCGATTGATGTGGAAAAACTTTTTTTTTCTCAATTCCCAATCAATGAAAACGGTTAAGCTACTCGTTTCACGACCTAGTCGTGGAACTCGGTCGTTAAGCAAGGAGCGTCTAAACCAGGGGGGGGAAAGGCGTTGATTGTTTATATTTTAGATTGTTTTGTTTTAATAATTTTAATTTAATTGTTTTTTGAACATGCCTTCAAAATAAAATACAGTTACACCAAAAAATGAAAAAGTGATTTAACATTTTAACTCACTAGAACGCCAAATCAATGAGAACCCTGAGCTTGTTTCTTTGCGACGAGACGGTTTCATCTGGGGGTAATAGGAGACAATGACACCCGAAGTGTGTTGCTTATGTCCAGTTTATTCCGTTGTTTTGTTTTGGTTGCTGTCACTGCAGAAAATCCCGCTTCACACAGATAGGTTGTCAGAAATGGCAATAGTGATTTAAGTGCTGTGGTGGCAATCTCAGGGTATTCCGCCATGACTTTAATCCAGAACACCTACAGAGTTGTTGTCTCGAACGTAGTTTTAAGGCCGCCTTCATTTGCAATCTACAGCAGTTGATCTTCTTGCACAGACATGCTAGATTCGCCTGATTTGTTGACAAATGGGTCGCGGATCCATTCCTTACTAGTTCGTGGGTCTTTTGTGGTTGGGAAGCAGAGCTCGAACTCTTTTAAAAGCAAAGACAGATCATCGTGCACCAACTGGGAGAATGAATGTTTAGGCTCAGTCTCGCCTAAAGTTCCCACTAATGTCTCAAACTTGTCCAAAATGCCTCTGTTCACGCGCCGTCCCCACAACTTCAGTTTGGCTTTAAATGCAGCTACTTTGTCTGCCAACTTGAAAGCAATTGTTACATTTGTCAAAATTGGAAAATAGAGACATACAGAATTCAGAAATCATAATTGAAGCTCTAGAAACAGAACACATTCCAAGTTCTGATTTACCGCCTCCTAATTTGAGTGGTCATTTCATAGATAAGAATCGCACAAACCGAGAGAAATACACCAAAGTAAATAAAATGGAAATAATTTAATGTTCCTTGGGCGGCCCAGGGGTTGGGGACCACTGATTTAGTGGACTCGATCCAGTCAAATGGAAAGTAGGCGGTCGAGTAGTGTCTCCCACTCCACTCACCACTAACGTGCCATTAAACAGGTGTGAACACGTCTGTTTAGTAGAATTCATAAGTTATTCGTTACGCGAGGTCTCTTTCTTGTCTTTTTTGTTAAAATATACCTATTAGAAAGGAGTTTTAAATTTCGGCAGCAGTTTGTTGATCATCTGTCTCCCGGATCGTTTTCATCGCTGTAATTTAAATTCATTATTTTCTTTAGTTTAAATGCTTAACGTTTTTTATTCTCTTAAAATAACATATTTATCGGCAACATGATTCGTTGGAGTGATGATACTACGGTCAAATGTGTTACTGCTTATGTGGAACAGGAGTGCTTTTGGTATGTGAAGTCTTCCCTGTACCAAAATAAAGCATCCAAGGCAGTTGCAATCGATGAGTTAGAAAAAGCGATGGGAATAACGCAATTTCACGAGAAGGAAAAAAAAAATAATAATAATAATAATTTTTTTTTTAACATTAGGAAAGTATTTTTTATTTGTATTTAATTTCTATCTATTTTCTATCTATTTCTAATTTCTATCTATTTTCTGTTGTTTTCTATAAGTATTTCTATTTATTTTTAAACTAGCAGAATTAATGACCCGGCGCTGCTCGGGTTGAATTAATTAATTATTGATTGAAAAGTGATATGAGTAATCACTTCTTTTTCGTAAAAGAATGCTAGCTTCATTTAAGTGTACGGAAAATAATTTTTTAAATCGTTTAAATTTTGTCATCGCCTCTATTTACTTTAAACGCAAATATGTATTCACGATACATCCTTCTATATACTCTATTTCATATAATTTTTTTCACTGCGATTCAGCTTCGCTCTCCGTATTATCCTGATCAGTCCACACTCGAATACCAACTAGGAATGCGACATCGATAGCAAAACATCGATATTTTGAAACATCGATGTTCAAAATTAAAACATCGATGTTTATAATACATCGACCCAAAAACATCGATGTTTTTAAAATTCAGTGTATTTAAACTTTTTCCCCCCATTTCTTAAAACTGGTTTAGCAACTTGTGATGCTACATCGACAGCAAAACGTCGATGTTTTGAAACTTTGATGTTTAAAATTAAAACATCGATGTTGATAATGCATCGCCCCAAAACCATCGATATTTTTAAAATTCAGTGCATTTAACCTTTTTCCCCCATTTCTTAAAACTGGTTTAGCAACTATTGATGCGACATCGACAGCAAAACATCGATGTTTTTTTCTAAAACATCAATGTTTAGAAAACATTGATGTCGCATCCCTAATTTTCAGACTCTTCATCCTCGTCACTTTGGTCTAAAAGTATGTTCAATTTGCTGAGTATAAAAATTATGCTACTTGGTTATTTTTTAAATTTTTATAACGGTACTTTTTTCATTTAAAAATAAAACATCGATAACGTAAAAACATCGACACGTATAAACATCGATGTTACAAAAACATCGACCCCAATACATAGATGTTTTTTGTTGACTATTGTGTAGCAGCCTTAAGAGTTAGTGATGGTCATCGTGAAATCGGAGTCAACAGCTCCGGAATCACGTAATAAAGTTGTATTGCGTGTATGTCAAGAAATGTTTTTAAAATTTAAATTATCTTCCTGTCAAATAAACTTATCTCAAATGTTTGGGTAAATCTAATTTTTTCAATACAAATAGACACATTATGGAACATTTCTAATCACATAAAGATGTTCCAAGAGTGACGGTTTTATATGACATCTCTGGCCGCTTTGACATGCCCCACATTTTAAGGCTTTTTATGGGACATCTGTGGTCGCATTGAGCTGTACCATACGTGACGGCTTTATATGGGGCATTTCGAATTCCGTATTTGACGGCATTATATTAGCTTTCTGCATAGAAAAATGTATACAGAAATTTGCGATTATCTTACTCTGAAATGTCTCATACGTGACGGTTTTATATGGGACACCTCTAGTCGCATTAAGATGCTCCGTATTTGACGGCTTTATATTAGCTTTCTATAGAGAATAAAACCGACAGAGGTTCACAGAAATTTGGGGTAAGCTTACTTGAAGGGAAGGAATAATGAAGGTTAGAGCCATTTTCATGACTAAAATCAGTGATTGTCCCCTATATGACAACGGGATGTCTCTTAATAACATTTCCAACAGGTCAGACATAGAGCAATTTATTGACTCACATTGAGACCTATGTCTTCCAGCACATAACTGGAGTACTGGTCTATGATGCACTGCGCCCTTTCTCGGAAACGGCGTACGGTCTCTTCGTTCCACCACTGCTTCAGATTGCCCTCCTTGTCGAACTGGCGGCCTGCAAAGAAGCGACAAAATGATTTCGTTCTGAATTACAGAAACTATTAAGGTGAATACTTAACCGGAACATTCTCCGCAGAAAACCACAATACAAAATGCAGTTGCGCGTATACTGGATGAAATGGTAGCGTAAAGGAATAAGAACATTTATTCTAACATCCTACAGCTTAACAGATATTTACAGCAAAATTTCACATGTTTTTGGGATAAGTAAGCGAGCTTGTTCTCGCTCTCAGGTCTCAGTGGTTTCTGGTAAATTCTAGTATCTTTCAGGTCGCCTTTGAACTGAAAAACAGATGTCGATGGAATTTTGAGTGTTCTCAAGGGACTTGAGATTTATGAGTTCGTGATGTTAGGGTAACATCAGATGAAGAGGGTTTGTTTCAAGTGCCCAGAACTTTATGACCGATGTCATGTCAAATGGAGTGCTGTAATAGTACTTCTAGGGTTAGTTATGGACAGTTGATCACTTGAAAGGAGTTTTATGATCTCCAATTACGGAATTCTGGAATACATCTGCTTTGTGTCGGCTTGATCGGAGCTATGCTCCGTTCGTCTTTGTCCTCAGCTCATGCCGCCAAGCTCTCAAACCTACCTTTTCTTGAAACCACTTCCCCTTAAGAACTTTCTACTTTCGATACTTTCACTTTAGATTAGGAGATGAGCTGCTTTGCAGCGGGTACTCCGTAAGTGGTACGTCCAATCCAGAACTTTCATTCTATATTTTTGTATAGCAAGCTTCAGATACGCTGCTACATAGTTCTTGTTATTCCGTAACGTAAGTTATTTCGTAAAATCTAAGTCCTTTTCGTAAAATGTAAACACTAGTATATAAACCTTATGTTTGTTTCATGAGCTAGTTGCCTTATTCTATTCTAAATCAACCAGTTACCAGTGAACCGAGGCTCTGAATATTTTTCTTTACTTGGCCCTCTATGTACACACCAGTGCTTTTGTCGGAGTTTATGTTGACTTTAGTATAGATAAAAGAAGGATCATACGTGACAATTTATTTTTTATAAACCACTCATTTCGAAGTTGTGTAAAACTTTAATAGGTACTAAGTTACTAGACAGTTTAACACAGCAAATCCCTCAATTATTTCTACAGCTCTTTCGTTTTTGCATTTTTTGGATTAGATTGAATCTGCCTCTTGTGCTCATTTGGAACTGGAATTGGATTCATAATTGTATCAATTGCATAAAATTTTATCCTTCATCTTAGTTATCATTCTGTATTTATTGTTGTTAAGTTAATCGAAAAGTTTTTTCACAAAAAAAAACAAGTTTTACTTACATTAAATGGATTTTTTTGTCACTTGTATTTCTTTTGTCATTGTGAATTCACAACGTCATATTGGGCAGCCTTTTCCCAAAACAGCTAATTCGAAAATGTTATAATTTTTTTTGCAATTTATTTTCCAAAAAATCCATTAACATTTCGAAACAGCTTCAGTGACAGTGTTCAAAATAAAAATAGGTTTGCTGAATTTTTCATTAGTCACCAATGCAATTAAAAAAAGTATCTCATATTAGGTCACTTTTCCCTAAGCTGATTTCTGTAAAGCTTTGGTTTCCTAAGAAAGTGGAGCCGTTATCTAACAGCCGTGATACGTCATGATTCCGCGGGCATAACTAGACGGCCGTTTAAACAAAAATCCCGACGTGTCAACTTAGACGGACAGAATACGTTGGAGAATGGGCAACACAGACGGCTGTCGTGGTTTGTTTTATTCGAGAAACAAAACAAAGTGGTTTTTTTTATTCTCTAGTTTAAAGATTCTAACTTCGGGATCGTTGAAAATAGAGTGAAAATTTCAACAGATTTCAAATCAGCGTAAATTTCTACGCCAGATCGATATCAAAAACAGTTTTATTATTCAATTATTTACCATTTGATTATTTAATTATTTTTTAAATAATTATTTATTTATTTAAAGAAAATCACATTTAAGGTATCGATTTGGTGTCAAATTTTCCGCAGCTTTCAAATCCGTTGAAATTTTCATTCTGTGTTTAACGATCCCGATTTTACAAAACCGAATTGATCAATGGCAGTCAAAAATGTTTATTTATTTCGCTCCTCTCTGTTCGAATCGTTTGGAGCAGGAAATGAAATCTGGCCGCTACAAGAGAAAAAACGTTCCCCATCTGTTTGAGACCGCTATGACGCCAGTCATGGAAATGGCGGCTCCGATCATTTTTGTTACGCTCACAAACAACGCTCTCTAGGAAACCAACACCATGTGTTAGTATAAGCAACGTTTTAGTGACGTCACCCACCGATACATCACGGCCGCTAGATCACGGCTACCGTTTCTTAGGAAACCGAAGCTTAAGGCAGTTAGTTTTTTAACGGCAGTCCGCGGAATTCAATGCGTCAAGTCAGATATTCTTTACTAAAACGTTTTCTGTTATGTGTTTTTCGTGTTTGTAACAATGTTTATTTGATCGTTTCAATGTAGAAGTTCTTGTATCGATACTGCATCAGTTTAATTTCATTTGTTCGGAATTTCCCTGAAAAGAACAGAGTGTGTCAGACTTTCCATTTTAAGGTCTGGTAACTCTGTCTTGAAAGACTGAAGGACACTTGTGTGATTTCGTCTAACGAGAAATATATTTTAATTTTGGTTAAAAACACAGTCATGTTCTAAAAAGAATCGCTTCAGCGGAAGAAATATTGCGCAGAGACAATATTATTTTCCTTGTTTCTCATTTTGCTTCAGAACGTTTTCACTTCCACTGCAGTCAATAAAAATAAGTATTCAGGATAGAAATAGGTCGTGCATTTTTTATTACTGTTAACGCGTGAGTAGTGGCTATAGTTTATTGCTTTTCTCAAGACCTAATGCTCTTAAAAATAACCCTGACTGAAACAACCAATAAGAATTCTTTTTAAGATTTATTCTTAATGTGTGCTACACATTTTCTACTTTCTTTATTCATAATTATCCATTTCCTAAATGCAACTATAAAACAAAACCAAAGAACACGAGCACGTAAATTCTTTTGACATAATTATTGAAAAGGAATTGTTTACTTGGAGACAGAACCCCTTTGTATACACGCGTTTTCTTGTAATTTTGAAAACAATTTTATTTTATTCTTTTAGTTATAAAAACCAGCAAACACACAAATCTTACCTTTGTCATCGAAACCATGTGTCATTTCATGGCCAATCACAACGCCTATTCCACCGTAATTTAAAGACCTGAAATATCAAACACATTAAGCAAATTAGTGCACATGAATTAATGGTGAAACGAAAGATTAAAGCAGTTCTTGAAAAATGTTTAAAAATTAGCCTTTCTACTTCGGCATTCTCTCTCATCAGTTCTTAGAAAATTTTCTCATTATATTCTTCTTTACATTAGAAAAACTGTTTAATGAGGTATTTACAGCACAAATTTAACATTACGAAAAATGTATATAGAACTAGGGGGCTCCGCCCCCTGCTCGCTTACGTTCGCCAACCCCCGGGGATTGCTGCGCAATCCCATTTGGTTTGCTTCGCAAACAAACACTCCTTTCACAGATGCCATTTGGTTTGCTTCGCAAACCAACATTCCTTTCACAGAGTGAAACTATCTGAATAATTCGTATTATCCCGATTTCACTTTCCGGTACATGACGTCACAGCGATGGCTTCGCCCCCTGCTCGCTTACGCTCGCCGACCCCGGGGATTGCTACGCAATCCCGTTTGGTTTGCTTCGCAAACCAATACTTATTTCGCAAGTGATTTCACTTTTTTTTGCTTTAACACTTAATGCACCCTAAACTAATAGCCGCATCAGTAAAACATCTTCTATATCTTGCTGCCTGTACAATTTTAAGTAAACAGTGTTAATCTCCAAACTTTACGATCTGTACTTTGTACTTTGTCGGTAAACTGTCTGAGAAGAGAGGGAAAAAAGCGATCCCATTTCCTCGCCAAATAAAAAGAAATAGTTTTTATGGCAATTGTTGCTACGATAAATTTGATATCTGGCAAACCCGACAGTCAAAATTGCAACCCACTACTGCTTGCGGAATCTGCTATGCGAACTGAAAAATACGAAATTTGTGTCACTAACTTTTGATTGCATCAAATTTATTTATGAACCAATTTTAAAAATAATTGTACCATAAGAAAGAGTACATTCTGAGATATATTGTGATATTTTTAAAATTAAAAACTAACAGTAATACGATATAGATATGACCGTTTTAGTTTTGTATCGGAAGTTATGATCTGAAAGTTCCGAAAATTGTATGACCAACTTTTAATTGCATCCATTTTATTTATAAACCAATTTGAAAAATAACTGTACCATAAGAAAGAGTGTAATATAATGTATTCAGTGATATTCTCAAATTAAAAAAATAATGGGTTTTGCTCTAGATATAACGGTTGTAACAAAAAGTAGCGAAAATATCCAAAGATTCCGAATTTTGTATGACCCACTTTTGATCGCATCTAATTTAATTATTAACCGATTTAAAAAATAATAGTACCGTAAGAAAGAGTACATTCTGAGATATACTGCGATATTTTAAAAATTAAAAACTAATAGTAATAAGATATAGATTCGGCAGTTTAAAAAAAAAATAACAAAAATGTCCCGATTTTTCCCGAATTTCAAAAAAATATTATCAAGAACCAAATTGAAATACCAAAAAAAACTCGACGAGCTGCAAAAATTTACGTTGAGAGGTACTTTAAAAAAAAAAAACTCACGGCTGAAGACTGAAAATTTGTACGTGTTTTGCTCACTAGCGGAAGAAATTTCACTTCTTCAATTTTGACACTTAATAAAACCTAAACTAATAGCCGCATCGGAAAAAAATCTTGATAATTATCCAGGGAATACGATGAAGAACAAAGCATGTTAATTTCATTTTTTTCCGATCAGTACTTTCTCGGGAAACATTCTAAGAATCGAGCTAAACAACACAGTTTTCAATCCTGCGGCGACGGCGGCGGCAACTTTTTTTTAATATAGAGAGACTAGCAGAAATACCTGGCTCTGCTCGGGTTGAATTAATAATATGGTGATTTTAAAGTCATCATCAATTCTTTTTCATAAAAAAATGTTAGCATCATTTAAGTGTACGGAAAAAAAATTTAATACCAATTTAACTTCTCCATCGTTTCTACTATTTACTTTGGACGCAAATATGCATTTATGTTGTATCCAACCATAAAATCCATTTCATATTCGTCGCACTTCTTCTGAAGTTTTTTTTTCTTAAGTAAGTTACTTCAAGTAACTAACTACCGAAGTTGATTTTGAGTTTTCGAGTGATTACGAATGTTCCCGTGCATTTATTTTCAGTAAGAAATGGCTAATTTTCGGCAGATAGCCTTGCACGTATTTTTCCTATGAATATGTTTTACTTGTGCCATTCTTGCACCTAGTATGCGATATTTTCAAATTTCCTCATCAATATGAGAAAATGGTAACTTAAATTGTTATAGCATTCGTTACTATTACTAATTTAATTTGAAGCAAACGCAATTTTTCTTGAAAATTTCATTCAGCGGCAGGTGGAATAACGGAACTTCTGTTAGATATATAAGGCAGAGTAGGCGTTTTCTCTGTTCTCTATACAAATCTACACCGTTTGACCAATCCACACATTTGGTACACTTCTACTTTATAACCCTGTGGATATGATAGGCTACATATTAACCCGCGTTCTATTTGTCTAAGGGGGCTAAAAGGTTACGGCACTCGTGACTAATTTAGTTTGAAGCAAACGCACTTTTCCAGAAAATTCCGTTCAGTGGCATGTGGAATTTTGTTAGAAATACATGTCATAGGAGCAGACAAATTAAACTCAATCATTTGCTATTTTTTAATAAACAGAAGGTTGATTTTACAGCGCTTTTACAAAAAGAAAATCACTGCTTTCAACGAACGATTCGCATGTATCTAAGTTGCGTAAGAACAGCTGCAATAAATAGAGTAAGCAACCTCGACTTTCTGTCTCTTAAGACATAAAATTTCAAATTTTCAAAATTACTTAGTGTGATATTATTCCAAGATCAACAAAGTCTTGTTAAAAATTCCCTTTCCTCCAACACCCATACAGTTTTAAATTGAACCCTTATGGTATTTTTAAGATCAGAAATTTGGTTTCTAAATGGAAAGCACGTATCTATTTAGAATGATAGATGTAGTTACTTGACTATGGCGTAAACTTTCAATAACATCCATGAAACACAAAAAACAAAATAAAATTTAGTTTATTTTAACCGGCTTTCAATGAAAAGCTATATCAAAATTTTGAAATATATTTTGAACTACAAAATATGACTACCCGTTTTAATTAAACGTAACCCATCGTGTTTTAAAGTTATTTTAAAATTTTTTCTTGTCATTTAAAAATAATAAATTACACACTTTAAAAATATTTTGATTTGTAAATTTTATTTATTTTTATTGTCTACACATTATTACGTATTCAACCAAAAATTTAAAGAAATTTGGTGGAAATATAGGTACATACACCACCACGAAAGTACCCATGTCTAGTGATATTTTGTAGTAAATAAATAAATAAAATCCAACTCCTAAATAATATTTCTGGTATAGGTAATTTTCCGGAACAGAAAATGCAAACAGAAACAAAATTCCAATCCTTAAAAAAGGCAGAATTCCGAAAAAAAAAATCTGTTCTAGCGTGTTGAATTTCGACTTCCTGAATACAATTTGAAGAAAAACAATTCGACAAAAAACTAGAACAATATTGATTAAGAAAATAATGATTTATAAGCAAAAAACACATATTTATAATTACTTGGTGATCCTCAAATATGACCGCGACCCTTTCGTCTTAACTTGTCTAAATATTTAAAAATACCCAAAAAAAGAATTATAAATCAAATTAAAAAATAAAAGATTAATTCTGAGGTTGCCACATACCGAGTAGCAAAATTACGCTTTTATGATCAATAAGTTTTATCGTTTGGGTTTTTAGTTCTCCATTACAAAATTTAAGTAAACGTAAAATTAACTTGTCTAAATATTCTCTCTCTCTTTTTTCATCAATCAAATATTTATAAATTATTTACATCATAGGAAGTAATAAAAAGTCAGTTCAAACATAAATTTTAAAATTTAATTTGTTTAGAAAAATTGTTTTTCGATAAACGCTGGTATAGTAATCTGAGATGCGTACAGCAATCGATTTATACTCAATGTTTGAGTCTATCGTTTGGACTTTTCGTGTTCCGTTATAAAACTTAAGTAAATATAAAACTAAATGTTCTAAATATTCTTTCTTCATCAATCAAATATTTATAAATATTATTTTCATCATGGAAAGAAGTAAAAAGTCAGTTCAAACATGCACATTATAATTTAATTTGTTTAAAAAAAATTGTTTTTCGATCAACACTGGTAAAGCAATCTGAGATGCGTATAGCAATAGTTTTATACTCAATGTTATTTCTATAGCGATTTCAAATTGCGTTTGGCTTAGGCCTTAGGTCAATTTTTGGCCTCTTAGGATTCGAATTTTTCAAAATCCTTTCTTAGTGCACCCCTACGTTATAAGAAGAATCACCCTGAAAAATTTCAGCTTCCTACGATATACTCTCTCTCTTGTTTCATGACTTTATTTTCTATAAAACTTGTCATAGAAAAACGAGCTCCGACTCTATAAAAATGCATATCTGCATTAATTACTATATTTGTACAGGGTGGCTACAAAAATTGAAGCAAAAAGTTCCCTGAGTTTTCCCTGATTTCCAGAGTATTTATCATGAAATTCCCTGAGTTTCTCCACCCGTTCCCAGAACAATTATTCGGTAATAATGATAAACTTGACACTTGATGAACTAAAAACTATAGACTAATAGATGAATAAAAATAAGATAAGTAAAAAATATTTTATTGTATTCCATAATAGACCAAATAATATAAAGTTATAGATAACATATTTAATTTTACATTTTTAACTATTTTGATGTGTTCGCAAATGCAGTCATCAGCCCCTGAATCCGTCAGTGGCGCCAGGACTGGGTACATCTCTACTATTATAAAAGGAAGTGTTTGTCTGTCTGCACTGGACACAATCACCTGACCAATCTATGGCACCTACAATAGTGAAATTTGACACACGTGGTCCAAATTTTTCTATCACGCCCGAATTTTAAAATTTAATCATTTAAAAAAACCTTTAAAAATTAATTCATTGGAATCTTATTATTATTATTTATCTAAGAATGGCAACAATATAACTAACCTTTAGTTAGTAGCTAGTAGTAGCATAGCAAAATCGCCAATCTACGCCAATTTTTGAAAAAAAAAATTATTTTTTTCTAAATGTTGATTAAATTGGAACCGGATGTTTAACTTTTGCAGGTTTTTCCGGCCGTTAGTATTTTTTAAAGGCGCTACGTTCCTATTATTGACATTAGGGAACGTGGCACAGCTGTAGACTTCGGTTACAGGATTTCCGGCCGTTAAAGGTTAAACAAAACAGTGTACAACTCTTTTTTCTGGATGTTTACGTAAAAATACACTTCTCAATTTCGGAATGAAAACAAAAGTGGCGCCCGCATGGATAACGGAAAAGTACCAAATGGATGCCATTTGCAAAACAAAATTCCAACTTTTTCCCTGAGTAAAACGAAACTTCCCTGAGTTTTCCCTGATTTTTCCAGAAAATGATTCTTCCCTGAGAATTCCCTGTTCTGTCGCCACCCTGTTGTAAGTAATGCAGATATGCATGTTTGTTTTGTACTAACAGCGACTAATCTCATCGAATACTGTGTCAAACACGATGAGATGCCCTTTTAATGGTTACCTCAGTAAAAAATATTAAAGTCTGAAAACTTTAGAGTAAGTAGTTGAGTTGGCTCTGAACATAGATTACTCGATGTTCCAGCTGATAGAGCTTAAGAAAACAGGTCACGATTCTCACCCTGAGTCGTAGTAAACATAAAAACTTAAAAGTTAATCTACAATTCTTTCTTGACAGATTACAAATATCAATCCACTTAAAACATAACAATACACACGTGTTCGATTCAACACAATGAAGAATACTCACGCTTTGCAATAGCTGGAACTAAGGTGTTTATGTTTTACAAATTATCAGGCTAAGATGTCCTCTTATCCGACTGCATTACCTAAGCATATTTATTTTTTGTCGTTACTTGATTTGAAAAAAAAAGTTGAAACTTTTTGCTTAGGCCAATTTTTTAATTAAATGAAAAATAACAGGAACACACTTTTAATTACGATGAACGTGGAACTCTAATTTTTTCGGACGGTATTAGTATGTTTTAATTAAAAATTGTTCACAGTTCAGAGAGTTTCGGTTTTTATGTTCAAACAAAAGTAGTCTGCGAGGAAGATTTTTGGGGTTTATAATTAAGTACAAAAGAACGTAAAACTAAAAACTAGTCAAATCTCCTGAGCTGATTAAAACAACTGTTTGTGATGAAACCCAATATTATATGTTTTACCAGAGTATCCAACAACAACAAATCGCTTTGTTGGTAAATATTCCAAGAAACATGCACAAGAGAAAAAAATTACTAAATATGGATTTTTTGAGTTCAATTACAGAAATTACAATGAATATGCTGAAAGGATTCTCTTTTAAGTTCACCCGGGCAGTATAATAATTCCATTTTGAGTTCTTATACAGCTTCATTATTTATATAGGTTGATCACTCTACTAGTTTTTACAAGAGAGTTTATATTTTAAAGGCATTCCTGCTCTTCAATGGTTGATTTCTCGACATTTTACCACAGTGAAAAGGTACATATTTCAAAAATTCTAATTAGAGCTAATCGCACGAAATTTTTATGACTAATATATACGTTTTAACAGAAACTTTCTTGAGCATATATACGCTGTCTCAGAAGAACAATGACGCAACTGAGAAATTGAGGTGAATTTTTAAGATATACCTGCATAAGTGGCATTATTCAAACTTAAAGTACGTAATTCATAATTTTTACCCCTCTTTTTGCATCAGATTTTCTCACATGTTATAGTTTATTTCGATCATATATATAAACGGTGTATATAAAACTTCCTTTTCTTTTTCGAATAAATTGACGAATTCCACGTGGCGTCATTGTTCTTCTAAAATAGAATTGTAATATAAAATTTAAAAAAACTGAACATTTTGCCTTTTCAAAAAATGTGTAAATTTTAGTTAAATTGGTAGATAAATGTTGAGTAATAGGGGTGGTTTGTTAAAATATCTACGACAATCAAATTTCTATCGACTTTCAAAGGTAGTTAGTGTCTAAGAGAGAGACTAACAAACAGGGTATCGCAAAAAAATGGTACCATACTTTATTAGCTGGTAAAACGCTTACTTTTATTTTGGTTGCAGATTTAACGGTCGAGAAATAACGGCTCAATACAGATTCACTTTCGAAGAAAGTTTGTGTTAAAGAAGTACGAAAACGCAATACCAGTGCAAAGACAATTTCGGAAAAAATTTCACACTGATCCACCTATTAGAATCACCATAAGACGAGATAAGTTCTAAGCATATGGAACTGTTCAGAATGTTTGGAGAGAACGTTCCGTAAGACCGAGATCATCGACTGACGCAGACACGGAAGAAAGGGTGTTTAAAATGTTACGTTCACTGGGGCCCGAGAACATCGCTTCGCCAGTCTGCATGTGAAGTAAGAATTCCAAAGGATAATAACAATCGCATTTTGAAGCGATTTAATTGGGAAAAAAATGGGTGTACAAAAAATTACATTGAAACATTGAAATCAAATTGCACGAAATTTAATAAACAATCAAAGTGTAATAACATTTTTTTGCGACACCCTGCATACAGTACTTCCCATCATAACACGAGGAGATAATCTACAAACGACGAGTTATTTCAAATGCACTTAACAGATGTATGGCCGTACATGAAACCCCGTTTGTTTGTTTACGTAGATCGGAAACGGAGGTCAATGTAATTCACACGGATCCTGCCATTTTTATGTAAATGTTATGAAGGAACAAGGAGGCTTCTAATACTTGTGTTACCTTGACTACACAAAAACCGTTACTGTTCGTTAGAGAATCAAGAAATATCGAGCAGGTGTAAAAATAGTGCATGCTTTTTTTTATTGCTTTATAGCGGGAAAACAAATCAACTCTAGAGCTTTACGAAAACACAAACTACAGAAGTCATGTTTCTCATTTTACTATTCAATCTAGCAAACAATTAATTTTACCACGAGAAACAATAATGTTCATTTTACTACGTCCTGATCACAAATGTGTACCAGACCGGATTTTGAGTTTTCATTTAATGTAAAACTGCGCAGGTGAACTTTGGAAAGGAAAGAAATGTTGCGCCGTTTTCTTTTCAGTTGTGCAACGCTTGTCACGAAAGAATCGCATGGGATTGTTAGTAGATTCGTTTTTACCAGAGTGCTGAAGTCTAGTGTGGAGAAATTAGTGTTTGCATAGTTTGGTTTATATTTGCAGTGCCTAAATTGTTTATTAGAAATTGATCGCACTTAAACGCTCGATAAAAAGATATATTTTTTTTATTTAGTCGGCTTCAAGTGTTACAGAAATTGAAAACGGAACCACTTGAGAAGAGTGTTTAGTATCAAAATCCAAAGTTATTTTCAAGAGGAGATAAGAAAGTGCCTTTCTGAGTTACTTCTTCAATCTTAACAGCACCTTTTAATCTGGTAAGTTCCCCCTTTTTTTTGTTTATGGAATGTTTGATGATTTAAGAGTAATAATCAATGCAAATTTTAAGTGCTTATGATGCAAGTTTTTCCGTTTTTAAATTTAAGGAATTGCGTGTTTTTCTGAGATTGTTTATTCACAACTCAATTTGGGTCCTTCAAAAATTCGTAGCAATCACCGGGATTAGCGAACAGTGGTCAGACCTGACCCCACGAAAAGAACTGTCACGGGCAACGCCGTGCTGGCCACGCAGTGGCTAGTAAATAATATTCACTAATTTCTTCTTTTATCCCATCATCTTTAATATGAATATTTAACCTGCCAAAGCAATTCCCAAATCGTCATGCTCCAAGTTCGATACAGGAGATTAAAGCCTTTTACGGGTTTCAAAATTAACAAGCACGAGGAAGGAATGTATAGAGGAGGAGGAACTGAAAACATCAGTCCATTTTGTTTGGTGAATTTTTTATTATCGATCACTATCGCGTGTTATATCTTTTCTTGTAGACTTGTCAGGAGTCTTGTCCTGTTGTTCCCACGAAACATCTCCCAAATCATGTTTTAAACTTCTCCGTAATTTTACTTATGGGCAATTCTTAAAAGGTGGGAACAAGACACATTTCGTAACTTTAAGCTTTGACAGCAAGTAAATTTAATTCTTAAGATTAATTTTTTTTCTCAGTGGGTTTTTAGTTCTGTTCAGAGACAAGAATTAGTATGATTTTTTCAACAGTTTGGTGTAAATATCCTTAAAATTAAATTCTTTAGTTAAAAATGTCGGATTTTTGACATTGATAATGTTAACTGATACAGTACATCACCCAGAAAATAAATTCTAATGTGTTTTCCAGAATTGCAGAAAAAAAAATAAATGAATAGAGTATAACGATAGTTTGTTTACTATTTTGATCTGTAGATGGCATCATTAGTTTAAAATTTTGAAGAATTAACAACGAAATAATATTAAGCCATCTAGCATGTTTCGCGATATCAAAAAGGAACGATCGATATAGCTCTATACCTGAAGCAAAATATGTATTGTAAGTACTTTAAACTGCATTTATTTGTCTTTAAAATAACTTTTTAAACGTTTTTAAGCATTTTTATGTGTTTTTGTGCATTTTTTTCGCCGTAAACATATATATATATATATATTTTTTAAATGCGATGTCAAAATCACGTAACGATCGATATGCCGTTTTTTTTTTGCTGATTTAATTTATGTTGCGAAGGTCTCGATGTCCCAAAACACAAAAAAAAAAAACATTAATTATAATATCTTTTCATTATTTAATAGTTTTTTTTTGTATCGAAAAATAAAGTAAATTCAGCAGATACAATATTAATACCATTACTAGGCACTTGTCCAGGAACGTGTAACGATCGATACCAAATGGCGACGGCGTCGATCGTTACTTAATTTTGTACGTGATATAGCAACAGTCTCAATAAAATTGTAAAGAATTTAGTTTTATTTTCTTCTTAAATAATATTTTTCTATCATTTTTATTTTTTTTGCTTTATGGCTGTAATGATCATTTAAATAAATTTTTTAAGATGAAACTTACATTTTTAGAATGTTTTTTTTTTCTTGATTAATTTTCAAGGATAAAGTTATTTTTATTTTATGATCATGTTTTCCTTTTTGTATGATGTGTAAATATATATTATTTAAAAGATCACAAACATCAAGCAAACCAAACATTTTTGGAATTAGTAATAAAACTTTAAAGAATTAAACAAATCATTGATTTGAAAATCTGGAAAAACAAAATTCTAATTTTAAAATATTCAAATCTACTCAAATTTTAAAGCACTGACAATTTACAACTAATGACTGATGTCATATTTTTATACCTATTAGTAGACATTATATATTTTCCCTTTTGTTAATTTGCGTATTTGAATGATACAGAGTGTCCTAAAAGTTCCCGTACTGACGATTCATGAATTTACTATACAAAATCAACTAACTTTAAAAAAATTATTTTTATGCTAATGGTAAAAAGCAATTTTTAACATAACGTAGGAAAAAAATTTGGACTTACATTTATAACAAATGTTTAAAATTTCCGCTCTTTTCTTGGAGGCAAAGATGAAGTCGTTTACGAATATTTTTAGAAACAGGTTTCAAGATGCTGGGATGGCAATAATGGCAATTTTCAGATCACCTATTGTTTGTTGATCATCTTCATAAACTTTGTTCTTCAAATATCCCCACAAAAGAAAAAAAGGGATCCGTAGATCAGGGAACGAGGTGGTCAAAGGTTTCTTGAGATGATTGCCAAAAAAATCTTGAAGCATGCCCATGGTTTCATAACTTGTATGGCAGGTTGCAATTTCTTGTTGTAACCAAGAGTCTCGTTCATTCAATTCTAATAATGCAACAAATTGTTGAATAAGTTGATATAGTGTATCTTTACTCGGTATTGCATCATTTGGATATGTATGTCGCCAAATTCTTTGCATCTTTCATATGATTTACATTCAAAATAGGCCTCAAACAGTGCAATTCTCTGAATGCGTGATAAATTCTTCTTGCAATGAAGAACAAAATGACGTGGAACTTTAATATCGCACAACTTGAGTGCGAAGAAAATCGAACGATAAAAATTAAAGAGTTGATAAAACTATAAGCAGACGATAAAATTCAATAATTAAAAAAACACGGGCAATAAATATTTTTAAAGTTGGAGTACGGGAACTTTTAGGACACCCTGTACAAATATATATTATATATATATATATATATATATATATATATATATATATGTAGAATCGGAAATCGCTTCTCGCGAGGAATCTTGTCCATGACCTCAATACACAGCAAGTGCTTGCACGTGTGAGGCTCCAGAAGCTAACGAAAATGAGCGGTTTTACGAAACCTATAAATGTGTGTTATCCCTGAATACGGGACGATTCTTATTCTGGAAGCTGAGTGCTTCAGTCGAGCAGATTCGCTCGTTATTGTCCGCGGGTGGCGTTCCCGTGATGACATTGTAATCCAGAAATTATGTTTGATATATTTCATTGTATATAATTCACTATCATTTAGTAGTAAAATTTAACAAAGTTTAATCGTGTTGTTCCGACTATTTAATCATACCCCACCGAGCCAATACTACAAATGGGGTGTCCGCCCGGGATGTGGCCTCGAGAGAGAAAATTTTCTGAGGAATAAGTTCGTTAGTGGAGATTCGCTTGGAGAAAATTTACCGTGAAGCAAAGTACGTTTCCGGAGTTTCGCTTGGAGAAAATTTTCCGTGGAGTAAAGCACGTTTTCGGACTGTTGCTTGGAGCCTGTGCTGACGGTTGTCGTTTTGCTGGCATCGCTGAAGAAAGGGTTCTTTGTCCAGTGTACGCGGTGGTTCGTCATTCAAGCGGGTGTATTCTCCGTTCAAGTTTGTGCGCGTGTGTTCGTTCAAGTTTGTGCGCGTGTGTTCGTTCAAGTTTGTGCGCGTGTGTTCGCTCAAGTTTCTGCGCGTTTCTTCGTTCCAGTCTGTGCGCGTTTCGTCGTGTTCAAGTGCGCGTTGGCGTATATATTTTACAAAAAGTATTCAGTGTTTTATGAATGGGAAGAGTGATTTTTCCCCCAGCGATTATTCGTAGCTCTGTTGTGTTGATTTGTGATTGTGGTTATGATTTGTTTTAAAAAGACTCAGAAATCTAGTTCAGAGAATTAAATGAAAGATGTATTAAATAATAATTCCAGATGAGTGGAAAAAATATATTAGGTGTCTTTTTAAAATAGTAAGTGCCTTCTTAATTTTCTTACTTGTGTAAAAATTAGTACAAGAACCATGGCCTTTTTGGCAAGATCTCGCAAATGTGATCTAATTGTACTTGTAGAGGAATTAAATTTATCTCTCCCAGTAAATGCGAAAGTAGTCCAGTTAACCGATTTAATAGTAAAGGATACTAATTATAATGAGGAACTGGTTAAGGGTCTGCTCGCGAGAATTACCAGTGAACGAGAAGAACGTGAGGAATCGACTGAAAGGAAATTAGAGGAAAAAGAGAAAAGGGATTTTGAAATTAAGAAAATGGAGCTTGAATTAGCTTTGGCCAAAAGCAAAGATTCACCGATAATAACAAACACTACTAAAGATCCAAATTTACTAAAATTAATGAACAGATATGAAATGCAAAATGATATTAGTGTTTACTTAAGTCTTTTCGAGAGACAAATTAAGCGAATGTCAATCGCTAAAGAGAATTGGGTAACGTATTTATTAGGGTTATTGCCTCTGGAAATTGTTAATGTCGTATCTCGAGAACCGGAGATTCACTCCAACGACTATGATTATATCAAAAAAGTATTGTTGAATCGTTTCCGTTTAACTCCCGAACAGTTTCGTCAAAAATTTTTCGGCCATAGGAAAGAAAATTCGGTTTCTTGGCGCGACTTTGCGTTTGAAATAAATAGTTTTTTGGAAGAGTGGGTCACCGGGTTAGAAATCTCAACTTTCGATAACTTAAAAGAGATTCTTGTAGTTGACCAAATTCGACGAAAACTTCCAACTGATATCAGAGAACACTTTGTAGATGACTTGCCCAAACTAGTAAAAATAGACGATTTAATAAACAAGTTAGATGACTATGAGTCTGCGCGAAATAACCTAAAGAGTGCGTTTAGTCCTAAATATTCTAGTCCCGATACAAGAAAGTCTTTTGCCCAAGGCAATGAGAGTAACAGATATAACAGCCGTAATACTAATAATAGAGTCCCAAATAATTTTTCACAGAATCGAACACAAGAGAGGAAAAATTTCTATAACGCGTTGAAACCTCAAGATCAAATACAGGGTAACTACAAAAATTTGAAGTGTTATACATGTGGTGAATTTTCACATAAATCTGTGCATTGTCCCCGTAAGAAAGACGGTCCCGTGTGTTTTCGGTGTGCCGCCCCAGGTCACAAATCTGACGTTTGCCCAATGAAAGACGCTAAAACAGCTTGTAGTAATAGCTCCAGTTCTAATAAAATAATCAAAACTATAAAAATTAAGGGTGAAACTGCGGATGCATTGATTGATTCCGGAAGTGAAGTGTGCATGGCCAGTTATAATTTTTATGTTGCCCTAGGATGTCCAGAACTGTCAAAAAATTCTATAACGTTGTCTGGCATTAGTGGGAGTACAGTTTCCCCACTAGGCTTTTTCAATGCTAATATTATGGTTGATGATTTTGTGGTAAAAATTGACTTTTATGTGTTGAAAGATTTAAACAATGCTATAATTCTAGGCCATAATTTTTTGAATAAGTTAAATTTTGTGATAAATGAACATGGTTTTTCAGTTACGGGAATTAGACAAAATTGTGTTAGTGAAAATAATATTGTTGTTAATTATGTGTATGTTAATCAGGTTAGTCAACAAACCGCAACGAAAAACAATTTCTCACCTAATGCAATGAGTAATGTGATCGCCCCCATAGAGGAAAAATACGATAGTCACAACAAAGTGAGACTCTCTATCTCCGATAGTCTAAACATTTCACCGGCTGCAGACAGTTATTGTAAAAATACCCGAGACTATAAAATAAAAGCAACTGTCGAGAATGGAGGAAAATTTGTATACTTAGCAGAGATGGCTAATTGCGTCACTATAAATGAGCTTGATGTTATTCATGTGTTGGACAATAACAATAGAAAAACGTATAATAAACAACGAAAGAAAGCCACCTATAAACCAGGATACTTGGTTGCAATACAAAAAACTCAATTCGGAACTGGAATGAAATTACGTCCTAAATTTCTTGGCCCTTATCAGGTGACCAAAGTAAAGAACAACGATAGGTACGATGTTCAAAAAGTTGTGTGCCATGAAGGCCCTACCCAAACTTCAAGTGCAGCTGACTTTATGAAACTGTGGACTGTCACATAAATTTCATTTATTAAATTTAATTGAATATTTTCATTTGATATCATTTTAATATTTTAAAAAAGTATTGTGTTTCATTTAGTAGCATTGTGTTTAAAAAGTATTGTGTTTCATTTAGTAACATTGTGTTTAAAAAGTATTGTTTCATCAATTTATGTTTATAGTATAGTAGAAAATATTTGTTTTTGTGCATTTTAGTATTTTTCATGTAATTGAGGTCTGCTGGTTTTTGATGTGGTCATGAGGCTTGGTGAAGTCTGTGAGGACACAGGACTAGCAGGAGGGCCGAGTGTAGAATCGGAAATCGCTTCTCGCGAGGAATCTTGTCCATGACCTCAATACACAGCAAGTGCTTGCACGTGTGAGGCTCCAGAAGCTAACGAAAATGAGCGGTTTTACGAAACCTATAAATGTGTGTTATCCCTGAATACGGGACGATTCTTATTCTGGAAGCTGAGTGCTTCAGTCGAGCAGATTCGCTCGTTATTGTCCGCGGGTGGCGTTCCCGTGATGACATTGTAATCCAGAAATTATGTTTGATATATTTCATTGTATATAATTCACTATCATTTAGTAGTAAAATTTAACAAAGTTTAATCGTGTTGTTCCGACTATTTAATCATACCCCACCGAGCCAATACTACATATATATATATATATATATATATATATATATATATATATATATATATATATTTGTATCATTCGAATACGGAAATTAACGATTTCTTTCTACCGAACAAATTAACTTTCGTTTTCACTTTCGTTTTCTGACACAATGTAATGTAGCAACAATAATAATAATAAAATGATTCAACAAACATGTGTCCGAAAGTCATTAGACTTTGGGAAATGCCAAAGTTGTGTAACATACAGGCTAGCAATGTCCAAAATCTGTAACCTACAGGAAAGCAATGTCCAAAATCTGTAACCTACGGATCTTGAAATAAAATTTTTTTTTTTTAGCAAATTTGGAGAAAATTGTCTGTCGTTGAATGATTGTATATTGTATTCTAGGCCTATAAACAATACAAGGTACTGCAGTAAATTCAGGAGCAAAAATGGTGTTGCTTAAAAAAAGCTTAAATTGAATTGAATTTGTACAATAATTGCAATTTTACTGGAGACGAAATAACATACACCATTGTGTGTTTGCAAAGCCTATGACTTACACCACTGTATTTGTCGCGCAAAATGGATTTAGTAAACTTTGAAAACCGCAAAAAAAGATTTTATTCTTATAAAAATTTGTAATTGTTATTACAAATGGACAAAAATTAAAGACTGAATTAATATTCATTATTTTCTTCTGGCTCTGGATTTGATGATACCAATAAATTTAATTATATTGATACACCATTGTTTATATGTTATGCGTAACACAACCTGCCCTGACCGATAGTATAGAACTGTTCATGGTCGACAGTCCTGTAATAACAACTAGCTTTCACCAGCATCAAGTTCCCATTTGACCCGAGCAAATTATTTTTGAATAAAGACAACCGCACCCATAAAACTTCGCGTTCACAAAACTTTTACCAAATTTTGCTCTACTCCAGCATTATCATTGCTTGGACTGTCAAAAAAACTTGCTAAAACAAAAATTATCACTCCCGGTTGTATTTGTTGCGACGTAGTGACTAGAAATGACAAAAAAAAAAGGATTTTGAGGTTGTCCTGACAGCTGATAAAGGTTGCTAAATAAAACAGCTTTTTCACGCGCTCATTTCTTGGCTTGGTTCCCAGTGGCAGAAAGTTTTGTAGCTGTCTGCGACAAGCTTTTAGAATTTCATAATCTCTGCAAAATTTGCGTGTAATTTTAGTGGATAAATCATACATTAAACCAGCAATTTTGTTGTCATTTTATTTTAAACACGGTAAGCATGATGCGTTCTCATTTATTTTGTTTATGACTTTTGACAAATCGTTTCATCAGCTCACTTCTTGTAGGATTTCTAAAGTGGTAATGATAGACAGAAGCATACTTAGATAACAAAGCTGTTTTTAAAAAACCTTCGTGTACCTTTATAACCAGAAGGGGGCCCATTCAGTTGAATAAAAACCCTCTTATCGTTAGTGCCCACTTCTTCATCTATGTTCCAAAAAAAATCGAGTGTTTCAAGTCAAATGTTCTAGACAAAAAATATTAGCAGAACAAGTAAAATATATTAAACTTTGTTAATTGATACACCTTCATTTGGAGCCCCGTGCGGTCGCACGGTTTGGTCGGGCCGGCGCTGCGAAGGCTGAACGTGTTGTTGTTGCACATCCCCCTGGTGTAGGAAAGCCTACACCAGGTCCAGAAGGCCCCGTCGTGCCAGATCCCCATATACTTGCAAAAAGTCCTGATCAACCAACAGCTGCTTATACGAAGCGCCAAGACAGAGAAGAAGGTGATCAGGACTGGCAGGTAGGGAACAGGAACAAGGAGGGAAAATTCTCTCCCCGTTCTGAAATTTGATACTTTTAAGATGGCCATTTCGAAATCTGGCCATGGCCGATTGAAAAGGCCGAGGGCCACAGCATGTGATTGATAGTCCAGGGTGATTGCCAGCATACCAATGGTGGGATGGCGTACGGCGCCACAAGGAAAGCAAACGCTGTTTTCCCAGGGAGTGGACCTCAGTGGGAGTGAGACGATTCAAACAGTCCATAGGGAGATCACAGCCATTCTTGGCGAGTACATCGGCTGTCTCGTTGCCATACACCCCGATATGCGATGGAATCCATTGGAGGCTTATTGGTGTTTTCAGGCCAATCTCGCAGAGAAGCTTCAGAATATTCTGGTCTGGGATGTCAAATATTTGTGGCCAATTTTTGAAATACTGTATAGCACTCCTACTATCAGTCAAAATCCAAATACAATTTTTATCAGTGGACTGTGCATAATTAAGGGCTGCACCAATTGCTATGATCTCCGATCTAAAGACTAGGCTGAACGTTACGTAACTAAGTCTCTCCTACCGCGAGTATGTAAATTCGAGTATTATTTTATGCTTAATTTCAATGAATGTTAAAAGAAATACCAACAAGAAGTAAATATAAATAATGAGACACTTACTTTGTATTGCTTGTAGAACATCAATTATAGATTTTTCATCTTCATATCTAGCTCATTTAAAGCGCGATCATCCGGACAATATTTTGTGGATATATTTCGGCTTCGGCTGTTGCTTTCAGCAATATTCTGACTTTCATTTTTATCATAATTGTTCTTGTTTCTTTCGAAGCAAATATTTGTCTTTTGATCTTCCACGGACACATTTTCCTGGTTCTGCTTCTCATCATCTTCAGAACTGTTTTGTTTTTCTTGGAATGTTCTGCTTTTTTAAATATGTCTTTCAGATCTTTTGTAGCCCAGGTTTGGTTCCATTGAATATATTGATAAGGGTGGCGACTTAGAAAATGTGTGCTCAAATTTTTTCAATTTTTTCGCATCCACACACGCCATTCTAAGCACGTGTTTTCCACGAAATGAGTTGCTCTCTTAGTGGGTGCAGAACGCAGAGGTCGTATTCTTTTCTGTGCACTCGAAAAGTGCAAGAGAACGAATCGAACGCGGGGTCCGTCCGGTGTGCGTGATAATCGACTGATTCTCTGCACTTTAAAGAAAAACAACTTTTCGCGTGGCGTCGCGGGGCAGAGAAAAAGAGGCGGGAAAAAAGTGCCCGAAAGTTGCGGACAATTTTTTTAAATTGCTTAATTAGTGCAGACAAAAACTGTAATCAAGCAGATTTCATTGTCCGCGACCACGTCGCGGTGTTTCTGCCACTGGGGTTTGGTTGAATATGGCGCCTTTTTTCACCGCTTCTTTTCTTGCTTATTTTTCCCCGGCGGCTGCAAATTTAGAACTTTGAATCGAGAACGTCGTACTAGAGCACCAGTGATGACAGAGTGGGTTTTACCAGCTCAGTTTGCTTTTGCATGGTAGCAAACTTTCGAATTTTTAAACTCTCGTAAAAAATTTTACAGTTGGAATTTTTAAACTATTTTCTTGTGCCAACTCAGAATTTTCTGGTGGTAGTACCGGCCGTTCTTCCAGAAGAAAGGAAAAACTTCTATACGGTCGTAAAGTCCTTCCGGTAGGACGTTGTACGTTCTATCATTAAGTTATCCAGTTAGAAATTAGCGAAATTAGCAGTAAATTAGATTCTAACACTGTAGATTTGAGATAATTTTTTTTCAAAATGATCCATTTCGGATGTTTTTAAAAATTTAATAACAAAAACGTTCTTACTAACAACGTAATAGTAAACAATTACCAACTTAAGTAAGTAATAACAATTTAACAACAATTTCAAATTTGTTTCTTAATCTAATTAAAAATAAAATTAACTATTTAACTAACACGTTTATCTGACAAACATTGGTTATGGAGGAAACTTGCCTTTTGTTTCTGAGCAACTGTCTTTTGACTCAGGCTCCCATTCTTCACTGATCTCGAGACAGTCTAATATGTCTTGAATGCTTTCTTCAGAATCCATTGTTTTGCACAGAATTCCTACGCAGAAGTGCGCAGTTTGTCGGCACTCTGGAAGCGTTTACAAACACAGTGGTCTAAGTCTGACTTTCACCACTTTGCCGTTTCGTTTACCATCACTAGAATTTCCACTGCCATTTGTTGGCAGTTGAATGAAGCTCTTGACGTTTTCTTTTGATGGATTGACTTATCTAGATATAGTTTCTGTGTTTAAGTCATTTTTTTTAAAGTGACAGATCTCACTGTAACTTTAACTAGTCCATATGTCGTTGAGCATTCAAGATCATTTCTTTTCATTTGAATGTCGGAACACACCTGGTTTGAAAAATGCTGAAATAAACTTGAATAGGAAAATAAACTTCACTTTTTCTTGACTTTTGCCTAGTTTACGTCTACTGTGCCCTGTCATAGAAATTACACCTTGTTCTTATATCATTGATATTCTTATTTCTGCCTTTTAGGAAATGTAGTCCTCTAACGTTTTAAACTTCCGATTCGAATTAAAGTAAATTTTTCTCTAGTCTAGACCAGTCTCGATAGATGCAAGACCCTCGAGGGCTGTATGTTATTCATCCCTGGTATAGATGAAATCCATGGTCAAACGACTGATTTCTCAATGGAATCTAGTCAGTCTAGAACGATCTAAATGTACGGGCGAAAAGTTAATTTTCAGCTAATTAAAAATTTCCAACTCAACCGGTAGTTATGTTCAATGGATGCTACAGAGTGTCCTAAAAGTTCCGGTACTGACGATTCGTGAATCTATTATACAAAATCAACAAACTTTAAAACAATTATTTTTATGCTAATGGTGAAAAACACTTTTAACCTAACGTAGGAAAAATATTTGGACTTAGATTTTTAATAAATGTTCAAAATTTCCGCCCTTTTTTTGGACTTAACTTTCGCTCGCGCGAATCCTTGTTAATTATTAAGATAATTCTTTAAAATTTGATTTTATGTTTCCAAAGAGATTTTCGAGATAAAAGACAGCATTTCTAGGCGACCCTATCGGAAAAGCAATCTGCTTGAGTAAGAGAAACGATTTCGCCGAAGATAGCCGATAACGAAACTGCATCATGTTGAGTTGATTATCAACATGATGCAATTCCAGTATGTAAACTTCATTCAAATGGAATGTGTACAGGAGGGTTTCAAAGAATTGCTTTTATTGAGCAACTCAAATAGTTTTATTGAGAATTGTCGCTTAAATATTCTGAAAGGGTGTGTGAAAATAGCTTCTGAAAACCGAAATTTAGGAACCACAATTTAAAAAGAAACAAAACAATCCCTTTTGTGCGAATCGAAAAGCAATAGCGCCAGCCAAGTATGCTCATTTTGGGTAACGTACATGCTTTTCACATACAATGTCAATGAAACGTATTTGCACGTTTCATAACTGGATGTAAAACACTTTTTCATCAAATGATATATTTGGCAACCAATTGTCTTGCACGATCAAGATCTGGCCACTTTTGCTGGTGACTAGTAGGAATGCGACATCGACGTTTTCAACACATCGATGTTTTTGTAACATCGATGTTTATACGTGTCGATGTTTTATTTTTAAATGACAAAAGTACCGTTATAAAAATTTAAAAAATAACCAAGTAGCATAATTTTTATAATTAGCAAATTGAACAAACTTTTAGACCCAAGTGGCCAAGGGTGAAGGGTCTTAAAAGCAGGGATGCGACATCGACGTCGATGTTTTCAAAGCATTGATGTTTTATAAAAATACATCGATTTAATGGAGCCGATGTCGCATCACTAGTTATTAAACCAGTTTTAAGAAATTAGGAAAAAAGTTTAAAGACACTGAATTTTAAAAACATCGATGGTTTGGTGGCGATGTATTATCAGCATCGATGTTTTACTTTTGAACATTGATGTTTCAAAACATCGATGTTTTGCTGTCGATGTCGTATCACTAGTTGTTAAAAAAGTTTTAAGAAATGGGGAAAAAAGTTTTTATACACTGAATTTTAAAAACATCGATGTTTAAAAACATTGATGTTTTTGGGGTGATGTATTATCAACATGGATGTTTTAATTTTGAACATCGATGTTTTGCTGTCGCATCACTAGTGACTAGATGCCTCGTTCTGACAACCACGAGGAGTGCGTTTTAAGAGAAGTGAAACAGCGTTCTTGTGCAAACTCTTCTCCGTGACAATTAAGAGGTACTTACTTTGGGAAATAGTGACTGTAAAAAAGAGGCTGCAGTATTCCAGCTGGGAACACAATGTCATTCTTGTTGGGGTTGTAGAATGCATTGACGACGGCAGGTTCGGTTGTCCACCTGAATGGGAATTGCACAAAAGAAGCCAATTGTAAATTATAGCACACTTACGTGTTTTTTATTACAAAATAAGACTGTCATTTTTCAATCGGAATGCAGTTCACTGATTTCGTGTTTTCTATTTCGAAGCGTAACGAAAAAAAAGCACAGCGTGAATTCGTCTGAAACCATTGAAGGGCCAAGAGAAAAAATCAACCGAGTTCAAAAACTCAAATTCGTAGAAAACTAAAGGTCTAACCTAATACCTTAGTGTACGCTGGGGCTGTTGCTTGTTAAATCTGTCGTAGCCTCAAACGTTCTCACATTGGTATGGTATGAAGGGTGGGTGCTCAGGTGTTATTCTCGCGTCATCTCATTGAGGTTAAAAATGAAGAGTCGTTGTCTTTGGGATTGATTCAGGACCGTTACCATAAGCCAATCGGGTAACTACAGTTTGACGTTAATTAATTCTCTACCTACCTTAGGAACTCAATATCAAAATTAACGAAATCCTATATCAATAGGAGAGTTAATTTCTATAGCCTAAATAAAACCTTTCAGTACCACCGTTCACACCTGGTATGGTCACAAACATCTATTTGAACAATATTCGAAATAAGTTAATTACACACACACACACACACACACACACACACACATATATATATATATATATATATATATATATATATATAATTTCAAGAACACAAGAATTTCCAAAATTTTTTTTTTTTTTTTCAACTAAAGTCTTAAAAAATGAAAAGATGTCGGTGGATCAGGGCGTCATCAGGGAGGAGCCTGACCCAAACAACATAAAATGGTGTTTTCTACATATGAGCAGCATTAGGCTGAAAAAATTGCTCATACACTCCCCCAAACACCACCAAAAAGCAAGTAAAACAATAACAAAACAAAATACCAAAACAGAGCAGGAACAAAATGAAATGAAACCCGAAGCCGCAGCCGGGAGATCAACAACAACAAGCCTAAAAATGGAGTGTATGAGCAATTTTTTCAGCCTACTGCTGCTCATATGTAGAAAACACCATTTTATGTTGTTTGGGTCAGGCTCCTCCCTGATCCACCAACATTTCTTTAGTTTTTTTTATCATTTTTTAAGACTTTTGTTGAAAAAATTGTTTTTGGAAATTCTTGTGTTCTTGAAATTATATTGCTTACCATGCTATGTCT
Organism: Metellina segmentata; assembly: GCA_947359465.1. Lineage (NCBI taxonomy): Eukaryota > Metazoa > Arthropoda > Arachnida > Araneae > Tetragnathidae > Metellina > Metellina segmentata. The sequence goes on along the minus strand of OX375882.1, from coordinate 114,375,162 downwards.
GCAGCTTCAGCGCGCTTGCATGGGTAGTTTCGAGTTTCGGTTTCTGGTTAATGCACCCCGGCTGTTTGGTTATTTTGTGTGTGTTATGTTACTGTTGATGGGTCCAAAATGCCCGTTGGCTAAGTCCCGCCTACGTGATTGGGGACCTGGTCGCTGGAAAATTCCTTTGGATTCAAATAGTGGACTGTATGAGGGTACTAGAGATAGCTACTAGGTATAACTAAAATTTATTTACAATTGATAAACTATTTACACGAATATTTGGATTGGGGCAATCCCCTTTTCCATACAAGAGGTTGGGAGCACAATAGTGGGTCCGCTGAGTTCGAATGCTATCTAGCGTCTGCCCAAGACGGGATATATTTTGGTGAAGCTATCGCCTCATTGGCGAGCTTGCAGCTCGCCAATTCAACCATAGACACCAGGCTCCAACAACTGTTATTATATATTTATATATATATATATATATATATATATATATGGATTATAGATTTTTGTTGTACATGCCAGGTCATATCTATGAAACCACTCGTCTTTAAAAAAGTGCAAAAACCATCCGAGAATTCTCAAAAATAAAAATTGGGAAATTGGTGTTTATTCCGAATAAGTGTCATTTTTCACTTGCACTGGGTTGGCGGAATCTTTTTCTTTTTCGCTCTAAAAATGAGACTTGTTTTATTAGTCGAGCGGTTTGACCTTGGGGAAAACGGCAGGCGGCATCAACTAACGAATTTGTTATGTTTTGGATTTTGTTGGTTTTTATCTTGTGCCCTTCATATGCTTAAAATCTTAACTCAGAGGGCAGCAAAAAAGTCAAAATTCGTAACATATGATAGAAGAGTCGCATAAGTTATTTTCAGTTATTCCTCGATTTTCTGTTTTTTTCAAAATTTCGTTTTGATAGCAGGTCTCAATTTATTTCTGTAGATTTGACATTACGAAAGGTCACGTGTGTCAAGCAAATGACCGAAACTGAATTAATCTCTACTATTAAAAATGGAAGTGTCTGTGAGGAGTGAATCTATGGCACTTACAATAATGAAATTTGGCACACAGGTAGTCTGAATTTTTTGCACATAGGTAGTCTGAATTTATCGTGATCGAATTTTAAAATTTTATTATTTTGGAGTGCAGGTGATATGGGTCGATAGCTTTTTCTCTGATATTCCGGGACAGTTTAACATTCAACCGGGATTCAGGACAGCAACTTCAATCCCGGCCAATCCGGGACGGTTGGCAATCCTAGTTGGAACTCATAACCCTCCACTTGTCAATCAGAGACTCTAACCACTGAGCAGACCCTGATAACGATAGAGCTGCACTTTTTATGAAATTGTGAGAACAATCCCTCTGAGCTTAACGATAGTTCTGAGTAGTGTAGTATTGTTTTTACCGCGTCTACCAACACAACGACTAGATAACCCCTTTCACTATTGGTTGTTGTTGTTCGCGTGTCCAAGCAATATTGTAGTGGGGTAGCGGTCTAGATTCCATCAAAAGCATTGGTCACAGCCTCTACCGATGTTGGTGCATCCCAGCTGAAGAGGATCTCCCGTAATGAGTCCCTGAGTGGAACCATTCCAATCTTCAAAAGATTCACCGCAACAGTTGGGCATTCCCAGATGTGGTTGGGCATGAGTTGGACTTCGGGGCAGTTTTTACAATGGGCATAGGTTCTTGTTTTGTTCGGATGGATCTTCATGCCCTTATAATGCTCAGTTCTAAGCCTGGCAATATTTCCGGGACAGTCGAATTCTGTTAAAAGGGGTTTCTTGTATGTGTGAGTCATAACTCTATATCTGGCCACTGCGTTAGCATCAGCAAGTGTGATGGTGGTGCACCTCTGATCAAGTTCTCTAGCTTCTTTGGCCAAAGAATCCGCACATTCATTTCCCTCAATATTGACTTGTGCTGGTATCCATTGTAGGGCACAAGATTTTCCCTTGCTGTGCAACCTTTCGAGAAGGACTATAATTTCGGTAGCATTTCTCATCACTATTGGTTGAAAGATTTCATTGAAAAATAACATCAAAACTGCTCAGAAGGTATACAGGGAAGGATGCAAGATATATGCGTGTGATCCCCTCAGACAGTCAGACATAATTTGCCAAAAATAAAGATCTATCTGTCTTAGAAGGTTCATTATTTTTCAAATACCTTCTGAATTTTTATCTTGTTTCATTTAAAAATCTGATCTCGAGAAGGAGTTGTATCACAACTAAAATATAAATTATCTCCTTCATATCTAAATTGCAATCATGTTTCCTTTCGGTTGATTCAAAAATAGTGTGTATTTACACATACCTCAGACCACACCTTTCAAAATATAATAGCACTAGCTGAATCACCCGGCGTTGCTCAGTTTTAAATTATGACCGCGACATTTCACGGTGTTAACTCAAATACACAACCCCTGTAGAACATGTTTCATACCGCGACATTTCACTGTTCTAACTCAAATACGCAAACCCTGTAGAACGTGTTTCCTGGTCCATGTCCATTTATTGCAGAAAAACAAACTTTAGATTTTAAAATTGGGGCTTCGAAAGGCATTTTTAGGACTACCTGCGTGCCAATTTTCGTAGCTACAGATGGGTCCGAAGACAGGAAAGAAACAGCCTCTGTTTTCCGCAGTGCTCTAAAGTAGAAGTGTGCCATATTGGGTGTAGATTTATATCGAGAATATACACATATATACTTATATATTAATACTATATATATATACACAGTCCAGTCATATTAATGTGACTACTTGTCAAAAGCCAGAATAACCACCTTTGGCAGAGCGGACCGCTGCGAGACGTGCAGGAAGAGAGTCAATTAGGTTTCTGAAGGTGTTCACTGGAATGTTAAGCCATGCCGACTCCAGTGCCGTGGCCAGCTGCGCTAGATTACGCGGTTGAGGATCCATGGCAATTGTTGCAGGGTGTTTGCTTTCAGACGTTTCACGCCGTATACGCCAACGTCCATCTGTCTGATGGAGCATAAAACGTGATTCATCGGAAAAAGCTACCTGTCGCCAGTCTGTGGACGTCCAGTTTTGGTACTGCGTGCAAATTCCAGCCTTCGTAGCCGATGAACAGCAGTCAGCATAGGTGCATTAACCAGGCGTCTGCTGCGGAGGCCCATGCGCAGCAACGTTAGCTGAACCGCTGTTGAGGATACACTCTTGATAGCCCCTTGGTTCATCTGGGCGGTCAGTTGCTCAACAAGTTACACGTCTATTCGCCCGAACGCATCTCCATAGCTTTCGTTCGCCTCTGTCATCTATAGTCCGTGGTGCACCACATGTGTCACGCCGTTGATTTTGGAAAGTGCCATTTTGCCATGCACGGTATACTTTTACCACGGCGGCACGCGAGCAGTTCACCAAATTAGCCGTTTCCGAAATGCTTCCACCCTTGGCCCGAAAGCCAATATATATATATATATATATATATATATATATATATATTACTTTGAAAACTATGCTAGCAGTATATATTCTAGCTAGGTTGTACTTTATAGTTACGTTAAACAAACTTTAAAATCCGACATTACCTGTCTTTATTCACCGGTTTCCTCAATTTCTTGAGATTCTTCGATGCTTCGAACTCAAAGACATTTAAAATATTAACCAGGAACAGATCATCGTGAATAGTGAGCTGCAAGAAAAAGTACGAGATTCATCCGATTGCAAGCAAAGATAACATGTGTTGGTTTTAGAATATCACTCACAAAACTCAATTGAATTCATATTAAACACTGTGTAGATTATGAAACCGAAATTTATAAGGTTGCCTACTTTGTTCCCACACGTGGACGCTTGATACTGCCTTCTTGGAATCCAAATGGTGCAAAATTCTTTATTGCAATAACTGATTCACGCATAGGAATGCTCAATGAAAATTTCATTCACTGAGCATTGCCGTGATTATACTAAGCAATTTTGCCTACAGTTCGGTTTCAAAATGGCGAACTCCAAATTCCATGTATGTGCATTGCCCGGAACGAAGAGGATAATAATTTGTTCAATTATTGTCTCCTTGAAACCCAACTGAGTTTTCATGTTTGCAATGAATAATTTGTAAATTCCTTACGTACTTGCAGTAAATAATTTGTAAGAATTCTTTATTTAATCCACGGATGCACGCATGGAATGCTCATTGAACATTTTGTGAATATTCAATGAACATTACAGAAGTGAAACAATGCGTACAGAAAAGAATATTTCTTTTAGTTCGGTTTCTAAAAGGTGAACTCAAAAGTTCACACATGACGACTACCGGAAAGAAGAGGTTAACAAACTCTTCGATACCAAACTTCTTGAAACCCAATTGGAGACATAATTTTTTAATGTAACTACAGATTCACATAGAAATGCTCAATGAACATTTTGTGAATGTTAAATGAATATTCGTATAAGCATGTGAATCCATGGTTGCAATAAGAAATTTTGCCTTCTGTTTCAAGAAGAAAAACCCAAAAGGTTATTCACGTATGCTGACCACCTGCACGAAGATAAAGAGGTCGGTAAACTCTTCAATGTGAAAGAGTTCGTGAGATCACTCCCGAGGAAGGATTCTGATTTACTAAGATTTCAGGCATGAGACGTACTGTATCTCTGTACACCAAATTCCAATTCCAACGCAACAGCACAAACATCAACCGATCATCAGCACAATGTTTTCAGTTGCAACCTTAAACAGCAAGATCCATAATTATCTTTCCAAATACGAAGCTCAAACATAATGGGATGTCGAATGAATGCCTCTAAGCGACGTCCTTGAATTGCACACGAATTCTGGACTCCGATCAATGTTCTCTGATTGACCTCATGGATGGTCTCGAAGAAGTTGCTAAATGGTTCTCAACACTGACCAGTCCGAGCTCTGCATGTTTTGCTCAAAATGTGTAAAGTTTTTGAGCATTTCTTCAAGATTTGCCACTTCACTCCGTCACGTGATACCATTTCAATTCGTGAAATGACCAGGAAATCTCAAGGTTTGACGGTCCATTGCTATCGAATCGCAAAAATAAAAAATAATCTTGAAAATAACCATTGAAGCTATACTTTTGCTGTTCAACGCCTCATCAGTGTAAACACAAGCATTCAGTGGCACCACTTTGGGAGTGCGCGGGCAGCACAACCCCGAGTGATCCTTCCTCCCTTTCATTTTTACCCTGGCTTACTCTTCTGATTTTCCTTCCATTGTGTCGTCTCTTCTGTCTGACACAAATTGCCAAATATAGCCCCACAAAATATCAAACCAACCAGAGCAAACCTAAACAAACAACCAAAAAGAAGTACTTCTGGTGAAGAAATAATTTGATTGATCTCCGTTTGGACGATGCTTGACCTCCATTTTTAATGTAAGCCACACACCTCCCAAAATTGCATTTGAGGAACATGCGAAGCTACGCCACAATTTACGCTCTCAAATTAAGAGACCTCTATCTGGCATCCGGTTAAACTAGGGTGTAGCAAACCATGCCCCTAACCATGCAAAACCATCTCTTATTTCTATCCATACAGCTTCTAAGAAACATAGTTAAGATGAAAACATTGTTGAGACTGGTTTACAAACCGGGCTTCAAAACAAAGCATCAACTCGATGACGGAGGACACCTAATAATAACATGTCCTCCGACTCCGTGAATACCTTCGAATCAATCTTAAGCGCTTTGTGATAGGTTGATATTACTAATGAGGTGCTCTAATGAATATGTTCGGCAATACCACCGGGGCACGTAATCACTACCTACTTCACCCCAGAGCGAGACACGTAATGACTTTATAATTTGCAGGGGCGCACCTTGGAGCCTTGGAATTAAATTCCACACGTCATCCCACATCTACAGACAATATGACCCGAGATACAAATGCGAAGTTAATAAATCTCATTGTACTTACCCGGTTCGGAAGAAAGGATAAAGTTTGAAGGATATGAATCAGCTATACGGAATGCAAATGCTGATGGTCATGTTTATGCATGCGGAGGACGCCTTTACAGTCATTGAACATTTCCTTGTACCAACAATTAGCAGGGCTGACAAACGATCCGCCACTCGATTGAAATCGCATCAATCCAGTGAAATGTGCGAACTGATTGCACTGAAGTGTCGCAAGTATGTACTGATTGTTGGGGATGTTTTAAGTTGATGGATTTCATGGTCCCAAACCGATGCCATTAGTTAGAATTATTTAGTTATTGCAGGGCAACTTTTATGTTGCAGTAAAAATGGGAAAAGTTGCATTTATCATTCCCTAAAGTTGTATTTGTGGAAATAAAATTGCATTTATTTTTGATACACTAAATACTAAAATAAATTATTCGTAAAAATGAAAAAAATTCAAAATATATTGACAATTTTAGTCGTGTACAACAGTATTATAATACATACTGAAATACGGAAGAACGCTGAATGGCCGATCCTTGGCCAGTAACTTCTTTAACATTGAAAACCTGCGCCAGCCGCAGTCCTATAATGTGCTCTATCGGATAGCAGAAGCGCAAAATCCTTTCGCTCCACATTCAGGGATTTTAAAACGTCATCTACAAGGCGAACACCATATTGATGATCGACACTCATCTCGCAAACTCTGCAGTCGATGACGCAAGTTTCCTATGGATTATCAAGAGTGCCAACCAATGTGTTAAAGTACTTCTTGACATTTATTTCACTTCTGTCTTTGGACGAACACCTTCTTACCATGAACTTGTTTGATCCGCAATACTTCGGCGTTCGCAAGATCAGATACACGTGATCGGAGGGTTGATTTAGAGAGCAAAAAATGAAATAGTAATTTGATATTATTTTATTTAAAGCTATATTTTAAAAAGTTGCAGGTGGTTGCATTTCTGTAAAAAGTTGCATTTATGCAGAAAGTTGCATTTACGTTGCGGTTATAACTCACTTACTATACACCCCATGTAGGAGGAATTTTGGTTTTAATACTTTACATGCAGCGTAGAACGCGTGAAAAAAAGTTGCATTTGTTGCAAAAAGTTGTCCTAGTTATTGCATTGATGCTTCTCTGGTGGGCTTCAGCTACCCCCCAAACAATAGAAACATCCAAATTTAATCTCTTTTAAGAGGACAGGAGCTACCGTATTTCGATAATTTTCAATTATACGTAACAACTTACAAATTTTTTAAACTTGTCTGACATCATATGAAAATTTATGATCCCAACGCTTTTAACTTACAAGAAATCGATGCTAGTATGAACTTTTATCTGACATATCACTCGACTTGTTATTTTATTTCGTGATATCCATTTTGTGTTTGTTGACTGAACCTCATACCTCTCTTCACTGCGTAGTTTTAACCCTCCTGGTGGTTTTCTGAACAAGGTAACTCGTCATTATCAAAACGAACCAGATCTAGATGTACGAGATATCTTGTCAAAAGAAAAACAACTGACCCTATCTTGATCGTGACGTCATCAAGACATCAGCAACATCTTGATGACGGTATCTTTCGCCAGTGAAGCATAAATGGGTCAGATTTAGATGAACGAGATATCTTTTCAAAATCACTTTGTGGGTCAAAATTTGTCTTGATACAAATTAGCAGTTGACTATTGCGGGCGTCAGTAAATCCAACCTACCTATCATAATTTTTAATATGGCAATGGACATCATTTTTCTCCATATAAAACAAGCAAGAATGATCGCAGTAAATTGCGTGTTGTACACAGAGAGCATTCATCTGCCAAGACATACCAAGGATCCCACTGAATGTCAGCTAAACAAACCACATACAATCACAAAGCCTCCACCCCCCTGTACAATCTGTTGATATGCATCATACATGGCTTCGTGGGGGTTTTTTACACACGGAAGCTTCCATTGGCCCGAAACAATTGGAAGTCGTCAGACGAGGCTATTCGTTTCCAGTCATATCAGTCAGTGTGCAGTGGCAGTGTTCTCGAGTCCAGGCGAAGGTGCATAGTTGTGTGTCGAGTTTTAATCAAGGATACTCGAGTGAGTTGAGCGTAGGCTTAAAGCCCATATCTTTGAGGGAATGTACTCACGCTGATCTTTATTGAGTGTCCAGCATTGAATTCTGATATCATTTGAGGCATTTTTCTCACTTATCGCATGAAACGATTCTTACCGGATGACACTGTCGCATCCACGCAGAGTTGTTTTACTGCCACACCGCTGCTGCAAGTTAAATTTTTTTTGCCAGAATGCTTGTTATTACGGTACACCCATAAAATGACCAGTACGTGAAAATCCAAACTTCTTATTAGTCCGGTTACTAGTCCATTACTCTTCCAACCGGCCTACCATGGCCCCTGATTCGTCTCACGAGCTCGAACTACCCCTTATTAAACCGCGTTAAAAATCGCTTACATCTTGAAAACTTAAAATTATCATGCAGGAAATAGCTCTATATTATTCCACAGATCTCGATTGCTTGTATGTACTGGCAGATGAAACCAATGGCATGTGTAGGTAGCATTGCTGTGTATGTTGCATAGGCTTGTCTATGACAGTAAAAGCAAACAAATCACAGTGCTCTAAGGGCTTTTACTTTGTTTTACCAGCAAACGTTTTACATTACTATCATGGACTGTAACTGATAATGAATGATAGAACAGTAGAATTAGAAAAACCACTTACTCCTTCGTATTCTTTGGACAGCTCGACAGAATTCGTCAGAAGGTCTGGGTAGCCAATTCTTTCATTCATTGCATTTGCCTACAAATAACAACTGTCTTAATTTTTATGAGAAGCAAAATTGTATAAGTTAAATTTCGAAAACTGTGTGAACACAGAATATAAGAAAAAAACCCCACTTCATTTCTATAAAAATTTCCAGGGAATATCCAGCCAGGATATGTTTTGGAGCATTCTACTCGTTATCCTTTTTGAATTCACGCTGATAACTTGTTGAAGACTATTGTTCAAGCAGTTGATCCAAGACTTCCAAGATCTCCCATCGAAAAAGACCCTACCATACCTTTCCTCCACGACCCAAACGTCAAACAAACAAATATATAGTCAATGTAGTGGAGATCGTAATATTCACTGTAGTGAATTCACCAAAGCGAATATTCCGATCCCCACCACAGTGACTATATATTTATTATTTTTTCCTTAATTAACACAGTTCATGCGTTATACTGGTACTGATTGCTGAATGAATTCTGATATTATTTGAGGCATTTTTCTCACTTATCGCATGAAACGATTCTTACCAGATGACGCTGTCAAATCCTCACACCGCTGCCCTAAGTTACATTTTTCTTGCATTCGGAACGTGAATAGGACTCCTAATATATCAGTTTAAAAATTCTGTCTTCTCTCTATCTAACTTATTTTCGTTTTACAAATTACACAGTCAATTCCTTTAACTTTATCCTATGATAGTTTATTTCAAAATATTAAATTTTCTATTAATTAAGACGTGGAAATTAGCAGTCATTTGGCAGGTAGGCTTCGTAATTGATCCCCCCTCTTTTCGTTCCCTATCAAAAATTTGATCAGAACTGAGTCTATATGATATCAAAGGCTATGAGAGACTAATCAGATTATCAATAGTGTAGTGTTTGTACACATCCGAGAAAATAATTTTAAATAAAATGACAGATTCCATGAACCACCTATTTGTTTAATTTTCTCAGTGTTAATTTACGATGACAAGCACAAATGGAATGAATATCCGATCTCTGTGACCAGTGTTATTTTTAGTACATAAAACATACCGTTTCACGTGCGATCCTTTAACGACTCACTTTTAGGTTAAAACAGACATTGTTTTCCTTGCCACACATGTCCTTACGAGCAAGTTAAAATGATGCGAATCGTGTAAAATCCTTGCCTTCTGATGTAGGAGGTTCTATTTTTCTGAACGGATGCTGGTTATGTGTTGTCTGTCTACCGCGAGAACTTCTCCCGCCAAAGAGTCTGGATCTCTCAGTTGCCGTAAAATGAACCCCACTTTTTATAGGCCACTGCGTGGCTAGCCCGGCGTTGCACGTGCCCGTGGTATAAGTTATTATTCTGGTGTAAAATGTTCCGCAGATTTCAAATCCGTTGAAATTTTCAATCTATCTTTAGCGATTCCGATTTTACGAAAAAGAATTAACAATCACAGTCAAACTGTTTTTTATGTTTTGCTCTCATTCCCTGAAATGGAATAGGACAGGAATTGTAACCTGCTTCTTTTTTTTTTAACACGAAGGGCAGAAGATGCAATCTGTTTCACGTGACATCAAAATCGCTTACGAAAATATGAAAGATATATTCAATTTAAAAATTATTTATTAAAAGAAAAATCATATTTTTAGGAATCGATCCAAAGTGAAATTTTCCGCCCATTTCAAATGCGTTGAAATTTTTACTCTATGTTTAACGGTCTAGGAGATAGAAAAAAGAACTACACAACTAAAGTTAAAACTTTGGTTTTATCCTCTGCTGGAAAATCATTCCTCTGCGCAAAATGAAAGCGGAAAAAATAAATTTAGAATCTAGGTAGAAAAGTCTAGATTCCGGTGTTTCTTCTTTCTCCGATAGAAACGCGTTGGAGAATAAAACTATTTAAAAATCTTCTAGATTAAATTTTAATATTCGTTTAGTTACTTAACTACTCGACTAAATAACTGGCCTAGTGTGTAGCAGCTGGTAGACAAAACCAATGACATCTCGCGGTACGTGCTATCACGTCACGATCCCATAGCTACATTCATCACTTGCAACGAATATTGTGAATCATTGGAATGTTTTTGAAATGTAGCCGTTACAAAATAGAAAATGCCCCTTTGAAGCAATCGCGTTCATCAGTGCTGGATATATTTCCCTCCAGTCCAATTCCAAATCAGGTTCTTGTATTTTTTTCGATTCAAATGAGTCAACTCAAAAATAATACTCACTTTGGCTTTGGCGACTTTTCTCGTTTCCATATCCATCCAGACATTCTCTTCTAAAAGCTCATTGAACGCTTCTCTGATGTTCAATATCATTTCTTGGGCCTGCAAGATCGGAATAATAAAATTGATAAGCACAACGTTTCTCTACATAAATAGGTTCAGCTTCAATAGATTGTCGTGCTTATTTTTTACTACCCTATGTGTTTGGCACCATAAACCTACACAAAAAGGTAGGTATGTAATTAATGTCTCACGGGAGTAGCATGGCGGGCAATTGGCGACCGTCCAGGACAGACCCCCACCTTCTCCAAAACCAATCATTTGATTGATTTTGTATCAAGACTTTCTTTTGAGAAAACGAGAAAATCTCCTCGAAACTTACATTGCCTTTACGCTGAGGATGAAAGAATTGTTAGCACTAAAATTTCGTTTACACCAGCGGCATGGTATAGATATGTGTACGGTGGATGTTACCCCCCTTTTAAGTGACATCGATCACCAGTTACGAACTGTCAGCGACTGACTTTCTAGAGAGGATGTCTCCTTTTGTTCGGTACCCTACCCTGTCGACCCTTCGGTGATATCTATGTCACGTCAAACGCCACACAATACGATGAAAGGAAAGCGTCAGTCGTCAATGCCACTCTGTTGCTCAAGTTAGGGAATTAGGTAAGAGTGGTCGGATAGGAAGGCGAAAGAGCCGTTACTGGAGACGATTAATAAAATCTAAGCTCCGTAGGTTAATACGCTATAAATAAAAAATATATTCAATTCCTTTAAAGAGATATAGAATTCATAACTAAAACGTCCAAGCACGACTATCAAATCGTCTACACAAATGCCATTCAATGAAGATTTTACAAGTTAATGTTTGCAAATCATTTTGAAATCTTTCGATGCCTTGAAACTAACGCTTCTGAATTGATGTCGAACCGTCGCCAATAGTCTGTTGTGTTGCTCCAGTGCGACGTAAATTCAACTACCTACTCACATTAAAACAATCCTACCGTATATGAAGTTAAAAGCGTTCATTTTCAAAACATAAGTTAATTTTTAAATGCAACCATCAAATAGTCTAACAATGCTTTTCAATAAAGACTTTCGGTTACGGTACCGTAGTCTGTAATTTAACTTGTGGTACCATGGTCCGTCAATTCATTTCGTACTATTGTCCATCTTTAACTTGGGCTAAGGGCTCGTCTCTAAAATTTGATACTGGATCCGTCATTTAACAAACCGGAGCACCTTATGAAACATAAACGGCCATTGAACTTGATACCCGGTATCCGTTTTTTGAAATTGACACCGGTGCTAAACGTGTCGAATGTTTTTTACAAGCCCGACAGCTGCCCACTGGTCCTTTGACACTACAAGGGGCCAATTGACGACTACTGATAATAGGTGAGCCGCCATTACTCCTAACAAGAACAACATCCTCAAACCGGGATTTGAAGCCACAACCTCTAGAGTGGCTGATAAGTGCTACGACCACTATCCCTGCTTGGGGTAGCTACGGTTGGTCGTCTACAGATGTCCAAGAAATCTCAACATACAAATAGAGATGATTTCTTGAGAAGCATACGGTGAATAATTTGGTGGCTCCATAGTAATTTTTTTTAGAAATTGATACCAGAGTTCAAAGGGTAGATGGACATATGTGGGGTTGGACTAGCGACCAGGGATGCGACATCCACAGCGAAACATCGATGTTTAAAATTAAAACATCGATGTTGATAATACATCCTCCAAAAAACATCGATGTCGATAATACATCATCCAAAAAACATCGATGTTTTTAAACATCAGTTTATTTAAACTTTGCCTCCATTTTTTAAAACTGGTTTAGCAACTTTAAACACTAATATTCGCCGGGGGGGGGGGGAATATTTAATTTGTCATTTGCCGTGTTTATTAATTTATACAAAACACTTTTTTTTAGCTGTAAAAAAAATAATAAAAAAAATTAATACGAACAATTAACAAAACTTTTACTTTCAAATTGAAGAAAATTCAAGAAATAACATTTACAACAATTTGACATAGGTGCTAGTAGCTATAAGTATAATTAGGTAGGTACATAACAATAGTTATTGTTAGTTATTAATTATTTATCAACCTATGAGGGAAAACACAACAAACTTATTTACTGTCATTAAAAAATATTGAGGCCTATAATTATTATAGGCCTCAATATTTGTTGTTTACAGTTTGTAAGAAATTTAACTTTCTCCACCTTAAGCTGACTTCTTTTTTCACCATTTAGAGAAAAAGTTTTTTCTAATGGGACAGATCTCTCCATCACTAAGAAATACATAGTTGCAATGTTATTTTACATAATTTTACTATGGTGCTTTTTTCATTCAGAAATAAAACATCGATGGTAAACAAACATCGGATCCGATAAATCGATGGTAAATACAACAATGTTTTTAAAAAACATCGATGTTTTGAAAACATCGACATTGATGTCGCATCCCTACTTTTCACACCTTTTACCCGTATCCACTGTGGTCTAAAAGTATGTTTAATATACTGATTATAAAATTTATGGTACTTGGTTATTTTTTTTTTAATTTTTGTAATGGTACTTTTTTCATTTAAAAATAAAACATCGACAACGTAAAAACATCGACACGTTTAAACATCGATGTTGAAAAAACATCGGCTGCAATACATCGATGTTAAATACATCGATATTTTTTGTAAAACATCGATGTATTGAAGACATTTATGTCGTATCCCTACTAGCGACTCGAACCTTTGGATAGCTAAAACAAGCCACACACTAGTTGAACATCAGTCATACGTCCACTCAATTGGCTGAAATAGGTATGCTTACTCGCATGTTTTCTGTTTCGATATAGAGTTACATATGCACATGTGGTGTGTAATAATGACTAATAAATGACAAATTAAATCTCTCCCATCCCCCGGCGAACATTAATGTTTGAGATTGCTAAACCAGTTTTAAGAAATGGGAAAAAAAGTTTAATTACTCTGAATTTTAACAACATCGATGTTTTTGGATCGACGTATTATCAACATCGATGTTTTAATTTTGAACATCGATGTTTCAAAACATCGATGTTTTGCTATCGATGTCGCATCCCTAATGTGTAGGCGCGTTAAAAAATCCAACCCTATTAAAAAGTTTTTTTTTGCGCCATGTGGTGAATGTGGTGACTATTTTACTGTACACAAGGTCTGAAGTCGGTGATTAACATGTTACCATGATCTGCCTTTTAAAGTGGACGCTCCAAGTACAGAACATATAGTTTGGACTAGCGACTATTTGTAGCGCACCTGATATCTAAGACAAGCCACATACTGGTTGAAGAACATTGCCGCGACATTACACTGAAACACGCATGCATATTGATGTGGTTTCTCTACAGAAACACATATTCGCATATCGAATGCTTCTCCAGTGTGTGTAGCCGGGTTAAGAAATCTAAACGAACAATGGAGGAGGTATCTTAACCCTCTAAGTGGTTTCGACGAGCTGTGGTCATCTTTACAAATGACGAGACCACCAGCGCAGGAGGGTCAAGCAGCGCGTCTGTAGGGGGATGTGGATGAGAGGCTTACCGTCTCCTTGCTCTTGGGGTCGAAGTTGTTTCGTATGAAGAGGGCCCCCACCGCCATGCCCATCTTCTTGTTGACGAGGTCCACGCACTGGTTCCACCGCTCCCTCTCGGCGGATATACCCAGAAGCACCTTCTTGAACTCGGTGCGCTTCTGGCTGTACTCGCCGTCCAGGAAAGGGAGCATATGCTTGATCATCCGCCAGATGGCGTAGTTGTGGATCGTCCTGCTGGGGTAAGGAGGTAAAAGAACGCATGAGGCAAGAAGACACTTGACACGGACTGCCATGACAGCAATCTACAGGGTGTTGGATCGAAACTTCCATGACAGGAATCTACAGGGTGTTGGGTCGAAACTTCCTTGACAGGAATCTACAGGGTGTTGGGTCGAAACCTCCGTGACAGGAATCTACAGGGTGTTGGGTCGAAACCTCCGTGACAGGAATCTACAGGGTGTTGGGTCGAAACCTCCATGACAGGAATCTACAGGGTGTTGGGTCGAAACTTCCTTGACAGGAATCTACAGGGTGTTGGGTCGAAACCTCCGTGACAGGAATCTACAGGGTGTTGGGTCGAAACCTCCGTGACAGGAATCTACAGGGTGTTGGGTCGAAACCTCCATGACAGGAATCTACAGGGTGTTGGGAATAAACTTCAATCACAGGAATTTACAGGGTGTTGGGTCGAAACCTCCATGACAGGAATCTACAGGGCGTTGGATCGAAACCTCCATGACAGGAATCTACAGGGTGTTGGATTGAAACCTCCATGACAGGAATCTAGAGGATGTTGGGTCGAAACCTCCATGACAGGAATCTACAGGGTGTTGGGTCGAAACCTCCATGACAGGAATCTACAGGGTGTTGGGAATAAACTTCAATCACAGGAATCTACAGGGTGTTGAGGACGAAAATTCCATGACAGGAATCTACAGGGTGTTGGGCCGAAACTTCCTTCAAAGGACATAAAGCTGAACTAGATTCACATGAAACGTATATACCCTAATGCCGCTTGGATTTTCTAAAGAAAGCAGCCCAGTAGTATGTCAGTTTGTAAAGCAATTGAGCTGTAACTTTGAGCTTCCTGGGTGGAGACGCACGTAGCGACCTGGGAAGCGTGATCCTGATCGCTCTTCTATTCGTCGCGAATCGAGCGAAAAAACGAGCATGACGTCACTGCGAGTTCCAAGGGCATCTGGCAAAACCGTCAGTCAGAAAATGTAACCATTGTTTCCGTGAAGAAGTATGAACGCAATCGCTCCGCGATCTACAAAATACGAAATTTGTAAGACCAACTTTTGTTCGCATCGAATTTATTTATTAACCAATTTCAAGAATAATTTTACCGTAAGAAAGAGTACATTCTAAGGTTTTCAGTGATGTTTACAAATTTAAAAAACAATAGTAAGCTATCGGGAAAAAGTTGTTCCAAATATATTAATTCGGGATTCTTTTTCATCCCTTGTTCTCGCAGTTTCCACAACTTATAACAAAAATGTGCACAAAATTTAAAAATCGGAAATTAATTTAGAGCGAACGAAACAGAAAATATAACTGAACGTGATCCACCAACACAAGTTTCCGTTTATTTCCTGTTCGTGGAAAACTATCATCTGGCCCAAATATTCGGATATCATTTGTATTCGCAAAGAAAAAAAATGAGGTATCAGAGTTGAAATTCTATAAAAAAGTAATTGCTTTTTCAGCAGTACTGGTAAAACCATTCAAGTAATCGTAATACTCAACCTACATTCCAGATTTTTCCAAACTACCAAATTATGGTTTATTTAAGTATACTTACTCAGATGTTTTAGCATGAAACTTATTTAAATACGTAAACAAAGAACAGTATAATGTAGTATTCACTAAACTAAGTTACTATGTATAAAATAAAAAGAACATTGTATTCTAATGAGTAGAATAACATGAATGCGATACCTGTACAAATACACAAACAGAAAATCAGATATAGAACGGGAAGAGGAAAGACAGACTAACGCAACCAAAATCAGTCACTGAATGAATGTAAGTACTCACAGCCTACAAAGTGTCACGAAAATATATTCAACCGTTCGGACGTAGCACGGGCACACAGACAGACACCAAACGCTCAAGTGATGGATTTTGCATCGGAAGGGTTGAAAGCGGATTGAAAACGTGAAATGTGTCGAAAATATTCAATATACAAACACTCCATTCTTATTTATATAGATTTTAATTCTTGCAATCTATCAAAAGCAGATTCAGCTAAAATGAAAAATACAATAGGACACTTATTGGTTACACCGAGTTTTTTACAAAACATAAAATATCGAATAGAGACGCCATAGGTACAGCACGGGAATTGTCAATCCTTTGGATCAAGAGGCTTAAATGGTAATCTATAAGGACTCAGATCTTCAATCTGCCAAAAGATGTCTCAAGAAAGAACGGGATCGCATTGTTGTGGACAAAACTCGTACTATAGGTTCCTTGTCTACAAGTGTAGGAGTGGCTAGTTTTCGACTTCTTACCTGACACCGACAAGTTGTGGTCTGCTACCTGTCCTCTTTGCGAACTGGACGAAACGATCGGAGAACACCCCAAGTACTGTCCGGACAATAGAATTGCAAATCCTGTAGATGGTGCTTTTAGACTTCATACTTAATCACTTCATATGCTGCTCGTTGTGTGATGACCGAGGTGCCGGGGATGAAAAACGGTTTTTTGTACGTACATTTAAGTAGAAACTTTTACTCACCGTCTGTTAGCCTGTGAAATTATCTGTCCCATTTCCTGAAGGTAGGGGAGGGCGTAAACAACCACTGGCTCTTGATCGTCCACTTTGGT
The DNA here is from genome assembly GCA_947359465.1 of Metellina segmentata. NCBI lineage: Eukaryota > Metazoa > Arthropoda > Arachnida > Araneae > Tetragnathidae > Metellina > Metellina segmentata. The sequence goes on along the minus strand of OX375882.1, from coordinate 114,357,886 downwards.
CGGCAGGAAAGTATTCAAGTAATACACCCAATCGAACTGTGGAAACATGCACATAAGAACACATTATACGGTAAGCGCATGTGATGAGTTTCAGAAATTCTAGACAGTATTTTGATTATTTTTATAAATTAATACGAGGTCTGATTAGAAAGGATCCGACTTTAATTTCTATTTCTTCAGAGTCATGATTTTAATCGGATTCTTTTGGATCAGAAATCTTGTTGATCAGACAATCGAAATTAAGAACAACCACATTGAAATGAATTGCCTTGTATATTATTTTCATGCGGTTTGGTAGTGGTGCTATAGCTATTAAAATGTGAACAATTTTTTAAGTGTGACGATATACGTAAATGTTATTTTTTGCTGTTTGTGTTTAGATTTCTACTCTATTTTAATAAAAGTAAACTTAAAACACAACACTTTCAGTCATAGAATGCTTGTTCTATCCATAAAGAAAGATTCAAGTTCCGTGATAATTTCAAAAAATTGCCTCCGAAAGTATACAGATGTAGATAAATAATCTTTATGGCCGTAGCATAGACAGGATAAATGAAGCTATCTATGGAATTTTAGAAGACTCGAACCTGCACATTCAAAAAATAAAATAAAGGTATTTATTAAAATAAAAAACTTTCGGGGTTTTGTGGATTAGGCCAGGTTTTGTGGATTTATCTGATAGCCTCAAATAAACTACCCTACAATAATAACCGGACGCCAGTGGATTTGCATAAAACTTGCATACTTGTTTGGGGTTTTTTGTGACATTTGCATGCTGTTCCTGGTCAGTTGAACGCCGACGCCTGCATGAACATTTTGGACCATCGGGTTCTTCCTACGCTCTGGCAATTTTATGGAATGGACGAATGTTACCAGGACGACAACGCTCCTTGTCATGTTGCAGCATCTGTCAAGCAGTGGTATCAATATATGGATGTCAAACGTCTTCCCTGGCCTTTCCAGACTCCCGACATAAACCCCATAATCATTTGTGGGCCGCGTTAGAGCGACGCTTACGGACCAGGGAACCGCGTCCGAAATTTACAGCTGAGCTGGCGACATTCAAGCAGCAGGAATGGACACAAATACCCTTTAGCTGTGTATCCAAACCTTGTTGAAAGGTATGCCCAGAAGGGTTGATAGTGTCATTGCGGCACGTGGGGGACCACCCCCCTATTAAAGCATGTATTATTGTCCTTATACCATCACATCTTGCTGTTCCGTCCATTATTGCAGGATAGTCTATAGTTGGGAAGTGAGATTCCTCACAACTACTAGTTTTTCTTCTTCCCGAACTTTAAGCCCTCGATTTCTTTCGGAATTACGTCTACCAGTTTTAAAAGTTATCTCGTTTGGTTCACATAAATTGTTGGATAACGAGGATGGGTTTTTGTAGATCTGCTTTCAAATTCTTGGTGCACTAGGCTCAAAAGGATTCTACATACTGAAAAATCCTTGCATAATATACGATCATATTAAAAAAATTCGGCCTTTATTGGATAAAGACAATTTGGATTAGAAAAGGAAATTTTCTTTCTAAAGATTGGGTGTACATAGAATCCCCAAGAACATCAAACCTTTAATTTTCGATAAAGAAAACAAACTGAATTGACTGACATAATGCAAGCAACCCCCCCCCCATCACAGGTTTGAAACACAATTTTTTCTTTTCTTATGCTAAAAGGAATTCGCAAACATGGGATGTTTGTTCAAGGTAATTCATATTTTTGCTGAGCACATAAGCAAAAACGCTCTTCAATAGAACAGAACTCTTTCTCCCTCCCATACTCCATTATTCTAAATATTCAGTTTCAAAGATGAAATGAATCTTCCTATAAAAGCAATTTGGATTGAACCCTTTACAAATTTGCCCTCCGTAAATGCTTTTTCATAATACGAAATTGATCCTTTACGCTCAAGTTAATGACATTTTAAATTAAAAATTAACTTTCGCCGCGTTAGTTTGCAGAATCTATGACAAAATGGCGATCACCAGAAAGTATCCTTTTTTTCTCTCAGGTAGCTTATAATATCTCGATGGCTTTTAAGCCGATAATGACATTCTTGATGAGCAGCGCGGGGCCTGCGAAGTGATTAAACTGCAAATCCCTTTGATCCTGCTTATCTCAATGATTCTCATTAAAACGGCAGCCAAACTTATGCTAATGATTGAGGCAGCGGCGGGGTCTACTTGCTCTCAAAAACGCCATTGTTCATAACTTTCAAATTGCAAAGAAGCGATCGGAAAGTTGCTAACAAATTGCGTAATTAGGAGATAAGAATTTTGGACTTTTAATGAGTTGCCTTGGAGATGGTGCCATGAAGATATAGATGGCGAACTAACCCACAACGATCCAATTTGAAAGTCGATGAAAATGCTGAACTGAAATTTTCAACGCCATCCGTCAAGTAAATAGTTTTACATAACTTAGATTATTTATGAACACAGGTGTGTTTCTCTGTATGTAGTAGTTGCGTTTAATGGATTAAAAAGAAAGTTTTTATTGGCTGTGTGGAAGAAGTGGAAACAATTCCACATAGGTCGTATATATGTCGTGGAAGGAGAAACCTCGGATTAACTGTTCTCCCTCCAAACTGTGACTGTAACTCCTGCCGAATGAGATCGCCGTTTGCTTGATCATTAACTGTAACTGTAGTGAAAATACCCGCCGAATGAGAGACGAAGACGATTGTTTTGTGATGACGCATTCCTGTGTTTAGTACTTCTGTTTAGTCCTTTTATGTTTAGTCCTGTTATGTTTAGTCCTTTTAAGTTTTTTCTATCAAACTGTGTCTATCTACCAAAAGGCATAGTAACATACAGGGGTTAGACAAAATAATATGAACACTTGTGAATAGCACTCGAAAGAAGCCTCTCGTATACTCCTGCCCTCCAGCGGGTATATCAGTCTGCTGCTAGCAGTGATAGAAGTCGGATGCGAAATATATTTCTGTGTTAAAATTGCGTTATGGCTGACCTCTCTGATTTCGAAAGAGACGTGATTGTTGGGGCCCGTCTTGCTGAAGCCTCAGTAACTATAACGGCCACACTTCTAGGTGTTGGGAGAAGTACAGTGTCGACTGTAATGTCAGCATATTTGAAACAGGGAAAAACATCATCTAAAACGCACAACAGCAGTCGAAAATCGAAGCTGAATGACAGAGACAGTAGGGTTTTGAAGCGGATTGTGGCAAAAAAAAAACACAAGACAACAGCATCCCAGATAACATCTGAGATGAACACACATCTACAGGAAGCAGTTTCATCAAAAACTATCCGGCGTGAACTGCATATGGCAAATATTCATGGTGGAGCGGCTATCTCAAAACCATTGATTACACCATGCAATGCCTTGAAGCGACGAATAGGGTGTCGCGAGCATAAAACGTAGGCACAACAACAATGGGAGAATGTAATATGGTTAAACGAATCGTCATTCACATTATTCCCGACAAATGGACGTGTTTACGTTTGGAGAACGCCACCAGAAGCCTATCAAGTTGACTGTCTTCGGCCTACGGTTAAGCATGGCGGTGGTTCAGTGATGCTCTGGGGAGCTATATCACATCGTGGTCTTGGCCCACTTGTTGTTCTGAATGGCCGTGTTACAGGAGAGCATTATGTCAGTCTTCTGGCCGACCCTCTTCACCCAATGGTGCAAACTGTGGTTCCTGAGTAACGACCAGTCTTCCAAGATGATAATGCCCCCATTCACACCTGTGGAATTGCCCGAGACTGGTTTTATGAACACGACTATGAAATAGAGCACCTCATCTGGCCCCCTCAGTTCCCTGATCTCAATATAATTGAACCTTTGTGGGGTATTTTGGAAAACAAGCTGCGCAGTAGATTCCCCCCTCCAAGGACACTTTCAGAATTAGGGACTTTTTTGCAATTTGAGTGGGAACTCTGAATGTTGTACGTGACTTGTATTTGTCAATTCCACGTCGGATGCAAGCTGTAATTCATGCAAAATGAGGACCAACGGCCTATTAATAAAAAAAAATTATATTTTCACATGTGTTCACATTATTTTGTCCAACCTCTGTATATGAGAATATTTATAATTTATCCAATTAATAAAAAGATCGGAGTTTATTAAGGTCGCATTGCAGCAATTCAACTGGCTATTGGCGACCGTCCGGGATCAATCCTTGGGAAAGATCCGAGGACAACACGAACAGTTGGAAAGGCAACGGATTAGCTGGCAGAGAGTTGCGAGCTAGAAATTAGGTCCAGCCAAAGACTGTCATATACACGGGGGCTGGTGCACGCTAAATCTGTCGTGACCTCAAATGTCCTCACTTTGGGGTGATATGAAAGTTTGGAGAGTGGGGTGCCAGCTCAGAGTTTGACCTCGTCATCTAACCGTGGTTCAAAATTACGAGGTGTTGTCCTTGGGGATTAATCCCTGACTGTTACCAATAGCCCGTTTAGTTGCTTACTAGCTATTTACAATTGTGTACTAAACTAGGAACAATTGAAGGAAAACGACTTTACTATTAGGTACATTTAATAGACGGCTTCAAGAATATATACGAGGGTCGTTCGGAAAGTAATACCCTTTGAGACTCGACACTAAATTAATCTATTATAATTATTTTTGTATCATTATAATCTACATAATACAGCGGATGTTTTGACTCTCAATCAGAGTTATTAGTTAAGAAATAAATTTATAAAGGATTTTTAAATCCTAAATTTCCCGAAAAAATCGTGATTTTTTATGCATTCTTGGCCAAAAAAGTTGTAACAGAAAACCTTTTCTCTCTAGACACTTGATTGAGGGTCAAAACATGAAGAATAATATTGGAAATAATTTCCAACTAGAATTGTCTTTCTAGACAAATTAGAAATTGAGATATCACTGTTCAAAAAACATGCTAATTAGTTCATTATATCTTAATTAGCTGATTACTAATTAATTTAATATGATTTTTTTTCACTGAAATAGTTTTAAGCATAAACCAATGACATCCTGCAAAAAAACTGGATTTTTAAAGTTAGAATTAAAAAATAAATAAACTTCTATTGTGTACGTACACCTTAAGGAGTTTCAGGGTGGGGCATAACGATGAGCAGCTTAAAGACCTTGTTACTGTTTATCTCAATGGACTGGTGGCAGAGGAGTATGACACTGGTATTCAAAAGCTCGTCACAAGATAAGACAAATCGCACCCCGGCAACAAAAGTGGCACAACTCAAAATGGCAGAATTTGAGATACATCAACTTAAAGGATACTATAAAACTTATATTGAAATAGTATAAGCTTCTTTTAAATTTTAGGTAAGTGTTTACGGTGGTAACTTCTATTATATTCTATAGAATAGTAATATAATACGCTGGGGCACCTCATACATATTTTGCAATGACATAACCTCAAAATTTTATTTTTTGACTTATGCCACTTTTCTTGCCGGAGTGCGAAATGTTTAAATTTTGAAGGGGACTCTATAGAAAAGTAATACAGGATGTGAAAATGTAAAGTAAAAATTTTTTATGGGTCTGTATTTTATTAAAAAATGGTATTACTTTCCAAACGACCCTCGTAGTTATACAGTAGTAGTCTTTTGAAATAGCCAGTACACCTTAATTTGAATAACTAATAATGAATTGTTCGAAGACGAATGTGTGAAAAAGCATTTGTCCAAACATGAGTGCGTCACTTACTTCTGGAACTATTTCCGATAACTCTTGGAGTGACATTTTATTATAAATGGCACCGGTGTCGTGTCGGTCTGCTTCGGGTGTAGAGGCCTGAAAAAGAATGATTTCAGAATTTAAATAGTTCAACTACATTTTTAATTTCAAAAGCATTTGTTTTCCTGGATTTGTTTTTGCAATTCTTAATGTGTAACTGTTATTGCAGATAAGATCTTTCTTCTCAACAAATGATGTCTGTTTTTATAAACAGAGTTCCCACGCGTCAGGGAAAACCTGGCATTGTCAGGGAATTTAATTTGGTCAAAAAAACAAATCAGGGAAAATTATGCATTTTCGTCTAAAACCTGTAAAATTGCCTCAATGACCTGGAAAATGATTGATCATGGTTCTCAGACGCTTTGGAGAAAAGTAGCCAATAAGATTCATACACAGTTTCGTATTATTTTATTTAATTAATAGAATTTTTCAACTGATTTTAAAAGAAACAGCTAATATTGAACAGGTAAATAATTTTGTTTCGTAAACTGACTTAAAATTAAAGAATGTCATGCCTATGATACATTAAATCACAAATTGATTGATGTCAAATACGTTGGATTATTTGAAAAAGTTATTGTAATGCAAAATTACTTGTGCTTTGTATTTTAATTTTTGCAGGGCATATAATTCTTAAATTGGCTTTTATTCTTGGTTATTGAATGGCAAAATTATTTCTTGGTTTTTTTTTCACCTTAAAAATGTCGTGAATTGCTTAAGTATGACCTGGAGTTTTGTAAACATTTATCTAGAAAAGGATATCTGGAAAAGGGATTTATCAGGGAATTTTATTTCTGAAATCGAGTGGGAACTCTGTATAAAGTAAATTTAAAAAAATCCAAGATGTGTGAAAGCATCTGGCGAAATTGTAAAGGGTTGTAGAGGGGCCCAAGACAAACACTTATAGAGAGGACACACATTCGATCTAAGGTATCGATCTAATGTATAATTGTCCTTGCCCGTGACAGTTCTTTTCGTGGGGTCAGATCTGACCACTGCTCGCTAACGCTCCCCAACCCCGGTGATTGATATGCATTCTCATTTAATTGCGAAGAGATCCAATAGGGGTAACGTCACAATCTCTTAAGAAAATATAAAAGATATTAAATTTAAAAGTTTTAAAAGAAAAGAAAATGTATCAGGTATCGATCAAATGTAAAATTTTTCGCAGATTTCAAATCCGTTAAAATTTTTATTCCATCTTTAACGATCGCTGAGATAGAAAAAAAGCACTGAAGAACTCCAGTTATAACATTAAACGGTACTGTACTAATGTACTATACTATTGTGCTGCACTACTATACTAATGAGATCCTATGCAATATTGTTATAGACTTTTTATTGTAAGTTAATTTTTGTATTGGTGACTTAACACACCACAGAGATTGTCAATATTGTCAAATTAGGGGAATAGTTCCAATGAGGTATTTGCATGTGCGAGGTTTTTGCTTACAAAAGATCTTTTCTAGTATTTCTAAGTTTAAAAATCCTCAAATATTGCGTTTAAACTTTCAAAATAATTTTGAAATGATTTAAAAATCAATTTTAATTTTGTTGAAAACGAAATAAAGTCACGTGATCCGAAAATAGGCCGCCATTGGATGTGATGTCATTGCGCATAGCTGAGCTTTTGTTTACATCTCTCATCTGTGCTACCAGTACACTCGCAATCGCTCTTGTATGAAATCAACACGTGTCTATATTGGTTCGCAAATTTACTTCATAAGCAGCAGTAAATATGATAGTAACTGTTTATAAAAAGTACTTCATGAACCAACAAATCACTAGTACAAATACTGTTTACAAAAGGGCAATCATAAAAAATAAACAAGTGAAAGGTTCAATTAATAATTTAAAATATTATGCAGAAGAGTTTTGGAAAAGGTTTTAGAAATGCATAAAGCCCTTTTACACCATCGACCTTAAAATGAAATAGACGGATCATGTGGGCGGAGTCGCTGTCGTAAGATCTCTGAAGGGTAAATCACAAATCGACTTATCCGATTGGCTCTGGAAGCGCAGACTAGTGTTTTTAATAACTGTGAATAGTCACGGTAACCAATTAATAGTTTAGAATTCATGCTTTTACCCACAACCACGTGACACATCTTCAAACCGAGCAACTGCACGAAATAACTTAAAACAGCGGTCGCATGCTCCGTCTATATCATTTTAAGGTCGATGTTTTACACTAAGTATCATTACTGAAATTGTCCAAATTGTAAACATAAACGTGTCCAAGTTATAAACAACCATAGCAACGCCGGCGCAGTGGGTTACTATGCGCTGTGACGTCACAGAGCAGCCATTACTTAATTCCTGTTTTTCCCGCCAATACCGGAAACGAAATTTAAAAATTAATATATCGGGGAATAGTTTTCCAATTTCAATAATATATACGTCAATTTTCATGGATTTTTATCCTCTAACATAATAAAATTGAAACAAAAAAGGTGAAAATACCTCATTTCAAGGACAACCACCAACTTGTTTGAAAAAATTAACTGAGATTCACATGTAAATAGATAATTTATCAAACTGTAAAATTTTTTTAATGAAAATTAATATATTTTTGAGAAATACTGAAAAAGTTATATGTTATACTAGCTGAATAACACGGCGTTGCTTGCGTTGAAATGGTTAAATGTTAATTGAAAAGTGAATTAGAATAATCACTTTTCTTACATAGAAAAAGTTGTACGGAAAATAATTTTTAATTTCGTTTTAACTTTTTCATAGCTTCTACTATTTACTTCGGATGCAAATACGTATATATACATTTAATTCCTGAATAATGTATTGCAATATGCAGAAGACTAATGGTGGCTTCACACCAACGGCGACAGAAACAAAGACAGGCAACATTTTGTTGCTTGTATCTGTCGCTGTTAAAAAAGCCTTCACACCGCAAGCGCCATTAATTTATTTGCGCATGCGCATAATCTTTTTCGAAAGCAAAATATTTATTTGATTATTTCTTCTTGCAAGATGACTGACAGATCACGTCCGCATTTAACAAAACTTATTTTGCAGCGAAGACGATTGCTTTTAAAGCGTCTGGCTGACTATGAAAGAAAACAGTGGATAAGAAACATTAACCTAAATCGGATTAGTCAAGAAATCGGCTCTTGAAAAGTCATATATCCATGGACATTCACGGACCAAAGAAATTAAAATTTCTTCCATAGTATTTCCGTATATTTCACTGAAATAGTTCGCTGAAACCAAAGCTATAGTGAAAGCTTAGATGGAACGTCAACAAAAACGCGCGTAGCGAGAGTCACAATCTTTATTCTGATTGGCCGTTGGCATGGCGACAGAGACAAAAGTTGAACTTCTTCCAAGACTTGAAAGTGCAGCGACAGAGACAAACCGGGAGAAACAAAATTTGTTTGTAATACGCATGCGCAATAGCGAAGAAACATGTATTTTGTCGCTGTCGCAGTTGGTGTGAAGCCACCATTAGACATAATATACAAACAAAAATGAAATTACGATGAAAAAATGCAGATTTCTGAAAAACGAAAGATGTGCAAAGTGTCCAATTTCGACTTCCTGAGCTAAAATAGAGCAATTCGAAAAAGACATTAGAATACTATTGATAAAGACGATAATGATTTATGAAATTTAGTAATGCTTCAATATGACCACGACAGTTCCTTGTGTTAACTCAAATACACACAAACACGACGGGATTTTAAATCAAATTTATAAAATAAAACATTAGTTCTGGTTAGCCAGATCTCAAATAGCAAAACTATTATTACTAAAATTATCTATATAAATAAGAATGGAGTGTTTGTTTGTACATTCAATATTTTCGACGCATTTCAAGTTTTCTATCCGTTTTGGACCCTTCTGATGCCGAATCCGCCTTTTTCTCGTTTGGTGTCTGTCTGTCTGTCTGTATGTATGTTGTGCCCTATACACGTTCACGCGGTTTAAGATATTTTCATGGAAATTTGCATACAGAGAGTACTTATCTTGATTTAGTGAGTGGAATTGGTTGCGAAAGTCTGTCTGTCCGTCTTTCTGTTCTATGCTCGATTTTGTGTTTGTGTGTTTGTGTAGGCATCACATGAATTGTATTCCAGATATTTGATTGCATTGTATTTTATTTTATACATTATCTATTAATTTAGTGAATGCAATATTAAACATTTCTTTATTGTTATATTTAGACGAGTTTCATGCTAAAACACCTGAGTAAGTATACTTAAAACAACCATAATTTGGTAGTTTTGGAAAAATTGGAATGTCTATTGAATATTACGATTAATTCGATTGCTTTACCAGTACTGCTGAAAAAGTAATTATTCTTCAAAAAATTATTTTTTTTATGGAATTTCATTTCTGATACGTCATTTATTTCGAGTCTTATTTTTATTCTTTGCGCAATGAAAACGATTTCCGAAAATTTGGGACAGACGATATTTTTCAATGAAACGAGAATGAACACGATCGCGCGAGCAGTGATATTTTTTCTGGTTCTTTCGCTCTGAATTAATTTCACATTTCTAAATTTTGTACACTTTTAGTTGTAAGTTGTGGCAACTGTGCGAGATCAAGAGATAAAATTGAATCACAAATTAATATCTTTGGAACAATTTTTTACGACATCTTTTATTTTGTTTTACTTCGCTGTTTCCTGTTTTAAATATTTATTATTTTAATAAATGTGTTTTCCTTCTCATCACACCCAACAGCACCACAAAGTATTAGACTTGAAAATGTTAGGTAAGTCAGTATAAATTTTCAGTAAATTTTAAGTGTAGTTATGCCGTTATTTAAAGAATAATGCCGTTATTTAAAGAATAATGTCGTTATTGAAATAATAATAATGTTTAAAAATCCAAACTAGAACTTTTTCCAACATTAAAAAATTCGTTGTAGTAATGACAGGAGATTGCAAAATTTCACAATGTCGCATACCGGAGGCAAGAGTGCCACAAGTAAAAAAATATTGTTTTGTTGACTATGAGTGCGAGAGCACTCGCCGTAAATCGTAATTTTAATTAATTGAGTTGCACATGAAAAGAACTTAAGAAAGGGAATTCCAAATCTTCCTATAAATCGTCTTTTATAGTAGTAACCTTAGTATCACCTTTCGTCTTTTTGTAGCTTTGTCATACAGCAATTGTGCGATGTATGTGAAATGTATTACATGAATGGATATGCATGTGTAGGATTTGTGTCCAAAGTAAGTTGTAGAAAATATAAAGATGGCGAAAGGTGTTAAAATAAATTTTTATTCTACAAAAAACGTAAGTCATTATATATTTTGATTATCTCTTCAATCTAGAGTAAACGAATTCAAACCGAGTAAGGTCGGGTATTTTGCTAGTAATAATAATAATTATTATTAAATTTAATTATTATTCGCACGGCGTTCCTTGTGACAATTATTCTTATAGAGAAAAACGCGCGTCCAAAATAAGAACCTTTGTATCCATTCAGTTTACCGTAGAACATGTTTCCTTGTGCTAGTCCGTTTATTGCAGGAAAACAAACTTTAGATTTTAAACTTGGGGCTTCGAGGTTTAGGACTACCTGTGTTCCAATTTTCATGGTTGTAAGTGCTATAGATTGATCTGAAGACAAGAAAGAAATAGCCTATGCTTTCCTCAGTTTTCTAAAGTATAAGTATACCAAATTGGGTGTAGACTGGTCAAATGGTGTAGATTTGTATAAAAAATATACAAACAATATATATATATATATATATATATATATATATATATATATATATATATATATATATATATACTTATATCACTCAAAAACGTAATTTAATGAAAGATCAAAATAGAAATAAAAATCATATGTATTAAACCAGAAAACGAAAGTTAGGAGAAAAGTTAAAACCAACCATGCAAGCGCGCTGAAAGCTGCAGACATAGCATGACAAGGAATATATTTTTCTTAAACAAGAGGAAATTCACAAAATAAAAACCAAAAGGAATTTATTGAAACGAAAGTGTTGATGGATCAGGGCGTCATCAGGGAGGAGCCTGATCCATACAACACAAAATGGTGTTTTCTACGAATATGAGCAGCAAAATGCTAAGAAATTGCTCATATACTCCCCCAAACACCATTAAAAACAAATATACAAAAAAAAGATTGAAATAATAAAATTTAAATCAAACCTGCAGCAGCAGTCGGGAGACCGGCAACACAAAGCCAGAAGATCGCATCAATTGCCGCAACTCACTTAGTTCAACAAATCGCCAACACCAATGACTCAGAGGAAATGACGAAATAGAAATAGTCATCGATTTGAATTTTATTATTTCAATCTTTTTTTTTGTATATTTGTTTTTAATGGTGTTTGGCTCATATTCGTAGAAACACCATTTTGTGTTGTATGGATCAGGCTCCTCCCTGATGACGCCCTGATCCACCAACACTTTCGTTTCAATAAATTCCTTTTGGTTTTTATTTTGTGAATTTCCTCTTGTTTAAGAAAAATATATTCCTTGTCATGCTATGTCTGCAGCTTTCAGCGCGCTTGCATGGTTGGTTTTAACTTTTCTTCTAACTTTCGTTTTCTGGTTTAATACATATGATTTTTATTTCTATTTTGATCTTTCATTAAATTACGTTTTTGATTGATATAAGTATTTGCCAGTCAGAGTTAGTTCCAGCTTTAGCGCACTCCTCTGACAGTGTGTTTTATTATATTTTTAATATGTTATTACCATAACACTCACTGCTCACAAATAAATCCTTCAAGAAAAGTAATAAAGTAAGATGAAGCTGATTTATTATTATCTACAATTACGCCACCGATGACTATTTCTATTTCGTCATTTCCTCTGAGTCATTGGTGTTGCCGGTCTCCCGACTGCTGCTGCAGGTTTGATTTAAATTTTATTATTTCAATCTTTTTTTTGTATATTTGTTTTTAATGGTGTTTGGGGGAGTATATGAGCAATTTCTTAGCATTTTGCGGCTCATATTCGTAGAAAACACCATTTTGTGTTGTATGGGTCAGGCTCCTCCCTGATGACGCCCTGATCCACCAACACTTTCGTTTCAATAAATTCCTTTTGGTTTTTATTTTGTAAATTTCCTCTTGTTTAAGAGGGGGAAAAAAAAAAAAAAAAAAAAATATATATATATATATATATAGATTAGTACAGGCCTCGAAATAGATTTTTTAATATAGGTGCACCTTGTGCACCTAAGTTTTTAAATTAGGTGCACTGAGTGCACCTAGTGGGAAAAAATTAGGTGCACAATTATATTTTCATGTGCACCTGTGCACCCGGGTATTTCGAGCCCTGGATTAGTAACTTAGTTCATAAGAAAGAATTATTATACACTAGCCACTGCGTGGCTAGCACGGCATTGCCCGTGCTGTACTTAGTGGGGTTAGATGTGTCCATTGGGAACGTTTGTAAACCACCGGTATTTGCTATGCATTCCCATTTGGTTTGCTTCGCAAACCAACACCACGGACAACGCCGTGATGGCCTCGTTATTGTGAAATTGGAATTGCGAAGAGAGTGAATAAGTGTGACGTCACAATTTCTTGGAGGGTGGGGTGCCAGCTGAGGTGTTATGTTATCATATGACCGTGGTTGTCCACGTATATTTCCCTTATTGGATTTAACTACGACTCTAGTTAGTAGGTAGTTGTAGTGCTTGAGAACTTTAATTAAAAATTACCCAATTTTCTCGGATACTTTCCTTAGGCGATTGATCCCGGACCGTAGTGAAGAGCCCGTTGAGTTGGTATTGTACGACGTTAATTAAAAATTGCCTCGGATCTTTTCCTTAGGGATTGATACCGGACCGTTGTAAATAGCACGTTGAGTTGCTATAGTACGACGATAATTAAAAATTACCTCGGATCTCTCAATTAGGGAATTGATACCAGACCCTCGTTAATAGCCAATTGTGTTGCTTTTGTGTGATGTTAATTAAAAATTTCTTCAGATTTAAAATTCGTTGAAATTTTTAATAAAAACTTGTACAATTTGTGTTGATTGTTGTATTATTTTTAAAATATATCTTATACACATGCATATATTACTACAATGCCAAAAATTGTATTTTCAAAGAATTAAAGAGATTTAAGTTTTTGAAAAAGGCAGTTGAGAAAATTGAATGGTGAAAGGAGTGAGAAAACACGCTTTTGTACTCAAAACCGAAAAAATGAGTGTCTTATTTTTTAAATTTTACAACTTAAATGTGTATCTTATTTTGAACACAACAATGAAATGTGTTGATTTGGGCAACACAGTATACTTTAACCCCAAATTACTTAAATAATAGGGAGATAGAAGAAATATTTTTGTAAGTTGAGGTAATTTTGAATAAAATAGATTAATAGACCAAAATAAAGGTAATTTTTTTTTATTTTGTTGAGTACAAAGTGAATTATTTTATTGCTTATCTGAATTTTTAAAATTAGCAACGTTTGTAGATGTGAAATGTAACTTTAGAAACAATTAAATTAAATGAAATAAATCTGTGGCATGTGCAAAAGGAAACAAATTTTAAAAATTTGCATTTTTTACTTGATTATTTTTCTCCGAGAGAGTATTACACTTATTAAAATAACCATATGTGGCAAGAAATTTAAGTGATATCTCTTTATAAAAAGTAAAAAGGTATTAAATTATCTCGAACACTTGACCGTGGGAGAAACACGGTTTAATGAGACTGAGTCGTATGACTTTAAGTGATTGTGCCTTGTTGATGCTAACAGTGAAACTTAAACGAACTGGGAACTGAAGTTTTTTAAATTGGAATGGGATATCAGAAGTGATGATTGGTATTCTAGGAATGAATACGTTTTAACTTGCAGCATGTCTAGTCACGATGGTGGCTTCAATAATATTTCGCATGAGTTTCTTGACAGAGTGTTGTGCCATTGCACAGTGAAGGTAGATTCATATTTGTGAGAAGCATAATCGGTGCTCCAATATGTGCGAGAGTAGTCCAGATGGTTCCAATGTGTTAAAAAACTGTGTCGTGTGTTTTAAGGCCTCATTTGTGTCACGCGTAATGTGTATAGATTTGTAAATTAAAAAACTACGGGCAATTATCACAAGAGTTGCTTTTTGATAACATTGACATCTTTATTTAATTGGGAAAGATTTGCCCTTTGGCACAGCCATGCATGATGAGTGCTTTGCTACAACAGCAATATATCGATGAACCACAGGGGTTGTAACCTTTTGGCAGGGGGGCACAGGTGTTTGCACAACTGTTTGGCTTGTTTGCATAATCATGAAATGACGGAATGAACGCCAAAGAAAAGAGCAACATGAGTGATTGATTGCCCAATTTGAAGGCATCCGACAGAACGGCAGCGCTCACTATTTGCTATTTGTTGTGGAAGTGACAGAAACACGTCCGTCTTGAAAACTAATCCTACAAAAGTTGCAAACACTTTTTATAGCACTTACATGCAACTCTTCTAACCCTTGACAATGCTGGCTTCTTATACGACTGTCTTTTTTATATCTGTCGACACGAAACTGTGATTGGCTGTTACATAACACATTTGCATAGTTCCATCTAACTCTGCGGGAAATTGCAGCCTCTCAAATTTAGATTAGCTTACAGAAATTAACATTTTCCACAATGTCCTTAACTTTTGGCAGCGAGTGTAGACAATTATAAAATGAAGTACTACGTGTGTTGTATGTTCGGCATGTCCTGACGAATCTATAGTACTTGCAATAATGAAATTTGGCACATAGATAGTGTGAATATTTTAAAATTTTATAGTCCACCATCAATTTTAAAATTTAATCCGGAACATTTTAAAAGTAATGTAATGAGATATTTAATTATTATTGTGTTGCTTGGAATAGCAAGTCTTCAATTGGTATTGACTAAATACGTATTTACTGTGCGTATGTAGCTGCCCGATTACTGGATATCCCTTATAAGAATTTATTGCTTTTTTAAAAGCATATTAACTATTAATTTGAATTATCATAATGTATAACATAAGTATATATATTTTTGTGTTTCCTCCATTTATGGAACTGGATCACAGTTGTGCAATACGTTGTTTGTTGTTGTTTCTGTTTGAGAGTACGATAGTTTGGATTATCATTTTTAAAGCATATTAACTTTTCGTTTGGATTATTTGGATATATTTTTCAAAAGCAGAGACCTGTTTCATCAATTTATTGTCGCTATGTATTCCGAGATTGAATCGTAGAAGGTGTGGTGCATACCACTGAATCAGATTACTCAGAGTGGAACAGTATGCACATTTGAGAGATGCGTTGATAAACAGTGGAAATACTGCGATAAAAAAACTGAAGTACACAAAAATCACTAAACTTCCAAAAAGATATAAAAACCAAAAGTAAAAGGTTATGCTTTTGTAAATTTAAACGTTGCATAAATTATTAAAATAAAGTATTGCTATGCTTTCCAAAAGACACCCAAACACAGAAAAAAAAATACCATTAAAGATCAACAAAATAACAGCATTTCGCACTAATAGTTTTTTTTTTAATTTACAGCACCCAATATGCAAAAAAGGCAGTGATATAAGAAGCCAGCATTGGCAAAATGATGTTTAAATCCAAGACTACCTTTTTGGAACTGGATCACAGTTGTGCAATACGTTGTTTCGTATCATAGCGTATAAAAGTAGCCTCGCGATAGGATTTTTAGTTGCGACGTGGGCTTTGTATAAAGTCAGTGTTGGTCTAACTACACTAAAGCGACAACGCAGTAAAATGATGACAATGTTGTGCAAACATTCCTCATATTTTCGTGACACAAAATGTAGCAGTGCCGCAGCATAAAGAGAAAAGCTAAAACTAAACAGAAACATAAAAACAGCATTTTTTTTTGGCCATACAACGAAACATTTGTGGGCTGTAAATAAAAAAAAAGGCAGTTATAGCGAAATGCCACAGTTTTGTTGTGGGCTGTAAATAAATAAAAAAGGCAGTTATAGCGAAATGCCATAGTTTTGTTGTTCTTTTATGCAATTTTTTTCTTTGTTTCTGTGTTTGGGTGACTTTTGGAAAACATAGCAATATTTAATTTTGATAATATATGCAACATAAATTAACAAAAGCATAAACTTTTGGTTTGGATATTGTTGAATGAGAGAACTCTGAGAGTGGAACATTATGCACATTTGAGAGATGCTTTGATGAACGATGGAAATGTTGCTATACGTAAACTCAAGTACACAGAAATCGCTAAACTTGCAAAAAGATACACAGAAACAGACAAAAAATAGCATAAAAGATCAACAAATTAACATAATTTCGTAATAACAGTAATTTGTTAATTTACAGCCCCAATATGCAAAAAAGGCAGTCGTATAAGAAGCCATACTCTCTGTGCTTAACTTTGGGTGGTGAGTGTATTATAAGACGAATATGAAAAAGTTACTTAAGTTTGAGTACACCTATTAGTATGAACTGCCTGCAGATCGTATCATAGCGCATAAAAGTAGCCTCGCGATAGGATTTTTAGCTGCGACGTGGGCTTTGTATAAAGTCAGTGATCTACACTAAAGTGACAACGCAGTAAAATGATGATCTTAATGTTGTCCAAACAATCCTCATATTTTCGTGACACAAAATGGAGCAGTGCCACAGCATAAAGAGAAAAGCTAAAACTAAACAGAAACATAAAAACAGCATTTTTTTTTGGCCATACAACGAAACATTGTGGGCTGTAAATATTAAAAAAAAAGTCAGTTAAAGTGAAATGCCATAGTTTTGTTGTTATTTTATGCAATTTTTTTCTTTGTTTTTGTGTTTGGGTGACTTTTGAAAAAACTTAGCAATATTTAATTTTGATAATATATGCAACATAAATTTACAAAAGCATTAAGTTTTGGTTTGGATATTGTTGAATGAGAGGACTCTGAGAGTGAAACATTATGCACATTTGAGAGATGCTTTGATGAACGATGGAAATGTTGCTATACGTAAACTCAAGTACACAGAAATCGCTAAACTTGCAAAAAGATACACAGAAACAAACAAAAAATAGCATAAAAGATCAACAAACTAACCTAATTTCGTAATAACAGTAATTTTTTAATTTGCAGCCCCAATATGCAAAAAAGGCAGTCGTATAAGAAGCCAGCATTGTGAAGGGTTGGAGCATTGGTGTCATAAACAAAATAATGTTTAAATCCAACACTGCATTTTTAGCATATTTCTCAAAACGAAACCGTGATAGGCCGTTCCCTAACGCATTTTAATACTTACTTCTTTCTGTGCAGATACAATTGGTCTAACTCAGGCCTCGAAATAGATTTTTTAATATAGGTGCACCTTATGCACCTAAGTTTTTAAATTAGGTGCACAAGGTGCACTGAGAGTAAAATGACGACGATGTTATGCAAACATGACTGATATTTTCGTGAGGCAAAATATAGCAGTGTAATCTAAAGGGAGAAGCTGATACTAAACAAAAGCATAAAAACAGCATTTGTTTTAGTCGTTTTTCAAAACATTGTGGGGCATTCGTAAAAAGAGGCCGTTATAGCGAAATGCCATAATTTTGTTATTATTTAATGCAATTTTTTGTTTTGTTTCTGTGTTTGAGTGTCTTTTGGAAAGAATAACAATATTTAATTTTGATAATTTATGCAATATAAAAATTTACAAAAGCATCACCTGTTACTTTTGGTTTTGATATCTTTTTGGAAGTTTACCGATTTCTGTGTACTTCAGTTTTCGTACAGCAACATTTCCATCGTTCATCAATGCATCTGAATCAGATGCGTCAAATGTGCATACTGTTCCACTCTTGAGTCATCTGATTTAGTCGTATGTACAACAACAAAAATGAAAAAAATTAACTATACGAAAACCAAAGTACTATACAGAAACAAACAATAGATTGCATAAATGAAACAAATCAGAAATTGCACAAAAGATCAAAATGAAATATCGCTAAACTTTGAAAAAAATATCCAAATTAAAAGTTAATATGCTTTAAAAATCAAAATCCAAACTATCGTAGTCTAAAAAAGAAACAATAACAAACGTATTGCACAACCGTTATCCAGTTTCAAAAATGAAGTAAGCACAATAAAAAGATATTTATATAAAAGATTAAAATTCAACGCTAACTAAAAGTTAACATGCTTTTAAAAAGGCAATAAATTTTTGAAAGGTTATCTAGTAATCGGGCGGCTACACGGCAACGGATACACACGCGCAGTAAATACGGATTCATTCAATACCGATTCATGACTGTTGCCATTCGGAAGAAAGATAATAATAACAGAACATCGCATTAAATTAATTTTAAAATTTTCAAGATTAAATTTTAAAAATCGGGCTGGTCTATAAAATAGCAAAAAATTTGGGACTACATGTGTGCCAAATTTCATTATTGTGAATGCCATAAATTCGTCAGGGCACAACTTGATTACATATACACAAAAAAAAACTTCATTTTATAATAGTAGAGATGATAAGTGAAATAAAACATAGTAATTATGTTATGCATGATAAATTATTGTTATAATGTTACATAGCATGTTAGCATTTCCTATATTTCCACGTGATATAAATTGTATATTTTCATTTTATGATGATAAAAATTTACACATCTTGCATGTTTTTCAATAAAAAAAAGTATAACTTATTTTTATAACTTAGTGCTTATATACCTACATATATTGTGAAGGATACATCAAATAAGCTTCATTGCATTTCTGCAGTCAATAAAATGAAACAGATTACAATTTTCTGAAAAATTAAGTTTTAAATAGAAAATTCTCGAATACTCCGAATTTGAATCTTTGGAGAATGTTGTTATTCTCAGAGAATACTCTTTTGAGAATATTGTCTTCTCACATCTCTAGGTAGGTCATTGTGTTCCCCCAGTACGACGTTAATTAAGATACCTTCGTAAAGGTAGGTAAGTCCGCTTTAAGCAACATAATTGGCAATAATTGTAAAGAAAAAATATTTAATTTTTTTTTTTTACATTAGTTTTAATTGGAAATTTTTTCCCTCAGCAGATATCACTATTAGGGTTTAGATCTCTGTTGTTACAAAATTGAGCGAGATGTATGTAAGGCAGTTCAACTTTGTCTACCCAAAAGTACTAGATGGTTCCACTGCTACATATACAGAGGCTGTTCGCACAATTTTTAGACGATTTTGGTTAGCGGGAATAAAAAATCGTTTGTTGCAAAAGAAATAATTGCAGGTGTACTATGTTTTTAAAAGTCAAAATTATCGTCTGCGGCTTGAGAGGTTTGTTTTTATTCAAAATGGCGTTTTTAACAAAGCACTGGTTCGAAGGCTATATTTCCGAAGAGAAATATTCATATTTCGTTATCCAAAAACGGTGTGAGAGTCATGGTTTTGTGATATCTAAAGCGTCGATAGGTAATATCGTCAACAAGAAAGAAAAAAAACGTCAAATTGGAGCCTCAAGTGGGACAAAAATTCCAAACAAGTATCCAAGGAAGAAACGGACATCTTCGACTATTGCAAAGGTACGTTGTTTAATGTTAAAAGAAAATCCCCCTAGTCAAAGGACAGTTGCAAAATCATTAAAATGCTCGGTGTCCACTGTAAACAAAATGATAAACGTTGATTTAAATCTCAAGAAAGCGAAAAAACGCAATGTGCATCGTCTTTCTCCAAAGCATATCGCTGAACGCAGGACACGCTGCCGAATTCTATATGAAAAACACTTATCCAAAGAAAAATGGAAAAAAATTGTCACAATAGATGAATCATGGGTGTATTTAAATGATTGCAGCTAAAAAGAACCATTTATTATCATAAAAGGGGAGAAAAAAATTGAAGTACATGGTTCGCAGAATCGAAAGAAAATTTTTCTAAGGGATTCATGATTGTTGCTGGTTTTTCATATAATGGCAAGTTAAAAATAAAGAGAGTGGAAAAAAAAATGTCAAGATTAACTCCAAATACTATAAGGAACATATTTTATCGCCCATTTTTCTGAATGAAATACCATCACTTTACCCACAGTGCCATCCATCTGTGGAACTCCATCAAGACAAAGCTAGCAGTCACACATCAAAATCCACTGTAAATTTCCTAAAAGAAATGGAACAAAAAACCGGTATCAAGGCCATACCCTTCACTGATATCCCTACTCAATCTCCCGATGTATCACCTATGGATTTTTTGTGCTTTCGGACTTTTAAAATCTGCATTATCCAAACGTCGTCCCACAACCCTTACAGGACTCTGGAAAGCTGTTCAGGAGGAATGGGATAGAATACCTCTTCTGACACTTCAAAAGGCATTGTTATCCTGGAAATTACGGTGTCGAAAGATAGTTCAGAATAAGGGCTATCAAATAGAACATTTAAAACACAAGAATTGTATGTAATTTAGTTTTTTGAATACAATATACATTGTCTAAAAAATGTGTGAACAGCCTCTGTAGTACGCTAACTAAATTTTTGTAGTGATGGCTAAGTTCACCACAATACTTGTCCAGAATTTAGGAGTATAAAATAGAAAGATATTACCACTAGCTGCTATTGCGTTGCCATTAGTAGCCGTGTCAAGAGATGGTTGAGAGGCAACGAAGGGTGATAGAAATAAGGGCTTTGTCTATTTACTAAGGGTTTCATATAAGTATTTGAATTGATCAGCATTGCATTGGAAATTGAGCTATTCATTGTACAGCCGTAGAAAAAACCCGACTCACCCGATAGCAATTGCACAATCTACATCACAGAACGAAACGGAAGGCAGCAATCGATAGGGATGAATGTTTTCTACAAATATCAATACTTAAAATGTGTCTAGGCGGCCGTCTTCATATCAAATTGGGTGCTTGTTTCGATCATTTCAATACGAACCCCCATCTTTTATCACACATTTGGATTCCACACAAAATGTCGGCCGGATTGGATGAAAGAATAATGTAAAACGGCATAAAATTGACCGAGAAAAACTATAAGAACCATTGGGGTAGCGTATAAATGTTCGGAATTCAATCACAATATAAATATTAATAAAGACGTGTAGTGGCCGTTGCAGACAATGACCTGTTGCAACCACCTTGGTATGGAGTTCATTAAGATCGTGACAAAGTCAGAATCCATTCTGATTGAATCCCAGGTTCTGTTAGAAGAAATTTCTGTTTTCACTTTGTGAACAATCCCCAATAACGATAATAATCATCGAATTTTGCAAACAGTCTCACTGCGCTACTAATTATGCACGTAATTAGCTGGAATTTGGAATAACAATTGAATCACTTGATGTCAAAAATTGCTAATGTTTCTATTCATAATTTTTATGAATATTAATTTCGTAATTGACAAAAAATAGTAAATTTAGTTTGATAATTAAAATGTTTATAGATTGTGTTTGGGTTTTTGGATAGCAAAGGATGAAAAAACAATTTCTAAGAAAAATTATTGTTGGTAGCAAATATAACAGAAAAAGTGAAACACCAATTTAACATTAGGAGATCTAATTTTCAAACACTTACAAATCGGTTAAAAATCCAATAAAATTGATGAACTTTTTTTCTTTCCTCCTGAAATTGTGCGTAGAATCCAAATGTGTGATAAAAGATGGGGATGCGCATTGAAATTATTGGAACAACATACAATTTAATATGAAGACAGCCCCTTAGACACATTTTAAATATTGATATTTGTAGAAAACATTCATACCCATCGATTGCTACCTTCCATTTTGTTCTGCCATGTACATTGTGCAATTGCGATCGGATGAGTCGTTTTTTTTTTACGTCTGTACACCCATCTAAAGGTGCGTCAATTTCTCAGAATTGCTATCTAGCTTGTTTGTTTGAAAGTGGGCGTGTTCCCATCACGTCCGGGTCACCCATTTCGCAAAACGTATTAATACGACCGTGCCACTTTATGTAAAAAACTTCATGGCGACTATATGAGTTGCACTGATTTTTTATACCTATTGTATTGTTGAGTTAATTTTTGTATTGGGTGGCTAAGTTCACCGCAACAATTTAAAGTTTTCAACATGACCGGAATTTCGTTCACAAGTCTAGGTCGTAAGCCCCGTTTTGTTGTCCTTCCCAAGACATGTGGCGTCTAAATGAGAGAATTTGTGCTAAGATAGCGAGAGAAAGTAGGTTTACGTTGGCGAAGCGTATTTCCAAGTCCAGAACATCGTTCATGTCGATCTCCGCCATCTCTCGGTCAGCCCCAAACAGGATGGCCACCTCCACCATCAGCTTCAGGTAGGCCTTCCTCTCGCGGTCGCTGCTCTCCTTCAAGAAGTACTCCCGGCTCGGAAGGCCAAACGACATTTGGTCCAGCTGGAACGACAACACCAAGAATTTTATGTTTGGCAGGGACGAATATAAAAGGGGACAACATTCAAGAGAAAATGTTTTCAAAATAGTTTATATCAGCCTTTTCTAGATATTTTCCAAACGGTTTAAAGTACGGAGAAACAAAGAACGCACAGATACGAATTAAGAAAGGAAAATATGACTAAAATATACTTAAAAACACCGTCTTAATACGAAAAATACCGAAGAAAAACCAATGAAAATGCCTGTGTGAAAGCTTACCACAAATTTTAATTAGATTAGACCACTTATTTAAATGAAACAAATACTCGAACTTTAACAATCACAAGCAAAACTAGTGAAATTTCTAAAAAGTTATACAGGGTGGTCCCGAATTCATGGTACAAACTTTAATGGTAGGTACAGGACATTGTAACAATGATTTATTGTATAGGAATGTATAGTCGCAAGTGACGCGGTGAGGCGAAAACAGGGGAAATAACGGCCGAAAGGAAAAACAAAGATTTTATTGAAAGCGTTGTTGACAAGTGTCATGTTTACAGTAATTGTTCAAAATTGCGTCCACCAGTATCGATACATGCTTGACAGCGTCGGTGGAGCGATTGGCGTACACGTTCAAAGATGCCTGGTATTTCACGCACACCTGCAGCAGCTACAGATAAACGAGCGACGAGATCCTCATCTGAGTCAACTGGAGTCTCATAAACAAGATGCTTTAGATGTCCCCATAAAAAGTAATCGAGGCTCGATAAATCGGGAGATCGGGGTGGCCAAGGGACTGGTCCACCACGCCCAATCCATCGAGTACCAAACGTGGCATTCAGGTAATTCCGTACATCAATGCTGAAGTGTGCTGGCGCCCCATCGTGCTGAAACCACATGCGGTTACGAATGGCGATCGGAACATCATGCAGCAGTTGTGGTAACACTTCTTTCAGAAAAATAAGATAGCTTCCGCCAGTGAGCCGCGTGGGTAGTAAGTATGGGCCAATCAAAAAGTCGTTCACAATACCAGCCCACACATTAATACTGAAACGTTGTTGAAACGCATGTCGACGCGTTGCATGTGGATTATCGGTTGCCCACACATGGGAATTGTGCGCATTAAAGACACCCTCGCGTGAAAATGTCGCTTCATCTGTAAATAGCACATAATCTACGAAATCCGGCTGCAACGCACATTGCTGCATCACCCACAGGCAGAAGTTCACGCGGCGAGGATAATCTGCCGGATTCAATGCTTGTACTTTCTGAAAATGGAAGGGGTGTAAGCGATTTTCGTTTAACACTCTGCATACAGTCTGATGACTCACACCTACGTCACGCGCAACAGTTCTTGTGCTTGACTCGACAAGCGGATGGACAGAGGAAGAATCCTAATGTTAAAACTTAGACGAATTACCGCTAGATGGCGTACACTTTTTTAGTTCTGTCGGCGGTAGGGAAAATTTTGAACTGGTTTGAAAAATCCCTGTTTTGATGTTGAATGTATTCTGTTTTGTTTTTGCTTGTGAGGTGAGGAGCTGATGGATTGCAACGGACTTTCTATTGAAAGCGGAATACTTTAATTAGGAAAAGTTAATTTGTCTTTAGGCGTATTCTTGATCGAAGAAAGATTGTATTTACTTTTCAGTTACGCATCCAATCTCCTTCAATTTTGAAATGTATCTTTTGATGCGTTGGATACATGCAAGAAAAATTTGTTTCAGCTTCGATTTTGAATTGTTTTACGCTGTTGCGTTTAATTAAATTTGTGAAGTGTAATTTTAATAGAGGCAATGAGATTGTTCGTTCTGCGATCAGTAGTTAATTTTTTGATGCATAATTAGATATAATCCAGTTTTTGAGATTGCATAATATGAAAGTCCACAAATTGAATACATCTGATTTTTTTAAACAGACCATTTCTTTCGATTTTTAGATTGTTACAGGGTATGTATGCAAATTTAAAATGAAGTGATTTTTTATTTAAAAAAATCAGTGATTTAAATAAGAATTTAAAATTTCAATTTCCTTTCTGTATTATGTGTAATAATATTGAAAATTAAATAACTATGAAGAGATGTGCTATTTTATTCAAGTTAGTTCAATAGTAAATCAGCCTTCCCTTGAAGCACTACATAACCTTTTTTGATAGGGATCATAATTACACGACAACTCATTCCTTTATGGGCCATTGAAATTGTGTCACTCACAAGCCTGTTCATCAGCATAGGTTTTGTTTTAAATATTCCATGCGACTATAAATCCAATGGGCAATTTGAATCATTCTTCTCCATATGATGGGTGAAGATTCTCTTAATATATTTACTCAAGCATTATACCCAATAAAGTGCCGTGGCCAGTGTGACTCGATTAGTTCAAATTAGAAAGACACGCTTTTTCCTAATCTCTAGCTATTTTTTGTGTGGTTTCATTTGCAAAATCTTTGTATTATTTTTTAATCCTTCATATGCCTGTGCCAAAATCTTTGCATTATTAATTTTGTATAACTTCCATACACTGATGTGCTAAAAGTCATGGGATGGCAGTATGCAAATTTACTAGGGCTCATATTGCATTAAAATGGTATAAAGAGTAGCTAAGATAGTTATCAGTGCTGTCTGTTGAACTCTTGAATGTCTTTACCTGCCAAGAATTAACAGAGTTTGAACATGGAAGGACAGTTAAAGCTAAACGCATTGGCTTAATATTTCGGACATAGTTGAGACCTTGCTCCACATTGTCAAGGGTGTATCGAGAGTACCTCATAGAAGGCATTACCCATCACAAGTGCATTTGTGCTAACAGACAAATAACACTGTGTGAACTGGCCTCATCATTTATGAGGGACACACTGCATACTAGAGGCATGCCCAAGTTTCGTACAGTGAAATAGACTTGAATTTATCTATGACAGAATTTTCATTTGCCAAAAATGCCTGGAAATACTCTTTGCGTGAATATTTAGGCTTGACGATAGCTGCACTAACTGTTAAGCTTGGCGGTTTTTTGGTACCCAGCTAACGGTTAAGTACTGTATTTTCTCAATATTTGTTTCTAAATAGCGGTAAGAGTTGTTTTGCTGATTGTTTATTTCAAATTTTATTCTAAGTTCTCATATAGGTTTAGAATAAACAATGTGATATGTCGATTTGGTTTTCCCAAACCTCTGTTGAATAAAATTAGGGTAGTATTAATGATTTTGTGCTATTCTATTGATATACCTGTGGGGAAATAAGCCGTAAAAGGGAGGCGAGGTGTAGAGAGAATAGTATTGCTGAGGGCAAGGAGTGGGAAAGTAACTTGCTGGTGGTTCAGTGGGTTTCTCATTGTTAGTAGCTTGCAAGCTGTAGAAGAATGACATAGGTTCAATTCATGTGACTACCCTGAGCGTATTAATTTTTTGTGTCGAAAGTTTCCTATTTGTGTATACACACCTAATTCTGTTTTTGCACAAACTTTATTTATACTCAAATTCAAAATAAATTTTTTATTCTCTATTTACTCCAGTCATTTTAAATTTATTTGCCGAAATTTTACGATTTTTTTTTTATAGTTGTGGCATAGTAGTATCATCTGTTAAACTAAATGGGAATTCGTAGCAATTACAGGGGGTTAGCAAGCAGTGGTCACACCTGACCCCACGAAAAGAACTGTCACAGGCAGTGCCGTGCTGGCCATGCAGTGGCTAGTCAGTTATATTGCCCCCACATAGATTGCATAACATCTAGTGTATGCGTTTTGGAACGTATGTTTTCATTTACCAATGTATACATCCATGTATCTACAATGTTCTTATTGTATTTGGTAACTAACACGACTGTATTCCCAACATCATTACAATGGCACACAACTGGAGAAAGATTCGGTGATCTATTATTTGAAGATATCCATGAATCAGTCGACAAAGCCGTAAGCAAAGATGAAATATTAGAAGGGGTTGTCTTTGAGACTCCTAATCCCACAGAATGTAGTGATAATGAACAATATGATCTTGTTCTAAATACAGGTTTAATAAAAGAATGTCTGGAACTGACCTGAAAATTGGTTAATAATTTTGTCAAACCTGACCCTTATGAGAAATTTCAACGTGAACTGAAGTTCTTGGTAGCCTTTTACACATAATTAGATAATGGCCTAACCAAAACACAAACACAACAATTTATTACTGAATTCGTTCGTAAAACTGGTGAAACATCCGCACTAGATGATACTCGTGCTCGTCCAAACAGAATTAGGTGTACATTAAGTTGACACGAAAAGGCGAGTTTGTGATCTCATTTGTATTGTACTGATGTGCACACTTTATATTTTCAGGTTCCTCGTCCTTCAGATTTTTAACTAGCCCTCTTACTCGTATTTATGATTTTGTAATTCCCACTATCAAAATGTGTTTCTATGTGGTTTTGTTTTTATTTCTAGAAGCAGGTGTTTTTGTGATAGTAGTTATTGCAAATCAGTTAATGCCAAAATGATAAGTAATTTTTTAAATTACCCAATTTTTTACAAAAATAACCAATTCCTCTATTAAATATAATAATAAGTTTCAAGAAGAAAAAAAAAATTAAGATTGGAAATACTTTAATTTGACCGATTTTACACTTAATGGTCATAAGTTAAGTTGTCATGCAAATTTTTTTTTTTCGAGTCTTGTACAATTAATTGTATTTACAGAAAAATGAATTTTTGTCCTGTATGACAAAATTGATATTTAAAGTTCATTGTGTATTGAATTGAAAATAAAAGTTTTTATGTACCATTTGTTTCTTTGTTTTTCTTGTTCAACATTAATTAAAAAATACCTTTTATAATGAATTGAAGTACATATATTCACTGTAACTGAAACACTTCTTTTTGTTTACCTTCATGTGTTTGTTTACAAAAATATCTTGCAATGTCAGAATCAGTCTCAATAAATCATTCTGAATACATTAAATGTTGCTTACAATTTGCACTAAAAGATTTATATCTAGTTCTGATTATCATAATTATTCAAGATTACCAATGATGCCTGGTACACGTAAGTATTTTTAAAATTGACAATTGGTAACTTAGTAATTTTTTTTCTGGATTGAACTGTTTTGGAATGTAATTTAAATTGAATTTTAGAACTGAAATAATTATATTTATTTGTGGAATATAATATAGACCAAGTGACTGCATGCATAAAAACATTTAGAGCTTCGATGAAAATCCAAATTTTCTCCATATTGTGTTTGGAGAAAGCCTATTTGTGTGTAATGTCAACAGAGATCCCTTGTTTTTCAATAACACTATATCATAAAGTAACAATGTTTTCATGGGAACTTTCTGTAAGAAGTCAGTCAGACTTTTTCATATCTTGCAGAGAACAGTGTTTTGAAATTTTTTTTTACATATATTTATTTTGAAGGCACATGATGTAACCCAAAGTAATTTTACAATTTTCTAGAAGTCTCCATCACAGATAATGCATTTTGATTAAATATTTTGCTAAAATGTTCTGAAGCTTCACACTCACTATCCTAGGTCAGCTTCCTAAACAAATGACAATCAAACCCAGTAAAAGCTTTTGAGAAAAATGGTCTGAAAAAAATCATGTGGTCAAAAGACTAAATTTGCAGTGCTGGCAGTCATTTGACCAATATCAAATTAAATTAATAATGTCATTCATTGAGTGCACAATGATATTAGAAGTGTTTTATTTAAAAGTTATTCCAAAACAAAATGATGTCCTATGTAAACATCCTGCATAACAACTGAAGAAATTGTAAACCAATTGTTAGGTTGGTAAATATCTTTAAGTCGTAAAATTTTCTGTAGCTATACAATCTGATTCTTGCAACTTTAGCATTATTGGCTTTGGTCAGATTTACATTCAAAGCTTATCTGGAACTATGAGTCAGCTAAACTTGTTCAAAGTAGACTTCTGTGAAACTTATAGTATAAAATGTGCTCATGTTATCTCCATACATGTAACTCACTCAACATCTGTCCTGATCAGGACATGAAAATTTTAGATAAAATAATTTTGAATAGCCCTTTTGAAAAATAAATTAAACCAGCATCATGCTAATATAACAGGTGCTGTGGTGGGAAGAGCAACCAGAGGGTTGGGAGTTCGAATCCAGCCAAAGACCGTCATGTAGAAGGGGATTGGTGTGTGTTAAATCTGTTGTGTGGAAGTTTGGAGTGCCAACTTGGGTGTTGCCTCGTTATATGACCATGATTCAAAAATTATGTATCGTATCTTTCCCTTTGATGTTGATCCAGGACCGTCACAAATAGCTCATTGTGTTGCTCCAGTATAACGTTAATTAAAAAATACCATCACCAATGCCTGTTGCTCCATTGGGACGTTAATTAAAAATACCATTAGATGTACCACATTTCATCAAAATCCTGGTTTTAGACTAATCAGTAGCATTTTATAACTCGTTAAAGGTCTTGTGAATAAATTATTGTACACTTAGTAGCTAAACGAATAATATTACTCAGATTAATATTGTCAGTTTATTATAAAACAAATATTACTTTTCTTCTGTTTATAATAAGAAAAATTACATATATCTTGCCTCATAGCAGTGAAAAATTATATATTTAATCATTGGTTATGTATTTTTTGGCATACGAAACTGACATCTGATGAACTAAAAAACTATAATAGGTGCCACGGTTAGAAGAGCAATTGGAGGGTTGGGAGTTCGAATCCAGCCAAAGACCATCGTGTAGCAAGGGGGCTGGTGCATGTTAAATATGTTGTGTTCTTACATTAGTGTGGTGTGTAAGTTAGGAGTGCCAGCTTGGGTGTTGCCTCGTTATTTAAAAATTATGTTGTCTTCATTTTTCCCTTTGGGGTTGATCCTGGACTGTTACAAATAGCCCATAATGTTGCTCCAGTTCAACGTTAATAAAAAATACCATCACCAATGCCTGTTGCTCCAGTGGGAGAGATGTAAATTAAAAATACCATAAGATATACCACATTTCATTAAAACTTAAATTATTGAACACTTAGTATTTAAATGAATAATATTAACATTTTTTTTACAAAACAAATATTACTTTTCTTCTGTTCATAAGAAAAATTACACCATAGCAGTGAAAAATGATAATTTTAATCATTAAATATGTACCTATTTTTTGGGATACAGAACTGGCACCCGATATAACTCCTAAAAAACTACACCTTTTTGGTATATTTAATAAAATCTCAATTTGCTCATCTCTTGGCTAGCATAAGATAAATAACTATTTTGTTTTTGTGAATACATTGAGACAATTGAAAACCAATACAGTTTTGGCACTAAAAGTTAAAGAGATGAATGGGTTCTAAACGAGCACTAATATCATCAAGAATTGGGATGGGTATCCATTTGCATAGCTACAAAGCAATTCCTACTTGCTAATTTTCATTCTACCCAAGTTATGATCAACTTTGATTTTCATGTACAAACACCATTAATTTGTGAATTTCATCATAGGATACATAGAACTGCTTTGTTAGAACCTATCCACTCAATACTTCTCTTTCCCTTGCTATAGAAAATCAACCATGATAATGCTAAAAAATTGTTCAGATCCTATTTACTTAGGCTGTTCCTCTGCTATATATAAACCTGAAAAATATTTATTTTTCAGTCATTTTTCCAAGCAATTAATACTTTTTATTGCTAATACAATTCCTCAGTTTACTGAGTGAAATCATTTTCAGATGAGTTCTCAAAAGAATTTTGGATTGGAATGTAATTGGGGAACACACATTTTACATTCTACAACTGAGTTCCACAAATCTGACATGACACTTTCTCATGACATAGTATAAATTGGTATGGTCAAGAATGCTTTTTTATCATGCTTAACACAGGAACTTCATTTAAATCATGCTTATGTATCAACAAAAAGAATAACTGCCCACAAAATCAAAACTATGTCTCTCTCTAATCACTCAATACTCTTGAAATGAACAAACAATACTCCTTAATTTATGTCAAGTAATGCTTCCCCCTAATCAAAATGAATAAAATAAAACTCCTTAAATTTATCTGACAGAAGTACAAGAAAGGTTAGTTGTAAAATACAATATAATCAACCCAATTAATTATCAGATTGTGAAATCAGCAAAAAATTAATTGAACTATTTTTTATTTATACAAGTTTCACGAAATTAGATCGAATTATGAATTGCCTCAACAGTATAAATTTGAACACAGTTAAATAATCAAACACAATGAGCGAAATTTTGTATGAAGATAAATATTACATTTAAGGATTTTAGTTTACAAACCATAGAATATATGGCAGATCAAGAAATGCAACCGCAATGTTTTAAAATCAAGTTAACAACAAAATACATAAGAAATGACTTGTTAAATGTTGCAAAATTAGAAACCAAAGCTTGCTAAAATACTCGAATCAAGGTGATGAAAAATAAACTAAATGCCGAGAGATTAGCCAGAGAAGTAATCCTAATGTAATTAAACTATTCGTAATGAAACAGCAGAAAAGACAATTTTAAACGTATACACCCAAGTAAAACGATTAGAAAATATGTTGCTTTTATCACTCCTAGAAATGGAACGTAACGCCGAAAAAATAATGGATTATGGAACCAAGATTTGACAGAGGAAGAATCCTTATGTTAAATTCACCCATGCCCAGATTTTCCCCATTTGTACGAATATCCTTCCCTAAAATATTTTTCCCCATCCGAAATCATAGCTAATGCGCATGCGCCAACCTCCGAAAATTCGTCTAAGTTTTAACATTAGGATTCTTCCTCTGTCCATCCGCTTGTCTTGACTCGGGTCTATCAGCCACAATGTTCAAGATGCTTTCTTCCAGCCTTGGAGTGCGTACAGCTCTTACTCGACCAGCGCCATGTCTGTTGACGTCGAACGCACCTGTTTCACAAAGTTGACGATGTAACCGTTGAAAAATTCTATGATCCGGCATTCGTCGATCAGGATACTCCGCGCGATACATTCGTAACGCAGCTCTGCCGTTACCATTTGCACGGCCGTACATGTAATGCATGTCTGCTTTTTCTGCATACGTAAAGTCACCCATCGTCTACGGCAGCACAATTGTGAATGGCGCTTTTCCCTACTGCGATGCATCATGTTCAACAGCGGCTAGACATCTACTGCCCTCTACCGGCAATGATACCAACCGATCACTCCATTTCTCTTTCCTTTTATTTCCCCTGTTTACGCCTCACCGCGTCACTTGCGACTATACATTCCTATACAATAAATCATTGTTACAATGTCCTGTACCTACCATTAAAGTTTGTACCATGAATTCGGGACCACCCTGTATATATATCCGTCAGTTCCTATTTTTATTCTAAAAAGGTGATTCACTTGAAAGAAACCATCTGCTTCACTTGAAAAATAATTGATTCCTTAAAAATTATTTGTTTTTACGTTTTTAAATTTAACGCAAAAGTACATTTGTATTGTTTAAACACAAATAGAATAGAACAATCTCTGTAAATCAAAATTCAACTAAACAGATATCAGGAGCGATCAGTCACTTAAAATACTAGATTAACATTATTAATCGTAAATAAGCCAACTGCACAATCTGCATGAAGAAGTTACCAACAACTTTACAAACACGCGATATTTGTTTGCTCTTTTCGAAGGCGTCGAGATTCGCTATCCTGCATTTTTGCAAAAACCGTAAGACATCCGATTTTATCCCAAAATTCAAAATTTTAATGATTTCGAAACATTTTTGATCAGTTTACAGGTATTCAAATTGTTCTCACGTAATGCAAAAAAGTGTTCACAATAACGAATAAACATTGATTATATTATGATGGGATGCAACTGTACTCTTTACAAAATACTTTAAATACGCAGACAGGTAAAAAATAACAGTAATGTGAGTTCCTCTCACCTTGCAATCTCCTATAGCTCTTCTCCATAGCAGTGCCCAGTCTACTCATATTTCACGTCTATGGTTGCAACCTTTTAAAAATTATGACGTTCCTTAAGTATTGCAATCTGGTGTAAAGTTGTTCTAATCTTACACATCTGATCTCGCTGGAGATTTTTAGACCCGGTGCACAAATCCGGCTTTTCAACGCGCTGACACAACGCAAGTGCGGTCTGACTTACATTAGATCCAATGGAGTAGGGCACACATGTCTCCGGCGCCGCTGCGGCAACGCACGTCCAACTTGCGTGCAATTTGTACCGAAGTTCCCCACGGCACCGTAGCTCGCCGCACATGCTTCTCCGGTGTCAAGTACCTTGTTTTCATTTATGAATGGAATATAAATAATAATCTTGAATTGTTGTATCCAGTAACGTCTATTTTGTTTCTTTACTTTTTTTTACACCAAGTAAGCGAACTAAACACGTTTTCTTCCATAGAATATGTATCGCAAATGGCGCGAAATGAGTACTCGCGTCATTACACGGTTATGCGTGCACAGTTGGGCTTCAGCGGCGCCGCACTTTGACAAATCGGATGCGTGCACTTAGAGAATATGTCAAGTGTCCAGTGGGGAGCAGAGATTTACCTAATTCATACCTGAATGACGTTGACCGAAGAGTTCTTGTCGTCGGGCCCCACCCACTGTTCGATGATGATGCCTTGGTTGTAGTCGCCCCTCAGCTGCCCCAGCAGGTGCTCCAGGGGCCACTCGGGCTCCACCCAGTCCCGCTCGCCGACCGGCCATCCGCCCAGCTCCCGCACCACGTCGCGCAGGGGCTTGTCTCCGATGGCTTCGATTTGAACTGAGAACAAAAAGCATGTCAGGAGTGGAATGGTCTCGACAAACCGTACACGTAACTCTACGGAAAGTGGAGCCGTGGCAACCCAGTTGGTAGAGCAACAGACCAACAACCGGAGGTTTATCGAGTTCGTAACTTTTTCCAGCCAAAGACCGGCATGCACACGGGGCTGGTGTACGTTACATCTGTCGTGGCTTGAAATATCCGTACGTTGGCGTGATATGGAACTTTGGAGAGCAGGATACAACGTCAGATATTGACCTGGACATCTGACCGAGTTTCAAAAGAAGGAGATAGTGTCCTCCGATTTTTCCCTTCGGGATGGATCCCGGACCGTCGCCAATAGCCCGTTGTGTTACTCCAGTACGGCGTTAATCAACTATTTACCAACAGGAAAGTATAATTGGTAATTTGGTAGTTTTTAGTTAACGTCGTACTAGAGCAACACAACGGGCTATTGACGACGGTCCGGGATCCATCCCCTAAGGCAGTGTTCCCCAACCTTTTTATCGCCGCGGACCGGCTCAACGATTGATAATTTTAACGCGGCCCGCTGGGGGGAACTGTGGAGATACGTTTATTGTTTATATTTTAATAATTTGTTTTGATTTAATAATTTTAATTTAATTGTATCTAAACATGCCTTGAAAATAAAATACAGTTACACCAAAAAAATTAATATAAAGTGATTTAACATTAACTCACTAGAACGCTAAATCAATGAGAACCCTGAGCTTGTTTCTTTGCAACGAGACGGTTCCATCTGGGGGTAATAGGAGACAATGACACCTTATGTCCAGTTTATTTCTTTGTTTTGTTTTGGTTGCTGTCGCTGCAGAAAACCCCGCTTCACACAGATAGGTTGTCGGAAATGGCAATAGGGATTTAAGTTCTGTGGTGGAAATCTCAGGATATTCCGCCATGACTTTAATCCAGAAGTTGCTGTCTTGAACGTAGTTTTAAGGCCGCCTTCATTTGCAATCTCCAGCAGTTGATCTTCTTCTTGCACAGACATGCTAGATTCGCCTGATTTGTTGACAAATGGGTCGCGGATCCATTTCTTGCTAGTTCGTGGGTCTTTTGTGGTTTGGAAATAGCGCTCGAACTCTTTTAAAAGCAAAGACAGGTGATCGTGCACCAACTGGGAGAATGAGTGTTTAGGCTCAGTATCGCCTAAAATCCACACTAATGTCTGAAACATGTCCAAAATGCCTCTGTTCACGCGCCGTCCCTTACAACTTTAGTTTTGCTTTAAATGCAGCTACTTAGTCTGGCAACTTGAATGTGACACAGTTGTCACATTTGTTAAAATTGGAAAATAGAGACATACAGAATTCAGAAATCAATATTGAAGCTCTAGTAACAGAACACATTTCAAGTTCTAATTTACCGCCTCCCAATTTGAGTGGACATAGATAAGAACCACACAAACCCGAGAGAAATACACCACAGTAAATAAACTGGAAATAATTTAATGGTCCTTGGTGCCATTTGATCCACGGACCGCTACCGGTCCGGGGGTTGGGGACCACTGCCCTAAGGGAAATATCGAGGACACGCCGTAATTTTTGAGCCACGGTCAGATGCAACAGCTGAGTATACAGCCGTTGTTTAAGAAAGACAACGTACGGCATTGACGTCACTTGGAAGCTTCATGCTTGGTGGGTTGGGTTATATGGCGCCATATTTGGGCATGCTACGTCAGACACAAGACAGCCAATGATATCAAGTAATGGCCACAAAGAGAAGGAAAGTTTCACTGACAAACAGAAGAGCAATACACTCATTGAGGAATGCACAGGATTCGAACATGACCCTACGAGGGAGCTGATGGCGATTCCAACAATACTCTACAGATATTTTGAAACATGGGAGTCTTTGGGTAATGGTAAGGTAATTTTAGTTAACGTCGTACTAAAGCAACACAACGGGCTATTGACGACGGTCCGGGATCAGTCCCTTAAGGGAAAGATCCGAGGACAACACCTCGTCATTTTGAACCACGGTCAGATGACGGGAGTCTTTGGGAGAAGGTCCTTTCTTTGAAAGAAATAGGCGCATAAAGAGTCCTCGGTACTGCATCTTGTTTCATATTGCATAGTTGGATCCTTTCCGACCTTTTTTACTATGTGAAAGGTAGGTATGTAGGTATTTTAATTAACGTTGCACTGGAGCAACACAATAGACCATTGGCGACGGTCCGGGATCAAACCCAAAGGGACAGATTCAAGGACAACACCACGGTCATATGACGAGGCAACACCTGACAGTACACTCTCCAAACTTCCACACCACACCAACGTGAGGATACTTGAGGCCACTACAGATTTAGCGTGCAACAGCCCCCTGTCTACACGATGATCTTGGGTGGGATGCGAACTCTCAACCGTCTGGTTGCTAATCCGTTACTCTTCCAACCGGGATAATACGACCCTCTGTTTGAAAGCAAATATTGGATGGATCATTTATGTAGTTTATACATTATATGGACAACCCCCGGATGTGGCCCGCCCCGGCTTTTGATCCGGGCCGCGGAACATTTTAAAATTGCGCTCGAAATTAAAGTAAATATTCTCGGTGAACAAGAGAGTGAGAGGGGGTGGGAAACAAAAGCCTGAACTACGTGGTTCAGTGTTGCTTAACCTTTTTTAGTTGACGGCACACTAAAAATACCTTGAATTATTTGCGGCGCACCTGAATATAAAAATGTCAAAGTAGGTATTTCCATTACTACCGAATATAATTATTATTACTAATAATATTAGTATTGGATCAGGGTGGTAACAGAACCTGGAAAACCGGGAAATCAGGGAATTCTCAGGGAACTTTTTAATTCTGGAAAAATCAGGGAAATCTCAGGGAAAATTTCCAAATTTTACAAAAAATCAGGGAAATTTTGACAGCTTAAGCGGCTACTATTATCGTTTGTCCTATAAAGAGATGCACTATTACGAGTACTTTTGAGAATCGAATAAATCGTATTCGCCGAAATTGTAATTCGAATAAAGAACCGTGGCGTCGAATTTTTAAACACCGAGAAAACCGCCACCGCCGTTTTTTACGCGGCTGCAGCGTTTTGTCGCCTTGAGGCTAGTGATACAACTGGTGGTATACAATTTGAAATTTGTGTAACTTGTGATGTTTTTTGTGTATTAAATTAGTTATTTTTGTTTGCAATTACATTTTTGTAGAATTTTTTATGTATATTTGCATTTGGTTTTAATGAATAGTATGATAATGTAGGGTCAGGTGTAAAATGTTCATAATCAAAATATTTAGAATTTTTTCTCCATTTTTTTTTCAATTGCAATTTAAGAGTTGTTCTATTAAGGTTCCAACCCTTACAATAAAAAAATACAAAATATTTGTGAAGAATTATCCTTTTACACCCTCTGACCTTAAATATTTAAAAACAGTGTTGTGTGGATACTGTATATCGATATCAATCACGGATTACAACATTTCTTATGGGAACTGTTAAATCATGGAAATTGTTGTGAGACTATCAGGGAAATCATGGAAATATCAGGGAACTTTTTTTCAAGAATTTTGTTGCCACCCTGTGGATATATGAGATGGCTGACCCTGTTTTCTTGAACAAATTAAAACAAAACGAGGTTTCAAAGTCGTCAGACACAAGTTATCGGCGACACATCACTTCACTCAATTCCGCGGATAATCGGAAAGAATAATTATAAATTTCGTTATTGATTCCATCCGAGAAACAGTCTTGCACTTCTTGATTCCATTCCTTACTAGCGGATGTGATAGCTAAAAAAACACTGATACAAATCAACAATACTCGGGTTTCTGGCGTCCACCGGCATAAAATACAGATATTTCCTGTGCAGGTGTCTCGGAAGTCTGACGCCAGTCTGGCTGAAGCGAATGGGGTTCATTATATGAAGAAAGCGTTCCCGCATACAAAAGTAAAACCGTACTCACATAGTGTTTAGAATACAACAAAGATTATTTATTGTTAAGGAGTTTGATCTGTTCATTGTGGCATTTGTCTCTTCCCATCAAAGACAGCAACGATTCTACAGGACAACGATAAGTCTGATTATTTTTATTTACAATTTTTTCTATCTTCACAACAACTAGGTCTTATTTTGGAAGTGCCAGGGTTTAACTTTTGATTAGGTCCTATTTTCGGAGAAATACGGTATTTCAAACGTCTTTAAAAAAAATGTCAGTTGGTAAACGAACTGTCAGCCATCTGAAAGCGTTCCAAAACAAAATTCGCTTGTGGGAAACACAAATGCGATCTGGAAGCTGTTATCATTTTTCAACTCTATCCAGTCACGAAAATATTGATTATTAGCCACCGCGTGGCTTGCCCGTGCCCGTGGTGTAGGTGTAAGATATTATTCTTGTCTAAAATTTTCCGCAGATTTCCAATCCGTTGAAATTTTTACTCTATCTTTAACGGTATAGGAACTACATAACTAAAATTGTAACTTTTTTTATCCTCTGCTGGAAAATCCTTCCTCGGCGCAAAATGAAAGCAGAAACGGAAAAAATAAATTTAGAATCTTGTCCGAGTTCCACGCAATGAAAAAAATTAGCATGGTTGCAAAGGCTGACGGCAAGGTCACGTGGGTAGTAAAGGTCTAGATTCATGTTTTTTTTTTTTTTTTGGTCCGGAGAAACGCGTTTGAAGAACCAGGTAGAGAATAAAACTATTAAATTGATTTAAAATCTTCTAGATTGAATTTTAAAATTCGCCGCTATCCAAAAATTGCAAACAATTCGGACTAGCTGTGTGCCAAATCTCATTGCTGTAAGTGCCATAGAATCGTCTGGATTTTGCTCCCGCGACAAAAAGAAACAGACAAACACTTCCTTTTATAATAGTAGAGATAAAATGAAATAAACCTTATCATTATTACTTTTTCACAACTGCCTATTATCTTCGGCCCGCGACTTCATAAAAATCCTGAAGTTTCGCCCGCAACTTTCCAAAGGTTGCCTATACCTGGTTTAGACGCTCCTTGCTTAACGACCGAGTTCCACGACTAGGTCGTGAAACGAGTAGCTTAACCGTTTTCATTGATTGGGAATTGAGAAAAAAGTTTTTCCACATCAATCGGACCGCTTGTTTATTTTAGGAGACTATCCAGAACCGTTGGAACAGGAAATTATAGGTGCATTGGGATCAAGGAAAATGAAACAACTGAAATTGAGCAAATTTTGACTCGAAATGTGAGCGCTGCTTTGGAAATCGAATACCCAGCATGTTGTTTGTATATATATAAGCTGCAAAAGCTCGACTCATATTAATTTTTTTCAGTACAATCTCATTCAATAATGCCATAGATGCAACTGAGGAGCGAGGCTTCTTGGTATACAGACTATCGTACAGTGTTGCCAAAATGTGATAAAAAATAACGTCTTTTTTGTGTGCCACGAGAGAATTATCTATACACAGTCGTCACATTAATGTGACCACCACCTACTTTCGACGTCAACGTGAAATAACCAATCACAAAAGGCAGGTGGAAGCACATTGCAGTGTAGTGTATGTAAAGGATGTCCTAGGGCATCGGAAAGCATTTCAATCGTTGGCGTAATGCGGAAACGTAGCTATTTATCCAACGTCCAAAAGGGCATGATTATTGGCTTTTGGGCCAAGGGTGGAAGCATTTCGGAAACGGCTCATTTTGTGAGCTGTTTGCGTGCCGCCGTGGTAAAAGTATACCGTGCATGATGGCAAAATGGCACTATCCAAAATCAACGGCGTGACACATGTGGTGCACCACGTGCTATAGATGACAGAGGCGAACGTAGGCTACGGAGATGCGTTCGGGCGAATAGACGTGCAACTGTTGAGCAACTGACCGCCGAGATGAACCAAGGGGCTACCAAGAGTGTATCCTCAACAACGGTTCAGCGAACGTTGCTGCGCATGGGCCTCCGCAGCAGACGCCTGGTGAATGCACCTATGCTGACTGCTGTTCATCGGCGACGAAGGCTGGAATTTGTACGCCATTACCGCAACTGGACGTTCACAGAGGGGCGACAGGTGGCTTTTTTCGATGAATCACGTTTTATGCTCCAGATGGATGTTGGCGTATACGGCGTGAAACGTCTGAAAGCAAACACACACTGCAACAATTGCCTCTGCCTCAAGGATATAGGTTGGAGGAGGGAGCATTATGGTTTGGGGAATGTGTTCCTGGCATTCACTGGGTGCACTCATCATCAGAAACCTAATTGACTCTCTTCCTGCACGTCTCGCAGCGGTCCGCTCTGCCAAAGGTGGTTATTCTGGCTTTTAACAGGTGGTCACATTAATGTGACTGGACTGTGTGTATAGATTCCTTGTATAACGTATGGATTCGAGGGGAACTCTACAAAGTTCTTAATTTCAGAATAAAGATGTAAAAGCATTAATATGTGTTGTTCAACCTTCTTTCCAAAGCAGACGGAGAAAAGATTGAAACGAACCGTGATAGTTTGTAATATATCCTTAAAATTAACTGGAGGGCTAGAGTCAACATTTAAATTAGGTTTATCCAACCCGAAAACATTTCTAAATCTGACAATGCGATCTGTACCTGTGTAAACAGGTGTTGAACGCGTCAGAAAATAAATCGATAATTTCAATCACTAAGCTTCTTAAGTTGCTTCTTTTGAATCAGAAATTCAAAGATTGTACTCTCATTCACGACATAATAAGCAGTATTTACTGTGAGCTATTGTTACTCCCTTCCTTCCGATCAATCACCGTTTGTCATCTGACTTTCCCTCGAAAGATAGTCAATCAATCCAAGCCCGCATTGCCCAGTCAGAATCAATGACTTCAAAAGCTTTTCTTGTCCTAAAGTGAAAACAAAACCGAAATCGATTACGATAGAGGGCATGAATGGAAGTGCTACTTGGATTACACAGCCATTAATCGATTCTTTGGCCCGAAAAGCCGTTTTCCAAAGAGATTTATGTATTAGGGTTCGCCATTTGAAATGCATCAAGACCGCTGCCACTGGATGTGGGCTTCTTATCCGTTTTGAAAGGGTTCCCTCCGAATGGGGGGGAAAAGATCGATTAAAGTTGGGGAGGTCGGAAGATGAAAATTCTGGTCACCGCAAAAGCACTTACTTCACAAATCGAATTCAAATCGTTGGAGAATTCGAGTACTTTGTTACTCCTCGGAATTTTTTTTTTTTAATTTTTTTTTTTTTTTTTACGAAAGGGCATAATAGAAAACTCTTTGTAGAAACTTGAGCAGGTGGTGTAAGTCGAATGTGTGGCAAGGCTTTCAATCGAATGATTTTTGTGTTCTTAACATTGCGTTTGTTTATTGAATACTCGAACAAATGGTATAACATTTCGAATATTTCCTAACAGAGTCAGTAGTTGAAAAAATGCAATCTATTGACTAAACTTGCTTGTACAACAAATTACATAAATTTATTATCTACAATCATTAGCAATTATTGAAAATGGTTGCAATTTTTACACAATTGCTAAAAGAGGAAATTGGTAACATTGATATTGAATAATAAAATAATTTTATACAAGAATTTATTAACCACTTGTGGTGAAGCCTCACTCACCACATGTA
The DNA here is from genome assembly GCA_947359465.1 of Metellina segmentata. NCBI lineage: Eukaryota > Metazoa > Arthropoda > Arachnida > Araneae > Tetragnathidae > Metellina > Metellina segmentata. The sequence goes on along the minus strand of OX375882.1, from coordinate 114,316,643 downwards.
CATTAACCCTAAAATATAACACACTGCATCAGCCGATTGCCATTCTAAATTTACTTTGGAACTTTTATTTGTATATAGATAATTTCCATAACCACCATAATTGTTTACATGAATTTTAATGTCTTTCCTCTTTATAATAGTGTGGTTCAATTGATGTTTAGAGACCGATCACCCATTTTTTTGTTTCTACATTGAAGTCTTGTATAAACATTGGTGCCATTTTCGTAAATCATTTTTTGTGAATAGATTTTGTCCCTTTATAAATTCATCTTATAGGTTATGTAGTCATTCATATAAGTTGACCCACTTCTCTCTTGAATTGTATTTGATGAAATAATATATATGTACATAAAAATTATTTTATCAAATCCATTTCAATTACCTTAATTTCTTTAGAAACCCGTGATGTATGCTTACCTGTTGATATGCATGATTTGTAAAAAGTTTTTGCCTTGATTGTGGCACTGTTGTCATGATTGTTGGCAGGCTCTTCTAGCAAACCTGAAAGAGTAGATTTAACAGTAAATAGAAGTGAGGACAAACTCAGAATTCAATGACGAACATGACTATCTCTGATTAGCTAAAAAAAGTAATCTACGAATTTCTGAAACAAAACGTAGTCCAGAAGTTGCAGCATATGATAGTCGAATCATGTATTGTTCTGAAGCTCCATATAATTCTAGTCCATCACCTCAGTTAAATTAAAAAAAAAAGATTATAAAGGATGCCAACGTACTATCGAAGGAATTACAAATTATCTATATCTCCTTTAAATAGAATCTAAACGCAACAAAGGACATTGTAGTAATCAACAGGCCCCTGTTCTCTAGAATTAATGTTATAGTGCCCTTGATTTTATATACGAGAGCGTGTGATGGTCTTAGTTGTAGTCAACAAGAATATTTAATCATTTTCACAAAATCAAAATTTGAAATTATTGCGATTAGGTAATTTGTATCAATCATGATAATAGATTGAATAAATTTCAGGTCCACCCTTTCACGAACCAAATCATTTCATAATTGTATGGTAAAAAGAACACAAGCGGTCGAAGATCGAATCGAACTAATAAACGGAATAAATTTCAGGTCTTCTCGCTCATGTGTGTGTGTGAACCAATTATTCTTTAACCTTTCTTTGCATAATGGTGGAAATTTCCATCATAACATTGAATGCACAAAAATTATATAAAAGAAAAGTTCACTTTAAGTTGATCGTGTCTGGATACCTTTTTAATGTCCATTGCATAAAAAAAAACATAGCTGTCAAAAATAAGCAAGTGTCACTATCAGTAAAACGAGCTTGAAGTTGTCATTCCGCTGTTTGTTGTAGTTGCAATAAACGTATGATTTCGTTTTTAATTTTGTTTTATTATAGTTGAGTTTCTATTGCTAAAAAAGTGAAAATGAGTGGAAGAAAGGTTTGTAACACGTGTTTCTGTTATTTTTAGAGCAATTTCTGAAAAAGTTTGCGTTTCATTTAAAAAATACCACATGATACCATCCTATTGTTTTTTGCTAAATTTATACCATAAATATATACTAAGATTTGTTTAACCCTTTTTCCTTCAATTTTGAACATGAATTATATCACCTTGATTTATTTCACCAATAAAGAAAAAATTATGCAAAGAAGGGTTAACACTTTTATAGCAAAACATATAGCATCGCAGATTTCAAATCCGTTGAAATTTTTATTCTATCTTTAACGGTCTAGGAGATAGAAAAAAGAACTAAGTGACTCCAGTTGAAAGATTTATCGTCTGGCTGGAAAATCATTCCTCCGAGCAAAGTCAAAGCGGAAACGAAAAAAAAAAATTTTTTTCTCAGAGTTCCCTCCTCGAAATGGAAAAAATTTGGCATGGTTCCAAATGCTGACGGCAAGGTCACGTGGGTAGAAAAGTCGAGATTGGGGTGTTTCTTCTTTGTCCGGAGAAACGCGTTTGTAGAACCACGTGGAGAATAAAACTATTAAATTCATTCAAAAATTTTCTAGATTAAATTTTAAAATTCGCCGCGACCCAAAAATTGTAAAAAAAATTCGGACTTCTTGAGTGCCAAATCCATAGAATCGTCAGGATTTTGCGGCAAGAAACAGACAAACAAACAAACACTTCCTTTTATAATAGTAGAGAACAAAACAGAATGAATCAATCGAATCGATTTCAGGTTCACTCGTTGACGCATCAATTACGTGCTTACACGTAACTTTTGAGTCGTGCGATATGATTCGTCATTTTGTGTCACTCAATGGAAAAGACAAAGTCAAGGTTTGCTTTCAGATATAGAAATCGCAAATATCGTATTAAATTAATCATCTGGTAGAACGCCTGGCGATATTTGGAAATGGTTATGATTTATGGATGGATGTGTAGTACATTGAAGTATTTGGATATTCATACCATACATATTTGTTATGAATTGAGAAATTTTAGTCTTTCTCCTTAGTTATGAGTCGCGTGTTAGTAATAACGCAACAGTTTCGAAAACCCTACAGAAGTTTCAGAACAAGATTTGCTTTATGCAGACGGAGACACCAGGTATTTACATCAAGAAATGGTGTGACGTCTGCCTAAAACTTGACGACTGTGGTTTCGAGAATCAGACACACAATAACTTTTGAAAACAAAAACAACTTTAATGCATAATACTGAACAAGGTGACCATGCCACGTTTAGTGTGGACTAAAAAAAAGAGACCCTATTACGAGACTAAGTGAAGAAAAACATTTCATACGCTCCTTCTAAAAATAGATTTCTCTCAGCACCGCTATGGGATAACATAGTGTAACGTGGGTCCCTTCAGCGAGGCTAGGAAAGACATCTCATGACCATAGACGCGGCGTCGGGGAGACGAAAAGGATGGCGGCTCTATGGAGTTTTGGAAAAGCTCTCGAAGGGAGTCGATCGTTTGAAAACTTCGAGAGAACAACGTTTTGTTCTGGCTCCCATCCTGGGTTGCGGTAGAACTTCTACCAGAGTTCGGATATTGAACAATCTTCTCGGATATCCCACTCTGGGATGAGATTTAGTGTGCTTTGACCAACGCCATTGTAGCCGAAGTGTGATCAATTAAGCTTTGTATATAAGTGTAAATAAAAACTCACTACTCAAAAGTTTTGGTTAAATTATTTAGTGCCAAACGCAACACTGGAAAGTTTTGCAAGCGTTGACAAGGAGATAAATGACTTGTTTCGTGGTGCTTAAATAATTTCTATATTTTTCTATGAAATTGAGAAAGAATTATTCTGATACTAGAGTGATTCTTTTATTTTTTAAACTATTTTCATGATTTCTGCAAAAAACAGATAAGGTTAAGACGAAGTTAATGTCTCAACTACGTGTCACCGTAAGATTGTTTTGTTTTGACGATGCTCTTCTTTGCTGTATGCAAAATGGCTAGAGCAGGGGTGGCCAACCTGTGGATCATGCGCCAAACTAGGCGCATTTGATGATTACAAGTGGCGCATTGCATACTTGAACCTACATATTCTTTTGAAAAGTCATGTAAAAAATGTTATTTCAGTTGAAAAGTTATATGTCGTTTTGTAACGACATACAGATATGAACAAGCACTATCATCCATGGAATTTATTCAAAGGAAAATGAGGTAGCGAATGACTGATTTAAATTTATAGAATTATCTATAGTATACATTGTTTTACATACTATATATTTAAATCATATAAAACTGTTAATTATGTCGATAAACATACTTTTTTCAAAAAGTTATTAAGGATATGGCAGGACCATGAACGTAAAATGGAAAAGGTACTTGAAATGTATGGCGCATCTGAACTCGCATGTGAAAAATGTTGACGCATGGTATGTAAAAGGTTGGTCACCTCTGGGCTAGAGAATATTTTTAAATATCCCAATACGCACTTGAAGTGTTTTTCATTCAATGCCGTAGAATGAAATCAGCACTGGGGTACAAAATTGTTGTACGAAACTCATATCCAGTCCCATTATGTAAAAAATTAAAACCAAAAACTGGTATTGAAAATTTTACGTCAGTAGTTAAACAATATTCAGAATGTCGGTAATTTGAAAATGGTATCTTGAACTGCAGGTTCGCTCTCCGTTTTAATGACCAAGTTGACAGCTCTCACAGTTGAAATATTCCTCTAATTTATGCATCTAAAATTAAACTCCATTAATCCCAACGACCTGCATATAAATAATGTTTGAAGCATGTAATACGTTAATCGGTCTTAGCACACCGATTGGCTCCTCAAAGCCCTGGAACATTAATTTTCCTTTGTGGATTCAGAGACGGGTACTTACCTTTAAGAATAACTTGTAGATCGTCTGCCATGACTTCGAATGTACTAATACTACTCCTATCCTGAGGAATCATGTGCAGCTTATTCCACGTTCCGCAAGCGAATTGGAAGAAATTGTCGCATGGATCCGAGGTTTGGTCCATTGCGTTGAGAAGGGAAGCGGCTGCAAGATATATGAAATGAGATTCTACAGGGTTCACACGGGCCTTGAAAAGTACTAGAATTTCGTTTTCAAGGGCCCCGGAAAGTACTTGAATTTGGTTCAAAATATTTGAAAGCACTTGAATTTATGTTGAAAAATTTTAATCTGGAATTTTCTCGAGTATGAAACGGCTCGAAACGCATGCGCTTAGAAGGCGTGGTTTTATTCCGATTCCGAATTTCTTTTAAAGAATTTTTTCTTTCTCATAACATGTGTGTGCTTGGAATATTGACTAGAAATATGTTTGGAATTGTTAAGTATATGAATGGTAATGAAAAGATTACATTACACTTCTTCAGAAAAGTTGTCTACTAAAATGGGGAATTAAAGACAGAATTTCTGCCTTTTTACGATAGTTCTTCAAATGGGCCTTGAAAAGTCCTGGAAAAGTACTTGAATTTTTTCCCCACCAAAGAGTGGGAGCCATGTTCTACACGCACGAGTTGACTCAATCAAGAAATTGTTTTCACTCATTAAATAAGTTGTTTTCATAACGGAGCCTTTTGTTCGTGAACGTTGTGCGCTATTTTGATTATCGATATTCTTATTGCTTTACATTGGTTTTCGTATGCTTTCATACATTCGTAGTGTATGAGCGCACATGCCGGATAATTATCGTTTGTGCGAAAGCCAAATGATAATCGTTAACGTTTGATCGAGCATTAAGGAATCTTATAAGTAGAGTGAGCAGAGAGTGGTAACCTTTTTATGTGCCCAGGATCATGTGACCACAGCTAGTAGTAACGTGACCCTTAGACTAATTTCGTCTGCTGGGTGGAACTTAACATTCACCATCATCTGATTGGTCCACGGGACGGGATAAGACGCTCATGATTATTGTCAAGTCTTGGGACTGAACAAATGTAACATTTTGGTACAAAACTTTCACGTAAAGGTATTTTGTTCTAGCGAATAAATCCTGTTGGGAGCGCGGATGTCTTGTTATGAGCTTTTATGTGTAATTATAGATGTCATATGCAGCCACACAATTTAAATATGCAATTTTTGACATCAGGAGAAGAGTGAGGGAGAAGGATAAAAGGTGACGGGAAGCTTTTGTCTGTTTTCCTAATTTATAAAAATACAAAAAAAAAAAAAATTGGATATGTATTTAATTATTTTTCTTTGCTTTAGGATATGTGTTCGCAGACTAGGTGATATGTATGCAAATTAGAAGCAATTTCAGGTTTTTATGTGAGTATCAACTTTTTTTAAGATTCCGGTGAAGATAAAAGCTAAAACGAATGATTTTTTAAGGGAAATAGTGTGGGATTTCTAGATTCCGTTTTTATTTCATTTGTTGTCAATGCCAGCACTTTGAGTTTATCTAACTTTTTACCTCTTCTCTCTCAAAAGTATTTTGTTTTGTCGTTTCGTTACATTAGTTATCTCCAAATATTATTGTACAATACTTGGATGCAGTAAAAATGACCTTAAAATCACGAAAGAGATAACAGCCATGAAAATATCGTCTTTTTAATCATGTTATGATAAATTAATGCAGCGCGTGTCAAAATTGCAGCTACATTTATTTCGAAATGAACTGAGATGAGCTTCATTAACTGCGTTTCTATCAATGCGTATTTATAACCAATTTGTTTGTACATTATACTTTTATTAAACAAAAAAAATGGTACAGCTACACTCTACGTTTATGAGCGGTGGCAAAGGCCTTGGCGATTTTTTACGGTAGATTAAGGCAACCCATCTGTCTACGGTTATTGTGGTTTTCATGGCAACCTCGGCAAACGATCACTTTCAATTTTCATTTTGAATAAATAAAATTTGAGAAAGTTCTTCCAAAATCCGTAAATGGGAGAAAGAAACCTTTTAGACCTTGCGTTTCTTGCGAAAACATACTTTTTTCGATTCATCATAAATAATTGAGTTTTGTATATTGTAGTATAAAATTGATACAGTTTAAAGATAATTGTATGGCTTTCTACTTTTTTAATTACAAATATTTGTAATTAAAAACATCTACTTTTATAAAATCTAGCATTGGTTCATTTATTTGCATTTCTACAGTTGTGGAATTTTTATTTTATTATAATATTTTTCACAAAACGTTTAAGAGGTGTTTTTTTTTTCTTCCCATTTGTGGAATTTTTTAAAAAATTTTCCTGAACATTTCTGACGTATTAGGTTGTATTATTATTTTTCATTTTTTTTCCTTTTAAAAATCTTTTTCTTTTTAAAAAGCCTACTGTCACAAATGTGTTTTGAAATATGTTTAAGCTTACTACTTTTTGCGAAAGTTTTTCAAAAATGTACTTTTTAAAACGTTCTCAAATGTGTTTTCAAGCTTTCATTTTCCGTTGAAAAATAAAAATATTTGTTAAAGATAAAGAGTTTTGAAATAATTACTTCCTTGGCGACTTTAAAAGTTTGCCATAAAAATTCGACAATGCCGTTGCCACCGCTTATATACGCAGACAGTAGTTGTACCACCATTTTGTTTGTAAATTGTATATATATATATATATATATATATATATATATATATATATATATATATATATATATATATATATATATATATATATATATATATATATATATATATATATATATATCTAAAAATAAAGTAATCTGTAAAGGTCAATCTTTTGTAATGACTACTTTTTCACAAATGTTCAAATCGAAATGCGTTTGATTTCTAATTCATTGGAATTATCTGTAATGCTCGTTCGCAAGAATGATATGGATATCGAATATAATCAAGAAAATGGTAAAAATATGTGTTAATTTCAATGCGTTATTTTGTTTAATACGTTTTACCAAACTAAATATTTCATTTATATAGCAATTATAAGATATATCAAGACATTTCAAAGCTCACCTGTTTTTACGCACTCTTCAGTGAGGCAAATGTTTAAACCTAGAAAAATACAAAAAAAATTTAATCACAGCATGTAGAGATAAGGATTAATTACACTGGTGTCTAAAATTATCTTTATATGCATAGAATCACGGATTTATCAGAAGCTGTGAACTATAATTTTATGAATTTTTCTGAAATTTGACATAACAACATATCACATAAAAAAACGGAAAAAAATTTATGAACACTGCAAATAACATAAAACTGTAGCTTGAAACCACAAAAATGACAGTAATATGTGACAAGGAAAGTTCAGAAAAAATGAATAACTCAGAAAACAATTAAGGCTTACGAATTTAATATGGAATGTGATCGCCCCTGACTTGTATACACATTTGCTGCTGGCAATAATGTTGCTAACCATAGTTTAGGGATTTAAGTTCCACTCATCCAGCAATGCGGTCTTCAGGGCATTTATATCTCTAGGAAGATGTATTTTCCAAGATAGTCCTATAAGTTCTCAATCGGGTTCAGATCAGGAGATTTTGCTGGCCATGGCATTCGTAAAATGGCTTAATTTTCAAGGAATTCGTCAACAAGGTTTGTGCTAGATGTGGACGAGCATTATCATCCATAAATAAAAAATCAGATCCATATGCCCGTTACATAAGTCTTACATAACGTTCTAAAACCTCATCCCGATATCTCTGGCCGGTTACAGATCCTCTGTTGAAAACGTGTACGGGCGTACGTCCATCGATCATTAGTTCCACCCCACACCTGTACTACCAAAACGGTCGCATTCCATAATATTCGATGGAAGATTTCGCGTTCCTGACTCCCTCCAGATGTAAAAACGCTTTGAATCAGATGTTACCTCGACTCATCAGTTAAGAGAACATGGTTCCATTGGTGTTGACTCCAGTTCTGATGCTCTATGCACCAATTAAAGCTATCCCTCTTGTGTTGCGAAGACAGTTAAACACATACCTTTGGCTTTCTGGCATAAAGGCCTTTTTCATTAAGCCTTCTGTATACAATTTGCCGTGATACAGCAGTTTTCGTGGCGGCTAAAAGCTCTGAACTTAACTACCTAGCAATAGAATTGCTGTTACGACTTGCAGTTATTGCCATATAACGATCTTGAGAAGCATTTGTTACACATTTACTACCTTGACCAGGCCTCCTTACAACAGTTCCAGAGTTCTGAAATTGCTTCCATAGCGCACAAACTGCCTGTCTTGAAATATTCGCACATCTCGCTGTTTCCATGATTGTCTGCCTTTCTTCTAAACGGCCGATTATGCACCATTTCACAGATTCTTCCAAATGATACTTCAGAGCCATTGCAAACCTTTCCTAGTCCAAACACGCTGCAATGCAGAAATTCACTCAGATATTCACTTTGCTCAAAACGGTTGATTCACCATTGGATGACGTAACGCCTTGATTTGCATATCAGAATCCGTTTGAACACTTTTGATTGAATTATTCTAATTAGGCTTGTCTTTCACACGTTCCCTGCAAAAATGGATTACATCGATAGAGTTATTTCATGGAATAGAATCATTTTTGGGTATGTAAAGATAATTTTGGACATGAGTGTATTTTGATTTCAAAACACCTAAACTAGGGATGCGACATCGACAGCAAAACATCGATGTTGATAAAACATCGTTCCAAAAACATCGATGTTTTTAAAATTCAATGTATTTAAACTTTTTCCCCCATTTCTAAAAACTAGTTTAGCAACTAGGGATGCAACATCGACAGGAAAACATCGATGTTGATAATGCATCGCCCCCAAACTATCAATGTTTTTAAAATTCAGTGAATTCAAATTTTTTTTCCCCATTTCTTAAAACTGGTTCAGCACCTAGTGATGCTATATCGACAGCAAAACATCGATGTTTAAAATTGAAACATCGATGTTGATACTGCATCGCCCCCATACTTTCGATGTTTTTAAAATTCAGTGCATTTAAACGTTTTACCCCATTTCTTATAACTGGTTTAGTAACGTGATGTGACATCAGCTCCAATACATCGATGTTTTTTATAAAACATCAATGTTTTGAAAACATCGACATCGATGTCGTATCCCTACTTTTCAGACCCTTCAACTTTGTTCACTTTGGTCTAAAAGTATGTTCAATTTGCTGATTATGAAAATTATGCTACTTGGTTATTTTTTAAATTTTTATAACGGTACTTTTATCATTTAAAAATAAAACATCGACAACGTAAAAACATCGACAAGTATAAACATCGATGTTACAAAAACATCGACCCCAATACATCGATGTTAAATACATCGATGTTTTTTAAAAAACATCGATGTTTTGAAAACATCGACATCGATCTCGCATCCCGAACCTAAACATGTTTAGAATTCTGGTAGGTAAGGCATCCCCTAGGGAAGGTTACGAGGACACGCCTGAGCTGGCCATCCCACTCTCCAAATATCCACACCAACACAAGGACAATGGAGACCACGACAGATTTAACGTTGTCCCCCCCCCCCTTTGTACACGAGGGTACTTTGTCGGGTCTTTGGGTGGATTCGAACTAATAACCCTCCAGTTACTAATCCGTTACTCTTCCAACTGGGCTGTCGCGGCCTACAAAGTTATTTAAAACATAAAAGTTGCAAAGTTATTTACAACATAAAAGTTGCAAAGTTATTTAAAACATAAAAGTTGCAAAGTTATTTAAAACATAAAAGTTGCAAAGTTATTTAAAACATAAAAGTTACAAAGTTATTGAAAACATAAAAGTTACAAAGTTATTGAAAACATAAAAATAAAACTGTTATTCAAAAAACGAATATTGTTCCGATTCTATCAAACAATTTTGTAAAAAAAATCTTTAAAAATAACATTTGCTTGGGGTTGCCTTACAAATGTTGTCCATCTAAAGGCGCACTTACACGTTCGTGTTTCGCCTCATCAGTCGCAAACATTCGCGAGTGGCATTGGCACGTTCGCTCCAACAACACGAAAAGTTAGTCCATATCGCTATGAAGTTTGCCACTAAATAAAGCCAATAAAGTTTTTCGATACTTTAGTAGAGTGCTATATTCCCTTACTACTTTCCCCCAGTTTTAACTACGGACAAGTGTTAAAAAGTACTACATAAATTTGCAAAACTTCGAATGGAAAAAAACTTGGAAACTTTGAAATATATCTTGAAATGTTTTGACGGTGACACAAGAATTCTTGATGCATAAAGAAATGTATCACGAAAGAGGGAAGACGTATTTGGGAACGTGTTCTTTACAATGACAAAATGCAGAAACCAGGATGCACTGGTAGGTTTTCGTGCACTCTCGAGAAAAAAAATCGATCCGTAAGAATTCCCTTTTGAAGAGATTTTTGAGCAAGACTTTGGCCTTGTATTCGCAGGGATGTTCAATACACCAACATTGCAATTGAAAACCAAGATATTTATGAATGTCATTCTGAGTTGGAGTCCTTGAAAGTGCTTGCTTGAGTGAATATGTCCTGAATAGTAGTTGGACTTCATCGATGTCAATGTTTTCAAAACATCGATGTTTTTTAAAAAAACATCGATATATTTAACATCGATGTTTTGGAGTCAATGTTTTTGTAACATCGATGTTTATACTTATCGATGTTTTTACGCTGTCGACGTTTTATTTTTTAATGAAAAAAGTACCGTTATAAAAATTTTTTAAATAACCAAGTAGCATAATTTTTATAATCAGCAAATTGAACTTACTTATAGACCAAAGTGTCCAAGGTTGAAGGTTCTGAAAAGTAGGGATGCGACATCGATGTCGATGTTTTCAAAACACTGATATTTTATAAAAACATCGATGTTTTGCTGTCGATGTAGCATCACTAGGTGCTAAACCAGTTTTTAGAAATGGGAAATAGTTTAAATACACTGAATTTTAAAAACATCGATGTTTTTGGGGCGATGTATTATCAACATCGATGTTTTAATTTTGAACATCGATATTTCGAAACATCGATGTTTTGCTGTCGATGTCGCATCCCTACTAGCAACGAGACTAAATAGTTTAGCTACTGGTTAGAAAAGAGACTGGATGCTGGAAAACTTGGGTTGTAAATGCGATAGAAAGGAAAGTAACTTTCAGTTATGGAATAATTCTTTTTATTCTCGTATTCAATTTCATTTGTATTGCTAGTTAGTTGCTATTGCTGTTGCTAGTTAAAGTTTTATGTACTTCATTCTGGTATTCTAAATGCGATAGTAAGGAAAGAAACTTTCACTCATGTGGAATAATTATTTTTGTTCTCGTATTCATTTTTATTGCTATTGTTGCTAGTTAAAATTTCCAGTCTTCCTTCTAAATGCGATAGGGAGAAACTCAGTTATGGAATTATTCTTTTTATTCCCATATTTCTTTTCATTGCTATTGCGGTTGCCAGTTAAGTTTTCTTTCCTTTATTCAAGCACAAATTTTTAATCTATCTTTAACGAATTCAATTTTATGAAAAAAAAAAAACTAAACAATACCTGTCAACACCTGGACATTATCCTATCCTAACGCCGTACAGAGATAAAATACACAAAAGAACAAAGACACCAGAACAGGAACACAATAGGAACAGGAGCGCTATGAAACAGAGATCAAAGAGTCAAACTGTGCAAGAGAGGGAGGCGGTACAGTTCTTCGTAAGAGCTGGACAAACAGGGAGGTGATCAGAATTGATAGTCGCACTACTGCAGCAGAGGGGGCAGGCAGAGCTATCCGCCATCCGAAGTCGGCGTAAAGACAATCATGCATAGTAGTCAAACGAAAAGCAGCCACAGCTCTGTTTCTTGGGCAATCAGGGAGATTGTGGATGGTATTTCTCCATGCCTTCTCTCTTGTTCGTTCTTCTAACTGTACCGAATGCATGTATTTAAAAGCTAGATTGATTGGTGATGAGGCTTACTTATTGCTAGCTAAGTTATATGGGGCATGGTTGACATGGCATCATTTTTTAACCTACTCCTTCGCCTTTTCATTCCTCAGCGAGATGGGATCCACTGCAAAACGGCTACTTTATTTTCCCCATCCAATTCTTCCGGGAGAGATCTACATTGCATTACGGACATAGTAGAGCTAGGGGCTTGGCAACAATTGGCAATGGCCAAGATCGCTGCCTGAGAGTCTGAGAAAATAACAGCCTGTTCAAAAAGAGAAGGACGTGCGTTTAGATGAGACAAAGCAACTTGAATCGCCTCACCATCAAACGCGGTATTGACTGTTCCTAACAAAAGGTAATGGGAGAAGTGTTCACAATAAATACCGGCTCTTGCCTCACCGTTCATATTAAGTTTTGAGCCATCGGTATAGATGTGTAACCAAACCTCTGTTTGGATATACTAACAGTCTAAAGTCGCGAACACGTGCGATCAATAATACACTGGTAATTTTGTTTAGCATTTTCAAACCGAGATCTATTAATAGAAATTCGTACAAGTGCAACTTGGGAAATAACATTTTTTTGTAGAATACGGGTTAAGTAAGTGGATACTACTAACTAAAAATTTGCTCTTATCTCAACAGTTAACCATTATTGACAATAGTAATCGACCGTGAAAATCTAATGTTTTTTTTTTAAAGATATTTAACCGCCAAATCAAAATTACTCTCCTGATTGATATATGTCTTTTATTTTGCCTTGGTAAAAAAATTTGCAGATTTATTTTGGAATTTTTTGGTATGATTAACTGAAAATAATTTTGGACATCATGCGAAACTCCTGTGTGCTCGACCTTCAGAAAGGATCACTTGGAAATTCGGTCTGCATGTAAATTTCACAAGTCTTTTTGGACTGCGGGCAAAGCACGTTTGAGAGGCAGAGGGTGACGCTTGGTCACCGCGCTGGACTGTGATGATACATACTACTTCGATGTATTGATGTAATGATGTTAATGTCATGATGTGTAAATACTGTATATTTTTCTTAATGTTCTTGGAATAATAAGAACTTAAATATCTTGACTGTTGGATGTCCTCTACGTACTGTTCATACTGTTTTCACGCTACCGTTTTGGGGCAACGACACCACGATTTATTTTCAAGAAAAATATGCCTTGAAACATTAACGAAGTTGTATATACCGCATTGTTCCGTAAAATCTTCCCCAAACTAATCGTGAAACGTTTGAGCCATATCACCATCAGCTGCGTGAAGACTGAACATTTCACGTCAGAAGGCATGATGAGGGTTGGCCGAGAAGTTTGAGTTCCCCAGAAACAGATAACATTCTACGCGTTGAGAGAAATCCTCCAACTGGGGATAGGTTCGTTGAACAATTTCCATTGACAGCCCCATACATTCGATGCATGTCAGTGTTCCACGTTACGAATGACGAAGGTAATAGGGAAAAAAAGGATTTACCAAAGAGACAAACAACGCCCTCTGGCATTACGCGCAACATTTACGGACACATTTTATTTGTGCCGGTCTGGTGGTTAAGGTGTTAGTATCTAGATCGGAAGGTTCGAATCCGGGTCTATACATGGATATTTGTAAGCGTATGGTGTAGAGGGTGCAACTTAAATATACCGTGGCCGAAAGTCCTCACGTTGGATTGGTGTGGACGTTTAGAGAGTGGGGTGTCAACTCAGGTGTTGCCTCGTCATTTGACAGTGGCTCAAAATGACGTGGTATTGTCCTCGGCTCTTTCGCTTAGGGGATTGATCCTAGACCGTCGCCAATAGGTCATTGTGTTGCTCAAGTTTGTCTTTAGTTCAACTACTTTCCTTAATGGCAATAGTAACCGTTAATGTTTCGAGTCATCAATACTACAATTCTTAATCCTTTTATTGCCGCTGGTTCACGATTCTGGGTTCGCATTCCGGTCGCAGTGGTTTGAAAACTACTTTAACCCCGGTCTAATTCTGTACCTTGGTAGACAAAGGGTGAATGGGGAGAGTTGGCGAGCGTAGCCCCCTGCTAAATAAAAATGTTTTGTGCTGAAACCAGTGTTACGCCTAAATAGAAAGATAATAAACACTACAGTGCTCATACCACAAAATAGTGTAGGGGCTAGGGTAGTGTTATTAGACCTAGAAATGGAAGTTCCTATCACTAAATTGTAATTCTCCACAGTTCAGAAGGTTCGACACATAAAAAGTTCGGAGTATCTACTAATAAGAAACACTTTTGCATTCAAAGAGTCAAATGAACATTGTCACAATATCAAGAAATAGCAGGATTGCTAACAAAAACACATTAAGTAAAAATGAATTCCGACTCGACGTATGTACAATTCCGCGAACTGTCGTTATATTTAATGTACACAAAGACACTCAAGCAATACACCATCTGAATTAAATTGACGATTTCTTTGAACAATCCGGAAAATTTATAATTTCCAGAGGAATCTGGGCGGATTACAATTTTGGACGTCCAGTATCCCGAGGCTTGTTGTTCGGACTCCATTCGCTCGTTATTGCATCGCTGCGCGTGTCACGAAAATTCCGAGGCCTAATGCCGGACCTAAAGCCAGATTTAATGCCGGACGCTTTCTAAGGAGCAAGAAAATAAACAAATGCCGCTGTTCAAGAAGCCGTCTTCACCGCCAAGGTAATCAAGCCTCAGGTCAATAATTCACAGATCAATTCTCTCCCCGTACTAATCGAAGAGACACGTGGGCCGTTCCGGATCAATCCAGGAGAACGAGGTATAGCCGGACACAACGTCTCCTCCATCCGACCCGCCTTCCCGATAATAGTCCGTTTGCACCCGCAACTAATCCTTCGTCAAAGGCAATTATACCTGAAAAAAAAAAAGAATTGACGAATAAAGTGCAACAGAGAACGAAAGCGAAGCGAAGAAACGGAATTCTATTCACTTCCCCTCAGTAAACGGAACCGAAATTCTTTGGCGTTTGTTTTCTGAATCGTGCCATCGGCAGGTAGTGGAATTTACATCACACTGGAGCAACACAATGTGCTATGGGTGTCGGTTCGGGTAGGTAGGTATTTTACTTTTTTCCACACTGGAACAACACAACGGGCTATTGACGACGGTCCGAGATAAAACCCCATGGGAGTGAACCGAGGACAACTCCCGTAATTTTGAGCCACGGTCAGATGACGAGGTCACACATGTGAGCTGGCAACCCACTCTCCGAACTTCAACACCACGCCAGCGGGAGGACATTGGAGGCCACGACAGATTTAACGTGCACCAGCCCCCTTTGTACACGACGGTTTGGGGTTGGATTCGAACTCGCAACACTCCGGTTGCTAATCTGTTATCCTTCGAACCGAGCTACCGCGGCAACTGTGACGGTCCGGGATCAACTCTGAAGGGAAAGAGTCGGAGGACAATAATTCGTAATTTTGAAGTACGTTCAGATGACAGATATTGCCATCCGATATTCCTTTTGAGGTGAGTTTCAGAGATAGGTAATCGCATTCAAAAAACTTTTTTTCTTTCGCCAAAACTGCTATTTTACGATAACAATAAAAAGTTGCCGTTTCGTCATACAGTTATAATTACCAGTTTTGTTTTCTACGATTAACTAATACTAACAGTTATCAGCTTAATTTAACGGTCATTGTTTATTGTTACAAATTAACCACAAATATATTAATATTTTCAACTGTTTGAATTCGTCAAAAAGGGAGATTTTAAAATATTTTGTTTTCCATACTTTTTATATTAATCAAATATTTTAAATTTTTATATTGAATAAAATTAAACTCGTTTCATTACTATCCCAATAACATTTGTCGACAACTGTTAATATTTTTGATAACAGTTGCAAACTATAATTTTGCAATAACACTGTCATGTGTACTGCTATCGGAACAGCAGCAAATCTTGTTTTTTTTTTTAACTTTATCTCTGCAAAAGATATCCGGCATTGATTTTTATAGCTAATTTTAACTTCAATGAATTTGTTGAAAAAGATAAAATTGATAGCAAGAAAGGTAATGACTCAATATAATTTACGATGCGTTCATGAATAATGTGGATATGAATTACTAATCACATACGAAGAATAAAAAACACATCGAAATTTGAGATAAGTTCCGTAGAAAGATATTGGATAGAACAAAGTGATAAAACTCGCCAAAAGGAAATTAATTTTGTTTAATTACCGCAAAATTTGAGCAGCAGAAAAGGACCAATAGCTAGGCCCAATCGTTTGAGCATTTATTTGCGCAGGCAGCTTTGTGAAACCGAAATATTTCATGTCAGCAGACATGCGATTAGGCCGTGAAATCCGATGCTTCATCACAAGCGAATTACTTGACGTTGAAGGCCAAATATGACACTTACACCATAGCAATGTACCAACCATATCGTGCAAAATTCGCATTGGGAACAACGAAGTTTATAAAAGGAAAGAAAGAACAATTTTAAAAAACCCTTGTCACAAGATTGGTATTTTGGAACTGAAAACCTTTAGTTTCTACTACAGATGGACAAAACTGCTATTTTTCGATAACAATGCTATATTTTACTATTAATTTAGAATAACAGTTGTAATTAACAGCCAAATAAATTTAACGATTGCTTTTAACAGACATTAACTATTTAAATACACTCTATAACAAAAAAATCGACGCACCAAGAAGGAGTTGTCAGATGGAGACAAAAATGGGTGGATAGGAAAATTATGTACAGAATAGAAAATGATTAAAATTTCAGAACAATTGAATGATTTATTTCAGAGTTACAGTAACGAGCTCAATAAGGTGTTGACCCGCCTCTAGCCTGGATGCAAGCTGCCACACGGCGTGGCATAGACCGATAAAGCTCCCTGCCTTTCAATCCAATGATACGACCTCTTTCAAACTCTGAAAGTTGCTCGTAATGAGCTCGAATCCTGCGGCGAGGCATTTTTCAGTCGTTGAAAGGTATCCTCAATCGCAATGCAGCAGAAATTTTTAACAACTGTTCAAGAACAACTCCTTATATACATCTGCTGGATGCGCAGTTCCGATGCGCTAGAGATCGCACTATTCATTCATTGGACACCAAATTTTAATCTTTTGCATATTTGGTCAAAACATTTTGCATACGAAATTTCAAAGCAATCGGATGATTCCTTCTTGGTGCGTTTCACGTTGGGTTGGCGTGGAAGTTTGGAGAGTGGGGTGCCAGCTCAGGTGTTGCTTCGTTATCTGACCGTGGTTCAAAATTACGAGGTGTTGTCCTCGAATCTTTCCCTTAAGGGACTGATTCCGGACCGTCGTCAATAGCCCGTTGTGTTGCTCTAGTACGACGTTAACTAAAATTACCATTACCATTACCTTCTTGGTGCGTCGATTTTTTTGTTATAGAGTGTAGATCGTTAGAAATTTGCAACAAATTAGTTTATGCAACCTTTTATTTTTATCAAATGTTTTTAAATTTTAATTGAATTGAATTTGCATTGCTTCGATGGGCTATCTCAATATCACTTAGGCCTGGTGCACACATCCGATTTTGCGGCGCCGCTGCGTTTCCGTTGCGGCGCCGAAGCCCAACTATGCTCACATAACCGTGAAATGACGCAAATACTCATTTCGAGCCATTTGTGATGGATATCTGTCGAGGAAAACGTGTTTATTTTGCTCACTTGGTGTATAAAAAATGTATTTTGAAATAAAATAGACGTTTTACTGGATACACCTATTTATTAATTATTATTTATATTTAATTTATTTATGAAAACAAGGTACTTTAGACCGGAGAAGCGTGTGCGGCGAGATGCGGCACAAATTGCATGGAATTTGTACGTGCGTCGCCGCAGCGTCGCCGGAGGCATGTGTGCACTACTCCATTGGATCTAATGTATCTCAGACCGCACTTGCGTTGCTGCAGCGGCGCCAAACGTTGAACAACCGGATGTGTGCATCGGGCCTTATAGGTCAAATAATAGGTGGATACTTCCGGTAACAGTTGCTAACTGTTGTTGCTGAATAATACTGTTATTTAAACTGCTATTGGAAAAAACAGCCTAATACTAGTTTTTTCGCGTTCTTTCAAATCTCATCCATCATTGATGGCATCGATACTGTACACTGTGTTGAAATTTTAGTTTTCGAGGTGGTTGCTTTTAAATTGAGTGAAATATATTTTTGTCGATTTAGCTTTACGCCCCCGATTGCTTACAAATACTTAAGTAATTTAAATACTCACCACAAGCACTTTGCACTCCGGAAAATCTATGACAAATAGTATAACACTATGTATCTGCGTAATATTAACGGGGATAATTTGGCATAATATATAAAAAACTTAATTCTATTGTATATTCTACCGGGTAGATTAAAAGGATGTCTTTCTCTTTTATCATAATTAATGTTTCTAATAAAATTTAAAGTTATGTTTTAAAATTATTTGTAAAAAGTAAACGTTTTTTATCGTAGTATGATGAGCTTTTACTAAATTTTGATGAATAATTTTTTAATGTACATTTTATTTTTAAAAAGCGGTGTTTCATGCTGTAAAATGTAATCATATTGAGAGAATCCACCAACAATCATCAAGAATAGAGCTCAAAATAAAAAGCAAACCCACTGTACAAGAGTGCTGCAATTAAAAAGTGCGCCCCCCATAATATCCGTTTCAAATGTCTGAGAGAGAGTGAAACCATTGTATGCCTTGGATTCGTACTTTTACCCAACATGAGTTCCATTGTATTTACAAGAAACTGACTCAAGATTTATAACCATCCAAAATCTAAAAATCGACTTTTTTGACGTTTTGGCATAATAACAGAGTTTTTCTGGTGTTTCTAGAATCCGCAAGGAAAGTGTGGTATATTTCAAAATTTTGTTTTGCATATTGATATCAATTGATGAGGGGTTCTTCAGTGCTACATTTGAAAACAAAGCATTTTCATCCTAATGCCTCCGTTAGTATCGTTTACATGACCAAACCAATCGACCCAAGTGATTCGAGGTAGAAAGGAATTTTCGAAGCTTACCCGCGTCACCAAATAAGAAGAAATCACTCCTCTGAAAGCCAGTGCTACTCAGCTCTTTCTTGAGTTCATCATCTGACCGTGGTTCAAAATGAAATGGTGTTGTCCTCGGATCTTTCCCTTAAGGGATTGATCCCGGACCGTCGTCAATAGCCCGTTGTGTTGCTCTAATACGACGCTTATCAGAATTACCCTACCTTACCTTAGCTCTTGGCCAACGGTTGATTTCAACCCTAGTCAAGTCCTGTGTTATTGAGGTTACCCTCTTCGAAAATCCCTTTCACCCTCGAATTACGATTGGTTTGGTCATGCAAACGATACTATAGACGCATGCGCATACATCCGTTCTGCATCCCCTTCCCTGCATAGCTTCTAAACAGTTTTGACCTACGTCACCCATAGAATCCTTTCAAGCAATCGATCGTTTAGTCATTAGATGTGTTGTGGGGAAAACAGCACTACACCTAATATAAGGAGTGCTGAAATAGATCGAGTACTACTCACTTGCACGATCTGTCTGCATGAATATCATATAGAAGAGGGCGCAGCACATCAGTCCCAGCACGATTGTGGTGATGCTCAAGACGAGCTCGAATGTGGTCCTGTACCTGTGCCGGGGCTTACATCGGGTGGCGCCCTTCTCTATCCTCAGCTGGACCACATCGTTGGGCAGGGGCGGCTTCTCCACGGCCACCTCCGAC
This sequence comes from Metellina segmentata, assembly GCA_947359465.1. Classification (NCBI taxonomy): domain Eukaryota; kingdom Metazoa; phylum Arthropoda; class Arachnida; order Araneae; family Tetragnathidae; genus Metellina; species Metellina segmentata. The sequence continues at coordinate 114,296,717 of OX375882.1, read as the reverse complement.
AGTGGATTCTCCTGGATTCGGACGACCGTTTTCCGGGAGTCGGGCGTCTTCTTTCCTGGGTTGCCATTGGCCAGCATTTCGTATTCCGGTAAGTTGTCGGCTGGAGTCGGCGGGTGCTTGGGACCTTTCAGGACCATCCTTCGATCAGGGGGTTGCCGCACGGAGGAACAGAATCATGCTGGCATCTGGAAATGAGAACAGTCTGTTTTAGTAGTCTGCTTGTGTTCATCAAGATCCCTTGTTAAAAGGGGAAAATTGACCGGATCTCGTAGTCTCCGCAAATACCGCAATTTCTTAATGAGATATCTCGTCATTAGTAAAATAGTTCTTGATATTGATCAGGGTGGCAACAAAATCCTCGAAAAAAAGTTCCCTGATTACCTTGATAGTCTCACGAAAATTTCCCTGATGGTACAATTTCCTTAAGGGGTATGGAGTGTTATACATTTAAAAGAAATCGACCATGCTGCTAAGTCTTGGCTCCCATGTTCCGTTGTTCTGTGTTAGTAAAAACACTTTTTTGTGCGTATGTTAGAGTGATTGACAGTGTGTGTAGTAATGGCCGAAAACAGAGGGACACTTCACACCTAAATTGTACATGAACATTTATCTACAGTACAATATAAAGTTTCAAAATACACGCCGCACTGTCCGGTGCAAAAACACGTCTGAAACCTCCGAATTGTACAACAATTCTGTTATTATTCATGTACTTTTTCAGAATCGCACAGAACATTTCATGTTCTTAATCGTATCAGAACTGAGGCACTGTCATCCGCCGATGTTCGTTCACTACAACAGGTAGCAACTAGAACACAAGAACAACTGTTCTTGCAGTAACCTATCTATGTTCGTAACTCACGTGGTGAGAGACAGAGAATCGTGACAGTGCATGTCCATTTGCTTGATAGAAAAACATTGCCCTTCCAGATTTGGCCATAAAAAATCCCAATCTTGTGTTGGCTTCAAGACTATATATTCCGAATGTATGATGATGCTCTCAGTTCAGTCTGTAGCGGTGTATATTGTTCTGTCATTAAATGCATCGACCTTTAAATTTTGAATGAAATAGACGGGGCACGTGTCCACAGCTTCATGTTACTTCTTTCAGTTGCTCAGTTTGAAGATGTGTCACGTGATTGCGGGTAAGAGTATCAATCCTAAAGTATCTATTGTGGTTAAAGCCGACCAACCGGTATAGTGGTTAAGGTGTTAGCCTCTAGATCGGAAGGTTTCTGGTTCGAATCCGGGTCCGGGCATGGATGTTTGTAAGCGTATGGTGTAGAGGCGGCTGGTGAACCTTAAATCTGTCGTGGCCGAAAGTCCTCACGTTGGGTTGGCGTGGAAGTTTGGAGAGTGGGGTGCCAGCTCAGGTGTTGCTTCGTCATCTGACCGTGGTTCAAAATTACGAGGTGTTGTCCTCGGATCTTTCTCTTAAGAGATTGATCCCGGACCGTCGTCCATAGCCCATTGTGTTGCTCTAGTACGACGTTAACTAAAAAATTACCAATTATCTATTGGTTAAAGGGATTGTTCACCGTGATTGAAAACACTAGTCTGTGCTTTCATAGCCAATCAACTCATCCAATTTGGAATTTACCCTTCAGAGATCTTACGATAGCGACTCAACCTACACGATTCACCTATTTCATTTTAAGGTCGACGATTGAATGTATAGAGTATGTATAGTTATTGTAATTGCTCTCATCACGTGACATACAGAACAAGGGAGACATCTCAACAACACAGAATGAGTGCGTTGTAGAATAGGTCTTGTCGTAATCGACTGGGATCGTTGAGTGACATTCAGAAATGATAACATCGTCAAACACAATTCGCAGGAGTATAGCTAAGAGGGAATACCGGGGTAGGTAGGTACTTAACTAACGTGACACTGGAGCAACACAATGGGCTATTGGTGACGGTCCGGGATCAACCCTCGAAGGGAAAGATCCCAGGACAACACCACGTCATTTTGAACCACGGTCACACCTGAGATGGCACCCCGATCTCCAAACTTCCACAGCATTCTAACGTAAGGACATTTGAGGCCACGACATATTTAACGTGCACCAGTCCCTTTTGTACACGACGGTCTTGGTTGGATTCGAACTCGGAATTCAGGGGCGACAGTCCTAAACACCTATGTCTAAAGTGGCGGCATTTCAGAAAGATTTGTGGTTCTTTTCTCAAAATAAATTTGAACCTGTTCAACCGTTTTTCCTGTAAAATTGTTTGAAGAGCAATAAAATTCACAAATGTATTGTGAGGTCAAAACAAGACACGAGGTGCTTTGTAATTGATCTCAGTCCTGATAAGCTACTGACAAAACGCGGTTTATTACTAGTTTTTATGCAGTCATTAAATTATTATTGTAAATTAAAATTATGAATAATAAATATGTAACAAATCGAATTTTCCATTTATCAGTAATGCTCAGGTGTTGCTTCGTCATCTGACCGTGGTTCAAAATTACGAGGTGTTGTCCTCGGATCTTTCCCTTCAGGGACTGATCCCGGACCGTCGTCAATAGCCCGTTGTGTTGCTCTAGTACGACGTTAACTAAAAAATTACCAATTACCATTTATCAGTAAATTAAAAAGAATCCATTTCAATTATTAAACTCCATCTTCATTTTCGATACATAAATTGTGTTCTAGGGCCGATGGTATAAGGGCGGCGGTAGCCCGGTTGAAAGAGTAACGGATTAGCTATAGGAGGGTTACGAGTTCGAATCCAATCAAAGACTGTCGTGTACAAAGGGAGCTAATCCCTATTAAATTAGAGCCCGTTGTGTTGCTCTAGTACGACGTTAACTAAAATTACCATTACCCTATTAAATTAGACGTGACCTCCCATGTCCTCACGTAAGCGTGGTGTGGAAGTTTGCACTAACTCTGGTGTGACCTAGTCATCTGACCGTTGCTCAAAATTTCCTCCGGAGGTATTTTCCTCCGGTCTATCTCCCGTTCGGGCTAATCCCAGATTGTCGTTAATAGCCCGTTGTTTTGCTCCAGTACGACGTTAATTAAAATACCTACCCTTTCAGTTTAAAATCCCGGATCGTTGCCAATAGTGGTGTTAATTAAATATTCACCTTCCCCAAAAGTATACCTTTACCTCTTTTAATCTTCCTATGAAAGGTTTCCGAGTTTTCTAATTTAACATTTTGATGCAAAACTTTTACCCTCTCCCCACACAGCTATTGTATAATATTGCCATATGTATTCTTTCAAACAGAAGAATCACCTTTTCAATATATTTTCTGTAAATAATATTAAAATCGTGAGATAGGAGGTAATGTAATGGTAATCTTTAGTTTACGTCGTACTAGAGCGACACAACGGGCTATTGACGACGGTCCGGGATCAGTCTCTTAAGGGAAAGATCCGAGGACAACACCTCGTAATTTTGAATCACGGTCAGATGACGAAGCAACACCTGAGCTGGCACCCCACTCTCCAAACTTCCACGCCAACCCAACGTGAGGACTTTCGGCCACGACAGATTTAAGGTGCACCAGCCGCCTCTACACCATACACTTACAAACATCCATGCCCGGACCCGGATTCGAACCAGGAAGATAGGAGGGATGCTAGTGTATGCTCCATTGTGACGCTAATTAAATCCTAACTGCCTACCGTAAGGTAGGTAGGTATTTTAATTAGCGTCTCACTTGGGCAATAGAATGGGCTATTTAAAATTGTAAGAGATGAGTCTAACTTCAAAGTTTCTAGCATATGTTTCTTATATATCTATCAAAATTTAAAACTTCCAAAGAAAACTATAAGCTCTTTTCTCAGTACTATTTAAAAAATTAAAATAGCACGCTGTGTTGCTCTAGTACGACGTTAATTAAAATTACCGTACCTTATCTTAAAAAAAATTAAAATCTGAAGCGGTAATATAGAAATATATTTTATTAAATTACTCGAATTATTTGAATCACCATCAAACACGGAAAGATACTCTCACAGTTTTTTAATTGCAAGATTATTTTGAGGAACGAGAAATATAGCCTAGATGTAAGGTTGAAATGTTATTCGAATAATTAGTCCATTAAGTTCACAAATGCATATTATTCGCTAAATAAAGCACATATATGAGAAGCTGTATTTTTAATTTGAATCATGAAAAAAGGATTGATGAACACCTTTCCTATTTAAAGACATGAAAACACTCTCAATTGTGAAGAATTGAATTCATACATCATGGTATAAGAAAAGCAAACGAAGGAAAATTAAGTGTCAACAGAACCAGGTCTAGTTTTGCACAATTCTCTATTAGGACGCAGAAATTTGAAATTTCTCAAAGTGTATGCATTATAAATGATAACTCAATATGACGTTAATTGATTGCCCTTGTTATAAACGATGAATTTCTATTTTATTTTTGAAAAATCAACTTGAATAATTTCTTAGTTGCTTCGGTACTCCAACTGGTATCTAGATGGCGCTAGTAAGCAAGAGACGAAAGGCTCAAAATCGCCTCCAGTCAAGTCCGTCAGAGTGAGTTTTCACGATCAATGCAGATACTTTCTTCGGAAAAATTGCGTTTCTTCATTTATAGGTAAGCAGGAATCTTTTGAAAATTTACACCAGGTATTACGAAAATAAAATAAGTGAGTGTTCACGACAAGCCACTTCTTTAGTTTTCTTGTTTACATAGAGCTTAACTGTAACTTTAATCATTAACTGCCTGCCTTCTTTAAATCAAGTGCGAATTTGCTGTATTTGTATGCAAATGTGTCTATTTTTGTGTGTATCTTATTCTTCGCGCCTTTTGCGAATGGCAAAATATTGCGATTATATTTTGGAAAGTAAAAATATGTTAAGTTTACCAAGATAGCAAAGAATGTAAGTTATCCCTTTATTATTAATGTTGACTCATGAAGAAGGATCGCTGTGTACTCGTATCTATTTTCAACATGGGTAAATGTTATAGATGAATAAACTGCTACATGCAAGGTAAAAACGTTTGTGACTAGCAAATACTGTTCGTTGAAATTTCGGAACAAATTAATTTGATCAATTCAAAACGCTTGGAAATTTCTAGCGAAAATAATTGTTTCAACTTTATTCTGACATCATTTAGAAATATGTCGAGTTCTAGTTCTTAATTTGCTAAGTAAACGATAAGTAATGTAAATTACGTTACTTATCGTAAAGTGGGCAAAAGCTGCAGCTACTTCAAAGCAAGTAGCTGCAGGAGAGCAATGAGGATGCCGGATTGTCACATAAATACTGTCTTATCAACTTTAATGCTTGTATGTGGTCAAGCCTTCGACTTAGGCTTAATTTCCAGGATAGAAATTATAATAATTATAAGACTAGGATGCCTAGAAATTATAATTTTGTGCATTTCTGAAGGCTGTATGAATGGATTATGCTGAAGCTGACTAGCTCTTAATTTAAATAAAAGAAACCAAATCTTTAAAGACAACCAGATTGACCAAAGCTGCTTGAAAATTTATTTTTGTCAGAATTTGTATTGAGGGAAAAAAATCATCTTTTTAATTAATTAAAATCTATTTTTTCCCTTTTGCTTATACTACAATTTTATTTTTGTTTCTTGTAATTTATTTATCTTGCACTTTATACTACAGTACACAGTATTTTGTGAATTCTACCAGTAGTAAAGCTTTTAATTTTGAAATTCTCTAGTTTTAACTTGTAGGGGAGAAGGGGGCTAGTGTGGACAACTTAATAATTCTGCTATTTATCAGGCAAAATCTCTGCATGTTTTTGCAGAATAGCAACATTGATATAAGTTTCCATGTGCAGTTGCATGACACTAGCCTCGATAGTTAAGTAGCAATTCTTAAAACAAGATTTTCGTGGTGGAAAAGTAAGTTTGTGATTTGTTTTTTAATTACTTAATTAGACTATTTTAATTCAATATTAAAAAAAAAGGTGACAGTATGTTATAAATAAATATATTCAAAAGTTAATTTGATATTCACTTTTTCTTTACATGGTTTAAATTAACAAGTAGTAGGCCTATATAAACAAATGGCTCCAAGGGGCTACTGTGGACACACATGTCCACCTAGACCCATTTAGCTTTCAGTGGTAAAAACATGTGCTAAATATTACATTTTAGGCTATTTATTTATTAAATAGGATTGTTTATGTAAAAAATTCATTCACAAATAGTTCTATTTTTTACTCTAGGCTTATGTATTAAATTAAATTGATTTTTGTGAAATGGTAAATTAATTTACAAAATTGTATTGTTTTTACACACAAAGCAACTCTTCAAGCAGAGTGAATCTTTCTTTTTACCAGACGTAAAGGATAGTATATCACAAATCTCAAGAAATAAAATTGTAGCTAAATTACAATCAACAGATGTTGATGGTAGCACAATTCGCACTGCATCTCAGTTGACAATTAATGTTGATTTATCTAACTACATTGTAAAATAAAAGCATATTGTTGAGTCAATCACAAGCCTGGCCATGAGTGTGGATTTTGTTTCAAACATTCGTTATGATTATGAATTGCATGTTGTGAATTTTGAGTAGCACTTCTCCATGTGATATGGAGAAGATGTGGACATGTGATGATATGGACTATATTTACTCAAATTATAAAAATGGCAATAACTTGAATTCTTTATTAAGATATTTTAGTTTGTTTAGTATTGCAGTCTTTGTGAAAACATATACACTTAAACGCAATAAATAGATTTTCTGCAGCATCAAAGCGTTCAAATTTTGCACATTAATCTTTAAAACTGGCGGTTTAAATTTGGTTTTGTGTAATATGGTGATTATTATTTTTTAAAATTTAAATTTTATGCATTGAACCCTAGAACTGCTAGCATATTTATGGAATTGAAATTTGTTTTGCGAAACTTGATTCGTTCTTCTGATAATTGAATTTGAAAGAGTAGTCAAAATAGATTATGGATTGATGTGGAAAGCTATTTCAATGATTATGATGATTGCAATGATACATTTTTTATTGAAAACTTGGAAATTCCAGAGAATTTGCTTAATTTTCTTGTATGTTGTGTATAAACCCTGTTTGAAATGCTTGGAATGTACATTGTGTGGGAAAAAAATAACAAACCACCTCCTTTAACTTTGAATACTAGTCATACTAGAGCAAATTCAAAGGGGAATAACGTTCTCTTCAAATTCAAATCCAAAAAAAAAAATGCATAAGGGGATGTTTTCATATCAGGTTTTACACGAACGACAAAATTTCTAATAGAAACCATGTTTTGATGCCATAACCAGATTCTGCATTGTTAAATTTGTCTAAATGTGAAATTTCATGACTTTACTACCTTTATATCCAGAGATATTAAATTCTTAATTTGGTATGAATTTCAGGGACCATCTCTTCATAGTAAGTCAGTTGCAAATAAAGATTAACTGTTATCATTACCCGAATTTCAAACTTGAGATTTGAGACTAAAGTTAAGGAAGGCTGTCTTTTAGTATCCCACTGTGTTAAATTACTTTTGTTGAAAATCTGGAAAAATATCTGGAAGGGAAGTTCATTAAAAATGAAGTTTCATTTTCTCAGGAGTTCACTATTAGCTAAAGCATTTAAAATAACATAGTTAAATAGGAGTTCAGTTGGGACAAATGAAAAAGTTCGCTATAACCGAGAGTTCATTGTATCCCGGGTTTGCTATAGCAGGGTTTGACTGTAGTATAGATTGTAACTATCCTCAGTCCAGCTGATAATGTGCAGTTATTCTTAACACTTGGTGTATCAGACCAGCTTCAATGCCATTTGCTGACTATTGGACGTGGAACTTAAAGATAAAATCCAAGAACCCTTGCCCAGCTGCTGTCGAGTTATTGCAATAATCTTTTTTTTTCCTTCTTGTAACCTGTTTATTGCATGTTTAGTTAGTACTGTAATGACGTGTGGTATTTTGATATCAGATGGAAATTCATTTAATTTTTATGAGTTTTGTACACCAATCACCCTGCAAAGAATTAGGATTTAAACAAGACTTCCTTTACAATCCAAAGGTAGCAGATAAAAATCAGACATTTCTATCATGGACAATGCAAAGCAGGGTGTAAAAAAATCATGATTAAAAAAAAAAAAAAATTAGATTTATTTGATTTAAATCAAATTATTTTGATTTAAATCGGATTATTTTGATTTAAATAAGATTTTTCTATTTAAATTTCTGCAGGCCCTAAACACTGTTTATATAATAAATATCTATAAATTTGTTAAATAAAAAATTGAGTTTGTGACATGACATGTAAACCAATATTTATTTTAAGTAAACAATCAGAATTTGTGACATGGTAAATCAATATTTACTTAACATTTATTTAACTTTAAAACACAAGTTGACATCCTACATAGTTTTTCTTGAGAAAATTACATCATCATGTTAACAAATTTATCAGCAAGTGTGAGTGACAGACCTAAACTATAATCTGAGAAGTAGAATAGAACTCAGAAATATAATCAGACTATAGTAAATTCTGATAAAAAAAACCTGCCGAGCAGCAATAATAATTGGATTTTCACGTAGTTTTAATTCATACTGAATCTTTCTTTTTTCCTGTTGACATTTTAATGGCTGTGCGTGAAAATGTATAGTTCTACTCTTTTAATCTCTATTGCTAACTACAAGAATAAGCAAACTATGAGGTTCTTAAACTTATCAAAGTGGTCCTCGTCATCATGTAATATTTATCTGTGGTATATTGTTACATATATATACACATTTCATATTTGTAGCACTTTGAAAAAGAAATTAGAGAATAAAGAACATAAACATAATTAATAAAACTAGTATTTAAAATTCACACATGACCACTTTAATTTTACTTAATAAGAAAACATAGGTTGGTGAAAATATAAATAAAACAAATAAAATTACCTTCATCATGCTCTTGGTTGGGGAGTGAACCGATTTTTGATAAGTGACCTTAACCCTTTTTTCTGTTGCTTAGAAATAGCTTTGATTGGAGGTTACAGGTGCTTCGCAGCACCTCTCATCTCTTTACGCGGCACTCCAGGGTGCTGTGGCACACACTTTGGGAGCTAACTATCAAATGCCTCAAAAACTTTACTTCCCACTTGTGTTTCTTCCTTTAAGTGTTTATATTATGAGTGCTGTTAATCAGAAATGTTTATACATTACTCTTCCTGGCATTTAGATTTATGTTGTGTGTGTTTACATTACTGTTTCCAGTATATAGTATATTCTAATAAGTTACAACTGGCTTTTGCAATCTTTTATCATATGCAGTAATTGACCCAGTTCCCTCTGAGCTGGGTGTAACCATTAGTGCTGATATCCCCATGAGTGCAGAAAAATTAAAGCATTTGACCACTTCTGTCATTTTTCTATGGTGTATTTACTTAGTTATAAAAATGTAAGATTAGTTGTGATTTAAATCAGTGATTTAAAAAAAAAATCATTTGATTAAAATCATGATTTTAATTGTTGATTTAAATCAAGTGATTTAAATCTTGACACCCTGATGCAAAGCTACCTTGGTTGACTTAGATTTACAGCTGCAGAAAGTAATTGGCTCCCTTTCATTTTGGTTCACTTAAATTCTAAACATTTTTTTGGCATAAAAAATAATTGCCCTAGTTAGGGTATCATGCTTATATTTTGAAATAGACATCAAACAACTTGGGATTTCCGTTATTCAACTTTTTATTTACTTATTTTTTCATTAAATTTCCTAACTTTGATTTCGCCTTAGCTAAAGATTTTCAAAATTATTTAACCATTTGAATTTGTCATGTTTTAATATTTTCCCCTTTCGTCCAATTACACATTGTTACACTTTATTTAAAAGCTGCTTTATTGAGATAACTCTTCTGTATGTGGAAAATCAGTTAAACACTATTCACACAACAAATATGAATTTGTTACTACAAAGTAAATATCAAGAAACAAAAAAGAAAACATTTTTGTTTGAATAAAAATTGTTGATGTTTTGCTAGAAACATGCATAAATACTTTTTTGTCACAACTTTTCAAGTTTCATCAAGCATGGATAGTGAATTTTTCTTAGTCTGTTCAATTTAATTTCCAGTCAACTCTACAACAGTGTAAAAAAACAAAGTACCCAAATTTTGAGTAGTATACTTAAAAAACATTTTGAATTGTTTTGTTTTAAGAACCTTTATTTTTTCAGTTTGCGATGGCGAGTAAAGAAAACCAGAGTGCGATGGAGAACGATCCTGGTGGGACCTCTGCAGCCCTTTCTACTGATGCTAAGTCTTCTAACACTGACACTTCTGTGATACCAAAGACTGAAAATTCTGCTCCACAGTCTGATGAAAATGACAAGTTCTTTAAGAAACCTATTAGATTTCCTGCTGACAGGGATTTCCGAACAACTCCCCAGTACAATGACCAAGAAAGCCACATGAATCAAAGACACCATTCCATCGGACTGGGTCTCTTCAACACAGACGAAATCGATGACCTCCCGCCTCGGCATCGAGAAAAGGTCAGATCCGTGTACAAAAAAATTGTTGACTTTGCTAATAACGTACTTCCTCCACATGTTGTTACAACTTCTCACGGAGGTCCCATACAAGTGTCTGATTTGCTGAATCTTAAAATTCCTGAAGCTGCAAAAAACGAGCCTGAACCGTGTTCAAAAGTTAGTGATTGCAAAAGTTACAACAGGAACAGTACTACCTCGGGTGCCTCTCACTCAGAACTGCACAGACCTTTGAAAGATGACGGCCGTTTTGCGGAAAGCAACAGAACTGAGCAAAAGGGAGGCTCAAAATCACCTGGAAAGTTCATTTCTAATAAAGCAAAAGAGCTTGGACAGTCCAATGTAGAAAAATACACCAATTCCAAGTTCTGCAAAGATGGTTCTGCGCTATCTGAACAGTTACAGAAAAGTAGTCCATCACATTCAAAAAGAGATGCTGTACCCGGCCATACGTATAGTAATATAAATTTCGAAAGAGCCACTAGTTCGAATGGACTGTCAAATTCGAAATCTAATAAGAATGTCACATCAGAGCTGCATGTGCAAGAAAGGGTGGAATCAAGACGTCAAGATGAGGGCGGACACTTAAATTCCAAGAGTGTCCAGAACAAAGGATCTTCATATCCTCAAAAGCAAGAAGAAAAGAAGCATAAAAATTCTGACCGATCCCCATACAAGAGCAAACCACCAGATCCAAAATATAACAGACCAGTGCCTCAAAATCTGTGCAAATCGGATAATTCGGAATTTTCTAAAGATGGATCTGCAAGCTCTGTTAAAGATTTCCAAAGTAGAGGATCACATGTTCCAAAAAAGCACATAGCATCTGAGAATAATAGAATTTGTAGAGATGATAACTTTGCTAGTTCATCTAATACAAAAGGTAGAACATTTTCTTCTGCATCAAGCGACAATTTTTCACTAAAATCGGATGATTCGCGTGACAAAAGGTTATCTGGAAAAGAATCTAAAAATTCTTTGGAAGATGAAACTTTTCACAGGAATGATTCCAGTATTTCGAAAGGCTCTAGTTTTAGGAAAAATAAATATTCCGTAGATGATTTAAGCAATGCTTATTCCAAAGATGGAAAGGGAGAGTCTGCAAGCTCTGTTAAGGGTTTCCAAAATAGAGGGTCAAATGTTCCAAAAAAGATTGCAGCATCTGAGAATAATAGAATTAATAGAGATGTCAACTTTGCTAATTCATCAAATGCAAAGGGTAGAACATTTTCGTCTGCGTCAAGTGACAATTTTTCACTAAAATCTGATGATTCACGTAACAAAAGGTTATCTGGAAAAGAATCTAAAAATTCTATTGAAGATGAAACTTTCAACAGAAATGATTCTAGTATTTCGAAAGGCTCTACATTTAGGAAAAATCGACATTTGATAGATGATTTAAGCAATGCTTATTCTAAAGAAGGAAAGGAAGGATCTGCAAGCTCTGTTAAGGGTTTCCAAAATAGAGGATCAAATGTTCCAAGAAAGCATGCAGTATCTGATAATAGAATTAATACAGATGACAACTTTACTAATTCATCAGATGCAAAGGGTAGAACATTTTCGTCTGCGTCAAGTGACAATTTTTCACTAAAATCTGATGATTCACGTAACAAAAGGTTATCTGGAAAAGAATCTAAAAATTCTATTGAAGATGAAACTTTCAACAGGAATGATTCTAGTATTTCGAAAGGCTCTAAATTTAGGAAAAATCGACATTTGATAGATGATTTAAGCAATGCTTATTCTAAAGAAGGAAAGGAAGGATCTGCAAGCTCTGTTAAGGGTTTCCAAAATAGAGGATCAAATGTTCCAAGAAAGCATGCAGCATCTGATAATAGAATTAATACAGATGACAACTTTACTAATTCATCAGATGCAAAGGGTAGAACATTTTCGTCTGCGTCAAGTGACAATTTTTCACTAAAATCAGATGATTTACGTGGCAAAAGGTTACCTTTTATAGAATCTAAAAATGCTTTTGAAGATGAAACTTTCAATGAGAATAATTCCAATTTTTCCAAAGGCTCTAGTTTTAAGAAAAATCGACATTCTGTGAATGATTTAAGGAATGCTTCAAGAGAACTGAAGCAATGGGATAATCCACATCAGGAGGCAACATCAACTAAAAAATATAATAGAAATAGTGATTCATTTTCGTATATGAGTGAGTCATCAGTTACTAAACATGGCAATAGACAGTCTTCAATATTGCACAAAGGTGATGATTCAGATTATAGTGAAGAAGATGAAAGTACAACTTCTGTTAATGATTTCCGAAGTAGAGGATCACATTTACAGAGAAAGTATGTACCATCTGAAAATCACAATAGAACTGGCAAAGATGAAAGCTTTGGCATTTCTTCAAAAGGTAGAGATAGAACACTTTCATCAGTATCAAGTGATTATTCAACACTAAAATCAGAAGATTTTCATGTGGATTCAAAATCATGTGGTAGAAAGTTTCAGGACTCTAGAAAGCATTCTGCAAATGAAACTTATAACAAAAAGCCATCCAGAATTTCTCAAGGTTCTAGTTTCAGGACAAAGAGACACTCTTTGGAGAATTCACGCAATGCTTCTGATTTAATTGACATGCAGAAAAATTCCATTAAAGATGAAAGTGGTTTGAATTCCAGGCACATGTCAAGTATGGTTAGGAAAACAATCGATGATACAGATAGGCAGAAACATGTTTTAGATTCCTCTGATCTTTCTGTAATGCAGCATGTGGTAAATGCAGCTTATAGTGACTTGAAAGAAATCAAAGAGCAACGTCTAGATCCTGCAAGAGAAATAAAAAAGTGGGAAGATCATGGATTTTTTATAAATGTAAATGTATCAGAAAATTCCAGTGCTATAGAGTTTTGGGAAAAGTTTTTCCAAGACTTATTGGAACACAATGCTTTTTCACTTGATTATTGCTGTACATTTACAGAATCTTTAATCCTGAATTTCCAAAGTAAAGAAGATGCTTACAAGGCAGCTATTCAACTCAGGAAATCAAAGAAAAAGACAAAAGATATCAGAAAGCCTCACATTACTTCTGTTGCAAATGTAAAAACACGTATCGTCCGCCCATGCAAGTGTGAAAAGAATATGGTTACTGATTGCAACAGATATTTTGACGAGTTTTCTTTTAAATATTCCAAAGAACACAGAGAAAAAATTATAGAAATTGAAGATGAACTGAGTTCCTTAAGGCATTCTAAAAGTGATTTTTCGCACGAACACCAATCTAATCTTAAAAATGCACTGTCTACTTTAAAAGTTATGGAAGCTGTTTTTGATAAGCATTCCAAGAGTCTGATGCAAGAAGCATTGAAATCTTCAAATGTTCTAGAAATTCGCAAGCTGAAGAAGAACTTTAGTCGTGAATGCAATTCTTTTCAAAGATGTCTTCCTATATATTCCAAAAAAGATAAAATACTCGAAATGGTACGATTTCACCCAGTGTCTGTGGTCATTGCTGACACTGGTTCTGGTAAGAGTACTCAGCTCGCTGAATATCTTCTATCACCTCGAATGGAGGAGAGCGGAATTATCATTTGCACACAGCCACGTAAAATAGCAGCCATCACCATTACAAATTACGTTTGTGGGCAGATAGGATGTGCAGTTGGCAAACTTGTGGGTTATGATGTTGGTATTGAAAAGAAATCTGACGCGGATACGAAAATTATTTATATGACTGATTATGCATTGCTGAAGAAGTGTTTACGCAACAGAAGACTGAGAGGAGTGTCTTGCGTCATCATTGATGAAGCTCACGAACGTACCCTGTACACCGATCTCTTACTCGGCTTGCTCAAGGAGTGTGTCGAGGCAGTGCCTGGCTTACGAGTAGTGATAACATCCGCTACCATCGACCCAGCTGTGTTTGTGGATTTCTTCAATTTATCCCCGCAAAATGCTATCGTCAGAGTTCCTGGCCGAACCTACCCAGTAGAGGAAATCTGGTTGGAAAATACAGTGGAAATTGGGTGGCATTATGTTGAAAAATGTGTCAAAACTGCTTTAAAAATTCATTTGGAGGAAGCAAAAGGAGATATTTTAGTGTTTTTAACTTCACCAACTGAGATCGATGAGTCAATTTTGCTGTTTAAGGAACTTTGTCCAGAGTTTAACACTCCTCTTCTTTTGAGCTTGCATGGTAAGACAGATTTGCAAGAACAGAAGCTTATATTCCAGACCACTACATCCACCGATCGTAAAGTGATATTTGCCACGAATGCAGCAGAAACGTCGCTTACGATTCCGGGTATCAGATATGTGATCGACAGTGGAATGGCAAAAGAACTAGTTTATTTCCCTGAGAAGAATAAGAGCTGTCTGATGGTCACTTTCATCAACAAGAGTTCTGCCGAGCAGCGCAAAGGTCGAGCCGGTCGGACGCAACCCGGGGTTTGTTATCGTCTGTACAGCAAGGAGAATTTCAAAAACATGCCCGACAGATCGCGTCCTGAAATATTAAAAACAAACCTCCAAAGGGCATTGATGAAAATATGCGAATTCGGCATCAAACCAGAAAAGTTCGATTTTGTTGAAGCCCCGCCAACCGAAACCATTGCGAGATCTCTGGATTCCTTGGAGCAGTTAGATCTGATTAAAAACAGCGAGTTGACTGAATTGGGTAAGAAAGTCGTCAAGCTTCCCGTCGACCCGCGTCTGTCTAAGCTAGTTTTACTAGGTGTCAAAGCCAAAATTGGCTACGAAGTTGCCATCATTGCTGCTTTGGTTTCTGAGGCTGGAAGATTGTTTTTAAGATTTAAGGACATACAAGTGGAGGCAGATAAAAAGAAATTACAATTTTGTCAAAAAAGTGGCGATTTGTGTACTTTCTTGGACGTCTACAAGAAGTGGATGGAGATCGGTAAATCGGAACGGTACGATTGGTGTGTGAGCAACTATATCAATTCCAGAGCTTTGAATTCGGCAGCCAAGACAGTACAAGAAATTCTTGTGTGTCTTCATCAAGAACTCTCTGTGCGAGTAATAAGAAGGTACAACAATGCTGCGTTCAAGTCTAATTTTGAGAACATTGTTTTCGATTGTTTCTCGGAAAACTTGTGTACCTATTCCGGACATCCGAAATTGGGCTATTCGTCGCCTTATCTCAAGGAAATGCTGTTCATGCATCCGTCTTCATCTCTGCATTACCTCGGGAAAGACCTGCCAGAGTTTTTAGTGTACGGCACTTTGATGCAGACCAGTAGGAATTTTCTCATGGATGTGACACCCATCAAAAAGGAAACCCTTGACAAAGCTTATCAAAAGGGAACATTTAAGTTGCAGGTTGATATGATGAAGTCTCTTCAAATTTCACCCAAAATATTGGGACCCTTCGGTGAATCGGTTTTGGTCAGGCACATTCTCGGTAAAGCCGGATCGAAAATCTTGAATTTAGAATTGACTGTCGAGAAACTGACGAAAAGCAGGAACTTTAAAATCGATGTTTCCGTGGATAAAGGAATCATTGTGATTTACCTCGAGAAGCGCTTTCACGATAGAGTGTCAAATTTTATCCACAATATTGTAGATGAAGTCCACAGCAGTATGGCAAAAGAAGAAGATATTGTTAAAATGTCTAGTGGCTTTTCTTACTTCTGTCTAGGAGCTGGTGGTAAAATTAGTGATATCATAATGCCCGGGGAGTTCAAAGAGGTCATTGTCGATAGTTTGCGGAAACCGCTTTTGAAGAAAGTAGAAACGTCTATACGAAACTTTGGAGACCTACAGTCTTTTAGAGTTACGGAATTGAACCAAGCATTCTGCCGAATTAATGCAACCTATTTGAGAGTACTCGATGCTAAATCTGCAATGCGGGAGCTTTCTCGTGAACGTGCTTTCACTGTCAAATCCAATGTATACGTGGAAGAAAACGGCGAGAAATCTCTGCCACTCTACCGAATACAGGTGTCCTGGTGCCGCTCCCCTTCTACTGGCTCTGGTTGGGTGGAATTTTTCTCCGATTCAGATTGCATCATTGCCTCTGGTCGATTGACAAGAGTTCCTCTGTACATAGAAAATAATTGCATTCGTTTCACACCTTCTGATCTCAGTACAAAGGAAATCGAAATGTCGAACTTGCCTGCCATTGTGAATGAGGAAATGATAAGAGAGAAGATTATCGAAGCTTTAGAAGATTACGCGAAAGTGAAAAATATCTATATAAGACGACGAAAAGTTCCTCCTGTTACCGAAAAGGATCTAGCAGAAGTGAAAAAGCAGCTGAATCAAGCGTTCAGTTGCTTCACTCCAGCCAGCAAGTTGGTAGTTGAAGTAACGTATCCAAACGCCAGGAGTAATGTTTGGGCTGCTATGGCATATTTCGAATGTCGCAAAGATGGTGAACGAGCTGTGAGAGAACTCGAAGGCAAACTCAGAATTACTTCATTCCCTGCCGAGGTCAAACCAGTTATAGAATCTCATCTGGTGTGCAAAAAACACGTGTTCAAATCAGTCGAGGAAGAGGTTGCACGTCTGCGCAAGTCCAAAAAAGGAACTAGGATCAGTGCTGAGCTAATGGCTGATAGTACCATGATGAAAATTCAGTTTTCTTGCATACGGATAGAAGATCTGAGTGTTTTGCGTCTGCAGCTCATACGGCTTCTGCAGGGGGTCAAAATAGAATGCTTTGGGAAAAAAGAGCATTCTTATTTATTTACAGTGAGTGGTGAACGTTTCATCGAGACTATTCAAAGGCGTACCGGAACGTTAATTTCTCTCGATAATTTAAGGAAAACAATATCCATATATGGCCCCAAAGAAAATTGCTCTGATGCAGAATTGTTGATTCGTTCCAATGTCAACAACCAAAAACAATACACAGAAAGCAAAAGAGTTTTTGATCTGAAGAATTCCTGCATTCCATCGGGTTTCTTGAAATCTCTGTATGCAAAATACGGACTAGACCTACTAGGTCTTGTTAAGGAGTTTGACTTGGAAGATGTGAAAATTGATATGATAAAGGGGTCTCTAGCATTGTATGGCAGCAAAGCGCAACTGAAGCAGGCAAGTTTGGTTTATCTTTTCTGCTACTTATTTTATTCTGTTGAAATCATTTCACTTGTGTGTATGTCTTTGTATTGGAGGGATTTAGGGTTAGAATATTAACTACCGTGTGAAAAAAATCGTCCGTGACATAATCGGGTCCATCAATGGTCCTCACCAATGTCCTTCGATCAAAATTTCTTTGCATGTCTGTCAATCGATGGGAAATCTCCTCCTACGCGATCAATTGGTTGCTTCAATCAGTATTATTGACCATCTAGGGACCCCTTTGCCTTTATGCAAATTTTTTTACACGGATTCTTTAAGAACGTATCTATCATGTAAAAACAGAATTAGGCTATTCAAATGAATTTCATGACATGTTAAATTTTTGCTAACTCTTACTGAAAGGGGAATGCATGCAGTCGTGATTTGGATAGTCTAATTTAAAGTGTTAATTTTTTTTTAGTGAAATTAGAGCATAGTATAAATAAAATGTTATGTTTGGAAGTAAAGTAGCAAACCTTTTATCTGTTATTTTATACTATGTGTTCTTTTATATTATTTTCAAATGTAAATTTCTTTGCCTTAAAAGTTTTAGTTCTAAATTATGATGTCTGAATCTTCAGATTTATAAAGTTTATATATGTTGAATAGGTGGAGGATTGTTTAGAAAAAATCTGCAGTGACCTGCATGATGAAAGTAAACCATCCAAATCGAACAGTGAGAAAGACGCCTGCGCTATTTGCTTGGATCCCGTTCCTTATGATTATTATCGACTTGAAAACTGTGGCCATGCATTTTGTAAATCCTGCCTTCTGTTGCAAGTTCAGACCAAGACAGTTCCAGTAGTTTGTGTGCAAGAAGTATGTAAAAATCTATCTTGTGTGGCATAAAATATTTATTTAACCATTTTGCATAAGATTTATCTAACCTTGTTTTATCAATCCTTTAGAGGCTACGTGCAAATAGTTACTTTTTGGAAGCACATTTTTGCTTTTAAGAAATGTTATTTATGCTTACTCGTATAAAAGTTTATTTATATGCTGTTTCCAAGAGCATATTTGCTTGTAAAGTAAAATGCTTTTGTTTCTTTGTACAATGAATATAGTTTTAAAATTACTGTTGATGTATCAATACAGCTAATCTGAAGTGATATTGCAAGGAGAGAAAAATTATTTTGAGTCTTGTAGACATAACAAATGAGAATATAATTTGGACCTGTCTAGTTAGTAGGACTATTTTGCTGTCTTGACAATTTTGAACAAATGCGATTCTTCAACGGGCAGCGTGTGTATATTGCAAGTTTCTTTTTCCCGGTATTGTACCAGTGTGATGTTACTTAACTACCTACCATAGTTACTTCAGCTTGTCTGGATAGAGTATAGTAACCCTATTAAGATTAAGCTCCTCGCAATAGTCAAATGGCCAGAAAGAAGTTGTTTTGACACAATAGCTCCGTGAAGTTATTAAAGACAATCTGGGAAAGCATATGGGTTGGATTTGATATTGAGATAAGGCCTTATTTTTCAATAGTGAAATGACGATTACATGATTGAGACAAATAATTGAAATGAGAAGGTTGAAACAGAAAAAGAAGTGAAAGGTGGAAATAGATCTC
This sequence comes from Metellina segmentata, assembly GCA_947359465.1. NCBI lineage: Eukaryota > Metazoa > Arthropoda > Arachnida > Araneae > Tetragnathidae > Metellina > Metellina segmentata. The sequence goes on along the minus strand of OX375882.1, from coordinate 114,277,643 downwards.
TCTATATTAAAAAAGTTACTGCCGCCAACGCTGCAGGATTGAAAACTATATTGTTTAGCTTTATTCTTAGACGGTTTCCTGAGAAAGTACTGATCGGAAAAAAACGAAATTAACATGGTTTGTTCTTCATTGTATTCCCTGGACAATTATTAAGATTTTTTTCCAATGCGGCTATTAGTTTAGGGTTTATTAAGTGTCAAAATTGAAGAAGTGAAATTTCTTCCACGAGTAAGCAAAACACATACAAATTTTCAGTCTTCAGCCGTGAGTTTTTTTTAAAAAGTACCTCTCAATGTGAATTTTTGCAGCTCTTTGAGTTTTTTTTAAAATTTCAATTTGGTTCTTGATGATATTTTTTTGAAATTCGGGGAAATCAGGACATTTTTGTTACTTTTTTTTTAAACTGCCGTATCTATATCTTATTACTGTTAGTTTTTAATTTTTAAAATTTTGCAGTATACCTCAGAATGTACTCTTTCTTACGGTATTGTTATTTTAAAAATCGGTTAATAATTAAATTGGATGCGATCAAAAGTGGGTCATACAAAATTCGGAATCTTTGGATATTTTCGCTACTTTTTATTAAAACTTTTATATCTACAGCAAAAACCATTATTTTTTAAATTTGAGAACATCACTGAATACATTACATTACACTCTTTCTTATGGTACAATTATTTTTCAAATTGGTTAATAAATAAAATCGATGGAATTCAAAGTGGGTCATACAATTTTCGGAACTTTCAGATCGTAATTTCCGATACAAAACTAAAACTGTCGTATCTATATCGTATTACTATTAGTTTTTAATTTTGAAAATATCGCAGTATATCTCAGAATGTACTCTTTCTTACGGAACGATTATTTTAAAAATTGGTTCATAAATAAATTCGATGCAATCAAAAGTTGGTGACAAAAATTTCGTATTTTTTTTTTCGCGGAGCAGGCACGCATATGAGGGTTGTATTTTTTACTATCGGGTTTGCCAGATATCAAATTTATCGTAGCAACAATTGCCATAAAACGATTTATTTTTATTTGGCGAGGAAAAAGGCTCGCTTTTTTCCCTCTGTTCTTCTACGGTTTACCGAGAAAGTACAAAGTACAGATCGTAAAGTTTGGAGATTAACACGGTTTACTTAAAATTATACAGGGAACAAGATGCAGAAGATTTTTTACTCATGTGGCTATTAGTATAGGGTGCATTAAGTGTTAAAGTAAAAAAAAGTGAAATCACTTGAGAAAGAAGTATAGGTTTAAGAAGCAAACCAAACAGGTGTAGGCAAGCAGGGGGAGAAACCCTCGCTGTGACGTCATGGACCGGAAAGTGAAATCAGAATAATACGAATTATTCAGATAGTTTCACTCTGCGAAAGGAATGTTGGTTTGCGAAGCAAACTAAATGGGATTGCGTAGCAATCCCCTGGGGGTTGGTGAGCGTAAGCCCCCTAGTATACTAAAAGATTGAAGCTGAACAATAAAAGTAAATTGTATATGGATTTTTGTGCACATCTTAGGTACTTGAATTCGTTTACATGCTTTGAAAGTTTGCTCTATTTTCTTTATAGAATTGCGGGAAAGATTTCTTTCTGATGGATATCAAGAGAATATTTGCTCTTGGAGGTGACAGTGTGAAACAGAACTTTTATAATGCAGCTTTGCAATATCACGTGAACAGTAATATCGGCAAAATCAGCAACTGCCCTTCGCCAGATTGTGACATGGTCTACAGAGTCTCCAGCAGTGAAGCAGTGTTCCATTGTCCTGGTTGTGATGTTGACATTTGCACTCTGTAAGTTCACTTCCTCAAGTCATTTGCTCTGTTCTTGGATAAGATAGTTAAGAAAGAAAAGCATTCTTATGATTCTTTTGTGTTCAAAGCATATTTATATAATTTGTTTTCATTTAGTTTTCCTGTACAGTCAAATATTATTGTATGAAATTTTGTTTGGTTTTGGGAATTGTTTTCTTTACCCAGACTGTAAAGTTTAGTGAACTGCCATTTCCAGTCAAAAATATGATGTATACCCAGGGCTGTAGTGGAGGGTATATGGCAGTATATGCCGTATACACTCTAGTTTTTCCAACAAATTCCATATACCCTCTGCTTTTTATTAAAAACTACGAACACTGCTTTGTTTTTTCTAGAAAACATCGCAAGGAACATCACGTGAAACGCAGATAGCTTTAAAAGCAAAAGAAAACTTTCTATTTCAAGATATAACCTTGGTACATAATTCCAAAATCATGCCTATTAATCAAAAGCAATTCATTCAAAGTAGTGTTGATAGAATGAAATTGAGACTTTGTTCTGATGTTAATATATATATATATTGCGGATATATATATTGCGGGTATCTGAGTGTACCATGCAAAGAGTATACCATGGGGGTCCTGCCTTTTTCTACTGCAGGGGCCCCCATGGTATACCCTCTGATTTATTTAGGACTACGGCACTGTGTATACCCCTATATAAGAACCCTTTACATAGTTACTGTTGTATCTCTATAAATGGTTATAGAAATGTAACGCCCTTTTTATTAGAGGATGACCAATTGGAATATTCCGTTTTCCAAGTGTATGCATTGCTAGCCCAGTTGGAGGAGTTGCTGATGAGCAACCTGAGGATGGATGCAAGTTCAAAACTCGATCCCACCAAAGACCATCACAAGTGTGTGTGGGAGGGTTGGTGCATGTTAAATCTGACACACCCTGATGTTGACATGGTGTAAATATTTAGGGTAGGGAGCTAGCTCAGTATTGACCTCGTCATTTGACCATGCTTCAAAATGACAAAGTGGTGTACTTGGTTCTTTCCCTACGTGAATATCCCATAGCACCGCTAACAGCTGTTCTGGTTGGAAATCTTATTTTTAAGACATCAAAATCTACAGTGTACCTTGTTTTAGAAGTTTGACCTCAAAATAATTTTTTTTAAACCATTTTAGATGCCAAACTCCTCAGCATTATGGAATGTCTTGTGAAATGTTTCAAAACTGCGTGAAAGATGAGGACTATTCATTAAAGGTAAGGAAAGTATTTAATAAATAAGTTACTTTTTTAGTTATGGTCAGTCATTCCTGAAACTCGCCTTTATTTAGTTTTATATCTGGCCTCAATTCTTGTTAAGGCAACTTTTATCTAAAAGTACTTTTTATCTATATATCAAGCAGAGTTACCATCTATACAAATCTACGTACACGTATTCTTTAGAACCATGTAGGTAATATAGGCTACATATTAATCCCTATTTAATTTGTCTTGGATGCCAAAAGGGGCTAAAACAATTCAAAATCCAAATAGCAATAACATTTTGGTATCTTAACTATTACAGTTTGACTACTTCACAATAAATTTCATACAATCATTCTTTAGACTATTGTGAGGAATTCAGGCTACATATGAACTCTCATTTTATTTTTCCTAGGTCTGCGGAGGGGGCTAAAAACATTTCAAAATCCCTATAGGAATAACATTAGGAATTTTTATGATCATTGTCGTTTCAATTCACACCAAATTTGGTACATTCATTATTTTTAATCCTGTGTGAAACAGGCTATATAATTGCCACATTCAATTTGCCCCAGTCTGCAGAGGAGGCTAAAAATAATTAGAAATCCCCACAGGAATAACATTGATTAATATTGCAAACAATTCAACCTCAGCAATACCAGGTTATTCAGTTAGTAAACAATAAAATTGTTTTAGGCTTAAAATGTGAACAACTTTACCTGTTCTTTATGGAAACAAACAGAACACGGTTATCTCTAAAAGAAAAGGAAGTACTAAGTCCTGATGAATTACAGTAATGGGATTTGGCACACAGATAGTCCACATTTTTTGCACTTTTAGGGTCGTGGTGAATTCAATCTAGAACATTTAAAAATTAATTTAATAGTTTTTTCACCATTATTTTTTCTTTTGTAAATGAAGAAGCATAAAAAAAATTTAGACTTTTCTCCCTCATGTCAATATTGACGTCAGCCTTTGGAACCATGCCAAAGATGGAACAAAAATTTTAACAGATTTGAAATCTACGGGAAATTTTACACCTTATATGTTTGATTTTCTTTTAATAAATAACTTATCAATTAAATATTTATATTTTTTGGTTTGTGAAGCAAACCAACACACCTGTTATGGCTGTTATCCAATAGACTACAACAAATTCGCAAACCAAATGGAAATCCGTGATGGCTGTTATCCAATAAGCTAATAATTCCCATTTGGTTTCCAAAGCAAACCAACTCCACAGTCAATGCCGTTATGGCTGTTATCCATTAGGCTATGAATTCCTATTTGGTTTGCTTCACAAACCAATAACCCAACTGGTATAGGCAATGCCAAAGCAACTGGTATAGGCAATGCCAGGCTAGCCACGCAGTGTCTAGTAATTGATAAAGGATAAATATAGTTTGTCTGAAACAAGACAAAAGTGACACTTCTATCAAAATGACGGGATAGACGGAAAATACAATGTGTGCTGTTGGAAACGAAGTAAATACAGCCAGTCTACTTTTATCCTTTCCTCAGTCAAAATAGAGTTCTCCAAAACTAGATTTGCTGGTGCCCTTACCTACGCGTTGCAGTCGGCGTAAGTTTGATTTTTCCCGAGTGTATTTTCTCTGTGTGTTCATTTTTTAAAAAGATTATTGTGTTTAGCACAGCTTAGTCAAATGTGACCCTTGACCCAACCAATATCAGTCAAAATAGATGTTGCATGTGAAAAGGACATTAATAAGAAATGACTATCAAGTGTAACAAATTAGTGAATGAAATTTATAATACTTTGATCTGTATTACTAGTAAAATATTAGATGCAAAATACACAGTCCAGTCACATACCTGTCAAAAGCCAGAATAACCACCTTTGGCAGAGCGGACCGCTGCGAGACATGCAGAAAGAAAGTCAATTAGGTTTCAACACCCAGTGAATGCCAGGAAAACATTCCCCAAACCATAATGCTCCCTCCTCCAGCCTGAATCCTTCCGGCAATTGTTGCAGGGTGTTTGCTTTCAGACGTTTCAATGCATATACGCCAACGTCCATCTGTCCGATGGAGCATAAAAAGTGATGCATCGGAAAAAGCCACCCGTCGCCACTCAGTGGACGTCCAATTGCGGTACTGGCGTGCCAATTCCAGCCTTCGTCGCCGATGAACAGCAGTCAGCATAGGTGCATTAACCTGGCGTCTGCTGCGGAGGCCCATGCGCAGAAACGTCCGCTGAACCGTTGTTGAGGTTACACTCTTGGTAGCCCCTTGGTTCATCTGTGCGGTCAGTTGCTCAACAGTTGCACGTCTATTCGTCCGTAGCCTTCGTTCGCCTCTGTCATCTATAGCCCGTGGTGCGCCACAGTTGCCACGCCGTTGATTTTGGATAGTGCCATTTTGCCATGCACGGTATACTTTTACCACAGCGGCACGTGAACAGTTCACAAAATGAGCAGTTTCCGAAATGCTTCCACCCTTGACCCGTAAGCCAATAATCAGGCCCTTTTGGACGTCAGATAAATCGCTACGTTTCTGCATTACGCCAACGATTGAAATGCTTTCCGATGTCCTAGGACATCCTTTATATACACCCCACTGTAATGTGCTGCCACCTGCCTTTTGTGATTGGTTATTTCACGTTGACGTCGAATGTAGGTGGTGGTCACATTAATGTGACTGGACTGTGTAGTATGGTAAATAACTCCTGATGTTCAGGCAGACATATTTTTTAGTGACTGTTCTACTTATTGTGGTGCATAGAAACTTAAGACTGTTTCACTAATTGTTGTTGTTTTTTGCAAGTTTTCTGAATTTTTTTCTAGATTTGGATGCAGGAGAATGAATCACTAAGAAAGCAATGTCCCAAGTGCAAGGTTGTGATTGAAAAAGAAAGCGGTTGTAACCACATGGAGTGCTTTAACTGCAAATGCCATTTCTGTTGGCTGTGTTTGGAAGACTTTCCCATTGGTGACATGGTATATGATCATTTGCCCTATTGCCCGAAGAATCAATGACGGAATCAACATGCTTCATTTCTGGGAAATACATGAAGAATCAATGTGTGATATTAGCTATTTAAGTTGAACGATCAAATTGGATCAAATCAATTTTTTATCGAGTGGGTAAATAATTCTGTATATATATGAAATATGTAAATAAGTATGAAGAGGAAATGTTGTGATTGTTAGACCATGTATGTTCTGTTCATTTTTTTTTTATGTATATTTTTAATGACCATAGCACCATCATTGTTAAACAAATCAGAAATGTATGCTGATTTGTGTGTGAAATGCCTTTAAATCTGGTAAAACGTTTTCATTTTATAAATTCAATCACAAGGTTTGTATTTGAAATTATAAACTGACCAGGACTTGTTTTGCGTTACCTTTAAGCTGTGGTGCGAGTCTAATTTATTCGATAACTGAGGAGATGGCAAAATTAATTAATATTTCATTTGATACAAATGAATAGAAATCACTATGTTTTTTTGATGAAATACAGTGCAAATTCAGTTTGGATTTTTTTTTTTAATTATGCAATTGCATTTTGTGTTCTTGAAAAATAATTTCATGAAGTCTTCCAGTAAGCTTAGAAAAGTACTTGTTTTATCTTACACATAGATGATATCTTGCAAACAAGAAATTACTTATTTAGTACGATATTTTTTAATAAAATGACTATAAAAATGGAGAACCCACAAAAAATTCATACAGTGTGTTTTAGTAACGAGTTAATGCATCGGCATGTAATTGAAAGAGCCCGAGGCAATCGGAGAATTACGGTACACATTGAGGTTAATCCGATCTATTATAGTTTATGACATCACTAATTTTCATTTCTATACTAATGTGCCTACACATGGTATAGAAATGAAACACTCCTTAGAAGGTGTTACATATACTACATTTTAAAATTACAAAAGCAGAATATTAAAAAACATCCAGAAAATAAATTTTCTTTATCTAAAACTGCTGTATTTTTTGAAGGCAAAATTAAGATATATATATTTTAATAGCACCATTTTTAATAAGCTCTTTTTAAACTTAAATCTGGCTACCAAACCATCGACGAACTAAGATCGGTGATCTTCGATTTGTACCGAGTAAACCGGAATGTGCTCGAGATCTGATCGGCCCATGTTCGAGACAGCTGGAATCAAAACAAATTATTTTTAGTTCCACTGACACAGTATTATGAAAGTGATAAACCAAGAGGATAATTATTCAACTTTGTTTAATTTTGTGATCAAGCAACTCACTGTAACACTATCAAAGCTGTTAATAAAACAAGAGTTTTATACTTTTGTCTTATTGCTTTTAGTTTCTCACATTCCTTTGTTTCATCTTTTAGAATACTTGAAATGTTTTTGAATATTAAAAATATTGGCCCTGAAAAATTGGAAAATGAATTTCCTTGTTTACAGATTTGCCACAAAAGATTTATTAATGTTGACATTTGGAACATTGAAATGTAAACAGTTAATCGGAATTAAACTACAATTGCGTTTTCTTTTATTTTAAAATTATCTACCAATTTATAAAATAGGTCAACAGAAATTGTTTTAAATACAAAATATTTTGTAATCAAGGACCCATCAAATTATTAGCTCCATTATTGTAAAGTTATAAAATATCCATTATCATCATAGCTTCAAGTCATCCTTAAGTAAAAATTTGAGAACTTCAAAACATGAGAGATAAACAAAAAAGACTACAACAGGGTTCCCACAAACCTTGAAAAGTACTTGAATTTGGTGCAAAATACTTGAAAGTCCTTAATTTATTTTGAAAAATTTTAATCTGGAATTTTTTGGAGTATAAATCGGCTTGAAACGCATGCGCTTAGAAAGTGTGGTTTTATTCGGATTTCGAAGAATACGCTTGTTCATCTGTATATAGGCATGTGTTTCTTTTCTCAAGGTCAGTGGGATTCTGTGCCAGTTCGAATATCTCTCTATATTAAAAAAAAGTTACCGCCGCCGCAGGATTGAAAACTGTGCTGTTTATCTCGAGTCTTAGACGGTTTCCCTAGAAAGTTACGATCAGAAAAATATGAAATTAACATTGTTTGTTCTTCATCGTGTTCCCTGGAGAACTGTAAAGATATTTTTTTTCCGATGCGGTTATTAGTTAGGGTAAATTAAGTGTCAAAGTTTGCAAAGCGAAATTTCTTCTGCGAGTGAGCAAAACACATACAAATATTTTTTTTAAAGAGTACATCTCAACGTAAATTTTTGCAGCTCGTCGAGTTTTTTTAGAAATTTCAATTTGGTTCTTGATAATACTTTTTGTAAATTCAGGAAAAATCGGGACATTTTCGTTATTTTTTTTTAAAACTGGCATATCTATATCTTATTACCATTAGTTTTTAATTATAAAATTATCGCAGTATAACTCAGAATGTACTCTTTCTTACGGTACAATTATTTTAAAAATTGGTTCATAAATAAATTGGATGCAATCAAAAGTGGGTGACACAAATTTCGTATTTTTTAGTTCGCGGAGAAGGTTCTGCAGTCAGGTAAGATTTGTATTTTTGACTATCGGGTTTGCCAGATATCAAATTTATCGTAGCAACAATTGCTATAAAACGATTTATTTTTATTTGGCAAGAAAAATGGCTCGCTTTTTTCACTCGGTTCTCAGACGGTTTACGGACAAAGTACGTAGTACAGATCCTAAAGTTAGGAGATTAACACTGTTTACTTAAAATTGTACAGGGAAGAAGATGCAGAAGGTTTTTTTACTGATGCGGCTATTAGTTTAGGGTGCAATAAGTGTTAAACTAAAAAAAAAAAAGTGAAATCACTTTCGAAAGGAGTATTGGTTTGCGAAGCAAACCAAACGTGACTAAATAGCAATCCACGAGGGTAGTCAAGCGTAAGCGAAGAGCGGGCGAAGCCCTCGCTGTGACGTCATGGACCGGAAAGTCTACTAGGATTATACGAATTATTAAGATGGATTCACTCTACGAAAGGAATGTTGGTTTGCGAAGCAAACCAAATGGGATTGCGTAGCAATCCCCGTGGGTTGGCGAGCAGGGGGCGGAGCCCCCTATTATAGACATAATTATAATAACTTGGCTACTTTACTTATTATTTTTGAGAATTTTTTTCTTTCCCATGGAATATATTGACTAGAAATATGTTTGGAATTGTTAAGTATGTGAATGGTAATGAAGAGGTTACATTACACGAGAGGTTCTTCAGAAAAGTTGTCTACTAAAATGGGGGGTTAAAGAGGAAATTTCTGCCTTTTTACAAAAGTCCTTGAAAACTTCAAATGGGCATTGAAAAGTACTTTAATTTTTTTCCCACCAAAGAGTGGGAACCATATATGTACAAACACGCAATTGATCCGTAGCTGTTTCGGTGAAGCAAAACGTCCAACTTCGTTGGACAAGTAGACAGCGAGAGAAAAAATGGAAATATTTTTTTCTAGAACAGTGTCACAACAGCTCACTTTTTTTTAACGATTCATCCGGGCTGCAGTAGCACAGTTGAAGGAACAACTGGAGGGTCGCGAGTTCGAAACTACGTCCCACCGAAGTCTATCTTGTACGGAGGAGGCCGGTGCACGTTAAATCTGTCATGGTCTCGAATGTCCTAGTGCAGCAGTGCTGTGGAAGTTTGGAGAATGATGTGCCAGCTCGGGCATTTTCGTCATTAACCTCGATTCAGAATCTCGAGGGGTCCTTGGATTTTTCTCTTTGGGATTTACTGTTGCCAATAGCTACATTGTGTTGCTCCCTGTGCGACGCTACCCACCAGGCCACATGGAAAAGCGTTTGGTAGGTATTTAAGTAACATCACACTGGAGCTACATTGAAAATACCACTCCTACCCGACAGTAAACGAAACACCGACACACGAAACTGAAAGTAGTCAAAAGTGGGAACTTCCTCTGCTATGTAGGTAGGTATTCAATTAATCTTTACGCTGCAACGCTTAGATTTTTTTTCAATCCTCTCCAGGAACGGCTCTTTCGCCAGCATGTCCGACCCTATCTAATTACCTTACTTGAGCGATAGAGCCTTGAGTGGCATTTACGCCTGACGACTTTCTGCTTCCCCAAACTGTTCACACCTCACGGTCGGTGCCAACGAACTAAAGAAGGTGTCACCTCGTAAATGGTGATTGTTTCTGGCGGTCACTTAAAAGGGGGGGGGGTGACATCCACCGTACACAGAACTGTACCATATTGGTGTGAACGAAATTTTAGTGGTAACAATTGTCTACCTGCTGCAGCGAAAGGTTTGGAGCAACACAACGGACTCTTGGCGACGCAGTGTCGTTTTCTACTGTAGGTGGACAAAATTTAATTTTCTTCCTATCTTAAAAGCAGTATGTCCCCTCAGCAAGATTTTATTTTATTCAATTATTCCTCCTAACAGGAAGTACAGGGGTCCAAAGTCGAATTTTCTGTGTTGGCTGCAAAACCAATCTGGCGAATGCGTATCAGTACTCTGAGGAAAACTGAAAAGTATAGGTCCTATATATTTTCTTTAGCGTTTTTGGGTGGATACTATCATTAACTTCTGTTCGAGGTCTGTTTGCGTGGTTTTAGTTTCTTGAGTACTCTTTCATTAATTTGCAAGATCTTTTTGAATCGATTGCGTGGTTTGATTGTATAATTAGCATCTTATGCAACTGATTATTTCAAATTCCAACGAGACTTTTAACATATTATACCCGATAAGTTCTAGATTGAACTTTGTTTTTATTTTGCCATTGGTGATTTTAAAAGAAAGTTTTAAAATCGGTTCTGAACAGTAGTTAGACCATGAAGTGGATCATAACTGGAGAAGTGAGCTTCAGAAACAAAATATCAACTTGTTTTTCACAAAATACAGTTCTGATAACAGTTAACACGAACTAATTATTTATGCAAAAATAAGATACTCCGCTTCCATTGGTCATAACTGATGGTAATGGTAATTTTAGTTAACGTCGTACTAGAGCAACACAACGGGCTGTGGGTGACGGTTCGGGATCAATCCCTTAAGGGAAAGATCCAAGGACAACACCTCGTAATTTTGAACCACGGTCAGATGACGAAGCAACACCTGAGCTGGCACCCCACTCTCCAAACTTCCACGCCAACCCAACGTGAGGACTTTCGGCCACGACAGATTCAAGGTGCACCAGCCGCCTCTACACCATACGCTTACAAACATCCGGACCCGGATTCGAACCAGGAACCTTCCGATCTAGAGGCTCCTTAACCACTATACCGGTTGGTCGGCGGTCATAACTGATGATGTCACTAATAAAGGGGCGTGGTTACGGTTTCCCGCAATGTTTGTTTCCACTGGTCTAGCCACACCTCGCCATCTTGACATTTTCTTAAAGCAGAACGTGGGAATTCTAGTAAGTACCTTTTATTTAAACATACTTTGACCCGGTGCACACATCCGGTTTTTCAACGTGCGGCTCCACTGCCGCAACGCAAGTGCGGTCTGAGATACATTAGATCCAATGGAGCAGTGCACACGTGCCTCCAGCGCCGCTGGGGCGACGCACGTCCAATTTGCGTGCAATTTGTTCAGCACGGTCGCCGCACACGAGTCTCCATTCTGAAGTATCTTGTTTTCATAAACAAATGGAATGTAAATAATAATAATAAATGGTTCTATCCAGTAACGTCTATTTTGTTTCAAAATATACTTTATTTTACACCAAGTAAGAGAAATAAACACGTTTTCTTCTATAGAATATGTATCGCAAATGGCTCGAAATGGGTTCGTGCGTCATTTCACGTTTATGTGTGCATAGTTAGGCTTCGGTGCCGCAGTGGCGCCGCACGTTGAAAAACAAGATGTGTGCACCGGGCCCTTGTCCAACAATACCACTAAAACATCATATATATATATATATCATAGCCAGACTCATTTAACGTGCATAGAACAACATTTCTTGTGGAACTAATAGTCCTTTAATTTTTCAGAATGAGTGTGGAAAATTTTTCGTCAGTCCATTTTTGACATTGGGTGATCGAAGCAAACGAAAATCGATGCTATTTTAACTAGCATTTCTCAAATAATGGATGCGTATTTGTTACCAGATAATGTTGAATGTTTTAAATAATGTTAAAGCGAAAATTCTCGAATAACTCGCCAAAGAATTGAGCAAAAGAAGAGTAAAGTGAACGGACACAGAGAACTATTCCTCAGAAATACACTCTATAACAAAAAAATCGACGCACCAAGAAGGAGTTGTCCGATGGAGACAAAAATTGGGGGATAGGAAAATTATTAAAATTTCAGAACAATTGAATGATTTATTTCAGAGTTACAGTAGCGAGCTCAATAAGGTGTTGACCCGCCTCTTTCCTGGATGCAAGCTGCCACACGACGTGGCATAGACCGATAAAGCTACCGGATGGTCTCCTGCGGTATTTCTTGCCAAATTTTCTCCAATTGTGGGACTACGTCATCAACATTCCCTACCGGATGCAGTCGCCTCCCCATCATATCCCAGACATGCTCGATGGAAGAGAGATCTGGTGATCTGGCTGTCCAAGGAAGTGTTTGACAAGCTTTAAGTCAGTTCATAGCAACACGTGTCGTATGTGGTCTGGCATTGTCTTGCTGAAAAATGAGCCCAGGGTACTGTGAAAGGAACGGTAGCAAAACAGGTCTCAGAATGTCGTCAACGTACCGCTGTGCAGTAAGTGTACCTCTAATGACGACCAAAGGGGTCCGGCTATCAAGGGAAATGGCACCCCAGACCATAACTCCTTGTTGAGGGACCGTGTGGCGTGCAATAGTGAAAGCAGGATCGGCACGCTGCCCTGGGCGTCTCCAGACTCGTCTTCGATGATCGTCAGGACACAGTTGGAAGCGGGATTCGTCGCTAAAGACTATACGTCCCCAGTCAGCATCATTCCAGCCTGATCGAGTCAAGCACCACTGTAATCTGACTCGACAGTGTGCAGGCGTGACCGGCAGGTGGCGTAACGGTCGGTACGAGCGTAGATTTTGCTCTCTCAGCCGTCTGTGAATGATCATAGTGGACACTCGTGTGTGGGTCGCACGACTGATGGTTGATAGCGATGAAACAGGCGCTGTGACAGCTGATCTGACAATCACTCTGTCCTCGCGATCTGTTGTGGCCCTACATCGACCGCTACCATCATGACGCTGAAATCTGCCATTGTCCACCCACTCTTGCCAGCAGCTGCTAATCGCCGCATCGCTTCGACTCACATGACGAGCGATTCTCCAATTTGCTCACCCTGCCTCTTTCAATCCAATGATACGACCTCTTTCAAACTCTGAAAGTTGCTCGAATCCTGCGGCGAGGCATTTTTTCAGTCGTTGAAAGGTATCCTAAATCGCAATGCTGCAGAAATTTTTAACAACAGTTCAAGAACAACTCCTTATATACATCTGCTAGATGCGCTAGAGATCGCACTATTCATTCAGTGGACACCAAATTTTAATCATTCACATATTTGGTGAAAACATTTTTGCAAACGAAATTTGAAAGCAATCGGACGATTCCTTCTTGGTGCGTCGATTTTTTTGTTATAGAGTGTAATTCTACTTGACTTCAAGGGGGGATATCTTACCTTTTCTCACACTGAGATTCAAGATCTAGCAAATAATTCGCAAGGAAGTTTGAAAAACTGGCCTAGAAGGCCTCAAAAAGATTTTTAAGCCTGTTGTTCCAAATATAAAAAACAAAACTCGCAACCTTGTAGAGACAACTATTAAAAAAGAATTGTCAATGATCACTGAACTAAAATATGAAAAATTAGGTGTACGATATTTTACTTCAAATCGTCAGAGATCTCTTTGCTGCTTTTCTGGAAGAGGTACAATTATGAAAACGATCCGTGTCTTAGTAAAACGTCAGTAAAATTATCTGAAAATCGTGCTTAGGCTAACAGTTGACACTAATCTTTTTATGCACCAATATAAAAATACTTTAAAGCTGTCTTTGTTGTTTTGATAGATGTGACCAAACACAAAACAAGGAATACTAACGATAGAAAAAAAAAACACCTCCTAAATTTTTTAGAAATACCAAAGTTTACTGAAATATATATATATAACTGATATGAATGTAATCAAGCTCTATCAAGTCATATTAAATTGTTTAAATTCCGGTTTCCAGATGAACGGATAGGTTTTATGAGCAAGTACAAGATTTATATACCTCAGAAAGTATTCTTTTTAGCCTCAGTTCCTATAAACAAATCGGATCTTTATCTTAAGGGATTGATCCCGGACTGTCGTCAATAGCCCGTTGTGTTGCTCTAGTACGACGTTAACTAAAAATTACCAGAACCGCAGTGGTGGTTTAAAATTACGAGGCGTTGTCCTCGTATCATTCCCTTAAGGGATTGATCCCTGACCGTCGTCAATAGCCCGTTTTGTTGCTCTAGTACGACGTTAATTTAAAATTGCCAGAACCGCACTGTACAAGGGCCCCAATATCTCCTCGCATTTCACTCCCCAAAGAATCCAGTGCGATGATTTGAAAAGTTCGACACTATCGCCCTCTTAGGCCTAACGGCGCTTGCCTACTTTCTTTATCTCCTTTTTCTCTCAGCCAATCTCACTTAGAACCGGGATCGAAAGGAACGCTGATGAAAAACAAAGATGCCCGTGCATTGGAAGGGGTTGAAAGAGAACAGAGTTTTATACATTCGGCTAGCAGAAAATGGCGACCGTACGAAGAGATTCGCCTCGCTCCGTAAACCGTAAATTTCCATAAGTGGCTGTTGCTTCCCGGAAAGTTTTCATCCCAAGGGTTATGCTTGCGGTAGATTACGGTAGGAGGGTAGGGAAAAAAATCCCTCTTCCCCTGGGACGCAGGTGAAGGTTTTTCCCTTTTCTTTTTCGCTTTCCTTTTGGCGAAAAGGCCGACATCTTCCTGATAACGTACGAATTTACTCCGCTTTTGCTTTGGTGTATACGCTACAAACAAAATTCCCGCTCCTTGGAATTTGAATGAAAGAAGTCTGTCGGTGATAAGGTTAGACGCGAAAGGAGCCCACATAGATTTTGTTGAGTGAATTACTTTTTTTCCCATGTTGCGTACCAATTTCATATCCAGGATTTAGCTTGTCACTTTCCGCTCCACTCGGTTTCATATATGAGAAGTATTTTCTGTCGAGCGAAATGTAGGTCGCGGTAGTGTGTCTGCGGTGATACGTGTCATTTCGCTTGTTCTTCGAATGGGAATTGAGCACTTCGCCAATGAAAATTCCAAAAAATATAATTGCAAATGATCGTGTTTCAAAATTAAGTGGCCGACCCATCGGTATAGTGGTTAAGGGCTTAGCCTCTGGATCCAAAGGTTCCGGGTTCGGGCAGCATATTACCAACCTTTACCTGGCATAGAAGACATGGGGAAATTTTAAGCCCGCTGATTCGTTGGTTTCAAACTGTCGACTATGACGTCACTACGTGACATCAACATTAATGGCGATGCTTCACGTGGGCTCAGTCTTTACTCGGTAGTTTCCACTTGAACTGAAAGCCGGTGGCAAAACCTCAGCAACATAAATAACGAATCCATACAACAGATCCCCATTAATAACGAAAAACTCCCCTGTTTCCGCCTTCTATTCTGTTCAAGGTCTCAAGTGTCCTTTAAAGTTCGAAAATGGATCATTTTTTAACTATGCGTGTGGAATCTATACTGGAATTAAAACTAAACACAAAACATTTACGATCAGATTACGAGTGCATGGCACAAGCCGTTGAACTGTCGCTTGGTAATCATCCTAAAGCTATCGCTTTCTTTTTTATTAGTATTCTATTTTCGGTCGAAGCAGTTTCAACTTTTTTTTTCGCGAACATTGCAAGTAAATAGTGATTCTTTTCACACATGCGGAGTGCACACAATGGATGAGTGACGTCATAGATCTCGGAGAGAGATAGCAACGAATCAGCGGGCTTAAAATTTCCTCATGTCTTCTATTCCAGGTAAAGGTTGGTAATATGCGTCCGGGCATGGATGTTTGTAAGCGTATGGTGTAAAGGCGGCTTGTGCACCTTAAATCTGTCGTGGCCAAAAGTCCTCACGTTGGGTGGTGTGGAAGTTTGGAGAGTGGGGTGCCAGTTCAGGTGTTGCCTCGTCATCTGACGGTGGTTCAAAATGACGTGGTGTTGTCCTCGGATCTTTCCCTTAAGGGATTGATCCCTGACCGTCGTCAATAGCCCGTTGTGTTGTTCTTGTACGAGGTTAATTAAAGTACCAAATTACTATCCAAATTCAGTGGTGTTGTCTTTGGATCTTACTCTTCGGGGATCGATCTCGGACCATTTTTGTCACGACAATAGCCAGTTGCTTTGCACCCGTGCGACGTTAATTAAATACTTACCAACCGAATTGATATTAAATAGACTGATCAACGTCAATTAGATTAAACGTCAAAACGGCGATAAATACTAGTTTAAGGTAACTCCGATGTGTACCACTAGCGTAGACGAAGTAAAAATTTTGCATTCCGTTTGGTTTATTGGTTTTACGGAAAATATCTCACAGAACTTAAAGGAGAAGTTAGTAATTTTATAAGAGATGTCATACCCAAGAGGGACATATACCCGAGGTTTCCCCTATCCTTTGAATAAAATCTCAAAATATATCTTCATTTACAAGAGGGGCATCTACACGAGGTTTGACGTATAAATCATGGTATTATTACAAATCCACATAACAGGACACGTTATTTTCAAGTACATATACAGGAACTATTGAGAGTCAAGATTACACTGAATAACGAAACCCTGTGAAACATCTCTCCAAACGATGCAATTTACTAATATAAAGGCGAATGAAGTTACAGCCCTTGCAATCCGGCTTTATCCGTGCTCTCAATTGTTTGGCCTTCCCTTTCCAAAGGATTTTATTCTAAGGAAAAGGGAGCAATAGAATCTTCTATGGCATTCCATTCTGTTAGCATCTTTCCAAAGGATTTTATAGTAAGAAATTGAGCAATTGCATATTTCCAAAGAATTCTATTCTAAGAAAAAGAGTAATGCAAACTTTACAAAGGATTCAGTTCCAAGGAAAGGACAAAAATAAAGTTTCTGAAGTTTTGAAAAATGTCATGGATTTTCGACCAACAGATGTGGTTATTTAATCATCAGTATCTTGTGGGGTAACAGCATTAGTACATTACTTGGAAAGGTTACGCTCAGGTGAGTAGGTAGGTAGTGAATTAACGTCCCTGGATCAACCCAACGGGTGACAGGACATCCCTTCATCATTTTGAACCATAGTGAGATGAAGAGGGTTCAACCCTCCGGATGCTAATCCGTTACTCTTCCATTTGTGTTGCCCCCTCAACGCAAGAAGCCATGGGAACTTTTAAATTATGAACTGGTACTGATTATGTGTTTAATGAGATACTATTTCTACTGTATTTGTGCCTCAAAACTAGGGATACGACATCGATGTCGATATTTTCAAAACATTGATGTTTTATAAAAAACATCGATGTATTGGAGCTGATGTCACATCACTAGTTGCTAAACCAGTTATAAGAAATGGGGTAAAACGTTTAAATGCACTGAATTTTAAAAACATCGAAAGTTTGGGGGCGATGCATTATCAACATCGATGTTTCAAATTTGAACATCGATGTTTTGCTGTCGATGTAGCATCACTAGGTGCTAAACCAGTTTTAAGAAATGGGGAAAAAAGTTTGAATTCACTGAATTTTAAAAACATCGATGTTTTTGGAAGGATGTTTTATCAACATCGATGTTTTGCTGTCGATGTCTACTCAAAAGTAGACATTCTCGAGGAAAGAGATTCGTTGTGGAAACAAAGGACGTTCGCAGTGGAGCATGTGGTTGAGTTGGAGCGTAATGTGGCGTGGGATTTAATTCATTTCGGTGCATTTGGCAAAGTAACCAACTGAATGCTTCCAAAGTGACATTTTTGGAAGCCTGCCAAGAGGTGTATGTGCCGGTTCCACATAATGTTGAAACGCAATTGAATGGTGTAAATAAATGTTCAAATTACGCCAGCCACGCATTCAGAAAATATACACTATAACGAAAAAAAATTACCCACCGAGAAGGAATGGTCCGATTGCGATAAAAAATGGGTGTATGTGAAGAACATACATAGAAAAAAGAAACGATGCAAATTTCAGAACAATGGAATGATATATTTGAGAGTTTGACCGTTACAAAGGAGGACGTCAATAAGGCGTTGGTCCACACCTCTGGCCTGGATGCGTCACCCGGCGTGGCACAGACTGAAAAAGTTCCCGGATGGTGTCCTGCGGAATTTCTTGCCCAATCGTCTCCAATTGTTGGGATTCCGCGATGGTTGACTTCCCATAACGTCCCAAATATGCACTGTGGGAGAGAGGTCAGGAGACCTAGCTGGCTTGACCTAGCAGATTCTTAATGTGGTCAGGTAAGCGGTGAATTAATTTCTTTCTGGAGAATCACAGTGGGCTATTGGTGATAATCCTTTGGAACCACGGTCAGTGGGCGGTGTGAATACCTGACCGTTACAAGGGGAGGAAGCCAATAAAGGTCCACCTCTGGCCTGGATGCAAGCTGTCACGTGACATAGACTGCAAAAGTTCCCCTATGGTGTCCCGCGGAATTTCTTGTCAAAGTGTCTCCAACTGTCGGGCTAAAGGGTAATCCTTCCCATAACGTCCCAAATGTGCTCTTTTGGAGAGAGATCGGAAGACCTAGCTGGCCAAGGAAATGTTGGGAAAGCTCGAAGGCACACGTGCCGTGTGCGGTCGGGGATTTTTTTTTTTGTTGAAAAGTAAGTCCGGGGTGTCGCTAAAGGAACGGTCACACAATCGGTCGTAGAATGTCGTCTACGCACCGCAGTCTGTAAGTGTGCCATAAATGGCTATCAAAGAGCTATCAAAAGAGATGGCACTCCAGACCCTAACGCCCTGCTGTGGGCATGTGTGGCTTGCGATAGTAAGCGCAGGATCCCCACGATGCCCTGGACGTCTCCAGACAGATCTGCGGTTGTCGTCAGGACACAGTTGGAAACGGGACTCGTCATTAAAGACTCTACGTCCCCAGTCAGCGCCGTTCCATGTGGAACGAGCCCGGCACGAATTGTTCCTGTGCGCAAAATAAAAGAAGTGTGGAAGTTTGGAGAGAGGGGGAATCCAGTTCGGGTGTTGCTTCGTCATCTCGGGATTGATTCCGGACCGTCGACAGTGTTGCTCAAATACGACGTTAATTAAAAATGCATACCAAAACATTTCTGACCTAGCAGGTATATTTCCAACTAGAAAAGTATATCCCAGGACTGCGAAGGTGATAGAAATGTATTATTTGGACAGATTTTCCAAGTTGAACCCTTTTCCTTTCCAGTGTGAGAATTTCACACACACCGCTTTTCGTTGCGCAAACACGCGACAACGGAAGCTGTTTCTCCGCTCCAATATTTGTGGAGCGGAAACCATCTTCCTTCCTCCATCTCATTCCTTTGGTTTCTACACAACGGTAAAAATACACTCAGCAAAGCTCGAAGAAATGGAAAATAAGGTACTCTGGTGAAAACCTATGCCACGACCAACCAGTCTGGTGGTTAAGGAGTTAGCCTCTAGATCGGAAAGGTTCCTGGTTTGAATCAGGAACAGTGTATGGATGTTTCTAAGCGTATGGTGTCGAGGCGGCTGGCGCACCTAAAATCTATCGTTGCCGATAGTCCTCACGTTGGGTATGTGGAAGTTTGCAGAGTGGAGTAGCAGTTCAGGTGTTGCCTCGTCATCTGACCGTGGTTCATTTTGACGAGTTCTTGTTCTCGAATATTTCCCTTAGGCCAGGGGTTCCCAAAGTGTGTGCCGCAGCACCCTGGGGTGCCACGTAGAGAGATGAGGGGTGCCGCCAAGAGCCCATGAATCTCTAATATAATTTATTGCTAAACAAAAGTGTCAAGGTCATTCACTGTCCTTTTGAAGGGGAAATAATATTTGCTTTACTAAGGGGATGGTCCCCATGAGCTGCAATTACACTAGCAACCTTTATGGGTATACTTTCGACAAGGATCTGATACACAGCTATGGGTATTTGTGTCCATTCCTGCTACAAGAATGTCGCCAGCTCAGTTGTAGATTTCGGACTTGGTTCCCTGGTTCGTAAGCGTCGTTCTAACGCGTCCCACAAATGTTCTATGAGGTTTAGACCGGGACTCTGAGCAGGCCAGGGAAGACGTTTGACATCTATATCTTGATAACACTGCTTGACAGAGGCTGTTACATGACACAGAGCGTTGTCGTCCTGGAAGTAACATTCGTCCATTCCATAAAATTCCCAGAGCGTTGGAAGAATCTGATTGTCCAAAATGATCATGTAGGCGTCGGAGTTCAACTGACCAGGAATAACATACAAGGTCCCAGGCCATACCACGAAAAACACCCCCAAACAAGTAGTTGGATTTTATGCAAATCCGCTAGCTCGGGTCCATAATTGTCGGGTAGTATATATATATATATATATATATATATATACGGGTGAAACTACTAACCTCCCCAGTCCTCACCAACAGCGCCTTCTACCTCCTATGGGCTGCGCGAGCAGCGAGCGACAGAGAAGGAAGTCCAACGTTAAAGAGGAAGGTTATTCCTCGGATGTTCTGAAAGGACTTCAATACGAATCAGCAAGACGTGCTCACCGATGTTTGTGGCTTAGTTTGAGGTTTGTGCCAGACGGGCATTGTTATTGTATATTTACCATATGAACATTCACCTGTATATTTACCATATGAACATTCACCTGTATATTTATTCATTAGCTTCACCTCAATCATTAATTAAATATTAGTTTACCGGAACTGTGTGTGAACTCGATTATTACAAAATGGGAGCTCGGAAGGGATGCACGGACATTCCGGTGTGAAGTAGGTGTTTTGATGATAGTTTTAAAACAGGTGAATTAAACCTGACACCGAACTCAAATTCTGAACTCTGTGTGCGTGTGCTCTGAACTGTTCTGTGGAACTGAGTGATTCTTCTGTGGATTAACCCCCTGGACAGCAATCATCATAAAAACGTACGTGGATACAGTGAATATCACTTGGAACTCTGATCTTCCGGACAGCAATCTTGCAAGTACAATTTTTGAAAATGACATTCTTACAAAGAGCACGAAAGATTGATCTCCTAAATCTCACCGATGAATTAGGATTAATTGTACAACCTGGTGCTAAAATCCCTGAAATAGTGGAACTTATTACTAAAGATGATAAGTACGAGGAAAGATTTGCGAAAATTCGCTTAGAAGTTATCTCTGCCGAACGGCAAGAGACAGAAAATCGAGAATTTGAATTGAGAAAATTAGAAGTTGAAGCGAAAGTAAAGACTGATTGTCATGTTTCTTCAACAGTCCCGAAAACGCAAAACTTATTAAAATTAATGCCTCAATATAATATGGGTAGCGTTATTAGTGTCTATCTGTCATTGTTTGAGAGACAGATAAGTCGTATTGAAATTCTCAAGGAAGATTGGGTCACGCATTTACTCCCATTACTTCCATTAGAAATTATCAATATTGTCGCCAGAGAACCCGATCCAGATGCTAACGAATACAGTCATGTTAAAACATTGCTTCTAAAACATTTCAAGTTAAGCCCTGAACAGCTCCGACAAAAATTTGTTGCCCATAAAAAAGAACCGTCTGCCTCTTGGCGCGATTTTGCTTTTGAACTAGAAAATTATTTTGATGAATGGACATCCGGATTAAACGTCAAAACTTTCGAAGATTTAAAACAACTTTTGGTTTCGGACCAACTGAAACAGAAAATACCCTCTGAAGTACGTGACCACTTTATAGATGAGCTGCCAAAAATTAAAAATATCGAGGAACTAGTAAACAAATTAGATGATTATGAGACTGCGCGTCGTAATTTCAAAAAAGAAACTAACCGAAGCACGTATGAAAATATCAATAAGAAGCCATTTATCAAGGTTCATGAAAACGCAGCATCAGTCGTTCGTGCTCAACCAAATGATTATAAATCAAAATATAAGTACAATTATGGTATTAAGAACGAAAATAGAGCAAAAGTACGTTGTTTTAATTGTAATTTATACGGGCACAAAGCCTTTGAATGTTTAAATAAGAAAGAAGGTCCGAAATGCTCAAAATGTTTTAAGTTCGGACATATTTCTACTTTTTGTGACCAAACAGATGTAAATAAAGCTCTAATTACTAGTACCAATAATCGTTCAAATAAAATCGAAACAACTGTGATAATTCAAGATTTTAAAATAAATGCTCAATTAGATACTGGATCAGAATTGTCCATGATCAGTTATGAATGTTATATTAAATTTGGGTCTCCAAAGTTATCCTTTAATAATGTATCTTTAACAGGAATTGGAAGTGAAAATATTTCTCCGCTAGGATTTTTTCATACTAAGATGTTTTTTGATAATTGTTCTGTTGAAAGTGATATTTATGTGCTAAAAAAACTGTGTTCTGAAGCTATTATTGGGAACTGATGTGCTCAACAAATTGAATATTTCCTTAAATGAGAACGGTGTAGAAATTAGGGGTATGAGAAATACATTTCATGTAAGCTATGTAGCAATAAAATCTGATCACACTTTCGTTTTATCAAACCCCAAGCCTCCCTGCATTCAAAAAAGAATATCCTCTGTGTTTAATGTCATGACCTCCCCGCAGGATTCCAGCTGCGAGCAAGTTATGACTAATCCGAACTCTGCCCTTGAGAAAAATTTTTTGTTTTGTGTTAGCGATGCAATCCATTTGAACGAAATTGATCTATCTAACATTATGATTAGTAAACACAGACAGGAATTAGTATCACAAATTCAGAATTACGAGCCGCGAAAAATAAATAAAACGGATTTCAAAATGAGTGTAGTTCTGAATGATGAAATTCCAGTAAAGGAACGACCACGACGTTTTGGTTTTTTGCGGAGCAAAAAATAATAAACGATTAAGTTCAATCTTGGCTTTCGGAAGGAATTATTCAAAACAGTAGTTCGAATTATGCCGCACCTGTTGTACTGTGTAAAAAGAAAGACGGCTCGCATCGGCTCTGTATTGACTACAGAAAACTAAATAAAAAAGTCTTTAAAGATAAATACCCTCTCCCTTTAATAGAAGACGTTCTAGATAAATTGGAAACATCGAATGTTTATACTTCACTTGATCTAAAAAATGATTTCTTCCACGTGGAAATCGAAAAGGCTAGCAGAAAATACACCGCATTTGTTACTCATAACGGGCAGTATGAATTTGTAAAAGCTCCATTTGGTCTGTGTACATCTCCAAACGTATTTATGCGATTCGTTAATAATGTCTTCCGAGAACTAATTCATGACAACACGGTCGTAGTTTACTTAGACGATATTATTATACCTGCAGGACGAAGCAGAAGGCTTAGAAAAACTGAAAAACGTTTTAAAAGTCGCCGCGGACAATGGTCTAGAACTTAATTTCAAAAAGTGCCAATTCTTAAAAAGAAAGATAGAATTTCTCGGATATGCAATTGAAAATGGTACAATTCAACCATCACCTAGTAAAACTTTGTCTGTAAAAAATTTTCCTATCCCTAAATCCGTAAAACAAGCGCAATCATTTCTAGGACTGACGGGATACTTCCGTAAATTTATCCCACAATACTCGTTAATCGCTAAGCCATTAAGCGACTTATTACGAAAAGAAAAAGTATTCACGATTGGAGTGGAACAATTAGAATCATTTAACAAATTGAAGGACATTTTGTCTCATAAACCTGTTTTACATATTTTTAAACAGGGAGTACCTCTGGAATTGCATACTGATGCAAGTAGTCTCGGATTTGGATCTGTATTGTTAATGAAAACCGATGATGGAAATTTACACCCGATACAATACATGAGCACAAAAACAACACCCCAACAGGAAAAATATTGCAGTTACGAGCTCGAAGCGTTGGCAGTAATTGAGTCTCTGAAAAAATTTAGGAACTATTTGTTAGGTTCAAAGTTCAGAGTTGTAACTGACTGCGCTGCTTTCCAGAAAACACTATCAAAGAAAGAGCTTGCTCCAAAAGTAGCTCGTTGGGCCTTGTTCCTAGAAGAATTCGATTACGAAATTGATCATTGGTCAGGAACTTCCATGAGACATGTAGACGCTCTTAGTCGTAATGCCGTTTTGGTCGTTACACGAGCAAAAGACGAATTAACGCCTAAAATAATATCTGCTCAAAATGAGGACGAACAGATAAAATTAATCAAAACCTTAGTTGAGAAGGGTGAAAAAAAGGGTTAAATTGTTAAAAACGACATTTTGTATAAATTTGAAAACGGAAGCGATCTTGTAGTAGTACCAGAAGCGCTACGAAACGAAATTATACGGAAAGTGCATAAAAATGGTCATTTTGCTACCGCAAAGACAGAAAAAATACTAGAGCAAGAATTTTATATCCCTAAAGTACGAAACAAAATTGAAAGTGTAATAGCTAATTGTGTAGATTGTATTCTGTATATATATAATAGAAAGCATAAGGCTTTTTGAACCCTATACCCAAAGAAAGCATTCCATTAAGTACCTACCATATAGATTTCATTGGACCACTTCCGTCTACAAATAAACGATACCAACATATTTTTACTGTTGTAGATGCGTTTACAAAATTCACTTGGTTTTACCCTGTTAAATCTCCATCCTCACAGGAAGCTATTGATAAATTAAAATTACAGCAAACGCTATTTGGAAATCCTACCAGGATAATTGCCGACAGAGGTTCTGCCTTTACTGCAAATGAGTTTGAAACTTACTGCACCAACGAAGGAATAGAGCATGTGAAAATCACGACTGGAATCCCCAGAGGAAATGGACAGATTGAACGAATGCACAGGATACTAATACCTGTTTTGGCAAAGCTTTCTCATGAAGATCCGGCCAAATGGTTCAGATATGTGTCCCACATACAACGCGTGATCAACAGTACACCATCAAGAAGTACCAAGTACACTCCATTTGAACTGATGTTGGGAACGAGAATGAAAAACAAAGAAGACGTGAGAATCAACGAAGTACTGAATGAAGAGTATTTAAATAATCTGATGCATGAACGTGATGAGATGAGGAACGACGCTAAAAGAAATATCCTACAGCTACAAGAAGAAAATAGAAGACAGTTTAACAAGAAGAGAAAGAAACCCTATCTCTACAAGCTGAATGACTTAGTTGCCATTCAAAGGACTCAGTATGGGACCGGCTTAAAACTGAGAGCCAAGTTTTACGGCCCTTACAAAGTCACATCTGTCAAACTCAACGACCGGTATGATGTAGAAAAGGTCGGATGCCATGACGGACCTAACCAGACATCTACCGCTGCCGACCATATGAAACTATGGCCGAATAACCTGCATTAGTGAATGTACATAGAACAAGATACCTTCTTTCCTTTTTTTTTTCTTTTGTATTTTTCAGGTTCATCTTTCTGTATACCTTTCATTTGATGTGTTGTGGAGTTGACAGCCGAGGACGTCTGTACGCAGGACGGCCGAATCTGTAGGGGTGAAACTACTAACCTCCCCAGTCCTCACCAACAGCGCCCTCTACCTCCTATGGGCTGCGCGAGCAGCGAGCGACAGAGAAGGAAGTCCAACATTAAAGAGGAAGGTTATTCCTCGGATGTTCTGAAAGGACTTCAATACGAATCAGCAAGACGTGCTCACCGATGTTTGTGGCTTAGTTTGAGGTTTGTGCCAGACGGGCATTGTTATTGTATATTTACCATATGAACATTCACCTGTATATTTATTCATTAGCTTCACCTCAATCATTAATTAAATATTAGTTTACCGGAACTGTGTGTGAACTCGATTATTGCACACACACACACACACATATATATGCCGTGAAAAAAGAAAGTAAGTTTGGGAACCCTTAGGCGATTAATCCCGGACCGTCGTCAATAGCTCGTTGTGTTGCTCAGGTACAGAAATAATTAGAAACTACCATTACACACACCTGTAAAACAGGTGTCAACGCTGGCCGTGGATGCATTATAATCATTTGGAGGATTTCCCACTTAGCTCGATCCTGTAGATTTTTCGATCTGACCTCCGACGCTGACAAATGCGCCCGGTGTCGAACTGGACAAATCGGGTACCGAAGTGCAGTGGGAAAAGGTAGTCGACAGTAAAAAAGAGGTTTCAAATAGTGTTGAAAGGTTGGCTATGACGTCACAGGATGAGGATGATTTTTATACGGAATACACACAGTGAAGAGCGTTTTACCCCAGAACACGAACGCTATCTAAATTTGGTTTGACCAAAAAAGCCTCACATTGTAATATTCATTTTTTATTATTTTTAAAACCATCATTCCCTTTATTTGGGTATAATATTTCAATGCATCCAAATATGTAATATTTTTCAACAATTAAATAAACCTAAATGTAAATAAAAACAATAAAATCATTGAAATAGCCGGATTCATAATGAAATTCAGAACTTAACAGGTTGTTTATTCTCGGAATATATGTATAACTATATTTGACATGGGGATTTATACTCTTTTTCGCTTTATCTCGAAATGCAATTTTTGTTAAGTGTTACTTGCCGCAAAACACACTATTACGAAATGCATCAATTAAATTACTTTAAAATGCTTTACACATGTTCTGAAGATTATAAGTCAGTGTTCGAATCATTATGCGTAATACAAAATATGGATTTAAATCATTAAGCAGAATGTAAACCTGAATATTTTTTTGCATTCTGCTCTTTTATATGTTTTGTTTTCCAGAGAGGACTGACATAAAAGTCCCCAATTAATTTACACATGGAACTATAGTAATGATTGTAGTTCAATTCATGCATCGATATTTTTACTTCACTATACAAACTGGAAAAATGCGAACATTTTAAAAATTATGACGATATACGTAAATGTTATTTTTTTGCTGTTTGTTTTTACACTTTTACTTTTCTTTAATAAAATTAAACTTAAAACACAACACTTTCAGTCATAGAATGCTTGTTCTATCCATTAAAAAAGATTCAAGTTCCGTGATAATTTTAAAAAATTGCCTCCGAAAGTATACAGATTAATAATTTTGAAATAGATTAATTTTATAATTTGAATAGAAATAATAATTTTGGCCGTCGCTTAGACAGGATAAATAAGGCAATCAATACAAGAGCGGCCGAACCACCCACAGACCAATGGAGATAAATGCGATTTTTTCTTGAAACTATATTTTATATATTTTTATCTTATCCACACTATGATTTGAGATTCTGACAGTATTTGTTTTTCTGTGATCAACAATAAGTTATTTTTTAATTTTAGAAGACTCGAACCTGCACATTCAAAAAAGGAAATAAAAGATTTTTTATCAAAATAAAAAACTTTCGGGGTTTTGTGGATTAGGCCACTCTTTAGCTGATAGCCTCAAATACCTGCTATAATAAACCGGACGCCAGCGGATTTGCATAAAATTTGCATACTTGTATGGGGTGTTTTTTGCGGTATTGCCTGGGACCTTTGCATGTTGTTCCTGGTCAATTGAACGCCGACTCCTACATAAACATTTTGGACCATCGGGTTCTTCCTACGCTCGGTCAATTTTATGGAATGGACGAATGTTACTTCCGGGACGACAACGCTCCGTGTCATGTCGCAGCCTCTGTCGAGCAGTGGTATCGCGATATGGATGTAAAACGTCTTCCCTGGCCTGCTCAGAGTCCCGACCTAAAGCCCATAGAACATGTGTGGGACGAGTGAGAGCGACGCTTAGGGACCAGGGAACCTCGTGCGAAATCTACAGCTGAGCTGGCGACACTATCGAAGCCGGAATGGACACCAATACCCATAGCTGTGTAGCGGTGTAAATAAACCTTGTTGAAAGTATGCCCAGAAGGGTTGCTAGTGTAATTTCGGCACGTGGGGGGAGGCATACTCCTATTAGAGCATGTATTATTTCCCTTATACGATCACATCTCGCTATCCGGTCCAGTATTGTAGGCTATTGTAAGTTGGTGCTCGTACCACACACTCACGTTCAGCGGTATTTGCTTTCCTGCCTGATAACTACTAACGAAATGAAGCAACATTTACAGAATTCTAGGTCTGCTAGATTAGCCCTTAAAACAGGTTGACTAACGGTCACGTGAGGATGTGTTGATAGTTATTGCCCCACCATGGAAATGGGGTTTTCCCCCAGATGGAGACTACGCGCTGGCGCGTGATGTGTAAAAATGAAACAAAATAATGAAAATAAGTCACAAAATGCATTATTTTTGAATGATACTTTGTCACAAACAAATATTTACTATGAATGAATTATTATAAGTTGATTACAATGATATTATTACTGCAAACAATATTTTTAAACTAATGAATTTGTGCGTCACCTTCGTCACACCAATACCAGAATAGATTGGTGAAAGTTCAGCCATCACATTTGCAATTTCATCATCTGTTAGAGGCTTATTAGATTGAATTTTTTTTTTTGGTTGGGGGGGGGGGGTGGCGTGAAGGCCCCGCAGAACTATCGTCTCTACTACTCATTACAAGATTTTTTTAAATATCTAATATAAAGTTATAAATTCGAAACAACATACCTTTACGACTAACTAATAACCTTTACTCCACGTCAATAGCAGCACAGCAGACACACCTAACATATAATGACGATAGAAGCGGAGAATAAATGTTAAGGCGCAGTGCTTCCCGCGCGAACGCGTGACTGGCTACGGAGACACAACTCCATACCATGCGCTGGCGAGTGATGGACTCCTTACCATTGATGCCACATCACGCGCTGGGGCGAGATCTCCAGCGAAAGTGTTAACTTTCGGATATTTCCCTGCGGATTGATCCCAGAGCTTACTCAATAGACCGTTGTGTTCCTGCAGTGCGACGTTAATTAAAATACCTACCTCTATTCGGGTGTCTATTGTAACGAGGATAGAGTATCTTACACATATTCTATGTCCCAATGGCCACATGGAAAATTGGAGTTAGTGCAATCTCATCCAGTCGGTGGTTTTTAAACTATGCGACGCGGCTCCAAAGGGAGCCGTAAGAGTTTGGTTGTTTTTTATGGTGCAAGGGCCATGTTTTACAATGCACGACAGGCAATCTTGATAGCGCAGTGGGCATATCCACTGATGCACCACTGTCCCAAGGAGAGTTTGACTGTGCTCTGATACTGAGATACAAAATCAAGTAAAAAATTAAATCATTTATGTTTAAAAAAAAAACATTTTATGAGAACTGCGTTTGGCAACGAAAATAACCTCGTTGACAGGGATCATCGTCGGTATAATGCGAGGCGGATAACAGTTGAAATGCAAGTTGTAGAAAAACCGAAGATAACTTGATTTTA
Source organism: Metellina segmentata (assembly GCA_947359465.1). Lineage (NCBI taxonomy): Eukaryota > Metazoa > Arthropoda > Arachnida > Araneae > Tetragnathidae > Metellina > Metellina segmentata. The sequence goes on along the minus strand of OX375882.1, from coordinate 114,248,339 downwards.
GTAGACAAACTATAAAAAATATTGAAAGTCTAGGGGTAAAAAAAAATCAGGCTTCTGCGATTTTTGCACTTTTGGAAGCTGATAAACCGTAGAAAAGCATTTGGGAATTTATAAAAAAGAATTCATATTCTTTCCATTGACTGAAAATACCATAAAACGCATTATAAATTCATTCAAATCTAATAAAAAATTAAAAGACAATTAGTGTTATACAATTAAATCGACGCATTTAATTAAAAGTGATTAATTTAACCATTAAATGAATCGAAATGCCATCATTCCGAAGCAATTTTTTAAAGCGTGGGAGCCGATGAGATTAACTTTTTGATCGAGTGAGTTCGACACAGTTTCAAAAAGACGGATGTCATATAAGGTGATCACTAGATAAAACTTAGTGAGATAAAATAATTAGGAGGAACAAAATAATAGGATTTGTGTCCGTTTCTACGAAACAGGAAATTTTGAAAGCTATTAATATAAGCCGATTGATCACATGAACCTTAACATCAGTAAGTTTCTATAACAATATAATCGTAATGGAAGTACTTTTCTTAGAATAACGAATGAATTGAGTAGCTACAAAGCGTATGAAGGGATTGTTAAAACACAAAATGACTATTTTCGCATTGCGGGAAAACTAAATTTCCCTTCGTTTTCTCAGAATTATGATTTCGTGTGTTCCGTTTGTAAGTCGACGAAGTACGATGCTTCGAGAAGAATGCATTAAAATTTTCTCCGAAAAGATTGCAAAACAATAAAATAAATGCTCTCAAAATGAGTCAATGTAGTTAAAAATAGATTTCCTGTACCGTCGAAAGGTAATGCCAATCCACAGTTTGTAGTTCACCGGCAAAACAGAACTTGAATTGTTATCCATTAGTTACATATAAATTGAATACTATAAAATGATACACTTTGATTGCTTTGACTCGTTTTGGGGTCTACACGAATTGAGAGAACAGGGAAATACAGTGACAAAAACAATTTATGTTTTTCTTCTTTCTCTTTTATCACTCTGAGAAACACTCGAGTTACCGAGAAGAGCTTAAAGAAGCCGAAGAGTCAGTTTCGTGGAAGTATTTGTTTGAGTGGAAGGTATCTTACTCTCGGCAGCTTCGAACATTTAACGAGCTCGAACGAGTAGGTAGGATTTATTGAAGGAATAGAATGGTTTCCAAAAGTATGTTTGACGTAAAGGCAATAGAATGTGTGTAACCGCTTCTAATAATAAATACAGTCGAACCCCGCTATAGTGAACACGAGATAGAGTGAACTTTCGGTTGTAGTGAACTTTTTCATGGGTTCCGACTGAACTCCTATTTAACTAAGGTTATTTTAAACGCTTAAGTTTCGGTTTCCTAAGAAAGTGGAACCGTTATCTTACAGCCGTGATAATTCATGATGCCGCGGGCATAACTACACGACCGTCTAAATAAGAGTCCAGAGGTGTCAACTTAGGGGGACGGACTACGTTGGAGAATGGGCAACATAGACGGCTGTCGTGGTTTATTTTATTCGAGAAACAAAACAAAGTGGTTTTTTATTCTCTAGTTCAAAGTTTCTAACTGCGGGATCGTTGAAGATGAAGTGAAAATTCTTGCCGCTACAAGAGAAAAAACGTTCCCCAACTGTTTGAGACCGCTATGACGAGAGTCATGGAAATGGCGGCTCCGATCCTTTTCGTTACGCTCACAAACAACGCTCTCTAGGAAACCAGCATGTTAGTGTAAACAACGTTTTAGTGGCGTCACCCACCGATACATCACGGCTAAGCTTTCTTAGGAAACCGAATCTTTAGAGCGAACTCGTGAGAAAATGTGAGTTCGCTTAAAGTGAACTGAATTTTCCCTTCCGTCAGAAATAAGGCCTCTCATTTGTGTATAATATATTTCCATCTGCCTGTCAGCGAAAGTCGCCTGATGTTTTGTCTACGTTTACTACAGGTGGCGGGGCGCAATGCCTGATGGGAAGGCGAAAAGAGAGTTTTTTTTTTATCTCGGTTCTGTGTGTGGTGTTATGTGCTCGTCTAGGGAAGTAAATAAATGTGTCCCTTGTAGATTAGCCTTTTCCATGAGTTTTGGCCTCAACCCTTCATTTGAGGACGATGCGTACTATCGGGTAGAAATTACGGTCGTATTTGTGAAATTTACTTTTACAGATTTTCATAGGTAATTCTAGATATTTTGTTTTCTACGGAAAATACTGTGTGCTTGAAATCGAAATGTACCCAATCCAAACTATTTTTTTCCCATAAGGAGTAAAAATGAAAGTAAGTAAAATTTCTAAATTCTTTATTTCTAATGAACGTGATAAAAAATTGTTTAAGTATTTAATAATTTATGTATTAGAAATCTGTGTTAATATCCCAATGTTTGTTTTCAACAAAACTGCCATCCAATGCTAAGAAATTTTTATGTGTCAGCACAATTGATATGAGTGAATCATCGGTTTGGTGAACTTTCTATTGGGTTCGGTGACGGTTCACAACGGGGTTCGACTCTATCATAGTTCTTTAACCTATTCTTGCCCTTGGCTCAATGGGACCGCGGAAGCCCGATGGAGGGTTGTTTTGGGTTTTTATGGCTAAAGGGCCATACTGCGCCAGACACCACATACAACATCCTTAGAGCAACTTTTTGCAACAAATGCAACTTTTTTTCACGCGTTTTACGCTGCACGTAAAGTACTAAAACCAAAATTCCTCCTACATGGGGTGTATTGTAAGTGAGTTATAACCGCAACATAAATGCGACTTTCTGCACAAATTCAACTTTATCATAAATGCAACTTTTTCATAAATGCAACTTTTTAAAATATAGCTTAAAATTAATTCATATCAAATTACTATTTCAATTTTTGCTCTCTGAATCAACCCTTCGATCACGTGTGTCTGATCTTGCGAACACCGAAGTATTGCGGATCAAACAAGTTCATGGTAAGGTGTTCGTCCAAAGACGAAAGTGAAATAAATGGCCAGAAGTAACTTTCAACACATAGGTTGGCACTCTTGATAATCCAGAGGAAACTTGCGTAATCGACTGCAGAGTTTGCATGGTGAGTGTCGATCATCAATATGTTGTTCGCCTCGTAAAGGACGTTTTAAAATCTCTGAATGTTGAGGGAAAGGTTTTTGCGCTTCTGCTATCCGATACAGCACATTATAGGACTGCGGCTGGTACAGGTTTTCAATAATAAAGAAATGACTAGCCAAGGATCGGCCATTCAACGTTCTTCTGTATTTCAGTATGTATTATAATACTGTTGTACACGACTAAAATTGTCAATATATTTTTCATTTTTTCATTTTTTGCGAATAATTTATTTTAGAATTTAGTGTATCAAAAATAAATACAATTTTATTTCTATAAATGCAACTTTAGGGAATGATAAATGCAACTTTTCCCATTTTTACTGCAACAAAAAAGTTGCCCTACACACTAAGTAATAGACGCACAATGAACGTTTTACTAACACAAAAGTCGCCATCTTCCCGTCGTTTAAAATAACGCGGTGTTGTCCTCGGATCTTGCCCTTGGGGGATTGATCCCGGAACGCCGTCGATAGCCCGTTGTGTTGCTCCAGTACGGCGGTAATTAAGATACCGACGTACGAATACCTGAAGAGGGAAATACACCAGGGATGAATACACCCGACAGGAAGCGAATCTGCTCCACTCGAAGGTAGCCCGATTGGTAGGGTAGCGGCATAACAACCGGAAGATTGCGAGTTCGAAACCAGGTCCAACCAAAGATCGTAGCGTCGTGAGGGCTGGTGCACGTTAAATCTGTCGTGCCCTCAAATGTCCTCACGTTGGGGTTGGTTTGGAAGTTTGTTTGAGAGTGGGATGCCAGCTCAGGTGTGACCTCGTCATACAACCATGGTTCAGAATGACGAGGTGTTGTCCACGAATCTTTCCCTTCGGGATTGATCCTGGACGGTCGCCAATAGGTCATTGTGTTGTTCAAGTCTGTCTTTAATTCAAATACTTAATGGCAATAGTAACCGCTGATGTGTTTCGAATCATCAATACTACTATTCTTAACCTTTTTATGGCCGGTGGTTCTACGATTCTGGGTTCGAATCCCGATCTTGGTATGGATGGTGTGAACACCACTTTAACCCCGGTCTAATTCTGTACCTTGGTAGAAAAAAGGGTTCAAATTGGATTATTTGGAGTTATGTCCACAAATCACTTGAATGTTATAAAAATTGTGATAGCAAAAATGTGCCAATGTCTTCATAAGGAACCCGATGGGTAGAGTAGAGCAACCGGAAGGTCGTGAGTTCAAAACGATCTAACCAAATACCGTCGTGTACGTGGGATCTGGTGCATGTTATATCAGTCGTGGCTAACGTGACCATTTACTTTCCCCCTCAAAACGGACATCTACTAATCTTTAGTAATAATTTGAGTATTCAAGAAAACACATTTCTTTAGATTTTTTACTTATAAATGAAGAGAACAGGAATGAACAGGTGCAAATAAATAATTTATGGGGTCTTATATTTTCTGAAGAACACATTTGCTTAAGTATATTTGGTGATTTTTAATAAGAATGAAATTCTTATCATGATTTCTTAAAATTTACTTTGTGTTTTATGAACGGTTACTTATTTTATAAGTTAACATTACAAGTGCACTTACGTTTAGGCATTGTTAAAATGAAGGTTTCAGGTATAAGAAATTTAAATTGACTAGAATAACACACGTTGATAGAAAAACAATAATCAACCGTCAAGAAAGATACACGAGCTGTCTACGCGTACTCTCAACCGATGAGCGAGCTAGCAGGCTTCTGACTAGGGATGGGGGAAATAACAGTATGTTCCATTATAGTGTGAATTCCAAAATTCTAGACGCCTAAAGTGATTACAAGTACTAAATTGAAACATTCAGTAAAATATCATCTCGTTTTCTTCTGTCAAAACAAGAGAAAAAAAAAGTCTTTCCGATCTTCCCCTATAAAAAAGCGTTGACTGCGAAACGCAATAATTTCTTGTGCTTCAGGTTTTCCGGAATTATCTACAATAAATACTTACAAAAAGATGAGGTCCGTTGGATTTGTTGTGCCTCATTTTGAAATTGCTACTGCGTGTTGATCACTTTCTGAAAACGGGACATTTCGGATGATGTGCTTGGGGACAAAGGGACAGCCTACCTAAAAACGGGACGGTCCCGTTCAAAACGGGACGTATGCTCACATTAGTCATGGCACCAAATGTTCTCCCGTTGGTCCACCTCTGGCCTGGATGCGTCACCCGGCGTGGCATAGGCTGAAAAAGTTCCCGGTTAGTGTCTTGCGGAATTTCTTGCTGAATTGTCACCGTCGGGCTAAAGGGTCAACATTCCGGGATGGTTGCAATCACCTTACAATTGCGAGGGTTAAATGGAAGGTGGTGTCGTACCATAGCTAAGAGGTTGGCTGGGGCCAACCTCTTAGCTTAACAACGGCCTTATGTGGCCAAGCCGCACCAAACTCAAGACAGACAATGTCAAATAATGAACCTATACTCCAAACCATAGTTCAGGGGCAAATTCATAATTGTATTACATCCCATTTCTCACAAAAAACAAAGGAAGGACCTTAGTTTTGCATCTAGAAGTGGTCGTTTCTTTTGAATGAAAGGAACCGCGGTTGGAATGGACTAGAAACCGGAGGGTTGCGTATTCCAATTAGTGATGCGACACCGACAGCAAAACATCGATGTTCAAAATTAAAACATCGATGTTGATAATACATCGCCCCCAAACTATCGATGTTTTTAAAATTCAGTGTATTCCAACTTTTATCCCCATTTCTTAAAACTGGTTAAGCAACTAGTGATGCGACATCCGATTCAATACATCGATGTTTTCTATAAAACATCAATGTTTTGAAAACATTGACATCGATGTCGCATCTCTAGTTCCAATCCAACCCCATACCGTCGTTTTCAAAGGTGGATGGTGACAGATATAGCTATATTGTAGCTATATCTGTCGTGGTCGCAAATGTCCTCACTTTGGTGTGGTCTGGATGTTTGGAGAGTGGGGTGCCAGCTCAGGTGTTCTCCTCAAATGAAAAATCTGTCTTTACTTAAATAAAAGAGTATTCTGAGAAATAAAATATATTGATTTTGTGGAGCTGCAAGAGTTATTAATCAGCCATGTAAAAAATGTCAACGATCTTTTTTTTTTTTTGGACGGACTTTGACGAAGAGTTAGAAACAGACTTATTTAACTAAGTCACAAAAAGCAGATTAACGCTATGGATTTTTACGGAATGAAAAGGCTCGATGTTGATCCGTCAGTAAAAAGTTGGATTGTTTTCAAATGAGTTTTCTAGAGTCCATTTTTGTCTAGCCCTTGGTTTGGAAGAAACCACCCTAACATATTCCTTTTTCGGATAATTCAAACTCTCGTGCTTAAATACGGAGTTGCATTTCCTTTCTTCAATTCGAGGAACACCCATCGATTCGTACTCGCTGCAATTCTAAAGCACTTACACTCCCCGCGCTCTCATTAAATATTACCCAAGACTCCAAGGAAAAACACCGGATTCAATCCGAACGAATTCCACCCGAAGAGCTCATTCCCCGCATTGCATAATTTATAATCTCCGTAGGCGCTGGTTGTCGAAGATATTAGATTATATTTCGTACTACGAGCGCCATTTTTAAAACACCGTTGCGGATGCAGTGCGATGACGTCTTACCAATCTTTTCTCTGCGAAAATGATCGTCTGGTGGTGGTGTTTTTTTAATGGACGTCACATTGGAGTAACACAACGGGCTATTAGTGACGGTCCTGGAGAACAACACTATGTAATTTTGAAAGTGACCGCGGTTCAAAATGAATTCATGTTGTCCTTGGATCTTTCCCTTAGGGGAATGGTCCCGGACCGTCGTCAATAGCCCTTTGTGTTGCTCTAGTACGACGTTAACTTAAAAATTACTAATTATACCACGCCATGCCAACTGGTAATTTGTTAATTTTTAATTAACGTCATACTAGAGCAACACAACGGGCTATTGACGACAGTACGGGATCAGCCCTCTAAGGGATAGTACCGAGGACAACACCACGTAAATTTGAACCAAGGTCAGAAGATAATCGCCAATAATCCGTTCTGTTACTTCAGTGTGACGTTAATTAAAATACCTACCTCTGTGCAAATGAATAGTCGCATGCCTAGCATCCTGTGCCATGTTGACACTGAATGGACGGTATGCGGTCATTGTGTTCGAGGTTAACGAAAGTCGTCTGGTCGGGGTAATTCCTTGACTGTTTCGTTTGGAATTGCGTCGTGTTAGCTCTCATCGTCATCCTCATTTGAAGGAAAAAAAATAGCCTAGTTACATGAGTTGCGGATTAGCCGATGTGTGGAGTTGCGAATACGAGACTGTCTAACCAAAGCAGTGCGGGCCATAAACTACATTTTAAAACAACCCCTATATGCAGAGTTAGAAAAGAAAACCAAAGAATCGAGAAGAAAAGGAAACGAGAATATACTGGCACGCTGCCACCATAGCGGGTCCGCTCATAAAATAATAAATTAATGTAGTTAATAGCGCGTTAATTAAAGGTACACAATTTCCACTCGTCACTGGCGAGCGAAATTTTTACTTTGGCGAATACAAATTCGGTCCAATTGTAGATATATTTTTTATTAGCTTCAAGTCTAAGTAATTCCAATGGCCCCACTCTCAGCAAATCGGATTCGCCGGCCATCCCAAAAAAAGCAATGTGCCGACCAACCGGTATAGTGGTTAAGGTGTTAGCCTCCTGGTTCGAATCCGGGTCCGGGCATGGATGTTTGTAAGCGTATGGTGTAGAGGCGGCTGATGCACCTTAAATCTGTAGTGGCCGAATGTCCTCACGTTGGGTTCGTGTGGAAGTTTGGAGAGTGGGGTGCCAGCTCAAGTGTTGCCTCGTCATCTGACCGTGGTTTAAAATGACGAGGTGTTGTCCTCGGATCTTTCCCTTAAGGGACTGGTTCCGGACCGTCGTCAATAGCCCGTTGTGTAGCTCAAGTACGACGTTAACTAAAATTACCATTACCATTACCCAAAAAACAGTGATAAATCACATGTTCAAGCAAAAGCGTCCGCCGATACTGATAATAAGACCGGAAATGCTCCACAGCATACCTTCTTTTAGGTCATTTAATTAATTAATTAACGTCGTACTAGAGCAACACAACGGGCTATTGACGACGGTCCGGGATCAATCTCCTAAGGGAAAGAATCCGGGGATAAAACCTCGTCATTTTGAACCACGGTCAGACGACGAGGCGACACCTGAACTGGCACCCCACTCTCCAAACTTTCACAGCATACTTTCTTTTAGGACATGCCGGTTGTCAACAGCCAATGATTCAACAGGTGCCGATTATTGTGTTTGCAATTTGGAAGCAGAAACCAGAAACGAATCCAGTATACACTGATACGAACTTCCAAATTCTCGTTCACGTGACCGAAATAAATTTTGATAGGTTAGAGTAAGGTTTGGGAATTTGAACCTTTTTCAAAAGAAAACCCCTGCACTCTCTCATTACAGCTATTGGTCCCGCGGACCAACCAGATTTTTAATCTACTGGTCCGATCGTCCATTTAGTGGACGCGGACCACACAAGGTTTCGACCGCTGCCTAATGTATTATGCTAGAGCATTTAAGTTGCGCAGGTAAAATCTCTAATCGGGCATTCCGTCTGGTTTGCTTACTTGAAAATATCTCTCGTAGGCAAATCCTGTTTCTTGTTGAATAAAATTTTTTACAGAATATTTATCGTAGCGTTTTGATAGTTTTGAGCTTAAGTTCCTCGATTTAAGGTCTGTTCTATTTCCGCTTTGATTCACCCTTGAAAGGGATTTCAATGTAAAAAAAACCCAGTCAGGAGGGGATTTTACTTTCACTACCAAATGCTTTTGCATGATATACGTCGAGGATACGTTTAATCATCGTAGCTTATCACCTTTTGGTGACGATTGGAGTTTAATTAATGGGTGGTGATTCAATTAACTGTTGGTCGAACAGCTGGTCTGATGGTTAAGGTGTTAGCCTCTAGATCGGAAGGTTCCCGGTTCGAATCCGGGTCAGTGCATGAATGTTTGTAAGCGTAGGGTGTAGAGGCGGCTAGTGCACCTTAAATCTGTCGTGGCAGAAAGTCCTCGCGTCGGGTTGGCGTGGAAGTTTGGAGAGTGGGGTGCCAGCTCAGGTGTTGTTCGTCAACTGACCGTGGTTCAAAATAACGAGGCGTTGTCATCGGTCTTTCCCTTAAGGGACTGTTCCTCGACCGTCGTCAATGGCCCGTTGTGTTGCTCTAGTGCGACGTTAACTAGAAAATTACCAAATGAATTACCAATTTCCCAGATCGTCGTGAACAGCCCCGTTCTCTTGCTCCAATGTGACGTTTATTAAAATGCTTACGTACCTCAACACTAGCAATCATTTATAAAAATAATATTCACCGTACTTTATGGTAATGGTAATTTTAGTTAACGTCGTACTAGAGCAACAAACCGGGCTATTGACGACGGTCCGGGATTAGTCCCTTAAGTTAAAGATCCGAGGACAACACCTCGTCATTTTGAATCACAGTCAGATGACGAGGCAACACCCGAGCTGGCACCCCACTCTCCAAACTTCCACACCCACCCAACGTGAGGATTTTCGGCCACGACAGATTTCAGGTGCACCAGCCGCCTCTACACCCTACGCTTACAAACATCCATGCCCGGACCCGGATTCGAACCAGGAACCTTCCGATCTAGAGGCTAACACCTTAACCACTCTATCGGTTGGTCGGCTTGGAAATTTTCCAATCGCGAGAGCTCTCAGGGTTTCACTTTGACGCGCTCAGCGAGAAGACGCTCCCCGCTGAAGCTGCAGTTATGAAACGAGATCACGTCTTCCACGAGCGAATGAATATTCACGGGCCCTTCCGTCTTCCTCGCTGTTTATCACGTCTGGAGATACCCACCTTTTACTTCCGGTAGAGCGGGCCGCGCGGAGATTAGCCCGGGTAATGCCTCCGGGCCCGATGTCTCATTTTTCCTCATTTGCAAGTGCGGAATTTACGGCCCTCCAGACCCGCTTTCACAGAGTCCTTGTTTGCCCGGATGACTCGGATGGTGTTCGGGACTCCCTCCCTCCCCGCTGAGGTTGGATATTAATGCAGATTTATAATGCGCGTGTGGAAACGGGCGCTTTTGAGTTATGGCTGCTCTAGTAGGTTTTAGGGTTTCGGTGTCAATCGAAAATTTCGAAGACACGGTTTTCTTCTATTTCTGTTCCAAGAGAAGATTATGTGTGCGTGTGTTTCAGCGTGTTTCCGAAGGATGGTTTGCCGACCAACCGGTATAGTGGTTAAGGTGTTAGCCTCTAGATTGGAAGGTTCCTGGTTCGAATCCGGGTCCGGGCATGGATGTTTGTGAATGTATGGTGTAGAGGCGGCTGGTGCACCTTCAATCAGTCGTGGCCGAAAGTCCTCACGTTGGGTGGATGTGGAAGTTTGGAGAGTGGGGTGCCAGATCAGGTGTTGCTTCGTCATCTGACCGTGGTTCAAAATTACGAGGTGTTGTCCTCTGATATTTCCCTTAAGGGACTGATCCCGGACCGTCGTCAATAGCCCGTTGTGTTGCTTACCAAAGGATGGTTTTATTTGTAGCGTGGTTTGTTTTTTTGTGAGAGGTAATGGTAATTTTAGTTAGCGTCGTACTAGAGCAACACAACGGGCTATTGACGACGGTCCGGGGTCAGTTCCTTAAGGAAAAGATCCGAGGACAACACCTCGTCATTTTGAACCACGGTCAGATGACGAGGCAACACCCGAGCTGGCACCCCACTCTCCAAACTTCCACACCCATCCAAAGTTGAGGATTTTCAGCCCCCGACAGATTTAAGGTGCACCAGCCGCCTCTACACCGTACGCTTACAAACATCCATGCACTGACCCGGATTCAAACCAGGAACCTTCCGATCTAGAGGCTAACACCTTAACCACTATACCGATTGGTCGGAATTATTCGTGAGAGGCATTTGTTGTCTCTGTAAATGTAGTTAGGGAGGTATTAGCGTCGTACTGGAGCGACACAACGGACTTGTGACGACGGTCCGGGATCCAACCCCAAAGGGAAAGATTCGAGGACAACCCTTCGTCATTTCGAACAGTCAGATGACGAGGTCATACTTGAGCTAGTACCCCTCTCTCGAAACAGCACCGCGTCAACGCGAGGACGTTTGAGGTCACGCCGGATTTAACGTGCATCAGACCCCTTTTACACAACTAGTCCGTTACTCTTTCAACCGGGCGGCCCTCGAATAATAAATAAAGGATATTTTGTATTTATAATTTTAAACAAAAAAATGTTTCCACGGTTTTTTGATTGCAACTGCTATTTACCACAGTTAGAACACTTCAAAAATTTGGTTCAAAAATGCTCATAGATTTTTTCGAAGTACGTTCATGTATATAGAACTTGGACAACACCAAAATAAGAACCACAGTCTCTTTCTAGCAACTGTTCTCCACCTCAATGTGGTTTTAAAAAAAATCCGATTTCACGAAATGAGTTTGCAGAAAAAGACTCCGGATAAAGTTATTAAAGGTTGCTCCCTGCCAGAAAAAGGGAACTCCAAGAGCACTTTCAAATAACGATTCATCAACCTCTTCGGATGGTGCTGAGACGATCCATGTTCCCTCCTCCTCAAGAGAAAGCAATTAATCTCTCCACTTCTGAATCGACGGCCTTTCCTCGACCCCCTTCAAGGAACTAACGATTCGCACTCCTTGGGAACACCGAGGAGTCCCTCGATCGGAAGCTCTACCGTCCACCACTGAGCCCAGTTCCACGAGTTTTAATTAATTACTTCCTTTTTTTTTTCTCCCCGGATTCTTCAGTGTTCTTTCTTCTGGCGAATATCTGACGAGCACTTAAGCTCCCCTTTGGACTTAGCGCACCTGAAGCGAAGTGAAGGGCTTCGAGGGTCGGGCGAGTCTGCCGGTTCGGCGATTCTTTCCTGGCGGAGTCGTTGACTCCTCGAGGATATCCTATGTCCTATGAGAGGGCCTATAGTGTTCTGTTATTGGTATCGGAGGAAGTAAAAACTCTTAACTCTTAAACTTTGTGAGATTTGGATGCTTTTGTAACAGAACAAGACTTTTGTGTTTGGAGGACCTTCCTCGGACCAACCTCGATACTTAAGGGGGTCAGGGACTCAAAATTCTAAAATCCTTATTTTTAAAGTTTTTGTTCTGAAATTTTTTCTGTAGGTTTCATTGTATTTTACAATTATAATAACTATTTTATATTTTCAAAACTTAAATTTTTTTTATTAAAATTAAAAAATGTCAAAATTTTGACATTGGGCAAAATTGATATATCTTAAAATATTTCAGAACAAATCACTTCATTTTTGCATTAATTAACTCCTAAAAGTTCATACTATAAATTGACTTTGTGGTTTTCGGTAAAACAACTAGAAATAATTTAAAAAAATATTTTGCTCAAAAACTACATAAAACACATAGTATGTATACTATGTGTTTCATGTAGTTTTTGAGCAATATTTATTTGAAAAAAAGTTCCAATAATTATAGAAAAAAACCAATATATATATATATATATATATATATATATATATATATATATATATATATACACACACACAATTGCTGAAGACAAATTAAAGAAATATTTTAAAAAGTAAATGTAGAAAATTGCGTTCATTTATGACAAGTAGTTTTTGAGTTATATATATCAATTTTCACTATTGAAATCCCATTTAACACGCCGACCAACCGGTATAGTGGTTAAGGTGTTAACCTCTAGATCGGAAGGTTCCTGGTTCAAATCCGGGTCCAGGCATGGATGTTTGTATGAGTATGGTGTAGTGGCGGCTGGTGCACCTTAAATCTGTCGTGACCGAAAGTCCACACGTTGGGTGGGTGTGGAAGTTTGGAGAGTGGGTTGACAGCTCAGGTGTTGCTTCGTCATCTGACCGTGGTTCAAAATTACTAGGTGTTGTCTTTTCCATTAAGGGATTGATCCCGGACCGTCGTCAATAGACCGCTGTATTTCTCTAGTACGACGTTAACTAAAAATTACCAAATTACTACGCCATGCCAACTGGTAATCTGGTAATTTTTAATTAACGTCATACTAGAGCAACACAACGGGCTATTGACGACGGTACGGGATCAGTCCTCTAATGGTGGCTCCACATTAACAGAGACAGTTAACATTTTGTCGCCTGTCTCTGTTGCTGTTAAAAAAGCCTTCACACCGAAAACGACAGCAATTTATTTGCGCATGCGCACAATCTTCTTTTTCGAAAGCAAAACATTTATTTCTGATCCTGCAAGATAGCTGACAGATCGCGTCTCCTCCGCCTTTAATAAAACTCCTTTTATTCTTGTTGGACGTACTTAGCTGCCTTAATCTCCGGTAGAACAATTTTGGTGGAGTGACTTAATTCTAAAATAAAATGCCGAAAATTTAAAAAATAGTAGAAGTAAAATAAAATAAGTTATTTGGAATTAAATAAGTAGCTATATGAAGTGGTAATAAAGGTTTAAAAAGTAATATTGCATCAGTAAACAGATTGCTGTTCGCGGGATCTTGCGTGCTCACCCTCCCAAGTACTGACCGGAGATGCTTAAAAATAATGACCCATAATGGGACGTTGCCGTGCTAACTGTTCTAGCTTATTGCTGTTGAGACTTTATAATGTCTCTTCAAAGAGGGGTTAGATTTTAATCAGTTATCTGCATTAAATATCGTGGTTTATTTCTTTCGAAAGTTTAGCGATATGGGTTTTAACGGAGGTAATTCTAAGAACGTGTCTTATAATTTCTGTTTTTCGTTGGAACCATCTTGCTTTGGCGATGGTTCGGAGTGTAGAAGTTTGAAGGATTTCAAGTGAATTTATATTTTTGTTATTAGTAGGTCCCCAAATTTGGCTTGCGTATGTGATAACTGGTCTGAGATAGCTTAGGTATACGAGTATTTTATTTTCAATTGTCATTGGCGAATTCCGAGCAATTAGGTGGAAAAGTTTACTTTTTAGATCTCGGAATTAATTTTTGTGTTCTGATTCCATGTGAGGCTTCTGTCTAGGATAATACCTAGGTATTTAGCTTCCTGAGCCCATGGAATTTCGATATTATTCATTTTTAGCTCGCTGGGTGAAAAACATCAACCGAAATCGGATTAGGCTTTACTCTGATTGGCTGTCGGCACGGCGACAGATACAAAAGTTAAACTTCCTCCAAGACTTGAAAGCGCAGCGACAGAGACAAACCGGGAGAAACAAAATGTGTTTGTAATACGCATGCGCAAAGCGAAGAGACATGTTTTTGTCGCTGTCGCCGTTTGTGTGAAGCCACCATTAGGGAAAGTACCGAGGACAAAACCACGTAAATTTGAACCACGGTCAGAAGACGAGGCAACATCTGAGCATCCATGCCAACTGGAGAACATTTGAGATCGCGACAGGTTTAATGTGCACCATCCCTCTTTGTTCACTACGATCTTGAGTTGGATACGAACTCACAACCCCACACGTATGATAGTACATACATTACTCTTCTTAACGGGCTACCACAACCCCGAATAAAATCTACGATAATAAGGATTTGTTGTCTGGCCTTTTATCAATTTGTTCCCAACACATGCTCTCTTATATGATTGATCGATTGGTTCTTATTTATATTTCTCGCAATATGGATGAGATGAAATTCCAGTGTTACTACCTATTTCCGTAGGAACGTTCCAATAAAGTGTTGTATGTCATAGAAGCGAATCATTCGAGGCGAAAGCTTTCTGGCCTTTAAGAGACTTCATTTTATCCAATAAATAGAATCAAATTTGATATTAGAAAGCGTCTTCTGAAATAAGTGCTTTATTACCGGGATTAATTTCTTTTTCATGTACTGCAATATAAAACACACAGATAAAATCTATCAAATCGTCTCATTTTATAAGTGGTAATGGTAATTTTAGTTAACGTCCTACTAGAGCAACACGACGGGCTATTGATGACGGTCCGGGATCAGTCCATTAAGGGAAAGATCCGAGGACAACACCTCGTCATTTTGAACCACGGTCAGATGACGAAGCAACACATGTGCTGGCACTCCACTCTAAAAACTTCCACACCAACCCAACGATCTTTATATCCAGAGATATTCAGTATAATGGTTAAGGTGTTAGCCTCTAGATCGGAAGGTTCCTGGTTTGAATCCGGGTCCGGGCATGGATGTTTGTAAGCGTATTTTGTAGAGGTGGCTGGTGCATCTTCAATCTGTCGTGGCCGAAAGTACTCACGTCGGGTTGGTGTGGAAGTTTGGAGAGTGGGGTGCCAGCGCAGGTGTTGCTTCGTCGTTTGACCGTGGTTCAAAATGACGAGGTGTTGTCCTCGGTTCTTTCACTTAAGGGACTGATCCCGGACCGTCGTCAATTGCCCGTTGTGTTACTCTAGTTAACTAAAATTACCATTAGCATTACCAGAGACATTCAATTGTATATTTGATCACAATTTTAGGGATCATCTCCACGTAGAAGTTGCTATTTGTAAATCGAGATCAATTGTAGCTATCGCCACCCAAATTTCAAATTTGAACACTGTTTGAAACGTATTTTTCAGCTATGCAAGAATTATTATATTGGGTCATCCGGAAAGTTCTGCGCGTTTTCAATAATAGGGATGCGACAGCAAAACATCAATGTTTTTAAATATCACTGTATTTAAAATTTTTTCCCTCAGTTTTTAAAACTGGTTTATCAACGTACCAAATAATGTTCGCCGGGGGAATATTTAATTTGTCATTTGCCGTGTTTAATAATTTATAACTAAAACTTTTTTTAACTGTCAAAACAACGTCAAAAAATTAATAACAATCAACAAATCTTTAGTTTTCAAATTGAATAGTATAAAAAAAAATAATCGTTACAACCATTTGACATAGATACTACTTACAATAATTAGGTAGGTACATAACAATAATTATTGTTAGTTATAATTAATTATTTATCAACTTATAGGGGGGAAAACACAACACAAATATTTTTTATTTACTGTAAAAAAATATTGGGGCCTATAATTATTATAGGCCTCAATATTTGCTATTTACAGTTTGTAAAAAAAAGAAGTTTGTTAACTTTCTCCACTTTAGGCCGAATTCTTTTTTCACTCACTATCCCACCAGTTTGGGTAAAAACTCTTTTCTGATGAGACTAATGTCGCCATCACTCACAAATACTGAGTTGCCCGGTTATATTTCTTAATTTTTATAATGGTACTTTTTCATTTAAAAATTAAATATCGACAACGTAAAAACATCGACAAGTATAAATATTGATGTTAAAAAAACATCGGCTCCAATACATCGATTGTAAATAATACATCGACGGTAAATACATCGATGCTTTGAAAACATCGACATCGATGTCGAATCCATTGGTTTCAAATAGAAGCTAGCTTTGTTATTATTATTTTGCTACCGCTGATACTGAGTGACCTTGATGGAAGCAGATGTTTCAATTCGGTGTTTTCTGCTTACACTGCATAACTATAGAATGTGTTGTGGCATAATTTTTGTTACGCTGCAGTGCTAAGTAGGAAGAACCAAAAAGTTCATTTTCGTCATATGCTCTTTTATTTTAAGAAAGGAAAAATAGCTATTCAGACTGCTCGTAAAATGTGCGCTGTGTATGGACGTAGTGCTGTTTCTGAGGCCACAGTTCGAAGGTGGTTTGTGAAATTTAATCGTGGAAATTTCAGCCTCGAAGAGGATGCCTGCTCTGGACGACCCTCCTCTATAAACGAGGACCTAGCCGCTGCGATGTATGGGTACTTTAATACAGTAGAATATGCTTGCTCGAATTTTGGCATGCGATTCTTTGCTGAAACGAAACCAAGAAGCTTCTTTTTTAAAGCGGCTCATTACTGGAGATGAGAAGTGGATACTATACAAGAATGCTACAAGGAAAAGATGATGGTGTATGTCAAATGAACCTCCCCAAATAACATCGAGAGGGGGACTGCATCCCAAAAAAGTGATGCTTTCTGTATGGCGGGACTACAGAGGAGCTGTTTATTATGAAAGGTTGCCATAAAATCAGACAGTCAATTTGGAAAAATACTGTTCTCAAATGGCGGTATTAAAAGCAGAAATCGCGAAGCAAAGAGGCCAGAACGGACCCATCGTCGAGGTGTTGTCTTCCAGCATGATAATACTCGGCCCCACATTTCGCTGAATGTCAGACAAAGACTTATTGAGTATGGCTGAGATGTTTTGTGTAATTCCATATTCACCAGACCTTGCCCCCTCAGATTTTCACCTCTTCAGGTCACTTCAAAATTCCTTGAAAGGCCTGGAGTTCAATACATAGGAGACAGTCAAACAGCACATCGATAACTGCTTTACAAATAAGCCTAATGATTTTTTTAAAGGAATTTTCCAGGTGCCAGAAAGATGGCAAAAAGTCCTAGAACAAAATGGGGCTTGTGTGATTCAATAGAATTTTTTTACGTTTTTGTACTGCTTCGATGGTATTTATCTAATAACGCGCATAAGTTTCCGGATGACCCAATATTTACTAGGCAAGTACAAAGGATTACAATCCGAGGTTTGTCAGACGTTTTTTAAACTTTTTGTTGCCCCCTTTGGTTTTGTAATGTAGCGCAAAAACTAACCATCGGAATGAGCTCACTTAGTTGGGCCATTTCAAAAGTCCTGAATAGATTCGCATAAAAATAGAATAAGGTTCCACTTAATAATTTTTTTCAAAAATCAATTTAATAAATATTATTGCATATTAAAAACTATTTTTAAATAAAATATTAGGTGTATAGTGTTTGGGTTGTTTAGCAGTAACATGGTACAAAATATCAGCGCTATAGAAATATTATTTAGGGGGATGGGGGGAAATGTCTATCAAAGTCTAAGAAACTGATTTTACATTAGGAGCTTCAATTTTTCTGTACTCATCACTTCGAAACGATAAAACCTAATGACATGAAATTTGGTATCTGAAGTTTAATTTTGATATTGATTCGAAATTGGGTGTCGTAATAGGGATTCCTATTAGAAATTATGAAGTTGGGGGAGGTGCGCTTTTTGACGTCTGCTTATGCAAATTTGAATGTATAGAAGACGTTAGTTCCTGTTAAATGCCATTTTTGAATTTTCTCTAAATTTTTAAAATAGATTGAATAAAAAGAGAAGGATCGTTTTTTTCAGCGACTGCATTTTGGTTACAAGAAAATATTGAAAACGTCAACTCGCTTCTGTTTCAGTATGCAAATTAATAATTTTTTAATTTTTTTATCTCCACAAATGTATTTCAAAAATATGTCTGTTTATTTACACAGGCTAATTAATAATGATTCATAAGCAGCTTTTCGGCGAAGAAAATAATATAAGATCACGACTGATTACATATCAAAAGATATAATCCGTTTTTTTTTCTTTTACAAACTATTACTTTCCCAGGAAATATTTAATAAGTCTAAAAAGAAATAGAGGTGCTGACATTAACTGGGGAACTCTAACAATTAAGCTAACGAGAATTCCCGTTTAATTTATTCGTTGTTATTCTTTCCGTTGCATTAATAGGTCTTCATTTTCAACAAGCACTTAATTTTCAGCTTCAACATCGCAAAAAAAGTATTAAAACTTTAAAATTGCTTTACATTTGCATAAAGTGAAAAAGATATTATAAACTTGCTTCTTGAATGCATATTAACGGAATGAATGAGAAAATGTTTAAATCATTTCGTATATTTGCAGTGGGAATAAAATATTTGACTTTCCATCGAATTTCGTGGCACTAAGGGGGTCAATAAAGTCGTTCATACCAATCCAATAAAAAAAATGAGTCCACTCCGAGGACATAAACTCTTTAAACATTAGAGACTCTATTTTGGTACTCTGTTGGAAGTGCAACGGATTAGTAACTGGAGGAATGCTAGTTCGAAACTACGTCCAGCCAAAGACAGCCGTGTAGACGAGTGCACGTTTAATTTGTCGTGGTATCAAATTTTCTGACGTTGATGTGGTGTGGAATTTTGGAGAATGGGGTGCCAGCTCAGGTGTTGTCTCGTCATCTGACCGTGGTTCACAGGCGTTGTCCTTCGATCTTTCCCTTCGAAATTAATCCGGAACCGTCGCCAATAGCCCGTCGAGGTTATCCAGAGTGATTTTAACTATCTAATTACCATCTATTCCGTTGTATTAGAAAGTTAAAACTTCTGCAAAATACCTATTTGCATTTCTCAGTTTCAGTAGTTCAATTATTTTGATTCGAAAATTGAAAACGATAGATGATAATAAAGTCGATGCTTTTAGTTTACTGTTATACAAAAGATGTATCCCATTCATGAAAAATACACGTTTTATCATTTTCGATGGGAAACGAAATGGCTACATACGTGAATTTTAGCGTAGATTTAGTTGCCCAAGTTAATTTGCTTTATTTAAGCGTGAGATAATATTTTAGTACATTAAAAGAGGCCCAAGAACATTTCTGATTTTGCAGTTCTACCTATGCTTATGTTAAATGACACTCCAATCTGATTTTTTAATACTAATGAGGGAGAAATTCTAATAATTAAATCTGTTAATATTTGTTTATAAAATTTTTAAGATCCAACAAAATAGTTTTCGTGTTACTCACGAAAACTTTAGTTTTCAATTCAGGTTGTTATTATCTACACTGGCACCTAAGAGTGTGTGAACTACTTTTTTGTAGTTACCATACATCATTATTACATGCATTACTTATTTTAAAAAGGAGCTGTAAAGTGTAAAGGTCCAATACACGACCCAACTCTGTAACTATGGCACCGCTTGCTGCGATCTACGTACCAAACATATTTATCTACTTCAGTTAAGGCTACCAATTCGTTTATTTTTGAATTTATCAAAATTTTAAAAATTATCAAACTGGCAAAGAAAGATTGACAAATGTTCAATGTAAAGATTGGAAAGAGATTTCGGTAGAGCTATTTTGAAGTTTATTAACAACTAGCCACTGAGTGGCTAGCCCGGAGTTGCCCGTGGTGTTGGTTTTCGCCACGAGAAACGCCGTGATGTAAGATATTAATCAGGTGTAAAATTTTCCGCAGATTTCAAATCCGTTGAAGATATATTAAATTAAAAAAATTATTTATTTAAAGAAAATCATATTTTAAGGTATCAATCTAAACTGAAATTTTCCGCAGATTTCAAATCCGATGAAATGTTTATTCTATCTTTGACGGTCTAGGACAGGGATGGGCAAACTACGGCCCGCGGGCCAACTCCGGCCCCCTAGAAGGTTTTATCCGGCCCGCGGATATAATTTCGAGATTTTCTTCAGTCCGTGCAATCTGAATACTCTGATGTACTGTATTACACGAAAGTAAGGTGGCTTAGTGCAGGATGTGTTTTCGAGCGTGTTTGGCAGCTGAAAGACGACATTGTGTCGTTCTTCCATGAGAAACAGTGTTCTGCGGAGTGCGAAATGTTAGAAGATACAGAATGGCTTTCGGACTTGCATTTTTCACAGATCTTTGTCATATGAGCAACTTGAATGTCAAGATGCAAGGGGAAAATCAATTTATCAACGATACCTGGGCCCATCTCAAAGCTTTTAAACTAAAACTTAAATTGTTTGCTGGGCAGCTAGCTAAGAACGACCTGTCTCATTTCTCGAGGTTAAATTCAATACCCTCAGTAAATGAAGAGAAGAATTATGAAAATGGCTTGAAAAAACTGCATTTTGAGTTCGAACGCAGATTTCAAGATTTCAGTGCCATTCAAACAGAAATGGATATTTTTACCATGCCTTTCAACGTAAATTGTGAAGCAGTGAGGTCAGATTTGCAGCTTGAATTAATTGAGTTGCAATCCAATAATCATCTCAAGCAGTTGTTTCTAAATATGCCAAAGTTAGAGTTTTACTAATCATTATTGAAAGTAAATTTCCCAAATTTAATATCTCACGCCCAGAAAATCAGTGCTATGTTTGCTTCATCTTAAATGTGTGAACAAGTGTTTTCAACTATGAACCTTAGAAAGAATTATTTCAGAAGTAGACTGACAGATGAGCATTTAGCCTCGTTCCTTCGAATCAGTACATCTCACTTCGAACCTCAATATAAGGAACTTTTAAAAATGAAATCGCAATTTCATTCATCTCATTAACATAATTAAATTGTAATACTTGTATATTGTTTTTTTTTTAATTTTAGAAAAATTTATTTTGACCCGCCAAACTTTTTTTTTTTTGATTTTTGTCCCGCGACCGAAAAAGTTTGCCCATCCCTGGTCTAGGAGGTAGAAAAAAAGAACCGACTTCAGTTAAAAGAATTATTGTCAGGCTGGAAATTAATTCGTCCGCGCAAAATCAAAGCGGAAACGAAAAAAATAATTTTCTCCGCGTTTTGCGAATGACAAAAACTTGGCATGTTTCCAAACCCTGACTGCAAGGTCACTCGGGTAGAAAAAATTCTCCGCATTTGAAAAAGCGATGGAGAATAAAACTATTAAATTCATTTAAAAATCTTCTAGATGGAATTTTAAAATTCGCCGCGACCTAAAAATTGCATATAATACAGACGACCTGTGTGCCAAATCTCATTGCTGTAAGTGCCATAGAATCGTCAGGATTTTGCGGCCCCAAACAAATAAACAAACACTTCCTTTTATAATATTAGAGACTATTATATTTGTAAGTTGTTAATTTTTTGACTAAGGTTTCATTTGCGTATCAAGTGATTATTTGATTAATGTTGATTGGTTTTTGCGTTTTATGGAGTTAAAGTCATATTCGGCTAAGCTGCTCTTGACACAATACAACGTCAAGTAATGGACGCATACCCACAAAGGAAGTTTTGCTGACACAAAATAGAAATACACCCGGGGAGGAAATGAACCTGCGCCGACTACAACTCTCAGGTTATTGCAGTAGGCGAACCCACTGATCCACGAATGCGTGATGAGGGTTAAGTTGGAATAATGAATGCTAGTTTTAATTCAAACAGCAAACCTATGCAAACAAGGTACAGTTTTCCGCTATCTATGCGCCAAACTTATTTTCGCACTTCCGTAAAGGATAGTATTTTGTTGAGAGTTTTAAATTAAAATCCAAACAAAAAGTGCAAAAAATATATGAAGTCAACATTGTGATTGCTATCAAGGTAATGTGTGATGAAAGGAAGGACTCTGTATAAGACCCTTCACGTAGAAGCAACTAACTCAAGTTAATCTACACAGCATGAGTGAAATAAATATTCATTCAAAGAAGTCACACGGTTGGAAGGGCATCCGATTAGTAACCGGAGGGTTGCGAGTTCGAATCCAACCCAAGACCGTCGTGTACAAAGGGGATGGTGCACGTTAAATCCGTAGTGTCCTCAAATGTCCTCGCGTTGACTTGGTGTGGAAGTTTGGAGAGGGGCGCCAGCTCAGGTCCCAGGTGTAGAGTTATATTCAATGTTTTGCAACACAACTCTAAGCGATTGTAAGTGTTCTGTAGGCATTTTGTCCGAATTTTGAAAATTGCGGTAAAATCAAAAACAGACGTAAAACACAATTATAGAGTAAATATGTATTACATATTTATGACAAAAACACACACACATCAAAATTAACTAACTAACTTTATTTAAAACCAAGGCATACTTTCAGAATTTGCAATTCTGTCTATAACTTTTCAAGTTAAAATATTTTGTCATTGGCATAGATGTGTTATTTATAAAGTGTTTGTGGTCATTTGGGCGGTGTAGGGTGGTTG
Source organism: Metellina segmentata (assembly GCA_947359465.1). NCBI lineage: Eukaryota > Metazoa > Arthropoda > Arachnida > Araneae > Tetragnathidae > Metellina > Metellina segmentata. The sequence goes on along the minus strand of OX375882.1, from coordinate 114,225,575 downwards.
TTTCGCAGCTAGAAAAGAAACAAAAGTGCGCGCTTTGCACTGCAGAATATCCTAACTTATGATGGAAAAGAAACCGTCCAGAATTTTGATAAAATAAAGTAAAAATTGTTCGGCAAAGACTTTGTTTTTTCTGCGACGTACGTTGCAGTTTTATTCACTTTTTGCTCCTGGGTCTCAGGTGCTGCCTCGTCTTTTGATCGAAGTTCGAAATTGCGTTGTGTTGTCCTCGATCTTCCCCTTTGGAATTCATCCCAGATCGTCGTCAATAGCCCGTTGTGTAGCTCCAGAACTACGTTAGTTTCAATACCTTTACCTACCTCAAAGAAGTCGCGAACTAATATTCAGTTGAACGTAATGAATATTTCTTTGTACAAAGATTTTCACACTCCGTCGCGGCTCCCAAGAGAGCCGTAATCTTGCGTCGCGGGAGCCGCGGATGTTTAATTGATCCCCCTTTTGATCCATTTTGAGTTCCGAGAGATATTCAGTATTACGTAATATAAAATCAAGAAAATATTCACAAATCCTTGTTGAGAATATTTAATAGGATTTCGATTTTAGTAAGAAAGAAAATTTTAAGTTAATCGAGATTAAATTCGATTTATTAACAGTCAGATATTTAATATTTAATCAAAAAAAACATTTTTTTTTAGATTTTTAATTTAGTTAAAATGCACTAATTTAAGCATTTAATTTAATTAAAATGCAAGTTATTAAAATGAAAGCTTTTATACGAAAGAAACATCCCCTCGTGTTGCTCTACTGCCGACGTTAATTCACTACTTATCTACCTTCATACAAAATACATATTTAAGCTCAGACAAAAGCAGTGCATCGCAGGAGTTTGAAAACAACTGCTCTTATCTCCTTAAATTGTTATTGATTTCGGTTTTCATTTCCATTGTGAGACAACCATTAAAACGGAATATTTTGTTCAAGTGAGTTTAAAATCTTTGGAGGAAAGTTAATCCAAAGTCTCGTTTTGATGTTAACAAATTTGTAGTAGAGATGTTCCAATTAAGGATGGGAAACTGATGTGAAGTCGATAATTTATGGACAAAACTTGTTAAAAGTGAGTCCCATTGAAAAGAATTTGCGTCACGGAACTTAAAATGTTATACGATTAAAGATATGGGCTCTGTGCGATATAAATTAGGTGTATTGGATCAAATGTCAAGAAAATGACTCGAGACTTATTGATTCCATGCAAGCATGGATAGGAGTCATTTATATACTCTTACCGATAAACCTGATTTTGTAGATCGTCAAGTATTTTAATGACAGACGGTCATATCGATCGTTTTGCTGACTAACCGTATTAACATAGAGATTAATCGTATAGGATTTTTCGAGGCTTCTAAACAGTGCCTTAAATTGGCAAATAAAAAATTTAACTTGTTCCATATAATTTAAGTTTTGAAAGATGCTCATTATTAAGAAACATCGTAAGTGTGCCAGCTCACGTGATGTAGGTTATCTATATATGCATAAAAAAAGGATGTGTGTATGTATCTTCTTATTCTTTCTAATCCCACTGATCTGGATCAGATCAGGTCCACGAGTCCCTCCGCCCTCAATCTGCCTAGAACCACACCAGGGCTACGCAGTAGGTCCTTCCGCGATAATGCAATGCATCCTAGCAAATGCTCGGAGGTGGCCTCACTTGTGTTGCACTTTGTACAAGTGGGGAAGATTTTGTTTCCCCGGGAGAACATTAGAGTCCTAAGGTGTCCAGTTTTGAACCTAGATAAAGCTGTCTGGTCCCGCCTTTCACCACCAAAGCTCAAAGCACCACCAGGGCCAGGGCTACAGTACCAAGGATGGCGGAAGTTTCCAAGACGAGTTGACAAGAGTCTTATTTTATATTCTCTACAAATCTCCACCGTTCGACAAATCCACTCTAAATTTGGTACACTTCTACTTTAGAACACATAGGCTACTTCTTTCCTGTCTTCAGACCCATCTGTAGCCATGAAAATTGACACACAGGTAGTGCTAAAACTGCCCCTCGAAACCCCCATTTTAAAATCTAAAGTTTGCTTTTCCGCAATAATTGGACATAGGAAAGGAAACACGTTCTACAGGGTTTGTGTATGAGTTAACACAGGGATATGTCGAGGTCTTATTTTAGCTGTCACAGTAGGAAAGAGGTTCTACAGGGTTTGTGTAATTGAATTACCACAGGGAAATGTCGAGGTCATATTTTAGCTGTCGCGGTCCTATTTGAAACCCGAGCAACGTCGAGTTTTTCAGCTAGTTTGAAATAAAAAGACTATTTGAACTGCTTTAATCGATTTTTGTCACTTTGAGAAACCTCAAGTTTGGTACTCGGGGGTTGATTCCGGACCGCCATCAATAGCCCCTTGTGTTGCTCCATTATGACGTCAATTAAAAATATCTCAAGTTCAGTTTCTCAAGACTAGAATTGTAATAGAATTGAAGTTCTACACCCTGAAATCTAAACTGATAGACTTGTTTGGTGGTTAGCCATCGGAGGTTTGCGAGTTCGAATCCATCGTGTACAAAGGGGATTGGAGGACGTTAAATATGGCGATGCTTGAAATGTCTTCACGTTGCGATGCGGAGGTTTGAAGAGTGGGGTGCCAACTCAGATGCTGATTTCGTCATCTGACAGTGGATCAAAATGACGAGGTGTTGTCTTCGGATCTTTCCCTTCTGAGTTGATACCAGACCATCGGTCTGTTGTGTTGCTCCAGTGCAAGGTCAATATAATTTTGGTGTTATTTGTGACCCTTAATTTATCGTCCTGTCCATGAGGTCAAATTACATCGATACTGACGGCAGGAAGGAACAATGATATGGAATAGTTTAGTTTGTCAGTGCGCATTGTTTGCGACATTAGGGCAAATTTGACAGGCTAAAAGTGTACGTATACACTAGAAATCACGAAAATCGACTTGAATATCAATATATTTTTATTAATTCAAAATATTATCCAGTCTTTTGGCTTTCAAACGATGCCAAGACCTTGCAAATATTCGAAGTAGGTTTTTAGTTTCAAGGGTTTTCTTTAGGTACTGTCACCATGAACAGACATGTTTGCTAAACTTTAAACTCGATTTCTGAAGAACTGTGTCTTTGCAATAGGATGCTTTGTTTAAAACATGGTAAATCCACAATGAATTCATTCACCTATTGTAATTACTTTTGCACCATCATGATCTACGTAGTACAGTGGATGTTTTGAGCCTCAATCAGATTATCGATTCAAGAAATTAATTTTTAATTGGTTTTTAAATGTTGAAATTCCTGAAAAAATTTGATTTTTTTAACACACTTCCTTCATTAAAAAATTGTAAAAGAAATCTATTTCTTCTAGCATCTTGATGGAAACTCAAAACATGGAGAGTAATATTCGGAATAATTTCCAGCACTTTCTGAACAAATTAGAATTTGCGATATCACGTAACAAAAAACACGCTAATTAGCTATTATATCTTAATTAGACAGTTAATTATTTGCACAATCCAATCTTTTCTCTCAGAAATGATTTTAAGAATACGCCAATTACCTGTGATACATAAACTGGATTTTTAAAGTCAAAATTAAAAAAAAAAAACAATTTTAGTGTATACGTACACCTTAAAGTGGATTTCGAACCTACTACCTCTCTTTTATTTACATTAAATGCGAATTATGTTTTAAATTAAATTAGATAAGTTTTATTTCGTACATATTCCTTTTTAAGATAAATGTACTGCTGTTTGGAGAAGGGACGGTTAGCATGCAGTTTTCCATTTCCGTTCCAAAAAGACATATTATTATTTGAAAGAATCCCGCGAAGGATTCTGTGGATCAAAAAGATTAAAACTGGTTAAAAGTCATGTAAGGAAACAGGTTTCAGAAAGGGTGTGTGTGAAATCGACAGAAAGATAACTTTATAAGTTCACCAACTGGCGCTGCTCGGTTTTAAATTATGACCGTGACATTTCCCTGTGTTAAATCACATACACAAACCCAGTAGAACGTGTTTCCTTCTCCATGTTCATTTATTGCAGGAAAACAAATTTTAGATTGAAAAATTGGGACACTTTTAGGACTACCTGTAGTCTTAAAGTACCATAAGTTTTATAAAAAGTACCATAAGTTAAACAATAAGTTTCCCGCAGTATTCTAAAGTATAACTGTACCAAATTTAGTGTGGATTGGTCAAACGGTGTGGATTTGTATAAAGAATATACACACATTCTTTTATATATATTGTATATATATCAATAGTTCCCTTGATTTTATTTATATCGCAGTGCATAATACTGTGCTGATAGAGATACATATTTTATTTCAGTTTTTGGACTACACTGGGCTGCCAGACAGAAACTTATTATAAAAAGCTGGATAAAAAAAGATTTAATTACCACATGGAATTACAATGAAAGAGCATGATATTGAGTCTTCACCCCCAAAACATACCCCATTCAATGCTAATTTACCTACTCGACGTCTTTCATACCGAAGCCCTTAAGTATACAACTTATGAATGAGTTCGGTGCCACTCAAGAATAATTAAGCCAAAGGCACATAATCGTAAAACCATTCATTTTCTGGCAAAAAACAAACTCGCGATTCATCAAGACCTCGCGAGAAAAACAAACGTCGCCTCCTTTGTAAACTCATTTCCTGTCTTTCAGATCTCATAATTTTCCGTACCCGAGATCTCCCGGAACAATATGCCCGACTCAAGAGCCACCTACTTCAACGTGCTCATTTACGGTCACAAAAGAAACGCGAGTGCCCCCTAACAATAAGCAGTGCAAGGAAAGAATTAATCACACATTGGAGGCGGAAGAAGAAAAAAATGGCGGCCTGGAATGGAAGAAATAGCGAAGCCTAATCCGGGAATGTGCTGATAAGATATTCTGCCCCAACAATAAGCATATTTATTAGGAACAAAGCCCGAAAACAGAAAAATACCTCCCCAAAGACAATAACACAAAAGCCTAAAGATTTTTGGAAACTTAATATTCAAAAGACCTCTCCACGGAGTGCAAACACTACAAATTGATGCGATTATGAATTCAGTGACTCGCATTTTAAGGACGGTTTGTATTTGCTGTGGCATTCCGGCAGTATCCGTGCAACCGGAACGCGCGGATCGAGTGTTCTTTTTGTAAAGAGCACCCCTTTTTCGTGTTCTTTTTTCCTCCGAATCTTTCTCGAAGAAAGTCGATCTGATTAATGGTTCGCGATGCTGAACTGGACATGAATATCGATGCTGGAGGAATGGGATTTCGGACGACAGTGAGTTGGAAGTTGGTGTGAGAATGAATGGGATGAGGGCGAAGTTGGTGTAAGTAGGAATAAGGGAAAAGTTGGTCCGAGTATGAGTTGAAAGGGGAAATATTAAGTCTATGTAGGAGTGGGAAGAAGACTTCATCTAAATATGAGTTGGAAGGAGAAATAGATCGCGAAGTAATAACAGTAAAGATAAGTTGGTCTAAGTAGTAGTTGGAAAAAGGAAAAATTGGTTTAAGTAGAATCCAGGAGAAGTTGGGCCTGAGTACGAGTTGGAAGGAGAAATGGATCGAAGTAAGAACTGTAAGAAGTTGGTGTAAGTAGAGAAATATTGGAAGGGGAAAAATTAGGTACAATATAGGAGGAGTAGAAAGAAGAGTTGATCTATGAGTTGGTTGGAGATATTGTTCTAAGTAGGAACAGGAATAAAATGTTGGTCTAAATAGGAACAGGAATAAAAAGTTGGTCTAAGTAGGAGTTGGGAAGGGAGAAAGGTTGGCCTACGTATGTTAGAAGATGGTGACATTGGTTTGAGTATGAATTAGATGAGGTTGAAGTTAGTGTAAGGATGAATAAGAAGTTGGTATAAATACAAGTTGGAAAGGAAAAAAGTTTGTCTGATTGTCTGAGTGGGAATTGGAAAAGAGAGGTTAATCTTAGAAGAATCTGGAATAGAAGTTGGTTTATGTATGAGTTGGATCAGGTGCTCCTCCTTCGAACACGTACTTGGTTCGACTTGGAAGGAGGAGAAATTGGCTTAAGTAGGGAAGCTGGAAATAGGGAGAAGTTGGTCTTCGATTTCTCTTTTTATGTGTCATTACTTTATTTGAATGGACTAGAGATATTCAAATGCAACTTTAATAAGCACGAGCAGCTAAACACCAAATATATTACTGCATTGGGGTCCCTCAGGCGTGGATAGATCATCAATACCATGACATACGGGGCTAGAGGGCAATCAATGAAATGTAAGAGGCTTTTGCACCACAATGTGTTTTTTTTATGACGAAAGCGCTTAAGCGATAATAGTCTGTCGTACAATTTTACAAGTTTCGCCTTGATTAATGAAGACCTTCATGTCTTACGAATCTTAAAAACATGTGCGAAGGAAACTAAGAGAAAAATGCACGATAAAGACGCAGATCTGGTACGTTGAAGTCGCGGAACAAAATTTTGTCCACAACCTAAAATGACGTTTAAATCACTCAATGGCAAGAGATACACGGGTTAACAGAACAAGCGTCGTATCGTCACACGTACATAATGTAGCCAACAGTATCTCCGCCTTAATTGATTCAAAGTTGCTTTGATTTATCTGTTCAGTCTATGCTTATGAGGGAATTAACTCTTTCAGTGTGGGTTTCTTAGCCTGGGTTGCTTAAAACAAAGTCTGAGATCTTAAGGTTTGGCCCATTAATTTGTTCGTTTGAATCGCTGAAAGTATTGAATCAACTTTGTTCTATATTTTCTGTTAACAATCCGGAAACGAACAAGTTGTCGATGATTAGTATATGGTAAACTTTCTATCAATTATAATAGGTGATTTTTCAATTTGTATAGATGAGTGATTGTTTTAACTGTCAATAAATAATGACAGTATACATAGCAATCTATTTGTTGAGAATGGTATCAAATTTAAATTTTGAGAACTTGGTTGTTAATAAATATACAGTACACAGTTTTAGTATACAGTTTTCTTTCGATAACGCTTCTTAACGGTTATTTTGAAATAACTCTTATCTATAACCGCTATCGAAATAACAATCCATCTCTATTTTTTTGCAAGTTTCTATTTCGTTAATTTGCCTCTGTAAAAGTTAGTTTATGATTCATTGCTGTTACCAAACCCTAGGCGGCATTACCAAAAATACTTCTTCCATATAAAATACTCACTACAATTGTTTCAAAATACAATACACTAATGAAAACACGCTACAGCACTAATGGAATTTCATGAGTTTTATGTGTTTGTAGAACTCGTATTGAAACGCATAAAAGCTTATTTATCTACAACACGTGAAAGGCCACAATACGAACATCAACGAACCCACTTAATTTCATGAATAATGCATTTATTTAAAGCTACCAGTGACCTAAGCGCAGCTTACATAGATGAATAACTAAGAGAGAGATCGTAGGGTCAAATGGGAGAGAAACAATTAAATGTTAAGCATTGTGTGTCGTTGGACTGTTCATGTGTTAAGCGAACTCCAATCCAGTCTTTCAATGGTATCCGTATATGCATATGGCCTAGAGTCCGTGTGTTTTAGAGATGGGAAAAACTGTTATTTTACGGTAACCGTGTTAATTGCTATTGTTAAGTTGCAATAACATTTATTCATTAACCATTAATATATTAAGTTTTCTTATCAGCTAGCAACTGACCCTAACAAGTGTTTCTATTTTACCGGTGAACTGTTAGAAATTGACCCGCTTATAATTTAAATATTTACAAACAGTTTAAATGAATCGTTGATTTAAAGATATCAGGAATTTAAACCTTTTACTTTTGTCAAATATTTTTTTAAATCTTGGTGGAATAGATAGATTTAAATGGAACTAAATTTATTTAAAACCTAATTCTTTTTAGATTGTATATCACTGCTGTCACAATATTTATCGGAAACACTATTTTGGACAGCAACTGATAACTATTATTTTTGAATAACGCTGTTATTTGAACTGCTGTTGAAATAACAGCCCATCTGTAACGTATTTTGATATTCCGAACAGATAAATATTTCAAAATAGTAGGATCCGGAAATTCACTTACAAAATTTATCTCTGAGGAAAAGCTCTGATTTTAAATGCCATTATAACTGCAAAATTGTAAGGGTGTACTCAGTTCTTAAGGTGAAATCAATAAAATGTTTTTTAAAGCACGATGGATAAAAATTCGTACTAAAATTCAAGGACACGGTACCACGGCACGCCAAATTAGCACTAAAATTTTCGTCGCCCAATGACAATTTGAATAGGCATACGAAGAGTTACCATATTACAAAAGTATGAATTTTGCGATGGTACCATGTTCTCTTGAGTGCAATCCAATCTATTTTATAAATAAGAAATAAATGGGAAAACTGTTACTCACAGTTGTGTAGGATTGAACGCAACAAGCAGAATAGTTCTTACCTAAAAAAGAAATAGAGAGTTAAAGAAAAAAATGTCTTAAATGCATTTAATTTGCACTATTATAAAATTTAAAAAACAAATATACTGCACATTGTGTTGATAAGATGGTTTGTTATCTAATGTCATCTCATTAAAAAAATGACAATCACCCAATATTTTATACACACAAAAATAAATGTTTAAAGGTAAATATTTACTACCGAATCGTAAATTTCTCAGTTTCCAGATTTTTTAAAAGGTGTATCTTTACTCGTAATTGCTTTGCTATGTAATGTATATAAAACAATTATAGTTAGAAGTTTACATTTAAATCAAATTAGTATAGATTTGAGATTTATATTTAATACTGCTAGAAGTAACACTCATAATATAGGAAAAAAATGTAAGATTAAATTTGAATGTACTTGATTTTCTACTTCATGGAAAATAAATCCATAATTAAAACTTCGATTAAGTACTAAATTATTTTTATAAGTTCTTGAAGTAATTATGATTTTGTATCTATGTCTTAAAAATACTAATTATAATTAAACTTGAATATTAAAATATTTTTATGTAGATTTATAAAATTCCCTTTAAAGGATGCAATGTGAATTTCCTCTTAGCTTCCAATAATTTGTGAAAATGCATTTATCAACAGACGAGAGAAGTTTGGTCGTCATTTTTAAGGAAATTATTTAAATTGACATTCGTATCTATAAAAATGGTCATATATTTAGAAATAAATAACGGAAAACTTAGATACGTAATATAAAAATGTGTTTAACTTATTTAGATAATCAAAATCTTACTTTCAGCAGTCTATTGTGAAGTGTGGAAATTGTTTAATCCAGTAAAGATAGATATGAAGGTATCAAGTGTAGAATCCTTCAACATTAAAAAAACTGCTATATGGTTAATGCAAAAAAAAAATATCAATTCATTAACCTTCTGTTAACTTGGTCAATCGCTTTCAATTAACCTATTCAATTATCTTTAATTAATTTAATGCAATTAACCTTCAATTTGTGCAAGTTCGTGAAATGTACCATTTAATTTCAAAATGTTCAGTTTCGGGTTAGAAATATTTTTTGTTCCATAGAATTTAAAGTAACTAAGGGATTATTGTGAAACTTCGATTTTCTCTGATATAACTAGCTAATTTCATCATGTATTTTTCGATATTTCTCCAAAGCTTATAAACAAAGATCTCACGTTCATATAATTAGGTTATAGTACGAGTATCCCTTCACTTCGAGGCATTTCCTGCGAAGGCATCCTTTTTGAGATGAAGTAGAAGCTTAATAAAACTGTATAAACTGCATGCCTGTGAAATCTAATTTTAAACCAATATGTCATATATCCGTTGTTATACACTATTTTAATATAACGTTAATATACACTGGTTCCCATACATTAAGGAAAAAATATAAACAAATAGCTTTCGCTCGTCAAAACAATAAATCAATTTCCACAAAATTAGGAAATGTGACAAAAAAATAATGCTGCAGGGCTCGAAATACCCAGGTGCACTGTGCACATGAAAATAAAACTGTGCACTTAATTTTTACCGCTAGATGTACGCAGTGCACCTAACGTTAAAAAAAAGGGGTGAAACGTGTTATGTTATTGTGATGTTTGAACAAAATATTAATATTGACCCCTCTAGCTCTAAAGGAACGTAGTTAAAACTCCTAGATACACACTGTGTAAAAACAAAATAGCTGGGCCGTAACGAGTTTATACAGGAGGAAGGTTTACTTGTGCCACTGCCACCAGAACTTTCCGATCGAAACATTTGCTAGGCATTTCCGAACATCGAAACAATTCTGTTGAAGCGACTCTCGCGACAGCCGTGCGCCGGAGAATTTAGATATTTAAATATTTTTATTTACTATCTACTACTAAAACCTATTTTAACATACCCAAATAATAAAGTAGATTACACTACATTACTGCCTTTATACTACGGTTTTTTTTTAAATGTGCACCTGAAATATAACTTGTGCACCTAATTTAAAAACTTAGGTACACAAGGTGCACCTGCATTAAAAAATCTATTTCGAGGCCTGCTGTATAAGAATATAATATGCAAATTACTGGCGATGATGTCTTATTACGTTATAGGGCACTAGTATATAAAGTTGCCGTTATTCTTGGTTTAAAATTTCGTCGAAACCGATTGGAGGTAACCATTTTTTCGTATGAATGAATTCTAGACATCTGTTACTGTTAGGCCGGGTGCACACATCCGGTTTTTCAACGCTGCGGCACCGAAGCCCAACTAAGCACTCATAACCGTGAAATGACGCCAGTACTCATTTTGCGCCATTTGCGATAATTATTCTATCGAAGAAAACGTGTTTATTTCGCTTACTTGATGTACAAAAATTATATTTGGAAACAAAATAGACGGTACTGGATGCAACCATTTATTAATTATTATTTATATTCCATTCATTTATGAAAACAAGGTACTTGAGACCGGAGAAGCGTATGCTGCGATCTGCGGCGCCGTGGGGAACTGCGGTACAAATTGCACGCAAGTTGGACGTGCGTAGCTCTAGTGTTCCTCACTAGCACGATATGCCGTCACTTTGGGATATCTGCTGCCCTCTGAACGGCACACACGCATAACTCCATCTTGCAGTCTTCCCTGTATAACTTTTAACCAATTTTTATCTTCTTGGCAAGTAGGATCTTTCGAAAGCAATCTATTCTAAGAAAAAGAGTAATAGGATATGTGTAAAGGATTCCATTCTAAGGAAATGAGCAGTGGAATCTGTCCAAAAGGTTCTATTCTTAGGAAATGAGGAATGGAATCTTTCGCATGAGCATTCTACTCCAAGATGCAGTAAATCTTTCTGAGTGATTCTATTACAAGGCAAGGAGCAATGGAATTTCTCAGTGATTCCATTCCAAGGAAAGGAGCAAAGGACTTATTATAAGTGATTCTATTCCAAGGAAAGACGCAAGTATAAACTTTATGAGCTATTCTATTCCAAGAAAAAGAGCTACGGAATTTTTCTAAGTGATTATATTCCCAAGGAAAGTACGCAAGTACAATCTTTCTGAGTGAATCTATTCCCAAGGAAAGTACGCAAATACAATCTTTCTGAGTGATTCTATTCCCAGCAAAGGAGCAATGGAACTATTCTAAGTGATTCTATTCCCAAGGAAAGACGCAAGTACAATCTTTATGAGTGATTCTGTTCCCAAGGATCCGTTTTTAAGGTTCGTTTTCAAATAATTAATTTAAAAATGCTATATATAAGTATGTGTTGGAGCATCACGTCGCAACTTCGAGCGAGAACGCGCCAATTGTGGCGCTGTGTGGGAGCTGTGTGATTTTTTGTATTTTGTTCCATTTTCAGAAAAAGATTGTTTCTCGAGGTTGAAGGTGGTCTGGTCCATTTCTCCCCTTATACGAGCTCTTGCGCTCATGCATTTATATTTGATGGTATTGTCCATCTCTTGTCTTCAGAGCTTTGGTGCCCAAATACTTCAATTTGTAAATATGTACATATATCAAGTAATTAACTAAATAAAACTACAGTCCACTTTTATCGAACTATTTCATATCTTGAATCGCCAAGACAGTATGTATACCCTAAGAGTGCAATCCCAATTTTCTGCTAAGGAGAGGTCTGATTTCCGTCGAATAATTTACCCGGATAGTTTACGCCGGTATAGCCGCAGAGATGAGGGAAATAATTTAGTCTTTACTCAAGACGCTAAAGCCACCCTCTAATATCTCCCACACGCACCAACAACGTAACATGAAGGATGAAGTGTTTCCCGGCCGAACTTCACGCCCGCATAAACATCAAACGGGGTCCCGGAAACGGACTTGCACCCCTTGCCTTCCGAGCTCCCCTTCGCACGTGCATTCCATTATGCATCACGGAACAGAACCGCGCTTCGCGAACGCCCTTCGAACGCAAACAAGGAAGGAGTGGAAGTTCAGGCATCGACACGCGCCTTTAAATCTCACCCTTTAACTTCGATGGAAGTTTTTAAGAGGAATATGTAGGGGAAAATAAAATCACACAGCTTGGGAGAAATTCTTTGGAAATTAATTGCATTTTGGCCTTGCTTAAGCCCCCCTCTCGTCTTATTAAGGGGAATTGGAGGTTCTTTATTTTTTCTTGGTCTTTTTGGGGAACGGTGCTTTTTTTTTAAAACTAAGTTTAGCCATTTAATTGCTTTTTTGAATTCGTGTTGCAAAGTTCCCGCGAGTCCTTAATTCGGTATCGTGTTTGCTTTATCGGGAGGTATCGAGATACGACAGTGATTGATTAATTTTCGAGTTTGGATTAAGTTCGAGACCCACTGAGAGACCCCAAAATAAACGCGTCTCGAGTGCTTTTAAAAATTTAATTAAGTAGTCACTTGGTGCTTCGTTACCGTCAGAGTGTTTCCTTATCTTCGCGATGGGGTTTTTTGAATCAATCTTCAAAACTTAGAAGGAAATGGATGCCCGGTTCCAGGTGGACTGCTCTGCATCGAGTTAAAAGTTTTGTTTTTGTTTAAATTGTAACATTCGGATAACCGAGATATCCAAGTAGTGTAGAATTGTTTTTGAGCCACAACAGACTTAATGAATAAATAACCACAGATAATACTTGAAATAATCCATGGATTCTTGCAATCTTTATAAGGATTCCTTTGCTCATTTCCTTGGAATAGAATCACTTAGAAAGATTCCACTGCTCCTTTACTTGGTATAGAATCACTCAAAAAGATTGTACTTGCGTCTTTCCTTTCGAATCGAATCACTCATAAAGATTGTTGTACTGTGCCTTTCCTTGTAATAGAATCACTTAGAATTATTCCGTTGCTCCTTTCCTTGGAATAGAATCACTCAGAAAGATTCCATTGCTCCTTCCCTGGGAGTAGAATCACTATGAAAGGTTGTACTGTACCTTGGAATAGAATGCTTATGTGTGTGAAAGATTCCATTCCTCATTTCCTAAGAAAAGAACTTTTTGGACAGATTCCATTGCTCATTTCCTTAGAATGGAATCCATTGGACATATTCTATTACTCTTTTCCTTAGAACAGTCCTTTAGAAAGATTCTGCTTGCCAAGAAGATAAAAATTGGCTACAAGTTATACAGGGAAGACTGCAAGCTGCAGTTATGCGTGTGTACCCTTCATAGGGTTTAATAAAATAGGTTTACTACTCTGATAAATATATAGCTAGTTTATCCATTGTAGCTGGTTTTGGGTTGATTTATTAAATCCTTTGAAGGGCTCTATGCTAGAAACGGTTTCTGAGAAGCAATACATTTGGAAAACCTATCACTTCACGCAAATAAAGTTTGTACACAACAGAAATAGAGAAGAGTGGTATTTTTTGAAGGAACAGTGGCATGCTTTTGTTTTATCACTATCTAGACCGCTCCATCAGAATATCATATAAGAGAACATTTTTATGCCTGACAGCCTTAACTCCAGGGTTTCCCCACACGCATAGATCTGACCTACTGTCTTTCCAGCGTGACTTTAACCAGGTTTGACCACCTTCATCAAAAGAATGTTTCTATTTGAGCCATCCATAGCCCCACAGGGGGCTTATTTCCTTTAAGTAAACACGGGCATCACAACCACGAAATACCTTGGTGACACATCCTCCCTTTCGTTTCACCCTTGTTCTTTCATGTAGTCTTCGTTCTTTCCTCCCTTTTGTTACATTTTCATTGCTTAGTAACAAAATAACTCACTCGGGTAACTATAGATTGGAAGTGACCAGAAAAATAGTTTTCCTCTTTCGTAGAAAAATGCCAACAGGCATTTAATTAAAAAATAATTTTAGGTAACTACAGACGATTTTGAGAGAGGATTATGAACACTAGGTTTGTTTTAAATGCGTTTTGTAAATTCAATTTTATAACCCGTGCTATAATAAAAAAAACTTGTTTAAAATTGAATTTCTTCAGTACAGACGAAGCAATGGTAACTTATCATCTTTTTTAAATGGGAAATCGAATAGTAAACAAGCCACTCAGACTTTTTGTCGCTATGACAAATAATTTGTGGTATTTCAAAAGTCCTATATTTTTAACAATGTTCTTTCAATAAAGGGAAAATTCCACATAAAAATTTTTTTATCCAAACTTAGCCACTTCAAATCGAATATTTTGTGGTCGTGCTGTGCGTGATAAAGAGAAAGCAATTTATTGAAATAATAAATATTCAAAACACAGAAAACAAAATTAGAAGAAAATAAAAGTTGTCGGGAAAAAAGGTGTCCGAAAGACATAAATTCGCGATTCTTTTTATCTTTTGTTCTCGCACCAGTTGCCACAACTTACAACTAAAAATTAGATAAAATTTAAAAACACCAAATTTATTCCGAACGGAAAAACAGAAAATATCACTGCACGAGTTTACGTTACGTTGCAGAGTATCGTTTGTCACAAATATTCGGAAATAGTTTATATTTTGAAAATGAAATGAATACGGCTCAACATTTTTTTCACCAAACATTTTAGAATTTAAATAAAGTAAAAATATTTTTTGGAAAAATAATTGATTTTTGAGGAGTACTGGTAAAATAATCTAAGTAAATGCACTGCTCAATCTTCCCTCCAACTACTCCAAAACTACCAAATTATGGTTGATTGAAGTACAGTTACTCAGATGTTTTAGCATGAAACTTGCCTAAATATATAGTCGAGCCCTCATGTAGCGAAGTCGCACGAAAATTATTCGTAACATCCGATATAATAAAAAATTGACCTACCTGCATGTTATAAAGCAAAATAATTTTCACACGAAGGCTAAAACTTTATTTCATAGGTGGGAAAAAGTCTATTGAACAGTTGAATTTACAATGCAGTTGCATAATTCTTTTTCAAGTGCACTAAAATTATCACGGCAGTCAATGTTATGCGATTCAAAGAACGCACGCAAATTTTGAAGAGTGTCCACGGCAGATTTTGATGTCACTAATTACTTCTTCTATCTAGTCTATTTACTTCAATTTCAATGTCTTTCTCTTCGGAATCATCAGAAGTATTTTGTAACACTGCTGCAAAGATGTCATTGTCTGTTTGATGTGTTTCAATTTTTACGTTGTAATCGCCATCAACATCATCAGCAAAAGTAATATAACCATCCAAAATTCTTTTTTCCTGTAAATTTTTCCCACAGGGAACTTTTTTCAGGATCAGGCTCAGAAATTAAATCCCCCTAAAAATCCTGCATGTTTCAAGCAGTTTTGGATGGTTTTCTATTGGCAGGAATCATGTAAAAATTAGCAACTGTCGTCCACAATTGGGGGAAAAAAGGGAGTTTTTGGTTCCTTGCCAGAACTCAAAAACTTCGCAGAATCTGATATTCACGCTCCAATCGTTCGCTATATGCGATCTTTTTAACACTATTTAATATTGCAGTTCCAAAGGGACATAAAACTGTCGTAATAACCGATATTTCGCTGTATCCGAGCTCGCAATAAGTGGGCTCGACAGTATCAGCAAATGAATTTTAAATAATGTATTCACTAAACTAAAATGTGGTGTAACATATTTAGAACATTGCATTGACATATATTGAATTTATTTCGTGTGCTACTTGTACAAACACAGAAACACAAAATCGAACACAGAACTGGAAGACGGAAAAACAGACCAACGCAACCCCCAAGGTCAGTCACTAAATGAATACTCTCTAAGTAAAATACTCACAGTATGCAAAGTTTCATAAAAAAATATTCAACCTTTTGGCTGTAGCAGGGCACACACATACATACAGACAGACATCAAACGCGCAAGAGACGGATTTGGGACCAAAACGGAAAGAATACTTCAAATGGGTCGACACTATACAAACACTCCATGTTTATTTATACAGATTTGTTCTTGCTTCTGTAGCTTGTTATATTTTGGACCTTGTTCTTTTCATACACGTGATTGTTCTATTTATACACGAGAAATAGAATAGACCGAGCCATTGAGAAAAGCTTAAAAAGTTGACCAACATGTCGACTGGTAGTCCAACCGACTGCTCTAAAAAATTGGCTCGGTTGCTCGATTTGGCATCTTATTGCGTAATTTGGCGAAATGACAAACGACTAGGATAACGAAGATGTGTGATTGTACACATTTCTATAAAGTAGCAACAAAGTAATCGTGCCAAATTTCTAGCCAGTCTTCTCTGTTTCTCAGATGGTTACTAAAGAGAAGAGTATCTCCTTTACAACCACCAAACTAAAACCACGCCAAAGCATACCATCAATGGAACAAAATTATTAATATTTAGAAGTTGGTACCCAACACTGAAGTATTAGCTTCTTCCGTCAGAGGTATCTGTAAGTAACCACTTGTCAAATCTAGTGTTGTGAAAATTTTACTTCCTCCAAAGCATTCTAAAATGTCATCTATCTTCGGTAACGAAAATTTGTCCTTGACAGTTTGCGAGTTCAATCTTCTGTAATCTATGACGAACCGCTGCTCACCCGTTTTCTTCTTGACTAGTAAAACTAGATACAGAGATCTAGTGTTCGAAACTATTCCATACTCTTTCCATTCCGACACAATTCCTTTAATTTTTTTTTCTCTTTTGAATTCGTTTTATATGGTTTTTGAAATACTGGTTTACTTCCGTCAAGTTCCTTAATGATTAAATATAATGAGCCGCGGTAGCTTAGTCAGTAGAGCGTCGGGCTCGCATAGGAAGGGTAGTGGGTTCTGTCCTCGGCGGTGCCTGCAATTCGGATTGTTGTGAGATCGGCGCTTGGACCTGGCTAAAGACCGTCGTGTTCACTAATGGTGGCACGTTAAATAGGTCGTGGTCATAAAGTCCCCCATGTTCCCATACCAAATCAATACCTCTGGGGGTACCTGATCAGGGGGTTATCGGCCTCTGATTGGGATCTAAATTACGATATGTGTGTGTGAATGGATGTATGAAAGGGGCCTTCCTGTAAAACGGATGTGTCATGTATGAAGAAGTCCAACCCTCCGGGGCAATGGCACCCTCAATTGGGCCATATATGGCTCGTACGACAACAACAACAACAAGTTCCTTAATGCCTATTTTGCATACATTAGTGCAACCTAATTCGTTTACGTTTAAAGCAAAGCAGTCTCGGCACTTGTTTATAAACTTTAAAAGTTAGTCTCTTTTATTACTTTCTGAAGACACATCAAATTTAACATCTTCCATTTGAACA
The DNA here is from genome assembly GCA_947359465.1 of Metellina segmentata. Classification (NCBI taxonomy): domain Eukaryota; kingdom Metazoa; phylum Arthropoda; class Arachnida; order Araneae; family Tetragnathidae; genus Metellina; species Metellina segmentata. The sequence continues at coordinate 114,208,030 of OX375882.1, read as the reverse complement.
GGAGACTTCTGACTGTCGATGACATTAACTTGTACTTCATCGTTTGCAGTTTCTTCATTTACTTCATATTCATTGGATAGCTTAATGCACTCCTCACTCACTACCATTCCCCGCCCTAAACATTGATTTGTCTTCATTTTTACGTTAAATTTTTTCGAATTAAATTGCCGGTACCGCGTCGTTTCTCCATTCAATACCTTAAGAATGTAATGGAAATTTTGACCGATACTCTCCACTCAAATTACACCATTATCAATCCCTTAATCGGTTCGTGCTCTAATCAAATTAACTGAATTACTTTCAACATCAATTTTTTTAGTAGTTTTTAATTTAACAGTATTCTTTTTCATGTCTACTTGAATTTTTGGAAAAAAAAACCCCATCATTATTTGCATAACCGAATTTTAAATTACCTCCAACACGTGCAAATGCAAGATAGGGTTTCTCAATCTGCGTCCTACCTAAAATTAAATCACACGGTTGCGCATAATCTTTAACAACAAGTAAAGAAATACACTTCCCTATTACTTCGTCCACGCGAATATTAACTACAGCTTTGCCCATCGCCCTCGTAACAGGATTGTTTTGATTACCGAAACCAAATAATTTACTGTTATCTGACTTCAAATCAAGATTCATTTTCAATGCAATACTTTCTTTCAAAAGACAGCTGCTACTTCCTGTATCTACCAGAGCCCATAACTTTATATCCATAAATAAAATAATTTAAAATAGTTATTAGACGCCATTGTGGCATTTGAATCCGACTTGTTTTGTCGAACTGATAAGTTTTTACTTTTCCCAGATCGTTCGGCGTCATACGCTCACTGGGTGGAAGTTTGTTTGTTACATTTCGTTACTTTCGGTTGCGTACTATCGCTAAAAATATGACCATAATCCTTGCAATTGAAACATTTAAATTCCCCATTTACATTTCTAATCGAAGAGTGAACACTTTCGCGTTTCATAATGCTTAGAGTTGCTTTCTCTTTCCTAAGAATTACGATTTGGGTATTTGTTTTCCGGTTTATTAGTTTCAAACAAACGAATTGCGGTTATTAGATCTATAATTCAAATGCGAATAATTTTTATGATCATCAAAATTATGTTTAATGTTTTTATTTTCATTAAAAGTTTTCATTCCGGATCGAACCTTTTCATGTTCGTCTCACCTTTCCGCTAGATCGTTAGCTTTTGTAAATTTAGGCCAAGAATCATATAAAATGTTCTCGCATTGCATTAGGGACGCACTTTTTTAATTGGTCAGTTACAATGAATTCTTTTAAAGAATTAAAATCATTAATATTGAAATCTGCTAACCACGCATCAAAAAAATTACGCAATTCAAAAGTATAATCAGCCCATGTACTTTTCGGTTTTCGAATGTGATTCTTATATTTTTGACAAAAGCTTTCGGGGCTTAATTTAAATCTTCAATAATAAACTTTTAACAAAATTATAATCATTCCCATCTAATTATGTTTATCTTGCAATTAACTGAGTAATTTCCAACGGTAAAAGTCTTAATAATTGAGACACAAAATCTTCTGTTTTTAAACCTATACGTTTACATTGTCGTTCGAAGAGAATTAAGAATAACGCACTATCTCCTTCCTTTAAGTCGAATTTTGGAATAAAATTCCTAAGATCCACAGAAATCTTATTTACTTCTTAAACGCGATTGCTACTGTTATTTTCGTATTCCGTTATTAATCTACTTCTAGCTACAATTTGTAATCTTTAAAGCTCGAAAATGTGGTTTCCTCCCTTTTAAAATTCTGGCATCAATAATTCGTTTTAATACTTCTTAAACGAATAATTCTTCACAACCAGTAATACGTGTTTTTAAATCAATCACAGTGCCTACCAACCGGTCTAGTGGTCAAGGTGGACGGAAGGTTCCTGGTTCGAATCCGGGGTTAGGGCATAGATGTAAATTGTGCTGTCCTTTGTTAGGGACAATGAGGGTCCACCCACTGGGTGCTCCTTCACAAGTGACCATCACTTCTGGCCTTGTATAAGGCTACAATGACCTCGGTCAACTCTGTACTTTGTACTGTATTGTATTTGTATTTGTCTTTTCGCAATTGTGTACTGCCTTGGCATTGGAAATAAAAAAAAACAATCTCAGTACTTTCTGGAGGTACAGTCTCTCCCAATTCAACGGCTAACTCTATTTAATCGGACTTCTTCCCTTTTCCCAAGTGCGTCCTGTTTTTAAATAGACTAGCAAAACAATTACTTTATAATACTTTCGTTTCTAATGCTTTGGTTTCTATATTTTTGTTTTCAATACTTTTGTTCTCAAAGAACTACTTATACGTCTCAAAAGAAATAGAACTACTTTAAACAATGAGAAAAAAAATCGCCTGTCGGAATTTTTCCTAACGGCATTTTCCCTATTCTAACGTACGGCATGGCGCTCAGTACGTTTGCGTTTAAACTTTTGCTTTGTTACTTTTGCTTTTGGGAACCTTAAATCCCGCTTCTGATCTAATAGCTTCTACTTAAGGCCACGTTCACATGAGGCGTTTCAACGCGCGTATGGAGAGGCTTGCAGGGCCCCGCCATTAAATTATGCTTTTTTTTATTCCTCTAATTCAAGTTACTATCTTTGCGACCTTAAAGAGCGAGACCCTGATAACCTCACCAAACGCGTGTTTTACGCACCTCGTGTGAACGAGGCCTAAGTGGAGGAGGCGATTTTTAATAACAAGTTTATTAATTCATTAAAAGACATGGCAAATATGCACAGAAGCGGTTCACACGAGAGAGTACGTTACGTATGTCCATTCGCTTGTCATGGACACACGTAATGAACTCTTGCGTGATCCGCTTCTTTGTATTCGTGATGTCCATTAATGAATTAATAAACTTGTTATTAAAAATCGCCTCCTCCTCTCATGCCTCCCCTGTAGTAGAAGCTAATAGACACATATTACAGGAAAGAGGTGGGTTTGAATTTTCTGGAGCAAAAGCATCAAACCATAAAAAGGTTGGAATCTTTTGATTTGATGCTCTACAAGTGTTTGCCTTTCGCTTCCCCTATTGAGTTTTAAAATTTTGGTACAGCTAAATTCTCTGTCCCGTTTGGTGGCAACGTGCTTGGTGCAATTTTTTTTTCGGCGAGGAAATAATTCTTAATTTTTTTTACAACGGGAAAATAACATGCTTTAATTAATAATTTAAGCTTCAATTTTTTCGAAAGGATTCCCTGAACCTTATCAACTACACCAAATAGAGAAGGCATTTTCAAAAGACGATAGCGCAAGAAACGTTACCTGATGCTGAATTCGTTATTCGTTTGAATTCGTTAGCATGAAACGGAAAATAATTAGGAAAATTTTTTTTTAGAAGAACCAATGAAATCAAAGGACATTTTAACGAGTTGGAAAAGAAGTTTCTAGAATATCCAAAATGAAATTTTTAAATTTACGCTTGCCGGGGGAGGGGAGGTTGCTATAGAAACCGGAATAACCATAATAAAGACGGGTTGTCTGAACCTGGCATAACTCGCTACTAAAAATACGCCAGAGCTTTGCCACAAAAAGGGATCAGATTGCAGCTCTATCTAAATTTTTTACACTTGTATTATAGATTTCGTTTTTATTTCATTACTTTTAAACGCGTGGAAACCAGTAGAAAACATTACTACCGGGATGAATCAAATTAAATAGAAGAGGAACAATCCGAGAAAAACGTTCTTAGTTTTATCTCGTACTAGCCAATGCGTTGTCCGCACGGCGTTGCTAGTGACAGTTCTTTTCATGGGGTCAGGTGTGACCACTGCTCGCTGACGCTCGCCAACCCCCGTTGATTGCTACGTATTCCCATTTGGTTTGCTTCGCCAACAAACTCTACAGGCACACCGTGAAAGCCTCGACGTAGCGATTATCAACAACATAAAGCAAAACACGCTGGAATCGGAAAACTTGGCATGGTTCCAACCAAAGGCATTTAGACGAAAAACGCTTGTCGTTCAACCCATTTAGCTATATTGATGCACAATTCAGAATTCTTTTTATGCAGTTACACCATTGCAGACCATATTGTTATTTTCACATCTTGTTAATCGCTACCTTAAAACATGTTTCGTTTCAAATATATTCAGTTCCGAATTGTATATCAGGAATGAAAGAGACATATCTTATTTAAAATTGCAAGAAATAGTTACTAAATATGTAACGTGTTTCATCTGAGAAGACGGATAAATCCTTCTAACGCTCGAAAATTTCTGTCAGGAATAGTGCTTACGGGCAAATGTTTCTTTTATACATTCAACAGGCTCTCGAAAATGTCACTTGTAAGATAGATTGTTTTGAATAAATAATTTGATATGCCGCTTCACGTATCCGTTCGCTGACTGCTTTTTGTTCCAAGTGGACCAAAAGAGACACATTTTTGAAATGCCCGAACTTAAAATCGCTTCCCTAGCACTCTTAAAATAACATGTAAAAAAGTTTTTTTTTTTTTTTTTTCAAAATATTTTATACCGGCTGAAAATTCAACACTTTTATAATTTTTTTTCTATAATTTTTCGGACTTTGTTATACTATGTGTTTTATGTAGTTTTTTTTTACGAAATATTTAAAAAAAATTCTAATTGTATAACCAAAAATCACGAAGACAATTTATGGCATAAACTTTTAGAAGCTAATTAATGCAAAAATGAAGTGATTTGTTAGAAAATATTTTAAGATATATCAATTTTACCCAACGTCAAAATTTTGATACTTTTAAATTTTAATAAAAAAAATTTAAGTTTTGAAAGTATAAAATAGTTATTATAATTAAAACATTTCTTCATTTTATCAGATTGACCTGATGCAGACATATCACAGGAAATTGATATTGATGAATATTCTGAAGAAAGTACACTAGAAGACGATGATTCCGATGATTTTGATATTTCCAATTATGATAATATTTAAATTTTCTTCCAAAGTATTGCTGTTATTAATATTCATATGTATCATACTAAACCATACTTTCCGCTTTTGAGATATAACGAAACAAAACACACAAAAATCGTTACATTTGAATGTTTTCCCGATGTTTGTTAATGCTTTCCCAATTAAATCAATTTTTCACCACACAAAACTCAAGTATGTTATAGTATGAAAGGTAAGGTTCAAAAATAATCCCATTCCGCTGGCTCGGTAGTGGTGTAAAAATCCTTCAGGCTCAAATATAATTTAGCGTGTAACCACTTCATAGCCTCAGCTGAAGGTATTTCCACCACTACCGAGCCAGCTGAATAGTATTTTCTTTATTAATACCTAAATGATTATCTCGTGTCAAAATTTCAGCCAATGTAAAATATTTTGAAAAAAAAAACTTTTTTTTACATGTTTCGTACGTCCTCCCACCGCCTACACCCACTGCACCAGCTGAATTACGTTTCCTAAATCATCTATCCAAGACCAATTACTGGTAAGCAAATCAGCCGGTGTAAAATAATCACCCTCAAAATGTCGCTGCCTCCCGTACTATAACGTCCTCTTCGGTAGCGCAGGTCCGGAACATATTACCAACTTTTACTGGAATAGAAGACATGGGGAAATTTTAAGCCCGTTGATTCGTTGGTTTCTCACCCTGTGATCTTTGACGTCACGCACTCATAGTGCGCACTGCGCATACGTGAGAAGTATCAATCTTTATTTGCAATGTTTGCGAAAAAAAAGTTGAAACTGCTTCGACCGAAAATAGAATACTAATAAAAAAGAAAGATGATTATACCAAGCGATAGTTCAACTTCAACGGTTTGTGCCCTGTACTCGCAATTGTGATCGTATATGTTTTGTGTTTGAATGCAGTTTTAATTCCAGTAGAGATTCTACATGCACAATTTAAAAATAGTCCATTTTCGAACTTTAAAGGACACTCGGGTCCTTGAACAGAATAGAAGGCGGAAGTTTTTCCGTTATTACTGGGGATCTGTTGTATGGATTCCTTATTTATGTTCCAGATGTTTTGCTATGTGGGTTTTAAGAGAGTTAATTTTGTGATCGTGTTTTATTTTTCGGTATTTCGCCGAAACCATATGGCTTTGGAGATGGTTCTGAGGGTGGTAGATTAGAGGATTTCAAGGGTGTTGTTGTTTGTAGATCCCCAGATTTCGCTTGCGTAGGCGATGAATTTCTTCGCACGGAGTTGTATGGGATGTGTGAACTTTCGGAACTTTATAACCTTTTCATTCTTAATCGGATATTTACTAAATAGCACGGAATTGTCTTGCATTACAGATTAAATTGGATAATTAAGGTTCCAATATTGTATGAAAACATGAAGAAACAAAAAACGTTTATTCCCGATGTTTTGCGAAAATAGTACACGGTTGAGATGAAGCAGTATAAAGATTGTTTTGCTTCGCAAACATTTAAAAATTCGAAAAAAAATTGTGCTAAGTATTTTTTTAATTGTCATTAAATCACATCCATCATAAAACCATAGGAGGAATTAAAAATGTGATCAGTGGGAGCTAAATTCATTTTTCAATACAAATTATTTGTCAAAAAAATTACTTAGTCATACCAAAAGCCCTAATATAACCCCAAAATAGTATTTCTTAAAGTAATACCAATCATCAAAAAAAGAGATGGTTCCATTTGAAGGCATCACGTGGTATTTAAGACGTCACATAGTGACGTCATAAACGACAGTTTGAAACCAACGAATCAACTGGCTTAAAATTTCCCCATGTCTTCTACTCCAGTAAAGGTTGGTAATATGCGGCCCGGAAGCCTCAAGTGGAGGCAGACAAACACAAAAACAAATACAAATATTGACGACCCGCTACAGGCTCAATCCCAACAAGGCTGGTCCTTTGTTTATGAATTCCCCAATTCGAACTGACTATCCAATTGTATCTTAAATTCGTACACTCCCTTTGAATTAACTCTATTTTTTGGCCACGCGCTCCATTTGTCTATTACCCTATTAAAGTAGTAGTTTTTCCTTAAATACCGATTCAAATGTGTCTTATTCAATTGATACCCATGGCCCCTTGTTCTGTTATCCCTATTGAAATTTAAGCCCTCTGTGTCCCCTTGTTTTACCAACTTGAAAAGCTGAATCAAATCCCCCCTCCTTCTTCTTCTTTCCAGTGTATACATGTTTAGCTTACTTAAACGTTCATTGTAGTCGAGATTTGCTATCCCCTGTATTATTTTTGTAGCTCTGTGCTGAACCCTTTCAATTAATTCTAAATCCTTTCTCATATATGGAGCCCAGAATTGTACAGCATATTCTAGAAGTGGTTTTACTAAACCCTTATATAACGGCAAGATTGTATTCTTATCCCTTGAAGTTACAGTCTTTTTAATGTACCCCAATGCCCCAATAACCTATAACTTCGCAGTTAACGGCAGATCGGCGCAGATCTCTCTTTTCAGGCCTATATTTTCAGTAGACACAGAGTCTTGTGCTACCAGTCAATCTCTCAGATTTAGGATATCCGTTCGTCCTAAGAGTAGACAATATTGGCAGATAGGAGCAGATTCTTTGTGGCCTAGAATTGCATATAATGCTACCAACAAATCTTGTGTGATATCGAGTTGGACGAGTGTTATTTCTGTATGTCCCTATCACCACCAGATCTTAATTCAATAGTTGATGGAGTTATGAGTTTCTAAATAATTGTAAATAGTATTCAAGATTTGAGGTAACGTTTCGAGCAATAAAGGGTAAATGTGGTAATAAAGGTAAAGTAATGAAACTTAATTGCGCAAGGAAAGAAAATACACGTAAAATTAAAGAAAGGAATCGAATCCGCAATGTCTCAATAAGCAATGAGTAGGGCAACTTTTTGCAACAAATGCAACTTTTTTTCACACGTTCTACGCTGCATGTAAAGTACCAAAACCAAAATTCCTCCTTCATGGGGTGTATTGTAAATGAGTTATAACCGCAACATAAATGCAACTTTCTGCATAAATGCAAGCACCTGCAACTTTTTTAAATTTAGCTTAAAATTTATTAATATGAAATTGCTATTTCATTTTTTGCCCTCTCAACTAACCCTTCGATCACGTCTGTCTGATCTTGCGAACGCCGTAGTATTGCAGATCAAACAAGAAGTTAATGGAAAGAAGATGTTTGTTCGTACTAACAGACGAAAGTGAAATGTCAAGAAGTACTTTTAACAGATTGGTTGGCACTCTTGATAATGCAAAGGAAACTTGCGTCATCGACTGCAGAGTTTGTGAGGTGATCATCAATATGGTGTTCGCCTTGTAGATGACGTTTAAAAATCTCTGAATATTGAGCGAAAGGATTCTGCTATCCTATACAGCACATTATATGACTGCAGCTGGCGCAGTTTTTCAATGTTATAGAAATTAACATTTAACGTTCGTCTGTATTTAATGACGTATTATAATACTGTTGTACACGACTAAAATTGTCAATATACATAGTGAATTTTTTCATTTTTTATGAATAATTTACTTTAGATTTTAGTGTATCAAAAATAAATGCAACTTTAGGGAATGATAAATGTAACTTTTCACATTTTAATGCAACAAAAAAGTTACCCTAGCAATGAGGTAAAGATGCATTTAAGGGCATGTTTCCTCTTCAAGTGAAAAGCTATCGCTTATTTAGGAAGGTTGGCATACTTTAAGTTAGACATTGCTCGAAACGTTCCTACCCTATATTAACCATTAGGTTTTTTGGGAAGGGAGGCGAAGTGACTCACTGGGTATTCCCACTGCGCTATCAACCTGTGAGTTGTAGTAAGCGCAATTCGATTCGACCCTGGGTATATTTCTCGCCTCTGTGTTAGTAAAACGTAACCTGTACGTGTATGCCGATCACTCAATATTTTATGTTTAATAACCTGGTGCACGTTCAATCTGTCGTGACCTGAAATGTCCTCACGTTGGAGTGGAAATTGGAAGAGTGGAGTACTAGCTGAGGTGTGACCTCGTCATCTGACCGTGGCTCAAAATTTCGTGGTGTTGTCCTCGGATCTTTCTCTTTGGGGTAGATCTCGGACCGTCGTAAATAGCCGTTGCCCCAGTGTGACGTTAATTAAATGCCCACCTACCTGCCACCGCTTCTAAAAACGAAGGACACCGTCGCGTAATTATGTTTACTGCGTAACTGATTGAGCACTTGCAGGAAAGAAAGTTTCCAGGCAAGAAAGACGAGGCAAAGCAGCAACAATGTCACAAACGGCTGATTAATTTAGCCGTCCGATGGCAGGCGGTGGAAACTTCTTGAGGAGAGAGGAATGAACGACGGGGTGGAAAGGGGGGGAGATGGACACGGGGCGAGAGAATTAGACAATAAATTCCGGGGGCAAGAACGCAAATTGAATCTGTCAAAACCGGAAGCGAAATCTTCTCTGAAATAAACAAAACCTTCGAAAGAGTGATAGAAAGTCTTCTTTGAATGCCAATATTAACCGTAGAAGAGATTCCGAGGATGGAAGTTTGGAGAGTGCAATGAGTTTTGCAGAAAAAGCAATTTTCAGGATCAATCAAAGTTTGGAATTATTTCCCTTTTATTTGAAATCTGAAATGTCTCCTAACGCAACTAGGAAAATACTTTTGGGGACAATCTGAAATCTACGGATATTAATTTGTTCCCCAGATATATTTGAACCTGGTCAATACAATACATTTTTACTTTTCCAGAGAAAATATTCGGAACGTTCGATTCCTAATTTGCGTTGACATTGTTTGGACTTTAAACCTTTTTGTAGTTATAACTTAATTCTTTGATTTTATTTTGTTTATGAATAAATTCTTTCAACATTCTTTTTTTTACTACCTGACTGATTAATGGGACCGCTGTAATCCGATTGGAAGAGAAGGGAGCGTTAAAAACCGGAGGGTTGCGAGTTCGAATCCAACCCAAGACCGTCGTGTACAAAGGGAGCTGGTACACGTTAAATCTGTCGTAGCCTCACGTTCGCATCGTTTGGAAGTTTGGAGAGTGAGGTGCCATCTCAGGTGTGGCTTCGACACCTGACAGTGGTTCCAAATTACGTGATGCTGTCTTCGAATCTTTCCCTTCTGGTTTGTTCCCCGACCATCGCTCATTGTGTTGCTCCAGTGTGATATCAACTAAATACCTACCTATCATTGCTACTAAAAGATTCATAAAAAAAACTCCAATCCAATTTGACTCGGATAACATTTCATTTAATCGGAGTTCGGATAATCAAAGTGGTTCGACTTAAAACTTCGTGTAGTTCTTTAAAAACAAAAAACTTTCATGGAACACAATAAGATAGTAAATTTCGTCTAAATAAAGTTTCAAACATTTGAGTCGCTTTGTCCCTTTAAAGGGCCTATTTGTAGCAAAGCAGTTTTCTTAAACATTAAATTTAGTTTATAAGGGCTTGTGTGTGTGTGTGTGGGGGGGGGGGCTTTCATCACATGTATCTACAGCAGTTTTAGTAAAGAGAACATCAAATGTTCTCATATCTGTAATACAAAATGGATATCCGTGATAAAAATATACTTCTAGAAACACCGCAAATTTATCTTAGAATGAATGGTGCTTAAAACCTATTTCATAATCTAATATAATTTCATAATATAATTCATAACATAATTTCATAAAAATATCATATTTTTTAATTTTTAAATTATTTACATAAAAAATTTAAAAGGCGGTATTTTTCTATTTAAAAATATATACTTGCAAAGATTTTTAAAAATAAATTTTTTTTCCGTACATTTTACGAAATAAATTATAAAATAAAATTACCAAACCGTTTAATTTGGTTTCCAGTTTGGAGCACAAATGTGCACTAGTTAAAATGCATCCCAGGTACCTAGTTAATCGCATCACAATTAATTAATCACAGGCGAAGATATAGTTCTTGATCATTAATAGTACAACAAGATATTACATCGTTTGGGACATTCATTGTTCTTTTTTTTTTAATTTTATTATATTTTAAAACTTGAAATGCTGAGCAAAAAATATTCAATGTTATTGTATATAGTACAATGTATAAAAAAATATTTTATTTTTTAGGGTTGCGAGTTCGAAACGCGGTCAAACCAAAAGGGCTCGTGCCCGTTAAATCTGTCGTGGTCTCATATGTCCTCAAGTTGGCGTGGTGTGGAAGTTTGGAGAGTGGGCTTCCAGCTCAGGTGTTGACCTTGTTATTTGACCATGGTTAAAAATAACCTGGTGCTGCCTTCGTATCTTTCCCTTCAGGATTCATCCCGAATCGTAGCCAATAGCCCGTTGTGCTGCTTCGTTGAAACCTTAATTTCAAGTAACTACCTGTGTTTTCTAGTCTCTTTCAAGAAACAATTTCTATCATCAACCGGTCTGGTGGTTAAGGTGTTAGTCTCTAGATCGGAAGGTTCCTGGTTCGAATCCGAGCTAGTGCATGGATGTTTGTAAGCGTATGGTGTAGAGGCGGCTGGTGCACCTTACATCTGTGGTGGCCAAAAGTGCTCACGTTGGGTTGGTGTGGAAATTTGGAGCTCAGGTCCTCGTCATCTGACCGTGGTTCAAAAATTTCATGGTGTTGTCCTCGGATCTTTCCGTTAGGGGACTGATCCCGGACCGTCGTCAATAGCCCGTTGTGTAGCTCTAGTACGACGTTAATTAAAAAATTACCGAATTACCGTGAAGCAATTTCGACACAATTTTGAATATCATGACTTAGTTTACTAATTGCAGATTTGACTCTAGTTATATTTATTTAGAATAGTCACTCGTAAATAGCCACGTCGTAGTATTTTGATAACTCATGCGCAAATCAAGAAGTTATTTGGTCCGTTAGTAAACTTCGCAAAACTAGATGGACATACATCCCTAGTTATTTAATAACTAAAGGGAAATGCTACAACCCTTCTGATTAAGGGAACCCTGCAGTAAAATATACACATTAAAAGCCACTGTTCAGAAACTGACAGACTTCACAGCTCAACTACCTCATTTAAACTGTATGGAGTCAGATGATACCCTTCAAAATTCTGAAACTAGTTGCGATATAATAGATACTGTTATAATCTGAATCAAATAGTTTGAGAGCTGATGCACTAAATACCCGTTGTAAAGGGCTTCGTTATTATTGAATTGATAGCTTCGGTATGCAAACTTGTCAGAGTCCTGGACTACTGCATGCAGTTATGACTAGGCAATTGTCTCAAATTGTTACAGAATCGGTTATACTTTACACAAAACGCAGACGGATCTTGCATTTGAGGGAATTGTAAGAGCTTAGGCGAGACGATCATTGTAAACAATTTAATGAGCGATGTTATCTGGTGATTGAATGTAGGGATGCGACATCGATGTGTTTAAACATCGATGTTCTTAAAATTCAGTGTATTTAAACTTTTCCCCCATTTCTTAAAACTGGTTTAGCAACTTATGATGCTACATCGACAGCAAAGCATCGATGTTTTGAAACTTTGATGTTCAAAATTAAAACTTAAAGTTGTAATACATCGCCCCCAAACCATCGATGTTTTTAAAATTCAGTGTATTTAAACTTGTGTCCCCATTTCTTAAAACTGGTTTAGCAACTAGTGATGCGACATCGGCTCCAATACATCGATGTTTTTTCTAAAACATCAATGTTTAGAAAACATCGACATCGATGTCGCATCCCTACTTTTCAGACCCTTCATCCCTGGTCACTTTGGTCTAAAAGTATGTTCAATTTGCTGATTATAAAAATTATGCTACTTGGTCATTTTTAAAATTTTTATAACCGTATTTTTTCATTTAAAAATAAAACATCGACAACGTAAAAACATCGACAGGTATAAACATCGATGTTACAAAAACATCGACCCCAATACATCAATGTTAAATACATCAAAAACATCGATGTTTTGAAAACATCGACATTGATGTCGCATCCCTAATTGAATGTAGCGGTTTAATCATTAATCCAGACGGAGAATAACCGTTAGTACGATATAAAACCTCTAGCTGAATAACCCGGCGTCGCTCGAATAGAAATAGTTAAATGGTGATTGAAGAATATGAGTTAGAATAATCACTTTTCTTACATATCATAGAAAAGTGCAATCATTTATTTTGTACAGAAAATACTTTTAAACTTCAATCCTTTCAATTGCACGGAAAAATACTTTTTAACTTCGTTTTAACTTTTTGAAATTGTCGTGTCAAGATCTATTTTAAAGTCATGCTTCATGTCCGCACCCTTTTACTACCGTAGTACTTCTGGCACCGTAATCTCTCAACATTATGTATAATAGTCGTATTCCATTTCTGCGTACTCCAACTTCTCCGTCGACACGTATCATGCCTGTTCACACTTGTCTCAGTTCTCGGTGCGAAAGCTCAATTGCTAGACTATTCGACACTTGCCTATTTGGGTAGGTAAGTAGTCGAATTGCCGTTGCACTTAATTAACACAACGGGCTATTGGTGACGGTCCAGAATCCATCCCGAAGGGAAACGTCCGAAGACATCTCATATTTCTGAACCAGTCAGATGATGAAGTCAACACCTGAGCGTGTTGCTCCAAACTACTACACCACTCCAACGTGAGTACATTTGAGGTCACGACAGATTTAACGTGCATCAGCCTCCCACGAACACAACGGTCAACGATAGTTGCGAACTCAAAACCACTTATCCGCTACGTTTCCAACCAGGCTACCATTCCCCCTATTTAAGCTTCGGTTTCCTAAGAAAGCGTAGCGGTGGGTGACGTCCCTAAAACGTTGTTTATACTAACACATGGTGTCGGTTTCCTAGAGAGCGTTATTTGTGAGCGTAAGGAAAATTATCGGAGCCGCCATTTCCATGACTGTCGTCATAGAGATCTCAAACAGTTGAGGGACGTTTTTTCTCTTGTAGCGGCAATATTTCATTTCCTGCGGCAAACGATTCGAGCGAAGAGGAGCAAAACAAACAAACATTTTTGACTGCCATTGATTAGTTCGTTTTTGTAAAATCGGGATCGTTAAACACAGAATATAAATTTCAACGGATTTGAAATCTGCGGAAAATTTGACACCCGATCGATAACTTAAATGTGATTTTCTTTAAATAAATAATTAATTATTTAATAAATAATTAAATAATCAAATGGTAAATAATTGAAAAAAAAACTTTTTTTGATATCGATCTGGCGTAGAAATTTACGCTGATTTGAAATCTGTTGAAATTTTCACTCTATCTTCAACGATCCCGATGTTTGAAACTTTGAACTAGAGAATAAAAAACCTCTTTGTTTTGTTTCTCGAATAAAATAAACCACGACAGCCGTCTGTGTTGCCCACTCTCCAACGTATTCTGTCTGTCTAAGTTGACACCTCTGGACTCTTGTTTAGACGCCCGTCTAGTTATGCCCGCGGCATCATGACGTATCACGGCTGTTAGATAACGGTTCCACTTTGTTAAAAAACCGAAACTTTAGGAGACTTCCGTTACAAGCATTGAGCAGGTACTACAAGAGTGACAAATGCTTTGCTGTTGAAACAAAAAATTATTGGGCGGACTGTTGTTACATGCAGTGTATATTAGTATTTTAGCAACACCAGATTAAAGGTACTGTACTTTTAGATACTTGTAGATATTAATATACTTGGTAATAATAAGTACACTTGGTAATATTAATATATAAGGTAGATACTTGTCCAGTATTAATAAAGTATAAGCATCGAGCAGCTAGTACAAGTGACAAATATTTTGCCGTTTTAACGAAACATTATTATTGGACTAACATTCAGTGTATATTAATATTTTAGCAACACCGGATTAAAGGTACTGTTCTTCAGTCCAGTATAAATAAAGTGCTTTTTAAACAGTTTCCTAGTGCTATACAGTTTCCACACAACCAAATCTATACACAGCATTCAACTACGTTAATAACCAAACTTGGAGGTATCGCCTTTTCGACTCCATCATTTTCCACATTATATCCCATTGTTGCGTAATTTCTGAACAGCTTGTACATAAAAACGCACCATAAAAAATTATAACACATGCTTCATGAAAATAAAGCCAACATGAATAGCCATGCTCTTTATAGGAGCATCACAAGCACAACCGACATCCTGTGAATAAGCAGAATTGATTGCGCCCTTTTCATAGCTTATACGGATTCTTACTTTTATTGCGATGTTCCGCACACTTTTTTACACGAGGCGGTGTATTTAGTGCCTGACAGGGATAAAAAAAGCTCACGCTGGTACTATCTTAAGCCATTAAAGTGTCGGAATTGCGGCCAAACACTCGCTGATCCGACTTCATGTCCCGTGGAGGCTGCAAAACACAGCTATTAAAGGGGCTTTAAGGTGCCCTATTAGTGTAGATCCCGCTCTTAAAGCCTCCTCCTAGGGGCGTTCCCGCCGACCGCCTCTCGGAATGCATCATTCTAATCCCTCATGGGACGACAGGAAGGAAGAGATAAGTTCTTTTTTGTTCTTCGAAAACCTCAAGTGTCTTTTTCTCGATCCTTGCTGTGGATAGGAAGGCTTACACTTTAAGTGCAACTTTTGATATGGATGTAGTTTGTGAATACATTTTCATTTGGAAATACGTATGAGATGAAAAGTTTGGATTATCTTTATGTAATACCAGTGTCCCTTATGTATGCCAGCGTTGCCCGTGGCAGTTGCTTTTGTGGGGTTATTGGTTTGCGAAGCAAACCAAATAGGAGTTCGTAGCCTATTGGATAACAGCTATAATGAAGTTGTCCGTGGTGTTGGTTTGCGTTGCCCGTGACAGTTCGGAGGTCACATTTCCCGTGTGGTAGTTTGTTTCGCAAACCAAAAAATATGAATATTTAATTGAAAAATTATTTATTAAAAGAAAATCAAACGTATAAGGTATCTATCTGGTGTCAAGACCAACCGGCATAGTGGTTAAGGTGTTAGCCTCTAGATCGGAAGGTTCCTGGTTCGAATCAGGGTCCTCCGGGCATGAATGTTTGCAAGCGTATGGTGTAGAGGTGGCTAGTGCACCTTAAATCTGTCGTGGCCGAAATTCCTCACGTTGGGTTGGTGTGGAAGTTTGGAGAGTGGGGTGCCAGATCAGGTGTTGCCTCGTAATCTGACCGTGGTTCTAAATTACGAGGTGTTGTCCTCGGGTCTTTCCCTTAATGGATTGATCCCGGACGGTCGTAAATAGCCCGTTGTGTTGCTCTAGAACGACGTTAACTAAAAAAAAAAAAACTATCTGGTGTCAAATTGCTCGTAGATTTCAAATCCGTTGAAATTTTCAATCGATCTTTAACGATCACAATTTTACAAAAAGGAAGTAAATAATGCCAGCCAAAATGTTTTTATTTTCTTCGCTTTCTTTCGCTGAAATCGTTAAAGGGCTGGAAACGTAAGCTGTTAATTTTTGGAACACGAATTTTGGCGAGACGTCACATTCTCTTGAGAAAATATAAGATATTCAATTTAAAATTTTTATTTATTTAAAGAAAATCATACTTTTAGGTATCGATCTATTGTGAAATTTTCCGCAGATTTCAAATCCGTTGAAATTTTTTCTCTATCTTTAACGGTCTAGGAGATAGAAAAAAGAACTATATAACTGAAGTTAAAACGTTGTTTTTTATCGCCTGCAAAAAAAATCATTCCTCCGCGCAAAATGAAATTGGAAAAAATAAATTTAGAATCTGTCATATCTTTATGGTGTTGCCATTCTAAAAAAAGCAATAATAATTAAATTTCATTAAATTAATTTAAATATGTTCTAGATTGAATTTTAAAATTCGCCGCGACCCTAAAATTGCAAAAAGTTTGGCCTACCTGTGTGCCAAATCGCATTACTGTAAGTGCCATAGATTCGTCAGGACTTTGCGTGTAAGAAACAAACAGGCAAACACTGTCTTTTATAATATTAGCTATAACCAATACGGAATTGTAAGGGCTGAGATGACAGATCCTTGCCAACAATATTATGATCGATGTTATCTGGTAGTTGAATATAGCGATTGAATCCTTACCCCAGCCGGAAAATAATTCATCCATTTCATATTATCCCACATTTGTCTCTACGTGCTCACAGGGAGCCATCTTTGGGAAACTATGAGGTGGATGAATTATTTTGGGTTTTATGGCCTCGCTGTTGTCTTGCGTTTGATGCAGCTTGGCCAGTTAGGAGCCATACGTTGCCAAGCTGCGCCAAACCAGAGACAACAAAGAGATAGGAAAAGGGAGAAATGTAGGCCAGGGTTAAACAGAAAGGGGAACAGATAAGTCGGGTTCCTTGGAGTGGTGATGCCCGTACACACATAAAGAAGGTGAGGCCCTGGACACACTGAAGGCTGTTTGATTGTTTTGAGGTTTTATGACGCTCGGGCATATTTGACTACTCTGCGCCAAATACATCACAGCGTCCAAAAACAAAATGTAAAGAGGAAAAGAGAGAAGGTGTTTTAACTAACGTTTTTTTTTCGAACCAGTTCAACACAACGGACTATTGGCGACGGTCCGGGATCAATTCCCCGAAGAAGGATCCAGGACAGCACCGCATCATTTTGAACCAAGGTCAGATGACGAGGTAACACCGGAGCTGGAAGCCACTCTCCAAACTTCCACACCTACCCAACGCGAGGACTTTTTGGCACGACAGATTTAAGGTGCACCAGCCGCCTCTGCACCATACGCTTAAAAACATCCAAGCACGGACCCGGATTCGAACCAGGAACCTTCTGATCTAAAGGTTAACACCTTAACCATCAGACCGGTTCACGCACAATATGGAATTATTTAATCCGTTAAAGTTCATGCACGGATTGAGTATGATTAGAAAGATCGAAGTATACAGTTCGTAGAAAACTCATTTCAAATTCTCCTTAAAAACTAACTGGAAAAGACCTCACCTTCCCAGTTAGGTCGTCAACTGACCGTGGATCAAAATTACAAATACAAATGCAAATACAAATATTGACGATCCGCTACAGGCTCAAGCCCAACATGGCTGGTCCTTTGTTTATGAATTCCCTAATTCCCACTGACTATCCAATTGTATTTTAAATTCGTACACTCCCTTTGAACTAACTATATTTTCTGGCAACGCGTTCCAATTGTCTATTATCTTATTAAAGTAGTAGTTTTTCCTTAAATCCCGATTAAAATGTGTCTTATTCAATTTATACCCATGGCCCCTTGTTCTGTTATCCCTATTGAAATTTAAGCCCTCTGGATCCAGGACCGTCGCCAGTCAACACCTATAGAAGAAAGCCGTAACAACCCGAGCGAAATTTGAATGACCATCTTAAAATGGCATGAGGCATGTTGCATATTAAAAATTATAATTGGTCTACTTCCCAAATTAATCAAATATTTGTAAAGAAAAAGCTGTTTGCTAAGTAAGGATTCAAAAGAATATCCAAAAAATTAGTGTATTAAGCAACCACAGCTGAATCGTGCAATAGATAGCATAGTCAGCCATGAACCAACGGACTACTTTGATGGAGTGTTTGTTATGGCTTTCTACTATAGGAAGTGTTGCGGCAGTAGCCTATTGTGTTGCTTCAGAGCGACGTTAATTAAAGACGCGCTAAAATATTTTGTAAAACACCAAGAACTGCCAAAATGCAACACATTTTCGAAATGCGGTGTCCACGTTCAGGCATAAAATGGATTTAGAAAGTCCTGTTATTATTTCCACGGAAGTAAACGCACCCCTCTCTCGGATACTGAATTTATATTCCGGTTTCCGGGGACATAAAATATTAAGCCAAACTCCCTCCGATCCTCCCCCAAATCGTTAGGCCGCCAGCTAACTGTATCCAGGTATTCATTTATTCAAATTCCGACAGAAGTACCTGGAAAGACGAGGGAACGCATTCAGAGAAAATATAGTTTTAAGTACCCGTTGAAATATGCATGAGATAGTGGCAATAAAATATCGGATGAAAAAAGATTCTCTAAATTTCATTTCTTTCTTTTGGCTTGGAAATTTTTTTAACTCCATAAATGCGACCGAATTTCGAGTGGGAGATTTCGAATTGAAATTGAGATTCAACGACGTGTGCCGTCTGAGCTGAGCTGAGTTGAGTTGTTGCTCTGATTATACTCGGGATTTTTCTTTTTTTGTTTTGTTTTGTGTGATATTCCATTTTGGGCTGAATGAAGTCGTTTGCTGGAATACTCTCATCTTCTGGAATTGGGTGGTTTTCATCACTTCTTTTTTGTTTGGAATGTTTATTTTCCTTTCTTTTGTCTCACCCGATGTGTTTATGTGTCGCGCTTTGTGTAAATATTCCGAGATAAGAACTAATCTCTTAAAAAAGCATTCGAGGGAGACATGTTTTATTTAAATTGTTAACTCTTTTTTTAATACGAAAAAAATGTTGATAAATCCTTGTGGAATTCGATGTAGCGAGAATTATTTCTGGTTTTTATTATCTCTTTTAAAAAAATAATGTTTATTAAATTTTGTGCTAAACGAAAAATACGACTAATCCCTTCGAAAAGAAAATATTAAGTTATCGTAATCTATCTAAACATAAAAATTGTAGGTCTTTTTTTGTCGCGTATCGTTGTCATCGTATTCCAATTAAAAAGTTATCCTTTTTTCAAGAGTATTAAGGTAAACCTTTTCAAAAAAACATTTTTCAGAAAGATAGTGGAATTGCTAGTAGTCTGCTTTATTTTGAATTGTTTCTTTCTAATCTCGCGCAGTGATTTGGCATGTTTCTAAGGAAGAAAAAAGAATAAACTCACTTAGACTGTTAAATAACCAACTTTTCTTTTAAATTATCTTTTCTATATCTGTTTAGACAGTCCATCTTATAAAACAATTATGGTGTTCATTGCAGACTTATTACTAACGAACTGATGGGCAGAAAGCTTATTTTAAATAAGTAAATCTTCAGACACATCTTATTTTCTTGTATTTTACCATGAACTTTATAATCAGGGGTAATTGTTTAATACTCAGTTCCATTAAAAAAATATACGGTTCGAAAAGGCTGGGCGAGTCCATATACAGGCAGACAGTGAGTCAAAGTCGAACTGACCTTTACGCGACAAGAAAGTTTCATTTGAAACATGAAAAAACTGCTATGAATACTCTAAAAAATTAAATATCCCAACACATTATCTTTGAAAATTATAAAAATACTGTTTTTTCTCCCCTTTCACAACATTTTCTTACTTGCATTGTGATAAGCACACTTTAGTCAAATATGGCCCTACCATTAAACTTTAAACCAACCAAGAGCCCGTTGCTCCAGTGCAATGTTTCTTAACTACCTACCAACCTTTCATCTGAAAAGTGATATTAACACCGAAACCTATTCTTGCTTTTTCGCTATTTTTTTTTCTTCAACGCTGATTTCTATGTGGTGATGTTGTCCCACAGTTGGTTGTGTAGCTAATTAGCAGCAGGTGGGTTACTGGGAACGTGGGTTTGTGTTTACCCACTGCTCTAGCAACCTGCAAGTTATAGGTGGGTCAGGTTTGATTCCCATCAGGTGCATTTATCCCTGGGTGTATTTCTCTCTTCTGTGTTAGAAAAACTTCCATTGTCTATTACTTGTTTCTGACACTGCATGGACAAATATGACCTTGTGCCATAACACCCCAAAAAAAGACACCACTATAGTAATAACAAAGAGTCTAAAACACTTGCGGTACGCAACTCACTTTGTTTACCAGTATTGATGGAAAAACACTTTTTCCAATAATATTATTTTACCAGTTCATATTGATCAAAAAAAGTTATTTTCTGAACCTTATGCTTAAACAATATACGTTAGATTCTAATACTTATGTTTAAACTGGTTTTTATATCTTTATAAGATACTAGGGGGATCTCTGTCCCCTGCTCGCCTACGCTAGCCAACCCCCGGGGATTGCGTAGCAATCCATTTGGTTGCTTTACAAACCAACACGCCTTTGGCGGAGTCAATCTCCTGCAACGGCGAAACTATATTAATAATTCGTATAATCCTGATGTGACTTTTCTGTCCATGACGTCACAGCGAGGGCTTCGCTCCCTGCTTAGATCGCCAAGCCCCGGTGATTGCTACGCAATCCCATTTGCGCTTTTTCTGTCATAGAGCGAAGGCTCCATGAAGTCACAGCGAGTTTCAACGTCCAAATAAAAGAAATCGTTGCTATGGTAATCTGTCCCAAGCGTTTTACTTTTCCACGACGTCACAGCGTGTTTCACCTCAAGGCCAATTAGAAGGATGTAGCGTTTCTCTCCGTAATGAAAAATGTGTACACTGTCGCGAAACGATGCATTTCGTCGCATCGAATTTATTTATGAACCAATTTTAAAAATAATTATACCTTTAGAAAGAGGTTTTCTAAGGTTTCCAGTGATGTTTTCAAGTTTAAAAACTGATAGTATCAAGCTATAGATATGAAAGTTTTAACAAAAAAGTAACAAAATGTCCCGATTCTTCCCGAATTAAAAAAAAAATGTTATTTGTAACCAAATTGAAATTTCCAAAAAAACTCGGCATAGTGCAAAATATCACGTTTGGAGGTACTCTAAAAAAACTCACGGCACAAAACTTAAATTTCACTTTTTTCGACTTGAACACTTAATGAACCGTAAACTAATAGCCGTAACGAAAAAAAAAATTTATTCTTGTTCCCTGTACAATTTTGAACAAACCATTTTAATTTCGTAATTTTGTAATCCGTACTTTCTCGTGAAACCGTCTCAGAATCGAGCGAAAAAAGCGAGTTCTCAATCCTGCGTCAGTGGCAGCGGTAACTTTTTAATACAGAGATAATTAATTTTGAATATTTGATGAAAAAGAATATTTAGTGCATATGATTTTCCTTTTTTTCTTATTATGTAATGAAGTACGAAAAGCCCTAGCGAAGAACTCCATGGTTTCCACTCTTTGGTGGGAAAAAATTCAAGACCTTTTCCAGGACTTTTCAGGGCCCATTTGAAGTTTTTCCAGGACTATCGTAAAAAGGCAGAAATTCCCTCTGTAAACCCCCATTTTAGTAGACAACGTTTCTGAAGAACCTCTCCTACAATGTAACCTCTTCATTACCATTCACATACTTCACAATTGTAAACATATTTCCAGTCACTATTCAAGCATGTTATGGGAAAGAAAAAATTCTTAAAAAGAGAAAGTAAAGTAACTAAGTTATTATACTTATATTCTATATGTGCTGACCAACCGGACTAGTGGTCAAGGTGTTGGCCTCTGGATCGAAGGTTCCTGGTTCGAATCCGGGGTTAGGGCATGGATGTAAACTGTGCTGTCCTTTGTTAGGGAAAATGATGCCCCTTCACAAGTGACCATCACTTCTGGCCTTGTATAAGGCTAAAATGACCTTGGTCAACTCTGTACTTTGTATTGTATTGTATTGTATTTGTATTTGTCTTCGCAATTGTACTGCCTTGCCATTGGAAATATAAAAAAAATGTTCTATATGTTCGAACTGACACAGAATCTCACTGACTTTGAGCAAAGAAAATAAACACATGCCTTGATGAACAAGCGTATTTGGCGTATTCTTCGGAACTGGATTAAAGCCACGCCTTCTAAGCGCGTGTGTTTCGAGCCGATTCATACTCGAGAAAATTCCAGATTAAAATTGTTCAAAATAAATTCAAGGACTTTCAAGTGCTTTGCACCAAATTCAAGTACTTTCTGGGGCCCTTGAAAACGAAAATGATATTCAAGTACTTTTCAAGAATTTTCAAGGCCCGTGAGAAACCTGAACTCGTATTCACTCTAAATCTGAAAAAATGTTCCAGGCATAATTTGCTGTAAGTTTATGAATACTAGCGTCGAAATAGAAGACCTTAAATTCAAACATTCTTGTATTTTTATATTTGTTCCAACTGTACAAAATTTAAAAATTCCCGAGCTCTAGTAAACTAACTACATAAATAAACAGTAGAACTATGTCAATAAAAAAAATATTAATATACATTTATAACTGATAATTGAGTGAATAACAAACTGCATTGGTAATAAAAATAATGGAATAACTACAAATAGACGTAAATGAATGCCCGTGCAACTCAATATGATTATAAATAAAATATCAATCACGAAATCTGAAAAATTATATTTATTTGCTCAATAAGTCCGAAATGCAACTCAAACTAAAGAACAACGAATTCAATTATCGTCGGTGAAACGACTCAAAAGGAACGTAATCAATTTGAATCGGTCCGATTAATTGGAACACAATTACATTCATTGTCGGTTCCATTTACAAGCACTTAACTGAAGCAATTCATCCCTTTAAAAGAGTTAACAGTAACGCTTAATGTTCTCATTCTCGTTGCATGCCAGAGACTCGGATAAAATACCCGGGCAGTATCGATACCTCCCATTCATAATCGTGGGTATCGATTTGCTTAGCGGCCTATTCATCAAAGCTGCACCCTATTGCTACATCCGAGTATTATCTTGCTATCACCGAGGAATTAACCGGTCAGGTCGCAGGCTTGACTGATGAGGCGTATTATCGATAAGACCCTCCACGGCTAATGGAAGCGTTCTATGATAGATCGAAAAATGCCGCCATTAGCCCTTGGCAGATATGGGATCCATTTATTTTATTCGGCCCCGAGTTTATAAAGAAAACTCCATATGGGTTAGGGAGAGTTGCTTACTTACGGATCACAGGTTTTTCGCTTCGAGAAAAAATTCGAATTTGCGTGTGGGGTTATCTTTTTTTTTGCCCAGGTTTTTCTTTGCTCGTCGGCAATTTTTCTTGAGCTATATTTTCTGAGTGCATTTGAGGACAAGGTATCTTTGGATAGAATGGATGTTGGTTGAAAGTTAAAGAATGATATCCTATATCCTGAAGCGCCATTTTTGTAAGGAAAAAAATTCAGCTTTTATACATTGGGAACATGCCAGGATACATTCATTTTTATGCCTTAGCAACTACATTTTGTGCGTAAGTTTAATCATTACGTATGACATTAAATGGAATTAGATTTTCCAAGATTTCTAGTTTTTTTAGAGGGATTTCCAGAGTTAACAAACAGATCAAACGGAAAGCGAACATTTTATTCCCGCTACCAAATGCTCCCATTTTTATGCATTAGCAACTACATTTTATGCATAAGTTTAATCATCACGTATGACATTAAGTGGAATTAAGTTTTCCAAGATTTCTAGTTTTTTTTAGAGGGATTTCCAGTGTTAACAAACCGATCATACGGAAAGTGAACATTTTATTTCCGCTACCAAATGCTCTCATGATTGTTAATGAGATAATTTCCCCTCCGTTTTGGTGACATTTGTCATTTAATCTGATTCTATCAACCATCAAATGTAGTTACCACCAAGACAAAGGCACCCATATGCAAAATTGATGTTTCTAACAAAACGTGTTCTATACGTTTCGTTGCTTCTGGAAAAATCGAGTTACGACTTAAAGGTTGTTTTCTCATGAAAATCGGCATATTCACTAAGAATGAAAGATGATTTGTTGCTTTGTCATAGCATGAAACATGAAATAGTGACCCTAAAAATGCAGTTGGCGATAATCGACAAATGCAGATTTGTTTCTTTGACGTGTTGGGTAACGATGTCATCGGCTTAGAGCAGAAGTTCATTAACTGACAAAATGAACATTTTTACTTTATAGCTGTTTGAAAGGAATTACTACAAGATTTTAGGTAAAAAGAATTCAAATGGTAAGCAATGGACAGTGTTAGGGTAGGTTCAAAATATCGCCTACCTTAACTATTTGCTTGTATCTCAGACTCCTGGGTTGGGAAATCAAAATGGAAATTAAATGAATATCACTAGGAACTATTCTCTTTTGGTTTCCAGAGATCCTATACCTTCTTCAATTATGTCAGTTTACGTTAACTAGTAAAACTTCAAAAAGTTTCACAAGAGAATTTTGAAGAATTTTCATTTAAAAGTAATCTTAATGCGTATTATGCGAGAGCATTTGGGTTACAGGAAGTAAAAATCTCCCTTTTTGTCTTCTTTTTTATTGTTTTCATTGAAAATCTCTCTTTAAACAAAATTTTATCACCTAAGGTAATAACAGCATGACTAGAATTTGAATCTTGATAAAAATTTGTTTAATTTATTGAATCATTTTAGAGTTTCAATGTTGTACGTATCAGACGATCGCGTATTTTTGTAAGGAAGTTGATCTGTTTTTGCCCACGTTAACCTTTTACAACCGTAAAGTTTATAATGGTAATGTTTTTCAGGAACTTTTAAAACTTCCTGGGACATTAAACCATAGTATAAAACAAGACAAAAATACAACGTACACTTTATACGCTAGAAATGACGCTACTGAAAACTATCTGCCAACTAGATTATAACTGTCACATGATTTCCACTTAAAGATCGATTGTTTATAAATTCTCTTACCCATAAATACTTCTCTCATTCAAAATTTCACTGATATATAAAAGAATATAGGAATGATATAAAAACAAAAATAAATCACTAATTCAAGAATTAGATTTATTATGCGTTATAAATTAAATCCTGAAACAGTACAAAAGAACAAAAAATTTATACAAACGATTGTTTTCCGTTTAACAATTCTTGAGTACACTTAAAGTAAGTAAAAGTTTCCGCTAAAATAATGTGACATTAAATATAGAACAAGCCAAAAATGAAAAAAGCCGAGGATTTTTAAACTTCTGCATTGGGCGACACTTGACGAATCTTGAGACTTTTAGGTGTTTGTTCTTAACTTGAGCACCTTAGCTGTAAGGGGTTTTTATAAACCGAAACTAGAAATTTAGCAGCTCTAACTTTGAATGAAGTTAAGATTCAATTCCCCGCCTAAATTAAATAAAACCAAGGACTTCTCTAACGTCAATTATTTCCCCGATTTTAATTAAAAAAGAAAATGAAGTGAACGGAAAACAAGTAAATAGAAATAAAGTAAGAAATCCATGAAGTTTGAAAAAAGAAACACCATTCCACTGACCAGATCCTCAGAGTTAGTTAAATGCTTAGCCAAATAAATGATGATTAAGAGAGTCCAAAAAAAATTACAATTCGTAAACGGGAAAAAAAATTTTAATTCCTGACCAACTCAATGAACCAGAAATAAGTTCTTTAGAAAAGTATAAATTTTCTAATTTCCATTGAGACCTGGGAAAATCGTAATTCCTTTCAAACTCTTCAACTCGCAATTAAGGTTTGAAACATCGTTTGCTTTTTGACTTAATGACTTCAACTTTCACTTCATTCCGCTGACTCTCTGCGTTAATTAAAAGGAAAAGATCGTAGAACTGAAAGGAAGAAAATAAAAAAGCAGACGATTTCTCTAAAGGAAAATAGAATCAACGAAAAAAATAGTTCTTTTCAGGCGTGTGTTTTATTAATATCTGAAGAATGTGCTCTGCCATGCGACTGGATTATAATGAATCTCGTTTCAATTAAAAAGAAGGCAAAAGTTATGGCGATACCATCTGAATGCCAATTAAAAAAAGATGCAATTTTTCGAAAAAAGAAACTTTCTGAACCTGAACGTGAATAGAATCTGGAATGCAATATCGATAAGCATGAGGATGAAATGCCTGGAGGTATTGAAAAATAATTTTTTGTCGCATTATCTCAACAATGGAATCTATTTTTTCTACTTTCCCATAATGTTGCCTAAGTTTTAGCCTTACGTGTATTTTTAGATTATTTGCATAAATTTCAAAAGACCTTTTGTTCTGGGTTTGATTAAAACTGCAACTTCAATTGCTACGCGGGAAGCGAAATTAAAACCATGTACATGCAAAAAGAAAGATATGCGAATTGTTATTAGATTTTATTTTTGAGGTGTAAAATTCAAAATGTATCTGAAATTAAATTTATGTAATTACTCGAGTCGCGCGGACTAGATTTACATATACTTATTTGTTTATTTTATGTGTAGCAGCTTGATAATATGTATTAGATAAATATTCAAAGTGAGCAGATATGTAAAAAGTTACTAGTGTTATTTAAATTAATTATTGTATACATGTTTATAGTTTGATTCGTTAAAAAAGGTTTTTGCAATGCGACTATTTTCGGATTTTTCAAAGATTTTTTATCCTTTCGTAGATTATACTTTTAGTGTGTCATATATTGTTTCTCACTCACTGAATGGGATTCGATCTAGATTGAAGCATTGGCTGAAATTATCTCAAATAATTTATTCTGAAGTCTTACGAATGTATTACAGATTCAATCCAACATACGTTTAGTCCGTTTCTCAAGGTTTTTAAACAGTTTTATCTAGTTTCTCAACTGACTAATGTGAGATTCGATTTAGACTGAAACATTGGCTGCAGTAACACAAAATATTTTATTAAGTACTAGCAAAATACAAAACCTACTCGGTTTGAATTGGTTTGCTCTAGATTGAAGAGATGATCAAAATATATAATGACTTACGTTTTTAGTAGAATAAAATAATATTTTAACACCTTCGCCATCTTTATAAATTCTACAACTTTTTTTGGACACAAATCCTACACATGGATATCCATTCATGTAGTATATTTCACATACATCGCACCCTTGCTGTATGACAAAACTACAAAATGACGAAAGATAACGGTTACTATTACAAAAGACGATTTTGAGGGAGATTTGGAATTCCCTTCCTTCAATTCTTTTCATTTTCAACTCAATTAATAAAAATGACGAATTTACGGCGAGTGCTCTCGCACTCATAGTCAACAAAACGGTATTTTTTTGCTTGTGGCACTCTTTGATCCGGCATGCAACACAGTGGAATTTCGCAATCTTCTCCTGTCATTATGACAAAGAATTTTTTAATCTTTCAAAAGTTCTCGTTCGGATTTTTTAAACATTATTATTCTCTCAATAACGACAATATTCTTTCAATAATGGCATAATTACACTTAAAATTTGCTTTATTCTAACTTACCTGCCACTTTAAGTCGAATACTTTGAGACAGTATGAATACATTTATTAAAATAATAAATATTTAAAAGAGAAAACAGCGAAATGAAACAAAATAAAAGGTGTCGGGAAAAAGTTGTTCTAAAGATATTAATTTGATTCCTTTTTACCTTTTGATCTCGCAGTTGCCACAACTTATATCTAAAAGTGCACAATATTTAGAAATGTGGAATTAATTTAGATCTATTATCTAAAGAAACAGAAAACATCACTGCACCTAATCAACCAACGCGAGTGTTTCCGTATCGTTCCTGTTCGCTGAAAAATATTGTCTGTGCCAAATATTCAGAAATCGTTTACATTGCGCAAAGAGCAAAAATAAAAATAACAATCAGAGCTGAAATTCCGTAATTTTTTTTTTTTTTTTTTGTAGAATAATTGCTTTTTTAGCAGTACTGGTAAAGCAATTAAAGTACTCGTAATACTCAATATATTTATCCAATTTTTCAAAAACTACCAAATTATGGTTGATTTAAGTATAATTACTCAGGTGTTTTAGCATGAAACTCGCCTAACTATAACAATAAAGAAATGTTTAATATTGCATTCACTAAACTAATAGATAACGTATAAAATAAAACAGATTGCAATGAAATATATGGAATAAAATTCATGTGATGGCTGCACAATAACAAAATTGAACATAGAACAGAAAGACGGACAGACAGACAGACTTTTCGCAATCAATTTCACTTACTAAATGAAGATAAGTACTCAGTGTATGCACATTTTCATGAAAATATATTAAACAGTGTGGGCGCGTACAATACACACAGACACCAAACAAGCAAGAGGCGGATTTGGCATCAGAAGGGTCCACAACGGATAAAAAACTTGAAATGTGTCGAATATATTAACTGTACAAACACTCCATTCTTATTTATATAGATCACGCGAATGTTCATGTGTAATGCAGATTCAATCCTATCTATAGTATGTCTCACGTGTAAACACTATACAGTTGACATCGGTCACACAATTAGGGTTAATCTATATAGGTCCATAAGACGTAGTTCTCTGTCAAAAACATATCACTGCGCAAATTTCTGTTTAAAATCGTTTTGTAATTTATTATTAAAAATTGAATTTGAAAAAAAAAACCATTCGGTGTTTTGGCCATATATTAGCTAGTACATTTTTTTAGATTTGTTTTTGTGATTTTAAATTTTATTATGTTTTGACCTTGCACCAGTATTTATGTTAACTTACGTATTTGCAATTTCCATACGAAAATGAACTTTATTTGTCCGTTTGATCGTATTAATCCGTTTTAGTGGCCGCGATGTGGCTTTTGCGCCAGATAACCTACGAATTACAAAACAACAATCCTGCCCCAGTGTGTATTTCTATATTTTGTGTCAGTAAAGGCGCGTTCTCACGAATCAAGTTGAATTCACCGATTATAGTTTATCAATAAAAGTTGAATATGACTTGAATCAGTTTTTGTTCACACATTTCAATAGAAGCTGATCAACAGTTTCATTTTAAAAATGGCGTCGAAAGCAGCTGTGAGTGAAGTTCTAGTAACAGTTTTGTTAAAAGAACTAAAACCAATTTTATTTAACATAAGAAATCGAGAAACTTCGTTTTGGGGTTTTCCAATGGATTTTAAGAAGAAATTAATTGTAAGCTTCAGTAACCTTGCTGAAGGAACTAGAATTAGATGGTATAGAGGGGATATAGAACTCATTTAAGAATGTTTGAAGAACAATTTGGCGAACTGCTGTTTAAAGTTTAGAATCACATAAAGAAACAAGATAAAGGGATGCGACAAGCAATATCACCAAAATTAAAGCTGCAAATAACTTTAAGATATTTAACTACAGGAGATTCTCCTTTCCAACTCTTGCTTCCGTATACCGAGTACCTAAAAATACCTTTTCAATTTTTTGATGGACGTTTGTAGGGCAATACGATGCTTTACAAGATTTTAGTAAAGTAAATACAAAATTGTATTAACAAAAGTAATAATTTTTAGTATAAGATATTAGTTTAGCTAGTATATGAGGTGGCTCCTGAAAATTATCTCCGCATTGTTCTCCGTTGCCTGATTCATTTGAAACTGAAGACGACACTTCTCCTTCCATGGCGTTTGAAACAGCTGGTGATGGAGTTATATGACGAGATGGTGGAAACGCAGGTGATGTTTTTAAGAGTACAGTTTCTAGTTGTTCCTGGCAGATGATTGCATTGTAAAGATGCAGTCGTTTTAGCAGGACAGCGACACATTAAGAAAATATGTCGAATTCATCATCAGTCTAATTTTTATTTCTTTGCACTACTTTATCAATTACAACTCTTGCATCTTTATTTATATTTATCCAGTCGGTGGTTCCGAAGACAATCATGCTTCTGATAAAGTTCTAAGCATTTTAGAAACACTCTTTCAGACCACTTGAGGCTCATTTTTTAACTATTTAAAACCAAACCAAAACACAGACGCGCTTGACAGTCACCTGTTCACACGTTTCGGCCAACGAAAGCAGATGGTGGATGACTCATCACTAGGGAAACTTTTTTATTGCAGTAAAAATGGGAAACGTTGCATTTATCATTCCCCAAAGTTGCATTTATTTTTGATACGCCAAATTCTAAAATAAATTATTCGTAAAAAATGAAAAAACTCAAAATGTATTCACAATTTTAGTCGTGTACAACAGTATTATAATACATACTGAAACACAGAAGAACGTTGAATGGACAATCCTTGGTCAGTAATTTCTTTAAAGTTGAAAAACTGCGCCAACCGCAGTCATATAATGTGCTGTATCAGATAGCAGAAGCGCAAAATCCTTTCGCTCAACATTCAGAGATTTTAAAACGTCATCTACAAGGCGAACAAAATATTAATGATCGACACTCACATCGCAAACTCTGCCGTCAATGACGCAAGTTTGCTCTGGATTATCAAGAGTGCCAACCAATGTGCTAAAAGTACTTCTTAAAATTTATTTCACTTTGGTCTGTTAGGATGAACACCTTCTTTCCATGAACTTCTTGTTTAATCCGCAATATTTCGGCGTTCGCAAGATCAGACACACGGGATCGAAGGGTTGATTCAGAGGGCGAAAAATGAAATAGTAATTTCCTATTAATTAATTTTAAGCTAAATTTTAAAAAGTTGCAGGTGGTTGCATTTATGCAAAAAGTTGCAATTGTGCAGAAAGTTGCATTTATGAAAGTTTCGTTTATGTTGCGGTTATAACTCACTTACAATACCCCTATGTAGGAGGAATTTTGGTTTCAGTACTTAACATGCAGTGTAGAACGTGTGAAAAAAAGTTGCCCTACTCATCACTTGAACGATAAAGTTTGAATGGGTAAAACTGTTCTTGATCCGCTTAAAAGTGGATTGAAGTGGTGGAAAAGTGGACTCTATTGAAACAAAGGTTCTCACTATAGTTTTCATTCAACTTTTGTCGATCAACAATAATCGATCCATTAAACTTGCTTCGTGAGAACTCGCCTTTATCTCTCCTTGTATGGGTATCAGAACGTATTTGATGTCGTTTGTCTCTCACATCTCGAACCAGTATGATTATCGCTCCATAAACACACAACCAACTTATTCGATTCGAAAGAAATCAAAAGGAAACAGCTGGTGCATGAATCTAAATTTACTACCTTAGTGCATAGGTGTATCTTTATTGGAAGACGGCGTATAATTTTTAACAAATTTATTCAATACCAATCGATGTTTTGAAAACGATGAAAACCTTTTTTATTTTGTTTGGAGGCTTCCCTCTGGGTACGCCACTGCATGCACTGGATCTCCCTAAGAATTGCATTTCCTTACAAGATCTTTTGAAATTTTACCGTAGAGACAACAATAACGGACAGGCACAAATGAGAAAAAAGATAACTGCCTGGAAAATCAATTTTAAACTCCCAGTCTTGCATTCCAGTTTTACGACCATCACCCACCTACACGACGCGCTTTATGTGTGAGAAACAACACCTAAACGACCCTTCTCTGCGGTTTCGCACGTTTTTATCCATCGAAAAAAAAACCACCTCCAGTCTCCCCGGAGAAAACTTTAACTGTTAGCGCACACAGATGAATCACCAGCGATAAATCCATTTTATTAACTCAACACCCATTTCCAACAGCAATGGGGATGTATAGACAAAAGAAATACCCCTTTACGTTATCGGAGCTGTTGCCACTTATCTGCAACTACACACGCGGAGTCTTTAAATTTTTGCA
This sequence comes from Metellina segmentata, assembly GCA_947359465.1. Classification (NCBI taxonomy): domain Eukaryota; kingdom Metazoa; phylum Arthropoda; class Arachnida; order Araneae; family Tetragnathidae; genus Metellina; species Metellina segmentata. The sequence continues at coordinate 114,176,005 of OX375882.1, read as the reverse complement.
CTCCACTGTAAACGACCCCGGAGTCGTTTGGCCGTCGACCGCGCCAACCCCCCAAGGGGTAAACAAAGGGGCTTGTTTATCGGGACCGTGATATTGATTGTTAACCGACCGTGGATTTAGGGGCTGTGTTTGTGGCACAATTATTGAATTTCGGGCCAGATAAAAGGAGGGTAACGGAGCGTGCCGTTTTAATAACGTTGAAAGAAGGGTTTGCGTTCTTTCCCCACCCACCCTCCCGACGTTCTTTCTGGAATGTTTTTGTTTCCTCCCCTTGATAAGGGACGACGAAGACAGTTTCGAAGTTGTGGGTGAAATAGTTGAAAGGAAGGAAACTTCCAGTTTTTGTTTCTTTTGTGGAACGTCGAGGCAGTATCGCGTGGATTCGAAAAGAGATATTTTTTGTGATCGATTCAGCCTCCCTGGTTTCGACGAAATATCTCGTCCATCAAGATCTGTCCAATATTGCTATTTCGTTCTCAAGATGTTGGGACAGCTCAGTTGTAAGAGCAACTGGAAAGTTGCGAGTTCGAAACTAGATCCAGTCAAAGACCTACGGGAACACTCCGGCTGGTGCACGTTCAATCTGTCGTGGTATCAAATATCCTCTCGTTGAAGTGGGGTGGAATTTTGAAGCTTGGGGTGCCAGCTCAGGTGTTGATTCGTCTTCTGACCGTGGTTCATAATTACATGGAGCTGTCCTCGAATCATTCCCTTCGGGGTTGATCCCGGACTGTCGGGGAAATCCCGTTGTTTTGTTCCTTTTTTACGTTAATTAACTACCACCCTCACCGCGCTGAAAACGCCTACACTGGACACGTATTGTTTTCATTTACCCTGCACCTAATGAAGTATGTTATATCTTTAATAAGGTCTTGTGTAAAATTTTCCGCAGATTTCAAATCCGTTAAAATTTTTATTATATCTTTAACGATTGCTGAGATAGAAAAAAGGCACTGAAGAATGCCAGTGATAATTTTAATAATTTTTTTTTGTTTCACTCGAATCCGTTTCTCAGGAAATCAAAATGAATGAATCTCGAATGAAACGAAGGTCATTCGAATCTGTTCGCTCCCATTCGAGACGGAAGGTGAACAAAACTTGGCATGGTTCCAAAGGCTGACGACAATAGTGATGTGAGGTAGAAAAGTATAAATTTTGATGCTTCTTCAATCCGCGGAAGAAGGAAGAACGGTGAAAAAAAATACTAAATTCATTTTAAAATGTTCTAGATTGAATTTTAAAATTAGCCGCGATCCTAAAATTGCGAAAAATTCGGACTACCTGACTTTACAGGACTTTACGGGGAAGAAACTAACAAATATTTCCTTTTCTAATAGTAGAGGTAAGATTTTGATCTATTTGGGTTACTTCAATCTTTTTTACGGCTGATATTAAATATCCTGCAATTCTAATCCGCGTATATTAAGATCGGCCACACCAGTCAAGGCATTTCCAAAAGTGTTTTTGGTAGGATAGCTCAGTGGGTTAGCCCGCTTTACAAGCAACCAGTGGAATGTAGACAACGAAGGTACAGTTCATCCCTATTGTATTACAACTTGTTGACGTAGTCTTGTAATCTTCACCAAATCGGGTCCGTGCGCCATAACCCCCAAACGACCAACAGAAGGTTTTGCATGACAGTAGAATTCTCCTTCCGTACCTCCTTCAAATGTGCTCTGATGAGCACGCCGTGGCCATTTGGCACTATTTTGAAGGAATCATTGAATACAAGCTCAATTAAAACAGGTACGGAGCAATAAGTTAAAATTAAAGTTTAGTTACAAGTTGGTTATATATTTACAGAGAAGTTTTAAGATAACTGGATAGTTTAAACTTGAATTATTAGTTTAAAGAACTATTGTGTCCGAGCAAAACGAATATGCAAGGCCTCCCTTATTCTGTTCCCAATGCTTCCTGTTCTCCAAAACACCCCTTTGGTTCTTCGCGACACCCCTCCAAGGGGTGTATCCAAGTTACGAGCTGTCAATATTTGGGGGTGCTTGGGACCGGACTGTACAATGACAAAGTGTTATTGATCGAAAAATTCTACAGTGTCGAGAGAGTATTTATAAGTTAATATAAAATATTTCACATCCGAATACAATCTAACACAGTTATCTGCTCTCAAATGTATGCTATATGTAGCGTTTAGATAATACCTGAATTTTATTTAACACTTGAGCTAATTAACGCGAACAATCAGATTTATACAAAATTCTTACACATTATCAAGTGTCACAACTTATGTATAGTATGTAGGTAGTTTAGCTACCGTCGTTCACGAGCAACACAAAGGTCTACTGGCGACGGTGATTCATAGCGAAAGAAAAAAAAATCCGAAACGTATGTACGAGAAAAGCATTATTCAACATCTACTGAACCAAGCCTTAAACTATCACAATGAATCAAGATTTAACTGAATTCTTTCGAAAATTAGATGCTATGACCTCAACCAAGACTTAAATCATCATCTTCAATTTTTGCAAAAACTAGTTTAATCAGAAAATTAAACTATTTTAACCAGTATCAAAGTATCACAGTCTCAGTTACACAATTTATATATGGTAAGTTAATTAACGTCGCACAAGAGAAACACAATGGGTTACTCGCGAGTATCCGGATCAATCCCGAACGAAAAGATCCGAAACTTATGTATGAGAAAAGCATTCTCCAACAACCCAGCCTTTAAATCATCACACTGAATCAAAAACGAACTGAATTCTTTCACAAAATCAGATGCCACGACCTACATGTGTAAGGAAAAAACGTTTTCCAACATGTATTCCACCAAGCCTTAAATCATCACCTTGAATTCTAAACAGGAACTATTTTTAAAACCATTGTCCCATGACGCACGAAGAAAGAAACGCATCAGATAGAGTTGAACGGAAGGAGAAAAAGAATATCGTTTGCACTTGAAACACAACAGCTTGGGAGGCATCCAAACGATACAAAAAACAGAACTGACAGATTTAACTGAAAGGATAAAAGAAGGAAACGTACGGAAACTCGAGAACACGGGGTGGAAAAAGAAGAAAAAGAACGAGAATAGAATCATTCGGAGGACGGGAAATGAAAGATTGGTTTACGATAGAAACTTGCGCTGCAAATGCTGTTATGATGCCTCATTGTTTCCTTTTCGATGGATCTGAACGCATCTTTCTTGATTTATATTCCTCAAACACAGAGGAAACCTATTACATATTGAATACATTCTCATTCTGTTTAATCCATTTTCATGCTTCTTCAAATTGACCATAAAGAGGGACGTGAGTTTTATTTGAAAACTAGAGTACCCCGTCCGTAACATCTGCCGCCCAAATTTCTACTTATAAAAATTGATGGCACTGTCATTACTCGCTTTTTATGACTTATTTACAACCTGTTTTCATCGATAGAAGCAGATTTGCATATTCCATGCCTACAAATTAGTCAAAACTATGTAACTGCATTCGTGTGTTTCAAAATGGGGTTTACTCTTTTATTTCCAACTAGCTGATTGCTCGGGTTTCAAAAACGACCGCGACATTTCAATGTGTTTACTCAAATACACAAACCCTGTAGAACGTGTTTCCTTGTCCATGTCCATTTATTGCAGAAAAACAAACTTTAGATTTTAAAATTGGGGCTTCGAGTGGCACTTTTAGGATTATCTGTGTGCCAATGTTCATGGCTACAGATGGGTCTGAAGACAAGAGTGTAATATTCAATGTTTTAATTCAATGTTCTAAAGTATAAGTGTATCAAAATTGGGAGTCATCAAAAGGTGTAGATTTGTTTTGAGAATATACACACACATTCCTTTATTTATGCACAACCCTAGAATAATGGACCGGACACCAGCGGATTTGCATAAAATCCGACAACTTCTTTGGGGGTGTTTTTCATGGTATGGCCTGGGACCTTGACACGTTGTTCCTGGTGAATTGAACGCCGACGCCTACACGAAGATTTTGGACAATGATGTTCTTCCTACGCTCTGGCAATTTTATGGAATGGTCGAATGTTACTTCCGGGACGACAACGCTTCGTGTCATGTTGCAGCCTCTGTCAAGCAGTGGTACCGAGATATGGATGTAAAACGGCTTCCCTGACCTGCTCAGAGTCACGGCCTAAACCCCATAGAACATGTGTGGGACGCGTTAGAGCGACGATTACGGACACGGTAACTACGTCCGAAATCTTCAGCTCAGTTGGCGACATTCTTGCAGCAGGAATGGACACCAATACCCCTACCTGTGTATCGCAACCTTGTTGAAAGTATACCCAGAAGGGTTGCTAGTGTCATTGCATCACGTGTGGACCTATTAAAGCAAGTATTCTTTCCCTTAAACCAGGTTTCCCAACCTTTTAGTAACTGCGTACCATTTGAAATTTTTGGCGTACCACCAGTCCTATATTTTTTTAGAAACATATATCGAATGTCAGAAAAGTCCACCGGTTGGGAATCCCTGCCATCGCATCTTGCTGTCCGGCCCATTATTATAGGGTAGTGTATATGTAGATACGTGGCAAAAGGTTCATACTTCCGTTGTGTAACATAATTCCCCTGTGGACGTCCGCTTTGATTGCATCCCATTTCTTTACATTTGGGATTGATTGATCCCATACCGTCGCCAACAGCCCGTTGTGTTGCTCCAGTGTGACATTAGTTAACTACCACCTACACTTTTGTGTGAAAGGCAATTCGGGAATCAGCATCGAAACCTATTTTTGCTAATTCGCTCTCATTTTCTTTTCAGCACTCATTTCTATCGGATGATGGGTGCCGCGGGAGGTTATCGTGGCCGCCGTTTCTTAGTAGGTCTACCCACTGCACTAGCAACCTGCAAGTTGTAGGCAGTGCAGGTTCGATTCATTACCGTCAGGTGCATTCCTCCTTGGAAGTATTCCTCTCTTCTGTGCCAGTCAAACTCTCATTGCGGGGTGATTCTGTCATTGAACTGACGTCCGAAAGCCTCTCGACTTGTTTTCAACCTCGTTAAATTTCTAGTTTTTGTGTAAACGTTCCTACACCTCTGAAAAATTGCAAATTCTTCACTACAGACAGTTTGAGAAGTCCATGCTTTGACATTTATTTCATGTGATAATAATATTTTTGATACTTACATTTTGTTTTATAACCTCAACACTGTAAATTTTTAACACTGAGTGGGGTGACAATGGGACTGTACCAAAATCTGATTCCATATACCAATGTTTGAAAATGTGTGGGATTTGGGGAAAAGTTGGGAAATTTTCGATATAAGACTCTGAAGACAGCGAAACATTCAGCGGCTCCGAGTTATGGATGCGACATCAATGTCGATAGTTTCAAAACATCGATGTTTATAAAAAACATCGATGTTTATAAAAAACATCGATGTTTATACTTGTCGATGTTTTATTTTGAAATGAAAAAAGTACCATTATAAAAATAACCAAGTAGTTTATTTGGATATAATAGGTTGTAGAATAAAATCATGTCCATCAGAAAAAGAAGAAGGATAACTTCATATAATACCATAGTTTCAACAATCCAGCTTAATACGTGTTGACAGGAGTAAAAAAAAAAAGTGTCCCAAATTACCCCGGTTTACGGAACCTTCATTTTTGTGATAGAATCTAAAAAAATAAAATTGAAATGCGCAATAAAGCATCTGTAATGCGGTAAGAAAGGATGTCAAACAAGTACGGATGATGTTGTAGAATTGTGAAAAATACTGCAACACATGGAAGAATAATAGAGTGTTTTATCATAAGGGGAAAATGCCAAAATGTACTCTTAAAACACAAGTTACGGGGTCGAATATCGTCCGTGCAAAATGCAAGTGCCTAAAACTCAACATCCATACATAATAAGACCATAAAAGTAAACTATTTACTCTGAATATTTGAAACTTTTCAGATTGGATATTTCTCTAGAGTCCTCGAGTCTTGGCCGTGACACAGCTCAAATATTCATACTCGTTATAAATTTGTCCAAACATAACATTTGGAAAAGACATCAAAACGGAATAATAATAATCCAAGCAAGGTTGACGTTGAAGCTTGAATAAATGGGTGTAGTTGATATAAGTAACTGTCAAATCTCGTGAATACACATTTACTCAGACACTTGAATCGCTTCGTAGCGATTTCAGACGGTTCTTAAATTGACTGTCAGGAGATCGGCGGCTTTCCGTTTTCCTAGACGGAAGATTTTATCACGGTTATCCTGTAGAGTTTTAACAGGACGTGGGAAACTAGATTCTGCTGCTTGTTTTTTGAGTGAATACAAATTTATATTTATGTCGATAGAACTACAGAAGTAAAATTCTTGGTTATAATCTTTTGGAGAATAATCGAGAATTTTCTTTTCTAAAGCATAAAAAATACAAATATGGCATATACTTATTTAATCTAAGAATTAATACAAGAGATGAAAAAAAATCACAACTTAAAAATGTAGAATTTCTTTAAATCTGAGATTAAAAATAAAGAAGTATAAACATTTCACACTTATGGACGACTGTAATGGTGCGAAACAAAAAGGCATTGGGGCAGAATTCCTAACTCAGAAGATTGAAATACCTCCCAATTCCCCAAAAATAAACACATTTTATCGAACCAAAACTACAAAATTTCTGATTTTTGTCAACAAAAATGCAGAAACAAAATATAATTAGTGATTCCCTTCACATAATTTTTAGATAAACACTTTATTAAATGTTTATTGGCTAAAAAACCATATTTTGAGAAAAAATTAATAGATTTATATTATAAGAGTACTTTGTCGTTTGTCGTAAGGACTGATTGGCTAGAGGCGTTGTACTTGGGACTGATCCAGGACCGTCGCATGTAGACCGTTGTGTCGCTGCAATACTACGTTAATTAAATACCATTACCATATCGCGGAAGTAACATGGACTCGAAAGGATAGTTGGCTGTTTTGGATGCTAAAGTTTCGAATGGAAGGCAAAACTTTCGACGCATTAAACGTGCTAATGAAATAGACAGTATATACACTACCCTACATTAAAGGACCGGACGTCAGTGGATGCATAAAATCCGACTACTTGTTTGGTGGTGCTTTTCGTGGTATGGCCTGGGGCATTTGCACGTTGTTCCTGGTCAATTGAAGACCGACGCCTACACGAACATTTTGGACCATCAGGTTCTTCCTACAAGCTGACAATTTTATGGAATGGACGAATGTTACTCCCAGGACGACAACGCTCCGTGTGATGTTGCAGCCTCTGTCAAGCAGAGGTATCGATATATGGATGTAAAACGTCTTGCATGGCCTGCTCAGAGTCCCAACCTAAACATTTATGCGATGAGTTAGAGTGACGCTTACGGTCCAGGGAACCGCGTCCTAAATCTACAGCTGAGATGTCGACTAGGGATGCGACATCGACAACAAAACGAAAACATCGTTTTTGTTTGAAAACATTGTTTTGAAACATCGATGTTCAAACTTAAAACAATGATAATGATCATACATCGACCCAAAACCATCGATGTTTATTAGCATCGTTAGTTATTATTAATTATTTATCAACTTATGAGGGGGGACACATAACAAACTTATTTTTTATTTACTGTAAATAAAAAATATCGGGCCTATAGTTATTATACGCCCCAATATTTGTTATTTACAGTAGTAAAAAAAGAAGTTTGTTAACATTCTCCACCTTAAGCGGACTTCTTTTTTCACTCACTATCCCACCAGTTAGGGAAAAAACTCTCTGATAGAACGGATTTCCCCATCACTGACAAATACTTAGTTGCACTGTTATTTTTCTTAATTTCCAAATTTTTCACTTTTTTTTATTCAAAAATAAAACATTGACTAAGCAAAAACATCGACAATGTTAAAACATCGATGTCAAACAAACATTGGCTACAATAAATCGATGGTAAATACATCGATGTTTTGAAAACATCGAGATCGATGTCGCATCCCTACTTATGGACGCATCCCTACTTTTCAGATCCTTCAACCTTGACCACTTTGGTCTAAAAGTAGGTTTAATTTACTGATTATGAAATTATGCTACTTGGTTATTTTTTAACTTTTTGTATTGGTACTTTTTCACTTAAAAATAAAACATCGACAGTGTAAAAACATCGACACGTGTAAACATCGATGTTACAAAAACATCGCCTCCAATACATCGATGTTAAAAACACCGATGTTTTTTATAAAACAACGATGTTTTGAAAACATTGACATCGATGTCGTATCCCTACTGGCGACATTCTTGCAGCAGGAATGGACACAAATACCCCTAGCTGTGTATTAAATCTTGTTGAAAGTATACCCAGAAGGGATGCTAGTGTCATTGTAGCACGTGGGGATCATCCCCCGATTAAAGCAAGTGTTCTTTACCTTATACCATTACATCTTGCTGTCCGGTTCATTATTGTAGGATAGTGTAGACGTAGTCTCTGTCATATATATATATATATATATATATATATATATATATATATATATATATATATATATATATATATATTCCCTTTAACCAGTCACTAATTTAGGATTCGTGCTTTTCCCCACAACCAACAGATACACCTTGAAACTGAGCAACCGTAAGAAATAACGTTAAGCTGAGGGCGCATGCTTCGTTCACTCCATTTTAAGATCGACGTGTTTCAATTAGGGATGCGACATCGATGTCAATGTTTTCAAAACATCGATGTTTTTTAAAAAACATCGATGTATTTAACATCGATGTATTGGAGTCGATGTTTTTGTAACAACGATGTTTATACGTGTCGATGTTTTTACTTTGTCGATGTTTTATTTTTAAATAAAAAAAGTACAGTTTTAAAATTTTTTAAAATAACCTAGTAGCATAATTTTCATAATCAGCAAATTGAACATACTTTTAGACCGAAGTGGCCAAGTGTGAAGGGTCTGAAAAGTAGGAATGCGACATCGATGTCAATGTTTTCAAAACATTGAGATGTTCTATATAAAACATCGATGTATTGGAGCCGATGTAGCATCACTACTTGCTAAACCAGTCTTGAGAAATGGGGGAAAAAGTTTAAATACACTGAATTTTAAAAACATCGATGTTTAAAAGCATAGATGTTTTGGGGGCGATGTATTATCAACATCGATGTTTTAATTTTGAACATCGATGTTTTGCTTCCGATGTCGCATCCCTAGTTTCGATGCGGAAATCTCTGGAATGTCACATCCAATCGAGAAACGTTCACTTTCGGGTTTTTTTCGACAAAGAAATCGCATGTTAGTAGAGTGATCGATTCCGGTATTGTATCGCTAATGCCTGTTATGACCGAACAGACCTCTCGGTCTAATCTTGTGTCTCCCGCGTGTTGGTAATATATTTGATAATTTTTTAGTTAACGTCGTACTAGAGCAACACAACGGGCTATTGACGACGGTCCGGAATTAGTCCCTTAAGGGAAAGATCCGAGGACAACACCTCGTCATTTTGAACCACGGTCAGATGACGAAGCAACACCTCAGTTGGCACCCCACTCTCCAAACTTCCACGCCCACCCAACGTGTGGACTTTTGGCCACGACAGATTTAAGATGCACCAGCCTCCTCTACACCATACGTTTACAAACATCCATGCACGGACCCTGATTCGAACCAAGAACCTTCCGATCTAGAGGCTAACACACGTTAACCACTATACCGGTTGGTCGGCTCTGGATTGGTCAAGGAAGATCTCTTTCATTGCTCCGGGGACTTGGTTTTGCTTTCTTTAAATTGACATTTTTAATTAAAGTCGAACTGTGCAACAACTCGGGCTATGGACGACGGTCCGCGATCTATTTTAAAGGAAAAGATCCGAGGTCAACACCGCCGACCAACCGGTATAGTGGTTAAGGTGTTAGCCTCTAAATCGGAAGGTTCCTGGTTCGAATTTATGTCCGGGCATGGATGTTTGTAAACGTAAGGTGTCGAGACGGCTGGTGCACCTTAAATCTGTCGTGGCCGAAAGTCCTCACGTTGGGTGGGTGTGGAAGTTTGGAGAGTGAGATGCCAGCTCAGGTGTTGCTTCGTCATCTGACCGTGGTTCAAAATGACGAGGTGTTGTCCTCGGATCTTTCCCTTAAGGGATTGATCCTGAACCGTCACCCACAGCCCGTTGTGTTATTCCAATGTGGCGTTAATAAATACTCAATAGTCTTTTTTTAAGTCTTGAGAAATAAAATAAGTATCGCTAATGTACGATAGCATGTACTATATGCGATGCAGTCGATTCAAATAAGCGGACTTCATAAATAAAAACTGATTTATTTACGCCTTCGATGTGCATTAAAGCGATACCGTAATAATGATGTGACGCGTCGTGTAGCGTCTCCGTAGGGGGTCTCTCTGACCACAGTTTTCATGGTGGTCCTTGAATTTATGACCGGATGGGGGTATCCCCTTCTCTTTGGACTATAGCGGTTTCGAAAGAACGTGTGGGGGTCTTCTCTCGAGGAAAAGAGAGAGTCGTGGAACGCAGGAGCGTGAACGGACACAGAACGACTCTGCTCCGATTGAAGCCGCGGGACTGAAACCCTATTTGTGTACAATATCTATTAGCCTCGAAATAGTTTTAACTTCTATGTATATCTTCTATAATTAATTAAATGTGCTGTAATTTTAAATGTCGTTTTAATTACCTTCAAGCCACTCGCCACGTAAACTATACCCACGACGTTACAGTCGGTAGAAAATTTACGGTAAGACATAAAGATCAGCATTAAGCTATTTGGAGAATTCTAAACGTAAACATCACTAATTTGGAATATACCTTTAACATATTGCACAACTAGCGCCTAAGAATATCTTTGGAATATGTGTTATCGTTAGAATTGTTCATGATACGAATTCTCCGAATAGCTTATGGGCAATTCCACGGTAACTTACGTTACATTTAGACAAGTATACTGATCTTGCAGTGTAAATATATCGCACCCCGGCAAGAAAAGTGGTACAAGTCAAAAAATAAAAATGTTGATGTTAGGTCATTTAAATATGTATGGAGGTCCCCCAGCGTGTTATATTACTATTCTATAGAATATAATAGAAGTTACCACCCTAAATACTTACCTAGAATTTAAAAGAAGCTTATACTTTAGTATCATCACTTATACTTTAGTTATTATAGTATCCTTTAAGTGGATGTGTCTCCTATTCTGCAATTTTGAGTTGTGTCACTTTTCTTGCCGGGGTGTGATGTTAGCAAATAAGAATGGAAAACAAAATATTCACTTGAATTGCTCAACAAACTAATAAAAAGTTAAACTTTGATGGGAATGTCATTAATTTACTCATATTTTGAAGTTCACAGAATTAAATTCAATGTATTAAAGATGAATAACAGAAAAAGTTCATGAACATTTGAATAAAATTCTGTTCTGTTCAACACAATATAGTTCGAAAAGTATATACACTCCTTTCTAGAGCCTTTCATAATTGTAGTCATGCAATTGTTTTAAAACTGTCATTTATCAATTCAATTGAATACAATTTTTTTAAAGTAACTTTCTTAACACTTCTTCATTTTTCCAATGTCATTTCAAAAATCTAACTAAGCTCAACTAAACTCTAAAAACATTAGTACCTACCAAAGAACATGAGACTTTTAAACCAAAATTATGTAAAATATATCTGTTATTATTACTTTATTTTTCCAATTTTTTCCCTTTGAGCATGGAATGACCCTCATGCCGATTTATATGCTTTGGTGTCGATTTTGTACCAAGGCGTGGAATCTTTATTTCAGAGCCACGGCTTGTTAATGTACCGATAATTTTGTAAATAAATAGGTTTTTAAATGAATCATTGAATCTACTCGATCGGAGGAGACATGTTCGACACCATTGCTGTATAAATATTCAAGTGCAACTCCGGCGAGATGACAGATGACCTCTCGTGAGTCTATTACGATAAAGGTAATTAAGGTTGTCGGTGAAAAGGACTTCCATACTCAAAATAAACTGTACTGATTATTTGTTTCGCCAAGTCGTAATCACTGCTGTTGCTTCCGGTAATCACTGCTGTACAAACTAATGAGTCCGCGCTAAACACGCCAATTGTGGTAATCCATTTAACCCGTCCCCTTTAACTTCCATTAACGACAGCTCGTGGTCAGAGGTCAATTCCGTAAGGTTTTCCTCCGACTGCCGGTCGTAAATCTTTATTTCTAATAATTCTTTATTTCTAATTTCTAATAAATCTTTATTTCTAATTTCTAATAATTCTTTATTTCTAATTTCTAATAATTCTTTAGTTCTAATTTCTAATAATTCTTTATTTCTAATAAAAATGATAAAAATTGTGCAAGTATTTAATAATTATATCATAGTAAACTGTTAATATCCCAATGACTTTTCAACAGAACCACCATCCAATGCCAAGAAATTTTGATGTGTCAACAAAATTGGATACAGTGAACCATCGGTTAGAGTGAACTTTTGACTGGGTCCGGTGACGGTTCACTAGAACGGGGTTCGACTGTATTTGTATGACCGTATCTGGTCTCCGGTTGTAAGATCCATCCATTAGCCAAGAACGATTTATAGTACGTTTTTTTTTGTGGACGAACTGGTAAAGGCCCGGTGCACACATCCGGTTTTTCAACTTGCGGCGCCGATGCGGCAACGAAAGTGCGGTCAGAGATACATTAAATCAGGGGTTCCCAACCTTTTAGTAACTGCATACCACTTGAAAATTTTAGAAATTTTTGGCGTACCACCAGTCCTATATTTTTTTAGAAACATATATCTAATGTCAGAAAAGTGCCCGATGGCTTGTTTTATTTTAATTAAAATACTAAGAACGCTTCATATTTTATGAATAATGCACTTGTATTTCGTATAAATGATGTTTTAATAAGGGAAAAAATAAAACGATTATTGAAAATTACAGTTTTATTTTTTACTCACAGGTCTAAAAACAAATAATTATCTCGTGCGTATTTCTCATAGATAAAAATAAAGGAATTCTTCGTGAAACGATTTGACAGTGAAAAATATCAACTTAATTTCGCCGAGATAGTCATTGAAAAGACATAGATAATCAGCAACAAAGTTTCTCTTTAAATAATGTGCTACTGTTAGCGTCATTTATTACAGTGTAATAAAAACGTTAATCACAAAATTGATTGCATATAATCCCATTTTTCCTATAACGTGGTTGTGCATTCTAAAACATCGAACACACTTCGTAGAATATTTGGGTCGCTCGTATCATCCTTGCGTACCACCTGAAACGTTACCGCGTACCACCGGTTGCAAATCCCTGCATTAGATCCAATGAATACATTGCATCCGACGCCGCTGCGGCGACGCACTTCCAACTTGCGTGCAATTTGAACCGCAGTTCCCCAGGGCGCCGCACGCGCTTCTTCTGTCTCAAGTACTTTGTTTTCATAAATAAATGGTAATGGTAATTGTAACGTCATACTAGAGCAACACAACGGGCTATTGACGATGGTCCGGGATCAATCCCTTAAGGGAAAGATCCGAGGACAACACCTCGTCATTTTGAACCACGGTCAGATGATCTGAGCTAGCACCCCACTCTCCAAATTTACACGCCAACCCAACGTGAGGACTTTCGGCCACAACAGATTGAAGGTGCACCAGCCGCCTCTACACCATACGCTTACAAACATCCATGCCCGGACCCGGATTCGAACCAGGAACCTTCCGATCTAGAGGCTAACACCTTAACCACTATACCGGTTGGTCGGCTCAAAAATAAATGGAATGTAAATAATAATTAATAAATGGTTGTAGCGAGCAACGTCTATTTAGTTTCGAAATATACTTTTTTTATACCAACTAAGCGAAATAAACTCGTTTTCTTCGATAGAATATTTGTCGTAAATGTCGCGAAATGAGTACTTGCGTCATTTCATGGAAATGTGTGCATAGTTGAGCTTCGGTGCCGCAGCGGCGCCGCACGTTGAAAACTCGGATGTGTGCACCGGACGTAAACCTCATCCCTACAAGAACGACGACTATTTCTCAAGTGGCTAACAAACATCCGTGAATCGCGGTCCATTTCATCAGACACTCCATCCGTCCGAAGCGAGAGCCATTGCAGTCCAAAAACACGGTCGGCAGAAAAGTGGATGTGGCCAAGTGTGCAGCCATCCAATTTCCTGTTGTTGAGACGTTCACTCGAGGGAGTGAAGCTCTCTGGCCTCGATTGTCCTTCAGAGCCCATTTTCATAATGCAACGGAACACAATCTTCGATCCCGAGACTGCGTCAGGGTCATTTAGGGGGGGGGGATTACGTTTATTCCGCGCGGTGGTTTATGTTCCCAAGGACCGAGGGAAGGAGGGAAGACATGTTCGGCCACGTGCGCGGTAGGTGGTCGAGTGTAAGAAGGCCGTACGGGTCGTGGTTTCGGAATTAATGTGTTCCGAAAGTGACCTCGTCATCTGACCGTGGTTCAAAATGACGTGGTGTTGTCCGCGAATCTTTCCCTTTCGTGGCCGACCCACAGGTATAGTGGTTATGGTGTTAGCCTCAAGACTTTGGATTTAATTTTGTTCAAGTGTAATGGTAGGTATTTAATTAACGTCGCACTGGAGCAATACAACGTGCTATTGGCGACGATCGGGTATCAATCCCTAAAGTGAAAGATCCGAGGACAACACCCCGTAATTTTGATCCACGGTCAGATGTCGAGACAACACTTGAGCTGGCACCCCACTCTCTAAACTTCCACGCCACGCCAACGTGAGGACATTAAAGGCTCCGACTGATGTAACGTGCGCCAGCTCCATTTGTACACGACGAAAGACGACCCACCGGTATAGTGGTTATGGTGTTAGCCTCTAGATAGGAAGGTTCCTGGTTCGAATCCGGGCATGGATGTTTGTAAGCGTAGGGTGTAGAGGCGGCTGGTGCATTTTAAATATGTCGTAGCCGAAAGTCCTCATATGGGTTGGTGTGGAAGTTTGGAGAGTGGGGTGCCAGCTCGGGTGTTGCTTCGTCATCTGACCGTGGTTCAAAATTTCGAGGTGTTGTCCTCGGATCTTTCCCTTAAGGGATTGATCCCGGACCGTCGTTAATAGCCCGTTGTGTTGCTCTAGTACGACGTTAACTAAAAATGACCAATTACCAATTTCCCTTGCATGTTGCTCCGACGTTAATTAATGCTTACGACGTTAATTAAAATACCTACCTACCCAGAAAGAGAACATTTTATTTCGCAGGTGGCAAACATCAGGAATTCATTTATTCTAGCAGTCCCTCAGGGCGCATCTCCTTTAAGTGCGGGCTACAAGGAGTACCCTGAGGGAGGTGCAGTAACTCGGTCGGAAGAGTAACGGACTAGCAACCGGAGGGTTGCGAGTTCGAATCCAACCAAAGACCGCCGTGTACAAAGGGGGCTAATACACCTTAAATATCTCGCGGCCCCAGATGTCCTCACGTTAGCATGGTGTGGAAGTCTGGAGAGTGGGTTGCCAGCTCAGGTGTTACCTCGTCATCTGACAGCGGTTCAAATTGACGTGGTGTTGTCCTCGAATTATTCCCTTGGGGATTGATACCTGACTGTCCTCAATTGCCTGTTGTGTTGCTACAGCGCGTCGCTAATTAAGTACCTAACTGTACCTATCTTTTCTTTTCGAGCTTTTCCAGCAAATTGTTGCTACTGTATGTTTTAGCAATATTATGCAATCTCTCTAATTAAAAAAAGCTACCGCTGTCGAAGGATTGAAAACTGCTGTTAAGTTTGATTCTTAGACGGTATCCCGAAAGTACTGATCAGAAAAATATGAAATTAACATGGTTTGTTCTTCATCGTGTTCCCTGGACAATTGTGAAGCTCTTTTCCAATGCGTCTATTAGTTTGGGGTTTATTAAGTGTCCAAGTTGAGGAAGCGAAATTTATTCCGCAAGTGAGCAAAATACATACAAATTTTCAGTCTTCAGCCGTGAGTTTTTTTTAAAGAGTACGTCTCAACGTAAAGTTTTGCAGCTCGTCGAGTTTTTTTTAGAAATTTCAATTTGGTTCCTGATAATATATATTTTTTTAATTCTTGAAAAATCGGGACAGTTTCGTTATTTTTTTAAACTGTCATATCTATGTCTTATTGCTATTAGTTTTTAAATTTGAAAACATTGCAGTATACCTTAGAATGTACTCTTTCTTACGGTAGAATTATTTTTGAAATTGGTTAATAAATAAATTCGATGCGATCAAGAGTTGGTCATACATAATTCGGAATCTTTGGATATTTTCGCTATTTGTTGTTAAAACTGTCATATCTACAGCTTAATACTATTATTTTGTAAATTTGAGAACATCACTGAATACCTCAGATTGTACTCTTTCTTATGGTACAATTATTTTTTCAAATGGTTAATAAATAAAGTCGATGCAATCAAAAGTGTGTCATGCAATTTTCGGAACTTTAGATCGTATTTTCCGATAGAAAACTAAAACTGTCACATATATAGCTTAATACAATTAGTTTTAAAATCTGAAATACCACGTGAATGCTTACAATGCAATTTCTTACGGTAAAATAATTTTTTAAATTGATTGGCGAGCGTAACCGAGCAGGGGGCGTAGCCATCGCCGTGACGTCATTGACAGGAAACTCAAATCACGATTACACGAATTATTAAGATAGTTTCGCTGTCCAGGAGATTTACTGTGCGAAAGGAATGTTGTTTTGCGAAGCAAACCAAATGGGATTGCGTAGCAACCCCCGGGGGTTGGTGAGCGTTAGCGGGGAAGGGGCGGAGCCCCCTTGTATTGTACAGGGTGTTTTAGTGAACCGTTTCAGAACTTCTAAGAGGGGTAGGGTACATCCTGACAACTCGAAATCATATAGCAATGTGGGGTCGGAAATGCTTTCCTGAAGCGGTGTTGTACACAGAAGCACCGTAAAGAAAAGAGACCGTAAGTGAGAAATCGTTTTAATAATACATGAAAAGAAGCAAAAGGTACATGGATTAAAGTAAGTGTTCGAAGTTTCTTCCACGGGCTACAATGCACGCATCATATCTCCGACGCATGGACATCCGAACATTCTGGAATACTCCAGGCATATCTCGAATTTCTCCGGCAGCTACTGCAATTCTTGCAACCAGCTGCTCAACATTGTCAACAGGGGTGTCATAAACTAGCGATTTCAGATGACCCCAGAAATAAAAATCAAGACATGATAGGTCGGGTGACCGAGCAGGCCAACGCACGGGACAACCACGTCCGATCCACTGCTGACCAAATGTGACATCCAGGTAGTTACGAACATCTCCGCTATAATGGACAGGGGCTCCATCGTGTTGGAACCACATTTTCTGTTGCGTCGATGCAGAAATCTGTTCATCTCTCAAAAGTTGTGGCAATACTTGCTGCAGAAAGAGCAAGTAGTTAGGTCCGGTTAGACGAGACGGTAACAGGTAAGGTCCGATGAGGTTATCTTCCATAATACCGGCCCATACATTGACCGAAAATCTAATCTGTGCTGCACGACGTCGTATTGCATGCGGGTTCTCGACCGCCCTGATATGGTCGTTATGCGTGTTGAAAATTCCTTCCCTTGTGAAGGATGCCTCATCGGAAAACAACACTTCAGCAGGAGAAAGGGGATTTGTAGCACATTTCCCATGGTACCACTGTGCGAAAGCAATACGAGGTGCATAATCCTCCGGTTGCTGTGTCTGGACACGCTGCACGTGAAACGGATGCATGTCTTCTTCTCGGAGAATCCTCCAGACGCTGCAATGGGAAACCCCGACTGCGTTTGCTACACTTCGTGTACTCGTTCTTGAATTCCCCTGTACATGCTGCAGCACATTCTGTTCGACGTCTGCAGTCCGTGCTGTTCTTACCCTGTCCCTGTCAGCTCTTTCTAATGAACCTGTCTCAGCTAACCTCTGGTGCAGTCTTGCAAAGAAATTATGACTGGGGAAACGCCTCTTCGGATATCGTTCCGCGTACAAACGCTGTGCGGCTGGCCCACTACAATTTGCAGCCCCGTACGCCAAATGCATATCGGCTAACTCTGCGATCGTGTAATCATCCATCCTACTAACTTGGCGTTCTTGTGCGAAATGAAGATTCCCTACACGAAAGCTCGGGATTTTCGCACAACGCCATCTACTGCGTCAGGAAAGCATTTCTGACTGCCCATTGGTATATGATTTTGGTTCGTCAGGATGTACCCTACCCCTCTTAGAAGTTCTGAAACGGTTCACTGAAACACCCTGTATATGACTCAAATCAAGCGTATTTAAACTCGGACAAATTTGGCGTATAAATATCGAAATGGTCGATTTTATATTGTTTATACTGTGGCGAATGTTGTAAACTCTTGTGCCGGTAATTGTTTCATTCACATTGTATTCTTTGTTACCACTCCCATTTCATACTTTATTTAAATTCATTTATAAAGAATATGAGCACACATCTCATTGTGAACTTTTCATTTCCAAATGAAGTAAAATTAGTTGAAAAATATAAAACGGCACTTTAAAATGAACTCTTACTGGTGTCTTTTTTTATCTCTCTCTCTCTATAAAAAGGATGTACAATCGAATCAGCACCGTTTGATCAAACCACACCCGATTTGGTAGACTTGTACTATAGAACACTGCGAAAAACATAGGCTATTTTTTTCCTGTCTTCAGACCCGTATGTAGCCAAGAAAATTGGCACACAGGTAGTCCTAAAAGTGCCCCTCGAAGCCCCAATTTCAATATCTGAAGTTTATTTTTCTGCAATAAATGGACATGAATAAGGAAAGACGTTCTACAGGGTTTGTGTATGAGTTAACACAGGGAAATGTCGCTGTCATATTTTAGCGTTTGTAGTCATATTTGAAATCCGAGCAACGACGGGATATTCAGCTAGTTTCCAATAAAGTTCACGGTAAAATACTGACACGTCTCAATCATACTACTACAATTAGATACTGTAAAAAACAAATTTTTTTTTATAAATCTGTACTATTATAAAGGAAGTGTATGTCTGTCTCTGTGTGATCAGTGTACTTACGAATCTATGGCACTCAGAATAATGAAATTTGGCACACAAGTAGTCCGAATTTCTTGCAATTTTTCTACCGCGCCCAAATTTTAAAAATTAATCTAGAACATTTTAAAATTAATTTATCGGCATTTAATATTGTTGTTTTCCTTAGAATCGCAACAGTATAAAGAGATGACAGTCTAAATTTATTTTTCCTTTTCATTTTCGAGCAACGATTTCAGCGGACGAACAAAACAAATAAACAGTTTTAACTGCAGTTACATTAGATCGATACCTAAAAATAAAATTTTCTTTAAATAATTAATTTTTAAATTGTAACTTTTATACTTTTTCCAATACGAATTCGGCCTTCGCGATCGAGAGATCACAGATTCATCAGTTCCTGCGCATAAACTAGTCAAGCGAAGGAATCAAAAGAAATTTAAAAAAATTTAACTAGCATTGTTTAGTTTTTTTTTTTTTTTGCAAAATCGGGATCGTTAAAGATATATTGAAAATTTCAAAGAATTTGAAATCTGCGGAAAATTTTACACCAGATACCTTACATTTGATTTTCTTTAAACAAATAATTTTTCAGTTACAACTTTTTTATTTTTGCAATACGAATATGGCCGCATTAGCAATAGACAATGTCGTTACGACTTTAACGTCTTTGGAATCGTCTTCGCGATTGTTTTAATTAACGTCGCACCAGACCAACACAATGGCTATTGCAATCGTTTTTGGAATTGCGTAGCAATCACCGGTGGTTTCCAAACGTTATTGTTTTTTCTTTTTTTTTTAATCTCAGCTTTCGTTAAAGATATAATACAAAATTTCAACGGATTTGAAATCTGCGGAAAATTTTACATTAGATTGAAACCTTATGCATTTGATTTTAAAAAACAACTTTTCAATTGAATATCTTTTACACGACGCCACGCCTATTGGATCTCTTCGCAATTATAGGGGAATGCGTAGGAATCACCGGAGTTGGTGAGCGTTGGCGAGCAGTGGTCACACCTGACCCCACGAAAAGAACTGTAACGGGCAAGAAAAATTTTACATTAAATCAATACCTAATACATTTGATTTCTTTTAATAAATAATTTTTCAGTTGAATATTTATATTTTCGCAAGACATTGTGACGTCACGCCGATTGGATCCCTTCGAAATTCGAATTTGGCCGCATTTGACAATGACGAGGCCATTTCGGCGTTGGTTTGCGAAGCAAACCAAATGGGAATGTCTAGCAATCACCGGAGTTGGCGTAGAGCGTTAGCGAGCAGTGGTCACACCTGACCCCATGAAAAGGATTGTCACGGGCAAGAAAAATTTTATATTAGGTCAATACCTTATACGTTTAATTTATTTAAATAAATGTTTTCGAAAAAAATTTATATTTTCGCAAGAGATTGTGACGTTACGCCGCGCCGATTGCATTGCTTCTGAATTCGAATTTGGAGCATTTGACAATGACGAGGCCATCACGGCGTTGCCCGTGGTGTTGGTTTGCGATGCAAACCAAATGGGAATGTCTAGCAATCACCGGGGGTTATCAAACACACTTTTTCAATTGACCCAACGAAAAGAACTGTCAAGGGAAACACCGTTCTGGCCACGCAGTATCTAGTATTTTATGTAATCATATCGAAAATTTTGTTTAATGTTTTGTTTAATCATCTTTCCTAATGCTGTTTAAAATATAAGTTTATTTTTAAGAATATTAAGCTAAGGTTTTAAAAATGTTCTGTATCTAACTAAAAATACTTAAATAAATATATAAATATAATACTAAGAATATTTCGTACAACTGATACTTATTTTAATTTTGAAATGCATGGAAGAAAGGATTTTAAAATGACTAATTTAGATTGCATTTATTTTAATTGTCTCATTAAAATATTTTAATTAAGAAAAACTAAGTATTCTAATACCTTATCAATTTCAATGAAGTTAGAAAAGGCTATTTGATCAATTAAACATAAGTAGGATTGTATAAAAATAAAAAATATACATAACGGAAAAAAAACACGAAAATAATTTTTAAAATTCTGTTCCCATTAATATAAAATCTTAATGTTGAAATAACAGCGTCACATTTGCTTAGCACATGATAAAAGTATTGTCACGCTATATCACACTTCATGTCATGGCTCGAGTTTAGAAACAACATTTGGAGTTTAAATGTTTTATGAAGTTCTAATAGTCTTTTCAATTGCATATCTAAGTTTTTCAAACACTAATTAACGAAAAGATTGTTTAAAAAAATTTCTAGTACTTTATAATTATTTTCATAAAAATTAAAATTCATCCTATTTAATGTAATGTATTTAATTGACTTGTAAAAGGTTGTTAAATTAATTACAATTAATACATCATTAGGAATTTAATGTTTTCAGCAGACAAAAAAACTTTAGAATTATCTTCTATTTGATTATAAAATAAAACACATTTTATTCGTAATATAGTTAAATGATTTCACCAATTAAAAAATGATCCCATGTTCTTGCTCATATTTCTCTTAACTTTATAAAGAGCATACTACTGATGAATGTAACTGTGGAAATTGGAAAAAAGGAGACAATCTTTGAAATCTTCAATTTTAAAATGCTTTAAATTTCTTGCTAATGTGTCGTTGTTACCTTAAGTATTTGTTTGCAACATTAGAACAAAGTATCGGCAAAATATTTGATAAAGTGTAATTTTTAAATAGATTAAACTAAAAGAGATCATTTTAATGATTGCACTAATTAGAAATTGAGTTGGAAATCTGTTATATGATCAGAATTATTTTAACAACCATTGAACATGTATGATATAAATTATGTTCTTCGATATCGCTGTTAAAATTGTTTAAATAAAAATGAAATGAAGCTAAACTAATTTAAATTGTTTTAAATAATAAAAGATAATATGCATGCTTTCATATTAAATGCAATTACTTAGATGTATATCATTTCTGTCTTTAAAAATATAGTTTAAGTTCGCTTAAAACGAAATTAACATTTGTGTATGTTCATAAAATCCTTCTTAATCATTAATTAAGTTATTTCTTAAATCATTTAATGCAATTACTGAGACTTACCTAACACCATTTCTTTAATAGAATATTTATATTTTTCGCTGGAAAAGAAAATAATGTTTATCCATAATATGAGTTACGTATATACTTTATTTAAATATATATGTAACCCTCCGGGGCAATGGCACCCCCAATTGGACCATATATGGCCCGCACGACAACAACAACAAATATATCTGTTTTGGAAATATGTTCAATAACATGAAGCTAATTATTATATAATTTTAAAATAAAAACAAGAAATGAACTCTAAGACTAAAACTAAATTACATCTATCAAATTACTGATTTAAACAGCTTTGAGACGAATAAAAAAATTAATTGTAAATGGTATAACTAAAGAATAAAATTTTTCTGGAGTAGATCGAATTAATAAAACTATCTTGTTTTTTTTGTAAGTATAATAACGCGAAAATACTAATTGATAGTTTTTTTTAATTAAACTAATTATTTTTATTTTCATTTTTTTACAGTTGCGAAAAAATTGTACAAGTCACCTTCCCTTCATTCACGCACAGTTCAGAGTTGAGCAGTTTTAAAGGTACCATTCAACTATCTTCAATCAATATATGTTCGTCTAATGTTTTATTTTTGGGGTTGTTTTCATATTAAATTGCGTTCTACCTTCATCAAAGACGACATCAAATTTGAGATGCCAAATTATGAATCTTTTTTAATACTTAAGCTCTAATACCAAGGCTCATTTGGTCCTGCAGTTTCTTGATTATGGGCATGGAAAATTTGCTGCACCTAATTTTAAATTAGCTGAACAGACTTATTTATATCTTCCTCTATGATATATTTGATTACGTTTTTTTTTAAGAACACGGATAATATCTATGTAACGTTTCCTTTTAAACTTTATTTTTAATTTGAAATAATAATTATGAAACCGGCCTACAAATATTTTAAAGAAAATTGATTCAGGACTTTTAATATCAAAATGCAAATTTAAGGAATTTCCTCCA
This sequence comes from Metellina segmentata, assembly GCA_947359465.1. Taxonomy (NCBI): domain Eukaryota; kingdom Metazoa; phylum Arthropoda; class Arachnida; order Araneae; family Tetragnathidae; genus Metellina; species Metellina segmentata. Next base: position 114,153,004 of record OX375882.1, on the reverse strand, counting down.
AAGAAAAATATAGCTTTTTTTGCAAAAAATGGCTGAAAGTAGGGAATATTAAATTTTTTTAACTGTGGGAAATCGAGCTGAGTATTATAGTATTGTATCATATGGTGCATAAAAAATTCGTGCTGTGTTTTAATCAATAGAAGCAACAACTTTTACTATTCCGTTTGTTAATTAAAAGTTTTCTGTCCTGGTAACCATATCTTTAGGTCCGTAAGGGCTTCCCGAAGATCTATATATTCCCTTGGGGCTGGGAAAAGCCTAGCTGGTAAACAAGGGGGTCGGTACCCAAACTTGAACACGTGTTCTTTCGCTACTCTCCTCTCTTCGTCCTTTCATTTCACCCTTTTATTACAATGCTTTTATATTTACATTAATTTTATTTCTTTTTATCTTGCAATTTGCGCATCTTGTTCGCTCTTGGACCCTGTGCCATAAACCCTAATTACCTGCTTTTCATTTCACAGTTACCATACATCGCCTGTTTTGTGTTCGGCCCAGTTTGGCCAAATATGGTCTTTGTGCCATAAAACCCAAAACTAACCAGCCTTCGTTGTAACAAAAAGTGCTTCAACTCCCTCGCAATGATTGTCTATTGCTAAGAGAAGCTGATAATCTTAAGGCGAGATGTATGGGGAATATGCGTAGGTAGATATTTAACGTCGCTCTGGAGCGACACATCGGGCTATTGGCGACGGTCCGTGATCAATCCAGAAGGGAAAAAAATCGAGGACAACACAGCGTAATTTTGAAGCACGGTCAAGTAATTTTAAAGCACTGTCAATCCTCTTCATCTGACCGTGATTAAAAATGACGATGTGATGTCCTCGGATCTTTCCCTTAAGGGATTGATAGCGGACCGTTTCCAATAGCCCATTGTGTTGCTCCAGCACGACGTTAATTAAATACCTCTTACCCACCAATACTGGCTGTTTTCGGGACAATGTATTTTTTTACTACTAAGAAGATTGTATTTTACTACTGTAATACCAAGGTTTTCACATTCAGCAGAAGCTTAAAGTGAGCAGATGAGGAGGTCCATCAAACAAAGGAACTATTTGGTTGGTCGTTACTGAGTTCAATGGAATCCACTGGCCAAACAATATGTATTGGTTAACACTTTTTAAAACACGGGGACATTCACAACGCCTTAATCTCGAAAGTGCCCCATAAAGTAAATTTAGTTTTAAAATCTAAACCCCTAAAAATTGCTACCATGCATTCAAAACTTTCAGTCTCAAATCTGAGATCCACATTTATAGACAACTTACATGCTCTAAATAATGTAAGGGCTGACCAACCGGTATAGTGACCGGTATATATAACTAAATAGACTTTACTCGTTACAACCATTTAATAATTATTATTTACATTCCATTTATTTTTCAGCCGACCAACCGGTATAGTGGTTAAGGTGTTAGCCTCTCGATCGGAAGGTTCCTGGTTCGAATCCGGGTACGGGCATGGATGTTTGTAAGCGTATGGTGTAGAGGCGGCTGGTGCACATTCAATCTGTCGTGGCTGAAAGTCCTCACGTTGGGTGGGTGTGGAAGTTTGGAGAGTAGGGTGCTTGCTCAGGTGTTGCCTCGTCATCTGACCGTGGTTCAAAATGACAAGGTGTTGTCCTCGAATCTTTCCCTTAAGGCAGTGTTTCCCAAAGTGTGGTACGCGTACCCCCAGGGGTACGGGAAGAGTTTGGTGGGGGTACGCGTTGCACCGGAGTTTTTTTTGGGGGGGGTATGCACTGCACTGTGCTTAGCTGCGCCTAATTCTACGTTCTCATGAGTTAAGTCAAGACAGTTGTAAGGCGTGAGATGGTCCGGAGTGACACGGCGGAAATATACCACACTTCGTTACAGAAACAACTTCGTTAACCCTCCGTCGGGCGCAACCGGCCTGACAGGCACAGTTTTGACATGAACTTCAATGTTTTCTTAATGATAGATTTGAGTTGAGATATTGTTTACATGACTGGAAATGGCTTTGTAAACTAGCATACTTAGCAGATATAATCTCTGTTTTAAATTGCCTCAACTTATCGTTACAGGGCAAAGAAATTTCATTGTTTCACATTCAAGATAAAGTGAACGCTGCCATCGCAAAACTAAAGTTATGGCAAAAGAGAGTTGGTAATGGAGAAGTAGACTCGTTTACCTCTCTTCATGAGTTTATAACACGTTCGACTACTAAAATGGATGCTGATACTCTGGAATGCATAACACAGCATTTGGAGAGTTTGCAAGTGGGCTTGAAAAACTATTTCCCTGATTGAACCAAAAATATTGAATGGATAAGATATCCGTTTAACATTAACACAACCTCCATGCCAGAAGATGTGTCGCATGCGGAAGAAGAGCAATTGTTGGAATTGGCTTCAGACGGATTCTTGAAAAATAAACCTAAGGAGAGTACTTAAACATCATTCTGGTTACAAATGCAACTTGTGTATCTCGTTGAAACAGAAAAAGTTCTAACATCTTGCCTTTTCCAACTTCATATTTATGTGAAGTTGCTTTTTCAGCATTTGTAGACATTAAGTCGAAAAAAAGGAACATACTATTGGACTTGGAACCACATCTCAGATTAAAATTAACAACCAGGGAGCCAAATTATGACGATCTGTTATCTCAGAACAAACAATTTCACCCTTCTCATTGATCCAAATAAACGTTATTCATAATACAACTTTTATTTATATTTTATTATGAATAATTTTATATCTCTTTTCTTATTATTTTATGTATGTCACAAAAAAAGAAGAAATACATTTTGATTGTAATTAAAATACATCCATTTTTTTTTGATGAGGGGTACTCAGCGTTACGAAAATTATAGAAGGGGTACACATATGTCAAAAGTTTGGGAAACACTGCCTTAAGGGATTGATCCCGGACCGTCGTCAATAGCCCATTGTGTTGCTCTAGTACGACGTTAATTCAAAATTACCTATTACCGAGAACGCCGCACGTGACGTTTTCACTTTCGTAAGTCTTACCACTTAACACATATTCATCATATGTGATTTCACATATTCATGAGGCTGACCGTCAATTGTACTTACGGGTTAAAATAAGTTAATTAAACACTGCTTAAGAATCCCAACTTCTCGATAGAACTCCAAAACACGTAATTCACATTTTTCGAGTGGAGGAGCTCGAGCCTTGATACTTGAAAGAAATAATTGCTTCGAAGAGAAAATTTCATTATTTTGAAACGCAGCGTTTTGTTTGAGTTGAGATTAATAATAAGGCTCTTTTCCGTGCGCGTGTTTGCGAATTATAACCCATTAATCTCCGTTTTTAACTATGCGTTCGAAAGTAATGACCCATTTGAATGAGGTGAATAATAATATAGCATGAGCTTACGGAGAATTACAGTCCGTTTAATTTGATTTTAGTCTGCCCCACATGTGTTCATGATTTAAATTCATTCATTAGTGAATAGCTTATACAGTGTCTACCCAGATTAGTTTTAACGAAATTGTAATTTTAAAACCACGGTTGTATAAGTTACAAACTGTGTAAAAGTATTTTCCTTATAATTTGAAAAGGGGGGAAACTGGTTCAGCAGGATTCATTGAAGCCTTTAAATAGGATCTAAATTGTTTTAATCTTAATCTGTAATAAAACTAGATTTTAGTGAATTAGATTTGATTCTTTTATAATTTAAAACGTTACTTAACGAAATGCAATTTCAATTTGTCACATTCAATTAGCCAAGTGGATTGTTAAAATACAATTGCATTACGAAAATGCTTATATTTACTCTCCTCACATCTGTCGGGGAATACAGCTCAGGTATGATGTCATCATACGAACGTGGACGGACCGTCGCCAATAGTCCGTTGTCTTGCTTTAGTGCGACGTTAATAAAGTACCTTCCCTTCCTGTGGGAAATAAAGTCTTTTCTAAAGTTATTTATTTCATTTTTATTGTGAATTGAGTACCAACTTTATAAGCTTTAAAGACAATACCAGATTTAGAGAGGCCGAATTTCGAATCTGTTTCAAAATTTATACTCTGGAAGAAATATTTAATTCAGTCTTTTCTGCATCATGTGTATGAAAAGTTTGTAAATTAGCGTCTCAGAAGTTTAATCCCGATAATCTCATCTCTGAAATATCTTCGTGGTGCTTGTAAAGAATCCATACGAAATTTATGATACATTTCTATTTTTCAGTTTACTTTTATCATGCAATATTTGCCGACCAACCGGTATAGTGGTTAAGGTGTTAGCCTTTCGATCGGAAGGTTCCTGGTTCGAATCCGAGTCCGGGTATGGATGTTTGTAAGCGTATGGTGTAGAGGCGGCTGGTGCATCTTCACTCTGTCGTGGCCGAAAGTCCTCACGTTGGGTTGGCGTAGGAGAGTGGAGTGCCAGCTCAGGCGTTGTTTCGTTGTTCAAAATTACGAGGTGTTGTCCTCGTATCTTTCCCTTAAGGGTCTGATCCCGGACCGTCGTCAATAGCCCGTTGTGTTGCTCTAGAACAACGTTAACCAAAATTACCATTACCATGCAATATTAACTAAAAGAAGCCGTATATATACTTTGATGGTGGTGGTTGAATTACGTCGTACTCGAGCAACCCATCGTGCTAGTGGCGAGGGTCCGAAATCAATCTCGAAAGGAAAGATTCGAGGACATCATAGTTTCAAACGACTATCAGGTGACGAGGTCAACACCTAAGCTGATATAGTCACTCTTCAAATTTCCACAGCAGTCCAAAGTGAGGACATTTGAGGCCACGGCAGACTTAAGGTGTGATCTTTGGTTCGATTGAGTTTTGAACTCGCAGCCTCTTGTTGCCAATCTGCTACTCAACCAACTGGGCTAGAGTTTGGGAAGGCTTAAAAGCAATTGCAGAAGACGCTCCAAAGCTTTCCCTTAGAGAGAGCGCGAGAATCCATTACAAATTCTTTCTTATGCATCATTTTGATATGTTTCGACGATAGAAAAGTGAGCCTTTGAAGTATCTGTACCACCATAGAACCTCTTCGCGGCACACCACAATGTGTACTCTGTACCAGTCGGTCTCGCAGCCCCCACATCTGGAATTCGGGAATAATGGTTGGGCCGGAATCCTAAGTCGAAGGTCTTCTATCTCCTTCAGGAACTTGACTAAAAATGAGTTAGAAGAACTTTCTGTAGTAGTGCAATTGCATTTGTCGCAAGTCCAATAGGAATGGTTGCAAAGTTCCAGTAGGAGTAGTCACAAAGTGAGTCGGTACAGCCGATGCAAAATGAGAGAGTTAAAGCAACAAGAAAAATCAGAAAAGGAAGGATTAAAAAAAATAATAATAATGAATAATTATGAATGGCTCTAGGTCTTTTACAGAATTGTTGTTGACGAGGGTTGTATCTGGGGATACGCTGGACTATCTAGGATATCAAGATTATTGTAGAATTTAATAGAAAATTTACTGAAGAATTGTTTGAGTACAATAATTTTAAGATCTTCGCGGATTTGATTGTTTCTGTAATTCCAGAGATAATCGCCGAAAATGCGAAAAGTAGAATTTTGAATAGCTTCTAATTTTTGGAGGTGACCTGCTGCTGCCTATCCCCAGACAAGACTGGCGTGGCTGATTTTTGGTCGAATCATGGTTTGTAAAGGAGGGAACAGCTACACTCTACGTTTATGAGCGGTCGATTTTTTTAGCGAACTTCTTAAGTCGCCAAGGAAAGAATTATTTCGAAACTCTTTTTCTTCAAAAAGTATTTTTTTTTACAACGGAAAATTAAAGTTTGAAAACACGTTTAAGAACGTTTCGAAAAGTATATTTTCAAAAAAACTTTCTCAAAAAGTAGTAAGCTTAAACACATTTCAAAACACATTTGAACCAGCAGAAGAGCTGCTAATATTGGGTAAGAATGCTCTGAAACTTATCAATTACACCAAATTCAGTAGGCTTTTTAAAAAGAAAAACATTTTTTAAAAGAAAAAAAAGCAAGAAATAATACAACCTGATATATCAGAAATGTTCCGGGAAAAAATAATAAAAAATGAAAATTCCACAAATGGCAAAAAAAAAAAAAAACTCTTAAACGTTTCGTGAAAAATTTTACTAAAATTAAAAAATTCCATAACTGTAGAAATACAAATAAATGAACCAATGGTATCACAGAAAAAAAAATTTAAAAGGATCCATGCAATGAAAGAATATTTTCAAATCAAAATAGCCCAATGGAAGAAAGAAACATTTCAAATGATCCTATGAAATGACTTTAACGGATCTTGGAAGAACTTTATAGACTATTCAAAATGAAAATTCAAATTGACCGTTTGCCGAGGTTGCCATGAAAACCACAATAACCGTAAAGACATTAGAGGTTGCCTTAATCTACCGTAACTCGCTACATGCAAGCGCGCTGAAGCTGCAGACATAGCATGGTAAGCAATATAATTTCAAGAACACAAGAATTTCCAAAAACAATTTTTTCAACAAAAGTCTTAAAAAATGATAAAAAAAACTAAAGAAATGTTGGTGGATCAGGGAGGAGCCTGACCCAAACAACATAAAATGATGTTTTCTACATATGAGCAGCATTAGGCTGAAAAAATTGCTCATACACTCCCCCAAACACCACCAAAAATCAAATAAAACAAAAACAGAACAAAATACCAAAACAGAGCAGGAACAGAACGAAATGAAACCCGAAGCCGCAGCTGGGATATCATCAACAACAAGCCTAAAAATTGCCACCAAATGCCATCAATTACACAGTCTAACTTATATGCTAACATCATACCTCCGATGCAACAAGTCCAAAAAAAATATAATAATAATATGAAAATCCCCAGCCCCTTATCAAAAATATATTCATAAATAGTAAAAAAATAAAATTGAAAAGCAATTCCCATGGCTCTGGGTAAATTACGAAAAATAATTATTCATGTATTGTGTAGGTGTTGCTATTAATAAATCTTTCAAAAATATTTTTAAAGAATGAAAACGGGTATTTGTTATTGAGAAGTGTGTTTTTTTAGATATTTACATTGTAATAAAAAGTAAGCATCAGAATTACAAATTTTTTTGAAACGTACCAATTGACCAGCTATCGTGTTGTAGTATATTCTTTTAGAGATATTGGAGTCCCAAAATATTAATTTAATGACTGTAAATTTAAAATCGCTGCGTTTATCATATACATTAATGTCAACTTTGCCGGATGAAACAGAAATTTTTATGTCTAGAAAATCAGTATTATTGTTATCCAGATTGGTTTTAATTAAAGAAAGTTCGTCTGGATAGATGGATTTCCAAATATTAGCAAAGTTGCTATTATTAAAAACAATTAAATCATCAATAAATCTAAAAGCAGTATTTATCTGAAGGCAAAAGTTTTTTTCTAAATAATGAAGAAATAAATTAGCAAGAATGGAAGAAAAATTAGAACCTTGTGGAATACCCTTAACTTGAGTGTAAATATGCTCACCATTAAATATAAAATTATTAAAAATACAATAACTAACCAAAAATTCCCATTCCTCAAAATCCAGATCAATTATGTTATTAAAATCATGATAGTAATAGTTCAAAACATCTCTCAATTTGTCCAGGGGTATGCTGGTAAAAAGGTCTTTAAAATCATAGGTCTGAATATCATTAATAATATTTTTATCCAAAAAATTCAAAACCTTGTTATTATCACATATAATCCAGGTAAAGCCTTCATCAAAAATGGCAGCAAGAATAATTTTTAAATATTTAAATAGTAGCAAGCCAGGTTTAATCATATAAGAGTTATTACCACAGGTGATGTAACGGAATTTAATAGGATTTTTGTGAAATTTAGGAATAACGGTAATATAAGGTAAAATTATGTGTTGATTGGAAATTTTAACTCTTTTATTTGAAGAAATGATTTTTTTAATAATGGTATTATAAGTAGATTTACAGAATTTATATGTATCTGAATTCTTAAGTTCAGCATCAAGTAAATTTAAATAAAGTTTTTTACAAATGAAAGCATAGTTACCTGAGGCTTTATCAACTGGAGTAATGATAAATTTATTTTGAATATCCTTAATGGCTGTGTTTATTGTCTTGTAATTACCGGTATTGTCAAAAATAGATTGAATATTATTATTAATAAAATCTTTAAAATGATCATATAATTTCCATTTCCATTCTGTAAACAAACATAAAGGGACTTTAAATTTAGAAGAGGTCATAAAACAGAAATTAGCAATGTCTTCCAGAAAGCTTTTAAGTATACTATTTCTATTAAAATTATAAATGGACCTAAATTTAGTACCTTTATACATAACATCTCTTAATTGATCATTTTCAACAATACCAAGATCACCAGTCACTATGTGTCATAAGTAGGATTTGTTGGATTGGATTGGATTTTGAAATTTTATGGCGCAAGGTCCAAAAACGGACATGCTGCGCCAAACGCAAGATAAAAAAAAAATAATAAAGTCGATGTAAATGTAAAAGTATTGTACTAAAAGGTAGATGCAAGTCTTGCGCAATAAATTTAAAATGTCATGATTAAAAAATATAGAACAACATGGTAAAAATATAAAAGTATGGAAATGTATAATATAAATATCGCGTGATGGATAAAACTACTATATCAAATTTATGAATCCAATGATACTTAAAAAAGGAAAAAGATTAGGATGAGGGTTTTCACCGATGAGATCGTGTAAAGTTAAAATTGATGTTTTAAAAAATTTTAAACGATGATGATTAAAATTAGGGCAGTCAATTAAAATATGTTTGACGGTAAAATCTAATGAGCATGTTTGACAAAAAGATGGATTCTCGCCCAACAAAAGATGACGATGACTGAATCGTGTGTGCCCGATGCGAAGGCGAGTCAGTTTGACATCCGTCCCTCGCATTCGGGCAAATGGCCACAAATGAATGAATGGTTTGATGTTATGCAATTTATTGGTGACTTGCAGATTCCATGACTCCTGCCACAAAGAGTGAATATACTCCTTTGTGGACACCTTGATGTCAGTTAAAGGAACGGCTTGCTGCAGTGGAATAGAGGCTGCCTTCGCAGCACTGTCAGCAAGTTCGTTACCTTTAATGCCCACGTGACTCGGGACCCAACAAAACAAAATATCAAAACTCCTTTTCCCAAGTGAATGTAAAATGCCAAATATATCTGACACAACGGGGTGACATTTATAATTGTAGCACTCCAACTGTTCCAAGACACTCATACTGTCACTATAGACACAGAATTTACGGTGGTGATGAAAAGATATCTGCTGGAGCGCACAATGAATGGCGACAGCTTCAGCAGTATATACCGAGCAGGAAGTATGAAGGCCGTAACTAGATATGGCGGTATCAAAAGAAATACCACAGCCAACATATCCCACTCCTTTCGATCCATCCGTAAAAACTGGAATATATGACGAGTATTGACAGCGATGTGCGGCAAAAAGCTGTTGGAAAACAATTGGGGCGATGTCAGATTTATTGTGGGGAAAAGGATTTAAATATTTTACGGAAGGAATATTCCAAGGTGGAAATCGTAAAATATTCGTTTGTTGAGTTGCGATGTCACTTAGGTTTGAGTCATTCATGCTAACTTGTACCCGTTCGTAAAACGGAAGAATATTAGAGGGACGGGCATCGTAAATTCGTCTCAAACCTGGAGTAAGAATCATGCGATTCAGAGGATGAGATGGCATGGACTGGATTTTAAAATAAAAATTGGCAGACAACTTCTTTCGCCTCAGGTCAAGTGGAAGCTGGTGGCATTCCACATAGAGGCTGTGAACAGGTGATGTGCGAAATGCACCAGAACATATCCTCAAAGCAGAATGGTGTACAGTGTCCAATCTGCGGAGATTATTTGAATTCGCGGTTGTATACACAATACATCCGTAGTCAATACGAGAGAGAATAATAGATTGATATATTCGGAGTAATGATGTTCGATCCGCACCCCAAGATGTGTTAGATAACACCCTGAGGATATTTAAGGACTTTTCACATTTCCTTCGCAAAGATAATAAATGCGGAAGGAAAGTGAGCCTGCGGTCGAAAATTACTCCGAGGAATTTCATCTCGTTGACAACGGGAATCGGAAAATTGCGAATATTAATCTCGGGGTCGAGGTGTAAACCCCGCTTTCTGCAGAAGTGGACACAGACACTCTTGCTAGGGGATAGTGTGTGGCCGTTCTGGTCGCACCACTTGACCAAGTTGTTGACAGCAGTTTGAAGTTGCCGCTCGATTAGTCGCATGTCTGATCCTTGGCATGATATCTGCAAGTCGTCTACGTATAAAGTCCCATGCACTGGTGGTTGAAGAGTATGAATGATGTTATTGAAATGAAGGATGAAGAGGGTGACACTTAAAATACTACCTTGAGGGACTCCCTCAGCTTGAATAAAAGAGTTGGATAAAATTGATCCGATGCGGACCCTAAAAGTTCGTGAAGCTAAAAAGTTTTCAATGAAAAGAGGTAAATTTCCTCTAAATCCAGAGTCGAACATATTACGGAGGATACCATGACGCCACGTACGGTCATATGCCTTCTCAACATCAAAAAAGATAGAAACTAAATGATTTCTCCTCACAAACGCATTGCGTATTTGTGACTCAAGGTTCACTATATTGTCAAGAGTGGATCTTCCTCTGCGGAAGCCACTCTGGTGAGGAGAAATGATGTTATTCCTTTCAAGAATATAAATGAGACGGGCATTGACCATACGTTCAAGAGTCTTACAAAGGCAGCTCGTCAAGGCAATTGGACGATAGCTCAGAGGATCTTTGGGGTTCTTGCCAGGTTTCGGGATCGGAATCACGATGCTTTCTTGCCAGGAATCAGGAAATTTTTGTTCATTCCAGATTCTGTTGAAAAGAAAAAGAATGTTGAACAAAGAATCTGATGATAGGTGGCGAAGCATATAATATGAGATTCCGTCCGCCCCAGGACTGGTGTTATGTGCTTGAGATAACGCCTTCTTCAATTCAAACATCATAAGCTCACAGTTATAGGAGAGGGTTTTTCTGCTTTTAAAATTAAGACGTGTACGTTCAGCTCGACTCTTAGTCGCTTGAAAAGCAGGACTATAAGAGTCGGAGCTCGACACGAGTGCAAAAGCCTCTCCAATGACGTTGGCAATGTCATGTGGAGATGAGTATACAGCAGCCGAGGTTTCTAATATCGGAATGGTCGATTCTCGATATAGACCATTGGCTGCTTTCACTTTCCTCCACAACTGCTTGCTTGATGTTGAGGATGTTATTGAGGAGACGTATCTAATCCAAGATTCTCTCTGGCTCTGACGTCTCACCTTGCGAGCAAAGGCCTTGGCGTTTTTAAATGCGACCAGGTTGGTAGTAGTCGGGTATCTCCGAAATATATTCCACAGCTTCTTTTGTCTCTTGTAAGCAGTTTGGCATTGGATGTTCCACCAAGGCTTACATATACTGCGTGGTTGAGAGGAACGTTTGGGAATGGTTATATCAGCAGCCTTAATAATTGCGTTGGTGACATTGTTGACAGCGATGTTAATATCATCCATGTTAACCATTGTTTCCGTAACCGCTGCTAGTTGTGAAAATGTAACCCAGTCCGCTCGATGATATAAGTAGGTAGGCGGTCGGTGCACTCTGACACTACTATCATGCGAGACGAAAAGGGGGAAGTGATCGCTGTTAAGTAAATCACTCCCTACTACGAGATTCAACAACGGAAGGAGCGTTGGAGAACAGATGGCTAAGTCAACTGAATGAAAAGTTCTAGTGGGTTCGTGAAAGTGCGTTTTCTCGTCGTTATTGAGCAAACAGAGAGCGTGATCTGTTATCAACTTTTCAATCTGTTGCCCTCGACGGTTCGCACTATCACTTCCCCACAGGGTACTGTGACCATTCAGGTCACCAAGCAGAATAAAAGGGACTGGAAGCTGAAATATCAGTCCATTAAGTTCCTCTTGTGAGATGACAGCATGTGGTGGCAGGTATAGGCAGCAGACTGTAACAAGAGAATGAATGTGGATTCTTACGGCTACAGCCTGTAAAGATGTGCGAAGTGTAACTATAGTGCTGGGAAAATCGTGTGAAGTTAAAATGCACACACCTCCAGACACTGTAGTACCAACATCATGATCTTTTCTAATGCAACTATACCTGCGTATCTTGCATATGTGGGAGGATTTCAAGAAAGTTTCCTGAAGAGCCACACATGCGGGATGGTAAGAAGATATCATCGTTTTTATGTCATCTATTTTAGATCGGAAACCACGACAGTTCCATGAGACAAAGGAAGTAATTTTTGTTTAAAATGGGAATTAGAATCACGACGAATCTACTTCTATATCTCCGTCGTCCTCCGAAAAATCCGACGCATGGATTCGTAATTCTAATTCTTCGGCTGCGTGCCGAAGAAGATGTTTTGAAGTTTTTGGTAGGTTTCTTAAGTGTTTGGAATTTTTATATTTTGTGTTGGATCCATCAGTTTTAGGTCTTTTAAGTGTTTTTTGAGTTTGTTCTTTTGATATTGGTATTTGAGAACTAGCGTCGGTATTTTTTGAGGATGTGGCAGATGATTGTTTAGCGAATTGCTTGGGTGAATTAGATTTGGATGTTGAATTATTGTTTTTGGAAGGTGATGAGTTTTTATTAGATGTAATGACTGCTGAAGGAGATTCTGTTTGTGTGGCTATGGTTTGATAAGTTTTTTTAACTATTGTTGAATAAGATATTCCTGTTTTGGGGGTTCGAGAATCGACTATTTTTCGGGCCTCGGGATAAGAAATTTTTTGTGCAACCTTCACAGATTGAATTTCTTTCTCGAGAACCCATTTAGGACAGGTCCTGGAAAATGAGGGATGGTCTCCTCCACAGTTAACGCAATGAGCCGTAGCGGAGCAGCCGTCACTCTCGTGACCCACATCACCGCAACGGGCACATTTCATCTGGCTGCGACAGGAGATTTTCGAATGTCCGAAACTCTGACAGCCGAAGCAGCGCAGAGGATTCGGGACATAAGATCGAACTGGACAGCTCAGATATGCGGCTGTGATTCGTGTCGGCAGAATTGGTGTGTCGAACGTCAATATTAGATGTTTGGTGGGAAGGATCTTCCCATCACGACGTATTGTAATACGACGAACACCAACTACATGCTGATCACGAATATTTTCCAGGATTTCTTCTTCTGGAGAAAAAAGAAGGTCCGGTTCGGAGATAACGCCACGTGAGGTATTTAATGAAAAATGAGGAGAAACAGTAACAGTAAAAGAACCAAGAGTTTTTGCGTTAGATAATAAATTTGCCTGTGTTTCAGTTGAGACTTCGACCAGAAGATCCCCGGAACGAAGTTTTTTAAGAGATTTAATATTGCCTATAAAAGATTGGAATGTTTTATGGATCAAGAACGGTGAAACAGAAGAAAATGAGTTTTGTATGGGGTTTGAACTAAGAGAGTTGTTAACAAGTTTAACTAAGAAAAAACGAGCGTTTGATATATTGATTTTCATTTGTTGCTCCCCTCGAGGGGGAGAAGAATTTGAAGCATTTTCCATCATAGAAAAAAAGATATTATTCGGTCACCGACAGCACCACCCACCACGGAGTCCAACAAGGGGATGCAGACAACTGTATCGGCGCTAATCGGCGACTATACGCGCACGGCGCACCCCTGAGACAGCCTCCACCCTTAGCGAGGTGTCCAGTAAGTGGCCGATTGCTTAGCCCTAGCCAAAAAACGACCAGCCGATTGATGAGCACGGGACCAATGCACACCACCCGTTTACCTGAAGCCGGGGCCGAAGCAGTGTATTGGGTCAGTATATCGTCCCTCAACTGCCAGGATCCCCTTTTCCAGGGACACGGGTCTCCACGCACGGCAAACACGTGGGTGATATAATCCCCAAGAGGAGCTGAAAGCGACAGAGCGGCGAAAAGCTTCTCAAGGGGAGCCCTCACCTCCGAAGAAGCAACCACAACGAGGGAGGAAGAAAAAGGAAAAAGCAGAAGGGTAGACGAGGAGAAGAACGAAAGGGAGAAAAGATCACTCAGGTACCCCGGGGTTGTGAAGCCCGTACAAACCTAAAGAAGGAATGCCCCTGGGGGCAAGTAGGATTTGTTGAAAATTATCAATTAAGAGATGTTATGTATAAAGGTACTAAATTTAGGCCCATTTATAATTTTAATAGAATTAGTATACTTAAAAGCTTTCTGGAAGACATTGATAATTTCTGTTTTATGACCTCTTCTAAATTTAAAGTCCCTTTATGTTTGTTTACAGAATGGAAATGGAAATTATATGATCATTTTAAAGATTTTATTAATAATAATATTCAATCTATTTTTGACAATACCGGTAATTACAAGACAATAAACACAGCCATTAAGGATATTCAAAATAAATTTATCATTACTCCAGTTGATAAAGCCTCAGGTAACTATGCTTTCATTTGTAAAAAACTTTATTTAAATTTACTTGATGCTGAACTTAAGAATTCAGATACATATAAATTCTGTAAATCTACTTATAATACCACTATTAAAAAAATCATTTCTTCAAATAAAAGAGTTAAAATTTCCAATCAACACATAATTTTACCTTATATTACCGTTATTCCTAAATTTCACAAAAATCCTATTAAATTCCGTTACATTACCTGTGGTAATAACTCTTATATGATTAAACCTGGCTTGCTACTATTTAAATATTTAAAAATTATTCTTGCTGCCATTTTTGATGAAGGCTTTACCTGGATTATATGTTATAATAACAAGGTTTTGAATTTTTTGGATAAAAATATTATTAATGATATTCAGACCTATGATTTTAAAGACCTTTTTACCAGCATACCCCTGGACAAATTGAGAGATGTTTTGAACTATTACTATCATGATTTTAATAACATAATTGATCTGGATTTTGAGGAATGGGAATTTTTGGTTAGTTATTGTATTTTTAATAATTTTATATTTAATGGTGAGCATATTTACACTCAAGTTAAGGGTATTCCACAAGGTTCTAATTTTTCTTCCATTCTTGCTAATTTATTTCTTCATTATTTAGAAAAAAACTTTTACCTTCAGATAAATACTGCTTTTAGATTTATTGATGATTTAATTGTTTTTAATAATAGCAACTTTGCTAATATTTGGAAATCCATCTATCCAGACGAACTTTCTTTAATTAAAACCAATCTGGATAACAATAATACTGATTTTCTAGACATAAAAATTTCTGTTTCATCCGGCAAAGTTGACATTAATGTATATGATAAACGCAGCGATTTTAAATTTACAGTCATTAAATTAATATTTTGGGACTCCAATATCTCTAAAAGAATATACTACAACACGATAGCTGGTCAATTGGTACGTTTCAAAAAAATTTGTAATTCTGATGCTAACTTTTTATTACAATGTAAATATCTAAAAAACACACTTCTCAATAACAAATACCCGTTTTCATTCTTTAAAAATATTTTTGAAAGATTTATTAATAGCAACACCTACACAATACATGAATAATTATTTTTCGTAATTTACCCAGAGCCATGGGAATTGCTTTTCAATTTTATTTTTTTACTATTTATGAATATATTTTTGATAAGGGGCTGGGGATTTTCATATTATTATTATATTTTTTTTGGACTTGTGTTGCATCGGAGGTATGATGTTAGCATATAAGTTAGACTGTGTAATTGATGGCATTTGGTGGCAATTTTTAGGCTTGTTGTTGATGATATCCCAGCTGCGGCTTCGGGTTTCATTTCGTTCTGTTCCTGCTCTGTTTTGGTATTTTGTTCTGTTTTTGTTTTATTTGATTTTTGGTGGTGTTTGGGGGAGTGTATGAGCAATTTTTTCAGCCTAATGCTGCTCATATGTAGAAAACACCATTTCATGTTGTTTGGGTCAGGCTCCTCCCTGATGACGCCCTAATCCACCAACATTTCTTAATTTTTATTATTTTTTAAGACTTTTGTTACATTTTTTTTAGAAATTCTTGTGTTCTTGAAATTATATATATATATATATATATATATATAATATAAATATTCAAATTACTTTAAATAAGTCATTAACTTTAATCAGTTTTAGCCGACCAACCGGTATAGTGGTTAAAGTGTTAGCTTCTAGATAGGAAGGTTCATGGTTCGAATCCGGGTTCTGGCATGGATGTTTGTAAGAGTATAGTGTAGAGGCGGCTGGTGCACCTTAAATCTGTCGTGGCCGAAAGTCCTCACGTTGGGTGGGTGTAGAAGTGTGCAGATTGGGGTGCCAGCTCAGGTGTTGCTTCGTCATCTGACCGTGGTTCAAAATTACGAGGTGTAATCTGATCTTTCCCTTAAGTGACTTATCCCGGACCGTCGTCAATAGCCCGTTGTGTTGCTCTAGTACGACGTTAACCGATAATTACCAAATTAATCAGTTGAACGCCTATTTGCCTAGATGACGTTACAACGTCGTAAATTCCCAATCTGTACTAGATGTGCGTGGGCAATCTACAACGACTGAACCCACGCATTCGTTACACACAGATATTTTAGTTGTGTAGTTCAAAAGTATTTGTAGCTCGTGGATTAGTGGCGTGACAGCTAAGGTCCGGCACTTGTAAATGGCAATAATTTAAAAACGTAATTCCCGCTTTATGTAACCGCGATTTTTTCGCCATTTCTTGCTGAGATTCAACGGAGAAAAATTTTGAAGTTCAAATGTCGATAATGTTCCATAACTGTAATGAAATTTTCAATTTTTTTTTTGTTCATAGGAAATTCAGTCATAGTTTAATATTCTGCGTCACACAACGATTTCTGTAGAATTGCTTTTTTCCCCACAACGCACACAGGCTGATTAACCTAATCTATGGGGTGAAGGAATTACAGTAGAACTCCAATTATATGAACTCCGACTATCCGAATCGCTGATTATCCGAATCGCTTTCAGAATTTCAGAAAAAAAATTAAGACGGAAACATATTGCGATTCGCAAAATATTGATTCTGGGTTTCAAATTCTAAATGATGCTGAACTTATTGAAAGTTTGAGAGAAGAAAGTGTCGTTGAAGAAGATGACCTTAATGTCGAAGTTGAAGCCGACCATCTGCTAGTGAAGCATTTGCCGGCTTTGAAACTGCGTTGAAGTGGATGGAGCGACAGCCCGAGTGTGACCCCATGCAACTTCTCATTGTCAAGCGCATGCGCGACTTGGTTGCCCGAAAGGTTGCCGGATGAAGACAGTTAAACAGCTTACTTTGACCGAGATGTTTAGCAAGCGATAACTTTCATTTACAGTACGGTACGTACATACTGTAATAATGTACAGCACTTGTGTAAGTACGCTTAACATGTAAAAGTGTTGCCTTTTCATTTAATTAATTAAGATCTCTTTTTGTTTAAAATAGTTTTTTTCTCTCATTTTCAACATACATACAGTAATTAATTAAAATACATACTAGACCCTTTTTTCGGTAACAATCCAATTATCCGAATTTTTGATTATCCGATTGGGGTCCGGTCCCAATTGATTCGGATAATTGGAGTTCTACTGAACAGAAAATATTCTGTAGTTCAAGGTCAGAACTGACTAGGAGTCATGCAGCGAGGAGTTCGAGAATTTACGTCGTACTGGAACAACACAGGTTATCGGCGAGGTTCGGGATCACCCCCGAATGCATTCTTGTATATTTTGTAGTCGTAGTCCAACTCAATAAATGAGGACAGGTTGGAAGAGTAAAGGATTAGGAACCGGAGGGTTTCGAATTCGAATCTAACCAAAGATCGCCTTGTACAAAAAGGGCCGGTGCACGTTAAATCTGTCGAGGCTTCAAGTGTCTTCACGTTAGCGTGGAGTGGGAGTTTGGAGGATGCACCGCCCCTTGAGGTCCGACCTCATCTGACCTTGGTTCAAAATGAAGTGGTGTTGCTTTTTGATTTTTCCCTTCGGGTTCGGTCCCGGATGGAAGGCAATAGTCCGTTGTGGTGCGACGTTAATTAAAAATACCTAAATACCGAGTCAATTTTTGTATATAATTATCTTACGTGGCACTTAAAAAAGACGTTATTTGTTGTCGCGTTTTGGCAACACGGTACGATTGTTTCTTTACCTTTGAAGCCTCAGTTACATTTATAGCGTTATCGGATGAGATTTTACTGAAAAAAAAAATGAATATGAGTCGATCTGTTGCAGCTTATATATACAAACAACATGCTGAGTATTCGATTTCCAAAGCAGCGCTTCCATTTCGAGTCAAGATTTGCATTTGAATTCCAAATTGTTCGAGTTTTGATTCCAGAAGGTACTGTAGAACTTTTCTGTAGTATAAAAAATTTTTATTAGAAAAATAATTTTTTGAAATATTACATTTTTTAAGCTATCTCTTCTGTTAGGACACATGCCTACATTAATAAGAGCGAAGCGAGCAGCGAACCAATGAGGATTGCAAAGCAATCCTCTGGGGGGGGGGGGGGTGGCGAGCGTCAACGAGCATGGGGTGGGCCACCTAATTTAATTTTATGTTCTAAATAAAGTTTGATAACAGTATGTGTTGCAAAAGCAAAACACGCGTCGAAGCAAACTTACTGTGGTGCACTGAATAGTTAACCTAACTATACCCAACATCACAAAATACTTCAGGAGCAATGCGACTCCAAGCGTCTCGTCTTCTCTGAAAAGGTTTAGAATAATGCATCTGTTACGACTCGTCAATCGGTTTATATTAATAGCCAGCTATTATTAATAATAAACAAATTAAAAGGTTAAAGTGAATAATTTATAAGAATTTATCACATGAACCGGGTGATTATTAATAATTCGTAACTATGTGAACTAAGGGTATTTTTTAACCCTTCATTTTTCCAAATGACGTTAAAGCTCTTCCTTCAATAATAATTTGTTCACCCATACGTGTGCGAACTCTATGTAATAAATGAATGTATCTTATAAATAAAAGTAATAAATACTATAAAAATTATTTTCATTCAATTCACCAGGTGTCATTGGTAATTATTAGAGACCGGATTCCCATGCAATTGCATATTTGTTTTAACACCACATACGAGATAGGAGATCAATTTTCTATCCGAATCATGCTTCAAGGATACTGAAGGTGATATTTTATATTGCATATTTGAGGGGTTACTGCATAAAATTGAATAAATAAAATTGCATTTTTCGCATATTTCACCAAAATATCAATATTTCAAATTGTATAGCACTTTTTTTTGCAATTACTTATAGAGCATCTCGGTACAAGACACTGCATTTATTTTTAGCAGAATATAATTTAAAAAATTGTACCGCACACACACAAAAAGGAATTATAGGAATAAACGAAATGATCACATCGTCGGCTGAGCAATTATAATTACGTAACACAGGAAATATGAAAATGAAAAGAAATCACATTGCGTCAATCATTGGATTCTCATAAAGATGTATAATCACGGGCACATAGACTAAACAAGCAATAAACTATATAAAGAATCTGCTCTAAGGGCGATTCAGTATGCGAAAACAACTGACTCAGTATTCGAAAACAACTAAGTTACTTTCGGAGGAAGAATTAAAAAGAATGAAGAAAATTAACACATGGGGATGAACATTCAGGCTCGAAAGCTGAATAGGTCGAAAAGACAGGAAGTTATTCTATGAATATAAAAAGAAAGGAACGTAAAATCACAAAACAGCAATCCATTCATTTTTAATTTAATTCATTTGTGCTTTGCCTGCTGTTCAGAAACATGCCTAAAATTTCACAATATTTTTCGTTCAAAGTCAAAGGGTGGCTGAAGGATTTAAAAAAAAGTTTTTACAAATATTCGGAAGTTATTCGAAAATTAAAAAAAAATAATGCTGATTCCGCACAAAGTTTAGATAAAGTAGCTATATTAATAGAAAACGTAAACCTCGTTAAATCATTGACAATTGCAAAAACGCATTGCTCCTTTTTAGTAGATTCGATCCAAAAACTTCAAAAAAGAAAAGGATTAACCTTAAATGAAAGCCTTTCAATCCTTGAAGATTCAGTAATGAAAATCAATTCGATTCCAGGCAAAACTGGTAACATACTTAAACAAAAGATAGATGATATGTAAAAAAAATATCGGGTTGACAAAGTTGATAACTATTAACAAAATACTTCAAGGCGAGGAAGGGACCGAACTAAATAACAATTTTAAGTTCCCTGAAATTAGCCCCCATAACGTTTGAGGATGTGGAACGATTTTTTTCATCGTATAAAAGAATTTTAAGTGACTGTAGACATAATTTTAAGTGACCGTAGACATAATTTTATGGAAGATAATTTTGAAAATTACTTGTTTATTAACTTAAATTATTCGAAAGTACAATAAAGTTATAACTTTTCCCATAATAACCCTAGTATTTTTAAATATTTTTTTTAATATCATTTTTTAATATGTCGATATTATTTGTGTGTATATATTATTTCTTTGATTTTAAAGACTTTTTTAATCTATTATTAGTTAGTTTATTAATAAAACTGTAATGAGAATTCTGTGCAATGTAAAAGCAATAAATGTACATCTGTATTTGAAATTTGATGTCTATAGTTGAATTATCATTTTGTTCCTTTTCTATAGTGCTCTTTCAAATATAGTCTTTTTCATTTTCAATTTTGATTTGTAGTGGATAAAAATGCATATTTTGAATGTTTTACTGCATATTTTGAAATGTTTTACTGCATATTTTGCATATTTCGTCATTTTTTACTGCATATTACTTGCATTTTTAACTACATATTTTATGGCATATTTTGGCAGTTTTTACTGCATAAAAATCCGGTCTAGTAATTATTAGTAGTAATTATTAACATTTATAGGTAATTATCAGTAGTAATTATTCTAGTTATTATTAACATTTATAGGTAAGTGTAATTATCATGCGTTAAGGAATAACATTGACCATGAGACGCTGTTTCTATTAATATTAGCCCAGGCCTCGAAATAGATTTTTTAATACTGGTGCACCTTGTGCATCTAAGTTTTTAAATTAGTTGCAAAGGTTATATTTTAGGTACGCATTAAAAAAAATGTAATATAAGAGTAATAATGTATTGTAAACTGCTTTATTAGTTGGGTATGTTTATATAGGTTCATAATAGGAAGTAAATAAAAATATTCAAAATTCTTCCTTCTCCGGCTTACGGCTGTCGCGACAGTCGCTTCAACAGAGCCATTTGGAAAATGTTTCGATCATCAGAAAGTTCTGGTGGCAGTGACACAAGTAAACCTTCCTCCTGTATAAACCCGTTACGGCCCAGCTATTTTGTTTTCGCATAGTGTGTATTTAGGAATTTTAATTACATTCCTTTAAAGGAGAGAAGTCGATACAAATATTTTGTTCAAACATCAAAATAATATTTAAAACACGTTCCTTTTTTTTAACGTTAGGTGCACTGCATCCACCTTGCGGGAAAAAATAAATTAGGTACACAATTTTATTTTCATGTGCACAGTGCACCTGTGCATCCAGGTATTTCGAGCCCTGTATTATCCGATTACTATTAATACTAAAACTGGATTTATTACATGAACCCGTTCCATAGAATTAAAGATATTTTGAGGAAACGTATACAAATAATCTCAATTGAAATTGTGAAGTTAAGAAGGGTTCAAAGGTGGGTGGTGAGAGGTACAGTTGCCCACCTCCTCCTCATAAATAATGGACTGAACCCTCCTGGGGGATCTCTTGACGAGGTATCTCGTCGTAAACAAAGCTTATCAGGTCTTGGTGGACGAGATGTCTCGTCGTTAGACGAAAACTGACCATATCTTGATATCATCATCATACATCAACTGACCGTGGTTCAAAATGACGAGGTGTTGTCCTCGGATCTTTCCCTTAAGGGACTGATCTCGGACCGTCGTCAATAGCCCAATGTGTTGCTCTAGTAGGTCGTCAACTAAAAATTACCATTACCTCATCATCATAAAAACATATCGGTAATATCTTAATGACGAGAGATTTCGTCACTGTCAAAATGAGTCAGAACTGGTAATTGATAATTATTAGTTAACGTCGTACTAGAGCAACACAACGGGCTATTGACGACGGTCCGAGATCAATCCCTTAAGGGAAAGATCCGAGGACAACATCTCGTCATTTTGAACCACGGTTAGATGACGAAGCAACACCTGAGCTGGTACCCCACTCTCCAAACTTCCACACCAACCCAACGTGAGGACTTTCGGCCTCGACAGATTTAAGGTGCACCAGCCGCCTCTATACCATACGCTTACAAATATACATGCCCGGTCCCGGATTCAAAAAAGGAACCTTCCGATCCAGAGGCTAACACCTTAACCACTATACCGGTTGGTCGGTGATTCAGAACTGGATGGGAGAGAAATCAAAACCACTCAAATCGTTAAAAATGTTTAAAAAAATTTTAAACTCTAGAAATTACCGAGAGATTTTTAAGAACAAAAGATATAATATTGTAATTCTCAAAGTAGGATGTGACAAAGCGTTACGAATTGCGGTACAGCACAGAGGTGTCGACTAGGAATTTCACGTTCTGGACAAACACCTGCCCCCAAATTAAATTCAACACTGTTTGGGAATGATAATTATGAATGCAAACACTCTGTGTGTTTACCTTTTACGATTAATTAATAAACGTCACCTCTAAGCTGAAGAGAGGAACGTTTAAAAAATAAATGCGACGTTAGCTGATTAAGGGTTAATGCTGCAGTCGGAAGTACCTAAGAAAATTAACCCTTGTTGAAATTCTCGGATGGCTCGTTCGCTATTTCTCTCTTTTGGTTCGTCAGAAGTTATTTTTACAAACTCAATTTCCAGACAATTATAATTTTATGAATTGGTTTTTATAAAATGGTTAATCCTTTGAGGGTTTCGCACACATAATTTCACCCCCTTGTTGCAACCTGTAGCCTTCCCTCTGTATGACTTGAAACCAATTATGAACTTCTGTTGTTGTTGTTCCTTATGCCTACACTGGCAGACCGGAGGAGTGCCAGGCCCGTTGAAGACGGCAAGAGGCGAGGGGGGTGCGCCTTCCATGTTATTGAGCCCCATTGGGAGGAAGTCCGTTTTTGCTCGACATACATGACACATCCGTTTTACAGGATGGTCCCTTTCATACATTCATTCACTCACACATATCATAATTTAGATACCAATCAGAGGCCGATAACCCCCTGATCAGGTACCCCCAGAGGTATTGATTTGGTATGGGAACATGGGGGACTTTGTCACCACGACCTATTTAACGTGCCCCAGTCACCATTAGTGAACACGACTGTCTTTAGCCAGGTCGAAGCGCCGATCTCGCAATCATCAGAATTACAGGCTCCGCCGAGGACAGAACCCACAACTCTTCTGATGCGAGCCCGACGCTCTATTATGAACTTCTTGACCGAAGGAATGTTTTTAAAGGTTTCGGGTCACCATTTCACCGTGGGGTCATTATTGCAAGTCCGGGTCACCATTGCACCGTGGTTTGATGAATAATAACTCACTGATTACAGAATCTTATTTTTATTATTAATATGCACAACTATATAGAATATTCTACATGCTGCGTTTTACGAGAATACTAAACGCGACAGCGTGCAAAAGTAGTTACACTTACACGAATCCAGTCGAAGTCTCCTCTGCGTAGAAGATACGGTTACAGTTATATCTGCAAGTAGTTGCGGATACAGTGAGTCGGTCAAGAGGGATAGCTGCCATATTCAAATTTTATTAAACAATCAAGAAGAATTGTATTCTTGAAAATTGAGATTATTTACAAAAATGTGATAACAAAAATATCAAGTAGTTATGCAAAAATAATATCGAAAGGCTTAGATTTTACTTAAAAACTTCAGGCTTAGATTTTACTTAAAAGCTTCAGGCTTAGATTTTACTGCAAAATCACAGCTCAGTGAATTTTTTTCATGACCACAATCATGTCTGGTTTGTCGAATCTTTCCCTTAAGGATTTATCCCGGACCGTCGCCAATAACCCGCTGTGTTTCTCTAGTACGACGTTGATTAAAAATTACCATCACATTTCATTCTTTGTGTATTAACTTCTCTGGTGGTTGTTCTCATTCTGAGCAAAACCGACCCGATTTTGATGGGTGAGACATCTGCATCAAAGTCTGGTAGAAATAAGACAGAAGAATGAAGACCAGATCTTGACAATCGTCACCATACAAAAATCGACACTATCTTTGTGGCAACTTAGCCACAGATATTGTGATAATCCCTACGAAAGGGAATTTGAAACGCGCATCTTCCCTATCCCTCTGGGGAATTCGCCAGATTGATTTGGAACGTGGTCGAAGGAAGACTACGCTGAAATGGACCTATCCATTCTCTTTGTGTTTCGTTGTAACTGTGTTAGTGTCCTGTCATTGTTAATAAATGTATGTTAAAAATAGAACTGGAATTGGACTTAAGGCCCGGTTGCCACTTCCGATTTTTCAACGTGCGGCGCCACTGCGGCACCGAAGCCCAACTATGCACACATAACCGTGAAATGACGCACGTTCTCATTTCGTGCCATTTGCGATAAATATTCTATCGAAGAAAGCGTGTTTACTTCACTTACTTGGTGTAAAAAGAGTATATTTTGACACAAAATAGATTCCATTTATTTATGACAACAAGGTATTTGAGACCGGAGACTCGTGTGCAACTGCGGTACAAATTGCACGGAAGTTGGACGTGCGTCGCCACAACGGCCGGAGGAATGTGTGCACTACTCCATTGGATCTAATGTATCTCAGACCGCACTTGCGTTACTGTAGTGGCGCCGTACGTTAAAAAATCGGTTGTGTGCACCGGGCGTAATTGATTTGTACATGCAACGTTCTGATGTGCAAATTTTGGACTCGATGTAATATTTTATTACATCACAATCTTAATGACAACTTGGGTTGGTTGTTTTGAGGCTTAAAGCGCAAGAACCGTATTTTGACGAGCTGCGTCAGTCAAGATAACGTCAAGCAAAAATTATCTTGAAAGGGGGAAACAGGGAAAAGAAGAGTGAATATCGAAAAGGATCGCTTGGGTATCTCTCGGGAGCAGGAGGTCCGTGTTTCCTGAAGACAGTGAACCACACGGGAAAATCAAAGATCACAAGGCATCTCGGGATCGTGAAGCCCGCGCACGCCTAAAGGTTCTCCAGATGGCCTTGTGATTCGTAAAATGGGTCTTTCTGAGCTGCTGAGGTACACACGGTGGGTCACAAAAATATTCGAATACGGGATTTAGTGGATTTTACCCACTGTTCTAACAACCCTCTAGGTATAGACCTCGCTGGTACGATTACTGTAACTTATCCTGTGCTTCTCTATTCTGTGTCATCAGAACTTGTGTGGCACAGAAATCAGTATTATTTTGTTATTGAAGTATGTTATCGAGCGGATATACACTCTATAACAACAAAAATGGAAGCACCAAGAAGGGGCAGAATTACAGTGTCGGGCTCAATCCACTTGGAACGGCGCTGAAGTCCAGAGCAGTGTCCTGTCTTTACTATCACACGCCACACATGTTCACAACAGGGCGTTGGGGTCTAGGATGTCATCTCCTTTGATAGCCATTTGGAAGTCATTTCTGGCACACTTACAACACAGCGGTACGTAGATGCCATTCTACGACCGCTTACCGTTCCTTTGCTTTCAACAAGATAAAGCCCGGCCGCGCACACCTGTTGCTATGAATTGTCTTCGAGCTTTCCGAACACTTCCTTGGCTAAGTCTCTCCCATACAGTACATTTAGAACGTTATGGGAAGGCGATTGCAGCCATCCCGGAATGGTGACCCTTTAGCCCGACAGTCGGAGACAATTGGGCAAGAAATTCCGCAGGACACTATCCGGGAACTTTGTCAGTCTACGCCACGCCGGGTGACAGCCAGGCCAGAGGTGTGGACCAACTCCTTATTGACTTCCTCCCTTTGTAACGGTGAAACTCTGAAATAAAACATTCAATTGTTCTGAAATTTGAATCGTTTGTTTTCTATGTATGTTCTTCACATCCACTCTTTTTTATCGCAATCGGACAACTCTTTCTTGGTGCGTCGATTTTTTTTGTTATAGAATGTATAATTATAAAATGAACAGTTACTAGAATAATTCGACAATTTTCCCACGACGTTTCGTTATGATTTATGAGTGCTATAGAGCTATATAATAGTGCTAAAGATTCTTCTCGGAATAGGTGATTAATCTAGATTAACTCTTCTAATAAGCAGAAAAGAAATGTAGGCAAAAATAGGCTAAGACGTCAAAAAATACCAAACCGTCTTCTAACAAATGAATGTGATGTTGTTGAAATGAGCATTCCTAAGCTCATGTGGTAACTAGGGATGCGACATCGATGTCGATGTTTTTGTAACATCGATGTTTATACCTGTCTATGTTTTTACGTTGTCGGTGTTTTATTTTGAAATGAAACAAGTACCGTTATAAAAATTAAAAAAAAATAACCAAGTAGCATAATTTTCATAATCAGCAAATTGTACATACTTTTAGACCAAAGTGGCTCAGGGTGAAGTGTCTGAAAAGTAGGGATGCGACATCGATATCAATGTTTTCACAACATTGATGATTTATAAAAAACATCGATGTATTGGAGCCGATGTCATATCACTAGTTGCTAAACCAGTTTTAAGAAATGGGTGGAAAAGTTAAAATATACTGAATTTTAAAAACATCGATGGTTTTGGGGCAATGTATTATCAACATCGATGTTTTAATTTTGAACATCGATGTTTCAAAACATCGATGTTTTGCTGTAGATGTCGCATCCCTAGTGGTAACGTGACAGATGCATGTAGTTTCTGACATGCATTTAATTGGAAATAAGAATTGAATACACTTAAACGTTCATGAAATGCTGTTTAAATTTTAATTAGTTTTATTCAAGTTTTTGGGAATGCATAACTGCACATCGATGTGTACGTACATTATAAATAGATTTAAATAACATACGAAATATTCGTATCAAATAAATAAGTAGAAATGTGCAGATCAGCTAATGAGATGTATTTTATTATTATTCCATTTCACATATAATTTCTTTATTCTAAATTGAAGTGAATAGTTTAAGTATTATTTGCTGTGAAGTTAATGCAGTGCGAGACAGCATCGAAGCAGTATATGAATAGTAAGAACAAATATGAGTACTGACACTCGTGAAGCTGAAGTTGTCTTATTATTTTTGTATCTCCGTCAACTCGCCCATATCTTATCCAGGAGGGTATTAGCTGGTATAATCTGATAGTACTCTCTCTTCATTCGATTACTTTTTGATTATTCGGCGACTTTCTTGATATAAGTATTAGCGTCTAATCAAGTAACACAACAATGTGGAAGCATCTGGTCTGTATCCAAATGAATAGACAGAATTTTATTCAATAATTATAATCACTACTATTACAAAAGAAAGTGTTTTTCTGTGTCTTTGTGTACCGTGCGCACTGTCCTAAGGAACCTATGATAAAATTTGGCACACAGGTAGTTCTATTTTTTTGCAATTTTTGTGTAGCGCCGGAATTTTTAAATTTTATGTAGAACATTTTAAAGTTAATTTATTGTTTTTTTTCACCTTTCGTTCTTCTCTCCGGAATGTGACGTCACCCCCTACTTCTAATGAAGAAGGAACGGATTTTGCTATTTTCAACTGCTGACGTCAAAAGCGTTTTTCGCCATAATGGCATTCGAACTATGCCAAGTTTTCCGATTTTAGCGTATTTTGATTTAAATTGTTGATAATAGTCACTTCGAGGCAATCACGGCGTTGTCCGTAGAGTTCGTTTGCAAAGCAAACCAAATGGGAATACGTAGCAATCACCGGGGGTTGGCGAGCGTTAGCGATCAGTGGTCATACCTGACCCCACGAAAAGAACTGTCACGAGCAACGCCGTGCTGGCCACGCAGTGGCTAGTTCTTAATGAAATTGTACCCAATTGTAGTAGAAGTAAGATATGTACCCAATACTTGTCTAATCCTCAAGTGTCAATATTGGTTTAAGTATATTTATGGGGTAATGTAATATTTTCTGAGGTTTTATCTGCCAAGATAAATGTAGGGGGTGGTAGTGCTGTTATGGCGGAAAGAGCTTCCTGTACGTATTCCGGATGTGACGTCAGTTGGCTTGTTTTTCTAATACGATTTGAGCACGTTGCGTCGCAATAGAAAGTCCAAATTGAAAAACGATAGAAATGGGTGAGCCCTAATTAGATTAAATGACAAACGTCGACAAGCTATATTTTAAAGTGCTATATTGTAAAGTATTGATACGTATCATGCGAGAGCATTTGGGCAACAGGAAGTAAATTCTCCGTCTTCTGTCTGGGATTTGTTTACATTGAAAAATCACTGTCAAAGGCGTCGTGCTGACAATGTGTTTGAGAAAGAAAAATATGACGCCATGTTCGGAATACGCTCAATTTGCACGTTCTACCACAAATACATTGAAATCACCCCATTTTAGCTTGACCGAAACGAAACTTCAAAGAAACTTCTCTTTATATTAAAAAAAAGTTGCCGCCGCAGGATTGAAAACTGTGTTGCTTAACTCGATTCTTAGACGGTTTCCCGAGAAAGTACTGATCGGAAAAAAACCTAATTAACATGGTTTGTTCTTCATCGTATTCCATGGACAATTATTAAGATTTTTTTCCGATGCGACTATTAGTTTAGGGTTTATTAAGTGTCAAAATTGAAGAAGCGAAATTTCTTCCGCGAGTGAGCAAAACACATACAAATTTTCAGTCTTCAGCTGTGAGTTTTTTTAAAGAGTACCTCTGAACGTAAATTTTTTTTAAATTTCAATTTGGTTCTTGATTATATTTTTTTGAAATTCGAGAAAAATCGGGACATTTTTGTTACTTTTTTTTAAAACTGCCGTGTCTATATCTTATTACTATTAGTTTTTAATTTTTAAAATATCGCAGTATACCTCAGAATATACTCTTTCTTACGGTACGATTATTTTTGAAATCGGTTAATAATTTAATTGGATGCAATCAAAAGTTGGTCATACAAAATTCGGAATCTTTGGATATTTTCGCTACTTTTTGTTACAACCATTATTAAAACTGTCATATCTATATCGTATTACTATTAGTTTTTTATTTTGAAAATAGCGCAGTATACCTCAGAATGTACTCTTTCTTACGGCACCATTATTTTTAAAATTGGTTCGTAAATAAATTCGATGCAATCAAAAGTTTGTAGACACAAATTTCGTATTTTTTATTTCGCGGAGCTTATCAGGGTTGTATTTTTGACTATCGGGTTTGCCAGATATCAAATTTATGGTTGGCGAGCGTAAGCGAGCAGGGGGCGGAGCCCCCTAGTCGAGAAAAAGGAATTTAATGGAAATGAAATGTTGATCGCCAAAGTTATGATAATCAGAGTACACTTGAACTACAGGGAGAAGAAAAAATACTTTCCCCGGTTAAGTATAAATGTTATTCATGACAGTTTTGGCAACGCTAGGTGTTTTGCTTTGATTCATCCCCAGTACAGGTACGATGTGCCGTTTTGTGTTATTTTTTCTACTAGACTCAATCTGACAGTCAAAATGTGAGCTGTCCATTTTCATGGATATTTTGGTTTGCTAGTTTAAAATTTTTGATCATCTGTAATAAACGCAATGTTCTGAAGAACAAAAACCAATTATCTTTCAATAATAATTCCTAGTTATCTTTTGATATTAAACTGCATATCAATGTACACTACCCTACAATAATGGACCGGACACCAGCGAATTTGCATAACATACGACTACTTTTTTGGGGGGGTGTTTTTCGTGTATTTGCCTGGGACTTTTGCACGTTGTTCCTGGTCAATTGAACGACGATGGCTACATGAACATTTTGAACCATCAGGTTCTTCCTACGCTATGGAAATTTTATAAAATAGACGAATGTTACTTCCGGGACGACAACGGTTCGTGCAGTCGAGCAATGGTATCGAGATATGGATGTAAAACGACTTCCCTGGCCTGCTCGGAGTCCCGACCTAAACCCCATAGAACACGTGTGGGACGCGTTAGAGCGCCGCGTATGGACCAGGGAACCACGTCCGAATTCTACAGCTGAGCGGCGACATTCTTGCATCAGGAATGCACACCAATACCCATAGCTGTGTATCCAAACTTTGTTGAAAGCATGCCCAGAAGGGTTGCCAGTGTCATTGCATCACGTGGGGGACCATTCCCTATTAAAGCATGAATAATTTCCCTTATACTATCACATCTTGTTGTCCGGTTCATTATTGTAGGGTAGTGTATGTATTATTTTACCATGAGAGAGTTCATTTGGTCTTTAACTAAATTTCGATGTAACACTACAGAATTGCGTCACACAATTTTCTTTCTTGTGTTCCATACATGTTATATTCGAATTTTATGATATATTTTGAGCAATACTTTTACTTTTCTACGACACTGCGTCTGTCTTCGTTCCTATGAGATTAGACAGGACCTGGCAAAGTGACAGTTACGGTTATATCGTGCATGCCTCCTGGTTATCAAAAACATATTATGTAATGCGAAAACTGAAGCTGAAACGTGTTGCGTCACAACTCAATCAGGGTTAACAGTATGATTGGTCTCGAAGACGAATTCACGATCATCCTATGAGACATCTTGTTATCGTAAACACTGTCGCCATTTGAAAGGCATTTGTTTCAATCGCCAACAGTTTACAACGCACGTGAGATGAAAGCGCAGTGATGGCTTTAGGCAAAATATTTCTACACTACTTAATTGTCGATTAGTAGCTCTGTCGTAACTACATTGTGCCCTTGAGGGCTAAAAAGTATATGAATGCATCTCCTCTAGTTGTGTATGGGCTTCAGACAGACCGTCAGATACCTTTTTTATCCCCATGAGCGTTTAATGTGTACAGGAAACACGTTCCCTTCATGCTTTTACTGCACCCAAAAGCGATCTTTTCACGTTTTCATCTAGCCGACCAACCGGTATAGTGGTTAAGGTGTTCGCCTCTCGATCGGAAGGTTCCTGGTTCGAATCCGGGTCAGGGCATGGATGTTTGTAAGCGTATGGTCGTACAGGCGGCTGGTGCACTTTCAATCTGTCGTGGCCGAAAGTCCACACGTTGGGTTGGTGTGGAAGTTTGGAGAATGGGGTGCCAGCTCGGGTGTTGCCTCGTCATCTGACCGTGGTTCAAAATGGCGAGGTGTTGTCCTCGGATCTTTCCTTAAGGGATGGATCCCGGACCATAGCCTGTTGCTCTAGTACGACGTTATCTAAAATTACCATACTCGCCAATAACCCTTTGTGTTGCTCCAGCGTTTATTCAACTCCTTTCGTGTTTGCTTTCAACTGAGCTCTAAAACCGCGTTGACTAACATTTCTCTCCCTTTTTGTGGCCCTCTTCGTCCCTTCTTACGACCGATTCCGATGTAAACGCTTTTTGGACTTCATCGGCAACCATTTTAACCGAATGGGTCACTTACTGGCAGTCAAGGCAAGCGATGAGGGCAAAATATCACAGAGAGCGTACAAAAGACGGCGTGACCACTGGGAGGGGGGAACGGTTCTTGTCAAGCAATCGTCTCGGAGGAATCTCCCTCAGAAGTTGCAACCCTTTGATCAAAACCGAGTCGTGGTGGAAAACAAATTTGGCGATGTTTTTGTAACATCGATGTTTATACTTGTCGATGTATTTACGTTGTCGATGTTTTATTTTTAAATGAAAAAATACCATTTTAAAAATAACCAAGTGGCATAATTTTTATAATCAGCAAATTGAACATACTTTTAGACCAAAGTAGCCAAGGGTGAAGGGTCTAAAATGTAGGGATGCGACATCGATATCAATGTTTTCTAAACATTGATGTTTTATAGAAAACATCGATGTATTGGAGCCGATGTCGCATCACTAGTTGCTAAACCAGTTTTAAGAAAAGGGGAAAAAAGTGTAAATACACTGAATTTTAAAAACATCGATTGTTTGGGGGCGATGCATTATCAACATCGATGTTTTTTGCTATCGATGTCGCATCCCTAGTCGCTACTGTTCGTTTTTCGTCAATCCTGTGTGTTTACTGAATACAGAGTGAAACCCAACCATGCACCGGAGATCAAAGATGGCGACCCCAACACGTCCGTCCGCATCCGAGACACCGGAGTCCAATCTTCTCGGAACACAAAGGCCTAGACATTTTGAGACCCATCCGAAACTCCCCCCTCCCCCATTCAAAACGACCCCGGCAAGTGGCACTCGCTCGACGTCCACCCCTCGCGATGTCCCACCCCGACAGCCAGATAACGAGCAAGTTTCCGTGTAAACAAACTGTAATTGCTTTCCTTCACAAGCGACGTTCTGGGAGGCTTTCCAGCGACGTTATGTGAAAACAAGCGTCCTGAGCCCGCGCGACGTTCGGAATCGTTCGAAAGAGGCTTATTCTCGCGGAGGAATTCCATTGTGCGATGAGGGAGGACTGGAGAGAATTTCAGATTTGTTTTAATTAATCGGCCATTCATTTTGGTTTGCGCGGTTATAGCCTGGGGGAGAGAGATAGGGTGACTCGAATTAGCTCCTTCAGGTGAGATGGATCGGTAATGGGAGCGTCGTGGGGTTTTCATGAACAGTTGCTTACGTTAGATAGTCGGATTAGAGGTGAAGATGTATAATAAAGACGTGGCGCACAGGAGGCAACATAATGTATTTTAAAGCACCTCCAAGTCTGTTTTAGAAAGAAAATAGGAAGCAGTTCGTGCGTACGCAGAACACAACGTATGAAAATAGGATAAGATCAAAATCGCGTTTGGGTGGTAGATGAGAGGAGGGTATTATGGAATACCATTTACATTTCTAAAATTAATTTTGCTGGTTTGGAATAAAACCCCCCAAAATCATCACGAGTACTTACTATAACTAATTGGTAAAAACTGTCCACTAGTAAAAAAAAAAAAACTTTTTTTTGTTATAAAAAAAGTTTTAAATGGAGGTTAATATGAAATAGTCGGGTAATATGGAATAGGTGGTTTAAACCATTGAAAACTAATTAGATTTTCCTAAAATAGTTATTTTTAACTATAAAAACCATATTTTTAAGATTATGTGCAGTTATGTTGGGATGATAGTTGTTTTTTTGAAAACAACATCGATCAGGTCAAAAAACTTGTCTACTTTATTAAATCCCCTGGCTCTGGCAAAAGATTTACCCATGGGTTTACGGACTGAAAGTATGGAATACAGTATTCCATAATGCCCGACACGTTATCTTAGAAAATGAACCTTTAAACTGACGGACAAAACATTCTGAGCTAAAATTTGACCACAGTATTTCAAACTACAATTCTTTTAGTGTACATTATGCTTAACATCATTATTCAATTCACATGTGTACTAGTAGGTTAAAATGTTTGAAAACATACCTACAAAAACTCTCAAAAATCACAAAACACACTTTGTTCTGTAACGAGTGGTACGAAAACATGTGGTCAACTCTCAATGCACTGCATCATGAGGTCTTTCTCGAGTAGTTAATGGTATTCCCACGTGATAACAGCACCTATCAGAGCCGAAACCTCGGTATTCCATATTTTACGACTATTCCATAATACCCTCCTCTCCTCTATATAACGATCTAAATATTCGAAATATTCTTTTATGTGATAAAAGAATTTTGTTTTAAAATATCTTAAGTAAAACATTTTTTAAAAGTGTTTTTATTTTATATATTGGGTATACCACATGAAAATGGTACATAACCTCCTATGGTTGCTCTGGAAAAAAATACACAAATACGGAATTTTTCAACCGCTTGATTTGCTTTATTTTTTCACGAGGAGCGGTAGCTTGGTTGGCAGAGTAGTGACGTAACAATAGGAGGGTTGTGTACTCGGAACTCGATCCGACCCAACATTGTCGTGTAGGTGGGGGTCTAATGCAAAATAAATCTCTCCTTACTTCAAATGTACTCACGTTGACATATTTCGAAAATTGCATAGTGAGATACCAATTCAGATTTTGACTTCGTCATCTGACCATGGTCCCGGACAGTCTTCAATAGCCAGTTCAGTTGCTCCAGCGCGACATTAAAGGAACGTGTCGTCAAGGATTCAACAGTTAAGTAAAACATCCGAGGATTCATTGAACAAATCTCCCTGAAATGTGCTAAAACGTAATGGAAAATAGGGTTGAAAGAGATATTTGCAGCTCGATCAAAGATGGTATCTCACTTTCTTCAATAAAGTTGCAGAAAACAAATGAAATGCATATACTGTTAACAGCATTAATGAATTTTGTCTTCTTTTGCCAAAGAAGTATCATGTAGATGAGTTTTCCAAAATCGCGGAAGATTATAATTTCGAAAGGGATATAATAAATTGAATTGGTAAGTATACCAGAATGAAATGCTAACCAACCGGTATAGTGGTTAAGGCGTTAGCCTCTAGATCGGAAGGTTCGTGGTTCGAATCCGGGTCCGGGCATGGATGTTTGTAAGCGTACGGTGTAGAGGCGGCTGGTGCACTTTAAATCTGTCGTGGCCGAAAGTCCTCACGTTGGGTTGGTGTGGGAGAGTGGGGTGCCAGCTCAGGTGTTGCTTCGTCATCTGACCGTGGTTCAAAATGACGTGGTGATACACCGAATGGCTTAGGCTGGGACGGTGGTAAGTAGTTAAATACCAGAATGACATGCCATGTACAAAATCTACTATAGAGTACATTTTTTCCACCAAAAATAAACCTAATTTCGGTATTTAAATATCTTTATTCAGATGAACAACTGAATTCTTCCCCGCTATTTTTTGTTGCCTTTCTATTTATAGTTCTTTTCTTAAGGCTTAGTCCCAACGAACTGGTAACTTACAATTGTATAAGTAGCTTAACTACGTAAAATCGATAGCGAGTTCCTACAACGAGAGCTTCCACGCTCTAATGAAATTCTCTTCGCATTTTTCTTTTCTAAGAAAAAAACACATTCTTTTCTAATTATATTAAACCTCTAACGAAAAGATCTTCAACTAATTGTAACGATTGCTACAAAAACAAAGGAGCATGAGTAAGGATTATAACAGACGAAAATAATGTCATACATATTTATAACCACATTTCAGATGATTTAATCCTTTTAGTAAATACTTCTCGTATGTGCAGATGTGTTACCTGCAATGTATGCACAGTAAGCAGTGTATAGAAAACTTGGCGTTTGGGGGAAACTTATGAAATATCCGAATTATTTTTATAATATATATTTCCCCCCTAGACATAATACCTAGGAACTATAGAATGACAAATGCTTATTTGGGCAAAGTATTAGACTGTTCATAGTACAATCGTCGTTGCATGTCAACATGCCATGATACCTTCTCGGACAGACACACCTTGCTCTTTTGCATTCTCATACAGCACAGTACAGGCTAGAGCAGTAAAGGTGAACCTATGACACGCCATTGAAGGTGATACGCATCGTTTACGGACGGCAAACTTGAAATTTTAAACTGGATTGAGAGACTCTTAATTACTTTATTTCCTCGAGTAAGAAAGTATTTTGAGAAGACTAGAGCACAACTGTGCAAAATGAAATTGAGCCCATGCGTTTAAAGTACCGACATATTATTATAAATTCGTTACTTCACGCATTTGGAGAAAGATTTAATGAATTTAGAAGCCTGGAACAGAGACGATTAAAATAATTAAGTATATACGTACGTCGTATCCTACAGTTCTTTGGAATAAACTGGTTTCCAATGGATGCAACGTGATGATTTGGAGTTGCAACTTGCGGAATTTCAAGGCAGCATCTGGCCTAAAGAATTTGTCCATTTGATATCCAAACTTGAGAATCTGGAACGAAATCTCAAGGAGAATAAAGAAGAGTACCACCTCGAACAGAAAATTTGGAGTACTTGGAACCGATTCTCGGACACTTTTAGCACCTGAAATATTTATTGATGTCTTTACTCACAATTTTTTCCCTCTACGTATTTCGTTGAGACCTTACTCTGTTCGTTAAATAACTTTCGTTGATACTACAAACCTAAAAAGAAACCGACTGACAGATGAAGTTAGTAATGTATGCTTGGGCGGCTTCAAGTGCACGAAACCTTCAATTGAAGATTTAGCAAATGCAATTCAGCAACAAAAAAGTCACTAATGTAAATAATTGTTTGTTTTCATAAAACATCGACATCGATGGCGCATCCTATTTTGAGCGGTAGACCGAAAAGTGCAATGCAATGAGCTGGACTGCTCACTTTCTCGTGTATTTCATATACATAGATCAATATACAGCCAGTATCGGTAATCTGGTCAGCCCAGGGGTCCAGAAAAATCAGACCATATTACCTATATGCGGAACAATGAAGGTGACCCTATATGCGGAACAATACTACACTTTTTAATTATATTCGCCTTTCAGAATATAGTTCTCATAAACAACTAATTACACTTTTAAGGACATTTTAAAAATTAATTCGCGAACTAAAAACTACAGTAAGAAGTATGCAATATTTTTTTAGTGAAATTTATTAGCTTGCCTTACCAATCGAAGTACAGTACGCAAACGTACCTGTATGCATATTCAATCCACTTATCTCTACTATTATAAAAGAAAGTGTTTGTTTTTTCTGTTTTTCGTTATCACAGTCCTGACCTATCTACGGCATTTACAGTAATGGGATTTGGCACACAGGTAGTCCACATTTTTTGCAATTTTTGGGTCGCGGCGACTTTTAAAATTCAATCTAGAACATTTTTAAATGAATGTAATGGAATTTAATTATTATTGTTTTCTTTAGAATGGCAGCAGCATAAAAGATTGCAGATTCTAAATTTATTTTTTTCGTTTCCGTTTTCATTTTGCGCAGACTAAAAAACAAATAAAAAATTTGAAACATAAATAAACGTTCTTATTCGTCACTGTACAGTCCGGTCCCGAGTACCCTTGAGACTTTGGCAACTTGTGTACGACCCCTTGGAGGGGTGTCGCGAAGAACCCAACGGGGAGTTTTGGAAGAGGGAAGCAGAGTGTACAGAATAGAGGGAGGCCTTGCGTAGGCGTTTTGCTCGGAAACAATAGTTCTGTAAATTAATATTTTAAGTTTAAACAATCCAGTTAGCTTGAAACTTTTCTGTAACATTTATTACTAAATTGTAAATAAACTTTAATTTTAACTTAATTGCTTCGTTCCTGTTTTAATTGAGCTCATATTCAATGATTCCTTCAACATTCTACAAAATGGTCACGGAGTTTTGATAGTTTATAAAAAAAATGTATTGGAGTCAATGTCGCATCACTAGTTGCTAAACCAGTTTTAAGAAATGGGGGGGGGAGTTTAAATACACTGAATTTTAAAAACATCGAGCGACATTTGAAGGAAGTAAGGAAGGGAGAATTCGATTGTCACGTATGATCCAAATGAAACAAAATTTTCCTTACTCTTTTCGTCTCAATTTCAACGTACTTTTCAAACAGGGAGAGATAACTTCAACCAATAAACAAACAGATGTCACCTGTTGTGCTTGGGGGGAAGAGAATTGAGGATGGGGGGGGTAACGCCGACGATGATTCAACGCTAAAGAGAAATGGGGGAAAGGGGAGGGAAGTAAAGGCGTAAATTCAGGTCCTGTCCGGTGTTGTAGACTTTCTGCAGACCAGCTACTTTTAAATTGAGATTTCTTCTTAACGTGCGCAGAATTACCTGGCTTTGCTCAGGATGAATTGGCGAAACGTAGATTAAAAATCATCAGACAAATCGCTTCTCTTTCGTAGGAAAATGATAGCATCATTTTAAGTGTATGGAAAGTAACTTCCTTTAAATCTTTTTTTCTGTAAAAATAACGAAATTCCCGGGAATAGTTTTGCAATTAGTTTTCCTATCAATATGCTTTGGCTTATTCTCTTGCACCAGGTATGCGATGTTTCCGAATTTCCTTATTACTATGTCATATGATGTAAATTTAAATTATGGTATTTTCGCGATGAATTTATTTGCAGCAAATATATTTTTTCCTTGAAAATTTTCTTTAGAGGCACGTTGGAATATTGGAGCTTATTTTAAAAGTAAATGTCAACACAACCGAAAAACCAAAATTAAATGAAAAATTGAATGCAAACAGTATAGAAAAAGCAAAATTAAATGTAAAATAAAATTTCGTCAGTATAGAAAAAGCAAACTCAATCTATAATAATTTTTCAAAAAACAAGTCTCTTTTTCACAGCGTTTTAAAAAATAAAATCACTATTTTGAATGAATGTTTCACAGCTACATACAGCGTGCATTATGAAAGTAATGCGCATTTTCAGGGAAAAATAGATTTATTGATCCGATTGGTACAAATGGTTAAAATTCTTCAAAATAGTCCCCTTGTGCATCAATACACTTGCGGAGCCGATTCTGCCACGCCTGGAAGGAACTCCTCGACTGGAATGCCTCTCAGGAACCTTGTAACATGATGTTGGATGTTCTCCACCGACTCCCAGTGATTTCCCTCCAGCTCTCTCTTCAGTCGGGGGAACAAAAAAAAGTCTCACGGAGCCAAGTCAGGGCTGTAAGGAGGCTGGGGTACCAAGGGTCAGTTAGTTGGTGACGACGAAGGCAGTGTGACTGATGCATTGTCGTGGTGGAGCTTGAAGACGTCTTTGATGTCAGGCCTGACTCGCGCGACCCGTCGTAACAGTCTCTTGAGCACCTCCAGGTAAAAAACTGCCTTCACAAATTGTCCTTGAGGAACAAACTCAAAATGGACGATTCCTAGGATGTCAACGAAGACAATCAGCATTGTTTTGATGCAAGACTTGCTCATGCGCGCTTTTTTGGGTTTGGGAGAAGATTGTGTGTGCCTCCTTAAAGGCCTCTTGAACCATTTGATAATTTACCGTTGCATTCTTTTCAAGCCGAACACAAAAATGTATCGCGTACCGCTGTTCCAGCGAACACTCCATCGTGCATTCGAAAAAATGGCGCGAATCCACGTCCTACTGCTCGGAGCGAACTGAGACCGTTTGGAAGGGCAGATCCCCCACCACATTTTTCGACCAATCCGAGCGCGCTGCGATGGATAGTCGCGTCACAATAAAATCATGCGCATCACTTTCATAATGCACCCTGTACTATGTACAGTTTCACAAGAAATACTTCAACTTGTATAGTTAGAATTCTGTCACGTAAGACAAAAAATTTCCTAGTTGAAATACTTTCCGAAGCCAAGAATAGCGAATCGTTTTACAGTATATTAACTAAGATTCAGTTTTAAATGGAATCATTTTATTGTTCTTTCTGAATTCAGGTATTCAG
The DNA here is from genome assembly GCA_947359465.1 of Metellina segmentata. Classification (NCBI taxonomy): domain Eukaryota; kingdom Metazoa; phylum Arthropoda; class Arachnida; order Araneae; family Tetragnathidae; genus Metellina; species Metellina segmentata. Next base: position 114,113,794 of record OX375882.1, on the reverse strand, counting down.
CTTATTTATGGAAATCACGTACCACCATCCCGCATAAGGTCACTTTTGGAAATAAAAGAATCGACGACAATGCATCACTGTGAATATTTTTAGGAAACAAATGCTTTTAGTGCATTGTTGCCCACCTTTGTTCCTCAATGCCCTTATTTCCCTTAGATCTAGCATTGCCCCAAAGATAATAACAAAACCTATCTCCAAAGTAAACTGGACACTGATGGATCAACAACATACACGAATCCCATTCCGATTCCATTACCGCCTAAAGTCCTCAGAAAACAAAAACTGGCCTGCTCATATATTTCTTTGGAATATATGTATTTGAGAAACTGATATGCTTGGTTTTGTACAGTTTATCACTGGTTCTCTACACAGTTACAGTTCTGTACAATTTATAAAAGGTAGTTTATAAGTTGTATAGAACTTTACAGTTCATTACCGTTAAGTAACATCACACAATGCAGCACAATGAAATACTGACGGCGGTTCGGGTTGAATCCGGGCCGCCGTACCCCAGTATTGGATTAGCAAGAGTTAATGATGCGACATCGACAGCAAAACATCGATGTTGCTAATACATCGCCCCAAACCATCGACACATTTTTAAAATTCAGTGTATTTAAACTTTTCCCCCCATTTCTTAAAACTGGTTTAGCAACTAGTGATGCGACATTGACTCCAATACATTTTTTTTATAAACTATCAATATTTTGAAAACATTGACATCGATGTCGCATCCCTTCTTTTCAGACCCTTCACTTTGGTCTAAAAGTATGTTCAATTTGCTGATTATGAAAATTATGCTACTTGGTTATTTTTATAATGGTACTTTTTTTATTTAAAAATAAAACATCGACAAGTGTAAACATCGATGTTACAAAAACATCGGCTCCAATACATCGATGTTTTTTTTTATAAAATATCGACATTGATGTCGCATCCCTAGCCTAGCAAGAGTTCGAATCCAACCAAAGACCGCCGTGTACGTGGGGGCTGGTGCGCATTAAAACTGTCGTTGCCTAGCGTTGGCGTTATGTGGAAGTGTGACGAGTAGGATGTCAGCTCATGTGTGACCTCGTCATACTAATGTGGTTCGAAATAACGTGGAATCGTTCTCTTGTCTTTCCCTTTGAGTTTGATCCAGGACCGTCGCCAATAGCCCGTTGTGTAGGTCCTTTCCGGGATCAATCAGGTAAGATTCGAGAACAACTTGTAAATTTGAACCAATATGACAGTCAACACCTGAGCTGGCACCCCTCTCTCCATACTCTCACACAACGCCAGCGTGAGGACATTCGAAACCAGAATAGAGAACGTGCACCTTCCCAAGCAGGTTGCTAATCTGTAACTTCCAATTCGGCGGCCCACCGTTTAGAAACGGTTCTTTGACAAAAGAGGCGCACATTCTACGTGAAGTAACGAATCACGATTCGGTAAAACAAAAACCAATCCCCATCTTCAGCATAAACTGGGAAATAACGATAGCTCAGCAACGCACTCAAAAACCCCATTCAGATTCCATTACCGTCAAGAACGCTCACAAGACAAAAACTAACAAACAGACCCGGATAACGTCGGAGGCGTGTCCGTGAAATATGTGGGACATTATCCAGCACAGAGCCGCAACGCAATTACAATCTTTCGAGTTTTTGTTTTAACGAAGCTATCGCGTGATCACGCGCAATATCCGAAGAATCGGCAGTGCGGGGCAGGTAATGGCTGAATTTGCGTATACATCACCGACACTCCTTGCGAGGTCGTTTATTTAGAGCGGATACTTGTTTAATCGGGGAGTATCGTTGTTTCCGGGCCTAATTTTATTTTACCTTGCTGTAACGCGGAATCGGAGAGGGACTATGTATCTTCGATGGGTAATGAATTTGGAGAGAGATATCTTTGAGAACCCTGCTTTAAGATGGAGTGGTATAATTAAAGAGTATTCGAAGATTTGTGAAGTTTCATCAATGTCGTGGTTGAGTGATGTGTTGGGATAAAACCTGAGAATATATAAAGTAATATATTTTAAAATGCAATTTCGCGTTTGTCATGCTTTGTTTTTATTTGAATCCTGGTGTTAAATTTTCAGTTTACGACATGATATAAGATGTTTGGATGCCTGGAAAGCACAAGTGATACATGTCCATAATGAGATGACTTAAATAGCAAGTAGTTAATTAACGTTGCACTGAAGCAACAAACACAACGGGCTATTGGCGACGGTCCAGGATCAACTCCGAAGGAATAGATCCGAGGATAATATCTCTTAATTTCAAAACACGGTTTGATGATGACCACCTGAGCTGGTACCCCACCCACCAAACTTCAAAACCATTTCAACGTTTGGACATTTGGGGCCGAGAGAGATTTAACGTGCACCAGCCCCCACGTACATGACGGTCCGTGGTTGGATCGAGTTTTGAACTATAATATGCTACACTTCCGAGTCAATTGTTTTGTACATCTATACGCGTTTCAATCATATTTTTTTTTCAATCGTGAATTGGTTAATTGTATCTAGAGAATATTGCTTTGAAGTTAAAAAAGCTATATTCTGAATGGGTTACATAATAGTTTAATACCTCGTATGTTGATCGTATACTTTCAGATAGATTTCAATACCCTGTACAGGTCTATTCAAAAATCCTGTCTGTAGCACTTAACTATTTAATTTGAAAATGAAAGATTTGTTAATTTTTCTTATTATATTTTTTGATTTTGTTTTGATAATTAAAAAAATTTTTTAGTTGAAACTTAATAAACACCACAGCAACTGACACATTAAATCTACCCTCGGGCGAACATTACTTTTAAGAGGTTACTAAACCAACTTTAAAAAAATGAGAAAAAAAGTTTAAATACACTGATGTTTACAAACATCGATGGTTTTGGGGCGATGTATTATCCACATCGATGTTTTGTTGTCGTTGTCGCATCTCTACACTGAATGCCTCTATGATACAAGTGTAACGTCCCTAACTCCACCATTGACCTTCGGCCGAAAGCTCCTGAAATATCTGCCCGAGTTACCCAGGTGGCCGTCCCGTCTGTTTGGAGAGGAGGTGATTTTTAGCTGACTCAACGAAAAATCTGGCGACACAGAGAGATCTGTTGCAGAGCTCGAGCTGTGCAGAGGTGTTTGTTTTGTGTTGCTCGTTTATGGGGCCACGACCTTGGAATTTTTGCCTGTTTGGAAGTGCCCACGACATAATGCTGTAAAACTTTTTTGTAAAATAATGTACACTACCCTGCAATAATGGACCGGGCAGCAAGATGGGATGGTATACTGTAAGGGAAAGAATACACGCTTTAATAGGGGATGGCCCCCCACGTGCTGCAATGACACTAGCAATTCTTTTGGGCATACTTTCAACAAGGTTTTGATACACAGCTATTTATCCGATCAATAATTTGCACGATATTCGGACTCGTGATTTTTTTCCCCCCACAACAACAGATCTTTAAACCGGGCGATCGGGAGGAATAAAATAAAACTGTTTGCTCCGTCTATTTTGTGAGAAGGTCGATGGAAATATGAAGCTTCGCACATCTGCTCCGTCTGTTTCATTAGAAGGTCAATAAAAATGTCCCCTTTGCTTAGTAACAGTCGAGTTAATTAATTGTTCTGGAATATATAAATCAGCATAAGGGCCTGGTATATTATAATATCTAGATAACACTTACAGTTCTTATTCCATGTCACTCTTATCTATTAAATAGCTATAGAAAACTCACGACGACCTCAAATTGAAAGCTATTTTTTGAACACTAACCTCTATTAGTAAAGAAATCTGATCGGTGATACAAACTTATGCAAAAAAACATATGCATTATAGTTTTTACAACAATGCAACCTTTGTAATACACGTTTAACTTTCAATAAACAGTGAACTTTAAAAGTGAAGTTGAGGAAACTGAAAGATATTAGCGAGGGTTTTGACATCAAAGTTAAGATCCCGCGGATTTGTACCCATCGCTGTGTACTTATACGATGGGAAACCTCCAAAAATAATTCAATTTAGATACGGTCCCTTTGCCACCGGAATGGAAAAGTAATTAGGTTTAACTCTGTGATAAATGAAGGTAGTATATCTTCTGTTTAATTGGTTAAGGGTCACACTCCTTTACTTAATAATTCACCAAGGTATTACTCGCCAAGTGGAAAGTAATTACGAAAAGCAATAAGATAATTTCTAGTGTACTTATTAACGCGAGTCAAGTTTATTTTGGTATTTGTGTAATATTCGATGTAATACAAGTTATGCTAATATATCTCTACGCAATGTTAACTATTGTGATATATTTTTGAATATACACTATAATAAAACAATGGACGCACCAAGAGCGAGTTGTCCGATTGCGATAAAAACGGGTGGATGTGAAGAATATACATAGAACAAATGATTAAAATTTTAGAACAATTGTGTCGAAAACGAACTAGTAATTCGAGTTCTAGTCTGACTGAACTCTCTACTACGCAACTGTGAATGGCAACGCTGTTGCGATGTTGGAGAAATATTCTAAAAATATAATTATGATGACTTTTTGATGCGAGCAGTTGGATTCCCTTCTTTTTTCTGTCATTCTGTACTTCTAAATTTTGTATATACATTAATACTTTCAATTATAATCCGATTTAACTTTTAATCGCTGTTCATGTCTTCTTTGCGTTGGTTTAATTTCACGAACTGGAGTGTCTTCATAGTGTAGCGGACAGAGACCGGACCAATTCACCACTCAACCGGGATTTCGAATGAAGTAGGACATTTCGATTAATTTTCCTACCAAACACTTATCGTTGTAAGTGAAAAATTGAATGATTAATTTCAGAGCTGGACAGTTACAAAGGGAGGAAGTCAATAAGGCGTTGGCCACCTCTGGCCGGGCATTACATTGTTGAATGTAAGTCCGGGGTGTCCCAAAAGGAACATAACCGGTCGTGGAATGTCGTCTACGTACCGCTGTGCTACAAGTGTGCCAGAAATGACTATCAAAGAAGAAAGTATCCCAGACCATAACGCCCTGTTGTGGGCGTGTGAGGCATACGATACTAATGACAGGCTCCCCACGCTACCCTGTACGTCTCCAGACAGGTCTGCGGTTGTCGTCAGGACACTAAAGAATCTACGTCTCCAGTCAGCGCCGTTCGAAGTGGATCGAGCCCGGCACAACTGTACTTCTGCATCTTCTTGATGCGTCGAGTTTTTTTGTTATGGAGTGTAAATCTTAATATAGGTTCATTTTTCTTTGAATTCAATCAATAAATGCTATGAGAGGGATATCAGTAAAAAAAATAAATAGGCGAAAAGACGAAATATTTTGCTTTTCTCTTCCCAAATGTTCTCACATGATACCCCATGACGGGGTTATCTTAAATGTAGAAAATCGTCGTTTCGTCGACATTTGGATTTTAATCTTGTCGGAGTTGACGAATCAACTGTCATCAATTCGGAAACTATTCTTTGGAATTTTAACTATCCACATGCCGAAATCGAATTCGAAAATAAAGTTGGGGAAGTTCGGCTATTCTTTCCCGCATGACTTATACCATATATGTGCAACCCCCGGCCCGAGGGCCGAATGTGGCCCGCCCTGGCTTTTGATCCGGCCCGCGGAATATTTTAAAATCGCGCTCGATAAAAAAAAGTACATACTTTCAGTTCTAGCCGACAAGAGAGTGAGGGGGGAGGGAACAAAAGCCTGAACTACGTGGGTCAGTGTTTCTCAAACTTTTTTAGTTGACGACACACTAAAAATATCTTGAATTATTTGGGCACACTTTGAAGACAAAAATGTAGAAGTTGGCATTTCCAATACTACCTTATAAAGTTATTATTACTAATAAAATTAGTAATGGATATATGAGATGGCTGAGTCTGTTTTCTTGAACAATGAAATCAAAACGAGGTTTCAAAGTCGCCAGACAAGTTATCGGCGACACATCGTGCCACTCAATTCCACGGATAATCGGGAATAATAATTATAAATTTCGTTATTAATTGTATCCTAGAAACGGCCTTGCCCTTCTTGGTTACATCCCTTACTTGCGGATGTGATTGTTATAAAAACACTGATTCAAATAAAAAGTATTCGGATAGTTCTTTTCCATGATGAAAACTAATAAATCGAAGTATCGAACCAGGCTTACAGATGAAAATTTGGAAAACGCTCTGCACCTGTGTATTAGTGGTATTGATCACAACATTGATTATCTTGTTTCGCAAGTTCAAACTTCTCATTAATTTCTGATGATTGTAAGTAAATATTTAATCAATACGAAATTATTCTGTTCATGTAAATTTACCATTTTCTACTTTATAAATATATAAAATAAAATAAACCTTATCCTTATTACTTTTTCACAACTACCTATTATCTACGGCTCGCGACTCCAACCTAAAGTTTAGCCCGCAACTTTCCAAAGGCTGCACACACATACACACACGCACGCACGCACACACACACACACCTCTGTGACTTATACGATGATTCATCTGTGTGGGCGAGTTATGAGTACTGATGGTATATCCGGTCTGAAAAACCACGCAACTCGTCTGTCATCACCGACATAATGAGTGTTAAATTTGTCATCGAGCATTTGGAATCAGGTGTTTCCTAATTGCGTGTTTTATCATCCTTCGTGTTTGTTGTTACGTTTAGTTCAATGCACTCTGTGACAAAAATCAATGCACCGAGGTGCAGTATTACATTAGTGCTGGGATCGACCCACTTGGAACGGCGCTGACTGGGCACGATGGTCTTTAAGGACGAGTCCCGTTTCCAACTATGTCCTGACGACAACCGCAGACGTTTCTGGAGATGTCCAGGGCAGCGTGGGGATCCTGGCTTTACAATCGCACGCCACACATGCCCGCAACAGGCTTAAGGGTCTGGGGTGGCCCTTGAGCCCTATGGTTGTCATTCCTGGCACACTTACAGCACAGCGGCACGTAAACGACATTCTACGACCGGTTGTGTTACCGTTCCTGATCCGACACCCCGGACTTACTTTTCAACAAGATAATGCCGCACACGTCACGTGTTGCTATGAATTGTCTTCGAGCTTTCCCAACACTTCCTTGGCCAGCTAGGCCTCCTGATCTCTCTCCCATAGAGCACATTTGGGGACTTTTTCAGACTCTGTTGGGATTGATCCCGGACCGTCATCAATAGCACGTTGTGTTATTCCAATACGACGTTAATTGAAATACTTACAATCTCACTCCATATTTTTACATCACATTTCCTTGTGTTTGGCGCAGCTTGGTCAAATCTGTCTCACTTGCGCCTTAAAGATCAAAGCCAACCCTCCACGGAAACAATACCACCGCCGTGATTTAGCTTGGCAGAAACAGCCTATCACAAATATGTGTTAGCCTCCACGCCAGAAACCAATCGTTTCCAGGTAGCACCCACCTTCCACCTAAGCATCCCGCGTGGAGCGCACTGTGTGTGGGATTCCAGATAAATTGATCCACCATTCCCCCCATAATTTAAGTTCATGTAATCCTTTAAGTGTCTGAGGAGACCCAACTGACGAAGAACGAATTAATCAGGCAAACGCTAACACACACGACTCGGATGTTAAGTGCCTTCTTAAGTGTCGAGCGGAAAGATGCGAGTGAGGTTCGAACCGTCGCTCGCTAATGGGTGTTGCTTTGATGAATGGCTCCGATTGCCTCATCGTGTCCCGCTTTTAATCCGCCGCGCCTTCAGCCATGGATTGGTGGATGTGCGTGGCTGGCAGATCCGATGGACGTCCCCTTCTGTGCATAGGACGGAGCGATTAATGAGATTATGCGGTAGTTAAAATGTTAGGTGCATAAGAGGCTACGGCAATCTGGATGGGCGAGAAACGTCTAGTAGTGGTTAACCAAATTTGTAATAGTAGCTTTGGACTGCGGCTATAGAAATAATTGGTAATGATAATTTTAGTTAACGTCGTACAAGAGCAACACAACGGGCTATTGACGACGGCCCGGGATCAGTCCCTCAAGGGAAAGATCCGAGGACAACACCTCGTCATTTGGAACCACGGTCAGATGATGAAGCAACACCTGAGCTGGCACCCCACTCTCCAAACTTCCACACGAACCCAACGTGAGGACTTTCGGCCACGACAGATTTAAGGTGCACCAGCCGCCTCTACACCATACGCTTACAAACATCCATGCCCGGACCCGGATTCGAACCAGAAACCTTCCTATTCAGAGGCTAACACCTTAACCACTATACCGGTTGGTCGGCATAGATAGACATAATTGGATTGATTAATAAAATGTTAGGTACATAAGAGGCTATGGCAATCTGGATGAGCGAGAAACGTCTGTTGTTGTTGTTGTTGCACATCCCCCTGGTGTAGGAAAGCCTACACCAGGTCCAGAAGGCCCCGTCGTGCCAGATCCCCATATACCTGCAAAAAGTCCTGATCAACCAACAGCTGCTTATACGAAGCGCCAAGACAGAGAAGAAGGTGATCAGGACTGGCAGGTAGGGAACAGGAACAAGGAGGGAAAATTCTCTCCCCGTTCTGAAATTTGATACTTTTAAGATGGCCACTTCGAAATCTGGCCATGGCCGATTGAAAAGGCCGAGGGCCACAGCATGTGATTGAGAGTCCAGGGTGATTGCCAGCATACCAATGGTGGGATGGCGTACGGCGCCACAAGGAAAGCAAACGTTGTTTTCCCAGGGAGTGGACCTCAGTGGGAGTGAGGCGATTCAAACAGTCCATAGGGAGATCACAGCCATTCTTGGCGAGTACATCGGCTGTCTCGTTGCCATACACCCCGATATGCGATGGAATCCATTGGAGGCTTATTGGTGTTTTCAGGCCAATCTCGCAGAGAAGCTTCAGAATATCCTGGTCTGGGATGTCAAAAATTTGTGGCCAATTTTTGAAATACTGTATAGCACCGAGAAACGTCTAGTAGTGATTATCCGCATTTGCATTGGTAGCTTTGGACTACGGCTATATATTACCCTACAACAATGACCAGACGACGGCGGTTTTGCATAAAATCTGACTACTTGTTTGGGGGTGTTTTTCGTGGTATGGCCTGGAATCTTTGCATGTTGTTCCAAGTACATTAAATGCCGACGCCTACATGAACATTTTAGACCATCAGTTTCTTCCCACGCTCTGGACATTTTATGGAATGGACGTTGTTACTTCCATTACGACAACGCTCCATGTCACGTTGCAGCCTTTGTCGAGCAGTGGTATCGAGATATGGATGTAAAACATCTTCAATGGCCTGCTTAGACTCCCGATCTAAACCCCCTAGCACATGTGTGGGACGAGATAGAGTGACGCTTACGGACCAGGGAACCACGTTCGAAATCTACAGCTGAGCTGGCGATGTTCTGGCAGCAGGAATGGACACAAATACCCGTAGCTGTGTATCGAAATCTTGTTGAAAGTATGCCCTGAAGGGTTGCTAGTGTCATTGCAGCAAGTGAGGTTGCACGGCGTGGCATAGACCGATAAAGGTCCCGGATGGTCTCCTGCGGTATTTCTTGCCAAATTTGCTCCAATTGTCGGACTACGTCATCAACATTCCCTACCGGATGCAGTCGCCTTCCCATCATATCCCAGACATGCTCGATGGGAGAGAGATCTGGTGATCTGTCTGGCCAAGGAAGCGTTTGACAAGCTTGAACACAGTTCATAGCAACACGTGCCGTATGTGGTCTGGCATTGTCTTGCTGAAAAAAAAGCCCAGGGTACTGCGAAAGGAACGGTAGCAAAACAGGTCTCAGAATGTCGTCAACGTACCGCTGTGCAGTAAGTGTACCTCTAATGAATCTCCGGCTATCAAGGGAAATGGCACCCATGGCGATCTGTTGTGGCCCTATGTCGACCGCTACCATCATGACGCTGAAATCTGCCATTGTCCACCCACTCTTGCCAGCAGCTGCTAATCGCCGCATCGCTTCGACTCACATGACGAGCAATTCTCCGATTTGCCCAACCTGCCTCTTTCAATCCAATGATACGACCACTTTCAAACTCTGAAAGTAGCTCGTAATTAGCTCGAATCCTGCGGCGAGGCATTTTTTCAGTCGTTGAAAGGTATCCTAAATCGCAATGCAGCAGAAATTTGTAACAACAATTCAAGAACAACTCCTTATATATATCTGCTGGATGCGCAGTTCCGATGCGCTGGAGATCGCACTATTCATTCATTGGACATCAAATTTTAATCATTTGCATATTTGGTCAAAACATTTTTGCAAACGAAATTTCAAAGCAATCGGATGATTCCTTCTTGGTGCGTCGATTTTTTTGTTATAGAGTGTATATAATATAACAATAAAATGAAATAAGTAATATAAATACACTACACATATAAACACACTATAAGTAATATAATTACAATAAAATAAGAAATGTAATAATAAAATTAATCGTATGTAAAATCATATGTGATGGATGAACCTAATGTCATGTAAAAAGCTATTTGGATGAGGATTCTCTCCAATCATGTCTTCTAAAGCCTAGGTATATGAATTAAAATGTTTAAGTCGTTGACTATTAAAATGAGAATATTCTATCAAAATGTGTTTTACCGTTAGTGGGCAAATGCAGTAATTTCTAATAGGATGATCTTCTCCGAGAAAGAGGTGTCTATGGGTTATCCGCGTATGTCCAATACAGAGGCGTGTTATTACTACAGGCTGCCTTCTTAAAGATAGCGATTTCCATTCAAATATATTTGGTTTAATAGAGGGAAATTTGCTCTCCGTTTGTTCATTGAAATTTTGGAAGGAACGCAACTTTTCATATTACTAGGACAACGTAAACTTTAATGTAATAATTTTCATAGTTTCCTTTCTTATTGAATTGCAAACATAACCCAATGCATTACGTTACAGACGCGTGCTGCATGAAATCTGGTTCTTATGGATTCGCAGGAATACCTTTGGAAATTCTCCTGATGTTAGTCTTGTCGAGATATCTCGTTATTAACAAGACTGACCCCATCTTGAGGAATGAGATTTCTCGTCCTTGGACAAAAATAGACCCGATCTTTATTTCGTCATTTAAAAAAAAATCTGCAGTATCCTAATAACGAGGTATTTCATCATTAATCTCAAGCTATTGCTTCTGCTTGGTGTAAAAATGTTAACATGCTAAATATTTCTTACCTTTGAACTGTTTTTCATTCAAAATCTTACAACAAATATTGTTTTCGTTAATTCTGATACATCAGCAAAACGTTCCAACAACCACCCTAGAAAACTAAGCCGTGATTCTGCTCAAACACATAGGTAAGGTCATTTTAATTAACGTCGTACTAGAGCAACACAACAGGCTATTGACGATGGTCAGGAATCAATACCTTAAGGCAGTGGTTGGAAAAAGCATTAATCAAAAGAGCCAAAGTTCAGCAGTCCAACGATTAAGATTTCTTTTGAGAGACAAATTTCTTTTCAAGAACCGTGTTTTCAGGAGTCGGTTTAAACTAGCTTTTAACATTGAGTAAAACCAGATTTCATCATAATACTACTCTTATTTATTGGCAAAAAAACATTTTTGCATTAAAATAAAAATTTGAAAAACACGTATTTAACGTGAACAATGACCTTGAATTTCCTTGGAAAGTTTGGATAAGTCGTGTTTGTATGTCGCTGGTTTTACTTTCAAACTTGATTACAGGTTCTCACCAATCAGGTGATTTCTCAATTTACTTTTGATAAGGTTCAGTGGAAAAAGATTGTTCGCATGAATATGAAGAGCCAAAGAGTGAAAGAACAGCTAGTTTTTTTAACTGAACACTAGAGCAACTATTTTGTTGCAGTAAAAATGGGAAAACTTGCATTTATCATTGTACAGAAGAACGTTGAATGGCCGATCCTGGGCCAGTAATTTCTATAACATTGAAAAACTGCGCTAGTCGCAGTCATATAATGTTCTATATCGGATAGCAGAAGCGTAAAATCCTTTCGCTCAACATTCAGAGATTTTAAAACGTCATCTACAAGGCAATCAACATATTGATGATCGACACTCACCTCGCAAACTCTGCAGTCGATGACGCAAGTTTCCTCTGGATTATCAAGAGTGCCAACCCATGTGTTAAAAGTACTTCTTGCCATTTATTTCACTTTAGTCTGTTAGAACGAACACCTTCTTTCCGTGGACTTCTTGTTTGATCCACCATACTTCAGCATTCGCATGATCAGACACACGTGATAGAAGGGTTGGTTCAGAGGGCAAAAAAAAGAAATAGAAATTTCATATTAAATTATTTTAAGCTAAATTTTAAAAAGTTGCAGGTGGTTGCATTTGTGCAAAAAGTTGCATTTATGCAGAAAGTTGCATGTATGTTGCGGTTATAACTCGCTTTCAATACACCCCATGAAGGAGGAATTTTAGTTTTAATACTTTACATGCAGCGTAAAACGTGTGATAAAAAGTTGCCCTACCGATCACATGAGTCAGGAAGCTGTGAAAATTCCAGGTGTTGAAAATTATCATGTCTTCCTTCTCTAAGGTGTTTCAAAGCAGACCTCTTTCTCTGTGAACTAAGATCATATTTATTTTTCTCCAATTTTTTCATATCAGCATTAAGGCGTTCAAATTTGGACCTTCATAATTCTTTATTTCTTAACTCCAGCAATTGCATTTCAAAAGCGGCGGGAGACAGTTTTAATTCTGTTACATCAGCACAGATGTTCTTTTTAACAACGTCGGCTATGCTATTTCTGAATTCCTGAAACCTCCGTAGAAATTCTTCCCTCATATTAAAAATTGTTTCAAAATAGTAAATGTCAATTATGAGTTATTTTCTTGGCAATGTTTCAGCAGGCTTGGAAAATGAATTAATGTTTATCTTTTAAAAACTTGAGCAAAAAAGAATAAATTTCTTTCGAATAAAATGACGAAAAAAATTGTTTCCTTTTCCCGGTAGTTTACGATTAAGATTAGTTCGATAAGACGTAACCATGAAATAAACATTTTTGGATCCACTGATTGTCCGTTAGTTCAAGATAGTCAACACCCTTTTCAAGGACAAAGGCTTTAATCTCAAATAATAAGGAAGCGAAACGTTTTAAAACGTTTCCCCTTGAAAGCCAATGCACCTTATTATGCAGAAGATCTGTGCGTATTAACTCTCCGTTCCAACGGAAAATTCTTTATATTGTCGATGATAAAGAGCTATAGCTACAATTGTTTTGACAATCTTGATCACTAATTCCATAACATATCAAATTTCTTCTGGAAATGTCTGCGCACAAAGCGCTTCTTGATGAAAGATGCAATGATAAACAAGTATCTTGTGATTAATTTTTTCCTTTAAAATATAAACAAAACCCTTTCTCACTCCGGTCATATTTCCTGCCTTATCTGGTCAAATTGAAATAATTTTATCGAGTGGAATATGATGTTTTTCAAGGCATTCAATGACAGAATTTGTAATATCCTTACCATGTGTTTGATCTTTTAGTGACAATAATCCTAAAAGTTCTTTAAGACCCGAAGACGAAGTAAATCGAGAAAAAAGTGAAACATGCGCTGTGTTATTTACGTCACAAGATTCGTCAACAACTATTGATATTCAACAAGTTACCACCGTCCCAGCCTAAGCCATTTGGTGTATCGCCTCGCAATTTTGAACCACGGTCAGATGGCGAGACAACATCTCAGCTGGCACTTGTCTTCAAACTTCCACACCAACCCAGCTTGAGGATTTGCGACCACGACAGATTTAAGGTGCACCAGCCGCCTTTGCACCATACGTTTACAAACATCCATGCTCGGACCCGGATTTGAACCATTAACCTTCCGATCTAGAGGCTAACACCTTAATCACCAGACTGGTTTGTGGGCTTAAATACATAGGAACTCTATAGATGAACATTAACATATTTATAACAAAGAACTCGATCTTCTACATTTTTCTTAATTCTGATACTCCGAGGTAAAAATTGCTATGATCTTAGAAAACGAAATAATGGTTCTTTTGTTAAGGTATATGAATGAATATATGAACATTATTATTTTTAACAAAGGACTAAATTTTTTAACAAATATTTTTCATTGATTCTGATTATTCCAGCGAAATATTTCCTCTAATCTCCCTCGGAAACGAAGTCATGATTTTCTCCTCAAACATAAAAGAGCCTCTATACACACGAACATTAACATATTTATAACAAAGAACTAAATCTTCAAAGAAATATGTTCAGCCGTCATTGGTTTAAATATACAGCATGCGAGGAAAATGCTTTCAGGAAGCGACTTCCCATTACTCGAGAAAATCTCCAAAGCGCTAAAATATTGACATCAAAATCCTATTCACCTCTTTCAAGTCACGTTCCTGGCAGCCATGAGCAAAAAGGCTTTTTATTAAGAATTCGGTGGTGCCAAAAATTTTCACCCAATTCAGTTTCGACGCCTTTAATGTACAGATTTCGGTTTAACTGTTCTTTTGGTAATCTTGAATATATGAGAAGGCGTGTGAAATATCGCTTACAATCATTTTTCGATTCTTTGTCGATTATTGAACTGCCATAAAGCACTTCAAGTGAATTCTTGTTGGAAAAGAAAGCTGTCTTATGTTCGAATGTGGTTACTCGAACTTTTTTTCCAGGACCTTATTTTATATCTCCTTAGTTCAATAAATTGTACTCAATATACCGAAAGTGATTTTTTAAAGGTATGATTTGTCAACGAAATGAAATTTTCAATCAAAGAATAGAAAACGAGGGGTGGAAACGCTTCAAAGATAAAAATTTTGTGGTTTACTTTTGATATTTCGGTGTTGAATTTTTTTTGTTCCATTGAAATAGTAATAGACCAGTTTTATCATCTGGCTTTTCCGTCGTTATTAGTCATTTTTTAAGCCTCCTCAATATTTACAACCAGTTTGGCGAAGGTTTTAATCACTGACTCGTAAGCATTTTAATTGTCAAGTACAGTCAAACGTATTAAAAATATTTATCTGAAAACAGTTTTTCAAAGCAGATTTCCACAAATGCTTACCAACAAGTAGAATATTTGGTTTCCTGGAATATGTTTTAAGGAAGGAAGAGTCTACATACTAATGAAAAGAGGAAGTTTCAAAGTTTTTTTTTATCTCAGATTATAAATGTTCAATGTGTCCCCCAATTGTTATTGGCACGAGTACCATAGCGACCGTTTACGCAACTATCACCTCCCAAGCGGTGGTAAAAAAAATTTGGAACTTCCTTTTTCCTTTGGTATGTAGACTGTTCATATCTAATTTATATTTCGTGAAATAAATCTTGATCAACCTCTTTCCACCATCACACTTGCAGATGCGAATGCAGTGGCCAGATGCAGACTTTTAAACCAACCCTCAAAGAAAGAAACCTTTGATAACCGACTTCGACTTCCCTAGAGACATAACGACCCCACTTGCTCGACTAAGAACGGATCATTATAAGGGATTGAAAATACTTCCTGACGGGACAAGGACCTATCCTTACTGCAAGAACTGCCCAAAGATCCAACTCACACCAAAACACATCTTGGAGTGTCCAAAAATTACTGCAGAGATCTTGAAACTCGGCTTGTTACCAGATAGAGATCTGCTGTGGGAGACCCTCTACAGTTCTGAGGCACCGAAGCTGGCAGCTGCGGACCTTTGTCAATATTTGAGACTCTTTTTGGCAATCCATAGACACGACATCATCATCATCATTTCGTGAAATACAAATTAATTTAATTGGGTCCATCTTTTTGAATAACAATGTACTATAGAACACTACGGATAACATAGGCTATTTCTCTTCTGTCTTCAGACTCATCTGTAGACTTGAAAACTGGCGCACAGGTAGTCCTAAAAGTGCCCCTCAAATCACCAATTTTAAAACCTAAAACTTGTTTTTCCGCAATAAAAGGACATGGACAAGGAAACGCGTTCTACAGGGTTTGTGTATTTGAGTTAAAACAGGGAAATGTCGCCGTCATATTTTAGCTATCGAGGTAGGAAACACGTTCTACAGAGTTTGTGTATTTGAGTTAACACAGAGAATGTCGCGGTCATATCTGAAACCAGCAACGCCGGATTATACAGCTAGTGTACTATAAAAAAGATATTAAATGAAAATATATTCTTTTAAAATAAAAAAGAACCCCCCAAATGCAGGTCAAGTGCATTGTTATTTTCATTTTGTTTGTATACCTAGTTCTGTTTACATAGTCTGTTGGATTGTAGTGGATGTAGAGACAGGCGAGTTAGCACCTCCGGCACGATTACGCTATTTATCGCAAGGTAGGTGGTACTAGGGAGAACGTCGGAGGTAATTGTAGACTCCGGACGTGTCTGCTAGGTTATTCGGAACGTCAAGATCCTGTTATATTTTCATGTAAATGATGTTCTTTTATGTTTAAAGTAGACGACATGTCTTAGTCTGTGCTGTGCTCTGTTAAAATAAACGTGTATGCTTAAAGAATTGTTCTCAATTGGATAAAAAAATACTACGACTCGGCAATCCTCACAGTAGAAACACTGTTTTCCATATAAAACACAAATCTGAGGTAGAGAATTTTTTAATTTTTAAAACATCGTGACACTAAAACGACGAAAACTGGTATCCGAAACACTACTTGATTTTAGTGTAAAAATTTTGTGTCTGTGAAGTAAGAGTTTTTTGTATGAAGTGATGAAATCGTCCACTTACTTTCAAAGGGATGAAATTAAAGTTGAACGTTCCCTTTCCCTTTTACCCTCTGAAGTGTTCACACGATTCTATATGCGTTCTGTAACCTGAAGAAAAACAAGATTATAATCAGTTTAGACTAGATTTGTTTTAGGTAATTTTTAATTAACGTTGTACTAGAGCAACGCAATTGGGCTATTGACGACGGTCGGGGATCAATTCCTTAAGGGAAAGTTTAGAGAGTGGGGTGCCAACTCAGGTGTTGTCTCGTCACCAGACCATGGTTCAAAATTACGTGGTGTTATCCTCGGATCTTTCCCAAAGTGGATTGATCGCGGACCGTCGTCAACAGCCCGTTGTGTTACTCTAGTGCGACGTTAATTAAATTTATCTTACCTTCAACTAATAGATAAGGGTATTTTCATGAGATGTAATGTAGATTGATCGGATGGGTTTTTCGCTCAAGAGCCACACAAGGCCAAGCTGCGTCAAGTAAATGGACAAACACGCAAAGTTAGTTTTTACTGACACAGGTAGGTAGTTAATTAACACCGCACTGGAGCAACACAACGGGCTATTCGTGACGGTCAGGTATCGATCTCGAATAGGGTTGCCAACCCTCCCGGAATTGCTATCGACCCATATCACCTGCACTCCAAAACAGTTCTTTCTATTGCACATGACTTCGTGTCCATCAAACGTCCGTTCCCCCCACTACTATCCCCAATGCAATACTATCTGTCGTCACTCAAAGTACAAAAGGTAGTATGTTAAAATTCTATTTTTTTTCTCTTATTATTTCTATATGTGACATTTTGGGATTTCCATTTGGTGTCAAAATCTCTTATGTCATCAGCTGATCCAACAAACTAAGAACAAAACCCAAAGGATGTAATAATAGAATCAAATCACAAGGAAATAATTCGCGTTTTTTTTTTCTGTCCGGAAAAATGCAGCCTTTACACATACAACTTTTTGCACTTTATGTGACACTATCAATATTTCAGTTTTGCTCAAAATGTCCGGGTATTGTCTCAGATTAAGATGGCAACCCTAATCCATATTCGAGAACACCTCGTCACTTTGAGTGACAGTCAGACGACTGGTTTAACACCCCGCTCTTCAAATTTCCACACCACGTCTCCGCGAGGTCATTTGAGGCCGCGACGTATTGAACGTGTACCATCCCCCCACACATGATGGTTCGATTTTTAAACTCTCAACCCTGCGTTTGGTAATCCGTTACTCTTCCATCCGGGCTACCACAGCCCTCATTATTGAAACAGAAATGGTAAAAGCAATATTAAACTACTTGTAAATATCGACGCTCCAAGGGCGAAAGACAACGAGGCCTCTTTCATGCTGTCCAACTATCCTTCAGTGTTAGTGTTTCCGCCCAGTTCATCAGGACATCTCTCCCCTTTGTATCACTGCTGAATGTGTATTTACTCATTAAGTGTCTCATTAAACTACTCATTATCCTTAATATTACAGAGAAGATTGTTTGGTATAAGATTTGGATTAAAAGCTACATTTGAATGCAAGAGTACCCCAGATTTACATTCTGGGTATGAACTCTTAAGGCCCCTCGAGATGAAAATTTTATACCTGCTGTGCAACATTGTTCACTTCGGCAATAATACATGAGAATTTCTTGATATTTCTTAATTCACTACTTAAAAATTGCTCCATTCTTTATAAGGAGGTGATGTCGCCTTTAGAATAGATGCTATTTAATATACTCCCTATATGAATTATACTATTAACATTAAAATTACGTCGGTTTTTCTTCTAATGATGATATACGTAGATCAAGATCTGGTCAGTTTTGCTTATGACAGACTGCCTGGTCCATTGCATTCTTTAAAGCTTTATATAGTTTCTCTTAATATATCTATTGCTCTAATTCTTCCCTTGCAAGTGAGTCATTTCAAAAGATTCGATTAGTCCGTACTTAAAATAGAATCCCTTAGTAAGATGTTTTTGAACAGTTAATTAGAAATACAATCCTTTAGTAAGGTTCTCTATTGGCTCTCCGCTTGGAATCATTTAAAAATACTCCCTTGAAAGTTTTACTTTGAATAGAATGCTTTTGAATGATTTTACTACTCCTTTTCTTGAAAGTAAATCCTCTGGAATTATTCTACTACTCCATTCCTTAAAAGCAAATCCTTTGGAAAAATTCATTTATTTTGTTTTTCTTTAGAATGGAATCATTTGTAAGATTCCTTTGGTCCTTTCCTTAGAATGAATCCATTGGAAATAGTTGGCGTGGTTTGTAGTTTAGAGAGTGGAGTGCCAGTTCAGATGACGAAGTGTTGACCTCCTCATTTGACCGTGGTTCAAAACTACGAGGTGTTCAAAGTGGCGACCTTCCCTTCACGTGATGGATCCTTGACTATCGCAAATAGTGTTGCTCCAATGGGAAGATAACTCCCCGGTACCTACCTACGCTTTAAATTATTCTACTGCTCCTTCACATGCAGATGAATGCCTTGCAACGATCCCACTGTCCTTTTCCTTAGAACAGAATCCGTTATCAAGACTTTGCTATTCTTTTGTTTAGAATAGTAGGGTAGGTGTCCCAAATATCGCCCCTGTGCTTAACATCGCCTACTCGTGTTTGCATGAGACTATGCACGACATCTATGAGTGTATGGAGTTACCTCAACAGTCAAGGATTTTGCCACACGTAGAGCCATCGACAAGTTTCCTACCAGTTATATAAACAACACTATTGCTTCTGAAGTATTGGAGGCTGTGATCAAACAACGTATTATTTGTCTCCATTCCCTTCAGGGAATGTCCAGGTAAGTGTTTCCAAAGCTTAATTTCGTTTCTATGACTTGAAAGTACAAAGGGCCTTCCATAAAAACTGAGTGTAAAATCATAAAAAATCAAGAAATATATTTACAGAAAAAAAATACATCATTCTTTTTCAAAATACCTTCCTTCAGATGATATGCAATGGTCCCATTGTTCAATCCACTTTTCAAAACAAGTACAGAAGTTTTTTTTCTGGAAGCTGCTTCAAAGAACCCTGCACTCCTGAAATAACTTCATAATCTGTATAAAATTTTCTACCACGGAGCTTCAACGTTGGAAACAACCAGAAATCGCATGGTGCGAGATCTGGACTGTAAAGGGGATGTGGCATGATTTTAATATTGTATTTACTAATATATTGCTGAGCACAGCAGCGACATGCGGGCGAGCGTTATAGTGATGTAATGCCCAATTCCCTACCAGTTCATGCCGCTTTCTCGATATGTGTTGTCGCAAAACTTTCAAAACTGAAATATAATGTTCACCATTCACAGTAGTTTTTGGAGGCTTAGCATACTGATAGATTAAACCTTTGTGATCAAAGAAAATAATCATCATGACCTTTCCAGCAGATTTGGTTTGTCGGATTTTTTGGGGGGCGGAGAATCAGTGTGTTTCCATACACTTGTTGCGGACTTGGTAAGGGGATCAAAACGATACACCCAAGTTTCATCACCTGTTATTACGGTCTTTAAGAAATTAGGATTCTTTTGAAGCATCTGTTTTTCCACTCACAACATTGGTGAATTCTTGTTTGCAATTGTTCTTTACTAAGGTGTGATGAGGGACCCATCTGGAACAAACATGGGGAAGCTGTAAATTGTTGCGTAGAATGCGAAATATCGACGTTTTCGTAATGTTAGTTGATGCCGCTATCTCCTCACATGTCATTCGCCGATTTTCTTGCAAGATTGACCACACAGTGTTAACATTTTGATCATTCACAACACTTTCTGGTCAGCCAGGCTTAGGAGCCAGTTCTGCAGACGAACGTCCTTTTTTGAAATCACCATGCCATCTAAAAATCGTAGACTCACCAAAACATTTGTATTTGTTAGCTTCTTTCATTACCTTAACTGTTTCTGGAGCTGTTTTGACCAAACAATAGCAAAATTTTATGGCAGAACGAATTTCTTTTTTTAAATTTGAATCACTCACCTCCATTTCTGTAGCGCAAATAAAAGCAATTCTTAAACAAGCACGAAACTAGGAAAATAAAATAGTTTGCTTCGTTTAGAATATTTATTGTTTTTCGTATTTCGTTTAGAATTGTACAGTTAACAGTTTGAAAAAATCGCCTGCACTTTTATTTTTTAGTTTCGCGGTGTTGACACTACGTAAAAAATTCACTCTCAGTTTTTATGGTATACCCTTTGTACATTCAATACTAAAGGTAGTTAGGTATATGCTCTACTAGAAACTCGTTTTGAATAGTAGCTCTTCATTCCACCTGGTGGGTGGTAATAGAAACAGGTTAAGCGATATTAGGAGCCCATTCTTAAAAATTCTCTCGGGAAACTTTTTGAAGATTTCCTAGTTAAAGTAAAATGACATAAGTAAAGAAGGTCAACCAAAGGATAATACTTCCTAGTGTGATATCCGTTTAGTTTCCAGCTTCATTTTCCAACCAAGGAGGCTGAGATGCAGAGCAATTGTTAGGGAATTTGGAAAACCTATCCTATTAATCCTTTGGGGAAAGATTACATTGATCATTTCCTTAAAATAGTTTTTTTTTTGTAAAGTTTGTTTGTCATTTCCTTAGAACATAATCAAACTTTCGGAAAGATTCTATTATTCATTTCCTTAGAATATATTCAATTTCTCCTTTTCTTAGAATGTAATAAATTCTTTGTGGAGAAGGATTCAATTGCTCATTTCCATAGAATAGAATACTTTTGTAAAATTTGGTTTGTCATTTACTTATAATATAATCAATCCCTTGGAAAGATTCTATTGCTCATTTCCTTAGAATAGATTTAATTTCTCCTTTCCTTTGAATACAATTTTTTGAGAAGATTTTGTAGTTTAAAAAGATCGTATCATGTTAGAAGTCATGGCGGAAAGTCATGCAGATTACAAGACGGAGTCGTGCGCGTGGATCTCTCAGAGAGTTAAACAAAAGCTTATGCTTGAATCGGTTTTCTTTCCTTCGGCACGTCATTCTCGAGACGATGATAATGAAAATGCTAACGTAAACGAAGCGCGCACCCCTAAAAAGTGGGAGTAATTCGCAACATCTCCGAGACTCCGTGTATTCTCCAACACATGCGGAAGCTCAAAGCAAACATGGGCCACCCCTCTGTTCCAGCAAACCTGTTTATCTCGACTCCCGAATTCAACCTTCCGAACAAAAGAAAACTTCTTTCTTCCCAAAAGAAAACTGCGTCAGAGTTGTTGCTGCAACGAGTGTGCTTAAGCCAGGGAGAGAGAGAGAGGCAAATTAACATGGCTTCCATTAACTCGAGTAATGAAAATTTGACATTCTCATGTTGGGCAAACAAAGCGCACTTCACCCGAAGATAAACCATCCGGCCGCTGTTGGGAGGACAATTAAGAATGCGAATTAACTTTTATTATCCGAGTTTCAGACTTCAGAAACTGAGCAGGCGGTTGTGAGCACAGTTATGCTAATTGCATCGTTAGCATGGAGAGAATGGATGAATCTCGCATTGCGACTGAAAAATAGAAGATTTCACTGTGAAATCTACGCTTTCTGTGTGCGTGTGTATTTGAAGTAACTTTCTAGTAATTCTTCTGTGAAATAAAACTAAGGTATGCATGTTTTTCCTTGGATAAATACTGTATGCGAGGGGTGTGTGGTTTTATGGATGAGATATCAGTAATGAGAAAACTGACCAGATCTGGTTCTCGTCATCAGAAAAAGCTGGCAATTCCTTGGTGACGAAAGAGCTCGTCACATTAGCTACATGGGTCATAGACGAGATATCTCGTCGAAACCATATGGACGTTTAAAAGGAAGTCGCTTGAATGGTATAGGGTAGGTGTTTCAACTATCGCCCCTGTGCTTAATATCGCCTACTCGAGTTTACAAGCTACTAAGCTCGACACATCTATGAGTTCATGGAGTTACCTTGATGGTCTAGGGTTTTGCCACACGTAGCGGCAAGCTTCCTATCAATTATTTCCACGACACTATTGCATCTCAAGTATTTGAGGCTGTGACAACGTATTTATGTCTCCAATCCATTCATGGAACATCTAGGTATGTGTTTCCAAATCATCATTTCGTTTATACGACTCGATGTGACATTCGATACTAAAGGTAGGTATGTATGCTCTACTAGCAACTCTTTTTGAATAATAGTACCTCATTTCGCCTAGTGAGTGGTGATGTAAACAGGGATACGCGATATTAGGAACCCACTCTTGAAAATTCTCTTGGGAAACTTTTGGAAGTTTTTCTAGTTAACGTAAACTGACATAAGTAAAGAAGGTATATGGAAACCAACGGAGAATAGTTCCTAGTGATATTCATTTAGTTTCCAGTTTGATTTCCCAATCAAGAGGCTGAGATACTGAGAAATAGTAGGCGATATTTGGAACACCTACCCTAGACAATCACACTCAAGGGACCTTGCGCCATAAAAACCCCAAATCCTATCCACTACAATCCCAGCCTCTAATCGAAATTTAGAGAAACCCAGGTAAGTCTGTAAATCTGATTTTTATTGGACACCTTCAGCTTGGAGGCTAATGCAAATTCCTAGCAGGTATTCCTAATTGTGGTTGTAATTTCGATAGTGCTTGTTAAAAGGAAAAAAAAGGAATAAATTGAAACTTTCACATGGAGGGGGAGGATTGCGTTCTTCGGTGCAGCCTGTGAGTTGTAGGCGGCAAAATTTCGATTACTCCTTGGGTATATTCCGCCTTCTTGTTTCAGTAAAACTTCCCACGTGTAAATGCCCTTTTACGCCCTTACGTTTAGCGAAGTTTCGCCAAATCTAGCCCTGGTGACTTGAAGCCAACCCAAACCAAGCCAATTCACAACATGAGAACCAACACGTCGACACAATATTGCGAGTCCATTTCGCGAATAACTAAAAACGTGTCTAATTTTTGAAATTGTAGCACAATCTGACGAGATTCACCGAGACCGCTTCAGTGAATGCGATAGCTCGAGACATTGTTTCGTGTTGCTAAAAAAAGGAGTGAAGCCGTAAACCAAAATCCATTAAGGGGCCAGCAATAGAAGAATGACGGAAAATGCCGTCGAAATGAACCTTTATCCTTCATTTCTGAACAGGTGTTTCCAAATACCAATCAAAGGACAAATCAATAATGCTTCTCTTGGATTATAGACCAAGAACATCAAGTTGTAACGCACTGCAATGACGCATTGCTCAGAGAAATTGTTAACCCACCCTGTGGTTTCCACGACATACCTCGTCTATCAAGATTTCACTCATTTTGCTACCAACACGTATCTCTCCATCAAGGTACTACCCACGTGCAAATGATGATGAGGTCAACAGTTGGACAGTTGTTTTCCTGAATACATCACGTCCATCCAGATAGGGTCAGTTTTGCTAAATGACCTCGTCGAAACAACCAGCATTAAGGTTGAGAAGAGAATTGACTTTCAATGACGTGTTAAGTATTTCCAGGTCCTTATAGCGCACTAGCCGCTGCGTGGCTAACCCTGCGTTGATCGTGCCAGTAGCTTTTGGGGAGTATTGGTTTGCTTGGGACCAAATGGGAATTCGTAGCCTATCGGATAACAGCCATCACAGATTCCCATTTGGATTGCGAATTTGTAGCCTATTGGACAACAGCGGAGTTGCCCGTGCTGTTGGTTTTCTTCGCAAACTGTTGAGTGCAACGCCTGACCACAGTTAAAAGTGGCGCTGCTGTCGCTAGCGCAGATGTAACCATGTGACGTCTTGAGCGTGGGTGTGGTGGAGTTGCGAATGTGAACAAAGAGTATGTGTGAGCGCAGCTCAAGAGTGATTATGAGAAAAGTATACTTTATTTGTTGTGATGCGTTGGTGGTGAATGATAATTAATTCGTTAAGTGACAAAAGAGCTAACACAAACCAAATGGGCGTTGCCCGGGACAGTTCTTTTCGTGGGGGTGACATTGCTCGTGACGGTGGTTTGCTTTGCAATCCAAAAAATATAAATATTTAATTAATAAATTATTTATTTATAAAAGAAAATCTATCTGGTGTAAAATATTCCGCAGATTTCAAACCCGTTAAAAGTTTTATTCTATTTTTACGGATCGCTGAGATAGAAAAAAAGCACTGAAGAACGCCAGTGATAACTTTTATA
Organism: Metellina segmentata; assembly: GCA_947359465.1. Lineage (NCBI taxonomy): Eukaryota > Metazoa > Arthropoda > Arachnida > Araneae > Tetragnathidae > Metellina > Metellina segmentata. The sequence goes on along the minus strand of OX375882.1, from coordinate 114,089,047 downwards.
ATTTCTTTGTTTCACTGGAATCCTTTTCTAACGAAATCAAAATGAATGAATCTCGAATGAAACGAAGGTCATTCGAATCTGTTCGCTACCATTCGAGACGGAAGGTGAAAAAATTGCATGATTCCAAAGGCTGAATCACTTGAAGAGAAAAGTCAAAATTTTGATGCTTCTTCATTTCCGAAAGAAGAAAGGATGGGGGAAAAAGCTATTAAATTCATTTTAAAATGTTTCATATTCAATTTAAATTCGTCGCGACCCAAAAATTGCAAAACATTGTGGACTACCTGTGTTCCAAATCCAACTACTGTAAGTGCCATAGATTCATAAGGACTGTGCGATCAGAAAACAAACAAACACTTCCTTTTATAATAATAGAGATTTACACATACGCGCTCGTGTTTCGCCTCGTTACTCGCCGACATTCGCACGCTCATTCCTCAAGCCCCATACCCGAGTTGTGGTGATATCCGCACTGCACGTGTTGATAAACGTACTCAAGCTGAACAAAGACTCACTGCGTGATAGAGATGAGACTAGATAACAAAAAAACATCCGTGTTCAATAGTAACACATCGATGTTGTTGATACATCGCCCAAAAACCATCGATTTTTTAAACATCAGTCGATTCAAACTTTTTTTTCTCATTTTTTTAAAATCTGGTTTTGTAACCTCTAACATCACCCGGGGGTAGATTTTATTTGTCAGTTGCTGTGTTTATTTATTTATAACAAAGATTTTTTTAAACTGTCAAAATATAAAGTTAAAAAAAATTAATAAGAAAAATTAACAAATCTTTTATTTTTAAAGGGAATAATTCAAAAGAAAATAATACTTACAACAATTTGAAATAGGTACTACTAATTTTTAGTATAAGTAGGTAGGTACATAACAATAATTATTGTTAGCTACTATTAATTATTTATCAACTATTATGGGAAAAACATAAACTTATTTTTTATTTACTGTATATAAAAATATTGCGGCCTATATTTATTATGTTGTTATTTACAGTTTGTAAAAATAGAGGTTTGTTAATTTTCTCCCCTTTAGCCGACTTTCGTTTTCACAAACTATCCCCCACCAGTTAGGGAAAAAAGCTCTTTCTGATGAAACGGATGTCGTCATCACTGACAAATATTAAGTTGCACGGTTCCTTTTTTAATTTTTACTATGGTATTGTTTTCATTCAAAAATAATAAAATATCGACAGTGCAACATCGATGTTGAACAAACATTGGTTCCATTAAATCGATGGTAAATAAATTGATGGTTTTATTAAAAATCGACATCGCGATGACGCCTCGTCGCCAAGCCTTTGACTCGTGCCCATAAAACCGCTTCCTACGCGAGCGTTACGAGCCGCGAGGTGAGGAACGAGGCGAATGATGAAAGAACCGATTACACTTTTGCCCTGCCACTCGCCTCGCGATTTTATTCACCATTCGCGCGAATGTGGAGATGCAGTGTGAGTACTTTAAAGAGGTTTGAATAGACCCTAAGGTGACGGGATATTTGTGTCCCTTAAGATTTTAGATATGCTTTCTGGGTATTTTCTTAGAGTGTGGATTCTGAAAACAGATTAGGTTGAAATCAGATGTGTCGCTGAAAACTTTAAGTACTATCGTGCGGATTTTTTTGCATTAGACATTTAGAAGGATATAGTCGACGGATAGAGCTACAACCGGTTCGCAAAGAAAAAAGCGCGGAGGATTCACAAACCCAATGCAACCTTTTGATCTATTCTTCTAAATTCACATTTAATTGTTGGGAGCAGCTTTGGCCAAGTATGTCTCTCGTCCCCATAAAACCCAAAAACAACCCATTGCTTTGCTTAGAAAAACCGTAATTTTTAAAGAAATAATTTTATTAGCGATGTCTTAAAGTTTTTAAATTTCACTTTTGCAGTGCAGCTAACCTCGACAAGGAAGTACTTTTGGGTTGACTGTAATTACCCTGTCTTCATTCGTTGTACTGCCCATTTGTAAACAACAAGTCCGCCTCTGTGTGCGATATAGCCTCCACGCGCAAAAATTAGTTGATCGAGAAAACATCTCTTAACAACAGGTAGAAGACAAGCAACGTGTGTTCAGTCGTAGGAAGAAATACTCCCTCAATTTCCTCTCTACGCCGAGAACAGCAAAAGGATGGGAGAAAACACGAGAAATCTTTCTAAAATATATCTTGACAAATGCATTTCAGTCACGTGATCATTTTCTCTCCTTTCAAAAGGCGAGTGTATCCCTCCGCGTGCGAGACCATTCTTTTCACTCATGTGCATTCTGGTCACGAAATAGTCCCGCTTTTATATCGAAAATCAGGCGGCGTTCCAAGAACGAGCAACAGGGAAGAGCCGCCGATCCCCCCCTTAAAATAGTGAGAAAAAAAAAGCGGCCAATGACAGACGAAAAGAAAACGAGCCAACGCAAAGAAAGCCAATGATCGGGAATTCGAAGTTTGACGGGTGTTTTTTTCTACCCCTGTTTGAGTTCGACACATTTCGGGAAGTGATGATAAGTTTCCCTAAATCGTTAAATGGCTCGGAATAGGAAACAAATCGGGGAAAATTGAGGGAAAAGAGGAATCGCAGCTTTCCACTTCGATTCGTTCGGTTCTTTTAAAGTTTGGGAGAGTAATTTTCTTCTCGCCCATTTTTTGGAGCGAATTCTTGACGTGTTTTGTTGAGTAAAGAATGGGTGTTTGACTGTTCCTGTAGGTGCTTTCATTTAGCTTAGCTTCCTCTTGCACCCAACATAATTTTTTTACCACTTAACAATTTCCTTTTTTTTTCCCCGAATTCAATCCAAAAAATGTTACATTTTTTATTGCAACTTTTTTGTTTATTTTACATTTGAAGGACGAAATTTTTTTTATTAAAATTAACATTTCTTATGTTTTTTAGCATTTAGAACAACTGTTTTGTCCTGCAAATGAATAATAATGTTTTCTCTGGAGGTTGTCTTTTCTTCCTACGTGAGCGCCTTGCAGGAAAGTTACATTTACCGTTGTGCATATAAAACAATAACTTGACTGTTAATTTTCGATTAAAATTACATTTACTTACCCTTCTTATTTATTTTAAAAAATGTCTCGCTTGACTTAATCCATTTGTACTACTAGAATTCCCGGTGCACATATCCGGTTTTTCAACGTGCGGAGCCGCTGCATCAACGCTAGTGCGGTATGAGATACATTCGATCCAATGGAGTAGTGCACACATGCCTCCGGCGACGCTGTGGCGACGCATGTCCAACTTGCGTGCAATTTGTACCGCCGTTTCCCACGGCGCCGTAGCTCGCCGCACACGTTACTCCGGTCTGAAGTACCTTGTTTTCAGAAATAAATGGAATATAAGTAATAATTAATAAATGGTTGTATCCAGTTATAGCGTCTATTTTGTTTCAAAATAAACATGTTTTCTTATAGCAATAGCACAAAATGAGTACTTGCGTCATTTCACGGTTATGTGTGCATAGTTGGACTTCGGTGCCGCAGCGGCGCCGCACGTTTAAAACCGGATGTGTGCACCGGGCCTAAGAATCACTAGTATAAAAATACTCTAAAAAACTTTCACTGCACCCAGACTCATTTACAGATATATCTGATTCCGAATCACAGTCCGAATCATGTCCCGATTGACGACATTGATAGAGTTTTAGCCCATGCCATAAATTCAACCTGGCAATCCACATGCGATTTACAAAATCATAACAAACTTCATGATATTCAACCATCTATAAAGGGATTCAGCAAAACAAACTTAAATAGAAATCATCACGTAAAACTAACAAGGCTCCGAATTGAACATTCCTTTTTTACCCATAGACATTTACTGCTGGGAGAACCTGCCCCTTCATGCTTATCATGCAATAGTCTTTTTTCCATAAAGTACATCTTGACAGAATGCCCGAATTTTAATTATCATAGACTAAACCGATTTAGTAACTCCCTTATTACCTTAACAGACTTGTTGATGAACCCATATCACAAGAACTTATTTTTATTCCTTACTGACATTGGTTTCTTAAACTATATTTAGATTTCATATCGATCAGAGCTCATTCACAATTGTACTGAATTTTATTACATGGATTTTTAACTCGTTCTGATTAAAAACTAATAACGAATTAGTTATTGTTTGGCGCAGCATGGCCAAGTCTGGCCCTTGTGCCATAAAAAACCAACCAACCGAATCACAGTCCGAAGAAAGCTGCATACATTCTGAATCAGGAAAGCATTTCAATCGTTGGCGTAATGTAGAAACGTAGCGATTTATCCGACGTCCAAAAGGACATGATTATTGGCTTTCGGGCCAAAGGTGGAAGCATTTCGGAAACGGCTAATTTTGTGAACTGTTCGCGTGCCGCCGTGGTAAAATTATACCGTGCATGGCAAAATGGCACTATCCAAAATCAGCGGCGTGGCACATGTGGTGCACCACGTGCTATAGATGACAGAGGCGAACGAAGGCTGCGGAGATGCGTTCGGGCGAATAGACGTGCTACTGTTGCGCAACTGACCGCCTAGATGAACCAAGGGGCTACCAAGAGTGTATCCTCAACAACGGTTCAGCGAACGTTGCTGCGTATGGGCCTCCGCAGCAGACGCCTGGTTAATGCACTTATGCTGGCTGCTGTTCGTCGGCGACGAATTCTGGAATTTGCACGCCAGTACCGCAACTGGACGTCCACAGAGTGGCGACAGGTGGCTTTTCCCGATGAATCACGTTTTATGCTCCATCGGACAGACGGACGTTGGCGTATACGGCGTAAAAACGTCTGAAAGCAAACACCCTGCAGCAATTGCCGGAAAGATCCAGGGTGGAGGAGGGAGGTAATCTAGCGCAGATGACCACGGCACTGGAGTCGGCATGGCTCAACATCCCAGTGAACACCTTCAGAAACCTAATTGACTCTCTTCCTGCACGTCTCACAGCGGTCCGTTCTGCCAAAGGTGATTATTCTGGCTTTTGACAGGTGGTCACATTAATGTGACTGGACTGTGTATAATCTCTTCATATCGTTGTAAGAAATTCTGAATTGTAAAATATTCCCGAATACTTAAACAATTTATTTACTCCCAACGATCTTCAAGATTTTGTTCTGAATCGAAGTTTGTTTTACAATTGGTTACATGGGTTTTCTTGTATTGACAAGCCAAAACAAAAAGAGTCGGATAAAGTTAGTTCATGTACAGTATCCTACTTCAAGTTCTTGAAGTAGAGTATTTTAGGAAAAGTGAAACGTCAAACAAAACTAAACTTTTCTTATAGGAATCTTTGTTCCGAGGCAATACATTGTTACTGCACGTGACCGCTAGGAAACAGAAACGAAACAAATAAATAAAAGATTCAACTTGAATTGATCTTGTAGGTAGTAAAATATATTTAGTTTTCCTTCTATCTCTATATATTTCACTACGCGTGTGGCACGGATATCGACTTTATTTGTTTATTGGCGAAGGAAACAAACGTATAAAACAATATAAAATCAACCAACTACGGTACACATCCGCTTATTTTGTCGCTTAGTTTTTATACGCTTGATGTGTGGTTATGAAGCTGCTTAGAATTCCCAAACCTACTCTGAAGAATTCATCTCTCTATTGCATTTTTTCAGAAGTCTTATTGCAATGAGAAAACTGAAAGGTAGAAATCAGTTAGGGGTTGCTAGTAAATTAGCTAGCAAAAATAGGTTAAAACTTAAGAAATTTTTAGCTCGCCAAGTTTTTGGTTCTCGTTTGACACGAGGGAAGATTAAAAATTAATAGTTAATATAATGCTAGAAAAATATAATAGCTACGTCAAATTGGTATAAATATTAGTCTGAGTTCCTAGTATGGTGTGAATTTGTTGTGTGGTCTGAGTTTCTGTTATAGTCTGAGTGTCTGGTATGGTATGTGTCTGGTGTGGTCTGAGTGTCTGATGTGGCCTGTCTGAGTTTCAGGTATGGTATGATTTTCTGGTATGGTCTGAGTTTCTCGTGTAGTATGAGTGTCTGGCATGGAATTAGTTTCAGTCTTCACCACTTTACTCTGCTCAGTGTGGTGTCAATTAGATATGAAGACGAACGAAGCCAAGATACCGAGACCAGTAAAGAAAAAATAAGCGGCGCTCAGTGGGACTTTGGAAAAAAAAAGATGCATGGTCTATCTATTTCTGAGATATTCAACTAGATTTTTGACGTGAATATAACTTTAAAATTGGAACAGTACTGGTAGTATGCATGAAAAGTTGAGCGTTATATAAAAGTGTTGCAGCTCATTTCTGATTTCAGAACCCCTAGAAAAACATTCAGAAGATAATATACCGTCGTGTAGACAAAGGATATCAGCAGATGAAATAACCATTGAATCGAATGCGGAGGTGTACTGAGCGCGCGGGGTGGGGGCTCCCTATAGGTCGAAATGATACGGTGCTGGGCGAGATCTGGGTCAGTGTGACTTCGGATTGCGTGGAGGGAGGGCGGCGAAAGTGGCGTCATTTTAAAGCTGCCAAACTACGCTACTCACATGCCTTGAATAGATAAGATTGTCATTCATTATTAGTATCAAACTGCACTTCAATCGTTCAAACAGAAAATTGTTGAGTATTCACAATAAACAATCGTTCAAAGTTCCTACATCGGCTTCATTCGGTCCACAATCTGACGTGAGGTACGAGTATTGATGCCAAAACTACAGTTGTCTTCGACACCACTACGAACTTTTTCACATGCTTTCATTGCCGACCAACCGGCATAGTGGTTAAGGTGTTAGCCTCTAGATCGGAAGGTAACTGGTTCAAATCCGGGTACAGGCATGGATGTTTGTACGCGTATGGTGTAGAGGCGGCTGGTGCACCTTAAATCTGTCCTTGCCGAAAGTCCTCACGTTGGGGGGTGGGTGGAAGTTTGGAGGGTGGGGTGCCAGCTCAGGTGTTGCTTCGTCATCTGACCGTGGTTCAAAATGACGAGGTGTTGTCCTCGGATCTTTCCCTTAAGGGACTGATCCCGGACCGTCGTCAATAGCCCGTTGTGTTGCTTTAGTACGACGATAACTAAAATTACCTTACCTTACCACATGCTTTCATTGATAAAATATCATTTAATAAATGCGTTAGCTATGGTAGGTATTTTAATTAACATCGCACTGGTACAATACAACTATTGTTGACGGTCCTTAGTCAAACCCGAAAGGATAGATCTGAGGACAACACCACGTAATTTTGAAACACGATCAGAGGACGATCAAATAATTGTGAAATACCAACAGTTTACTTCCTTTACTCGCAATCAGCTCAAAACGTATCGTAATATATACAATGTCGATATATTTTTACTGAACATGCGAAACATTTCGTGCATTAATTGTAATCCGTAAAATAGGTTTATAGCTATGGATAAGCAAGGATGTTTTGTGTATGTGTAAGCCGAGATAGCACAAGAAAATTCTATATTAAAGTTAACTATTTAATTAAGAATAGCGTTAGTGTTTTTTCCTGTAAAAACAAATACTTGATACTTGGGAAAATATGCTACACAGGTTTGAAATTTTGAGAAGTAAATATATATTCTGAACTGAACCATTTGATTTGCATATTTGGGGGAGGGACGATCTAAGGCACGTTTTTCGATATTTTTTTATATTCTATTCTCTCTCTCTCTCTCTCTCGCGCGCGCGCGCGAGGATCACCAACGAATTTCTCGTTATTGAATCCACACCGTGCTCGCAATCAGAACTTGAATTTCGTATTTAACAATAGGAGGGCGTATGATTAACGTACGATCGTGATCTGCATTGCAAATAATTGTAATGCATTTTAAAAAGCAGGCGATAACTCGGTATTGTGGTTGATTGGCTGCAGGGAGTTTTATGACGCAAGGGGCGTATTTCATCAAGCTGCGCCAAACGCGTTACTTACTCTACGTTAAAATTTTGCTGCACAAGGGTAATTAGGCTCGAAATCTCTAAGTGGATTCTGAAGCACTGTAAGCATCTATGCCAAGACTGAGATTCGAACCCAGAGTCTATTGAGCCAAAGGGCAAAGTGCTAACTACTCGGCTTCCAAGACTAAAAGCAAACTAGCTTCAGAAATTCCCTTTGGAAAATTTTAAAGCGGCTTACTTCTTAAAATTTGTATAAAAGTGTAATTTCTTTTATCGGAGAGTTGGTGCTCTATGGGAGAGGGTTAAAAGTTTAAAAATTTATTTGGAGAGATACCACGCAAATGGAAAGTTTGTTGCAATGCTACGTGAGTTACCATGTTCCAAAATTATAACCAAATGGTGAGGATAATTATTGTTAATTGGAATTGGTACCTTGTTCTAGAGTTCAACAAGTTATTTAATTAAATGTTTACTTATTAATTATTTTTAGCTCTATTGAAGCGATTGTAGACTAGGTAGAGATGATTGAAAAATGGAATCGAATTGATTGATGCTTCGGTTCGGTCACCTTATACTTTGCGTGTGTGGTTTGGAAGATAATAGTCCGAAAAAATATTTTTGCTTTCTTTATCTGCATGCTCACGAATTCCAAGAGCAGTGAACCTATGAGGAAGACTAGATTTAATTTTATTCAACTGTACCCGTAGGTATTTAATTAACGTCGCACTGGAGCAATACAACGTGCTATTGTCGACGATCGGGCATCAATTACGAAGGAGCTTATGTTAATGGTAATTTTTAATTTACGTCGTACTAGAGCAACACAGTGGGCTATTGACGACTGTCCGGGATCAATCCCCAAAGTGAAAGATACGAGGACAACACCCCGTAATTTTGAACTACGGTCAGATGACGAGACAATACATGAGCTGGCACCCCACTCTCCAAACTTCCACACCCACCCAACGTGAGGACTTTCGGCCACAACAGATTGAAGGTGCACCAGCCGCCTCTACACCATACGCTTACAAACATCCGAACCCGGAACCTTCCGATCTAGAGGCTAACACCTTAACCACCAGACCGGTCGGTCGGACAAATTGTGTGAGTATAAAATTCTTTCAGAAAGACTTGTTTGCAAATGATACCAGCATTCTCATTACCAATAGGAAATCGCAATATCAGTTTTTACTTGGAAAACTCCTTCTTTGATGCGTCGATTATTTTTGTTATAGTGTTTTGGTTGTTTACCTGGTTTCGTGTTTTATGACGCAAGGACAATATTTGAGCGAGCTGCTCCAAACACGAAACCAACAATGGAAGAAAAAGAAGAGACTAAAAATGAAAGAGATGAAAGTTCACCAGTGCGAGTATCAAGTATACTAGAACCAGTAAACAAATGAGTATATAGGACACATGTGAATATATTCTCTACGGATCGTAAGAGAGAGTGCATTCATTTTAAATCTTATCTCATCTTTCCTAAATAAACAGAAAGTGCAAACATAAAAATTACAAAATTGAATTGAAGATTTAACTTTTTCAGCGTCTGCTCAACATGTTTTTCCTTATTTACTACACGTAATCGGAGTAAAGAAAGGAATTCAATCCGTTCATTTCTAAAAAGAAAAAAATCTGCATATATTTGCATCACTTTTTTACCAATGTTGATGCGTTTTGATGAAGAAAAAACCCAAGACGGCCTTAAGCTGAACAAAAAAGTGAGAAAGTAGGGTTTTACTTTTTCTAAAAGCAAGTGTTTCCCGTTTCAACTACAACTTCTTAATTAAAATAAAGAGGGATAATTAGTGATGATTAACTTTATCATTATCTCTTTACTTACTTCTCCAGATTCCAAAGGGGTCCCTGATAATATTGGCTCGAATTCGTGGCTGTGAAAAAACACACTCAGACATGCCTAACAGCTCACCTAGGAAGTAGCTAATTGAAATTAGCTCATTTGAGAGAACTGAAATAATTAGGCACATTTCGAATTCAAAGAATCAGTTTAACTCTCATTAGTTTTTAGTACTTTGAAGCTGAAATGGAAACTTATTTCGAACAAACTTATTGGAAGGAATAAAAATTCTAATTAATAGAGAAATTTTTTCTTCTCCGAAACGTAATAGAATTCGATTGCTGATAGCAGATCTAGTATAATTTAAAAATGGGATGGATTAAAAGGTATTTATTCCATTAACTGAATTTTATTTTTATTACGAGAAAGTGTAACAGAAATTTAAGAACACTTGTAATATACTGAAAAATATTTGTACTACGATTAAATCCTATTTGCTATTCTGTTCATCTGGTATTAGCGTTTCAAAATGTGCTCCTAATTAGTTTTGCTTAATTTATGTAATGCATTATTCAAATATCTTGAAATACAAGATCCTCTAAGAATTATACGGGACTTTCATGCAAATAACTAGCATTAAAGATATATAATCCTTAAATTTATCTTTCACAACAATCAGTTCTTTTTCAAATTTTATGCAAGCATTAAAGTATTATTTTCTCCAAATAAAAACTAATGCTTCTCCACCTTTTAATATTCTCAGGGATAAATTATGTTAATTAATCCGATTTTAATACTAATGTGTAGTTCTATTATAGTTTCCTGTCCATATCAGAAGCAGCTCAGGTGTTGCTTCGTCATCTGACCGTTGTTCAAAATGACGAGGTGTTGTCCTCGGATCTTTCCCTTAAGGGACTCATCCCGGACCGTCGTCAATAGCGCGTTGTGTTGTTCTAGTACGACGTTAACTGAAATTACCATTACCATATCAGAAGCATTTTATGTCAAGCTAAATGTAGATGGCGCTAGCGTTTTCGCGGCGGAACGCGTTCTGAGTGTGACGTTGGTTGACTTGCTGTTCAAATATGATTTAGACGCTTCGTTAATGAAATTCGCATAGAATGAATTCCGAATTGTTGTGTGACTGGTGATCGGTTACACAAATTCTCTTGACCCCCTTAACAGTTTCTTTTTTCTGCCATATTATGAGCAAATGAGAGACAAAAGTATATGGGGACAACATTTTGTTAGTTCTGATTTTCTATTTAGAAAGTATCTGAGCGCTTTGTTTCACAGTGGGTGCTCAAAGTCGTAACCGTGAATATTAATGCACGCCTAGCATACCATAAACGTGGATTGTGCTGTACACACTAAAATATTACTAGATTGTTGCAACAATTCCAGCCGCAACTGCGACTCCTTTGACCCGTTTCGGTGTGAATAAGGATCTAGTACACGGCACCTTTGAGGTATTTCCTGAGGATAAAAAACGACGCATGATGAATCGGGTGATCGGGGTGGCCAAGTGCCGCATTCACCCGGACTATCCATCGAGCCCGCAATGTACCTTAAAAGACATATATCCCGATGCTTACCGTTTCGTGTGTTACCCGTCTCCATTTAAAGAAAGAAGTTCTGACACAATAAGCAAATTCTGTTTCAAAATGTCAAGTATTCTTGTGTGTTTTAATGCTACACATAATTCAATTTCGCTTTAAATTCCCCCAAACAGTCATGTTCGAATTTCAGAGCAAAGCATTTCAATCGATACCTTTTCCAAATACCAAACGTTCGCCGACAATCCCAACGTCGAAATCACACCACTCTCGCCCTAAATAACCATCTAATGCGCTACATTTCACTATCAAGGACGCAGCGGGGGAAAAAAAGTAATTCTCCATCACGTTTAAAGCATAATATCCTTTTAAAACTTCTTTCTTTTTACTTTTATGAATGTAAATTGGTCATTACGGTTTTTCTATGCATGCTTTATTCGAAAGCGCTTTTTCCCAAGCGAAAATTAGGGTTATTCGGGAAAGAACGGGCCTTCCCCCCCCATGTCCTCTTTAGGCGAACCCACTTTCTGCTCAAGAATACTTTGCTTAATTTGCCAGCTTATTAAAAACGTGCCGATGTGAAATGTGGCGTTTTTTCATGACTCGCTTTTTGTGTCCTTCGGGGATTCTTCGTTGAATTTGTGAACTTTTGTGGCCTAAGTGAATAGTTGAGGGGGTAGGCTGTATCTTTTTTTCATTATCATCTTGAAACATGATTACGGTGGTAATTATCGTATTGATTGAGTGGATACGTGACTGCTTATTAGTTATTCAGGGCCCTATTGGGGATTGGAATCGGGAGTGTTTAGGAATGTGGATGTCTTTTGAAAGAGGTAATAGAATTTAAAATTTGGAAGACGTCAGCGTGTCCTATTTGAACTAGGGATGCGACATCGACAGCAAAACATCGATGTTTTGAAACATCGATATTAATAAAACATCGTTCCAAAAACATCGATGTTTTCAAAATTCAGTGTATTTAAACTTTTTTCCCCATTTCTTAAAACTGGTTTAGCAACTAAGGATGCAACATCGATGTTGATAATGCATCGCCCCCAAACTATCGATGTTTTTAAAATTCAGTGAATTCAAATTTTTTCCCCCATTTCTTAAAACTGATTTAGCACCTAGTGATGCTACATCGACAGCAAAATATATATGTTCAAATTTGAAACATAGATGTTGATAATGCATCGCCCCCAAACTTTTGATGTATTTAAAATTCAGTGTATTTAAACATACTAGGGGGCCCGCCCCCTACCCGCTAACGCTCGCCGACCCCCGGAGGATTACTTTGCAATCCTCATTGGTTCGCTGCTCGAACCTTGCTCGCTTTGCTCGCATCAATGAAGACATTTTTTTCAAAAAATTATATTCCAAAAAAAAATATTTTTCAAAAATAAATTTGTTGTACAACAGAAAAATTATACAGTACCTCTAGAATCAGAACTCGAACAATTTGGAATTCAAATTAAAACTGAGCAAATTTTGACTCGAAATGTGAGCGCTGCCTTGGAAATGGAATACCCAGCATGTCGTTTATAAGCGAGAATAACCACCTTTGGCAGAGCGGACCGCTGCGAGACGTGCAGGAAGAGAGTCAATTAGGTTTCTGAAGGTGTTCACTGGGATGTTGAGCCATGCCGACATTAGACATTCAGACCACACCAGAAACTCAAACCATACCAGACACTCAGACCGCACTAGAAACTCAGACCATACCATACCAGACACTCCGACTGCAACAGAAACTCAGACCACTTCAGAAACTCAGACCACGCCAGACACTCAGGCCCTCTCACTGAAATGTTTCCAGGGCAGGTAACAAAATGCCTCATCGAATGGCCTAAGGACATAGCAAGAACAAAAGGACTGACTAAGCTCTTCTCTTCATGGCTATATTTTTATCCCCCAAGTGGTTGTCTCGTTGGCAAAACTGACCACTTCTGGGTGGAAGAGAACTCTCGTCATTAGAACAAAATCAGTCCGATGGACTCGATGGGTCGTCCAAACTACTGGGAGGGGTCAAGGGATCCGTTTGTACCAGGGGGAGAGTTTAAAATAGCGTCGCATATGACAGTAGTTTGACACCCAAATGTAGACCCCCACTCAATACATTTTGGGACCTCTGTTTCAATTCACCATTTGGGTGCCTTCAGTTGGAAGTAATTGTTTCTGGATTTTTGAAGAATTTTGTTTCGTAGGGGAAAACATTGCGCAGTGAATGCTTGCAAATATTTACATGGTAGCAAAAATATTGAGTTTATTTGTTTTCACCAAATCCGCAATAGCTATCATTTTGGATGTTGAGTCTTATTGCCTACATACAACAGAAATGTTTGTCATATTGGTAAATTGCTTAAAAGACAGAGCCCTAAGTTAAAAACTAGAACTTAAAAAACGGGTAAATACTGATATTGCGATTTCCTATTAGTAATTCACCGACAATGAGAAGGCTGGTATAATATGCAAACCCTACAAGTGTTTCTTAAAGATTTTTATACTGACACAATTTGTCCGACCGACCGTTCTGGTGGTTAAGGTGTTAGCCTCTAGATCGGAAGGTTCCTGGTTCGAATCCGGGTCCGGGCATGGATGTTTGTAAGCGTATGGTGTAGAGGCGTCTGGTGCACCTTCAATCTGTCGTGGCCGATAGTCCTTACGTTGGGTGGGTGTGGAAGTTTGGAGAGTGGGGTGCCATATTAGGTGTTGCTTCGTCATCTGACCATGGTTCAAAATTAAGAGGTGTTGTCCTCAAATCTTTCCCTTAAGGGATTGATCCCGGAGCATCGTCAATAGCCCGTTGTGTTGCTCTAGTACGACGTTAACTAAAATTACCATTATCATAATTTGTATTGGGGATAAATGATGAAGCAAGTTGACTACAAATCCTTCTGATTGGAGATTTTATACCGGAAAGTTTATCAAACATTTATTTTTATTTTCTATATTTTTCTCAGGTGTAAGAAATGCGCAGACAGCGCAGTATATAGAAAAATGTAACTGAAAAAATATCTTTTGGACGCATTTTTTAACTAAATTAGTAAAAAGAGTTCGAGCACGGTTTCTGATTAGCAGTGAGGAGTTGAGTTGTATACCTCTTCTGCAGATACTAGAAAATACTTAGTTGAACTAAAAACTCTAAGCATTAAAATATGTTCATAACTCATCACCTCAAAAACTAATTCTCTAATACTTGAACAAGTTTACTTTTCAAGGATAAATTATCCTTGAGCAAACATATCTCAGGGTAGAAGAAAACAGTTTCGAATGAAACGCTTAATTGCCACGGCACTCGAAACAGCCCTCTTTTTTGTTGAGCAAACTCATTTTCCTCTTCAATCAGGGAAGAAAAAACAGTGCGTATTTGTTTTGAAAGTGCAATTTCGACTCATTTAGCGAATACAAAACACGAGAAATATGATTAGTGTCAAATGATTCCTCTTTACTCGCAAAAAAATTGTTTAACAATAAAGCCTAAGAAAAAAAATTCTTAAAACGTCCGCTATAACAGTCCTGAGGGTAAATGTTACATCAGCGAAATTCCATCACCAAACGCGGTATAAATTTCGCAAGATTAAATTCTCGTTAACCATTCATATAACATTCGGCGGAGCAGGTATTTGAGGGTAGCACACAATCTGTTTTCTCTTAAGAAAAACAACAAATATTCGGTTCGAGATAAGAAAGTAAAACGTTTAAAAAAATTATTCGAAACGAGAGTTTGATTTTGCGAGGCTATTACTTTCCTACGCTTTTTTACTCCAATGGGCACCCCCCCCCCCTGTTTTTCTTTTATTCCAAATTTTAATCTGAGATGAAACTTTTTTATGAAAGTTTTATGCTAACGATCTAGATAGAATAAATGAGAAGTAGTTTAAATGTTCGGGCGCTTCCAGCACTTTAATGGTTTTTCGGATTTGGTTCTGTTGTTGAATGTATATATATATATATATATATATATATATAATCATAGATGATGAACTAGCATGTAACTTGTTCTGTTTTTGTTAATGTTTTTATGTATCGAAGTAATATATTACCATATAAATATTCTACTGTTGCTAAAAAGACATATAAAGCGGAAACACTTATAAAGAAGATAGGAACGGTACTTTCACTGCTTTGATTTGGAAATATTATTGAACTTAGTGACAAAAGGCGTGTGTGCGTTTGTGAACCGTCTACTATGAGAGTTGCTTGAGCCTGTACCTGCCCTAGAAAAGGACCTCATCTTATTTGTCCCAACCTGTGGTACACGTACCCCTGGGGGTACGTGGTGGTCCAGTTGGGGGTACGCGAAAATAATACTGATAATGGCGGAAAACATCAGAAAAAGTAGGTTAAATAAAATCCACCAAAAAAATGGTTTAGAGTTTAGATTTATATGAAGCTTGGATATTTTCCCCGCATGATTAATATGATGATTCCTTTGCGTTATGCGAGTAGTGAATGGCGCCGGTTCTTTCGAAATGAAAAAGTGCGCGAAAGACTCGAATCATCAACGATTTGGTTCGTGTTGGACCTTGTCATCGACCCTGTACAATCGTGTTTTGCTTCTCATGTATCGATTGTATGACTCATGTGTTCCAGTCTTATAACAGCTTAATTTGAAGTATTGATTGACTTGAGTAATTTTATATTGAGCGTTTGTGGTTCAAAATGGATAAGTGGTTGAAAACTCAAGGATCGCAGAAAATTTGATGAATATCTATTGTACTTCGATCAAAAGTAAATATTATTTTAATTATATGATTCTCTCTTTGATCTTTTATATTATAAAAAAGAGGTGCGCTACTTAAGAATTTCTTATCCCCTCACAAATAATACAATTACAATTTTATTTTGATATTTTAAGTTTACCTTTCGAACAACATGGAGAGGGACAAACATGTTTGCACAAAAGCGCTTCTTACCAACGGCACTGGGTAGGTGTAATGAAGAAAGGGAACACTCGCAAAGGAAAAGTCTAAGCAAGGAGTACGAGAGAGAAAAAAGGTTGGGAACCGCCGTTCTAGAGGGATCCATAGGCGGAAGTTTGTCTTACTGGCGCACATGATGGAGAATTGGAAAAAATATTTCTTGAGGTATTTACTCGTCAACGAGAAAATCTACTCTTGTAAACTATACAAGCTATAACACCACCAAGTCAATAGTGAGAATCACCCCTATTCAAAATGAACGAGACCCTTTTCTACTGCAACCACCACCTACCAGACTTAGTGTAAATATAACGTTTTGGTATAACCAGACATAAATTCAAAATACTAGACACCACAATTGACAAAAACATGACGTAATTGAACAAAATCTCGATTTTCCCCGAACAAATTATGAGCATTGTGTTCTGTTTGTGCTGAAACCTCGTGACAAGTTTTTCAATATAAATGTAACGATGAATCACCTGTCAGTTCTTAGCGAATAATTTAAATCGCGTTTATCGCATGGGTCCCGAGATGTATTTTGGAACCATGCAGGATATTGTGACTTCAAAGGACCACCACCTAAATGTCATCTTCACCAAATCCAACAATTACCTAATTCTTCCAAAAATTTGAAACGCTTAACAGTACGATCGAACACGTCATAAGCAGTGCTATAATCGTAAATAAATCAGAGGGTATACCATGGGGGGCACTAGTATAGGCAGGGGCCCCATGGTATACCCTCTGATGACACACTCTTTGTATAGTACACTCTGATACCTGCAGAATTTTTTCCATGAGGAGGAGATACATGTACATACTATTTACACTTTCCACGGGGAGGGGGGGGGGGGAAACATGTACACACATGCATGTACGTATATATATATATATATATATATATATGAAGGAAATCCTTTCTAAGGACCGGGTAGGTATTCATTAAACTAAACCCGCTCTCGTAAACGGCCGTGAAACATGGTAATGTTTCAATTGTTCTTAAAAGAGGCTTTAAGTTTTCTGGAATAACTTGGGCGTTTTCATGGGTCCCTCAAACACTGAATAGTGCACATTTCATGTATACCAAACCGTCAACAGATCCTTTTTACCTCTTTTTCTACATGGCGAATATCCCCTGTATTTATATTTTCTGGATCAAGCTTGGATATATCCTTCAAAAGTTGACAATTTTCTTCATTAACAACAGAACAAAGTCTGAATTTCATTCTATCGACAGTACTTCGAATGAATTGCTTTTGATTAATAGGTACGATTTGGAATTATGTACCAAGGTGATATCTTGAAATATAATTATTTTCTTGAATTATTTTGCTTCTACAGATATGTTCGTTTCACGTGATGTTTCGCGCGATATTTTCTAGGGAAAAAAAAGCGATGTTCGTAGTTTTTAATAAAAAGCAGAGGGTATACGGAATTTGCTGGAAAAACCAGAGGGTATACTTCCGTATACCCTCCACTACAGCCCTGATCATAAGTGGATAAAAACTCTTTCACCTAAAAGCAAGTACTAGTCCTTTGGATATAGACCGTTGTGTTGCTCCAGTGAGACGTTAATTAAACACCTACATACTTAAAAGCAAATAATCTCCTATGTTCTGCTTTTTTAATATTCGAGCTGACATTTTATCACAGGTATTCAACCTAACAGTGAAGACCAATCTACAACACCCGACAGTTCTTAGCAAGTAATTTAAATCGTGTTTTCACTAGATCCACCATGCATCTCCTAACATTTTGTCAACATACTATATCGTGGCTTCAGAAAACTGTCGCCTTACTTCTATTCTGGATGATTCTATAATTTCCAAATCATAAATTCAAAACTAAACAGTACGGTTAAACCTAAAAGTAAATAATCCTCTCTGTTTTCTTTTTATTTTATAATCTCTACTATTATAAAAGAAAATGTTTGTTTGTCTGTCTGTTTGGGGACGCAAAATCCTGACGATTCTATGGCACTTACAGCAATGAGATTTGGCACACAGGTAGTCCAAATTTTTTGCAATTTTTGGGTAGCTGCGAATTTTAAAATTCAATCTAGAACACTTTTAAATGAATTCAATGATTTTTTTCACCGTTCTTTCTTTTTTCGGGAAATGAAGTAGCATCAAAGTTTTGACTTCTCCCTCACGTCACTATTGACGTCAGCCTTTGGAACCATGTTAAGTTTTTTTCACCTTCCATCTCGAATGGGAGGGAACAGATTCGAATGACCTTCGATTCATTCGAGATTCATTCATTTTGATAACACTACAAAATCAACTGGCACGGGCAACACCGGGCTAGCCACACGGTGGCTAGTTGCGTATAAGAATCGTCACCTGATTCACCTCTTGACCATTTCCTAGATCTGGTCCTTGCACCATAGATATCAACCGACCTAAAATGTCCTAATTCTTACCGAACCATAAATGTGGAATTCCCACGTCGCCCAGTGAAATCAAATGCCTGGACGCAAAGACATCCGTCGTGCCCGATACACCCAAGCATGAGGCATCCAGCAATAGCAGAGCTTCACTCCAAAATCGCTAGAAGAACTAGGACGATAGCTGGCTAAAAAGATGGCATTTAAGATGGGGTACAGCTACAGTACGTTTATAGCGGTGCCAATGGCCTTGGCGATTTTTTATGGTGCACTTCTAAAGTCGCCAATGAAAACAATTACTTCAAAAATCTTTTTCATTCAAAAATATTTTTCTTTTTATAACGGAAAAAGAAAGCTTGAAAACGTTTTAAAAAGCCTATTTTTTTAAAAAAATTTCACAAAAAGTTTAAACACATTTGTGAACCAGCAGAAAAACTAAGCTGCGAATGTTGGGTAAAAATACCCTGAAAATTATCAATTACACTAAATACAGAGGGCAAGTTGAAAACGAAAATAAAAATAGCAAGAAGTAATACAACCTGATACGTCAGAACTGTTTCGGGAAAACATTTATTAAATAAGAAAATTTCACAACCAATAAATGTCAGAACTCTACCGTGAAAAAAATTATAATAAAATAAAATTCCATAACGGGAGAAAAACCATTAAATGAACCAATGAAATCAAAAAAATTTAAAGGACCAAAGCAATCAAAGGTAATGTAATGCTAATTTTAGTTAACGTCGTACTAGAGCAACACAACGAGCTATTGACGACGGTCCGGGATCAATCCCATAAAGGGAAAGATCCGAGGACGACGCCTCGTAATTTTGAACCGCGGTCATATGTCGAAGCAACACCTGAGCTGGCACCACACTCTCCAAACTTCCACCCCAAAACAATCAAAGGATATTTTAAAATTAAAAAAAAAATGGAATTAAAGAAAAAAATTTTAATGAACCAATAAAATCAACGACTTTAACGTGTTTTAAAAGAATTTTCTGGAATAATCAAAATAAAAATTTAAAGTTTCCGTTTGCCGAGGTTGCTATGAACACCACACTAACCGTATATACAGATAGGTTGCCTTAACCTACCGTAACGCGCTACTAGAAGTGCCTCAAAAAAATATCGCCAAGGTCGTTGCCACCGCTATAAACGTAGACTGTACCTGTACCTAAGATGTGAACTTTAATTGTTCGGGCACAAGACGGTCCAAAATCTCAATCAATCCATCCAATCTCTACTGTTATAAAAGGAAGAGTTTTTCGATCTGTTTCTCTGCATTCAGTGTCCTGGCAAATCTATGGCACTTACAATAATGAAATTTGGCATACAGATAGTCCGAATGTTTTAAGATTTTTGTGTAACGACCAAATTTTAAAATTTAGTTAATAAATTATTTTTTTCACCTTTCGTTCTAAGCAACCTCGAATGAAGAAGGAGCGGATTTTGCGATTTTCGACCGCTATCTTCACAAACGTTTTTCGTCCTAATGGCTTTGGAACCATGCCAACTTTTCCGATTCCAGCGTGTTTTGATTTACGTTATTGATAATAGCCACTTCCAGGCCATCACGGCGTTGCCTGTGGAGTTCGTTAGCGAAGCAAACCAAATGGGAATACGTAGCAATCATTGGGGGTTTACTAGCAGTGGTCACACCTGAACGCACGAAAATAATTGTCACAGGCAACGCCGTGCTGGCAATGCATTGGCTAGTACGAGGTAAAACTAAGAACGTTTTTCTCGGATTGAACCTCCTCGATTTAATTTGATTCATCCCGGAAATAATGTTTTCTCCTGGTTTCCACGCGTATAAAAGTAATGAAATGAAAACTTTTATATAAACCTCTATAACACAAGTTAAAACTTTGGGGACAGCTGCAATCTCTGACCCGTTTGGTGGCAAACCTCTGGCACATTTTCTTCTGTTTAGCTCATATTGAATTCATTTTCTTTATTTACTGAATCACGGTCATTGTGTCCCACCCAAATTCTAACCCCTGAAGAGTGAGGGTCGAACATCCTGTGGCATAAGTGAACAAAATCTCTTCTACCTAAAAGCAAATAATCCTCTCTGCTTATTTGATATTTGAGCGGAAATCTCACCACAGGTTTTCAAACCTAAACGTCAAGATAAATCCACATCACCTGACAGTTCTTAACGAAATTGTCTCAGACACAGAACTAGAGAAAAACGAAAATCGAACACACACCGGACACGGAAACAGCGGGGGGGGGAAACCCTTGGACGAACTTATAAACCGGATATTTATCTGAGACGCAAACAATAGCGAGACCGAAAAGATGCCATCACTTCTCGTTCGGAACTTGTCAAAATCGAACAAAAAAAAAAAAGAATCGCGTCTGTGTTTGTTTGGGGCGAGATGTCTTCATTTCACTTCAGTTGGAGGGTGAGCGTTGAAAGAAAATGAGGCGTGAAAGCAAGAGGATACTTTGTGTTGTTTTGCTGGCAGGAGAGGGAAATATATCGGTGCGCTACACTGTCCAGAAAATACAACAACGCATTAACCGTAATATCGAAAGAGGAGGGAGGGGGAGAGGAGAGAGAGAAAGAAAACAAAAGATGATGACAAAAGAGACACGTGATTCTTTTTTATTTCGACTCTGTCCGTGCAGGAAAGAACCATTTCCAGGCGCTATCTCGCGCTCTTGTCGTGTGTAACAAACCTCTTTTGTTTGGTCGTTCTTAACGAAAGGGAGCATTGTTCGGCAAACAATTGGTTCCTTTAAATGCGTGGGGGTAATGATGGAAGAAAGTGTTGTCTCGGTGATGTTGGAACTGTGAGAACAAGTGTATCAAGTTGTGAGCAAATTTGCTCCACGAAGGAAAACTATCTTTTTTCCCTACATTTTAAAAAGACACCAGGATACGAAACTTTTGTGAAATTTTCAATTTCTTTTCAAGATGCCAAATGCCAAGGTTGCTAAGCAATTTTCATGCCAATGTTGTTTCTCTCACGATGTTTAACGGCGGGGAGCGTTACGCATATCAGGATCACAGATATCGTCATTTGCATGGGTGTATAAATACTTATTGGTAGTTAGTGAATATACCAGACACTTTTTTTACATACTGACTTGCACAGTAGTGTATTTTGTCTCACATACAGTGTGCAGAAGCGGTGCAAATACACAGGACTTCTTTACACGGACACAAAGTGTAAAAAAGTGTAATCGGCTCAGCATTTCACATAGCAATCCCTTATATTTATTTATTATCTTTAGTGATCCTCGAGTATTGCTTTATTTTATTTTCTCACATTCCTTTTCGCATCCTGACTTTTGAACCACACCGCCATCTCAACTATTGTAAAATTAAGTGTTTGTGTCTTTGTACGCAGTATCCTGACGAATCGATGGCACTTACAGTAATGAAATTTGGCACACAGGTAGTCCGATTTTTTTGCGATGTTTGTGTAGCGCCCGAATTTTAAAACTTAAGCTAGAACATTTTAGAATTAATTTATTAGTTTTGTTCACCATTCCTTCTTTTCTCCGGAATGTGACGTCACCCGAACCTCGAATGAAGAAGGAACGAATTTTTAGATTTTCGACCGCTTACGTCAGCTTTTGGAACCATGGTAAGTTTCCGATTTTAGCGTGTTTTGATTTGCGGTGTTGATACTAGCCACTTCAAGGCCATCACGGCGTTGCATGTGGAGTTTGTTTCCAATGCAAATCAAGTAGGAATACGTAGCAATCACCAGGGGTTGGCGAGCGTCAACGATCAGTGGTCAAACCTGACCCCCGTGGGCAACCCCGTGCTGGCTAGTTGTCAATACAAAGAACTATTTCCGTGCGTTAATTTTAAAATTATTTGAACTTCAAACATTTTCCTTGACTTTTCCAGCACATGTTCCCTTCGAATCAGAACTTTTTGAAAACATTCTCTTAATAAATTAAATACGAACGAGGGGGGAAGCAGTAGCCGAAAGACAAACATAATGACTAAAATAAAGTACATTTTAAAAATCATAATTTCGTAAAGTAAAAGAAAATCAAGTACGTAGCTCTGAATTTCGGAAACAAATTAAATCACCTGCCTTACATTCACGTGCTCTTTGCATTCCTATCCATTATTTCCATTCATTGCACCAATTCTATTTATCAAATAGACGGTGACAAATAGTTCAAAGGCAAGTTTTGACTGACTTTTCCTCGCATTTAAATGAAAACATTACCATCCCCTTCTCGAAAGAGAAATAAATTAATTGGAAAACATTTTTGAAAAAGTTTTTGAGTGAATTCATGGAGACACTTGGGAAGAAGAATAAGAAATAAAAACACGAGATGGAAATTTTATTACAAATAAAGAATATATTTTTGGAAGACACACAACGGAAATATTTTATTCTTATAATGGGATAGTGTCCAATTTCAAGTCTTCATTACATACGTCATTTGTTGTTAACAACTTCGTGTAATTTAAACATTTTTCTCTTTTATTCGTGATTTTAATTTTAAAAACTCTAATAAGAAGTGAAACATTTTTTAATTTAAAGGGAGTAATTTTAAAAGGAAACGACCTAAGTTTGTTGTTTCAATTAAATTCGGACACTTTCTATGATTAGAATTCAGTTTTGGCAAGGTTTTTGTATTCTATCCAATTACTGGAATAAATTAAATTCGGAACAATAATGACGTCCAGTTTTCTTTCGCATCGGTATCATTTGTATATCTTTAAGGTGCTCTTACGAATTTTTATCTTCACTGAAAATAACCGGATACAAGACTATCTTTTTGAGAAATCAGAGAATTTTATAATTGATCTATATATCTCTTCTATATACACTACCAGGATTGGGCAGTAACTTGTTTAAATGCAACTTGTTACAATTACAATTACTTTTCGTAAAAAATAACGAATTTTCTGTAAAATTACTACGTTTCAGTAGTAACACATTACAATTACTTTTAAGATTACTTTTTACGACTGGTTTTCAAATGTAACGAATTACCTATAAGATTACTGTATAATGTAATTATTACAAATAACACGTTACCGTCCAACCCTATTCACTACCCTACAATAATGGACCGGACAGCAAGATATAATGGTACAAGGGAAAGAATACATGCTTTAATAGGGGGATGGTCCCCCACGTGCAGCATTTATACGTACAACCTTTCTGTGCATATTTTCAACAAGGTTTCGATAAACACCTATGGGTATTTGTGTCCGTTCCTGCTGCAAGAATGTCATCAGCTCAGCTGTAGATTTCGGACACATGGTTCCCTGGTCCGTAAGCGTCGCTTTCACTCGTTCCACACTTGTTCTATGGGGTTTAGGTCGGGACTCTGAGCAGGCCAGGAAAGTAGTTTTACATCCATATCTTAATACTACTGCTTGACAACAACGTGACATGGAGCGTTGTCGTCCTGGAATTAACATTCGTCCATTTCATAATGCCAGAGCGTAGGAAGAACTTGATTGTCCAAAATGTTCATGTAGGCGTCGGCATTCAATTGACCAGGAACAACTTGCTAAGGTCCCAGGCCATTCCACGAAAAACACCCCCAAACAAGTAGTCGGATTTTATGCAAGTCCGCTGGCGTCCGGTTCATTATTATATTGTAGTGTATCTATAAGATCTATATATTTTCGTGCAGGGCAAAGGAAGTTAAATCTGACTTTATTTGAATTCAAAGGTTGGTGGATTTGGGTTTTATGGCGCAAGGTCCAAAAGCGGAGAAGCTGTGCCAAACACAAGACAGAATACAGTCCAACAACAATTATTTGAAAATTATATCTGAACAAGGATAAAGGTGGATTTAAACCATGAAGGGGAGAGAAATATATGAGAATAAAACAAAATAAATATTCAAATTTCTCATCAAATAAATAAACAAGGAAAATCAAGACTATCTTCGTTGGCAGCTTTTATAGTGATTTAAAATTTTTAATTAAACGATGAAACTAGAAAAGGGGAAACATATAAACGAACACACAGGAAAATCTTTTCACATGTTCGAATTTAAGATCGTGGTGTTTAAATCATGTAGGTTTAAAATCTATTTATTAAAAAAACATTGGCACTAAACAGGATAATCAATTAAAAATATGGAAAACATAGTAAACTTTATCAATTAATAGTAAGCTACCCACGCGCTACGCACAGGCGCAGTCTCTCTTAACAATAGATGCATGTGAAATGAACAAATTGAATTCAAAGGAGTGAAGTGTTTTAAAAATTTACTATTTGTTTAAAATCAAAACTAAATGAATCGACGAAACCAAATTACAATTATTTGTATCGTGGTATGCTTTGTTTTCTTCCTGAATAATGGTGAGAAAGAGTGAAATATTCAACTAACTCATAATCTTATGAAATGTAACCATTTTTACTTTATATCTGTAAGCTTCGACAAATTTACACCGTTTGACCAATTCACTCCAAATTTAGTACAATTGTTCTTTAGAACCATGTGAATGGCATGGGCTACATATTAAAAAAAACACCGTTCTATTTCTCCTAGGTGTACATGTGTCCCCAAACAATTCAAAATACCCATAGGAATAACATCGAATATTTTACGATTGAGGCACGAAACGGATTTATTTTACCAGTATCACTAGAAAAAATATATATATTTTTTAATTTTAAAAAAGGAATCTAATTTGTAAGTTGTTTGAACTTGTTTTTTGTTTCCCAAATATCGATAATTTATAAATGATTGGCTGATGATATGAAAATATTAAAAACATTAATTTAGCATATAAATAACATTTTGTAAACAAAGGAGCCGATTTAATGCGAAAAGGTCAAGCGAAAAACCCACTGGTAATAAGTGTTCGTTTGATACTTGGTATCTGGCAACGCAAAAAAATAAAGTTTCATTTTCTAATTTTATATAGAATCAGCGCGAAGTGTTACAGTGTGTTCAAAATACTAAGGCTTTTATTGTAATTGCTGTAGATGTAAGATTTTTCAAACTTTTTTCTGTTGTTTATTATGTTATACGAGATAACATTGTGCATGGAATAAGGATTTGGAAAAATACTTATTTTTTCAAAACTTGCTGAAATCAATTATGATTGGTATTTTTTGCTGTTTTTCACAGTATTTTTTACAAAGGTTTTTGTAAAAATATAAATAACTGTGGTAATATATATATATATATATATATATATATATATATATATATATATATATATATATATATATATATATATATATATATATATATATATATATATACAAATATATACATAAATATATATACACATATATACATAAATATATATACACACACATATATATATATATATATATATATATATATATTGTGAATGAAAAAATTATTTTTTCTTTTGTAATGTATATGTAATGTGTATTCGAATAGGTACACTAAAAATTTTGTTGTGAAAATGAAAAAAAAAAAAACAATTTTATTAAGGGTACCGTGTCACTATAAATGATAGAAAATCGAGGTTATTTGGGAGGTTAATGCATTTTTTAAGGAAAATTTACTATCTAAAAAAATTTGTTAAAACATAGACCTTAATTCATCTTAACCTTTAATGACTCCGTTTTTTTATGAGAAACCTCATCGAGACATCCACTACGAGGATTTGGTTGACTATAGACTATAGTGTCTGGAGACACGCACTGTAGTCTGTTATATAAGTAATAAAGATTAAATGCTATAAGAGCTGTAAAGCATTATTCCTGAATCAATTCCACCGAAATATTTCACATTGCCAAGAGAACCCCGTGATTTTGCAGTCAAAATAATAAAATAAAAAAAACGCCTCCTCGATTTTCTCATTTTGAGCACGTTTCCAGGTGAGAAGTTAGATCAATCAACCCGGTGTTATTGCTACACTATCCGCCTAATATTTGCTCTTTGGGAAAGACATATTATCCAATATAAAAAATTCTAAAAGTATCACGTAGTAATATCGCTGAACAATATTTTACTCTTATCATTTCTAAGACGAGTACACATAAAAATAGGCCTAAAGGTCATTTTTCCTACTGTGGTTATTTCGAATTTTTTTAAAAACATTTTAGGGTTTAATGTGACTCCTCTGGAAAACTTTGTTTAATTCTTCATCGATATTAAAAAAATAGAATACATCAAGTGTCGTTATGATGTTATGTTGTTCATAATATACTTGGGTGGAGCGTAGTCACCCACTGGAGTATGCACACTGTGTTAGCCACCTGTGAGTTATAAGTGGCGCAGGTTCGATTCCTTTAAGGTAATTGTTCTCTGGTTGTGTTTGTTTTTCTCTTCTGCATCAGTGAAACTTTCATTGTGTGTATGCACTACCCTACAATAATGGTCCAGCGGATTTGTATAAAATCCGACTACTTGTTTGGGGTGTTTTTCGTGGTATGACCTAGGACCTTTACACGTTGTTCCTGGCCAATTGAACGCCTACATGAACATTTTGGACCATCAGGTTCTTCCTACGTTCTAGCAATTTTAAGGAGTGGACGAATGTTACTTCCAGGACGACAACGCTCCATGTCACGTTAGAGCCTATGTCAAGCAGTGGTATCGAGATATGGATGTAAAACGCCTTCCCTGGCCTGCTCAGAGTCCCGACCTAAACCCCATAGGACATGTGTGGGACGCGTTAGAGCGCCGCGTATGGACCAGGGAACCACGTCCGAATTCTATAGCTGAGCTGGCGACATTCTTGCATCAGGAATGGACACCAATACCCATAGCTGTGTATAAAACTTTGTTGAAAGTATGCCCAGAAGGGTTGCTAGTGTCATTGCATCAAGTGGGGGACCATCCCCCTATTAAAGCATGTATTATTTCTCTTATGCTATCACATCTTGCTGTCCGGTCTATTATCGTAGAGTACGGAATAATTTCACAAGAAATAGATTCAACTTGTAAAGTTAAAGTTCTGTCACGTAAGACAAAAATGGTTTATGGTACTTTGCGCCACAAAACCTCCAAACCAACCCATCTTAATTTACTTTCCAATGTGATAGAGAACCACCTCCCAATAGAGGGCGCAGTAGCCCGGTTGGAAGGGTAACTGACTAGTAATCGGAGGGTTGCGAGTTCGAATCGAACCCTAGATCGTCGTGTACAAAGAGCGTGCACGTTAAATCTGTCGACTCAATGTCCTCACGTTGGAGTGGTGTGGAGGTTTGGTGAGTGGGATGCCATCTCCGGTGTTGCCTCGTCCTCTGACCGTGCTTCAAAATGACCTGGTGACCTCCTCGGATCTTTCCCTTAGAGGATTCATCCCGGACCGTCGTCAATAGCCCGTGCTGTTGCTCTAGTATGACGTTAAATAAAAATTACCATTTCCAGATTAATTTAACTAATATACTGTGACGTCGCAGACACCGCCACTGACCATTGATTCCAAATTCCTGAAACATATGCCCGAGCCCTGCTGACGAATGTCGCAACAGCTGTTTGATTTGGGGTGCCAGTGATTTGTGACTGTCGGAATGAGGGGTCTGCCGACACAGGAGATCGGTTGCAGGACTCGAGGGAAGCAGAGGTTTTTGTTTAGCGGTGCTCGTTGATGAGGCTGTTGAGTTTGTTTCGCACCACCCATGTCATAGGGATGCAAATCTCTAGTGTACAAATTTACAAAGGTACAACAGTATTTGCAAAATAAATGCAAGCTATTTTTAAACTAGGCATTTTGTAGAAAGGCACACCACTCGGCCACTACGTTACAGTACCTGTAATGTCTACCTACAAAACCTCAACCATTCCAAAGAAGCGAGACTGAAGATAGACCTCCTACTGCAAGGGTTGAAAAGAAACTGACTAGTGAACCCAAAGCGCACGACGCCACAACCCAAAAGCAACACTGTAACTAACAGTTTGGAATAAGTTAAACTTTTCACGTACACTCGGGTTAATTAAAGCGCAAACTCCCATCGCCTTTGCGGCGTCATTAGCAGGAACTCAGCCCAGCTGCAGCATCCGAGGCATAATCCAGAGAGCTTAGCGAAGGTCATAGGGGCCGCGATTAGTTCACGGCCTTTTTTCTTCTCCCTCGCTGTTAAATATTTTCCGTCAAAAGCACCCGAGCGCTGCGGGGAGGGAAAAATTTAGAAATTCATTTTTGCTACGGAATTCAATCTCGAATGCTGTCAAAAGCAGGTAACGTTCGTGGAATTTATGTCAGGAGATGCGGTCACCGAAATGGCTCCGCATTCTTTCATTAGCTGGTCGTCCGCTTCAGAAAACATTCCATAAATAATTTTAATTGCCGGCTGTTCTTTTTTGTTCCAAGTTTATGAAGAATCCGGCCGATTTGGACGATGTTTATCGCAAAGAGGCCGGAGTTTTACGAGACGTGTATTGCATCCTTTGGAATGTGAGGTCGTGTTTCGAATCCTGTAAGTAATTACTGCAGTTAGGTTGAACATGTGGCTTTAAATGCTTATGAAAATGCATAAGGCGTTTCCGATTGAAAATTTATATTTATCCTTTTTTAAGTGGGGAAACGGGTTGCCTCTTTTAACTCAAGCAGATTGCGTAATAATCGTCATCTGATAGCAGAAACTCATAGAGTGACATTTGTTTTTACTGTACTGATGTTTAGACTAATCAGTTTTTTTTAAGTAAAATGCATGAATTATATAATCAGTTTGATAATTTAATATAGCTTTTAAACAGATTAAAGTACGGCAATACATTCCTTGTAATAATGTATTTAGCGTAACAAACATCAGCGGATGAGTCTTTGGTGGGATTCGAACTCGCATCCCTCCGGCTGCTAATCCGCTATTTTTCAAATCGGGCCTACACGGGTCCTTAATTTTTGGACGTGTGTATTGACCTTACCCTCTGCATCTATTCTAAAGCTCTAGATGAGTTTGCATTGAACTACAACTAGGGATGCGACATCGTTGTCGATGTATTGGAGTCGATGTTTTTGTAACATCGATGTTTTTACGCTGTCGATGTTTTATTTTTAAATGAAAAAGTACCGTTATAAAAATTTAAAAAATAACTAAGTAGCATAATTTTCATAATTAGCTAATTGAACGTACTTTTAGACCAAAGTGACCAAGGGTGAAGGGTCTAAAAGTAGGGATGCGACATCGATGTCAATGTTTTCAGAACACTTAAGTTTTATAAAAAAAACATCGATGTATTGGAGCCGATGTCGCATTACTAGTTGCTAAACCAATTTTAAAAAAGGGGTAAAAAACATCGATGTTTTTGGAGCGATGTATTATCAATATCAATGTTTTAATTTTGAACATCAATGTTTTGCCGTCGATGTCGCATCACTAACTACAACGCTATTGTAAATGTTAACGAATTGATGTCACGATCTAGGCTGCGTTGTTTGAAATAAAGATTTACGAAACCTTTGGGTTTCAGAATTAAAATCCGTTTATTCATTCCTATTAATATATAATCCGTTTCTCACATAGCAAGTGTTGTAAGGTATCGTTCAAACTGGCATTTTAAATCGTAGGTAGGGCATTGCATTATGGAGTTAATCCGATTACACCGAGAGCGATCGCCTTTGACAGAAGATTACGCGTCGCCTCTACAAAATACCACATTGTCACAATGTTCCCCTTTTTAGTGTCACTGACGCTGTGACGCCAGGATAAAAGGGCGAAAGCATGCGGATTTTTGGTTCCGAAGTTTTCCTAGCGCCAAAACCTTTCGATTTCGTATGCTCACTTCTGCGATTCCGATCGCCCTAGACTAGAAAACAAGTGGTCCGCACTAGGGATGCGACATCGATGTTTTTTTTTTATAAAACATCGATATATTTAATATCGATGTATTGGGATCGATGTTACAAAAACATCGATCCCAATGCGACAAAAATGATCGACAAAAACATCGATCCCATCGATGTTAATACTTGTTGATGTTTTATTTTTAAATAAAAAAAAGTACCGTTATAAAAATTTAAAAAATAACCAAGTAGCATAATTTTTATAATCAGCAAATTGAACATACTTTTAGACCCAAGTGGCCAAGGGTGAAGGGTCTGAAAAACAGGGATGCGACATCGATGTCGATGTTTTCAAAACATTGATGTTTTATTAAAAACATCGATGTATTGGAGCTAATGTCACATCACTAGTTGCTAAACCAGTTTTAAGAAATGAGGAAAAAAAGTTTAAATACACTGAATTTTAAAAACACCGATGTTTTTGGAACGTTGTTTTATCAACATCGATGTTTTAATTTTGAACATCGATGTTTTGCTGTCGATGTCGCATCCCTAGTCCGCACCCGGATTATCTCGGGCCTTCCACGAGAGAAGCGTGAACGTGCCACCCAAAAAGAACATGTGTGGTAACAGTTCTGTTGTAACTGGGGCCAGAAAAACATTAAATCTCTCGTAAACATTAAATCCGACTTCTAACTCTGCCTGTCATTTTATAACGCTTCCGAGATCCAAAGAGGGGGCTCACAGCTGTGGAATTCACGCCCCTTAATGTGTCATTGAGAACACCAGAGTCGGCATGTCAAGAAGGAGACGGACTCTCCCCGAGAAAACTAAAAGACGAGAAGAGGAAGCTACTGTGCATGGTGGCGAAGGAAGAGCTCTCGTGAGACAGCTATACGGTGAAGTTAAACATCGGTGAAAAAATAACTAATAGTGGAGAAAAGCTTTTTGGTTCTTTATGAACGTTCGTTCATTGAATTTCCCCTGTACATATTGTGTATTTCACCCTTCTAATGTTAATTCGAGACTTTTCAAGTTGTAATAAAATACTTGTAACGGTATACAGGTGAAAAAATAACTAATAGTGGAGAAAAGCTTTTTGGTTCTTTATGAACGTTCGTTCATTGAATTTCCCCTGTACATATTGTGTATTTCACCCTCCTAATGTTAATCGAGACTTTTCAAGTTGTAATAAAATACTTGTAACGGTATACAGCTGAGTCCGACTCCAGTTTGTTACTGTGGTGCAAAATCGCCACACGGTTCAATGGGTTAGCCAACTGTGCTCCACTAACCTTCACGTTGCAGGCGACGCAGGTTCGTTTCCTCCCAGGATGTATTTCTCTTTTTTGTGTACCGATTTCATACTGTAGCATTAGGCCTTGTTGGTAACCGATTAACAACCGGAGGGTTGTGAATTCAAAATTGGTGCAACCGAAGAATGTCGTGTACGCGGTGGTTAGTGCAATTTAAATCTGTTGTTGTATCATACGTCCTCACGTTGACGTTGTGTGGCGTGTTGGAGAGTATTATGCCAACTCAGGTTTAATCTCGTCATCTGACCGTAGTTCAAAATTACGTTGTCCTCGGTTCATTCCCTTGGGGATCGATACCGTATCGTCTCCACTGGCCCGTTGTTTTGCTACAATGCGACTTAACTACCATTACCTAGTGTAGTATTTACTTGATTTGTGTCGAAGCTTGGATTTTGTGCTGATAACTGATCCAACCCATCAACCAACCTCTCTTGAGTGAAAGGTTTCTTAAATAGGATCTAAAATTAATTCAATTCCAGTACTTGATAATAAAGATCATGCTTGTAATCAGATCGGACACTAAGCTACACTTGTTCCAGACGGAGAAAATCCTGTCTAGGTGTTGATTTTCGTGACCTGAGCGGTGCAAAGCTTGTTGCCTCGCTCATTTTCTGTCTTCTATTCTATTTCCTCTATGAACGAATATGCATCATCAAAAGGTTTCCTGAGGATGATTGATTTCCGTTTGTTTTGTTACGCACCATTTGCATAACCTCGTCTTTGCTCCTCGAGGTTTCTGTTCAATGCGAATGTTGTCACCGCAAGTGTAGCACACTTCACTAACAGGGCAACAAGGGATTATGTCTCATTCCCACCTGTGTCAACGCATTTTGGAAACGATTTCAGAAGCGGCATTTGTGATAGTGGGTCATACGGAAAGTTCTGCGCGTTTTTAAATATAAATTTCAACGAAGCAGTACAAAAACATTTATTGAAACACATAAGCACAATTTTGTTCTTTGACTTTTTGCGGTCTTTCCTGAAGCTGGAAAATTCTTTTCTTTTTTTTTAATTATTAGGCCTATTTGTAAAGACGTTGTCGAGGTGCTATTTGACAGTCTCCTAAGAATTGGAACTCCAGGCCGTTCAGAGAATTTTGAAGTGACCTGATGAATGAAAATCTGAGGGGCAAGGTCTGGTGAATATGGGGGTGACATAAAACATTTTAACCATATTCAATAAATCTTTGTCTGACGTTCAATAAAATACGGGGCCGCGTATTGTCATGCTGGAAGAAAACACCTCGACGATGGGTTAGTTCTGGCCGCTTTGCTTCAATTTACGCTTTTAATATTGCCATTTGAGAACTGTTTTTTCCGAATTTATTGTTTATTTTGTGTCAACAATTCATAATGGACAATTACTCTGTAGTCCTACCATACAGAAAGCCGTTTACAGAGGAGGGTCGTCGGCATCCTCTTCGAGGCTGAAATTTCTACGCTTAAATTTATTAAACCACCTTCACACTGTGGCCTCAGAAACAACACTATGTCCATATCCAGCACACATTTTACGAGCAGTCTGACTAGCCTTATGCAGTGTAAGCAGAAAAGACTGAATTGAAACAACTGGCTTCAATGAAGGTCACTCCTTATCAAAGGTAGCAAATTAAAGCAAAGCGATTTGAAAAAGCGCAGAACTTTCCGGATGTCCCAATACGTTAGTTGGAATAAGATGAAGTGAACCCAGTGATGAGATAGAGCGGCTTAGAGAATATAACCTTTTAGAAAATTTCGTTCCAACTTTTGCAGTTACAAAGATAGTTGACTTGTTGTTTTTGTAAACTCATATCAAGGCAAATAATCAACCTTTAAACTCTTGTCTGTTACTGTGTGTTATAAAACTAAGCTAAAAAGTATAAATAAAATATCATGTCGTTTTGTAACTTGTTTCTCAACGGGAATAGTACGTTATTCGTTATTTTCAAAGTTAAATAAATCTTTCCTGTTTTTATTCCAACTTTGGGCAGTTACGATAAGGAAAGTCGACATGGAATTGTTTTTGTGAACTCATGTCAAAACAAATTCACAATCCCGTAACGTTTTAACTTTTTTGTTTTACTGTGTACGATGAAGAAGTTTTGGTGCCAAATAAATTTCTTCGGTAACTTCTGTTACAATCAATACATCAACGTATTTGTGAGGCAAACTTGGTCAATTCCTGTTTACTACATTCCTACAGAAGAAATGCTGTGAATTTCAGGTCCTTTGGGAGTACACTGGGATTGAAGTTGTTTATTCCCTCACTGCTTTTACGGAGAGAAACTTAGCGAACCACCGTAGGATGTTTCGCATAATTTGTACTTGCATAATGGTTGAATCAGATGGGGTAAGCATTGGACTTCCAGTTTCTTAGATCGAGGCGTTTTCGTACAGTAATTCTGGACGAAAGTTAAGGTTGATGTACTTAACGAGACGGAATGTTTTTCAAGTAAAGTGTGACTTGCAACATTTTTAGGCAGGTAGATATTTCATTAACGTCGCGCTGGGGAAAAACATGATCTATGGGCGATGGTCCGGGACCACTCCCCAAACTTCCAATCCACGCCAACGTGAGGACATTTGAGACCACAACAGATTCAACGTGCACCAGCCTTAGCAAATGAAGGTCTTTGGTTGGATTTGAACTCGAAACGCTCTGGTTGATAATCCGTTACTCTTCCAGCCGAACTACGGTGACCACCATTTTTAGGAAAAGTAGAAGAAATATCTATCAGGCGGGTTCCAAATCTTTCTATACAAACTAGAGGGCCATGTAGGGAACACAACATAAAACTATTCACAAAGTTGTGCACGTCTGCAAGCGCCACTTGAATTTGCTAGATGGTAAATTTTAGTTAACGTCGTACTTGAGCAACACAACGGGCTATTGACGACGGTCCAGGATCAGTCCCTTAAGGGAAAGATTCGAGGACAACACCCCGTGCTTTTTAACAACGGTCAGATGACGAAGCAACACCTGAGCTAGCACCCCGCTCTCCAAAATTCCACACCCACCCAACGTGAGGACTTTCGTCCTTCCACGACAGATTTAAGGTGCACCAGCCGCCTCTATACCATACGCTTACAAATATACATGCCCGGTCCCGGATTCGAACCAGGAACCTTCCGATCTAGAGGCTAACACCTCAACCACTATACCAGATTTGCTAGAAGGAGCTGTTCATCGTTTGATCAGTTGCTATGGCAATCGAAGTGTCGATGCTTTCAAGCGTGTATTAGTGTTGATTGAGCCATTGGATCTATAGGTTAGAGCACCTGGTGTGCAACAATTGTAAAATTAAGCTCACCTACTTGCCGTCGCTGATTTCTGCATCTTCGTGTGCCTACTAGCCCATATCTTTACCCCCAAGCCATAGGCACCAACTCGCAAAATCGACGTTAATACAAAAACGCGTTCAAAGTTTTGATGCTTCGTTTCATGATTACGAGTTGCTCTAGGGATTAGGGATGCCACATCGACAGCAAAACATCGATATGCAAAATTAAAACATCCATGTTGATAATACATCGCCCCAAAAACATAGATGTTTTTAAACATCGATGTTTTTAAAATTCAGTGTATTTAAACTTTTTTCCCCACATTTCTTAAAACTGGTTTAACAACTTGTGATGCGACATCGACAGCAAAACATCGATGTTTTGAAACTTTGATGTTCAAAATTAAAACATCGATGTTGATAATACATCGCCCCAAAACCATCGATGTTTTTAAAATTCAGTGTATTTAAACTTTTTTCCCCATTTCTTAAAACTGGTTTAGCAACTAGTGATGCGACATCGGCTCCAACGCATCGATGTTTTTTTTATAAAATATGAATGTTTTGAAAACATTGACATCGCTGTCGCATCCCTACTTTTCAGACTCTTGGCCCTTGGCCACTTGGGTCTAAAAGTATGTTCAATTTGCTGTTTATAAAAATTATGCTACATGGTTATTTTTGAAATTTTTATAACGGTACTTTTTTCCTTCAAAAATAAAACATCGACAAGTATAAGCATCGATGTTACAAAAACATCGACTCCAATGCATCGATGTTAAATACATCGATGTTTTTTTTTTAAACATCGATGTTTTGAAAACATGACATTAATGTTGCATCTCTACTAGGGATCTTTTCTTTACTCACGGGGTTTGCTTCCTCTGATTAAAATGGTGGTCGCGACTCCAGGATGCCCAAGCGATCTTTTTCTTCTTTCTCCTTTTTTGCCGACCCACCGCTCTGGTGGTTAAGGTGTTAGACTCTCTCGGAAAGTATCTGATTCGAATCCGAGTCAGTGCATGGATGTTTGCAAGCGTATGGTGTAGAGGCGGCTGGTGCACCTTAAATCTGACGTGGCCGAAAGTCCTCACGTTGGGTCGGTGTGGAAGTTGGGGTGCTAGCTCAGGTACTGCCTTGTCATCTGACCGAGGTTCAAACTGAAGTGGTGCTGACCTCGGATCTTTCCCTCAATGGATTGATCCCGGACCGTCGTCAATAGCCCGTTGTGTTGCTCTCGTGCGACATTAATTAAAAATTACCCATTATCACCACACTTTTTATTCACAATTAGTTGACATCGTCTGTTTCGTGTTTGGTGCAGGTTGTCCAAAATAGCATTTGCACCCAAAACCAACCCTGTCAAATACGGACCTCGCACCAAAAAAAAATACAACTAACCCCCTGATTAGCCGCCGTGTCTCAGCTAGAAAAAAAATATAGCGGTCGAAGCAGTTCGATCTTTTAAATGTTGGCACCTTTAAAACGGGGCCTTAAAATGTTATATTAGCAACGTATCAATTTTATCGCTGGTAAAACGCACACCCAAACAAAAGCAAACGGTAAGAACGTGGCGCTGTTGAAATCTGCTACGTACATTTTCGAAACTTCCCCCTTACTTTTAATTCACACTTCCCCCATTTAATTACATCTTCCCATCCTCTCATTACATGCCCAGGGAACCTCTTACCCTGAACACCCTCACCCCCGGAATGTTCCAGCGAAAGGAAGACGTTCCCTGTTGGAAGGGATAGATGGCCTCTCGTTTGTTTCGCCTGAAATAATTATCATTCAATCGCGGCTCTCTTTCGTTCGCAGGCCCCCCTCTTCGCAGGCCGCCTTTGCCTGCGAGGCGCGCCTCCTCATTACTGATTTATAGCGATCCGCCGCGGATTCAATCCGGAGTGGCGGATTCTCCTGGAATCGGGAATGGGATTCCCGGAGAAAGCGGAAAGTAATCAAATTTGTGTTTGTGGGCTGCTTTGGGGAGACGCGAAGGGCGGATCTCTATTATTTTGGGTGAGGGTCGCTTTTGAGGGTGGGTGGAGATGAGGGGTGTTTGGAATATTCGGGGATGCGCAAATGCGTGCTTGATAAAAAGCGCTGTGTAGAGTTGGGATTGGGTGTATGCGAGTTTGACGATTGTGCCTACGGGGTTCACTTCGGTATAGAAAAAAAAATCTCTTTCGTGAAACCTATTTTTCATTCATAAACATGGTAGCATTTTTTCTCTTATGATGAAACAGGTGGCTGAACAATAAACTTTCATACAGCGTAATGGAAATTGGTTATAGATGAATACAAGATAGTTCAGTAAACGTTGGCACTGGAGCGACGCAAAGGACTATTGGACTAAAGGACTATTGGACTAAAGGACTATTGGACTAAAGGACTATTGGACTAAAGGACTATTACTAAGGAAAAGATCCAAGGACGACCCCTCGTAATTTTGAACCACGGTAAGACAATGATGCAACACCTGAGCTGGCACTCTCCAAACTACCACACCAACGTGAGGTCACTTACAGATTTAACTTGTACCAGCCCCCTTTGTACAATACGATCTTCGATTTGAATTGAACTAATTCGCTACTCTACCGCGGTACCTAGGCACTATTATGAACGTTAAATTACAATACCGTACTTTTTCGGCAATGAAATCTATTTCCATCTTGTCAACATGAAGATATTTGAGGCCACGACAACTTTAACATGCACCAAGCCCGTGTACATATTAATGGTTGTATATTTACTTCTTTTTGATGAAGCATATGGCTAATCAATAAAAAATTTGTATCTCTAAAATAAAGGATGGTTGTAAATCAATAGGGGGATAGGTTGAATCAACACCATGCAGAAGAAACAGAACGAACTATTTATGACGGTCTTGGACACCAAAAGGGAAAGAACACCTCGTAATTTTGAACCATGGTCAGAGGACAAGGTCAACCCATGATCTGGCGCACCACTCTAAACTTCCACACCACGATAATGAGCGGCCACAAATACTTAAAATGTAACTTATCGCCGTATTGCTGACTTTTAGCAATGTGTTTAATTGGTGCAGACCAATCAACCATCGTTCGATTGGGTAAGCTTCATTTGTTTTTTCTCTGATTGGATCATCATTCTCTTTGCAGTTTTGTCACAACGAGATGAATTTCCATCAAAATGGACCAGCTCTTGAACGAGATATCTCGTCTAAACACTTCGAGGAATGATAGAACTGGAGTGGACCGACCCTCTATCTTTTCTTTATTCGGAACTAGCTGAATAATCCGTCGTTGCTTGGGTTTCACATATTCCCGCGACAGCTAAAACATGACCGCGACACTTCCCTGTGCTAACTCAAATACACAAACCCCGTAGAACGTGTTTCCTACCACGACATTTCCCTGTGTTAACTGAAATACTTAAAACCTGTAGATCGTAGTTTCCTACCGCTACATTTCCCGGTCGCATGTTACCAACCTTTACTTGGAATAGAAGACATGAGAAAATTTTAAGCCCACTATCTCTCTCCGAGTACTATGACGTCACTCACCCATAGTGCGCACTCCGCATGTGTGTAAAGTATCCCTATTTACTTGCATTGTTTGCGAAAAAAAAAAGGTGAAACTGCTTCGACCGAAAATAGAATACTAATAAAAAAGAAAGCGATAGCTTTTAGATGATTGCCAAACGAACAGTTCAACAGCTTGTGCCATGTACTCGCAATTTGATCGTGTATGTTTAGTGTTTAGTTTGAATTCCAGTATAGATTCTACACGCATGATTAAAAAAATAATCCATTTTCGAACTTTTAAGGACACTTGGGACCTTGAACAGAATAGAAGGCGGAAACAGGGGAGTTTTTCGTTATTACTGGGGATCTGTTGTATAGATTCGTTATTTATGTTGCAGAGGTTTTGCCAACGGCTTCCAGTTCAAGTAGAAACTACCGAATAATGAGTAATGACAGAGTCCACGTGAAGCATCGCCATTAATGATGATGTCACGTAGTGACGTCATAGTCGACAGTTTGAAACCAACGTATCAGCGGGCTTAAAATTTCCCCATGTCTTCCATTCAAGTTAAAAGAGTCGCGGTAGCTTAGTCAGTAGAGCGTCGGGCTCGCATCAGAGGGGTTGTGGGTTCTGTCCTCGGCGGAGTCTGCAATTCTGATGATTGTGAGATCGGAGCTTCGACCTGGCTAAGGACCGTCGTGTTCACTAATGGTGAATGGGGCACGTTAAATAGGTCGTGGTCACAAATTCCCCCATGTTCCCATACCAAATCAATACCTCTGGGGGTACCTGATCAGGGGGTTATCGGCATGATTAGGATCTAAATTACGATATCTGTGAGTGAATGGATGTATGAAAGGGACCTTCGTGTAAAACGGATGTGTCATGTATGTCGAGCCAAGTCGGACTTCCTCCCAATGGGGCTCAATAACATGGAAGGCGCACCCCCCTCGCCTCTTGCCGTCTTCGATGGGCCTGGCACTCCTCTGGTCTGCCAGTGTAGGCATGAGAAACAACAAAAATTCCAGTTAAAGCTTGTTAATATGCTTCCCGGTCTTAACTCAAATACGCAAATTCTGTAAAACGTGTTTCCTTGTCCATGTCCATTTATTGCAGGAAAACACACTTTAGATTTTAAAATTGGGGCTTCGAAAGGCTGTTTTAGCACTACCTGTATTTTCATAGCTACAGATGGGTGTGAAGACAGGAAAAAAAATATCCGCAGTGTTCTAAAGTAAGGATGGGTCAAACGATGAAGATTTGTATTGGGAATACACACACATCCTTTGTTATAGATGGATTCATTATTTGGAACCTTTATTGGCAAAGTGCTGAGATTCAACTTGACAATCCAACTATCAATACCTGTACTTAAACGAAGAGGGAACACTATCGCCATTTGCATTTAGCTTAACAGAGACAGCGCCTCCTCTCCGATAGTATGTCAAGACCATTTCGTATCAGACCTTTAAAAATGATAGAAAACCATTCATAACAAAATGAGAATAACTTCCATTTACCATTCAAAGCCTATAATCTCGGCCGTCAAACTGTCATTTCGCCGTAAAAAATCCCCCATCGCTAACTATCCAATGGAATGCATACGCCCTAATGGATAGAGAAACACAGATAGGAGGGGAAAAAAATCTCATTTTCTCAGTTTCTTCTCAAAGTTCGATTGATAACAATGCAATTCAGCTGGCATGCATGAGGGAGCAATTCCTCACTTCGCCATCTAGTTGTGAGTGACGCAGTGGAGAACGCTCCAATAACTTCTGCAAGTGAAGAATTCAGTCATAAATCTCCTTTTTTCGCTTTCGTTTAAGCCTCAATGTTTTTAACGTATTCTTCCCTTGACGTGTTCATGATGTATTGACTTTGGGAAGCTCAAATCTTGGGACTGCGGAGGGAAGATGGAAGTGCTTCCACGGTGCTCCGGTGTCTGTTCTGTTTCGGCAGGCGTGTCTAACCAAATTTCGATGCTCGCGCAGAACTTTCCTTTTCAGTCGACTGTGTTGAGCGTCAAAACAATTTTCGACGTGTGTTCAAGGTGTCAAAAATTACATGGAACATGCTTCTCTACTATTAAAAGGAAATGTTTGGCTCTGTCAATGTGTACTGTATGCAGTGTCCTGACGAATCTTTGGCACTTACAATAATGATATTTAGCACAAGGTAGTCCGAATTTTTTGCAATTTTTGTGTCGCACTCGAATTTAAAAATTTAATCTAGAACGTTTTAAAATTAATTTATTGTTTTTTTTTTCACCTTTCATTCTTTTCTTCCGAATGTGACGTCATTAAAGAAAGGCGGGGATTTTGCGATTTTAGACCGCTGACGTCACAAGCGTTTTTCGTCTAAATACCTTTAGAAACATGCCAAGTTTTCCAATTCTAGTGTGATTTGATTTATGTTGTTTATAATAGCTATGTCGAGGCTGTCACGGTGTGCCTGTTGATCTCGTTGGCGAAGCAAACCAAATGGGAATACCGTAGCAAACGCCGGGTGTTGGCGAGCATGAGCGAGAAGTGGTCACACCTGACTCCATGAAAAGAACTGTCACGGGGGTTCTGGTATGCTGACCACGCAGTGGCTCGTGTGCTATAAAAATATGCTGGCAGAGTGTTTTGGTGTATGTAGTTGGTAAAATTTTCGTAATGCTAGTTATGTTTCCAATTGCTAATGAAACATGTGTTGCAATATATCTTGATTCGTGGTCTGTTGTAAAGATGTTTTGTAACATACATACGTACAAGACTGACGTGTGATGATGATGACGCACATCTATGTACTCTGAGAAGCTCAAATAGTAGACAAGTGACTACGGAGAGAAGATTGAAGCGTTTTCACTATTTCAGGCTAGTATCTGTTTTGTTTCGGAAAATGTTTGAAACAGCCGTATCCAACTAAATTTTTATTTTCACAAAATTCCTTTCTTTTTAGTCGACTGTGTTAAGCATCAATACAATTTATGCAGTTTCAAAGTATCTGACACGCGATATGTCATCCAAATTCTAATGTTAAACATGCGTACAGTTACAAAACGTCTGATTCATCTACAAAATATCTGCGGTAAGATGTTTTGTTACATATACTATGTACAGTTGGCAAAGTACCTTCAATGCAAGCTAGTCGTTAAAAATGTTAATGAAACATTTTTGGTTGAAAAATACTTTGATGCACGCTATGCTCTCAAATGTCGATAAAATATGATTTGGTTTTAAAATATATGAAAATTATCTATTGGTAAGATGTTTTGTAACTTGTGCACAGTTAGCAAGATATATACAACGCAAGCTATGTTGTCGAACGTTTAAGAAACCAGCGTTTGCTTGCCAAATGTGTAACGTTGTGTTATCAAAATGGATACGGAATACCTTATATTCTTAAAAGTTTATGGAATCCATGTGGTTTATTATTAAACTTTTAGACTTCTAATTCCAAACGTACTCATGAAACTTACAGGATTGTCAAAATGTAAATAGAGAACATGTGCTTTAAAAGAGGATGAAACTTGTTTATGATTGTAAATTGGTAATGAAATAAATGATTCAGCTATTTTTAAATCGTGTGCCGTTGTCAAATAGTCCATGAATCACATATTTCATTTCCTGCTGGAATGTGTGATTCATGGAGACGGTACGGGATCAATCCAAAAGCGAAAAATCCGAGGAGAGCACCTCGTAATTTTGAACAACTAATAACAAATAATAATAACTCGTAATTTTGATAACTAATAACTAGATCCAACTTGAGCTGGCATCCCACTCTTCAAACTTCCACACCATGCCAACGAGAGCTCATTTGAGTCCACGACATATTTAAAGTACACCAGCCCCCATGTGCACCGACTGTCTGTAGTTGAATCTAGTTTCGAACTCGCAATCTTCCGGTCGCTAATCTTTAACTACTCCAACCGAGCTGATCATGACAATGGAAAGTTTGATATCCGATCCTTCAAAAGAATATCGTCGAAAGCCCAAAAATCCAGAATCCAGATTGACACTGACAGTTCAGACAAAACACATAGAGCCTGTAAATCCAGAATCCCGGTTGACACTGACAGTTCAGACAAAACTTCACATAGAACTGATCATACTGACGAAAATTCATATGGAGCCTATAAATCCAGAATCCAGTAAAAGAAAAGAAAATCGGAACTCCAGTAGAAGTCACTCATTGTCATTGGATATTTTCATTTTACAAACATTCATTTACAAACAGCAACTTAATAATTCATTACTTGTGTCGTTAGGAAAAAAACAGATATTTTAACATTCTAGAAGTACTCTACAGGGGGATTCATAAAAGATGGGCAAAACTTTTAGAGGTGATAGTACACATCCAAACAAATAACTTTCATGAAAGAATGTGTGGTCGGAAACAAAACGCAAAGGTGCTGGCGCATTTGAAAACGTGATTCTTGCAAATGTTGAAGCTCCATTCTTGTTGCGAGTTATTGGTAGAAGAATGACAGTAATAGCATGCAAATGTGATATGGGAAAAAAGAAGAACTCGTATGAAATTTTCGCCTCGATTAATACATAAAAGCCGCTGATCCGAGTGTGCAACTGTCAATCGCGGTAGGAACATATCGGAAAAGGATGTCCTTCACTAATAAGGAAAATGCTGATATGCATTTTATCTATGGAGTTGCAAATGGAAATGGCTCAGAGGATCAACGATTGTATGTAGAGAGGTTTCCCAGCAGGCAGTTGCCCGAGCGTAAAACATTTGAGCGCTTGCACCAACAGTTGTACGATACGGAATCCTTTCTCGCTTCCCTGTCGGATGCAGGTCGTGTAAAGACGGTCAGAACGTCAGTCGTGGAAGAAGCCATTCTGGATAGGGTGGCTGATCAACCAAGTACAAGTACCCGAGCAGTGGCTAGGCAGTTACATGTATCACAATCCACAACATGGCGAGTACTGAAGGCTGAACGTTTGCATCCTTACCATGTTCAACGAGTTCAGGGACTGACTCCAAACGATTATCCTCGTCGTGTGGAATTCGCTCGCTGGTTTCTGTAGAAGAGCGCAGTAAATCCAGATTTTGTGGCAACTGTGCTTTCCACGGATGAATGTACATGAACACGTGAAGGTGCATTTAACACCCACAATCAACAACATGTTTGGGCGGATGTAAATTCACATGTCACTAATTCACATACTCATCAGCATCAGCGGCGCTTTTCGATCAATGTCTGAGCTGGAATAATCGGAGACCACCTACTTGGACGTTATCGTCTGCCAGAACGAATTGACGGGAAAAAATACCTCTCGTTTCTGCGACAGGTGCTGCCAGACATGTTGAAGGACATTCCCACGCACCTCCAGAATGTAATGTCGTTCCAGCAGGATGGAGCACAGCACATTATGCACGAGGTGCGAAACTATCTGGATTTGCCTTTTCCGAACCGATGGATTGGGCGAGGTGGTCCGTAGCTTGACCACCACGCTCGCCAGATCTTTGATGTAATGATTTCTTTTTGTGGGGACAGCTGAAGGCTCCCGTTGAATCTGCAGAAGATCGCATCGCCAGACTTTCGGTCGCTGCAGGGAAGTACACGATATGCCTGGCGTTTTTCATAAAGTTCACCAATCCTTTCTTCGCCGTTGTACCTCATGCATAGCCACTGTCGGTCACTGTTTTGGACACTTATTGTAATCACATGTCATTGAATTGCTTTTGTCACTTATTCTCTCGTTGTGTGTTTATCTCTATTATAACAACACCTTCGGCGCCCTCTAGCACCTCTGCATTTTAATGCCGACCATGCATTCTTTGATGAAAGTTGTTTGATTGGATGTGCACTATCACCTCTTAAAGTTTTGCCCATCTTATCAAAATCACCCCGTATATTTCCCCGATAATACCACAGCCGAAATCCCTTCGAAAAATCAGAGGTACGAGACGAATGTTTACAATTCCATTTCCTAAGAGGACAATAAACTGAAACCCTACCGATACAAACAGCAATTTCATTTCTCAACGAAATCCGCGGACCCCCTATTTTATCCTCTTTAAAAACGACGACGAACACACACGAGTGAAGTTTAATATTTATACAAACATATTCAAAACAATATTTTATTCCAAATATTCGAACCCGAACATGCCTGTATAGGGGATATAAAAGTCCCCTACAACCCCACGGCCTGCTGGAGAATGTTTTAAAATTCATCGAAAGATAGCAGAAACAAACAGCAAAAAAACAAGCCGCGGAGAAAAAAAAACCTCCTCCAAACGAAATAAGGAAACCAGATCCTGAGACTCCGAGCACTTACATATGTATAAGGAATGTAAACAAACTGAATACAGCTTCCCGGGCTTTACTTACAGCTCTTGTTTATCCATTGGGAGCGAAATGCCGAATATTATGAGAATCCAGTAAAGTGTGGTAAAGCAGATTTCTTGCGATTTATTAGAAAACCTATACGCGCACGTATGCTGGTTCAGGGATTTTTCCAATACGTGCAGTCGTGAAGGACAAACACGAGAAGTCTTTTAGACGTAGGCTGTTTTGGTGGGCGATGGATTTATGGATATGCTTGGGAAGGTCGTAAATGTAAATTTTTCGTGTCTTGGAGTTGGTTTTTCTTTTGTTTATTGACTCGCGTTTTTTATCTTGTAAATATT
Source organism: Metellina segmentata (assembly GCA_947359465.1). NCBI lineage: Eukaryota > Metazoa > Arthropoda > Arachnida > Araneae > Tetragnathidae > Metellina > Metellina segmentata. The sequence continues at coordinate 114,044,133 of OX375882.1, read as the reverse complement.
CTTTGTGTGTGTGTGTGTGCAGTAGAGGACCGTGGGAAAGTGTTATTACTAAGACCCGGTAATTTTAGTAATTTATAATTAGCGTCGTACTAGAGCAACAGGCTAATGACGACGTTCCGGGATCAATCTCATGAAGGAGAGATACGAGGACAACGCCACGTCATTTTGAACCACGGTCAGATCAAGAGATCACACCTGAGCTGGCATCCCACTCTCTAAACTTTCACACCCACCCAACGTCAGAACTTTCGGCCACGACACATTTAAGGTGCACCAGCCGCCTCTACACCATACGTTTACAAACATCCATGCACTGACCTGGATCCTTCCGATCTAGAGGCTAACACCTTAACCACCAGACCAGTGGGTCGGCTATGAAGACCCGGATTGTGTCGACCTAAAAATGTTCTTTATCGTTCCCTTCGGGTTTGATCCCGGACTGTCGCTAATAGCCCTTTGGGTTGATCCAGTTAATTAAAGTACCACCAACCCGGTAAGTTGGTGCCGGATACTGACATTGGTCTAGCCAACTTCTTCAAACCATGCTGTATTGAGAGAGGTAAGAGCTATATATAAACACCTGAGCCCATTCCCGAGAGCTCTTAGTTTCTGTGATACTTAAGACAACTCAATAAAGCAGGGTGACAAGTGCGAAACGCAAATGAACCATTTTCACATTCTACTAATTTCCCCAATAGTTTTTCAACAATTGTTATTGTCGCTACACTTGCTTTTCCTTTCATTTCCTTTACTAATATGTTTTTTCGTATTTCAATTGGGGTGATAAGCAAGGCAACTTTTTGCCACAAATGCAACTTTTTTTCACGCGTTCTACACTGCATGTTAAGTACTAAAACCAAAATTCCTCCTTCATAGGGTGTATTGCAAGTGAGTTATAACCACAACATTAATGCAGCTTTCTGCATAAATGCAACTGTTTGCATAAATGCAACCTCTTGCAACTTTTTAAAATTAAGCTTAAAATGAATTAATATGAAACTACTATATCATTTATTGCCTTCTGAATCAACCCTTCGATCACGTGTGTATGATATTGCGAACGCGCCGAAGTATTGCGGATCAAACAAGTTCAAGGTAAGAAGGTGTTCATCCTAAGACGATAAATGGCAAGAAGTACTTTAACACATTGGTTGCTTGATAATCCATAGGAAACTTGCGTTATCGACTGCAGAGTTTGCGAGGTGAGTGTCGATCATCAATATGTTGTTTGCCTTATAGATGACGTTTTAAAATCTCTGAATGTTGAAGGAAAGGATTTCGCGCTTCTGCTATCCGATACAGAACATTATATGACTGCGGTTGGAGCAGGTTTCCAATGTTAAAGAAATGACTGACCAAGGATCGGCCATTCAGCGTTCTTCTGTATTTCAGTATGTATTATAATACTGTTGTACACGACTAAAATTGTCAATATATTTTGCGAATATTTTTCATTTTTTTGCGAATAATTTATTTTAGAATTTAGTGTTTCAAAAATAAATGCAACTTTAGGGAATGATAAATTCAACTTTTCCCATTTTTACTGCAATAAAAATATTGCCCTAGTGATAAGTAATTTTGTCGCCGTAACACACTATCAAGGGTGATCAGAACCAATCAAAAATAATTATACCACGCGATTCCTTGTCAGAAAGCCCAACCAGAATGTCGTGTACTATCACTCGTTAAATCTGTCGTGGCTTCATCGTCATCTGACCGTGGTTCAAAATTACGAGGTGTTGTCCTCGAATCTTTCCCTTAAGGGACTGATCCCGGGCCGTCGTCAATAGCCTGTTGTGTTGCTCTAGTACGACGTTAACTAAAATTAACATTACCACTGTCGTGGCCTCAAATGTCCTCGCGTTGCCGTGGTGTGGGTTGACCTCGTCATCAGACCTTGGCTCAAAATGACGTGTTGTTGTCCTTCGATCTTTCTCTCGGGGAATGATCTCGGACCATCGTCAATAACCCGTTGTGTTGCGCGTGACGTTAAATACCATTACCTTAACAAAGGAGAAAATATTATTATCGTAGATAATTTATGAATTTTCGTTTGATTTTACAGTTTTTAACGCTGTTTTATCTTTGTTGCAAGCTACGGTTTTCCTCCTTACTGGAGTGATGACTTAATAATCTTCTAATTTAATCAAAACCACGTAATTTGCACACTCCCTCCAAAAGCATCTTTCCGCTCTTCTCCAGAGGCTCTTTAAAGTGCCTACAAAATGCACCCCGCTACAAATCCGCTCATTAATAATCACAAAGACCGAACACCTAAGCTTCGAAAGACGGAAGACTCACCTGCTGCAACTGGAGCAGTAATCCGAGAGTTAAAAGCGGAATTACTCCCATAAATCTCGTACACGCGCCTACCCCGGTTTCTTACCATTTCTCAACTTCGAGAATCTTCACGTGGATTTCCCGAATGAGCATTCCGGGAGGAAAAGTCTTAGTTCTGGGATTACCTGGCGCATGACGTTTATAATTGTCCACACTACATGCTCTGCGAGTCAAGATTTCGGAGCGTTTCGGATTTAATGCTCGCGCGTGCGTTGCGGATTAAGCTTTGATCCGTGGATTCCCCACCCCCTGGAGGAAACTATGCATTAACCTTCAGCCCGGACAGGCATTGTTGCACAAATCCGCGACATTCTGCAATCGAACGACTTTTAGAGATGCGAACACTAGTTGGTGGATTGATTTTCTTGGCATTGCGATGGCCGGATGTTAGATTTCGAAGTCTGATTGAGGGAACAAAAGAAAATTGACACCCTGAAGACCAGATACGTTGTTGGTAGAAAGGCGTATTTTTATAGTCTTTCAAAAAGTATACTTCGTGACAAAGTTGGCCGATATGTTGTTGGTTCATAGATTTTATAATGCGGGAAACTGTATTTGTCTTCAACCAGGACAACGCATTTATATAAACCCTTAACATTTTGTGCCGAACCACCGGTCGGGTGGTTAAGGTGTTAGCCTCTAAATCGGAAGGTTCCTGGTTCGAATCCGGGTCAGTGCATGGATGTTTGTAAGCGTATGGTGTAGAGGCCCGGCTGGTTCATCTTAAATCTCTCGTGGCCGAAGGTTCTCACGTTCGGTTGGTGTGTAATTTTGGAGAGTGGGGTACCAGTTCATATGTTGGCTCGTCATTTGACCGTGGTTCAAAATGACGAGGTGTTGTCCTCGATTCTTATCCTTAAGGGATTGATCATGGACCGTCGTCAATAGCCCGTTGTGTTGCTCTAGTACGATGGTAACTAAAAATTACCAGTATCGTAACATTCTGTAATAGGCAGGTATTTAATTAACATTCCACTGGAGAAACCCAACGGGCTATTGGTGACGGTCCGAGATCAACCACCGAAGGGAAAGATTCGAAGACAACACCAAGTAATTTTGAACTACGGTTAGATGACGAGGCAACACCTGGCGGGACCCCCATCAACGAACTTCCACAGCGCGCCAACGTGAGGACATTTGAGGCAACGACAGAAGTAACGTGCAACAGCCCCTCTCCCTTGTACACGACTGTCTTTGGTTGGATTCGAACTCGCAAACTCTGTAATAGAACGAGGTATCAATTGATTGACGCTTCTTTCGAGTAATTTAACGTTTATGAATTAATTTTCCGGGTATTATGAGGAGACATTATCAAAGTTAGATATTGAAGTCTGATTTCACAAAAAAGTTCTAAGCCGAAGATAAAATACATTGTAGAAATACATTTTTTAAATTCGTTTTCAATGTAGGTCCATTAGCTAGATGGGTTGATTGGTCCGTGGATATTACAGTGCGGGAAACGTTTTACTTTTGATCATGTCTAGTCGAGTTGTATCTATTGAAAATTCTGTAATATAACAACATAGCTGACACTTCTAGTAATTTAAATTGATGGATTAATTTATCTGATATCAGAAGGCCAAAGGTCAGGTTTAGAAGTCCTTGATTATTTCTTAAATCTCATCTTTGTTAAAAAAGTGGCATTATTTTAATGACGAGATATCTGGTAAATAGTAAATTTAATCAGATCTTGGTGGACGAGATATCTCGTTGAAACCCCCTTGGAGGGTAAACTTATTTTCATGGCGAAATGTCCAGAAGCGCAAGATCAAACTTTAACCAATAAAAACAGCTTAAAAAATCAATATCATAATGAATAACGCTCTCGTATATTTAAAGTATATGAATGTGAAGTTATCAATTGAAAAGGGATGAAAACTAAATGTTAAGTTTAACGTGCACCAGCACCCACGTACACGACGGTCTAGGGTTGCTATTCCGCTTATCTTCCAACCAAGCTACCACGGCCCCAAAAACGGCTTAGATTTACGTTAAGGAAAAACGATCCGTGAATCACAAGTTTGAAAACGATTGGCTAAGAAAGTAACCTAACTAAGGTTGGATCGACTCGGTACAGCTTCAGTCTACGTTTATCGGAGTGGCAACGGCCTTGGCGCTTTTTTTTTATGGCGCATTTCTAATGTCCCCAAGGAGAGGATTATTAAAAAAATCTTTTTCTTTTTACAACGGAAAGTAACAAGCTTCAGAAACACATTTGTAAACGTTTTAAAAGTATATTGCATACGTAATTAGTATAAATATACGTAAATAAAATACAACCTGAGACGACGTCACTGTACCGTGATTTAAATAAAAGTGAAAGAAAATCCCACAACTGGCGAAAAACCACTCACAAACCAATGAAATTATAGAAAAAAAATTAAAAGACCAATGAAAACAAAGGATATTTTAAAATTAAAATAACCAATGAAATCAAATGATATTTTAAAATTGAAATAACCAATGAAATCAAAGAAAAAATTTCGAACGAACCAATAAAATCCAAAGACTGTTTCACGAAATTTGAAAGAACTTTATAGAGTATTCAAAATGAAAATTTAAACTTTCCGCTTTAAGGAAGGTTGCCTTAAAAAACGAAATAACCGTAATACAGATGGGTTGCCAACCTGCCATAACTCGCTACTAAAAAGTGCGACACTAAAGCTCCAAGGCCTTTGCCACCGCAATAAACGTTGACTAAAGCTGTACCTTCGACGGCCAAAAATGTCCTCAAATTCAATTATTATTTTGCCTATTTTTTATCGAAATATGATATCTCCATTTCTTTAAAAAAAGAGCGTTGTTATCCATGTTAACTAAATTGTATATGTAGGGTGACATAAATTTGAAGTTATGAAATGTTTGTTTCAACCGGTCAGATTGTTTCATCTGTGTATTGTTAATGTTTGAATGTCTTACTCAACCAATTTTAAAGATTTGATTACATCTATTGTTCGTATTCCGATAAATCGTACGTTACAGAATGGTGGGATTATTTAATTTCACTCCGATGGTATGTATTGATAATGTAGATAGAGTTAACAATGTGATATTGAAATAGAATGTGAACTTTACAAAAGCGAAAATATTTGAGAATATTGTTTGGATAAGCACAATGTTTGAGAAATTTTGTATTGACTTTACGCGTGCATTAAAAATAACGATGTTTGTTATCAAACAAAGGTAGGTTTTTGTCTTTTCTCGCAGCCTAAACAATTGTTTGAACGAACATAAAAACTACTGTGTCGTTGGGAGTACTTTTTCTCTTATGATATTCTAAATCATTTGAATATATTGTCTAAAGTATTTGTGTTTGTCTTCGGAAGCTGTTGTCTATATCGTATACATTAGTTCTTCAGCATATTTGATATTGAGCCTCTTGTTGATAGAATACATTGTTAGTTTTCTGCAGGCAAACTTGTTTCATGAGTACAAAATATAGGACAAGTTTTTGAATGAACGTAACCTATTTCAAGCTCATTGAAACATCAAGCTTGCCTGAACATAGAATACGTGCAATTTGTTTTTGTAGACATAAATCTAGTCTTATAATACACTAGCAAAATACCCGACCTTACTCGGTTTGAATTGGTTAACTCTAGATTGAAGAGATAATCAAATTATGTAATCACTTGTCTTTCGTAGAAGGTAATGGTAATGGTAATTTTTAGTTAACGTCATACTAGAGCAACACAACGGGCTATTGATGACGGTTTGAGATCAGTCCCTTTTAGGGAAATATCCGAGTACTTTGACTTGTACAACACCTCGTAATTTTTAACCACGGTCAGATGACGAAGCAACACCTGAGCTCGTACCCCACTCTCCAAACTTCCACACCAACCGAACGTGAGGACTTATGTCCATGACAGATTTAAGGTGCCCCAGCCGCCTCTACACCCTACGCTTACAAACATCCATGTCCGGACCCGGATTCGAACCAGGAACCACCTTAACCACTATACCGGTTGGTCAAAATAGTTCGCCCGAACAGTGACTCAAACCCTGGAACGTTTAGTTAAAAGCCAAACGCTCTACCGATTGAGCTATCCGGGTTCACTTTTCGTAGAAGGAAATAATCTTTAACAACTTTCGCCATCTTTATAATTTCTGCAGCTTACTTTGGACACAAATCTTACACATGCATATCCATTCATGTTATCCATTTGACATATATCTCACCCTTGCTGTATGACGACGCTACAAAATGACGAAAGATGACCTAAGGTTACTACTGTGGAAAATTCATATGTAGATCGGCCAATTAGAGTCGAGCTAGATGGCACTGCTACTATAGGACGCTCTCCTGGACTGGCGGGAATGTCATTTAGTTGTAGATGATAAGATCTTTGTGCCATTGTAAAACCTCACATCTCTGTATATTTGGAAATAATGTGCTTAATCTTCAATAAATAGTGAGTAGAATAATTATTACTTGATTCGTAAATGAATGCAAAGAAGGTGAATGGAAGTAGGTAATCAAAGGGATGACATCGTAAGAACCACCGAAGACAAAACGAAACGGTGTCGTCAACTACTACAAAGACTTTTATATAAGTTATTTTCATATTGAACTCAAATAATAAATTACGGCGAGTGCTATGGCACTCATAGTCAATAAAACAATATTGTTTTACTTGTGGCACCCTTGGTTCACGCATACAACCTTGTGGAATTTCGCCATCTACCCCGGTCATTATGACAAAGAATTTTTTAATGTTTGAAAAGTTCTAGTTCAGATTTCTTTAACACTATTATTCTTTCAATAACGGCATGATTACACTTAAGATTTGCTTTGTTCTGACTTACCTGCCACTTTAAGTCGAATACTTTGTGGTGGTGTTGCGTGTGATGTAAAATAAATACAATTTATTAAAATAATAAATATTTAATACAGAAAACAAAAGAAAACAGCGAAATATAACAAAATAAAAAAAAATTTCATGATATTAATTGGTTATTCTTTTTTTTATCCCTTGATCTTGCACAGTTGCCAATAACAATTAAAAACTGCACAAAATTTAGAAATGCGAAATTAATTCAGAGCGAAAGAAATAGAAACTATCACTGCACGCGATCAACCAACACGAGTGTTTCCGTTTCGTTCCTGTTCGTTGAAAATGTTCTGTCCCAAATATTCAGAAATCGTTTACATTGCTCGAAGAACAAAAATAAGACTCGCGCGCGCGCGAAATAAATAAGAGCAGAAATTCCATAAAAAAATAATAATTTTTGAGAAAATAATTTCTCTTTCAGCAATACCGGTAACGCAATCCTAATAATTGTAATACTTAATATACATTCTAGTTTTTACAGAAGTACCAAATTATGGTTCATTTAAGTACCCTAACATGTTTAGCATGGAACTTATCAAAATAAGAAAATAAAGAAAAGTTTGACATTGCTTCAACTAAACTAAAATAGGATGTATAAAATAAAGCACATTGTAATAAAATATGTGGAATAAAATTCTTCTGATGCCTATACAAACACAAAATGGAACATACAACAGAAAGACAGACGGACAGACTTACGCAACCCTGTTCAGTCACTAAATAAAGATGAGTATTCACAGTATGCAAAGAGTTTTATGAAAATATATTAAACCTTGTACACGGCACACACAATACAGAAAGACAGACAGACCCCAAACGCGCAAGAGACGGATTTAGCATCAGAAGGGTCCACAACGGATAGAAAACTTGAAATGGGTCGAAAATATTCAATGTACAAACACTCCATTCTTATTTATATAGATGTAAATAGTCTTTAGAAAACTTTCTAAAAGCTAAAAATTTAGACTCTTAAATTCACGTAGTAGTGATAGAAATTATAATTCTGTTCAATAATGGCAGTGTTTGAGTCAATTTCATACCATCTATTAACCGATAGAGGTTAAAAGAAACATTGTAACTGAAACCGTTTCACAACTGAAATGGCGAGTTAATTATTTCAAGAGTGCACGATTCCTTGCTGCTGCTAAAACAAACACGAATGTCTGATCTTGAAGTTCTCACAAATGATGTTCGTGAGACAATTCCAAGAGTATAGCGAGTGTTTGTCTTTTTAAACTCGGCGTAATTTTCGAAATTAAAGTGGAGCCTAAATTTGCTTAAGGGAAATGTTCACAGAACACTCATTGCCATTCGTTTTGTGAGTTCTCAAGGGTACACAAATTGTTTTATTGTGATAACCGTGCGTTTTTAAGGCTTGAGACGGTGTATTCACATGGGTCTGTAAGTACTTACGAAGGTTTACGAGGAACTTCAATTTGCGTTTAATCGCGTAGGAAAAGTTCATTGAATTCAATTGAAGTGGGGTAGCTCCATTGGAATTTCTAGACAAAATGGGATAGTGTATTGAATTTTTGTTCTTATGGAACTTTATTTTGAAATTAGCTTAATAACCCTGCGTTGCTCGGGTTTCTTCCTGTGTTAAATCCAATACACAAACCCTGTAGAACGTGTTTCCTTGTCCATGTCACCATTTATTTCACGAGAACAAACATTAGATATTAAAATGGGGGCTTCGAGAGGCACTTTAAGGACTACCTGTGTGCCAATTTTCATGGCTACAGATGGGTCTGAAGACAGGAAAAAATAGCCTATGCTTTTTTTATGCCCAGTGTACTAAAGTATGTGTACCATATTGGGTGTGGATGGGTCAAACGGTTTGTGTAGAGAATACCACCCTACAATAATGCACAGGACGCCAGCGGATTTGCATTAAATCCGACTACTAATTTTGGGGTGTTTTTCGTGGTATGGCTTGGGACCATCCCCCTATTAAAGCGTGTATTCTTTCGCTTATACTATCACATCTTGCTGTCTGGTCATTACTGTAGGGTAGTGTATATACACACATACACATCCTTTATATATATATATATATATATATATATATATATATATATATATATATATATATATATATATATATATATATATATAATGTCATAATAACAAAAATCATAAGCCTGCATTCGTGACGGAGTAGCAAGAGTGGTCTAGGCAACCGGATGAGGATGATCCATCGGAGGGGAGTGTAGTGCTGGTTCCATAAATAAAGACATAAATTCTCTAACAAAATCTTATTGTATAACGAACAGGTAAAATCGTAACTGGCATGAAGGCTATTGAGGGGACGGAGTCCTGAACGGATCTGGACTTTTCTATACTAAGGGGCTCATGGAAAAAGTGTATAGTTCACAATGAATTCGCCAGAGGGATGAAAATTAAAAGAAGGACTATTGGACAGGGAATCTAGCAAGAAATTTCATTGGTAGAGGTCGGGAGTTAAGCGAAGAGGTAATATTATCTTACAGGCGTTTTGAGAGAAAAATTGGTCTTGGGAGGTCCACTCATACTAGGAGGTCCGGAGGTCAAAGGTGAAAGGGGATGGCAAGATATATGACCTATTGGACAAACAAGACGAAAGACTGAAAGGGAAGTGGGGTGATTAAGGGACTGGTCTCTGGTGATAATTGGATGTGGGTATTTTTAGGTATCGTTTCATATATATATATATATATATATATATATATATATATATATATATATATATATGTGTGTGTAACATTATTCTACAAAGACTAGGAAATTAGCCCCCTTATCAATTAGAGCAGTATGGATACGTACCCCGTACCATTGGGTGACATCCCGATGGATCATATCAGCATCGGAGATCTTTCTTTTGGTAGGGAACGTTTTAAGAGACGCTGTCCCTTTTGTACCTATCCTGAGTGACTCGCTGCGTCTAGTCCAATAGGGATCAACAAGGGTGGGGGCGTCTTACGTTCCTAGGGATTAGGGAACAACTCTTCCCCTAAGGAGGGAGTTTGAATCTCTTGAGCGGGGCTTTTTCTGCGGTGTCGGACGAACAGGCAAGACGTACTATCGCCTTCGTCCTGGTGACTCTGTTCTGACGCGACCATGTCGCCATTTGTCCACTGTCTTGCATTTTCATCTGATTACTGCCTGTGTTGCCTTTTATGAATAAAGCAATTGATCCGAAACAGTTTCCTCACTCGACCACAACTACTTTATATATATATATATATATATATAAATAAGAATGGAGTGTTTGTTTGTACATTCAATATTTTCGACCCATTTCAAGTTTTCTATCCGTTTTCGACCCTTCTGATGCCGAATCCGCCTTTTTCTCGTTTGGTGTCTGTCTGTCTGTCTGTCCGTCTGTCTGTCTGTCTGTATGTTGTGCCCTATACACGTCCAGGCGGTTTAAGGTATTTTCATGGAAATTTCCATACAGTGAGTACTTATCTTGATTTAGTGAGTGGAATTGGTTGCGAAAGTCTGTCTGTCCGTCTTTCTGTTCTATGCTCGATTTTGTGTTTGTGTAGGCATCACATGAATTGTATTCCAGATATTTGATTGCATTGTATTTTATTTTTATACATTATCTATTAATGTAGTGAATGCAATATTAAACATTTCTTTATTGTTATATTTAGATGAGTTTCATGCTAAAACACTTGAGTAAGTATACTTAAATCAACCATAATTTGGTAGTTTTGGAAAAATTAGAATGTCTATTGAATATTACGATTAATTCGATTGCTTTACCAGTACTGCTGAAAAAGTAATTATTCTTCAAAAAATTATTATTTTTTTTTATGGAATTTCATCTCTGATAAGTCATTTATTTCGAGTCTTATTTTTATTCTTTGCGCAATGAAAACGATTTCCGAATATTTGGGACAGACGATATTTTTCAATGAAACGAGAGTGAACACGATCGCGCGAGCAGTGATATTTTTTCTGGTTAACTGGTTTCGCTCTGAATTAATTTCACATTTCTAACTTTTGTACACTTTTAGTTGTAAGTTGTGGCAACTGTGCGAGATCAAGAGATAAAATTGAATCACAAATTAATATCTTTAGAACACTTTTTTTACGACATCTTTTATTTTGTTTTACTTCGATGTTTCCTGTTTTAAATATTTATTATTTTAATAAATGTGTTTTCCTTCTCATCACACCCAACAGCACCACAAAGTATTAGACTTGAAAATGTTAGGTAAGTCAGTATAAATTTTCAGTAAATTTTAAGTGTAGTTATGCCATTATTGAAAGAATAATGCCGTTATTTAAAGAATAATGCCTTTATTTAAAGAATAATGTCATTATTTAAATAATAATAATGTTTAAAAATCCAAACTAGAACTTTTTCCAACGTTAAAAAATTCGTTGTAGTAATGACAGGAGAAGATTGCAAAATTTCACAATGTCGCATACCGGAGGCAAGAGTGCCACAGGTAAAAAAATATTGTTTTGTTGACTATGAGTGCGAGAGCACTCGCCGTAAATCGTAATTTTAATTAATTGAGTTGCACATGAAAACAACTTAAGAAAGGGAATTCCAAATCTTCCTATAAATCGTCTTTTATAGTAGTAACCTTAGTATCACCTTTCGTCTTTTTGTAGCTTTGTCATACGGCAATTGTGCGATGTATGTGAAATGTATTACATGAATGGATATGCATGTGTAGGATTTGTGTACAAAGTATGTTGTAGAAAATATAAAGATGGCGAAAGGTGTTAAAATAAATTTTTACTCTACAAAAAACGTAAGTCATTATATATTTTGATTATCTCTTCAATCTAGAGTAAACGAATTCAAACCGAGTAAGGTCGGGTATTTTGCTAGTATATATATATATATATATATATATATATATATATATATATATATATATATATACAATATGTAAATCCTACTGTAAATCCATGTCTCTATCCAACCCCTTAATTAAAGTTAGGTAGGTAGTCAATAAAAGTTGCGGTGGAGTAACACAACGGGGTATTGACGACGGTCCGGTATCAATCCCGAAAGAAAAGATCCTAGGGCAACGCCTCGACATTTTCGTACTCGGTCCGATATCGAGGTTGACACACGAGCTGGCACACCACTCTCCAAATTTACACCCCTTGTCTACGTGAACGTATGAGGCTACGACAGATTTAACGTGAATCATCACCGCGAACACGAATCTTTGTTTTGACCGAGTTTGAACTAGTGATGCGACATCGATGTCAATGTTTTAAAAACATTTATGTTTTTTAGCATAATTTTTATAATCAGCAAATTGAACATACTTTTAGACGAAAGTGGCCAAGGGTGAAGGGTCTGAAAAGTAGGGATGCGACATCTATGTCGATGTTTTTAAAGCATTGATGTTTTTTAAAAAACATCAATGTATTGTAGCCTATGTCGCATCAATAGTTGCTAAACCAGTTTTAAGAAATGGGCAAAAAAAGTTTAAATACACTGAATTTTAAAAGCATCGATGGTTTGGGGGCGATAAATCATCAACATCGATGTTTTGCTGTCGATGTCTCATCCCTAGTTTGAGCTCGCAATCCTAATCCGTAACTCTTCCAATTCTACTAATACGACCCCTATTGAAATAAGACTAAACATATTAGTAAAGCAGAAGTAATGGAGCAACACATCACTGCCATGGGCGACGGTGAGGGATCCATCCTGAAGGGAAAGAGTCGAGTACAACACCTCGTCATTTGAATCACGTTCAAATGGAGATCAACTCCTGAGCTGGCAGACCCCACTCTCCTAACTTTGACACCATGCCGACGTGAGGAGGTAACGATGGAGTTAACGTGCACCAGCCTCCCTTTGTATAAGACGGTCGTTGATCCGATTCTCGAACTCGCAACCCTCTCGCTAATCCGTCACTCTTCAAAAGGGACTCCACTCGCCGGTGGTTATTTGCAACGCGAAATGCCCGAAAAAATTCGAAAACCATTCGATCACGAGTGGGAAACTTCGAATACCCCCGGTCACGTGACCACATCATTTCATTACCGACACAACGGTAATGAACCGAAATGGATAGATGAATAATTAAATAGAGGGGTCGGATCCGAAACATCACGTATCGCGCATTGTTCTTTTAGTCCCGATTCTTATGGAGTCGAATCGAAGGGTTGTTTCCCGCCAATACTTTTGCAAAAGAAGTCAAATTCGATTTGTTCGTCCACCCCGGAGCGCTTTCGGGGCTCGTTCTAATTGGACCTCTGCGCAACGGCATCATGGTACGGGAGTTTTTGTGCCCGCCTGCGCACGCGGAAAGACTGTGATTTAAGACGTTATTTCTTTCCTCCGAGTGGCAACCTCGCCTGGAGTAAGAACTACTGCCAACGGGATGGAAAAGCGTAGTGTTTATTTGTTCCTGGAACTTAGTGTAGTTTTATTTTTGTTTCGAGTGACTTCGACTGGAGTTCCGATTTTCTTTTCTTTTATTGGATTCTGGATTTATAGGTACCCGTTGCTTTGCAAACCAACACCACGGGAAACGCCGTGATGTTTGGTTTTTATCTGGAGAAAATTTTCAGCAAATTTTCAAATCCGTTCACATTTTCAATCTGTCTTAAACGATTCCGATTTTACGAAAAAAGAACTTAACAATCCCAGTCAAAATGTTTTTACTTCTTTGCTCTCCTTCGATAAAATGAAAATCTGTTTTTATTTTTTTATCTCAACGCAAAGGGCAGAAAATGCAATCTGTTTATTTTTGGAAAGCGAAAGTTCACGTGACGTCACAATCTCATGCGAAAATATAAAAGATTTAAAGAAAATCGAACGAATAAGAAATCTGTCGGTTGTAAAATTTTCCGCAAATTTCAAATCAGTTGAAATTTTTATTCCACCTTTAACGATCGCTGAGATAGAAAAAAGCACTGAAGAACGCCAGTGATAACTTTTATAATTTCTTCGTTTCACTGGAATCCGTTTTGCAGGAAATCAAAATGAATGAATCTCGAAACAAACGAAGCTCATTCCAATGTGTTCTCTCACCGGAGATGAAAAAAACTTGGCATGGTTCCAAAGACTGACGTCAAGGTGACACGTGAGGGCGAAAAGTCTAAATTTTTATGTTTCTTTATTTCGCGGGAAAAGGAAGAGGAGTGAAATTTTTTTTAAATTCATTTGAAAATGTTCTAGATTGAATTTTAAAATTCACCGACTCTAAAATTGCAAATGGCACTACCTGTGTGCCAAATCTCATTACTGTAAGTGCCATAGAGTCGTTAGGATTTCGAGGGCAAGAAACAAGCAAACAGACAGACAAACACTTCCTTTTATGATGGTAGAAATAAAAAATTACAATTTTTTTGTGCTCATGTATTAAAAAAAAAAGAAGAGATTTTTTTAAATTGGCCAATAATTTCTTTCGGTATTTTTATTTGCCTCCAATGATGACCTGAGGCAAGGTTCCCACGGTCTTTGAAAAGTCCTTGAAAAAAAAATTCTGAACTAGAGGGCCTTTGAAAGTTTGAAAATTACGGAACTTAGTGTGAAAGAGTGAATTATTAACTTGTGTGAGATATCGGTCAGATCGACAAGGTAAAATTGTTTGCGAACACTTAAAGACATTTTATATGGGATCTGGAACGGCAGATATTTTATGTGACAAGATTTTGCAAGCTCTGAGTGAGTTATCCCTTCCACAATCTCAACTGCTCATGATTGGCTCAGATAGGCCCAATGTCAGCAAGTCAGTTTTTAAAAATATTAATGACTCATTTGTTTCTACCCTAAAAGAAGAAGTTATTAACACACTGGGATATGTAACATTCCCACTATACACAACGTTTTTCTTAAAGGTCTAAAATAGCTTGGGGAAGATATGTCTGAACTAGTTTTTTCTATTCACAGATCTTTTAATCAGTGGCCTATGCGAAAGTCAACATACAAACAAATTCAAAGAGACTTTAAACTTCCCACTCACTATTTCATCAAGCATTGCTCAAGCAGGTGGATAAGCCTAAAGTCAGACACTGAAAGGTTCCCTGAACTGTGGATTGTAGAGCGAAAGTATTTCCTTAACTACATTCTAATAAAGAAGAAAAACATGATACAAAGACCATGCTATATGAAAATTGTTCATTTACTTAGAAGAGAATCTATGAAGGCTGAGGTGATATTTGTCTTATCGTGCAAGTATATTTAATCGTGTAATCGAATTTCTTCAGCAAAAGGAACCCCTAATACACAACTTTCATTTGCAACTTGAATTGTTAATCGGAACAATTTTGGGTAGGCTCTACAAAGAGGAATTCATTCGAGATTTGAATATGGATGAATGAAAGATACTTGTCCTCAGAAACTTGCCTCTGGCTGATATTGTGATAAAGCGCTTTAGAATGTGAAAGAGAAGGAAGGAAATTTTTTTTTCTAAGGGCTCAGAAACATTACATTGCTGGTGTTCAATATCTTTTGAAGAAATACTGATTCTCCTTCAGTTCATCTCTCCTTAAAAGTTTATCCTGTCTTGGTCCACTTGAGAGACTCAGAGGTGAGAGTGTACAAGTATTATAAGTTGCAAGAGCAATGTCATGTGAGGTCCCAACAGACATACTACTGGATGAGTGGAAATTACTCCAAAGAGAATTTGAGAAAGAAGGATCTAGAATGAAACCTATTGATGTGAACTGGAACCAGTTCTTCAGACTGCGAGACATTAGTGGTGTGGATCCTAAGTACACAGTTGTGTCAAAGCTAGTGAAGGTTGATCTGTCACTTTCGTTTTGTAGTGCTGACATTGAACATAGCTTCTCATCCTCAGGAAGAGCTTTGACAGGAGACACAGCATCAAAGTCAGAACACACACTGAATACATTGATGACGGTCAAAGTAGCCCCCCCCCTTGGCAAATTATGACAATCAACCTTATTTGGCGCCGATTACATCAAAGCTAATGGATAAGGAAAGGGTTGCATATAAAGCCTACAATGCCTATTTAGAAGATATAAAACGGATGGCACAATAAATTTTAGAGAAGAACACAAAAAAAGAGACTGGAAGCAGAGTAAAAAAAAGTAGCTGACAAGGAAAAGAAAGGTAACAGATGAAGAACTAAAACTTAAAATTATGTGTAAGGAATAGGATGAGGCATTGGACAGTGCTTCAAAATTGTTAAAGGAAGCCAATGATAGACTCTGGAAGGTGATTAAAAATAAAGTTTTTAAGGAAGCAGCACTTGCTCAGGCAATGATTGAAAGGGCGGCAAAAGCTGAAAAATTGATGGGCGGCAAAAGATGATGCTGGTCAGCAAAGACAGACTTTAAAAAATGCACTCTCTTCTCTTGAGAAGAAAGCGACAAAATTAATTTCAGACTTTTTCAGCAAGAACAATCAGACATAAAAATGAACATCATTTAAAAATCATGATTACAAACTTTTAATTTTTTTTGTTATTATTGTAGGGATTGGTTTTCGCCAAAACCCTCTCGCCCAATAGGAGTTCCCTCCTAAAGTGCCCTCTATATAACCTGTTACTTCCTCAGATAGCTAAGATGTCACGCTGTTAAGATGTGTGTTAAGCCTTTTCCAGTTTAGATGTTATTCATTAAGATGTTATTTAATGCTTTTTTTAACTTTTAGTTTTACTCCCAACTGTGTAACTGTCCATTATATGTAATAACCGTTTATAATTAACTCATATGATGTTGTGCTTGAACATTTCTACAGTTATGTGGGTTCAGCCTCCTGGTTTTTTTTAACCGTTTGGTTTCCCCTATAATGAGTTAAGATAGAATACCGGATGAAATGGTGTAGTGACAGAAATGTAATGGTAGCGTAAAGGAATAAGATCTTTGGTTTCACCACTACAACATTTATTCTAACTTCCTACGATAGATTAGCAGATATTTACAGCAAGTTTACAGATATCTTTGGGACAAGAAGGGTACGGCAAGTAAGTGAGCTTGTTCTCAGGTCTCAGTGGTCTCTGTGGAAAATTGTAACGTCTTGCAGGACGCTTTTGAAATGGAAACCAGATGTCTATGGAATTTTGAGTGTTCTCAAGGGGCTTGAGATTGATGAGATCTTGATGTCAGTGTAACGTCAGATGAAGAGGTTTGGTTTTAAGTGCCCTTAATGACCGATGTAATGTCAAATGGAGTGCTGTAACAGTACTTCTAGGGTTAGTTATGGACATTTGATCACTTGAAAGGAGTTTTATGATCTCCAGTAAGGGAATTCTGGAATGCATCTGCTTTGTGTCTGCTTGATCAGAGAACAACGCCGTGATGTAAGGTTATAATCTGGTGTAAAATTTTCCACAGATTTCAAATCAGTTGACATTTTCAATCCGTCTTTATCGATTCCGATTTTACGAAAAAAAGAACTCAACAATCCCAGTAAAAATGTTTTTATTTTTTGCTCTCTTTCGCTAAAATGAAATAGTGCAGGAAATGTAATCTTGTTTTTCTTTTTATTTTAACGCGATGGGCAGAAAATGCAATCTGTTTATTTTTGGAAAGCGAAAGTTCACGTGACGTCGCAATCTCTTGCGAACATATAAAAAAAAAGAAAATCAAACGTGCCTGGTGTAAAATTTTCCGTTAACTTTCACCTTTATCCTACAGGTATACATTTCACGAAATTCTCCATCGATAATTCTCCTGACGAACCATTTGTTGAACATTTCTAATATCTAATATCGTTTATAATATGCTTTATAACTGAAGAATATATATATCCTTCCAAAGAAAGAAAATGATAGGGGTGGCTGGAGAGGATCTTTTTCTTTTGTATCTTTATACTTGAATATATTTAGCATGATTGTTATTTGTCACTCTTTTCGTTTGATCAGTCACTTTTGTCACTTTATTACACCTTAAAACCTGTTAAAACCCCTGCTTTTTAGAAAGCATTAATGCTGGTGATGAAACTTGGATCTATGCTTTTGATAGAGAAACAGGCCCAACAATCAAGTGAATGGCGCTTGAAAGGTGTGTCCCGTCAAAGTCGCTATAAAAATCAAGGTAATGTTGATTGTTTTATTTGATTGTCGTGGTGTTGTGCATTATGAATTTCTACCAACTAGCCAGATGTTCAATAAGGTCTCATAGGTTTTATGCATCACTATATGCGCCTTCTCACAATGCCATTATTATTCGGGATTTTTTGACCTAGCATTCGACTCCACAAGCTGCGTATTCATCTGATACGGTACCGTGTGACTTTTTCTTGTTTTCACGGGTGAAACTCCCTCTTCGTGGTAACCGTTTTGAGTCCATTGATGCTATAAAAGAAATTCGACACGAACCCTGAAGGGGTTTCACAAAAACGACTATAAGTAATGTTTTGAGAGTAGGAAAAAACGTTGGCAGAAGTGCATTGAAATCGGAGGAGATTACTTTGAAGGAGACGTAATAAATTTTAACAATAAATTTATACCTTATGTTTTATGACAGCATTCCGGGTACTTTTTGATCACTAGTACTTCAAAACATTATGCTTTAAATTTTTTTTTTGGCGTGATGTGGAAATTTGTAATGTGTGTGGGAGGGGGTGCCATCCCAGGTGTTGCCTCGTGATCTGACCGTGGTTCAAAATTACGTGGCGTTGCCTCCAATAGCCCGTTGTGTCTCTCCAGTGCGATGTTAATTTAAATACCAACCTGCCTACCATAAGATGGTGTAATTATTTATTTATTACTAATATGCAGATATTAACCTTTAACTGCTGTCATGGGTCTCACCCCGAGTCATTTTTGACAGGTAGTTTCCACCCCTTAAAGTGAATATTGGTTTCTGTCCTATTCAGTACCTTCCTACTACGTCCAACAAAAGCCACATTCCAAGACTGGTTTGGCTGCCCCAACTATTTCGTATTTCACACTATTTGCATTTCCCGCGTGGTTTCTTAGACCCCTTCACGGCATTTGCGTTACCGCTCTTGTTGAATGAAATCGTCTAAGTGTTTAAGTAGGGAATTTCGGCAGAAAGCTTAAAACGTCAACAAACTTTACTAAGAAACGATCTGTGTATCTTACACAAAAAGAAATTCAGGATACTGTTGATAATGGGTCGGAAATAGAGTACTAGGACAGTGAAATTTCGTATAATATTATTGAAAGCGAACACGAAACGGATTCGGAAATTTATGCAAATGAAGATGAATACATTTCAAGTGCGTCTCCACAAGAATATTTCTACGGAAAAATAACTTCAAATGGGATGCCTGGGGGGGGGGAAGCTTATCGTGCCGTTAGAACACCAAAACACAACATAGTTTTAGCATCCAGGGTTGAAACGTCCTGCAAAATTAGGTCCGAAAGCTGAGCCTGTAGAAACGTTTAAAACATGGAATCTACTTAACTTATATAGCAAATCAAAATATATATTTCATGTTAAGAATTGAATTATCTAAATTTAAAATGAATAAATAATAATTATCTAAAGAATCTTTCATTAATATATTATATTAAACAACTTTATACGCATTTTAGTAATCGAGGTCGGATAGACCCCTCCACACTAGTTGCGAAACGGTTTGTGGCACAGCAGTTAAGGGTTAACATGCATAATATATGTATATTCGTAGTAGTGTGCACAATTAAAATCTTATCAACAGAAAACTATGCATTTATAAACCTTTGTCTGTATAAATCGATGCATAAATCAAGCAGTATCCAGCACTATAAATCTCTTTTGGAACTTGCGCCATAAAACCCCAACTTCCAATCCAGCAACCTGAAAGACGGAATGTAAAATAACGTGACAGGTACTCCATGAGCTCTTAAAGTCGACTCGAATATTTCTCGAAAACGCGATAGGAAGTGTCATGTGAGCTCAATCAGAAAGACAGGATGTCCTCCAAGTGAAAGGACATCTCGCCCAATAGAAACCAAAAATCCCGTTCCTTATAGCGCAATGTCCCAAACCGCTCGAGAGATTTTAATTTTTTATAAATTCCGACGAGAGGAGATTTATTTCGTAATCCCGGAGACCGGAGTTTTCCCATTTTAATCCAGAAGACTCCGGGCCAAAACCGGAAGGCTCTAGTCAACACAAAGAAGGGCCCGAGATAAAATAATGAAATTAATTAAAGTCTATCCCAGATAAAGAAGGCCACAACAAAAGGATGGCTGTAACGCCGCTGAGGCGTTCTATTTTTACTCCTGAATCTTTATTATTGGAAAACTTTGAATCTTGCATCGCATAATATTACTATGTATACGTTATTTGTTTAGAAAGTTACTGTAAAAGTTATGCCTGGATTATCCGGTTTCGCCCATCCGCTATTCACAACTTTTGGATTATAATATAATTCGTTAGTTTATAGTGGGGCAAGAGTATATGTCATGTTACGCTCACCGTCAAATCGACTTAGTTGGTAACTACGGTAATGCTTTCAGAGATAAACACTTCCGGAGGGTTGCAAGTACGAATCCAACCAAAGACCGCCGGGTCCAAGGGGGTCTGGTGCTCGTTAAATCTGTCGTGGCCTCAAATGTTCTTACGTTGGCTTGATGTGTAAGTTTGGACAGTGGGTCTGTCTTGTTCGTTGCCTGACCGCAGTTCAAAATGAAGCGGTGTCTTCGGATCTTTCCCTTTGGGGGTCGATCCCGGACCGTCGCCAATGGCCCTGTGTTTTGCTCTAGTACGACGTTAATTAAAATACCTACCTTCCGAGATCTATGAATATATTTTCAATCTTTAGTTAAGACTAGTGATTTGTTAGTTGGAGATTAGGGTGGAATATCTAAACTCAAAACGAAAATAAGGTGGGAAGAATGAGCTGGAGCATTTAGACTAATAAAAATGGGTAAAGGTATGATCTTGAAAGGGTCCAAGATATTCTAACAACTAGCTCTGAAACAAAAGTGACGACATTGTTTCTTCGTTCCAATGAAATAGACTGAGTATGTGCGCGTTGCTCTTCATGCTTTTTCTCCCGAACTCTCGATTTAAAGATCCGTCAAGTGGTTGTGCGGAAAAGTAATAATCGTAATATAATCGAAATTCACTATAGTGAACACGGGATAGACTGAACTCTCGGTCGTAGTGAACTTTTTCATGGGTCCCGACTGAACTCCTATTTAACTAAGGTAATTTTAAAAGCTTAGAGTGAAACCCTGAGAAAATGTAAACAGGCTTAGAGTGAACTCAATTTTCCCTTCCACAGATTTTGTCAGAAATAAGACCTCTCATTTGTGTATAATACTAGGGGCTGCGCCCCCTGCTCGCTTACGCTCGCCATCCCATTTGACTTGCTTCGCAAACCAACACTCCTTTTACATATGGCATTTGGTTTGCTTCGCAAACCAACATTCCTTTCGCAGAGTGAAACTATCTGAATAATTTGTATTATCCTGATTTCACTTTACGGTCCATCACTTCACAGCGAGGGCTTCTCCCCCTGCTCGCTTACGCTCGCCGACCCCCGGGGATTGCGACGCAATCCCGTTTGGTTTGCTTCGCAAACCAATACCTCTTACGCAAGTGATTTCACTCTATTTTGCTTTAACACTTAATGCACCCTAAACTAATAGCCGCATGAGTAAAAAATCTTCTGCATCTTGTTCCCTGTACAATTTTAAGTAAACCCTGTTAATCTCCAAACTTTACGATGTGTACTTTGTACTTTCTCGGTAAAACGTCTGAGAACAGAGGGAAAAAAGCGAGCCTTTTTCCTCGCCAAATAAAAAGAAATCGTTTTTATGGCAATTGTTGCTACGATAAATTTGATATCTGGCAAACCCGATAGTCAAAAATACAACCCTCCGCGAATACAATGCTCCGCGAATTTGCTCCGCGAAATAAAAAATACGAAATTTGTGTCACCAACTTTTGATTGCATCGAATTTATTTATGAAAATTTTTTTAAAATAATGGTACCGTAAGAAAGTGTCTGAGGTATACTGCGCTATTTTCAAAATAAAAAACTAATAGTAATACGATATAGATATGACAGTTTTAGTTAACGGTTGTAACAAAAAGTAGCGAAAATATCCAAAGATTCCGAATTTTGTATGACCCACTTTTGATCGCATCCAATTTAATTATTAACCGATTTCAAAAATAATAGTACCGTAAGAAAGAGTACATTCTGAGGTATACTGCTATATTTTAAAAATTAAAAAATAATAGTAATAAAATATAGATACGGCAGTTTTAAAAAAAAGTAACAAAAATGTCCTAATTTTTGCCGAATTTCAAAAAAATATTATCAAGAACCAAATTGAAATTTCAAAAAAAAACTCGACGAGCTGCAAAAATTTACGTTGAGGGGTACTCTTAAAAAAACTCACGGCTGAAGACTGAAAATTTGTATGTGTTTTGCTCACTCGCGGAAGAAATTTCGCTTCTTCAATTTTAACACTTAATAAACCCTAAACTAATAGCCGCATCTGAAAAAAAATCTTAATAATTGTCCAGGGAATACGATGATGAACAAACCATGTTAATTTTGTTTTTTTCCGATCAATACTTTCTCGGGAAACCGTCTAAGAATCGAGCTAAACAACACAGTTTTCAATCCTGCGGCGTCGGCGGCGGTAACATTTTTTTAATATAGAGAGATATTTCCTTTTGCCTGTCAGCGATAATCGCCGAATGTTTTGTCTATAATGCAGGTGGCGGCACAATGCGTGATGGGAAGGCGAAAAGAGAGTTTTCTTTTTAATCTCGCTTCTGTCTGTGGTGTTATGTGCTCGTCTAGTGAAGTAAATAAATGTGTTTTTGTAGATTCGCCCTTTTCCATGAGTTTTGGACTCAACCCTTCATTTTAGGACGATGCGATACATCGGGTAGAAATTACAGTCGTGAAGTCTACCTTTCCAGATTTTCAAAGGTAATTCTAGATACTTAGTTTTCAATGGAAAATACTGTACTTAAAATCGAAATGTACCCAATCGAACCGAACAATTTTGTTCCATAAGGATTAAAAATAAAAGTAAAAATTATAAATTCTTTATTTCTAATAAACATGACAAAAAATTTTTAGTATTTAATAATTTATATATTAGTAAACTGTGTTAATACCCCAATGATTGTTTTCCAAAACTATCATCCAATGCTAAGAAATTTTTATGTGTCAACAATATGGGATCAAAAATTCATCGTTTCTAATGAACTTTTTATTGGGTCCTGTGTCGGTTCACTCTAACAGGGTTCGAAGTGATTATTCAAAGTGATTAAAAGTACTATAGTCTACGCTTCGATAACCAATCAGTCCAAGTGGATTCGTAAGTGTGACTTATACTTCTTAGATCTTACGACAGCTATCCGCCCACATGCTCGGTCTGTTTCATAAGAAGGACAATGTTCTTAGGCTCGTGCCATTTAATGAAATTTTTGAATTAAATAAACGGTATATCGGTTGAGAGATCTACCTCGTGGTTGTGAATTATTCTCAATGTAGGACATATTATAAACTGGTAAGAGCAATTATCGAGTGTAATTAAAAAAATTAAAAATACTATATACAGGGTGGTCCCGAATTCATGGTACAAACTTTAATGGTAGGTACAGGACATTGTAACAGTGATTTATTGTATAGGAATGTATAGTCGCAAGTGACGCGGTGAGGCGTAAACAGGGGAAATAAAAGGAAAGAGAAATGGAGTGATCGGTTGGTATCATTGCCGGTAGAGGGCAGTAGATGTCTAGCCGCTGTTGAACATGATGCATCGCAGTAGGGAAAAGCGCCATTCACAATTGTGCTGCCGTAGACGATGGGTGACTTTACGTATGCAGAAAAAGCAGACATGCATTACATGTACGGCCGTGCAAATGGTAACGGCAGAGCTGCGTTACGAATGTATCGCGCGGAGTATCCTGATCGACGAATGGCGGATCATAGAATATTTCAACGGTTACATCGTCAACTTTGTGAAACAGGTGCGTTCGACGTCAACAGACATGGCGCTGGTCGAGTAAGAGCTGTACGCACTCCAAGGCTGGAAGAAAGCATCTTGAACATTGTGGCTGATAGACCCGAGTCAAGCACAAGAACTGTTGCGCGTGACGTAGGTGTGAGTCATCAGACTGTATGCAGAGTGTTAAACGAAAATCGCTTACACCCCTTCCATTTTCAGAAAGTACAAGCATTGAATCCGGCAGATTATCCTCGCCGCGTGAACTTCTGCCTGTGGGTGATGCAGCAATGTGCGTTGCAGCCGGATTTCGTAGATTATGTGCTATTTACAGATGAAGCGACATTTTCACGCGAGGGTGTCTTTAATGCGCACAATTCCCATGTGTGGGCAACCGATAATCCACATGCAACGCGTCGACATGCGTTTCAACAACGTTTCAGTATTAATGTGTGGGCTGGTATTGTGAACGACTTTTTGATTGGCCCATACTTACTACCCACGCGGCTCACTGGCGGAAGCTATCTTATTTTTCTGAAAGAAGTGTTACCACAACTGCTGCATGATGTTCCGATCGCCATTCGTAACCGCATGTGGTTTCAGCACGATGGGGCGCCAGCACACTTCAGCATTGATGTACGGAATTACCTGAATGCCACGTTTGGTACTCGATGGATTGGGCGTGGTGGACCAGTCCCTTGGCCACCCCGATCTCCCGATTTATCGAGCCTCGTTTACTTTTTATGGGGACATCTAAAGCATCTTGTTTATGAGACTCCAGTTGACTCAGATGAGGATCTCGTCGCTCGCTTATCTGTAGCTGCTGCAGGTGTGCGTGAAATACCAGGCATCTTTGAACGTGTACGCCAATCGCTCCACCGACGCTGTCAAGCATGCATCGATACTGGTGGACGCAATTTTGAACAATTACTGTAAACATGACACTTGTCAACAACGCTTTCAATAAAATCTTTGTTTTTCCTTTCGGCCGTTATTCCCCTGTTTTCGCCTCACCGCGTCACTTGCGACTATACATTCCTATACAATAAATCATTGTTACAATGTCCTGTACCTACCATTAAAGTTTGTACCATGAATTCGGGACCACCCTGTATATATATATATATATATATATATATATATATATATATATATATATATATATATATATATATATATATATATATATATATATATATATATATATATATATATATATATATATATATATAAATTTCAAAAACAAATAGAAGTTTAAAATAAATTGTTGTACATTTTAGAAGAATTTTTAAGCTCTCTTTGAAAATGATATAATCTACACTGAAGTGCCAAAAGTCATGGGATACCTCCTAATATCGTGCAGGATGTCTTTTTGCCCGGCGATGTCTAGCAACGAGTCATTGACTCAAATCATCGAAAGTCCTCTGAAGAAAAATTCAGCCTTGCTGTCTCTATAGTCGTCGATAGTTTCGAAAGTTTTGCCGGTGCAGGATTTTTTTGCACCAACTGACATTTTTATCACTTTATAATAATGGACCTTACGCCAGCAAATTTGCATAAAATCCGACTGCTTGTTTGAGGGTGTTTTTCGTGGTACGGCCTGAGACCTTTGCACTGTTGTTCCTGGTCAATTGAACGCCGACGCCTACATGAACATTTTGAACCATCAGGTTCTTCCTACGCTATGGCAATTTTATAAAATGGACGAATGCTACTTGCGGGACGACAACGCTTCGTGCAGTCGAGCAATGGTATCGAGATATGGATGTAAAACGATTTCCCTGGCCTGCTCGGAGTCCAGACCTAAACCCCATAGAATATTTGTGGGACGCATTAGGGCGACGCTTACGGACCAGGGAACCACGTCCGAAATCTACAGATGTGCTGGCGACATTCCCGCGGCAGAAATGGACACAAATAGCAGTGTATCGAAATCTTGTTGAAAGTATGACCAGAAGGGTTGCTAGTGTCATTGCAGCACGTGGGGGACCATCCCCCTTGTTAAAGCATCTATTATTTCCCGTATACATCACATCTTGCTGTCCGTCCATTATTGTAGGGTAATGTATATACATATAAAGATGTATACATATACATACAGAACTCTTTTGCCGACCAACCGGTATAGTGGGTAAGGTGTTAGCCTCTGGATCGGAAGGTTCCTGGTTCGAATCCGGGTTCGGGCATGGTTGTTTGTAAACGTACGGTGTAGAGGCGGCTGGTGCACATTAAATCTGTCGTGACCAAAAGTCCTCACGTTGGGTGTGTGTGGAACTTCGGCGAGTGGTGTGCCGAATCAGGTGTTGCTTCGCCATCTGACCGTGGTTCAAAATGACGAGGTGTTGTCCTTAAGGGATTGATCCCGGACCGTCGTCAAAAACTCGTTGTGTTTCTCTAGTACGATTTTAACTAATAGTTACCAGAACTCTTTTGAATTTTTCACCCTATGGAGAAGCAATGTGAATGAGTCGGTCAAACGGGAACATCGATCCGTTTAATTAATAAATGAGCACACAGATCAAACAGAGAAGCAACTATCGCATAGGTAGTTCTATGGAATCGCCTCCATCATTGATGTGCCGCCCGATTCTCAGAAGATCCGCTCCAGAGCACCCTCGTTAATCATCGCAACGTCATTAGGTAAAATAATTAGCAGCCACTAAAGGTCCCGTCGTTAGCGACGATCGCTGTTCGATAGCGTCGTTATATAGATACAAACACTCGTCATTCCGGATTGCATGCTTACTTTAAATTAATTCCACCCGCATTGCCCTGACGGTGAGTGCAGCCGCAGCTCTTGAAAACAGAGGGGCTTGGATAACGCCCGGTGATCTGTGGGGGGTTCCAAGAACATTCGAACGTTTTACTAAGCTCTGTTCGGCGTTAATTATGCGGGTCACTCGAGCGAAAGGTTGCGCGATTTGAATCGTAGGATTGTTTGTGTTGTGTGAGGGTAAATAGGTTTTGAATTGTGTTGCCGACGCAGAAAAAGAACTCGAGGTATTCATTTCAAAGCTTTTGGACACTGATTTATTTAGTTTAAATAACTAATGCTAATGGGAAAGGTGATTGATAACTTGAGTTTGAATATTCTAGAAGTATATAAAGGGATAATATTTTTTGCGAACTTTATATGAATGTGTAAATAAATATAAATACACTGAACACTGTTCTCACATTTCGTATTTCACTTTCATTTTGCATTTGGATTCTACTTTCGTTTTGTGTTTGGATTCCAATAACATCTTCAAGTAATGAATAATTAACCCTAATTAGTATACCAGTTCGGGGGCGTTGATTGTGATACATTTCACCAGGGTTTTAAAGAGAAGAGTAGAGTTAGGTCACCGCTTAAAAGTAATGGAATATCCACAGATTGGAGAAAGATGAGATTTTACGGGAAGTAGAAGCTAGGGATGCGACATCGATGTCGATTTTTCAAAACATCGATGTCTTATAAAAAAAAAACATCGATGTATTTAACATCAATTTATTGGAGCCGATGTTTGTTTAACATTGATGTTTTAACATTGTCAATGTTTATACGTTGTCGATGTTTCATTTTTGAATGAAAAAAGCATCATAGTAAAAATTAAGAAAAATAATATTGCATCTATGTATTTGTTAGTGATGACGACATCTGTCCCATCAGAAAGAGTTGGGATAGTTAATCCTTAACTGTGGTGGGATAGTTAGTGAAAAAAAAAGTCGGCTTAGGCCCCGTTCACATGATTCGTTACAACGTATGGCGAGGGCGTATGGCGAGGCTATCAAAGTCCCGCCGTTAAATTATGTTTATTTATTGCTCTAATTCAAATATCTGTCTATGCGTCCTTGAAGAGCGGGACCCTGATAGACTCGTCAATCCGTGTTTTCCGCTCCTCATTTGAACGGGGCCTTAAGGTAGAGAAAATGAACAAATTTATTTCTTTTACAAACTGTAAATAACATATATTGAGGCATATAATAATTATAGGCCCCCAATTTTTTTATTTACAGCAAATAAAAAACAAGCTTGTTGTGTTACCCCCCATAAGTTGATAAATAATTAATATTAAGTAACAATAATTATTGTTATGTACCTACCTAATTATACTTATACTTAGTAGTACCTAAGTCAAATTGTTGTAAACATTATTTCTTGACTTTTCTTCAATTTGAAAGTAAAAAATTTGATAATTGTTCGTATTAATTTTTTAAAACTTTTTTTTTGACAGTTAAAAAAAGTCTCAGTTATAAATTAATAAACGCGGCAAATGACAAATTAAACCCCCCCCCCCCTCCGGCGATAATATTGTTTAAGATTGCTAAACCATTTGTAAGACATGGGAGAAAAAAGTTAAAATACACTGATGTTTAAAAACATTGATGGTTTGGGGGCGATGTATTATCTACATCGATGTTTTAATTGTGAACATCAATGTTTCAAAACAGATATTTTGCTGTCGATGTCGCATCCCTAGTAGAAACGTCTATTCAAAAGTTATGAACAATATTTTTTCCATAGTGCTTTCCTTTTTAAATACTTTCGTTACTTTCACACAACGAAGACTCACTGAAAAATTGAATCTTTAGTTTTAACTGAAGTGATACAAACACATTCGGTGCGACGATAGCATAAAATGTGCCATGGTTACAGAGAAGGGTAAGATGAAGGTGCGCGTGAACCTATTTAAAAGTAATGGAGAATCATTTCTCCATATAGTGTGCTTTCCCTTTCTAATTTTTTTTTATTTCTTTCAACCATCCTGGAATAACGATATCCTATAGAAAATTCCATACATTAACTGCCGAACTTTTTGAACGGGGGAAGCAAGTAGAGTCATTCCAGAAAGGAAGTTTCAAATGATAAGGAAACTCGAAGCGCACACCAACTGGATTTAAAAATTGAAGCGATTGAATTCTCATTAGCCAGTCAGCTATTATTTAATATTTGCTCAGCGATAGAGGTTTCTGCTTACATAATCTATTTTTAAGCAAATAGACCGAGAATCCCAGCTGGAGAAGAAACATTTTTGCTGCTTTAACGACGAAGCATGTTGGATTTCGGATGCAGCAGTTTGCTTTTCCAATCGCTTCTGTTGACATTACATTAAATGGAGCGCAGTGAATGCAGAAATCCGAGCTTTTTGTTGTTGCTGTATCATAAGGAGCTTTTTTACTGATGAAAATGGTTATCTCAGCGTTAAACGGAATTATAAATGAATTAGTGTACTATGGATTGAGAAAGAGAAAATTACATTTTAATGAATCGATCATGTGACGGATAATCTACACTGCTCTACAATAATGGATCGGACAGCAAGATGTGATGGTGTAAGGCAGGGCTTGAAATACCCGGGTGCACAGGTGCTCTGTGCATATGAAAATAAAATTGTGCACCTAATTTTACCCCGCTAGGTGCACTTAATGCACCTAACGTTGAAAAAAAAAAGGGGGGGGGACGTGTTTCATGTTATTTTTATGCTTGACAAAATATTAGTATCGACCTCTCTCGATCTACAGAAACGTAATTAAAATTCCTAAATGCACACTATGCAAAAACAAAATAGCTGGAAGGTAACGGGTTTATACAGGAGGAAGGTTTATTTGTACTACTGCCACCAGAACATTCCGATGATCGAAACTTTTTCCAGTTGGCTCTGTTCAAGCGACTGTTGCAGAAGGGAGAATTTAGATCACTTGACCATCGAGAACGATAGGATCCCGCATTTCTGTAAACAACGCGTGTTTCAGGAATTCATTAGAATTGCCTGGCCACTGCGTATCGTAGACAAAAACTTTCATTATTTATCTTTAAAATCAGATTTTATCAGTTTAAAGTATCGTGTACTCGTATATTTTTTATGGTTTTTGCCCACCAATGTTTGATGATGACTGAATATTTGTAAGCAATAATTTCGCAGATAAAAAAAAATGTTTAAATATTTTTATTTACTATCTACTACTAACCTATCTAAACATACCCAACTAATAAAGCAGTTTACATTACACTAATGCTCTTACATTACGTTTTTTTCAATGACCACCTAAAATAAAATCTGTGCTCCTAATTTAAAAACTTATGTGCACAAGGTGCACCTATATTAAAAATTCTATTTCGAGGCCTGGTATAAGGGGAAGAATACATGCTTTAATAGGGGGGATGGCCCTCCACGTGCTGCAATGACACTAGCAACCCTTCTGGTCATACTTTCAACAAGGTTTGATACACAACTGTGGGAATTTTTGTCCGTTCCTATGCAAGAATGTCGCCAGCTCAGCGGTAGATTTCGGATGTGGTTCCCTAGTACGCTCAAGCGTCGCTCTAACTCGTCCCACACATGTTGTACGTGGTTTAAGTCGGGACTCAGAGCAGGCCAGGGAAGACGTTTCACATCCTATCTCGATACCAATGCTTGACAGAGGCTGCAATATGATACTGAGGGTTGTCGTCCTTTCCATAAAATTGCCGTAGGAAGAACCTGTTTGTGCAAAATGTTCATGTTGACCCGGAACAACATACAAAAGTCCCAGACCATACCAAACATGGAGTCGAATTGTATGCAAATCCGGTCCATTATTGTAGGACAGTGTATAGAGCTTTGAGGTTACGCAGAAATCAGTATTTGTGTAGTGGCGCGTGGGAACTAACTTTTGTATACAAATAAAATCAACCGCTACTAAGTAGTTAATCAACGTTTCAATGAAGCAACACAACGGGCATTGGCACCGGTTGGGGAACAATCTCGAAGGGAAAGATCAAAGGACTGCGGTCTAATTTTGAACCACGGTCAGATGACACCACTTGAGCTGGCATCCCGGACTCTCCAAGCTTCCACACCACGCCATCGTGTGGACATCTGAGGCTACGACACATTTGAATTGCCCCTTTCACTACGGTCTTTGCTCAACCACTACTACATTCATTGGTATTCGTTATTAGCTTCGTTCGAATGGGATTCGATGTGCGTCATGGACAACAAAATGTTATTGAGAATACAGAGCCCGCCATTCCAAAGATAAGAAAATTGAAGATCGAGAAATTCCCCGATTTTAAAAATTGCAAAGGATTTGAAATCTGCGGAAAATTTTACTTTAGATTGATACCTATAAATATGATTTTCTTTAAATAGATAATTTTTATAATTGAATATATCTTCAACGGATTTGAAGTCTGCGGAAAATTTTACACCAGATTAATACCTTACACCACGGGCACGGGCAAAAACCGGGCTAGCCACGCAGTGGCTAGTCAATCATGTTTATTATAAATGTAAGTCGCCTTGTGGGAAAAACCCATTTCTACCGGTGCTGTAGGGGCAATAACTATACCAACACATCCTGACATGACCGGCGGCAAATGTGTTAAAATCCTAAATGTGCTATTTGTAAGCATCTTTCTTTTTGAACTATATTTCTATAAAATATGTACTGTAGTGTAAGTATAACACATAACAGCCGAGCCTGTGCAAGAACATATCAACACCACCTATGCACGTCGTTGGTTGCGTAATGCAAATATAAGACTATAGACCAAAGACGGCGAACTTTTTAAAGAAGTTGGTCACATTTTGTACAGTATTTTTTATTGTACGTACTAGATCGTGGGTCACTTGGAAAGAAGGAAGGAAGCATGGTAAAAAACTACTTTTTTTTTTCTCAATTTTTCTTTAATCTTTTAAAAAGCTAACGATTCTTTTTTGTTTTACAACTTTTAATTTTGCAAGTGAAGTGCAGTAAATTGATATAAAAGGAGAGAAATCAAGTTATCAAATTTATTTTTCCAAACTATGCAGCTTTGAAATTCAACTAACTGCATTTCTAAATCACGGATATCTTGCCACTTAAATTCTCATTGTTTCAAATTTCGTATATAAAATGAAGTGAAATGTATTTTCCATTCTTTTAAATTTATTAAATCTCACCTCAAAGGCTATTTTACTTCCTGTATAATCCTTAAATATTTATTGGGATGACATACAGAAATCGAAATTCAACACAATTGGGGACAGCTCTGCAGGAAGTATAGTGTTCAATTCCCACAGAATACTTCCGCAAATTCGAGAAATTCTCGGATCTTTCTCATCGAGAATAGATCCCGTCGCCAATAGCCAGTTGTGTATCACCAGTGCGGCATTAATTCAACTACCTACCTACGAAAATTCCGCAGATGATTCTATGCGCGCGTCTCCTAGTTTATAGAAAAAAATTCAGTCCATTAATGCTGCGAGTAAATTAACTTATTATACACTTGAAATAAAGTTCTATCATGCAGATAGCCTGAATCGGTTGGGTACTTCATAATTAATATCGAAGGGACGATAATTACACGTAGGGCTGTACATTTTTATCGAAATCTTTTTCATACTTCCCTTTTTCGATCGACTGCCATTGAAACGATTAGTTTCTTGTATGCTGTGGAAACTTCCTCGCATAACTCGGACGAATAGAGATTAAAGAATTTCTGTTGAAGGAAAAATAATTTTATCAAAAGCGCGGTCTTGTTTACCGAATGATCTGTCGATCAAACAAATTAATTAATTTATCGATTCATTAAGATCATTAATGGGAAGATAAAAAAAAATGCAAGCAGCTATGCATAATTATTGACACATGTTCCAAATGAAGTTTCCTAATGAAATGTGCAGGGGTCGAGAGAGTGGATGTCACTCAAGTAAAAGTTCCTTTAATGAAAAATGAGTTCTTTTTTTTTTCTTTTTCGAACGTTGCTTGTGACGGACATATCAATTAACGTCATGTTTAGGCACCAAAAAAGTAGAGTTTAGATAATTAAAACGATTATAATTTTTGCTCGCTGCTGATCCAATTTTTAAAGCGTTAATTTTTGCATGTTCGAAGTCTAGAATTTATTTTGTGAATTCGTGTTTTTTTATTTTGCTACTAAAAACCAGAAATGGAGTTCAAATTAAGACATAACTTAATCTCATGAAATAAAATTAATTTTTCATAATAATTATGTTTTAATTAATTCCTTATCGGAAGGGTTGTGGGTTCTGTCCTCAGCGGAGCGTACAATTCTGATGGTTGCGAGATCGGCGCCTAGACCTGGCTAAAGACCGTCGTGTTCGCTAATGGTGGCTGGGGCACGTTAAATAGGTCGTGGTCACAAAGTCACCCTTGTTCCCATACCAAATCAATACCTCTGGGGGTACCTGATCAGGGAGTTATCGGCCTCTGATTGGGATCTAAATTACGATACGTGTGAGTGAATGGATGTGTGAAAGGGACCTTCCTGTAAAACGGATGTGTCATGCATGAAGAAGTCCAACCCTCCGGGGCAATGGCACCCCCAATTGGGCCATATATGGCCCGCACGACAACAACAACAACAATTAATTCCTAGTATGTATGTGTAAAATTACCAGAGGAAATTCGAACGATATCTATCCTATAATAATATATTATTTCTTTGCTGGTAGACGCAAGTATATTATCAATAAAAGTTATAGAGTGGTAGCTTATTAACTGCTATGAAATATTCTTTATCCTTTATGAACAAAATGAAATATTAAAAAGGATTTAAATAGGGTTTTTTAGCTTCTATGTGAAGGAACTTTATATTGCAACCCAATAAACATCAATTGCTATCACAGTTAAAATCACATTCACGTGAAAATTCTAACTTTTAACCAATTAAATAGAATTATCGCTAATATATGAAAATAATACTCACAATTTATTGCTAACTACTTTTTTTACTTCCTATTTTACTAGTTTCTTTGTATTGTAAAAATGAATGAAAACAAATTGTTACGTAAATGGGCTAAGAATCTAGCAAAGGTGCGAAGTATAGGATGCATAGTATTGCACAGTTTAAAAAATTGACAGTCAAGGTGAGACTTAAAAGTTTATTAAGATGTAAACTTTACAGTAAAACAGCAACTCATAAAAGAACATACAAGTAATCCAGTATTTGAATCCGGGAAAACAGAATATAAACTAACTTCGTTTATATGTATAGATCTGACCAATCCAATTAAATGGGCGTTTCATATGCAAATCAAGTCAGATTTGCATATGAAATATTTGCTATCTTTAAATAGTTGAAAGAACAGGAGAATATCCAACACAAATATTACCCAATAAATATCCGTTGACTATCGCAGTTCGAAGTAAATTCACTTTTTAACTTTTAACAATTAAATTTTTAACAATTAGTTTGAATTATCGTTAATGTATGAAAGTAATGCATATGCAATTTAATGATTTCTATTTTACTTACATCCAATAAACATTCTAAATTATTCATTTAATTTGGTGTACTTGTTTTTTAAACTTTTTATCTTTCGTTAGCTAAAAGAGCTACTATTAAATTTTAATCTTTAATTTCAATATGCTTGAGTTTAATAACATCGGAAAAAATTTGGAAGATAATATTTTTTTTTAAAGTTAAGTGCGTATATATTTGTTTGAGCGTTAAATTCTCATGATATAAGTGTTACTTTCAATGGAAGAATAAGATTAAAGTAATTTAAGAAAGGATGAAGTATAAATTATATTATTCCTAGTTAAGGTGAATCTAATATGTTCATTAGAATTTATTTCGGAAGTCATACATTGTATAAGAGACTAGAATGATAATGATAGTAAACATTGTTAACGATGTTTCAACGTTCAAAGAAAATGGCCTGAAGGTCCTAAACAAAAATGATCGTTATCTCGATCTCTTTTCTATCCCAGTCAATTTATTTGTTTCTTTTGGCAGCACCGATTCTCTCAGACGAAGAAACAGTGCCTTCGGAATAAAAAGTCTCACAGACCGTAATATTAGTTTTTGTGGAATTTCTTTTGTATTTAATTATATATATATATATATATATATATATAAAAGGAAAGCTAACTTTGCTAATGTAATTAGGGTGAAACAATTTGAGAGCAAAGGAAGGAAGATAATCGGGTTTTGTTGTTTAACTTTTGAGACAAAAAAATGACTTAGTTTTCGAAGTAAATTTCTTGGATACTCTTTACTTTTTTTACTGAGAGCTCTATATGATATTTAATATATATCTGGAATAACCAAATTACTTGAAAGATAAATTGAGTCCATTCATTATGGCACTTTTTTTTAACTTTTGAGGTAAGTACTTAATTTTGTTAAACACCTTTAGTGCTTAAATGTATCCCCTATTTTTAGCAGAGTGTTATTCTTAGTTATGTGTTGTTACCCCCATCCATTAAAATTCTTGTCAGTATAATGGACTAATGGAGATATACGTTCAGATTAATTTCGTTCAGACAGTTCTTTTATTTATCATTTACCTTTTATTAATGAGCACCACATTTTGGACAATGGGCTAAATAATATTTGCGCTTAAACTTTATTGATATACTATCAGACATTAACTTTTTTCGTGCAAATATATTTATATTAAACTCTCTAAATGCACCTTCAGAAGGTTTTTTTTAATTTGTTCAGAAGAGGGGACATATCTTCGGCTTAGAGCAGAAACACATTAACCGGGAAAAAATGTTTTTCTTCTTATTATTATTTTAGAGCTTATTAGAAGTCATTATTAGTTTAAGGTCCAAAAATAAAAAATTAAAAGCGCTCGCGTTATTTCATGATGTTATATATTGTTGCTAACATTCTTAAAGGCACGAATCTGCCTTCTGGCGATTTTCACATGGCTGCATTTTTCACCTCTTCATGTTTTACACCATGACGAAGCCACGAATCATCTTGATTCTTAGTGGAAATGCCAATTTCCTTGAGAAAACAACTTTTGAGTCGAACTGGATTTATCCCTAAGCACCCAAACTTTTAACATGTTTTTGTAGAAGCGTCCATTTGCATATGGATGCCTCTGGGTTGGTATTGATGATATATTTAGTTCCCCTGAGCGTCACGAGATTTGCGAGTAGTGTAGTGTTGCTTTTCCCGCACAACATACTCAATGACTAAATAACCTCATCTTTTTCTAAGGAATCCACGGATCCTTTCAATGTTTAGAACTCTTCTATTGGGGCTTTTCTTGGAATAGATTTCTTTTAAATGATTCTATTAAACTATTCTATAGAATGGAATCATTTGGAAATACACTCTAAAACAAAACAAAATAAAACACCAAGAAGGAGTCGTCCGATTGCTATAAAAATAGGTCGATGTGAAGAACATACATAGAAAGACAAACGATTCAAATTTCAGAACACTTGAATTATTTATTTCAGAGTTTGACTATTACAAAGGGAAGAAGTCAATAAGGCGTTGATCCACCTATGGTCCGGAGGCGTCACCCGGCAGAGACTGAAACAGTTCCCGGAAGGTGTACTGTGGAATTTATTGCCCTCCAACTGACGGGTTAAAGGGTTAACATTCCGGGGCAATCGCCTTCCCATAACGTCCCAAATGTTCTTTATGGGAGAGACTTAGCTGGCCGAGGATGTGTTGGGAAAGCTCGAAGACAATTCATAGCAACACGTGACGTGTGAGGCCGGGCATTATCTTGTTGAAAAGTAAGTCCGGGGCGTCGCAAAAGGAACACAACTTGTCGTAGAATGTCGTCTGTTGTCTGCGTACCGCTGTGCTGTAAGTGTGCCACAAATGACTACCAAAGGGCTTTCAAAGCAGATGGCGCCCCAGAACATAACGCCTTGTTGCGGGCATGTGTGGCGTGCGATAGTAAGAGCAGGATTCCCACGCTGCCCTGGACGTCTCCGGACTCGTCTGCGGTTGTCGTCATGACACAATCAAACGGACAATGAAACGGGACTCGTTATTAAATACAACGTTCCCAGTCAGTGTCGTTCCAAGTGGACCGAGCCCGGAACAACTCCTGGACTACTCCTTCTTGGCACGTCGATTTTTTTTTGTTATAGAGTGTATTCTACTTTCCGAGACATAGATTAGAATCTTTTTGAAATATTCCATCGCTCCCTTTGAGAAGAATCCTTGGAAAGACTCTCTAGCGCATTTCCTTGGAGTAGAATCTCTTGTAATGAATCTATTGTTCCTTTCATTCGAAAATAATCGTTTCAGAATATGGTATTACTCATTTCTTTATAATAGAGCCTACCAACCGGTATAGTGGTTAAGGCGTCATCCTCTGGATCGGAAGGTTCCTGGTTCGAATCCGGGTCCGGGCATGGATGTTTGTAAACGTATGGTGTAGAGGCGGCTGGTGCACCTTCAATCTGTCGTGGCCGAAAGTCATCACGTTGGGTTGGCGTGGAAGTTTGGAGAGTGGGGTGCCAGCTCAGGTGTTGCTTCGTCATCTGACCGTGGTTCAAAATGACGAGGTGTTGTCCTCGAATCTTTCCCTTAAGGGACTGATTCCGGACCGTCGTCAATAGCCCGTTGTGTTGCTCTAGTACGACCTTAACTAAAATTACCATTACCATTTATAATAGAATCCTTCGGAAATATTTCATTGGTTAAGAAGGTAAGAGTGCAGTTTGCGAAGTGGAATGATTTATGGGAACCCTTCATAGGGTTAAGCAGATAAAAGTCTGGCTACGTATTTCTCAGTGTCGTAAAAATAAGCTCCTTTATTGTCTGCGAAGAAATATTTCTAACAATGTCTGCTCTAAGCACTCGGCAGAGTAAGTTCGCAAGGCGTAGACCATAACGCCCTGTCCGCACTAGTGGCTCTGGACACTAACACAAAGCTACATACAACGAAATAAAACATTACTTCTTGAATTCAAAGCTTGTATGGAATCTTGGTAGCCCGGTTGGCAGAGTAGCGGATAGGAAACCGGGGATGACGAGATCGAAACTCGATCCAACATAGACCCTCGTGTACGTGGTTGGCTGGTGCGCTTTAAATGTGTCGTTGCTTCAAATGTCTTCGAGTTGGCGTGGTATGGAAGTTTACAGATTAATGTGCCATCTGAGGTGTTGACCTCGTCATCTTTCCCTTCGGGAGTGATCCTGAACATCGCCGATTTCCCGTTGTCTTAATTAATTAAGTAAATCAACTATCTACTCCTATGAATTTGAAGTAGTTTCTCATCTTTCCTAATAGCCCGTTGTGTTGCTTCAGTGCGACGTTAATTCAAATACCTACCTCCATGCGAATTGAGAGTTATTTGTTTTTTAAGCGAATTAAAGTAGTTCAGTCAGTATGAAAATAGTCACACGCTCTGGCGTGGTCGCCGAGTGGTTATTACTCTGTTCCTTAGATCAACATTTTGGGTTCGAATTCCTACGTAGGCATATTTGTAGTCGTTTGGTATCCGCTTTACGCACTCGCTCCCTGTCTAAGCAACCCTCGTTTAGTAAAAAGTAGATCGCAGAGATACAACCCAAACCACACTTCCTTCTGCAATACAGACAGATTCGTATTAACAAAACTAGCCACTGCGTAGCAAGCCCGGCTTTGCCGGTGCCAGTTGCTTTTGTAGGGTTATTGGTTTGCGAAGCAAACCAAATGGGAATTCGTAGCCAATTGGATAACAGCGGAGTTGCCAGTGACATTTCTTTTCGTGGACTCACATTGCCCATGGTGTTGGTTTGTTTCGAAAACCAAAGAATATAAATATTTCATTGATAAATTATTTATTAAAAGAAAATCAAACGTATAAGGTATCTATCTGGTGTAAAATTTTCCGCAGATTTCAAATCTGTTAAAATTTTTATTCTATCTTTAACGATCGATGAGATAGAATACAGCACTGAAGAACGCCATTGTTAACTTTAAAAATTTCTTTTGTTTCACTCGAATTCGTTCCTCAGGGAATCAAAATGAATAAATCTCGAATGAAACGAAGCTCATTTGAATCTGTTCGCTCCCATTCGAGACGGAAGGTGAAAAAATTGGCATGGTTCCAAAGGCTGACGTTAATAGTGACGTGGGGGTGGGTCTAAATTTTGATGCTTCTTTATTTCCCATAGAAGAACGGTGAAAAACTATTAAATTTATTTTTAAATGTTCTAGATTGAATTTTAAAATTCACCGAGACCCAAAAATTGGAAAATATTCGGACTAGCTGTGTGTCAAATCCCATTACTGTAAGTGCCATAGATTCGTTAGGACTTTGCGGGCAGGATACAAATGCACACTTCCTTTCATAATAGTGCCGCGTATAAGCTTAAGCGTATGGTGTAGAGGCGGCTGGTGCCCCTTAAATCTGTCGTGGCTGAAAGACCTCACGTTGGGTTGGTGTGGAAGTTTGAAGAGTGGGGTGCCAGTTCAGGAGTTGCCTCGTTATCTGACCGGGGTTCAAATTGACGAGGTGTTGTCCTCGGATCTTTCCCTTAGAGGGATTGATCTTGGACCGTCATCAATAGCCCGTTGTATTGCTCTAGTACGACGCAAATTAAAATTACTAGTTAACTTTTATACTAGTAGAGATGTGTATCCATTATAACAAATCTCACTGCTCTTGCTAAACAAAATTATGGACTAAGATACAATTCAAATCATTAAAATGTTAATACCCATCGTATTATTAACGCCTCGTTACACCTGTTAATCTGTTCTGCATGTTTCATTAATAACATATCTATGGTTACATTACTCCAGCTGGATAAGGTCTGTCTTATCGCACGGAGAAACTACATTCATCCTGCATTGTGTAATACTGCTAGCATCATCAATCGTGATTATTATCAACTAGACGAAGTCATAACGCATTTGATGAATCGGTACACCATATCAAACCCCTCGAAGAGAAGAAACTTTAGATTGCGATGGGAGTAACTCGAATTGTAAGACAATGCCTAACGATTCTGCTTAGAGTTATTTGAGACTGAATTTTCACTCAGCATTTCGGGAAACACGACGCACCTGAAAAGAATAAATATTTAAGATGAAAATATTTATGGATATTTTGGTTCTTAATTTGAAGTTATTAAAATTCGTTTATGGTAATGGTAATTTTAGTTAGCGTCGTACTAGAGCAACACAACGGGCTATTGACGACGGTCCGGGAGCAATCCCTTAAGGGAGAGATCCGAGGACAACACCTCGTAATTTTGAACCACGGTCAGATGACGAAGCAACACCTGAGCTAAAATTCGTTGATAGGGATACAATTTTCAACAATTTTTATAAGAATAAATGTGTCGAAGATTGTGAATAATAAGATTAGAAAAACAAACAAGACATCAAGTCAAATCATAACAATGAACGTTAAAGATATTTTTTGAAAAATATACTGTTATATATTTTTTTATTATACTGTCGCTGACCTGATTAGGTTTTGGTTGGTCACTCTATGGTCATATTTTGTAACACGAGAGCTAATTAGACCAATGAATCTATAAATATATACTATAATGAATCTACTACAATGAATATATAGTACAATGAAAATCTATAAGAATAAAAACTATAATGTATAACGACATATAATATGTAACTAACTATATAACGACAGTAACGGTTAGTAGGTTGTTGAATTAACGTCCCATTGAAGCAACTTAACGGGCTATCGGTAATGGTCCGGGATCAATTCCTAAATGGAAAGATCAGAAGATAACACTTCGTAATTTTAAACTACGGTCAGGTAACGATGCAGATATCTGATATCTTCCACACCACTCCAACGTAAGTGTATTTGAGATCACCACTCCCCATGTACACGATGGTTTTTGGTTAGAATTATTTTCGAACTCGCAACCTTTCGGTTGCTAATATCTGCTACTCTTCCTACCGAGCTACGACGGATACAGTTTATCGTAAGGTAAGTTAATTTTAGTCAGCGTCGTACTAGAGCAACACAACGGGTGATTTACGACGGTCCGGGATTAATCCCCTAAGGGATAGCTCCGAGGACAACAACACGTCATTTTGAACCACGGTCAGATGACGAGGCAACACATGAGCTGACACTCCACTCTCCAAACTTCCACATCAACAACCTTTTTGACTTTCGGCCACGACAGATTTAAGGTGCACCAGCCACCTCTACACCATACGCTTACACCTTATCCATGCACTGCCCTGCATTCGAACCATGAACCTTCCGATCTAGAGGCCAACACCTTAACCACCCGACCGTTTCCTCGTTTGGACAAAACTGCCCTTTTCACCAAGAAGAATAAAATTCCAAATAGGAACAACAAACTGCCCCTTGCCCAGAAGTAGTTGACAGTTAGGAATTGGATTTTACCCCTCAGAGGGTGGACACTACAGGGCACTTTTCGCGACATGAAGATAACCACAGAGGGGGGTTAAGTGAAAAATATATTAATGAATATAACTCATGATTTACTTTATCAAAGACATATCAGAGTGCAAAAAGATTTTTAATTTAAAATATACTTTTAGTGATGTTTGAACACACTGCCCCATTTTTCTTCACTCTCTCATAAATGTAAATACGTTGGAATAAATTCACCGCAAGTGTCAAAAGATTTATGAAAAAAACCCATAATTTTATCTTTTAATTGCCAGTAATTAGCATACTTTGGGCATCTTTATTTGCTCTGCTTTTGTTTTCTACTCAATTTAATCTGCACAGTAACTTTGTGACCCCAATAACGTTTTTTAAGATTCATCAATAACCGAAAAAATTGGTTTTAAGATTAAACGAGAAATTGTGCCATATTGGGAGGCTAACTAATTAAAA
Source organism: Metellina segmentata (assembly GCA_947359465.1). Lineage (NCBI taxonomy): Eukaryota > Metazoa > Arthropoda > Arachnida > Araneae > Tetragnathidae > Metellina > Metellina segmentata. The sequence continues at coordinate 114,002,624 of OX375882.1, read as the reverse complement.
GTTTCTCGGGCTTTAAATATTTATTCACCAGAATAATAATTCCTCACATTTTTCAGTACTTGGGATCGGAACTAAAAGAGATTGTTTTTTCTATGCTTGATTATTATAATGTAGTCCTACCGTGGAGAGTTTTTTTTAAACTAATCATTAAACGAGCTTTTAATTCTGTTATATTAAGCTCACAATAAATCATGAATTTCGTGCATTCACTTAGGACAGGCCTCGAAATATATTTTTTAATACAGGTGCACAAGGTGCATCTAAGTTTTTAAATTAGGTGCACAGGTGCGCCTAGCGGGAAAAAATTAGGTGCACAATTTTATTTTCATGTGCACAGTGAGTGCACCGGTGCACCCGGGTATTTCGAGCCCTGACTTAGGATTTTAAAGGGGTTAGAGATTAAATATTTTAAAAAGAAAAAAACAAAGAAAATATAAACAGGTACTTAGCTTAGATTTGGAACAAACCCAATTAAAATCTGCTCTCACGGTAAGAAGGATTTTCAATGTCCTCACACCATTGAAAGACATGGATTTAACTTCCGGTTATCCAATGCTCTCTCACGGCACATAACGGAAATGTAGCCGAGTGACGTCGCTTCCGGTATAGGTGTAAGAAACACATTCTGTCACTACAACACTAGCGCCATCTACATTTTGCTTTACAGCAAAATCCTCTTATAGTGTCTGTTGTTGGATATCCAATTCAAGGATTAGCAACTGGAAAGAAATCAAAGAAACTCGATCCAACCAAAGACATTGTACGTGAGAGGGGCTAGAGCACGTTAAATCTGTCGTCATTTCAAATGTCCTTGAGTCGGCGTGATGTGGAAGTGTGAAGAGTGGGGTGATAGCTCAGGTGCAAATTTCGTCACCTGTTCGTGGTTCATACGATCGAGATGTTCTCGGATCTTTCCCTTCAAGATTACACGCATCTTTGCCGATAGATCGTTGTATTGTACTACCTACCTGTATCTTTTATGTGCAATCTTTCTTTAAAAATATCTAAAGTTGCCTGACTTTTTTTTTGTATCTATTGAGACGTTTCAAGGTGGTTTATGGATCCTTCGGCAGTCGTCGCCATAGGCCGAGGGTAATCTTTGACTAACGTCATACTAGAGCAACACAAGTCTATTGACGGCGGTCCGGATCAATCCCTAAGGGAAAGGTCCAAACCACGTCATTTTAAACCACTATCAGATGACCAGACAATATCTGAGCTGGCACCCTCCATATTTCCACACCAACACAATGTGAGGACTTTCTGCCACGACAGATTTAGTGTGCACCAGACGACTCTTCACCATACGTTTAAAAACATCCATGCGCTATCCCGGATTCGAACCAGGAAACTTCGGATCCAGAGGCTAACACCTGTACCACCAGACCGCTTGGTCGCATTGGGACAAGGGAGCATCGAATATTTGATAACTTTTATGATGAGATTTTATTGTTAGATTCCACGAGTTGTGAGTTCGCAATCAATCAAAGACCGTCGTGTACATACGGGCCTGGTGCATGTTCAATCTGTCGTAGCCTCATATGTCTTCACGTCGGCGTAATGTGGAAGTTTGGAGAGTGGGGTTCCAGCTCAGGTGTGTGGCCTAGTCATCTGACCATGGTTAAAAATGACCTGTTGTCCTGGGTTCATTCCCTTAGGGATTGCTCCATAACCGTCGTCTGTAGCCCGTTGTGTTGCTCTAGAGTGACGTTAATCCTACCAACTGCCCAAAAAAACTGTTTTCAGAGCAATATTCAACCTCCGCGTTAACAACACCCTAGTTGAGATGAATTCCGTTGCTTAACGCACAGCAACAACCCCGTCACAATCCTCGCTGGCAGCACCCTCGATTCATCCGAATTTGCATCTGTATTTACCTCAGGGCTTTTTGGTACAGGCCGCCCAAACACATGCAGTCATTAGTGACTAGGTTCCCAAAATCCCGCCCCCCCCCTACATTCGTGCATTTGGAATATTTCATATGCTGATATCTGCCACTAAGGATCTGCGTAGCCATGGTAACCACGGATGCCATTCCTTCAAGAATGAGATCTGAGTGGAAAGAAACTGATTTTTTAAAGAACGTAATACCATTGTGTTTCCTTTTTCTTGAAAAAAATATATTCGGGGAGTTGTCTTAGGAATTGGAGATGTTCTGAAACCTCATAAATATTAAATGTGGAGCGAACTTGATATTCGAAATCTCGTCTGCAGAAATAAATGCGTCTACCTTTCTGAGAGCAATCCATATCGTTGGCTACAATTGAAAAAAAAAGTATTAGCTTGAATTCGTTTAAAAGTTGCTTTGAATCGCGTTTTCCCGAAGAGAAGGATTTTTAAGGAGTTCTTTTCGAGACCCTCTTGCCTCAAGATCTCATTAATCTTCTGAATATTTTCCTCATGTTTATGAGAGTTGGTTGATCAAACTTTATTCTCCTTTTGTGTGGCTCAAAGGTAAGAGAGCGTTGGTTGGTTGCTGACTTAGCGTCGCGTGGGAGCAACTCAACGAGCTATTGTTGAGTAGCTATTCAGTTTCATGAATAAAAGCTTCTTTATGGGTGTCCAGTTACAAAATCAGCTTTACCTCGGGGGCCGTTTGATCTTGACAAGGTACGGTAATTTCAATTTACATCGTACTAGAGCAACACAACGGATTATTGACGACGGTGCTGGATCAATTCCGAGGATAACACCACGTGCAAGATCCGAGGATAACACCACGTCCTTTTGAACCACGGTCAAATGGCGAGGCAACACCTGGGCTGACGCCCCTCTCTCCAAACTTCGACACCCATCCAAAGTGAGGACTTTCGATCACGACGGATTTGAGGTGCACCAGCCGCCTCTACACCATACGCTAAAGCTTCGGTTTCCGAAGAAAGCATAGCCGTGATCTAGCGGCTGTGATGCAGAGGCGGGTGACGTCACTAAAACGTTGTTTATACTAACATATAGTGTTGGTTTCCTAGAGTGCGTTGTTTGTGAGCGTTACGAAAATTTTCGGAGCCGCCATTTCCATGACTGTCGTCATAGCTGTCTCAAACAGTTGGGGAACGTTTTTTCTCTTGTAGCGGCACGGTTTCATTTCCTGCTCCAAACGATTCGAGCGAAGGGGAGCAAAACAAACATTTTTGACTGCCATTGATTAGTTCGTTTTTGTTAAATCAGGATCGTTCAACACAGAATGAAAATTTCAACGAATTCGAAATCTGCGGAAAATTTGACACCCGATCGATACTATAAATGTAATTTTCTTTAAATAAATAATTAATTATTTAATAAATAATTAAATAATCAAATGGCTGTTTTTGGTATCGATCTGGCGTAGAATTTTACGCTGGTTTGAAATCTGTTGAAGTTTTCATTCTATCTTCAACGATCCCGATGTTTGAAAGTTTGAACTAGAGAATAAAAAACCTCTTTGTTTTGTTTCTCGAATAAAATAAACCACGACAGCCGTCTGGGTTGCCCATTCTCCAACGTATTCTGTCCTTCTAAGTTGACACCTCTGGACTCTTGTTTAAACGGTCGTCTAGTTATGCCCGCGGCATCATGACGTAACACGGCTGTTAGATAACGGCTCCACTTTCTTAGGAAACCGAAGCTTTACAAACATCCATGTACTGGCCCGAATTCGAACCAGGAACCTTTCCATTTAGAGGCTAACACCTTAACACCACCTGACCGGTTGGTCGGGAGGGATCATGACAAGAGAATCGAGGCTTTCCGTCAGATGAAACTTGCTGGTCACCTGTGGACATCAGTGCAAGGAGCGAGGAGATGACGTTCAGGTCGGTCGTGCACAGTCCGGTCCTCTTCCGTTCGTAATCTGTCGTCGTCTCGCCTCCCTTTTCACAAGACCGAAAGGGGGCACCCCTTCTCGTCAGGACAAGAGCCCACTTACGCCTCGACCCTCGTCAATCCAGCGGGAATCCCCAAGTTCCGCCCATCCATAGGATTAGGGGACGGGCCATCGAAGATCGTAACATAACACTATTGGGTGACGGTTCGGGATAAATCCCGGGAGGAAAGATTCGAGAACAACAGCTCGTAATTTCGGACAGGTGACGAGGTGAACACCTGAGGCGTGGCACCCCAAACTCTCTCCATACTTCCATACCACGTCAATGTGAGGCCATTTGAGGTCACGACAGATTGAACTTGCACCCCCACACGAGAATCTTTGTTTGGATCGTATTTAGAACCCTCACTGGGAGAAGTATTTTCATTCCAAACGAAAACGGAACATTTTATTTCTGCTTCCCCCAAATGCAAATATCGCAGGCCATACCACGAAAAACACCCCCAAATAAGTATGTAAGTTTTAGTTTTATGAAAATCCGCTGGCGTCCGGTCGAGTATAGTAGGGTAGTGTACCTGTAAGCATTCCAATAAGGAGGAAAAACAGTCTAATTGCAGTACACGGTTCTCCTAAAGTTTGCTGTGCATCACAAAGAAACTTCAAACAGTGTTTATTAGTCTAGACTTCGCAATACAATTAGATTAAAATTAGGTTAACATTTCAAAGTTAAGTAATATTTTATTGAACTGATGGAAATATAAATCTATATGACATTTATTTGGAAGGATTACTTGGAATTTTCTGTGTCAATACGCGTGAATTTTCTACCGTAATAATGACCGAAATGTGTAACATAGCGCTTTTATTTTAAATGAAAACCAAAGTATTTCAATGCATTGATTTTTTAACAAAATTTCTGATTGTATTCAAATTTATATCTCATGTTACATTATTGAATGAAGTGTGAATAGAGTTCTTTCGTGAAAAATTTGGGTTTTAATAATTCCATTTCATCCAACATTTCATGTGTCTTAGTTTAATTTAAGGGTTAGTGCGAGTGTGCAGTGTTGTAATTTCTCCTTCTGATAAAAGTACTATTTAAGTTTAGCTGAAAATGTCAGAAAAATCTTAATTTTGAACACTAATGCAAATTTTTTATTTGGTTTTTTATTTTTATCAGAATCGGAGCATTTCATATTCTAAATTCAACGAAATGGAAAATCTATATTTTTTTAGTTTACTCAAAAAATTGCACTTTCTTAATCTAATTGGCGTTGACTCATAAACACAATTTTCCTACTTGGAATTTATTATTTGAAATTTCTGTGATAGAACTCTTAAGAACAAGTCAAGTGAAGTGACGTTCGAAATACATGCAGGAAAGACTACCGTCACCTACACTTAGCTTCATGGAAAATGCCTCATGAAATTCGGCACAAAGTTTTACAACACGCAATTTTCACTGAGGTTTACCAACTGATCATATGTATTTCTAAATTCTGTGAATGCTCTTCATCATTTTCTACCTCAACGATTATATAATTATTTATTATTTTTAAATATTTATAGTTATAATAATTTTTTTTCGATAAAAAAAGGCTTATTTTCTTAAATTATTCATACACAAACACGAATAAATTAAACTGTTATGTCTGCCACCATCCTTCTGAAAACTGCTAAAAATGTTTTTATGTTTTTATCATTCACAAGTAAAAGCAAGAATTGAAATAATTCCGAAAATCATGCGAGATTTATTTCGTAAAATATTTAAAAAATATCTTTGGTTTAGTTTGTAATCTTTCTATTATTATCTAAGTATTCAAGAATTGATTAGGTTTTAGTAATTTAATTTATTAAAATTCAAATAATTAAATTAATTTATTAATCAAGGCAGATTAATAATTTCATTTAATACGCATCTTACGAATTAATTAGTGTTTTAATGTTGCTCTAGAAGCATTGTCTCGCCAAAAACAGCTTTTTAAATTTAATTTTCTGATATTTTTTAGTGCTATTTTATGCATCGTAACCCGGCAAGAAAAGTGACACAACTCAAAATTGCAGAATTTGAGAAACAACTTAAAGGATACTATAAAACTTATATTGAAATAGCATATGGTTTTTTTAAATTTAATATAAGTATTTATGGTGGTAACTTCTATTATATTCTATAGAATAGTAATATAACGCTCTTGGGCACCTCATGCATATTTTCAATGACATAACATCAACATTTTTATTTTTTGACCTGTACCACTTTTCTTGCCGGGGTGCGATATGTGCTTTTTAAAAATAAATCCAATAAAATATACTTTAAGAGTTCTCAATCATCAAAATTTATTCTTAATATTTGACTCTTACATACCTCACTATCTCACTTTTGTCTTGGAGGGTGTTTATATTCCAGAGATTCTCTAACGCAGCCAAATTAGGTTAGTTTTAAGTTCAATAATATGGTTAACTTATACATTAGTTGATAATAGTGATTGCGAAGTTCATCAACCAATAAGAGAATAGAATTGGATGAATAGAAATAAATCTAGATTTAGCTCGGAATGTATAAATTCCATTATTATTTTCAAACGATAATTTAATTCATTTTCAAAAGATATAAAGGAAGGATACTGGCAACAATTCATTTCCTTCGATCGGGAATAAGCATTTTTTTATGGAACTATGTAAATTTCAAATTATTTAGTTGAGAACCGTCTAAGTAATTAATGACTGATTTAAATAAGCTTTTATCTGGATTCGGATTTCCTTCTTTACTTTGAGCAGATATTTTCTAATTCATTCGACTTAACAAAACTCCTATTAGGCTTTTAAGCTGTTTTCAGATGACTATTTTGATGAAATAAGATGGGTAAATGTATAATTTTAATATTCATAACTACGTTATACTTGTATAAGTATCTATTTCATTTTAATTTTCTAATATAATTTTAAATTAACTATTCAAATACTATCAGTGAATTTTAAATAACCTATGCCATTCACTTCTAAAACACTTCGTTGATTTTCAGTCTGCTTAAATGTTTTTACTATAAGAATCAATACAATTTTAAAACATATTTATGACTCTCTAAACTAATTGCGCAAATTAAATGAGTGTATATATTGCTAAATAGGTATTGAGGTTAGTCCAAATTTAATCCAACCCTGCGAAAAGAACTGCAAATTATTACTCTCTTTTATTTTTGTTTTATACATTGTCTAAAATGCTACTTTAATCAGAATGATATTTCTATTCAAAGCGTGTCTAAATTAATAAAGCGTTATAAGAATGTAATACTGATATATTTTCAATTATTTATGCAAGTGGGAGGCACGTAATAGGACAAAACACAGCGCCATCTACATTTAGTCTCTCAAGAAAAAGCAACGCGTACACAAAACTAGATTGTGATAATCCTCCACGAATTTCCCAAAAAGTTTGAACACGCAAAATAATGACGGTAACAAATCCAAGATCCTCCAATGTTGTTATAATCCTTTATCTTTGCATTGTCTTAAATAATTCTCTTCTTCTATAAGCTTTCCCGATAAAAAGATTTGCCAAAGCATTTTCTTTCCTTTAAATCGAGAGGAAAGCAATTTATTTAAATCCTTAAAGAGCATTCTGAGATTTAAAGTCAATACCATGTATCGAAATAAATTTCGAATATTAGCTGCATCTTTATATTTTATTCTTTGGATGGAAAAAGTTTCATGAAATCAATTTAATCTGCCGTTTCGATAGAAAAGACAATAGTCAATTATGACAGTAATGGAATAAATCGATTTAAATTTTCGATTACTAATCCCAATTTGATTGTCCTACAAAGAAATAATGAAAATTTTCAATTATGGCGTATTTGTTAACGTTTCTAATTGGGTATTTTCTTAATTAACGTCACACTGGAGCAACACAATGGGTTACTGGTGACGGTCTGGGATCAACCCCCCAAACGACCAAGGACAACACTAGGCAATTTTGAACCACGGTCAGGAGACGTGGGCACCCCACTCTCCAAACTTTCACTTCACGCCAACGTGAGGACATTTGAGGCCACGACAGATTTAACGTGCACCAGCTCCATTTGTACACGGCGTCTTTGATTGGATTCGAACCCGTAACTCTCCGGTTGCTAGTCCATTACGCTTCCAACCGGGCACACGGCCGACCAACCGGTAAAGTGGTTAAGGTGTTAATCTCTAGATCGGAAGGTTCCTGGTTCGAATCCGGGTCAGGGCATGGATGTTTGTAAGCGTATAGTGTAGAGGCGGATGGTGCACCTTCAATCTATCGTAGCCGAAAGTCCTCACGTTGGGTTGGCGTGGAAGTTTGGAGAGTGGGGTGCCAGCTCAGGTGTTGCTTCGTCATCTGACCGTGGTTCAAAATGACGAGGTGTTGTCCTCGCATCTTTCCCTTCAGGGACTGATCCCGGACCGTCGTCAATAGCCCGTTGTGTTGCTCTAGCACGACGTTAACCAAAATTACCATTACCATTACCAACCGGGCACGTTTTTTAATTGGGAAATCTTACAAAAATCCTCACATTTTCATCAATCGATTATTTTTATAGTTCAATAGAAAATGTTTATTTTTGATGTGTATCAAAACCTTGTTGAAGTATTCGATTCAAGTATACACAACCCTACAATAATGGACCTAACGCGAGCGGATTTGCATTAAGTCCGACTTCTTGTTATTTATTTATTATTATTTTATTATTTTTTTTTGTTTGGGGGGGGGGTTTCGTGGTACGACCTGGGACCTTTGCATGTTGTCCTTGATCAATTGAACGCCGACGCCTGCATGAACATTTTGGACAATCGGGTTCTTCCTCCGCTCTGGCAATTTTATGGAATGGATGAATAAACGTTACTTCCGGAACTACAACGCTCCGTGTCACGTTGCAGCCTCTGTCAAGCAGTGACATCGAGATATGGATGTAAAGTATTTTCCCTGACCTGCTCGGAGCCCCGACCTAAACCCCATAGAACATTTGTGGGACGCGTTAGAGCGAAGCTTACGGACCAGGGAATCCAGTCCGAAATCTACGGCTGAGTTGGCGACATTCTTGCAGAAGGAATGGACATAAATGCCCATAGCCGTGTATCAAAACCTTGAAAGTATGCCCAGAAGTGTTGCTTGTGTAATTGCAGCACGTGGAGGACTATCCCCCTATTAAAGCATGTATTATTTCCCTTATACCTTCACATCTTGTTGTCCGGTTCATTATTGTTGGGTAGTATAAGTGTTTAATACTTTTTGATGGAATAGAGGAGAGAGAGAGGAGAGAGAGAGTTAAGTATTATCCACTAAAAGGTCATCGTTCTGCTAGAATTTCAATTCAAATTCATTTCTAAGTTCATGCATTTTAGTTCTATAAGAGATTTTTGAGGTCTAACAGTGGAATAAAAGGCGTTGTTTAGTTGCAATAACAAGTGAGGATTAGCGGATACGCATTTGAAAATCGCAGATATCGAAACAATTCTTTTTAAAAAAAAGTTGATTTTAAGAATTCCTCTTATGCTTTTATCTGAGATGTGATTTCGACCTTTAAATTAATTTAATTATAATTTCATCAGCTGTAAGACACAGGCTACGATGCTTCATGCACTAATGATCGAAAAAAGTTACGCATTCTAACATTCCGCATTGCAGCGAGAAACAATTTCCAACTAACAATTCCTACATAAGGCCGTGCAACAAATTTAAATAGTATGGACGTGTTCTGGGTATCAATTGGTATTTTTCAGAGGTGAAATTTTTCAAATTTACATAGATAGAACTGTAATAAAATCAAATTCACCTAAAAAAAGTTTTATAAACAATTCAGCGTATTCGAAGAACGTGTAAAAAATTTCAAATTCATAAAAGATTAAATGCGCTTAGTAAAAACGTGCTACAATTTAAAATTCAAGAAAAGTTTTGAAGGCAAAATGAAATTTATTGATAAAAACATTTAAGTAATTTCACACATAGAAGACACAAAACAATTTTTATTTGTGTATAAAGGACGTTTAAGGGTTTTCAAACTTACTAACTATTTAAGGGGAGTTAGTACCTTTTAGACTTAGCGTTGCTCGCGAAAACATACTTTTTTCGATTCATCATAAATAATTGAGTTTTTTATATTGTAGTATAAAATTGATACAGTTTAAAGATAATTGTATGGCTTTTAAAAAACAGCAGTCATATTTGTAATTAAAAATATTTTTTATATAAAACCTAGCAAAACTTATACATAATTTCTTCGTTTTGAAATTTACCCACTTAACCTTCCCTCAAGTTTAAAAAAAACTAATAAACGTAGATTTAAGAAATTTTGTATGGTTATTCTAAAAGAAGATTTTAGTTCTCTGAACTATGGATTTGTGTATGAGAGCTATAGTTTTTTATTTATGGATCCATACATAACTAAAAAATTTTCAAAGTTGACTTATTTTAATACTTTTAATTTTTATAAATATTTGTACTTCAAATGTAACAAATTCCTTAGTTCACAGAATTAAGATATTCATGTGCTTCAATTTGGTGCAAACATTTGGGTTTTACAGTGCATCTTTCAAAAGTTATCTTGTGGGAAAGTTAAGTGGGTAAATTTCAAAACGAAGAAATTGTGTATAATTTTTGCTAGGTTTTATAAAAATAGATGTTTTTAATTACAAATATGACTGCAGTTTTTTGAAAGCCATACAATTATCTTTAAACTGTATCAATTTTATACTACAATATACAAAACTCAATTATTTATGATGAATCGAAAAAAGTATGTTTTCGCGAGCAACGCAAGGTCTAAAAGGTACTAACTCCCCTTAAAATTCACGTGGAAAGGGTGTTTAAACTATTTCGTGCAAAATAAGGGCATCATATAGCGAAATCATTCGACCATACTCTTAACTGGTTTAAAATATTCGTACATTTTACATTGTGTTTATCCGTTTTGACAACCAAAGGATTGTTCGGTAAAGATTTCTATTAGGAAAAGGCACTATACGAGCACTTTGAAAATGGTAAAAAAGCGGGTTATGTTGTAATGCGACATTTTTCTAAACATTTAAAAACTAAAAACTACTCGAAATGAGACAGCCATTGTTATACCGCATCTACACATTCACTCGAATGGCGAGCCAGATAATCGGTTCACTCGTCATTCGCCTCGCGTCTCGTAGCACTCGTGTCGTAGCGGCTTTGGGGCACGAGCCAAAGGCATGGCGACGAGCAATGATTGTGTTCAGCTCGCGTTGAGCGGGTTTATCAACACGTGCAGGGCAGATGTCGCCAATACTCGACGAGTGTGTCAACGGTCATTTGCGTTGTGGGAACGAACGAGCGAATGTCGAGGTTAAACACGAGCGCGAATTTGTAAATCCGCTATTAAAAATGAAAATCTTGAGCAAAATACACGAAATGTGACATTGTTGTAATGTAGCACCAAGATCCGCCACATTAAATTCCCGAGACTGTTTCAAGATCTGAATTAAGGGTCGCGGCCACGGTACCCCGGTTGGAAGAGTAACGGATTATCAACCGGAATTTTGCGAGTTTGAATCCAACCAAAGACCGTTGTGTTCTTGTGGGGCTTGTACACTTTAAAGCTGTTCTGGCCTCAAACGTGTGGGAGTTTAAGGAGGTGGTGTGCCATCTCAGGTGTTACTTCGTCATCTGAGCGTGGTTCAAATTAAATGTGGCGGTGTTCTCGCATCTTTTCCTTTAGAATTGATCTCAGATCGTCGCCAATAGCCGGATCTGTTGCTCCAGTGCACGTTAGTTAAAATATAAAATACATATACCGTCTGATTGGGTTGTTTACACTAAAAATCCCCATAATTTACGTATTCATTACGTAACAATTTTCAAACTCTCAAAGGTGAATCCGACATTTCAAGTCGGCCGGTTGTAAAAAGAGTAGTAGCCAGAAGGTTGCAAGTACGAATCCAAACAAAGACGGTCGTTTACAAAGGAGCTGGTGCATGTTAAATCTAAAATGGCCTCAAACGTCGTCACGATACACAGGTGTAGAAGTGGAGTGTCAGCTCAGGTGTTGCTTCGTCCTCTGTCGTGTTTCATAATTACGTGGTGTTGTCTTCGAATCTTTCCCTTTGGAATTGATCCCGAACCGTCACCTGTATCGTGTGTTCTGCTCCAGTGCGACGTTAATTAAATTCCTCTATCGACATGGCAAGTGTATTTCATAATAATGTATTCACGTTGGGTTGGTGTGGAGTTCGGTAATGGTAATGGTAATTTTAATTAACGTCGTAGTTGAGCAACACAACGGGCTATTGACGACGGTCCGGGCTCAATCCCTTAAGGAAAAGATCCGAGGACAACACCTCGTCATTTTGAACCACGGTCAGATGACGAAGCAACACCTGAGCTGGCATCCCACTCTCCAAACTTCCACACTAACCCCACGTGAGGACTTTCGGCCACGACAGATTTAAGGTGCACCATCTGCCTCTACACCATACGCTTATCAACATACATGCCCGTACCTGGATTCGAACTAGGAACCTTCAGATCTAGAGGCTAACACCTTAACCACTATACCGGTTTGTCGGCAGGTGTGTAAATTTGGAGAGTGGGGTATTAGCTCAGGTGTTGCCTCGTCATACTTACGAGGTATCCTCAAATCTTTCCCTTAAGGGATTGATCCCGGACCGTCGTCAATAGCCCGTTGTGTTGCTATAGTAAGACGTTAATTAAAAAAACTAGCAACTAATAAAAAAAAAGTATTTCATAATGAAATAAATAAAGATTACGTGATACTTTTTCACTTCCAACCTGACCCAGCGAGCCAAGATGAAAGAAGGCGCTTAAGTAAATTCTGCATTTGAAAGGTTATATGTGATGAGTGGGCGTCTTATACTCTTGCTCTGAATAGCAAAGGGGAAGTCACGGAAATCCGTGAGATTATGGTAAAAAATATGATACGACGATAGCATCGACCAAAGTCCTGATAGGACGACGATAAAGGCTTATGATGCTATAGACAGGTCTTGAATATTTTAAGGAGTCTCAAAAGACTTCTAAGAAAAGACAGGCTGCGTACGTTTATCATGCGAATAAATAATCTTGGCCATCTACCGAAATATTCTGCATCGAATTTAAATACAAAAAACTTTACCCTGTTTTTAAGTTGGGTTGAAAGTTTTTGAGGGGTTTTCGGGCCAACTTTGAATGGATCAAATACGTTAATCTTCTTGGGTGCTTTTAGAAGTATTTCTTGGATGGAAGGCATGGAAAGTGAAATGAAAGCAACACCATGTTGAAGTTTTACCAAAATAAGTAGCATGTATGAGGAATTGTTGCTGTATGCATATGTATCCACGAGAAAAACTGACCATACATTCTTGGAAAGTAGCAAGACTAATAATAACTACATAAAAAAGTAAAATATAATTTCATCCCATATAGGATACCTTATCGTAGCAGAATAACTTTTTTTAACATAACCTAATCCAACCACATTTCTCTCGTGTTTTTTCACTCGTTTGTCTTTGTTTCATTGAAAAAGACGAATGTTCCCGATATACACTCTAGAACAAAAATCGACGCACACAGAAGGAGTCTTGCTGAGCTCGATCCATTTGGAACGGCACTGACTGGGATCGCCTTGACTACAACCGCAGACGTATCTGGAGACGTTCAGGGCACATTTACACCACAGCGGTACGTAGACGACATTCTATGACCTGTTGTGTTACCGTTTCTTTTGCGACACCCCGGACTTATTTTTCAACAAGATAATGCCCGGCCGCACACTGCACGTGTTGCTATGAACTGTCTTCGAGAATTCCCAACACTTCCTTGGCCAGCTAGGTCTCCTGATCTATCTCTTTCATAGAGCACATCTGGGACGTTATGGAAAGGTAACCATCCCGGATTGTTGACCATTTAGCCCGACAGTTGGAGACGATTTGGCAAGACATTCCGCGGGACACCATCCGGGAACTTTTTCAGTCTATGCCACGACGGGTGACGTATCCAGGCCAGAGGTGGACCAACGCCTCATTGACTTCCTCCCTTTGTAACGGTCAAACTCTGAAATAAATCATTCAATTGTTCTGAAATTTTAATCGTTTTTTTTGGTGGGGGGAAGTGGAGTTACAGCTGAGGTGTGACCTCGTCATCTGACAGTGGCTTAAAAATTACGTGGTGTTATCCTTGGATGGTGTTAAGGTGTTATCCTTTCCCTTAGGGGGTTGATCCCGAACCGTCGTCAATAGCCAGTTGAGTTGCTCTAGTACGATGATATTTATAAATTACCAAATTACTGTTTATAGATTGAAAAAATAGGGTTGGTATTTAAATTACAGTCGCACCCGAGAAACACAACGGGCTGTTGGCGAAGGTTCGGGATCAATCCCCGAAGAGAAAGGTTTGAGGACAACACCACGTCCTTTATAACCAAGGTCAGATGACGAGGTCACAACTGAGTTGTAACTCAGTTACGACAGATTTAACGTGCTTTAGCCCCCTCCCCTTTTTGTACACGACAGTCTTGGGTGGATTCGAACTCGCAACCCTACGGTTACTAGTTCGTTAGTCTTGCAAACTGGCGATCGCTCTAGGGAAGGGGTTTTGAAATGAGCCAAACGGCAAAGCACGATTCCAACTAAGGAAAGTCTTAATTAACGTCGTACTAGAGCAACGCAGCGGTCTATTGACGACAGTCCGGAATCAATCCAGTAAGAGGATAACAGCACGTGATTTTGAACCACGGTCAGATGACGAGGCAACACCTGAGGTTGTTGTTGCACATCCCCCTGGTGTAGGAAAGCCTACACCAGGTTCAGAAGGCCCCGTCGTGCCAGATCCCCATATACTTGCAAAAAGTCCTGATCAACCAACAGCTGCTTATACGAAGCGCCACGACACAGAAGAAGGTGATCAGGACTGGCAGGTAGGGAACAGGAACAAGGAGGGAAAATTCTATCCCCGTTCTGAAATGTTATACATTTAAGATGGCCACTTCGAAATCTGACCATGGCCGATTGGAAAGGCCGAGGGCCACAGCATGAGATTGATAGTCCAGGGCGATTGCCAGCATACCAATGGTGGGATGGAGTACGGCGCCACACGGAAAGCAAACGCTGTTTTCCCAGGGAGTGGACCTCAGTGGGAGTGAGACGATTCAAACAGTCCATAGGGAGATCACAACCATTCTTGGCGAGTACATCGGCTGTCTCGTTGCCATACACCCCGATATGCGATGGAATCCATTGGAGGCTTATTGGTGTTTTCAGGCCAATCTCGCAGAGAAGCTTCAGAATATTCTGATCTGGGATATCAAATACTTTTGGCCAATTTTTGAAATACTGTATAGCACTTCTAATATCAGTCAAAATCCAAATACAATTTTTATCAGTGGACTGTGCATAATTAAGGGCTGCACCAATTGCTATGATCTCCGATCTAAAGACTGAACAATGGTCAGGGTTTCGGATGCTGCATTTGACCTTGTCCTCAACGCTGCTGATGAAAACGCCACTCCCGGTTCTACCGTCTTCAAGTTTGCTACCGTCTCCGTATAGATGACCAAGGCATCGGAAGGGATGCTATTGACAACCTTCAGGGCCAACTGTTTCAAAAGGTCTGGCACCTGAGGTGGCACCCTAAAGGTGAAAATTAAGAAATTTTGTAAGTGGCCAGGTGCCACTGAACTTGTTTCATTCAGTGGCTACTTGCGAGCGTTCAGATATGTTGTAAAATACACACACATTACTTATGTATGTGTGTGTCCGGACGTTTTTCTTTAAGAAAATTTGTGACGGTAAAAAAACCCGTAAATTGGAGGTTTTGCCAATAAAATAATGCTTTTAAGAGTGTGGCGACTGTAACAAAATTTTTCAGTCTCCACTTAAAACATTCAGTGGGGTGCCAGCTCAGGTATTGCTTTGTCATCTGACCGTGGTTCAAAATTATGAGGTGTTGTCCTCGAATCTTTCTCTTAAGGGATTGTTCCCGGACCGTCGTCAGTAGCCTGTTGTGATGCTCTAGTTAGACGCTAATTCAAAATTACCAATTACCAATCAAACATTCAGTCGCCACGTGGCGAGTTTTCACCTTTGCGTCAACCCACTCTCCAAACTTCCACACCCACCCAACGGGAGGATTTTCGGCCACGACAGATTTAAGGTGCCGCCTCTACATCGTACGATTACAAACATCCATGCACTGGCTCGGATTCGAACCATGAACCTTTCGATCCAGAGGCTAACACCTTAACCACCATACCGGTGGGTTGGCTAACTTCCCATCGGAAAGAGTTCGAATATTTTATATAAGTAGGGCAACTTTTTGTAACAAATGCAACTTTTTTTCATGCGTTCTACGCTGCATGTAAAGTACTAAAACCAAAATTCCTCCTACATGGGGTGTATTGTAAGTGAGTTATAACCGCAACATACATGCAACTTTCTGCATACATGCAACTTTTTGCATGAATGCAACCACTTGCAACTTTTTAAAATATAGCTTAAAATTAATTAATATCAAACTACTATTTCAGTTTTTGCTCTCTGAATCAACCCTTCGATCATGTCTGTCTGATCTTGCGAACGCCGAAGTATTGCAGATCAAACAAGTTCATGGTAAGAAGGTGTTTGTCCTAAGCCGAAAGTGAAATAAATGGCAAGAAGTACTTTAACACATGGGTTGGCACTCTTGCTAATCCATAGGAAACTTGCGTCATCGACTGCAGAGTTTGCGAGGGAAGTGTCGATCATGTATATGTTGTTCGCCTTGTAGATGACGTTTTTAAAATCTCTGAATGTGGAGCGAAAGTATTTTGCGCTTCTACTATCCGAAACAGCACATTATAGGACTGCAGCTGGCGCAGGTTTTCATTGTTAAAGAAATTACTGGCCAAGGATTGGCCATATTCAACGTTCTTCTGTATTTCAGTATGTATTATAATACTGTTGTACACGACTAAAATTGTCAATATATTTTGAATTTTTTTTTTTCATTTTTTACGAATAATTTATTTTAGAATTTAGTGTATTAAAAATAAATGCAACTTTTTTTTCTCCATAAATGCAACTTTAGGGAATGATAAATGCAACTTTTTCCATTTTTACTGCAACAAAAAAGTTGCCCTATTTATAAGGCATTCTGAATAGACTTCAGCAGATGATCGCCCTTCTCATATCCATACTGAGAATCCCTATTCTTTACTTATATAACCTCTATGTTTCATATATCTAACGATGACTCGCAAACTAACGTATTTTGAAAGGAAATATATATATATATAACTGTATACTTAGATATTGAATCTATAACTATATATACATATTTTAAATACATAAAGTTACATATTTCGAAAGTTATTCTTGCGTAGGTACGCAAATATTTCCTCGAATTCCACATTATGTTTTCAAAACATGTTTTGTATCGAGTATAGAAGCATATTTTTGCGGAAGTAATTGAAAATCGACCCAAAAGTGCGTTTCCGTCAATTTGCTCCGCCCACTGTTAGCTCCGGCCAATGAAATGTCTCTTGGCATTTCTTCTCAACGTAGTCTTATAAAAGCGGCATATTTATCAGCCTCTCTTTTGATCCGTAGACAGAAAAGAGATTGCGCTCTTTTTCATCTCTCAATGTTCTCACTTGCTCTACTCGTAACTCTGGATTTTCTCCCATCAGAAGCTCCTTCGAGAGGTAACTCTGATATTTTCGCATTTTCATTTCGACGCTACCTATGAATAGTAATTGTTTGAAAATTATACGGAATTTGTTAATGTAATATTTAAGGATTGTGTTGTGTGCTGGAAGTTGCTTAGAAGGAAGACATTTTTTTGAGACGATCTGGTTGTCGATATGTACAAGTGCGCATTCTAGAAATAGGCACAAGCTATTGCTTTACAGCGAATGCGCAGGCATCCGATTCTTCTCGAACACCTTGCCAGATTCTATTTACATGTGTAACATACACTACCCCACAATAATGGACCGGACCCCAGTGGATTTGCATAAAATCCGACTACTTGTTTAAAGGTTGTTTTTGTGGTATGGCCTGGGACCTTTGCATGTTGTTCCTGGTCAATTGAAAGCCGACGCCTACATGAACATTTTGGACAATCAGGTTCTTACGCTCTGGCAGTTTTATGGTGTGGACGAATGTTACTTACAGGACAGCGCTCCATGTCATCTTGCAGCCTCTGTCGAGCAATGGTATCGAGGTATGGATGTAAAACGTCTTTCCTGGCCGACTCGATCTGGAGTCTCGACCTAAAACACATAGAACTTGTGTGGGACGCGCGATAGAGCGACTCTTACGGACCAGGGAAACCCGTTCGAAATCTACAGCTGAACTGGCGACATTCTTGCAGCAGGAATGGACACAAATACCCATAGCTGCGTATCAAAACCATGTTGAAAGCATGTCCAGAAGGGTTGCTAGTGTCATTGCAGCACGTAGGGGACCATCCTCCTATTAAATCATGTATTCTTTTTCTTATAAATTCACATATTGCTGTCCGGTCCAAAATTGTAGGCTAGGGTACTTCCTGATGGATTTTGAACTGGTTAATGGTAGGTATTTTAATTGACGTCGCTCTGGAGCACGACGATGGGCTATTGACAACGGTCCGATGATATAAAATCTTCCACGGGAAAGATCCGAGGACAGCACATCGTAATTTTTAACCACGGTCAGATGACGAGGTTACAGATGAACTAGCACTACAATCTGCAAACTTCCACTCTACGCCAACGCGAGGGCATTTGAAGAACGACGGATTGAACGTGCACCATCCCCTACACGACAGTCTTTGGTTGGATTCGAACTCGAAACCCTCCTGTTGTAAACTCGCTGTTCTTCCAACCGAGCTACCGCGGTCCTATCTGTTTAATGTAAGGACTCCGAATAACAGTGATACGCCACAAAAATACGTTCCGTAATAAAAATGTGGAAAATAAAATATTCCAGTGTATCAAAAAAACTGAGGTTGTTTGAATGCGTGCTTAGTACTGTAGAATCGGAAATCGCTTCTCGCGCGGACAGGGTTACCGAAAGTAATGTTTTATCAAGTTATGTTTATAGTATATATATATATATATATATATATATATATATATATATATATATATATATATATATATATATATATATATATATATATATATATATATATATATATATATATATATATATATATATATAGTAGAAAATATTTGTTTTTGTGTATTTTAGTCTTTTTCATGTAATTGAAGTCTGCTGGTTCTTGATGTGGTCATAAGGCTTTGTGAAGTCTGTGAGGGCACAGGACCAGCAGGAGGGCTGAGTGTAGAATCGGAAATCGCTTCTCGCGAGGAATAATGTCCTCAATACACAGCAATACGAGTGCTTGCACGTGTGAGGCTCCAGAAGTTAACACCAATGAGCGGTTTTCTGAAATCTATATATGTGTGTTATCCCTGAATGCGGGACGATTCTTTTTCTGGAAGCTGAGTGCTTCAGTCGAGCAGATTCGCTCGCTATTGTCCGCGGGTGGCGTTCCCGTGACATCTCAAACCAGATATGATGTTTTTATATATTTCATTGTAAATACCTCACAATCATTTAGAACAAGTAAAAATTGATCAAAGTTTAATCGTGTTGTTTTGACTATTGAATCATACCCCACCGAGCCAATACTATATTACTTAAAAATTTAAGTTAGCAAGACCTTGTAAATGCCGAATAAACCATCTTGATGGACGAGATAACTCATTAGAAAACTTCAACCAGATCTTGATCTGGTCATCATAAAAACAATCGGCACTGTCTGGATAACGAAACGCATCGTCATTAGCAAAAAGTGTCAGATCGCGATGGATTAGATAATTCATCGAAACCACCTAGAGGGTTAAGACTTGAAGTTGTTCTGAAAAAAAAAATGGCTTATTACGTTGCCCCGAAGCCATTCGATCGCTGAATAGAATATTTTTAGAACTAGTATACGTGTTTTTGTAATACCAATATTACACTAAAATAAATATTTTCACCCCTTTTAAGCATCACAATAAACTCTTTCTGGGATGTCGGCCCTCCCAGAAGCTTGGAATGGTTAGGGCAGGCTACATAAAAACTGCCGCATTTTAACCCTCTGATGGGTTTACACGCTGCAAGAACCTATTCAGCCACTTGCAGTCTTTCCTGCATGACTTGGAACCAGTTTTGATCTTTTGGACCAACAAAATCTTTCCTGTGCTTCTATTCACCCAAAGATCTACAGGGTTGGACTTAACTCTGTCATGGGATACCGACCCTTCAATTGGCTTTATGGTAGACAAAATTTCCTACAACGTGAAGGTGACGTAATGAGAAAAGGAAATAGAAAAATAATTTGGTGTGATGCAAAAGCAGAAATTTAAAGTTAAGAAATGCACTCCCAGGTGCTTCTCTAATATAAGTTTGCAATGAGGTTTTGGAGGCAATTAAAGTGTTGTAGTCAAAAAGTGAACTTAAACCGCTTGCTTGAGTTCAGACTCCCTGGAGGCTACAAATCGCACGATTTGTATTATTTTCCTTTGAAGCAAGGGATGAACAGCCAGGCGTCGTAGTGCAGAGGTGCTGGTTCCTTGATGTGCTGATGAGAAGTGATAGGTCAGGTGGTAACGTAGTGCTCCGGGTCTGCTTCCATGCCATAGGTGCAGAGAGTAGTCAACGAAGCATTATGTGTGTTGTGGGGAAAAAAAGCTAAAAGAAATATTCCCCATGAATCGAAAATCTCGCTACACAGACGTTAACCCTCTAAGGGGTACACTCCCATTATTTCACCAAGAAATTTGCAGTGTTTTTCCTTTATGACTTCTCAGCCGACCAACCGGTATAGTGGTTAAGGTGTTAGCCTCTAGATCGGAAGGTTCCTGGTTCGAATCCGGGCATGGATGTTTGTAAGCGTATGGTCTCGATTTTGGAACCATGATAAAATCGGTAGTACCTTTATGATGGCATTGCAAAATCGATCAGATCTGGATGGACGTCGAAACAACTTGGAAGGTTAAAGATGTATGGTATGTTTCGGTTTATGCTACAATAAGGGTAATGTCCAGGATCTGAATATTCTGAAGCTTCTCTGCGAGATTGGCCTGAAGACACCAATAAGCCTCCAATGGATTCCATCGCATATCGGGGTGTATGGCAACGAGACAGCCGATGTACTCGCCAAGAATGGCTGTGATCTCCCTATGGACTCTTTGAATCGTCTCACTCCCACTGAGGTTCACTCCCTGGGAAAACAGCGTTTGCTTTCCGTGTGGCGCCATCCCACCATTGGTATGCTGGCAATCGCCCTGGACTATCAATCTCATGCTGTGGCCCTCGGGCTTTCCAATCGGCAAGATTTCGAAGTGGCCATCTTAAATGTATAAAATTTCAGAACGGGGATAGAATTTTCCCTCCTTGTTCCTGTTCCCTACCTGCCAGTCCTGATCACCTTCTTCTCTGTCTTGGCGCTTCGTATAAGCAGCTGTTGGTTGATCAGGACTTTTTGCAAGTATATAGGGATCTGGCACGACGGGGCCTTCTGGACCTGGTGTAGGCTTTCCTATACCAGGGGGATGTGCAACAACAACAGTCCAGTATCTTGTATATGGCACGCTTTCATGATTATTCTGTTGATGTAGTGATTTAAATAGTAAAAAATAATCTCTAAAAATTGTGATTTTGGTTTCGAATAAACAAACCACTTCTATCTGGACTGGTGGTCGAAAACTGTCCCTTTATGTCTAGCTTCTTATGCAAAAACCAGTTCCAGTCACTCGTTCTAGCCAGGACAATTTACTTTTCCATCTTGGTGGAGTAGAGCAGTTTTGTCTCGACGAGGATTCAGTAACAAAATTGACCAGATCCTAGACTATACACATCGTCGAAACCACTTAAACTCGAATGCCATTGATATCAAATGAGAAAATATACTTCACATTCTTAATAAATGTCTTGTATACAGGGGGATTTGAAATGACCTGGCTAAATTTCAACCCTTTGAGAGGTTTTCCCCATTCTGCAAATTGTAATCTTTCATTTATGCCTAACTAATTTTTATCTTAATCAATAGAATCTTATTAGGATTCTTATAAACAATAGACATGGCCATTTAGCAATTGTGTGTGTTGTTGGGTTAAATCAATTGTACACAGCACGGAAATCTTGTGACGTGCATATGTCTAAAGGAAGGAAGGGTGCCTAAAAACCAACATGTTTTGTGAAAGAATGCAGGTCCAGAACTTTCTCCTGTAGGTGCTAGATAACATTACTTGAATTTCGAGATTGACGACATGAAATGGGCACTACGAACGCCTTCTCACTGAGCGAATTTCTCAACCTCGAGTAGAATGTCTTAAATTTCTGGAGTGCTCGAACTTCTCGATCGACCCGCATCATACCTGCTGTCGTCAAATGTTTCGGTTCCACACAACTGACAGTGCAAATGCTCAAACGTTTAACGATTCGGCACTTGCCTGTTAGAGAAGCGTTCGTGATGTAATCTTGTGTAAGAGTGTTTGTCCGCGTCTGTTGCACGTCTGTGATAAATACGTTATTTGGCGCTATCACAAATCGTTTTGTATTGAATTTCGTCGTTCGCAACACGGTTTTTGAATGTGATGTAGCGTTACACGAATTTCGTGATTGCTAATATGTTTTGGGGTACAAATGGAAACGCAAGAGTTGCTCAAAGATTGTACCGCGAACACTTCTTCCTTAAGCGGTTTTAACACAACTTCACGTAAATTGTCTTAAATTTCTCACCTCGACCTATCCGCATCATGCCTGAAATGTTTCGGTGTCTCCCAGATTTAAATGCAAATGCCCAAGTTTTGACAATTCAGCACTTGCCTAGAGTGTAAGCTTTCGTAATGCGTGTAACTACACAGTCCAGTCACATTAATGTGACCACCACCTACTTTCGACGTCAACGTGAAATAACCAATCACAAGAGGCAGGTGGCAGCACATTGCAGTGGAGTGTATATAAAGGATGTCCTAGGGCATCAGAAAGCATTTCAATAGTTGACGTAATGCAGAAACGTTGCGATTTATCCGACGACCAAAAAGCCATGATTATTGGCTTTCGGGCCAAGGGTGGAAGCATTTCGGAAACGACTAATTTTGTGAACTGTTCGCGTGCCGCCGTGGCAAAATGGCACTATCCAAAATCAGCGGCGTAGCACATGTGGTGCACCTCCGGCTGTAGATGACAGAGGCGAACGAAGGCTACGGAGATGCGTTCGGTCGAATAGACGTGCAACTGTTGAACAACTGACCGCCCAGATGAACCAAGGGGCTACCAAGAATGTATCCTCAACAACGGTTCAGCGAACGTTGCTGCGCATGGGTCTCCGCAGCAGAAGCCTGGTTAATGCACCTATGCTGACTGCTGTTCATCGGCGACGAAGGCTGGTATTTGAACGTCAGTACCGCAACTGGACGTCCACAGAGTGGCGACAGGAGGCTTTTTCCGATGAATCACGTTTTATGCTCCATCGGACACGTGGACGTTGGCGTATACGGCGTGAAAAGTCTGAAAGCAAACACCCTGCAACAATTGCCGGAAAGATCCAGGGTGGAGGAGGGAGGTAATCTAGCGCATATGACCACGTCACTGGAGTCGGCATGGCTCAACATCCCAGTGAACACCTTCAGAAACCTAATTGACTCTCTTCCTGCACGTCTCGCAGCGGTCCGCTCTGTCAAAGGTGGTTATTCTGACTTTTGACAGGTGGTCACATTAATGTGACTGGACTGTGTATAATCTCTTTATATCGTAATAAGAAATTCTGAATTGTAAAATATTCCGAATGCTTAAACAGTTTATTTACTGCCAACGATCTTCAAGATTTTGTTCTGAATCGAAGTTTGTTTTACAATTGGTTACATGGGTTTTCTTGTATTGACAAGTCAAAACAAAAAGAGTCGGATAAAGTTAGTTTATGTACAGTATCCTACTTCAAGTTCTTGAAGTAGAGTATTTTAGGAAAAGTGAAACGTCAAACAAAACTAAACTTTTCTTATAGGAATCTTTGTTCCGAGGCACTACATTGTTACTGCACGTGACCGCTAGGAAACAGAAACGAAACAAATAAATAAAAGATTCAACTTGAATTGATCTTGTAGGTAGTAAAATATATTTAGTTTTCCTTCTATCTCTATATATTTCACTACGCGTGTGGCACGGATATCGACTTTATTTGTTTATTGGCGAAGGAAACAAACGGATAAAACAATATAAAATCAACCAACTACGGTACACATCCGCTTATTTTGTCGCTTAGTTTTTATACGCTTGATGTGTGGTTATGAAGCTGCTTAGAATTCCCAAACCTACTCTGAAGAATTCATCTCTCTATTGCAATTTTTCAGAAGTCTTATTGCAATGAGAAAACTGAAAGGTAGAAATCAGTTAGGGGTTGCTAGTAAATTAGCTAGCAAAAATAGGTTAAAACTTAAGAAATTTTTAGCTCGCCAAGTGTTTGGGTTCTCGTTTGACACGAGGGAAGATTAAAAATTAATAGTTAATATAAGGCTAGAAAAATATAATAGCTACGTCAAATTGGTATAAATATTAAAAAGTCCTTTCAGCGCATTTTTCAATTCGTTAAGCTGCTATGTCGAAAGAGCTATTTGCGGAGCATCCAATTGCAAATTCAATAATTATTTCACAGAATGCACAGTATTTGATTCCGTACTTGCGCAACTAGGGCATCGAATTTATAATACTTCTATAATGAACAACAAGGTTCACTAAACTAATGGGTGCTACTTTTTTTTTATCAAGATAAAGAGCATAGTTTGCGTGACGTATATAAACATTTTATTATTCAATCCACTCGATACGGCAATAGTTTGCCGATAGTTAGGGAGAACAATAAAGTTTTCCAATACGTAAAGCTCCTTTAAAAAACACAATTCGAGCTATTTATTTGTCAACTGCTTTGTTGCATTATATATTTTTATTTTTTTTAGATGAGCTCTTTTACTTTTAGTAATACCAGTTTTTTCAAAAATACGTACATGTCCATATCTTTTTAAAAAACAAATAAAACTATAAGAATCGAACATAATAGTTCAGTCGATACACTTCAATACCTAAGATTTATATTTTGGTCGATAATTAAGCTTTATATGAATAGATGAGTTTATTAAAATATAATTTACTTACAAATAACATATTTTATTCCCTTCGTTAACGCAAAACAATTATTTTGTTAAATGGGTACAAACCAACTTTACGTATTTTGTATCAAATATATACTTGTAAAATATTACAAATATTTGACTGGTGTTTTCAAAGACAAATAATGTTTTTGTGGAAAGATGTGTGTATAATATAAAGAGCAGTAAATATTTGACACCCCATTGTATTATTATGCACGAAGCTTTCGATTTGTTTAAAATGAGGTATCGAAATGTAAAAATCAAACAGAAATTTACATTACAAAATCCATTATTCTTTGCATCATCACAGATTAAATATTACTTTTATAATTTTAGTTATATGTGTGATGAATGTGATACTATGGCTGTGACAAAGTATACATATTTAACTCTATTGACTTAACAGACTGATACATAATGATACAAATGTTTTAAGAACGCTAGTTTATATGAAAACGCATATTTCATAGCATTACTTAGCATAATATATAAAGCTCTTCGTATCATTGGATTCTGAGTAAGAGGAAAACATTTTGTGCCAAACAGTGATTTTTTTACGAAGATAGTTCTTTTTAGTGTGCGTGTGAATTTTAAAATCAACTGTTATTCTAAATTAAAACATGAAATTAAGTAAAACTAAAATATTGCTAACAAATCATCAAAATATTGTGTGTGTGTGAGTCATGATATTTTCATAACAATACCAATTCTTTCAAATGACATAGGTATATATGGGATGTTTCGAAAATATCTGGTCAAATTGTAAGGGGGGGGGGGGGTAGAGGGACTGAAATTAAACAATGTCATGCATTGTTACACGAATTCATTCGAGGATGGAATATACTTTTATATTCGTTTTTTACTATGCTAGATTTTGTGCGCGTTTTCGAGTAGAAACTCATTAACTGAAATTTTTAGAAATAGCATTTTTTGTCACTAAACGATTTTCTTGATAATGTAAGAAATGCATTGTAATATTCTATTCTGTTTGAAGGAAAATATAACACCATCAGAATGTTTATAGTTTTTATTTTTGACCTAAAAGTCAATGGTCATCGGCAGTTCTGTGAAGTTTGATTTTTGTCCGTTAATGACTTTTTGCTCTTAGTCGGCGATATTTGTAATTGCTACCAGAAAATACTAAGCAGAAACATACAAAATTATCGTTTTTATTAC
This sequence comes from Metellina segmentata, assembly GCA_947359465.1. Taxonomy (NCBI): domain Eukaryota; kingdom Metazoa; phylum Arthropoda; class Arachnida; order Araneae; family Tetragnathidae; genus Metellina; species Metellina segmentata. Next base: position 113,976,506 of record OX375882.1, on the reverse strand, counting down.
ACAATAAAAATATATTTTACACTAAGTTTTCAGACGTGCGTTCTGAGCATTGTTTAAACGATCAAAATGAAACTATCTTTTTCTAAATTTGCAAATTTCTTATTGCAAAAAACTTGTTTCAGTTGTGAAAGAACAAGAGGTGATTATAGCTTTGTAATAATTTTTACAATATACGTAACATGTAACTCAAAAATTTACAAGATTGTAAACACATTGTGACAAGTGTTTATGTGGTAAAATAAAACGAAATTTATTTTACCAAATGCAATATTTTTGCAAAAATGAAATGTATGTTGCCAGTGAAAGTTCATATGTTACTATTATATTTTCATTAATGGCACTGAATTAAATGATAATAGTGATAAAATAAATAAATAGAATAAAACCCACACTAAAATGATAGTAGTGATCATATATCTTGTGCTTTATCTACACAATATCGACTCTAGGTTTGTAGAAACATATTTTGAACGGTAGTTAAAGCGATCCGAACGAAATATTTCAATATTTCCAAAGATAGAATGGTGGTTTCTGTTAGAGGACAGCCCAAAGTGCTCAAAGAAAAATGACAATTCTGTGATTGCTTATATGCAGAATATCTAATTAATTTAAACATTGAATTTTATCATATGCACATTTTGAACGGTGGTCCAAACGAAATGTGCTGATTTTCTCATGCCTGACGAAGAAAAACATTAAATATGACTTTTTTTATTACGTGCACAGCATGCTACAATTTCGACATTCAATTTATGATTAAACACTTAAAATTGATTGATCAGTCAAAACAATCTATACTTTTCCAAAGTGCTTCACGTAGGAAAACAATAAGAGTAGTATCAAAATTATAGTTTTGATTAGAGGTACATAAATATTTCAAATTTTGACAATGAATTCTTGAACGAGTATATTTTGAACGGTGGTTAAAAGTAAAAACGGATTATATAGTCATTTCTAAAAATCAATTATTTTTGCAACAGTTAAATGTTTGTTACTGGTGAAGTACAATTCAAAGTACTTTGAACAAAATGATTATTGATTGATTATATACGGCACGCGGTCTTACCATTCGGACAACGAAATTGTGCAGTTACATATTTTAAACAGCTGTAAAGTAGTCGAAACGTAACCTATATTTATTTTCTAAAATGCCTGATGAAGGAAAACATTCAATACAACAATGTTATGACTTTTTTGATTATGCTCATAAAATACTACAAATTCGACACGGAATTCTTTCAGATACACATTAAACATTAGTTCACGGTTAAGCTAAATAGATACTTTCCGAAATACTTGACGGAGGTAAACAATAAGAGTAAACCAAAATGATGTTTTAGATTAGTTACGTAAGGATGCAATTTTTTGATCAGGTACTTTACCAGAAGCATACTTTGAAAATTAGTTAAGCAGTCAACGAAAGCTATATTTCCAAATTGCTTGACGAATGCAATTGATAAGAGTATAAATCAAATTAAAATTTTGATTGTTTATATAAGAATGCAATGTTGCATGGAATTTAGAAAATGCATATTTAGAAAACTGGCAAAACAGTAAAAACAAAATCTAAATTTTCAAAAGTACTTGACGAAGAAAAACAATAAGGAAAATCAAAATCGTCATATTTTTGATTAGGTTGACAATTGGAATTTCGGTACTGAATTTTTGCAGATGTAACTTTGAACAGTTTGTAAAGCGGTCAATTGGACATACATATTTATTTTCTAAAATGTCTGACGAAGGAAAACAATAAGTGATAACAAAATTTTGATTCCGTCCGTAAATATTATAATTTCGACACTGAATTTTGCAGATGTATATTTTGAATGGTTTGTTAAGCGGTCAATAGGACTTAAATATTTATTTTCTAAAATATCTGACGAAGGAAAACAACAAGTAACAAAATCATAATTTTGATAACGTCCATAAATATTATAATTTCGACACTAAATTTTGCAGATGTATATTTTTAATGGTTTGTAAAGCGGTCAATAGGACTTATATATTTATTTTATAAAATATCTGACGAAGAAAGACAAAAAAAGTTACAACAAAACGATACTTTGATTAGGTGATACTTTAATTAGGTTTGTGAAGCGGTCAATAGGACTTAAACATTTATTAGGTATATAAATATTGGAACGGTCAATAGTACTTAAATATTTATTAGGTATATAAATATTGGAACGGTCAATAGGACTTAAATATTTATTAGGTATATGTTGTTGTTTCTAATGCCTACACTGGCAGACCAGAGGAGTGCCAGGCCCGTCGAAGACGGCAAGAGGCGAGGGGGTGCGCCTTCCATGTTATTGAGCCCCATTGGGAGGAAGTCCGACTTTGCTCGGCATACATGACGCATCCGTTTTACAGGAAGGTCCCTTTCATACATCCATTCACTCACACATATCGTAATTTAGATACCAATCAGAGGCCGATAACCCTCTGATCAGATACCCCCAGAGGTATTGATTTGGTATGGGAACATGGGGGACTTTGTGACCACGACCTATTTAACGTGCCCCAGTCACCATTAGTGAACACGACCGTCTTTAGCCAGGTCGAAGCGCCGATCTCACAATCATCAGAATTGCAGGCTCCGCCGAGGACAGAACCCACAACCCTTCTGATGCGAGCCCGACGCTCTACTGACTGAGCTACCGCGGCTCTTATTAGGTATATAAATATTGGAACGGTCAATAGGACTTAAATATTTATTAAGTATATAAATATTGGAACGGTCAATAGTACTTAAATATTTATTAGGTATATAAATATTGAAACGGTCAATAGGACTTAAGTATTTATTAGGTATATAAATATTGGAACGGTCACAATAGGACTTAAATATTTATTAGGTATATGAATATTGGAACGGTCAATAGGACTTAAATATTTATTAGGTATATAAATTGTGGAACGGTCAATAGGACTTAAATATTTATTAGGTATATAAATATTGGAACTTATTATTTGATTAGGTATATAAGTATCGGAATTTCGACACTGAATTTTTGCCCACGCACGGTGTTGAAGTGGGCGATAGAAATTCGTATTTTCGAAAGTCTGACGAAGCAAAACGACAAGTGACAACAAAATGATATTTTGATTGGATACTCAAATTTCCGAACTGAATTTTTACAAACCAAACATGCTCTATTTTTAGCAAGTGTCTGTCAATCGTCTGCCGCTCGAGGGGTTTTTCTCCCCCGCCAGTATGCCGAACGCGGCGCATCGCAACGCGAAATCACGTGCAAACCAGTCGGGCTTCCCTGCACAACACCCACCAGCAACAGCAAAAGAAGCGAGACTCACCTGGAACGCAACCTGCGAAGATCCGAACGCGATGGGGACTTCACTTCCACGAGGGGGTGCCCGAGAACGTCAACAAGGCGGGAAGATCGTCTGATAGATAGGCGGCGGGCCCGATCCGGAGTGGCTGCTGTCTTTGGCGTTTGCGTATTTTATTCTGACGGAACCATCCCGAGCTTTTGGGAAATGTGTGTGTTAGATCTTCGAGACTTTGATTTTTCCCTGCCGCGGCATCGATCTGGGGAAAGGGCCGACGCTTTTCCCCCACGCGGAGGGATTTTTAAACGGCGGTAGGGGAAAAGGGTTCGGAATGCCGGATTCCAGGCACTTTTCTTTCGGTTTTCGTTCATTCGAGCATATTGACGACGAGGAAGATATCTTTTGTTTCGTTCCTTTTTTTCCGAGAGGTATGGAATTGTGGAGAAACTATGCGTAGTTTTATCGAAGTTTTTTTTTTTTTTGCAGTTGATTTTATTTTTCTTCGTTTTTTTTGGGAGGTAGACTTCTGTACGTATTGTGGAAGGACTTCGCCGTTCGGATTAAAAGGTTTCTTGCTTCTTAAAAGGTTTCTCTTAAATCTGTGCCTTGAAATTTCTATTTTTGTGTCCGAAGTGAGTTTGGGTCGGGTATTACCTGTACTGGAAAAAAGGGCCCTTGAAGTGTTTTTAATACTTTTGAGAAATGTTTGGAAAATATTTTACACCGATGCTTTCAGAAGAAAACAATTGTTTGCGGGAGCAAATGTTTTGATGAGTCTTCCAAGGCCATTGACCCCAGGCAATCAATACCATCAATACTTTGGTATTACCAGTATTCCGTTTACACACATACAAATGTATCAATATGTGTGTATTTATAGGTAGGATTTAAATTCGATTATGGTAGGGTATCATGCTTGGGGAAAGCTGGTGCGATGTGGGAAATTCAAATGGAAATTCGAGGAATTTTTTCTTTGATGTCAACAAGTTTATTAAAATAAAAACACCACGGGACTATGAACAGACATAAAGAACTAAAAGATAAAACAAAGAATTAGTATAACATGATTATAATGAATCAGTCCTGAGAACGCCCGGTTCTTTCATAGCTCACTTCTACCGCCAAACTTTTTCATCTTCTCTTTTTTTTTTCATTTATCTTTTAATCATAGCGTTACTAGGTTCCGGGTGCAAAACGAACAATAGTCTTTTTGGAGCCATGGGGCGATGAGTGGAAACCCGACGCCTGATCGTCTAACGTAAGTATCAGAGTTCACAGTAGATAACACAAAGTTAAACTTTATTCACATAGGGAGGTATATCCGAAAACACCTGTGCTTTCAGGAGCACATCTCCTTTGGGTGTGTACTAAGGATGCGACATCGATGTATTGGAGTCTATGTTTTTGTAACATCGATGTTTATACGTGTCGATGTTTTTACGCTGTCGATGTTTTGTTTTTAAATGAAAAAGTACGTTATAAAAATTAAAAAAATAACCAAGTAACATAATTTTTATAATCAGAAAATTGAACATGCTTTTTGACCAAAGTGGCCAAGGGTGAAAGGGTCTGAACAGTCTGATGTTTTATAAAAAACATCTATTCATTGGAGCCAATGTCGTATCACTAGTTGCTAAACCAGTTTTAAGAAAAGGGGAAAAAAGTTTAAATACACTGCATATTAAAAACATCGATGGTTTGGAGGCGATGTATTATAAACATCGATGTTTTAATTTTGAACATCGATGTTTTGCTGTCGCTGTTGCGTCACTAGTTGCTTAACCAGTTTTAAGAAATGGGGAAAAAAGTTTAAATACACTGAATTTTAAAAACATCGATGTTTAAAAACATCGATGCTTTTGGGGCGATGTCGCATCCCTAGTGTGTACGGATTTCACGGACCACACTAAATACACTGATGTTTAAAAAGATCTATGGTTTTAGGGCGATTTATTATCAACATCGATGTTTTCCTACCGATGTCTCATCCCTCCTGCCAACTTGTTCGTGCTACCAGTCGCGTTTGACACCGAACGATAAACTTATAAGCAGAATCCACTGTAGCCCGAAGAGTAACGGATTAGCAACTGGACTGCTACGAGTTCGGATCCAACCAAAGACCATCGTGTACAAGGATGGGGGGGGTGTACAGGTTAAATCAGCCGTGGAATCAAATGTCCTCACACGTTGGCGTGGGGTGACAGCTCAGGTGTGACCATGTCATCGAACCTTAATCATGTTGTCCTCTGATCTTTCCGATCGTGGTTCAAAATTACGCGGTGTTGTCCTCGAAACTTTACCCGTATTTATACCGGAGTACCCCTTTGTGCTGCACGAGGGCTACGTTAATTAAAATACCTATCGATCTAGGATTTGATAAACCCTTCGGATTTGATCCCGGACCATCGTCAATAGCCTATTTGGCTGCTTCAGCGTTTCATTAATTTTATACGTACCCCTACCTCGGATCTTTCCCTTCGTGTTTGATCTCAGACCGTCGTCAATAGCCCGTTGCGTTGCTCCAGTGCTACGTTATTTGTCGTTGCTGTTTCTTATGCTTACACTGTCAGGCCAGAGGAGTGCTAGGCCCGTCGAAGACGGCAAGGGGGGTGCGCCTTCCATGTTATTGAGCCCGATTGGGAGGAAGTCCGACTTTGCTCGACATACATGACACATCCGTTTTACAGGAAAGTCCCTTTCATACATCCACCCACTCACACATATCGTAATTTAGATCCCAATCAGAGGCCGATAACCCCCTGATCAGGCACCCCCAGAGGTATTGATTTGGTATGGGAACATGGGAGACATTGTGACCACGACCTATTTAACGTGACCCAGTCACCATTAGTGAACACGACGGTCTTTAGCCAGGTGGAAGCGCCGATCTTGCATCATCAGAATTGTAGGCTCCGCCGAGGACAGAACCCACAACCCTTCTGATGCGAGCCCAACGCTCTACTAAACGCCAATTGCGGAAGTGTTTTGTCTACGTTACCACCACTTCCCTTTTTTCCCAATAGACTCGTTCAAAACCTCGACTGCCTTCTCCTGGGTGCCGCACTATAGAAATATTTCACGAGCTCCCAGATACTTAGTTCTAAGCTAGTTCTATGGCATTGCGAATAGAAATGGAAATAACGTAATTTGGATGAAATGAAATGTTCATAAATTTTTTTAATAAGATCTCCAGGAGTCAGTAGAGCGTCGGGCTCGCATCGGAAGGGTTGTGGGTTCTGTCCTCGACTGAGCCTGCAATTCTGATGGTTGCGAGATCGGCGCTTAGATCTGGCTAAAGGCCGTCGTGTTCGCTAATGGTGGCTGGGGCACGTTAAATAGGTCGTGGTCACAAAGTCCCCCATGTTCCCATACCAAATCAATACCTCTGGGGGTACCTGATCAGGGGGTTATCGGCCTCTGTTTGGTATCTAAAGTACGATATGTGTGAGTGAATGAATGTATGAAAGGGACCATCCTGTAAAACGGATGTGTCATGTATGTCGAGCAAAGACGGACTTCCTCCCAATGGGGCTCAATAACATGGAAGGCGCACCCCCCTCGCCTCTTGCCGTCTTCGACGGGCCTGGCACTCCTCCGGTCTGCCAGTGTAGGCATAAGAAACAACAACAGTCTAAATAATACAAAATAATCTCTAAAAATTGTGATTTTGGTTTCGAATAAACAAACTTCTCTTTTAACCCTACTGGTAGTCGAAAACTGTCCCTTTATGTCTAGCTTCTTATGCAAAAACTAGTTCCAGTCACTCGTTCTGGCCAGGACAATTTTCTTTTCCATCTTGGTGGAGTAGGGCAGTTTTGTCTCGACGAGGATTCAGTAACAAAATTGACCAGATCCTAGACTATACACATCGTCGAAACCACTTAAACTCGAATGTCATTGATATCAAATGAGAAAATATACTTCACATTCTTAATAAAGGTCTTATACAGTGGATACAATGGAATTGGATTGAAACAGATATACAGTGGGATTCGAAATGACCTGGCTAAATTTCAACACTTTGATAGGTTTTCCCGTTTTGCAAATTGTAATCTTTCATTTATGGCTAACTAGTTTTGATCTTAATCAATAGAATCTTATTAGGATTCTTATAAACAATAGACATGGCAATTTAGCTACTGTGTGTGTTCTTGGATTAAATCAATAGTACACAACACGGAAATCTCGTGACGTTCATAGGTTTCAAGGAAGGAAGGGTGCCTAAAAACCAACATTTTTTGGGAAAGAATGCAGGTCCAGAACTTTCACCTGTAGGTGCTGATTGGGATCTAAGTTACGATATGTGTGAGTGAGTGAATGGATGTGTGAAAGGGACCTTCCTGTGAAACGGATGTGTCATGTATGAAGTAGTACAACCCTCCCGGGCAATGGCACCCCCAATTGGGCCATATATGGCCCGCACAACAATAACAACAAGATCTCCAAAAATATCTTAACTAAAACTTAAATGTCTGATTTTGTTAATCCGAGCAATGAACTTCGAAGTACAGTGCTGCGTTCTATGATCTCCAAATCGAGGAGTCAAGATAATACGTAACATATGACTGTGAGTAAAATACCATCAAACACCTCGGAATACATGTTTTAATTTAGGAGTAAGCGCATAGTATAGGACGAATTAAGGCTGAACGCCTGTAACAAAGAAATTATCTCAGTTGATATCACTATATCGTTAAAAATCGTTAACTAAAATAATGGACCGGACAGCAAAATGTGATGGCATAAGGGAAAGAATACATGCTTTAATTGGGGGGATCCCCCACGTGATTCAATGACACTAGCAACCCTTCTGGGCATACTTTCAACAAGGTTTTGATACACAGCTACGGGTATTTGTGTCTATTCCTGCTACAAGAATGTCGCCAGTTCAGCTGTAGATTTCGGACGTGGTTCCCTGGTCCGTAAGCGTCGCTCTAACGCGTCCCACAAATGTTCTATGGGGTTTAGGTCGGGACTTTTGCGCAGGCCAGGGAAGACGTTTTACATCCATATCTCGGTAGTACTGCTTGGCAGTAGGGATGCGACATCGATGTTTTCAAAATATCGATGTTTTTAACATCAATGTATTGGAGCCAATGTTTTTAACATCGATGTTTACGCTTGTCGATGTTTTAACGTTGTCGATGTTTTATTTTTAATTAAAAAAAGTGCCATTATAAAAATTTTAAAAATAACCAAGTAGCATAATTTTTATAATCAGTAAATTGAACCTACTTTTAGACCAAAGTTGTCAAGGGTGAAGGGTCTGAAAAGTAGGGATGCGACATCGAAGTCGGTGTTTTCAAAATATTGATTTATTTACCATCGATTTATTGGAGCCGATGTTTGTTTAACATCGATGTTTTAACATTGTCGAAGTTTTATTTTTGAATGAAAAAAGTACCATAGAAAAAATTAAGAAAAATAACAGTGCAGCTAAGTATTTGTCAGTGAATGGGACATTCGTTCCATCAGAAAGAGTTTTTTTCCCTAACTGGTGGGATGGTGAGTGAAAAAAGAAGTCGGCTTAAGGTGGAGAATGATAACAAACTTCTTTTTTTTGCAAACTGTAAACAACAAATATTGAGGCATATAATAATTATAGGCCCCGGTATTTTTTAATTTCCAGTAAATAAAAAATAAGTTTGGATTGTTTCCTCCTTTCCATAAGTTGATATATAATTAATAATAGCTAACAATAATTATTGTTAAGTACCTACCAAATTATACTTACAGTTGGTAGTACTTATGTCAAATTGTTGTAAGCATTATTTTCTTTTATATTATTCATTTTGAAAATAAAAGATTTTTTAATTGTTCTTATTTTTTAACTAGTTTTGACAGTTAAAAAATCTCAGATTTTAATTAATGAAAACGGCAAATGACATATTAAATCCCCCCCCCCCGCGAGCATTAATGTTTGTGGTTCGAAACACGATTTAAGAAATTGGGGGCGGGGAGTTTAAATATACTGATGTTTCAAAACTTCGATGGTAGATGTTTCAATTATGAACATCGATGTTTTTTTTATCGAAGTCGCATACATACTTGACAGAGGAGTGTTGTCATCATGGAAGTAACATTCGTCCATTCCATAAAATTGCCAGAGCGTAGGAAGAACCTGATTGTCCAAAATGTTCGTGTAGGCGTCGGCGTTCAATTGACCATGAACAACATGCAAAGGTCCCCAGGCCATACCACGAAAAACAACCCCAAACAAGTAGTCGGATTTTATACAAATCCGCTGGCATCCGGTTCATTATCGTAGGATAGTGTGTGCGCCGAACAGTAATTGCGTTAACATATTCGAAAACAGCATGGAGTCCAATTCGCATACAGAATACAGGGTGAGTGAAACTTCCTTGCCTCAACGTGAGCGGTGAAAGTGTTGCAATACTTATGGATATACCACAGCATTCGACTCCAGTCTACCTCGCCTACCATGAGCGAAACACGACTGGTTTAAAGCTCTGGAGAGATATCTTCAAATTCGCTAACAACTTTTCTTGGTGATTCGAAATAAACCTTAACACATTTTGTGAATAGGTGAACATTTGATAACATCGCGCCGTTTATTGGTTAATACTTGCCTAATTCATTTCTGCACTGATCTGTGAGTCGTAGTTCTACGCTGAATAAAAGTTGAGCATTGCTATTGAGAGGAGCTTCAAAAAGTGTGACCAACATGTCGACTAGATGTAACGTGACTCCTCAGAAAAATTCACTCGGTTGGCTCATTTGACAACTTATTGCCTCATTTGGCGATATTACGTCTTATGACAGGGCAGGTGTGTACATGTGCAGTTCTAGAGAGGGGAAATCGCAAAAGTCTACTTTCTATATCGCGCGGATTAAACAGATGATGAATGTTCGTTTCCTCCCGGCAGACGAAAGTGGTCTAAGAGTCACGTTACTACTAGTTTTAGTCACATGATCCTGGGCACATAAAAAGCTTACTACTAAGCCCGGTCCACACTGAACGAACTGAACTGAACATCTATGATTGATAACCCCGGCGACAGGTTTGGTTAATCAATCTCTCTGGTTTTTCTGGTTTGACAGCTCGGGCACAAATTGTTTCATGTGCTCGCGATCAATCTGGTTGCTTGTGTGTTGAAATTAAACTGAAAACTTATTGTTTAAATGTCCAGTTCTGTTATGTTACATGATATTGAATGTTTCTTTCAATTCGTCTTATTTTGGCAAAATGTGTTAATATTGCAGTGCGACACTGTAAAATGTTCTTCAATTGCAAAAAGTCAAAATACATTTTAAATAGCTACCTCTTCCTTATCTTAAATTTAGAAGTGCAAAGTTCCCCAATACCACTATTCGTCTGAATACACATGGATGGTAGTATCAAGTTGATACTAATATGAGCGTATTGCATTTTCACAACTAAATTTTAATCGGCATCGATGTATGGCAAAACATTGCTACAAATAGACTACTTAAATATTAGTATCACTTTAAAATCCGAAGAAAAATAAATATTTCTATGTTCCGAGCGCTGATCCGTTTCTTAACGATGGTCCCGGTGATTGTACGGCGAGCGAACCAAAAAACGCCGTCCAAATTGAGCGAGCACAAACACTCACTTTCATTTGATGTACCGAGAAGAAGCGAATCACTTTGCTCGTGCTTGAACTGCTCAGTTCACCGTCCACACTGAACGAACAATCTATCAAACCTGTCGCCAGGGTCCAATCAATCATCATCGTTCCAATCAATCATCTTGGTTCAGTTTGGTTCGTCCAGCGTGGACGGGGCTTTACACACTCTACTTTTACATTTCCTCTATGCTCTAAACTGACAACTCAATCAGAACTGAGGCTATTTTTTTCTGCGTATTTTTAGCTTTTGTCGAAATCAACTTTCTGCTGTTACAAAGATTAAATTAAGCTGGCATTTCAAATTGCATCCTAATTATAATTTCGGCAATGGTGTCTCTGTTTATTCCGCGTTAACCCAATAAAACTTATTCTTAACGCTTTCACAGAATATTTATCTTCAATACATTATAACTAATACATAGACAACAATTGCGATCAAGATCAGAGCTCCACTTTAAATATTTCCTAATTCTTCATAAAAAATCCCTTAATTTCGACTCACCTGTTCTGCCTCGTAAATTTCCTAAAATTAAAGTCGAGCGGTTCTAAGCAGCAATAAACATAAATCTCAAGATTGCATAAAAATGCAGTGCATGTGCATTTTAAATACCTTCGGAAAGAATGCATTCTATATGCATACTCCTTTGTGTATCCTCCAACCGCTTATGCTCGTTATTTATTCGATGGATAGACTCTGTAACATGCGACGATTTCGGAAAGGAACTCTGCATGACTTATTTATGGGAAATTCTCTGCATCGATTTCTCCGTCATCCCTCTTGATTTGGAACCCTTTGGCTTCGATGGGACAATTTGCGTAAAATTTGCCTCGGATAATCCATCTAACTTGCTTTGTGCACTTTTAGCTCTTGTGTTTTCGGTAGGCATATCAGGACCCATTATTGAGTCCGTCGTTTGCTCAAACGTTGCGGTGTTCACTCGTATGAATTGAAATGCATCAGGAATTTTAATCGTATATTGTACTAGCCACTGCGTGGCTTGCCCGGCGTTGCCTGTGCCCGTGGTGTACGTTATTAATCTGGTGTAAAAATTTCCGCAGATTTCAAGTCCGTAGACATTTTTACTCTATCTTTAACTGTCTAGGAGATAGAAAAAAAGAACTAAGTGACTCCAGTTAAATATTATTAGTTTTTATCGTCTTGTTGGAAAATCTATCCTCTGCGCAAAATCGAAACAGAAACATAAACGATAACTTTCTCCGCGTTCCTCCGTGATGAAAAAAATTGGCATAGTTCCAAAGACTGACGTCAAGGTCACGTGGGTAGCAAAATCTAGATTCTGATGTTTCTTCTTTCTTTCGCGGAAGAAAGGCGTTGAAAAACCGATGGAGAATAAAACTATTAAATTCATTTTAAAATCTTCTAGATTGAATTTTAAAATTCGCCGCGACCCAAAAATTGCAAAACATTTGGACTACCTGTGTGCCAAATCTCATTGCTGTAAGTGCCATAGATTCGTCAGGATTATGCGGCAAGAAACAAACAAACAAACACTTCCTTTTATAATAGCAGAGATTGCCAGTAATATATCAACCATTTAAAGCATTAGCTTATTGATTTGTTTTTAATTTCACGCTATATGCGTTTTCTTTTTGATGGATCTTCTAATGAAACAGAAGGACTGTCGTAGCTCAGTGGGTATGCCCACTGCACTATCAACCGTCGAGTTGTAAGTGGCGCAGGTAGCCGTAAAACCCTCAAACCAACTATTTAATGAAATATTATAGAATAGCGACTTTCAAGCTTTCTCATTAGTCACGGCACAGTTAAACTAATTACTACAATTCAACACTCTTCCTCATATTTCGTTTTCAGAATTCTGCACTTTTTCAATGATCAGAATTATTTATCTTTGTACTTATGTGTTTCGGTATTTTACGTAATGCAGATACATTTTTGGAGTTCCATTTTGATGTATTATTTTTTTTCTACAAAATGCCACTAGACATGGACGGTAAATGTGCTTATATTTCACTGCCAACGTTTCGTAACTCTTGTTGAATACGTAATGATTGGAATTCTGTTTCATTAAAATAAATTTATCTATACAAAACGAACGCTTTTTAAGTGAAGTGCGTAATTTTCTATTTTTAATTAGCGGTTAAGTCAAAATTATTTCCTGTAAAAAATACAATAGGTTACGTTAAATTAAAATGGGTAGCCACATGTCGTAGTTCAAAGATATTTCTAAATTTTGACATAGTTTTCATTACATAACGATTAAAATCAGTTGAATTTCCTCCTTTTTTTTCATGTTTCATGGGAATTATTGAAAACTGTACTCCGTAGTCAAGTCATCTATCGTACGTAGTTTGCTGAAAATAAAAACAGAATCTTTCAATTATAAACGAAACCAGAAGGATTCTATTCAAAACTGAATGTCTGTTGGAGTAAAGCTAATTTTAAGTCAGACTTACCAAATCTTGGAATAATATCAGATAGATTGGATTGGATATGATTTTATGGCATTGAGTCCTCTTGGGACATATTATGCCAAACTCAAGATAAAAAATCAGATGCATAATATAGTAATAAAATGAAATGAATCATGTCATAATAAAATGAATACTACATAAAATTATATGTGATATATGAATCCAATTTCATGTAAAAAGCTAAAAATATTTGGATGAGGATTCTCTCCAACCATGTCTTCTAAAGCCGAGGTATAATCAACATCGATGTTTTAATTTTGAACATCGATGTTTTGCTGTCGATGTCGCATAAATACTTGAGAGTATGCCCCGGAGGGTCGCTTCTGTGATAGCCCCTCGTGGCAGCGGCAACACCACGTCATTTTGAACCACGGTCATAACACCTGAGCTGGCACCCCACTCTCCAAACTTCCACACCAACCCAACTTGACGACTTTCGGCTACGACAGATTTAAGGTGCATCAGTCCCAATTGAAGTTGAATCAACTTCGTTTTCCTTCGCTATCACAGGTATCCAATTATTTGTTGGTTGATTGTGTGTATAGAGGTCCATTGACACTCCCGGTATGATTGACTTATCTATTACGGGTTGATAAAATGCTAATGTTGACTTTTATGCCTCAAAGTGGTTTGATACCTCGGCCAACACGATCTGTCCCTATTTGCTAACCCCTAGGGATGCGACATCGACAACAAAACATCGATGCTCAAAATTAAAACATCGATGTTGATCATCGATGTGCATCGCCCCAAAAACATCGATGTTTTTAAAATTCAGTGTATTTGAACTTTTTTCCCCGATTTGTTAAAACTGGTTTAGCAACTGGTGATTCTATATCGACAGAAAAACATCGATGTTTTGAAATTTGGTGTACAAAATAAAAATAAAAGATGTTGATAAAAACGTTTTACCCCCAAACCATCCATGTTTTTAAAACTCAGTGTAATTAAACTTTTCCCTCCATTTCTTAAAATTGGTTTAGCAACTAGTGATGCGACATCGGCTCCAATACATGGATGGTTTTTATAAAACGTCAACATCGATGTCGCATCCCTACTTTTCAGACCCTTCACGCTTGGCAACTTTGGTCTAAAAGTATGTTCAATTTGCTGATTATGAAAATTATGCTAATTGGTTGTTTTTAAAATTTTTATTACAGTACTTTTTTCATTGAAAAATAAAACATCGAAAACGTAAAAACATCGCCAAGTATAAACATCGATGTTACAAAAACTTCGACTCCAATACATCGATGTTAAATACAACAACATGTATTTAACATCGACTTCGATGTCGCATCCCTACTAACCACCTCGTCCAGATGAAAACTTTTGTATGTTGTTGAGCCCACAAAGACGCAACCTCCATGTTTCACTGAGAGGATTTTCGTTTTACCCTCTCTCGAAATCTCTCGCAAAGGTGAGCCGCTGATGAATTTCGCTCCGGATCCCCTTTCCCCGAGCAGTTGATAGATGGGTCATTTTCGTTTGAATGATCTGGCATGGATGTAATTTCGACCGACTTTCAAAAACACCTTTGCTGTGTCTTCACGCTTCTAGTCATTTTCGTAAGAGGTTTTCACGTCGACAATAACCTTTCCTGGACCAAGAGTGCTGTGTCTCTAGGATGATTAGTCCATTGTCTGCTTCAAACCTAAAGCATTGATAGGAGATAAGGATTGAGGACTCATTGTGGAACATCAAAGCATCTGTTCAAGGGAATGAGTTTGCAATTTATTATCATCTGTTCTTCGTTAACTCCAAAGGATAACCCAGTAGAAAAAAAAATGTTGCCCCTTTTCACAAAACTAGCGACGGTAGGGAGGTAAGTATTAAATTAACGTCGCACTGAAGCGACACAACGACAATTGGCCACGGTCAACACCTGAAGGAAAAGATCCGAGAAAGAAAAACTCGTCGTTTTCAAACACGGTCAGATAACGAGGCAATACCAGAGTTGGCACCCCACTCTCCAAACTTCCAACCCAACGTGACGACTTTTGGCCTCGACAGATTGAAGGTGCACCAGCCTCCCCTACACCACACGCTTACAAACATCCATGCAATGTCCCGGATTCGAACCAGGAACCTTCCGATCTAGAGGGTAACACCTTAACCACCAGACCGATTGGTTGGCCCCCGTAATATGACGTGTTACTGACGACGGTTCAAGATCAATCCCTTAAGGGAAAGATATTGGTTGGCCCCCGTAATGACTGTTAATCAACTTCCCATTGGTGCAACATAACGGGTTATTGGTGACGGTCGAGGACAAAACTCCGTAATTTTGAATCACGGTTATATGACGAGGCCAATACCTGAACTGGCACCCCAATCTCCAAACTTCCACACAACTCTAACATGAGGACGTTGGATGCCACGATAGATACAACGTGTACCAGCCCCCTCCGTAACTCGAGGTTCTTCATGTTAGATTCGAACTCGCAACCCTCTAGTTTCTAGTCCGTTACCCAAAAGGGAACAGGTTTTTTGTGTCAGACGCAGATAATTTTTCATCACGTGAATAAACCACCAAGATGGTAACGGGCTGTATCGGTCCCCTCTCTCAACAGAATTATTGTAGTAGAGGATAGGAGTTCGATCCCTTGGGAGTTGGCATCCGTGTACGTATAGGTAGATCTTTAGTCATAATTCAAATCTAGCTGCGCGTAGAGGGATTTTTCCCTGCATTCCTTTCTAACCTAAACAGGAATAAAGCTCGTGATGGAAACGGAGAAGTGATGATTGGTAATTTTAATTAACGTCGAACTAGAACAACACAACGGGCTATTGACGACGGTTCAAGATCAATCCCTTAAGGGAAAGTTCCCAGGACAAAACCACATCATTTTAAACCAAGGTCAGATGACGAAGCAACACACCTGAGCTGGCACCCCACTCTCCAAACTTCCACACCGAACCAACGTGGCAACTTTCGGCCGCCATGTTGGGTACAAACATCGCTGCTCCGACCCGGATTCGAACCGGGAACTTTCCTATCTAGAGGCTTACAACCTTAACCAGTTTAGCAAAAGTGTTGACCACGTCGGAATATAAATAACTAGTAAAATAGGTAATAGGATTTAGTAAAATAGGGGGACTGCCCCCTGCTCGCTAGCGCTCGCCAACCTCCGGAGGATTGCTTCGCAATCCTCATCGGTTCGGTCGCCTGAATGATGATATGTGTCCTAGCAGAAAGGATTGTTTACAAAATAATACCAAAAAAAATGTTTTTCAAATCTAAATTTGCTGTACTACAGAAAATATATATACAGTACCCCTGAAATCAGAATTCAAATGAAAACTTTGAGCAAATTTTGACTCGAAATGTGAACGTTGCTTAGGAAATTGAATATCCAGCATGTTGTTTATGTGTACATTTCCCTAGCACTCGAACGACCCACACTTTTTCATTGAGTTTGTTGCCGAAAGTTGTAGTGCAAGCGTCTTGTTGAACTGTAATTATTGGCCCTGTAAAGGACCGTTTTTTAAATGGCCCTGAAAAGATCATCCGCTTTCTTTGATTTCTATTATAAACTAACTGCAACAGCTCATTTAAAAAAAAAATTATAAAATTTTGTCCGATAACGCTATAAATTCAATTGATGCTCGAGACTTCGTGGTATCCAAACAATCGTACAGTGTTGCCAAAACGCGATACCAAATAACGTCTTCTTTTTTGCGTGCCACGTAAGAGAAATATATATAAAGATTTAAAAGGTGAACTAGCCCGAGATTCATTGTGGGGTGGAAACCCTTCGCTGGTAAAATGAATGGAAACATGCAGGACAGTTTGTGAGGTGTTTTCGAGCTTACCACTAAAAGCGGCATGTTGGACCTGAAAGAAGACTCTTGGTAGGAAAGGCTCGTTTTCACCATATCCAATTAGGTTGGAAATATTAATCAACTCACCAGCTTTAAAATCGCGTGGCTCAGGAATATTATTGACAGGTGCTCTAGCGTCAAAATTATCGGCAGGACGAAATTCATGGAAATGCATCGGGTACATAAAATTACACCATCGGGTATCGATAACATGACATTCTCTAGAGGTAGGTCTAGACTATCCATCCAAATCCTTCATTTATAAACCGGTATATTGTCTCACATCACTAAGCATGGGATCGTGTGCTAGTGTTTGTAGTTAGTACCACTCTTTAGACATTTGCTATAGAATAACCGCTGAGCACTGCTACAATGTCTAATGCTAACAACTGCTGATAGAATAATTGCACGAAGGACTTGTTAAAAATATTGATAAGCCTTTTTTACCAATCCAGGTCAATTTGAGCATGTTGGAAGTGCTTTGGTCAACATGACACTGCAAGGGTGAACCAGTTGTTTTTAACCTGGTGCACCTCACATGGATATAGAGACGACACAGTCACTTCAAATGGTCCAAACATCTGTGTCCGTTACCTTAAAACATTCATTACCTCGGATTCGAACCGGGAAACTGTCGATATAGAAGTCAGCATTATGACAATAGCCCGTTGTTGTGACCTTAATTAAAAACAAAAATATCTGACCACCTGACTGATTGGCGTTATCAGAACTCGAATACTTTTTTTTATTCGCCTATAATTCACTCGCATGCTTTTATACTATCAATCAGAATTTTTTTAATATTCGTGTGAACTATTTTTTTAAGCCCAGCCAATTGAACGCTATTCTTTATGGCACTTCAAGGGCAGATTTGTGAACCACTTTGAGTTACTCATGCGCACAACTGGGGGTGGTTCACGTTACACTTCACATACGTAATACATATTCTAGACGCAATCCGTTTATCTCTGCGAGTTTCACATATACAGGGTGACCTGTAAAGTCCTTTTAAGCACTTTAATTTTAAAACTGCGTCTCGTAGAGTCAAGGTAGTAACGTGTACCTACAGTAAAGTGACCATGCCGAATTTATTGAGACAGCCTACACAGCTTCTAGTGGTGGAATAAGGAAGTTAAAAAAATAACTCGAAAACTAAAGGAGATTGGCCAAAAAGTTCAATTACAAAAATGTACTTAATATATTAATAAAGGCACAGAAAAAAGTTTAATGGAGTTATCTTTTAAACGGGCGGAGATATTCGCGATTGAAATTTGAACTTTTCCAAGCCTTGAAAAAGGGGCTGTCCTGAAATTTAAAAACGTGTCCTCCGGTGATATCATTCAGTTTTTCTGAGTTAATCAACGATGAATTTAAATTCAAATAACAAAGAAAGTAACAAAAAAATAGATAAATAAAAACAAACATCTGAAAAACGTACTCAGGAAAATAAAAACAACTGACGATCCGAAATCACAATTTTCGTGCAACAAATAAAATACACGAATGAAAACTTCTGCGCCATGCAGCCACAAACAAAGATTTACTATTTGAAAATTTTATCCTGATAAACTTTGGAGGCCGTGGTAGCCTGATTGGTAAAGTGAAGGAATGCCAACCAGAGGGTTATGAGTTCGATCCTCGTCTGTGCCATTCAAATACCAATGGGTAAAAAAGGGCTTGGTGCACGAAAAATTCGTCGTGGCCTCTTAAGTCCTCGCGTTGGTGTAATGTGGAATTGCGGAGATGCCATCTCAGCCGTTACTGCGCCATCTGACCGCGGTTCCAAACTACGCAGTTTGTCCTCGGCTCTTTCTTTCAAGATTGATCCGTTGCCAATAACTCGTAGTGTAGCTCCAGTACGAAGAAAATTAATTTTCCCCTTCGCTGATAAACTTTACGCGGACGGGAAAATGTCAGAAACAAATACGTGTCGTTCAGTGGATGTTGGGTTGATCCACAACAACAGTTTTTGTAGACGAATAAGATGAAAGGGTGAATTAAACGTTCTTATAAAATTGTATACGAAATTTTAGATTAAAACAGGATCCAAAGTATCCAGCATGCCCACGATCCGGTGCGAAACAGTGGACATTTACTGCGGTTTCGTATATATGCAAATCCACATTGTGTCGTCATCCTTTATGTATCAGATAAAAACTGCACGAGCTGGTGTTCATACAGTACGCTGTGAGGAAATGGAGACTTTCACTAATGGTCTGTATTATGAGATGGTGCTTCTCTATGGTGAATGCCAATGCAGTACAGGCTACTCGGACTTATGCTGTTCGGTTTCCAAATGGTCCACATCCAACTTCGGCAACCATTGGAAACGTTGTTCGACGTCTCAGAGACACAGGCAGTACTCGAAGTCGACCTCGTTCGGTCAGACCACGTATGTCTAGTAGAATACCAGCAGAAGACATACTGGCGTACGCTTTAGCCCATCCCAACAGCAGTACTAGACAAATCAGCAACTAGACTGGCTTAGTACAAAGCCAAGTATGACAAATACTGCATGACAACGGTACACATCCCTATAATGCAATTACGCGACAAGGATTGTGAAACTGATGCAAATGGGTATTGAACTATTTGGAGGTTAGCCCAGAATATTGTCAAACGTATTATGGTCGGACGGGGCTACGTTTCACCGAAACGGGATACTGAACCGACACAACACCCATTTCTGGAGAAAATCCCTCATGGGGAAGGATCGCCTAATAGGACTCGTGTTCTATGACGGTTCACTAAATAGACCGAAAGTCCTCCAGCTGTTACAGGGTGTGTTACCTGACTTTATAGATGATATTCCTCTGGCGTTCTGGTCTTCCCTGTAGTTTCAACATGATGACGCCCCGCCGCACAAACCCTACGCACTGCGACAGTTTCTTAAGAACAGATTTGGCCAACAAGTAATCGGTTACTGTGGCTGAGCTGAATGGCCTCCACGATCACCAGATCTTACCCCACTCGATTTCTTACTCTGGGGCTTCATCAAAGATCGGGTGTATGAAACTCCGTTGACAAGTTTGCTGAATCTGCGGCAGCGTCTCGTCGATAGCTGCGCTACAGTCACACCACAGATGACAAGAAATGTGCATGCCGGCGTGTTTCATCGAATACAAATGTGTATAGCAGCCGATGGTGACATTTTCGAACACACGCCATGTTTCTGTTTAGCAATAAATTGATTGCTGTAGCTCATCTGTGTATTTTACTTTTCTAATATGCTACATTGAATAACGCGCATTTGTTTCTGACATATTCGCATCTCACTCAAAGTTTATCAGGATAAAATGATTAAATAGTAAATCTTCGTTCGTGGTTGTATAGCAGAAAGGTTATTAATCGTGTATTTTAGTTGTTGCGCGAAAATTGTGATTTCGGATCGTCAGTTTTTTTTTTTTTCCGGAGTACGTTTTTCAGATGTTTTTTTTTATTTATCTTTCTTTTTAAACTTTTTTTGTTGTTTGAATTTAAATTTGTCGTTATTTAACTCAGAAAAACTGAATGATAACACCGGAGAACACGTTTTTCATGGCATGGAAAAGTTCAAATTTCAATCGCGAATATCTTCACCAGTTTTACAGATAACTCAATGAAATTTTTTTTTCTGTACCCTTATTATTGTATTGCGTACATTTTTTCAATTGAACTTTTTGGCCAATTCCCTTTAGTTTACGAGTTATTTTTAATTTCCTTATTTCACCACTAGGGGCGCTGTAAGCTGTCTCAATAAATTCAGCATGGCCACTTTCCTGTAGGCACACTTTACTACCTTGACTCTACGAAACGCGGTTTCAAAATTAAAGGGCTTTAAAGGACTTTACAGGTCACCCTGTATATATATATATCCGTTCAGCAACCTGAAATCGACATGCATGACTTGAAAACTGTTTTGACTTTGACCAAAAGGATGTTTCATGAGACACTTTGAATCATACTAGGGGCTCCACCCCCTGCTCGTCAACCCCTTTATTCAAGAGCAAACCGACTAAGAATCGAGCTAAACAATCCAGTTTTCAATCCTGCGGCGGCGGTAACTTTTTTTAATATAGAGAGATATATGTTGTTGGGCAAAAGCAACACTACACATATCTAAAGCTGAATTCAAATAGGAAGCTAAAGGTGCAAAGCGACACACGCACACCAGTGGTTCAGAAGCTAGCGGTGAACACGTTTTGATTGGTCTGGGTGTGTCTCTTTGCTCATCCTTTTTAAACTCAACTTCAGAGGGTTAGGGAGGTAGGTAGATAGTTTGAGTTCACTTTTCGCGCTGGATCAAGACAACGGGAAATATTGTTATAGAGAGGCCACACATTTATTTCAAACGAAAAAACATCCATAACCTACTCGAACTATGAACATTTTGATCCAGAAGTCCCTGACCACTAAACCAATTGATCGACAATGTATTAATGTTGAAATATGATTTTATATATTTAATAGCAGTTTAAAGTTCTACATTTTGAATTTTAAATATCAATGGGTTCTCTTAAGTGGTAATTAGTGAAAATGCATGAAATAAGGCTACATATTACTGACATTTACATTTTTGAGGTACTCTATCTGTAAGAGTATTTTTTTACACTTTTAAAACATTTTTAGCCGTTGGTTTAAATTTCCCTTTATTTATAATTGGCAATTAAACTTTTATTTGGGTTACGTTTTGAGATTGTAACTCTCTAAACTGTAATCGATAGATTATAAAATGTGGAAAAGCATTAAAAGTAATTCATTTTCCAAATTTGAATATCGCGTTTTCAACCCAATCCTTACTTTTTAACATAATTGCCATTTTTGTTCCTTTAAATGTGGCCATTTTTAAGATGAGTAGAAGGGGTATGGGGTAGGAGGCGAAAAAAACTCTTTACTAATGAACAGGTGTTTGCCTACCTTTTTTTTTTCTTCTAGGCATCCTATTCTTGGATCCTCCATAACCTGTTATTGTTGGTGATTGTTTGATACAAAACATAATCCAAGAAAATAGAATGCGAGTGATATTTTGAAGATAATTTGAATATATTTATTCCATGTAAAAGTGTAAAATATGACGTAAATACAATACAATGAAATTAAAAAGGAATTATAGTGAAACCACGATTTAAGGGACCGGAAAGAAATAATGTAATATGCGGGAAAACGGTAATTTGGGGTCGGAGAAAAACAAAACATAGAGCATGAGATAAAGACTAATTTAAGTAACATGCCTTTTTTTCCCTTTACAACAGTTTATTGTTTACAGACATCTGTTATTTTGGTTTTCGTTAGCTTTTACTTTATATATACACACAGTCCAGTCACATTGATGTGACCACCACCTACATTCGACGCCAACGTGAAATAATCAATCACAAAAGGCAGGTGGCAGCACATTGCAGTGGAGTGTATGTAAAGGATGTCCTAGGGATCGGAAAGCATTTCAATCGTTGGCGTAATGCAGAAACGTAGCGATTTATCCGACGTCCAAAAGGCCATGATTATTGGCTTTCGGGCCAAGGGTGGAAGCATTTCGGAAACGGCTAATTTTGTGAACTGTTCGCGTGCCGCCGTGGTAAAAGTATACCGTGCATGGCAAAATGGCACTATCCAAAATCAGCAGCGTGGCACATGTGGTACACCACGTGCAAGAGATGACAGAGACGAACGAAGGCTACGGAGATGCGTTCGGGCGAATTGACGTGCAACTGCTGAGCAACTGACCGCCCAGATGAACCAAGGGGCTACCAAGAGTGTATCCTCAACAACGGTTCAGCGAAGGTTGCTGCGCATGGGCCTCCGCAGCAGACGCCTGGTTAATGCACCTATGCTGACTGATGTTCATCGGTGACGAAGGCTGGAATTTGCACGCCAGTACCGCAACTGGACGTCCACAGAGAGGCGACAGGTGGCTTTTTCCGATGCATCACGTTTTATGCTCCATTGGACAGATGGACGTTGGCGTATACGGCGTGAAACGTCTGAAAGCAAACACCCTGCAACAGTTGCCGGAAGGATTCAGGCTGGAGGAGGGAGCATTATGGTTTGGGGAAAGTTTTCCTGGCATTCACTGGGTGCGCTCATCAGTGTGGAAGGCACGATTGATCAGCACAAGTACGCATCTGTCCTTGCGGACCATCTAAACCCCTACATGCGAATTATTTTTCCTCAGAATGATGCCATCTACCAGCAGGACAATGCGAGGTGTCATACAGCTCGCAGTGTATGTGTGTGGTTCGAAGAGCACCAGGATTAGTTAACCGTACTTCCCTGAACAGCAAACTCACCGGATTTAAACCCAATCGAGAATCTGTGGGACCACCTCGATCGGGTTGTTCGCGCCATGGTTCCTCAACCGCGTAATCTAGCGCAGATGACCACGGCACTGGAGTCGGCATGGCTCAACATCCCAGTGAACACCTTCAGAAACCTAATTGACTCTCTTCCTGCACGTCTCGCAGCGGTCCGTTCTGTCGAAGGTGGTTATTCTGGCTTTTGACAGGTGGTCACGTTAATGTGACTGGACTGTGTATAACCGAAGCGTTGGGACTCATTCTTAAAATTATTGTTGTTTTTTTCTTTATGTTTTTAGTATCAGTAAGGACACGAAAAAAACTGACACGGACAACGCCGTGCTGGCGTGTTTATTATCTGACTATTTTAAGAAAATCGCTTTGAGTTCTCCTCCAGTGAAAAAACGCTAAATGCGGGAAATATTTCGAAGTGATAACTTTAAATACGGGATTTTTTGTAACATCGAAAGTATAGGAAATTATTTTTGACCAATGAAAAATGACTTTATATGCGGGAAATCGTTAAATAGGGGTGTCAGTGTATTAATTGGCTGCATTTTGGAATAAAAACCCTTCTGACACCCATGAAATGCTTTAGCATTAGTAACTTTCGTTAAACGTGTATTTAATTTTATTACAAATCTAACAAACAAGATTGTATTTATTGATTTATTTAATTCATTAAATTTTAAAGGTAGATAGTTATTGGATGAAATAAGAAAAGTATATCCAAGCCAAACGCGCGCGAATGGTTTTGAAAATAGTTCTAAAATTAATATTACAATACCCGTAAATGAAATATTCGCAAACCGTCAATCGTTAGACATCTATGAAATTAATTATATACTTGTCTATTTAAAATGGATTTATACATTAAATATTTAAAACTTGATTAATTTAACTATTAAAATAATAAATTCGTGGATTCAATGAATAACGTATCCAAACCAAACGATATATTATTTAAAAGCTATTCCAAAAGAAATATTTTAACGAGACTTCCAGTAAAGGAAAATGTAGATGACGCTAGTACTGTGGAGAACATGTTACCTGAACGCATTCCGAATGTGAAGTTATTTGATTTAAAAGTTTGAAAAGGCGATAGGGAAGTTTTGTAATTTCTTATCTGATGTTTTACTTTTAAAGGCATTTTTTTAGAATTGCTTGTCATTTTTTTTATTTTTCCACCGTTATCCTTTTGTTTCCGCACTAGTGTACTGCATTTGTCATTTGAATGTCATACTCAATCAAAATATCATTTAAAGTATAAGTTATGTCCTTTCCAGTTTAAACGAACCATATTGAAACCGATTTCACCTCTGCTACTCAAATATGTCCAATGTATGATTTCATATCGTGGTTATCTCTACTACTATAAAAGGACATGTTTCACTGTCTCTGTCCGCAGTGTCCTGACCAAACCATGGCACTTACAAAAATGAAATTTGACACATAGGTAGTCCGTATTTTTTTCAATTTTCGTGTAGCGATAAAATTTTAAAATTTAGTCTAGAACATTTAAAAATAAATGTATTAGTTTTTCACATTTCGTTCTTCTCTCCGGAATATGACGTCACCCCTACCTTGAACGAAGAAGGAACGGATATTGTGATTTTTGACCGCTGACGTCGCAATTGTTTTTCTTCCTAATGCCTTTCGATCCATACCAAGTTTTCCAAATTCTAGCGTGTTTTGATTTATGTTGTTGATAATAGCCACTTCGAGTTGCCTGTGGAGTTACGTGTTGGAATACGTAACAATCACTGCTGGTTGGCGAGCGTCATCGCGCAGTGGTCATACCTGACCCCACGAAAAGAACTGTCAAGGGTAACGCCGTGCTGACCACGCAGTTGTTGTCTAATTGTATTAGAACAATCATATGCTTTTTATCAATTCGAAATTTCGTCACCTGACAATGGTTCAAAATTACGTGGTTATGCCATCGGATCTCTCCCTTGGGGATTGATCCTGGACCGACGTCAACAGCCCGTAGTGTTGCTCTAGTTACGACGTTAATTAAAAAATTACCATATTCCGAGGTTTCGTGGCTTTTTAAACTGAGCTAACAATCTGCGAGTTGTATGTGGCGTAGGTTCGATTCCTCCCTCTCTCGGTGTGTTTTGTCTGTCTTGTGACTGTCACAGTATGGCCAAATATGTTTCTAGTGCAACTAAATTATTAGTGGTCATTATGAGCCACGAAATACGTCATTAAAACTGTCATCGTGTGTGTCATTCCATGCTGAAAGCGAAAAACGTGAAGAAATAAAATAATAATAATACATATATTTTGTATAATTTTTTGTTTAAATATAGTCTTAAGTGCTTTCGTAGGTACTAATTTTTTTTGTGTTTAGTTGAACTTAGTTAGATTTTTGAATTAGAATTGGCAAAATGAAGAAGAGTTAATAAAGTTACTTAAAAAAAATTATAATAAATTTAATTGATGAATGACAGTTTTAAAAAAAATTGCATGACTACAGTTATGATAGGCTCTTATACGAATATATATAATTATCAAACTATATCGTGTTGAACAGAAAAGAGTTTTGTTCAAATGTTCATAAACCTTTTCTGTTATTCCTCTTTACTGTAACGTAAGTTACTACAGTAAGTTGAATTCTGTAAACTTAAAAATATCAGTAAATTAATAACATTCCCTTCAAAGTTAAGCTTTTTATGTTTATTGAACAATTCAAGTGAATATTTTGCTTTCCATTATTCTTTGCTAATATATTTACACTTCAAGATCATTATATTTGTCCAAATGTGACGTACGTTACCATGGAATTGCCCATTTGCATAACTTTGGAACACGTTCGTATAATTAGAACCTTGCGCCTATACACCCAACTAGCCAAACAACCTTTCATGTGGTACAACTAGACTATGACGAATTAAAGAACCTTCGTGAACCCTGATGCAAGGACATAT
The DNA here is from genome assembly GCA_947359465.1 of Metellina segmentata. Classification (NCBI taxonomy): domain Eukaryota; kingdom Metazoa; phylum Arthropoda; class Arachnida; order Araneae; family Tetragnathidae; genus Metellina; species Metellina segmentata. Next base: position 113,950,118 of record OX375882.1, on the reverse strand, counting down.
TAACTCAAGGATATTTTAAAGCATATCAGCGCAGTTGGAACGCGTTGCCAGAAAATAGAGTTAATTCAAAGGGAGTATACGAATTTAAAATACAATTGGATAGTCAGTGGGAATTGGGGAATTCATAAACAAAGGACCAGCCTTGTTGGGCCTCAGCCTGTAGCGGGTCGTCAATATTTGTATTTGTATTTGTATTTTTAGTACAAGAGACGGTTATTTCTCTAAAAAGCTGAGGAATTTGACATACAGTTTATATTTAAGTGCATATTTCTTTCGTTTTGAGCCATATAGCGGAAAAACTCAAGAGATGATAAATAATCCCTTTCCAACTTTTCTTTCCATATAGTGCAGTTCTCCTGGTATTGATTCGGAAACTTCCAACAAACAATCGCCTTTATTTAAAGCACGTCAGTTTTGTATCGCAAAAGTATTTTCCTGCGTATTGAATACGAATTGCCCGAACCACGGGCTGGAGATATGATGCATACGCGATGTGTTTTCTTGATTTCTAATTTGCCTGTGGGGTTGTTTTGGTGCCTTTTGGGAAGACGTAAGTTCAAAGCTTCGTAGAGGAAGTCGGTGTTGGTATTATGTGAGCAGAGGGATTTATGTTCATGCATGCTTTTAGTTTGAATCAAACCGAAGTATTTAAAGTGAGGAGTAAAAGTGAAGAATGTTTATTCCTGATTAAAAACTGTCTCCGTTTTGTATTATTATACTTTGTGTTTGTATACTAGCAGCAAATCCCTAAGTTATGAAAATACGAGTACAATGGGCTCTAGAAAACTTATTTTTGTTGCCAATCGCAAAATAATATCTATGAATTCTAATATATAAATTTAATTCTGACACCAAGGAATTTAAAATATAAAAATCGTTTGCAAATCATATATCAAATTAGTACTTTTAAAAGAATAACTGAAGAGCTGAATGGATGAACACGTGAAGTGACATTTTAAAAAAAGTTGAGATTTCCGGATGGAAGAACATGTTAAGGACTGCATTAAATATTGGACGTTCATGGGTTCTGCCAATTTTTATTAAAAGGTTGGTTTCAGTAGAAGATGTTATACAACCAGGCATTTTCCACCATTGTAAGATCAGTGAGGAGATACATACGCAAAACTCAAGAGACTATTGCTAAGGGTAAAATCCGGGAAAGCCTATTATGTAATCCGGTCCCAATGGACCTCCACAGTCGAATCTTTACGGCCAACTTTAGAATTCTAAACGGACATGACTATCTCCAAGGACATCTCCACCGGATTGGTGTGAAAGACAATCCTGACTAACCTCTGTGTTCCACTGGAGAGATTATGTCCAACTCAAATTTTAATGTTCTACCTCTTGACAACTCTATTTCAAAGGCTAGTTTATATTGGGCTGCACGAAGGGAAATGGTCAATACGACCCATTCCTCAACGTAATTTTAAAAAAATTAGAAGTACACGACTTTCTACTATTTCATTAGTGGAAGAACATGTATCAAGGGCATTTACCATCTTCTTCCACTAGAAATGCGTTGATATTGACTAACACAACATTTTCTTCCACAACATCAGTTGTCCGACATGCTGGAGTTTGCTCGGTCATAACGTTCCTTCAGCAATTTCGCTCAAAGTGTTAGGCTTAAAAAGGGTGAGAACTGGTCAGCTTCTGTAGTTTCGGACTACATTGAAGACCCTATACGAAGCTTCCCTTGTGAGGAATCATACTATTCGCAAAATAAAAACATACATAAGAAGTACTTGTCCCCATTGCTCTCACAGAGGAAGATGTATGAGCTTTTTATTTAGAGTTAGTATGTGTAAATGATAAGCCTGAACAGTCTAAAGTTACTGAGTGTACTTATAGGCAAATATTTTCTTCCAAGTTTAATTTATCTTTTCGTCATCCTCGAAGTGGTACATGTAGCACTTGTGAGCTCGGAGAGGTTAACGCTAGTATGTGAAAGCTATGAATTTTGGTTCGAAATGCAGAAATTAGGCAAGCAGTTGGCGAAACAGACTTCAAGTGACGTCGCATCTATCACACTTGACTTACAACAAACCATGGCGCTCCCAAAAATTGAAGCAGCATGGTTTCAACAATGAGAATAAGGCTCTCTATCTCAGGCAAAATGTGGTTTTAATATCTCGGAGTATGCACATTGTTACTGAGTCAAAGAAAGCTCCTCGTTTCTCAATTTGGACTGAGGATGTTGCATGCCGGGGAAGTAATGAGGTAGATAGTTCTCTTTTGACCCTCCAAGAATTCGACGATTCCTTGAAGAGTAAAGATCACTTTATTATTTGAACAGACTCTTGTTCGGGTCAAAACAAGAATTCCATCATGCTATTCCTTTACCAATATCTGATTTTTAAAGGATATTTCAAAGTGATTGAACAAAATTTCCGGACGTTGGTCATTTGTATCTTGTTAACGATCGAGATTTTTGGAAGAATTGAAAATAATTTAAGGAAAAATGAAACAGTATTTCTTCCTGACCACTACCGTGATACCTTACGGAAAAGTGCCAGAAGTCACTGATATGATACCTCACTTAAGAAATTTTCATGATATTCACAATAAGCTCATAAATAAAAAAAAGAACGTCGTCAACGAAAAAGAGGCATTCAGAGATCAAGTGAAATGGATTCGGGAAGAAAAGTTTGGTTCTTACCTGTACAAAGGATTGCCATGATCCAAATACACCGTTCAGAAAAGTTGAATTGCTGAAAAAAACGGGAATGGAAGAACATATCGCACCCCGCCAAGGAAAGTGACACAACTCACAAAAATGCAGAATTTGAGAGAAACATCAACTTAAAGGATACTATAAAACTTATATTGAAATAGTATCAGCTTTTTTTTTTTTTAATTTTAGATAAGTACTTATGGTGGTAACTTATATTATATTCAATAGAATAGTAATATAACACGCTGGGGCACCTCATACATATTTTTCAATGACATAACATCAAAAAAATTTATTTTTTGACTTGTGTCACTTTTCTTGCCGGGGTGCGATATGTCGTTGTAGATAATATAGAATTAGAAAGGACACCGGAAAATGGAAGAAAGCTAACAATCGCAAAATTGACAACATGCAACGGCAGCTTCCTTACATTAGAAATGAGTTTCAATACTTCTATGAATCTTTAATTCAAAAAGAAAAGTAGAAACATTAATTATTTGTTAACTTTTAATGATTTTCTAATTTAATGCATAGATTTTCAATGATTTTTGCGTTATGGTTGTCTCGTACATTCTCAAAATAAAATAAACTTCTCAAATAAAATTTTGTATTACTTTCTGTCGCAACAAATATATCTTCAATGTTTCAAAACTGCCGACCAACCGGTATAGTGGTTAAGGTGTTAGCCTCTAGATCGGAAGGTCCCCGGTTCGAATCCGGGTTCGGGCATGGATGTTTGCAAGCGTATACCAGCTCAGGTGTTGCTTCGTCATCTGAACATGGTTCAAAATTACGAAGTAATTGTTAGGGGCAATGATGGCCCTCCCACTGGGTGCTCCTTCACAAGTGGCCATCACTTCCGGCCTTGTAGTGGCCAATGACTTCGGTCAAAATGTGCCCGCCATTAGAAGAAAAAAAAATATTACAAAACTTGGATTAATCATTAGTCTATCTTAGATCCTTAAATGTGTTTTTCATCTACAAACTAATCCGAATGATGATATAGAATCGATTATGCACATAACCATGTTATTCCACAAAATTACAACCATTTCCTTGATATGTGAATGGAAGATGTCATGTGCGACAAAATATGGAAAATCATCTCTAATCAGAAAAACTACATCGCCTACATCAATGAAGCCTCGATTGTTTTTAAAGTTTTTTCTTCATTAATGGCCGGAAAAATAGGAAATAAGTGAGCTGATAAAAAAGGGCATTGTAGTCACTTTACAGCTGATTATCTCAAATTCACTAAATTGCCTCTTAACATGTTCATCCACTTAACTAGCTCTTCAATTATAGTCTGATGAAATAAATCAAAATTTTTACTTTCGAACAGTCATCATTTGAAATGCACTACCATACAATAATCCACCAGACAGCAAGATGTGATGGTATAAGGGAAATAATACATGCCTTTAATAGGGGATATGGTCCCCCAGGTGCTGACATTACTCTAGCAACCCTTCTGGGTATACTTTCAACAAGGTTTCGATGCACAGCTGTGGGTATTTGTGTTAATTCCTGCTGCAAGAATGTCGCCAGCTCAGCTGTAGATTTCGGACGGGGTTCCCTGATCTGTAAGCGTCCCTCTAATTCGTCCCACAAATGCTCTATGGGGTTTATGTATATATTAGGTTTGTTCGTTATTCATGATAACACTAAAAAAGACCCAAACATAACTTCGGTTCACCAAAACACTGCAAATTGAAAGTTGAAGCGCACAGAAATCCAAGGGTGTTGGAACTCCTTGCGCTATGCTGTGCGCTATGAAATACTGTTACTTCTGACTCATCTCGGGCATGCCTTGACGCATGCGTCCCTTGCGTTGAGGCATGCGCAAGGAAAAGGGTACAAGTGTGGACATACCTATAAAAATATACTGTACAAGCCTTTTCATTCTCTAGAATGTGTTTATACACTTGTGCGATGGGAACCGTTTCATTTTGATTTAAGCTCCTGGGAAATCGGTATTAGCTGTCATATGTTACGGGTAATTGTATTGGGCGCCTGCTTTTGGAAATGCTATATATATTTCTAGCACCTTTAAAGCTATATGGAAAGCAATATAAGTTGTCAATACGTAAGTTTTTCCTTTGAAATAAGTTTAAATGTTTTCAGATAGATGGGATTAATGTTGATGCACTTTTAAGGTTCATTTAATGTTTCTACACATAAATATACACTACTCTACAATAACGGAGCATACAGAAAGATGGGATGATATAAGGTAAAGAATACATGCTTTAATATTGGGATGATCCCCCACGTATTGCAATTACACTAACAACCCTTCTGGGCGTAATTTTAACTAGATAAACAGCTACGGGTATTTGTGTCCATTCCTTCTGAAAGAATGTCGCCAGCTCAGCTGTAGATTTCGGAAATGGATTCCTGGTCCGTAAGCGTCCCTCTAACGTGTCCCACAAATGTTCTATGGGGTTTAGGTCTGGACTCAGAGCAGGCCAGGGACGACGTTTTACATTCATATCTCGATACCACTGCTTGACAGAGGCTAAAACATGACACGGAGCGTTGTCGTTGTGGAAGTAACATTCGTCCATTCCATAAAATTGTTAGAGCGTAAGAAGGACCTGATGGTCCAAACTGTTCATGTAGACGTCAGCGTTCAATTGACCAGGAACAACATGCAAAGGTCTCAAGCCATACCACGAACACCCCCCCCCCAAACAAGTAGTCGGATTTTATGCAAATCCGATGGCGTCAGGTCCATTTATTGTAGGGTAGTGTATGTTATAAATAATAAAATATTACAAATGATTAAATATTATTTTAAAAACCGAGCGCCTTTTATCCAATATTAGCCTATTTTGTCATTTAATGCTCGGTACAAGACTAAAGACGTCAAATACATAATTTTAAAAAATACAGGCATTTATTTAAAGTTAAAAGGCAACTTTTCTACACTATTGCAAAAACGATTTTGAATAGTAAAAAAAAAAAAATTTCTTGGCCCACCCTAGCCCACATGCTCCGTCTATTTCAATAGGAGATCGATGTAGACGAATCGATGACGTCACTTGGCATAGCTTGTGCTCGGGGCCAACGATATTTTATTGAATAGATTTGAAAAGGAAAGATGAGACTTGGATTTGTAAGAGGCAGGAGGAAAAAGAAAATGGCTCTGCGCACTTTAGCCGAATAGTAATTGAAATAAATTAACTAGCTACTCAGTTCTTTCACCGTTTTTTTTTATTTCAATCCCTCAGGGCTTGTTATAGTAGGTAGGTAGTTAGGTGATTATTAGTAGGCTATTGGTGAGAGTCCAGAATCGATCCCGGAGCGAAAGATCCTACGACAATACCGCTTGAGCCAGTACCCCACTCCCTAAACTTCCACACCACTTTAATGTGAGGACATATGAGGTGATTAACATGCACCAGCGCCGATGTACACGACGCGACCTTCAGAAATTACAACCCTCCAGTTGTTAAACCGTTACTTTTCCAACTGGGACAGCAAGCTCACTATAAGAGGTTCTCTGTCCAACTGAACATGGCACTCGTGTTTCTGTGACGATAAGTGTTTCCTGTTCATATTCTGAACGTAGCGTCAAATGGCTTGTTTTTCGAATACAATTTCTGAATTTCTCCAAAAATATTTCCAAAGAATCAATTGCCAATCGATAGATGGTAGTTGATTAGTCAACATCGATTCGATTCAATGCCTAACGTTACCAAAGAGATGATAAACTGCACTGGTGTCCAAAATTATCTTTACATGCATAGAATCATGGATTTCTCAGAAACTGAACTATAATTTTATGAATGTGTCTCTCTCTCTCTCTCTTGGAATGAGACATAACGTCATAACAAATAAATACAAGGAAAAAATTTAAGAACACTGCATATGATATAAAACTAGCATTAAACCATAAAAATGGGAAACATGTGCTACAAGAAGAGTTCAAAATAAAATGACTAACTCAGAAAAAATTAAGGCTTATGATTTTAATATGGAATGTGATCGCCCCTGACTTGTACACACATATCACTACGTGATTTCATGCTGGCAATAATGTTGTTAACCATTGTTTGGGGAATTAAGTTCCACTCCTCCATCAATGCAGTCTTCAGTGCATTTATATCTCGAGGAGGAGGATGTCTTCGTACAACTGATTTTCTAAGGTAATCCCATAAGTTCTCAATCGGGTTCAGATCAGGAGATTTTGCTGGCCATGGTATTCGTTCAATGGCTTTATTTTCAAGGAATTCGTCAACGAGGTTTGCTCGATGTGGACGAGCATTATCATCCATAAGAAAAAAAATCAGATCCATATGCACATCTGAAAAGTCTTACATAACGTTCTAAGAACTCATCCCGATATCTCTGGCCGGTCACAGATCCTCTGTTGACAACGTGAAGGGGTGTACGTCCATCGATCATTATTCCACCCCACACCATCACAACTGCACTACTAAAACGGTCACATTCCATAATGTTCGAAGGAATATTTTGCGTTCAGGACTCCCTCCAGATGTAAAAACGCTTAGAATCAGATGTTAAACTAAATCTCGACATCAGTAAAGAGAACATGGGTCCATTGGTGTTGACTTCAGTTCTGATGTACTTTGCAACAATTAAAGCTCTTGTTTTGTGAAGACAGTGAAACACATACCCTTTGCTTTGTGGCATAAAGGTATTTTTCATTTAGTCTTCTGTTTACAGTTTGCCGTGATACAACTGTTTCCGTGGCAGCTGCAAGCTCTGAACTTAACTGCCGAGCAGTAGACTTAGTGTTAAGTAGTGGGGAAGTTATTGCAATATTTTATCGATCTTGAGAAGCAGTTGTTATATGTTTATGACCTTGTCCAGGCCTCCTTACAACAGTTCCAGAGTTCTGAAATTATTTCCATAGCACAGAGACTGTCAGTCATGAAATATTCACACATCTCGCTGTTTCCATAATTGTCAGCCCTGCTTCTAAACGGCCGATAATGCGCCACTTCACAGATTCTTCCAAATGATACTTCGGAGCCTTAACAAACCGTTTCGAGTCCTTACACACTGAAATCAAACTCTGTATTCCAGAAATTCACTCAGCTATTCACTTTGTGCAAAGCGGCTGATTCTTCGGCGGATGATGTAACGCCTTGATTTGCATATCAGAAACCGTTTGAACATTTTTGATTGGATAATTCTAATTAGGCTTGTCTTTTACACATTCCTTGCAAAAAAAGGATTACATCTATTGGGTATTTCAGGGAATATAAATATTTTTGGGTATATAAAGATAATTTGGACATGAGAGTATATTTTGAGGTTTACTCGACATGTATCACGCTTGAGCATTTGGACAGCAGTCACATAGTTTCTTCTTCTCATAGTTTCGATTTTCAATAAAGTAAACACCAGATACCCTCGTTTTCAATCGACAAATAAATTCCAAAACTCATTAAAACGTATATTTTGATATGAAGCTACGTGCCAAGTAGTGGATTGGCCAGTTCATAGTTATTAATAGGCACAGTGATTGCATGTGACTGACTCAATCGACTCACCAAGAAGGAGTTGTCCGATTGCGTTAAAAATGGGAGGATGTGAAGAACATATATAGAAACACAAACGATTCAAATTTCAGAAAATTGAATGATTTATTTCAGAGTCTGACCGTTACAAAGGGAGGAAGTCAATCAGGCGTCGGTCCACCTCTGTACCTGGATGCGTCACCCGACGTGGCATAGATGGAAAAAGTTCCCGGATGGTGTTCTGTTGAATTTCTCGCCGTCTCCAACTGTCGCGCTAAACGGTCATCATTCCGGAATGGTTGCCTTCCCATAACGTCCCAAATTTTCTCTATGGGAGAGGGATCAGGAAAGCTAGCTGGCCAAGGAAGTGTTGGGAAAGCTCGAAGACAATTTATAACAACAACACGTGCCTTGTGCGACCTGGCATTATCTTGTTGAAAAGTTAGTCCGGGGTGTCGCTAAAGGAACGCTAACACAATCGGTCGTAGTATGTCGTCTACGTACCGCTGTGCTGTAAGTGTGCCAGAAATGACTACCAAAGGGCTATCAAAGGAGATGGCACCCTAACGCCCTGTTGTGGGCATGTTTGGCGTGGGATAGTAAGGGCAGTATCCCCACGCTGCCCTGGACGTCTCCAAAAACGTCTGCTAAACTAAAAGTCCCCAGTCATCGCCGTTCCAAGTGGAGAGAGCCCGGTACAACTCCTTCTTGGTGCGTCGATTTTTTTGCTATCCAGTGTATTTCGTCAAAATTTGCACCCTTTAACTTATTTATGTAAGATCTATGCATAATTCAATACAGTAAGGACAAAGTAGCCGTTGTTTTTTGTTTACGAAAGAATTTACAACATTGGATTTGAACAATATAAAATCGACCTTTACGGGATTCATTCGCCAATTTTGCCATTTCGTTTAACTATGCTTGATTTCAGATATGGAACGCACTTCCTTGTATTGCTAAAACTATTACATAACCTATCACCACTCAAACGAAATTCGGAACAGCTACACTTTACGTTTATGGAGCTATGACAACGGCCTTGGCGATTTTTTTGGCGTACTTCTAAAGTCGCCAAGGAAATAATCATTTTCTAACTCGTTTTCTGTCACCAATTTTTTTCTTTTTACAACACACTTTTTAACCCATTTCAGAACGTTTTAAAAAGTATATTTTTTTAAAACTTTCACAAAAAGTAGTAAGCTTAAGCACATATCAAAGCACATTTACGAACCAGCAGAGAAACTAAGCTACGAATGTTGGGTTAGAATACCCTGAAACGTATCAATTACACTAAATACAGTGGGCGTGTTGAAAAAGAAAAAGATTTACCAAAGAAAAAAAGCAAGAAATAATACAACCTCATAACGTCAGAATTCTTTCGTAAAAAAATAATGAAAACGAAAATGGTTTAAAAATAACAAAACTCTTAATTCTTTCGAAAAAACAATAATAATAAAATAAAAATTCCACAACTGTCAAAATACAAATAAGTGGACCAATGGTATCACAGAAAACGATTTAAAAGGACCCATGCAATCAAAAGATATTTTTAAAACAAATTAATCAATGGGAAAAAATAAAGAATTTCAAACGAACCCATGAAATCAAACGACTTTAACGGATTTTGAAAGAACTTTCTAGAATATTCAAAATGAAAATTGAAAGTTTCCGATTGCCGAGGTTGCCATGAAAACCACAACAACCGTAACGAAAGATGGGTTGCCTTAATTTATCGTAACTCGCTACTAGAAGTGCGTCAAAAAATCGCAGGCCGTTATAGCTCATAAAAGTAGAGTGTAACTGTACCCGAAATTCTACAGCAGTCTGTTTACTGAAGCAATGAGAAATGTGGATAATAGAAATCAGAACACAAAAGAAAACACGAACGAAAAATAGATCTAGATGTCAAAAAATCACTCCCGTTGAAGGTATGAGAGTTTAATCCATTGTAGGAAAGTAATTGTCTCCTTTAATCTCTTTAATAATTCTTCGTTCGTTTGAGATTTTTCTTCATTAATTAGGTTTGAAGATTTATTTAATTTTTTTCATTCAATTCAGATCTGTATTAATTGAACGTGAACAGCGAAGTCAGATCGTTGGGCAAAACTTGACTTTTCTAAAATTATTCATTAATTGAGTTTTAATTATGAGATATCTTTTGTTCCAATTAGATTTTGATATGTTGGTCGTGAATTATTAAATTGAAATATACGTTTGTGAATAAAGTTCTTTTAAAAAGTTTTCTTTAAGCTTTATACGGAATTCATGAACTACATTTCCATCGAAATAAATTCATTAAAATGTTTTGCTCGTCTCATGATCCCTCTATCCTTAAAAATAAATTATCTTATTAATTATCTTATTCAGATATACGCTACCCTACAATAATGGACCGGACTGCAAGATGTGATGGTATAAGGGAAATAATACGTGCTTTAATAGGGGATGGTCCCCCACGTGCTGCAATTACTCTAACAACCCTTCTGGGCATACTTTCAACAAGGTTTCAATACACAGCTGTGGGTATTTGTGTTAATTCCTGCTGCAAGAATGTCGCCAGCTCAGCGGTTGATTTCGGACGGGGTTCCCTGGTTCGTAAGCGTAGCTCTAATGTGTCCCACACATGTTCTATGGGGTTTAGGTCGGGACTCAGAGCAGGCCAGGGATGACGTTTTACGTCCATAATCTCGATACCACTGCTCGACAGAGGTTGCAATATGACATGGAGCGTTGTTGTCCTGGAAGAAACATTCGTCCATTCCATAAAATTGCCAGAGCGTAGGAAGAACCCGATGGTCCAAAATGTTCATGTAGGCGTTGGCGTTCAATTGACAAGGAACAACATGCATATGTCCCAGGTCGTACCACGAAAAACACCCCCAAACAAGTAGTCGGATTTTATGCAAATCCGCCGGCGTCCAGTCCATTATTGCAAGGTAGTGTATATCCCTTGCGCCATTAAACCCAAAACCAACCAACCCACTAATATCTTTCCCATTCCCATTTTTTTCCTTTTGACGACATTTTTCGTTTGACGCTGTCTTGTGTTTGGCGAAATATGGCCTTTGCGAAAAAAACGCAACCAAGGAATCCAAAATGAACGAAAAAACGAAGCAGAAATTGCAATGAACTACGTGTTAAGACAACCCCAATGTGAATCATGTGAGAGCATTTGGATGACCATGAGTAAGTCAAATTTCCGTCCCAGGTTTGTTCACACTGAAAATCCCACCCTTACTGTGTATGTCTAAGATAGGCATTTAGTACCAAACTAAAAATACATATCGGTTAGTGTACCTGGCAGTGGAATGTGGTTCCTAACGTTACGTTACTTGGACGTGTTTTTTAATACTATTTCGGAACTTAGCTGTCAAAAATTACCAAGATTGAATTCCTAATTTATTTATGATAGGATAAATCGTTAACGCCACTTCAATTAAAAGTCAAACAGCAGCGTCCAGCAAATGACTCACTGCATTTTATGGTAACCTCTATATTCTATTATGTATCACGCGAGAGCATTTTGTCGACATGAGGAGTAGAATCAACACCAAATCAACTGAAAAACACACCGAAATCTTGATTGGAAAATTAATTTTTAAAATGTACGCGCTCCTATACGAGAAACTTCTCCGACGCTAAAGCTACGGTATCCTAAGAAAGCGGAGCCGCTGCCTAGCAGCCGTGATACGTCATGATGCCTTGGACCTAACTAGGCGGCCGTCTTAACAGAGAACAGAGGTGTCAAGTTTAGACGGACAGAATACGGTGGAGAATGGGCGATACAGATTAGGGATGCGACATCGATAACAAAACATCGATGTTTTGAAACATAGATGTTCAAAATTAAAACATCGATGTTGATAATACATCGACCCAAAAACATCGATATTTTTAAAATTCAGTGTATTTAAACTTTTTCGCATATTTCTTACAACTGGTTTAGCAACTTGCGATGCTACATCGACAGCAAAACATCGATGTTGATAATACATCGCCACCAAAACCATCGATGTTTTTAAAATTCAGTGTATTTAAACTTGTTTCACCATTTCTTAAAACTGGTTTAGCAATTAGTGATGCGACATCGGCTCCAATGCATCGATGTTTTTTTCTAAAACATCAATGTTTAGAAAACATCGACATCGATGTCGCATCCCTACTTTTCAGACCCTTCATGCTCGGTCACTTTGGTCTAAAAGTATGTTCAATTTGCTGTTTATAAAAAATATACTACTTGGTTATTTAAAAAAAAATTTTAACAGTACTTTTTTTATTTAAAAATAAAACATCGACAACTTAAAAACATCGACACGTATAAACATCGATGTTACCAAAACATCGACCCCAATATATCGATGTTAAACACATCGATGTTTTGAAAACATCGACATCGGTGTCGCATCCCTAATACAGATGGCTGTTGTGGTTTATTTTTTCGAGAAACGAAACAAAGGGGCTTTTTTATACTCATGTCCAAGTTTTTATTTTCGCGATGGTTGAAGATAGAGTAAAAATTTCAACGGATTTCAAATCAGCGTAAAATTCTACGCCAGAACGATACCAAAAACAAATTTATTATTTGATCATTTACTATTTAATTATTTACTATTTGATTATTTAATTATTTATTAAATAATTAAATATTTGTTTAATGAAAATCACATTTAAGGTATCGATCTTGTGTCAAATTTTCCGCAGATTTCAAATTCGTTGAAATTTTGAATCTCTCTTTAACGATCCCGATTTTACAAAAACGAATTAACAATGCCAGTCAAAAAGTTTTGGTTTGTTTTGCTTCTCTTCGTCAAATTGTTTGGCGCAGGAAATGAAATGTTGCCGCTATAAGAGAAAAAACGTTCCCCAACTGTTTGAGACCGCTATGACGGTAGTCATGCAAATGGCGGCTTCGCACGTTTTCGTTACGCTCACAAAAAACGCTCTCTAGGAAACCAACGGCATCTGTTTGTGTAAAGAACGTTTTAGTGACGTCATCCACAGCTACTTAACTGCTGCTAGATCACGGCTACGCTTTCTTTGGAAACCGTAGCTTGAGCTACATCTAGTGCAGGGACGGTGAACCTTTTTAAGAAGTTGGTCATATTTTGTTAATTATTTTTTTAGTACTCGCTCGTGGGTCACTTGGAAAAAGGGAAGAAAGCATGGAAAAAACTACTTTTTTTGGGTTCTCAATTATTTAATCCTTTAAAAAGCTAACGATTCCTTTTTGTTATACAACTTTTAATTTTGCAAGTGAAGTGCAGTAAATCGTTATAAAAGGGGAGAAATCAAGTTATCAAATTTATTTTTCTAAACTATGCTGCTTTGAAATTCAACTAATTCCATTTCTAAATCATGGATACCTAGCCACTTAATGTCGTTAAATTCGTTTAACTCCATTGCTTCGAATTTCGTTTTGTATGGATATAAAATAAAGTGCAACGTATTTTCCATACGTTTAAATTGATAAATTTCTCACCTCAAAGGCTATTTTACTGCCTGTATATTCGTAAAATATATTTTGATTGCATTTTCTTGAACGTCAAGCGTATTTTCCATTGTTATTGTAATTGAGGAAAGTATATTTCATTTCCGAATCCCTAGTAAAGATGTCAAGTTTCGTCATATATAAATAACCTAATATTCTCATATAAATCTTAAAATAGCATTATATATAATCAATAAATTTAAAACATTTTACAAAAATCATTTATGCATTATTTTTTTCATTTTTAAGTTCTTTATTAAAACTTTTTTTTTTTCATATATTTTTTTTTTTTAAGAAAAGCTCGAAAAATAATTAAAATTCTTTTTGTACATGATGAAATATGATAAGTTTATAAAAATCAAAGTGTGGGTCATTTAAAAAGCTTGCGTGGGTCAGTGTCTGACCCGCGGGTCATAGGTTCGCCATCCCTGATCTAGAGCTAAGCCCGTTATAGTATCATGGGAAAGCATTTGGGTAGTGGAAGTAAAATCTTACTTTTCCATCTGGGTTGATCGTTTAAAATCCCTGTCATAGTCAAAATAGTGTATAAATAATACAGCCGTATCCTTCTTGATCTGCTTCAAAAATTCATATTTCTTTTGATGTTGATTCCTAATTTGTCTCTGATAAATCTTATGTTGAGGACGATCTATCTTGAGTAAAATATCACAAGACAAAAGTTCTAAAGGCTCGAAATACCCGGGTGCACAGGTGCACTGTGCACATGAAAATAAAATTGTGCACCTAATTTTTTCCCACTAGGTGCACGCACTGCGAGCACCAAACGTTAAAAATAAGGGGGGGGGAAAGCGAGTTTTATGTTATTTTCATGTTTGAACAAAATATTAGTATCGACCTCTCTCGCTCTAAAGGAATGTAATTAAAATTCCTAAATACACACCATGCGAAAACAAAATCACTGGGCGGTAACGGGTTTAAACAGGAAGAAGGTTTACTTGTGCCACTGCCGCAAGAACTTTCCGATGATCGAAACATTTTCCAGATGGCTCTGTTGAAGCGACTGTCGAGACAGCCGTGAACCAGAGAAGGAAGAATTTAGATGTTTAAATATTTTTATTTACCATATCTATTCCTAACCTATATAAACATGCCCAACTAATAAAGTAGTTTACATTAAATTAATACTCTTTTATTACGATATTTTTTAAAATATGCACCAAAAATATAACCTGTGTACCTAATTTAAAAACTCTATTTCGAGGCCTGGTTTAGGGTGGTAACTTCTATTATATTCTATAGAATAGTAATATAACACGCTGGGGCACATTATACATATTTTCAATGACATAACATCAAAAAATTTTATTTTTTGTGTTGTGTCACTTTTCTTGCCTGGGTGCGATATGTTAACACATATAGGTGGTTTTGCTTAAACTGAATCTCTAACATCTTACATTATTCATTTGGATACGTTTGACTAGAATTAAGAATTTTGGAAACAGCAGCAAAACATCGCATTTCTTATGAAGAGCATGTTTGCCACTCATGCTCCTTTATCAAGCGGTCTTCTTGCTCGTCACATCGAAACTAGGTACAACCAAAGACAGTCGTGTACACGAGGGCTGATGCGCGTTAAATCTGTCGTGACCTCAAAAAACATTCCACGCGTTATGGGTAGCTTTCGAATCAACCCAAAACACTTATTTTACTGTATGATAAATTTCAATCATGCTCTTTTAAAAAGGATCCGAGACTCAAATTCTAAAATCTTCAATTTTAAAAAGTTTTTGTTCTGAAATTTTTTTGGTAGATATACATTATATTTTTCAATTATAATAACTATTCTATAATTTCAAAACTTAAAAAAAAATTATTAAAATTTTAAAATGTCAATATGTTTATGTTGGGCAAAATTGATTTATCTTAAAATATTCTATAACAAATTACTTCATTTTTGACTTAATTAACTTCTAAAAGTTCATACTATAAATTGTCTTCGTGGTTTTTGGTTAAAACGATTGGAAAACATTTTTAAAATATTTTTTCCAAAAACTACAAAAAACACATAGTGTACAAAGTACAAAAAATTATATAACAATAATGATATTGTGTATATATATATATATATATATATATATATATATATATATATATATATATATTCACAATATTATTTTTACAAAATTATTTACAATACATACACACACAATTGCTGAAGACAAATGACAAATTTAAGAAATATATTTGAACAGAAATGTAGAAAATTGCGTTCATTTATGATACGTAGTTTTTAAGTTATATCTATTTTCACTATTCAAATCCTATTTAACACTAAAGGAGAAAAAGAGCGTTTAAGATTATAAAGGCTCGTTTATTTGCAGCTGTCATATGTATAAAAGTTGAATATTTCCGCTTCTAGATGGTAGAAAAAAAATTTAGGTATCATTTTAAATTTTTTAAATTTAGGTATTATTATTTTTTAAGATAATAAAAATAAATTGGACTTTTTTCACATTTTGAGTTATAGACCCCCTTAAAGAAATTGGTAGATTATCTCAAGGACGTACATACTTTTGACGTGACTATTGAAGTTTGAACAATTGCTTATTGTTTGCAAATATTCAACAATTAATTTATATTGACGGGTAAAAGTGCAGTTTCTTTTAATATTGAAAGATAGTTTTATTGATGAAAGGCCTGTTATTGTGGTGTAGTTCGATGGCTTTCCGATCACAACAATTTTTCGCATCGCAATCCACACACACACACACACTGGCCCAAAAGTCGCTCAGCGCAATATAATTTCTGAATAGTGCGGACCCCTCCGTGCATATCCGAACATCATGTCAGGTATGGATGAGGTTGCTAGAACACCTTTTTTGAAGAGGACATGTCCTCTTCTTCTGCTCGAATCTTTTTTCACTCTCTCTTTTGAGTCAGATCTTTCTTTGTCCTCCTTTTTTCCATTCACTTTTTCTTCTCTTTGTTCATAATTTCGGATATTGCGTAAAAAAACATATTTCACATTTCAAACTTTATGCCCTAATCTATTCATATTGTCTACTATGTATAACGTTATGTAAACTACAGTTATTCAAATAATTACTAGATCTAGTACATTGTACGAAAATCATACGTATAATAGGAAGTTCAACCTCTAGTGTATGCTGAGCTCCATGTTAAAACGTCTCATTATGAGATGAAATAATAACTAATGTGATCGGTTGGTGTTAGAACAATTATGAGAAATGTTGTTATTATATCAGACAGACGGACGATTCTTGTAGCCGTTTTTAGTTTGGAAGGAAATCGCGTTACTACCCTTGCCTCCTTTTTTCTTAGCGTTAAATCGAAGTCGATAGCTTAACTATGATTTCTGCGCAGAATTTGGTGAGTTATGATTATCTGTTGGTGTATTATTTACTTGCTTGTCAGTGTTTGTATTAGTTCTGCCCATTGTTAAATTATCATTTTTCGTATTGCAGTTATAAAGTTAAAAAAATATGTATTGATTTCAGTTAATTTATTAATCGAAATTATCAACAGGTGGTACATTTGGGTATGGAATTGTATAGGAAGTATATCCATGTATTTTGAGACGTTTGTCAATTAACATATTCTCTTTCAGTTAGTGGTTAATATATACTATTCCAGATATACTCTTCAAGATAGATTTATTAAATACCTAATAATTATACATTAATAAGGCGTGCTTTTCGTGTCCTTTTTTTGTCCTTTTTTCTTCTTAAAATAATTTTACCGGGTGTTCTCTTTTCTGATATTCATCTTCTGTTAACCCTAGGTACGGACATTAGGGTGGAGCGAAAAACACGAATTTCGGAAATTGAAAACGCCTATGTTGGGAATAGCTGGGGACTACCATGCTTATTAATAATACAAAATATGATCTAAATCAATTAATATCTTCAGGTGCCAAAATCACTTCGAAATTTCGAAACTTTGCCAATTTCTTCACAAAAACAATAATAACGCATTTAAAAAATTTAATGCATCTTATTTAAAGCCATTGGTGGGTGAAATGAACTTCCCTTCTTGTAAAAAAAAAGTGTTACATCTAACATTATCCTGGAAATTTAAAAATTCCCCTTTTTTTAGAGCGTTATATCACGCACGTCTACACTCCTCTCAATAGACTCATCATTGCGTTCCTCTTTAGTAGGGTGCACGGACGCTTCCCTTTCTTCGCTTGTTTATAAGGAGTAAATAACTCGTATATCACCACATGCAGTGGAGGTGTCTGGGTTTCTTTAAATACCCGCCCACTTTTTTTGTAAGTATCTAGTATGTGTATGCTCCTGCAAATGCCCTACCAATCTAGTCTATCGATTAAAACTAAGTAATTTGTTCAAATTGATTCGCTTTAGTTTCTTGTATTTTACTGTTTATTTTCACTTATTTTAGATATTTTTTGTATAGAATTTTAATCTTTAAGTTCAGTTTTGTTTGGGTTTGATTTGTTTTGTTTATTAAGGATACACAGTTCTGTGAATTAGTCGAAATGCCTAGGACACGATCAATAGATGTATGTCCCGTGTTTGGAATCGCTGAAATAATGAAGCCTAACATGCTTCCAACATATGCAGATGTTATGAAGAATTATCTTTACATACAGAAAGATTATAAAAGAGATGCTAGTATGTGGTTGATGCACGTTCAGTTTTAATTAAAGAGCTTAAAGGATTATGGGTAAAAGTTCGATTCGAACTGTAACAAACCAAAAAATAATATATATGCTGAAAAAATATCATAAAGCATATAGAAATATTAAGAAACTATTAAAAAATACTGGCAAACTATATTTTTCGAAAAAGGTTGTGTCTTCAGGGAATCAGCAGAAAAAAATGTATTTGATATTAGCATATGTAAATGTAAGAACTTTCTCAGTTGTACTTTCAAAATGAAAGTACCTATAACTGAAAGAGCTTTTTTAACAGATCAAAGGACATTTCGAAAAATTATCATTGGAAATATTGGTATTAAAACCAGCAGAATGATTGAAGAAAAGATTGCAGCGCAAAGATGGAATATACTTTGATGAGTGAAAGGATTAAACTTTAGTAATGATTAAAGAAAGAGAAAGGATTTCTAGTAAGACGGTAACAGAAGAACATATCGTTCTAATACTAGAACCAGGATCAAAATATATGGGACATGTCACTCCTACCTACTGGCTTTTCTAAAAATATTAAAACAAGTATTTTAACTTTTTTGAAGAAAAATATCGATTTTTCTAAGATGCAAGTGGTTGCTTGTGATGGTGCAGTGGTAAATACATGTTTAAAAAATGGAGTCATTCGACATATCGATCTCTTTTTAGGACGTCCTGTGCATTGATTTATTTGTTTATTACATACAAATGAGCTACCCAGCTACCTTTACGTCATTTGTTGCAACATTTAGAAGGGAAAACCACTGGACCAAAAGGATACAGCGGAGAAATTGGAAAAATGTTCGAATCTTGTGAAAAATTGACTTTAACAAACTTTGAAAAGATAGAAGTAACTTTGCCAGATATTGTCCTAGAGGATCTTAGCACTGATTGACGATACCTTTACGAAATGTGCACAGGGATATCAAATAAATATATTCCATTAAGCTTGTCACAAAAAGATCCAAGAAAATATAATCATTCCAGATGGTTCACGACGACAAATAGAATTTTAAGGTTATATGTTTCAACAGAAGATCCAACCCATAACTTGAAAATATTAACAGAGTATGTTGTGAAGGTACACTCATATGTGTGGTTTAAAATTAAAAGTCAGTCATCATGTTGGTACGGGAGTCTTCATTTCTACCATATTTTAAATAAATCGAGATTTTTGCCTGAGGATTTAAAAATTGTAGTAGATATAACTTTGCAAAGAAATGCTTATTATGCCAATACAGGAAATATTATTTTGGCAATGTTAGCTGATGATCGAAAACACGTCAGAGAATTGAGCCTTAGAAGAATTTAAAATTAAGACAAGAAAAATAAAGTTGAAAAGAATATTCGAGAGTTTAAAATTCCCAAGTTAAACTTGGAAGCAGACGATTACATAAATCTAATTGAATGGCAATCAGATTCCATTACAAATCCACCACTCACAGTATCTCTTTCTGATGATCAACTCCAAGTCTATGATTCTAGACGTTCCAACCAATAGTAACATGTTTAACTTTCCATGCCATTCACAAGCGGTAGAACGTTGCGTTAAATTAGTAACTGAAGCATATAGTACAGTATGTGGTACAAAAGTACGAGACGGATTTATTCGGTCAAGAATTGCTTCTAGACTTGCTTTACCCAGATTTGAAACCAAAAGCCAATATCCACCACTTTTAAACTAAACCACTTGCCAGTAACTTCAATTTAATTTTTTAGGGTAAGCTATCATTTTAAATTGAAATTTTTAGGGGGTGGAACTCGATATGCAGCCACCTCCTCCTGCTGAGTTCTGGGTTGTTTTCATAATGCAAAAAACAGCGAAGAGCTGCAAGGGGAAGCACCCGTGTAAACGCATTTTCGCAATGATGAGTCTATTGAGAGGAGTGGAGACGTGCGTGATAGCGCTCTAAAAAAAGGGGAAATTTTTTATTTTCCGGGATAATTTTAGGGGTAAAACTTTTTTTTTTACACGCAGGGAAGTTCATTTCACCCACCCATGGCTTTAAATAAGATGTATTAAATTTTTTGAAATGCGTTATTATTATTTGTTATGAAAAAATTGGCAAAATTTCGAAATTTCAAAGTGATTTTGGCACCTGAAGATATTGATTGATTTAGCTCATATTTTGTATCATTAATAAGCGTGGTAGTCCCCAACTATTCCCACCATAGGCGTTTTCAATTTCCGAAATTCGTGTTTTTCGCTCCACCCTAACGGACATCCTTTGCCCACACGATGCTATATCTCTCTCTTTCTTTTAGTTCTAAAATCACAAGACAAAACAGTTGTGGCCGCTTTATTTGCAACGTTCGACATTCCATGCATGCTTTTCTCTCCTCCCCCCACTCGTAGCCGATTTTAAAGACGTGTTCACCAATCAAAAATGTTTTCTCAAGTTTATCTTTTAATTCCTGAAGTTATGAATCCCATTCCGGTCATAAATAACGGAATTAGTTATGGAAGAAATAGTACAGAGGTAATATTAGACAGATATATCTAACGTTTATATTTTCTGGTGCAGGAAGAGCATGCTTACGAACCCTAAATGATACTTTTGTTTTCATTTAACTAAAATTCTTGGATGACAGCCAAACGTCTGGTTTGTTTACGTCGTATCTTAATACATGTTAGAGTTTGAGCAGAGTAGTTGGGCTTTTTTGTGTAGTTATAGCAAATCCCCCTTAGACTGCATCATTCATCATTCTTTTATGTGCTCGGTAGGAAGCTTCGAAAATGATAAAATTTCGACCGACGCGTCGCTATTTAATGTCTTATAAATAAAAAACTGTGGATTGAAATAGGATGACAGGCTTAAATCGCTTGAACTGATAAAATATGTTATTAAAGAAACATGGCCCGTGTTTGTTTTACTGAAAAAGGAGATTCATCTTCGACAGTAAAGAATGAAAATATTTCGTCATTTTGTTTTAAGGTCACCTAATGTTATTACTAACTAGATGAATAACCAGGCGTTGCTCGGGTTTCAAATAGGACCGCGACATATAAAATATGACCTAGACATTCCCATTGTTAACTCCAATACACAAACTCTGTAGAACGAGTTTCTTACCACCACAGCTAACATATGACCGCGACATTCATTAACCCTGTAGAATGTGTTTCTTTGTCCATGTCCAATTATTGCAGAAAAACAAACTTTAGATTTTAAAATTGAAGCTTCGACAGGCACTTTTAGGACTACCTGCGTGCCGATTTTCATGGCTACAGATGGGTCTGAAGACAGGAAAGAAATAGACTATGTTTTCCGCAGTGTTCTAAGGTATAAGTATACAAAATTGGGTGTGGATGGGTCAAACGGTGTAGTTTGTATAGAGATTAAACACATCCTTTTATGTATAGATATATGTCGATCTATTTTTTGATCAAAGATCATCCCCTTTTATGGAAGAGTAACGGACTAGCAATCGAAGGGTTACGAGTTTGAAACTCGGTTCAACCAAAGACCATCCTGTCTGTACACTAGGGTTGGTGCACATTAAATCTGTCGCGACCTCAAATTTCCTCATATTGAGTGAAAATTTTGAGAGGGGGTGCCCAATCAGGGGTTGACATTGTCATCTGAATATGGTTCAAAATTATGCGATGTTGTCCTCGGATGTTAACCTCGGAGATTGATCACTAACCGTCACCAGTAGCACGTCGTGCACCTCCAGTGCGACTTTAAATTAAAAAGCCTTACCAATGTATCCCTAACGTACGTAACACAAAAATGGACTGGATTTGTTTGCTTTCGAATGGCAACGGCAAATTTAAACAACATAAATTAGACTTTTACGTAAGATATTCGTCAATTTTTCTGCAGTTTAAGTATGCTTAATTTGAGTTAAGAGATGCATAACACTGATAGAATTGCACGGAAATGTTCTTGCAGATTTAATGAAATTTTTCAGCATTTTGATTACAGACAGAAATGAGAAATCTGGACGTTAAAAACTAACGCGAAACCAAGTTGAAAATAGGTATAGAGGTCAAAAATATCGAATCTTTCGCCTTGAACACTTGAATGAAATGCAATTGAATTTGAATATAGAAAGCTAATTGGGGTAACAGGACTAAGGTCTGAATTTTGTGCCTACCATTTTATTGAAAGCTAACCACTGAGTTACTAGCGAAGCGTTGCCCGAGCTAGTTGGTTTTGTGGGGTTATTGGTTTGCGAAGCAAACCAAATGGGAATTCGGTGACAGTTCTTTTCTTGGGGTCACATTGCCCGTGGTGTTAGTTTTACTTCGCAAGTTTCCGCAAGTTGGTTTTCCGCAGATTTCAAATCCGTTTAAAATTTTTATTTTAACTTTAACGATCGCTGAGATAAACAGTACTGAAGAACGCCAGTGATAACTTTGATAATTTGTTTTGCTTCACTCGAATCCGTTTCTCAGGAAATCAAAATGAATTAATCTCGAATCAAACGAAGGTCGTTCGAATCTGTTTGCTAACATTCCCATTTATTGCGTATACACGAAAAGTCAAAAAAATTTGACATGGTTCCAAAGTCAATATGAATGCGGTTCTTCATTTCCGGAAAAAGGAACGAACGATGAAAAAAACTTATTTAATTCAATTTTAAATGTTCTAGATTGAATTTTAATATTCGCCGCGACCCAAAAATTTCAAAAAATTTGTACTAACTGTGTGCCAAATACCATTGCTGTAAGTTCCATAGATTCGTCAGGACTTTGCGGGTAGAAGAAAAAAAAACAGACAAACACTTGCTATTATAATTATAGATAAGAATTCTCATCAGTAAGAGAGACATTAAGAAATGCTGTTGTATATTTTTGGATAACTCTATTTCATTTAGAGGTATGAACTTTATTGAATATGAATGCTGTACTATCATTATAAATGAATTGAAATAAGATGAATTGTGAGTAACAAACTATCATCGATATATATAAAAGCAATTAAGAAAGTTTGGGACAAATGCTATGTTTGGGAATACTGTTATTTTATTTTATTTTATTATTTGAATTTATTTTATTTTATATATTATTATTTTCATTTTTTTTATATTATTATTTTTTTTTTGTGTATTATTTGTATTTTTTATTTTTATATATAATTTTTTATTTATCTATTTTCAATATTTTATCGTTGAATAAACACAATGAAGGTTCCATAACCTTCTAGCCGAACTGATTTAGAATACTGTTTTCCACCAATTGGTAAATAGGAAAACAAACGAGCATCTCTGTGATCGTTGTAAAAATAACTGTTGCAAAGTTCCAACATGACAAAAAAAAGTCCCATGATAATTGTAATGTTTCAAAGCAAATTTAATCTAATCAAATATTTGAGAGTCAGTAATTTATTTAAAAGAAATTGAACCCGATATTTCAAAAAAACGGTTTGGGAATATTTATTTGGACAGTCTATTTTATGCTCTTTCGATATAATACTTCATTTTTGTTTCTACTTATATTGGAAGTTTTAAGCATAAACGTTTGTCGAATAATAAAATCAAACTAGAATCATTTATCGAATCTTAACACTGAGGGATTCACACGCATATACTTGTTTTGAAACCTGTAGTCTTCCCTACATAACTTCACCCCTTTCGAACTTCTTGACCAATAAAATCTTCCCTGGGAATCTTTCGACCAATCGCTGTGGTTATTTACTCATGTGCGTTGAAGAGGAACCAGTAGGAAATTTTACGACGTTCGAAAGATTAAACTCGGTTTTCAATGACAGTTTTCTTTAATCGAGGCAACTTGTCTAAGGAAGCTACAGAGGGAAAACTATCCGAACATGTTCCATGGTGAATCCATGTATTGAAGTCCATCAGATTTCATGGGGATAATAGTTTTTCGATTTATTTTTAAAGTAAAGCGAGAGAAAGAAAATTTTATTTACATGTTTATTTTACACAAATGTTTTCTAAGGCATCTTATTCAAAATAGTATCAAATCCTCACTTCAGTTTTTGAATAGGTGTCTTTTGAGTAAACAAAAGTTTCAAACATGTAGTTATTTTTTTTTATAAAATTTTAAAGCGAATCAACAGAATATTTGGTGATTTTCTAGATAATTTTATTTAATTTTTTTTTAAACTATGCAAAGTAATAGCCATTCCTCACTTCAATATATGGGCAAATGTCTACTGATAATTATACAAAGGAAATTTCAAACCGGTAATTATTATTTTTAAATATTTAGAACAAAGCAATATAACTTTGTGATCAAGTAACTTCCTTTTAACAAATTTTAAAATGTATTTTGAGTAAATATGTACCATATATTCTCACTTCAGTGCATGGGCCTATAGAGCATACAAAAATTTAAAACAGCTATCTGAATATTCTGAGGTAGATATAATATTAGAGAAATTAATATTCTAATATTGGGTCTTCCTTTGCAAAGTATTAATTAATGGATTATATCATTCTATAAAATCCCTATTTTTATGTACTTCATATACAATACAAAATATTATCATAGGACTGTCTCCAAATTTATTTTCATTTCTCATAGATTCCGCCATTTCTAGACTGGAATACAGAACAGACGAAACGAAGCAAAACCCTAATTTATAAGATGAATAGTAGTTAACTTGATTATGCCTGATCTGCATAATTAAGAACAAAGCGCACACGCGCAAGAATAGTTAGAAACTAACTACGCCAGTAGTCACTAGGCTTCAGGGATGGACTAATGATGTGCTCTTCGAAATTAATTTAGGTGAGCGGAATAAGAAATTCAGATGAGGCAGGCTTACTAACCCGTGAGTGAGGAATTGCTGTTGATTCCTTGTACGCCATTTCCTGGGTCTTTTACTGTCTGACATCGCTTTTGGTATTCTTCTGGAGTGTATTATAAATGGTTAAAGTTTCACTGAGTTGACGGCTAATTTACGGCAGCCAGTTTAGGTTTGCGAACCAGATGCTGTTACCGTTAGCTAAAAGCTTTGCTCATTTTGTTTTTTTCGCTTTCGTTCGTTAGTGAACATTTTTCTTTACTTATTCGCAATGTAGATTATGTTTCGATCCAAAAGTCCTTGCAGTAAAAATGTCCGTAGAGTGACAAATGAAACCACACTGTAAATCATTGTTCTCAAAGTGGGCGAAGAACGAGTCACGAGAGCAATGCTTTTGCTCCTCAGACCCTGAATAAGGAGCATAATTTGTCTGGTAATGTTTTTTAATCCTCGAGTGGTTTTGACGTGCGTACCGGATGAAATGTAAGAATTGGTAGAGTAAAATAACAAAATCTTTTGGTTTCACCATTGTATCATTTATTCTAACATCCTACAGCTTTACAGATATGTACATCAGAATTACACATATTTTGGGACAAGAAGGGTTCGGCAGAGGTTAGCGAGCGTGTCCTCGTTCTCTCAGTTCTCAATGGTCTCTGACAATTTCAAGCTCCTTTCAGCTGAAAACCACCTGTAGATGGAATCTTGAGTGTTCTTGAGATTTATGAGATCGTGATGTCAGTGTAACGTCAGATGAAGAGGGTTTACGTCAAGTGCCCAGAACTTTATGACCGATGTCATTTCAAATGGAGTACTGTAATAGTACTTCTAGGGTTAGTTATGGACAGTTGATGACCTAAAAAGAGTTTTATGATCTCCAATTAAGGAATTTTTGATTGTGTCTGCTTTGAGTCGGCTTGATCAGAGAAGCCCCCTTTAGAGTGTCACATTGTTATAACTCGTCCATCAAGACTTGACCAATTTCGGTGATGGTAAGATGTCATCATGCTGAAAAGATCAAGATCTGGTTCGTTTTCGTACTTTGTAGAGACAACGAACAGGAGGGTTCAGCAAACGTTTATCCATTTGGTCATTGAAACATAATCACTACAATGGTATATTACCGTTGATTCTTTTAATAAAATTGAGGTACCGATTGCAAATAGTTGACTGGAACTGAATATAAATTACGTAATAAAAAGAATCGATATTTTTTGTAATTTTTTGGGTTCTGTGTCCCTGTTGATTAGATGCTGGTTATTAAGATCGCTTGTCTTGTTACGAGAACCAAAGAAAGTTTTTTGGGGTAGAAACGTACGTTAACCACTTCAAACATACACTCTACAGCAAAACAATTGACGCAACAAGAAGGAGTTGTCCGATTGCGTTAAAAATCGGTACGCGTAAAAATTTTTAAAATGCCTAAGAGATGTGTTGTTTCTCAAATGACTGACATGAGGTGCAGTTATTAGGCATAAAATAATGATTAGAAAATTTGGTTTGAATACTATATACATAATGCTACTACATTACGAACAATCTACGTTATTTCATCATTGTTCATTACACGTCTTCATTTGCATCCCTATCTATAGTTGGCCAGTCTTATATTTTGGAATATAACTTATCAGCAACGTCTGTAGGAATAAAGTCTTTGAGTGTTTTGAGATCACTCGTTTTTTAGGTTTATTGATACACAATTTTGTCGGTAATCACAGGTTTTGGGATGTCCTGGAGAGCCGGCATGTGGTTTTTTATAAGTCAAAGCTGTGTTCATGAGGTCCATTAATGAAGGTTCTAGCTTTGACTTCACCCACATGTTTGTTAGAATAAGTTAGCTCCATTAAACTTGAAATTTTGAAGTATTGTTTGTTTGCTCTTGGAATGTTTCTTGCTCGAGTCTCCATTGATACTGCATTACTTTTATAAAATTGGAACTACCATGATTTAAAATCCTTGATTCTTCTCTCTTCACTTTCTACAACTTCTACTTGAAACTAGGGATGCGATATCGATGTCGATGTTTTATAAAAACATCGATATATTTAACATCAATGTATTGGAGACGATGTTTATTTTAACATCGATGCTTATACTTGTCAATGTTTTTACGTTGTCGATGTTTTATTTTTAAATGAAAAAAGCACCATTATAAAAATTTTAAAAGTAACCAAGTAGCATAATTTTCATAATCAGTATATTGAACATACAGTAGAGTGCCGATTATCCGAGTTAATGTGGACCAAGACTACCTCGATTAACCGAAAAACTCGGTTGGAAAGCAAAAATTGTAAATAAAATAAATCGTGATGGTTTAATTGTATATTTTAACAAATACAAAAGTTATAGAGATGCACCACATGTAATTCATATTGCTACGATAGTTAAGAGTTCTTACTTAAAAAAGTCCTTAATTGTTTTTTGTTTTACGTTACTTTGGCGTTTTTCTGCAGCAATGTTTCGCCATTTTTTTAAGGTTGCTCTATATATTCTCTAACACTTTCTATAGCTTTTAGTCTAGCTGTATGGAAGATTTTCTTATGTCGATTTTCATTGTCACTGTCTTCATTATGTCATCGCTCGATTCATTTTCCTTATTTTATCTGTAATCTCTTGTTGTTCGTCAGCGTTTATCCAGTCACGGATTTCGTATTCCTGAGTGTTTCTGAGATCAAGTTCAGAATTTTTTTCTGTACTTTTAAAAATGGAAAATGTAGAACCAAAAAACTCTTTGATAGCTCGGTTAAAGCGTAAACTCGGGTAATCGGGGTTTTACTGTACTCTTAGACCAAAGTGGCCATGGGTGAAGGGTCTGAGAAGTAGGGACGCGACATTGATGTTGATGTTTTCAAAACATCGATCTTTTATAAAAAAACATTGTTGAATTTACCATCGATTTATTGGAGCCGATGTTTGTTTAACATCGATGTTTTAAGCTGTCGATATTTTATTTTTGAATGAGAAAAGCACATTAGTTAAAAATAAAGAAAAATAACCGTGCAACTAAATATTTGTCAGTGATGGCGACATCTGTCCCATTAGAAAGAGTTTTTTCCCTAACTGGTGAAAAAAGAAGTCGGCTTAAGGTGGAGAAAGTTAACAAACTTCTCTTTTTACGAACTGTAAATAACAAATATCGGGGCCTATAATATTTATAGGCCCCAATATTTTTTTATTTAGAGTAAATAAAAAATACATTTGTCATGTTTACCCCCCCCCATAAGTTGATAAATAATTAATAATAATAACTAATAATAATTATTGTTATCTACCTAATTATACTTATAATTAGTAGTACTTATGTCAAATTGTAAATATTATTTTCTTTTATACTATTCAATTTGAAAAAAAAAACGATTTGTTAATTGTTCGCATTAATTTTTTTACTTTTTTTTACTGTTAAAAAAAGTTACACGTATCAATTAATAAACACGACAAGTGACAAATCAAACCCCCCCCCCCCTCTCCGCCAAACATTAATGATTGAGGTTGCTGAACCAGTTTTAAGAAATGGTTGAAAAAAAGTTTAAAACATCGATGTTGTTTGGGCGATGTATTATCAACATCGATGTTTTAATTTTGAACATCGATGTTTTGCTGTCGATGTTGCATCCCTACTTGCAACTTGTCGTGTCCGATAATTGTTCTATTTATTACGTAAGTGCAAACGATTTGAAAATGACATTATTATATTTACTATGAAAGTTCAAATGATCCAACAAATATTTTCCAAGGTTTCTCAGATACTTTTTAAATTTTTGGTTGTCTCCTAAAATCGCAACAATGAGGAAAATTTGCTGTAGCTCAAAAATAAACTATCAGAATGTGCTGAAATTATATGTATGGCCATAGTAGAAGTCCATCTGAATCAATTCTCATCAAAATATTATAAGGTTGCAATTCATAATTTTTCAAACATTAATTTAATAATTATTCTTTTTGCACACGAAAAACAACTTTTAAATTAAAATATTTAATTGATTTTGTTTGGGTTGTTAACATTAACATGATACAAAATATCAGCGCTATAGAAATATTATTTACGAAGATTCCATATTACATCCATAAAAGTCTAAAAAACTGATTTAACATTAGGAGCTCCAATCTTTCTGTCCTCATCACTTCGATACGGTAAGACCTAATGACGTGAAATTTGGTTTATGAAGTTTGATATAGATTTGAAATTGTGTATCGAAATAGGCGGTTCCTATTTGAAACTATGAAGTTGGTGCTCAATTTAAAATAAGACGGCCCCTAATGCAAATGGTATGAATTTGAATTAATAGCCACTGCTTGGCCAGCACGGCGTTGCCCGTGACAATTCTAAAAAGGTCGAAAACGTTGGTTCAAGGGAGAAAAAAATCCATCTCTCTATATTAAAAACGAATTCCCATTTGGTTTGCGAAGCAACCCGTTGCGTTGAAAAAATGGGAATTCTTAGCCTATTGGATAACAGTCATAACGGAGTTGCCCGTGACAGTTCTTTTCGTGGGATCACATTGCACGTGGTAAGCCAAAAAATGTAAATATTTAATTAAAAAATTATTTATTAAAAGAAAATCAAACGTATAAGGTGTAAAATTTTTCACAGATTTCAAATCCGTTAAAATTTTTATTCTATCTTCAACGATCGCTGAGATAGAAAAAAGCTCTGAAGAACGCCAGTGATAACTTTAATAATTTATTTTGCTTCTCTCGAATCCGTTTCTCAGGAAATAAAAATGAATGAATCTCGAATGAAACGAAGGTCATTCGAATCTGTTTCCTAACATTCCCATTTATTGCGAATATACGAAATGTGAAAAAAAACTTGGCATGGTTACTAAGGCTGACGTCAATAGTGATGTCACAGTGGGAGAAAAAGCAAATATGCATTTGGTTCTTGGGGTGACGTCACTTTCCGAAGAAGAAGGAATGGTGAAAATATATACATAATTCATTTAAAAATGTTCTAGATTGAATTTTAAAATTCGCCGCGAGTCAAAATTTGCAAAAAATTCGGACTACCAGTGTGCCAAATCCCATTACTGTAAGTGCCCCATAGATTTGTCAGGACTTTGATAACGAAGAACAAACACTTCCTTATGTAATAGTAAATATTAGTTCCTGTCCAACACCATCTTTGAATTTTCTCTGCTGTTAAAAATGATCGAATGAAGAGAAGTGGTTCGCGTTTTTTTCTGTGACTTACCTATGTTAACTACTACGAACATCTGTTCCCAAAGTGGTATAGCCCTATTAGAAGATAACCAGAGTTATAAAGGACCGACGTTCTACCTATTACCAAGCCTGTTACAATGTAGAGAAAATTTTTACACGGAGAAATTTATTTGTGGTAACTTCAACGAGCATTTTTTCCCAGAGTGGTATAGCACTATTATAAGAGAAGGAAAGCTTTAAAAGACAAAGGACTTACGAACTACCGAATGAATTCTTGTCCTATTACAGGAGACAAAGAAATTTCTTATAGGATGAAATGGATCTGTGGGAACCACGGCGAATATCTATACGAAAGTAGTATGACCTGAGATCAAAGTTACAGAGGGCAAAACTTTTACTAATTACCAAATCCTTGACCAGTTCACTCGGATAAATGTACCTATGGTAACCATGACGACCATCTATGCCTATGTCAGTTGGCCTATTACAAGAGAACTAAAGTTCTACCGAACCCTTTCCACCCCCACTCTGCTACGAGAGAACCAAAGTTCTGCCTATTACCGAACCTTTGATCTGCTATAAAAGACAAAGAAAGTTTATAGCGGGATACGTTGATATAATCACTACTAACATTTATGCCCAGATATTGCCTGTTGGAAGAGACTTTGACGATAAGAGATCTTATAATTGGGCCCCAGTGTCTAGCCAAATTAGTAGAAAACCAGAGCTGTAGAGGACCAAAGTCCTAACTATAACCTTTGTCCAGTTATAAAAAACAAAGAAATTTTTACAGGGAGAGAGGTATGCAATCACTACAAGTATCAATGTCAGACTGGTATAGCTATATTATTTTCTATATACTTGTATATAATAAAAGGATGTGTGTGTGTATATATTCTCTATACAAATCTACACCGTTTGATCCATCTACGCCAGATTTGGTACACTTATACTGAAGAACACTGCATAAAACATAGGATATTTCTTTCCTGTCTTCAGACCCATCTGTAACCCTGAAAATTGGCACACAGGTAGTTTTAAAAGTGCCCCTCGAAGCCCCAATTTTAAATTCTTAAGTTTGTTTTCCTGCAATTAATGGACATGGTCAAGAAAACACATTCTACAGAGTGTGTGTATTTGAGTTAATACAGGGAAATGTTGCGGTCCTATTTTAGCTGTCGCCGTCATATTTTTAACCCGAGCAATGCCGGGTTATTCCGCTAGTAAGAGATAAAGTTGTCCCAACAATTTCCGAACCCTCCCCTTTTCTGCTATCACAAGAGTCAAAATATTTCACGCCAGGAAAAGAGCCTATGCTAATCACTACGAACACGTATGCCACTATTATACAGAGGCTGTTCGCACATTTTGGAACATTAGACGATTTAGGTTAGCGGTTATAAAAAATCGTTTGCTGCAAAAGAAATAATTGCAGTTGTAGTATGTTTTTAAAAGTCAAAATTATCGTCTGCGGCTTGAGAGGTTTGTTTTGATTCAAAATGGCGTTTTGAACGAAGCAGTGGTTCGAAGGCTATAGTTATGCTCTTTCCGAAGAGAAATATTCATATTCCGTTAACCAAAAACGATGTGAGAGTCATGGTTTTGTGACATCTAAAGCGTCGATAGGTAATATCGTCAACCAGAAAGGAAAAAAACGTCAAATTGGAGCCTCAAGTGGGACAAAAATTCCAAACAAGTATTCCAAGAAGAAACGGACATGTTCGACTATTGCAAAGGTACTTTGTGTAATGTTAAAAGAAAATCCCCTTAGTCAAAGGACAGTTGCAAAATCATTAAAATGATCGGTGTCCACTGTAAACAAAATGATAAACGTTGATTGCCTTGACCTTGAGAGTTGTAAGCAACAAATATCACACCCATTATCGAACCCTGTATCACTTAACCCTCCTGGTGGTTGTCTGGGCAACGCATCTCATTAACAACACTGGCCAGACCTCGATGCCGTCAAAATATAAATCTTCATTCTCTTGACGAGGTATCTCCAAAAGGTAGAACAAAGTGGATCAGATATTGATAGACGAGATAGCTCTTGTGAAGGGTAAATCTCCACTATTATAAAATGAAGTGTGTCTCTGTACGCAGTGTCCTGACGAATCTATGGCACTTGCAATAATGAAATTTGACACACAGGAAGTCCGAAATTTTTGTGAATTTAATGTAGCGCCCGAATTTTAAAATTTAATCTAGAACATTTTTTAATTAATTTATAACTTTTTTTTTACCTTTCTTTTCAGAATGCTACGTAATACTACCTCGAATAAAGAAGCGAGTCGATTTACGTACGCTGACGTCACAAGCGTTTTTAGTTCGAATGCCTTTAAAACCATGATCAAGTTTTCCGATTTTAACATGTTTTAACGTGTCAAACACCCGAATTTTGTAAAAGTTATTCTAGAACATTTTTTAATTAATTTATTACTTTTTTTTACCATTCTTTCTTTTCATAATGCTACGTCATACTACCTCGAAAAAAGAAGCGAGTCGATTTTTCGATTTTCGACCGCTGACGTCACAAGCATTTTTAGTTAGAATGCCTTCAAAACCATGCAAAGTTTTCCGAATTGTTTTGATTTACGTTGTTGATATTAGCCACTTCGAGGTAATCATGGCGTTGCCTGTGTGGAGTTCGTTTGCGAAGCAAACCAATTGGGAATACGTAGAAAACACGGAGGGGGGGAGGGTTGCGCCTGATTCCACGAAAAGAACTGTCACGAACAACGCCGTGCTGGTCACGCAGTGGCTAGTAAGGCACAGAGAAATGTTTTAAAGTGTCATCAGTTTCGCGCCTCTATCTTCAACAACAATGTCGGATTAACGTGATGGCTAAATAGCTAGAAAATCTATCGCTACAATGTCAGTCCACTGATCCAAACAACGCATTAAGTGTCCGAAAGCGAATACCTCTAGGGAGGGATTGATTCAATTCCTTAAAATCCTCCCGAATCGTAAAATGAAAACTGCAGTTGTTAGGTAACCCAGTCATCCATCACCGGTGGAGGGCCGCTTTATTTATTTGCCTCACCTCCTGTTTATTTCCCCGGAATTTAAAGCAATAAACAATTCCATTACCAACCCGACGTGTTATTACTTCGCCCCACGCGAAATAACAATTCATTTTTCATCGCGAATCGAAGATATTACGTTTCTTTTATTCCCCAACCTCCGAGAGACGGAATATTTATCGATTTCCCGGTAAAAAGATCTCTTACCTGAAATATTATTGAAGTGTCTTTCCTTCCTCCCCATCCGGCAATTTAATAAACTGAAATTTTTGAATGATTGATGCGCTTTTGATGGTCGCCTCTCAACGGGAATGGGAAAACGAATGAAATATAACAATGAGAGTTCGCATTCTTATTTCATTTCCCGCCATTCCAAATCGTCCCTTTCTTTTTATTTCCTCCGCCATTTCCGCGGAAGAGTGACGAATCGATGACGAGGGCCCTCCCGTATCAATCCGTCTGTCTCGCACATTACGATTCGCCAAGAAATGGATTCGACAGCAGAGAAACCTTCTGCAAACTCTTTCAAGGAGATTTTCGACT
The DNA here is from genome assembly GCA_947359465.1 of Metellina segmentata. Classification (NCBI taxonomy): domain Eukaryota; kingdom Metazoa; phylum Arthropoda; class Arachnida; order Araneae; family Tetragnathidae; genus Metellina; species Metellina segmentata. Next base: position 113,916,386 of record OX375882.1, on the reverse strand, counting down.
TTCTCAAATTATCTTTTCATAAATACTATCTCGGGTTTAAAGTAGGAGCTCGGTGGAAATGTTCACTGCCCTAACAACCTACGAGTTGTGGGCCGCACAGGTTAGATTCTTCCTTGGGTGTATTTCTCTCTGTCAGTAAAAGTACTCTGTCCTTTGTGCGTGAATGTCCCCTACTTGATATTTTCTGTCTAGCGCAGCATGACCCAATATGGCCACTCCGCTCTAATAGACTACCCATTGCGGGGTCAGCGTTGCCCATTGACAGTTCTTTTCGTGGGGTCAGGTGTGACCACTGCTCGCTAACCCCCGGTGATTGCTACGCATTCCCATTTGGTTTGCTTCGCAAACCAACAGCACAGGCAAGGCCGTGATGGCCTCGAAGTGGCTAGTAAGAAATAATTACCAATAAATTAATTACAAAATATTTTAGACTACAATTTAAATAACATATTAAATCTTACTGATACATTAAAAAGAAAAAATAATAATTTTAACAATTAGTACCACTTTACCCAACATGACACGTTACAAGGATTAGAATTGAAAATTATTTATTTAAAGAAAATCATATTTAAAGTAACGCTCTGTTGTAAAATATTCCGCAGATTTGAATTCCGTTGAAATTTTTACACTATCTTTAACGATCTCGAAGTTTTAAAGCCTCAAATAGCTTTTGCCTGTGACAAAGTTAACATCGCTAGCAAGAAAGTTATATTAATCAAGAATCTAGAATCGGAAAACTTGGCATGGTATAAAGGCATTAGAACGATCTTTCTTAAATGAGACATCAGCGGTCGAAAATTGTAAAATCCTCTCCTTTTTTCAATCGAGGTAGCCTTCCCCGAGAGAAAAATACTAGTAGAGATATTGCATATGTTTTAATGGTTTGCTGATTAGTCAGGAGGTACAGAGGCACCATCTCCTCGCCAGAATTAACAGCCAATCAACGAACTTATCTACAGTCGCACCATGAGACCATTAATGAACTTATCTATAGACGCTATGAGGCTAGTATCAAACTTATCAACAGACGATATGAGACTATTAACAAATTCATCTTCAGACATCATGAGACTGTTAATGAAATTATTTACATATGTATCAGACTTAATGAGCTTTCTATTTTTGTTCTAGATTTTTTTTCTCTGTCGCTCGTGGTTTGTAAAAATAAGCGTTGACTGTGTTGCGCATTAAAACAACCTTAACCTTAATATTTACAACTTTAGAAAGATTTTCTTGGTGTATTCAGTACGATAATAATCGAAGAACAATCTTAAAGGAGAGTGTAAAAACGTGTAGCATTTCACAGTTACTTTTCACTTGCATAACCACACATGAAAAAATTATTTCGTTAGAGAAAGTTGAGTGCATAAAGTTTCACAGGTCAGACTTATAAGGTCAGAGATGAAGTCCGACGAAAATCCCTCGTATCTGACGAGACTACAGGAAATCCGAGCATATTTCAGGTGATCCAACCGTATTCTGAGTAGGTATGCGACATCGATGTCGATGTTTTCAGAACATCGATGTTTTTAAAAAAACATCGATGTTTTTGTAACATAGATGTATTGGAGTCAATGTTTTTGTAACATCGATGTTTATACTTGCCGATGTTTTTACGTTGTCGATGTTTTATTCTTAAATGAAAAAAAGCATCGTTATAAAAATTTTAAAATTAACAAAGTAGCATAATTTTTATAATCAGCAAATTGAACATACTTAGAGATAAAAGTGGCCAAGGATGAAGGGTCTGAAAAGCAGGGATGCGACATCGATGTTGATGTTTTCAAAACAGCGATGTTTTATAAAAACATCGATGTATTGGAGCCGATGTCGCATCACTAGTTGGTAAACCAGTTTTAAGAAATGAAGAAAAAAATTTAAATACACTGAATTTTAAAAACATCGATGGTTCTGGTGCGATGTATGTATTATGAACATCGATGTTTTAATTTTGAACATCGATGTTTTTCTGTCGATGTCGCATCCCTAATTCCGAGTCGAACTTGGAATACCAGATCTTTCTAAGGAAAGAGTGCGATTCACCTTAAGAACAAATTACTTATAATTTCTAGATGTTCCAGTGCATATTGAACTATCATTTGTTGGAATAGAGTACCAATGAAAATGACGATGGAATTTTGTTTTTAGGGTCAATCCATAAAATCCAATTCTTCTGACATTAAACACAATATAACCTTTAGCCCTGAGACAAGGTAGAGTCTAACTATAATTCCAGAAAGTACTACCATACACGCTGATTTTCAACGTGGTGGATTTATAACACATAAATTTTTAACCTGGATTATTGTGTCTGTAGATAAACCCAGAAAATTAAGGGACTGTGTGGCCGACTTACCGCGCGATATATTTTGACCGAAGATAAAGTAGTCTGTGTACTTTATCTCATTCGATTCATAAGTAATTTCAGGAAGACACAGAATATGCTCTGATTTTTAGTGTAGTTTATTTTTACCTCTGTTAGAATATAATCTACTCCGTAAGGTCTATACTTCCTGTAAAAAATAGCTTCGCAAATAGGCAATAATATTTTGGCCGTCTCTAGGGGCGAGTTTGAATCCAATTCAAGACTGCCGTGTACAGAGGGGAATGGTGTACGTTAAATCTGACGTGGCATCAAATGACCTCACGTTGGCGTGGTGTAGAAGTTCAAAAAGTGGAGTGCCAGCTCAGGTGTTGCCTCATCATCTGGTTCAAAATGACGTGGTGTTGTCCTCAGATCTTGTCCTTCATGTTTAATCCCGGCCCGTCGCCAATGGTCCGTTGAGTTACTCCAGTGCGAAGTCGTTAATTAAAATATCTACCTTCTATCTCCAGAAACTAGCACCAAAGGAAGAGAAAATGAGTTATGAATATACCTACTAGCACATTTCAAACACCACTAACCTATCAAAAAAACAATCACCGAACGTCAAGGCGATTTAGCATCAAGATGGTCCAAATTCGCGATGATAAATGCGTATATTTGAATTCGAAACGGATCGCTATTATTTGTATGTAAAATAAATTTAGTTTGTACCATAAGATGAATACACTACCCTACAATAATGGACCGGACGCCAGAGGATTTGCGTAAAATCAGACTTCTTCTTTGGGGGTGTTTTTCGTGGTATGGCCTGGGATCATTGTATGTTGTTCCTAGTCAACTGTAGGCCGATGCCTACATGAACATTTCGGACAATCATGTTCTTCCTACGCTCTGGCAATTTTATGGAATGGACGCATGTTACTTCCAGGACGACAACGTTTTGTGTCATGTTGCAGTCTTTGTCAAGCAGTGTTATCGAGATATGTACGTAAAACGTCTTCCCTGGCCTGAATAGAGTCCCCACCCAAACCCCATAGAACTTTTGTGGGACTCTTTAGAGCGGCACTTACGGAACAGGGAACCCCGTCCAAAATCTACAACTGAGCTGGCTACATTCTTTTAGCAGGAATGGACAAAAAAAAAACTAGCAGTGTATCAAGACCTTGTTAAAAGTATGCCCAGAAGGGTGTCTAGTGTTATTGCAGCAGGTGGGGGAACATCCCTCTATTATATTCTTTCCCTTATATCAGCACTAGGGCAGCTTTTTGCAACAAATGCAACTTTTTTTCACACGTTCTACGCTGCATGTAAAGTACTAAAACCAAAATTCCTCCTCCATGGGGTGTATTGTGAGTTATAACAGCAACATAAATGCAACTTTTTGCATAAATGCTACCACCTGCAACTTTTTAAAATTTAGCTTAAAATTAATTAATATGAAATTATTATTTCATTTTTTGCCCTCTGAACCAACCCTTCGATCCCGTGTGTCTGATCTTGCGAACGCCAAAGTATTGCGGATCAAACAATAAGTTCATGGAAAGAAGCTGTTCGTCCTAACAGACGAAAGTGAAATAAATGGCAAGAAGTACTTTTAACACATTGGTTGGCACTCTTGAAAATGCAGAGGAAACTTGCGCAATCGACTGCAGAGTTTGTGAGGTGAGTGTCGATCATCAATATGCTGTTCGCCTTGTAGATTTGACGTTTTAAAATCTCTGAATGTTGAGCGAAAGGATTTGGCGCTTCTGCTATCCAATACAGCACATTATATGAATGCATCTGGCACAGTTTTTCAATTTTTAAGAAATTACTGGCCAAGGATCGGCCATTCAACGTTCTTCTGTATTTAAGAATGTATTGTAATACTGTTATACACGACAAAAATTGTCAATATATTTTGAATTTTTTCATTTTTTACGAATTATTTATTTTAGAATTTAGTGTATAAAAAATAAATGCAACTTTATTTCCATGAATGCAACTTTAGGGCATGATAAATGCAACTTTTCTCATTTTTACTGTTACAAAAAAGTTGCCCTAATCATCACATCTTGCTGTCCGCTCCATTATTGTAGGGTAGTGTATATTTACGTGTAGAAACATCAAATCAAAGTTAAAACTGCTTCAATATTAATCCCATCTATCTGAAAACATTTAAACTTATTTCAAGCGAACTTGGAAACACTTACGTGTAACAATTGACAGCTTATATTAGTTTCCATGAAACTTTAATCGTGCTCCAAATATTTAACATTTCCAAAAGCAGGCGCCCAATACAATTACCCGTAACATATGACAGCTAATACCGATTTCCCAGGAGCTTAAATCAAAATGAAACGTTTCCCACCGCACAAGTGGCATCAAAAGAGCTCTAACATTTAGGTCATTTAAAGACTCGGGAGAAATTTTTACACCCGCTTGGAGCGAATTTAATTTTTCTCTAGTTCCCTGAATCTCGTACATCATACCTTTGTGCGAGAAAGAAAGAAGCCACCTCGGGCAGTTCTGAGGAATCATTTCCTGCACCCGAAACATTTCTCACCCAGCGAATAGTGAAAAATAACCTCTTGTAACAAGTCAGTCTCTCTCTCTTCTATGTCTTTTTGCAAAAGAAATAACTGTCGGGAATCTGAAATTTCTCTCTCACTTTTGACTTACATTGTGTTATTCTGTGGGATGGTAATAAAAGGACCTCCTGATGGGCTTTTTCAATAAGCTGGGCTTGGATTTCATTACGGCTGTCTTTCTAGGGCTTTTTGCTCAAGAATGGTTTTATAACCGTTCTTCAAAAAGTGCGGTGCCATGTTTCTGTCCGACCTACAAATGTATTTAATCTATCTATATATAGATAAAGAAAGGATATGTGTATATTCTCTATACAAATCTACACCGTATGATCAATCCACACCAAATTTCGTACACTTATACTTTAGAACAGTGCTCCCCAACCCCCGGGCCGCGGACCGGTACCGGGCCGTGGATCAAATGGTACCGGGCCGTGGATCAAATGGTACCGGGCCGTCCAAGAAATATTAAATTATTTCCATTTTATTTACTTTGGTGTATTTATCTCGGGTTTGTGCGGTTCTTATCTATGAAATGTCCACTCAAATTAGGAGGCGGTAAATCAGAACTTGGAATGTGTTCTATTACTAGAGCTTCAATTATGATTTCTGAATTCTGTATGTCTCTATTTTCTAATTTTGACAAATGTGACAACTGTTTTCAAGTTGGCAGACAAAGTAGCTGCAATTAAATCCAAACTGAAGTTGTGGGGACGGCGCGTGAACAGAGGCATTTTGGACATATGTTAGACATTAGCGGGGATTTTAGGCGAGACTGAGCCTAAACATTCATTCTGCTAGTTGGTGCACGATCACCTGTCTTTGCTTTTAAAAGAGTTCGAGCGCTTCGTGGGTTTTTTGTGGTTGGGAAACTATTTTATTGATTTAGCCTTTAGTGAGTTAAAATGTTAAATCACATTATATTCATTTTTTGGTGTAACTGTATTTTATTTTGAAGGCATGTTTAAATCCAGTTAAATTAAAATTTTAAATCAAAACAATCTAAAATATAAATAATAAACGTATCTCCCCAGCTTCCCCCCCCCCCGCGGGCTGCGTTAAAATTATCAAACGTTGATCCGGTCCGCGGCTATAAAAAGGTTGGGGAGCACTGCTTTAGAACACTGCGGAAAACATAAGCTATTTCTTTATTTCTTTCCTGTGTTCAGACCCATCTGTAGCCATGAAAATTGGCACACAGGTAGTCCTACGAGTCCCCCTCGAAACCCCAATGTTAAAATCTAAAGTTTGTTTTTCTACAAAAAGGGACATCGGATAAGGAAACACGTTCTACAGGATTTGTGTTTGAGTTTTCACAGGGAAATGTCGCAGTAAGAAACACGTTCTACAGAGTTTCTGTATTTGAGTTTACACAGGGAAATGTCACGGTCCTATTTGAAACCTTAGCAACACCGGGTAATTCAGCTAGTTTTGGATAAAACAGGTCATGGAAGTTAAAAAGATAGCATTTCCAAGCTCTGTTCTTGGTTGATTCTTGTTAAAATATCTGACATTTTACCTCCTTCGTATTTTTTCTCGACGCGGTATCTCGTCATTAAGAAAATCATAAGCAGCTTTTGATGGACGAGATATCTCGTCATTGACATAAAACTGTACCGATCTTGATCTCGTTATCATAAAAAAAATGTCAATATCTTGAGACGATATGTCTCGTCATTGGCAACATTGGTCAGACATTAATGGACGAGATTTCTCGTCTAAACCACTTGAAGGGTTAACAATATTATATGACACAGTGTGATCACTCAGTCTTGTGCGAATTGATTTACCTCTGTTTTCAATCATTGAGGCATTAAATACTCTCAAATGCAACTCTTTAAACAATCATCAGACTTAAGGTGTCCGACTAGGTTCGGAACAATTTTTTTGAAAACGGCCCCTAAATCACAATTTAAACATTTTTCATTCTAGATAATGTTTCGAAATCATAAAATAAAACAAAAACTATTGCACCGACAAATTTTTTTTTGTCAATTGGGCAAATTAAGGTAAAATTGAATTAAAATGACTACCCCCAATATGGCTAACGCTCTGTATAAATTTACATTAAATTAATTTTAATTTCCTTGCAGAACCCTATATCTATGATATTAGTGACGACAATATAGTACAATCAAAGCGATATATTGAAATGTTAAGAAGTATCCCTCGCTATGTGTAGCTAAAATTTTAATTTTACAAAATGTCTACTTGTCGTTTAAATTAAACAACTACAAATTAAAAAATATGCATTGTACAACTAAACCTATATTATATTGTCCTTAAAGCATGTTAATAAGTAATAATGTTTAATTTCGTAGAGATATCTCTGCAACCTTTTAAGAAATCATGTTACGCGTGTGCAATATTTGCTTAAAATTGTGTTTTCCAGAAAAAGCATTTAAAGTTTACCTTTGTGTTTTTTGCCATTGCCAAATTCTTCGCACAAATTCATCGAAACTTGATGTAAAATTTTGAGGCTTGATTGTAGAAAATAATTTTTCAACAAATTTATGTTTAAAAAATTTTTTTTTTGAAAAATTAGCGGAAAACCTCTCAATTTCCGGTCTTTTCAATCTTACTTCCGGCTTCGATTTCTGTCGTTCAGTAATACTAAAATTGCTATAATTTTATTTATATTTATCGTAGACTTAAAACAATTACAGATTCTGAAACTTAAGAAACTGGTCTTCAATATGAGAGAATTAAACAAATTTGAGAATTTTGGTCAAAATTACGTTTTAAACGTAGTCGGATAACTTAAAGATGAAATATTAAAATTTATAGCTTGGCTGACATGACCAGCATGCAGTTTGACAAGTCCAGGTAGGGTTGTTAATATTGTGTCTTATTATAAAAGGTAGACGACAGAATAGTTAAAAAATATTCTCTGATACGTCAGTCTCTATTCTGTCTCTTTTGCAAAAGAAACAACTGTCTGGAATGAGAAAATTTGTTTTTCAAATTTGATTCAGATTTTATTACTCTGTGACTTTGTGATAAAAGAACCTCCTGGTGGACTTTTAGAATCAACTGAGCTCAGTTTTATTGTTTCTGTGTCAGCTTATGCCAAACGTGTTACATTTCTGTCAACCTAAGAGGTGTATTGATTCGGAATAAATAGAACTCACTTTTTAGTATGAAAGTTAAAAGAATAGTTGTAAAGTGGTTTAAGAGTGTCTGACGACTGCAGATATATTTTTAAAGGTGATATCGTATGGGACGTGATAGCCCATAGGATCTCCTCTTATCTTTATAAAGTTAGGTGTATTGCATATAATAAAATGGCTGATACTCAACTCTAGATAAAATTATAATTATTTAAGTTATAGTTTTCATAATGCTCTCTTCACAAACGTTTTGAGACTTACTCGCAGCTGTACTTTTAACAGTCCCTATCCTATTAATCCAAATTTGAATGTTTTGATTGCATTTTGAGTTTTATTACCAAGTGAGTCCAAAACAAGAAAACCTGCGCCAAAGACTAAATTTGGAGATACTGTTTACTTGACTAGAGCGACCGAAACAGGACAATGGAGTTTGACAAGGAGGAGTAATGGAGTTTGGGTCGTTGTTATTTTGCTCTTTTATAACAATGAACAAGTGAAAAATAACTTTCGATTACAAGTCAGCCTCTCTATCTCTCTATATATCTATATTTCTTTTCCTCTTTTCTATCTCTACCTTTCTCTATTTCTATCTCTACCTTTATATATTTCTATTTCTCTAACTTTCTATATTTGTACATATCTTTGTATCTTTCTTGGTACATGACTGGAGAAAGGTTGTACCAAATGTCTTAGCATTGGTCACGCAAAGTCGGACATGGTGGTGTTTGAGCTCTGATCTGCCGCTCCATGTCACCCCAAATGTGCTCTATTGGATTAACATCCGGCCAGTTAGGTGGTCAGGACATTGTGGAATTCATCAGTATGCTCCTCGAATCACTCCAACACAATCCGAGCCTTGTGACATGGGGCATTGTAATGCTCGAAGATTTCATTTCCAGTTGGGAAGACAGACGCCTTGTAAGGGTCTTTGATCCGCAATGATGTTCAAAGAGTTCGCAGCGTTCATAGTCTGTTCTACCACACCTACGGGTCCCAGGGTTGCCCTTGAGAACGTCCCCCAAAGCATAATACCGCCACCACCAGCCTGTGTATGACCTGCTGTACAAGAGGGGAGCAACTGTTCGCCTGGCAGACGGCGTACCCTGACACGACCATCGACGTGATGAATGAGAAATCGGGATTCGTCTGACCAGGCAACTCTCTTCCACTCATCCATGGTCCAGTCTCGATGTTCCCGGGCCCACTGTAGGTGTAGTTGACAATGACGCTTGATCACCAGAGGGACACAAGTGGGACGTCTGCTGCACAGTCCCATATTCAACAGCGTCCGCTGAACTGTGTATTCCGAAACACTTGCGCTTGGACCTGCATTGTATTGGGCTGTCAGCTAAGCCACTGTCTCGCGCCGATTTTGCTTTACCAAGCGGGACAGTCTCCGACGTCCTTTTTCTTTCATGACGCGTGGACGACCAACACCTTGGCGTTTACTGCTGGTGTCACCGTCAGTTATCCACTTTGCATGAATTGTAACAACGGCAGATCGTGAATAATCTACCAGTCGAGCAGTTTTGGTGATACTCGTTCCGAGTCTTCGGGCCATTACGATCTGCCATCTATCCAATTCGCTTAGATCAGCAGCCCATCACTCGCAAAAGTAAGTGCAAGAATGATTACTTACCTTCTCCAGCCATTCTTACCATTTTCACTAAATCACATGCCCTCCACGTCATCCAGACTTCATTAAAAAATGTGGGTATGGTCATAATGTTTTGGCTTGTCAGTGTGCGTGTGTATATATATATATATATATATATATATATATACAATGTGATTTTTTTTTAACTGACACTATTCAGAGCCACCTGTTGCTCGATCTAACAACCGAAATGGAGACTAATAATGACTTGTAAAGGTAGGATTCCGTAAAAACAAAATTAGTTCCAAAAATCGTCGATAGGGGTATTTATGGCGCTGGTGTAGCATACTAAACCGATAATTAGCATAAAACTCGGGTATCAAAGCAAAATTCAAATTTATGCTTTCGCATGCGACAACAGCACCAGTAATTTGGGCTATAAAAACATGCTGACAGCTCCGAAAAATATTATCAACTGAAGTGAGATAGCTCAAGTGAATATGCGACTCACATTACCAGAACACGCTTTACAGGTGAAGCTGTATTATCTTAATCAGTGCAATGCATCCACATCTCTTTGTGAGTTTAGAACATTAGTTTGTACAGCGCCGTAAATACTCCTATCGGCGATTTTTGAAATATATATATATATATATATATATATATATATATATATTATATATATATATATATATATATATATATATATATATTATATATATATATATATATATATTATATATATATATATATATATATATTATATATATATATATATATATATATATATATATATATATATATATATATATATATATATATATATATTATACAGGGTGGTCCCGAATTCATGGTACAAACTTTAATGGTAGGTACAGGACATTGTAACAATGATTTATTGTATAGGAATGTATAGTCGCAAGTGACGCGGTGAGGCGAAAACAGGGGAAATAACGGCCGAAAGGAAAAACAAAGATTTTATTGAAAGCGTTGTTGACAAGTGTCATGTTTACAGTAATTGTTCAAAATTGCGTCTACCAGTATCGATACATGCTTGACAGCGTCGGTGGAGCGATTGGCGTACACGTTCAAAGATGCCTGGTATTTCACGCACACCTGCAGCAGCTACAGATAAGCGAGCGACGAGATCCTCATCTGAGTCAACTGGAGTCTCATAAACAAGATGCTTTAGATGTCCCCATAAAAAGTAATCGAGGCTCGATAAATCGGGAGATCGGGGTGGCCAAGGGACTGGTCCACCACGCCCAATCCATCGAGTACCAAACGTGGCATTCAGGTAATTCCGTACATCAATGCTGAAGTGTGCTGGCGCCCCATCGTGCTGAAACCACATGCGGTTACGAATGGCGATCGGAACATCATGCAGCAGTTGTGGTAACACTTCTTTCAGAAAAATAAGATAGCTTCCGCCAGTGAGCCGCGTGATCCATTTCTCTTTCCTTTTATTTCCCCTGTTTACGCCTCACCGCGTCACTTGCGACTATACATTCCTATACAATAAATCATTGTTACAATGTCCTGTACCTACCATTAAAGTTTGTACCATGAATTCGGGACCACCCTGTATATATATATATATATATATATATATATATATATATATATATATATATATATATATATATATATATATATATATATATATATATATATATATATATATATATATATATATATATATATATATATAATATATATATATATATATATATATATAATATATATATATATATATATATATAATATATATATATATATATATATATAATATATATAATATATAATATAATATATATATATATATATATTATATATATATAATATATATATATATATATATATATTATATATATATATATATTATATTATATATATATTATATATATATATATAATATAATATATATATATATATATATATATATATATATATATATATATATATATATATATATATATATATATATATATATATATATATATATATATATATATATATATCGGATGTTTACTTTCGGGTTTGATTCCGGACCGACGCCGATAGCCCGTTGTATTCCTCCAGTGCGACGTTAATTAAATAGCTACCTACCTCATAGATCGAATTGGTCCAGCTGTTAGGGATGCGACATCGACAGCAAAACATCGATGTTCAAAATTAAAACATCAATGTTTTTAAAATTCAGTGTATTTAAATTTTTTCTCCCATTTCTTAAAATTGGTTTAGCAACTAGTGATGCGACATCGGCTCCAATACATCGATGTTTTTTTTACAAAACATCAATGTTTTGAAAACATCGACATCGATGTCGCGTCCCTACTTTTCAGACCCTTACCCTTGGCCACTTTGGTCTAACAATATGTTCAATTTGCTGATTATAAAAATTATGCTACTTAGTTATTTGTTAAATTTTTATAACGGTACTTTTTTCATTTAAAAATAAAACATCGACAAAGTTAAAAAATCGATGTTACAAAAACATCGACTCAAATACATCGATGTTTTGAAAACATCGATGTCGCACCCCTACTAGCTGTATCCATATCTGTATATATCTACCTCTGTTTCCCTATTTCCATAAATTTAGCTCTCTCTGACTATATACCTAGCTCTAACTCTTTGATATCTTTTGCAAAAGAAATTACTCACGGGTATCTGAAATTTGACCTTTCACTTACATTTTGTTACACTGTGTAATGGTAAAAGCAGAATCTCCCTGAAAGGGTTTTCAAAATAATCTGAGCTTTTGCATTTCGTAATAGCTGTCACTTTAGAAAACACGTTTAAAGAATGTTAGTAAGGGTAACCGTTTCTGACAGCAACGAATATATTTACTTTGGATATATCTGCTTGTCAAAAAGGTAGTGACTGAAAGGATAAACTGAATTGTTGCTATTGACATCGCTACGTAGAAATGTCACTGTATCGCACTGTATACGGAGTGACTCTCTCTCTCTCTATTTTTACTACATTAAAAACCTTTTACCACATTTTTTAAATTTTGTAAGTAAATTATAAAAATAATTATCATATTTAATTAAATAATTCTTCAGGTGGCGAACTTTCAAACAATCACTTTCAAACTTTGGCAAATCTTGTAATTATGTTGAATTTCTGAACAACCAATGCACGATCCATCAATACATTTCGATTAAAATCTTCAAGTTAGAAGCATTAATCTTATTCTAAATGGGAAACTATTTATCGGTTAACAAAACGTTACTCGAAACAGATTTATGAGCATGGCAATTTGTGGAATTTAATTCAATTTAATCTGCCACCAGAATCGCAAAATCCGTGTAGAACCCTCAATTGGATAATTTATTAAACTATTTATTAAGCATCGAAACTAATTCCTCCATCGGTATTCTAAACTTAATTATTAATCCATAGAGCCTTAAAACATTTAATTACAATAGATGTTATTAGGTAACTAGTTCCATCTATCATTTCTAATTTTCAAAATTCAATTTGCAACATATATATTTGACGTACTTATAACATTTCAGACAGAGTTAGAGGTGAAACAAGCACGATTTCAAGTCTTCAAATTGAACAAATTACTACTGTATCGGTAAATTGCAAAAAAAAAAATTGTTTAAAATTGCAAATTGTTATCACACTCATATACCCGTTATTAATGTGTTTGCTTTGTTATTTGTTTAAACTTACAATCAATAAATTTAAACAAAATTTTTAGGCTGTGACACAAATCTTAGATTTGACGTGGATATTGGGGTGTGATGTTGGATTGTGGAATGAAGGAAGTCGACAGGAAGTTTGAATGATTGCTTACTGTGGATATTCAACAATTATATTACAGTTTGAAGGTTTAAAGTGCAGTTTGATACTAATATTGAAGTATAGTTTGATTGATTAAAGGTCTATTATTGTTCGGTAGCTTTTGAATGGCACCACTTACGCAGTCCTCACTCCACGCTTTCCCCAGTTACACTGGCCCAAAGTTCGCCCAGCACCATGGCATTTCGATATATTGCGGACCCCGTGTTTTAAGGTCATATCAGTTACATATCCTTTGTCAACACGACGCTATATTTAGCTTTTGGAGGCTTTTTAGTTCTAAATCATAAGACAAAATTAGTTGAGAAAGCGGTTAAACAGTTTAAAAGCTTTACTTGAACTGCATACAGTTTACTATACAGGAAAAGCTTTTTTTTGTTCCACTTCGATTTTTCGTGCATGCCCCTCCAACTGGAAGTACAGTTCATAACCTTTACCGAGATTCGAAACCTCCAGCTTTGAATCTTTAGAACTATTTCGAACATTCCCAGGAGGTGGCAGCATCTACTTTAAACACAGGCACGTTTTCTATTCAGAACACACACTTTCCCTGTGAACGTACTTGCCCGACCTCTTGAGTCTCTTTAAAAAGTCTTTTCTAATCAGTGTTCTCTCGTGCTTGAAATTTCTGTGTAATTCTGAAGTCTTATTTTGTCCAAATTTAATTTTACGAGAACAGTTCGGATTTCTGTAATCCCGAAGTGTACAGGTATAAAACTAACTTAGAGCTTCTATTGTAGAAAATGTTTTTAAGAATAAATTAATTTTGCTACATTCTCTATTCGTATACAAATTGCAAGAATAGTAGCAATATCCGTACAGTATAAATGGGTTGGATCAAACTTTGATTGATTTTTAATAAGTGTAGATAAACTTTTTCATAATGTTTATTTTTGTCAGGTATTTTGGTGGCACATTTTCTAATTTTAACTTTTGTCTCAAGGAATTTTAAATGCATTGACAACTGCTACTAGTACCGAATGCCAATTCTGTCTATATCTTTATGATAACCACATAAAATGTTAGTATATTGTTAAAGCAAATTTTGTTATATACGTCTAGGGGTGATAACAGGGTGATTCTACGGTCAAGGAACAAACTTGGCGGGTTGGTACAGCTTACTAAAACATACATTTTTCGTATAGGAAAGTAGGGTCGGAAGTGACGCGTGGAGACACGAACACGAAAAATGAGACATGAACAGAAAAACATTGTTTATTTGCAACATCCTTGCAAAGTGCTTCTTTGCAGCAACGTTTACAATAAATGCTCAAAATTGCGCCCGCACCACCAACAGTAATACATGCTTGGCAGCGTGGAAGGAGTGATTGGGGAACAGTTCCAAAGATGCCAGGCATTTCGCGCACGCTTGCAGCCGCAATGGAGAGTCGAGCAACGAGGCCCTCAATTGAGTCAAATGTATTCCTTTAAACGATGGTCTCCAGATGCCCCCATTGGAAATAATAGATGCTCGATATGTCTGACGATCGGGGTGGCCATCGGACTGATTCACCACACCCAATCCATCGCCCCGCAAAACTAGCATAACCAGGTACCACGCTGACAACCACGTTGAAATTGGCTGGCGCATCATCATGCTGAAACCACATGTGATTACGAATGACAGACGGAACATCCTGCAACAATTCTGGTAAAACTTTTTCCAGAAAAATACGATAATGTGAGCCATTGAGTCGCGTTGGTAGGAGATATGGGCCTATGAGGAAATCGTTCACAACACCCGCCCAAACATTCAGAGATAAGCGTTTTTAGAATACATGTGTACGTGTAGCGTGTGGATTTTCTGTTGCCCACACATGAGTATTGTGCACATTGAAAACACCTTCCTGTGTAACAGTCACCTCATCTGTGAATAGCATAGAAGCTGGGAAATCCGGCTGCAACGCACACTGTTGCAAGAACCGTAGGCAGAATTCTACGCGCAGCGGATTATCACCTGCAACGCTTTGACTCTCTGAATATGGAATAGATGTAAACGTTCTTCATTTAAGACTCTCCAAACGGGTGGTTGACTCACGTGTACACGACGTGCAATAGCACTTGTACTTGTGTGGGGTGTTTCATCCACACTGTTCAAGATTTTTCTTCCGTGTTTGGATGTCGTACAGTTCTTGATCCAGTTCTTCCGTCAGAGCTGGCAATGAATGAACAATGATGAATCACAACCACTCAAACATTTTGTGGTTCGACTTAGCGCTGCTCTGTCGTTCCCATTAGCAGCTCCGTACATCATATGCATGTCCGCCTTCCATCACGGCTGACAGCACAGTTGCAAATGACGTTTTCCCGCAGATGCATCTGATCAAGGGTGGCCAGGCACGCTACTGCCCTCTACCCACAGCATTGCCATCTGTATTACTGTTGGTGGTCGCAATTTTGAGCATTTATTATATGCATGTCCGCCTTCCATCACGGCTGACAGCACAGTTGCAAATGACGTTTTCCCGCAGATGCATCTGATCAAGGGTGGCCAGGCACGCTACTGCCCTCTACCCACAGCATTGCCATCTGTATTACTGTTGGTGGTCGCAATTTTGAGCATTTATTGTAAACATTGCTGCAAAGGAGCACTTTGCAAGGATGTTGCAAATAAACAATGTTTTTCTTTTCATGTCTCATTTTTTTGTGTTCGTGCCTTCACGCGGCCATTCCTACCCTACATACCTGTACGAAAAATGTATGTTTTACTAAGCTGTACCACCCCGCCAAGTTTGTCTCATTACTAGGGCTACTTTTTGCAACAAATGCAACTTTTTTTTCACACGTTTTACGCTGCATGCAAAGTACTAAAACCAAAATTCCTCCTACATGGGGTGTATTGTAAGTGAGTTATATCCGCAACAAAAGTGCAACCACCTGCAACTTTTTAAAATGTTGCTTAAAATGAATTAATATGAAATTACAATTTCCTTTTTTGCCCTCTGAACCAACCCTTCGATCGCGTGTGTCTGATCTTGCGAACGCAGAAATATTGCGGATCAAACAAGAAGTTCATGGAATGAAGGTGTTCGTCCTAACAGACGGAAGTGAAATAAATGGCAAGAAGTAACTTTTAACACATTGGTTGGCACTCTTGATAATCCAGAGGAAACTTGCGTCATCGACTGCAGAGTTTGCGAGGCGAGTGTCGATCATCAATATGTTGTTCGCCTTGTAGATGACGTTTTTAAAATCTCTGAATGTTGAGCGAAAGGATTTCGCGCTTCTGCTATCCGATACAGCTCATTATATGACTGCGGCTGAAGCAGTTTTTTAATGTTAAAGAAATTACTGGCCAAGGATCGACCAATCAACGTTCTTCTGTTTTTAAGAATGTATTATAATACTGTTGTACACGACTAAAATTGTCAATATATATTGAATTTTTTCATTTTTTACGAATAATTTATTTTAGAATTTAGTGTATCAAAAATGTATGCAACTTTATTTCCATAAATGCGACTTTAGGGAATGATAAATACAACTTTTCCCATTTTTACTGCAACAAAAAAGTTGCCCTACTCATGACCGTAGAATCACCCTGTATATTGTTATATAGAAAGTATACAAACATTTCCGATTAACGTTGGAAGGTCATGGGATTTTCCCAGAAGTGTTTATTACTTTTATTGTACAACGCATATTTAATAACTAAATAGAAAATGTCACAAAATTATACTGACCCCTCAAGTTTTTATCTATTTTTATGTTTATTAAGAATTTGATTTAAAATTTAACCAAATGAAAGGTTTGCACATTTCTATATCAGTCTTCCATTAATATAATATAAGCATTCCCAAAAATTTAATTGTAACATATCTACTATTAAAATAGGAAGTGTTTCTCTGTGTTCTGTGAGCAGCTGTCCTGACGAATCTATGGCACTTATAATAAGGAAATTTGGGACACAGGTAGTCCTAAATTTTTGGCATTTTTGTGTCCAACCCGAATTTTAAAATTTAATCTAGATAATTTTTTATTTAAATTATAACTTTTTTCACCTTCCTTTCTTCACTCTGGGAAGCCTTCCTCAATTGAAGAAAGGAGAGGATTTTGCGATTTTCGACCGCTGACGTCACATTGCAGAAAGGACAGATTCTGCGTTTTTCGTCCTAATGCCTTTGGAATCATGCCTAGTTATCCGATTTTAGCGCGTTTTGATTTACGTTGTTGATTAGTATAACTTTCTTACTTCAACTTTGTCACGGGCAAAGACTATGTGAGGTTTTCTATCTTCGCAGTCGTTTAAGATAGAGAAAAAATTTCAACGGAATTAAAATCTGCGGAATATTTTACTACAGATCGATACCTTAAATATGATTTTCTTTAATTAAATAATTTTCAATTGTAACCCGTGTAACATGTCATGTCGGGTAAAGATAGGACTCTTTTCAAAATCATTGTTTTTTTTTTTAATGTTTTCAGTATTAATAAGATTTAGTGTGTCTCGACCGATTTTTAAGTTTTGATCTTAAGTACTTTAAAATTAATTTGCTGGCCACGCAGTGTCTAGTCTCTAATATTATAAAAGGAAGTGTTTGTTTGTTTCCTGCCCGCAAAGTTCTGACGAATCTATGGCACATACAGTAATGGGATTTGTCACACAGGTAGTCCGAATTTTTTGGAACTTTAGCGTCGCGGCCAATTTTAAAATTCAATCTAGAGCATTTTAAAATGAATTTAATGAAATTTAATTATTATAGTTTTCTTTGGAATTGCAACCGCATAAAGATATGACAGATTCTAAATTTATATTTTTCGTTTTCATTTTGCGCGGAGTCATGTTTATTCCATCAGACGATAAAAAACAAAGTTTTAACTTTAGTTATGTAGTTCTTTTTTTCTATCTCATAGACCGTTAAAAATAGAGTAAAAATTTCAACGGATTTGAAATCTGCGGAAAATTTCACATTAGACCGATACCTAAAAATATCATTTTCTTTAAATAAATAAAAAAATTTAATTGAATATATTTTATATTTTTGCAAGAGAATGTGACGTCACGCTAACATTCGTGTTCCAAAAATAAACAGATTTCATTTTCCAGCCCTCTAGATTTCAGTAAACGAAAGCAAAGAAAATAAAAAAACATTTTGGATTCTTTCATTCTGGTTCTTTTTGGGTTCTTTTCTGCAAAATCGAGATCCTGAAAGATAGATTAAAAATTTCAACGGATTTGAAATCTGCGGAAAATTTGACACCAGATAGATACCTTATATGTTTAATTTTCTTTTAATAAATAATTTTTCAATTAAATATTTATAATTTTTGTTTGCGAAGCAAACCACCAAACGGGCAATGTGACTCCTACGAAAAGAACTGTCCCGGGCAACGCCGGGCTAGCACGCAGTGGCTAGTAACTCATAAAATCGTATTCAAAAAGAAGCCAAGTGACGTCATCTACAGGAAACCATTAACCCTCCAATGAAATAGACAGAGTATGTGGGCGGAGTCGCTGTCGTAAGATCTCAAAAGTGGCTACGAATCAACTTAGATTGATTGTCTTTCGAAGCAGAGACTAGTATTTTTAATCACTTTGAATAATCACTTTAACCCATCAATAATTTTCCCCACATTGGAAATCAGGGTTTTTGCAAAACCTCGTGACCGATCTTCAAACCAAGCCCGAATAAAATGATCGGCCCGAATAAAATGAAACTGAGTGCATTCTCCGTGTATTTCACTAGAATGTCGATGCAGAAAACATCTACTTCGGTGTTCTTTGATTTTATCACTATTGTGAGTCTTGATATTTTGAAAAGTTTTCTCAAGATTTCGCATTAAAAAAAATGACGATTTTCTCACACACTTAAAAAGTTTGCATTCCTGATCTGATTGAATCATATAACTTGAAGCATATGCAAAAAAAAAGATTTGATTTGTGAATGCAGTACATTTTTTCTTGCATAAGATCTAAATCATATTTCCTAGAAACTCAACTTCAATCACAGGATGTAATAAAATCTTATTGTTAAATTTTACGCGAAATAGGACCTTAACGTCTCAGAATGACCTATAAACATAATCTACCACAATATTCATAACTTCACCCTAAAGCATCGCATCCCCAGGGCTTTCAGAGACTGATAGAGCGGGGATATTTTTCATCCCAGTCTTGAACTGGCAGCATTCCCCTGCCACCACCTGTCTCCTCCCCTGTGTTGTGGGTATGACTGATCTCATTCTTATCTCTCACTCCGCCGGTGGATGCAATCTTTGGAAAACATGTTCAGAACGATCTGAGGCCTTGCTTGTTCGGAATATCAATGGCGTATCCATTCCTTCTTTCACGTTGTATGAAGTATATGTATTAATATGCATTAAATCCTGAGAAGATAGGACATATAATGTTTGCAAAATAAGCATGGGGGTAGAAAATGTGCAATGGAAAAACAAGTTTTTCTTACGAGATTCGTTATTAGTAGAGCTACGATTTCCATGATTTTACATTTCTTTTTTACACAATTGAAGCAACTGTATTGAGTTTTGTGTGTTAGAGAAGTATTTTTCGTGATTTTTCAACAAAATGATATTTTTTAGAATCTTCAGTTATATTTTTAGTCGAATCTTTGGATATTTTCAATGAAAGGATTTTTTCAGTGTAAACAAGCGATTGATACGTTTCAATCACAGTTCGTTCTTGTCAACGCGGTGAACGGATGGTCCTTTTCTTGTGCTCTGGGCCGCGAGTGTACTTATGTCATCGTTTCAATAGTGAATAAAATGTGATTGAACATTGATTTTGAATTCAATGAAGGTTAATGTTGTGAACTAGTGGTGTAAATTGAAAGCTGGGAACATACACTACCCTACAATAATGGACCGGACGCCAACAAATTTACATAAATCCGGCTACTTGTTTGGGGTTGTTTTTCGTGGTATAGCCTGCGACCTTTGCATGTTGTTCCTGGTCATCCTACACGAACATTTTGGACAGTCAGGTCCTTCCTACGCTCTGACAATTTTATAGAGTGGACGCATGTTACTTCCAGTACGACAACGCTCCGTCTCACATTGCAGCCTCTGTCAAGCAGTGGTTTCGAGATATGGATGTAAAACGTCTTCTCTGACCTGCTGAGAGTACGGACCCCGTAAAACATGTGCGAGACGCGTTAGAGCAACGCTAACGGACCAGGAAACCCCGTCCGAAATCTACAGTTGAGCTGGCGACATTCTAGAAGCAGGAATGAACACCAATGCCCGTAGCTGTGTATTAAAACCTTAGTGAAAGTATGCCCAGAAGGGTTGCTAGTGTCATTGCAGCACGTGGGAGGACCATCCCTTTATTAAAGCATGTATTCTTTCCCTTATACCATCCCATCTTGCTGTCCGGTCCATTATTGTAGGGTAGTGTATAGTTCATGTCTAAACAGAGTGAGGGAATCCGCTTCATCTTTTTTTTAAGCTTTGAAGTCATGAATTACGTTTAATTGTAGCTGCTAGGAGAGTTTTTCAAAATTGACAAAAACTGACTTTTTTGCTACGTAATGTGTGTATATAATCATAAATACAATATTAAAGTTAAACACGTGTAATTTTTATGGGAGTAATCTTAGAACTATTAATCCACGTCTCGACAAGATCATTTATGGATATTCAAAGACACATAGAAAATACTTAATTTCCTTTTTCAGAAAAATGGGCAGTATATTACTGATTCGGTTAAAGCAGCTGAAAAAATGTTAAAAGTTTAAGTGGCTGGTTAAGGGTAGCCGGCACTTCCTGAGCCACCCATATTAAATTCACGCACTTTAGGGCATCTCATTGATTCATAAATTACTGTATTAATCTGAAATTATTTTTACAGTATAATATTTGAATACTTTTAAAGACTTTAACACAAAGTTTTCTATTTTTTTTTAAATTTCACAAAATTATAAATTTTTTTAAAAATCACAAAAAATTTGAAATTTTTTAGATAAAATATTTTTTAAAGTATTCATTTTATGTCTTATTCCTTGAATTAAAGTGTGTAATAGTGCTTCATAAACAATCTTAAAAAGAAACATGAAAAAAGTATGTTCTGAGACATACATCACGGTAATAGTGCATCTACTTTAAAAAATATTTAAAAATACTTCCACTAAACGGATTTCTACAAATAAGGTATCGTTATGAAGAGGACAATTCAAATTTTTGTAAGTGTCTCAGAAACGATTTTTTTTTAACTTTAGGAGCCGGACCCTTTTAAATATCTTAAATCATCCAGTAAAATAGTGCTTATAGTAATTAGTAGAGCTCGGATTTTGCATATCTTTTTTTAGTTCCTAAATAATAGATAGAAATCCGTATTGTGTGTTTTTTATCAATTTGTAACCAAAAAAAAACCCAGAATTTATTTTGCATATTTGGAACCTTCTTGCATATTTGGAACCTTCTTGCATATTTGGAACCTTCTTGTATATTTTGGGTTTTTTGCATGTTTTGTGCATATTTGGACAATTTTTCTCTACTTTTAAACATATTTACCAAAAAAAATTTAAGAACTTTGCTCAGCGCGTTTGGAAGGAAGGTTTTCAGAAGCAATCAAATTCAAATCAACTACGACTCACAAACAAAATGTGAAAATGGCGCAAAAAGATGAGAGCATTCAACAGCCTTTCATCGCATCAAAGTTTGAGTCAGCGTCCCAATCTTCGAAAAAGAACGAGATGTAGCAAGATCAAGACAACGTTGAAATCCTATATTGCTCTTTATAAGCTGGAGAATTAACATCATTGCTTTACCTTTGTACTTCTTGAAGAAGTACACAGGTAAAGAAATTCTTCTTGAATCGACACTCAGAATGAACTGCATTACACCAGTTACGAGAAGGTGATACAATGAATATAAAATGAGATAGGTGATTCCCCCATCTGGATGTCGATGTAACGACAGGCCCCTGTTGGCAATACCTAATTTATGTCAAAAGTTGGGAAAAAACAAATCACTCCACGATCGCCAGGACAGTGGTTGAAGCGATTAATAAATAAAATTGTGGATTAATTGAATGAAAGTGTAGTTCATTTTCATTTTATCTTCCTCACTACCATTTTTGTGAGAAAAAATTTTTTTTAGTTGCAATTTCGCAAATTTTGAGATTTTAGTGCATATTTTGGGATTTTATAATGCATATTTCAGGTCACATTTTTGCGTATCGATCCGAGCTCTAGTAATTAGATTCCGAAACAGCCTTACATCAAGTATCACTCATTTTAACATGAGAACAATTGGTAGGGCATAAACCATAGACGTGAAATTGTGTAGACTGAGCATTGGCTGTTGAGAGGTACTTCCAAAAGTGTGACTAACATTTAGACCAGTAGTCACGTGACTGTAATGTGAACTACTAACTTGATTGACCGATTTAGCATTTTATTGCCTCGCTTGGCGATGTAATATTTTATGACTGGTTAGATGTGTGAATGCGTATTTCTATAGCGTGGCGACAATGCCAAAAAAGCCAATGTCTGGTACTATCGCTTGGGGATGCGACTTTTTTCCCCATTTCTTAAAACTGGTTTAGCAACCTCAAACATTAATGTTCACCGGGGGGGGGGGGGGACGAGAGATTTAATTCGTCATTTTGTGTGTTTATTAATTTATAAGTTAGATTTTTTTGACTGTCAAAAGAAAGTCATAACAACGATTAACAAATCTTTTATTTTCAAATTGAATAATATGAAAGAAAATAATATTCACAATTTGACTTAGGTACTCCTAGCTATAAGTATAATTAGGTAGGTACACTTCAATAATTATTGTTAGTTATTATTAATTATTTTCAACTTATCTGGAGAAGATAAACTTATTTCTTTGCTGTAAATAAAAAATATTGTGACCTATAATTATTATAGGCTCCAATATTTGTTATTTACAATTTGCAAAAAGTGCTTTGTTAACTTTCTCCATCTTAAGCAGACTTCTTTATTCCCCAGTGAGGGAAAAAACGCTTTCTGATGAGATAGATGTCGCCATCACTGACAAATACTTAGTTACACGGTTATTTTCCTTAATTTTTACTACGGTGCTTTTTTTTATTCAAAAATAAAACATCGACAACGTAAAAACAGCGTTGTTAAACAAACATTGGCTCCAATAAATCGATGGTAAATACAACAATGTTTTTATAAAACATCGATGTTTTGAAGACATCGATGTGGCATCTCTACTATCGCTGAGACCAATCAGATGAGGAATCATTGCATGGTCCTTTTCTCCTTCTCCCATGGACCAATCAGACGATGGATATTCGTTTGCTCCCTTCTGAAAGTAGTTTTAGGCTCACGTTACTACAAGTTTTGATCACATGATCCTAGCTCGTAAAAGAGTTACCATTACTCATTTCACTTTTGTGTTTTCTCTATGGCTTAAACTCCTGGTTATATTAATTTTCTTTGCGTATTATCTATTTCGCAGGAACAAATATTTATATTATATGAAGGAACAAGAATCATTAAATGTGGGGTGAATTCCACTTTGAGTACCTAGAAATACTATCTTAAAAGGAATATGTATTCTGAATATAAGGCATAGGTGTTCGAAGATTTTCTAAGGAAAAGTAAATACTCCAAAGCTAATTAGAATTATCGCCTTTTACATTTAAAGGGGAAGAAACTCAATTTTCGTTTACACTCTTCTACAATTTTGTTGAAAGTCTTCTTGGACGTTAATTATTATTTTAATTTGAAGGCATACAGTAAAGGCGAAGAACAAAATATGTTAATAAGATTAGTTTGCATTCGGTTAATGAAAATTTAAAATGAGTCTCCCAGTAATTACATTCACCTTTCACTCTTGTTTAAAGATGTAGCTTTTCATCAACACTCTTTCTTATTTCCGTATACTTAATGAAATGAATCCACTTTTCGTCACTTTGTTAATTTATAAAACACTTATTAACATATTGAATTATTTAAAAATTTCAAGCGAGAGTATTTCTAAAAAAAAATACAATCTGCGTAGTGGGATACTGCTTTATTAAGAACTTAAGGTTGAAGTCTCGTCTCATTTCTAATATCTCTCCCCTTTTTAAATTGCTCTCTTAGAGTGTATTTCAGTAATGTATATTTTAAGTCATATTCACTTTGAATTTGCATCATAATCGTGAAGATTTTAGGGTAACTTGATGGATGATCCGTATAGAAATAGTGCTCTTCATTCTTTGGCAGATTATGTACAGTCGTGGTGAAAAAACAAAACCACCCCTTTTATTTAATTCACACAAAGTGAAAAATTTCGTGCACTATTCATAGAAGAGGAAATTCAAAGACATCATTCAATAGCAAATTCAAATGCAAACAACTGCATTGGAAACCGTCTTTCATACCAAATTTTGCACTAACAATAAAATTTCCAACTTTAGCAGCGTGTTTCGATGCCTTAATCAAATTCTGCATCGTAAAATTAGTCTAAATATTAAATTGCATGACTTTACTATCTTTATATATTCGGTGATATTCAGTATTAAAGTTGATGTTAATTTCAGGGATCATCTCCACATTGAAAATCGCTATTCGTATATCGAGATTAACTAGTTATTCAGGAACTGTTCGTTTGATGCTTGATTGAAATGAAGAAGTCTGCAAAGGCCTCACAACAATATTCAGGGCGCGCGCACCGCTCACAAATGCGTCATATAATCTCGAACGCTATTTTGGTATACACTGGACCTTTCTCTCTTCAACTCAGCAATGTCCGCGGATCTTTCCCTTCGGGATTGATTCCGGATCGTCCCCAATAGCCCGTTGCGTTGTTCCAGCGTTCATTCGTTTCCCTACCTAGCCTATTTCAATCCATATCCTTTCAAGCATCCTCTACAAAGCATTAAATCCTTTCGTGCGAATACAAAATACTTGAAACTGAAATACTCGAATGCATCGAACACTTGAATCTCGGAATCTGAATACTAATTCCGGACACAGGCTGAATCAATGTTTGACGTATATCCACCGAAAACACCTACAGTAGAGAACTCCCCATTGTGTCCACTACTTGTTGACAATTGCGACAAACCTTTCTCCTTGAATCAATATTAAAATGCCCCGTTCTCACTACAGCGTCTAACTGGAGCTCTAATTATGGTAAATGCCGCACATGTTGTATACAATCAGCGTTGAAGAGTCTCTGTCTTTATGACTGGCCGCTGAATTCTCACAAGAATGGGACCGTCCGGACTGTATTGGTTTGCTTCCAAATGGCGCAAACTTTGTTGAGTTTGATTATTGCAGGGGAAGAATTAGCATAACAGAAGATTTCGTCCGTGAACAAGCTCCGAGGCTAAATTAGCCTCTGCGACGTAAGCCTTTGCTTGGAGTTGCCTGTTGGGGAAAGGTTTAAGCGCACTAAATCTCTCTTCGTTATCACAATTCAGCTGTCTCTTGTTAAGGGTGGCTGTAAGATTTGAATCTAGTTATAAATCACGAACAAGAAATCAAGTCGACTCATAACGATGAACTTTCAAAAATGTTAGAAAATTATTTTACTATTGTTAAAGATGGCTATAAGTTTAGAATGTGAAGAATAAGATTAGAATAACAAGCACGAATGCAAGTCAAATCATAAGAATTAAATTTCAAGATATTCTTTGAAAAATTGTTTTACAGTTATATTAATGCACTAAAGTCTCTGTAGTTAAGGACGGCTATAAGATTAGAATGTATCGAAGAAAGTGAAGAATAAGATTAGAATAACAAGAAAAAAAGCAAATCAAATCATAACAATTAATTTTCAAGATAATTTTTTTTTTAAATTGTTATGCTAAAGACTGATTTGGTTTTGGTTTGTCATCTCTTACTAGACAAAAGCTAATTTTTCCGTTGAATTAAAATAAAAACCATGCTACCATACATCTTATTAGTTGGGGCCGCCCAGTTGGTAACGGATTAACAATCTTAGGGTTACGAGTTCAAAACTAGGTCCAGCCAAAGAGCGTCGTGTACACGGGGGGTCTGGTGCACATTACATCTCTCCTGGCCTCAGATGTCTCCTCAGGTTGGCCTGGTATGGAAGTTTCAAGAGTTGGGTGGCAGATTAGGTGTTGACCTCGTCATCTGACCGTGGTTCAAAATTACGTGGTGTTGTCCTCGGATCTTTCCCTTAAGGGACTGATCCAGGACCGCCCGTTGTGTTGATTCAGTACGATGTTTATCAATCATTAATATCGTCACTGTTAGTTTATCTTTTGTTACACCAGGACCTTTTAGACCGCTAGCTGAATTGAAACGAAGAAAACATATTGCCACACATGTTATAAACTTTATACTGTATCTACAAATAAAATTGGAGTTATGTTTTTATAGTGTTGTTGGTATGTTATTATATATGTTATTATAAAAGAGTTTATGGATATATGTTTTTAATTGTAATAGTATGTGCAAGTTTCTGATTTTTAACAAAATTTGGGCTTTGATGCATTATTTTTGTACGCAATTTAATTAGCATGTTGTATACTATTTTAAATGTGATATGGGCTAAACTAGCTGCCAATTCATGGTATCAATTAATAACCAACATTTAGTGAACTGTAAATCGTTGTAAATAAAAAATAGACAGACGCTAACGATTACGCTAAAAAAGTTAACAAGCTTAATTAACATTTAATTTTTATTATTTTGTTTTGTTTTGTTCTGCCAAGTTTTGTCTACCGAAATTATTTTTGGCATTAACAAATTGAAGACGTCATATTTGTCCCAACTCTTACTAATTATTATTTTCCAATTGCACTGTTATTTAACTGCTAACCAAATAGCATTCCATCTATGATATCAATCTCGTTGCTTTTAATTCCTTTTCTTAAAGAAAAACTTCGAAATCTGTTGTCTTAAAGCGCCATCTGTGTACAGAAAGATGAACGTGAAACATGGTTTAAATAAAATAACACATTACTTAATCACGTCCTCTAAAAGAGGTTATTAATAAAATCAAATATTTTAAACTACCACTAGACATGATGAGGCATAAAAGTAAAGTTATCGAGGCAACAATTATTGATTGGATTAACGTTCATGACGGTGCATTTCTCAAAAAATAAAACAACGCAATTGAAGTTTTTATCGCGTGTTTTGCTTTGAATTGGCTTGCAGTGAAAACGACGTTTCCATCCACACATCGCTGATTCTGTGAGGCAGGGACGGTCAAGCTACGGTTTCCTAAGAAAGCGGAACCGTTATCTAGCAGCCGTGATACGTCATGATGCCGCGGGCATGACTAGGCGGCCGCCGGTACAGAGACCAGAGGTGTCAACTTAGGAGGACAGAATACGGTGGAGAATTGGCAATACAGACTGCTGTCGTGATTTATTTTATTAGAGAAACAAAACAAAGTGGCTTTTTTATTTTCTAGTCCGAGTTTCTAACTTCGGGATCGGTGAAGATAGAGTAAAAATTTCAACTGATTTCAAATCAGCGTAAAATTCTAAGACAGATCGATACCAAAACAGATTTATTATTCAATTGTTTACCATTTGATTATTTAATTATTTATTAAGTAATTAATTACTAATTAAAAGAAAATCAAACATATAAGGTATTAATTTATTAATAAATATTAATTTTCAATCTATCTTTAACGATCCCGATTTTACAAAAACGAACAAAACAATTATAATCTAAATTTTTTGTTTGCTTTGCTTCCCACCGCTCTAATTGTTATTTTTGAAAGTGGTATAAGTCCATTTTTTCATACAGCGAGATAGTTAAGGGTTTACGTTTAAATAAATTAAAAAATATTGGCAAACGTTACTCAATTCGGATGATGTTTTAACTCTATTAACCTGTTAAATTTTATTATGCAATAATGATTATTAAAATTGTTAAAGAAAAAAACTCTTTTTTTTTTTTTTTTTCAAAGTGGACTTATACCACTTTAAAAATAACGACTCAAATGTTGCCGCTACAAGAGAAAAAACGTTCCCCAACTGTTTGAGACCGCTATGATGATCGTCATGCAAATCGTGGCCCCTTTCATTTTCGTTACGCTCGCAATCAACGCTCTCTAGGAAACCAACGTCATCTTTTCTATAAACAACGTTTTAGTAACTTCATCCACACCTACATTCCTGCTGCTAGATAACGGTTCTGCTTTCTTAGGAAACCGGAGCTTAAGGCCCGGTGCACACATCCGGTTTTTCAACGTGCGGCGTCGCTGCGGCAATGCAAATGCAGTCTGAGATACATTAGATTCAATGGAGTAGTGCACACATGCCTCCGGCGCCGCTGTGGCGACGTACGTCCAACTTGCGTGCAATTTGTACCGCAGTTCCCCACGGCGCCGCAGCTCGTCGTACATGCGTCTCCTGTCTGAAGTACCTTGTTTTCATAAATAAATGGAATATAAATAATAATTAATAAATGATTGTGTCCAGTAGCGTCTATTTTGTTTCAAAATATACTTTTTTTACACCAAGTAATCGAAATAAACACGTTTTCTTCTATAGAATATGTATCGCAAATGGCGCGAAATGAGTCCTTGCGTCATTTCACGGTTATGTGTACATAGTAGGGATGCGACATCGATAGCAAAACATCGATGTTCAAAATTAAAACATCGATGTTGATAATACATCGATGTTCAAAATTAAAACATCGATGTTAATAATACATCGCCCCCAAACCATCGATTTTTTTAAAAATTCAGTATACTTAAACTTGTTTCCCCATTTCTTAAAATTGGTTTAATAACTAGTGATGCGACATTGGCTCCAATACATCGATGTTTTTTTCTAAAACATCAATGTTTACAAAACATCGACATCCATGTCGCATCTCTACTTTTCAGACCCTTCATCCTTGGTCACTTTGGTCTAAAAGTATGTTCAATTTGCTGATTATGAAAATTATGCTACTTGGTTATTTTTAAAATTTTTGTAACGGTACTTTTTTCATTTAAAAATAAAAC
This sequence comes from Metellina segmentata, assembly GCA_947359465.1. Taxonomy (NCBI): domain Eukaryota; kingdom Metazoa; phylum Arthropoda; class Arachnida; order Araneae; family Tetragnathidae; genus Metellina; species Metellina segmentata. The sequence continues at coordinate 113,887,088 of OX375882.1, read as the reverse complement.
ATCGACAGGTATAAACATCGATGTTACCAAAACATCGACCCCAATACATCGATGTTTTTTTATAAAACATCGACATCGATGTCGCATCCCTAGTTCATAGTTGGGTCGATGCCCATGCGACAAGTGCGGCCGCGTCAGGTGTCAAGATTGGGGGGTGGGGGCGCCAGCCAGGGCCATATGAAGGGCTCGCCCCCACCAAGGGCGACCGTAATAAAGAGGCGCCGCTTGGCGAACTAAAATATTAAAAAACGCCATCCACACAGAAGCGGCAGAATTCCTTTTATTCCAACGAAGATGTAATGACATTGACAATGAAAAAATAATTAAATACTCTAGTTGAATGGGAGGGAGATTTTGGGCTTGAGTATTTGAAAGATATTAATGTTGAAAACTCACCTAATGAAATTCAATGTTTCTAAACTCAAGCTGTGCAACTCATTGAGGATATAGTTAACTACCCTACATTGATTTTTTTCAAGTGTATATGCAAATATTGTCTTAAAAATCCACGTACGAATTTAGAAATTGCCTTCAGGATTTTTTTTTTTACCATACCGGCTACTCTGGCGTCCTGCGATCGCAGTTTCATTAGTTAAGTTTAAATATTAAAAACTTCCTCCGGTCTAGCATGGGGAAATAACCGTCTGACAAACCTCGCTAATCCATCCATTTTATAAAAAGGTGGCTTAAAGTATGGAGTTTTTTACGACATAATCACATAATTTGGCTCGAGAATAGCGAGAAAATTAAGTTGTAGGTTTTACAATTTTCCATCTTGTTTATTTTATGAATTTTTTTTTATTATAAATGAAATAGTATATTTTGCTACGCTCTAGTTCTGCCTGTGTACAGTTTGACACGGGAGCGCCAAGTCCTACCTTTGACAATGGCGCCGGAACACTATATATGGCACTGGCACCTGCCACACTCACAAAAAAAGCTGATTATCTTTAAGAGGGGGGAGATACATAAATATCGATATAAATTTTTCGAGGTTATAAGTAATCCCCCTCTAAAATATCAAATGATATCAATGACCAAAATCCCTCCTCTCCCCTCATTTGATGCGATATATCATCCCCCAACGAAATTTCACACTAAAAATCTACAAAGACTAATATCTATTTTCTTTTAAATATAAATTTAAAGAGAGAGTCTTAAAAAGTAATATTAAATATATATTGCCAGCCCCCTCCTCCCCCATCCAAACAATACGGCTAATCCTTGAAATAGGGGGCTCCCAATCATCATCTCTCATTGGGGGGGGGGGGTTCCGAGTTGGAAACTCAACTCAACCAAAAGAATTGCTGTGTTCCTGGGGGCTGGTGCACGTAAAATCTGTTATGTTCTGAAATCTCCTCAAGTCGGCGTGGTGTGGAAGTTCGAAGAGTGTTGGGCCAACTCAGGTGTTGAACTTTTCATCTGACTAGGGTTCAAATATTACGAGGTTACCCTCGGTTCTTTTCCTTTGAGATGGATCCTGAACGGTAGCTGATAGCCCGTTGTGTTGCTTTAGTTCGACGTTAAATTAACTAATTACCTACCTTTTGCAGAAAAAATACCCCAAAACAACACTCTCTAAAAATAAACAATAACTGAAGATTCTGAAAAAAAAAATGTAATTTGGTGAAAAATCACGAAAAATACTTTGTCTAACATAAAACGCTCAAATCACTTCAGTTTCTTATAAAACATTACAGTGCGATATTACTTTAATTGTGTTAAAAAAGGAATGTGAAATTGTAGCTCTACTAATAACGAATCTCGTAAGAAAATTTTCTTTTTTCAGTGCACATTTTTTGTACGTCCATGCTTATTTTGTAAACATTGCATGTGCTATCTTCTTAGGATTGAATGCACATTAATCCAAACTTATTTCTCAATACAATGCGAAAGAAGGAATAGATATTCCGAAAAAGCAAGGCATCGCCTGATCGCTCTGGACATGTTTTCCAAAGATTGCATCCACCATCGCAGTGAAAGATACGAATGAGATCAGTCATACCCGCAACACAGGGGAGGAGACAGGTGGTGGTAGGGGAATTTTAAAATATCCTGACAGCAAAAAAGCATAATTAATGTACAAAAATTTTAAAAGATTATGATTAAAAAAATCGACGCAGATGAAACTTTATTGGTGTCTCAGCTGCCATTGAGCTCTATGTGTTGGATTGTCTTTTGAAAATATTCAGCAATGCCCAAATATTAAAAAAAGCTGAACATTCTGAAAAAATGTGTGAAAGCTACGGAGAATACATGTAATAACAAAAGCAACGAAACACAAATTTGTTTTGCACAAAATCTTTGGCGTAGCTTTGTTAGACTTTGCACAATAAAACCCTAACCAAACATCATCAAAATCCTAGCTCCTCTAAAAACATATAAGAAAAAACATTTCTTAATACGCGCTTTACACACGTCAATGCATACTTTTTTTAACATTTATGCGATCAGTTTAGGATTTAATGCCTATTAATACAAAAACTTGTTTCATCAGTACACATTTTGTACGTCCATGTTTAATTCGTAAACATTGTATGTGCTATCTTAGGACTTAATGCATATTAATATAGACAGTCCACCATACAATAATACTAACGAAATGGAAACACCAGTGATATTCAAAATCAGCAAGACATCACCACTCTGAATATACACACTCCAGTCACATTAGTGTGACCACCACTTACTTTCGACGTCAACGTGAAATAACCAATCACAAAAGGCAGGTGGCAGCACATTGCAGTGGAGTGTATATAAAGGATGTCCTAGGGCATCGGAAAGCATTTCACTCGTTGGCGTAATATAGAAACGTAGCGATTGATCCGACGTCCAACGGGCATGATTATTGGCTTTCGGGCCAAGGGTGGAAGCATTTCGGAAACGGCTAATTTTGTGAACTGTTCGCGTGCCGCCGTGGTAAAAGTATACCGTGCATGGCAAAATGGCACTATCCAAAATCAGCGGCATGACACATGTGGTGCACCACGGGCTATAGATGACAGAGGCGAACGAAGGCTACGGAGATGCGTTCGGGCAAATAGACGTGCAACTGTTGAGCAACTGACCGCCCAAATGAACCAAGGGGCTACCAAGAGTGTATCTTCAACAACGGTTCAGCGAACGTTGCTGCGCATGGGCCTCCGCAGCAGACACCTGGTTAATGCACCTATTCTGACTGCTGTTCATCGGCGACGAAGGCTGTAATTTGCACGCCAGTACCGCAACTGGACGTCCACAGAGTGGCGACTGGTGGCTTGTTCCGATGAATCACGTTTTATGCTCCATCGGACAGATGGACGTTGGCGTATACGGCGTGAAACGTCTGAAATCAAACACCCTGCAACATGGATCCTCTACCGCGTAATCTAGCGCAACTGACCACGGCACTGGAGCCGGCATGGCTCAACATCCCTGTGAACACCTTCAGAAACCTGATTGACTCTCTCTTCCTGCACGTCTCGCAGCTTTCCGCTCTGCCAAAGGTGGTTATTCTGGCTTTCGACAGGTGGTCACATTAATGTGACTGGACTGTGTATTTTCCAAAGATTTCATGCGACATCAGAGTGGTAGAGAAGAATGAGATCTGTCATACACATAACACAGGGGAGACAGAGGAATACTGCCAGTTCATGACCAGGATGAAAATTAACGTTGCTCTATGAGTTTCTGAAAGCCTGTGGCTGCACTCCTTTAGTACTTAGATTGTTCTGAGTATTCTTCTTTCACGTTATATCTAAGGATAACTTAACGATATTGTATTCTGTGATTAGATGGAATTTCTGGGAAGTGTGATTAAGCTTTTAGCCTTTTAAATTAGACCAATCAAATTATAAACGTAACAAAACGAAACAATTAATCAACATAAAAGAACAAACGTGAACTTGTACTAAAACGTAAAAAAACTACACCGCGTCCTCTCCGTCTATCGAATGTTGCCATTAGGGATTGCAATCCGGCCGGATTGACACTAATCCGGCTGGATCCGACCGGATTGGTACTTTGTTAATAAGTTTATCTAACCAGTATGCATTTTTCCGAAATCGGCTGAGTGAAAGTATGTAAAAAGGATATTATTCCAAATTGACGAACTAAACGTTTTGTTTTATCATCAGAAAATCAATTTTATTAATAATTATCCATAGGTAGAGGAAATCAATCACCAACAATTAATTACAGTAACTACTAGTACTACTACACTGTAAAAAGAAATCCCGTAAAATTTACGGTTTTAAACTGGCAGCTGGGTTGGTTGTGCAAAACCGTAAAAATTACGAAGTTAATCCGTAGAAACAACGGTTTTTTACCATACGAGAACAAGTTTTTCCCGTAAAAGTTACGAATTAAAACCGTATTCACAACGGTTTTTTCCCATATGAGATCCAGTTTTTCCCGTAAAAGTTACGAAGTAAAACCGTATTCTCGACGGTTTTCCCCATATGAGATCAAGTTTCCCCCGTAAAAGTTACTAAGTAAAACCGTATTCACAACGGTATTTTGCCATATGATATCACATTTTTTCCGTAAAAGTTATGAAGTAAATTTGTAGTCGCAACTGTTTTTTACCATGATATCTATTTTTCTCTGTATGTTTCAGTTTTCAACTGTTTACATAAACGTATTTAATCGGTGAAAGTTACAACCAGTTACCATAAAAAATACAGTATAATTTCGCAATCAGAACTATTTTTAACTAGTCAAGAACAAGTTTACTGTAGTTTTTAGTTTACAAAACCATATGGAATTGAAGTTACAACCAGTTACCATAAAAAATATGCTGCAATTATGCAGTGAATATGGTTTTACCACAAAATAATGCAATTACACTAAATACTATAAGGTTTACAAATTGTGTAAAAATGTAAATATCAGCTATACAGTTGAAACAGTTTTGCGCACAAAATAATGGGTTTTCTCTGAAATTTAGTTTCGAAGTGTGGATAAAATGGTAAAGTCATTTTTTTAAATAGTATAGAACTATTGCAGAGCAAATAAATTAAAGAAAAATACTGTGCCGTACACAGTACCTTTTATTCATAATACTGTCAATATACAGTGAAATCTGTGTGTAACGATACTGTCTATAACAATATTTAATTTAGGTCTCTACAGAATGGTTATAGACAGGTTTCACTGTATAATGTTTATTACTTTTGTTATTTCAATAATGTTCAAACATTTAAATTAAATAGTCTAACTAAATTATGCTAGAATATTATTCAATTATACAGAATGATAAAAATTAAAGTAAATCATTTCAATATGCATGTTGATGATACTTATTAAGTAACAAACTATATAAACATGTAGAAAAAAGTCTGTATAAGTGAAAAAATAAATATTGTTGTCTTCTTATAATGTGTCAACAGTGATAAATTTTCAAAATATAGAACTCTGGAGCTTTTCATTTAAGAAACCGTGATAACTTTTATTAAATAGCAAAACACCTTTAAATATGGTTACATTATACACTGCTGTGCTGAACACGATAATTACATAATGTTTTGTTGAAGTACATTTGTTTGTTGCATATAATTTAAGTAATACAAAAAAAGAGCAGGCAAAAATATACAATAAACAGAAATACAAATATAATCAGGGTTCTCATTGATTTAAATTTTTTTAAATCAAACCACGATTACAATACAATAACTTCGATGCAATTAACAGAATCAAGATACCTAATATTTTCATATCTATTCAATGAAATGTTCAACACCATTCAAAGTCCATAAGTTTATTTTATAAGGTCAAAACTTTTTGATTCATGGATTTCTTTTTTTGTAGGCTTTGGATCCTTTATCAGGATTCATCCTTAGAAAACACCTGTAAAATACAAATTGGACAGAGAAAAATTCTTTAGTGATTTTGCTTTATTCAAAGTTTAACAAGTTTATTTAATCTTTAACTGCTGTCATGGGTCTCACAGACCCCGAGTGACAGGTCGTTTCCACCTCTCAAAGTGAATATTGGTCAATGTCCTATTCAGTACCTTCCTACTACGTCCAAGAGAAGCCACATTCCAATACTGGTTTGGCTGTCCCAACTATTTCGTATTTCACACTATTTGCATTTCCCGCACGGTCTCTCAGACCCTTCACAGCATTTGCGTTACTGTTCTTGCTGAATGAAATAGTCTAAGTTTGAGTATGTAATTTCAGCTGAGTCTAAAATGGTAACAAACTTTACTAAGAAACTACCTCTGTATCTAGCACAAATAGAAATTCAGGATATTGTTGATAATTGGACGGAAATAGAGTACTGGGACAGTGAAATTTAGGATACTATTGAAAGCAAACATGAAACGGATTCGGAAATTTATGCAGAAGAAGACATTTCAAGTGCGTCTTCACAAGAATATTTCTACGGAAAAAATAACTTCAAATGGGATGCTGGGGGGGGGAACCTAATCGTGCCATTAGAACACCAAACCACAACATAGTTTTAGTTTCCAGGGTTGAAATGTCCTGCAAAATTAGTTCCGAAATCTGAGCCTGAAGAGACATGGAATCTACTTTACTTGTATAGTAATATAAAATATATTCATGTTAAGAATTGAATTATCTAAATTTAAAATATATGAATAATAATTATCTAAAGAATCTTTCATTAATATATATTAATTAACTTTATACACACTTTAGTGAGCGAGGTCTGAGAGACCCCTCCACACTAGTTACGAGACGGTTTGTGACACAGCAGTTAAGGGTTAAAGCTAATTTAAAAAATACAATCAAACACTATAGCACCCAACCCTTTTTTTATAAATATCATGTGAGAAATTAACTGCGACAAATCAGTTAAAGTAATGTTCTCGCATGTACTTAAACTGCAATTTACAATTATGCCTTCAATTCTTCACATTTTTTTGACAGATTTATGATTTTGAAAAACATGAATTGTACAGGGTGTCCTAAAAGTTCCTGTACTGACGATTCGTGAATTTACTATACAAAATCAACAAACTTTAAAACAAATATTTTTATGTTAATGGTGAATAGCACTTATAAACGAAAAAAATTTGGACTTACATTTATAGTAAATGTTTAAAAGTTCTGCAATTTTCTTTGGAGGCAAAGCTGAAGTAGTTTACACATATTTTTAGAAACACCTTTCAAAATGCTGGGAGTGACTTCTTGTATCCTTTGAGAAATGGCAATTTTCAGATCACCTATTGTTTGTTGATTATCTTCATAAACTTTGTTCTTTAAATATCCCCCACAGAAAAAAACTCAGGAATGTGCAGATCACGGAACGAGGCGGCCAATGGTTTCTTGAGATGAGTCGATCGCCAAAAAAATCTTGAAGCATGCCCATGGTGTCATAACTTGTATGGCAGGTTACAACGTCTTGTTGGAACCTAGAGTCTTGTTCATGCACTTCTAATATTCCAAAAAATTGTTGAATAAGTTGATATACTGTATCTGGGTCATTCTGAAATTAAGTGGAAATTTGAATCACATGTATTTTTTTTTTTTATGAATTTCATGTGTCCATTGATTTTTTTATACAATAGTAATAGATCTTAATTGAGGTATATTTTCATCAGATATCTTCAAGTGAATAAATATTCGCATATTTATACTTAAAAAAGTGAATTACACAAGGAAAATATCACCTCCATGGCTGTCCCTAACCCTATTTCTAAGTTAAGAAATATATTTGAAACTTAAAAAGTATAAAAATTCCTTTATTCAATAGCTGTATTTAATATTAATAGTTTCATTGTTAATAGTTTTCATTTCATTGCACCAGAAATTATTATATTTTTTATTAAATTTAATGTTGAAAAATCAGTAAATTATTTTGTCCCAACTATTTTTGTCAGAGCTGCATAAAAACTAAATAACCTTTAAAAAAGTCTACTAGAAGGCAGTACATGTCTGAAAGTGTAATTAAAAGAAGCTCTAATGAGCCATCTTTACTGTAAGATATTTTGGACTCCATAATAAGTATTACTTTGTATGTTTCTTATATTTGTACTAAGAAAACTCGTTAGTTCTTTTAACAATGTCACTACCATGGCATTTTTTAACTTAATATATTTTCATTTATTGCTGAACTTATTTCAACAGATAGTTAGAAAATGTACAAAATAATCTGGAAATCAAAGCACATGGCTGGGATTGTTTTAGGTTAGGCATAAATGTGGTCCAACCATTGAAATTTCACCTCCATGGCTAAGTTTCAACATGGAGGTGACAGTCATCCATGGAGGTGAACAAATGTTTCTTATCAGGAATTTGTACAATGATATGGTAAAATAGTGATTATAAATGGTTATTTATTAAAGTAAGAACAATCTTGGGTAAACAAATAAGCAGTCCAATTGTTTTTTCTCTAACCAGTACTGATTTAACCTGCCAATTGGTTCTGATTTGCACCTGTAAAATAAAGCCTACCAGCTTTATTTGTTTTACAATGTTTGAACACTTGTAACTTTGGGTCTGATTATGTATGCTGATAAAATCTTTTAATTTTTCTTTAAAAATATGGCATTGAGTTGGGAGATAATTTAAATATCCTCATGACTGAAATTCTCTTTGTTGTTTCTGCAATGGTACCAGTTGGTATCATGTCAATCTGGCCTAGTTGGTACCATGTGTAAGAAATTTGATATAATCAAATTTAGGAAAGTCTGGAATGAGTCTTAGCAAAAAAGAAATAGAATTAAAAATGATCCAGAACTGTATGATGAATTTAAAAGGAAGGAGCAGGAGAAATATAATAGAAGGACAAATAAAAGGTATTTCAGTACTTGCCGACATAAAAGAGGGCTCAGCAAAAAAATGGGTTGGAAAAACAAGAAAATCTTGTTTGAAGAAAAAATAAATTAATATTCCACCAAACAGAGTGAAGTAGTTAACCCAGATGAAGCTGTTGAGTATTGCAACCTGATGTAAGAAACATGTTCATGTGAAAAGCATGAAAATTTTGTTAACTTTTGAAAAATTAAAAAGCCTTAAAGTTCTTAATTACAATGATTTAGATAATATGGTTAAATCTCTGCTGTCGGAATGTAGTAAAAAGTGAAGAAGAATGTCTGGAAAGAAGTGTATTAACAAACACATTGAGACAAATTATTTTGAAATTGTGATTACATGTGTTGAGCAATGGAAGAGGAAAGAAGTTTACAGTTAAATAAATAAATAAAAGTTAGCTAAGAAAGTGGTTAAATCAAAAGTTGAAATAGAACTCAAAGCGCTAGTTAATAAATATAATGATTTGCTTCCTTACTTCATGAAGCATGTTTGCAACATAGTCCCATCAATACAGGTCAATTTTCAACCTAAAGATAACCTTGGAACAGATGAGATACTGATACATGTTGATTTTGGGAGATACAACATGTGCATTTCAGAGATTCACATGACCAAATCACTTTACACAGATAAATTGAAAATAGTGAAAAACTTAATGTTCTGCCATTCTGCTCATTGTCTGAATCTTTGCGACCCGACACAAATGCATTTTATGAATATATAATTGTCAAAGTATTTGGTAGAAAGAGTGTTTGCTATTATGTGGCAAATGTCAGTGAATGTTTTGAAGCTTCTTACCAGATCCGCTTCATGTCAAGATGACGACACTAAAAACAAATTTGTTTCCTGTGAAGAATGTGAAGCAACAGTTCAAGATGAGGTTATGGCCATTTTAAAACAACTGACAATGAATACTCATGAATAATGCATTTTTGATTAAATACCTGAAGATATTACATTGTGTTAAATGAAACTGAAACATCTCGTCACCTCCACGTTTTAAGGAAATAAAAAATTGGCTTTAATTTGCTTAAAATATTTTCTTGACCTGTTTCAGTTGCACAACTTTATTGCACTAACATGACATAAATACATAAAATAAATTCTAAAACTTTAATTTTATTTTTCAAAAAAGTTTTGACTGTCAAATTTCTATTTATTTTCAGAATGATCCATATTTACTCGGTATTGCATCATTTGGATATTTATGTCGCTAAAATTCTTTGCATTCAAAATAAGTTTAAAACAGCGCAATTCTCTGAATGCGTGATAAATTCATCTTTCAATGAAGAACAAAATGACGTGGAACTTTTTTATCGCACAACTTGAGTGCAAAGAAAATAAAACGATAAAAATTACAGAGCCAATAAAATTCAATATTTAAAAAAACCACGAGCAATAATTATTTTCAAAGTTGGAGTACGGGAACTTTTAGGACACCCTGTAGTTTTTAAAACGGAGATGACAAGATTGAGCACCACAAGGGAATGTTACTCCGTGAACATTTCGATGCAAACTCCAGAAGACAACATAGGGTTTGATTAATTTTGTTTATAAATTACAGAGTTCACATTTAAACACAGGCATTACGGTAAGAATCTAATTTCTAAAAATTGACAAAAGGAGCATGAAAAGTAAATAAAAGCTCACCTGATAATTAGAGTTGAAACTATTTGAGCACTCGTCGATCAAAAATGGCGCCCAATCAACATACGACCTGGTTGCCAACTGATGAATAACGAAAAGCTTAAATAAAAGTCGAATCGCACTTTTATTTACACGATGTTCAAAACCATAAAATAATTGCTGAAAAATAAGAGCAAGTGTAGAAAATAATCTTAAAATGATTTAAGAAAAGGGAAAGTTATCGTACGCAAAGCAATACCGTATGACGAGAACTAGAATTTGAACTGACAGTTTTAAACCGTATATGGCTGGAGTGAAAAACGGTAAAAAACCGTTTTGTCAACAAAACAGCTTTAAACCGTCAAATATACAGGAAAAGTCCGTAAAAAAACGGATAATTTTTACAATGTAGTAGCAAGTATTAAACGATTGACGATGATCAGTGTTACTAGTTTCCACGCCAAAAAACATCAGTTTGTTTTATAGGTAATACTTTTCTATTTATCAAAAATTAAGTAGTCTCTATCTTTAATGTAGTTGAGCAAATGACATATAAATTTTACCTAACCTTGCCTCATACTAACACAAAAATCTAATCTTTTTAAGTATTTGGTCAACATAACAAACAAGGGAACTCTTAATTCTTCTTAATTGCTTAAATCGAAGTTATATCGTAATGAAAATCACTTTTGCGTTTGAAAAAACGATCTAAGGAAACAAATCGTATTAATTGTGTCATCCCCAAGCTACTTCTCAATGAACTGCGAATATAACCAGTGGACGAAAAGGCCCTCTCAGTTTCGACACTAGTTGGTTTAACCGTCATTAAGTAGTCGTACATACGAGACTCGCATTAAAATATTTCCATCCGTGACAGTATTTCAGAGTTCGGTATTTTTGTGTTGACGATTGTTGCATGCTGAGTATGAATGGCTGCCACTTAACGACACAAATTAAAACGCAAAACAAATTTATTTAAATCAACATTTTAAATACCAACTCTGTGTGGATGATCCAAACGTAGAACATAGGCAAAGACTCACATCACACAGTACCTGGACTGGATGATAGCTTCAGTAAGAAGTATGGAGAGCAGATTCTCTTGACTGTACCTATCGCAGAGGACGTTGCACATCCTTAACCAATCTAAGGATTCATTTGAGGTTGAAATGATTGGAGAACCACATTTCCTATGTGATTGTTCCTTGAATTTCAATACAAAAAAGGCAGAGTGTTTCGAAAATATCTGGCCAAATTATAACGGTTGTAGAGGAGCCTAAAATTTAAAAAAATTGTCAAGAATGTGTGTTCTGAAATGCCGTATTTGTGTTGGAGGGCTCTGTTTAGATCAGTCAATAACATCGTTTCTGTGACGTAATGCCCCTCTCGTATTTTCAACAGCATGCATCGATGCTACAGAAACAGTGTTATCCACACCTATACCCTCTATACACTACCCAACAATAATGGACCGTACGCCAGCGGGTTTCCATAAAATCCGACTACTCGTTTGGGGGTGTTTTTCGTTTTTTGGCCTGCGACCTTTGCATGTTGTTTCTGGTCAATTGAACGCCGACGCCTGCATGAACATTTTGGACAATCAAGTTCTTCCTAGTCTCTGGCAATTTTATGGAATGGAGGAATGTTACTTCCGGGACGACAACGCTCCGTGTCATGTTACAGCCTCTGTAAAACGGTGGCATCGATATATGGATGTAAACCGTCTTCTCTGATCGGATCAGAGTCCCGACCTAAACCCAATAGAACATTTGTGGTACGAGTTAGAGCAACGGTTACGTTCCAGGGAACCATGTCCGAAATCGACAACTGAGCTGGCGACATTCTTACAGCAGGAATTGACGCCAATACCCATAGCTGTGTATCAAACCCTTGTTGAAAGTATACCCAGAAGGGTTGCTAGTGTAATTACAGCACATGGGGAACCATCTCCCTATTAAAGCATGTATTCTTTCCCTTATACCTTCACATCTTGCTGTCCGGTCCATTATTGTAGGGTAGTGTATATACATCCTTTACATATGTTATTGTATCCTACATACCTATGTCATTATTATTCTATTATGGTATAACACGTAAAGTTTCGTAGTTATTTCGGTAGTGAATTCGTAGGAGTATTTTTCCATAAAACTAAAGGTAGATGTCGCTAGTGTATTCGTGGAAAAATATGCTTCCTACACATATTCTGTATTGGTCGTCTGGGCTGGTACTAGATTCCTTTATTTGACTCGATGCAGATGGGGAGTTGCTTATTGTTGAAAGGCTCAAATGACATTCCAATTCAAAAAACATAACCGAATCATAAACATTTATGGAAAGTAAAAACGAAAATTATGTCTGATCCAGTAACTTTGTAACATTTTAAAACCCTTACTGAAATCAATTTTAATTACGCATTCATCACACACACAAAATCGCATTACTACTTTTCTCTTGCATGTAATTCTTCGCGTCTGTTTGTGATAAGTTCAATGTTGAATTCTCAGAGATTTCATCAAATTTCTGCTCAATACTAATATTTCGATGAAAAATCGCAACATCAATATTAAATACGTAATACGATGCCATAACATTCGAGACAATGTTTCCTAGTTCATATTTCCGTGACACGTATTTACTTTAATCAGCCAAGGGTAATGTGTTCTTTTACACTTATATTAGCCCGTTTTGTTGCTCTAGTACCACGTTTATTTTATAAAATTACCAAAAAAAAAATAACTTTGCACTTATTTCCCATTTTATAAGTTTCCAAAGAACATTTCGTGCTCACATTAACAAAACTTCGAATTCCATAAAGCTTCCAAGAACATTAGTTTTTAAAACTAAGTTATTTCATCTGAAGCAAACCTGCCAAATCCAATTATTATTTTTTCCACGTGTGTTCTGTTCTTTCCATTTCTTGGAATCGAATATTTCAACCGAATGAATGAAATACTAAGTTCTCAGATTATTAAAAAATGCAATCATTTCATCTTCAATCAATTATAGTGATAAAAATCATAAATTGAAATGGAAAGATTTTTTTGAGCTACGTATTTTTGTGCTCTTGTTTTTCCAAAGAGATTTGTTTAAAGTATTTTTTTTTAATTTCAAAGAGACTGCCCGATCACTGTTTGAAACATTCCACTCGAAAGGAATTTCATTTGTAATTTGGTTCGAATTGGTTCGTCGCTTTAAATGGTTGTGACTTGTGACGAAATTCGCGAAACAAAATATCTTTTATGGAAGATTGAGCACTTTAAAAATTGGTAAAAAGCATTGGGAAATCCAAACAATTGTAGCAAATTCTAACCGGTAAAGTTTGAAATTTCTTGGAACGAATGATGATTACTTAGGGGTAAATGTCGAATGTTTTTATGCTAGGACACGTTGCGAGCGAACATTGTTTGCAAATCGACCCAATGGATGTTGTTGCTAATCTTCGGGTATTGGAGAATAATATGTCTCCTAGTAATTTTAAACTGTACTAAAACAACAATTAAATTATTTATTTTTATTGTTTCATTTTATAGCCATAATTTCATTCCTTTTTTTTTTTTTAATTATTTCATCTCTACTATTATAAAAGGAAGTGTTTGTCTGTCTGTTTTCTGCACCCAAAGTCATGACCAATTTATGGCACTTACAGTAATGGGATTAGGCACACAGGTAGTCCGAATTTTTTGCAATTTTTGGGTCGCGGCGAAATTTTAAAACTCATTCTAGAACATTTTTAAATGAATTTAATAAGTTTTTTCATCGTTCTGTCTTTCTCCGGAAATGAAGAACCACGTGATTATTGACTTTTTCTCTTTATGTGACGTCAGCCTTTGGAACAATCCCAAGTTTTTTTTCATCTTTCGTGTATTTGCAATAAATGCGAATCGTAGCAAACAGATTCGAATGCCCTTCGTTTCATTCGAGATTCATTCATTTTGATTTCCTGAGAAACGAATTCGAGTGAAGCAAAAGAAATTATTAAAGTTAGCACTAGCGTTCTTCAGTGTTTTTTCACTAAAGAAATAAAAATTTTAACGGATTTGAAATCTGCAGAAAATTTTACACTTTATACATACCTTATACGCACAATTTTCTTTCTCTCTATATTAAAAAAAAGTTACCGCCGACGCCGCAGGATTGAAAACTGTGTTGATCAATCTTTCAGAAATCCACTCCGACAGATGGCGCTCAGTGAGAGTTAGGGATGACATGGTGAAATTTAATTTTCTGTCGACGTTCTACACGGCTTTCTATATTTGTATGCATCAATTGGAATTCATTTCTCTTCCATCTGCATTTGGTAGCATCACTTCATTTTAAATGTTTGCGCTGTGTAATTTGTAGCCTTATGATAGAACCTTTCAATGTTCATATAAACAAAGGGAGGAAAATGCAATACCATAAAATTTCATTTATTGCTGTTTTGTTGACAATGACACTAAATTATTCGATTGGAACAGTAAGTACCAGACTTTATGAAGCAGCTTAAACTAAAAAATTATTACTTCTATGACATTCTGTTTGGGATATACTGTAAACGTATTTGAGTAACATGGGGATTCCACACTAAAACAAAATGCTACACCTACACAATCAGTAGCGCCCTCTATGTATTATCTTTACAGAAAAAAAACTGCTTCATTTAACATATTTCTTTAAAACAGTTTTGGCATCACAGAAGAAAATAAGTGTCTGAGAACAAGGAATGAAATTTTTTGTAAATTTGTATGAAAAAATAGGTAAAAGGGGTTGATTTGAAATATTTTTAAACAACTGATTGGTCTGGTTCTGAGTGGTCAAGGTGGGTGAATGGTTGTGACATTAGACACGTGGCCGATTATTGAAGGTCTTCGTAGATGGCTTGAGTTAAAATCATCGAAATGACGCAGAATGAGAAATTCTGACACAACCCCAAGGGTTGATGAGAACACTCTGGTGGTCAGCGAATACTCGTGTGTGTGGAAACTTATCTCTGAGTTGCAGAACGGAGTTTGATTCCCGTCCTTAGCTTTTTTTTAAATGTTACATTTAAAAAAATTTCTTAATGTTTCTTAAAACACGATAGGACATCCTTAATTTTTGCATGAACCTTTCTTTTTAGAGGTTATAAAATAGTGTTCTAAAAATATAAATTAGTGATCATTTGTGTTATAAAACTTATGCTCCTATTTTTCTTACCGAGCATTTTTATGTCTATTTTAATAGTTCACGAGTTATGATGTCTTTGTAGCTTCTTAATTCATTTTTCAAACAATTTTAGAAGAGACAACTTGAACTCTTCCAAAATTCCCTTTCGCGACATTTTTTACTTGACGTTGTCGCGCTTGGTGTAGATTGTCCGAACATGATCCACAAAACTACAGTACAACTCCCATTTCATATCTTATTTTAATCCATTCTTACATCAATGCATTTCATACCTTTAAATAAAATAAAACAGGTGTTTATTCATATTTTCAATAAAATGAATAAAAAACATTTCAGCCATGTTTGCTCAGTAAGATTATGAACGTCTAACTTCAATAATTGTAGTTATGAATCTAGTGACGGTTGCTTTTGTATTTCTTATAGCAGTTGTTTCCATTCAATACTAAGAAAATAACTTCGATTGCTTTAACAAGCACATTTAAACTAGGAGACAAAATTGGTAATTAATCTCTTGACGGTCGATTTTATATTTCGTATAAGAGTTATTGTTTCCAATGTCAACAACTACTTTAATAAATGTAAGAAAAAACTGCAATAAGCAATGCCATTCAACACTAAGAAAATAACGTCTATTTCTGCGCGACGAAGGTTAGTGAAATATGAATAGACAAATTACTCAAAGAAAATATTCTAATGCTTATAAATAAAAAGTACATTATTATACTGCTAACCTAACTAATAGTAAATTTCCCTTAAAATAAAGAAAATAATTAATTCAGTTCATTTACTATAGAAAGTTATGATTTTAAAATATTTATACTTCCCCATTTCACTCTGTTGAGTTAATTTTGTGATCATCCTAATTTATACTAATGGGTGTTTATAGAAAACCTCTTTAACGAACTTTGAAATAAAAACTTTTGAATAGATTGAAAGACATGTCATGGGGGAAGCGTTTGTTTTTTGATTCCCGTGAGTGTAACGATTGAACTTTTAATGCACTTTATGTTCCCCACAAAAATATTTTATTCCGTATTTAACAGAGAATAAACTCTAATGTGGTAGTCCATTTTTATATTTTGTTTTTAAGGTACTCAACGCTTTCAGAAAAATTTTGCAATTACATTTTGATTCAAAGAATGTTTCCCCTCAAAGTTAAAGTTAAATTTAAAAGGGTTAAAGGTTTCCATTATAATTTAGGCTCTCTCCTACACTTGTTTTAAATGAATGCGTTGGATTTCTTTTCGGAGCTTCTCTTTCAAAAGCTTTTAAGGTATTGCTTTTAAAATGTAAAAGTGAGTTCGTTGGTATGCAGATTTCGCAACATTTGCAGTCGATTGAAAGAAAGATGCAAAAACCTTTCATCTCTTTAGAGATGGAAACAAACTTATCATTCATCCTGCATGACATCCTTTTCTTTGTTTTTGATAGGCATTTGTAAGGACGATTATAGCAACAATTAAATGCAAAAATAACATGCACAACGTGATGTATCAGATTTTTTGTGCACATTTTATAACGCAGATTTAAATATTAGTTAAAGCTAAAACTACAAATTCTTTGAAGGAGAGATAACGCCTTGTATCATGTGGAATTACAGTAGAACTATTATCCGAACTCCGATTGTCCGAATCGCTGATTATCCGAATCGCTTTCAGAATTTCAGAAAAAAAATTAAGACGGAAACGTACTGCGATTCGCAAAATAATGATTCTGGGTGTTTCAAATTCTAAATTGATTGAATTTTAAGATCAATTAGAGTAACCACGGCAGTGAATTGAAATAAACTATCACCTATTAGGCTGATATGAACTTAAGTTACTAAAAGTACACATGACGAAGTCTTTAAAAATCCAAACTAGAATTTATTCAAAAGATAATAATTGAATTTAAGTTAAGATTAAAATATTACATTCGACACAGTTACATTAAAAGTAAATCTAATATCTTGATCGAAGAGATCAAGTAAGCGGGTACGTGATCAAACAAGTGAGAATGGGAATTAAAGCGGGAATACTGGTGCAACAGATTGCAACCGCTTTTATATATTAGTATGGAAGATCACGTGACAAGATTTGCATAACCGTGATACGATTTGCATAAAGTATGAATCAAATATGTTGGCTAAGTAAAATTGAGAAAAGGAAGGTTTTTCCTAACAATGGCCCGCCTTTTGCTAGCCAATAACATTTAAAAAAAATACCAGAATTCAAAGTTCTGAATATCAATCGTACTAACCTTTTAACAAAATAATTTAACAAAGATTAATAATATTTAAGACTTGGAGTCAATTCTTATAATCACAAACACACAACAATATCTTATGTTGTAAAAATTCAAAAAGTAATAACAGAGTAAAAACAGTTCTCTGTAAAAATACATGAAAAGTTTTCATTATAGTATGACGGGCTGGCATGCAAATTTGTTAAGCATAAGTGGAGGATACATTTTTATGGACTAACAAAATTAAAAATAGACCAAATAGGCCTCCTAAAAGAGGGGTTCAATAACGACCACCGCCCTGGCTACATACAGCATCCTCGTACCATGGCAGATTACAATTGTATTCCTTCCGAGAAGGTATTAGGAGCCTTTCGTACGCCTCAGCTGTATCCATCCAAAGTAGTGGACGATATCTCGCCAGTAGCCAGTCAGACATGAAAAAGAAATAAGTACATTTAAAAATATCACAAATATGTTAAAATACAAATATCTTATCAACTAGTGATTTCAATCCTACTTTCGGTAATGGCTTGGTAAACAAATCAGCCAAGTTAGATTTTGTATTTACATATTTTAAAGTGAATAAGTTTTCAAGAACCAAGTTTTTAATAAAATGAAATTTGACGTCAATGTGTTTTGTGCGATGGTTCTCTATAGATGATTTTGAAAAATTTATAGCTGCTTTATTATCACACAATAGGTGGCTTTCAAAGTTTACTTTCAAAAAGTTTAAGTTTTTCAGTTCATTTAGAATACGAATAATCCATACAAGTTCTTTGGATGCCTCCGTTAAAGAAACGTATTCCGCTTCTAAAGTTGATAAACTCACGCATTTTTGCTTGAAAGTACGCCACATAATTGGCGATTCATCAATAAATAGAATTAAACCACCCATAGAGATACGATCATCTCGATTGGCTGCAAAATCAGCATCACTAAAACATCTTAAATTTATATCAGTTATATTAGAAATATTTAACTTATAGTTACTGGTTTGATGTACATAACCCAACAATTTTAATAAGGTATTCCAGTGTATAATAACTGGGTTAGTTTGGAATTGGGACAATATGTTTATAGCATAGCTTATATCAGGACGAGTCCTCATAGCTAAAAATGCTAAACAACCCAACAAGTTACGGTATGGTAATTTTGACATCAATGAAATTTCTTCATTTGATTTCGGGCACTGTTGTTTAGATAAAATGGTTCCAACAGCAATTGGTAAAGATACAAGAGGATAGTTGTACTTTTTATATGTTAAACAAATTTTATTTATATATTCACCCTGATGAATCAGTAGGGTTTTGCCATCTTGTTCAAACTCGACACCTAAAAGTTTTCGCGTCTTTCCTAAAATTTTTTTATCAAATTGTTGATTTATTTTTTTGAACAATATTAGATATTAAAGATTCATTTATAGCAAAGATAATTATGTCATCAACATACATTAAAAGTACCACACTGTCATCAAAAGTATAAATACAGTTTGCCCATTCAATTTTATGAAATTTAAGATTTTCTAATACATTGTGTATTTCATGAAACCAATTTCTTCCCGATTGATGAAGTCCATAAATACTTTTATTTAATTTACAAACATAATCAGGTTTATTAGGATCTTCATAACCTAGAGGTTGGGACATCAGAATGTTCTCATCAAGTGATGCATATAAATAGGCACATTTAACGTCAATTTGACAGTGTGACCATTGAAATTTACATACAAAAATTGAGAAACACAATCTTAGAATTTCAAAATTCACAACCGGGCTGAAGACCTCGTCATAATGAACACCTTTAGTTTGTCTGAAGCCTTGTGCAACTAATCGAGCTTTATATCTCACAATATTGCCTTTGTCGTCACTTTTGACTGTAAAAACCCAACGGCAACCTATTACTTTATTGTTAGGAGGTTTTTGTACCAGGTTCCAGACTTTTCGGTTATTCATGACTGAAATCTCATCTAACATAGCTTTACGCCACTCGTTAGTTTGAGGTGATCTCAAAGTATCATTATAACAATTTGGGATTGTAATATCTAGTCATGCTTCAGAAATATTAGTTTCAGACAGTTTGATCTCTTTAGGTTCTAATTTAATCTCTTCAGTATGAGTATTTCTACCATGGAAATCAAACCTTTCCATATTATACGGTAGATTATTTGCTTCACAGAATTTCCTGACATCGTTTTGTGAACGCAATCTAGTTTTACTCCCAGAAATATAATAGTAGACATCGATTCTCGAACCCTTCTTTCGAGGTACGACTTTCCTTATAAGTAAAAATTTTACGGGGGAAACTGGTTGTGTTACTTCACTTTTACTAGTTCCCGGTGTAGGTTCTAATTTAAATTCCGGTTCATTACTCGAATCATTAGAATCAGAATCACTTTTATTAGGTTCCTGATCCGTATCGGAGTCAGATGTTGGATAGTCACATTTTAAAGAAAAAGTTTTAGGAGGGTCCACTGCTCCACTGCTATCACCAACATCCTCGGCGAAACTTACGTTAATCGATTCTATTATTTTTCTTTCAGTAGGAAGCCAGATTCTATATCCTCTGGTTCTTTGGGCATAGTCAACCATAATTCCCTTCTTAGCTCTCATATCAAGCTTACGTCTGTGCTGTTTGGGAATACCCAAAAATGCAGTCGTTCCAAAAATTTTAAAGTGTTTAACTGACGGTTTATTACCCCTAAAAAGTTCGAAAGGAGTCAGTTTTTGTTGGCCATGGCAAATTCGGTTCCATACATAAGTGAAACAAAATAATGCCTCCACCCAAAAGTGATTTCCCAGACCGCTATCATTCAACATGGTTTTAACACCATCCATTGCTGTGTAATTATAGCGCTCTGAAACACCATTTTGTTCAGGGGTATAAGTATTAGTTCGTTCGGCTCTAATACCTTGTTCCTCAAATAAAGCTTCAAACTCAGAGTTACAAAATTCCAATCCGTTATCTGTTCGAACACATACAATTTTAGAATTCAGATAACGTTCAACTCGATTTTGATAACTACGAAAACATTTGAAAACATCCCTCTTTTCTTTTACTGGGTAAGTTGTAACTTTTCTTGAAAAGTCATCAGTGATCGAAAGAAAATAGCGGTATCCGCCAATTGCGGTATTTTGCATTGGGCCACAAAGATCCATATGAATCAATTCTAATGGTTTGTTTGACCTTATTTTCCCGATCGGTTAAAATGATTTACGGCGTGATTTGGCGATTTTGCATGGCTCACATTTAATATTATCATTCTTAAATTTGGGTAAACCTTTTACACTTTCACTATTACTAGTATTTACAATGTACTTAGTATTAATGTGACAATATCTTTTATGCCAAGTATTTAAATCATTTATTGAAGTGGTTGAAAGGTTAACATTAGGTTTTAAATCCTTTTTAGGTACATTTGATACTATACTTTTAGGATAGTTAGGCTTTACATAGTATAAACCACCTTGCCTTCTGGCATAAAACAATTTGCGACCATCTTTATGAAAAACAGTTAAAACATTTCGATCACAGACAAAATTATGACCAGCTTTATCTATTACACTACCAGAAATAAAGTTTTGTTTAAGCTTGGGAGAATATAAAACATTAGTTAATTTTATAATTTCAATCTCACCATTCACGTAGAATTCCAGTTTCACCTCGCCTGTTCCTTCCACGGGGCAAGTCACACCTCCGATTGCTACAGCTACCTCTGTGCCTTTGATAGACTTGTAGTTGAGCATCAGATTTCTTTCACAACAGAAGTGTGAAGTCGCCGCTGTGTCAAATACCCAGGTCCCAGGTGTAATTATTGAAGTTCCACTTGCATTAGCTTCGATGACTAAACTTGTCGTTAGATGCCTTTGGGAAGTTGAGTGGGGTCTTCTCTGGTTCTTTCTTTGTCTTCCTCTGCTTGTCTGTTCTTTTTGATCTTGTTTTTCAATTGGGGGTTTTCTTAAGTTGACCTTAGGTTGGTTGGAATAACAGCTTCTTATCTGGCATGCAACCATCTCCTGGTCTTTGTTACTTTGCTTCAACCTAGCTTCTTCAGCCAGTAGTTCACTCAGGACCTTGTCAGCTTTAAAGTCATCATCCTTCCATCTGTATATTGCTTGGACTATACCCGCATACACTGGTGGTAGGTATCTGATGAGTTGGAACGCCTGATACCAGTCCTGGATGGGCTTCCCGCAGTCGGCTAGCTGGGCTGAAATCTGCTTTAATCGTGCTGCGTATAATCCAATGTCCTCGTCCGGACATACATGGCATGAGAAGAATTCGTCAGTAAGGCCGATCGCTCTAGCTCTTGAATCAGGTCTAAAGTGTTCTTCCAGGATCTTCCATGCAGCTACAGGGTCTTCTTTTCCCGCTATCAATAAGCGATATTCTTTCTCTGAAGATAAATAAATGGCACTGTAGGCTCGATCTTTCCGGAGATTATAATCCTTCATCAGCTTTTGGTAAAAACGATCGTCGTTGCTGTCACCAGCTGATGCCTTGGTAGGGATCTTCTCCTCGTCAGTTACAATCCTCCAACTTCCTTTTTCCATCAGCAAGACCTTGATGTCTTCTTTCCATGTGCTGTAGTTGGTGGCATTCAGTTTCTCAACAGACGCCTCCATGTTGAAAAAGGGGAAAGGGATTTTGCGTTAACTCTACACTTGTTGACCAATAGGCCCGCCGTCTCAAGTTATTTTTAAATTAGCCGGCGATTGGTTATTTCGCGAGTTACTCTGGGCCCATAACCATTGATTGAATTTTAAGATCAATTAGAGTAACCACGCAGTGAATTGAAATAAACTATCACCTATTAGGCTGATATGAACTTAAGTTACTAAAAGTACACATGACGAAGTCTTTAAAAATCCAAACTAGAATTTATTCAAAAGATAATAATTGAATTTAAGTTAAGATTAAAATATTACATTCTACACAGTTACATTAAAAGTAAATCTAATATCTTGATCGAAGAGATCAAGTAAGCGGGTACGTGATCAAACAAGTGAGAATGGGAATTAAAGCGGGAATACTGGTGCAACAGATTGCAACCGCTTTTATATATTAGTATGGAAGATCACGTGACAAGATTTGCATAACCGTGATACGATTTGCATAAAGTATGAATCAAATATGTTGGCTAAGTAAAATTGAGAAAAGGAAGGTTTTTCCTAACATAAATGATTATGAACTTATTGAAAGTTTGAGAGAAGAAAGTGTCGTTGAAGAAGATGACCTTATTGTCGCAGTTGAAGCAGACACGGGACCATCTGCTAATGAAGCATTTGCCGGCCTTGAAACTGCGTTGAAGTGGATGGAGCGTCAGCCCGAGTGTGACTACATGCAACTCTCACTGTCAAGCGGATGAGCGACTTGACTGCCCGAAAACGGAAAAGGACAGTCAAACAGCTTACTTTGACAGAGACGTTCAGCAAGCAATGACTTTCATTTACAGTACGGTACGTACATACTGTACTAATGTACAGCACTTGTAAGTAGCTTAACATGTAAAAGTTTTGGGTTTTCATTTAATTAATTAAAAGTTCTTTAGCTTTAAAAACAGTTTTTCTCTCCCATTTTCAACATACATACATACATTCATTCATATAGTAATTAATTAAAATACATACTAGACCCTTTTTTCGGAAAAATCCAATTATTCGAATATTTGATTATCCGAATGGGGTACGGTCCCAATTGATTCGGATAATTGGAGTTTTACTGTAGTATGTATAAAAATTGTTATTTAAAAACTTTTTTTAATGATTTCTGCATGAAATGTTACACTTGTATTGCAGGTATTCTGGACATCTATATAACATTGTGGCTTTTAAATTTCCTTTGCATGCAACTATTCGAATACTAATGAAAGATATATTTGTATTTAACTATTCGTTAACGAAAGATCTATTCAATATTTTATCTCGATTGAAACGATGGGAGTTCCAAAAGGATTGGGCCCAGATCAATTTAAGTGGTTGTGTCGAAGATTGCGCATTTATGGACTCGCATTAACATCATAACAAAAGCAATTAATAACAAACAACACGAACACGTACAAAATAGGGAAGGGACATATCGGAGTACCTTGCAGAAAACTGCGAATCTCCATTTCCGAATTAATGGAAAATTTAATGATTGTAAAAGAGCTATAAGGGGAGGATGTTAAAGGAAGTGACAATGCACTTTGAGAAAAAGGTAAATAATTGATATAGAAGGTGCAATTTAGTAATTAATACAGTTAGGAGTCCAGAAAACACTACCCTACAACAATGACACTTAATTGTTTTTCTCACAAAAGATGTAAAGCTTGAATAAAGTGAAAAGACCTTCATTAAAAATATATAAATGAAAATAACAAATGAAATACAGAATTTTCTGACTGAAAAAAAAAAGAGATTTATACTTTGGCGGTATGTCGTTTGGCATTGCATGGAATGCCTAAGAATTGTGTGAAATGTGAATCTTTCATACTTTGCTCAGATACGCCAGCCATTCTACGTACACTACCACCCTATAATAATGGAGAGGACAGCAAGATGTGATGATATAAGGGAAAGAATACATGCTTTAATAGGGGGCTAGCAAATATGACACTAGCAACCCTTCTGGGTAGTCTTTCAACAAGGTTTTGATACACAGCTTCGGGTATCTGTGTCCATTCCTGCTGGAAGAATGTCGAAAGCTCAGGTGTAGATTTCACACGTCGCTCCCTAGTCCGTAAACGTCGCTCTAACGCGTCCCACAAATGTTCTATGGGGTTTAGATCGGGAGTCTGAGCAGGCCAAGGAAGACGTTTTACATCCATATCTCGATACCACTGCTTGACAGAGGCTGCAACGTGACACGGAGCGTTGTCTTCCTGGAAGAAACATTCGTCCATTCCATCAAATTGCCAGAGCGTAGGAAGAACCTGATGATCCAAAATGATCATGGAGGCATCGGCGTTCAATTGACCGGGAACAATAAAAAGGTCCCATGCCATATCACGAAAAACACCCCCAAACAAGCAGTCGTATTTTATACAAATCCGATGGCGTCCGGTCTATTATTGTAGGGTAATGTAGGTTAAAGTGAGGCGGGAGTTTATATACAGTTATCAGTGTGTGACGTCGGCACTGATGAGGATATACAAATGCTGCACAACACAAAACTATAATGTGGTGTAATAAAATTAAATTAAATAATTCAACAGTGTAAAATTGAAACATGAAACAGTGAAATTATAATCACCAAACTGATTTTGTTATCCTCATAAAAAACTTGCTTAACTGAAAATCGAGTACGCCTTCATAAAGAGTAGTTTTACCATACCCTATCGAAAAAATGACTTCTTATGAACTTTAATTTTCTTATCATTTGTCGATTAAATGTATCCTGTGTAAATGCTGTTTTTTAATCCCCTTCAATTGCCGCAGTAATTTGGCACTCGGTTTCCCCCAATGACAACAAGTTTTCGTAAACCCCGCAACAAGGTTTAACGTCACATAAGACTGAAAGTTCTGTAGAATTTTTTATTGCGTAACAAAAAAAATTATAATTCACTCATGAAAATTTGAAAAACGATTTAACTCATTTTATAAAATATTTGTACTTTAAATATTAAACTATTTCTTTCGTATGGCACATAAGAAATATTTTTTTGTTTATATGTCAATAGCTTTTTTCTATTTCAATTTAAGTTCTGTTTCTGTGATTTATCGGCCTATGGTAGAATGTTTTAATGTAGAGTACAATTCTTTGAAGGGGGAAAAATACTTCTTTAAAGATTTACTACTATAAAATTTTATTTTTCGCTGTTTTGATGATGTTTGGCGTTTATTGGTAGGTGACACTAAATTATTTGAGTTGAACAATTGTTCCAGATTTCAAGAAGTACCCGTTTGCAAAACATCTGCTGGGTTTGTTTTCAGTTAAATAAAAAAAAATTATAAAATTATTACTTGTATGGTTATTTCTGCAAATGATACGCCTTTTAGAAACATGATAAATATTGTCTTTTATAATACCACACCCACATAATCAGGAGCGCCCTCTATGTGTAATCATTACAAGAAAACATGATTCATCACAAAATGTGCGAATTAAAATAGCGATACCATAAAAAAAACGTGTTGCAGAAAATTAAAACAAAAAACGTGTTTTGTTGTTTTTTTGTTCTCATGTCTACACTGGCAGACCAGAGGAGTGCCAGGCCCGTCGAAGGCGGTAAGAGCCGAGGGGTGCGCCTTCCATGTTATTGAGCCCCATTGGGAGGAAGTCCGACTTTGCTCGACATACATGACACATCCGTTTTACAGGAAGGCCCCTTTCATACATCCATTCACTCACACATATCGTAATTTAGATCCCAATCAGAGGCCGATAACCCCCTGATCAGATATTTGAGGATACCCCAGTGGTATTGATTTGGTATGGGAACATGGGGGACTATGTGGCCACGACCTATTTAACGTGCCCCAGTCACCATTAGTGAACACGACTATTGAAACCCACGAACAAAAAAGATGAATGCGATTCTTTTGTAAACTTTTTTTGTGAAAACTGCAACGGAAGGGTTGATTTGGAATGTTTGTAAAGAATTGATTTCCATATCTGAATGGGCCAGGGTGGCCGAGAGGTTATGGCATTAGACACGTGGCCGGATTATTGTTTGTTTCTTTGAATGTTGCTTGCAAAAAAAGAGACATATCAGAGAATCCTGCCTCAGAAGGTGCATCACGAAGAGAAGAATAGCAATTTTCGAAAAACGCTCGCGATGTTCAAATAACTTCAATAATTCGTGCATGAGAACTGATCTGAGTTGCAGAGCCCGGGTTCGAATCCTGTCCCTGACTTTTCTTGAAGGTTGTAATAAAACATTTTTATTGTTCGAAACATTTCTTAAAGTGAGATAGGTTGTACTTAGAACCATACGGAATCTTTTCTTTGTTTTTGATAATCATTTGAAAGGGCGATTATAGCAAATTAAGTTTTCAAATTTAAAAACTAATAGTAATAAGCTTTAGATATGACAGTTTTAACAAAAAAATAACCAAAATGTCCCTAAATTACTGTATTTCCGAAAAAATATCAGGAACCAAATTGAAATTTCTAAAATAACTCGACGAGCTGCAAAAATTTACGTTTAGAGGTACTGTAGAGAAAAACCTCCCAGCTGAAGACTGAAAATGTGTACGTGTTTTTCTCACTCGCGTTAGAAATTTTGCTTTATTCCACTTTGACACTTAATAAACCCTAAACTAATAGCCGCGTCAGTAAAAAACCTTCTTTATCTGGTTCCCTGTACAATTTTGAACAAACCATGTTAATTTCATAATTTTCTGATCCGTACTTCATCGGTAAGCCGTCTTAGAATCGAGCGAAAAAAGCGAGTTTTCAATCCTGCGGCAACTTTTTTTTAAAAGAGAGATATTATGAAATAATCAAACATAAAATTGAATTATGAAATTTGAACTTGTTTGACTGTTTTTCAACTGAAAAAATTAACACAACTGTGGTAATCGAAATTCTTATTTCATGAGTAATTTCACTTTACCTGTTAAAAAACAAAGCTTCCTTATACCTCTATATTAAAAAAAAGTTGCCGCCGCCACAGACGAAGCATTGAAAACTCGCCTTTTTTGCTCTCAGACGGTTTCCTGAGAAAGTACGGATCAGAAATTTACGAAATTAACATATTTTGTTCATAATTGTGCAAGGAACAAGATGGAGAAAATTTTTTTCCGATGCGGTATTAGTTTAGGGTGCATTAAGTGTCCAAGTTGAAAAATGCGAAATTTATAGCACGAGTGAGCAAAACACGTACTAGTTTTCAGTCTTCAACCGTGATTTTTTAGAGTACCCCTAAACGTAAATTTTTGCACCTCGTTGAGGTTTTTTAGAAATTTCAATTTGGTTCCTGATAATATTTTTTTTAATTCGAACATTTTCGTTAATTTTTTTGTTAAAACTATCATAGTTATAGCTTACTATTATTAATTTTTAAATTTGAAAACATCACATTTGTTAAAACTATCATAGTTATAGCTTACTATTATTAATTTTTAAATTTGAAAACATCACGGGCAACCTTAGAATGTACTCTTTCTTAAGGTACAATCATTTTTGAAATTGGTTTCTAAATAAATTTTCGATGCGTTAGTGACGATGAAAAAAGTATAATTTCGGTGAAAGTATAATTTTGAGATAGTGCACAAATAGTTTATCGCGGAGGTGAAACGTGAAACGGCCTTTGTGTACGACCGCTGTGACGTCATGTTTCGGAAAGTTCAGTCAGGAATATACGAATTATTAAGATAGTTGAAAACTCTCTGCTCAAGGAGTGTTCGTTTGCTAAGCAAACCAAATGAGATTGTGTAGCAATCACCGGGGGTTGGCGAACAGAGGCAAGTCCCCGTAGTGAATTAAAATTTACGAAAAATATCGGATACATTTTTTCTATGCAAGCGCTTTTTTTAATGTCTTGATTTGCATTTTTTTCCAATTAGTTTTTTTCCCAAAAAAGTATACGATACAAAATTTTTGAGTTGTAGAAGGTAGTTTCATGAAAATGACATCAAGCCATAAATTGCTAGATTTTCAAAGAACGAAACCTATTTCATGTTTTTAATATGAGCATAGTACGCAATATTTAATATCATTCGTCTGTTTTAAATCACTTTTTATCCTGACATTTCTAAGCACAGTAACTTCGCGATCAATCGAGCCTCTCTATCCTTTACTTGTTCACCTTTGAACGAAAAGTAAAGGAAAAATCTTGATTTATTCCTATACAATTCATTTTTATACAAAAGGACTCAAACAATCGTTCCAGACTAAATTGGTATTGTAGTGCAAAGTGACTCAAATAACTATTCATCGGGAGGGATTGTGATATAGAATGAGACAAAATATTACATACGAGTCACGAAATACCACAAAAGAAACAATTACAAGGTAAACATATTGTGTGGGGGAGGAGGGTGACGCGCGCGAAGCCAGCATTTCTAATACTCATGAATCTCCATAACCCCGATTGGTGGCGTTAGGAGTGTTCCAAGGTTAGGAGAGTGTTAAGCTTCGGTTTCCTAAGAAAGTGGAGCCGTTATCTAACAGCCGTGATACGTCATGATGCCGCGGGCATAACTAGACGGCCGTCTAAACAAGAATCCAGAGATGTCAACTTAGACGGACTGACTACGTTGGAGAATGGGCAACACAGACGTCTGTCGTGGTTTATTTTATTCGAGAAACAAAACAAAGTGGTTTTTTATTCTCTAGTTCACAGTTTCTAACTTCGGGATCGTTGAAGGTAGAGTGAAAATTTCAACAGATTTCAAATCAGCTTAAATTTTTACGCCAGATCGATATCAAAAACAGTTTTATTATTCAATTATTTACCATTTGATTATTTAATTATTTTTTAATAATTAATTATTTATTTAAAGAAAACCACATTTAAGGTATCGATCGGGTGTCAAATTTTCCGCAGATTTCAAATCCACTGAAATTTTCATTCTGTGTTGAACGATCCCGATTTTACAAAAACGAATTAATCAATGGCAGTCAAAAATGTTTATTTATTTTGCTCCTGTTCGCTCGAATCGTTTGGAGCAGGAAATGAAATCTTGCCGCTACAAGAGAAAAAAACGTTCCCCAACTGTTTGAGACCGCTATGATGACACTCATGGAAATGGCGGCTTGGATCATTTGGGTTACGCTCACAAACAACGCTCTCTAGGAAACCAACACCGTGTGTTAGCATAAACAACATTTTAATGATGTCACCCACCTATACATCACGGCTACGCTTTCTTAGGAAACCGAAGCTTTACAGTAGGATATTTGGATGTCTCGAAAGGGTAGATGGGAATGAATTTATTTTTAAAAGAATGTTCTTCAGCTAACCTGTATTTAGTTTCATATGAACCCTCTAATAGGTTTCGCCGAGACATCTCTCCCAGAATCAGGTCATTTTCGCATACGACGAAATATCTCGTCTATCAAGATCGATCGGTTTCGCTAATAACGGGAAATCTCGTTGAGTCAAATCTGTCCTATTACTCCAAGGGGAAGATCCAAGCAGGATAACAAATTGTCCCTTTCCCAGAACTGGTGACACTTTAGAACAGGTTTTTCCAACAGACTGGCCACTAGAGGGCAGTTTTCGAAGCGAAGATAAACCACCGGGTTGGTTAAAGGGTTCTCGTATCGATTTTGAGCTTAACGCCGCTCTACTGGTATTGGTAGATTTTGTAGTGCTTCCCCCCCCCCATCCACTTATGTACTAGTCAATGAAAATTCTCATAGCGCTGACGCCTCATTTGCTATCCCACTATTTATATTACTAGCACCATTTGTGCTCTACGTTAAGAGTATCGACATTTTTTCAATTTTCGTTCTCACGTGCACGAACAAGATGTTTGTGCTCCTTGTTCCGTTGAGAATAAGTTCGTGATCCTGTTCCGTTTCAAATCAGAATAACCTTTTTTATTTCTTGTACACATTTAACCTTTGCAAAATCAATGCTTAAGGAAACACGTTAAAAATGTCATTTTTGACCAAAAATTCCAAAAAAAAGTTTTTGATCGTATTTGATAGAATTTTTATTTGACTTTCCAAAATGTATTTGATTTTCTCTCTAAGTTAATGAGTTGCAGAGGTATTACGATTTTAATCGAGGCGGGAAAACCGGAAGTAAGTACGTAAAACACCGGAAGTAGCCGTTAAAAGACTAAAAAACTGTCAAAATTTAAATTTAAAACTTACTTTTTTTTTTAATATAGCTCTTTCAGATAGGTGTTTCACAAATGTTTAAATATTTTCTCTTTTGGAAATAGTGCGAACAACAGTGAAGAACAAAATTGTTTACACAAACAGTAAAAGCAAGAGATAGCAAACGATTCGCTTCAAACTATTTTTTACTCTCAATTAATTTGTATACATTATTTCCTTACTTTATATGTTATAACACAAAAAGTTAATGATGAATTCTCGTAAAACTTTGAGAACGTGTTCTTTATAATGTTGTTTAGAGAATGAACTAGAATAATTCTGTGCTCAGATGCCAAAATGTTATAAGTCACTTTTTTTAATTTTTCGTGACAGCAATTTTAGTATTCAAGATTCAACATGTGGTTTTTGATTTATTACAATTTTCCCACCTTTGTTTTCTCATAAACTGAAACAAAAAGTCTTACGACATTTTGCCATTTTCTAAACATTAACAAAAAAGACTCCAGAATGGGAATTAGTCAATGTTTTGAGAAAACTTACATATAACACTTTGTCATCTGAGCACACAATTATGCCGAGTTGAAAAGGTTGTAAAGGATGGCCATTTATTTAAGAAATAGGACTGTAACACTATCAAAAATCTTGTATTCATTTTTCGATCGCTTGTAAAATTTTTGTTTATTTAACTATCCTTTTGATTCTAGTTCATTCCCTAGAAAAATGCGTGTACTAGTTTATTTTGGTGGCATCATTTTTCAAATGGGTTGAATAGATTGTCTTGTAGCGCATAATTATTAATATCAGTAATTTCATACATAATTATCATTTTTACAAAATTATTAATATATGTATATTTAAAATATGTTGTTGTTGTGTCTAACCCTTCAGGATCTAGCAGCAGCTAGATCAAATCCATGAGACCATGAACTCTAGCAAAGTCAAGCACCAGGAGTGGGCAATCAAGGATATCCGTTAAAGTGAGCCCCAAGATATGTTCGGGGGAAGCCGGTAACAGATTTAAAATATTAATAGCCCAATGCTATTGTATAACACTAAACATAAAAATATCATCCAAATGTTTCTATAGCACATTTTAAAAAAAGTGTCGAACGTGTCCTGATACCGTAAGAGAAATAGAGTTAATTGTTGGGTCAAAATGGATTTGTCTGGCCTTACTTTGTGTATATAAGTTGCAGGTCAGTTGCAATAGCCCATTTGGAGGTGCAGCTAATTTGAAACGAAGTCCAGACCCTAAGACAGTCCTGTACATGACGCGGCTGGTGGACGTAACCTCAAATGTCTTCACGTTGCCCTTGTGTGTAAAGATTCGGTTTCCTAAGAAAGCGCAGCCGTGATCTAGCTGTGGGTGACGTCACTAAAACGTTTTTTATACTTACAGATGGTGTTGGTTTCCAGGAGAGCGTTGTTCGTGAGCGTAACGAAAATGATCCGAGCAACATAGCGGTCTCAAACAGTTGGGGAACGTTTTTTCTCATGTAGCGGCAACGTTTCATTCCCTGCTCCAAACAATTCGTCCGAAGGTGAGCAATACAAACAAACATTTTTGACTGCCATTGATTAGTTCGTTTTTGTAGAGATTTTTTAGATCGTTAAAAACACAAAATAAAAATTTCAACGGATTTGAAATCTGCGGAAAATTTGACACCCGATCGATACCTTAAATGTAATTTTCTTGAAATAAATTATTAATTATTTAATAAATAATTAAATAATCAAATGGTAAATAATTGTATAGTAAAACTGTTTGGGGTATCGATCTGGCGTAGAATTTTACGCTGATTTTTGAAATCTGTTGAAATTTTCACTCTATCTTCAACGATCTCGAAGTTAGAAACTTTGAACTAGAGAATAAAAAACCACTTTATTTTGTTTCTCCAATAAAATAAACCACGACAGCCGTCTGTATTGCCCATTCTCCAACTTATTCTGTCCGTCTAAGTTGACACCTCTGGACTCTTGTTTAGACGCCCGTCTAGTTATGCCCGCGGCATAATAACGTATCACGGCTGTTAGATAACGGCTCCACTTTCTTAGGAAACCGAAGCTTTAGTTTGGATAGTGGGGTGTCATTATTATTGAGTCATTATTATCATTATAATCTCAGGAGTTGACCTCGTCATCTGACCGTGGTCCTAAATGACAAGGCATTATCCTTGGATCTTTCTCTTCGGGATTGATCCCACACCGTCGACAATAGCCCGATTCCCCAGTACAATTTTAAGTAACTTCCTGCCCTTATAGTGCCGTAAACTGTCCCCCCGTAAAGGTTACTGGTCAGGCATTTTAAGTATGTCAAAGAGAGTGTTTAGCAAGTATTTTCGCATAGTTCTAATAATAAGCACATAATTTTGTGTAATGTGTGCCTTTAATTCTTAGTATTTTTTTCTTGTCCCCAAGAAGTACGATAGATCGAAGGGTTACTGTATGTATAATTTCAGATCTGCTGCGTAACAATGATGCGAGATTGAAACTCAATAATAATGATGCATGGTTATTGTTTTATTTTTAATTTCGAACGAATGTTTTCAAACTGTCCCCCTGAGAAGTCATGAAATTGACTGTGCTACTACTATTCTGCGAAATGAGCCCGTTGTGTTGCTCCAGTGCGACCTTGATTAACTACCTTCCCAATGTCATTTGAATATTGTTATTTTGAGCTCCACTCTTTAAATTTCCACGGCAAAGATGCAGTTTGCAGGAACTGATAATTACCCAATTGTTTTAATTTTCTTTGTACATAGTCTCACCTGTAAATTGTTGAATCTCAATTAAAATTGATTAAAATTATAAGAACTCTCGCCTCCAATCTATAACAAAATGGACGTGGCACCTTGTTCATAATGCATACACATGCATTCTTTCATAAACATTTAGTGGAAAGATAATTTTAAAAGAATGAAAAGTAGTTGAAAACAGAGGACAATATTTGAAGGGAAGCGGCCATTTATAAGTCATAATATAAATAAGGTATCCATATACATGCAATGCAAGTGTATCATTTCATATGTAAAACATTTTTAAGTTTCAAAAAATATTTCTTTATATAAACTGAATAATTGCCCTACAAATAATTTCAATACTCTTAGTCTACAACTAATATTTAAAATGTATAGAAAATAGGATAAATTAATATTAGTTTTGGATTTAAATGAAGCATAATCGTTCGTTTTGAAAGCATAAAAAAACAAAACATAAGATGTGAGATCAACAGAATAAAAGATATTCCAGTGGAACAAATTATTTAAAGTTTAATTATTACGAGAAAATATTTTTACTATCGAGAGAGACCAAATCAATTATTTTTAAACTAATTTTTAAAATTCTTTTGTAATATTTATGTTATCTTATGTCCATGTAATAAATTATTATTCCAACGAAATCCGGGTTTTGGAAATAATGAATAATGTAGGAAATAACCTACCAGTACATATCTTAAATCGTACAAATCTCGAAATAATGTTAATCAAATTAAAAAATTTATTTTAAAACTACAATTCGCAAACTATTTTAACACATAAGCACTACAAATAAAATGATTATTTGTTAGGGATAACAGTTATACAGAAGTACATGTTTAATAAAGGCAGGAAATTACTGCAAAAAAGTGCTACTTTTGGAAACAAAAGATACCAAAAATAGCACTTTTCCATTTCAGAGGTTGAAAGATGTGATATGATCATTCTATAATTTTTGTCATAGTTTTTTTTTTTAATGGATTAAGAAATTTTTATAGGCTAGACAACCCAGGAAATTATTGAAATAAACCTAAAATAGTGCTTGTATAGAAAAACTGGCTGTGATAAATTTTTATAACATACAGGAACGAAATGCATTTCATTATTATACATTATGAAACGCTACTTTTTATAATAGTATATCTGAAAACTGTAGATCGTGTAACAATTCGGGATGGTTAGCTATGTTCCATCGTGATTTAGGAAATTGTATGAGCAAAATAATATTTCTATTATCAACTTTAAAAAAGCCAGAGTCGGGATTCGAACCTTTACTCTGCAGCTCAGAGAGATCAGTTTCCACTCTCCATCATTGAAGTTCTTTGAAGGTCGCAAGAGTGTCCGTTAAATTTTACTTGATTTGCCTGAATAACTTCCAAGATAAATTCTATGTTAGCGCACACAATCCGCAAAGAACTCCTATGAAGAGTCACGTGCCTGATGTCATGACCACTCAGTGAAAGACAATCAATTGTTTAAAAGAAATTATAATCGTACCCTTTTTTTCGTTGCATTTTCATTAAAATTTATAAAAAAATAACATTCACTAGTGATCCTATTCTTTTATTTCCTTCCGTTCTCGTTTGATTTTCTGCCGAATATTTGTTACCGTATCGCTATTTTATTCCAAACATGTTGATGCATTCTATATTGAATAAGGGAGTGACATAGGATTACATAAAGTGCACTGCTGACTGTGTGAGTGCGTAGTATTTTCTTTCACTTCAGCAGTCACTGAGCATGCTACACAGATGCACTTTTTGCACATCACATAGAATGAATGATGAAATTGGTAATTTTTATTTTTTATTCAGCCAGAAACAAATCCTATATATGTAGTAATAAGACTACTTCTGGGACGTCTGTTCTAGTTGTTCCGCTCGAATAATTTAGTGTCGTTTGCAATTAGTCTTCAAAAACTAATATGAAAAAGAAAATGATGCTACTTTTTGGATATAAACAAAATTGGCTTTTTACTCTTAGTAAACTAAATCCGCCGAAACAAAGGAATTGGAAAACTAATTGAAAATGAGTGTACGCATGGCTTTACGAAGAAATATTTTCATAAACATAGACAATACTAATGAAAATTGTTACAATTAATGAAGTGTTATAAAAACCGAAATAATGACAGTAAGGACAGATATTGCAGTTACAAAAGGAATAATTTGTACACAGCTTTCTTCATATCGGTTGGAATTGTAGTATAACTAACGTGATCATTTATTTTTTTCCTCAAAACGGGACATCTACTCATTTTTAGATGATAGTATGAGTATTCAAGAAAACGCGCATATTTCTTTAGTTTTTATTTAGTAATGAAAAAAACAGGAATGTAAACGTGAAAATAAATAATTTATGCGGTCTTATATTTTCTGAAGAACAAATTTGTTTAAGTATATTTGGTGTTGATTTTAAGTATAAATAAAATACTTGGAAGGATTTCTTAAAATTTACTTTTGTGTTTTATAAATGGGCACTGTAACGTCGTGGGTATAGTTTACGTGGCGAGTGGCTTGAAGGCAATTAAAACGACATTTAAAATTACAGCACATTTAATTAATTATTGAAGATATACATATAAGTTAAGGCTATTTCGAGGCTAATAGATGGAAAACACAAATAGGGTTTCAGTCCCGCGGCTTCAATCGGAGCAGAGTCGTTCTGCGTCCGCTCACGTTCCTGCTTTCCACGATTCTCCCTTTTCCAAGAAACCCCTACAGTTCAGCAGAGACAAGGGGATACCCCCATCCGGTCATAAATTCAAAGACCAGCATGAAAGCTGTGGTCAGAGAGACCCCCTACGACGCTACAGCACTAAATTTGTAAATTAAAAGTGATTACAAGAACTAAATTTAAATATACAATCAATAGCATTTAAATAAATGCCACACTCGTTTGTTGTCAAAATGTGGACTCATATGTTCCCACGTTGGCATGGTGTCATTTTCATCTTTCTGTCTCTGATCCTTCTCCTGCGTTGGAGTTTTCACCTCGAGCGTTGGCTGGACCATCATTAGTTGGTTTATACAATGACTGATCTGCTGACAGGAATTTCCTAGTTGCTAGGGACTTAATTTCGTAGATGATGCAATAATGGCTCTGGTTGCATATCCTGTTGTTCACATGGCTGACGCAAGAGTCTTTCTGATTTCGCAATACACATGTATATAGTATTTCCATACTTTATCTCAAAAATTGCTAAACGCATACTAGACACATGTGCATTTGATTTCTAATTCCCTAAAAATATAAATTATAAATATGAAGCATTCATTCGCCTCTATTTATAAAATTATCTGAAATAAATTATTGAAATCTAAAGCAGTGAAATTTCAAGCACTCAAGAAATATGTTATGTAACAACTTATCATGCCAGTATTTTAAAAATCAAATCTCAGGACGAGACTCAGCATTTATTTTGAGTCAAATACGAAAACGGTACGCATTTCCAAAACGGACAACAGAACGACTGCACTCTCGCTATTAAATATCAATTGCGCTCTCGCTTTTTAACGGAATATAAAACAGGCTCTAGCACTTTCAGATTTGGAACATTCACAGAAGAGAGCCGTGGAAGCAGTTGATAAACAGTTCCTCGTCCCAATTGGAAATGAAAGAAATAAAACAGGTGTTGCGCTCGAATCTTTCCCTTCGAGATTGATCCCCGACCGTTACCAATACCCCATTGTGTTCCTCCAGAGTGACGTCAATTCCACTACGTACCTGATCTGTAATTCCTTTTCCGATTCTTTCATTCCAACGATATTCAATATGAATACACTCACTACCAAAAGTTAAGCGCGAAACATAAAATGCGAAGAAAACGACAAGTACAGCTTTGATTGACTCGAAATGCTGCAGGAAAGTAGCAAATAGGTTTATGCATGAAATAAAACAAAGAATTAAATACAAAGATGAAAACAATATTGAATTTTCATAAATTATAAGATGAAGTCAAATTGGAGTCATTAACAAAAGGATGTTTAAATCCAAAACAAATGAACAAAACCGACATTAATAGGGTATGTGACCACCCCTCATACTCATACAAAGTTTACAGCGTGTGACCATGCTTTCCATGAGGTGATCAACCACCCCCAGATTAAAGTAATCTCCATTCCGCCTGTAGAGCAGTTTGCAACTCTCTTAGAGTAGCTGGGGGTGGGAAACGTGCAGACACAGCGCGACCGAGGGCATCCCAAAGATTTTCAATGGGATTAAGGTCGAGCGAGTACGCCTGCCAAACCATTTGCGCAATCCCCTCACTCTCCATGTAGTCGTCGACGATGCCAGCTCTATGAGGACGCGCATTATCATCCATTGGCGAACAATCTCACAATGCATTCTAGGACTTCATCCCTATACCGGACAGCCGTCACAGAACCCCATCTATAGATGTGCAGGTCGGTGCAATATTCCAACGAAATCCTGGCCCATACCATGATACTTCCATCTCGGAATGCTCGATGATGTTCTGGGGCCAATTGCGTATGCCTTGTTCTCTCCAGACCCTTACATGTTTGTCATATGGCTCCAGGGCAAATCTCGACTCATCAGAGAGCATAACGTTAGCCCAATCAGACACAGTCCAATTCACATGTTGTCGACACCATTTTAATCGTGTCCCTCTGGATTCGACGGATAGAGGAACAAAAACCCGTGGTACCCGGGCGTACAGTCCATTCATGTGTAGCCTTCGGCGCAGAGTAGTGGCAGATTTCGTCTACCAATGGACGGTGCAATAATATATGTCACACGTGTGAAGGTCCCTCTTCGATTCTGGTTTGCTACAACAGCAATATATCGATCTTCCGCGGGGTCGCAACCCTTGGGCATCCGGCCACAGATCTTCGGATAACTGTTTGGCTTGTTGGGAATTGTTTCCATAATGGTGAAATGACAGAAGGATGAACGCCGAAGAAAAGAGCAACATCAGTGATTGATTTCCCTGCTTCAATGCGTCCCACAGACCTCCAGCTCTCATTATTTGCCATTCCTCTTCTGGAAGCCACAGAAACACGTCTGTCTTGAAAACTAATCGTACGAAAGTTCTAAACACTTTTTATCAGCATTTACGTGCAACTCCTCTAACCTTTCATAATGCTGGCTTCTTATACGACTGCCTTTTTTACATATTTCTCGACACAAAACCGTGATTGTCTGTTACATAACATATTTGCATACTTCCATCTACCTCTGCAGCAAATTACAGCCTCTCAAAATTCAAATTGGTTTCTGGAAATTAACATTTTCCTCTCCGGCTTAAGTTTTAGCAGTGAGTGTATTTGCAGATAGGGTTTCGAAAATGATATCTGTTAAACGATATCCGGCCAAATATGAGTTCGTTAAAACCAGCGGTAACATGTTTTTCAAAAGTCTTATATTTTCATAAGTTTTTATGAATTAGCTCTCGGTTGAATTATACGGTGTCAAAACAGTTTTAAAATATTAAAAGTTCATTAAGAGGGAATTAAAATTTGATTAACGATAATAGGACGAAAACAATGGGAGTTTGTAAACGATTGTGTGTTTGTTAAGTAAGTGTACGTTAGAACGATCGTTGTCTATCTTTTCCATCACTTAGCTCTACCAAACAATGTAAAAGCTGACATAAATTTGGAATTATTTTAATTAATCTGAAAAGTTTTTATCTCTTACTTCCTCTTCCTTGCCGAGCACGACCATTGTACTATATTGACTGTAATCCATGAGGTGGAGAATTTTTATTTCTGGTTCTTTGTCGCTCTTATCTGGGGTCCTCGGGCAACGAGTGCTGCTTCAGTATCTGTCGTCCAAAGGATTCTCCGAATGAATTGTAGAAAAATTGTAAGGGGATAAACGATTCGCACCGGATCTTGCGACACGACTAGGTTGAGTCGGAGGAATGGGGGATAACACACGAGGTACAAAGGAACAGTATTTGAAAAGCATTGGGTGAACATGTATGACAAAAAAATTTAGCGTCACCTTCGTTTTGTGTCGAAACTCTAGGGGAGCCCATTTCCAACTGAAAGTGTTCTTTTAAATACTTTGGGAATTAGACTAGAAATGATGTATTTCAAATAAAATGGGCCGCTCTATGCAAGTTGGAATGGATTAGGAGGGTGTGGAGTTCGAAACCCTGTCTAGCCGAAGAGCATCGTGATGTGGAAGCTTGGAGAGTGGGGTACTAGGTCGGGTGTTCTCTTTATCTGACCGTGGTTCAAAGTTATGAGGCGTTCGTTTTCCATGGATCTCTCCAATTCGAGGTTAATCCCGTCTCCAATAGCCCGCTGTGTGGCTCCAATATGCGACCTTAATAAACTACCTTCCTCCAATAAACTATTGAGGCTTCTTCTCGCACTGAAGCGTTGAGTTAGGTAGATGCCGACCAACCGGTATAGTGGTTACGGTGTTAGCCTCTAGATAGGAAGGTTCCTGGTTCGAATCCGGTTCCGGGCATGGATGTTTGTAAGCGTAGGGTGTAGAGGCGGCTGGTGCACCTTAAATCTGTCGTGGCCGAAAGCCCTCACGTTGGGTTGGCGTGGAAGTTTGGAGAGTGGGGTGCCAGCTCAGGTGTTGCTTCGTCATCTGACCGTGGTTCAAAATGACGAGGTGTTGTCCTCGGATCTTTCCCTTAAGGGACTGATCCCGGACCGTCGTCAATAGCCCGTTGTGTTGCTCTAGTACAACGTTAACTAAAATTACCATTACGTTAGGTAGGCAGTTAAATTAACGTCACAGTACAGCAATACAAAGTACTATTGGAGACAGTCCGGGATCAATCCCGAAGGGAAGAAACCGCGGACAACACTTGGTAGTTTTGAACCACTGTCAGAAGTCGAGGACAAGACCTGTGTGATCTGGTACCGCACTCTACAAACTTCCACATCGCGCCAACTTGAGGACATTGGATGAAACGACAGATTTAACTCAACCCCTCCCCACGCACACTATGGTGTTGGGTTGGATCGAGTTTTGAACTCGCACCCCACCTGTTGCGAATCAGTGACACTTCCAAATTGGCTTCACCACTCAGGACAGATCCTGCTCACGTAGTATAATCTGGTTAATGTTTCAGCTCAAGTATCCACTTCTCAAAACAAGCGGAGTTTCTTGGGGGATAATTTAATACAAGTGGCAGCTATCCCCTTGGATGGGTGGACTCCTTTATTTTAAGGAGAAGAGCATCCCAAGAATTTCAAGTAGGAAGCAGAGACAGTTTAGACAATAACACTCGAGAGATTTTGGACGAAGAAGGCGCGAACTATTTAAAAAAAGAAGGAAAGATAAAGAAAAATTAGGCTAGTGTGCCGAGGGTGCAAAAAAACAGTTACCTTTTTATGAAAGAAGTTGCGTGACTTTCTGCCGCTTTGTATTTCAGAGGCTTCGGAGATTTCTCTGTTGAAAAATTTCGCACCCCTCTTAAGCCAGTATTCCAGACGCCCATTTTTTTCGTGCTTTTCAAATTTTTTGAGTATCAAAGATTTGAGTTAAGGGCGTGTGCGAACGAAAGCGTGCGTAAATAAGCGTTTGTAAAAAAGTGAAAGGGAGAGTAAAGTGGCTTATAGGGTACGCGATAAAGAGAAGGTGTAAAGCGTGAGCGTGTATACGAGAGGTATAGAAAAAGCGTAAACCCCCATGCGATAGAAAAAGCGAACTGACGGATTTAGTAGTTTTTATAGTAGCGTATGAGTGAAAAAGCTGTATTAGGAACGCTGGAGCGAGTTTGTTTCAAAGTACGCATGCGCCTATAATGTATGTATGGGTACATACATTATGCAGCATGTGTATCGTGTGAAAAAATGATGGCACAGCTACACTCTACGTTTATGAGTGATGGCAACGGCTTGGCGATTGTTTTGGCGCAATTCTAGTAGCGAGTTACGATAAATTAAGTCAACCCTTTACCCTTTCGTTTCTGTTGTTGTGGTTTTCATGGCAACCTCGGCAAACGGAAATTTTCATTTTGAATATTCTAGTAAGTTCTTCCAAAATCCGTTAAAGTCGTTCAATTTCATTGATTTGTTTGAAATTTTTTCTTTCCTCCCATTGGTTATTTTGTTTTTAAAATATCCTTTGATTGCATGGGTCCTTTTAAATCGTTTTCTGTCATACCATTGGTCCATTTATTTGTATTTTGACAGTCGTGAATTTTTTATTTTATTATAATAGTTTTCACGATTGGATTAAGAGTTTTTTTTTTTTGACCATTTTCGTTTTCATTATTTTTTACGAAAGAATTCTGACGTAATCAAGTTGTATTTTTTCTTGCTTTTTTTTCCTTTTGTAAATATTTTTCTTTTTCAACATGCCCACTGTATTTAGTGTAATTAATAAGTTTCAGGGTATTCTTACCCAACATTCGTAGCTTAGCTTTTCTGCTGGTTCACAAATGTGCTTTGGTATTGCTTAAACTTACTACTTTTTTTATGAAAGTTTTTTAAAAATATACTTTTTAAAACGTTCTGAAATGTGCTTAAAAAGTGTGTTGTAAAAAGAAAAAAATTTGTGACAGAAAAAGAGTTAGGAAATAATTCTTTCCTTGGCAACTTTAGAAGTACGCCAAAAAAAATCGCCAAGGCCGTTGTCATCGCTCATAAACGTAGAGTGTAGCTGTTCCAAAAAAAATGAT
Source organism: Metellina segmentata (assembly GCA_947359465.1). Taxonomy (NCBI): domain Eukaryota; kingdom Metazoa; phylum Arthropoda; class Arachnida; order Araneae; family Tetragnathidae; genus Metellina; species Metellina segmentata. Next base: position 113,845,245 of record OX375882.1, on the reverse strand, counting down.
GAGGTGTTGTCCTCGATTCTTTCCCTTCTGTATTGATACCGAATAGTCGCCCATAGTCCGTAGTGTTGCTACAGTGTGACGTGAAGTCAACTGCCAATACCTAATATACCTATCAATGGCCATTTCAAGGAGGTAGGATGTCAATTGTCCTACTGTTCCTCAATGGATTAAAGTTATATTTTGAACATACTTCATGCACTTAAATCCTGCTATGGCTTAAACTTCCAAGTCGTACTGACGAGGTACATTGCCCATCAGTATACCAACGGCAAAATATTTCGTCATCAAGAAAATTCCCGATTTTTTACGACAACGAGACCGTTTCAGTTTGAGATGAAGAGATCAGGGGTCAGTTTTCTTCCAATGACGAGATATCTCGTCCATCTAGATCCATCAGTCTTACTAACGACAGCTCGTCACGTGGTTAAATGCATCGGGGGGAGGGTGGTTAAATACACACTTTTGTATCGTCTTCCTTCTTTTACTTGACTGTTTGTATCGGAAAGCAATGACCATTCATTTTGATTCCATATTCCTTTGACAACCTCAACAGATTTATTCCCATCGTCCCTGATACAAGGAATAATTCGAGGGAAAAGACGATAGTCCCCTCGTGATATTTATCGCGTATTCAAGAAGGGTGGAATGGGGTAAAAACGGTCGCGGGCATGTGCGTCCACTGAATATAAAACGCATCTGTGAATAAAACGGGGCTTCTGTCAGCTTGAAATGTTTAAAGGAGTCTGTTGTGGCGTTTTTGATACCACAGAATTACTCTGGTGTCGGACTCAGCTGGTTACCTTTACAAGTTATTTATTACACTTAAAAGGTTTCAACTAACAAATGGAAGACTATCTAAACGCTATTTACAGTGAACAATCAATAAACGAATGTTCATAAAGAAACATCGAGTCTTGAACAACTGTTCGTTTTTTTTATCATCGGTGTTTAACTTCACCGTATAGCTGTTCTCACGAGAGCTCTTCCTTCCGCCACTTCCCCCAGTGGCCGCCTTCTCTCGTCTCCGTTTTTGTTTTTTCCGGGTGAGTCTCCCTACCTCTTAGAATGTTGATTCTGTTGTTATCCAATGACTCCTGCAACATTAAGGGGTGTCAACTGCACAGATGTGAGCCCCCTCTTTGGATCTAAAACGTTAGAAAATGATGTGTGTGACCGACATGTGTAAGAAGTCGGATTACATGCCGACTCCACGACAGATTTAATGTCTTTCTGGCCTGAGTTATCGCCGAACTGTAACAAACATGTTCTTTTTGGGTGGCCGTCTGTTTCCCTCTTATGGAAGCCCAAGATGATCCAGGTATTGAAATTGTTTTTTATTTCCAGACTTCGCACTGTAAGGCCCGGTGCAGGTTTTTTAACGTGCGGCACCGAAGCCCAATCATGCACACATAAACGTGAAATGACGCAAGTACTCATTTCGCGCCATTTGCGATGAAAGAAAACATGTTTATATCGCTTACTTGGTATAAAGAAAGTACATTTTGAAACAAAATAGAGACGTTACTGGACACAACTATTTATTAATTATTATTTATATTCCATTTATTTATGAAAAAAAGGTACTTGAGACAGGAGAAGAGTGTACGGCTCCGGGGAAAACTGCGATACAAATTGCACGCAAGTTTGATGTGCGTCGCCGCAAGGCATGTGTGCACTACTCCATTGGATCTAATGTATCTCAGACCGAACTTGCGTTGCCGCAGAGGATATGCACGTTGAAAAACCGGATGCTTGCACCGGGCCTAAAGGATTAGACCTAGTGGTATCTTGGATTTACTTGGTGAACATAGAGGAACGCAATCCTGCCATCTAAAGATTCAATGTATACCTATGGTATAGGACGCTACTTAGAAATATCGTGTACCATCCATTCCGAAGAGAACCAGACCGTTCGAGCAGAGATAACCAAAATGTCGCCTGTCTCTGTTACTGTCGCCGTTGGTGTGGAACTACCATTAGAGAGCAATTTCTTGTGTGGTGCGCAATATCCTCCCATGTTATGTGTATGGCCCAGTTTTCATCGACTGCGCAATAAACGCTGCGAAATACAGACAGTTTCCGGACGGGGAGTTCATCTCTTTTCTTCACGGTAATCACTTGGTCCATTGTCATTGATTTTGCAGGTTAGTGCAAGATCACATCGCACGGCGGAAGTTTTCGAAGTGTTCAATGAGCAATTTCACGGTCGAATCATTGTGTTGGATTACCCATCGCACTTCCAAGATGGTATTGAATGTTCGTCCTATTACTCGGATTTAAACCCTCGCGATTTCTTCTTGTTGGATTATTGGAAGAACAAAGTGTGGCAGATTAGTCCTAAGACACTTCCTGAACCGAAAACTGCCTTTACAATTGCAATCGATACGATTGACATCGAAGTTTGCTCACGCGTGATGAATGGATTCCTGAACCGCCTCACTGCTGTCCTTGTAAAAGAAGGCGGTCATTTCGAACCTCTTTATCATTAATTGCTTACCATTTCATTTCAATACATATTATTAAAATCTTTTCATCACTCTTATGCATTTTGAAATTTCGATTCGTTTCAAACATTACCCGCTGGGCCACCCTGTATTATCTACTCATTTCAAAAATGTTATTCAAATCTTTTCATTTCTGACAAAAGCTGATTTCGAATTTATTTCTGACGGGAAATAAATTTTGCTTTCTGATGTCTGCAACCTGCTCAACTTCAATTCTCTGCGGCAAATCTCTGCCTGAAAGAGATACTAGAAGAAAGTTTCGAAAAATGCGATACTTTCATGAATATTTTATCCGAATTTTTCACCCTGTTTTGTTAAAATATTCCTCGCCAACTTTTCAGAAAATCAAATCTTATTCCGTTCTTTTGCTCCCTCCCCCTAACCGCAATCCGCTCAAAGGATCGAGTGAAGATATCCCGAAACTTTTCCATCAAGGGCATAAGTCGTCGATATCTGGAATTGTTGCAAACAAGCAACAAAAATTTAATCCGATTACATTGAAGAAGCTCGAATATCCCTCCGAGCATAAATTCCCCTTAATGTAGGGACATATTTCAAGCCCCTGAGAGAGGCACGTTTTTAATCTCATCAAGAAGAAGAATGATCGACTCTTTGTGAGCGACTGAGCAAAAAATAAAGATTTATCCCCTGTAAACTAAACTAATATGCTTTGAGCATGGAAAAATTCCCCGGGCTCCAGGGTTTTTGAAGAAGATTTATAGTCGAGTGCGCATAATCTTTTTTGAAAAGATCGCCAAGGACTGTTTAGGGGGAGGACCGGTTTTAGGGAAATCGTCGGGGAATTTGCTGAAAGCTGAAGGGAACTCTCGCTTCGGAGGGAGTTGGAGAGTAATTTGCTAATCGATTTGAATTCTTTGGAAAGTAGTGGGTGTCTTTTAGGGAACTTTGTTTTAATTAGATGAGAATGTGGAGTAAATTTCTCTGGAATTTTGATTGAGATTTCGCTTTACGAGTGAAAAGGAAACGAAATCATGTTAATCGAACTCGCGCTCTTATTAAGATTCATTCCCTAAGTGAGTTCCCTAAGTGCATTTATTTTAAAGGACCGTCCGGAACTCTTTGAGACAAAGGCACCAATTGGGTAATGCTTGTAGATTACACTTATTGCCTGACTCTTTTGGATTGAACTTCTAGGCAATGAATCGCTGCATTGTTTTCCGAGACGCTTGTGAATTGTATGCAATATTGTTTTAATGATTGTGCATATCATTACTCCTAAAATAACAATGTTACAACAAAAGAAACTAACGAGGTTCTTTGGGTTTCTTTGGCGCAAGGGTTATATTAAAGGCGAACCTCATAATGTAGTTTATCACAGTTTTGGCAACGTTTGACGTTTAATTTAATTTATGTTGACCAATCAACTATTTAAAAATCATTATTTGGAATTTTTATTCGTGACGGGCTGAAATCGTACACGGAAAAAATATTGAAGAGTAATTTTATTAGTTAAACCTTCGTAGCTTCGGTAGCTTTCGAATGACACCACTTAAGCAATCCTCACTCCACGTGATCCAAAGTGACACTGGCTCAAAACTAGCCCAACACCGTAGAATTTCGACGTTGTCCGAGCACGCGCTGATTGGTAGCAGTCGGTCATGTGACCCTGCCGAGAAGTGCGTCGTAGCAGAACCATTGTAGCTTCCATCGGAACAACATGTACGAGACTTTGTTCTCTAGCGGGACATATTCCCCATTTTAACATATCCATTGTAAATATGTATATAGTACTTGTTCATACGTGTTTGAAATAAAACATAAGAAACAAGTTGGTCCGTCACTCTAACAGAACTTCACAGTTCCAAACAGACGTATTTCATGCCACCTCAGTTGCTAATATTTTTTCTTACAATCGTGACCTCGCACAAAACAGTTCCGATTTCAAAGTTCTAAATTACTTTGTGTTGTCTTCGGTTCTTTCCTTTGCGGATGAATCGGTCGCCAATAGCTCGTTGTGTTGCTTCAGGTATGACGTTAATTAATTACCATTACCGTTACATTCAAAAAGACGAGTTGCTGTCCTTATTTATCTCATCCTCGTATTTTTCTTAATCCTCGTCATTCCTTTCGGAATGTATCCCGGACCGTCGCCAATAGCCCGTTGTAGTGCACCACCTACTCGAAATTGCCACCAGTTCTGGGCAGTTGACAGTCTGCTTTTCCTCGGATCTTCATCCCGCAGTTTGGACTCGAAGAGGTATTTCGTCATTAGTAAACGTACAGGTTGTGATGAACGAGATATCTCGCCATTTGTAGATTTACAGGTCGTGATGGACGAGATATCTCGTTGTCAGTAAACGTACAGATCGTGAGGGACGATATATCTCGCCATTAGCAGCATTGTGTGTGATCAGATCTTGGACGAGGTATCTCGTCGAAACAACTTCGATGGTTAAATTGATTTTTCTGATCAATACGCATATATAGTTCATAATTTTTTACTATTTTATTTATACAATGTTTTTTAATGGATTCTTTCTCTCTATATTAAAAAAAAAAGTTACCGCTGCCACCGCCGCCAGGATTGAAAACTGTGTTGTTCAGCCCGCTTCTTAGACGGTTTCTCGAGAAAGTACGGATCAGAAAAATGTGTAATTAACCTGGTTTGGTATTCATCGTGTTCCTTGGACAATTATAAAGATCTTTTTCCGATGCGGTTATTAGTTTAGGGTTTATTAAGTGTCAAAGTTGAAAAAGCGAAATTTCTTCCGCGAGTGAGCAAAACACATACAAATTTTCAGTCTTCAGCCGTGCGTTTTTTTTTAAAGAGTACCTATTAACGCAAATTTTTGCCGCTCGTCGAGTTTTTTTAGAAATTTTAATTTGGTTCTTGAAAATATTTTTTTTTGAAATTCAATAAAAATCGGGACATTTTCGTTACTTTTTTATAAAACTGTCATATCTATGTTATTTCTATTAGTTTATAATTTTGAAAATATCACAGTATACCTCAGAATGTACTCTTTTTTACGGTACAATTGGTTTTTTTAAATTGGTTCATAAATAAATTCAATGCAATGAAAAGTGGTCGTGCAAAATTCGGATCTTTGGATATTTTTGCTATTTTTTGTTACAACCGTTATATCTACAGCAAAAACCATTTTTTTTTTAGAACATCACTGAATACATTACATTACACTCTTTCTTATGGTACAATTATTTTTTAAATTGGTTAATAAATAAAATCGATGCAATTAAAAGTGGGTCATACAATTTTCGGAACTTTCATATCGTAATTTCCGTTACAAAACTAAAACTTTTATTTCTATATCACGTTACTACTAGTTTTTAATTTTGAAAATATCGCAGTGTACCTCAGAATATACTCTTTCTTACGGTGCAATTATTTTTAAAATTGGTTCATAAATAAATTCGATGCAATCAAAAGTTGGTCACACAAATTTAGTATTTTTTATATCTCGCAACATGTACCTCACGAAAATGAGGTTGCATTTTTGACAATCGGGTTTGCCAGATATCAAATTTATAGCAGCAGCAATTGCCATAAAAACGATTTCTTTTTAATTTGGAAGAAAAAAGGCTCGCTTTTTTCATTCTGTTCTCATACGGTTTACCGAGAAAGTATAGGTCATAAAGTTAAGAGATTAACACGGTTTATTTAAAATTGTATAGGGAAGAAGATGCAGAAGGTTTTTTACTGATGCGGCTATTAACTTAAGGTGTATTAAGTGTTAAGTAAAAAGAAAAAAAGTGAAATCACTTGCGAAATGAGTCTTGGTTTGTGAAGCTATCCCCGGGCGTAAGCGAGTAGGTGGCGAAACCCTCGCTTTAACGTCATGAACCGAAAAGTCAAATATATACGAATTATTAAGGATTATACGAATTATTAAGATAGTTTCGCTGTCCAGGAGATTCACTCTGCGAAAGGAATGTTGGTTTGCGAAGCAAACCAAATAGGATTGCGTAGTAATCAGGGGGCGGAGCCCCCTAGTGTAATAAAAAATTGTTGGAAGTAAGTTCCATTTTCATGGTGTGTTCAACCTCTGAGCTCGAGTCCTGGTTTGGTAACGGATTTTGGTAGTGGTTTGTAATGCACTTTAAACTCTTCGTTAGCTAAGATGATAGGATCTTGAAGGACGAGATATCTCGTCGGAACCGCCCTTGGAAGATTAACCACAAAAATGTCTCGATATTTCGGAGTACATCTATGACTTTTATTCTACAACAAGGTGCTTTTAATTAATGGGATGCCAAACTAGGTAAACACATGAAAGTGTGTTTAACTAGCATATGAATTTAATTCAACTTATTTTGAATGTACCTTGACGAAGTATCCTTTCATGAAACATGAATTTCAAATGCTAGACGAAGACATACTTCTTCGGCACTACAAGGTACAAACTGATGGCTATTTGCAAAAGAGCACCCTGTGGTAAGTCGGCGTTGCTTAAAACATGGACGATTCAAGCGCTTAAAAACCAAGAATCAAACCCGGTACCTACTAGGGATGCGACATCGATGTCGATGTTTTTAACATTGATGTATTGGAGTCGATGTTTTTTTAGCATCGATGTTTATACTTGTCGATGTTTTCACGTTGTCGATGTTTTATTTTTAAATAAAAAAAAGTACAGTTATAAAAATTTTTAAAATAACAAAGTAGCATAATTTTTATAATTAGCAAATTGAACATACTTTTAGACCCAAGTGACCAAGGATGAAGGGTCTGAAAAGTAGGGATGCGACGTCGATGTCTATGCTTTCAAAACATTGATGTTTTATAAAAACATCCATGTATTGGAGCCGATATCGCATCACTAGTTGCTAAACCAGTTCTACGAAATGGGGAAAAAAGTTTAAATACGCTGAATTTTAAAAACATCGATGGTTTGGGGGCAATGTATTATCAACATCGATGTTTTACTGTCGATGTAGTAACACAAGTTGCTAAACCAGTTTTAAGAAATGGGGGTAAAATGTTAAAATACACTGAATTTTAAAAACATCGATGTTTTTGGGGCGATGTATTATCAACATCGATGTTTTAATTTTGAACATCAAAAGTCCAAAACATCGATGTTTTGCTGTCGATGTCGCATTCCTAGTACCTACCGGGGTGCTTAGACGAACGAAACGCTATGACTACCGTGCCAGTTAGGGGGCTGTAGCGTCATTGTCTCCCTTCTTTTCGAGATTTCCTCCGCCGATAAGGGAATCGACTGGCGAGTTTATGACCGGATGGGGGTAAAGGAATGTGATCCAGCCCCTCGTTTTTGAACTTTCGAGCGCCGAAAAAACGAGATACAGGCGAAGTGACGCTTTTTTCTGTCCCCTCGAAAAAATAGAACGTTTGTACTTTTTAGTTAGTACTTTCAATCATCAGCCTCACTATCGCTGACTTCTGTTCTGGTAGTTGGCCTCTGCATTATATAGTAAAAGTTCATGTTTTGCTCCGGGATGTACTGGAGGGATTTTCTAACATCAGATACCTTTTTTTTTTTAAGTGATTGGGACCCTTTCCTGTCCTGTATGCTAGTTGGTCCGGCAATCCAGTGGTACGAACGTTTGGTTTTCTCAGCGTGAAAGTGTTCTTACTTAAACCATGAATGTAGTAGGTCGATGCTGCAACTTTATTTGACTCGCTGATCATAAGGCGGCGGACAGAAGATATCCTAGATAAAAAGCTACTTTGTCCTTTTTTTTAAATGCCTGCCCTAACTTCCATCAGAAATACGTGCCTTCTAATAAAAAGGGGGCCGCTACTTTTTAAACTCATTTACATCTTCGGTAGTAATCTCTATAACATTAAATCTTCCGATATTGCTTGATTTTCTCATAAGCTCTTCATATTCGTCAGCTGGGTAGATTCGATCAGCTTTACGAATTAGACGTTTCACTGTCCCAAAAGTCCCTGTCACAGCGGAGGAAGAAGTGACCCCTAATAGGGAAAAATATTTCAATTTTTTTCAAACATTTGTAGTTCAATTAGAGCCATACACATTCTAGGCGGAGAATGAGTTTTGTTTTGTCCTCTGCATCCGTCCGAAAAGAGAAGCATATTTTCAAGTACATTGGTTTATTCCGGTTGATGTAACTTAGTAGCAGACTACAGACTTCGTTTGGACTCTTCTTTGCAATGCCTACATGATACACGTGCAAGTCAGCTTTCCCGGTAGCCAGGTTATGTATCCCAAACGTATTAATCCAAAGCTGGCGTAACCAATATTTGTTATTTACAGTTTGTAAAAAAGTTTGTTACATTTCTGATGAGACAGATGTCGCCATCACTGAAAAATACTTAGTTGCACAGTTATTTTTCTTAATTTTTACTATGGGGGATTTATTCATTCAAAAATAAAACATCGACAACGTAAAAACATCGATGTTAAACAAACATCGGCTCCAATAAATCGATGGAAAATACGTCGATGTTTTGATAAACTGGACATCGATGTCGCATCCTAGTCCCTAGTCCAAACACATGTTCCAAAGTCACCAGTTCTGGGCAAGGAACCATTTGTTTTTCCTACTTGGATTTTCATTCCCTTTGGAGAAAATGAATAGTCTCATCAGCACAATTGATTGTTTCTAGATGGGCATCTCGTCGAAACACTAGGAGTGGTTAATGGAAGCGACACCATCCAATTGCTCTCGAGTAACATGCCAAGGTACGGTACATGCTACGAAAGAGATTTCCAAGGCAGAAGCATCCTTTTATACCAAATGTTTAACGGAGAAACTCTTTCATAATCAGAAACTGGTTTCATTATACACTCTATAACAAAAAAAATCGACCCACCAAGAAGGAGTTGTCCGATGGAGACAAAAATGGGTGGATAGGAAAATTATTTACAGAATAGAAAATAATTAAAATTTCAGAACAAGTGAATGATTTATTTCAGAGTTACAGTAAAGAGCTCAATAAGGTGTTGACCCTCCTCTAGCCTGGATGAACGCTGCGACACGGCGTGGCATAGACCGATAAAGCTCCCGGATGGTCTCCTGTGGTACTTCTTGCCAAATTTGCTCCAATTGTCGGACTACATCATCAACATTCCCTACCGGATGCAGTCGCCTTCCCGTCATATCCCAGACATGCTCGATGGGAGAGAGATCTGGTGATCTTGCTGGCCAAGGAAGCGTTTGACAAGCTTGAAGACAGTTCATAGCAACACGTGCCGTATGTGGTCTGGCATTGTTTTGCTGAAAAATAAACCCAGGGTACTGCGAAAGGAACGGTAGCCAAACAGGTCTCAGAATATCGTCAACGTACCGCTGTGCAGTAAGTGTACCTCTAATGACGACCAAAGGGGTCCGGCTATCAAGGGAAATGGCACCCCAGACCATAATTCCTTGTTGAGGGCCCGTGTGGCGTGCAATAGTGAAAGCAGGATCGGCACGCTGCCCTGGGCGTCTCCAGAATCGTCTTCGATGATCGTCAGGACACAGTTGGAAGCGGGATTCGTCGTTAAAGACTATACGTTCCCAGTCAGCATCATTCCAGCCTAATCGAGCCAAGAACCACTGTAATATGGCTCGACAGTGTGCAGTCGTGAGTGGCAGGTGGCGTAACGGTCGGTAGGAGCGTAGATTTCGCTCTCTCAGCCGTCTGTGAATGGTCATGGTGGACACTCGTGTGTGGGTCGCACGACTGAGGGTTGATAGCGATGAATCAGGCGCTGTGACAGCTGATCTGACAATCACTCTGTCCTCTCAATCTATTGTGGCCCTACGTCGACCGCTACCATCATGACGCTGAAATCTGCCATTGCCCACCCACTCTTGACAGCATCTTCTAATCGCCGCATCGCTTCGACTCACATGACGAGCGATTCTCCGATTTGCCCAACCTGCCTCTTTCAATCCAATGATACGACCTCTTTCAAACTCTGATAGTTGCTCGTAATGAGCTCGAATCCTGCGGCAAGGAATTTTTTTAGTCGTTGAAAGGTATCCTAAATCGCAATGCAGCAGAAATTTTTAACAACAGTTCAAGAACAACTCCTTATATACATCTGCTGTATGCGCAATTCCGATGCGCTGGAGATCGCACTATTCATTCATTGGACACCAAATTTTAATCATTTGCATATTTGGTCAAAACATGTTTACATACGAAATTTCAAAGCAATCGGATGATTCCTTCTTGTTGCGTCGATTTTTTTTTGTTATAGAGTGTGCAAATCACCGTTATTTTCTATCCATGTTTGTAAAATGCTTTTGTATGGTAGTTGAATTAATATCGCACTGGAGCAACGCAACGGGGTATTGGCTAAGGTAGAGGATCAATTCCGAAAGGAAATATCCGAAGAAACACCTCGTGATTTTGAACCACGGTCGGATGGGAAGTCAACGCCTGAACTGACACCCCACTCTCCAAACTTCGATACCACAAGAGGAAATGGGTCGTAATCTCCTCTGCCTTGTCAGTGAAGTGTTATATATTTGCGGTGACAACATTGGCATTGAACAGAAACGCAACCCCGAGGAACGAGGACGACCCTGCAGATGGGATTCATATGGAACACTGAAATAAGATGGATCAAATATCCAGTTCGATATTTCATTCTGAAGAACAATTTTTACTACGCTCCCCGACATCGATTGATAATAAATTGTAATTAGCAATGTCGCACACACAATCATTTTAATTTCACCAAAATATTAATGTAGCTGTGTGTAATTTTAGAATTTCGAAACTTTGGTTCACAAGTAATACAACATGGAACTGAAATGATAAAACTATTTATTAATATGAAATAAAACTGAACATAAACAAACAATATTGGCTATAATTATTAATAATCAATTCCAATCCAATTCAAAATGGATATTCTATTTTGATCACTATTATCATCACTGTAGCATTTCCGATCACGACACTCTTCCTACAGTGATTAATGCATTACTGTGGTGTGTCTGAAGGGTCACGTTTCATTGTGTTGTAGTGATAAGTGTTTAATGAATCCTCCAAGTGGTTTCAACGAAATATTTCGTCCAAGATCTGGTAAGTTTTGCTGTTCACGAGGTACCTTATTGAGACAAAATTTCTCTATTACTCCAGTGGGAATAACTATGCAAATAGGAAAAACAAATTGTCTCGTGCTAAGGATTGGTGGCAGTTTGCAACAGGTTTTTACATGAAGTTGGACACTGTAAGGTGGTGTAACATCATGAGAGCATCCAGAATCATTATCGAGATTCGTGGGAACTCACAACGGGAATCGTTCACCAAGTCCACCCCCTGGTCAGACTGCTGAAGTGACGACTGGAGGAGGCGGGCTGGGAAGAGACACTTTGGAACAGAGGTTTTTTTTCTAGCCACAAACGATTTGTGAAACTTTGATCTTAAGGAGGCTGTATTGTATCGGTGATGGATATCGTCTTTAATTATAAAACTGTAGCTGTACAATTCTGTAAAAAGTTTAATTCTTAATATAACTATTTTAACCAGGAAGTGGTTTTAGTTTTTCGTCGATATGGTACAGTGGTTTTCGACGCAAAAATAAACTTCTCCAGGGGGTTAAAACATTTTGAGACGGCAACTTTTTAGCATCTGCTTATTGCCCATTCTTGCCCTCAGCAACACCCTATTTCCCCTGGGAAGTGCATTGAATCCTAAGGTTCCTTCAGCGCCCACAAGGGGGCGGTCTTGTCTGGGGAACTATGAGTACGGAGAGGAGGCAGTGAAACTGATTTATCGTTTTTATTTCACCAGTAATAAGCATTTAATGAACGGTTCATGCGTTTTCCTTTTCATTTTAAATAAGATCCGCACTTTAAAAAACTTATGTTCCTACCTATCTCATTTTGAGGGCTTAAAATGTTCGAAAGAAGGGTTCTAAAGACGAGCTCGGAATGATTGGATAAGAGGAGGAGGGCGTAAACAAACTCGTTTGAAATTCCCGATTTTATTACTCAATCGTAAACAGTGGTAAATGGGAACGAAACCCCGAAAAAAAAGAGGTTAAGGCCCTGAAGTGTCTGGAAAAGCGGAAGGCATTAAAATAAACCAAGAAATCTTGAAAGGCGTATAAAATACCCGGTGAGCATAAAAGTTGGAAAAGAGTTTATTTTATGGCGGTTTTACTGTGGGAGAAATCCCCCACCCTCAGATCTCATCGAGGAAGTTTTTCGAATAAGGTGAGAGGTATATTATGCGGGTGCAGATTCTCGTAGCCATTAACCTGATTCGAACAAACTTTTCTGTAATTACTTAACGAAATTTATAATTTGTAATATAAAATTAAACGAATTAACCCTCCTATGTGTGGTCTCGACGAGGTGTGTCGTCTCATTAGCAAAACTCACCAGATCTTGATCTTGTCATAAAACAAATCTGCACTATCCTGATGAGAAATTTCGTGATGAGTAGGGCAACTTTTTTGTTGCAGTAAATATGGGAAAAGTTGCATTTATCATTCCCTAAAGTTGCATTTATTTTTGATACACTAAATTCTAAAATAAATTATTCGTAAAAAATGAAAAAAATTCAAAATTTATTGGCAATTTTAGTCGTGTACACCATTATTACAATACATACTGAAATACAGAAGAACGTTGAATGGCCGATCCTTGGCCAATCATTTCTTTAACATTGAAAACCTGTGTCAGCCGCAGTCACATAATGTGCTGTATCGGATAACAGAAGCGCAAAATCCTCTCCTTCAACATTCAATGATTTTAAAACGTCCTCTACAAGGTGAACAACATATTGATGATCGAAACTCACCTCGCAAACTCTGCAGTCGATGACGCAAGTTTTCTCTGGATTATCAAGAGTGCCAACCAATGTGTTTAAGTACTTCTTGCCATTTATTTCACTTTCGTCTGTTAGGACGAACACCTTCTTTCAATGAACTTGTTTGATTCGCAATACTTCGGCGTTCGCAAGATCAGACACACGTGATCGAAGGGTTGATTCAGAGAGCAAAAAATGAAATAGTAATTTAATATTAATTAATTTGAAGCTGTATTTTAAAAAATTGCCGGTGGTTGCATTGATACAGAAAGTTGCATTTATGTTGCGGTTATAACCCCTTAACACCCCATGGAGGAGGAATTTTGGTTTTAGTGCTTTACATGCAGGGTAGAACGCGTGAAAAAAAGTTGCCCTAATGATGAGCAAAATGGGTCGCATCTTGATGGACGTGAAAGCTCGTCTTAACCAATTAGGCAGTGCTTAATTAATAACGAAGTGCTTAACCAACCTTTTCCACGTGTCAAGGCACACCTCACAAGTATGCATATTGTCCCTATTCACTATGAAGGAGCCTGTTTCTATCAGAATAATTTATTCTATTACATATTAGGGATTCAATTAAAATCTTTCTTTCAAATATTTTTGCATTACGGGGCTTATAACCCGTCACTTATTACCACTTTTTTGACATTTTGTCACTTTTTTGACATTTTGTTACTTTTTGTCACTTTTTCAGGGTATTAAGTTCTTAAAATCTACTTGGAAAAAAAAACTTTTTTAGTGCGTAATTTAAAAAAAAAAAAATTTTCCTGTAAAAAAAAGTCAGATGTCAATTCAATTTAAAAAACTGGAATTTTTTTTGTGCTCATGTATTTTTTCTTTGTGAAAAAAAGACAAAAATAATGAGATTTTTTTTTTAATTTGTCAGCAATTTCTTTCGGTATTTTCATGTGCCCACAAAAAGGATGACCTGAGGCAAGGTCCCACGGTCTTTGAAAAGTCCTTGAACTTTTTTTCAGAACTCAAGACGTGGGGGGGGGGCGCTTAAAAGTTCTTGAAAATTACAAACTTGGTGTGAAAGAGTAAATTATTAACTGGTGTAAGACATTGGTAGAATCGACAAGATAGAATCGTTTGCGAACACTTAGAGACATTTTATATCGGATCTGGAACGGCAGATATTTTATGTGACATGATTTTGGAAGCGCTGAGAGAGTTATCCCTTCCACAATCTCAATGTCAACAAGTCAGTTTTTAAAAAGATTAAGGACTCATTACTTTCTATCCGAAAAAAAGAAGTAATTAACATTGGGACATGTAATATTTACACAATACATAATACTTTTCTTAAAGGTCTAAAAGAGCTTGGGGAAGATTTGTCTGAACTAGTTTTTTTTTATTCGCAGATTTTTTTATCAGTGGGATTTTTTTATCAGCGTTGGTCAACATACAAATTCAAGGAGACTTGAAACTTCCCACTCACTATTTCATTAAGCATTATTCAAGCACGTGGCTAAATACCATAGTAGCCTAATGCCAGCTGTATGTAACTTTGTATTATTACAGTATACATAATGTACTGCATAACAGGAAACCTCATTATGAGAAGTTCTGACCATGAAACCAAAGAAAGAGAGCCTTCACGGTTTAAACCAAACCACTTTTCCGCAGCGTCCACAAAAAAAAAAAAAAACACTTTTACCTGTCCTATGGACGGGGGTTAAGGGGTACACCTGCGGTGTCCAAGTCCAAGCCTAATGCTAGCTGCTGAAAGGTTGCTTGAACAGTGAATTGCAGTGGGAAAGTATTACCTTGACTACATTGCAATAAAGAAGCCAAACATGATACAAAGACCAGGCTACACGAAAATTGTTCATTTTCTTAAAAGAGAAACTATGAACGCTGAGGTGTTGTTTGTCGTATCAAATGCAAGTATATTTAATCGTGTGACCTAATTTCTTCAGAAAAA
Source organism: Metellina segmentata (assembly GCA_947359465.1). NCBI lineage: Eukaryota > Metazoa > Arthropoda > Arachnida > Araneae > Tetragnathidae > Metellina > Metellina segmentata. The sequence continues at coordinate 113,830,088 of OX375882.1, read as the reverse complement.
GACTAATACATTCCCTAATACATAACCTTCATTCTCAACTTGAATTGTTGATAAGAACTATTTGGGGTAGGATGTACAAAAAGGAATTCATTCGACATTTGATGATGGATTAAAAATGGAAGATGTATGTCCTCAGAAATTTGCCTCTGGCTGATATTGTGATTGGAGATGAAATTTACAAAACGCTACAGAATGTGAAAGAGAAGAAAATGATTTTTTTTCCTAAGGGGTCTGAAGCATTACATTGCAAGTGTTTTGACGAAGTCCTCCTGCAGTTCATCTCTCCTTAAAAGTTTATCCTGGTCCTCTTGAGAAACTCAGTGGTGAGAGTGTGCGACAGGTATTAGAAGTTGTAAGGGCAATGCCATGGGATGTCCTGACAGACATACTACTGGATGAGTGGAAAATACTCCTAAGAAAGAAGCCTATTGATGTTTATTGGGACCAGTTCTTCAGACTGTGAGACATTAGTGGTGTGGATTCTAAATACCCAGTGCTGATATTGAACGTGACTTCTCATCGTTAAGAAGAGCTTTGACAGGAGACAGAGTATCAATGTCAGAACGCACACTCCATGCATTGATGACTGTCAAAAGTAGCTTGTCAAATTTTGACAATCAACCTTATTAGATGCCGATCACATCAAAGCTAATGGATATGGTAAGGGTTGCATATAAAGCCTGCAATGCCTATTTAGAATATATAAAACGTAAGGCACAAGAAAAATTAGAGAAGGACAGGCAAGAGAAAGAAAGACAGGAAGCAGAGAAAAAAATTTAAAGCAGTTGTCAAAGAAATTAAAGGTTAAAGTTATGCGTAAGGAAGAGGATGATGAGTTGGCCAGTGCTTCAAAATTGTTAAAAGAAGTATATGATAAGCTCATGAAGGTGATACAACAATAATGTTTTTGAGGAATCAGCACTTGCTCAGGCAATGATGGAAGGCAAAAGTCTGAGATGATGCTGGTCAGCAAAGACATACTTTAAAAAAATGCACATTCTTCTCTTGAGAAGAAAAAACCAAAGATGATGAGGTGTTGAAAAAGAAACACTAGAGCTCACAAGTAAAAGACACTTCAAAAATTGAAAAAAAAATGGGATCTGTAAGTTCTGTTTGCACAAGCAGATGGCATAAAATACAAAAACTTTGCTCTTAATATTTCCTTTACTATAAAACTTCACGAAATATTAAATCCATAAGGAATTGTCGTAACTCAGAGTATTTGCCCACTGTGATAGCAGTTGTAGTTGGAAGCTGCAGAAGTTCGATTATTCCTTGGGTGTATTTCTCGCTCCTGTGTCAATACAAGCTCTCCTATGTATGTCCATTAACTTGACATTTGGCCCACATGGCCCCTTGTGCCATAAAACCATAACCCAATCCTATTACACCAAAAATTGTCTGTCAAAAAAACTAAGGACACATTTATTGAAAAACAATACTTTTGGATTTGGGCATTTTCCTGCTAACTAAAAACAGCGCTGTGTTATCGAAGAAAAATTGTTCTTAAACGAGCTAAAAGTTTTCAAAACCACACAACATATTACTCATCCGGAAAATTCTGCGCGTTTTCAAATCGAAGCTTCCTTTGTTGTTATTATTTTGCTGATACGGAGTGACCTTGATAGAAGTAGATGTTTAAATTCGGTCTTTTCTGCTTACACTGCATAATTATGGCATGTGTTTGTGGCATAATTTTTGTTTCAACGCATACTTCAACACAGCAGAATATGCTTGCTCGAATTTGGGCATGTGATTCTTTGCTGTAACGAAATGAAGGAGCTCCTTTTTTGAAACGGGTCATTACTGGAAGTGGTTACTATACAAGAATGTTACAAGGAAAAGGTTATGGGGTAAGTTAAATGATCCTTCCCAAGTAACATCGAGAGGGGGACTGCATCCCAAAAAAAGTGATGCTTTCTGTATGGTGGGACTACAAAGGAATTGTTTATTATGAATTGTTGCTACAAAATCAGACAACAAATTCGGAAAAATTGTGTTCTCAAATGACAGTATTAAAAGCAGAAATCGAAGCAAAGACGCCAGAACGGACCCATCGTCGAGGTGTTGTCTTCCAGCATGACAATGCTCGGCCCCACATTTCGCTGAATGTCAGACAAAGACTTATTGAGTATGGCTGGAATGTTTTGTGTCACCCCCATATTCACCAGACCTTGCCCCCTCAGATTTTTACCTCTTCAGGCCACTTCAAAATTCCTTGGACGGCCTGGAGTTCAATACTTTGGAGACTCAAACAGCACCTCTATACCTTCTTTACAAATTATCGTAATAATTTTTTTAAAAAGGGAATTTTCCAGCTGCCAGAAAGATGGCAAAATATCATAGAACCAAATTGGGATAATGTGATTCTATAAATGTTCTTATGCTTCGTTGGTATTTATCTTAAAAAAACGCGTAGAACTTTCCGGATGACCCAATAGTATTTAAAAATAAGGCATTGGAGTATACAACAGCATTGAACAATCCGATATTAACTAATAAAGTTTCTATTTTACTAACGCCATCGCACTGCAAACTGAAACACATCGCACAACAAACACGGAGGAGGCAGACGATCACACCTTACCCGGTTCCACCCCTATCTCCCCAAAATGTGTTCCACGCACTCCTCCATTCATTTTCACTTCCCTACATCGAATCCATCACCTTTTTCTTCTGACGAATTGCCCTGAAAATCCTCCCACAAGATCGTCCCATCTTGTGTTCCATCGGCACCCCCACCTGCTTTCAAACCCTCCCTCCCAACTTCTTCAAGGGAAGGACAGACAGACGACTCGGAGAGGAGATTTAAGTTCTTTCCTTCCTTTAAGACTCTTTTTGTTCGGCCATCCGAAAAAACAAGAGAATATTTTCTTTCCTTTCGCTTCACTTTAAAAGAGTCCAAGAGATAAGTAAAAAAAGAAACCCGCATGCATTCCTCCCCTCCGTGTGCGAAAGGGGTGAAGAACTTGAATATTCTTCGAAACGAAAAGGTAGGAGAGAAAGAAAAGATTTATAAAAATGGTATATGAAGTGAAGTAAGAAGCTAAAAGGGGGTGCTGTCTCCACCACCACCCCTCAAAAAAAGGAGCTAAATCCCGACATCCCCTGGAGTTCTGAAAGCATCCACTCGGGGATGGAGGGGAAAGAGGCTGAGGAGAAATCGTTTGTGCTCCGGGAGACGATAATACTCGCTTCTCCTGAGAAAATTGCGACTCGTAGGTTACGTGGACAAAAACGGAATCACCTCACGGACTCACGGATTCCCTGGAGAAAGAGTGGTATTTCCTTTTCCTCTTGAAACGTTTTCCAACTGGATTTCGATACGGAATATTCCAAGCTAGTCTGGGGGTGTTCTCTTGAATGGTTCTAGATAGGAGTTTGCACCTCGATTATCAATAAAGACTCAAACTAATTTTGAAGCCATACTCAAGGCGGCTTTTCATATGCGACTCGTGAGTTTTTGACTGAGATGGAAATTGTCATAATTTTAACCTTTCAAGAGGTTTCGTTGAGATATGTCGTCCATCAAGATCTGGTAACTTTTCTACCAATGACGATACATTCCGTCCATCAAGATATGGTCAGTTTTTCTTCCAATGACGAGATATTCCGTCCGTCAAGATATGGTCAGTTTTCTTCCAATGACAAGATATTCCGTCCATCAAAATCTGGTCAATTTTTTTCTAATGACGAGATATTCCTTGCATCAAGATCTGGTCGATTTTTTTCTAATGACGAGATATTCCGTTCATAAAGATCTGATCAGTTTTGCAAATGAGACAAGATATGTCGTCAAGAGAACCACCAGGAAGATTAATATTTCCTTAGTGAACACTTTTCTTCACTTATTCACTGCAACGTAGTTTTAAGCCTCGGAATCAATACCCCTCTCGTAGTAATAATGACCGTATGGTGACAAAAGAAACCACACTGTAAATCATAGTTTCTTTGGTGAAAGTAGCCTTCCCGTAGGTGCTGGAAGAATCTTGAGGTGGGAACGCTGAACGCAGGGGAAATAGTGGGATGAGGAACAAATCCCTGTAAAAAAAATTGTCATGATAAAAAATTGATGCCCCATCGAGATTTAACTATTTTTATTAATGACACGATACACTGACAAAAAGATCGACCCACCAAGAAGGAAAAAAAGGAATAGCCGTCTAAATAAAACTTCCACTTTATAAACGTACAAAAAAAATTTGAAGGATTAATTCAATAATAAAAAATGTATTGATTCTTCCGTGTATGCCCAAAGGGATTAATTCAAAATGGCTACTTCTCATAATCTCTGAATATTTCTCTTTCTCTCAAATATTCAGGAAGAAGAACAAGCAAGTCATGACCCAAATGCACTCGATAACAAAAAAAATCAAAGCACCAAGAAAGTGCAGAATTACAGTGATGCCGGGCTCGATCCATTTGAAACGGCGCTGACTGGGGACGTAGAGTCTTTATAGTCTTTTCCAACTGTGTCCTGACGACAACCGCAGATGTTTCTGGAGACGTCCAGGGTAGCGTGGGGATCTTGCCCTTACTATCGCACGCCACACATACCCACAACAGGGCGTTAAGGTCTGGAGTGCCATCTCCTTTGATAGCCCTTTGGTAGTCATTTCTGGCACACTTACAGCACAACGGTACATAGACGACATTCTACGGCCGATTATGTTACCGTTCTTTTTGCGACACCCGGACTTACTTTTCAACAAGATAATACCCGACCGCACGCGGCACGTGTTGCTATGAATTGTCTTCGAGTTCTTTTAACACTTCCTTGGCCAGCTAGATCTCCCGATCTCTCTCCCATAGAGCACATTTGGGACGTTATGGGAAGGCAACCATCCCGGTATGTTGACCATTTAGCCCGACAGTTGGAGACATCGAGAAATTCCGCAGGACCCCATCCGGGAACTTTTTCAGTCTGTCACGCCGGGTGACAGGCCAGAGATGGACCAACGCCTTATTGACTTCCTCCCTTTGTAACTGTCAGACTCTGAAATAAATCATTCAATTTTCTGAAATTTGAAACGTTTGATTTTCTATGTATGTCCTTCACGTCCACTCATTTTTATCGCAATAGGACAACTCCTTCTTGGTGCGTCGATTTTTTTTTTTGCTATAGGATTGTATTTCGCCATCAAGACCTTGCCATTTTTATGATGGCTAGGTTAAGATTTCATCAATTTTCTCTCCGTGAAGTTTATTTTGCTAGTTACTCGTCAAAAAAAAACACTACGAGGGCTAACGGTAACCGTAGATTACGTAGACAAAATTGAATAACCATCTGACTGTACACCTTGAGAAAGAGTGGTCTTGTTCTTTACTTCCTTTCTTCTACTGTTGAAACATTGACCAGGAGTTCCAACTTTGAGTTCACTAAATTTATATAGGGAATATGTAATTGTAGTCCGAAGATGTTCTCTTTAAAGGCTCTTTTCTGGACGCTAGAACCGCGATCAGCATAAAACCAGAGTAAAAATAATTTTGGAAATCAAATTTGAGATTCACGGAATCTACACTACATTTTAATCGTGAAAAAAGGCTGAATTAATTTAATTATAATTCCTAATCTATGTAATTAATAAACCAATTTTCCTTGCAGTGGGCATCTGCATCCCAGTTGGAAGATCATCGGATTAGCATCTGGAGGGTCGCCAGTTCGAAACTAGGTCCAGCCGAAAACTGTCGTGTACACGAGTGTTTTTGCACTTTAAATCTGTTATATCCTGTAATGTCCTCACGTTGGTGTTGTGTGGAAATTTGGAGAGTGGGGTGCCAGCTCCGGTGTTGCCTCGTCATCTGACCATGGTTCAAAATGACGTGGATTGTCCTTAGATTATTAGATCATTAGGATCACCCTTAGGGATCTGGAACTGTTAACAATAGCTCGTTGTTTTGCTCTAGTGCTTACAGTTTATATTTATTAATTATACGAATGGTACACATTTCTTTTCGCGTCAATATCCCTTTGAAAACACTTTTCGTAAATTAAAAATCCGCATCTTGGAATTCATGTAAAGGTATATTTTAATTTATCAGTAGAAACCTTAGCACGACTATCGAGTCTTAAATATCGATATATTTGACGTATCGAACTCCTGATATTAAAATCAATTAGACGATAGATCACGCAACAAAACTAAACTATGTCAGATTATTAATAACACGTGTCAAAGTGAGCCGTTCCGCTGTTCACACAGTTAAGTCTCTTCCACTTAAAAGCACATATAAAACACGTTCGTATGCTGGTCCAATTAGTGTTCAAGCTGGATTAAACATTGGCATTTCCATTAATTTAGGTAATTAAAACACGAAATTTTACAGTGCACAATGAGAACTGTCCATTTATGTCGTCGCAGTGTGACACTCAAACCTAATTATGCATATGGAATTCCCTGTTCATTAAGGGGGAGAGACCTGTGTTTGATTAATTGAAGCCTTTTAAAACACCATCTGTTTCAACTGCTGCCCTAGCTTGTCATTTGCTGAGGCTTTTTTACTAGATAAATAAGGAAAATTAAAAATTAGCTGAAGCCGCTTCGTAAAATATCGGTCTATACCATGAACTTGACGTCGCTTAAAAATTACAACTTCCCTCTGTTAATTCCTGCAAGGATTAATTGGGTTCTTGATTAAACTTTACGTAAACAAAAGATTAAGAATTCTCCTTTTAATTAGCTTCCGAAACGTTCGAAATTCTCTTATTTCGGCGGACTTTAAATTAATCTTTGAAATAATCTTTCTGAAAATAATGAAGGTTGGTGTGAGTATAAATAATTACCTCCTGCCAAGGTCTAGTTTTTTAAAGTTCGTTTTGTGATTTCGTATATCGAATTCCGTTTACTTTTTGAACAAAATTACGAATTACGCGAGATTAAATTTTGTTCAAGCAAGCATTGAATCTCCTGTTTACTGAACTGTAGTCTCATCTATACGACATTCAAACTAATTTTATTTATATGTAGCTGTTTTAAAAAATATAACATCTTAATTACCAATTTTCGTTCATTTAGGCTTAGGATTCTTTCATGTTTGCTGATAGTAAAAGTTAATTCTTAATACAATAATTAATAGCTTCAGTATTTCTTGTTTGGGAAATATATGTATGGAAGGGTGGGAAGCAAAGCTATTTTGTATGTACAACAAGAAGTTTCATTCCGTACCAAAAATAACAATACGGCTTATTGTAGATAGCTTTGTTATTTGGAATTATTTTCATTAAATTATTTCATCATCTCATTGACGTAAGTAACATCTAGTCAGTGTGCCTGGCTGAAAAATCGGGGTATAACAAAAAACAGAACATTTTGGGGCCCTTATGAGACTTTTATTGCCAAGCTAAATGTAGGTGGCATTAGTGTTCCTGAACATATTCCAAACGTGACGTCATACGGCTGATTTCTCGAATACGATTTCAACTCTTCGCCAACAAAAATTCAAAAGAATGAAATCAAGATTGAAAGATAGTTAATTTGTCAATGCGGCAATTAGATTAAACGCTAAACGTCGCCAAAAAAGACGATAAACTACATTTCAAAATACTCCCTATATGTATCATACGCGGGAGAGAGTATTTGGGGGGTACAGGAAATTAAATCTTCTATAGGTCCCATTTCTTTGTTTCACTGAAAATTCCTCCATGTGCAAACCGAGCGGACAAACTATAAACAATATATACTTATTATGTCAAAAATCATTTATGAGAAGATAAAAAATGACATTTTAATGTTCGTAACTTTGAAAAAAAGTTCATTTTATGTGCTATGCTCGTATTTTTAATCGAAATATTTTCTAAACTGAAATACAGATAGTTTTCGAGCTATTGCCAAAGATCAAGATAATAAGCAACCAAAAATATTATAGCTCTTGTAAATGAATAGTTAATTTTTACGCAAATTTTATAGTTTTCGAGCTTTTGCCAAAAATGAAAATAATATGCAACCAAAAATATTATAGATCTTCTAAATAAATAGTTAATTTTTATACAAATGTTATAGTTTTCCAAGTATACGATGATTAGAATAAGATTCTAACTCTTACACGGCGTTCGTTTAATTAGGGGAAAATAAGACTTCAAGCGTTTTTGGAATTTCTGAAACAAGTATAAGATGTTAGACTTCAAAGATCCAATGCAATACCATATAAATTGAAGCGACCTGGACATTTTTTTAAAGTGTGCCGAGATAAGTGATGTGAAATATCAAGAAAACGATCCGATGCCCTTTACAGTGAATAAATACTAGAAGCGCGGCTCGTTCCACAAGACTTGACCTCCATCTTCAATTGATATGGTCTCAAGGAGATGGATATTGGAGTTCGAAGAAGCATGACGAGAAATTCCTCTGCAGTTCAAGAGAGAATTCCATACTGGCATGCATTTCATAAATGTAAGTATTTTCAGTTTTGAGCTTGGAGGCAGTCAATGCTTTACTTTTTTAACTTTTCAAATACCAAGGTTAAGGGGGTCTAGGACACAAAAATCGTCAAATTTTCGAAAACAATTTTATTATTTCAAGAAATTCTCTGTGTTTTTCTGTTTAAAATGACGTCTAAATCATGTTTCTATCTTAATTAAAACTAGAAATATAATAATTTTTGTGGTGCGTTGTTTTGAAAATCTAACACGCTTGAAAGTTGTTGCCATGGCAACAACATCTGTCTTGAAAACTTTAAATGCGTTTTTCTCCATGATACATATGTTCAAGATTTCCTGTATTCAAATTGTTATAAGTCAAGATAAGAACCGATAAAGTTTAAGGGTTGAAATTTATAATATATCTTTTTCAAACATTGTACTTTAATTCTGATTCAGCAAATGTGAAACAAATATTTACTTTTAAAAATATTACTTCTTTTTTTTTAAAGTACCTTAAAATTTTCAAAAAGTTTCATTCAAATATTTTTTATTTTTTATTAAATTAATATTTTTTAAATAACTGAATCAAAAAGAAAGTTTATAAATTTGTGAATAATTTGCTGCAAGAATTTTGAAAATGGATCAATAATATTTTGAGTTTTAGCAATTTAAAATGACCCCTCTTTTTTTTTAAAAATTTTATTTTAAAATTTTTAAAAAACGTTTGGAAAAATTTTGTGTTGTGATTTTGCTTATTAGTTAGATGGGTAATCAGTACAAAAATATTCTAAATTAATTAATAAAAAAAAATTTCAATGTGTCCCGGACCCCCTTAAGATATAATAAAGCTACAGAACTATGCGTCAGGAACTCTCTCATCAAAACAGATTGTATACGGTTTTAAATAGTAATAAAATAGACAAAAAAGATTTAAATTATAGTAAAATATTGATCTGCATTAGGATAAATCGTGCTTTCTTCTAATATCACGTGAGAAAAATTTAAACCGAGTGATCGGGAGTAATGATATGAGGCAATGACTACTTGCTCCGTCTATATGATTAGAATAGCGATTTTCAATCCTTTTTATCTCACAAAATAATTTCTAAAACTCAGCAGCTTAACAAATATCTCTTTTATTGCCGATCTGATCAAAGTCTATGTAAACATTTGCTTTATTTATAATACCTACTTACTTTGTATCACAGTGGATTTTTGAAAATATTTTCAAACAACTTAGTTGTGGTACTTTGTAAAAAAATACTACTCGAAATTATTTATGGAGGTGCTACTTGCAATTATTTTTCAACGCACAAGTCAAAAGTTGAAAACTAAGCCGTAAAAAAGAAATAATTAAAAAACAATTTAAATCGTTTCATCATATGTAAGGTACACCAGTGCTATAATTGTGGGACACCGATTGAAAAATTGCTGCATTAGAAGGTTGATGAACCTGAAACAGTGAGAAAAACTTTTGCTTCATAAAACTCTGGCATGGTGTGGAAGTTTGGAGAGTGGGATGCCAGCTCAGATGTTACCTCGTCATATGATCGTTGTTCAAAACTAAGTGATGTTGTCTTCTTCCCTTGAGATTGATACCGTTGTGTTGCTCCATTGTGACGTTAATTGGAATACATACATCATAAAACAACAATTTCAATTTATTACAATTTCTCTTACTCTCTTGTTTCTCCCCGAAATTGAACGCCGACAGACTGATCTGGTGGTTAAGGTGTTAGCCTCTAAATAGGAAGGTTCCTGGTTTGAGTCCGGGGCAGTGTAGGGATTTTTGTAAGCGTATGGTGTAGAGGCGGTTGGTGCGACTTAAATCTGTCATGGTCGAAAGTCATCACGTTGGGTAGTGAAGTGCCAGCTCAGGTGTTGCCTCGCCATCTGAACGTGGTTCAAAATTACGTGATGTTGTCTTCGGATCTTTCCCTTTAGAGGATTGATCCCTGACCGTCGTCAGTAGCTCATTGTGTTCCTCTGGTACGACACTAATTACAAATTACGACTTACCTCGAAATTGAACCGAATTATACTAATGGTTATCAACCTCATTCTGTTTGTCCCACATTCGTTTTCATTAAAAAGTTCCGCACGGAACATCAATATTTTTATTATATTATTAAAAAGAAAACACGGCATGTTAATAATTTAAAAGTATTCACTGCAATATTCCATCAAGCGGCTGAAAAAAATACACGCGACAGCTGAAAATATAAGTTCAAACGAGAACACGAAAGCGGAAGTAAGGGCCTAATTCAACTTCCTTCGAAAACGTCTGTTCGAATCCGAAAGCCCAGCTCGAACTGTTTTTCTCGCTTCCGTCTCTTGCCATGCAACTACCCGTTTTCGAAACGTTCGGAGTGTTAGGGGTTACCATCATTCGCCGATGATTGCTCGCTTTGCTGTGACGTCACGTAATTGCTTATTGACCAATAAGAAACAAGATTACATAGTCAGCTGGTTTAGCGCGAAGGCGAAAGTTTGTTTCAGGTCGCTGTTTGTTTACATCGCTTCGTTTTTCCGAGATCCAGATCATCAAACAGGAGGTTTGGATGTATTGGAAATGCGGCCTGACCTCAACTTTTGGGCAGTTAATGGTGAGTTTTAAACATTTATTTGTTTTATTTTGTGTGACATTTAAATTCAGTTGCTTTAAAACTGTGTCATATTTATATTTTGTAGTTTAACAAACACAGTGAAGGCAATTTATGTTTATGCATTGGCATGTTGTCGATTGGTGGGCAAAAATGTTACTTCCCGTCTAGTGAAATTTATTGGATTGCATGTCATTAAATTTCATGTTTTATTTGTATTATAGGTAAAACAGGCATGCTAACCAACTGTCTCTGAGCACAGTGAAGCTCCTGCTGGGACAGTTAATGGACATTGAAATCGGTGAGCTTTTGTGTATTTGTTATACAAAATAAGGAGTTACTGAAATTGTAAATTTTGAAGTGTGAAAAATGAAGGAATTTGTAAAGGGTAGAACCAAAATAGTCGCTCTTCTGATTAGCCTAGTTGAAAATTGAATGTGGGCAATTTGTGTTAATAGAAATTTAATTTCATAAATCAACTCAATTATGTCTCATTACAAATTGGTTAGTTGCTAAAAAACTCATTTAAAATATAGAGCCTATTATGAACTTCCAGTGCATATTAATGAATATTTCATTTACAAAGTTGCGGATTAACCCTTACATTTAGTTCATCTTTTTAACATCTCCTGTATAAAATTGATTATGTAGAAGTTAAAATATTAAATACTACGCAGTGTTGTATATGCTTTTATTTAACTATTACATAATTAATTTTACATGAAATATTTTGGAAAAGTCACGCAGAAATATATACAAATGATTAACTCGGTAGGAATACTATTTTTCCTTGCACAGAAAAAGTAAAGAATCTGTCGTACCATAATACTGTTGCAGTTAAATATTAGAAGCATCTTGCAAGTGCACAAAGTAGTAAATTGAGATAAATCCTATGAGCAGTTTGCATGTGCCTAAGAATAATAAATTAGCACCCTTAGTGTTTCACAATTACCTGCCTCACGTTTACATGAATATTATGTATTTTCAGAAGAGCTACATTATGTTAAAGGATCCAGATTTCCCAGTCTCAATTTGTGCAAGAAATGAATGCTGAATTACTTTCAGATTGTAGCACTGAACAAGCGAATTACAGAATCTTTCCTTCTCATAAAATACTGAAGGGCATTGGTTTTCTTATTTTTTCTGCATATTGTCGGCTACAATGTGATACTTCGTAAGTGCAAAATACCAATTTTACAGGAGCAAAATAACTACCTAGAATCTAATACTAGGTATCACTAATGTACATTTTCCCATCTTGTTGATCTGATGAATGAGGTCTCACTTCACCTATGTGCTTATTTTTTGCAAAACTCCTGGTTTGAAAACACTTTTGAGAAATTGGCGCTTACGAGGTACCACATCTTAGTCGACAATGTAATGTAATTTCAAGTTACATGCCAAAAATTCTTTTCATAGCAATTTAACATTCCTTGTGTGTATTTATGTCCATTACTTGATATGGGCTATCTAGTGTTTGGCACAGTATTGCCATATATGACCTTGTGCAAAAATACGTCAAATCTAAAAGTTTTATTTTTTTTAGAAGCAACACCAAGGGTTCAAGAGTTGAAAGTGAAGAACACTGTACACATACTAATAAAGTTAAAGAAGGAGATCCTCAAGATAAAGCGTGAAGGCAATGAGCTTATGCGAACATTGATCACAGAACGAATTTGAATAAAAATTCTTTTTCAAAGTTTGGTTTTTGACATTTTGAACAAATTTTTACAGAATTATTTTGAATGTACATTACTTGGCCAAGTTATCAGTTATATATAAAAAATTTCGGGCTTTTTTTTAAAGCCTAATATCAATCTGAATAAAAAGAACTTATAAAAAAAATGAAGAGTGTAAAAGAGTATTCATCTTAAGTAGCAGTGTCCCATTGCATGTTTATCCATGGTTCTTGTTATGTTTTTAGTCTATTTTGCTTTTCCCAATTTGACATATCTGAAAAATGCACAAGATGATGAAACTTCAAAAAATCCATTGTTATGAAATTTTCTGGCAGCAATTTCCTGCACAGGCAGGCCCAATTATCAGTAGGTATATTACATATGGTTTAGCTTTTCTGTATAAAAATAAAGTTGGAAGTTCTTTTAATTGTACTTATTTACATTTAATTCTTTAAAATCTAATATAATTTTCAAGCTTTTATTTTTAAAACTTAAAATATCTGCAAATAAGATTATATAATAATGGTGTTTTTTCTTCAAGCAAAATAATATTTACAAAACCATTCTTGTACTTGAAAAAAGTTACAAATCTTGGTTGATTCAATTTTACAGAAATAATTTTAAAATTTCCAATCTCGGTATTAAAAATAGCTAAATACTTTTTATAGTCATACAAACTTTTTCAGTTTCCTGCGTTCCCTGTGAAAAGTGATTATTAACTATGTCCACAAAATATAGCAGAAAAATCAATGAAATGCGATATTAAAATTTAAAAATCAAGAAAAAACGTTAACATATTTTATTAATTCATGCACAAAAATTTTTTCTTGGATTTGAAGTGAGATTGTAATGCAACTCGCATGTAATTGCCCACATATAGATGTATAACATTAATGTAATGGGAAATATATCTGGCCAGGTCTTAGAAAAATTAAAAACTACAAAGGTAAATAAGCTCTAGATCTAAAAAATAATTAAAAACACATGAAAATATTTGTTTTAAGTTATTATTTTATTTCACCAAATACACATGTAATAATGTCATGAGAATGTTTTAATAATAAATATAAATAATCAAAACATAAACAACATCCATCTGGCTCCAGAGTACTCCCAGGCCACTCGGCATTAACGTCCACCTTAAATCTGCATTGCAGTCCTACAAAAAGTGTGAATTTTATTAAAAAAGTAGTCAAGTATTATGAAGTTAGTAAGTTGAGTATACTTCTGGATTTTTGAACATTCAAATGTAACTAAATACTATATACAGCGAAACTTTGATCAACCGTCAGTTATTACGAAATACCGCCGCTCAGTATGCACGAGCCTCGAAGAAAATGAGACTGAAAATTTGAGTATGTCTAGAGCATAAGTTCATGTAACAATATGTGCAAAATACTGTACTTAATGTAAATTGTAAATTATTTCTGTAAAATAAAATACATGTATTTACAGTGTTTTTCCAGTTTGTAAACATGCATTTTTATCGTTCATTCACATGCAATGGATGGGGGTGAGTTGCTTAAGGTTTTTGTGTTATCCGTCGTCTTGACACTGATGGTTTATCGAAGTTTCACTGATACATTAGTATGTCTTTGTCAAACTTTTTTCTGCACACCACTCAGGAACAGCTCTGCTAATAATTAGTCACTAGGACAAAAGCACTGAAATGATGGGTGCATAGTAAAATGTATTTATTTTGGTCGAACTTCATTCATATACTTTTTTTAAACCTGACAGCGCGTGATCACTGGCTGTGATATCGAATGTGAAATATTGATCAAAACATGATTTTTGATGTTTTGTATCGTGTTTTGCTCTGGACATGACATCACAAAACAATTAGAAACTCTGCACTACTCGTGACCTGTCACATAACCAATCAAATCTTTAATAGTCACGGATATACAAGTCATGCATTTTATAAGATTATGATTGCACATTGCCAAATGAGTTAGTTTTTCAAGTCATGCCAAATATGATTGATTTCCAAGCAACCCTTTTTAAATCAAATGTTCATAGAGAGTAAGATTTACTTATCTGAAACAATTTTGAAAGTTTACACACTGATAGTTCCACACTCGTATACAAGGAAAAAATGTGAAAAACAGTTGCACATTCATGGGTATTAATGTTATGTACTTAAGTTCCGTGTAACTTTTCTAATATACCTTTTTCGAACTGACACAATTTGGAGTCAAACAAAATTGGAAGTTTACTGATGTTCGAAGTAACTTGTGAAAAAAGTTCTTATCTCAATGGGTTAAGTAGGTGTGCATGATCACTTTGTTTTCGAGTACAATAAAATAGAATTTTAAGTGAAATAAACAAACCAACTGGTCATTTATGGAAAAGTGACCTTTTCTGTTCAAGAAAACAAACCAATCATCACAATTGGGTCTTTGAAGCCAAATGTGGGAGCAATCAATTACACCCAAGACATTTAGGAAACCAGATTAATGTAGAAGAACCTTTTTTTTTAACAAAGTTTTTCTGCAGGAAATTTTAAGGTATTCAGGTAAAACATACCACACGGCATTGCATTCTCATCACATACCTAGAAACAGTTGCTTGAAGCAGCATCAAGAAATGTTCATCTCCAATAACTGTCTGGAATTACCAGAACCAAGTCTCAATGTTGACAACACTCAAATAAAGTTTAAAATCAGTAAGTTTACATTTGAAACAATAACATGAAACATTTAAGTCATAAAAAGAATGAAAACAAAAGGTGCTATTGTTAAAAACAATTAATCTGTATGCTGTTAGTCATATTTGTAAACAAAAACAATGCATCTAGTCAGTTGATTGAGAATGTCAGGAACAGTGTGTTGATATTCTAATGTGCTTTTATGAATGAGAATTGTGAAAATCTCAATATTCAATAACTACTCACTGTACTTAACTACTTTATGAAAGAAACATGTTTTCATTTAAAACGCATGCATTATGAAAATAGCGCTTACCTGATTTTCCACAGAAAATCCAGTCGTGGTCGGGCATCAACTGTTTTCCCAGCTGGTATGTTTTGCGATGTAGTATATATCTTTAAAAAAACTCATCCATAGGCTTGCCGCGAACTCGCAAACACGTCTCCCAAAAAGGAGAACGTCAACAATGTTTGAAAAAGTTGCAACAGCTAGCAAATTTCGAACGTTTCGAATAAACTCACCGGGTGAAAAGGAGACGAATTCGATTTCGAAAAAAAACGAAAGCGCGGTGGTAGTTGAATGCCAAAGTTGTCACTAGACGCCGCTAGGTTCGAATTTTGAGACGAAACGTTCGATTTTTGGGTAGTTGAATAAGGCCCTAAGTTCTTCCACTTCAGTTGCAGAATGGAACGTAAGTAAAATTGCCCGAATCGAAGTTTCCAATTAAGAACAAAACGACACCGCCTTCTTTATTCCGAATTGATTATTTTATTCTTCAATGAGAAATGGAATTAAATTACGATTCGGTAATAGTTATTCTGTATTGTGGAAGAAGTAAAGTAGAGATTTGTGTTTTTAGTTCTTTGTTACTTTCGTGTATGCGAATGTTTTTGTTATTTCTAAGTCCTCTTCATTTCTTACGTTTGGGGAATTGTGTTTGTTCTTATTGACGAAATAAATGAGTCGGATTTTCTTTCATGCTATTGTGTCTTGACCGACAGAATACTATTTATTAGGAACTTGCTGAATAACCCGGCGTTGCTCGGGTTTCAAATAGGGATGCGACATCGATGTTTTCAAAACATCGATGTTTTTTAAAAAACATCGATGTATTGGAGTCGATGTTTTGGTAACATCCATGTTTATACTTGTAGATCTTTTTACGTTGTCGATGTTTTATATTTAAATGCAAAAAGTACCGTTATAAAAAATTTAAAAAATAACCAAGTAGCATAATTTCATAATCAGCAAATTGAACATACTTTTACTCCCAAAGTGGCCAAGGGTAAAGGGTCTGAAAAGTAGGGATGCGACATCGATGTCGATGTTTTCAAAATATTGATAGTTTATAAGAACATCGATGTATTGGAGCCAATGTCGCATCACTAGTTGCTAAACCAGTTTTAAGAAATGGGGGGAAAAAATTTAAATACACTGAATTTTAAAAACATCGATGGTTTGGGGGCGATGTATTATCAACATCGATGTTTAACTGTTGATGTAGCATCACAAGTTGCTAAACCAGTATTAAGAAATGGGTTGTGGGGGGGGGAGTTTAAATACACTGAATTTTAAAAACATCGATGTTTTTGGGTAGATGTACTATCAACATCGATGCTTTAATTTTGAACATCGATGTTTTGCTATCGATGTCGCATCCCTAGTTTCAAATAGGACCGCGACATTTCCCTGTTTTAACTCAAATGCACAAACCCTGTAGAACATGTTTCTTTGTCTACGTCCATTTATTGCAGAAAAACAAACTTTAGATTTTAATATTGGGGTTTCGAGGGGCACTTTTAGGACTACCTGCGTGCCAATTTTCATGGCTACAGATGGATCTAAAGACAGGAAAGGAATAGCTCAAGTGTTTCGCAGTGTTCTAAATTATAAGTGTACCGAATTGGGTGTGGATTTGTATATGGAATATACACACATTATTTTTTATATATTAAGACATGGCTAATCCAAATCGCACTCCTATGCCGCGGTATCCCAGTCGGAAGAGCAACCTGAGGCTTGCGATTTCAAAACCAGATCCTACAATAGACCGTCGTGTAGCCGGAACGGTACATTTTAAATATCTCGTGTTCTCACATTTGTTTGGTGTGGAAGTTTGGAGACTGGGGTGCCAGCTCAGGTGTTGCCTCGTCATTTGACCGTGGTTCGAAAATACGTGGTATTGTCCTCGGATCTTTCCTTTAGGGGATTGATCCCGGACCGTCGTCAATAGGACGTTGTGATGCTCCAATGCGATTTTAATTAACTACGTACCTACATGCCAACCTAACCTCTGAGACACCAGCCACGAATCAGTTCGAAGTATTGAATGGAAGGTAGTTAAATAACATCGCACTGGAGCTACAACACTGTTATTTTGCAGTTGGAATCGTAACGGATTAGCAACCGGAAGGTTGCGAGTTCCAAACTAGGTTCAGCCAAAGTCCCCTAGTGTATACGGGGGCTTGTGCACGTTTAATGTGTCGTGACGTCAAATGTCCTCAAGTTGGCGTGGTGTAAAAGTTTGGCAGGTGTCGTTCTTGTCATCGGACCGTGGTTCAAAATGTTGTCCTTGATCTTTCCCTTCGGGAATGATCTGGAACCGTCGCACAGTGTGTCATTTTCACAATCTAGGTGGAGAAATATTTCAACGGCCCTCCAAATATTTCAATTCGGTTAAAAGACGAGCTCCGGACAAATTTACCTCTTTTGTACACCAGATATGGCCCTCCACATATTTTTATCCGGTTCTCAGACTAACTACGGCCCTCCGAATAGGTTAACTGCAGAACAGGCATGGTCTACCAAATATTTTTTATCAGGCTTTTCAGATCAGATATGGCCCTTCCTATATTTTGTCTCACCCACAGATCAGATACGTACGGCTCTAAATATTTTATCTTGTTCATAGACAAACTATGTAGGTAAGTTAACTAACAAGCCAAGCACTTCAATATTGTTCTCTATTTCATCAATTTTCGACCGGTGTGCCACACGAATGGAACTAGGGGTCATATTTGGTCAAACTGAGCCAAACACACGAGAGACAAAATCAAATAACAAACATAAACACACACAAAGAAAGTTTCACTGATAGAAATAATAAAAATACAACCAGTGTAAAAAAAAAGCCACTTTGAAGCAAAATAGGTATTTACTATTTTTTCTTGTGAAACAATCAATAGTATACTTTGTTTCGTCAGATCGTCAAGAAATCGAAGAAATTTTGGTTGTAGTGTTTGGTAATTTGCTTATGTAGCGTCAGATGGAAAAAGCTGAAAGAACCTTTCGATTTTAAAAGCCGATTGGTAAGAGCGCCATCTATGGGCCAACAAAGACAACTATTGAAAGACTCTGATTTTTCTGTGACCATGTCCCATCGTTCTGTCAGCACAACTTAGCCCCGCCCTTTTCCTCAACTGGGATTTTGCACAAATCTGCGAACGGTTTGATCTGAAATGGGAAATTGGAGAAAAGTTCAATGCTATATCTATGATCATTAAAATTAATTTAGTAATATTGTAACGTTTCCGGTCTCTAGTTCTAGAGTAACACTGGTTACATTATATTCAAATATTTATTTTAAAGTAATTTGTAGGTTATTTGCAGTTGAGTGTACAAAGTTAAAATTAAAATCGTTAGACCACGAGGGGAGACTGCAGGATGCCTCTCTCAAAGTCTCATCTCTCTTTGGTGGGAGTCCGTCTTAGGGATGCGGCATCGATGTCAATGTTTTCATAACATCGATGTTTTTTAAAAAACATTGATGTATTTAACATCGATGTATTGGAGTCGATGTTTTTGTAACATAGATGTATTAGAGTCGATGTTTTTGTAACATCGATGTTTATACGTGTCGATGTTTTTACGTTGTCGATGTTTTATTTTTAAATAAAAAAAGTACGGTTTTAAAATTTTTAAAAATAACCTAGTAGCATAATTTTTGTAATCGGCTAATTGAACATACTTTTAGACCAAAGTGGCCAAGGTTGAAGGATCTGAAAAGTAGGGATGCGACATCGATGTCGATGTTTTCAAAACATTGATGTTCTATAAAAACATTGATTTATTGGAGCCGATGTCGCATCACTAGTTGCTAAACCAGTTTTAAGAAATGAGGGAAAAAGTTTAAATACACTGAATTTTAAAAACATCGATGGTTTGGGTGCGATGTATTATCAACATCGATGTTTTAATTTTGAACATCGATGTTTTTCTGTCGATGTTGCATCTCTAGGTGCTAAACCAGTTTTAAGAAATGGGGGAAAAAGTTTAAATACTCTGAATTTTAAAAACATCGATGGTTTTGGGGCGATGTTTTATCAACATCTATGTTTTAATTTTGAACATCGATCTTTTTTTGTCGATGTCGCATCCCTAGTCCGTCCCCCTCTTGAAATGTTGATCCCAGAGATCTCAACGCCACCTATAGCGCAAAGGGTTGAGAAGTCCACAGCTGTGAGACCTTTAGTTGAAATCGTTAGAAAAGACGTGTAAATGACGGGATTTCAATGATCAATTGGTTCAGTGGTATATTTAGATGTAGTTTACAAATACAAAAATGACGATTGGACAGATTCTTCAGTTAGATTAAAGTTTAATTACTATTTTAAACTAATTACAGGTACAGAAAAAAAATTTACGCGACAATGCAAATAAAAACATTAATCAAATTATTTAAAAAATCAAAAGTCCGGCGCCTAAAAATTCCACAAAAATGTTTTTTGAGATTTTTACTGTTTATGAAAATTGTAGTTGTTCTTTTCATAACAATACCTCATTTGTAAAAATCGGTTAATTGGAAGTATTTTTAATATTTTATAAAATAGATGCACTATTACCGCGACGTACGTCCTTCCGTAGTTTAAAGACTTTTTTCTCAAAACATACTTTTTTCGTATTTGGGGGCACATTACTCAAAAACTACTTGCGATACATTCTTGAAACTTTTTACGATTATTTATGAAGCACTTCTAAACACTTTAGCTCGAGGAATAAGTTTTAAAATGCAGACTTTTTTTAATATTTTATCTAGAATATTTCAATTTTTTTGTCATTTTAAAAAAAATTATAACTTTGTGAATTTGTGAAAAAATTTAAAAAAAAACCGTGTTAAAGTCTTTAAAAGTGTTCAAATATTACACTGTAAAATTTTATAAATAAATGAGATGCCCCTCCCCCCACACCAAAGTGTGTGAATTTAACATGGGTGCCTATGGAGGTGCCGGACTCCCCTAAGAACGCTTAGCTTCTTTCAAATTCACAAATCCAGATTCTAACTTCTCACTCACGAAAAACTGCAGGTGTGGGAGAGCAGGGAAGGAGCATGACGTCAGCGACGCCAGCGCCATCAAAAATTCATATAATTTCCACAGAAGTCGGATTCCATTCCTACTCGAAGACAGATTGAATGTCTTTCTGACCCGGGTTTCAACTAATTTGAACGGTACCATTGCCGCTCTGAATCTTTCCCGCAAAATTGAAAATTACTTGTTTCTTTTATTTTAGTTGTTAATTCCTTTAAAACTTCCAGAATTCTTACTGCTACTGGTAAATTCTACATTTAACTCTGCCCCCATCTTACCCTTTTCAATGTATATGTTACCTCTAAAGTGCAGTAATCAGTTATTCTACAGATTATCTAGGTAATCTGCAAATTACCTGGATAAATCTGCTCATTACCTACTAGGCACTCGTTAAAGTGAAAGTAAGATCTTTGCTGGAACAACAGCAACGTCTCTGTATGCTTAAATTAACATAATGTTATTTATTTATTTTCGATTTCTAAAGAATCAAGTCGCAATCAACAAATTAGTTGATAGAATCAATCATCAATCAATCAAAAAACTAAAAGTGAAGGGAGAGGGGGAAGGTGTAGGGAAAAGAACTCTTAACGATACGGAAGCCGTTAATGTGCACATTACCTAGGGTTAAATGCGGGAAACTCTCTTGATTTCGCACGTTAACGGAGCAAATCAGTTAATCTGCAGTTTAGCTATGTAATGTGCACATTAACGGCTTTCGAGCTTTTGCGGTAACATATAACATAGTACCTCCCATCTACATGGCAGTATCTTTTCGGATTCAAAATGCAAATTAGCTTCTCACGTGATTCTTACTGAATGGCCACTACCTTCGAAACGTCGTCCATACCCACGTCACCTTCAGAAACATCATTTAGTTGAGCCAGTGGGTTCCACCGCAGATAGAGAGCATCTGATCGTATTTGTTACGGTGTTTTCTCTAATTCTGCGTCTTATCAGGTACTACCGTAAATATTAGTTGGTTTACAGAATTAGAGGGGGGGGGGTTGTCGAACTGGAAAATTTTCTCTCTGTCGCAAATGGATCGACACTCTTTACAGAACCTAGTTTTCAAAACAAAAGGGCACGTCGTACCACGCGAATTGGTAAATTTTCCAATTACGTTATTCAATTTACATTTATCATCCTATCACATACCAAAGCGATTACCCTGGAGTGCTTGGGGGTTGGATCGTAATTTCTCCATGGGTTTGCCCACTGCGCTAGCAACCGGAGAGTTGTATAGACGGCGCAGGTTATATTCCTTCCTTTCGCATATGCATTTCTCTCTTCAGTGTCAATGAAACTTTCATTGTGTGTACTTCTGTTACTTGCTATCTGTTATTACTATTCTAAGCCTTGTGTCTAGCGCAGAAAGGCCAAATATGGCCTTTGCGCCATAAAACCCCCATAACCATCCTAAAGCAATTCTACATTACTAGCCAGTTAGCGCTCGGCGGTTTGTTACAGCTATCAAAATTGAATAAAACACGAATATTCACGACATCTGCTCATTCGAGAATGAAAAGGCTGGATCTATGTTTTACTCAATGTGTAGGTAAGCTATTAGCTGGCTACAGATAAATATTTTCATGGTATATCTTTCAATTAAGGGGGTCCGGGACACATTATAAAAAAATTTTATTAATTAATTTAGAATTTTTTGTACGGATTACCCATTTAACTAATAAGCAAATAACAGCACAAAAGTTCTACAAAATGTTTTTAAAAATTTTAAATTGAAATTGTTTTAAAAAAGAAAAGCCATTAAATTGCTAAAATTCAAAATATTTGTGGTCAATTTTTTAAATTCTTGCAGTAAATTATTCACAAATTTATAAACTTTAATTTTATTCAGCAATTTTAAAAATATTAATTCAATAAAAAATAAAAAATATCTATATATATAATTCTCTTACGTGGCACGCAAAACAGACGTTATTTGTAATCGCGTTTTGGCAACACTGTACGATTGTTTGTTTATCGCGAAGTCTCGCGCATCGATTGAATTTATAGCGTTATCGAATGAAATTTTATTGAAAAAAAAAGGAAATTTTATGAGCTGTTGCAGTTAGTTTATAATAGAAATTAAAGAAAGCGGAGGATCTTTTCAGGGCCATTTAAAAAACCGTCCTTTTCAGGGCCAACAATTATAGTTCAAGAAGACGCTTGCACTACAACTTTCGGAAACAAACTCAATGAAAAAGTGTGGGTCGTTTGAGTGCTGGGAAAATGTATACACAAACAACATGCTGGGTATTCAATTTCCAAAGCAACGGTCACATTTCGAGTCAAAATTTGCACAAAGTTTTCATTTGAATTCTGATTTTAGAGATACTGTATATATTTTTCTGTATTACAGCAAATTTAGATTTGAAAAATATTTTTTTGGTAACATATTTTGTAAACAATCCCTTCTGCTAGGACACATGTCTTCATTGAGGCGAGCGAAGCGAGCATAGGTTCGCGCAGCGAACCAATGAGGATTACGAAGCAATCCTCCGGGGGTTGGCGAGCGTTAGCGAGCAGGGGGCAGGCCCCCTAGTTTGAATAAAAATTTCTAAAAATTTTAAGGTATTTTTTTTATAAACAATCAATGTTTTTAAAAGAAAATATTTGTTTTAAATTTGCTGAATCAAAACTAAAGTATAATGTTTGAAAAAGATGTATTCAAAATTTCAACCCTTAAACTTTATCGGTTCTTGACTTATAACAATTTGAATACAGGAAATCTTGAAAAAATGTATCATGAAGAAAAACGCTTTTTAAGTTTTAAAGACAGATTTACAACTAATAAAATGTTTAAATACCTTTAAAAGCATCCAGAGCAATATCTAACTCCTTCTTTCCTCTTAAATCTTTGCTTTAGTTTGATTTTTGCATGCTCTACCTTTTTCTATATAGTTTAAAGGTCTGCGAAGACTTAAATAACGTCTTTCGCAGATGTTGTTGCCATGACAACAACTGTCTGAGTGTTGGATTTTCAAAATAGCTAATAACAAAATTAACTATATCTCTCGTTATAATTAAGATAGAAACATGATTCAGACGTCATTTTAAGCAGACAATCACATAGAATTTTTCAATATACAAAAAAAAATTTCGACAATTTGACGATTTTTGTGTTTTGAACCCCCTTAATGCACAGTTTTTGATTAAAATGGTAGGAATGGTTTCAGACCTAAAGATTTTATATTTACCACGACACTACAAGTCAAAACTGCAAAAATCAGCCAAGTCTCTCAGATATTCAATTGTTGAAATAGTTATTAGAGACATCACGTGCTACATTTAGATTATTTGCCCTTCTCTCTTGAGACAAGTAAAGATTGAAATGCATTTGAAAGGTTAATTCTAATTTCACACTAATCCCATCGTGACAACATTTCGTAAATTTTTTACTTGTATTGAGTTCATATTTCCAATAAAGTGCATGGCAAAAAATGCACAATTGTGTCAAATTCCCGCAGTTGTGTTCTTGAACGTCAGAAAGATTTTCGCTTGAAGCATGTTGATAAGTGAGCCTTCTTCTCCGTTCATAACATTGCTCAGCCGTTTCATTCTCCCGGCGATCTCTTTCTTCAGCCTATCTCGTAGCTCTCCGTTCAAACGACTGCTCAACTGTTTCATTCGCGCAGTGAGTTCTTCTTCGTGCATTTTTAAACTCGAACTCCATTTTGCATAGAAATTGACCTCGGCTATTTGAAAACAGCAAGAATTCAAAAAATCTGGGTTCTTTTATTGACGTTGATTGTTGCCATTCGATGATACACAAATAACGTCGATTTCGGGTTCAAGTACGTACGTTAATGTAATATACATATATATATATATATATATATATATAGGTAGTTACTAGAACCATCTTAAAATGGTTCAGATAATATGAAAGAAACCTAATTACGAGAAAATAAATCTACGAAGCGTGATGATGATTGATACCGACAATACCCATCGTTACAATTTGGATTTATATTATTCGCGATGACACAGAATGGAAAACGATCAATATGTGACTGGTCATTTTCCGCTAGAAATGTTTTATGTAAAAATAATGTCCAACAAGTTTTTCCAAACAAAACGCCAGTGTGATAACTTAGTTCAAGAGTCCATATACGTTTTCTAGTAAGAGCACAAAAATTATAAATCTGAATGCTTCATTTATCTGAAAAGTAAGAAATGAAATTGAGGAGAGTGTAATTTATATGCGGTAACGCACACACAAAACACGTTAGTAGCTAAAGTAACAAAAATTAAATTAACTATTTATTTTACTCAAGTTTATATTGGAGGCTGGTGTCGAAACGATTTCTGCGCAATTTTTAGTGTTAAATCTATTTGTTATTTTATTTATTCTGCATTATTTTATAATTCCTAATGATTGTTAAAATTTCGAAATGAGCATTTTAAGTTCATTTGAATTTAATTAGTAAATTGAGACTTGTTATAATGTTCATGAAAAAGGAATTGTCTCATACCTGTTCTTGCCTCCTACTCGAAAATATTTTATGGCTGTCTTCGACAAACAAGTTCTATCTCAGTTCAAGAGACTCGAATTTCATTTAGAAGTGTCGAAAAGAATTACGAAGAAAATTTAGTCTAAAATAATCACATCGAAGCATGTGCTTAGTAGAAATTTAGTCACAAACGAAGCAGTTGTGATATAAAGTTATCGGGTTGTAAAGTAACAAGCGAATAATTGTTCATTTTGGAAGTGAAACGCTTTGTTCGGGAATAGAACTGGCTATTTAATTATGAATCCAAAATATTGTGTGACTTCACATTCACATTGTTATGTATTATGCAGAAGCACCAAAAATGGTTTTTAAATTGCTCAATAGATGGCAGCATCAATTAATAAATTACAGAACAAAATCCCAAATCCGGAATCCTCGTATTTCGGACTTTTTCGAATTCGGATTATTTGCATTTTTTGTCAAAAAAAATCTTCTATCAGCCCCCCCCCCTTCCCCCCGCGCTAATTTCGCGTTTGCAACTGTCAAATAGCTTATACATAAATGGGAATAATTTTTAAAAAAGGAAAAAAACCTTTTTAATGCAATGTAAAAAATTTTACTTGCAAATGTTTTAATTTTTCTGTGTGGCATGTACTCTAAACATGTCCGTTATTTTGCGTTGATAAATATAAGTATTATAATTTTGCCTTTTTTAATCATTAATTTCTTAAATCGAAATAATTTATTTTCCAATTCGAAATTTTTCGTGATTTATATTTGTTTTTTAATGGATTAATTTTATAATTTATGGCAAGGCATATTCAACGCTACACAATGATAATTATTACTTAATTTTCAAAGTAGATAGCTGTCAATTGTTGAATCTTTTTAGTCATTCTTGTGGTCATCAAAATTAAATTTATGTGCGTCAAAAAGAGGGAAAAAGAGAGAGTTATTACAATTTTTATTTCATTTACAAAAAATGAAGTGCTGAAATTACTTTCTCTTAAATGAAAACCAATGCTTTCGAATTTTCTTTCATATTCTAATGAAAGATATATTAGTATTTAAATAAATCATTTCTTTTTGGTACTGTATAATTTTGTGATGAAATCGAATAAAACTAAGTGTACCGTGTAACTCAGTGATTTTAACACAATTTTTTTTTTTTTTTTTTACTTACATGATATTAAGAACCGTTATTTGGAATTATTTAGTATAAGTTGTCAATTTATTTGTTAGTTTAAATTGTAACAATAATCATAATTTATGAACCAGAATACTTCTTTGTGTTTTCTATACTTGATCGAAGCTTTTCATGATTTATAACGAGGCTCGCGGAATTTGAATTTCACTTATGCAGTATTACGTTTGTTACAAAAAGATATATTCTTTCTGTGTTGTTTTCACCAATTTCCACCTTGTTTATCCATAGCTTCCATTATTTTTACCTACATTTCGAATTGATGTGTAATCTCTTTTATCATACATCTCTCTATAGGCTACCCAATGTACCATTCAAAAGTTTCTTTGTCTAAAAAAAACCCACTTCCTGTCCCACCAAAGTGTAATTTGTTAATATGATGGAAAACAAAGAGTATTAGTAAATCCGTTGAAGATATATTCAATTTAAAAATTATTTATCTAAAGAAAATCATATTTTTAAGTATCAATATATAGTAAAATTTTCCGCAAATTTCAAATCCGTTGATATTTTTAATCTATCTTTAGCGATTCAGATTTTACGAAAAAAAAACTTAATAATCCCAGTCAATGTTTTTTTTATTTCTTGCTCTCATTAGCGGAAATGGAATGGGACAGGAAATGTAATATGTTTCTTTTTTTTAACACAAAAGGCAGAAGATGCATTCTGTTTTTGTTTTTTGGAAAGAGAAAGTTCACGTGACGTCACAATCTCTTGTGAAAATATAAAAGGTGTAAAAAATTGGCATGGTTCCAAAGCCTGACAGCAAGGTCACGTGGGTGGAAAAAGTCGTCCGCGTTTGAAGAACCAGGAAGATAATAAAATTATTAAATTTGTTTTAAAATCTTCTAGATTGAATTTTAAAATTTCGCCGCTACCCAAAAATTGCAAAAAATTCGGACTACCTGTGTGCCAAATCTCATTGCTGTAAGTGCCATAGAATCGTCACGATTTTGCGGCCGCGAAAAAACAGACGAACACTTTCTTTTATAATATTAGAGACTAGCAGGTCAACACGGCGCTGCTCGTGACAGTTCTTTTCGTGTCCTTATACATATACTGATGCTGCAAACATATGAAAAGATACTGAAACATAATTTAAAACAATAATGTTAAGAATGAGTACCACCTCTACCCGACATGACACGACTAACAGTTGCAAATTTATTTATGAAAAGAAAATCACCTTTAAGGTCTCGATCTGGAGAAAAACTTTCCGCAGATTTCAAATCCGTTAACATTTTTACAATCTTCAATGATCGCGAAAATCGAAAACCTCAAATAGTCATTTCCCGTGCAAGGTTAAAATCGCATGCAAGAAAGTTATGCTAATCAGCAACGTAAAACACACTTTCTTCAATTGAGGACCTATGACGTCAGCTCAACGAGTGACGTCATAACTTGGCACAGTTCCATAGGACGAAAAATGCAAAATCTTTTGTTTTCTTCAATCGAGGAGCACTGACGTCAGCTTCGCGAGTGAAGAAACGATGGAGAAAGAACTAATAAATTAATTTAAAATGTTCCAGATTAAGTTTAAAAATTCTGGCTTGGAGATGCATTGAGTCACCTTCAGGACTACCTGTGTGCCAAATTTCAGGACTGTAAGTGGAATAGATTCGTGTGAATATTATAATAGGAGCTTTACAACTTTTATAATAGGAGAGATTTCGCGTGAGATCTCATCACGCGTTAAATGTCTCGTCACGTGGCTCCATCTATTGAGGAGGAAAGAGGCAAGATTATTTTCAATTAAGATCGTCTGGACAATATACATATCTCTACCGATCGAGATTTTGAAACTGTTCAAATTGAAATTATCGTTCTAAACAGTACAATTTACTATAGAAAAAAAACAAAAATTGGCATCATCATCTGATATGAGCCTTTGCTTTATGTGGTGCTGTTGACAATTTTTGTTTTTCTGTTAATATTTTTTTTAGATTAATCTATCGTCTGAGATACATAAAAATCGCATACATGTTTAGATAATTAAAATGTAATAAAAGATAACTGAATTGTGGATGGGGCAGTTTTTCCTAGGAGTGAAGGTAGAATAGCATAAAAATTGTTATGTACATTTTGAGGAAGAGAAGTTATACATGGTTTCACCGAAGATAAATTAATGTTTTCACTATTTGGCCCTGTTCTCTCTTATTTCTTGCAATATTTGTGCACCAAGCTAAGCGATAAGCACCACTTGGTGTTTTTAAATGCCATTTAGAAATGAGGGGACAGTTATATAATAAATTATTGAGCAAACATTTCACCGCAAACGCAATTAGGGCATACCTTAATGTCAAATGTATTGAGGTAAGATGGGAACAACTACTTGAAAGGCAAAGACGGATTTCTAAAACAAATGACATTTATTTTTAATAAGCATATTTCTCTAAAGTTCATATAAAAACATTCATTTTATACAGCTTGAACTTGCGATTACAAAATAGTTTCTCTTCAATGAAGTACGTGCGATGGCTCAGGAAGTCATTTTGGAATGAAAGTTCCATGGAAATCTGCAGGGACTGCTGATTCGGTAACAAAAGTTACTCTGCCTCTTTCTTGCATCGTTTTAGCATCTAAAACCAACATGGACACTTTTGGGTCGTTGCCATTGTACAAGAGAGAAGCCAGCACAACACCTGCAAAAGAAGAGAGTCGTCAGTTACGAAAATTAATCGATACTTTCAACAGATTATCTATGGTAAAGGATTATCAAAAGATATAATGCACTGAAAGTCTTCCTATGAATCCAAAGAATGGACCCATCGAAACAATTAAAACACTTGTGGCGCAGACAGATCTTTAGCATCAAATCTCGAACGCCTCCACTGCACTCGAACTACTGATAACATTAAAATGCAAAAATGCGAGATAAAAAATTTTTAAACAAAAATTTTCGTTGAATCTATCGCGAACTCGATCCTGTTCTACGCGACATTCTGACATTCCAACTAGGGATGCGACATCGATGTCGATGTTTTCAAAACATCGAAACTTTTTAAAAAACATCGATGTATTTAACATCGATGAATTGGGGTCGATGTTTTGGTAACATCGATGTTTATACTTGTCGATGTTTTTACGTTGTCGATGTTTTATTTTTAAATGAAAAAAGTACCGTTATAAAAATTTTAAAAATAACCAAGTAGCATAATTTTTATAATCAGCAAATTGAACATACTTTTAGACCAAAGTGACCAAAGGTGAAGGGTCTGAAAGTAGGGATGCGACATCGATGTCGCATCACTAGTTGCTAAACCAGTTTTAAGAAATGGGGAAACAAGTTTAAATACACTGAATTTTAAAAATATCGATGGTTTGGGGGCGATGTATTATCACCATCGATGTTTTGCTGTCGATGTCGCATCACAAGTTCCTAAACCAGTTTTAATAAATGTTGTAAAATGTTTAAATACACTGAATTTTAAAAACATCGATGTTTTTGGGTCGATGTATTATCAACATCGATGTTTTAATTTTGAACATTATGTTTTAATTTTGAACATCAATGTTTCAAAACATCGATGTTTTGAAACATCGATGTTCAAAATTAAAACATCGATGTTGATAATACATCGACCCAAAAACCTCGATGTTTTTAAAATTCAGTGTATTTAAACTTTTTCCCCCATTTCTTAAAACATGTTTATCAACTTGTGATGCTACATCGACAGCAAAACATCGATGTTGATAATACATCGCCCCAAACCATCGATGTTTTTAAAATTCAGTGTATATAAACTTTTTTCCCCATTTCTTAAAACTGGTTTACCAACTATTGATGCGACATCGACTCCAATACATCGATGTTTTTTTTCTAAAACATCAATATTTAGAAAACATCGACATCGATGTCGGATTCCTACTGTTCAGACCCTTCATCCTTGGTCACTTTGGTCTAAAAGTATGTTCAATTTGCTGATTATAAAAATTATGCTACTTGGTTATTTTTAAAAAATTTATAACGGTTCTTTTTTCATTTAAAAATAACAACAACGTAAAAACATCGATGTTACCAAAACATCGACCCCAATACATCGATGTTTTTAAAACATCGATGTCGCATCCCCAATTCCAACGTCCCCCTCCCGAGATTAACCTTCTGTGAGGGTTCACACTCGTATATCATCTACGTAACTTTCCCTGCACGATTTCTAAGCATAGACGTGAAAAATAAGTACACTGAGCATTGCTATTGAGGGGAGCTTCAAAAAGAGAGATTAAGATCTCGATTAGTCAAGTGACTGATTTGTTAAAAATTGACTTGTTTGTGGCCGATTTGGTATGGTATCGCCTCGTTTGGCGATATAACATCTTATGACAGGGCAGGTGTGTAAATGTGCATTTCTATAGAGTGGCGACAAAAGTGATGAAATTGCCAAAGTCTAATACTATCATGTGATCAATCACTGGGCCAA
Source organism: Metellina segmentata (assembly GCA_947359465.1). Classification (NCBI taxonomy): domain Eukaryota; kingdom Metazoa; phylum Arthropoda; class Arachnida; order Araneae; family Tetragnathidae; genus Metellina; species Metellina segmentata. Next base: position 113,799,411 of record OX375882.1, on the reverse strand, counting down.
TCAGATCACGAATTTAAGAATGGAGACGTCTTCTCCCGTGCGGACGAATCAAATAATGAATGGTAGGTTCTGCCCAGGAGACAGAGTAGTCTAAGGGTCACGTTGCAATTAGTTTGGATCACATGATCCTGGTTAATCAAATAATGATTCCCACGTTTCCATAACATTCCTCGAAAAAACCCTAAGTACCGTCGCAAATTCCTTGCGACGCCCGGGTCCAGACAAGATATCTGGACTTTGACACTATATTTCTATAGACGATTCGTTTCGGCACGCCTCTGACGAAACAGGTGTCGCGTGGCCTGAGAACGACTTCAGACTAGAAAAGGCGTTACATAAGACTTGTTGTCGGGAGCGAGCTGGCAAGTAGGGTTCATCGGAATTAGCGCTCGCCTGCTGTCACAGCCAATCAAGAAGAACTAACACGACATGACGTCGGGACCCCCAAATTTCGAGCCGGCAACGAGAAAGGTTTTTTCAGCAGACGACGTTCGCGTTTGGAATTAGACGAAGCTTCCATCCGTGGAACGGAAAGAATCGCCTCGGAACTAGAGTCGTAATACGTATTCACAGGACGCAAGTGCCTGCTAGATCTGCAGAACAGATCTAAATTGTTGAAACACACCTAGGAAACCGTTCCTGAAAGACGGTCTGCTGAAGAGATCGTTCATTCTTGACTGCTGCGAGGATTCAAAGATCTCCGTTCAACTTGAACTCTCGTTTTTCCACTGCAGGAGGCCATCTCCTCTATGTTTATGTTCACCGTGGACTCTTGTTTAAATTTTATAGGGGGCCATCTCCTGTTAAATGATATAAATAGTTGTTTGATTAATCCAGAAACCCTGAATAAATCTCACCTTATTCCGGGCAGAATCAATAGTGCTGTTCCCTGCATATTTTGTTATATGACCGCTACCCAGGGTTAGGTGAGTACGCCACAACATACAAAGGTTATCATTGGTCACTCTAGCTACCTCTACATTTCTGCCTAGTTTCGACCTTGACCAATACAATCTTTCCACGGATTCTTTCAGCCAATAAGTGGGGTTATTGAATCATTATGTGTGTTCTGGAAAAAATCAAAGCCACGCTACACGGAAATCGTGTGATGTTTAGGGGTTAAGATAATGTAGGTGAGTTAACGTTTACTCTACGGTCCCCCTTGATTTTCGCCAAATCTGGCAACCCGGCACGCGAAATCGATTTTCGGTAACCCTATTCTTAAAAATCTTGCATTCCTGCACATTTTGATTTTTATCGCCAAAAACGGGACAAAAAGCGAAAACCGCCAAATGTATCGTGATAAAACCGGATTTTGATTATTTTTTAATAATGGCAACCCTTACCCTTGAACCCCGTTTTTTTTATCAATCATTTATTTTCGATTGTCTCTTCGTTAACACATGCGCTCCTTAAACATTGCTTTTCGACGCTCCGTTCCTTTCGTAATTTTTGCTGTGGGGTTACACCAATCAAAAAAGTATGTCTGCAAATGTCAGTATGTCTGAGGTAAGTAAGAGAATGAATGTGCATGGTTTGAATTATGATGAAATAGTGAATTTGGAAGTGTGTGTATGTTTTTGTATGGATTGGATGAAGGACGAAAGACCTTAAATTTTAGTATGAAAGCTGGATTAATAAATGATAGGTATACTACCCTACAATAATGGACCGGACGCCAGCGGATTCGCATAAAATCCGACTACCTGTTTGGGGTGTTTTTCGTGGTATGGCCAAGGACGTTTGTATGTTGTTCCCGGTCAATTGAACGCCGATGCCTACATGAACATTTTGGACAATCAGCATCTTCCTACGCTCTGGCGATTTTATGGCACGGACAAATGTTACTTCCAGGACGATAACACACCATATCATTTTGCAGCCTCTGTCGAGCAGTGGTATCGAGATATGGATGCAAAACGTCTTCCCTGGCCCGCTCTGAGTCCCGACCAAAACCCAATAGAACATGTGTGGGACACATTAGAGGGACGCTTACGGACCAGGGAACCACGTTCGAAATCTACAGCCGAGCAGGAGACATTCTTGCAGCAGGAATGGACACAAATACCCACAGCTGAGTATCAAGCCCTTGGTGAAAGTATACCCAGAAGGGTTGCTAGAGTAATTGCAGCACGTGGGGGACCATCCCCCTATTAAAGCATGTATTATTTCCCTTATACCATCACATCTTGCGGTCTAGTCCATAATTGTAGGGCAGTGTATGAATGTCCAGTGTGTGGTTAGGATATGAAATCGTGTGAAAAGAAAGATTTGAGTGATTGTTTTGAATTGAGGTGTATATCAAAGGTGAAAGGGAGTGCACATGACATTAAAAGGGGAAAAGAAGACCTTCTTGTTAAAAAAAAAGACATACTCCTCTCTGTAGTTGTATGTACGTTGACGCCATTTTAGATTTGGACGTCATCGACTCGATCTTGAATGTGGCGACTTTTAAAACAAGTCGCCACGAGGAACCGAAGAGTATCCGCTAACCATGCTGGTGTAAGTCACCTCCAATAAAAGATGTAACACTAAAAATAAACTCGAAGTTTATTTACCAGAATCTTCTTGATCTCCATGATCCGGATCAGCAATAAACACCGGCTCAGAAGGCATGACTCCCTCTTCACTCCAAGAAATAGTGCTGAAATTCACCGTGTCGACTTTTATCTAGGGAAAAATTAAAACGAATACAATTTCTGTACTCTATAGTGACAATCTAGGCGAGGATTTTCAGTGCATTTCATATCGCACCCCGGCATAAAAAGTGACACAACTCAAAAAGTAAAATTTTTGATGTTATGTCATTGAAAAATAGGTATGAGGTGCCCCAGCGTGTTATATTACTATTCTATAGAAAATAATAGAATTTAAAAACATAAATACTTACCTAAAATTTAAAAATAAGTTTATACTATTTCAATTTTTGTTTTATAGTATCCTTTAAGTTGATGTTTCTCAAATTCTGCAATTTTGAGTTGTGTCACTTTTATTGCCGGGGTGCGATCTATTCATTCTTTTCGGCCTATTCATTCTTTCTAACAGAGACAAGGAAATATTTTTCTTCGTAACCCAAATACTCTCAAGATGCTTATCGGGGTAACCTTGAATGCGGTTTATCGCAGTTTCGGAAACGTTTTATCTAATTGACGATCTTCGACGACGAGTTGCAACTTTCGACAGAACATTGCAAGTAAATATTGATACTTCTCACGCCCGCACTATGAGTGAGCGACGTCATAGATCATGGGGTGAGAAACCAATGAATTAGCAGGCTTGAAATTCCCCATGTCTACAGCCGACCAACCGGTATAGTGGTTAAGATGTTAGCCTCTAGATCGGAAGGTTCCTGGTTCGAATCCGGGTACGGGCATGGATGTTTGTAAGCGTACGGTGTAGAGGCGGCTGGTGCACCTTAAATCTGTCGTGGCCGAAAGTCCTCACGTTGGGTTGGCGTGGAAGTTTGGAGAGTGGGGTGCCAGCTCAGGTGTTGCTTCGTCATCTGACCGTGGTTCAAAATGACGAGGTGTTGTCCTCGAATCTTTCCCTTAAGGGACTGATTCCGGACCGTCGTCAATAGCCCGTTGTGTTGCTCTAGTACGACGTTAACTAAAATTACCATTACCCCATGTCTACTACTCCAGTAAAGGTTGGTAATATGCCGTCCGGGATCAATTACGAAGGGTAATGGTAATGGTAATTTTTAGTTAACGTCGTACTAGAGCAACACAACGGGCTATTGACGACGGTCCGGAATCAGTCCCTTAAGGGAAAGATTCGAGGACAACACCTCGTAATTTTGAACCACGGTCAGATGACGAAGCAACACCTGAGCTGGCACCCCACTCTCCAAACTTCCACGCCAACCCAACGTGAGGACTTTCGGCCACGACAGATTTAAGGTGCACCAGCCGCCTCTACACCGTACGCTTACAAACATCCATGCCCGTACCCGGATTCGAACCAGGAACCTTCCGATCTAGAGGCTAACACCTTAACCACTATACCGGTTGGTCGGCCCAATTACGAAGGGAGACAACACTTAGCAATTTTGAACCATGGTGGGATAACGAGGTCAACCCCCGAGCTGGCTCTCCAAACTTCCACTACTCACCAACGGTGATTTTGATTGAGTTTCAAACTCGCAACCCTTCGGTTGGTGGAACTCTTCCTACTGGTATACCACGGCCTAGTCATTCTTTGTAATTTTTTTTGCGAAGTTTTATATTTGTATTCGAAAATACATCAAGTGACGTCACGTTCGGGATACGTACTGGAAACCGAAACACTAGCGCCGCCTACATTTCAATAACCCGTTGTGTTGCTTCAGCGTAACCATCTAACCACCTGCATTTCAGCTGATAAAACTATGTCTCTCATAGCATATAAATTCTGTCTATCTCAATATTATTTGCCGCGGTAGCCCTGTTCGAAGAGTAACGAATTAGCAACCGGAGGATTGCGAGTTCGAATCCTACCAAACGACCTGTGCGTACAAAATGGGGCGGATGCACGCTAAATCTGTCGTGATCTAAAATGTCATCACGTTGGCGTGGTGTGGAATTTTTTTAGAGTGGGGTGCCAGCGTCATTTGATAATGGTTCAAAATTACGTGGTGTTGTCCTCGGTTATTCCCTTATGTATTAATCCTGGACCGTCAATGGTCCGTTGTGTTTCTCCAGTGCGGCGTTAATTAAAATACCTACCTCAATATTATTTCGAAATAAAATTTTTAAAATTGCTTAAACGTAACATGACATGAAAATGGATACCAAAACAACTTTTGTTTGGCGACTTTTCTAGATCTGACCCTTACGTTACAAAAATAATAAAACGTTTATGTCATCAGGTATTTGCGTCGAACTGAGCGGTGAAAATGCTTGGTGCATTCGTTCACCTTGACAACGCGACACCTATGGCTTCAAGTCATCCCGCCGAGCCCATTGACAGCATCGGACATCCGAATCTTCTTGTATTCCCCATCTCTCGATCTTTTTACTTGTAGACGTTTTCCACAAATCTTCTTGTGTTTTTATATACTGCAGATATTTGAACATTTTGAAATTGATGCAATTTTCCACACTTCGAAGTAAAATATCTAAACAAGCATTCAATATTTAGGTTTTATTTTTCCATTATTATTTATGAAGCGACGAAACAAATTATACTTCAAAGCCGCAGTTAGACTAAATTATGACCTCAGTGCAAGATCAATGAGCATTTATAACATTGTCTGTGCAATGCTCTTTTGTTAGCCTCTGAATCGGAGGGTTCCTGGTTTCAATCCGGGACAGTGCATGGATATTTGAAATCGTATGGTGTAGAGAAAGCTGATGCACCTTAAATCTGTCGTGGTCGAAAGTCCTCACGTTGGGTTGGTGTGGAAATTTGGAGAGTGGGGTGCCAGCTCAGGTGTTGCCTCGTCATCTGACCGTGGTTCAAAACGACGTGCTGTTGTCCTCGGATCTTTCCCTTATGGGGATTGATCTCAGACCGTCGTCTATGGCCCGTTGTATTGCTCTAGTAAGAAGTTAATTAAAAATTACTATTACAGTAATGCTCTTTTGAAAGCAATATCGTTCATTTATGCATCATTTATATTTTTCGAGTTATTAAAATTTTCGTAATCAATGTTTTTTGTGGCACTTGAAAATGAAGCGTGGTCCCCGGTTTCAAAAGGTAACTTGATTATTGACGTAATCTACGAGGGCTGTTCAATAAAGAATAATCATAATTTTTTAAAGGGGATTAAAAAATCAAGAAAAATAAAATCCATATTGAATGTGTTGTGGGTAATGGTAATTTTAGTTAACGTCGTACTAGAGCAACACAACGGGCTACTGACGACGTTCCGGGATCAATCACTTAAGGGAAAGATTCGAGGACAACACCTCGTCATTTTGAACCACGGTCAGATGACAAAGCAACACCTAAGCTGACAATCCACTCTCCAAACTTCCACACCAATCCAACGTGAAGACTTTCGGCCACGACAGATTTAAGGTGCACCAGTCACCTCTAAACCATACGCCTACAAACATCGATGCCCGGACCCGGATTCCAACCAGGAACCTTTCGATCTAGAGGCTAACTCCTTAACCACTATACCCGTTGGTCGTCGAATGTGTTGTGGGATAAGTGAAGAGTAGATGCGCAAGTTTGACGGTCATGACGTCATTGCTGAGGCCTTGGCAGCCGGCCAAGAACGCCAGTTTTACTTTCGCCTAGGCAAAAATGTAAAAATGGATGTAACACGCGAAGTGCAATACACTGCAATGAAATTTTGTTTTCGCCTTAAAAAATCGTCAGCTGAAGTGTATGTGATGCTACAAGAAGAATATGGGGAGAGTCATGTATGTTCCCCATCCTCCATATAGTCCTGATTTAGCATCATGCGATGTTTATCTTTTCCCAAATTTGAAGAAACATCTCCGGGAAAAGCGGTTTTCATCATCACAGTCGGTGGTAAAAGTTGCGTAGGCGATTTTGAAGGACCTGTCAAAAAATGGCTTCCTTCAGTATGTGTTTTGAAGACTGAAAAAGAGGTGGGATAAGTGCATTGCATGGAATGGATTGTATTTTGAGAAAGACTCTAAAAATTTTGGAGGATTAGTACTGGAAATTATTTTTTATTAATTTATGATAATTTTTTATTGAACAGCCCTCGTACGTCCAAACATCTAACAAGCATGTTGAGAAACTACTCAAATATAGACCAGAGGGCGCTGCGTGCACTCTGACCTGCGATGGATGTTGAAGCTCTAGTTACAACTGCTTTTGTGAAAAATACGGGCGCCATGATTATTTTTCTGTGTTTCTTTGTTGTTGTGTTTTATGAAGCGTTTGTGATAAAAAGTATAAATTTTGAAAGTGTTTTGAATAAAGGATAAAAAGTATAAATCTTTGATTGCCTTTCCCGTCTGCCAGGTAAGAGAACCTTTTGAAATTAATTTAAGAACCGTGAGAATCAATACGAATTAGATGTTGTTAACAAAGCAACCAACACTACTTACTATATGCGTCCTTTCTTTGGTCGTTTTCCGCGCAATTGCATAAAAGTACTTGTATTTCTTTCCATTGTGCTTCTCGTAGTTAATCCTTGGAAGTTCAGGACTCCACGGCTCTGGAAAATGAAATTCAAAGTTTTATTGAATTCAACAAATTTATAACAATTCCAAGCATAATAGTGTGTTAAAGGTATGAGTTACGTCAGACTTGGGTAAATTAAAATCCGAAACGATTAGGGTAGGTGTTCCAAATATCACCTAATCCAACTATTTCACTGTATCTCCTGAGTTAGGAAATTAAGCTGGAAACTAAATGAATATCACTAGGAGTTATTATCCTTTGGTTTCCAGAGATCCAATACCTCCCTTACTTATGTCAATTTACGTTAACCAGTAAAACTTGAAAAAGTTTCACAAGATAATTTTCAACAGTGGGTTCCTAATATCGCCTACCTCTGTTCCTATCACCACTTAGAAACCACTCCAAATCATCAACAATGAGTTTCAACAGACAGCAGGGGTTACGGTGTACCCCAATACTTTGCGGAAAGAACTGCCCTCAATATCCACGGATGGGTTGTCGCACACGAACCAAATATCACCCCATAGATGTCGCGCATAGCAACTTGTAAATACGAGTTGGCGATATTAAGCACAGGCGGGATATTTGCAACACCTAACCCTAACTTGTTTTCATTTTGTTCTAGATGGGGAAAACATCGAGTGCTCTGCACAACGAAATAGGAAAACCATCCGAAAGCAGGTAAATATTAAATTTGGTTAAATATCTATCTTCAGATTTTCAGTGTTTTGATGAAAACGAAAGCGGTGAAATTTCCACTCCATGAACTGTCGAAAGAAGGCACTAGGCAAGCCACACCGTGGTCCAACATCAGTACTGCGACACTAAATTCACTCAAATACGAATGCGCACCGACGTTGTTTTTCTACAGAAACGAAAAACGCATGCTCATATCGTATGTTTAGACTATTCCTCAAGCTATCGATACACACTACTCTACAATAACGGACCGGGCGCCAGCGGATTTGCATAAAATCCGACTACTTGTTTATCGTGGTATAGCCTGAGACCTTTGCATTTTGTTCCTGGTCAATTGAACGCCGACGCCTACATGAACATTTTGGACCATCATGTTTTTCCTGCGCTACTGTGTTGTTTCTTATGTCGACACTGGCAGACCAAAGAAGTGCCCGGCCCGTCGAAGACGGCAAGAGGCGAGGGGGGTGCGGCTTCCATGCAAGTGAGCCCCATTGGGAGGACGTCCGACTTAGCTCGCATTTTTATTCAACAGATGGCAGCACATTGACACGCCTCGTTTTTACGGAGAGGTCACATTTTCACGACACTCAATCATACTCAGGCACTCGGTTGTAATTTTGATCCAAACCAGAGACCAATTAATCCCTGGTTCGGCACCCCCAGAGGTATTGATTTATTATGGGAACATGGAGGATTTTGTGACCATGACAGATTTTTCGTGCACCAGTCACTTTTAGCGTACACGGGAGTTTTCGTTCAGCTGGCCTCGAACTCATGATCAGTGAGTCACGAGCCCGATGCCCTACCGCCCAGGCCACCCGGCCCTTGCGCTACTGTAATTTTATGGAATGGACGAATGTTACCAGAACGACAACGCTCCGTGTCATGTTGCTTATCATCTTTGTTTTTAGTTTGTATTCGAAGAAAATGGATTACCTGATGCAGTAAGAATCTCTGGAACACAATAGATGGATCCATCGGGTTGCTGAACAGCGGAGGCTTTGGTGTAGGATAACGTTACCAGATTGTCACCCTTGGGAGAATCCTCCTGAAAATTAAAATAATTTTAAAAAGACAATTTCTAGCTTATAACTGGTCATTGGCTTGTAATTGCAAACAAGGTGTTTCAAAACTTCCTGTACAACCTCGAAGTTGTGCCAAAATGTGCTCCCTTCGTGGGCACATCTTAGGGTACTGTGTACGGGCTTCGCGATCCCACGGTTCCCAAGCTATCTTTTTTTTCTCCTCTCCGTCCTTGCTTTTCAAAATTACTATGCATTGCCTGTCTTGTGTGTTGATGTAGCTTGGTCAAATGTGGCTCTTGCTCCATTACACCCCCAAACAAACCATCCTTTAGAAACTTTAAGAGGAGGTAGGGAACGTACAAAATTAAATAGGGTCCCTTTGTCGAAAACTAGTGTCTGCGCATTCGCTTGGTGAAAATTGTCACCCTTTTGTGATTGATTGGGAAATTTCCTTATCGCATCGACTGAGAAAGCGCCTTAGTGATGTTCTCCTCCAACAACGAATCCCCAAAGCATGGAGCCGTTCGTTTCTCTTTTGATGAAATTTTCTATCTCTCTATATTAAAAAAAAGTTACCGCCGACGCCACAGGATTGAAAACTGTGCTGTTTAGCTCGATTCTTAGACGGTTTCCCTAGAAAGTTCGGATCAGAAAAATATGAAATTAACATTGTTTGTTCTTCATCGTGTTCCCTGGAGAACTGTAAAGATCTTTTTCCGATGCGGTTATTAATTTAGGGTTTATTAAGTGTCAAAGTTTGAGAAGCGAAATTTCTTCCGCGAGTGAGCAAAACACATACAAATTTTCAGTCTTAAGCCGTGAGTTTTTTTTAAAGAGTACATCTTAACGTAAATTTTTGCAGCTCGTCGAGTTTTTTTAGAAATTTCAATTTGGTTCTTGATAATATTTTTTTGAAATTCGAGAAAAATCGGGACATTTTGGTTATTTTTTTTAATTGTCATATCTATATCTTATTACCATTCGCATCTATACGCATATTCTATATCTTATTAATATCGCAGTATACCTCAGAATGAACTCTTTCTTACGGTATAGTTTTTTGTTAAATTGGTTAATAAATAAGTTCGATGCGATCAAATGTTGGCGAGCGTCAGCGAGCAGGGGGCGGAGCCCCCTAGTTCATTTAAAAATACACTCGCACTGATGGCACTCAGGAAACAAAAACAACGCTGACCCCAACAAATCCGCAAGTTCTGCTCGCATATGGACGGGTGAAAGTTACGATGGTGACACAGAAAACAGATATACTACAACCAATTGAATTTTTCCCCCATTTCTTAAAACTGGTTTAGCAACTAAGGATGCAACATCGACAGCAAAACATCGATGTTGATAATGCATCGCCCCCAAACTATCGATGTTTTTAAAATTCAGTGCATTTAAACGTTTTACCCCATTTCTTGTAGCTGGTTTAACAACTAGTGATGTGACATCCGCTCCAATATATCGAAATTTTTTTTTAAACATCAATGTTTTGAACACATTGACATCGATGTCGTATCCCTACTTTTCAGACCCTTTACCTTTGGTCACTTTGGTCTAAAAGTATGTTCAATTTGCTGATTATGAAAATTATGCTACTTGGTTATTTTTTAAATTTTTATAACGGTACTTTTTTCATTTAAAAATAAAACATCCACAACGTAAAAACATCGATAAGTATAAACATCGATGTTACAAAAACATCGACCCCAATACATCGATGTTAAATACATCGATGTTTTTTAAAAAGCATCGATGTTTTGAAAACATCGACATCGATGTCGCATCCCTAGTCCCTAATGCGAGCCACACATTGGTCTAACATCAGCCTTATGGAGCACTAAGTTGACTGGAACACGCATGCGTACCGAACACCATACGTTCATTGCAGAAGCGGAGTACACATAAGCATGATGCTCCAGGGACCCAAGGTTTTTACACAAAGGTTTTAAACCCCATGAATTACAAACATGCCTTTCAGTTTCATAGGGTAAAGCTCAAGAAAGCGACAAAAATTTTTCGTCGCCAAATGGCTATTTGGATAGGACGCCACATTGGACGCATGTAAATGGACGTGCATGTAGCATACCTACCTAGTTACCATCATTGACCTTAAAATGAAATAGACGCACTATATAGTCGTCGAAAGATCTCTGAAAGGTAAGTCATAAATCGACTTCGCCGATTGGCTATGGAAGAGCAGACTAGTGTTTTTGATCCCGGTGGATTGTAACTTTAACCAATCAATAATTTAGGATTCATGCTTTTACCCGCAAGCACGTGACACATCTTGAAACCGATCAAGTGGAAGAACTAACGAAATTGCGACACATTCTCCGTCTATTTCATTTCAAGGTCGATGATTACCATATTCCAAAATTATCCCCACTCGACGATGAGAGGTATTGAACCGTGTTATAGGGGGGCCTGCTATAGAGTCTAACCTACACTCTATAGCAGGCCTCGAAATAGAATTTTTAATGCAGGTGCACTTCGTGCATCTAAGTTTTTAAATTAGGTGCACAGATTATATTTTAGGTGCACATTCAAAAAAACGTAATGTAAGAGCATTAACTTAATACAAACTACTTTATTAGTTGGGTATGTTTAGATAGGTTAGTAGTAGATAGTAAATAAAAAAATGTAAACAATTTTTTTTTATCTGCGAAAATATTACTAACAAATAGTAGTCATCATCATACATTGGTAGGCAAAAAACACGTAAAAAATAAACGAGTACACTATATTTTAAGCAGATAAAATACGAGTTTAAAGATAAATAATGAAAATATTTGTTTACGATATGTAGTTGCTAGATAATTCTCAAGAATTCCTACGTCTTTACAGTTTATTGAAACGCGAAGTGTTTACAGAAATGCTGGATGATGCTTATCGTTCGCGGGTGTTCAAGTGATCTAAGCTCTCCCTTCGGCTTTCGCGACAGTCGCTTTAACAGAACCATCTGGAAAATGTTTCGATCATCGGAAAGTTCTGGTAGCAGTGACACCAAGTAAACCTTCCTCCTATATAAACCCGTTACGACTCAGCGATTTTGTTTTTGCATAGTGTGTATTTAGGAATTTTAATTACGTTCGTTTAAAGCGAGAGAGGTAGATACTAATATTTTGTTCAAACATCAAAATAACATAAAACACGTCCCCCCCCCCTTTTTTTTTAACGTTAGGTGCACTGCGTGCACCTGGCGGGAAAAGTTAGGTGCACAATTTTATTTTCATATGCACAGTGCACCTGTGCACCCGGGTATTTCAAGCCCTGATCTATAGCAAAAAATAAATCGACGCACCAAGAAGGAGATGTCCAGAAGTTGTGACGGGCTCGATCCACTGGGGACGTAGAGTCTTTAATGACGAGTCCCGTTTCCAACTGTGTCCTGACGACAACCGTAGACGAGTCTGGAGACGTCCAGGGCAGCGTGTGGATCCTGCACTTACTATCGCACGCCACACATGCCCACAACAGGGTGTTAGGGTCTGGGATGCCACATCCTATTATAGCCCCTTTAGTAGTCATTTATGGCATATTTACAGCACAGGGGTACATAGACGACATTTTACGACCGGTTGCGTTACCGTTCCTTTTGCGATTCTCCGGACTTACTTTTCAACGAGATAATGCCAGGTCGCACATGGCACGTGTTGCTATGAATTGTCTTCAAGTTTTCCCAACACTTCCTTGGCTTCCTTCCTTCCTCCTGATATCTCTCCCATAGAGCACATTTATGACGTTATAGGAAGGCGATTGCAACCATCCCGGAATGCTGACACTTTAGCCCGTTAGTTGCAGACAAATTGGCAAGAGAAATTTCGCAGGACACCATCCGGAAACTTTTTCAGTCTATGACACGCTGGGTGACATCCAGGCCAGAGATGGACCAACGCCTTATTGGCTTTCTCCCCTTGTAACGGTCAAACTCTGAAATAAATCATTCAAGTGTTCTGAAATTTGAATAATTTGTTTTTCTATGTATGTTCTTCACCCACCCATTTTGATCGCAATCGGATAACTCTCTCTTGGTGCGTCGATTTTTTTTTGTTATAGAGTGTGTATTTGTTTAAATTTACAACAATTATATATTCCATAGTAGTTACATCTCACCTTCCTTCTAGACGTTAGAGGCAATACGTATCGTTTTGCTCGCGATACGAAAGGCTGCGAACACTCCTTTGGGTTGGTCGACATTTCTTCCAGAGCCTTGACGTACAGGTTTTTCACCACTCTCCCCTCGTCGTAGCAGCACATGTCTACCACGATGTTGTTGTCCTCCTCGAAGGCGTTGATGTGGTGGAACACGAAGAACCCATCGGACAGATACACTGTCTCCAGCAATTTTCCACTCGACCGTTGCACGACGTGAAAGCGAGACTAGAACGACGGGATTGGTGTAGAATTTAAATAAGAAAAGAAAACATGGGTGATACATAAAATATGTGATACATATATAAATATAACATAGGGCGTTTCGAAATTCCAAGATGTAAAAGGTGATCGAGGGACTCAAAAATAAATCTATTTTTTGTAGAAGAATGTGTGTCCGGATAATTTCGCGTTTAGGTGGTAGAGAGCGTTGTTTAGGACAGTCGATAATATCGTTTCTTTGGCGTGATTCAGCGACGTGCATTTCAACACAAATTCGGAGTTCGGTGATATGTATATGATGTATGGGCTTACGAACGGAAACGAATGAGTTGCTAGAAGGTTGTATAGTGGTTAGAATGTTGTTTCTGGATTCAAAAGTTCCTGGTTCGAATCCGGGGAAAGGCGTGAATATTTGTTCTCAAATGAATGATTAATGTGTGTCTTCTACAATTGCTCCTTTACCACTCTTAGGGCGCCTTCACACGAAGGAGATCGATCTCTCAGACCGGTCGCTTGATATTGTCACCAGGAAATGTTTACAGATTCATTTCCTGCTCATAAACTATTCGAGCGAAGAGAAGCAAAACAAAATTTTTGACTGGAATTGTTTAGTTTTTTTTTGTAAAATCGGCATTGTTTAAGACAGACAGAAAATTTCAAGGGATTTGAAATCTGCGGAAAATTTTACGTCAGATCGATACTTTAACTGTGATTTTCTTCAAATAAATAAATTTCAATTCCAACTTTTATATTTTCGCAATACGAATTTAGCCGCATTTGGCGTAAATATAAAAGTTACAATAGAAATATTATTTATTTAAAGAAAATTACATTTAAGGTATCGATCTGGTGTAAAATTTTCCGCAGATTTCAAATCCCTTGAAATTTTTACTCTGTCTTCAACGATCGCGAATATATAAACTTGTACTAGAGAATATAAAAGCTCTTTTGTTTTGTTTCTCGAATAAAATAAACCACGACATAAAAAAAGTCGCCGGCGACTGAACTACCTCGGTGACTATTTTTTAGTCTGAGCGATCGATCTCCTTCGTGTGAAGGCGCCCTAACTTTCCCTTTCCAAAAATAAACAATTGTTAAGCTTTTTTTCGTAAAATCGGAATCGCTAAAGATAGATTGAAAATTTCAACGGATTTGAAATCTGCGGAAAATTTTACTGAAAAAATGATTCTCAAAAATATTATTTTCTTTAAATAAATAATTTTTAAATTGAATATATCTTCACCGGATTTGAAATCTGCGCAAAATTTTACACCAGTTTAATACCTCACATCACGGCGTTGCCTGTGGCGCAAACCAACACCACGGGTACGGGCAACGCCGGGCTAGCCACGCAGTGGCTAGTATATAAATATAACATAGGGCGTTTCGAAAATATCTGACAAAGATGTAAAGGGTGATATAGGGACTCAAAATAAATACTTTTTGTGTCGAAGTAAGTGTGTCCAGGAATTCAGCGTTTAGGTGGTAGAGAGTTTGTTAGGTCAGTCGATAATATCGTTTCTGTGGCGTCATTCATTCAGCGACATGCATTTCTACACGAATTCGGAGTTCGGTGATATGCATCTGATGTGTGGGCTTACGAACGGAAACGGATGAATTGCTAGAAGGTTGTACTGAGGTTAGAATATTGTTTCTGGATTCAAAAGCTCCTGGTTCGAATCCGGGGAAAAGCGTGGATATTTGTTCATATGTGTCTTCTATAATTGCTGCTTTACCACTCTGTATATGCGTGATATTGTTCTAATGCGAGACTCAACGTCTGTGACATCCGCTAGAGTGACTTACGAGAAGATTCCAGAAGGAGAACACGAGCAACTTCCGGGAAGGGAGATGAGAAAGGTTGAATCAGATGTGAATGGCAGACGACCATCCCTACTTTCTGTTGTTTTAAATGTGCTTGTAATTGTTCTTAAATGTTGTTTAATTTAATGTGTTTTGTCTTTTCAAGAATTGCTCAGTGTTCTTTGTAAAGCCGGAGTTGCAAATATTATTATCCCCTTTTTTGTGACGATGACATTTTATGACAGCTTTTACAGACCCCTTTTCGACCCAGTCCGTTGTAAACGCGTCGTTGACTTTTATCGGCAACACAAAGGGGCCTCTCTAAAGTCACTCACTGAGAGTTTGGCGGAAGATGGGGTCAAGGCAAGAAATGAGGGCAAAATGTCACAAAGAGCGAACAAAAGACGGCGACCACGGGGTACCGAAGGGCAGAGGAGAGCGGTGATTGTCTGATATACCGAAAGGGGACGAAATAAGGGAGCATTTTCATTCCAAATTTTGTTTCGGAGAAATGTCCCCCAAAAAGTTGTAGTCTTTTGATCTTTACTGACTCCTGGTGGAAAACAAAATTGGTGTTGCAAAGATGCCAAATCGCCACCCCGACACGATATCTTGACGATAAAATGAGTTCCGTTTCTCAGAATGTTTTCGATGTTTGGAGGAAGGACGTGTAAACGCTGCTTAAGGAAGAGACGGTGTGACACCCTCTAAGTGGTTTTGTCGATGTAACTCCTCCATCAAGACCTGTCTCATTTTGCTATTGACGAGGTATCTCGTTAGTACAAGATATTGCTGAACCTTTCTAATGACGAGATATCTCGTTAGCAAGATATTGCTGATCTTTTCTAATGACCAGGTATCTCGTTAACAAGATATTGCTGATATTTTCTAATGACAAGGTATCTTGTTAGCAAGGTGTGGTCAGTCATTCAGTCATCGCTATTGACGATATACCTAGTCAAGACAGGTGGTTTTCAATTGTTTCATTACCTTCGCCCCATCATCCCAGTTCATGGCATCCGCGTAAGCTCCTGCGACGAAGTGCGCCCAGGCCAGGCGGGGAATGGACATGTAGAGGGGCTGCTCCACGACCACGAAGTAGTTCTTGGTCATGGCGAAACTGTGATGGTAACTCAAATTCAGATACTTCGAAGATGGTATTGTACAAACCACGGATCCATTCTGGAAAGGATTGCTTGTCTTGGACTCTGGAAAAATATTACAAATACTCCATTTAACCACACTTCGCCTTTTGTTAATCATTTGTGTACAGGCAATTATCTCTAGGCGAGTAGAATATTTTATCTAGCAATTAAAAATGTACATGCTTTATACATATACATATACACTTTACATACTTTATACATCCAATCTTTTTAGTGACAATTAAGTACATATTTTAAAACGATAATCAATAAAAAAAATTAGTTTTTATTTTCAACTATCATATACATATACATATTACGATTTCAATTTACGATTTACCATTTTATATTACGATTTCAATATGTTTTTAAGCCGAAATACACACTTTTTATAAGCTCTACTCCTCTGTCAATTTTCAATATTTTTTGGATGAAATAAATTTCTACAAAACTTTTATTTTTTTTAAATTTTTATTTACGAGTTTTCATTAAAAAATATTTTACTCACTATACGTTAAATTTTTGTACAAATTTTCAATTTTTTTTATTTATTAATTTTTAAAACTTTGTCTGAATTATTTATAAAAGCACTTGATTCTTAAAAACACTCGTATCTTAAAAGTACTCGATTCTTATACGAACTCAATTCTTGAAAGTACTCGATTCTTGAAAGTATTCGATTCTCAAAAGTACTCGATTCTCAAAAGTACTCGATTCTTAAAGGTACTCGATTCTTAAAAGAACTCGATTCTCAAAAGTACTCGATTCTTGAAAGTATTCGATTCTCAAATGTACTCGATTCTTGAAAGTACTCGATTCTTAAAAATACTCGATTCTCAAAAGTACTCGATTCTTAAAAGTACTCGATTCTTAAGAGTACTCGATTAAAAAAATACTCTATTAAAAAAAGTACTCGATTCGTACAAACACTCGGATTTTAAAAATACTCGATTCTGTAAAGTAATCTATTCTTGAAAGGACTGAATACTTTGGATGAATACTACTGCATTAAAAACACGCACTCCTCCAAACGTTTGACTTGGAGTAAATCTTTTCAAAAGTAAACCAACAAGTCGCTGATGGCGGTTTTTAGGAAACTCTTTATGCCAATGGGTCGGCTGTGTCATTTGCTTCCGAATTCAACATGGGAATCATGGGATCCAGTGGATATGTATATCAAGGATTCAGTCTTTTGTGAAGCTCGAGAAGCATTAAGCTTTTATGGATTTATTTTCTTAAATTTCTTTGTTGTAGTATATAGTTTCTAAAAATATATTTTAGGAAAAATATCTTGCATCCAGTTCAAGATTATTTTTTAAAATCTTGTTTTTTCCACTACAGAGTAGGGATGCGACATCGATAGCAAAACATCGATGTTTTGAAACATCGATGTTCAAAATTAAAACATCGATGTTGATAATACATCGTCCCCAAACCATCGATGTTTTTAAAATTCAGTGTATTTAAACTTTTTTCCCCATTTCTTAAAACTGGTTTAGCAACTAGTGATGCGACATCGGCTCCATTGCATCGATGTTTTTTTTCTAAAACATTAATGTTTAGAAAGCATCGGTATCGATGTCGCATCCCTACTTTTCAGATCCTTCATCCTTTTCACTTTGGTCTAAAAGTATGTTCAATTTGCTAAGTATAAAAGTTATGCTATTTGGTTATTTTTAAAAAATTTATTTTTGAATTTAAAAATAAAACATTGACAATGTAAAAACAACGAGAAGTATAAATATCGATGTAACAAAAACATCGACCCCAATACATCGATGTTAAATACATCGATGTTTTTTAAAAAACATCGATGCTTTGAAAACATTGACATTGATGTCGCATCCCTACTACAGAGTAGTTTAAGTTAGCAATTTTTCCAGCTTCATAATTACCACTTACAGGCACGAATAAAATTCTAATATCGAGGCATGCGAAGAATTTAAATCCCTTAACGACAAGGTTAAACAAAACAATTTTCAATACAAATGTCACTATCCGTTTATCGCGTATGTTTCAGAGCTTCATTTCTATCATACCTTTGGGTGGAAACTTCAATATGACAAACGAGCAATTCAATCCATATGTGCTTCCTACGTTGTAGACAGTGCCATCAGTATCTTCATGAGGATGGGCAATAGCCCCATTGACTGGAACGTATTGACTCAGCTTTACCTAAAATAAATGAGTGACTTTGATTACTAGAAATAGGAGTGGCATGGGTGAAGATTGAATTTCAACATCAACTCTCATCGACCCTTTCATGGAATAAGGATGCGACATCGACAGTAAAACATCGATGTTCAAAATTAAAACATCGATGTTAATAATACATCGCCCAGAAACCATCGATCAGTTTATTTAAACTTTTTTACCCCATTTCTTAAAATTGGTACAGCAACCTCAAACATTAATGATGGCTGGGTGAGGGAGATTTAATTTGTTATTTGCCGTGTTTCTTAATTTATAACTTAAGACTTTTTTTAACTGTTAAAATAAAGTCAAATCAATAAGAACAAATAACAACTCTTTTATTTTCAAATTGAATAGTATAAAAGAAAATAATGTAAACAATAAATTGACATAGGTACTACTAACTATAAGTATAAGCACGTAGGTACATAACAATAATTATTGTTAGTTATTATTAATTATTTATCAACTTATGGGGGGGGGACACAATAAATTTATTTTTTATTTACTGTAAATAAAAATATCGGGGACTATAATTATTAAACGCCCCAAAATTTGTTATTTATAGTTTGTAAAAAAAGAAGTTTGTTCACTTTCTCCACCTTTAGCCGACTTCTTTTTTCACTCACTATCCCACCAGTGAGGGATAAAACTCTTTCTGTTGAGACCGATGTTGTCATCACTCACAAATACTTAGTTGAACGGTTATCTTTCTTAATTTTTACTGTGTTGCTTTTTTCATTCAAATTAAAACGTCGACAACGTAAAAACATCGATGTTAAACAAATATCGGCTCCAATAAATCGATAGTAAATACATCAATGTTTTTATTAAACATCGAAGTTTTGAAAGCATCGATATCGATGTCGCATCCCTACTTCTCAGACCCTTCACCCTTGATCATTTTTGTCTAAAAGTGTGTTCAATTTAATGTATATGAAAATTATGCTACTTGGTTATTTTTTTTATTTTTACAATGGTACTTTTTTTCATTTAAAAATAAAACATTGAGAACGTATAAACATCGATGTTTAAAAAACATCGGCTCCAATACATCGATGTTTTATATAAAACATCGATGTTTTGAAAACATCGACATCGCATCCCGGTCATGAAACCGACGGAGCTTGAGCTCGCAGCTTCATTTCATTTCCTCCGATCGCTCGGTTTGAAGATCTCTAGGTGAAGGTCACTGGGTGGGTATCGGAAGAAAACTCGAATCCCAATGCATGTGCTTCGATGACCAATCAGCCCAAATTAATTCTCAAGTCCGTGTGACTCGCAATTCTGAACTGTTTTCAGGGTGGTAGCAGAACCGGGAAACCATGGAATTCTCAGGGAACTTTTTAATTCTGGAAAAATCAGGGAAATCTCAATGAGATTTTCCAATTTTCAAAAAAAAATCAGGGAAATTTTGACAACTAAAGCCCGGTGCACACATCCGGTTTTTCAACGTGCGGCAACGCAAGTGCGGTCTGGGATACATTAGATCCAATAGAGTAGTGCACACATGCCTCAGGCGCCGCTGCGGTGACGCACGTCCAACTTGCGTGCAATTTGTACCGCAGTTCCCCACGGAGCCGCACACGCTTATCCGGTCTCGAGTACCTTGTTTTTATAAATAAATAGAATATAAATAATAATAAATGTTGTATCCAGTAATATCTATTTTGTTTCAAAATATACTCTTTGTACACCAAGTAAGCGAAATAAACGTTTACTTCGATAGAATACCCACCGCAAATGAAGCGCCATGAGTACTTGCGTCATTTCACGGTTATGTGTGCATAGTTGGGCTTCGGTGCCGGACGTTGAAAAATCGGATGTGTGCACCGGACCTTAAACGACTACTATTATCGTTTGTCCTATATATAGATGCGGGATTACTAGTTCTATTGAGAATCGAATGAATGGTATTCGCCGAAACTGTAATTCGAATAAAGAACCCTGGCGTCGTAATTTTTAAACACCGTGAAAAACGCCGCCGCCCTTTTTTTTTCGCTGCTACAGTGTGTCGTCGCCGTGCTAGCTAAGTCGTGTCGGCTAGCGATACAACTTGTGGTATACAATTTGAAATTTGAGTAACTAATCATGTTTTTTTTGTATATATATATATTGCAAACACAAAAGTTATTTTAAAAATATAAAAATAAAACACACTGTCTGAGGAGTGTGCTAAAGCTGCAACTAACTCTGACTGGTAAATAATTATATCATTCAAATACGTAATTTAAATAAAGATCAAAATAAAAATAAAAAGCATGTGTATTTAACCAGAAAACGAAAGTGAAAACGAAAGTTAGAAGAAAAGTTAAAACTAACCACGCAAGCGCGCTAAAAGCTGCAGACATAGCATGGTAAGGAATATATTTTTCTTAAATAAGAGGAAATTCAAGAAATAAAAACCAAAAGGAATTTATTGAAAACGAAAGTGTTGGTGGATCAGGGCGTCATCAGGGAGGAGCCTGACCCATACAACACAAAATGGTGTTTTCTACGAATATGAGCCGCAAAATGCTAATGCCGACTGCTGCTGCAGGTTTGTTTTAAATTTTCTTATTTCAATTTTTTTTTTGTATATTTGCTTTTAATGGTGTTTGGGGGAGTATATGAGCAATTTCTTAGCATTTTGCGGCTCATATTCGTAGAAAACACCATTTTGTGTTGTATGGGTCAGGCTCCTCCCTGATGACGTCCTGATCCACCAACACTTTCGTTTTCAATAAATTCCTTTTGGTTTTTATTTCTTGAATTTCCTCTTATTTAAGAAAAATATATTCCTTACCATGCTATGTCTGCAGCTTTTAGCGCGCTTGCGTGGTTAGTTTTAACTTTTCTTCTAACTTTTGTTTTCACTTTCGTTTTCTGGTTAATTCTGGTTCGTTTTTGGGTTGGTTGATGTGGGTTTTATAGTGCTCAAAAATGGACAAGCCGCGTCAAGCAATGGTTGCGACCTCCGTAAGAAATGTGGGGGCTAACGTAAGAGTGGGTTTGCTTGCGAGTTGTAGGTGGCGCAGGTTCTATTCCTCCCTTGGTGTGTTTCTCTCTCTCCTGTCAGTAAAACTTTCCTCGGAACCTTTTTTAACCTCCGTTTCGACTCGAATTTTGTCCGGAGTTATTAAACCGAAGTAAACGTTGTCAATTCAATTCCATTCAATGAGTTTGTTGCAAAACTGTATCCATATCTAACTTTTATACCACAACTTCAATTCGTTTCACACTCCTTAGTTATTTCTCGCCTTAGAGTCAATCAAACTTTCCTTGTGTGTCTCTAGCCATAACGTGACGTCTTCCGTTTGAAGAACAATATCGGCCAATTACGGTCGATGCGCCATAAAACCCAAGCGGATAAACTCTATCTATATTTAGACAAAACGTTACTTCTCAATAACATTGAAGATCGGTTTTATTGATGGCTCTACTTGGGAATTCTTTCAACCCTCAGTCGTTACTTCGATTGCTCCTGTATCTAATATTTTGAAAGATTAAAGGTCTAATAAAAAATAGGATGCATCTAGATATCTTTTTAACCGAGATATATCGATAGATTTTTATCCACTTGGAGGCTCGACAGAAAAGTTTACAAACTAGCTTCTTATAGGGTATAAAGTTTATCAAGATAATGCAGAATGTTCTGAAAGTGCTATGTTCTTATATCAAACTTTTCGCGATTTAGTATTTTCCACAGTCACCCCCAATCAAACGTTGGCCTTTTCCCGATTCATTTATCTTCGCCTTCATCAGTTACGTTGAAAGATTGAGTGAGGAATTTTAAACCTTTCATGTTTCAGCCACAGTTGCCTCTTAATTATCTTTATATCCTAATTTTGTATACTACTTTTCTTCTGCGATAAAGAATAAACTTTGATCCTTTCGGGCAGCGATGGTAGTATGAGCTAACAATTTTTCATATATTTTTATTTTCTCATACTATGATCTGAGATTGTAAAAATTTGTTTTTCAGTGATCGACAAAAAGTTGTTTCGTAATTTTAGAAAACTTGAACCTGCATAGTAAAAAATAACGGTCTTGATAAAATTTTGGGTTTTTTGTTGTTTAAACCACGTTTTCTTTGATAGCCTCACTTGTGCAATAAGAAATGGCTATTTACTTTAAATGTATTGATCCTAGAGGTTATCAGAGATAGAAACGAACCTAATATTGTCATCTTTGTTGACCCCCAAGCCACAAACAATACAATTAAATCTGCCTCTGTAGTTACTTATCTATAAGAGCAAACCTGTTCAAAGGGCCGTATCTGGTCTAGGCCTAAGGGAAACCTACAACTCATTTATTTTATGCGTATGGTCCTTTATTTTACGTGTACAATCCTTTATCATATTCGTACGGTCATTTACTTTTCATATACGGTTTTTACTGGACGCCAACCAGACCCCTACCAAGATAATAACTATACTACCCTACAATAATGGACCGGACAGAAAGGTGTGATGGTATAAGGGAAAGAATACATACATAAATAGGGGGGGGGTCCTCCACGTGCTGCAATGACACTAGCAACCCTTCTGGGCATTCTTTTAACAAGGTTTCGATACACAGCTATGGGTATTGGTGTCCATTCCTGCTGCAAGAATGTCGCCAGCTCAGCTGGTTCCCTGGTCCGTAAGCGTCGCTCTAATCGTGCCGCAAATGTTCTACGGGGTTTAGGTCGGGTCTCTGAGCAGGCCAGGGAAGACGTTTTACATCCATATCTTAATACCACTGCTTGAGAGAGGCTGCAACATGACACGGAGAGTTATCGTTCTACAAGTAACATTCGTCCATTCCATAAAATTGCCAGAGCGTAGGAAGGTCCTGATGGTCCAAAATTTTCATGGAGGCGTAGGCGTTCAATGAACCAGGAACACCATGCAAAGGTCCCCCATACCACGAAAAACACAGCTAAACAAGGAGTCGGATTTTATGTAAATCCGCTAGCGTCCGGTCCATTATTGTAGGTTAGTGTATTTCTTAAATAGCTGATAATAAATAAAGTTGGCCTTGATAAGATGATGTACTAAAAGTGCACTTATTGCATTATTTTAAACATACATGCACATACACAAAAAAAAGTCACGAATCATTCGCAAATAATTATTTCTTGCGCTATAAAAAGAGCAGAATTTGTTTGTTACCTTTTGAACACTTTCCAGCGAGTCGGGGTCTATTTTCCAAATGCAGTTTGTTTCGGAACAAGCATATGCCTCGTCGGAGTACATAACTATGTTGACTAGATCATTGTCCGTCATTTCATCCAGACTGAACAGACTGAAGAACCTGTTTGTAATAACATACATCGATTACAATACTTCGTGTAGAGTGTTTTTCATATCAAACTTAAAACTTAAATATAAATTATTTGGAAATAGTAATTTAAATTCATTTTTCTTTGATCGGAAGGACACTACTTAAAACATTATTGTTTTTGAAATAAAAACTTCATGATCAAAGACAATTACTAAATCTTCTGCACTAGTGTAAATAGTAAAATCCACATTATTTGGTTAGTGTCGAATGGACGATATGGATCGAATTGGACGAATGTCGAATAGATATAAGCAATACAAAACCAATCGCAACTTATATTCATTCGCTTCTTAGTTTGTATATGCTTGATTCGATCTAAGAAGCTGAATAATTACAAAAGCTACAAGACGGAGCTCGACACTGATGACATTCTTCAGCCATCTGGTTACAGAAAGCAATGTGGAATTTAGAAGATCGAAATCAGCGCAGAAAAATGGAGGTATGATCAAAAATAAGTTCAGCGTCCTAAGATTTCGAATCGGCTTGAACAAGCGAATGGGATAACTGGGATGACAGGAGTTCTTTGGTGTCCAAAAAACTTGGAACTATAAACCCAAATCAAAATGTAATTAAAATCATAACGTATATACATTATGTTAACTGGATTCAACTAGCAAGTTAAGTACACACCACACCCCAGCCTCCTCCTTAAATAGCCGACCAACCGGTATAGTGGTTAAGATAGAGGGGGTGGGCCGAAGGTCGTGGGCGATAAGCCCTCAACCTTCTTCAGGAACGTGGCAGGTACTGAATGAAAAAATGAGTTACACAGAATTTATACTAGTGTATAGATAAGTTTTCGTTGTCCAATGGATGGTTCAGGTGGGAGTAGTCACAGAGGGTCGAAGTTTGATCAAACAGTCGATACTAAGTGACTTAAATTAAGTTAAAAATAAGATGGGAAAAAAAGAAATTACAAATTAAGTTACAAAATTTCAGAAAAGTTACTTATTGAGAATGGCTCTAGGCCTTTTACTGAATTCAGTTTGGCGATGGTCGTATCTGGAGATTTGATAGTGGTTAAGGTGTTAGTCTCTAGATCGGAAGGTTCCTGGTTCGAATCTGGGTCCGGGCATGGATGTTTGTAAGCGTATGGTGTAAATGCGGCTGATGCACCTTCAATCTGTCGTGGCCGAAAGTCCTCACGTTGGGTGGGTGTGGAAGTTTGGAGAGTGGGGTGCCAGCTCAGGTGTTGCTTCGTCATCTGACCGTGGTTCAAAATGACGAGATGTTGTCCTCGGATCTTTCCCTTAAGGGATTGATCCCGGACCGTCGTCCATAGCCCGTTGTGTTGCTCTAGTACGATTACCATTACCATTACCTCCTTAAATAGCGTAAGAAAAGGTAGGTAGGTAATTTAATTAACGTCGCACTGGAGCAACAACGGGCTATTGGCGACGGTCCGGGATCAACACCCGAAGGGAGAACTTCGAGGATAACACCACGTTATTTTGAACCACTGTTAGATCACGAGGCAACACCTGAGCTGGCGCCCCCCTCTCCAAACTTTCACACCACCCCAACGAGAAGACATTTGAGGCCACGACAGATTGAACGCGCATCTGCCCCCCTTTGTACACGACGGTCTTGGGTTGGATTTGAACTCGCAATCCTCCAGTTGCTATCCATTAAGCCGCTTTGACACCGGAGTTGCATTGCATTTCTCTCTCTTTTTGTGGACGTTCCCCTATGCTTCGACCCACTCCGGTGTCAACGCTTTGTGGACATGATCGGCAACCACTCTTCTCACCCCTTTGTAGAGAAGAGGGATCACTTTTCATCAGGATGTCCGAGTTCTTCACCCATTTCACTCCAAGCATTGTTCTCTCTGTTTTTGTCTTTGTACTCGGGTCCCAGAGGAGGACAGGCCTCTCCCTCTAAATAGTTCTATTAATGTTACTAGCTTGGATGCGCCGGCTAGCGCTCGGCGTTGTGTAATAGTGCTTTCTTTTTTTTTACACACCGTAATTGAACATGTTTTGATTTGTATATTTTATTTATTTTTATGAAACAATTCTTCAAATCATTGCGTATTCAATCAAATATTTAAGTAAAGTGGGTCGAAATACACATATACCGCTTCAAAATTACACATGTTTAGTGATATTTTGCAGGAAATAGACAGATCATTAAAATATAACTCCTAAATAATATTTCTGCAGTAGGTAGTATACAGAAACACATAATGCAAACAAAAATAAAATTCTAATCCTTGAAAAAATGCGAAATTCTGAAAAAAAAAATACGTACGTATCTATTCAAACGTGTTGAATTTCGACTTCCTGAATAGAGTGTGAAATAGAATAATGCGACAAAAGACTTTTCAACGATATTGACAAAGACAATAATGATTTATTAACAAAAGAACACATATTAATAATACTTGGGAATCCTCAAATAGGTCCGCAACATCTCGCAGTCAACTCAAATACCCAAACACGGAATTCTAAATCAAATTGAAAAAGTAAACATTAATTCTGATGTGGCCAGATACCAGGTAGCAAAATTACGTTTAAATTACTTTTACCATCAAAGGAAGAAATAAAAAGTAAGTTCAAACATAAATATTACAGTTTAATTCCTAATTTTGCATAGAAATTGGCCTCGGCTATTTGAAAACAGCAAGAATTCAAACTATCTGGGGTATTTTATTCACGTTGATTGTTGCCATTCGACGATACACAAATAACATCGTTTTCTGGTCCACGTATGTTAGTGTTTTATATATATATATATATATATATATATATATATATATATATATATATATATATATATATATATATATATATATATATATATATAGATTGCCAGCTCTTTCGTCCACGCCATTTGAATCGAATAGGTTCCTGTAGCGTCGTCTCTCTGCTACAGCTTCATGGAGGTCCTTATCGAGATTTCCTTTGTTACGTGGATTCGCCGTCGAAGGGAATCGGCTGGCGAATTTATGACCGGATGGGGGTAGCCCTCGTTTTTGAACTGTCGCGGTTCGGAAAAATGTGTGCGGTCTCGCTTTCGAGAGAGAATCGTTGTACGCATGAACGTGAACTGACGCAGGGCTAGTCTGCTCCCATGTAGCCGCGGGACTGAAAACATACTTGTACTTCTATTCTATTAGCCTCGAAATGTATATCTCGAACTTATGTATATCTTTAGTAACTTATTAAATGTGATGTATTTTTAACTGACGTATTAATTGTATTCAAGCCACGTAAATTGTACTCACGACGTTACAGTTACTCACTGGCAGTTTGGTGGGAGATGGGGTCAAGGCAAGCGATGGGGGCAAAATATCACAGAGAGCGAACAAAAGACGGCGTGAGCGACCACGGGGGACGAAGGGTAGAGGTAGCGGTTACTGTCAAGCAATTGTTTCGTAGAAATCTTCCCCAAAACGTGCAACTCTTTGATCTTTGCTGACTCCTGGAGGAAAACAAATTTGGCTCTGCAAACTCTCCCAATCGCCACACCGACTCGAGATCTTGACGATCCAATGAATGGGCCGTTCCTCGGAATAGCTTCGATGTTTGGAGGGAGAGAAGTTGTGCAAATCCTTTACTCTATCGTAAGGAAAGGAAATTTGAGAAACATTGTTGAGACTCACCTCTGGAAGATCGTCTTGCAGGGATCGGGTGCCGCCGGGGTGGCAAATTCGGCGACGACGATTCGGTTGGCTTTGGTGTTTTTCCTGTACGCGTCGCTTCTCAGGAAGCGGTTCTGGTAGGTGACGCGTCCGTCTTGGAAGCTGAACCGGTGCATCAGAGCCATGCCATCGAACACGTGGTTGAAGCGGTCAGCTCCGATTTCCAGGAGACCCGATCCCACTCTTATGAGGCATCCTTTCAACCATCTCGGAATTTCACCTGCAAAACAGAAAAAACAGATCCTTAGAAATTTCGCTTTTTTCAACACTTAATACACCCGAAACTACGAGTAATAGCTGCATTGGAAAAAAAAAATCTTCTCCACCTTGTTCCCTGTACAATTTTGAACAAACCATGTTAAATTCGTAATTTTTTGATCCGTAATTTCTCGGGAAACCGTCTGAGAATCGAGCGAAAAAGCGAGTTTTCAATCTTGCGGCGGCCGTCAGTAACTTATTTTTAATCTCTAATATTATAAAAGGAAATGTTTGTTTGCCGGCTCAAAATCCTGACGATTCTATGGCACTTACAGGAACGAGATTTGGCACACAGGTAGTCCAAATGTTTTGCAATTTTTAGGTCGCGGTGAAATTTTAAAATTCAATGTAGAAGATTTTTAAATGAATTGAATAGTTTTATTCTCTACGTGGATCTTCTTCGGACGAAAGAAGAACAGCCTCAATCTTGACTTTTCTTCCCACGTGACCTTGGAACTATGTCAAGTTTTTTTCATCGCTTCGGAGAAGCTCAGAAAATTATTTTTTTTTTGTTTCCGCTTTGATTTTGCGTGGCAGAGGAGCCCTTCGCGTTAAAAAAAAAGAAACAGAGTAAATTTCCAGTCCCATTCCATTTCCTCTTCCATTCTCATTTTCAATGAGAGCAAGAAATATAAAAAAACATATTGAAATAAAAACATATCCACTGGGATTAAGTTTATTTTCGTAAAATCGGAATCGCTAAAGATAGATTAAAAGTTTCAACGGATTTGAAACCTGCGGAAAATTTTACACCAGCTTAATACCTTACACCACGGGCAACACCGGGCTAACCACGCAGTGGCTAGTATAGAGATATTCAAGAAATTAGGAAAATGTCATTAATCGTGTCATAAAATTATGGTCTTTTTACTTTCAACAAAATTTTAGCTCTAACCTTATTGTGAACATAGTTAAATTAGCCCTTAAAAACCCAACAAGTATTGTAAAACTGCAAAGTCAATGAATATTTTTGGGATTATGTATCCATGGGTGCTTGTATGTAAAAAATGTATATTATACATTTCGTGGGTTTGCGCATAGCATGATCCTGCAAAGATTGCAAGTTTCCTGAAATTGAATCTCGTTCCTCGATAGGTCGCACTGTCACCTGACCGTGGTACAAAATTATGTATTGTCTTTCCTCCCTTCGGGTCGTCGTCAATAGCCCGTTGTGTGGCTCCATTGCGACGTTAGTTTAAACACCTACCTAATGCGATATGTCGCGAAATTCGCTGTTTTATTTGTTCTCCAGGTGAATTTTCGGTTTGTAGAAGCAGACGGAATTTCGGCAGTTGACAATTCAATGTCAATTGTGGTTAGTCCAGTACTTGTCACAACAATTTGTTGTCTATCGTTTTTTTTTTTTTCAAAATAGATTGTTAGACAAGAAATTCCAAAGTATGAATATTGAAATAATTTTATGATTAAAGCAATCAAATTACTTGCTTAAAACAGTAAAACTTTCAGTCACACAAATTGCACTTACATGTCGATATTTCAGAACACATTCGTTACCGCTATTTACATCGTTGAGTTGATTCGTCCTCTAAAATCGCTTGTTTTTAAGACTCAACTTTACAGAATGCAGAAACTCGTAAACAATAAAGAAATGCGCAGGAAAAAAAACCTAACCAAGAAATAAACATCAAACATAGTTGTCAGAGCGCGAGAAGGGCCCTTTACCTGAACCCCTACTACCTATTTTTACAGACTTTTATACTTTAATTATTAGTATAAGGGGCAACTTTAAACAAATCTACAGGTCGTTCATCTGCTATAATAAAATTTAATTAAATAAAACAAGCTCTCTTTTGCTTTTGTAGAAATTCTTTATAACGATCGACTTTTAGAAATTTTTAGAAATCAAGTTCTCAGTTTGTAATTTTAGCACATTTAAAAAATATTTTAAAACATAAATTTATGCAGTGGAAAAATTCGGGCTGCAATTTACTCGGCTTATTTAAAAGTACACAGAAATAGGGTGTGAGGCACGACTGTGACTAAAAGAATCTTCCAAACGGAAATAAAACCTCATTTCCCACACTCTGCACAGATGAGATAGTGGAGGTCAGGACTTCTAATGGAGCGCTTCCAAAATCCACCCCAACGACAACGCGCGCACGTGGATTTCTATTCCCCGTCTCACTGAACATAAATATTTGTTAAAAACGAGCGATAACATAACAACAGTGAGATGAATGACGGTGTAAATTTAGCTTAAAACCGCTCCCAAATCGGAAATGGCGCTATTTCCTCTCCTCGCACATTGGAGACAAACGGGGATGGAGATGTATTTCGAGTGGATTTCCTACTGCAACGTTTCCCCAACTGTCTTCCGCGATAGGATATGGGTAGAGTAACGTAGTGGGCCGAGTGGTGGACCTTTCTACAAAATGAAACAGCCTAGTTTAAAACTAACTTGCATTTATTTTGCAAAGAATTATATTTACATTTTGTTCACTAGAGATTTGCATCCCTGTGACATGGGTGGTGCGAATCAGGCAAAAACTCAACAGCCGCGGCCTCATCAACGAGTACCGCAAAACAAAAACCTCCGCTTCCCTCGAGCTCTGCAACCGATCTCCTGTGTAGGCAGACCCCTCATTCCGCCAGCCACAAATCACTGGCACCCCAAAACAAACAGCTGTTGCGACATTCATCAGCAGGGCATATGTTTCAGGAATTTGGAATCAAAGGTCAATGGCGGTGTTTTTGGACGTCACAGTAGGTATATAGTTAACGTCGCCCTGGGGGGCGATAAAACGGGTTATTGACGACGGTCCGGATCAATCCCCAAGGGAAAGATCCGAGGACAACGCATCGTCATTTTGAACCACAGTCAGACAACGAGAACAACACCTGAGCTGGCACTCCAAAACGCCAACGTGAGGACATTTGAGGCCATAGCATCATTTGAGGCCACGTCATACTTAACGTGCTCCAGCATCCGTGTACACGTCGGTATTTGGCTGGTCCTAGTTTCGAACTCGGAACCCTTCGGTTGTTAAACCGTTGCTCTTCCAACAGAGCTACTGCTGCCCGATAGAACATCGGATGTTTCGTTACAAATAGGGACAGAATTAAAATAGACATAATTCCTGGTGAATTGTACTAGGAGTTTTTACAGTCCATTCGTGTCCACTCTTGTACTAAGCACTATTATACATCAGTGTCGTGAGATATGTACGAGTTAGAATTAATGTAATACGGGTAGCCAGAAGATGAATATCAGAAAAGAGAACATTTGTAAAATTATTTTGCAAAAAGAAGACACAAAGAGGATGCTGTTATGAAAACTAAATTTGAAAAGTCGAATTTTAAAGATGATCGATATTTACAGATAACAACTATAATTTCAAATATTGAAACACTGATTAAAACGAAATCACAACATAATGATATATATATATATATCTATAGCGTAATTTAAATTTTGCAATTTGAATTGTTTGCCTCACGTAAATCTAAAATACATTTCTTGGTATATTCGTTCAAATATTAAGCTCTGAAACACGAAAGGTTTTAGAAATATTATATAGAACTTCAGAAGTTATAATTTTTTCTGATACAAGGCTTGTTTTATAAAAGTTTGAACAAATCGTGTTTTGAAAATCTCATTTGGAAACAGATCAGAAAATATTTATTTCTTTTTATGAAATTATACACCGCGCTGTTTTGCTTAAAACGTACTGTGGAAAGCAAGAATAGATTATTTATTTGCCCTGAATCACAGAGAATTTCAATCTTTCTTATCTCCATTACCAGTTTGACGTAGTCAAAGGTGGAAAATGTGGTCACAAAGACACACATAAATTATCACAAGGAAATTATTATACGGAACGGATGTATCAATTTCGGAGTCCCTACTGAATTCCAGCGACAATCCAAAAAAGTGCGCCGTCATAGCTTAGTAGCGAAGCGACATCGATGTGGATGTTCTCAAAACATCGATGTTTTTACATTGTCGATGTTTTATTTTTGAATAAAAAAAGTACCATTGTAAAAATTTTAAAAATATGTAACCGTGCAACTAAGTATTTGTTAGCGATGGCGACGTCCGTCCCATAAGAAAGAACTTTTTCCCCCAACTGGTGGGCAGTTCGTGAACAAAAAAAAGAGTCGCCTTAATGGAGAGAATGATTTTTTTTATTTCTAGCACCAGCACTTCATACAAATCATTCACTGGTGATACATAGAGTGGGCCGAAAAAAATCAAGAAATTTTTTTCAAGCTGTAATACAGCGGAAAAGTTGCGAATTTGGGCGACTAAAAAGGGGTAAAAAAATAAATAAAATCGGTTTATATCTTCCAATTACGCATATGCTCTAAAATTTGACAAAATTTAAAAAAATTCCGATTTTTACGATAATTTTTAAAGTAGCCTCTTGCCGAATGTAACAGTTCAAATTATTATGTATTAAAACCACAGAAAATAAAGTTTAAATTTTATTTAAATCCATCAACATCTTCCGGTAGCGTATTGTCTTCAAAGTTAATGAAATTTTGAAAAAATTTACAAATGGCTAATTCCATGCCAAACTACACCATAACACAGAATTTTGAAGTTAGATTTTCGTTCATTTTTTCTAAAGAATTATGTACTTAATATGTCAAATTTCTTTATTCAAAAGTGGACACAAAGTTTATGTTTTAGAATTTTGCAATACCCGAAATCAAAAGTAGAGTTTACATCCACATGGAAGAAAGAGTGTTCATATCAAATGTTCTTCTGAATATTTCTAATTAAAAGGTGAGTTAGATAATTAATTTTATTTTTTGATTGAAATATATGTATGTTTAACTTTTTAAAACAGTTTCCTCTGATCCCTTTAAGATGTTTTTGAAATTATTAATTTCGTTTTATATTTAGGCTTAGTGCATGTAGTGTGAGTCACATAAAAAGCTTCTTTTTTCTTGTTTAAATTGTTAGTTTTATAATATGAGTGATCATAATTTTTTTCTTTTAAGTGTTTATTAGGTGTTATATTATAGTAAAGTCATCTCATGTTCAACCATAATTCTTGACTTTGAAAAAAATAAATAATTTATGTAGTGTGAGTCACATCAAAATACATTGTATTATCGCAAAATAATGCGAGTAACAACATTTTTAATATTTGGCTTGGTTTTTATACATGTAAATGTAAAGAATGTATTTCTTCTGATTACTATATGCAAATATATGCATATTGCAGTTTTAAAATATTACTAATATTTACCTAAAAATCCAAATTTGCTCACAGTGCATCCCACAAAAATGCTTTTCTGCCTCAATTGTACTCTATTCCCTTCCAGCAATTATTTAGTCTAACTTATAATATTTATTGGGTAATGATGAAATACATTAAAGAGGTATATTTTTTAGGTAGTGATGGCTAAAACATCAGCTGAGCGAAAAGCTGAGCAAAGAAGAAGATTAAAAGAGTCTGGAAAGTTTGAAGAATTTCGCTAGTCAGAAACCAATCGTCAAAAAATAACCAGAAAAAAAAGAAAGCAGGAAATGACAACAGAAGAAAAGGAGATCAAAAAGAGAAAAAAGAGAGAAGAAATGAGAAAATACAGAGAAAAATGCAACCTTAAACGACAACTTTCGAATTCTACTATAAGTCCAAGCCCATCGAAAGCTTTCAAATCTAAGAGCTATTATGGAAAAGCAATAGCAAAAGCCAAGAAGTCCTTACCCAAGAGCCCAATAAAAAGAAAATTAATCGTGGAAAATTTATGCAAACATTTTTCTCCAGAAATTATAGCTCAGAGGAAAAAGAAATCTGCTTCTACAGCAACATCCAATGAGGTATGCAACGTAGTAAAATAAGTTTACGCTTCTGATGCAATATCTTATCAAGCTCCTGGTTCTAAAGATTACAAAATCATCCATGATTTCGAAGTAAAACGTAAAGTACAGAAGCGTTACCTTTATTTTACTATAGGAGAAACTTACCAACAGTTTAAAGAAAAATATCCTAATGTTTCTATTGGGCGAAGCAAATTTTGTGATCTCCGACCTGAACACATCTGTCTACATTTCACAGCTATAAGTCATGGCAAAGGTGCTGTAGATGGTCTAGGGGGTACTCTCAAACATAGAGTAAGAGAAGCTACTCGTTCAAGAAACATAGACTCACGTACAGCTGAAGAATTTGTCGATTGCGCAAAAAAACTATGCCCGAATATAACTCTACATTATGTTCCACAGGAAGCTATTGCTGAAAAAAAGCAATACCTAGACAAAATATGGATGCATAATAAAGAACTAAAAACAATTCCTGAGACAAGAAAGATGCATTATTTCGTAAAAGTTTCTCAGTATTTAATAAAAATATCATTAGTTTCAGCTGATACTACACACACAAATTGCAAGATATTTAATTTCATGTCAGGCAATTTAGGAACTGAGGTTGAATTGAATGGAAACAAAGTCTCGAAACCGTAAATGCTGGAGAATGGGTGTTGGTCCCTTTTGCTGGGAAAAGACTTATAAAACATTTTTCTGAGCAAATTTTAGCAAAGCAAGGATCAACACTCACAATTACATTTTTGCGCTTTGATAAAGACACTTTAAAATTTTCTTGGCCTAAAACAGAGGACATATCTGAAATTCATTTTAGTAATCATTCAGTAAATAGACTCCCTGAACCAGCACTTGATAAACAAATGCACCATACATTTTTAAATGTTAAGTTCAATGACTTAAACATGGGATAGTATGTTTTCTATATTTTACTATGCAAGATTAAGAAAAATGTTTCTAATGTATGTTTTCTTAGTGTTTCAATTGTCAGTAAAAATGTTTTTGTGAAGTGTAGTGTGGGTCACATTTGCCATGTAGTGTGAGTCACAAACAAAATGTCATGTTATAAATTAATTATATATTTAATTAATCTAGTAATAATATGCTATTAAAGTACAATTATTAGAAGTAACAATAATTGTAAAACAAAATTTTTTGATAATCAACAGGGGAAGAAACAAGAGTTTTTGTACTTAATCAAATTATCACTTCCCTTTCATGTAGTGTGAGTCATAGCTCAGTTTTCCCCATGTGCAGAGAATACCCAGTAAGATAAATGAAATTTAGTAGCTAATATGTATAAATTAAACCTTTACTAAAGTAAAACAAGTTGCTAATCTCATTTTATTGTAATAATAATTTTTTTATGGTAGCTTTAAGATTCAAATTTAGCTCACTTGTAGTGTGAGTCACGTATGGAACTAGCCAAATAAAGGTAGATTACAGTTTAAGGGGGGGAAATACCACCAACTTGCATGGTTTTCTTTTGGTTTTATTCTAGTTTAAATGTTTAAAAACAAATTATTTTAGACCATTAGTAATATTTATAAACATATTTTTTTTATTGAAAAAACTAAGTTTTGTGTGAAGAGTCGTAAGTCCAAAAAATCATGTTGAACAATTGAACATCTCCGTTTTCACTTATTCTTAGCTGAAGGTACTTTGAAATGTGATTTATGGGCGAAGTTAGGCATGCTTGACCCTGACAATAGAGTCGTTCTGATCAAACCATCCCTAGACTCAGCAGCGAAAACTTTTCATGGTTCTTCCGTCACGAGTTGCACACATCGTTCAACTGCCTGTGTTTGAACACACTGGGAATGTCTTGAATGTTATATCCCAATTAGAGACTGACTCACTTTGAATATGTGATTTAATATCATCGTCACTGATATCTTTTAATAATGGAGGAGAAGATAAATCGCAGTCCAGTTAATTATTTCCGAGTAGTCTTGATCATTGAAATTAAATTTTGGGGGCATGAATGTTCTGATAGTTGTTCTCTTTTGATCTAACTGTCTCGCCTTTAGAATTCGTCGAAGTCCGAGCTCCCTTACGTGTTTTGTATTTGTGTCATGGCTAACATAAATGTTCTGGATGAGCAAAGAAACCATTTCGTTCGATCACAGGGTCGACAATATTACGTTAATCTTCAGGCAGGTACCCTAGAAGATTGTATTGATTGGTACACAATTTTTGGTCCCTCTACAAAGTATTTAACTTGTTTTAATACTAAACCACATTGGCATGTATGTCTTTAAAATAAATACAACTATTTCTTGAAGTTCAGGTGTGGGAATATCTTCACAAAAATACAATCTGAGAGTTCTATTTGCTGTTGTCAACCACCTCGAGTGTAACAAGGTACCAGGATCTCATACAGCCAAATCCTCTCTACAGTTTCCCTACTTTATTACCATGTAAATATCCAGTGTATATTGCTGATCCTTACTTAGTATAATTCTGTCTATTGTGGGGATCTGACAGCCAATACTCTTGAAGCCAATGACTGGACGTTTTTCGCAGCCACTTAGCTTTTCACCGATTGGCCATTTGAAAGATTTCGGAGCCATTGATTTACCGCCTAAGTATTGAGACAGATGCTGGAATGGCAGTTCATTGAAATGGAGAAGGCAAACTGCCCATTATAACGGTTTTCTCTAATGTATTTCGATTCGGCGAATCAGACCGTTTATCCAACCTGTATTAATAACAGTGAAATCACATCCTATGACAACTAATTTTTCAAGAAAAATTTCACGACTAGACAGGTAATAAATAATAGAAGTGACAATATCTTCAGAACTTCCAGAAATTAGAGTGACATGGCCGATGTAGACTGAACCAGGTTCTTGAATTAACGAGTAATGCTCTTCCTTTTTTACTCTACGGAACCTTTTCGAATGAGCTAGATCTACCACTGACGTGTCGTCCTTCCTTCCGTCCAAATAGAGACCTTGTAGTGGAAATTTCATCAGATATATTACACAATTCAGCCCTAACATTTTGTTTTTCTCTTTTATTTTATTTCTGTCTATAACATGGGAGACGTCAGAATCGGTAATTAATCCAACGTCGTGCAAAATACTCGATGCGATTGCAGCCGTAGCCCAATCACAAACTCCATAACGATCGCTCAGTAATGCAGTAGATTTTAACTGAATTCTCATCAGCCAATTAATTATTAGAGGAAACTTTTTTTGGCACTTTAAAATCTGGGTCGGTATCGCTATCTTTACAAGAAGTAAGTTGTTAGTTGTTGTAAGTTATTTGTATTTTTTTCCTTGAACTGTAATTTACCGTTATTTGTAATTTTTTCAAAATTTCATTTTTTTTAATGCAATGCGCTACCGGAAGATGTTGATGGATTTAAATAATATTTAAACATTATTTTCTGTGGTTCTAATACAAAAGAATTTGATCTATTACATTCGGGAAGAGACTAATTTTAAAATCTTAAAATTTATCGTAAAAATGCGAATTTTTCCAAATTTCGGCAAATTTTAGAGCACATGCGCGACCGGAAGATATAAACCGGTTTTATTTCTTTCTTTACCCCTTTTTAGTATCCCAAATTCGCAACTTTTCCACGGTATTACGACTTAAAATATTTCAGTTTTTTCGGCCCACGCTAGTGTACAAGTACATACCACCATTAACACAGGAGAAAAACTGTTACAATGAACATAACAATAAAGCAAACATAGGAAAGACATGGATGGTAGTCAAAAACACAGATCAAGAACAGTCAAACAGTTTGAAGGTCCTGCATATTCTCCCTTGCGCGCCAATACCTCTAGTACACGTCACCAGAGAGAACAGGGCGTGTCATTAGATAGGTATGTCTACACTTGTTCGCTTTTGCATGCGCTAAGCGCATGCCCCCACGCAAGGGACGCTTGCGTCAAGGCATGCCCGAGATGAGTCAGAAGTATCAGTATTTCATGGCGCACAGCGTAGCGCAAGGAGTTCCTACAGCCTTGGATTTCTGTGCGCTTCAGCTTTCAATTTGTAGTGTTTTGTTGAACCGAAGTTGTTGTGTTTGGAGTTTTTCGGTGTTTTGTCATGAATAACGAACAAACTCTTGAATTTACAGGAGACTACAGGTCTTATGAGTGTTTGTGGAACATACATTGTAAATCTTATACGAAAAAATTAAACACGCTATGATTAATAAAAAAATTAATAACGTAATAGTAAATTAAAAATCTAATTAAAAACGTCATTTTTCAAAACTTATAAAGAGCATTTATTAAATTTCCCTAGCGAAATAACAGCACAAGAGCCTTTAACTTTATTATGATTGCATCTAAAATATTTCTGTTCAAATTATTGTTGGTTGAAACACTACATGAGTTAATCTTTTTTTGATGTATTTTATTTTCATAAATAGATTTAATGACAGAATATCAAGAATGAAAATCTGACTATGTGTACAGGCATTAATGAAACATATAATGTAAATGAATTAAAAACTGACAAATTAAGCTTTTTATACCAGTATAATATTAACATTGATTTGGATCCATTAAAGTTTTTTTAGTTATGGTGCAGGTTCTAAAGATGTATACGGATGAATATGAAACAAATTAATTTTTAAGCCGGCAAGGTGAAATATGATAAATGTACTTCGTTTAAACACTTATTTATCCTTTAATTATTAATATAATTATTTGTAAACTAAAAGTCATCTAAGTTCATATGCATAAATTATATGCAAATATTATTATTCATATTTAACTCAAATATTAAAAGTACTCACGTTAAACGAAATGCACAATTAGGTTTTATCTTCTGATTTCAGCAGTAAAATTTTGAAATCCAGCTAATCGGTACCGACGATTAATTACAACTGTTTTGTAACCACTTTATACATTGTGTTTTTAATTTATTTTTAGTGGTTCCACAACACACATAAGGACTAAATAACCTCATCTATTAGTCGAAAAAACAACAGGAAATATTCCAATTTTATTAAATTTTAATAATAATAAATTTTAATGTAAATTAATAAATGCTCATTACGTGTTTTGAAATATTCTTTCATTCAAATCGCTCGACTTGATTTCCTACGTTTATTTACTTGCCTAATCACTAAATATGCCGCACTGATTCTTCCTAACAGACTAGCATCATCTTCATCCATCTTGAAACTGAAGTGAGGCAGTGTGAAGAAGTGTGGACAAGTGAAGGGTATGCTTCTAAACGCATGCAAAAAGCCATGCGTAAGCGCATGTTGAATTGAATGTTGAATTGAACGTTGAAAGACAAGTTGAAAATGAAAGCGCACGAGTGTGGACATACCTGATGATCAACGTCCATAGCCGCGCTAAAACCACATACTACATACTTTGAGCTTGGTAGTAGATTAAATCTATGTAGGTATTTAGCTAAACAGTCGTGATCAGTTTCCAGCCGAAACGCTTGAACTGCACGGCATCTCGGGAAACTGGGGATCTTATTAAGCGCAATCTTTTATTTGCAGGACATAAAGAAACAGTTTATGTCCCCCCCCCATAAGTTTATAAATGATTCATAATAACTTACAATGATTATTGTTATGTACCTACCTACTTATACTTTGTAGTTAGTAGTACCTATTTCAAAAATTGTTGTAAGTATTATTATCTTTAGTATTATTCAATTTGAAAATAAAGATTTTTTAATTGTTCTAATTAATTTTTTTGACATTGTTTTGTCAGTTAAAAATATCTTAGTTATAAATTAATATACACGGCAACTGACATATTAAATCCCACCCCCGGGCTAACATTACTAAATCAGTTTTTAATACATGGGGGGGGGAGTTTAAATGCCTCGATGTTTAAAAACTTCGATGGTTTAGGGGCGATGTATTATTAACATCGATGTTTTGATATTGAACACATCGATTTTTTGAAACATTGATGTTTTGTTGTCGATACTTTTAAAACATCGATGTATTGGAGTCGATGTTTTTGTAACATCGATGTTTATACTTGTCGATGTTTTTACGTTGTCGTTGTTTTATTTTTAAATAAAAAAAGTACCGTTATAAAAATTTAAAAACTAACCAAAAAGTGTAATTTTTATATTCAACAAATTGAACATACTTTTTGATCCAAGTGGTCAAGGGTGAAGGGTCTGAGAAGTAGGGATGCGACATCGATGTCGATGTCTTCAAAACATTGATGTTCTACAAAAAAACATCGATATATTGAAGCCGATGTCGCATCACAAGTTGCTAAACCAGTTTTAAGAAATGGGGGGAAAAGTTTAAATACACTGAATTTTAAAAACATCAATTGTTTTGGGGAGATGTATTATCAACATCGATGTTTTAATTTTAAACATCGACGTTTAGCTGTCGATGTCGTATCACTAGGTGCTATACCAGTTTTAAGAAATGGGGGAAAAAAGTTTAAATACACTGAATTTTAAAAACATCGATGTTTTTGGGTCGATGTATTATCAACATCGATGTTTTGCTATCGATGTCGCATCCCTAGTGTGTGTATGTTCATTACTTGACGTTCTCTGCCTTCTGTTTGGTTCAGCATGGACATATAGGGTCTTTGAGCCATGAAACCCAACCAATCATAATTATAATGCTAATTAACAACGTTTTGAAGGCAATACAAGAGTGTGTTGGCGTCGGTTCGGAATCAACCCCTAAAGAAAAGATAGGTGGACAACACCTCTTCATTTTTGGTCTGGACATTAACCCAGATGTAAAAATGTAATAATACCCGGGTATGTAGGGATTAATTCGGGACGATCCTTTATATGAGGCAAGTCTATTTAATGCCGTCAGTATTATTCATTTTACATGTACGCAGGAAACGCAAAAACAAGAATATTTTTATAGATAGAATAACAATAAGATACTCGATATCGTAAAGAAAACGAAAAAAAAAATGTCTTCGCTATCTTGTGTCATCGTGAAAGTTAATCGTAAAATGGATCTATTTTTTCCCAGAGGTTGCTAACTTCTTTTCTTTCAACAATTGTTTTAAAAATAGCCCTTTTTGGATAAATTTTTTGCAGATTCATAGCTGATTTTCTTGTTATCTTATATCCTTTTTTTTAAATAAACTTGGTTACGAAAAACATAAAAGAAATATTATGTTTTTATGCCTGATAATAAAGTTAACTGTGGATGGTTCGAAATGCATGAACCATGCCCAGTTAGATGTTCTTTTAACCCTTTCAGCACAGAGCAACTTCAAGCTTCTTATGAATGTTTTTTTTTTCTTATTTGATATGATTTAAATAAAAGGTATTCGGGTTTTTTTATTTCTAATTTTCCCCAAAAATATCTATTTGATTAGCCATTGAATTGTCGGTAGATAAGTAGGTATTTAATCAACGTTGCACTGGACCAACCCAACGGGCTATGAAAAACATGCTGAAACAGGTATGTCATACAAAATCGAAGTTCGATGTACAGGGTTGCCAGATTAGAAAAAATAAAGATACGGCTCAAAACTGTTGCCTTTGGTTGCCATGCAGCCAACGTCTTCATATGGCCATCATAATTAACGCGGGTAATTACTTTAATTAACGTCACACCAGAAAAACACAACGGTCTAATGGCGGAACAAACCCGAAGGTAAAGATCCAAGGAGAACACCACGTCATTTTGAACCATACAGATGACGAGGTCACACCACTCTCCAAACTTCTACACCAAGCCAACGTGAGGACATTTGAGGCAACGACGTGCACCATTCTCCATTGTAAGTAGGTATTTTAATTAACGTCGTGGACGGATTATTGGCGACGGGCTAGGAACAATCCCGAAGGAATTTTCCAGGGACATCGCATCGTCATTTTGAACTGCGGTAAAATCACGAGAACATCCTAGTTGGTACCTTCTCTCCAAACTTCCACTCCAAGTCAAGGACATTTGAGGCCCATGCACTAGGGATGCGACATCGATGTCAATGTTTTCAAAACATCGATGTTTTTTAAAAAAACATCGATATATTTAACATCGATTTATTGGGGTCGATGTTTTGGTAACATCGATGTTTATACTTTTCGATGTTTTATTTTTAAATGAAAAAAGTACCGTTATAAAAATTTTAAAATGAACCAAATAGCATATTTTTCATAATCAGCAAATTGAACATACTTTTAGACCCAAGTGGCCAAGGATGGAGAGTCTGAAAAGTAGGGATGCGACATCGATGTCGATGGTTTCCAAACATTGATGTTTTATAAAAAATACATCGATGTATTGGAGCCGATGTCGCATCAGTAGTTGCTAAACCAGTTTTAAGAAATGGGGAAACGAGTTTAAATACACTGAATTTTAAAAACATCTATGGTTTGGGGGCGATGTATTATCAACATCGATGTTTTGCTATCGATGTCGCATCCCTACCACGCACCAGCCCCCGTGTACGCGACGGTCTTCTGCCTGGTGCGAGTTCCGACCTCGGAACCCTCCGCTTGCTCTTCTATCTGTCCTTCAAATCGAGGGAAATGACACAATTTTGCGATATCTAATTGATTAATAGCTCTCGTGCTTCGCAGCAGCATGCGTCTTGTGACACAGCAGGTGTACAAATGGAAAGTGTTTACTGTGAGTCGCTTCTCTCCTGGTAGCAGCTTGTAGGGATGAAATATTCTCTCAAGATAAGTGAATAATCACATTGGTTTCAACTATTTCTTCTTTTGCCCGATCACTGACCAGTTCGGCACCACACGGGACGGCGGTTATTTGACGTAGGGAATTTATGCACTGACGTCGGCCCTCCGTTGATTTGCTGTCGCCCCAACGTTATTTTAATCGTAACGAGTCACTCCTAACTTCATTGCGAGATAATACTTTAGAATGCATCAGTCTCTTTGAATGATCTTGTCGTTTCCGCCACATATTTTGGGATCCCTAAAATGGGTCAGATCTTGATGGAAGAGATATCTCGTAGCAACCACTTCGAGGGTTAATCCATCAGATAACATGGATTCGAAACCGTGGCCTACTGAGGCCTACTCTAACACAACATAATCGAGTCACATATTTACAAATTGACATGAATTTAATATTCATACCTGATCCATTCTGTATCAAGTCATCTCAACCGTGGTTCAAAATTACGTAGTACTGTTCTCGGATCTTTCCCTTCGGGATTGATATCGTAACGTCACCCAAACACCTTTGTGTTGCTCCAATATGACGTTAATTGAAATACCTACCAACCATTCTGCTCAAAACGGTGTTCAAAACGTCTTGTTTACTGTGTGCTCATTCATTGAAAATATACTTAACTGCGTCCAATCGATCCGGTGTTGCCATGACAACCTGTGCATTGATGACGCACTTCATCTCTGTTGTGTGAGTTTCCTCCTGAAGAGACTTCGTGAATTAAGTGTGTGTTCAAGGCCATTCACGACGAGGAAAACGTGTGTCATATTTTTTTATCGTCGAACATTTAGTTCAAATTCAAAGTTCAAAAGTAAATAAAATACAAAATATCATTATAATTTAATTTATTCGACTAGATCTGGCAATTTTCAACCTTTTTTTATTCATGGCAAGCATTGCATCTTTCTGAAATCCTGCCAAAATACATTATATATTTTTTTGCCGATGTGACGAAAAAAGTATACTTTTACTTGATTTACAAAAAAATATGATTTCAATAATTGCCTACACTTTTTGGGTCCCTATGTGGTTTCGTAAATAATTTTTTAAATTTTCTCTTATGACATTTTGTAGTAAAGAAGTATGGAACTCAAAATTATTATTCGGGTGTTACTCCAAATAATTTGTGAACGCATTTGTCAACAGTTCAAAGCTAAACCATTGAAATAAAATATATCTTAATGAAACTGTTTAAATTACGCGATTTAAATCGTTTCACCATCCATTCTAACGACACAGCGGTTGTAAATCGCTGGACCTTATGAAATATGTATTGCTGAAAACTATGACTTTCCAAGAAACGCTACATCCAATCAGGGCTCGATATAAGCAGTCCTGGCCCGAATAAGGTACGAAGACCGGGCCTTCATAGATTAACAAATATAGACTCAAAATACTCAGCTTCCACACATGGATAAATGATTCTCCTTTAATTTTGGCTCATGTACAACGTTTCATAAGTACTAGTACGATGAAAAGAAATTTTCAGAATTAGAAAGCGACAAAAACGTTTCCATATAGCCCTCGGGACCAGTACCATGATTTCATTGACCCCATCCCCGATGAAGGGTCAGTGACGGACCATTCTATTTTGGAACATGGCGAAGTCACTTTTTAGATAAATCGCCTCGGTCATTCTCAAATTTGCTAACTTAATTAAGACGCGTGAATAAACATTGTTGAGGTGCAACAGGTGTTCCTTTCCGTGTAGGACCACGATAGCCTAGTAGGAAGAGTAACGGATAAGATAAGTGATCGGACGGTTGCGATTTCGAAACTAGGTCCTACCAAAGCGTCTTGTACATGGGAGCTGGCGCACGTTAAATCTGCCGCGGTCTCGATTGCCCCACTTTGAAGTGGTGTGGATGAGTTGGAGAGTGGGGTGACAGCTCAGGTGTTAACTAGGGATGTCGATGTTTTCAAAACATCGATGTTTTATAAAAACATCGATGTATTTACCATCGATTTATTGGAGCTGATGTATGTTTAACATCGATGTTTTATAAAAACATCGATGTATTTACCATCGATTTATTGGAGCTGATGTATGTTTAACATCGATGTTTTAACAGTGTCGATGTGTTATTTTTGAATGAAAAAAGCACCATAGT
Source organism: Metellina segmentata (assembly GCA_947359465.1). NCBI lineage: Eukaryota > Metazoa > Arthropoda > Arachnida > Araneae > Tetragnathidae > Metellina > Metellina segmentata. Next base: position 113,755,335 of record OX375882.1, on the reverse strand, counting down.
AAAAATTAAGAAAAATAACCGCGCAACTAAATATTTGTGAGTGATGGCGACATCCGTCACATTAGAAAGAGTTTTTTCCCTAACTGGTGGGATAGTTAGTGAAAAAAGAAGGCGGCTTAAGTTGGGGAAAGTCAACAAACTTCTTTTTTTACAAACTGTAAATGACAAACATTGGGGCAGATAATAATGATAGGCCTCAATATTTTTTTATTTACAGTTTTAAAAATAGTTTGTTGTGTTCCTCTCCATAGGTTGTTAAATAATTAATAATAACTTTATAACTTACAATATATATTGTTATAAAAACATCGATGTGCAAAAATATCGATGGTTTTTGGGCGATGTATTATCAACATCGATGTTTTAATTTTGAACATCGATGTTTTGCTGTCGATGTCGCATCCCTAGTGTAAACCATGTCATCAAACCAAACATGGTGTTCTCCTCGGATCTTTTACTTAGGGATTGATCCCGGATAGTTATTAATAGTCGTTACCTACCTCAATACCCTTTCATTGCGTGCACTCAATTACAGTAAGAGAACACATCCGTTACAAGTTTTCGGAAATGGAGAAGGCATCTGCTGTCTAGATTTAATCCAAACTATTTCTCAGAATTAAAAAAAGTTATATACTTTTTTGGGGAGTCTAGGCGCGAGCCTAGTGGGTGATTCTCCAATGGCATCAGTTGAAATCTTGGTCTCAGAGATACAAGATATTGATTGGTCACTGAAAAACGAAAAAAATTTGCCCGATTGTCCTCAAATTGTCCGATTTAATTAAGGATTAACGACTTGTGAAGCGGGCCAATGCTGTCCTACCTCCTTATTGTTTAATGGTCAAAATTTAAGATACTTTTTTTCAGAATCTTTTACGTGCAATGATTTGTATTTTTTATGCAGGTTATGAAGATGCTTTTAATCACTTTAACACGGGGATTTTTTAAAAATTTGAAGTTTTGAGGGTTTTTTTCTTTTAACTAAATTTTTTAATGACCAATTTTCATCTTTTTCAACAATCAAAATGAACTATTCAAAGTAGATAGAAAAAATGCCGGTGTTAAAATATATTACAGGAAATGTTACACTTGTGAACCAATTTTTTTTTTTTTTTTATATATTTGCTTGAGTAGACTTTAAAAAAAGTTCCTTTTGTGGAAAAAATACACATTTTGAGGTATTGAAATTTAAAGCGTGAAATTGACCTTACTTCAGGTAAATAGAGGTATTTAATAAAGTTTCTTAAAATAAAGTATCTTAAAATAAAATTTCTTAAAATAATTAATTATATATTATAATTAATATACCATTTTAAAAATAATTGTATAAACTTTTATTTATATTTATAAAAAAATAATCGAAATTTCGAAAGATTTTTGGTGTCACGAAGGTGGGTTGGTCTGTGAGATCAACAGGTTCCTCGCAGGGACACCTGTTGCATCTCGACTAGATATGTTGGGACAGAATTGTGATAGGGGAGAAACAGAAAGCGGATGAAGAACCGACAAAAGTGAACATTAAGGGCAAACTGTTTAACAGTAGAATCCAATTTTAAGAAAAGACAAATTATTATTTTGTTCCGAGATTTAGCGAAAAAGACTCATAGCAAATACATTTTTATGTTTTGATTCCTTTCGAAATAACTTCCAAAGCCCGCGCCCGTGAAGCGCCTTCACATCCTGATCTCGGAGAAACGAGTTATATCGATCGATCACCGTATCGATTTTCACAGACAGTATCAGAATCGAAATTGACAAAAGAACTTCCGCGATATTTACCTGTAGCTTCGCCTTCAAGGGGTTTCTCCGACTCCTGTTTGCAGGATCTCAAGTAGGGAGAGCTGATGGGATCGGCGTCCATTTTTCCCGATGTCTGGAACGAGATAATAGGGCGGACGTGGTGTCCACTTCGGCTCACAGATGGCGCTGCGAGATGCAATCCGAGTCGTCGGATGACAGAAGCCCAGGGCGCGGCACTCGGTAATAACTGAATATGATTTGGTGCCCGTTTCCTGCCATTTGATTTTCATTTTATATCGCGCGTGCTTTGCGGAGCGGAGGGGTTGTTTGGAGGGTTGCCAGATCAGATTTTGCGCTCCATTCGGCGAGTGACAAAGCGAGGTGCCAACTTTTTATTTACGAGCGTGCTGCTTCAAGTAAATCTAGCGCAGACCGCGGGCCACATGCGGCCCTCCGTTGACATACGCCTACCACGTGTTATTTTAATTTAAGTGACCAACCTTTCCTACAACTTTGTGAGGACTAGGGATGCGACATCGATGTTTTCAAAACATCGATGTTTTTTTAAACATCGATGTTTTGGTAACATCGATGTTTATACGTGTCGATGTTTTTACGCTGTCGATGTTTTATTTTTAAATGAAAAAAGTACCGTTATAAAAATTTCAAAAATAACCAAGTAGCATAATTTTCATAATCAGCAAATTGAACATACTTTTAGACCCAAGTGACCAACGGCGAAGGGTCTGAAAAGTAGGGATGCAACATCGATGTTGATGTTTTCTAAACATTGACGTTTTAGAAAAAAAACATCCATGTATTGGAGCCGATGTCGCATCACTAGTTGCTAAACCAGTTTTAAGAAATGGGGAAACAAGTTTAAATACACTGAATTTTAAAAACATCGATGGTTTGGGTGCGATGTAGTAACACAAGTTGATAAACCAGTTTTAAGAAATGTGGGGAAAAATTTAAATACTCTGAATTTTAAAAACATCGATGTTTAAAAACATCGATGTTTTTGGGTAACTGTATTATCAACATCGTTGTTTTAATTTTGAACATCGATGTTTTGCTATCGATGTCGCATCCCTAGTGAGGACCAGTGCACAAAAATCTTTCAAAATTGCGATTATATTTTTATAAATTTCAATGAATGTTGAATGTTTATGCAATTATGTTTAAAATGATACATTATTTATGGAGATACGTTGAGTAGAAGTATTTTAAATAATTAGGGGGCACTCCCCCTGCTCGCTGCCGCTCGCCGACCCCTGTAGGATTGCTTTGCAATCCTCATTGGTTCGATGCGGAAACCTTGATCGCTTCGCTTACATCAACGAAAACATTGTTTACAAAATGTGATATTCCATAAAATATTTTTCAATTATAAATTTGTTGACCTACTTAAAAGTCATACAGTACCTCTGGAATCAGAGGTACTGTATGACTTTTAAGTAGTAATTGAGTAATCAGAACTCGAGCAATTTGGAATCAAAATGAAAACTTTGAGCAAATTTTGATTCGAAATATGAGCGCTGCTTTGGAAATCGAATACCCTGCATGTCATTTGTAAGCTGCAACAGCTCGACTAATATTAATTTTTTTTTCAATAGAATTTTATCTGGTAACGCTATAAATTCATTTGATGCGCGAGACTTCGTGGTAAAAAAACAATCGTACAGTGTTGCCAAAACGCGATAACAAATAACGTCTTTTTCGCGTGCCACGTAAGAGAATTATATACATATATATATATATATATATATATATATATATATATATATATATATATATATATATATATATTTAAAGCACAGATTAATGAAGTAAGTAAGGTCAATTTTTTATGCTTTAAACTTCAATATCTCAAAATGAGTATTTTTTCCACCAAAGGAACAGTTTTTTCGATGTCTATTCAAGCAAATATAAAAAAATTGGTTTACGAGTGTAAAATATACCCTATAACATATTTTAACAGGCATTTTTTCTGTTTGCTCAGAAAACCTCATTTTGACTGTTAAAAAGGATCAAAATGGATCATTTACAAAAAAAATAGGTGTTTAAAAAAATTTCAAATTTTAAGTAATTTAAAAAAAAATTGTGTTAAAATATTTCAAGTCTTCATAGCCTGTATAAAAAAATTCATAACAATGAACATAAATTATTCTGAGAAAATGTTTCTTAAAACTTGACCATTTTAACATTACGATTGTTTAAAAGGACATAAAAATTTTAACGGATTTGAAATCTACGGAAATTTTTACTCCAGATAGATATCTTTTACGTTTGATTTTCTTTTTTTCTTTTATATTTTCGCAAGAGATTGTGACGTCACGTGAAATTTCGCTTTCCAAAAATAAACAGATTGCATTTTCTGGATAGTAGTGCATATTTTTCTAGTAGTAGTGCAAAAATGCATCCAAAAACCATTGGAGCCGACGAGGAATCATCCGAAAAATTTTGCCCTATTGACAGGAAAACTTTTCGAGTGTTATGCATGAAATGCTTTGATAGATAATATAATATTATATTTCGAATATCTCTACCCCACAGCCCCTGCAATCGTTTTACTACTCAGAAAAGAGGTAAGCAGTTGATCAACGTCGCACTTTACCGACACAGCTGGCTATTGACGTCGGTCCTACATCAATCCCTAAGGTAAAAAGTTCAGGAACAAAACCTTGTCATTTTGAACCATAGTCAGATGACGAGGGGCAGGTACCTTGAAGATTCTATTGATTGGTACACACGTTTTGATGCCTCTGTAAAGTATTTACTTGTTTTAATACAAAACCACATTGGCATGTATGACTTCAAAATAAATACAACTATTTCTTGAAGTTCAAGTGTGAGACTTTCTTCACGGAAGTACAATCAGGGAGTTCGATTTGATGTTGTCAACCACCTCGAGTGTGACAAGGGACCAGGATGTCGTACAGCCAAATCCTCTTTACAGTTTCCCTACTTTATGCCATGGAAATATCGAGTATATATTGCTGATTCTTATTTAGTATAACTTCTGTCTGTTGTGACTATCTGACAGCCAATACTCTTGAAGCCATTGACTGGACGTTTTTAGCAGCCACTTAGCTTTTCATCGATTGGCCCTCTGAAAGATTTCGGAGCCGTTGATTTACCGTCTAGGTATTGAGACAGATGCTGGAATGGCAGTTTATTGAAATGGAGAATGCAAACTGCCCATTGTAACGGTTTCCCCTTATGCATTTCGATTCGGCGAATCAGAACGTTTTTCCAACCTGCATTAACAACAGTTCCATCACATCGTATGGCAACTAATATTTCAAGAGAAATACCACGACGAGACGGATAAGAATTATTACAATTTACAATCTTCAGAACTTCCAGAATTTAGAGTAACATAGCCGATGTAGACTGAACTGCACTGAAGAGCCAAACATTATGACCACCTACGCAATAACGCGTTGCGCCTCCTTTGGCCTGCAAAACAGCTGCATGTCGCATGGGAATAGATGGCACACGTTCTTGGTACATGACTGGAGACAGGTTGTACCAAATGTCTAAGCAGCGGTCACGCAAAGTCGAGATATTCGGACATGGTGGTGTTTGAGCTCTGAGCTGCCACTCCTTGTCATCCCAAATGTGCTCTATCAGATTAACATCCGGCCAGTTAGGTGACCAGGACATTAAGAGGAATTCATCAGTATGCTCCTCGAACCACTCCAACACAATCCGAGCCTTGTGACATGCGGCGTTGTCCTCCTGGAAGATTCCATTTCCAGTTGGGAAGACAGACGCCATGTAAGGGTGCAACTGATCCGCAATGATGTTCAGATAGTTCGCAGCTTTCATGGTCTGTTCTACCACACCTACGGGTCCCAGAGTCGCCCATGAGAACGTCCCCCAAAGCATAATACCACCACCACCAGCCTGTGTATGACCTGCTGTACGAGAGGGGAGCAACTGTTCGCCAGGTAGACGGCGTACCCTGACACGACCATCGACGTGATGAATGAGAAATCGGGACTGATCTGACCAGGCAACTCTCTTCCACTCATCCATGGTTCAGTCTCGATATTCCCGGGCCCGCTGTAGGCGTATTTGACTATGACGCTTGATCAACAGAGGCACACGAGTGGGACGTCTGCTGCACAGTCCCATATGCAACAGTGTCCGCTGAACTATGTGTTCCGAAACACATGCGCTTGATCCTGCATTGTATTGGGCTGTCAGCTGAGACATTGGCTCGCACCGATTTTGCTTTACCAAGCGGGACAGTCTCCGATGTCCTTTTTCTTTGCTGACGCGTGGACGACCAACACCTTGACGTCTACTGCTGGTGTCACCGTCATTTATCCACTTTGCATGAATACTAACAACGGCAGATCGTGAACAACCTACCAATTGTGCAGTTTCGGTGATACTCGTTCCGAGTCTTCGGACCATTACGATCTGCCCTCTATCAAATTCGCTTAGATCAGCAGCTTTTCCCATCACTCGCAAAAGTAAGTGCATGATTACTTACCTTCTCCAGCAGCAGTTAAATACCATTCTCACTTAATCACATACCCTCCACGTCATCCAGACGAGTTCATTGAAAATTGTAGATATGGTCATAATGTTTTGGCTAGTCAATGTAGTTTCTTGAATTAGAGAGTAATGCTCCACCTTTTTTACTCTACGGAACCTTTTCGTATGAACTAGATCTACCACTGACGTGTCCTCCTTCCTTCCTTCCAAATAGAGACCTTGTAGTGGAAATTCGTCATATTTACTACACAAAATTCAGCCTTAACATTTTGTTTTTTTCTTACTTTGTTTTTGTCTATAACATGGGTGACGTCAGAATCGGTAATTAATCCAACGTCGTGCAAAACACTTGATGCGATTGTAGCAGTAACGCGATAAAAAACGCAGTAACGCAGTAAACTCCATAACGATCGCTCTGTAATGCAGTAGATTTTAACTGAATTCTCATCTGCCAATTATTGGAGGAAATTTTTTTTGGCACTTTAAAATTTGGGTCTGTATCGCTATTTTCACTAGAAATAAGTTGTTAGTTGTTGTAAGTTGTTGATAACTCAAGCTAAGTCGGACTTCCTCCCAATGGGGCTCACTTGCATGGAAGCCGCACCCCCCTCGCCTCTTGCCGTCTTCGACTGGCCTGGCACTCCATTGGTCTGCCAGTATAGGCATAAGAAACAACAAGTTGTTGATATTTTTTCCCTTGAAAACTGTAATCTACCTTTATTACAAAAAAATTTCAAAATTTCTTTAACTGTGAATGGATTGCTCGACCTGAAGTTGATGGATTTAAATAATATTTAAACATCAATTTCTATAGTTCTAACACATAAGAATTTGAGCTATTACATTCGAAAATAAACTAATTTAAAAATTTAAATTTCTCCAAATTTTGGCAAAGTTTAGTGCACTGGAAGATATAAACCGATTTTTTTTACCCCTTTTTAGTCTCCTAAATTCGCAACTTTTGCGTGGTATTACGACTTGAAAAAAAAATTGTGTTTTTTTAGGCCCACCCTAGTGTGCATGTCCATGACTTGACGTTCTCTGCCTTCTGTTTGGCTCAGCATTTACAAATAGAGTCCTTGAGCCATGAATCCCAACCAATCATTATTTATAAGGTTAAGATAGTTAATTTATGGCGTATTGAAGCCAATACAAGGGGTTATTGGCGACGGTCCGGAATCAACCCCTAAAGAAAAGCAACTTCAACTGGACAACACTGCTTCAATTTTGGTCTGGACATTAACCCAGATGTACAAATGTTATAATACCCGGGTATGTAGACAGTTGAATTAACGTCGCACTGGAGAAACACCAGGGACTATTGGTGACTGTTCAGTATCAATCTTGATGGGAAAGATCCGATAACAACGCCTCATAATTTTGAACGAGGTCAACACCTCATTATTTTGAACGAGGTCAACACCTCATTATTTTAAACGAGGTCAATGCCTCATAATTTTGAATGAGGTCAACACCTCATTATTTTGAACGAGGTCAACACCTCATTATTTTGAACGAAGCACCCCATTCTTCAAACTTTTAAACACGCAACCCGCAGGTATACGATTGACGATATTGACCCCATCATCTGACAGTGGTACACCATGAAAGGGTCAATACCTGAGCTGACACTCCATTCTTCAAATCTGCATGCCACACCAACCCTAATTAATAAGAGAAAAACTTAAAAAGAGTAGAAGTTTTTAAGGCGTTGCGATAAGCTCTCGAGAGGCAGGTAATTAGGAGAGTATAACCAAAGAAGAGATAGATAGATGGATGTGTAATTACCATCACTAGGGGGCCAGCCCACTGCTCGCTTAAGCTCGCCAACCCCCGGAGGATTGCATTGCAATCCTCATTGGTTTACCGCGCGAACCTATACTCGCTGCACTTGCATCAATGAAGACATGTGTCCTAGCAGAAAGGATTGAGGTGTTTACAAAATATGATGCTCCAAAAAAATATTTTTCAAAACTAAATTTGCTGTATTACAGAAAATATATGGTACAGCTACACTCTACGTTTATGAGTGATGGCAACGGCTTTGGCGATTTTTTTGGCGCACTTCTAAAGTTGCCAAGTAAAGAATTATTTCCTAACTCTTAATGTCACAATTTTTTTTTCTTTTTACAACACACTTTTTAAACATATTTCAGAACGTTTTAAAAAGTATATTTTTGTAAAACTTTCACAAAAAGTAGTAAGCTTAAGCACATATCAAAACACATTTGTGAACCAGCAGAGAAACTAAGCTACGAATGGTAAAAATAACCTGAAACTTATCAATTACACTAAATACAGTGAGCATGTTGAAAAAGGAAAAAGATTTACAAAAGAAAAAAAAGCAAGAAATAATACCTGATAAAGTCAGAATTCTCTCGTAAAAAAATAATGGAAACGAAAATGGTCAAAAAAAACAAAACTCTTAATCCTGACATGAAAACTATTATAACAAAATAAGAATTCCACAACTGTCAAAATACAAATAAAAGGACCAATGGTATCACAGAAAACGATTTAAAAGGATCAATGGAATCAAAGGATATTTTAAAAACAAAATAACCAATGGGAGGAAAGAAAAAATTTCAAACGAATCAATGAAATCAAACGACTTTAACGGATTTTGGAAGAACTTTCTAGAATATTCAAAATGAAAATTAAAAGTTTCCGTTTGCCGAGGTTGCCATGAAAACCACAACAACAGATGGGTTGCCTTAATTTATCGTAACTCGCTACTAGAAGTGCGCCAAAAGAATCGCCAAAGCCGTTGCCATCACTCATAAACGTAGAGTGTAGCTGTACCAAATATATATACAGTTCCCTGGAATCAGAATTCAAATAAAAACTTTGAAAAAATTTTGAGTCGAAATGTGAGCGCTGCTTTGGAAATTGAATACCCAGTATGTTGTTTGTGTGTACATTTCCAGCACTCTTGAGTCACCCACACTTTTTCATTGAGTTTGTTGTCGAAAGTTATAGTGCAAGCGTCATGTTGAACTATAATTGTTGGCCCTGAAAAGGACCATTTTTTAAATGACTCTGAAATGATCCTCCGCTTTCTTTGATTTCTAATTATGAGCTGCAACAGCTCGACTAAAATTCATTTTCTTTTTCAATAAAATTTCATTCGATAACACTATAAATTCAATTGAGAAGCGAGGCTTCGTGGTAAACAATAGTACAATGTTGCCAAAACGCGATAACAAATAGCGTCTTTTTTGCATGCCATGTAAGAGTATTATATATATAGATACTGGAGCAACACGGCAGACTATTGATGACGGTCAAGGATCCAACCCGAAGGGAAAGATCTGAGGGCGACACCAGGTAATTTTGAACCACGAACAAAAGTAGTTTAGTGTAAATAATACAGTGAGTTCAATTTTCATGTTCCAAAGAGGAAGCAAAGTTAGGCATTTTAACAAACTATAGCAAAACAACGGGCTATTGGCAACCGTCCGGGATGTATGTCGATGGGAGAGAATCGAGGACAACACCTCGTAAATATGATCCTCGGTCAGATGACGAGGTCCCACCTGAGCTGGCACCCCACTCTCCAAAATTTCACACCACGCCAACGTGAAGGAAGCACAGGAAACACTTAATCAAGTTCGAAATAAAAGTAGAAACACTATATTTGTGGAGATGAATTATGAGTGGGGAATGGGGATTAATTCTGGTCGATTCTTTATATGACGCAAGTCTATTTAATGCCTTCAGTCGAATTGATATTTTTTTTGCATGTACGCACGAAACGCAAAACCAATTTTTTTTATAGATAGATAACAATGAGATACTCGATATCGTAAAGAAAACAAAAAACATAAAAATGTCTTCGCTATCTTGTGTCATCGTGGGAGTTAATCGTAAAATGGATCTATTTTTACATGAAGCTGTTAACTTCTAAACAATCAACTATTGATTTTAAAATAACACTTTTTGGATAAATATTTTACTGATTCGTAGCTGATTTTCTTGTTATCTTATATTCTTTTTTTGAAATAAACTTTTACGCGTTACTTTTTTTTAGACTGTCATATCTATATCTTATTACTATTAGTTTTTTAAATTTTAAAACATTACGGAAAATCTTGAATGTCCTCTTTTTTACGGTACAATTATTTTTGAAATTGATTAATAAATAAATTCGATCCGATTATAAGTTGTTCATACAAATTTCGAACCTTTTAGATCGTAAGTTCCGCTACAGAACTAAAACTGTCATATCTAAAGCTTAATGCAATTAATTTGAAAATAACGCGTGAAAGCTTTGAATGCATTCTTTCTTACGGAAAAATTACTTTTAAAATTGTTCATAAATAAATTCGATGCAATCAAAAGTTGGTCATACTAATTTCGTATATTTTAGATTGCCGGAGCGATAGCATTCATTCTTCTTTACGGAAATGTAGGTTACATTTTCTGACTAACGGTTGCTAGGTATCAAATTTACCGTCGTAACAATAACATAGCAACGATTTTTTTTTTATTTGGCTGAGGAAAAAGGCTGTTTTTTTTATCGCTCTATTCTCAGACGGTTTCCCGATAAAGTACAGATCAGAAAATTACGAGATTAACATGGTTTATTTTAAATTGAACAGTGGACAAGATGGAGAAGGTTTTTTTTTTACTGGTGCGCGTCTGTTAGTTTTGGGTGTATTAAGAGTTAAAGTTTAAAAAAAAGGGAAATCACTTGCGAAAGGAGTTTTGGTTTGCGAAGCAAACCAAATGGGATTATGTAGGAATCACCGAGGGTTGGCGAGCGAGAGCATGGACCCTAGCTGTGTTGTCATGGACAGGAATGTTCAGGATTATACAATACGAATTATTAAGATAGTTTCGCCGTCGCAGGAGATTGACTATGCGAAAGGAATGTCGTTGTGCGAAGCAAACCAAATGGGATTGCATGGCAATTTTCGGGTGCGGAGCCCTCTAGAAAAAGTAAAAAATAGCAAACAAAAGTCGACTCTAAAATTGCTACTAAACAATCTTTGTTTACTAGCAATTTTAGTTTATCAGACACAAAACCATTCGGCTGACATAAACAAAATGCGCTATGTATAAGTATGAAACAGACGTTAGGAATATCTCACCAGAAATTTGAAAACAAAGCAAAAAAGTAAATATTTTGCTAATAAGGCTTTCCTGACACTCTAGTAACCAGATTCCGATATTTTTCTTTCACCATTGCCACGTCTTGGCGCCAAAACTACGAAAAGTGGCCTCCCTTAAAAAATGTTCACTAAAGAAAAATTCCGAAAAAATATTTTTTCTGCCATATGTTAATATACAAAAGGTACTCAATTTTTGTTGACTGTTGGTAAATTATAAAAAGTCGCCAAAAGTTGAAACAATTTTTCTTGATATAAAGATACGGTACAAAAATGTTTCCTTTGGTCGCCCTGCAGCCAACGTCTTCACACGGCCATCAGAATTAACGCCGGTAAGTCTTTTAATTAACGTCGCACCAGAAAAACACAACGGACTAATGGCGACGGTCCGGGAACAAACCTGAAGGTAAAGATCCAAGGACACCTCGTCATTTTGAACCATACAGATGACGAGGTCACATCTGAGCTGTCACCCCACTCTCCAAACATCCACACTAAGCCAACGTGAGGACATTTGAGGCAAGGACAGATTTAACGTGTACCATTCGCCTTCGAAGGTAGGTATTTTATTTAACGTCGTACGGGACTTGCTATTGGCGACGGTCTGGGAACAATCCCGAAGGAATTATCCAAGTACAACGCATCGTCAATTTGAACCGCGGTAAAATGACGAGAACATCCTAGCCTTCTCTCCAAACTTCCACTCCAAGCCAAGGTCATTTGAGGCCCACGCACTAGGGATGCGACATCGATGTCGATGTTTTCAAAACATCGATGTTTTTTAAAAAACATCGATGTATTTAACATCAATTTATTGGGGTCGATGTTTTGGTAACATCGATGTTTATTCTTATCGATATTTTGGTAACATCGATGTTTCTTGTCGATCGTATCCTTGTCGATGTTTTATTTTTAAATGAAAAAAGTACCGTTATAAAAAATTTTAAAATAACCAAGTAGCATAATTTTTATAATCAGCAAATTGAACATACTTTTAGACCCAAGTAACCAAGGATGAAGGGTCTGAAAAGTAGGAATGCGGCATCGATGTCGATGTTTTCCAAACATTGATGTTTTATAAAAAAAAACATCGATGTATTGGAGCCGATGTCGCATCACTAGTTGCTAAACCAGTTTTAAGAAATGGGGGAAAAGAGTTTAAATACACTGAATTTTAAAAAGATCGATGTTTTTTGGTCGATGTATTATCAACATCGATGTTTTCATTTTGAACATCGTTGTTCCAAAACATCGATGTTTTGCTATCGATGTCTCATCCTTACCACTCACCAGTCCCCGTGTACGCGACGGTCTTCGGCCTGGAGCGAGTTCCGAACTCGGAACCCTCCGCTTGCTCTTCTGTCCGCCCTTCAAATTGAGGGAAGAGACCCGGTAGTGCGATATCTAATTGATAAAGTTGATGATAGCGCTCGTGATTCACAGCAGCATGCTTCTTGTGACAGAGCAGGTGTGCAAATCGAAAGTGTTGACTCATTTCTGAGAACTGTGAGTCGTGTGGCGAAGTGATTAAAGAGGACATATATTGATTCACCAGTCGCCTGGCCGGCTCAAATCGTTCTTCGTCGGACAGTGCCTAGCCCCTCGTTTTGGAATAGGAGTGGAAAGTAGGGATGCGACATCGATGTCGATGTTTTCAAAACATCGATATTTTTTAAAAACATCGATGTATTTAACATCGATGTTTATACGTGTTGATGTTTTTACGTTGTCGATGTTTTATTTTTCAATGAAAAAAGTACCATTATAAAATTTTTAAAAATAACCAAGAAGTGTAATTTTTATAATCCGCAAATTGAACATACTTTTAGACCCAAGTGGTTAAGGGTGAAGGGTCTGATAGCAGAGATGCGACATCGATGTCGATGTTTTCAAAACATTGATGTTTTATAAAAACAAACATCGATATATTGGAGCTGATGTCGCATCACTAGTTGCTAAACCAGTTTTAAGAAATAGGGAAAAATGTTTAAATGCACTGAATTTTAAAAACATCGATGGTTTGGGGGCAATTTATTATCAACATCGATGTTTTAATTTTGAACATCAAAGTTTTAAAACATCGATGTTTTGCTATCGATGTCGCATCCCTAGTGGAAAGGCTGTGAAGCTTCCCTCTTGGAATTTTTGGGACGATGGAAAAATGCCCAAGGTGTTTTCCCACGATGCGGGGGCTTCAAGGTTTGGAGCAGAGAGGGTTGGGTCAGCGATCGCGCCATTCTCTGACAGACTCGAGAAGAGTTGGGGCGTTGTGAGGGCGTCAGATCGCGACGGCCCAGACTTTTGAAGTTAAGTCTCCGGTGGAGACTCTGCTGTATTTGAGTTGTTTTTAAATTGTCTGTTTAACAGAGCAGTACTGTATAAAAATAAATAACCAAGACGAAAATAAAGAATATTTGAAAAATACAATATTCAGAGCTCCTAAAATATCCTTCCTGCCAAAACTTATACAAGCCCGTTGTTACAGTCGTTTCTTTCCTGCGAAGCAGCTGTAGAGCACTGCAGGTACTAGCATGTAGGGGATGGAAGATTCTCTCAAGATAAGTGTTTTATATCACATTGGGTAGCAACTTTTTTTTTCTTTTGGCTATTTTCAACCTTTTTTTCTATTCATTGCAAACGCTGCATTCATTACTAAAATTATGCAAAAATACATTTGATATTTTTTTGCCGATGTGACGAAAAAAGTAAATTTTTTCTTGATTAGCAAAAAATATATGATTTTGATAATTGCCTACACTTTTTGTGTCCCTCTGTGGTTTCCTTAAAATATTTTTTAAATTTTCTCTTATGACATTTTGTAGTAAAGAAGAATGGAACTCAAAATTATTTTTCGGGTGTTACTCCCAATTATTTGTGAACGCATTTATCAACAGTTCAATGCTAAACCATTGAAGTAAAATATGTATATCTTAATGAAACGGTTTAAATGACACAATTTAAATCGCTTCACCATCCATTCTAACAGAGGTTGTAATCGCTGGGATTGTGAATAGTTTTGGCAGAAAACGACGACTTTTCATGAAACGCTACATCCAATCAGGGCACGACATAAGCTGTCCCGGCCGCATATTAACAACCTTTACCTGGAATAGAAGACATGGGGAAATTTTAAGCCCGCTGATTCGTTGGTTTTAAAATGTCGACTATGATGTCACTACGTGACATCATCATTAATGGCGATGCTTCACGTGGACTCTGTCATTACTCGGTAGTTTCTACTTGAACTGAAAGCCGGTGGCAAAACCTCTGTAACATAAATAACGAATCTATACAACAGACCCCCAGTAATAACGAAAAACTCCCCTGTTTCCGCTTTCTATTGCGTTCAAGGTCCCAAGTGTCCTTTAAAGTTCGAAAATGGATTAATTTTTAATTAGGCGTGTAGAATCTATACTGGAATTAAAAATAAACACACAACATTTACGATCAAATTACGAGTACATGGCATAAGCCGTTGAACTGTCGCTTGGTGATCATCTAAAAGCTAACGCTTTCTTTTTTATTAGTATTCTATTTTCGGTCGAAGCACAGTTTCAACTTTTTTTTGCCCGCAAACGTTGCAAGTAAATAGCGATACTTTTCACACATGCGGAGTGCGCAGTATGGGTGAGTGACGTCATAGGTCTCGGAGAGAGCAACGAATCAGCGGGCTTAAAATTTCCCCATCTATTCTATTCCAGGTAAAGGTTGGTAATATGCGTCCCGGCCCGAATAAGGTAGACGACCAGGCCTGTATAAATTAATAAATATGGACTCTAAATACTCAGCTTCCACGCATGGATAAATTCTTCTTCTTTAATTTTGGCACATGTACAACTTTTCATTTGTACTAGAACGATCAAAAGAAATTTTCAGAACACTTTTCACAGTTCCCGGTCCTATGTCGTCCGATGTCGCATCACTCGTTGCTAAACCAGTTTTAAGAAATGGGGGAAAAAGTTTAAATACTCTGAATTTTAAAAACTTAATTTTAAAGGGTGAAGGGTCTGAAAAGGACGAGAATAAAAGGGGGAACGGGAGTTTTATTTTTAAAAACATCGATTTATTGGAGCCGATGCTTGTTGAACATCGATGTTTTTACATGGTCTTTGTTATTACGCTGTCGATGTTTTATTATTCAACCGGTACTAAACTAGTTTTAAAAAATGGAGAAAAAAAAGTTTAAATACATACGATGTTCAAAAAAAAGATGATTTTGGGGTGATGTATTTTTAGCATCAATGTTTTGATATTGAACATCGGTGTTTTGTTGTCGATGTTGCATCCCTACTTTGTAGTAGTCACTCAGTAAGTGATTTGTTCCGTCCAGTCGAAATCGGTCACACAAATATGTCGCTACTATGTATCGAACCATAAGCTGCTCTAAGGGGTATTTCCCTTCGACCTTGTGGAGGAAGAGTGTCGAATCGACAGTTGGGTAACGCCTGACTGCTGCAGACAATGAATGAGATGAAGATTTGGCAAGCCTCCTCCTCCTGAAACGAGGCCAAGTTTCACCACACGGGGTTCAAAAGGGAAAAGAGCCCAAGAAGAACATCATCACGCACTGAAGCGGTTCCTCTCGACTGAGAATCGCAACCGAGGGATTAAATGCTCTCTCAGCTCTCCTGGTGGCCGTCTAGACGAGGTATCAGGCACAATGGGTCCGATAAGGGATGGACGAGATATCTCGTCGAAACCACAAGTCGCTTCTTCGAACAAGAGAGGGTTGAATATCAATAATCTGTAATTATGAGGGGAATGAAACTTCCGCTAGAAGTTGGTTGTAATCTGCTGCTTTCATTTCCTCCATTTTGATTCGTGCATTTGCCGACCCACCGGTCTGGTGGTAAAGGTCTGATCGGAAGGTTCCTGGTTCGAATCCGGGTCAGTGCATGGATGTTTGTACGCGTATGGTGTAGAGACGACTGGTGCTCCTTAAACTTTTGACTACGGCTATAGATATAACTGGTACGATTCTTATAAATTTAAGGGTACAACTGCTTTACATTTGTCTACATTCTTTCTAGGCATGATTATTATAACTTTCAAGGTACAACTGCCGCACTGGCTATAGTCTAAATTCCTTCTTGGCTTGATCAAGGTGCAAATGCTGTACTGACTATAGTCTAAATTCCTTCTTGGCTTGATCAAGGTGCAAATGCTGTACTGACTATAGTCTAAATTCCTTCTTGGCTTGATCAAGGTACAACTGCCGCACTGGCTATAGTCTAAATTCCTTCTTGGCTTGATCAAGGTGCAAATGCTGTACTGACTATAGTCTAAATTCCTTCTTGGCTTGATCAAGGTGCAAATGCTGTACTGACTATAGTCTAAATTCCTTCTTGGCTTGATCAAGGTACAACTGCCGCACTGGCTATAGTCTAAATTCCTTCTTGGCTTGATCAAGGTGCAAATGCTGTACTTGTTGAGAATAGGAATGTACCACGTGGGTGTTGTTGAGAGTGGAGCTTCTTGCTGACACTCTCGGCGAGACCACGTGATCGTTCGTAAAGTAATGTGATTCAAAACAATTTCAAAGACTTCCTGAATGGCACGGCTTCGGGTGTGAGCTTTCTTGATGAGCTCCCTCCTTTTTCTTGAAACTTGAATTTATGTATCTCAGCGTAATATTATCGTTTGTTGTGTTGTGTTGTACCGTTTGTACTGTTTGTTTGATGTCCGAAAATAAATCACAAAAAGACATTCTTGGACTCGATGATTCTTGGATTCGATGAATCTTTACAGTACTGACTATAGTCTAAATTCCTTCTTGGCTTGATCAAGGTGCAAATGCTGTACTGACTATAGTCTAAATTCCTTCTTGGCTTGATCAAGGTACATCTGCTGTACTGACTATAGTCTAAATTCCTTCTTGGCTTGATCAAGGTACATCTGCTGTACTGACTATAGTCTAAATTCCTTCTTGGCTTGATCAAGGTACATCTGCTGTACTGGCTATAGTCTAAATTCCTTCTTGGCTTGATCAAGGTGCAAATGCTGTACTGACTATAGTCTAAATTCCTTCTTGGCTTGATCAAGGTACATCTGCTGTACTGACTATAGTCTAAATTCCTTCTTGGCTTGATCAAGGTACATCTGCTGTACTGACTATAGTCTAAATTCCTTCTTGGCTTGATCAAGGTACATCTGCTGTACTGGCTATAGTCTAAATTCCTTCTTGGCTTGATCAAGGTGCAAATGCTGTACTGACTATAGTCTAAATTCCTTCTTGGCTTGATCAAGGTACAACTGCCGCACTGGCTATAGTCTAAATTCCTTCTTGGCTTGATCAAGGTGCAAATGCTGTACTTGTTGAGAATAGGAATGTACCACGTGGGTGTTGTTGAGAGTGGAGCTTCTTGCTGACACTCTCGGCGAGACCACGTGATCGTTCGTAAAGTAATGTGATTCAAAACAATTTCAAAGACTTCCTGAATGGCACGGCTTCGGGTGTGAGCTTTCTTGATGAGCTCCCTCCTTTTTCTTGAAACTTGAATTTATGTATCTCAGCGTAATATTATCGTTTGTTGTGTTGTGTTGTACCGTTTGTACTGTTTGTTTGATGTCCGAAAATAAATCACAAAAAGACATTCTTGGACTCGATGATTCTTGGATTCGATGAATCTTTACAGTACTGACTATAGTCTAAATTCCTTCTTGGCTTGATCAAGGTGCAAATGCTGTACTGACTATAGTCTAAATTCCTTCTTGGCTTGATCAAGGTACATCTGCTGTACTGACTATAGTCTAAATTCCTTCTTGGCTTGATCAAGGTACATCTGCTGTACTGACTATAGTCTAAATTCCTTCTTGGCTTGATCAAGGTACATCTGCTGTACTGGCTATAGTCTAAATTCCTTCTTGGCTTGATCAAGGTGCAAATGCTGTACTGACTATAGTCTAAATTCCTTCTTGGCTTGATCAAGGTACAACTGCCGCACTGGCTATAGTCTAAATTCCTTCTTGGCTTGATCAAGGTGCAAATGCTGTACTTGTTGAGAATAGGAATGTACCACGTGGGTGTTGTTGAGAGTGGAGCTTCTTGCTGACACTCTCGGCGAGACCACGTGATCGTTCGTAAAGTAATGTGATTCAAAACAATTTCAAAGACTTCCTGAATGGCACGGCTTCGGGTGTGAGCTTTCTTGATGAGCTCCCTCCTTTTTCTTGAAACTTGAATTTATGTATCTCAGCGTAATATTATCGTTTGTTGTGTTGTGTTGTACCGTTTGTACTGTTTGTTTGATGTCCGAAAATAAATCACAAAAAGACATTCTTGGACTCGATGATTCTTGGATTCGATGAATCTTTACAGTACTGACTATAGTCTAAATTCCTTCTTGGCTTGATCAAGGTACATCTGCTGTACTGACTATAGTCTAAATTCCTTCTTGGCTTGATCAAGGTGCAAATGCTGTACTGACTATAGTCTAAATTCCTTCTTGGCTTGATCAAGGTGCAAATGCTGTACTGACTATAGTCTAAATTCCTTCTTGGCTTGATCAAGGTACAACTGCCGCACTGGCTATAGTCTAAATTCCTTCTTGGCTTGATCAAGGTGCAAATGCTGTACTTGTTGAGAATAGGAATGTACCACGTGGGTGTTGTTGAGAGTGGAGCTTCTTGCTGACACTCTCGGCGAGACCACGTGATCGTTCGTAAAGTAATGTGATTCAAAACAATTTCAAAGACTTCCTGAATGGCACGGCTTCGGGTGTGAGCTTTCTTGATGAGCTCCCTCCTTTTTCTTGAAACTTGAATTTATGTATCTCAGCGTAATATTATCGTTTGTTGTGTTGTGTTGTACCGTTTGTACTGTTTGTTTGATGTCCGAAAATAAATCACAAAAAGACATTCTTGGACTCGATGATTCTTGGATTCGATGAATCTTTACAGTACTGACTATAGTCTAAATTCCTTCTTGGCTTGATCAAGGTGCAAATGCTGTACTTGTTGAGAATAGGAATGTACCACGTGGGTGTTGTTGAGAGTGGAGCTTCTTGCTGACACTCTCGGCGAGACCACGTGATCGTTCGTAAAGTAATGTGATTCAAAACAATTTCAAAGACTTCCTGAATGGCACGGCTTCGGGTGTGAGCTTTCTTGATGAGCTCCCTCCTTTTTCTTGAAACTTGAATTTATGTATCTCAGCGTAATATTATCGTTTGTTGTGTTGTGTTGTACCGTTTGTACTGTTTGTTTGATGTCCGAAAATAAATCACAAAAAGACATTCTTGGACTCGATGATTCTTGGATTCGATGAATCTTTACAGTACTGACTATAGTCTAAATTCCTTCTTGGCTTGATCAAGGTGCAAATGCTGTACTGACTATAGTCTAAATTCCTTCTTGGCTTGATCAAGGTACAACTGCCGCACTGGCTATAGTCTAAATTCCTTCTTGGCTTGATCAAGGTACATCTGCTGTACTGACTATAGTCTAAATTCCTTCTTGGCTTGATCAAGGTACATCTGCTGTACTGACTATAGTCTAAATTCCTTCTTGGCTTGATCAAGGTACATCTGCTGTACTGACTATAGTCTAAATTCCTTCTTGGCTTGATCAAGGTACATCTGCTGTACTGACTATAGTCTAAATTCCTTCTTGGCTTGATCAAGGTGCAAATGCTGTACTGACTATAGTCTAAATTCCTTCTTGGCTTGATCAAGGTACAACTGCCGCACTGGCTATAGTCTAAATTCCTTCTTGGCTTGATCAAGGTACATCTGCTGTACTGACTATAGTCTAAATTCCTTCTTGGCTTGATCAAGGTACATCTGCTGTACTGACTATAGTCTAAATTCCTTCTTGGCTTGATCAAGGTACATCTGCTGTACTGACTATAGTCTAAATTCCTTCTTGGCTTGATCAAGGTACATCTGCTGTACTGACTATAGTCTAAATTCCTTCTTGGCTTGATCAAGGTACATCTGCTGTACTGGCTATAGTCTGAATTCCTTCTTGGCTTGATCAAGGTGCAAATGCTGTACTGACTATAGTCTAAATTCCTTCTTGGCTTGATCAAGGTACAACTGCCGCACTGGCTATAGTCTAAATTCCTTCTTGGCTTGATCAAGGTGCAAATGCTGTACTTGTTGAGAATAGGAATGTACCACGTGGGTGTTGTTGAGAGTGGAGCTTCTTGCTGACACTCTCGGCGAGACCACGTGATCGTTCGTAAAGTAATGTGATTCAAAACAATTTCAAAGACTTCCTGAATGGCACGGCTTCGGGTGTGAGCTTTCTTGATGAGCTCCCTCCTTTTTCTTGAAACTTGAATTTATGTATCTCAGCGTAATATTATCGTTTGTTGTGTTGTGTTGTACCGTTTGTACTGTTTGTTTGATGTCCGAAAATAAATCACAAAAAGACATTCTTGGACTCGATGATTCTTGGATTCGATGAATCTTTACAGTACTGACTATAGTCTAAATTCCTTCTTGGCTTGATCAAGGTGCAAATGCTGTACTTGTTGAGAATAGGAATGTACCACGTGGGTGTTGTTGAGAGTGGAGCTTCTTGCTGACACTCTCGGCGAGACCACGTGATCGTTCGTAAAGTAATGTGATTCAAAACAATTTCAAAGACTTCCTGAATGGCACGGCTTCGGGTGTAAGCTTTCTTGATGAGCTCCCTCCTTTTTCTTGAAACTTGAATTTATGTATCTCAGCGTAATATTATCGTTTGTTGTGTTGTGTTGTACCGTTTGTACTGTTTGTTTGATGTCCGAAAATAAATCACAAAAAGACATTCTTGGACTCGATGATTCTTGGATTCGATGAATCTTTACAGTACTGACTATAGTCTAAATTCCTTCTTGGCTTGATCAAGGTGCAAATGCTGTACTGACTATAGTCTAAATTCCTTCTTGGCTTGATCAAGGTACAACTGCCGCACTGGCTATAGTCTAAATTCCTTCTTGGCTTGATCAAGGTACATCTGCTGTACTGACTATAGTCTAAATTCCTTCTTGGCTTGATCAAGGTACATCTGCTGTACTGACTATAGTCTAAATTCCTTCTTGGCTTGATCAAGGTACATCTGCTGTACTGACTATAGTCTAAATTCCTTCTTGGCTTGATCAAGGTACATCTGCTGTACTGACTATAGTCTAAATTCCTTCTTGGCTTGATCAAGGTGCAAATGCTGTACTGACTATAGTCTAAATTCCTTCTTGGCTTGATCAAGGTACAACTGCCGCACTGGCTATAGTCTAAATTCCTTCTTGGCTTGATCAAGGTACATCTGCTGTACTGACTATAGTCTAAATTCCTTCTTGGCTTGATCAAGGTACATCTGCTGTACTGACTATAGTCTAAATTCCTTCTTGGCTTGATCAAGGTACATCTGCTGTACTGACTATAGTCTAAATTCCTTCTTGGCTTGATCAAGGTACATCTGCTGTACTGACTATAGTCTAAATTCCTTCTTGGCTTGATCAAGGTACATCTGCTGTACTGGCTATAGTCTGAATTCCTTCTTGGCTTGATCAAGGTGCAAATGCTGTACTGACTATAGTCTAAATTCCTTCTTGGCTTGATCAAGGTACAACTGCCGCACTGGCTATAGTCTAAATTCCTTCTTGGCTTGATCAAGGTGCAAATGCTGTACTTGTTGAGAATAGGAATGTACCACGTGGGTGTTGTTGAGAGTGGAGCTTCTTGCTGACACTCTCGGCGAGACCACGTGATCGTTCGTAAAGTAATGTGATTCAAAACAATTTCAAAGACTTCCTGAATGGCACGGCTTCGGGTGTGAGCTTTCTTGATGAGCTCCCTCCTTTTTCTTGAAACTTGAATTTATGTATCTCAGCGTAATATTATCGTTTGTTGTGTTGTGTTGTACCGTTTGTACTGTTTGTTTGATGTCCGAAAATAAAACACAAAAAGACATTCTTGGACTCGATGATTCTTGGATTCGATGAATCTTTACAGTACTGACTATAGTCTAAATTCCTTCTTGGCTTGATCAAGGTGCAAATGCTGTACTGACTATAGTCTAAATTCCTTCTTGGCTTGATCAAGGTACATCTGCTGTACTGACTATAGTCTAAATTCCTTCTTGGCTTGATCAAGGTACATCTGCTGTACTGACTATAGTCTAAATTCCTTCTTGGCTTGATCAAGGTACATCTGCTGTACTGGCTATAGTCTAAATTCCTTCTTGGCTTGATCAAGGTGCAAATGCTGTACTGACTATAGTCTAAATTCCTTCTTGGCTTGATCAAGGTACATCTGCTGTACTGACTATAGTCTAAATTCCTTCTTGGCTTGATCAAGGTACATCTGCTGTACTGACTATAGTCTAAATTCCTTCTTGGCTTGATCAAGGTACATCTGCTGTACTGGCTATAGTCTAAATTCCTTCTTAGCTTGATCAAGGTGCAAATGCTGTACTGACTATAGTCTAAATTCCTTCTTGGCTTGATCAAGGTACAACTGCCGCACTGGCTATAGTCTAAATTCCTTCTTGGCTTGATCAAGGTGCAAATGCTGTACTTGTTGAGAATAGGAATGTACCACGTGGGTGTTGTTGAGAGTGGAGCTTCTTGCTGACACTCTCGGCGAGACCACGTGATCGTTCGTAAAGTAATGTGATTCAAAACAATTTCAAAGACTTCCTGAATGGCACGGCTTCGGGTGTGAGCTTTCTTGATGAGCTCCCTCCTTTTTCTTGAAACTTGAATTTATGTATCTCAGCGTAATATTATCGTTTGTTGTGTTGTGTTGTACCGTTTGTACTGTTTGTTTGATGTCCGAAAATAAATCACAAAAAGACATTCTTGGACTCGATGATTCTTGGATTCGATGAATCTTTACAGTACTGACTATAGTCTAAATTCCTTCTTGGCTTGATCAAGGTGCAAATGCTGTACTGACTATAGTCTAAATTCCTTCTTGGCTTGATCAAGGTACATCTGCTGTACTGACTATAGTCTAAATTCCTTCTTGGCTTGATCAAGGTACATCTGCTGTACTGACTATAGTCTAAATTCCTTCTTGGCTTGATCAAGGTACATCTGCTGTACTGGCTATAGTCTAAATTCCTTCTTGGCTTGATCAAGGTGCAAATGCTGTACTGACTATAGTCTAAATTCCTTCTTGGCTTGATCAAGGTACAACTGCCGCACTGGCTATAGTCTAAATTCCTTCTTGGCTTGATCAAGGTGCAAATGCTGTACTTGTTGAGAATAGGAATGTACCACGTGGGTGTTGTTGAGAGTGGAGCTTCTTGCTGACACTCTCGGCGAGACCACGTGATCGTTCGTAAAGTAATGTGATTCAAAACAATTTCAAAGACTTCCTGAATGGCACGGCTTCGGGTGTGAGCTTTCTTGATGAGCTCCCTCCTTTTTCTTGAAACTTGAATTTATGTATCTCAGCGTAATATTATCGTTTGTTGTGTTGTGTTGTACCGTTTGTACTGTTTGTTTGATGTCCGAAAATAAATCACAAAAAGACATTCTTGGACTCGATGATTCTTGGATTCGATGAATCTTTACAGTACTGACTATAGTCTAAATTCCTTCTTGGCTTGATCAAGGTGCAAATGCTGTACTGACTATAGTCTAAATTCCTTCTTGGCTTGATCAAGGTACATCTGCTGTACTGACTATAGTCTAAATTCCTTCTTGGCTTGATCAAGGTACATCTGCTGTACTGACTATAGTCTAAATTCCTTCTTGGCTTGATCAAGGTACATCTGCTGTACTGGCTATAGTCTAAATTCCTTCTTGGCTTGATCAAGGTGCAAATGCTGTACTGACTATAGTCTAAATTCCTTCTTGGCTTGATCAAGGTACAACTGCCGCACTGGCTATAGTCTAAATTCCTTCTTGGCTTGATCAAGGTGCAAATGCTGTACTTGTTGAGAATAGGAATGTACCACGTGGGTGTTGTTGAGAGTGGAGCTTCTTGCTGACACTCTCGGCGAGACCACGTGATCGTTCGTAAAGTAATGTGATTCAAAACAATTTCAAAGACTTCCTGAATGGCACGGCTTCGGGTGTGAGCTTTCTTGATGAGCTCCCTCCTTTTTCTTGAAACTTGAATTTATGTATCTCAGCGTAATATTATCGTTTGTTGTGTTGTGTTGTACCGTTTGTACTGTTTGTTTGATGTCCGAAAATAAATCACAAAAAGACATTCTTGGACTCGATGATTCTTGGATTCGATGAATCTTTACAGTACTGACTATAGTCTAAATTCCTTCTTGGCTTGATCAAGGTGCAAATGCTGTACTGACTATAGTCTAAATTCCTTCTTGGCTTGATCAAGGTACAACTGCCGCACTGGCTATAGTCTAAATTCCTTCTTGGCTTGATCAAGGTACATCTGCTGTACTGACTATAGTCTAAATTCCTTCTTGGCTTGATCAAGGTACATCTGCTGTACTGACTATAGTCTAAATTCCTTCTTGGCTTGATCAAGGTACATCTGCTGTACTGGCTATAGTCTGAATTCCTTCTTGGCTTGATCAAGGTGCAAATGCTGTACTGACTATAGTCTAAATTCCTTCTTGGCTTGATCAAGGTACATCTGCTGTACTGACTATAGTCTAAATTCCTTCTTGGCTTGATCAAGGTACATCTGCTGTACTGGCTATAGTCTAAATTCCTTCTTGGCTTGATCAAGGTGCAAATGCTGTACTGACTATAGTCTAAATTCCTTCTTGGCTTGATCAAGGTACAACTGCTGTACTGACTATAGTCTAAATTCCTTCTTGGCTTGATCAAGGTACATCTACTGTACTGACTATAGTCTAAATTCCTTCTTGGCTTGATCAAGGTGCAAATGCTGTACTGACTATAGTCTAAATTCCTTCTTGGCTTGATCAAGGTACATCTGCTGTACTGGCTATAGTCTGAATTCCTTCTTGGCTTGATCAAGGTGCAAATGCTGTACTGACTATAGTCTAAATTCCTTCTTGGCTTGATCAAGGTACATCTGCTGTACTGACTATAGTCTAAATTCCTTCTTGGCTTGATCAAGGTACATCTGCTGTACTGGCTATAGTCTAAATTCCTTCTTGGCTTGATCAAGGTGCAAATGCTGTACTGACTATAGTCTAAATTCCTTCTTGGCTTGATCAAGGTACATCTGCTGTACTGACTATAGTCTAAATTCCTTCTTGGCTTGATCAAGGTACATCTGCTGTACTGACTATAGTCTAAATTCCTTCTTGGCTTGATCAAGGTGCAAATGCTGTACTGACTATAGTCTAAATTCCTTCTTGGCTTGATCAAGGTACATCTGCTGTACTGGCTATAGTCTGAATTCCTTCTTGGCTTGATCAAGGTGCAAATGCTGTACTGACTATAGTCTAAATTCCTTCTTGGCTTGATCAAGGTACAACTGCCGCACTGGCTATAGTCTAAATTCCTTCTTTGCTTGATCAAGGTGCAAATGCTGTACTGACTATAGTCTAAATTCCTTCTTGGCTTGATCGAGGTACATCTGCTGTACTGACTATAGTCTAAATTCCTTCTTGGCTTGATCAAGGTACATCTGCTGTACTGACTATAGTCTAAATTCCTTCTTGGCTTGATCAAGGTGCAAATGCTGTACTGACTATAGTCTAAATTCCTTCTTGGCTTGATCAAGGTACATCTGCTGTACTGGCTATAGTCTGAATTCCTTCTTGGCTTGATCAAGGTGCAAATGCTGTACTGACTATAGTCTAAATTCCTTCTTGGCTTGATCAAGGTACATCTGCTGTACTGACTATAGTCTAAATTCCTTCTTGGCTTGATCAAGGTACATCTGCTGTACTGGCTATAGTCTAAATTCCTTCTTGGCTTGATCAAGGTGCAAATGCTGTACTGACTATAGTCTAAATTCCTTCTTGGCTTGATCAAGGTACATCTGCTGTACTGACTATAGTCTAAATTCCTTCTTGGCTTGATCAAGGTACATCTGCTGTACTGACTATAGTCTAAATTCCTTCTTGGCTTGATCAAGGTACATCTGCTGTACTGGCTATAGTCTAAATTCCTTCTTGGCTTGATCAAGGTGCAAATGCTGTACTGACTATAGTCTAAATTCCTTCTTGGCTTGATCAAGGTACATCTGCTGTACTGACTATAGTCTAAATTCCTTCTTGGCTTGATCAAGGTACATCTGCTGTACTGGCTATAGTCTAAATCCCTTCTTGGCTTGATCAAGGTGCAAATGCTGTACTGACTATAGTCTAAATTCCTTCTTGGCTTGATCAAGGTACATCTGCTGTACTGACTATAGTCTAAATTCCTTCTTGGCTTGATCAAGGTACATCTGCTGTACTGGCTATAGTCTGAATTCCTTCTTGGCTTGATCAAGGTGCAAATGCTGTACTGACTATAGTCTAAATTCCTTCTTGGCTTGATCAAGGTACATCTGCTGTACTGACTATAGTCTAAATTCCTTCTTGGCTTGATCAAGGTACATCTGCTGTACTGGCTATAGTCTAAATTCCTTCTTGGCTTGATCAAGTTGCAAATGCTGTACTGACTATAGTCTAAATTCCTTCTTGGCTTGATCAAGGTACAACTGCTGTACTGACTATAGTCTAAATTCCTTCTTGGCTTGATCAAGGTACATCTGCTGTACTGACTATAGTCTAAATTCCTTCTTGGCTTGATCAAGGTGCAAATGCTGTACTGACTATAGTCTAAATTCCTTCTTGGCTTGATCAAGGTACATCTGCTGTACTGGCTATAGTCTGAATTCCTTCTTGGCTTGATCAAGGTGCAAATGCTGTACTGACTATAGTCTAAATTCCTTCTTGGCTTGATCAAGGTACATCTGCTGTACTGACTATAGTCTAAATTCCTTCTTGGCTTGATCAAGGTACATCTGCTGTACTGGCTATAGTCTAAATTCCTTCTTGGCTTGATCAAGGTGCAAATGCTGTACTGACTATAGTCTAAATTCCTTCTTGGCTTGATCAAGGTACATCTGCTGTACTGACTATAGTCTAAATTCCTTCTTGGCTTGATCAAGGTACATCTGCTGTACTGACTATAGTCTAAATTCCTTCTTGGCTTGATCAAGGTGCAAATGCTGTACTGACTATAGTCTAAATTCCTTCTTGGCTTGATCAAGGTACATCTGCTGTACTGGCTATAGTCTGAATTCCTTCTTGGCTTGATCAAGGTGCAAATGCTGTACTGACTATAGTCTAAATTCCTTCTTGGCTTGATCAAGGTACATCTGCTGTACTGACTATAGTCTAAATTCCTTCTTGGCTTGATCAAGGTACATCTGCTGTACTGGCTATAGTCTAAATTCCTTCTTGGCTTGATCAAGGTGCAAATGCTGTACTGACTATAGTCTAAATTCCTTCTTGGCTTGATCAAGGTACATCTGCTGTACTGACTATAGTCTAAATTCCTTCTTGGCTTGATCAAGGTACATCTGCTGTACTGACTATAGTCTAAATTCCTTCTTGGCTTGATCAAGGTACATCTGCTGTACTGGCTATAGTCTAAATTCCTTCTTGGCTTGATCAAGGTGCAAATGCTGTACTGACTATAGTCTAAATTCCTTCTTGGCTTGATCAAGGTACAACTGCCGCACTGGCTATAGTCTAAATTCCTTCTTGGCTTGATCAAGGTGCAAATGCTGTACTTGTTGAGAATAGGAATGTACCACGTGGGTGTTGTTGAGAGTGGAGCTTCTTGCTGACACTCTCGGCGAGACCACGTGATCGTTCGTAAAGTAATGTGATTCAAAACAATTTCAAAGACTTCCTGAATGGCACGGCTTCGGGTGTGAGCTTTCTTGATGAGCTCCCTCCTTTTTCTTGAAACTTGAATTTATGTATCTCAGCGTAATATTATCGTTTGTTGTGTTGTGTTGTACCGTTTGTACTGTTTGTTTGATGTCCGAAAATAAATCACAAAAAGACATTCTTGGACTCGATGATTCTTGGATTCGATGAATCTTTACAGTACTGACTATAGTCTAAATTCCTTCTTGGCTTGATCAAGGTGCAAATGCTGTACTGACTATAGTCTAAATTCCTTCTTGGCTTGATCAAGGTACAACTGCCGCACTGGCTATAGTCTAAATTCCTTCTTGGCTTGATCAAGGTACATCTGCTGTACTGACTATAGTCTAAATTCCTTCTTGGCTTGATCAAGGTACATCTGCTGTACTGACTATAGTCTAAATTCCTTCTTGGCTTGATCAAGGTACATCTGCTGTACTGGCTATAGTCTGAATTCCTTCTTGGCTTGATCAAGGTGCAAATGCTGTACTGACTATAGTCTAAATTCCTTCTTGGCTTGATCAAGGTACATCTGCTGTACTGACTATAGTCTAAATTCCTTCTTGGCTTGATCAAGGTACATCTGCTGTACTGGCTATAGTCTAAATTCCTTCTTGGCTTGATCAAGGTGCAAATGCTGTACTGACTATAGTCTAAATTCCTTCTTGGCTTGATCAAGGTACAACTGCTGTACTGACTATAGTCTAAATTCCTTCTTGGCTTGATCAAGGTACATCTGCTGTACTGACTATAGTCTAAATTCCTTCTTGGCTTGATCAAGGTGCAAATGCTGTACTGACTATAGTCTAAATTCCTTCTTGGCTTGATCAAGGTACATCTGCTGTACTGGCTATAGTCTGAATTCCTTCTTGGCTTGATCAAGGTGCAAATGCTGTACTGACTATAGTCTAAATTCCTTCTTGGCTTGATCAAGGTACATCTGCTGTACTGACTATAGTCTAAATTCCTTCTTGGCTTGATCAAGGTACATCTGCTGTACTGGCTATAGTCTAAATTCCTTCTTGGCTTGATCAAGGTGCAAATGCTGTACTGACTATAGTCTAAATTCCTTCTTGGCTTGATCAAGGTACATCTGCTGTACTGACTATAGTCTAAATTCCTTCTTGGCTTGATCAAGGTACATCTGCTGTACTGACTATAGTCTAAATTCCTTCTTGGCTTGATCAAGGTGCAAATGCTGTACTGACTATAGTCTAAATTCCTTCTTGGCTTGATCAAGGTACATCTGCTGTACTGGCTATAGTCTGAATTCCTTCTTGGCTTGATCAAGGTGCAAATGCTGTACTGACTATAGTCTAAATTCCTTCTTGGCTTGATCAAGGTACAACTGCCGCACTGGCTATAGTCTAAATTCCTTCTTGGCTTGATCAAGGTGCAAATGCTGTACTGACTATAGTCTAAATTCCTTCTTGGCTTGATCAAGGTGCAAATGCTGTACTGACTATAGTCTAAATTCCTTCTTGGCTTGATCAAGGTGCAAATGCTGTACTGACTATAGTCTAAATTCCTTCTTGGCTTGATCAAGGTGCAAATGCTGTACTGACTATAGTCTAAATTCCTTCTTGGCTTGATCAAGGTACATCTGCTGTACTGACTATAGTCTAAATTCCTTCTTGGCTTGATCAAGGTACATCTGCTGTACTGACTATAGTCTAAATTCCTTCTTGGCTTGATCAAGGTGCAAATGCTGTACTGACTATAGTCTAAATTCCTTCTTGGCTTGATCAAGGTGCAAATGCTGTACTGACTATAGTCTAAATTCCTTCTTGGCTTGATCAAGGTACATCTGCTGTACTGACTATAGTCTAAATTCCTTCTTGGCTTGATCAAGGTACATCTGCTGTACTGACTATAGTCTAAATTCCTTCTTGGCTTGATCAAGGTGCAAATGCTGTACTGACTATAGTCTAAATTCCTTCTTGGCTTGATCAAGGTGCAAATGCTGTACTGACTATAGTCTAAATTCCTTCTTGGCTTGATCAAGGTGCAAATGCTGTACTGACTATAGTCTAAATTCCTTCTTGGCTTGATCAAGGTGCAAATGCTGTACTGACTATAGTCTAAATTCCTTCTTGGCTTGATCAAGGTACATCTGCTGTACTGACTATAGTCTAAATTCCTTCTTGGCTTGATCAAGGTACATCTGCTGTACTGACTATAGTCTAAATTCCTTCTTGGCTTGATCAAGGTACATCTGCTGTACTGACTATAGTCTAAATTCCTTCTTGGCTTGATCAAGGTGCAAATGCTGTACTGACTATAGTCTAAATTCCTTCTTGGCTTGATCAAGGTGCAAATGCTGTACTGACTATAGTCTAAATTCCTTCTTGGCTTGATCAAGGTACATCTGCTGTACTGACTATAGTCTAAATTCCTTCTTGGCTTGATCAAGGTACATCTGCTGTACTGACTATAGTCTAAATTCCTTCTTGGCTTGATCAAGGTGCAAATGCTGTACTGACTATAGTCTAAATTCCTTCTTGGCTTGATCAAGGTGCAAATGCTGTACTGACTATAGTCTAAATTCCTTCTTGGCTTGATCAAGGTGCAAATGCTGTACTGACTATAGTCTAAATTCCTTCTTGGCTTGATCAAGGTGCAAATGCTGTACTGACTATAGTCTAAATTCCTTCTTGGCTTGATCAAGGTACATCTGCTGTACTGACTATAGTCTAAATTCCTTCTTGGCTTGATCAAGGTACATCTGCTGTACTGACTATAGTCTAAATTCCTTCTTGGCTTGATCAAGGTGCAAATGCTGTACTGACTATAGTCTAAATTCCTTCTTGGCTTGATCAAGGTGCAAATGCTGTACTGACTATAGTCTAAATTCCTTCTTGGCTTGATCAAGGTGCAAATGCTGTACCGGCCGTAGTCTAAAGGTTAAATCTGTCTTGCCGAAACTCCTCACTTTGTGTTGGTGTGGAAGTTTGGAGAGTGGTGGGGTGCCAGCTCAGGTGTTGACTCGTCATCTGACCGTGGTTCAAAATGACGTGGTGTTGTCCTCGGATCTTTACCTTGGGGATCCCGGACCATTGTCAATAGCCCGTTGTGTTGCTCTAGTAGGACGTTAATTACAAATTACCAAATTATCATTCGTGGATTGAATTGGTTTTGTAGAAGTTTAAATCTAAACTTTACAGTGACGTTTGCAGTGCTAAACGAAATAGTTGGGAATGAAATGATCACCTGATGCTCACGATATTCCGAGTCGCATAGAGTTGCTCTGGTGACTTCTGAAAACAAACAGCTGGGGCTTTTTAAGACTCGACTGGATCACTCATTTATCACTTTTAACCCTTTATTTACTGAATTTCTAAAAAACTTTTAAAATTTGTGTTAACTTTTTTAAATACTTAATTCAGTTGCAAGTAAACACCCCCTATAGCACAATTTTAATTTATAAGTCATCACCAAGATCATTAATTACTTGGAAAATAATTTGGGACTTCGAAGTCCCGACAGGACTTTATGGAAGCGCTATTTTTGTAATAGTTAATTATATTAATGGTAATTTGTTAAAAACAAAAAGTTAACAAAAGTTAAACAATAGTAAAACAAAAAGCTAAACAATAATTTTATCAAATAATTCTGTGCATAATCTAAAAAATATATAAAATAGTGAAAAAATAGTCAAGATTTATTTCTTTATTACATTATCTTATACTAGGTGGCCCGCCCCCTGTTCTGTATTGCTCGCCAAACCCCGTAGGATTGCTTTGCAATCCTCAATGGTTCGCTGTGCGAACCTTGATCGCTTCGCTCACATCAATGAAGACATGAGTCCTAGCAGAAGGGATTGTTTACAAAATGTGGTATTCATATAAAATATTTTTCAAACGTAAATTTGTACAACAGAAAAGTTATACAGTACCTCTGGAATCAGAACTCAGGCAATTTGGAATTCAGATGTAAATTTTGCGCAAATTTTGACTCGAAATGTGAGCGCTGCCTTGGAAATCGAATACCAAGCATGTCGTTTGTATAAGCTGCAACAGGACGACTCATATTTATTTTTTTCAATAACATTTCATCCGATAACGCTATGAATTCAATTCAAGGCGCGAGGCTTCGTGGTAAACACACAATCGTACAATGTTGCCAAAACGCGATAACAAATAACGTCTTTTTTATGTGTCACATAAAATAATTATATATATAGATTCAGAAAGCAGATCAAAATCTATCGCTACTATTTCTCATGATATTCAAAAAAACATTTATTTTTCTCATTTACACTAAGCTATATATTACATTCTGAACACTTTGAATGCGGTCTTGACTCCACTTTCCCACATTTCACATCTCCCTCGTGATGCGACACATGTTGACCAGTAGCACTTAGTGTTCTGGAAACGATTGTCTTCAGGCACAGGTGCAGAGTGACTTCTTTTTGAAGAAAGAATTTCATAGAAGTCCCAATGGGTCTCAAAGCATCTAAATTAATACAGTTGCCAAAGTGTCTTAATTTGATAGAGCAGTAGTGGAGAAGAACAGAGGGACACTGCATACTTCAATTGGACACGCACATTTATTTTTACAATATAATACAAGGTTTCAGATATACACTCCGCACTGTCCGGTGTAAAAATACGTCTCTCTGTCTTCCGAGGTTTGCAAAGCAAACCAACACAACGTGTACGGGCAACGCCGGGCTAGCCACGTAGTTGCTAGTATCTAATAAAATTTTCCTTTGGAAGATTGTATTCGTTCTTTCTTTGGAATGGAATCCCGTGTGAAGAGAGATTCTCTTTCACCTTTCTCTCCCCTTATAACAGAATCCTTTGAGGTCATTTTATTGCTAATTTTATTCGAATCCTTTGGAACGATTCTATTACTTCCTTACTTAGAATGAAATCCTTTGGAACGATTCTATTGGCACAGTGTGTAGGGTGGAATCCTTTGAAACTATTCCATTGCTCTTTCCTCGGAAAAATTCTATTGCTCGTTTCCTTATAATAGAATCTTTCGGAAACATTATATTTCTCGTTTCGTTGGAAAAGAATCCTTTCGAACGATTCTATTGCTCCTTTCCTTAGAATAGAATCCCTTGAAAAAATTATATTGGTCATTTCATAAAAGTGGAATCATTTGAAGATGTCATACTGCTAGTTTCATTGGAATGTTATCCATTTGGAAAGATTCTATTGGTCAAGGTCAAAATTAGACGTCTTGCTGCGAGGTGCAGTCATGTGTGAATCCCTTCGAAAGTTAAATGAAACAAGGTTGGGTGGAAGCCAACCTGCAATGGTAGAACACAATTACATACTTTCATTTACCGTTTGGAATAACTAGATGCATTTTTTTAGCATAAACGTTTTAGTGTGTTGCATTGACAGTTTATAGTATCGGTGCACTTGTTGCTTAATTTACGAGAGTGTGTCAATAAGTAGTGCACATGTCAATTTTTAAGTAAGAAAATAATTAGTCAAAATGAAATTATTTTGTAAAAAGGGAATTAGAGGGTGCTACTGACTGGGCACAATGCAAAATCTCGATATTCCACGTACCGTACCGTTCGTCAGTCACTGGTAAAATGGCGTTAGTGATTACATCGTCAACTGTGGAGGAGCAACGAGTTGGGTCGATCAAGTCCGATCTGGTAGGTTCAGTCTGTTCAATTGTAAAGAACGTTGCAACATTTTCTATGGATCTGCCTGGGACATTGTTCATGAGAAGCTAGGGTACAGGAAAGTTTGTTCTCGCTGGGTGCCAAAACTGTCGGTACAGCACAATGGATGCAGAACGAATTGCAGTCTGACACATTTGCAGCGGTACCACGAGGAAGATAATGAGTTTTGGGCGAGTATTCTCACGGGAGATGAAACCTGGGCTTTACACATGACACCGGAGTCAAAATCTGCGAGCATGATGTGGAAACATCATCGGGATACGGTTGAGAAGTTTTGGAGAACCCTCCATACAGCCCGAACCTGGAACCCTCCGATTTCCATCTGTTTGGACCCATGAAGAAGTTCCTTGGCGGTAAGAAGTTTGACTTTGACGACTCACTCAAACGGGGGCCGTGCGCAGGTGCCTCTTCTCGCAGCCGACGGAGTTCTACGAGGCCGGGATTTTCAAACTGATCTATCGTTGGAAAAAATGCTTCAACATGCATGAAAATTATGTGGAAAAGTAATAAATGGGGCAATACTTTCATTTCTTGTTTCATACTGTCATTAATTGCCTTATTATTAATTTTTTTTTTACATTATGTGCGTTACTTATTAACATGTCTTTTTTTTTTTTTTTTTTTAGATAGATGCAAAATGCGGTTCGTAGAATTCGCCAAGCTAATATTTCTCGGCAACTCAAAGTAAGTTTTTTAATGACACCCTCAAAACAAGACGAAAACAACATCTCAAGATACCGAACAACTGTTTGTAATCTATTTTTTAGCTAAATTATGTTTAGTAGTATATACCTAGTATTTCTAAAACTAAGCGAACGCTAATGTACATGAATGTAAACGAAACCCTCATGTACAATCTGAAAATTTTTTTAATCATAAAATATAAATTCGGATAAAATTACGTTATGACCTCAATATGAGATGGCTAAAAGCATCGAATGCATAGTTGGTTAGTTTTTATCCAGATGGAGGAAAGTTTGAAATTCTGGTCATGTCCCTTATTATTTAATTTAATAATTTAATTATTTTAAAGGATCCTTTTAAGAATTGGAAGACTCTTTTTAAAATGTTTCAACCTTAGCAATTGAAGAATCTTTTCAAAACGGTTCTTCCATAGAATTGAAAGAATTATTTAATAATCATTCTTCCATGGAAGAGTACGATTCTTTTAAAAATGATTCTTCCATAGAATCGGTAGAATTATTTTTTAAATGATTCTTTTTTAAAATGTTTCTTTCATGGAATTGGAAAATTCTTTTAAAAATGATTCTTTCTTAGAATTGAAAGATTCTTTTTAAAATTATTCTTCCGATTGTATTTCGTTTCAGTTGATAGATTTGGTGGTGAATAGTTGCGACCTGTTTTTTTTTTTTTTTAAGTTTAATTTTACTGATGGTTGTCTACAAAAGGGAGAAGTATCACATCAGACTTTTTCTATAGAGCTAAATGGAAAGACGATATACGTAATTGTAAACAATTATTTCCGTATTAATTCCAAATAAGAAAACAATCTTCATGCTTATAACTCTCAAGACTACTCTTAGAACACATTCTTAAAATAAATATCGTTACAAAATTTAGAATTTCACTCTGTTAAACCATTTTACATTTCACATTATTATCTGTATATTTTTGAAAGTAGAGAAAAATACTCTTTTAGTATTTGTACCGTTTTAAAGCACTAGATGGCAGCACTACAATATATGTATTTTTATGATGACAGATTAGCGAATTTTTAATGTTGCTATTAAAAATAAGCTTCACTTACTTTTAACTAGGAGTGAGCATCTTTTAATCTCAGATGAGTAAGAGACATAAGTTTACATCTTGAGCTCAAAGATAAAAAATTGTTTTACCCAAATTATTTATGAATTTGTTTTTCTATATCGGCCAGAAATAACTTCATTTCTTCGGATTCAGTTTGTGAAAATTGCAAAATGAAATATTTATCTTATTTGATCATTTTGTTCCCTAAGAGTTAATATAGAAATCTATACTCATATTCCCCCCAAAAATTAATTCTAAATATTTTTAACATTTATATGAAAATACTCCAAATTAATATCTTTTAAAAGTAATCCGCATTAATCCATCCACTTGATGCAATTGAATAAACATTTTCATGCAATTTAAGTCTTTTAGCTTCATGAAATCTGTAATTAATTACAGATTGAATCAAATCAACCAACCTGACGGTCGATCACTGGTTCCTACGTTCATGAATTCCAAATACAAGGGACCCAAACAAAATATTAACATGGCATCTAGTATTATGGTTAGACTTCATTTAATACCAACTTTTTATCTGAAATTAACATGTACAGAACTAAATATTGCACATTTTAATTATTCCGTATTCTAAAATTGTTGTTTTTCAGTTCGAGAAAAATGTTCGCATCTGTGTCTTACGCTTTCTGTCAGGCCTCCCTCGACGAGATTTCTAGTTTTAAAAAATCTGACCAATTTTGTATCTCATCATCAAGATCTAACCATTTTTTTAAGATCTGGTCAGTTTTTTCCAATGACGAGATACCACGTCTATCATGATCTTATCCGTTTTGATAATGACGAGATAGTTACGGAGCAAAAGGCGTCAATTTCCAACAATCGTATCACGTATATCCAAAAAATTGTGTTGTTGTTTATGGAACCCACTTCTATTTCGTTGAAGTTTATTTGTTAAGTTATTATATTTGTTAAGTGTAGTTTATCTAAGTTTTATTTTTCTGTATAATACGGACTTGAAACTTGTATCTAATTTTTGTAAACATAGATGGCAGCACCACAAAACTGAGATCATAGAATTTGAAGAACAATTGCTAATGATCACTTGTGCAACGACATAATTAGTACTGCAATTAGGTGAAATAATTGTAAGAATTGTGCCTTTTTTTTAAATGATAGATGCATGCGACTCGGGGCACATATACTATACTATAGAGATTTAATTTTACATATAAGGCCATCGCAGATTTCTCCTATTACAGTAACTAGCCACTGCGTGGCTAGCCCGTCGTTGTAATGTAAGCTATTAATCTGATGTAAAATTTTCCACAGATTTCAAACCCGTTAAAAATTTTAATCTATCTTTTACGATCGCCGAGATAGAAAAAAAGCACTGTAGAACGCCAGTGATAACTTTAATAATTTGTTTCACTCGAATCCGTTTCTCATAAAATCAAAATGAACGCATCTCGAATGAAACGAATGTCATTCTAATGTGTTCTCTCCCATTCTAGATACGGGAGATGAAAAAAACTGGCATGGTTCCAAAGGCTGACGTCAAGGTGACGTGATTGCTAAATTTTGATGCTTTTTCATTTACCGAAAAAAGAGAGAACTGTGAAAAAAAACTATTGAATTCATTTTAAAATGTTCTAGAAAATATTTTAAAATTCGCCATGACCCAAAAATTGCAAACAATTTGGGCAACCTGTGTACCAAATCCCATTACTGTAAGTGCCATAGATTCGTCAGGACTTTGCAAGCAACAAACAAACATACAAACACTTCCTTTTATAATATTAGAGATGAGGAGCCCCTGTGCACTCATTCCGAAGGTCATGTCAGGTACAGAAATGCTTTGTCTACACAGCGTTACATCATATTCTGGATATTTCTTCTAGTTCCGAAATCACAAGACAAAACAGTTCTAGACTTTCATATACTCTTCTGATTTTAAAGATTGTATTCATGTGAAAAAAATTCACATTTCCTGTGCCCTTTTGTTGATCTCGGTATCCGTAAAATCTCTGATGTATTTCCATACCACTGATCTCGTCATTATGTGGGGACCCCCTGTACCTTCATTAATGCTTTACCAGCCGAGGATCACCCACCACGCTCAATAGCAGTGCCTCGAAGCAAAACTGTGGTTGTTGAATAAGTATTTTTTACACCATATTCATCACATTATTATGCTTCTGGAGGTTCTGTTGCTGTAATATGTTCAAATGATCGTTACCTTTAGTTGTCTTATATTGTACATACAGAAATTACTAACTTCTATCAGGAATAGAGATGTAAAAAATGTTTTTCTGAATCGATTTTCATCAAAACATCTGATAGATTTCCATCCGTTTTTTTTTTTTTTTTTGCAAAGAAATTACGTAATTTAATTTCAAGCAAAAATATAGAGAAATGTTAAGTATTAATATTAATTCATTCAGTTAAAAATGTTTTTTTATATGATTTTTAAATTTTGTCAGCAAATCTGAAACTAATCTTGATGGTCTGTGTCTAGAGGTGTTTCCGGTCACACATTCCTATGTGATTCTATTTTGTTTTTGTGTTTTCTACCTGCCCTAAAAGTTTGTACGTTGAGTTTTGAATCAGCCTGTATATAAAAAAGGATGCGTATATATTTGTATACAAATCCACACCGTTTGACCCATCTATACCCAATTGTGTACACTTCTACTTTCGAACAGTATGGAAAACATAGGCTATTACTTTCCTGCCTCCAGACCAATCTATTGCACTTACAACCATGAAAATTGACGCACAAGTATTCCTAAAAATGCCCTCGATACCAAAATTTTAAAATCTAAAGATTGTTTTCATGCAATAAATGAATATTGACAAGAAAACACGTTCTACCAAAACACAGGGAAATGTTACGGTCATATTTGAGCACAACTAAATTTCATAAATCATTGTCTTTATTAATATTTTTCCAATGTCTTTTTTCGAATTGCTCTATTTCAGCTCTCAGGAAGACGAAATTCGACACATTGCACATCTTTCTTTTTTCAGAATTCTGCATTTTTTCATCGGAATTTCGTTTGTATGTGTATATGTCTTAATCTTTGCATATTGAAACAGATTATTCAGGAATTAAATGTATATATTTACATCCAAAGTAAATTGTAGAAGCTATGAAAAAGTTTAGAAGGAGTTGAAAAGTATTTTCGGTACAATTTAAATGATTGCATTTTTCTATATGAGAAAAGTGATTATTCTAATTCATTTTTCAATCAACATTTAACCATTTCAACCCGGGCAGGTTATTTAGCTCGTTATACCATAAAACTGTTAAACAAAAAGCGTTTAATTCGCACACTAATTTTGGCCTGCTACCGTGGCGCCATCTCGGGTAAATTTGTACATTTATGCTATTTGGGACGTCAATCCCCAAAAGTATCTTTTCATATCATGTACATAATAAAAGACAGCATGGTAGGGAGATATATAACACTGGAGTAACACAATGGGCGATAATCAATCCGCGATGCAA
The DNA here is from genome assembly GCA_947359465.1 of Metellina segmentata. Lineage (NCBI taxonomy): Eukaryota > Metazoa > Arthropoda > Arachnida > Araneae > Tetragnathidae > Metellina > Metellina segmentata. The sequence continues at coordinate 113,716,334 of OX375882.1, read as the reverse complement.
AAGATCCGAGGACAATACCACGGTCAGAAAACGAGATCACGCTCACCACTCTCCAAAATTTCCACGTTAACTTGAGGATATTTGAGCCCACGATAGATTGAATGGGCACCCTTTGTACACGACGGTCTTTGGTTGAGGGTTTCCACGGGCCTTGAAAAGTATGTGAATTTTATTTTCGTTTTCAAGGAATGTATGAAAGGTATTTGAATTGGGTACAAAATATTTGAAAATCCTTGAATTTATTTCGAAAAATTTTAATCTGGAATTTTCTTGAGCATGATTCGGCTCGAAAGACACACACCTCGCAACGCGCTTAGAAGGCGTGGTTTTAATCCAGTTCCGAAGAATACGCCAAATACGCTTGTTCATCAAGACATGTTTTAATTTTCTTTGCTCAAGTTCAGTGAGGTTCTGTGTCAGTTCCAACATATAGAACCCATAACTCAGCTCAGGGGTTCCCATCCAAGTCGTGGCACCCTTAAGAGAATTAGAATTTACTCACGGCACCCTCGTCAAGCTATAAATATATATCAGGATACATATATAATATATAAATATATATTTGTACAACTTTTTGAAGAAGAAATTAGGGAAGTAAGTGGTAAGAAATGATATAATTACGACAACTCGTATTTAAAATTCACACAAATACTTTAATTGTACTTAATAGGAAAACATATGTGAAGGTGAAAATTTAAACAAAACAAATCAAATTACCTTCATCATGCTCTTGGAGGTAGATATACGTGTTTAGTGCGACGGGTGAGTCTACTTCTCACTGCACAATTGTTCGAATCGTGGAATTGAGATACAGCTACGCGCGATATGCTAGTGATACAACTACTCGAATTTCTTTTCCTATCGCTAGAGCCCAATGAATATATTAGATTCATGTAATAAATCCAGCTAGCCATGAATAATAACCGGATAATATCAATAATAGCCGCGTCTTTTGGTCAATGTGATTAATAACGCATAGCAATTACATTAACCGGGGAATATTAATAATTACCAATGAAGCCTGGTGAATTAAATAAAAATACGTTTTATATTTATACGACTGGGGGGCTCCGCCTCTTGCTCACCAATATTTAATAATCACCCGGTTTATGTGATAAATTCTTATAAATTATTCACTTTAACCTTTTTATTTGATTATTAATATTAGCCGATTATCTCAAAAACAAAAATGGATTGTTTGTTTGTACATTGAATATTTTCAATCCATTTCAAGTTTTCTAACTGTAATCCAGGTAGGTTTTAGTTTAATTAATTTAAAAAACATTTTAAATCATTTTATGATACTTTGGGAAAACGCTTTTGTTTTCAAATGACATACACGGCAGCTATAGGCATACTCAGAACTATTTTATACTTTCTGGCTGACATTGACAATTGACAGACTTCTTACAAAAATTTAAATTCTACAAAAATATAAAACATGACATTTATTTACATTTGTGAAATTGCGTACCTTTATTAGAGTGGTAGTTGTTTCATGCTATGAATAGGAATTGCAGTTTACTAACGAAAACAGAAATTAGTTAACCCATTCAATCCGAGTAACGGTTACTTTACAACATTAATATCAACCGATTAACCCTATCTATCTCTGAAATTCGAGCTGGAAATTTAAATTTAGAAAACCGTAACAACGAAAAGGATTACAGTTCACAGTTGCGAATTATTAATAATCACCCGATTCATATGATAAATTCTTACAAAATTAGCCACTTTAACCCTTTTATTTGACTTTTTATTTTTGCCGGTTATTAATATAAGCCGATTGATCACATGAACCGTACCATTTATACTAAATTTCATTAAAATTCGACCGAATAGATTTTTAAATTTACTTTTCTTTAAATTGAATTTTTCTTTTAACTGACGCAACAACTAAGTATGGAAACAGCATTGAAGGTTATCAGAAGTCGTGATTATCTTTGAATATATGAGCCAGTTATGATGAATATAAACCGACTAGCAGAAAAACCCGGCTTTGCTCGGGTTGAATTAATAATATGTTGATTAAAAAGTCATTATCAATTATTTTTCAAAAAAAAAATCTTAGCATCATTTAAGTGTACGGGAAAAAAAATTTAATGTCAATTTAACTTCTCCATTGTTTCTACAATTTACTTCGAACCCAAATATGCATATATGTTGTATCCAACCATATAATCCATTTCATATTTGTCACACTTCTGCTGAAGTTGATTTTAAGTTTTCGAGTGACTACGAATATTCCCGTGCATTCAAATTCAGTAAAACTGGCGAATTTTCGGTGGATAGTCTTGCACTTAGTTTTCCTATGAATTTGTTTTCATTGTGTCCTTCTTTCACCTAGTATACGATATTTTCGAATTTCATCATCAATATGAGAAGATGTTAAATTAAATTGTTACAACATTCGTTACTAATTTAGTTTGAAGCAAACGCAATTTTTCTTGAAAATTCCATTCAGCTGCAGGTGGAATAATGGAACTTCTGTTAGATATATAAAGCAGAGTTGACGTTTGTCTGTGTTCTCTACACTAATCTACCTTTTGACCAATCCACACATTTGGTACACTTATATTTTAGAACCCTGCGGATATGATAAGCTATATATTAACCCGCGTTCTATTTGTCCAAGGGGGCTAAAAATTTACGGCATTCGTGACTAATTTATTTTGAAGCAAACGACACTTTTTCCAGAAAATTCCATTCAGTGGCATGTGGAATAACAGAGCTTTTGTTAGGAATACATGTCATCAGAGTAGACAAATTAAACCCAATCGATAACAATTTTTTAATAAACAGAAGGTTGATTTTACAGCGCTTTTACAAAAAGAAAATAACTTTCAACGAACGATTCACATGCATCTAAGTTGCGTAAGAACAGCTTCAATAAATAGAGTAAGCAACCTCGACTTTCTGCCTCTTAAGACATAAAATTTCGATTTTTCAAAATTACTGAGTGTGATATTATTCCAAGATCAACAAAGTCTTGTAAAAAATTCCCTTTTCTCCAACGCACATAAAGTTTTAAATTGAACCCTTATGGTACTTTTTAAGATCAGAAATTTGGTTTCTGTATATCTATTTAGAGTGATATATGTAGTTACTCTACTATGGAGTACAGCTTTCAATTACACCCATGAAACACGAAAAACAACTGAAATTTAATTTATTTTAATCGTCGTTCAATGAAAAGCTATATCAAAATTTTGAAATATATTTTGAACTACAAAGTATGACTACCAGTTTTAATTTAACGTAACCCATCTTGTTTTAAAGATATTTTTGAAATTTTTCATGTCATTTTAAAATAACAAATTACACGCTTAAAAAATATTTTGATTCGTAAATTTTATTTTGTTTATATACACACTATTACGTATTGAACCAAAGTTTTAAAGAAAGTTGGTGGAAATATACATATACCACCACGAAAGTACCCATGTCTAGTGATATTTTGCTGGAAATAAATAAATAAAATCCAACTCCTAAATAATATTTCTGGTATAGGTGATATACCGGAACACATAATGTAAACAGAAACAAAATTCCAATCCTTAAAAAAGGCAGAATTCTGAAAAAAAACATCTGTTCTAGCGTGTTGAATTTCGACTTTCTGAATATATTCTGAAGTAAAACAATTCGACAAAAAATTTGAACAACATTGATGAAGACAATGATTTATAAGCAAAAAAGAACACATATTTATAGTACTTGGGAATCTTCAAATATGATGGCAACCATCTGGTTTTCAACTCAAATACCCCAAAAAAGAATTTTAAATCAAATTAAAAAATTAAACATTAATTCTGAGGTTGCCAGATACCGAGTAGCAAAATTACACTTTTATGATCAATGAGTTTATCGTTTGGGCTTCTCGAGCTCCATTATAAAATTTAAGTAAATATGAAATTAAATGTTCTAAATTTTATTTCTTCATCAATCAAATATTCATAAATATTATTTTCATCATGGGAAGAAGTAAAAATTCAGTTCAAACATGAACATTATAATTTAATTTGTTTTAAGAAAATTGTTTTTCGATCAACACCGGTAAAGCAATCTGAGATGCGTACATCAATCGTTTTATACTCAATGTTATTTCTATGGCGATTTCAAATTGCTTTTGGCTTAGGCCTTTGGTCAATTTTAGGCCTCTTAGGATTCGAATTTTTCAAAATCCTTTCTTAGTGCACCCCTACGGTATAAGAAGAAACACCCTGCAAAATTTCAGCTTCCTAGGACTTGTAGTTCTTGAGATACAGTGATGAGTCAGTCAGTCAGTGAGTGGTATTTGAATTTTATAGATATAGATTGATCGCAGAACCGTAACAGGATACACTGCGCTTCCACTTGTAAAAAATCCGTAGAAAACGCTGCGTGTCGCCGCTAGATGGCGCCACGTTATTCAAATCTTGCATCTGTGCTCAGCCGCACGGAAGAAAGGGTTCGCACGGAAAGAGGGTGAAAGAAAAAAAGAGAAGCCACGCGGGCGTCTCGCGTGGGGTGCACGAGCCTGCTCGGCGCATGCTCAGCAACAGCCACGCAGCAGACATGTGCGGAGGCATTTCCACGTGCGCTGGGAGCGTGGGAACGCAGTCTCTTCTCATGCTCCGCGATTCCAGGGGTCTCGTTTTCTTTTTTTCTATTCCCTCTCTCCCCCCTCCTCTCTCTCTCTCTCTTTATTATTTCCCTCTCCTTTTGTTGTCGCTGGGCGCCCGTTGTTCAGGTGAGCGCTGCTCGCTCGCTATTCAAGTGCTCGACGGAGATTTCGAGAGAGTATCGTGTTGGAGGGGGAGAATTCCTTCGGGTGAAATGAGTGGTGGGGGGTGGAATAAAAAAGGGGATGCGAGGGAATTTATTTCCAAAGTCTCGAGACTTGATGAAGATGTCGACGAGTTGGTTATCAATCGGTCTTGTGTTTGGTATCAAAATTTAATTTTTATTTTAATTCGGTAGGTTGATATATATTAATGTGAATGTCGCACAAAAAATTTCCTTTTTCTCATTTTGTCATCGCCGACCAGGTGTTAGCCGCTAGATCGGAAGGTTCGAATCCGGGTCCGGGCATGGATGCTTGTAAACGTATGGTGTAGAGGTGGCTGGTGCACCTTAAATCTGTCGTGGCCGAAAGTCCTCACGTTGGGTTGGCGTGGAAGTTTGGAGAGTGGGGTGCCAGCTCAGGTGTTGCTTCGTCATCTGACCGTGGTTCAAAATTACGAGGTGTTGTCCTCGGATCTTTCCCTTAAGGGACTGATCCCGGACCGTCGTCAATAGCCCGTTGTGTTGCTCTAGTACGACGTTAACTAAAATTACCATTACCATTACCGGACCGTCGTCAATAGCCCGTTGTGTTGCTCTAGTACGACGTTAATTAAAATTACCATTACCAGAAAGTCCTCGCGTTGGGTTGGTGTGGAAGTTTGGAGAGTGGGGTGCTAACTCAAGTGTTGCTTCGTCATCTGACCGTGGTTCAAAATGACGAGGTGCTGTCCTCGGATCTTTCCCTTAAGGGATTGATCCCGGACCGTCGTCAATAGCCCGTTGTGTTGCTTTAGTACGACGTTAACTAAAATTACCAAATTACCATTTTGTCTTCTTTTTCGTTGTGGGAAATTTTGTTTCGGGGTTGGTCTCCCATGATGGAGTTGAATCACACCTGAGCTGCCATCCCACTCTGCAAACTACCACAACCCGCCAACGTGATTTAAATTAGGTAATTTGGTCGTTTTTAATTAACGTCCTACTAAAGCAACACAACGGGCTATGGACGACGGTCCGGGATCAATCCCCATAGGGAAAGATCCGAGGACAACACCACGTCATTTTGAACCACGGTCAGATGACAAGATTTATTTTCGGATTTAAATTAAATTTTCGATTATTAAAATCTTGATTATAATTTCATTTTCTAAAAGGTGTCTAATGACAGTGGTGTAGCTAGAGAGGGTCGACACTTTCTAAATGGCCACATTTCAGGGAAATGAGTGTCGTTTCGCTTCTAAAAATGTATTGCCTTCTCTGACTTCAAAGAGATTGAGATTGTTACTTTGTCACGATTCTTTCGACCGTTCTGAACGTCATCTGATAGTGGTTCAAAATGACGTGCTGTTGTCCTTGGATCTTTCCCTTAGGGGATTGATCCCGGACCGTCGTCACTAGCCCATTGTGTTGCTCTAGTACGACGTTAATTAAAATACCGACCCATTCTAGCTGAAGGGCCGCGGTAGCCAGGTTTGAGGAGTCAGGGATTATCAACCGGGGATAGCAAGTTCGAAACCCCGTCCAATGTGTCGTGGTCCTCACGTTGGCTTGGTGCGAAGGTTTGGGGAGTGAGGTGTCAGCTCGGGTGTTGATTTCGTCACCCGACCGTTAAATGGATGTTTCTCGAAGAGTCGAGTTTGGTGCTGCGTCTGACATTAGCGTAAATTAATTATTGGAATTTCATTTTGTGAAGAAGATCTCGAGTGGAAGTGACGTAGCACCAATGTCTAAATGAGCGGTATTTCAGAAATATAGGTCTCTCTTATCAAAATGGGGTTGAGAGTTACTTTGTATAAATTTTGCTGACATTATTTATTAATTTTTGCGCTGAGTTTATTAATGTAATAACAATAAATTTGCCTGTTTTCATTTTACCAATTGTCCAATTATGTCGCCTTCGGCAAATCTTGATGGATGAGATATCGGGTCGATACCACTGTTGGAGGGTTAATCAAACGTCGGATTGAACGTGCACCAGCCTCACCTACACGAAGGTTTTTGATGTGATGGAGTTTCGAACTCGCAATCCTCCGGTTTATAATCCGTTACTCTTCTAACCGGTCTGCCTCGACCACCGAAGCCACTTGTAGGGTATGTAATGTTCTGAGGTTCTCCTACCAACACAGGCCAACCCACTGGTCTGGTGGTTGAGGTGTCAGCCTCTAGATTGGAAAGTTCCTGGTTCGAATCCTGGTCAGTGCATGGATGTTTGTAAGCGTACGGTGTAGAGGCGGCTGGTGCACTTTAAATGTGTCGTGGACAAAAGTTTTTACGTTGGGTTGGCGTGGAAGTTTGGAGAGTGGTGGGGTGCCAGCTCAGGTGTTGCCTCGTCATCTGACCGTGGTTCAAAATGACGTGGTGTTGTCCTCGGATCTTTCCCTTAGAGGATTGATCCCGGACTGTCGTTAATAGTCCGTTGTGTTGCTTTTATACGATGTTAATTAAAATTACCATTACCTACCAACGCAGGGAGGAATGGCGGGGGTTAGCCTCGAATTGTCCAATAAATGTTTAAAATACATCCATGAAGTCCATTCGATTAAACGAACCACACACTCACCAGATAGCAAAAAGAGGTGAGTGTGATATAAAGGTGAAAATTAACGGTTGCGTGGCGACTGAATGTTTGAAAGTGGAGACTGAAAAATCTTGCTACAGTTGCCACACTTTCTTAAAAACATTAGTTTATATGGCGGAACATCCGATTTTACAATTTTCTCTTCTGAGGACCGTAAAAAAAAATGTTAAGAAAGAAAAAAATGAACTGGAATATAAACATCGAACATAGCATTTGGAATTTAGGGGGGAAAAACGCAAGCGCTAGAAACGGGAAAACGCAAAACAATTTAGAGAAGGAAGGCTGAAGATTAGTACTTACGTGTGCACGTGACCTGGGGTATAGTTATATATTAACTTATTAAGGGGACCGGGAAAGCAAAATTCGACTAAAAAATCAATTTCTATTTTATTGCTCCTTTATATAGTTTAAAATCTCCTCTTTCCAATGATATATCACACTAGGTAATAGAATAAGAGGAAGTTTGAAAATTATGCACGTTTCCAATAAGCACTTCACATCTGACACGGCCTTTCAAATGTAAACAAACCGTTTGTGGACATTTCTAATCTTTGTTGCTCAACAATGTATATTATATTTTTTACTTTACTTTACTCAAATTATTTTCGATAATCTGGTAACAGTAGAGTTAACTGTAATCATTTAGTTTTTTTCTAACTATTTTTATTAATTTTACCATGTGATATAAGTTAGCTTTTCTGAGACATGACATTTGATCTGTTATGGACTAGCAATAAGGATAAATGTTGGTTTTCTGCACAATATGCAACAATCTGTCTGGGCAGAATATTTTTATTTACTGTCAAGTAACTTAAATCCAAATCACGGTCTTTGTCCAGTTGGGAATGAAAGCTGGTGGAAATTTCAACGTGCTGTAGCTAAAAGAGTGATGTGTATTACCATGATAAACACACACATATTGCCTTGCCTTATACTGCCTACATTTTGAAGACAATTAAATCAAATTTCAGAGACTTGGCGAATCCAGAATTGTTGAAAAAATGTGTTCACGGAAAGACTCAAAACCCAAATGAATCGGTGAACAATGTGATTTGGACTCGCGTTCCAAAAAATGTGTTTGTAACCATCCAAACTTTAAAACTGGGAGTGTTTGATGCTGTTTCCTGTTGCAACAGTGGAAATATTATAAAGTGCTATACATTATCTAGAGTTAAAATCAATCCAGGCGGCCATTTTATACAAATTTTTGAGAAAACTGGACTAAGACCGTGTTATCGATGGAGAGCGAAAACTCTCCGAATACAGTAAAAAGGCCCGCCATAGAAAGAAAAGCATAAAAAAAATTGAAGATACATGTATTAAAAATGAAAGAGATCACCCTTTATATAAATCAGGATTACATTAAGGTTAGACGTAAAATTATTGAAAAAATTCATTTGAAATGTTTAAATCCATTTTTCTCAAAACTTAGATTTTTAAGATTCCTGCCTCATTTTCTCAGAATCTACTGAACATAATGACTTAATATTTTTATGACATATTTGTGTTATATCTCTAAAGATTTTAACTCGGGCATTTTTTGATTTTTTGAAAATTGGATTTTTTAGAAATTTAAATGTGTTAAAAAAGGCTATCTAAAAAGTGATATTCAGTTAAAAATTTCTTTCAAATTAAATTTAAAAAAAGTGAGCTGTTAAAGTTTGTATAATCGTATAGTATAGTTGTATAGTTTGTATAATCGTTTGTATAATAGTGTGTTCTATCAGTCTAACCACCATAAAAATTTTGTGTTGATTACTATTATAGTTATTGAGAAAAAGGGTCTTGAATTTCGTGAATTTAACATGGAGGAGATAGGGCCTTCCCGGTCCCCTTAATTATATTAACATATTATTTTGCGCGAGTATTCTACAAAACCTGTGAACGGTCGTAAGTGGGCACTGAATGAATTTCTTAATTTTCACTTTTATTGTGATAGGGTGGCAGATGTGTTTGTCTACACGACGTAAAGATCGGCGTCTCTAGCAGGTCAACAGAAACGGACCGAGCCGTGACTCTTTAATACCGACAAGGAAGAAACCACTCGATTTGGAACCGCGGCAACTCAAGTGATCCCCGGCGTCGCCAAAGACTTAAGATCTTATCCGCCTGCATCGAAATACTTGGATAATATCCGCAGGATACTTTCCAATCCCAGATAAGGTTCACGCGCCCCCAGGGCGAAGACCTCCACCGATCAACCCCACTTCCTATTTGGGAAAGTCGGAGTCTGCCGTCGAGGACCACTGGTCTAAGACATTCTCTTTCCGCCTCCGAGAAGACGCGCTTTTTTCGGTTCGCGGCGGTCCAAGACGGAAGACGCGGGTCCGTGGGCGGCCGAGGAAGCGGTCCGCGTCGGGGAGAGGAAATGGTCCACTTGGCGGTCAAGCCGGGCAGAAAAGAACGAGGCACGGGTCAGGAATTCGTCCCAGGAACATATCCGTTCTCACGCCGTGCGATGCCCCAAAAATAGACGGACGGACGAACTCTCTCTCCTTGAGGCGACGCCGCTGCATGGATATATATGCATTAGAAGGGGGGAAAGAAGACGGAGAGTCAATTGAAGTGGCGATAACAACCTGCAGCAATTATGAGCCTCCATTACTATTATTACTTTTAATGACTTTTTCACTCCGCTGCTTGTCGGATCTATTGATGGATTCAATATCGTAATTCAATTTCTTGTTCATTCAGTGGTAATAACTTTGAGACTTCTTAGGCCCGGTGCATACATCCGGTTTTTCAACGTGCGGTGCCACTGCACAACACCGAAGCCCAACTATGCACACATAACCGTGATATGACGCACGAACTCATTTCGCGCCATTGGCGATACATATTCTATCGAAGAAAACGTGTTTATTTCACTTACTTGGTCACGTTGGGTAAGTGTGGAATTTTGGAGAGCGGGGTGCCAGCTCAGGTGTTGCTTCGTCATCTGACCGTGGTTCAAAATTACGAGGTGTTGTCCTCGGATCTTTCCCTTAAGGGACTGATCCTGGACCGTTGTCAATAGCCCGTTGTGTTGCTCTAGTTCGACGTTAACTAAAATTACCATTCACTAACTTTGTGTAAAAAAAAAAGTACATTTTGAAACAAAATAGACGTTAGTGGATACGACCATTTATTAATTATTATTTCTATTCCATTTGTTTATGAAATCAAGGTACTTCAGAACGGAGACGCATGTGCGGCGCTCTGGGGAACTGAGGTACAAATTGCACGCAAGTTGGACGTGCGTCGCTCCAGCGACGCTGGAGGCATGTGTGCACTGCTCCTTTGGATCTAATGTATCTCAGACCGCACTTGCGGCAGCGGCACCGCACGTTAAATAACCGGGTGTGTGCACCGGGCCTTTCTTATCTGGACGAGCGCTATTAGGAGACTGACCAGATCTCGAGAGACATCTGGTCAATAGTAATAATTTCGGGATAATTAACGTCGTACTAGAGCAACACAATGGGCCATTGACGATGGTCCAGGATCAACCACCGAAGGGAAAGATCCGAGGACAACACCACGTCATCTTGAGCCGCGGTCAGATGACGAAACAACCTTAGCTGGGACTCCCACTCTCCAAACTTCCACACCACGACAACGTTGGAACATTGGAGGTCACGGTAGATTGAATGTGCACCAACCCCTTTGTACACGACGGTCTTGGGTTGGATTCGAACTCGTCACCTTCCGCTCGCTAGTTCGATACTCTTTCAACCAAGCTACCTTCTTTATACGGAATTCAATCGGCATGTTTAATGGCGAGGTATCTCGTCGTTAGCAAAAGTGACGAGATATCTCTTCGAAACCACTTGGTTGGTTAAAGGGACTGCAGTGCAGGAGCGTGCCTTCGAAATAGGGCGCGCTAAGAGATTCAAATACCCTCTCAAAAATTAAAAAGCAAATAAATTCTTATTCAGGTAATTGATCAGTTCTCTGAATCGCTCATGATGTATGTCCTGGCCAGGTGGATACCTCGGCAAACCTTTTCTAAAAAAATGAATGTTTTTTAGAATTGGTCAGCTAGATCTCCCGTTCGCTCTCCAATAGAGCACATTTGGGACGTTATGGGAAGGCGATTGCATGTAAACCCTTTAACCCAACAGTTGGAGACAATTTTGCAAGAAATTCCGTAGGACACCATCGGGGAACTTTTTCAGTCTATGCCACCCCAGGTGACGCATCCAGGCCATAGGTGGATCAACGCCTTATTGACTTCTTCCCTTTGTAACGGTCAAACTCTCAAATAAATCATTCAATTGTTCTGAAATTTGAATCTTTTGTTTTTCTATGTATGTCCTTCATATCCACCCATTTTTACTGCAATCAGACAACTCCTTCTCGGTGCTTTGATTTCTTTCTTATAGAGCAGGGACGGCGAACTTTTTCAAGAAGCTGGTCATATTTTGTTCATCATTTTTAGTACTAGCTCGTGGGTCACTTGGAAAGAAAGAAGGAACACTGTAAAAAAACAACTTTTTTTGGTTCGCAATTTTTTTTAATCCTTTTAAAAGTTAACGATTCCTTTGTGTTTTACAACTTCTACTTTTGCAAACGAAGAGCAGTAAATCGACATAAAAAGGGTAAAAAATGGTAATTTTAGTTAACAGCGTACTAGAGCAACACAACAGGCTAGTGACGACGGTCCGGGATCAGTCCCTTAAGGATATAAAAAGGGAGAAATCAAGTTAACAAATTTATTTTTCCAAACTATGCTGCTTTGAAATATTCAACTAATTCCATTTCTAAATCATGGATACCTAGTCACTTAAATTCGTTTAACTCCATTGTTTCGAATTTTGTTTAGTATGGGTATAAAATAAAGTGGAATGTATTTTCCATACTTTTAAATTGATTAAATCTCACCTCAAAGGCTATTTTACTTCCTGTATAATCATAAAATATTTTTTGATTGCATTTTCTTGAACGTCAAGCGTATTTTTCAATGTTATTGTGTTTAAAAAATGTTTTTGTAATTGAGGAAAGTATATTTCATTTCCGACTCCCTAGTAAAGATGTCCAGCTTCGTCATAAATATCCTAATATTCTCATACAAATCTTAAAACAGCATTATGTATAATCAATAAATTTAAAACATTTTACAAAAATCTTTTATGCCTTTTTTTTTTTTTTTCATTTTTAAGTTTTTTATTAACACTTGTATTTTCTTCATATTTTTTACAAGAGGGGTTCGAATAATAATTAAAATTCTCTATGTATATGATGAAATATGATAAGTTTATAAAAAACAACGCGTGGGTCAGTGTCTGACCCGATGGGTCATAGGTTCGCCTTCCCTGTTATACAGGGTATTTCAGTGAACCATTTCAGAATTTCTAAGAGGGGTAGGGTACATCCTGACAACTCGAAATCATATAGCAATGTGGGGTCGGAAATGCTTTCCTGAAGCGGTGTTGTACACAGAAGCACCATAAAGAAAAGAGACCGTAAGTGAGAAATCGTTTTAATAATACACGAAAAGAAGCAAAATGAACATGGATTAAAGTAAGTGTTCGAAGTTTCTTCCACGTGCTACAATGCACGCCTCATATCTCCTACGCATGGACATCCGAACATTCTGGAATACTCCAGGCATATCTCGAATTTCTCCAGCAGCTACTGCAATTCTTGCAACCAGCTCCTCAACATTGTCAACAGGGGTGTCATAAACTAGCGATTTCAGATGACCCCAGAAATAAAAATCAAGACATGATAGGTCGGGTGACCGAGCAGGCCAACGCACGGGACCACCCCGTCCGATCCACTGCTGACCAAATGTGACATCCAGGTAGTTACGAACATCTCCGCTATAATGGGCAGGGGCTCCATCGTGTTGGAACCACATTGTCTGTTGCGTCGATGCAGAAATCTGTTCATCTCTCAAAAGTTGTGGCGATACTTGCTGCAGAAAGAGCAAGTAGTTAGGTCCGGTTAGACGAGACGGTAACAGGTAAGGTCCGATGAGGTGATCTCCCATAATACCGGCCCATACATTGACCGAAAATCGAATCTGTGCTGCACGACGTCGTATTGCATGCGGGTACTCGACCGCCCAGATAGGGTCGTTATGCGTGTTGAAAATTCCTTCCCTTGTGAAGGATGCCTCATCGGAAAACAACACTTCAGCAGGAAAAAGGGGATTTGTAGCACATTTTCCAAGGTACCACTGTGCGAAAGCAATACGAGGTGCATAATCCTCCGGTTGCTGTGTCTGGACACGCTGCACGTGAAACGGATGCATGTCTTCTTCTCGGAGAATCCTCCAGATGCTGCAATGGGAAACCCCGACTGCTTTTGCTACACTTCGTGTACTCGTTCTTGGATTCCCCTGTACATGCATGTTCGACGTCTGCAGTGCGTGCTGTTCTTACCCTGTCCCTGTCAGCTCTTTCTAATGAACCTGTCTCAGCAAACCTCTGGTGCAGTCTTGCAAAGAAATTATGACTGGGGATACTCCTCGTCGGATATCGTTCCGCGTACAAACGCTGTGCGGCTGGCCCACTACAATTTGCAGCCCCATACGCCAAATGCATATCGGCTGACTCTGCGATCGTGTAATCATCCATCCTACTAACTTGGCGTTCTTGTGCGAAATGAAGATTCCCTACACGAAAGCTCGAGATTTTCGCACAACGCCATCTACCGTGTCAGGAAAGCATTTCTGACTGCCCATTGGTATATGATTTTGGTTCGTCAGGATGTACCCTACCCTTCTTAGAAGTTCTGAAACGGTTCACTGAAACACCCTGTAGAGTGTAACATCCGAATGACCCAATCTTTTTAACGGTTCCCTCAATGTCGTTACGTTAAATGTGTATTGCATTTTATGATTTTTCGGCTTTTTTCTGACTATTAACGTATATTTTGCCTATGTGGTTACAAAATTCCCATTCTCTCAATTCAATTAGCTTCAGCATATATCTTTGATAGTTTTTTCATAGTTAGAAAATCCTTTATATATATATATATTCAGATTCGAAAGTATCTATCAATGCAATCCCAAAATGAATCTAAATAAAACGAATAAGAATGAAACTAGTATCGGAAGGGTGAATCAATTCAAATTCAAGCAATAAAAATAAAATACATTTTTCAATTTTTTTTTTAAATTTAGTATATGCTGGCCAATGGGAGTATGTTGAAATATGTCACCTTCCTTTATATTGCAAACTAATACTTTGTCTTGGAAATAAAACCCTTTGAAAGGCGATCAAAAATATCGCGTTAACACTATACATTTTACTCCGCTCAAACTATTGGGGAGAAACTTGTTTTGTTGTTTGCTCGTGATACTTAAATGTACTAATATTAAAAAATATATACAAATATTTAAAAAAAAATAGAATAAGTTTTAACAATTTCATTCTGGCATGGTGGGAAGTTTGGAGAGTGGGGTGTCAGCATGAGTGTCGTTCTCATCATCCGTGATTCAAAATTATGAAGCGTTATCCTTGGAGTTCTTTCCATTCGGAATTGATCTTATACTTACGCCAATAGCCTGTTGTGTTGCTTCAGTCCGTCGCTAATTAGCTACCTACCTAACCATTTGCCATGGAATTTGCAGAACTGAGAAAAAGCCATCATTAAAAATTATGAAAAGTTTTGTGTGTTCATTACAATGTTGTTAATTTGGTCTCTATATAGAGAATGCAGTTTCTAAGTGATTTATAGGCCGACCCATTGGTGTGGTGGTAGATCGGAAGGGTCAGGGTTCGAATTGTAACGTCGTGATAAAAGAAATAGCCTTTTTTAAAAGAATTAAAAAAACATTTATTTAGATATTGGTAGCGATATCACAGTTACAACTACATCTCATCATACTCTAACACAGCACCGTGTCCACACTTCAAAGAATTATCCAATCGACTACTCACAGTTTTCAAAACATATCTTTTCACCAACGTTATACATAAAAGAAAAATGAACTTCCGGGAAAACCATTTAAGCTCACATAAATATGTCAAAAGAAAAGATATCCTTTCCAAGAGTATTAAGAAGTATAAATAAACACAGGAAGTATCACAATATCTTGGAATAAGGAAAAAGAAATACTATCATAACATTTAAAAGATATTCCGGAATTGTACGTTACAGAATCCGGGTCAGGGCATGCATGTTTGTAAGCGTATGGTGTAGAGGCGGCTGGTGCACCTTAAATCTGTCGTGGCCGAAAGTCCTCACTTTGGGTTAGCGTGGAAGTTTGGAGAGTGGGGTGCCAGCTCACATGTGTAACCTCGTCATCTGACCGTGGTTCAAAATGTCGAGGTGTTGTCCTTGGGTCTTTCCCTTAAGGGACTGATCCCGGACCGTCGTCAATAGCCCGTTGTGTTGCTCTAGTACGACGTTAACTAAAATTTACCATTACCCGGACTTTCGCAAATAGCCCATTGCGCTTCTCTCGTGCGACGTTGATTAAAATACCTACATAAAGACCTATTTCCTTCAACATCGCTATCGAAATTTGTTGCACTAGTAATAGCTCTGGATACTCCGCACCTTTTCTCTCATTTTAACATGATTCATTGTTTCTATACATGTATCGATAAAGTCTGCTTAAGATTTTGATGCTTTTATAATTGTATAGGAAATAGTTTAAAAAACAGTCTAATTCTATTTTATTAAAGTTTATAATGTTTTGTTTTCGCTAAGTCACATTGGTATAGCACCTGCTGCAAAACATAAAATAAAATTACAAGAGATAATATTCTAAGGTTTAGGAGTGTCCATTATTTCTATCGTTCAAACAGCTGCTTTTTTATGCATTCATCTGCTCGCTAGGGGGAAGATTATTTGTATAATGAAAGAGGAGCTTTAATGGATGAGTCATTATCTCCTTAGTCTGATAAAAGCTTATTACTATACATTTTAAATCGTTTAGCCAAACACATTTATTCTTAATTAATTCTTGGATTTGACTGCAGGTTTATGGCCTCAAGGTTCATAATTCATTTTGGGATTTTGTGAAATTAATCTCAGACCAGTTTATAGAGAAAGTAAAATGCAACAAAACGGGTTATTGGTGACGGTCCGGGATCAACTCCCCGAAGGGATAGATCCGAGGATTTGATTTTGAACCACGGTCAGATGACAAAACATTTATAGAAAGGGCACACATTCATTCAGAACAAACATCCGTGCAATGCTCCGAATTGGAACCCTTAACCTATGAATGTAGAAGCAACATTCTGACCACTATACATTTGAGCACCTCGTTCGTTTCCGATCGCAACCTCATACATCAAATGCACATTTGCGAGGACCGTTGAAAATCCAAGTGGGGAATGACGCCTTACGCCACAGAAACCATGTTATCGACTGACCGAAACAGAACAATGTACAATCTAAAAGCATCATTTCCGGACACATATTCTTTGACAAAAAATGTTTATTTGGTGCCCCTTTATCATCCTTAATTGGCCAGATAATTTTTGAAACACCTTGCATTTTCAATATCAAATAAACTTATTCCTTTGTTATAGTGTGCTTGGGAATTTTGGGAATTAACGTCGTACTATAGCAACACAACGGGCTATTGACGACGGTACGGGATCAATATCAGAGAACAACGCCACGTCATTTTGAACCACGGTCAGATGACGAGGCAACACCAAAGCCGGTACCCCACTCTCCAAACTTCCACGTCTACCCAACGTGAAGACTTTCGGCCCCTACAAATTTAAGGTACACCAGCCGCCTCTACACCTTACGCTTACAAACGTCGACACATTGATCCGGATTCGAACCAGGAACCTTCTGATCCAGAGTCTTAACACCTAAACCACCAAAACCTGTTGATCGGCGTTTGTTGTAGTGAGCATTTAATAGCTTCACTATTTGTTCTCTGAAATAATTCATACATCCATTCCACAGAACGATGTTATCGGCTGAGCTAAACAGCACACCACATAAACATATTTCCGGACACTTCCTTGACAAAAAAATGTTTACTTTTGGCCCCTTATCGATCACCCTTAACAAATTAGAAACACCCTGTATCCAAAGATGAAAAGGGGACGATTTGGGGGGATTTAATGTTTTGGGGAAAAGGCAATTTATTGAGGCTAATGTTATTCCCTTAAAATTGCCCCCTTACATAGTACAATATCAATCTCTCTATAATTTTACGTTGGGTTGGTGTGGAAGTTTGGAGAGCGGGGTGCCAGTTCAAGTGTTGCCTCGTCATTTGACCGTGGTTTAAAATGACCTAGTGTTGTCCTCGGATCTTTCCCTTAGAATATGGGTTCCCAACTTTTTAGTAACTGCGTACCACTTGAAATCTTTAGAAATTTTTGGCTTACAACCAGTTCTATATTTTTTAAGAAACATACATCCAATGTTATAAAAGTGCCCAATGGCTTGTTCTATTTTAATTAAAATACTAAGAAAGCTTCCTATTTTATGATTAATGCACTTGCATTTCGTATTAATGATGTTTTAATAAAGGAAAAAATAAAACGATGATTGAAAGTTACAGTTTTAATTTTTACTCACAGGTCTAAAAACAAATCATTTTAAATAATTAGTACAAACTAAGCAAACAAAGATTAACATAATCTGAAATCAATTTTTAGTGCGAAACTTGTTGTTGTTTGTCTTTTATTAAAATATCAATATCAGTAGCAATGGAGCTTAACTTCTCTCTTAAGTCCTCTTAAGACTCTTTTTCTATATTTATTTTTTATATACAAAAGTTCAGAAAAACCACTCTCACACAAGTAACTAGTAACAAATAGCATCACATTGTTGTGCATAGTAAAAAATCGAATACACTTGGTAGAATATTTGGGTCGCTCGTATCATCCTTGCGTACCACCTGAAACGTTGCCGCGTACCACCGGTTGGGAATCCCTGCCTTAGAGGATTAATCTCGGATCGTCGTAAATAGCCCGTTGTGTTGCTCTAGTATGACGTTAATTTAAAATTACCAATTTCCCAAGAATGACAACTATAAAGTATACATAAAAGACAAATTTGAGACTGGGTTAAGTAAGTGCGCTCAAAAAAAATTCCATTTTTAACTTTGGGTCCGAAATGAGTATCTACTAAGTAGGATAACACTTGATAATCGAAAGGGAATAACAATAACAGAGCGAAAATCGTAGCAACACTTCCTTAGGGCGTTATCAAATGGATCCCATCAATACTTAGCACAGAATGAACAAGCGTTTCCGTAGTGTAGTGGTTATCACGTGCGCTTCACACGCGCAAGGTCCCCGGTTCGATCCCGGGCGGAAACACTGTTTTTTTTTTTTTTTTTTATAGCTATGAATTGATTCAGTAGTCAAATTTTAAATGCATGTTAATTTGTCAACAAAATGTGAATTATGATTTTTACATCACCTCCTGAACAATTCAATGATGAATTTCATAGTTGATTGTTTTCCTGCGTTTTAAGAAATCAGATTCTTTAAACCTACAAATTATTTCGACGAGATATTTCGTCCATGAAGATCCGACTCATTTTGTTGGGACGAGTTATTTCGTCATCAAAATATTTGCATTTTTTTATGACGAAGAAATATCCAGTCAGTTTATTTCTAATGACTCTCGTTCATCCATTTTTGCTTAGTTTTACTAGTTAGAGGAGATCCCTTTTTAAAATTACAACCGGCACAGTGGTTAAGGTGTTAGCCTCTAGATCGGAAAGTTCCTGGTTCGAATCCGGGTCCGATCATGGATGTTTGTAAGCGTGTGTTGTAGAGCGGCTGGTGCACCTTAAATCTGTCGTGGCCGAAAGTCCTCACGTTGGGTAGGTGTGGAAGTTTGGAGAGTGGGGTGCCATCTCAGGTGTTGCTTCGTCATCTGACCGTGGTTCGAAATTACGAGGTGTTGTCCTCGGATCTTTCCCTTAAGGGACTGATCCCGGACCGTCGTCAATAGCCCGTTGCGTTGCTCTAGTACGACGTTAACTAAAATTACCTTTACCACTACCTTTTTAAAATTAGAATGTAGAAGTGTGCTTAATATTGCACTCTTCCGATTCCTTTCGTAACTGTACACTACCCTACAATAATGGACCTTACGCCAGCGGATTTGTATAAAAATCCGACTCCTTGTTTGGGGTTATTTTTCGTGGTATGGCATGGGACCTTTGCACGTTGTCCCTGGTCAATTGAACGCCGACGCCTACAGGATTATTTTAAACAATCATGTTCTTCTTACGCTCTGGCAATTTTATGGAATGTACTAATGTTACTTCAAGGACGACAACGCTCCGTGTCATGTTGCAGTCTCTGTCAAGCAGTGGTATCGAGATATGGATGTAAGACGTAATCCCTGGCCTGCTCAGAGTCCCGACCTAAACCCCATAGAACATGTGTGGGATGCGTTAGAGCGACGCTTACGGATCAGGGAACCGCGTCCGAAATCAACAGCTGAGCTCAAGACATTCTTGTAGCAGCGGGAATGGACACAAATACCCGTAGCTGTGTATCAAAACCTTGTTGAAAGTATGCCAGAAGGGTTGCTAGTAATTGAAGCACGTGGGGGACCATCTCCCTATTAAAGTATGTATTCTTTCCCTTATGCCATCACATCTTGCTGCCAGGTCCATTATTGTAGGGTAATGTATATTGAAAATAGTCTCATGGATAAAATAATGAAATGCCAAATTAAAAAATACTCAAGAATGTATTTATAAGTAGGTAGCTAATTAACATTGCACTGGAGAAAAACAGCGGGCTATTGACGAAGGTCCGAAATCAATCTCGCAGGGAAGGATCGAAGGACAACACAACGTTATTTGGAACCCCCCCCCTGTTAGATGACGAAAACACCAGAGTTGGCACCCCACTCTCCAACCTTTCACAAGCTCCAGTGTGTGGTTAATTAAAAAAAAATAGTAAATATTCCAAACTTTCACACCTTAGCCAACGTGAGGATAGTTGAGACCACAACATATTAAATGTAGACGTCAATTCAATTACTTACCTACTTAACTCTATGTAAAATCGGCTTTAAAACAAGCTCTCTCTTGACAATTATATATTTTGTCTTTTTATTCAAGTATCCGAATGCCATTTTCTCAATGGCAACCCTTCCACGTAGGGAGGTTAGTCGCCAAGAACTCTTCTAAATTGAGCGTCAACAGCAGCCAGATATCACAGTGAGGACATTTGAAACCACGACAGATTTAACGTGCACCCCCCTACCAAGGAACAGCGGCTATATATCTATGATATCTGGTAGGTAGGTAGTTAACGTCGCACTGGAGCGACACGCAGGGCTATTAACGGTCTGGAATCAAACCCAAAGGTAAAGATCCGAGGACAACATCATGTCATTTTGAAACATGGTCAGATAAAGAGGCAACACCTGAGCTGACATCCCGCTCTCCAAACTTTTACACCACTCCAACGGGAGTACATTTGAGGTCACGACAGATTTAACGTGCACCAGACCCCTTTATACTAGACGGTCTTTGGGTTGGATTGGGCTCTTCCAACCGCGGCCCCTTGGAATTGTGGCATAGCGAATCAAAGTTCGATCCCACTGCCAGAGAAAACCAGTGGATTGTTATATTGTTGCTAATGCTACATGCAAACAAAAATTTTGGACGCAAAACAAAAATGGATACGATGCAATACTCATATCTTGATTTGTGATTTCTTTTGTTTCCGAGTACTTTGGTATTCGAATGCTTTAGATGAATAATTTGGTATTCGAGTACCTAGAATGAATATATTGATATCCCAGTATTTTGGCATTCAAATAGTTTAGTTTTCGAGTCATTTGGTATTCAAATACTTTGATATATATTTCAGTACTTGCAGATTCGAATACTTTAGCATCTGAGTACTGTGATATTCGAACACTTTGGCATTTGGGTACTTTAGTACTTTCGAATTCTTTGTCGTTTGAGTACTTTGGGTATTCGAATGCTTTTATTGAATACTACCGTTTTTGAAAACAACTAGAAAGAATCGAGTGCAAGCGAATACTTTTTACGGTATCCGACTACGTTTAAAACGTAATTTTGACAAAAATTCTCAAATTTGTTTTATTCTCTCATATTGAAGACCAGTTTCTTAACCCTTCTTTGCATAATGGTGGAAATTTCCATCATAACATGGAATGCCCAAAAATTATATAAAAGAACAAGTTCACTTTAAGTTGATCGTGTCTAGATACCTTTTTAATGTCCATTGCATAAAAAAAAACATAGCAGTCAAAAATAAGCAAGTGTCACTATCAGTAAAACGAGCTTGAAGTTGTCATTCCGCTGTTTGTTGTAGTTGCAATAAACGTATGATTTCGTTTTTAATTTTGTTTTATTATAGTTGAGTTTCTATTGCTAAAAAAGTGAAAATGAGTGGAAGAAAGGTTTGTAACATGTGTTTCTGTTATTTTTAGAGCAATTTCTGAAAAAGTTTGCGTTTCATTTAAAAAATACCACATGATACCATCGTATTGTTTGTTTTTTGCTAAATTTATACTATAAATATATACTAAGATTTTTTGAACCATTTTTCCTTTAATTTTGAACATGAATTATATCACCTTGATTTATTTCACCCATAAAGAAACAATCATGCAAAGAAGGGTTAAGTCTCACGTGAGCGTCACAAGTACTTTTGTATTGGAATACTTAAGACGAGTACTACTGTTTTCGAATACATCGAGTCATGTTGTATTAACGAACTGATGGGCTTCATTCGTGGGTTAAAACACGTACTTTTTCAGATGCGCGTGTTTTGTAATTGTTTCCAACATTTTCAGCAGTGAAGTGAGGCGATTTGAAAATGCGACAGCTACTGTGGATAGTGAAAGAGGGGAGAGAAATGGCGGAAAGAGAAAGGAAGAAAAAGAAAAGAGAGAGGAAGGTCGAGTCCTGAGGGTCTATTCCAGACCGTGGGAAAGCGAACGTACGCCATTCAAGACACACCTCCTCGTCCGAAAGGAATTGAAATTAAATTCGTGCTCGACACCCACTCCTCTTCACAGGAAAGTGTCTTGGAGGACGCATTTGAGCCAAGTGGCGTTCAAGTATTGATGGAAGGCAGAAGCCCTGGGATGGAATAGAATATTATATCGAGTCCAAAGTTTGCGCACCACAAAGTTAGTTACATGTTCAAATCAATTGAATTCCTTTTCAAATACTATTTTTTACATCCATTTATAAACAATGACAGGACACTAACACAGTGACAAACAATCAGAGAGAATGGTAAGGTAAGGTAATTTTTAGTTAACGTCGTACTAAAGCAACACAACGGGCTATTGACGACGGTCCGGGATCAGTCCCTTAATGGAAAGATCCGAGGACAACACCTCGTCATTTTGAACCACGGTTTAGATGACGAAGCAACACCTGAGCTACAAAGAGAATGGATAGGTCCATTCCAGCGTAGTCTTCCTTCGACCACGTTACAAATCAATATGGCGATTTCCCCATCGGGTCGGGAAGATGCGCGTTTCAAATTCCCTTTCGTAGGGATTAAGTTGCTACAAGCCCGTCATGCCTTAATAAAATGCGTATAAATTCGGTGCCAGAAAATTAGTAGGTTGTTTAGGGGTTACAAACTGTAGTTTTGACGTGGATTCTCTTGTCTGATGTTGCTTTGTGGAGTGAATGAAGCCGACATGGGAAGTTTGAACAATTGTTTAGTGTGATTTATGTCAATTTACAGTTTGAACGATTCAAGTGTTGTCTCTATTAAAAAAACGTTACCGCCGCCTCAGGATGGAAAACTCGCATTTTCCCCTCGATTCTTGCCACGAAATTAACATAAATTGTTCAAAATTGTACAGGGATCAAGATGAAGAATATTTTTTTTCCGATGCGGCTATTAGTTAGGGTGCATAAGTTATCAAAGTCCAAAAAGGCGAAATTTTTTAACGCGTGTGAGCAGTGAAGTGAGGCGATAGTAGGTGTATCACTTTCAGTCTTTAGCCGTGGGTTTTTTTGAATAGCGTAAAACGTAAATTTTTGCACCTCGCCGAGTTTTTTAAAAATTTTAATTTGGTTCCTAGTCAAATTTTTTTGAAATTCGGAAAAAATCGGGACATTTTCGTTATTTTTTTTGTTAAAGCAGCCCTATCTACAGCTTAATTTTTTTGTTTTTAAATTTGGAAACACCTCGGGAAACCTTAGAATACACTCTTTCTTATGGTATAATTATTTTTAAATTTGTTCATAAATGCACTACCTTACAATAATGAACCGGAAAACAGCGGATTTGCATAAAATCCTACTACTTGTTTGAGGGTGTTTTTCGTGGTATGGCCTGGGACCTTTGCATGTTATTCCTGGTCAATTGAACGCCAACACGAACATTTTGGACCATCAGGTTTTTCCTACGCTCTGCAACTTTACGGAATGGACGAATATTACTTCCAGGACGACAACGCTCCATGTCATGTTGCAACCTCTGTCAAGCAGTGGTATCAAAATATGAATGTAAAACGTCTTCTCTGGCCTGGTCATTGTTCCGACCTAAGCCCCATAAAACAATTGTGGGACGCGTTAGAGCGACGCTTGCGAACCAGGGAACCACATCCGAAATATACAGCTGATCTGGCGACATTCTTGCAGCAGCAGGAATGGACACCAATACCCGTAGCTGTGTATCAAAACCGTGTTGAAAGTATGCCCAGAAGGGTCGCTAGTCTGATTGCAGCACGTGGGGACCACCCCCATATTAAAGAATATATTATTTCCCTTATACCATCACATCTTGCTGTCCGGTCCATTATTGTAGGGTAGTTTAAATTCAATACGATAAAAAGTATAATTTCACGATATTGTACAAATTTTTTTTCGCGGAGAGGAAACGCTACATCCTTTGAGCTGGCCTTGGGGTGAAACTCGCTGTGACGTCATGGCCTGGAAAGACGCTTGCAAAAGAAGTGTTGGTTGCGAAGCAAACGAAATGTGATTGCTTAGCAATCGACGGGTGTTGGAGAGCAGGGGCGGACCCCCTAGTAACAAAAAATAGTTGTAGCGTAGTTTGGTACCTGAATGACACCATTTACGCAGTCCTCACTCCACGCAATCCAAAGCGACACTGGCCCAAAGTTCGCCCAGTACTGTAGACTTTAGACTCCCGCGCTTTATTCATCTGCACACTCGGTCCAAAGGTATTGTCCTATACGGAAATCCTTTGTCTACATAATGCCCTATTAATCTTCTGGTTGTTTCTTTTAGTTCCGAAATCATAAGACAAAACAGGTGTAACGCTGGACTTTTCATACCCCACCCCTACTGTCTCGAATTTAAAGACGTATTCACGTCAAATTTGTAATTTTTTGTCGTCGAGAAAATAATTAACGCCGAATCTAATCAACTTGTGATGTTGTCTAAAACTCTGCAAAAAATTTTTACAGTTGTTTTCGTTCCTATCCCGGCATCCCCAGCAATCGGTGTAACGCTAAGCTATTGCGTTAGCTTCAGATGCGATAGGTTGATATCAGTATCGCAACATAAGCTACGGCAACAGCTTAGCATTGCATTGATAGCTGGGGATGCCGAGATTGTATCGACAGCAAAAAGTACAAATCTTACGCATAACTTTAGACAACATCAGAGGTCGATTAGATTGGACGTTGTTACTTTTCTCGAAGACAGAAAATATACAAATAAATTTTAGTTCTCAGTTAACCCTCCAAGTGGTTTCGACGAAATATCTCGTCCGATTGTGCTTAAGGCGAAATCTGGTCATCCAGATGGTACCGATTATTTTTATGATCACGAGATCAGGAAGCTCATTTTTTTTCGAATGACGAGATATCTCGTCCATCAAGGTCTGGTCAATATTTTTCTAACGGACATACCTCGTCGAGCAAACCACCAGGAGGGTTACGAGAGCATTGAGCCACTCCAGTGCAAAGACAGTCAAGTGTGGGATGATTCTCTTTTTCGACCCTTTTCCTCTTGAATGTCGGGTGGTTAAGATGTTAGCCTCTTGATCGGAAGGTTGCTGGTTCAAATCCGGGTGAATGCATGGATGTTTGTAAGCGCATGGTGTAGATGGGGCTGGTGCCCCTTAAATCTGTCGTGGCTGAAAGTCCTCCCTATAGGTTGGTGTGGAAGTTTGGAGAGTGGGGTGCCAGCTTAGGTGTTGCCTCGTCATCTGACCGTGGATCAAAATGACGTTGTCTTCGGATCCTTCCCTTAGGGCATGGGTCCAAGACCGTCGTCAATAGCCCGTTGTGTTGCTCAAGTGCGACGTGAATTAAATTTACCTTACCTTACCTTTTAAATGGCGTCAAAATAATGGACACACAAAAGGAAAGCTTCTACTAACACAAGAAATCGATACTAAGTTACAGGATCCCGCCGATAAGAGTGTAAATGAAGGAAGGCTGATTAGATGTGCAATATTTAACCTTTAGACTACGGCTGGTACATCAGTTGTACCATGATCGTGGCAAGAAATAATTTAGACACTGACCATTACATCAGTTGTACCTTGATAGTTAGAAGAATCGCGCCAAGAAAGAATTGAGACACCGGCCAGTACATCAGTTGTACCTTGAATGTTATAAGAATCGCGCCAAGAAATAGTCGCAATTTTTATATCTATAGCCGTAGGCAAAAGGTTAACTAAGTTGCGTCCAACACAAGACAAACATCCAGGTATGGAACAGGAAAAGTTTTACTGACGCAGAAGAGAGAAATACACATGAACCAGTTAATAGGAGCGGATTGGAGGTTGGGTGGGTCAAAGCTGCTACGACAAAGATGAAGGAAGACAGTGACTTCAAATTTGAAAAACCCGTGACTCAGACGCGTCTTAAAAATAAATATGAGCTAAGAAAATTTCACCAGAGCGTATTGAACAAAACAAAAACCTGAATCGGGGAGTCATTTTGATCAAAATACTCGAAAACCTATTAACGTGCGACATGAGGCTTTGATAAATTGTCCAGTGTTATCCGAAGTCATTAATGTAACTTTTCCTAGGCGTAATTACATGCTGTGACCACGCGGCCACTTAATTAGAGGTTGTGACCATCCATCCACATAAAAAAAAGGAGTGAATAATCTACTGCCGGGCATGGTGAGGCCTGTTCCTGAAGCCCAGATGCGCTCTGCCCGTGCATTCATGGCCGGCATGAACACCGTTTATATCAACACGAACTGCTTGAACTTTCACCTCTGCATCGGAGCACGTGCGGCCCCGATACGGTTCGTTGGAAGTCTCGGGATCGTCGAGGGAACCTTTTCGAGAGGTGCTACCTCCTGTTGAGGGGAATATTAAGTGCTTGTGAGGTGGCAGGGGGGTGGTTTTGAATGGATTTGATGTGTGGCTTCTTAATGAGCGAATTTTGAGGTCGATACACCATAAGGTGTGTGTACCAATACTTAATGCCAGCGTACTAATCTCTGTTGGGATTTACCCTTTTGAATGGGGTTAGGTTCAGAATCGAATCTGACCATATGCCTCAGATTAATCCTCTTGGTGGTTGTCTCGTCATTAGTGTCGGCGGAAATAACTAATGAATTCAGTCAGTGGACTGTATTTATTGTTCTCATTGAATACGCCTGGGAATACCGCCATTGGAAAACGATGTTATTCCCTTCATTACACGACTTTCTCGAGTTGAAAAGCGGGTTGCGCAACTCACACTGTGCGCATGCGTGAACAATTAGCAAAACTGACCAGATCTTGATAGACGAGATATCTTGTCTTTACAAGAAAAAGGGCAAAATACCAGCTTTTAGCGATGCTGGTTACAGTGGTGCTGAAATTGCACGAAAAAGTGGAAGATCGAAGGCTGTAGTTAACCGCCTTCTCATTCATCCTGGTAGCTATGGCACAAAACAGCGAACAGGAAGGCCAAAGATAATTTCTATAAGGTAAGATAGGCAGATCCAGAGGCTCGCCGGTAGACAAAAAAATGTCTTTCTCGCCAATTAAAGATGAGATGCAGTTTCCCTGTACCATCCGAACAATAAGAAATGCACTGCATAGAAATCCTAATGCTGTGTACGAGAAGTTAAAAGGAAAAGCTCCACTTTCTAAGTGGCCTATTGATTCCCGTTTAAAGTTTGCCCGGAAATATTTAATGGCTAGCATCAACTGGAATAATGTGGTGTTTTCGGACGAAAAAGTTTAATTGAGATGGGCCAGATGGATTTAAATTTTATTGGTGAGATCTAACTTAAAGAACGCCATCTCTTTTTTCCAAACGCCAGTACAGAAGGAAATCTGTCATGGTTTGGGCCACATCTGCAGCTGATGGTTCAACTGAAATTATTTTTGTTGAATATGCAAAGCAGTCTTGAACAGCAATTACGTGTTGGCTCAAAGCGAAACTTTGATGTTCAAAATCAAAACATCGATGTTGATAATACATCGCCCCACAACCATCGATGGTTTTAAAATTCAGTGTATTTAAACTTTTTTTCCCATTTCTTAAAATTGGTTTAGCAACTAGCGATGCGACATCAGCTCCAATATATCTATGTTTTTTATAAAACATCAATGCTTTGAAAACATCGATGTCACATCCCTACTTTTCAGACCCTTTACCCTTGGTCACTTTGGTCTAAAAGTATATACAATTTACTGATTATAAAAATTATGTTACTTGGTTATTTTTTAAATTTTTATGATGGAACTTTTTTTTCATTTAAAAATAAAACATCGACAAGTATAAACATCGATGTTACAAAAACATCGACCCCAATACATCGATGCTTTTAAAAAAAACATCGATGTCGCGAAAACATCGACGTCTCTTCCCTAGTACCAAGCTCTGTCTACTTCTATGAACTGACGATTAACACAAGTAATAGAAATAAGGGGTTCTCCCATCACTTACTAAAGAATAAATCATATCGACTCTATGTATTTTCAACTTCAACTGTATGCTAGTTTCTCTAATTTCTTATAAAATTTTCCACGATGTAACTAAACTTCAATGTATTTTTGCGGTGATTTCATTATATCATGAAGTATATCCTTACATTTCATAAAAAATATGACACATTTCTTGTCATATGTCATTTTTTTTAGACGTTATACTTTTTTCCACGACTGTACCTACCTACCTCATTTTATAGTTTTGAGCAAATTAAGCCGTCATTGAATAAAATCCAGGACATAAATTGGATAATATATAAATAATTTTCCAATGCATTCAAGTCTGAGATTCCATTTGAGAGAATAGGTGGAATAGGTTGTCCCAGCATCCCCTGAATCCGCCTCTAATTCTGAACCACCTTGCGTGTCTTCTGTTCTATCACCCTCCTGAGGGATCCAAGAGTGAGGGGTTGTTCCCCCACAACGGTTCCAAGATCATTCGCAGGGAGCAACGGTTCGAATGGGGGCGTTATTCGAGGAGGTGGTATGGGAGGGGAGAAACGAACGGAGAGAGTCGAACGCGCACTCAATAAAAAAAAAATCCAAGAAACCGAACGAGAACACCCGCTAGAAGACCCAGTTCGCGATCACCATTCCGAAGGCACCCCCAGCAGACGATACCCCACTGCATCTGCTCCCCCAGCGAAATCGTGGGAAAATGAGCAACTTTCTCGCGAAAACTCCTAATCCTCGAACACATATCGCTGGCTTTCTTACGGAGGGGAGGGCGAGGAAGAAAGGGATGGATTCGCGTGGCAGCAGCAGACGATCGGGAGGGGGAAGAGAGCGGAATTCTTGCGGCTGTTCCCACGGTCAACACCTGTCTCAGGTTCCCACAGCGCGGATTTCTGTCCTCTTCGTCCCCTCCCCCCCCCTTCCGTGTGCAGCTGGACTCGAAGGGTCGCGTCGCACGTGTGGGTCGCCATGTGTGTTGAGATGGAATGCGAAGGGGGGGACGGGGGTTAGCACGGGAGTATAGAGTGTGTGACGTGATCTCGAGAACATGTGTGTCGAAAAATTCGGGATTTGTGTGTGCCGGACACTTTTTCCTTCACTGTAATTGGTATCGTTTGCGATTTACGTGCGGGTAGGGGCGTAGCTAGAGGGGTGTCCCAGGACCGTTAATTAAGTAGCTGACCCTTCTAAAAACGTTCTTTTATTTTAAAGAACACAATTCGTCATAGGAGGTATACATTTTATTTCGTCCCGGGCTATTAGCGACGGTTGCGGATCAATCCCATGGGAAATATCCGAGGACACATCGTAATTTTGAACCACGGTCAGATGACGAGGCAACACCTAAGCTGGCACCCCACTCTCCAAACTTCCACATCACCTGATGCAGTACATAAGATGAGATATACGAAACAAACCCTTTCGAGTAGACATTGCAGTCTCCCAAAGTAATGATGTCAGAAAAATCTTAATTCAAAATATAGTTCAAAGGGAGATGGCGCATTCATTATAAATGTAGCAGGAAACATCCGTAATGTTGAAAAAAGGGATGAATGTGGAAGTGTGATTGGTAATTAACGTCGTACTAGAGCAACACAATGGGCTATTGACGACGGTTCGGGATTAATCCCCCGAGGGAAAGATCCGAGGACACATCGTAATTTTGAACCACAATCAGATGACGAGATAACACCTGAGCTGGCACCCCATCTCTCCAAATTTCCACACCCCGCCAAACCATTAAGGAGGAAATGGTTCTTTTTGCACGCACTGAATAAGAATTAACCGCCGCAAAATGTACACGGAATGCTTTTATATATTTATTAACTGATTTGATTCCACTTGGAGGTATAAAACGTGCATATTTATGCTTATAGTGATTAGAAGTGGATTTATTAGGCATGGAAAGTGAGCAGCCAATCTCATCCAGTATAAATAGGAGCGCAGATGCTGTATGCACAATTAGAATTTTAATTTGGGTCGTGATTCCTTCCATTTCTGAGACCAAATGAAATCGGCAATCTTTTAACGAAATCAGCGCGAAAGTTTAATGAGCAGTTGCGGAGAAGGAAGTCGAAACAGATATCAAACACCGATTTCAGTTCAATTCGATTATTTGCATTTCTTCGAACCCCTGCGATAACTCCCATCTTAAGCAGTCTATACGTAACATGAATAAATATATAATTCTCCTCTCGGTAAAATTTCCCACACTCTATTAAATGTTGTAAAATGGCAGCTGAAGTAAAAAAATTACCCCGATTTGAAATCGGTTTCGATCCATTATCTCCGATTTCTTCTCAAATGATCGGGCAAGTGAATTCATGTTGCAAAACCTCAAAACCAATAAGATAGGAAGAGTAATTAAAGGTTAGCATGCAAATTAGCGAGACTGATTGTTGTCAATCTCATTCCACGCTTCGGTTTGACCATTAATGACTGGGAGAGCAACTTCTAACCAGGAACCACCTGTTTCCTGTTCGTCCACTCTGTAATTTTTTATCCGGTTTAATGGGTATGGAAGTGGTACTCCGTCGAAATGGAGTTCCCCGAAGACATTGGAGAGATGGTAATTATTTACCACCGAAGACTGTTTAGTAATGGTTTTCCTAACCACCTAACAACATAATGTAGCAAAACGTATGACAGGGGTTAGTTTGAGATGCTTTTTATTCCTCGAGTGAACGTGGAATGTGAATACATTAAGGGCTGTCATGCATTTGAAAAATGGATGACCATTAGGGAGGTTCCTGGCTTTATGTTAATACTTCGGTAAAGGTGGTTTAGAAACAATAGTACGCAGACGGGGCATGAAGATAAGTGGTCTGATGCCTCAAGAGAAACTGGTAACTAAATTCTCACTTTGTATGCCATATTATTCCGACGAGGAACGTGTTAGGTGAATTCATTCCTTTCCAACAACTTTTAAAATTTTCTGCTTTTAGGTAGGTAGTTAATTGACTTGGGCACTGGAACGGAATGGAGCCATCGAGCTCCAAAACTTGCAGATCTTGTCACCAAGGTTTTTGGAGGACTTTTGCACTAGTTCTGTATGCATAGACACGACAACAACAACACTGGAACGACACAGCGAGCTATTGATGGCAGTGCAGGAAAGACCCGAGGACAACACCTCGTAATCATGAACGACAGTCGGATGGCGAGGTTAACACCTAAGCTGTCATCCCGCTCTCCTCCCCAACTTAAGGATTTAACATCTTGAAGTGTAACTTAAAGCTGATATCTGGCTAGGAAAAAGTATTTGTAGAACTGTTAAACGGGGGGGGGGACTTGTATAAGCTTTGGCAGGAAGGGAATTTTAAGAGATCTGAATATTGTATAATAAGAAATATTATTTTATTTAGTCTTGGCTAATTATGTTTACAGTCATAACTAGGGCAACTTTTTGCAACAAATGCAACTTTTTTTTCACGCGTTCTACGCTGCATGTAAAATGCTAAAACCAAAATTCCTCCTGCATGGGGTGTATTGTGAGTGAGTTATAACCGCAATATAAATGCAACTTTTTGCATAAATGCAACCACCTGCAACTTTTTAAAATTTAGCACAAAATTAAATAGGCAACTATTTAATTTTGCAAATTTAGCACAAAATTAAAAAGGCAACTATTTAATAACTATTTTGCAGGGTAATATTTCCGAATATATATGTATACATAAAACCATGCAGATGATTGGAACGCAAATCTTCGTTCACCCAGAGCTGCCAAAACGTTTGCTGAAAATAAAAAGCAGCTATGAACGTTTGATTCGTCTCATAGAAAAATCGGATTCGAAAGCGTACAACATGGAGACAGCGAATGAAGATAACAGATCGAGGATTTTATTAAAGTTCCTTGCAACTTTAAAGCGTATCTTAAAAAACGATTGGACAAAAATAACGACCTGACGGTTATTGCTACACTTTCCCAAGACGATATTCCTCCAAGTGATTATTTTCTACTACAACAATGCAGGCAACATCAGTCTCTGTTGAGTGCAGTTTTTCAATGTTTAAGAGATTACTGGCCAAGGATCAGCCATTCAATAATGTCAGTGTGTTTCAGTATTTAATTATGTATAACTAGAGGCCCGCCCCCTGCTCGCTAAAGCTCGCCAACCCTCGGAGGATTGCTTTGCAATCCTCATTGGTTCGCTATGCGAACCTATGTTCGCTTCGCTCGCATCAATGAAGACATGTGTCCTAGCAAAAAGGATTGTTTACAAAATATGATATACCAAAAAAATATTTTTCAAATCTAAATTTGCTGTATTACAGAAACTATATATACAGTACCCTGGAATTAGAATTCAAATGAAAACTTTGAGCAAATTTTGAGCGCTGCTTTGGAAATGGAATACCCAGCGTGTTGTTTGTGTGTACATTTCCATAAAGCACTCTTGAGTCACCCACACTTTTTTATTCAGTTTGTTGTCGAAAGTTATAGTGCAAGCGTCTTGTTGAACTACAATTGTTGGCCCTGAAAAGGACCGTTTTTTAAGTAGCCCTGAAATGATCCTCCGCTTTCTTTGATTTGTAATTTTAAACTGCAACAGCTCGACTAAAATTATTATTATTTTTTCAATAAAGTTTCATCCGATAACGCTAAAAATTCAATTGAGGCGACTTAGTGGTAAACAAACAATCGTACAATGTTGCCAAAACGCGATAACAAATAACGTCTTTTTTGCGTGCCAGGTAAGAGAATTATATATATAGATAATACTTTTGTATGCCACTAAAATTGTCAATAAATTCTGATTTTTTTTTACGAATAGTTTATTTTATATTTTAGTGTATCAAAAATAAATGCAACTTTTCACATTTTTACTGCAGCAAAAAAGTTGTTCTAGTCATAACATTTCAAATAAAACATTGCAAAGAGTCTCCACAGGAGACTTGACTTCAAAAGTCTGTGCCGTCTCTAGCTGACGCCCTCACATCGACCTAACTCTTCTCGAGTCTGTCAGAGAAAGTATCGATCGCTGACCCAGCCCTATCTGCTCCAAGCCCCGTCCCGTGGGAAAAACCCTTGGGCAGTTTTCCATCGTCCCAAAACTTCCAAGAGGGGAGCTTCCCAGCCTTTTCACTCCTATTCCAAACGAGGGGCAGTCATTGTTCGACCAAGAACTATTTCGGCCGGCGAATCGAGATATCCTTTTGTCACTTTTCCACAGATCCCAGTAAGGTTATTTAGTTTCCCTAAGTGGGTGCTGAAGAGTTCTTGAACCCAGGAGGAAATGTTTGCCCTGAGAAGGAAGAGTGTAGCAATAAGGTTCTAAAAAATATCTCCTGAAACTGTTTTAAGTAAATATTTATCCCCCACAAAAACACTCACTACAATGATGTATTGTAATTGATTCTTTCAACTAAAAAGACGATGCGACACTGGAAATAGTTAAATGGAGGTTTGAGGATGTTGGTGGCAAAAAAGAAACACCTGGACTGCCACAACCAAAGCACTTGTCAGCTAGAGTAGCATAAATTCTTTAAAAAAAGAGTTGCAAAAAGTCCTTTTTTAAAACCTATTTCAGTAGCAATTACAAAATGAAATGTCCAAAACGCAAAATGTGCTCATTAATTAAGGTGTTAACATTACAGGTAAGAGCCAAATTTTGAAAAAAAAAATGAAATGATTCCGTTCCAATGCCAGTAACACTGAAAAGGAAGTGAATTCGTAACTCACGAAAAACCTCAGAAGATGTCACTAACTGAAACAATCCCTCTTGGCTCTAAGAGGGAGGTAAGTGCTTCAACTTGCTTGTCCTGTAAAATTAATTTTTGGGTGTGTACCTCCTTTTTCAAAGTCAACGGCTCAATTATGAAACAGACGATGAAGATCTCGCAAAGAACTTTAAAAATTAAGGAATTATATAAGGTCATCTGGACAATTTAGCAAATCACATTTCGTTGCTTTTCTTTTAAGGGTTTTTACCCAAACTTTGATGCTGGAAAATTTTCTCTTTAAGAAAATTTCTAACATTATCTTTCGTAAATATTAAAAAAAATCCCCACCATTTTCAAATACGAACTTTTGAGACTATTTTTCTTAAAAACCTAAAACTAGTAGCAAGTTTCCCGAGGCAAACCTGCAATTGGTAGCACAACACAAGAGGCACATCATTCTCATTATGGATAATTTTTAATTTTACCGATTTGATGGCAGATATCAATTACTAACTGTCAACCAGCAATTTAGTGTCCTCCAATTTATATTTTAATTAATTTCAATAAATAGCTTTAATTTCAGTTGCATTTTGTTTTATTTCCAAACTAGTTTTTTGCAATTCTAAAATTTCACAAGCAGCTAAATAAATATTTTGGTGAATTTATAGGCACAGCATCACTTGAAGAGTACAGTTTTGCCACATTGAGTTGTACTTTTCCCAAAAATCTTATTTTTTAATCACGCGACTACTGTTGCCCATGAGTAAAAAATAATCCAATTATAAATTGCGTCTGATGAATTTTGCAGAAGAGAATTAATATCTCGTTAACAAACCTCATTAGGTTTATTAAAGAGGATATTAAACGGTTAGTGTGGACAACCAAGTCATCCGATCTTAATCCCGTAGAGAATATCTAGATACCTTGAAATAAAAAGGAAGTCACAAAACTTCAATAAATGACTTCACAAATGCAAAATAAAACGAATTACATAAAATGAATAATGACTTTTATTATTATAAACGTAACAAAAAACGCACAGATACCAAACTTTATAACAAAAATTGTGCAGTTATGTACAGCTAGATACAATTCGTAAGGCACGGAATGGTATACCAATTGATACAAAAGATATATCAAATATAACTCTATTCATTTTTTAAACAAAATGTTTCGTCGTTAGCTGCTGTTGAAAGGCAATAAGACTATACATGTTTACAATATATTTTTCTGTCGTCTGTACAAATATTGGATGAAACAGTCCAGTTTCATTTTATAGAAACTGAAATAAAGTAACCTTTAAGCCCATGGAGCTTCCCCAGAATCCAGAAGTAAATTACGTCTAGTGAGAACAAAATATAAGTTAACAGGAAAGGTGAATTGGATCTGAAATTAAATGAAATTTAAAATTGATATATAGGACTTGAGAAAGTGATTTAAATAAATGCCCCACCTCATCTGAATTAAAAGGCATTCTCACACTTCAAACCTATTGCAGATATGACACATCTTGGAGAAATTATTTGATATTATAGATACAATGAAAAATTTAATTTATCACACTCTATACTTATTGATTTTTAATCAATAAAAGCTTTAGAGAGAAAATGTACAAGCGAAGTTTTTTAAAACGTGATGTTAGAGGGGGAAAAAAAGAAATTTTGCTACTGAATTAATAAACAGAATAATTCTGATAAAACATCATCTATTAAAATTTAAAATGTTTCATCGATCTTAATAGTCACCCTTGTTGAGTTAGACATTTATAAATTAAATTCATTTTAAAATTGGAGACAGCACTTCTTACAACAGATCCATTGTTTAGAAGCAGGAACATTGAATATAGCACGTTTTTTCTGTACACATCACAGCACACATATGCAAGTTGAGATCAAGAATAGCACACAACAGTACATAAAATTGTCACACGTTTCTCAAAAACACAAAAACTGTAGTTTCATAACATATATCATTGAGATGCACCCATACTATAAAACAATAAACGGTTTTTAACATTCTTCCCGAAAGAACCTTGGTATGAGACCTTTAAACGCAGTTGCATTTCAAGTATTGCAGTTGAGATTGTTTTTTGCTCATTGGGTTATATATACACGTATCCGAAACATAACGTCTGCTTGTCGACTAGAAGCAAATAGTGTCCTAGTCAATGGAAATTAAATTGATTTCTTTTATTTATCTGAACATCTTTTTTAGGTAAAATTAATGTTAAAATTATATGAACAGCGTCTGGTTGAAATTATTATTATGTAGCTTTTACAATGACATTAAAAAAGAGAGATTATAAAAACAGAGATATTTCCTTTAAAACTAATCTAAGGCAAGCCTTGGTTCAATTTGAGATTTGCGAAACTCAATTGTCTGATACGCGCATGCGTACTGAAATGTTTTCCGTACAGAAATGTAGTACGCATGCGCGCATATTGTCGTAAGCTGTTCTAGAGAGTGGCCGAATTTACGCTTTTTAAAGCAAGGAATTACGAAACTAAACTGAAAAACATTGATGTACCAGACTCCTTTATAAAACGATTCTTATCCACAGCGATCCGAGTCAACAATAAAATGATCCATCTAAAAATCTGTACAAAAACGATCACGTATCTACAAAAAGAGAGATCTAATGATGGGACCCTAAAATATCACTTCAGTCCTAAACCCTGTCAATGGAAGACGGACACCAAGTTCAAAAGTCTTTGATTTTCGCGCGCGCTATCACCACGGCCTCCAAACGTTTTCGGACTCCGGCACCTGGTGGTGCCGCGGCATGGCCAGCACGTGCCTGTCCTTGTGGTGGACGGGGTGCGGCACCGGGGACAGGATCATCTTTTCGACAGGTGGGTGGTGTTTGGTGTGGTAGGGCTCGACGAAGACGTCGGACCCTGCGTCGCTGCACGTGGGGCTGAGGACAACGTTGTCCTCGGACATGGCGTCCGGACTGGCGGACCTCTTGGAGGACGGGGAGGTGGGAGGCCACGAGGACTGGCTGTTCCTGTCCGGCCCCGAAGAGGAGGGCAGACTGGAGGAGGCGCTGACCGACGGCAGGTGGAAGGACATGGACCCGGAGGAGGATATGGAGTGGCTGGGCAGCAGGAAGGCGAAGTCGCCGTTGGGCAGTCGGCTGGGGATGACGGACAGTCCGGCGAAGAGCTTCCCGCCGGACTGCGGGGGTGAGGTGTTGTTGTTGATGTCGCCCCCCGTGGAGGCGCGGCCGAGGGTGGACATGCCCGCGGGGATCTGGACGCTGAGGGACTGCAGCATGCCCGGAGGGAAGGATCCGCCGAAGGTGAGGGTGGACGTCTGGGGTTGCTGCTGCTGCTGGAAGTGGGAAGCGGTGTTCATGGTGGTCAGGCAGTTGGACAGGTGAGAGAGGAGGCGCTGTCGGAGGGCCGGGTCGACCCCTTCGATGCGGCTCACGTAGCGGGTGACTTCGGTGGCGCATTCGTTGAAGCCGGCTTTGAACTTGTTGAGGACTGAAGAATCGGTGGAGATGGCAGCTGGAAAAATAAAAAAAAGTCACGTTAAATTCGTGCACCCCTTAAAAAAGCCATTTGTATCTCAGAAAAAAAGGTCCGAATGAGCCGGCTTAAGAGTTACGTCTACAAATCACTAAAAGTTGTGAACAAAGCAAATGCTATTGTCCTCCTTTCACTGCATTATAAAAGTATCAAAACATTGGAAAGTACTTTTTGTACACTGTAACAGAAATAATGATAAAAGTACAAAATCTAGTACAGTACGAAGTCCGGAACTGTCCAAAATTAAAACGTTTTGCTAACCGGCGT
Organism: Metellina segmentata; assembly: GCA_947359465.1. NCBI lineage: Eukaryota > Metazoa > Arthropoda > Arachnida > Araneae > Tetragnathidae > Metellina > Metellina segmentata. The sequence goes on along the minus strand of OX375882.1, from coordinate 113,678,763 downwards.
TTTTTTTTTGGTGGTGGTGATGTGTGCGTGGTGGTGGGGGGGGGGTCTTACTTTTTTACATCTTACTGACAATTTTTAAAGAACAAGGAGTTAAACCTGGTCCTAATTGATGAAACAACGCAAAATAACGGACATGTTCAGAGTAAATACCACACAGAAAAATTAGAAGATTTAAAAAGTAAAATTTGTTGAATTGCATTGAATTTTTTTGACAAAAAATGCAAATAATCCGAAATATGGAATGGCAGAGATCCGGAGAATTCCTGATTTTGGACTTTGTACTATATTATTGAAAACTTGCAAGAAGAACATTGGTCCCTTTTCCACCAAGGGATTGCAATATAAAGGTATACGATAAGCGCAATTCATCTCACAAATTTTGCATCTTCAAGCGTGAAACAGTATAACTTAGTATAAATTTAGCTTCCAAATTCAACGTTTAATTTACAATCCATGAATTTTTGTATTTAAATTTTTTTAGCGTTTATATATATATACGTACTTTAGAAGCCTGCTCTGTCTAAATGCGCTACAGCAAAATTGTATGATCGTCGATATAATGCGATTGTAGCATTGGACCCTTTTTTTTGGAAATCACACGTGACGAATTCTTTCCCTATTTCATCACCTCGATTCACTTAACCCTTCTTTTTGAAACAAAATGAAATCGACAACTGAGAAAATTTGTTTTGAGAGAAATTTCCAACTAAATATACGTTTTCTTTTTTCCATTGCTTTAACGATTCCATTAAATTGAAACAAGTTTTATAAAAAGCGAAGGATTTTCGAGCACACACATCGTAATCATCTCGTACGTTATTCCCATTTCAACTTTGGAACAGGCGCAATTCAGCCGACTGGAACCACCTCCTTTTTCCTTATTTCCGTCGAGTTTGCAAGCTTCGTAAAGATGTGACTTGGAGCATGAAACAGTTTCTGTAAGAAAAACTCTGTCGAGCATCGAGGGTTTTCACAAAATGAGCTTTCGATTTCCATGTCCTTCCGGGTGAATAAGGACATCACCCCCCCCCCAGTTGACACTTTCAGATTGCCACAATCAAAGCACTTTTGAAATAATCGCAGAAAAATTTAAAAATAGTAGCAAATATGTCTAATTTCAAACTTTATTTGAGTTATTCAAGTAGAAAGTGAATCGGTAATTGGTAATTTTTAGTTAACGTCCTACTAGAGCAACGCAACGGGCTATTGACGACGGTCCGAGATCAGTCCCTCAAGGGAAAGATCCGAGGACAACACCTCGTAATTTGGAACCACGGTCAGATGACGAAGCAACACCTGAGCTGGTACCCCACTCTCCAAACATCCACGCCAACCCAACGTGAGGACTTTCGGCCACGACAGATTTAAGGTGCACCAGCCGCCTCTACACCATACGCTTACAAATATCCATGCCCGGACCCGGATTCGAACCAGGAACCTTCTGAGAAAGTGTATCGGCTAAAGCACCTAAATATTTTTCATAAGGTTTTTATGACCATCTGGCCAACCATAGATTCCGATATTTTTCTTTCATAGTTGCACGACTTGGTGCAAAAAATTTAAAATTAACATCCCTTGAAAAATTTTCTTCCAGTATTTTTTTTCGTGCGTTATTATCATCTGGTAAGTTTATAAAAAAGGGACAAAATTTCAGTTAAACTTTGGTAAATTTTCAAAAAAAAGTTAACCAAAATAAAAATTAGAAAATAGGAGCTTTTGAGACGATTTTGCTTAAAAGATTTGCAACTAGTCACCATGATTGAAAACTAATAACAAAAGTAGCCTGTGGCGATCATGCACTTTACTCATTGCAACCCTCGACTCACCTCAACGTAAGTTTTGTAAATTTAAATGTTTTAGAAAGAACTGAAGATTAGTTTTGCCATGATAAAGATGTCTCAATATTTTTCACGTTATGTTTTCTATTCATGATTAGATTTCACTATCATATTTAATCACAAGATTAACACGATGCACGTTTATCATAACATTTATAAACTTACCAGCCATCTGCTGTCTCTGTATGTTCTGTAGATGACGAACGGTCATTTCGAGAATATCTGCTTTCTCCAATTTCGAATGACGGGAAGGCTAAACAAAAGGAAATAAAAAAATAAATACATTTTCCTACAAAACACGTCCAAGCATATCACTTGAAATTTTAACTGAATTACTTATTTACAAAAGACGAAACGCATGCAACTTCAATTTTTTTCACAGGTAAAAAAAACGTAATTACCAGCCACAAATGTTAATATAACAAAAATAAAGAAAAGAATGGTCAAGATTTAAAAAAATAACAATTTAAGACAAAAAGAGTTTTCAGGTTTATGACATAGCATCTATTAAAAGAAACGTTAATAAGTTTTCATGTTTATCTTTACTGAGCAATCGTTACGAGATATTTCGTCATTTGCAAATCTTGCCTGGATGGTTTAAATACCCAGAACCTCTGCGTAATTTAGAATATAAATTTTCGTTTGAATGCCTCCCTTTCGAATACTAATCATTTTAAAAGTTTAGAAATAAAATGATTCATTCAAAATAATAATTAATATACCAGAACTAGCTCATGTGAAACTTCTTTTTCATGCCCATTCCTCAAGCATGCAAAAGGGTCTGAACTCAGAAAACGCGACCCGAACTCTTATCGGGGCAGACGACCCTTACGGGTAAACATTCGAATTTATAAACAAGAGTGTCACGTGTCCGAGATATCCGCCCAGACAAATCAAACAGTCCTTGAGGCGAACAAAAATTTTTAAAATGTCTAGACATTATACATCAAATTGTCAAAAGCCCCCAGGGCGTTAATCGGGTTTTTTACCCATTGAGACTAGCCCAGTGAGGCAAATATTTGGAATGGGTCCGTTCCACTCAACCCCCGGGGTCGAGTTTGTGGTTCCGAGGCACGTAAACAAGCGGTTCATTAACCCTAACTAGCCAGATCCGTGCTAACTATCGTAACCAGCAGGCGAACATCTGCCCTGAAAACAAAATAGTGACGATTTCGTGTTTTGAGTTCAACTCGTCTGGGGCTTGTAATGAAAATTTTCTTTCACCACGTGCAGTTTTCCATTTTGATTTTCTGCTCAAGAAACGCACAAACAAGACATCACTATTTCCCCAATTAAAGTATTATGCGTCTGGTATTGAGGGGGGATGTTGTTTCACTTGTGTGTCAAGCCTTAGCTGTAGGAAGCAGGTGTTTTTGAAAAGAATACTTACATCTTTATTGAGAGCATCCAAAATCAAGGTCTTAAGTTCTGACAGACATTGGTTGATTCGCGCTCTTCGGCGCTTCTCCATGATGGGCTTCGTAGCCTGTGTAATAAAATAACATTTTTAATACCAATGCACTTTACGAACATGCAAATTGAATTAAAATCAGAATTCATAATACAGTAAATCCTTGTTATATCGCGAATTAATAATAACACCCTTTTTTTATTTATTTTATACACAAAAATCAGGATCCTTCCCGAGTCCTTTACAATATCACTTCTTTTATTTATCTTATACCCAAAAATCAGGACCCTTCCTGAGTCTTCTTTTTATTTATCTTATCCCCCAATCAGGTCTAAGAACTGCTCTATATAGCTCCTTTTTATTCATTATATCGTATTATATATAAGAACCGTTCCTGAGCTATATCGCCCGTTTTATTCATCTTATCCCACAATCATGTCAGTTCCCGATGTATATATCGCACACGTGCAAATCAAATCGGGAGTTCTAAGGTCAAGAGATGCTAAAAGGAAATTGGTATAAAAGGTAGCCATTATGATTAACATCGCACTGGAGCCACACAACAGGCTATTGGCGTCTGTACGGGATCAATCCCAAAGGGAAAGATCCGAGGACAACAGCACGTCATTTTGAACCATCCGATGACGAGGCAACACCTGAGCTGACATCCCCACTCTCCAAACTCCCATTCCACGCCAACTTTTGAGGTCACGACAGATTTAACGTCACCCTTTTTCACACAACGGTTTTTGGTTGAATTCGAACTCACCCGCAGCCCGAAATTAGTACGGATGGCCGTAAAACCAAGTAGGAATTATTTTCAACTCTATTTAGTTTCATAGTTGGAGGTTCTAGCATCCGATTTTGTGTTTAACTTCCAGTGCCTTTTCATTTCGAATGAATATATCTCCTCCCTGGCTATATCGCGCTCTTTAGTCCCCCAATGCGATATATCGAGGGATTACTGTAGTAAAAGACGTATACTTTCACAGCGATAATGCATGCATTTAATGTACGGAGCTCAATAGCAGTACCGCACCGACAGCTAATTCCTCCGGGGACTTTTCCGACTCAACGGCCACTTTATTTCGAATTGATTAACGTCAAGATTAAAAGTTCGAATTGATCCCAAAAGCAATCGGTCCCACTGCCACCGAGCCATGCCAGTCTGAACGAATTAGAATCGCATATTTTGAGACGGAAATGGAGCGTGCTTCTACTCCCCAGGCTACGTAAGTGATTCTTATCGATTTGCAATTCATTCAAGGAGTCAGATAAGGCTTTTACTTTATGGATCGTTTACTACTCGATTCTTATGAATGGATTGACTCTACTGTACTTGCTTTGCCCAAAGTTCATAAAATGTTCGTGCTTTACCTATTGATGAACAGGTGCGGGAGATCCCACGAGTTTTGTATGGAGATGGATTGTACAAAAGGGGCAATTTGTTACAAAAGAAATAGTGTATTTACGATACTTCTGTATTATATCACACGTGCCATGTACGGTGTTTTCAAGAATCAAGTTTAGTATACCCGCTGCGTGTGAGATAATAAACCTTACTAAAAGGTCATTTATTTCCAGATAGCAAGAACAGCAGATGTGAAAATTTCCTTGTCGAAATTCATTTCAGGTTTTGATTCAATTTACTTTTCCCCTGACAATTATTTCACATGAAATCCTGGTAGACAGCTTTTATATGATTATAAACCTCCAACTGATATCACGTCCATTTGAGATCGGACTAATTTTGCAAATGCTTGACGAGATATCTCACCACCAGGTTATTGACTATTTCTTGATAATCAAGCTCGGGTCTCTTCAAAACTACCATATATCTCGGCCATCAAGATCTGGTCAGTTTTGGCCAATGACGAGGTAACCATCAGGAGGGTTAAAACCCGAGCACGTTTAAGCCATTTAATAGGGGGAATTTTGGTGACAGATGTGACAAAGTATCTTGATAACTTTGGATGAGTGCCAAAACTAACATTGCAATATCAGATGATGATTGGTGGGTTGGTAAGGGTTTTACAGAACAAGGGCCATACTTGGCCAAGCTGCGCCAAGCACAAGACTGAGGACATCGAGTAAGACAAAATTTCGGGTGAAACAATTCAGTTTCGTCTACATTAAATAACAAAATTAAACAATCTATGATTTTAGTAATACTGCACGTAATAAACCGTCTGAGAAAGAGAAGAACCAATATTGTTCTTTCATTCTTTATATCTATTAACTCGTATATAAGTTAACGGGTGTGTATATACACTTTTATAAGTAGGTATACAAATCTCTCTCTCTTTGTCGTTTATCTTTTAGTAGTGATAAGTACTCGCCAAAATAAATTGGATCGTTTCATTAAAAATACAAATGTATGAAATACGATCAACAGCAAGAAATGGTTCGAATCAAACGGAGGCACAACTTTTTATCTCGTTTCTAATAAGAATTAAGATTTGAACTGTGCTCACAAAATATTAAGATTATTTTTGGCGAGAAAATATTTTTTGTTATCGTTTTCGTTTTCAAAAGATGGAATACAGCTTAAATTGTTCACCCAGGGGGGGGGGGGAGAGTATAGCTAATGGTAACAGAGCGACTTTATTAGAAATTATCTAAGTTCGGTTCACTGAAGATTTACGCACGTTTGTAGGTTCGAAAGTTCGGTTTCGCCTAGCAAAAAGGGTTGGTTTAAAATAAATTTACATACTAGGATCATGTCGCAGGATTTTCTAAGGATTAGGAATCCATCAAACTTTACGGGAAAAAAGTTACGGTTAAAGGTTTAGATTCACAAAGCCAATCGATAAGCGAACATATGGTACTGTACAAAAAAAGAATTAGCATTGCAATTTGATATAAGTGAGCAACAAAAGACTACCTTGAAGTTAATGGCCAATTTGATTTGCTACACAGGCACGTGGAGAAAATCTTTTTTTTTTCTCTCGTTACATAAGAATAGTGTTTTAGCTTACTCGGAAAGTTACCTTTTACTGTGAAAACAACACTCGTGTGATAACGCGGTGATTTCACACTCAAGAGATTTTTTTTTTTAATTTAGTAATTTTGAGTAGTAATTTGTTTTTGCAGAACCTCTGAGGGGGTCACACGCATTAATCCGTTTTTCAACCTTCAGTCTTCCCTGACTTCTAGACAGTTTTGGACCCAATAATTCTTTCAACCCATTAGGTGAGATTTTTTAGTCATTAAGAGTGCTGAGGTTTAACCCGTTAGGTGAGGTTATTTAGTCATGTTGAGGTGTTAACCCATTAGGTGAGGTTATTTAGTCATAAAGAGTGTTGAGGTGTTAAAGCTATATTACACTACTCGGAGTATAGGATCCAATTTGGGTGGAAATCTGGAACTAACACAAAGCTACTGAAACTTATTTTATGGTCACTGTACATGTGATTGAGAGGGGTACGAGACTTGTATCCTTTAAAATTTTACCCTTATGATAGTGAGGGTATGATAGATTATTTATTATTATCACGGTAGATAATCTGTAGATACCTTTCAGTTCGTCACACACAGCCCCAATGACAGATACCTTCGCATCTTTTATTTACACGCAGTAGAACCTCGATTATCCGAATTAATGTGGAACGAGGCGACCTCGGATAATCAGAAGAATGCTGGTAATACGGACATAGTCACGAAAAACAGCTCGTACGAAATGAAAGTTTATTGTTGTTAGATGTTCCTAACTACTGCTACCGAAAGATTCATAAAGCAAGCGTACTCGGTACCGAATTCGGTGCAGATAGCAGACTAGGAGCTTGGATAATTAAGGTTCTACTGGAATTAAATACACGAGAAAAGGATCCAATAGCGGTTGCGACACACACATTGGGAGACCAGCTAAGTGGTTGCGACCCTCTCCGTATCAGGTAGTCCACCCATTTAAATCCAGGATATCCCCATTTAATTACAACGTATAGAGTAGGTTCTTAGATCTCACGCACGGGTTAGTGGAAGACTTAAAGACCTAGTAGGCGCAGGTCCTTAAGAAACGCACACCGATGCCGTAAGGATAAAAAGAAAAAAAGGGGAACTCCAATTGCGTCATGTGTCGCGTTTGTCTGCAAGCGTCCAATGCGTAATCCCAGAAGAAATGTCGTGTACGAGGAAGTTCGGGGATGTAGGTTAGGAGAATACTTAAGTGTGGGAACCTCTCCGCGACGGGGAGGAAACGAATCGAAGCTGCTTGGATTGAACAGAAACAAAAAGCCCCGAACCGCATGCGACTTGTCTTGAATGCGAAAGCGCGGAAACGTAGCTGGTGGGGCTTCACTTTGTTTTTGCAGCGGTCGTCTTTTTTGACGTTAATTACATCGCTAAAATTCGTTTAATATGTGTGGCCTTGATACATATTTGGAGATTCGTGGGAGCGAAATCAAATGTTTCGTGGGGAGAAATATGAATAGCTCTGTCTCTGGGTGCGTTTTGCGAATCCCGTAAAACAGGACTGGAACTTGGTGTCGCCATCTGGTGTATTTTCGCTTAACTAATGTTTTCATGTTTATATTTTACGACTTCATCAGTCTTGAGTTACGTACTTGATTCCTGTTTATTGGGCTGCCAGACAGTTAAAAAACGACTTCAATCTCCTCGTCAGACTGACCAAGTGAAGGAAATGAAAGTTTTCACCCGGGCGGAACCTTAAATTATTTTATGTCACACAAGTCATTCATTACTCAACTAAATCTATAGCAGATATCTGTAGTCTGGGCACATATTCGTAGGTGGCGATCAGTTGAACAAGTAGCTAGCCCTTTGATGTAGTATATCGGTGCTATATTAATCACACATGCATTTGTAACTATTGACATGGAAAGCGCTTTTCGAATCTATTCACATTTAAATGCTTGAAAATTAATTTATTTGGATATTTAATAAGAAAATATTGCTTTGAATACACATAACCAATTTTGTTACACAGATAAAAGGCAATTGTGCTAAACTTTGAGATTTGGGGCGACTTAAAAATTGCACCCTTAAATATGACAATTTTCCTATCCGATTACGAGAGTATAATTCTAGTGTATGGTTAATCGAAACAGAATTGGATGAATTAAACACTATTTTAAAGAATAAAAGATGTAGTTTTATCAATCACGAGATTTCAACTCAAAATTCAATTCTTTAGAATCAAGCGTTTAGAAATTGTTTTTTAAATAAACATTTTTGTTACAAAATGTGTACCATAACAGTATTTTCAGTTTTAGAAGGCAATACCCGAAGTATAGATACCTCAATAAATGGGCTATGTATTAGTGTTACTATATGAAGAGATAACTATCTGAACAGTTTATTCTCGAATTCCTACATGATTTACTGTAGAAATGATGGGATTGCAAAATTATAAAGATGATTATAGCAGTTGATGCAAAAAATGTTTTTGAGTCCCAATATCTAAGTAACAATAACAAGCATACAAAGAAAACCTCGATCGGTATAACCCTCCAATTGTTTCGACGAGATAACTCGTCCATTAAGGTCTAACCAATTTTGCTAAGGACGAGATATCTCGTCATCCGAATTTTATCGAATTTTTTATGATGACGAGATCAAGATGTGGTCAGTTTTTGTCCTAATGACGAGATATCTCGTTCGTCAAGATCTGCTAATGACGAGATACCTCGTCGAAACAACCACCAGGAGGGTTAAATACACAGAGAAGTAGGGGGTGTAGTGTACAGGTGTCACTTGACATCCTAACACAAGACTATACTTAGAGTAACAGATAGTTAAATTTGATAAACCGGTAAGTAACAATGATTTCAAACTAGCTCTAATAAATAGGAATGAATGACTTGTTTCAAAATGAATTATTAATAAAAAATAATTAAATTAACAATCAAATTATTGCAATAGCTTATTTTTAAATAGAATTGACTTATTTTAAACTCGTGGTTTTCCTGTGTGTCCATAGAACTAATAATAAATATATAAAGGTACTCCCAATACACATCGATCCTATAATTATATAAATGCAGCTCGCTTAGTTAACAAAATGTATAGTTATCATTTAAAAAATTAATCCCATTTTTTGATGACAATACCTCACTGAACCCTGCATAAAAATACAGATATTCAAACCCCCAACATTATTCACAGAACATAGGAGTTACAAAAAATATTAGATAAGGGTATGTTTCAATCAAACGTAATTTGAGTTCTTCTGTGCAATGTTTTGATGAATGAAAGCATGTATGATCATTTTTAATATTCGTGCGTGAAAACCAACGAAAATTAGGAACTTCATTTATAGTATTATTCGCAAGAGTTTGGTTCAAACGTCGCTTTCACAAATGGGGTAAAACACAGAAGTCCTTTCATTTTTGGCCATACAATATTTTTTTTGGATAGAAAATATCTGGCACTGGGTTTTGCAAACTCAGGTTGCAATTGGCACATACAAGTTTCCATCTCGAAGAATATTTTTCGTTTGCTAGTTTATACGTATCAGTGTGGATATTTGTAAATATTTTTATGGAATAAACAAATTATAAAATTATTTCCAAAATTTCATTATGATATATTCAAATTAAAAAATGTATACATAGATTGGTTTAATTTCTGTCAATTCCTTCAAATCAATTCTGATGGACCTTGACTTCTGAAAACAAGCCCCTTTAAATTTTATTCTGAAAGGGACGATTTTTAAGTTCATTAATTTCGGCTTTGTTTATTTAAATTAAATACTTTTAAAATCTAATTTTCTGTAGCGTTTTAACACTTGTATTGCCAGTACAAATACCGAATTCTCGTCATTTTATTCCTTCTGATACGTTGCATTGTACCTGGCCTCTGCAAGCCCCCTCAAATTTAGAGTGAACAAAACTGAACGGACAGTGGCATCTTACCCTTCGGTTCTCGCTCGCCTTGGACACTGGCCTCTCCGCGGGCATCGTGACACACGAGTGGTATTCCAGATTGAAGAACTGACCGGTCAAGCCGACACTGACCAACACTCCGTCGAGAAAAGTCGGTGATAATCCCAAGAAGGCACACAAACACAACCACCACAACCTCTCGCCGTGAAATCAGCACCACGACTATCCGATCGAAACCGAAATGCAGACGATATTTTTCTCAAGGGAGAGAAGGGGGGGCGTTCTCCGGAGGATGAAAAAAAGGGAAAAGAATATATCGTTTGCTTGCGGAGAAGGCACCACGACATGTGCCGCTGAGTGTGTAGGAATCAGGTTGTGCGGAGCGGCGACTAACGGAATGCCCCTCCCCCCGCACGCAATCAACAAGTGCGGCAGACGACCGAGGGGGGGGGTGCAGGCGCGTGAGAAAGTCGCGCATCTATTTACGCGGGGTCAGTGAAGCGTACGCGCGGGACTCGTGTGAGAACGGCGGCGGAGGGCCTTTCCCACAGTCCCGGCGGACTGTGCGTGCGGTCACGATCCGCCACAAAGGAGAGCCCTGCCTTCCCCCCTCTCCACCCCCCCGGCGTTCGAAACGTTCGAAATTGCCGGGGTGAAAGGTATGGGAACGCGTTGCCATGGCGGGGATACCGGGATGCTACGCCTTTTTTCGGTGGTGGAGGAATTTTTTTTCCGCCTCGCGTTGTTACGGTCGGATTTTTTGTGTTGTTTTTGGGTTTCAGCTGTTGGGTGGTTTCTTTTTTTTTTGTTGCTCGGTGTTTGGGTGTAGCGGCGGGTCGTTCTTTTTTTTTTTCGCGTGTGACGTGCTGCTTCAACCCTTTTTACCTCCGCCTTGGTGCGATTCAAATTTTTTTTTTTTTTTTTTTAGTTTGCATATTAAATTTTTTTTTTTCAAGGATTTGAGTGTGGATATTTGTCTGTTGCAGAAAATCTGTCACCCTTCAAATAATCTTTTACCCATTCTGTTGGTTAAGTTGTGTTGATGAAACGCTTGGTCAAGACCTGCCATGCTGCTGCCCAAGCGTTTAGAAAAGAAATTATCTCATTTAAAATGTGCTCGAGCCTTTTTCGTTCTATCTCTTGTCTCTCGGCTTCTTTTCCTTCACGTCATTGAGATATAATGTTCCATTTGCTTGTTTTTATTTTGTACTAGCTGAACAACCCGGCGTAGCTTGGTTTTCAAATAGGACCACGACATTTCCCTGTTAACAAATCCTGTAGAACGTGTTGCCTTGTCCAAGTCCATTTATTGCGGAAAAACAAACTTTAGATTCTAAAATTGGGGCTTCGAGAGGCACTTTTAGGACTGCCTGTGTGCCCATTTTCATTTTTACAGATGGGTCTGAAGACAGGAAAGAAATAGACTATGTTTTCTGCAGTGTTCTCAAGTATAGGTGTACCAAATTTGGAGTGGATGGGTCAAACGGTGTATAGAGAATACACACACACATACAAACACACGCAACATCCTTTATATATATATATATATATATATATATATATATATATATATATATATATATATATATATATATATAAATTCTAGGCAACTACGGTGGCCGCGGTAGCTCAGTCGGAAGAGTAACCGGAGAGTTGCGAGTTCGAAACCCCGTCCACTCAGAGACATTCGTGCAGGTGGGGCTAGTGCAAGTTAAATCTGTCGTGGGCTCAAATGTTTTGAAGTTGGTGTGGCGTAGACGTTTGGAGAGTGGGGGTGCCAGCTCAGGTTTGACCTCGTCATCAGACCGTGGTTCAAGATGACGTGGATCTTTCCCTTTGGGGTGGGGATCCCGGACCGTCGCTAATAGCCCATTGTGTTACTCCTGCATGACGTTAATTGCCTGTTAATGAAACCTGTGGTCAAGATTTGACGCGTTTGTGGCCATTTAAAAATGTTCAACACTCCAAGTGGTTTTGACGCTATCAAGAGTTGGCGCATTCCAATGACCAGATATATCGTTTAGCAAGATCTGGTCAGTTTTGCTAATCATACGATATAGTGTCAAGACAGCTACCAAAAAGGGTTAAAATATATTCGAACCTTTTTGGTGTTGGTGTTCTATCTCATGTCTCTCGGCTTCTTTTCCTGCACGACATTGAGATTTAAAGTTCCGTTTTTTTTATATCCCAGACGACTACTGCAGGAAAAGTCTCCCGCCAAAGAACATTCGCATTCATTTAATGAAACATGTGGTCAAGATTTCACAGACAACGCTGAAGCATTTCGCAAATTCGCGTGTTGTTATTTTATCTTGTTGAAAAATGTATTCGAATCTTTTTTCGTTCCATCTCCCTGTCCCTCGGTTTCTTTTCCTTCACGCCATTGTGATTTAAAAGTTCCTTTGTTTTATTTTTATTTTTAATTCTACGCCACTGATAACGTGTGTACTGCAGGAAAAGTATACTGCCAAGGCCTACACCGTTGACACAAAACATACGTGATCAAGATTTATGTTCCAGCATTTTCTAGTTTGTTTTGTCTGTCATGTGTAATACCGTCGAATGTTTCTTATTCGATTTCCTTTCCAATCTTCCCTCTCTCACTAGTTAAGAATTTATTTACTTTTAATTTTTATGCTAGAAGCAATATATTTGAAAATTGCAGGAAGCCTTTTAAAAGTCTACATCATGCCTTTCCAATTCTTCGTTATGACAACAATCGTGTTCAAGGTTTTTATTCCAGAATGTTTTTTTTCTTCTTAATTGTGCACGTTTTGTGTAAGATATATTCAATCATTTTTACCATTTAAACGTTATCCGTTCAAAGATAGAGTTATCGAGGGTTAAAAGGTGTCTGCGAATTCGAAATGATATTTACTATAAATCTTCCAGTATCGACCAGAGCGTCGTGTGTACCATTGTCTGCACTCACGAACCTTTTTTTATTCCAGGCCGAACCCTGACCTCTCGGACTTTCGTCCAGGGGCGAACTGACGGCTCCTTGTGAAAGAACACCCAATGTGTGATCGGCCGCTACTCCAAACAAGGACAACCAAACCGGGATTCGAACCCGTGACCTTCCGGGTAGCCTTCATACGCTATGACCAGTTTGGGTTCGGGCAATATTTAACTATGCTGTGCCAGGTGCAAGACATAAAATGTCAAGTAATAGACATACACGCAAGGAAAGCTTCAATGACACAGAATATACAAATGCACCAAAGGAGGACTCGAACCGGCGCCGTCTACAACTCGCAAGTTGCTTGTGCAGTTGGAATACCCACTGAGCCCCATGAACGGGTAGTCGACTGTATTCCCTGACCTCCAAGTCAATTTTGACATCTTAAGGATACGGATTGGTGGTGTAGGCGACGTAATCGTGTGACCGATATCAACTCGCAATTCCTCCGGGGTTATTGGGGGCGTGGTAATGTTGTTACGATCGTTCGATACCTCATAGATGATATTTAATGTCAATTATATGTGGTAGGGCTGTCGGATCAATGTCAGCTCTCGGCAGCCCAACCAAGCGGATGGACATTTTGATCCGTGTTTTATTTCTTTTTCCATTTCGGAACTGAATCATCGAACCCCGGAGTCGGTTCACTTTGAATCTGTCGTGGCCTCAACTGTCCTCACGCTGGCGTGGTGTGGAAGTCTGGAGAGTGGGGTGCCAGCCCCGGCGTTTATCTCGTCATCTGACCGTGGTTTAAAAGGACAAGGTGTTGTCCTCCGATCTTTCCATTCGAGATCCATTCAGGACGGTTGCCAATCGCCAGTTGCGTTATTCCTTGTTGCGTTGCGCTTTAGAATATTGATGGCAATAAAAATATTCATAGTATTGATGGCAATAATGAATTAACAATAAATCGAACATGCAATTTTTAAATATTAATTAAAGTACCAGAACATTGATCGTTTAGAAAAAAATGTTTTTATTTTTTAAACTATAAACATTTCTGATATTATTGCAATAAACAGAATAATTATGTAATAATGTAGTATATTATTTTCACGCTTTTCTAAGAAGAAAAAATCTATGTATAAAAGGATGTGTGTGGTGTATATTCTCAAAACAAATCTACACCGTTTGACAAATCCACTCTAAATTTGGTACACTTCTACTTTAGAACACTGCGGAAAGATAGGATATTTCTTTCCTGTCTTCAGACCCATCTGTAGCCACGAAAATTGACACACAAGCAGTCCTCAAAGTGCTTCTCTAAGCCCCAATTTTAGAATCTAAAGTTTGTTTTTCCGCAATAAATGTACATGGGCAAGGAAACTCGCTCTACAGGGTTTGTGTATTTGAGTTAACATAGTGAAATGTAACGGTCGTATTTTAGCTGTCGTTGTCATATTTGAATTCCGATTATTCAGTTAGTACAAAATAAAAGTTTCAATGGTACTTTTGTTGCATTCTTCAACTACCAACCACCTGTAGTTGAGAAGAGGTGAGAAGGTTGAGAGGTGAGCAACGAAACAATTTCATCTGGACTAGATAAGGACTGGCCAACTGTTTGAATATCAGATACTCAAAGTCGTCCATGATATTGAGAAGTTTGTTTCGGTTGCACTTGTATATAAAGTAGAACTGTGCAACAATATCTTTGACATACGAGGCTATCGAATGCGATACAGCAGCCCCGCGCTTTTGGTGAACAAAATAAAAGTGCGAAAAGAAAAGTGCTGCATATTGACTCATGAGGGGCCGGATGTATGGGCCCGGCGTAGAGGGAAAGAAGACCCGTTTCGACTTCCCGCACGGAGGCACACCACGGACGCCCCCTGGCGATATCGAGAACAAGTGGGCGCACTCGAAAATCGAGGATCCCACCGTAACCTTCGAGACTGAGAAGGCCCTACTACCACGTGACCTATCGGCACTGACGTCATCAGTCGTGGATTCAAGCGCGGGAGAAAGGGTATTGAGAAACGATAGACGGTTCGCTTTGTGTGTTGAGTTTTTTTTAATGTTTTTGACATTTTACCATGAAAAATGTTTATAAAATACCATATTAGAATGCCCCACGCGTGTTGCATCCATCCTGTAACGGAAATTACAAAAATGGACCTAAAGTTCGAGTGTTTAGCTTTCCGAAGAATGAAGAGCTTAAAAGAAAATGGATTCGAGCCATTCTCCGTGATGATTTCGTTCCTACAAGCCATAGCCGGGTAAATATATTTCATTATTAGATGCGTTATATTTACTATTCCATTTCTTTGCTTCCATTGTTTGTTAAATTTCCCATGGTTGCAATGCGTGCTTGAACAATTCGTTTGATTGCGAGTGATTTGAATATATAAATATCTCTTCAAAAAAAGTAAAGCATATACTGAAGCTAATTTTATAAACAAGTATAAGAAATTCTGTTGTACAGTATGGTTTTGATGTGGTTACATACCTATATATTATTACCATATTAATTTGTGTAGTTTCTATTTCATAACTCCTTTGGGTCCGGCACCTCCATAGGAACTCATGTTAAATTCACAAACTTTGGGGGCACCTCATTTATTCATAAATTACTGTATTGATCTGAAATTTTTACAGGGAAATATTTGAATACTTTTAAAGACTTTAACACGGGGTTTTTAATTTTTTTAAATTAACAAAATTATAAATTTTTTAAGAAATGACAAAAAAAGTGAATATTTTTTAGGTAAAATATTTAAAAAAAAGTATGAATTTTATAACTTATTCCTTGTGTTAAAGTGTTTAAAAGTACTTCATAAACAATCATAAAAAATTTCAAGAATGTATCTCAAGTAGTTTTTGAGTAATGTGCCCCCAAACATCTAAAAAGTATGTTCTGATATATAAGGCTTTAAAGTTCAGTGATGGAGGATATTGAATCCACTAACTTTGGGGGCATCTCATTTATTCATAAATTATTCTATTAATCTGAAATTTTTACAGTGTAATATTTGAATACTTTTAAAGATTTTAACACAGGGGTTTTAATTATTTTTTTAATTCATAAAATTATAAACTTTTTTAAAAGTGACAAAAAATTGAAATTTTTTAGATTTTTAAAAAAGTATGCATTTTATATCTTACACCATCTTTACAGCAATTATCCGATAAATTAGTTTAATTTAAGGATTAAATTAGCCAGGAAAAGACAGCGTAAAATATATGAAAACTTTTTGCAATCTCAGAACTTTTGAAAACGTGCTTCTGGAAACTTTATCTTATTATAATAAATATATCAATTTATTATATGAAACATTTTATTGCAGGTTTGTGAGCTACACTTCCTAAAGACGGATTTCATAACTGATAATACAATCTTCGATGAAAAAAATGGGAAAAGGATATCAGTCCCTTACAAGTTCCCGAAGCTGAAGGGGGACAGTTTTCCAACAATCCATCTGAATCTCCCTGAAAGGATGACTACTAAAATTACACCAAGGGAGGATCCAGACGATAGGCGCAAACGCCTGAAAGAAGAGGCTCTTGCCAAGGCAATTAAAAAGAGCGAAGAAGGGAAAGCCTTGGAAGAGATGAAAAAGGAATTTAATTCCATTCAAGAACTGGTGGAAAAAATTGCAGTAAAAGATCCTTGGATTATGCTACAGCAAGAACAAATAATTTCTCTACATATAATTGATACATCTTTAGTGCCAAAAATTACACATTCCATTACAATTTCCACGGACTTGTCATTGAAAGTATTTGTTAATAGTGTTGAAGTAAAAAAAGTTGGTAATTATTCTCTTCCTGTTAAAGTTAATAGTACGGATCATGTTAATGACATTTTAAATCTTACTTCATGTGTGAATGTAAATATTAAAGACAAAATAGTGATACGAAACCGTATGAATCTTATTGACTACTTTTCTCTAAAGCATCTGAAGCCATGATTAATCATTTTCCAGGTTTTAGATGAAAATTCGTAATTTTCACTGATTTTTTGGACAAAATCAAATTCCCTGACAATTCCAGGTTTTCACTGACCCGTGGGAACCCTGTTTCAAGTAAATATTTAAGTTTATTAGTTTTTTTAAATATTGAGAGATCTTTTCCCAACTTTTTATCAATTTAATAAAGTTTACTTTAAGTAGACAAGGTAAGTTGAGAAAAAAATAAGAATATTTCATTGTTTTATTTAACACAAGAATCAAAACGAACGATCGCGACGTGCGTTTCCGATAGTGCCACGACGCTGCTCATTTTGGATCGACCATGTGTGACGTCACTCCGGAGTGATACGGCCTGTTTAGTCTCGAAGGTCACGATCCCACTCGCGGCGAATCACCGCGTGGGCGATAACGCGCCAAATGGGCGCCGCCTCCCCTCGCCAAGGGAGAGCGAAAGAAAGCAGCAAGAAAAGAAGGAGAGATAACCTTGCACAATCGTTAGAAATGGGGAACTAAGCAATCACGGCGCAAAAAGAAGAGCGGCATGAAGAAGTGGCACGGGGCGAAAGGGGCGGAGCTTTCCCACGCGGCGGCACGCGCGCCGCTGCCAACAGATGCCGCTATTATCTTCCTGATTGATTCGTGTGCCGTGACGTCACGAGCGAAGGAACTCTGGATCCGTGGGAAGGAGAACGCTCGTGGCCCAGGGCGCTGCTTTCGGGGCGGCCCGGTCCATTTGGCTTCTGCGGGTGGTGGGATTTCGCTTTGGGGAGTCTTTCGCAAGTTGGGACGGGGGAGAGCAATTTCCAGATTTCTGGACCCTGTTTGAATGGTCATTGGAAAATTTTAATTAACGTCGTACTAGAGCAGCACGACGGGCTATTAACAACGGTCCGGGTTCAATATTGAAACATCATAGGACAACACCTCGTAATTTTGAACCACGGTCAGATGACAAAGCAACACCTGAGCTGGCACCCCACTCTCCAAACTTCCACACCAACCCAACGTGATTACTTTCGGCCACGAGAGATTTAATGTGCACCAGCCGTTGGCCTCTACACCATACCTGTACCGAATTCGAACCAGGAACCTACCGATCTAGAGTCTAACACCTTAACCACCAGACCACGGTTTGAATGGAGTCCATGCATAGGAACCTCGAACGGGGCTCAATCTTTTATCCTCATGTTTTAACCCAGCCAATAGGCCATAAACTAAATTGACATTACATCCATTGATGTTTTTGTCAAATAGGTGTTTTAATGAATGGAGCAACACAACATATGGTGGATCTCAGGAGCAGTACAACAGGCTGTTAAAAATACCTCACGGAAGGAAGGAAATTGTACTAGAGTAACGCAATTGGGGTCAATTTCTTTGGGACGCCAGTACCAATACAGAGTTTCTACCCCAATTGTAGTGATACACCCCTCGGTAATCCGTTTGGATGACTCTCGCTTGTGCCAGGTTCCTCAAATACAAATATGCCTCCCACCGTGAAAAACAGTTGAAGCCACGACAGATTTAACGTACCCTCTGTACACGACGGTGTTTGATTGCATTCGAACTCGGAACCCTCCGATTGGTACTCCGTTACTCTACCAACCGGGCTATTGCGGATCCTCACTCAAATTTAGATAGATATCTTAATTAATGTCATACTGGCAGCGATCTATTGACGACGGTCCGGGATCAATCCCCAAGGGAAAGATCCGAGGACAACACCACGTCCTTTTGAACCATGACGAGGCAACACCTGAGCTGGCACCCACTCTTCAATCTTCCACACCCGCCCAACGTGAAGACTTTCGGCCCCGACAGATTTAAGGTGCACCAGCCGCCTCTACACCCTACGCTTACAAACACCCATGCACTGACCCGGACTCGAACAAGGAACCTTCCGATCGAGAGGCTCACACCTCAACACCAGACCGGTGGGACGGCACAAATTTAGAATTAATGTGTAAAGTATATTTGGGAATCGGTTTATTAACGCCTTTACCAGGCATCCTGATGGGATGCTATTTTCCGGTCAGGGTGAGCATTTACGTATGAATGTAGGGCGATAAAGGGTAATTTTAGTTAACGTCGTACTAGAGCAACACAACGGGTTATTAACGACAGTCCGGGATCAGTCCCTTAAGGGAAAGAACCGAGTACAACACCTCGTCATTTTGAACCACGGTCAGATGACGAAGCAACACCTGAGCTGGCACCCCACTCTCCAAACTTAAATTTGGAGTATACATATTTATAAATTTGGAACATCCACATAAAACCAACGTGAGGACTTTCAATTATTAGAAAAAATTAAACTGCAGTAAATCCAGATATATTTGCGAAAAGATTGCTTACTGATGGCAGTGGGTGTGCCGTTGCCAATCTACCTCCTAAATTTTGAGAAACAGAATATCATAGAGGTAGTGATGTGGCAGATGTCGTGAGACCCATGAGAAAGGTTGTGTAGTCGGTTTTTAGCCGTGCACTTCATGCAAAATGACAGAGCTGAAGTTTAAAGACAAGAGAAATAAAAAAAAGGAAGGATTAAAAATCAGAAAACATAAATAATTAAATCAGAATGGCTCTAGACCTTTTACGGCAGGGGTGGCCAACCTTTTACATACCATGCGCCAATTTTATTTCACATACGAGTTCGGATGCGCCATATGTTACGCACCTATTCTATCTTCTTACGATCATGATTGGGGTTGGACAATAGAGATTGGGGTATGATCTGCTTCACTTAGGGTAAACTAAATTAGTGTATGTGCGCCAGTTCAAAAGACGCGTTTATTGGAGCACCAACATACACTAGTAGGAGATGATCTCGTGGACGTGAGGGCGATCGCAGTCTTGGAGTTCTGGTTTTTTTTTAATGTTCACAAAAATTAATCAGGTCAAAAGCCATTTAGATCTGAAAAAAGCTTATCAAATTTCATTTAAAAAAATGGATTTGCTTTAAAAAAAATGTGTTGAACTGATGAGTAAAAAGGCTGTATGAATTGAACTGAGAGCACTGTGGTGTTGAAAGTATGAAGATGGATTTAGCTATGGCGCCTACTTCAAAAGAATAAGTAGGCGAAAGGATGCAATGCGCCACTTGTAATCATCAATTGCGCCACCTTTGACGCATGCGCCACAGGTTGGCCACCCCTGTTTTACGCCTGTCTATCCCCAGATACCACCCTGCTAGATAGACGAGGGTGGTATCTGTGGATTGCAGGATTAGCTGTGTAATGTCTAGATTGTTGTAGAATCTAAGGATTGCTTACTGGCAATCCAATGGGTGTCGTCAAAACAGCAAAAGATTGTCTCTATACACAAGAAAACATTGAGCCTAATCGAAATTGACGTCATTGCCTCGCTTCCTTTTCGAAATTCAGGCAAAAATAAAACCTCTCCTCAAGAGTAAACGAAGCGGCAGATAAGGGGATGACGATAACGAACAAAACTGCCTACGCCGCGAACCTAATAGAATCGCAATCGGAATCACTTCCCTGCATCTGTTGCCAAACTCGAAAACACAAAATGAAAGGGAAAAAATCTCCAGAAGCGCAAAGGCAGCGGCCAACTGGAAAAGATGATGAGGTAGGGACAAAACTGTGTGCGCCACCGGGAGCAAGAGGTCGTGGGAAAAGGAGAGCGGATGACGGACATACTGGCATTATCACCGTTCCCGGATGAAGCGATGAAAAATGCCAGTAAAACGAGTGGCGAGGGATGCTCTTGTTAGTTTTGGATGCACAGCGAAAATAAACGGATCGTTCAAATGATCGTGGGAAGGACTCTCGAGATTGAAACGTTTCTCCCTTGGAACGCGAAAGCTTACTTGCAATGCTGCGAGGTCCAGCCAAGGACCCTCGTGTACACGGAGGCTGGTGGGAGTTAGATCTGTCGTGGCCTCAAATGCCCTCACGTTGCCGTGGTGTAGAAGAGTGGAGGTGCCGGTTCAGGTGTCGACCTCGTCATCTGACCGTGGCTCAATATAACGATGCGTTGTCCTTGAATGCTGGGAGTTTGTGTATAGATGTTTCAGGTGTTAATGTAATGTTGTTTACTGATAGTTTAACACAGGACTCGAAATACCCGGGTGCACAGGTGCACTGTGCACCTGAAAATAAAATTGTGCACCGAATTTCTTCCTTCTAGGTGCACGCAGTGCACCTCTCGTTAAAAAAAAGCGAAGGAAAAGTACTTTATGTTTTTTTGATGCCTGAACAAAATATTAGTATCGACCTCTCTCGCTCTAAAGGAACGTAATTAAAATTCCTAAATACACACTATGCAAAAACTTTAATCCAGAAAAGGCTATGTTGCAATGAAGGAAAAATATAAAAAGATGGATAGACAATAAATCTTATGGGTAAAGATCTGCCAAAAACGTAGACGTTTCTGATTGCCCACCAATGTCTGATGATGACTGAATATTTGTAAGTAATAATTTCGCAGATATAAAAAAATGTTTAAATATTTTTATTTACTATCTACTAGTAACATATCCAAACATACCCAACTAATAAAGCAGTTTACATTACATAAATGCTCTTATATAACGTTTTTTTAAATGTGCCCCTAAAATATTATCTGTGTACTTAATTTAAAAACTTAGGTGCACCTTGTGCACCTGTATTAAAAAATCTATTTTGAGGCCTGGTTTAACAGGATTAAAGGGTATAGTTTCGTATTTAGAGTTCATGGGAGTAATAAACTCGAATTCGGGAGTTGTGAACATGGCCCCTTTTAGCCCCCGAAGCTACAGATATAATATATACACTAACCTACAATAATGGACCGGACGCCAGCGGATTTGTATAAAATCCGACAACGTGTTTGGGGGTGTTTTGGGTTGTATGGCCTGGGACCTTTCAAGGTTATTCCTGGTCAATTGAACGCCTACACGAACATTTTGGACAATCAGGTTCTTCCTATGCTTTGGCAATTTTATGGAATGGACGACTGTTACTTCCAGGACGATAACGCTCCATGTTATATTGCAGCCTCTGTCAAGCAGTGGTGTCAAAATATGGATGTAAAACGTCTTCCCGGGCCTGCTCAGTGTCCCGATCTAAACCCCATAGAACTTGTGTGGGACGCGTTAGAGCGACGCCTACGGAAAAGGGCACCACGTCCGAAATGTACAGCTGAACTGGTGACATTCTTGCATCAGGAATGGATACCAATACCCGTAGCTGTGTATCGAAATCTTGTTGAAAGTATGCCCAGAAGGGTCGCTAGTGTGATTGCAAACTTTAAGAAGAAGTTTAAAGAAAACTCTCATTGAGTTATTAACGAAAAAGAAAAGTACATTTCTTACCCATAACACATTAAATAAATTTAATTTAAAAAAAAAAACATATTTTTTGCATGAATTTCCGTTTTACTTTATTTCTTGTAAATTCGTCAATTAATTTGGCAGTGTCAATACAGCTTGGATGTTTCGCATTAGGATTGACAGTGTCAACTTGGCAATGTGAATTTCTTGCTCGATATACAGAATGATTAATTAATCTTTCTTATCCCATAGTACTCCTTGAATAACTTTTACACGCTTTAAAACAGAAAACCATCTTTCTCCTGGCCATTAGATAAGGGAATTATTAAAAATAAATTTCAATACTATTTGAACATTCGGAAATGTGCAAGACATTTCTTTGGCGGCTCGATAGATGTCTGGTGTGGTTTTTATAGTATCCTCGTTTTATTTTAGAAATATTAAAAAATGGTCAAATTCATCTTCAAAAGTACAAACATCAATGTCATTTTTGGAAACATCCTTCAACTTTTTTATCTTTTAGACCTCGGGGCCCTTGGCGGTTGCATAGTCCGCTTACCGCTTAATTAATCCGCCACTGTATACCATCACATCTTGCTATCCGGTACATTATTGTAGGGTAGTGTATATATTTCGTAATGGGAAAAATATACAGTGGCTCCCTGAAGTGTTCATACTCTTTAAAAATTTGTAGAACAAGCGCTGTAGCCCGGAATCGATTTCGAATATTAAGTCCAATATTTTTCATGTCATCTCCATGTAATTCTGAATAAAAACTAACATTAAAAAAATATTGACTAATTTTCTTTGAAAAAATAAATAAAATGCAAGGAGGCAGAGAAAGAACACGTCACAAAAGTGATCGTACAACGAAATATTTTCAGATAAATTCATAAATAAAATTACGTCTTTCGCTTTTTGCATTGTGGTGACAGTTTAAATATTGTTTGGCCTTAATCTTTGCTCGCGTACTTCGTAATATTCTCTTTATTATTTAAAAATGGCTCGTAGTCGTAAGGAAACAACGAACAGCATTCGAAAATTGATTATTTTTCATCATAGTAGTGGTAAATCAGTTCGGAATATCGCTAAATTAGTAAATTTATCCCATTCAAGGGTTCTGTATGTGATAAAACGCTTTAAAGAAGAAAATCCGATCGAAAAAAAGGAAAGAAAAGTTTACCCGGCAAAGTTAACTCTTTGTGATCAGAGATTTATACAACAGTTAGAAAATTTGTGAAAAATCCGCGTTTAAGTGCTGTAAAACATTCTACAGAATTTACTATGAAAATTTTTATACTTCAATTTAATCTTTAACTGTTGGACGAGTGCTCAGATCAGCTGGATTCAACAGGCCTTCCTCCCGAAGAAAATTTTCTGTAAGTGCGAAAAATAGAAAGCTTAGGGTTTCCTTCGCAAAATCAATGATAAATAAGCCCGGAACATATTGGAATCATGTCTTATTTGCAGATGAAAGTAAATTTAACGTTTTTGGGTTCCGAAGGGCCTATAATCGTATTGAGAAGAAAAAATGATTAACTTAATCCCAAGAACTTAGTTGAAACAGTAAAGCATGGCTGTGGACAGCATCAGGACTAGGTAATTTGGTATTTATTGAGGGCATAATGAATCATACTCTTTATTTAAATATTTTAAAAGGCAATTTAAAATTATCAGTCCAAAATTTGGGTATTGGAAACAACTTTGTTTTTTGTTATGATAACAATCCTAAGCACACTGCTCTCAACGCTCACCTCCGGTGTCTCTATAATCAACCTCAGTCGCCCGATTTAAACTCATTGAGCACATTTGGAGAGAACTGGAGGTTAAAGTGTGAAAACACGACATTAAAACGCAAAGGGAACTAAAAAGAGTAATGATTGAAGAATTGAGGAACATTGATGCAGAAATTACAAAAAAATAGTGAACTATCACATTCTAGTTTAAAAGCTGTTGTGGATATGCTATAGGATATCCTACTAAGTACTCATTTACCGAAATATTACAATATTTACTCATTTGTAGATATTTTTTTTTTAAAGTATACGCGAAGACTTTTGTGACGTAACTTTTCTGTTACTTTTCGATTATTGATTTTTCATAAGAAAAGTTGTTCTATGTTTTTAAACTACTTTATGTAGTTTTTTTGTTGTTGAGAACAAGTTATAGATATTATTAAAAAATCCCTATTATGAAATATTAGTTTTTATTAATGGATCGAGAGCAGTATTTCAATTAAATTCGTAAGCGTACGAACACAGTTGGGAGCCACTGTATATCGGAATCAATCAAGAAGGAAAAAATTCGAGGAGAACGTCATTTTACACAGTGATCAGATGACGAGGTCAACTCCTGAGCTGGCACCCCACTCTCTAAACTTACACACTACGCCAACATGAGGACATCTGAGGCCGCGTCAGATTTAACGTACGCTCGTCCCCGTGTAGAAGACGGTCTTTTGCTGACCATAGATTCTATATCCCAATCCTGATAATCCATTTATCTTACAATTGGTCTACAGCAGCCTTGAGAGCAAGTGGAATGTGAACATTATTGCTGGTATCGAATATCGATTCCTCAAGTATCAATACTTTTTGTCCATTTTAGGTGCAGTGCCGTAACTAGCCATTCCTGTGCCCAGTGCAAGAATTTGCATTTAGGCCCCATAATTAATTTCGCATTATATCAGCAAATTCATTAATTCCATCATCATAATTAATATTTTAACACTATTGTATTCTATCGAAATAATAGATCGATTGTATAACCGTTCTTGTCCGATGGTTGATCTTAAATAATATTGTATTATTTTAAGCTTGTTAAAACGTCTTGCACGAATCAATAGAAACGTGAAAAGTTATAAATATTCGGAGAGCGACATTGGGGGGTATTTGGATAAAACTCAATTAAACCAAATTCATGACGAGCCCTTAGAATATTATGCGGAGATGCAGTTTCTATATTTTGTATGAGTCGTTACTCGAAACATAAAACTTTCAATTTCACGTGTGAATTCGTACTTTTTTAAAATTTTTGTTACATTTAATAGCGAGATTTGCAGCCAATTTTTTAAAAATCGTTAAGATAGTTTTCATTTTTTGATAACATTAATCTATTTGAGACAATAGTGTGTCAAGAAATCTGTAAATTTGTATTGTAAATAATTCTTTGGATGTCAAGTTACTTCTTTCATCTGGTATTTCATCTATTTCCATTATCTTAAATCTTCTCTTTGGGTTCTCTCTCTTTTGGGACCCCTTCGAAGTAGGCCCTGTGCGGGTGCACCTGTTGCCGGCACTGTTTAGGTGTATCGATTGTAGTTCCTTCTAGATGGATAGATCCAGAATATCGGTACCTTGAATGCTCATACGAAGCATCAGAGGAAAATCCGACACCTTAATTTTTGAGACACGGAGAACTCGATCCCGGATATGCAGCACACAGGATGGGTACATCCCTCGCAAACCAAACAAGCCGTGATTAAGCGCCAGGGCAGACCGAAAGGACGCAGTAACCGGACACCTTAAAATGTCTCGAACCGCGCCCAGAGCGCAGATAGAGTTGTCCCCCGATTGTCTCACGGATGACATGGAACGAGGAAAGCCGAGACTCGCCAAGAAGACCCGAGAAAGAAGCGCAGAAAGAAAAGAGGCCCGATGAATAAAAAAAGAGCCAGTCCATATCCCCGTGAGAAAGTAGCGCCTGGTCACGTAAGTCTGCAACTTGATCTATCGCCGCGATGCCACGGCTGACGTTATCTGTCCCATTTCTCGATGTCCTCTAGCTGTAATAATACGTTGCAGCTCTCTGTCCTCTAGCCTCGCGTCGAACTCTGTCATTCGACTTGAAGCATTTCCCCTCGCTCATAGAAATGAATGAACGCCAATGGTGGGGAGTTTGAGCAACGCTCCCGAAGTGAATAATCTTGCATGCAACATGGTCCTCGTTTCTTAAAGTAAAAGGAAATCTGAACTTGAAGAATTTTTCAGTAAACTTGCTACTAAATTCTACGCTAATCTTGAAATCATTGATAATCCGGCAATCCAGTGTATCCTCAGATACGACTTTCTTTAACCAAAGTTCAGTAAAAGGCCAAGGGCCATCCTTAATAACCAACCATTCTCATTGGACTACCACATCTGCACTTGCTACCATAGAAAAGCCTTGTCAACTTATTTTTTTGCTCACTTACAGCCAATTTCTGACGGAGATAGAATCGGCCTAGGCTCTCCGGCCAACCCATTATTTCGTTTCTGTTGCCTGTTCTCGGAGAAGTTCCTAGGTTTTTGGTTTCGCAGTTAGTAAGCTTTAGTGTTCATGGAATTTCTAGATTTGGTTCTCGAAATTCCTCGTGATGGTTCACGAAGTTTATTTTTCTGTTCGCAAAATTCCTAGACCTTGTTCGCGAAGTTCCTGTTTTAGTTTCCACAATATCAAAGCTTTTGGGTTTTCGAAGGTCTTAGTGTCGTTTCTTGAGGTTCCTAAATTTTGTCTCTCGAAGTTTCTAGTGTTTTTTAGGGTAGCCAATAATTTTGATCAAGGAGTTTCTAGTTTTGGTCCTCCAAGTCCCTAGTTTTGGTCCTCGAAATTCCTAGCTTTAGTTTGAAAGAGATGTATCGGAGAAAGTCGACAGGAGATCGGCAGCTCAGTGTGCCAGTGACTAATAGAATTGTATTTCAGAAATACTTATTTAAAAGTTTTGTACTTATGGGGGGAAATGCATGATCACTTGTCACAAAAGTATTTTCCAATGCGAAATGAATGCTTTCCTGCACTTCATCTTCAGAATACTGCGTTTTAAAACAAGTTTTCTTGGATGTAAATTGCCAAAAAATGTCCCTAGCAATTGTCTTACTATAAATTAAAGAGAGAGAGTTGGTTGGTTTTGGGGGTTTTATGGCGCAAGGGCCATATTTGACTGATCCAGACAAGTCATACAATATCAAGTAATAGGAAATATCACACAATGAAAGTTTTGCTCACACAGAAAAGATAAGTACACACGGGGGGAAATGCACCTGACAGGAATCGAACTTGTGCCGTTCTACAACGCGAAGTAATTGGTAATTTTTAATTAACGTCGTACGAATAGGCAACACAAAGGGCTATTGACGACGGTCGGAGATCAATCCTTTAAGGGAAAGATCCTAGGACAGAACCACGGTCAGATGACGAGGGAACATCTGAGCTGGCACCCCACTCTCCAAACTTGCACACCCACCCGACGTGAGGACTTTCGGCTACGACGAATTTAAGGTGCACCAGCCGGTCTGTACACCATACTCTCACAAACATCTCTGCACTGACCCGGATTCGAACCAGGAACCTTCCGATCTAGAGGCTAACACCATCACCACCAGAGAGGTGGGTCGGACCCCAAGATTGTAAGCGCAGTGGGCATACTGAGCCTCGACGCGGTCCCTTAAAGATATATATATATATATATATATATATATATATATATATATATATATATATATAGAGAGAGAGAGAGAGAGAGAGAGAAGAGATAAAGGTCTTTCCAGAATGCACGCTTGGTTCATCGGTATTTAGACAGGCGAATAGGTAAGCCAGTTTTTTAGCCTTGTTTAATCCTTCCCCTTCAAACAGCCTCCTAGTACCATATATATTATTCTTGCTTTACCAACCGAATACTAAACGAGCATTTCGTTTGAAAATAATACATTTGACTCTACAGGGTGTTACAAAAATATCTGTTTTAATGGTAGGGTGCCCAAGATAAATATTTTTTGTCAAAGAACGTGTGTCTGTGGGAATGGCGCTGTTAAGTTAATCGGTTTCTTTGGCGTAAGGCATAGTTCCTCGCTAGGTTTTTCAACTGCAAACTACGAATTCATGTTTCCATTAAGACCTGCAACACTCTAAAGGCGGATTCTCTGATCAAGCCGATATATTCAAAGATTCCTTGATTGGAGATTAATAAAATTCCCTTCAAGTGATCAACTGACCACAACTAACCCTAGAAGTACTATTACAGCACTCCAATCGACATTACATCGGCCATAAAGTTCTGGGCACTCGACATAAACCCTCTTCATCTGACGCTACACTGACATTACAATATCCTAAATCTCAAGCAAGCTCCTTGAGAACACTCCAAATTCCATCGACATGTGGTTTTCAGCTGAAAGAGGCCTGGAAATTGCCAGAGACCTGAGAGAGCGAGGACACGCTCGCTGACTTCTGCCGTACCCTTCTTCTCCAAAAATACCTGTAATTTTGTTGTACATATCTGTAAAGCTGTATGATGTTAGAATTGTAGTTTTGAAATCCTAAGATCTCTTGTTCTTTTACGCTACCATTTCTGTCATCACACCATTTGATCCGGTTCAGACCGAATAGCGTAGTAGTACGTATCAGTAACGCAGTACCCACATAATTTATTCACCATTGAAAAGATAAAAATTAAAGTTGGTTGCTTAGGGGTTTTGTGGCGCAAGTGCTATATTTGTCCAAACCACGCCAAAAATAAGAAGTTATTAAAAAAAGAAGGAGAAAAATAAAGTCTCCATGGATAAACCAGAACCTCCAAAATATATAAACTGTCATGGAGGATGGATCTACATTTTTTTCGTCAAGAGGGATTGGGAAAAACCGCCGCGAGGAAGTGGGCATCGGAAAGGAGCTTTCCGGGGTCTCCACGTTGGTGGCGCCCACAAATCAAACTTCAATCACCGGAGGAAGTGATGTCCGATATACAGGTTACTGGGGAATTTATCTTCATAGAGGAAGCTTCAGGTTCCCCGATTGTAATACATTACTTAATGTTGGAAACGTGGTTTCACTCTTACCAGGGCTGTTTCCCTCCTTCAAAATGACAGACCGAGGTAGCCTACTCTCGGACTAGACTCCAGAGAGTTGCGAGTTCGAATCCAACCAAAGACCGTCGTGAAAAAAGGATACGTTAAATCTGTCGTGGCCTCAAACGTCCTCATGTTGGCGTGGAGTCGAAATTTGGAGAGTGGGGTGCCAGTTCAGGTGTTGCCTTGTTATCTGACTATGGTTCCAAATGACGTGGTGTTGTCCTTGAAACTTTCCACTTGGAATTGATCCCGGACCGTCACCAACAACCCGTAGTGCTGCTCCAGATCGACGTTTCTTGAAAATATATCAAAATAAAACCATCCGCCAATATACGAATAATTTCGATTTCTGTGCAGTGAAATATACTCTATAACAAAAAATCGACGCACCAAGAACGATTCACCCTTCCGATATTAGTTTAATTCTTATTCGTTTTATATAGATTCATTTTGGGTAATGGTAATTTTAGTTAACGTCGTACTAGAGCAACACAACGGGCTATTGACGACGGTCCGGGATCAGTCCCTTAAGGGAAAGATCCGAGATTCATTTTGGGATTGCAATGATATGTTAGGTAATTTTTAGTTAACGTCGTACTAGAGCAACACAACGGGCTATTAGCGACGGTCCGGGATCAGTCCCTTAAGGGAAAGATCCGAGGACAACACCTCGGATCTTTCCCTTAAGGGACTGATCCCGGACCGTCGTTAATAGCCCGTTGTGTTGCTCTAGTACGACGTTAACTAAAAATTACCAATTACCGGGATAGTTGCCTTCCCATAACGTCCCAAATGTGCTTTATGGCAGAGAGATCAGGAGACCTAGCTGGGGCCAAGGAAGTGTTGGGAAAGCTCGAAGATAATTCATAACAACACGTGCCGTGTGGGGCCGTGTATGATCTTGTTGAAAAGTAATTCCGGGGTGTCGCAAAAGCAACGGTAACACAACCGGTCGTAGAATGTCGTCTACGTACCGGTGTGCTGTAAGTTTACCAGAAATGACTACCAAAGGGGCTATCAAAGGAGATGGCACCCCAGACCCTAACGCCCTGTTGTGGGCATGTGTGGCGTGTGATAGTAAGGAAAGGATCCCCACGTTGCCCTCGACATCTCTATACAGGTCTGCGGTTGTCGTAAGGACCCAGTTGGAAACGAGACTCGTCTCTAAAGACTATACGTCCCCATTCAGCTCCGTTCCAAGCGGATCGAGCCCGGCACCACTGTAATTCTGCACTTTCTTGGTGCGTCGATTTTTTTTAGTTATAGAGTATATATGTTGGCATATCTGGCATATAAATTCTGACATACACATAAAAATGTGCTGATGAATAATTCGAGAATCGCTGACCCCACATACCCCTCCTCAAAACGGTGCCCGTATTTTATTTCGGGTCCGTGCTTTGGATAAACCATGCGCACGACTCTGACGCATTTGAACTCGGAAAATTCTCAAAGCGAGCGGAGATATCGCGTATCAGATCTCAAAAGAAACCTCAAAAATTGACTCAAAAAACCGAAACGCCGGTCGTCCGTTTCAAAACAGACGGGCAATCGATACTGGAAAAATAAAAAATGAACCTGCCCCTTTCCTGGTATCAGAAACCGCAAATATGATATACACAAAAAAAAAAAGATGCCGAACTCCACAACCGGAAGTAACTAACTCAGAACCCAATTGAATTAGTTCCGTCTTTTGCAGCGGAGATTTTAATTGGCCAAAAGCACACAGACCCTGGTTCGCACTGGTCCAGCAGGAAAAATGCGCAACAAACCTCCAACAGGCGAAATATGTTTTTACAAAAATATCTGTCCTGGACACGCGTCACACGCTCATTTCCTGGTTGGATGAACAATGGAAACGGAAGATTAAACACTTGTTGCGTTTTTTGTTATCCGAGCCCCCTCTCTTCCGCGGAGCGATACCTCGTTTTGGATCTTTTGTTCTATCGCGTGATGAGCCGCCGTTCGAACGTGTGTGTGCAATTGGTGACACAAGCGGCTTGACCTACCCTGGAATTCTGAGGTGATAAGAATAGCTCCGAGGGTGATAAGGAGGGTGTGATAGCCGTGTGGCGTGAGGGCGTGCTGGGACACGCGCGACGGAAATAGCGAGTCACTTGGACTCGCTCAAATGGAGTCAAGTAGAACATGTGATTGGAATTGGTCTATTGGAGTGATTGCATCCTACTTCGAAACATTCCCGATGAAAGGAGTGTAGACAGACTGGGTATTGTAGGGTATTTTTAATTGACGACACACTGGAAAAACACAACGGGCTATTGGTGATAATCAAGGGATCAACCCACGAAGGGAAAGATCCGAGGACAGCACCACTTCATTTTAAACCACAGAGTTAAACTGGGATGTTTGCATAGCATTTGATACATGTGCTCCGAAGCATGTGCGAGTGTTTTAGTTGTTGTTGAGATTGATACAATAAAAAAAAAAAAAAATTAGAGGGTTTGTTTTAGGGTGTTGTGGCTCAAGGACCATATTTGGCCATGCTGCGCCAAACACAAGTCATAAAGTAATAGACACATATGCCAATGAAAGTTTTACTAACACAGGAAAGAGAAATACACCCAGGGAGGAATGACAGAAATCGAACCTGTGCCGCCTCCACTGATCCTTGACGGCCAAGGTGATAACAGAAGTTCTGCAGTTTTCGTTGTCTGAACATACACTAAACTACAATAATGGACCGGACAGCAAGATGTGATGGTATAAGGGAAAGAATGCATGCTTTAATAGGGGGATGGTCCCCCACGTGCTGCAATGACACTAGCAACCCTTGGGAACAGTTTCAACAAGGGTTTGATACTCAGCTGTGGGTATTTGTGTCCATTCCTGCTGTGCAAGAATGTCGCCAGCTCAGCTGTAGATTTCGCGTCCCACAAATGTTCCCTGGGGTTAGGTCGGAACTCTGAGCAGGCCAGGGAAGACGTTTTACATCCATATCTCGATACCACTGCTTGACAGAGACTGCAACATGACGTGGAGCATTGTCGTCCCGGAAGTAACATTCGTCCATTCCATAAAATTGCCAGAGCGTAGGAAGAACCCGATTGTCCAAAATGTCCATGTAGGCGTCGGCGTTCAATCGACCAGGAACAACGTGCAAAGGTCTCATGCCATACCATGAAGAACACCCCCAAACAGGTAGTCGGATTTTATGCAAATCCGCTGGTGTTCTGTTCCATTGTTGTAGGGTACTGTGTATCCAACACAGTCTATAGCAGGGATACAAAATCCGCGTTCACTGATTGGGTGGCACACCTCCTCACCACGTGCGACTTGAATCATGAATACCTACCTGTGTAGTGCGTGCGTCAATGAAAACTTTCTTTGTGTGTATAGATTTATTACGTGTGTCTGTTTTGCATTTGGAGCAGGTTGTCCCAATATGTCCAATGCGCAATAAAACCTAAAACCAACCCTTCTCATTCTGGGTAGGTATTTTAATTAAAGTCGCACTGGAGAATTACAACGGGGTATTAACGACGGTTCGGGATGTGTGCAAATGGGGCTGGTTTATCTATCGAATGGGTTAAATCTATCGTGGTCTCAGCCGACCAACCGGTTTGGTGATTGAGGTGTTAGCCTCTAGATCGGAAGGTTCCTGGTTCGAATCCGGGTCCGGGCATGGATGCTTGTAAGCGTATGGTGTAGAGGCGGCTGGTGGACCTTAAATCTGTCGTGGCCGAAATTAAAAAAAGTGGTTGGTATGGAAGTTTGGAGAGTGGGGTACCAGCTCATGTGTTACCTCGTCATCGAACCGTGGTTCAAAATGAAGTTGTGTTGTCTTCGGATCTTTCCCTTAGGGGATTGGTCCCTGACCGTCGTCAATAGCCCGTAGTGTTGCTCTAGAACGACGTTGGTTAAAAATTACCAAAATTATTGCCCAAGTACTTTTGACAAAATTAATCTTCCCCAGCGTAATCAAATGCAAACATTCGTTTCGCAATCAGAGGATGCCCTCGACTGACAAATCGAGTAAACAAATCCCCATTCAGTCCAGACATCGATCACGTCCTCAGCAATAGAATCACCGTAGGCTCCGAGTTATTCAACGCTCATCTGCATAGAACTGTTGCTGGTATCATTAATCTCCTCCCAAAGGCAAAATGGCCCCGAGTTCGTATGGAAGTGCCCAGTTGCGTGTGTCTGATTGGCAGGGTGTGTTTGATTCCTTCTAAAAAGATAAATAATATTAGTCAGGTGCAGGATGCAGGACAACTGCCATGATTATGCTACTGATATAATTACAGGAATATTATATTTTTTTATGTTTTTAGAAATTCATCAAGTTAAAATGAGGTTTCAGTCCTGTCTGAAGTATTTGCATCTTAGGTGGATCGTTGAAGTTGGGGAATTTTAAATATATATATATATATTCATGGCGATTGAATTGTGAAAATACTGTATTTTATCCCATGCATATGCGAACTAATGAACGCTTTAGCATGTGCATTGGTCTTGGTCATGTGAAGGATATGGACATGCCTGGGGAACATTCACGATTAATCTACTAATATAAATGCAAGAAAAATAACCAGCAGTATAGGTCTGCGCTGGTTTCTTACGTCTATTGATGACAGTATTGTTACTAGGTCGCGGTGAACCAGTTGGCAGAGACGTAATCCGAGGTTGGTAGGGTTGCAACTGGAGAATTGTCGGTTCGAAACTCGACCAAATCATTGTCTACATGGGGGCTGGAGTACGTTGAATCTGTCGTGACGTCAAATGTTCTGACGGTGTTGTGGAAGTTTAGTGAGTGGGGTGCCCGCTCTGTATACCTCATCATCGGACCATGCTTCAAAATGACGCGGTGTTGTCCTCGGATTATTCCCTTCGTCATTGATCGCGCAACGTCGTCAATAGCCCGTTGTGTTGCTCCAGTTAAACGTTAATTAAATACCTACCTAATTAAGTAAATCTTTCAGTTTAATAAGTTTCATCAGTCGTAAGATACACCTGTTGAAAATTGCTGGTATAGATGGATTGACTGTGTAAACTAGGTAATTTGTTAATTTTTAATTTACGTCGTACTAGAGAAACACAACGGGCTATTGACGACGGTCGTGGATTAATCCCCTAAGGTAGAGATCCGAGGACAAGGGCACGTTATTTTGAACCATGGGCAGATGACGAGGCAACACATGAGCTGGCACCCCACTCTCCAAACTTCCGCACCCACCCAAAGTGAGGACTTTCGGCCACGACAGATTTAAGGTGCACCATCAGTCTCTACACCATACTTTTACGAACATCCATGCTCTGATTCGAAATCGAACCAGGAACCTTCCGGTCTCGAGGCTAACACCTTAAGCACCAGACCGGCTTGTCGGCACCTAATTAAATAAATCTTACACTTTAAGAAGTCTGACCATTCGTTAGGTACATCGGTTGAAAATCGCTCGCTTAGAGATGGACTAGGACTTTGTCGTTTTCGAAACTAAGATCTGGAGTACCTTTGCCAAAAGAAATGCAAGAAAATAAAACAGAAGTTTCGTGAAAGGGAACAGAAGCAAGATCATTTGAATGTCGAATGAAACGAAGGTCGAACACCCACAGCCATTTACACCAACCACATCTCTCCAAAGCGTGGAAATAATTCAGACTCAAATGTGAAGGATGAGCATTCAAATTATTTTTAAGAAGTGCTTTTCACAACACAGTTAAAAATGCCGTGAAGCTGACTCAAAATCAAAACAGAAATGATAAGGAAAATTCGATATTTTATGAGAGAGAAAAATAAATTAAAGCGTGGGAATTTTCAAAGCTTCTCACAGAGGTACCAATCTGTGATGGAAGTTTTCAGCAGTACCAAAAAAAAAATTCCGTAGATTTAAGAATTTTTTAGTAGTCAAGTAAAAATTTAACAAATCGGCTTTAATAGCCCGCATATATCATTCACTCAAATATTTAAGTACAAATTTGAAACATATATGCAACAAATAACATTATTTATAACTGTAGTACGGTATATATCATACATAAAAACGCATCTATAGAACCAATAATTGTGTATGAAAGAATTACATCACATTATACTAAAAAAATTGAAAGTTTTGTACATAAAAAATTAATTAATAATTATATTTAAGAACTCTCTCACTATTACCAAAAATATATAATAATAATAAAAAAATACAAAAATAAGTAAATTGCAAAAAAAAATTTAATTTTTATAGTTAAAATGTTATTTTAGTAAGTGAGTATGCAAGATCAGTAAGTTTGAATCTAATTTTTCAGCCATTAGCGAGCATTAATTAGAATATCTGCCTATTAAAGACACGTTAACATTATAAAATATACATTAATTATTAAGTTTAATTTCTTTACTTAAAGAGCAATTCATATTTAAAGACAGTTAAAAACTCCGGAATTAAATTTTAATCAAAGAAAAGTTTCCCAAACTGGTTTCTAAAAATAGAAATAAGGTGGAACAAAAAAACACTGAGACGTCAGTTAAATTACTGGATTGGGTCATGGATATATACAAGGTCAGGTTCATTGTTAATTTTATTTCTTATGACTACAGATTTAACACGTATTGCAAATTTTTCGACTGCGTTTTGATCCGAAATTTTCAATCCTCGATGTTCGAAAATTTTCAGATTTGAGACTCTATACTGTACATCTAATATAAAAAAAAAAGGGTTTGTCTGTTTGTTTCCTGCACACAAAGTCCTGACGAATCTATGACACTTACAGTAATGGGATTTGGCACACAGGTAATCCGAATGTTTTGCAATTTTTGGGTGGAGGCGAATTTTAAAATTCAAGCTAGAACACTTCAAAATGAATTTAATGAAATTTACTTATTATTGAATGCAACAGCATAAATAGATCACATATTAAAAATATATTTTTTTCGTTTCCGTTTTTATTTTGCGCAGAGGAATGATTTTCCAGCAAACGATAAAAAACAAATAAACTTTTAACTGGAGTCATTTAGTTATTTTTACTATCTCCTAGACCGTTAAAGATAGAGTAAAAATATCAATGGATTTGAAATCTGCGGAAAATTTAACATTAGATCAAGATGCCTAAAAATATGATTTTCTTTAAATAAATAAAAAAATTTAAATGAATATCTTTTATATTTTCGCAAGAGATTGTGACGTCACGTAAACCTTCGCTTTCAAAAAATAAACATATTACATTTCCAGCCCTCTTACGATTTCAGCGAAACAAAGTAAAAGAACAAAAACATTTTGGCTGGCATTGTTTTTTTTTTTTTTTTTAAATCGGGATCGTTAAAGATGGATTAGAAATTTCAACAGATTTGAAATCTGCGGAAAATTTGACACCAGATAGATACTTTATACGTTTGATTTTCTTTTAATAAATAATTTTTAAAATAAATATTTATATTTTCTTCACACCGAATTCTCATGTGGTTTGCGAAGCAAACCAACACCACGGGCAACTCCGTTATGGCTGTTATTAAATTTGTGAAGCAAACCATAGTTCATAACATTCATAATTTGTTATGTTACCATATGTTAATTCGTAGCAATCACCGGGGGTTAGCAAGCAGTGGTCACCTGACTCCACGAAAATAACTGTCATGGGCAACGCCGTGCTGGCCACGCAGTGTCAAGTATTGAAATAAAAATTGACGTGTTGTGAAAAATAAATAAAAATGAATTTTTCCATAGAAAAAATCATCTATTCCGTAATCCGTAGTACCCGATTCCCTTCCGTAGAAATTACGGAGAATCCGTAGTAGTTGGCATTTCCGCGCATATGTCATCTACATTTAGTTCTTTAAACAAAGAGATGCTGCGGACTACGGAGCAGGAGTATTCTTTTTCTATCTACGTGTTTCCGATCTTGGATTCGATCTCATTTTTTAGCAAGTACGTCATTTTAAATAATATAATTTATTATTATGTTGGATGAATAACGGATACGACTACCGGAGGGTTGCGAGTTCGAATCCAACCAAAGACCATAGGGTACAAAGGGGGCTGGTGCACGTTAAATCTGGCGGGGTGTGAGATGCCAGGTCAGGTGTTGCCTCGTCATCTGAACGTGGTTCAAAATGACATGGCATTGTCCTCGGATCTTTCCTCTTCGGGTTTGATTTCGGACCGTCGCCAATAGCCCGTGTGTTGCTCCAGTGCGACGTAATTCAACTATCTCCCTCCGCGAACCTCTTAATTTTAGGACTGACCAACCGGTCTGGTAGTCAAGGTGTAGATTAGAGGAGGCTGGTGCACCTTAAATCTGTCGTGGCCGAAAGTCAAAAAGGTGGTTGGTGTGGACATTTGGAGAGTGGGGTGCCAGCTCAGGTGTTTTCCCGTCATCTGACCGTTGCTCAAAATGACGTGTGTTGTCCTCGGATCTTTCCCTTAGAGGATGGATCCCGGACCATCGTCAATAGCTCGTTGTGTTGCTGTGGTACGACGTTAGTTAAAAATTATCATTTTTTTCCACACGGCCCAGAACGTCACATTCCAATTACGGGAAGATCAATGCCAAGCGATCCGAAAAGCCTCCCAACAGGTGGGAAGCAAACAACGAAGCGCAACTGGTCAAGCGCGTGGCTATATTTACCGGAGAGAAAGCCTAATTGTCCAAATCTGGAAATGACTTCCCACCACCGCTTCCTACCCACGACACCTCCCTTCGCCACCACGCGAAATGAGCTGCCTCCTCGCTCATTAAGCCCACGCTTCCTCCGCTGCGATCCCACGGGTTCTCGTTCCCGTGTCGCGGTCAACAGCCAAGAGCGACGGATTCGGGGAAGCGCGCTCCGTCGCCCGTTTCGTGCGACGGGAGCGGACGGACGATCGGACATTCCGTTCCTCCCTCCGCGCTTCCTCTTTCGCGGCGTTCGGATGGGGTCGATCGTTTTTGTTTCGTTTTCTTTTCGGTTCACGCGTGGCCGCCCGCCGCGCCGCGCGTGGCCGACGGAGGAAACAGGAAGCGCGAGAGGATCGGAGGAGGATGGCGGGTAGGTATGTGAATGAACGTCGCACTAGGAGCAACACGACGGGCTATGGGCGAGGATCCGGGATGAATCCGACCGACCGGTCTGGTGGTTGAAGTGTTTGCCTCTGGATCCGAAGGCTCCTGGTTCGAATCCGGGTCAGTGCATGGATGTTTGTTTGCGTAGGGTGTAAAGGCGGCTGATGAACCTTCAATCTGTCGTGGTCGAAAGCCCAAACGTTGATGTGGTGTGAGCATGGCGTAGCATGCATTACAAGGTGCAAGGTTTGAATCCCAGTTGTAACACGCTGGTACGTTAGAGGTTGTCGATGTTGTGATCAACGGTGGCTTTCCAACTGGGTGGTCCCTCACAAATTGACACCAGTTCTCCCCTGCTAGTGAAGATGATGGATGGTGTTCATTCAGGCACTCGGTAATCAAAAAACCCATAACATTATTCAGGTAAACATCAGTATTAAATGCAATATTATGGAATGAAAAATGAACATGCTGCAAAAAAGGAATGTATTGCGAACATAATTTCGGGGGTGGTTCATCGTCTCTTTCACTGAATGTTTTGTAAGATTAACAAAACTTTGATTTACTCTGATTAAATTGGTTTCAGCGTGTTTTGAATTGTTTCTTAATATGTTATATTACGAGCCGACCAACCGTTCGTGGTATAAGTGTTAGCCTCTGGATAGGAAATGTTCCTTATTCGAATCCAGATCAGTGCATGGATATTTGTAAGCGCATAGTTTAGAGGCGGCTGGTGCACTTTAAATCTGTCGTGGTCGAAAGTTCTCACGTCGAGAGGGTGTGGAAGTTTGGAGAGTGAGGTGCTAGCTCAGGTGTTGCCTCGTCATCTGACCGTGGTTCAACATTACGAGGTGTTGTCCTCGGATCTTTCCCTTAAGGGACTAATCCCGAACCGTCGTCAATAGCCGTTGTATTGTTCTAGTAGGACGTTAACTAAAATTACCATTACCATTACCTAATGCGTCCCTTAGTTTCAAAAATATGCCACAACTTACATGTGCTGGAAAGAACGCGAAACATTTGCCTAATGACACTTGCGGTCATTTTCATCAAGATTTACTAACATCACTTTGAAAAACAATTTTTCTTGCCATTCATTTCTCGTACAATTTTCGGATATCCTCCCGAGGTATCGACGGAACAAACCCATTTAAAAAAAAACGCAAATGAAATCAGGATACGTAACGACACCTTGCATTTCTCGGAAATTATCTCCCGGTTAATAACAACTTTTGGGCACCGAAAAAATATCATAAAAAAAAATCCCTCGATGAATAATCGACTCGGAGATGGAACGAGCACTTCATAAAAATCGTCACGATTGGCCGTAATAAACGCTTTGCACAACCCGCATTTAATACCCTAACGATTCCTTCGTCAAATCCTCGGCTCATTAGCGAAGCCACGCCGGGTCCCGCATGGAACAGTCATCGCATACGAATCCCATCACTCAAACCACCTCTCCATCCCCAAGAATGTCCGAGCCCTCCCCATCCTCGCCGAAAGGTGGCCCATCATTTAGGAAACGGCACATTTTTCGAGAAGGCCGCAGGGACCGCTTCTCGAGAAAAGCGATCGGGGAAAAAACGCGCCGACGCGCTTTCCTGTCCGCTTCCACCGCCCTAAGTGACGGGGTGGGATCGGATGAGGCAATATTCTGCCCATTAGGACCCTAATTTTATTTCGCGGCCACACCCGACACATTTGACCCGTCGGCGTCCGCGGTGGGAAAAGACGTTGTCGCCGCTTCCTTCTGATCACCGGTTAAGTGCTCCCGTTTATCATCGAGCGAATGAGAAGGGAATGGAGAAGTGATTAAGCAAATGGGAGCTGTGGTGGGGAATGGAGGGCCAGATGGTGGGGGCTGTGCGGATCGGTTTGACGCAAGTGGGCATCGAAGAACCGCAAGAGAAATATTTGCCTGTCAAAGACCTGTAATGAAGGAGGTCTGGTTTCCGAAGAAAGCGTGGACGCTCCAATGCCGTTTAAAAGTCGACTTCGAGGTAATGCCGTGGTTAGCTTTCAAACTATGGATCCTCTAACGCAGTGGTCCCCAACCCCCGGGCCGCTGACCGGTACTGGTCCGTGGATCAAATGGTACCGGGCCACTGAAGGAACATTAAATTATTTCCATTTTATTTACTATGGTGTATTTTTCTCGGGTTTGTGCGGTTCTTATCAATGAAATGACCACTCAAATTAGGAAGCGGTAGATCAGAAATTGAAATTTGTTCTGTTACTAGAGCTTCAATTATGATTTCTGAATTCTGTATGTCTCTATTTTCCAATTTTGACAAATGTGACAACTGTTTTCAAGTTGGCAGACAAAGTAGTTGCATTTAAAGCCAAACTGAAGTTGTGGGGACGGTGCGTGAACATCCAGACATGTTTCAGACATTAGTGGGTATTTTAGGCGAGACTGAGCCTAAACATTCATTCTCCCAGTTGGTGCACGATCACCTGTCTTTGCTTATAAAAGAGTTCGAGCGCTACTTCCCAATCACAAAAGACCCACGAACTAGTAAGGAATGGATCCGCGACCCATTGGTCAACAAATCATGCGAATCTAGCATGTCTGTGCAAGAAGAAGATCAACTGCTGGAGATTGCAAATGAAGGCGGTCTTAAAACTACGTTCGAGACAACAACTTTGCCGGTGTTCTGGATTAAAGTCATGGCGGAATACCCTGAGATTGCCACCGCAGCACTTAAATCCCTATTGCCATTTCCGACAACCTATCTGTGTGACGCGGGGTTTTTTGCAGTGACAGCAACCAAAACAAAACAACGGAAGTAACTGGACCATAGCAACACACTCCGGGTGTCATTGTCTCCTATTACTCCCAGATGAAACCATTTCGTAGCAAAGAAACAAGCTCAGGGTTCTCATTGATTTAGCGTTCTAGTGAGTTAAAATGTTAAATCACTTTATATTCATGTAACTGTATTTTATTGTGAAGGCATGTTTAAATACAATTAAAGCAAAACAATATAAAATATAAAAAATCAACCTCCACCGCCCCCCCCCTCCTTTCCTCAGCGGGTCGTGTTAAAATTATCAAACGTTGATCCGGTCCACGGTGATAAAAAGGTTGGGGAGCACTGCTCTAACGCATCTTGCTCTAGTTCGAGTGGGGTCCGTTACAAGACCGGTACTTTTCTCTTTCTTAGGATATTCGTACTTCTGGTCACCTTTTGCGTTCTACTTAAAAAGTGAATGAAAAATAAGGGTGGAAAAAAAGGAAAGAGAGAGAAAGAGAACTCGAGCATGAAAAAATAATGAAATGATTTAGGGAATGTGAGCTATGAAGAGCCAGGTATAGGGTTATTTAAAGTGTACACTTTATATTCCAACATATATACAATCTATAGAAAAAAAATCGACGTACCAAGAAGGTGCAGAACTACAGTGGTGCCCGGCACCATCCACTTGGAACGGCGCTGACTGGAGGGAGACGAGTCCCGTTTCCAACTGTGTCCTGACGACCACCGCAGAGGTGTCTGGAGACGTCCAGGATAGCGTAGGGATACTGTTCTTACTAACGCACGCCACACATTCCCACATCATGGCGTAATAAATCTTATATAATCACTAGGGCAACTTTTTGTTGTAGTAAAAATGGGAAAAGTTGTATTTATCATTCCCTAAAGTTGCATTTATGGAAATAAAGTTACATTTTTGATGCACTAAATTCTAAAATAAATTATTCGTAAAAAATGAAAAAAAAAAAAAGGACAATTTTAGTCGTTTACAACAGTATTATAATACATACTGAAATACAGAAGAACGTTGAATGGCCGATCCTTGGCCAGTAATTTCTTTAACATTGAAAACCTGCACCTGCCGTAGTCCTATAATGTGCTTCATCGGATAGTAGAAGCGCAAAATCCTTTTGCTCCACATTCAGAGATTTTAATACGTCATCAACAAAGCGAACAACATATTGATGATCGACACTCACCTCGCAAACTCTGCAGTCGATTACGCAAGTTTTCTCTGGATTATCAAGAGTGCCAACCAATGTGTTTAAGTACTTCTTACTATTTATTTCACTTTCGTCTTAGGACGAACACCTTCTTACCATGAACTTGTTTGATCCGCAATACTTCGGCGTTCTCAAGATCGGACACACGTGATCAAAGTGTTGATTAAGAGAACAAAAAATGAGTCGATATTAATTAATTAATTAGAGATTGATATTAATTAATTTTAAGCTATATTTTAAAAAGTTGCAGGTGGTTGCATTGATGCAAAAAGTTGCATTTATGCAGAAAGTTGAATTTATGTTACGGTTATAACTCACTCACAAAACACCCCATGGAGGAGTAATTTTGGTTTTAGTACTTTACATGCAGCGTAGAACGCGTGAAAAAGAATTGCATTTGTTGCAAAATGTTGCCCTAATAATCACGTATAAATCTTATATATATTTCCTGTTTATGATCAAGTTAGCTAACGTGTAAAACTTAAACACATTTCTTCACGCATCTTCCATGGAAAATAGGGCAAAATCCGTTTCTACAGCCACACAGACAGGGAGAAGACTTTATACCTGAACTTATAGTAGACTTTATAGACTCTATTACTCGTTGTAGGCAGACAGTGGACCCATTAGAATTAAATGTAAAGAGAAATCCATTCGTGAGACTGGAACTTTCAACCCCTTTCGTATAAGAACAAGTCCCTGACCACTGCGCTGTAGTAGCTTAAAAATCAACAAACAAGAAATCTGAAACCTGTCATTTTGATGGGTTGTTAAGAAATGAATTCAAGTCACACTGGGCGGAGCAACACGACGGACAATTGGCGACGGTCCGCGATCCATCCTGTAGGGAAAGTTCCGAGGACAGCACCTTGTCATTTTGAACCAGATGATGAGTTGTTCACCACCTGTGAGCTGGCACCTCACTTCCACACCATGGGAAAGTGAAAACATTTGAAACCACGACAGATTTAAAGTGCACCAGCCCTATTTATGACATAATTTTTGATTGGATCGAGTTTCGACCTCGCAACAGCCACCCGCTACTCTTCAATCGGTCGACCACAGTCCACAGGTAATTTAGAAATGGGATTACGTAAAATTATTACAAATAAAAAGCAGATAAGCAAAGCTTCCCTTGAATTTTCAATAAACTCTAAAATGTTTATTGAAATTGACTAAATAATTAAAAAAGTACTGGAATTTTACTGTAAAAATTAATTAAAATGTGCTTTTTAAATTAAAATGCCAGCAAAATACAGTTTTGGTTGTTTCCTGTTAGTTCAACGGCAAAATTCTGCTGTATAATTTTGTTTTGTTTGACACATTGAACTTATATGATTTAACCATTTTATGTTTTGATTTGTCAACCCTATAATATATATATATATATATATATATATATATATATATTACAGGTATATAACTTTTATATTACTCTTCTGTTCCTATAAAAAAAATATTATACTTCCCTACGGAGTTGATCCTAGGACGTCGCCCGTAACCCGTTGTGCTGCACCAGTGCGACGTTAAAATTGAATACTTCCTACAAAAAAGTTTTCTACCGAAAACGGAGAAAAACCGCAAAGAAAAATTTCCTACTTCATTCCAAGTGAATTTACTCCTTTCTACGGCTAAAGTCGTCCACAGACTCCTTACCTGTGCTCAGCTGAAGGCCATTTGAACAGCAGCATCTAGCCGAAATCGAATTGTACACGGTCATTACCAGTAACCGTGAAATTGGAATGGTATAATCCAAATAACACTCATAAAATCGCATTACATCAAACAGTAGGGTATTTGAGAACCCGATTCAATAATAACAGCTTGACCACAAACATCCATCACTGTCAGACGGAAGATAACATACCATTACGCTCTTGGAGTACGGTTGGCACCAGCGATTCCAACCGCTCTTCAGTGTGGTCCGATCCAAAAACAAGACTCCGAAATTGAATAATTAATGATGTCCAACGATCGGCTTCCTGAGCACTGGAAGCACGGTCTCGGTAATGCATGGGATTTTTAAGTTCTTCAAACGCCTTATTCGACCTCGAGAATCTGCTGTCAAGCGTCTTGTGGTCGTCGAATCGGTGGTCCATCCATCAAACTCCTGGACGAGATGTCTGCTCGACGTCGTCAGAAAATCAATGAGTTTTCGTCGTCTAAAACCGCGACGGTGCTCAAGTAATTGGTAATCGAGAAGCCGTGCCAACTTCCAATAA
Source organism: Metellina segmentata (assembly GCA_947359465.1). Lineage (NCBI taxonomy): Eukaryota > Metazoa > Arthropoda > Arachnida > Araneae > Tetragnathidae > Metellina > Metellina segmentata. Next base: position 113,634,520 of record OX375882.1, on the reverse strand, counting down.
ATGCAGGGCGCGGTTGATGGGCGGAATTACTAATCGCCGGAATCTGAAGAGGGGCTGCTTATTTTCTTGTAGTTGGAATTTATAATCTATCTTTTCCATTTTCCGCTTAAGATAAGTTTTTTATACTGCATTACGAAATCCTGTCATCAATCCTTCAGAAAATAATAATATGAAAGCACCATTGGTATGATTTAGTTGATTCGTGAACATGTTTTAATTTACCCATAGCTAGTTTTGCTAGTTTCGGAATGCTGTTAGGTTTGTGCCATTTTCGGGAAAAGGTTCTAGAATAGACGAAAATAGTAGCCTCGAGTTTAATCTCTACAACTCTGAATATTTATACCCCGGTCGCGTTTTTGATAGCAATGGCGATGGTCTGTTATGTGTCTGACCACTGGTCATTGACCAGTGTTTTTCTTCCAGTGTTTATTCAAAGTCCACTAGATTCGCCGTTTCTTCTTTTCCTCAATGAATGACGTTGAAATACAAATCGTTCTTTGTGGAGTTGAAAAGAAGCCCAAAATGTGTGAATGCGACTAAATAGCGAATCTAATCTTGTGTGGATGATCCAAGCGCGCATCAGATTGTAATTTACCAGGACGTGCAGGACGTGAAAACGCGAAAGAATGATAGACCATGCGTTGGACCTACTGCTTATATAATCCGGACTAGATGCTGGTGTCTGTAGGAAGCTTTGGGTAGGGATGAAGAGTCTGTGCTGAAGGTATCTATTGGGTATTATAAACGCCATTAAACCAATCAGAAACCATTTGAGGTTAAAACGATGTAATATCCGCATCAATGGTTGATATTTTGAAGTGAGAATCAATGACAATAAAATACATACACTCAGATTTGCGTTGAGAAATGTTACTTTTATTTCAGAGATCTTAATGATTTTCACTATTTTGCCCCCGAATTTTAATTATTTAAAAAAAAAAGGATGCCGGGGGCGTCTAGTTTTCCATAGACGCCATGCCATTGTCGATCACAAGGATTCTTCGTCATGTTATTTGCCCTCTCCTGGTCTGAAAGATGTTAGTCCGTAAGATCTTGTCGTCCCAAGCAGGAAAGAATATGCCTCCTCTTGATCTTCCCCAATAAATCGAAAGAGGGGTAGTTCATTAATATCACACTGGAGCAACACAATGGGCCATTGGCAACGGTCAGGATAAATCCCCACGAAAATCCGAAGAAAGTACCATGCGATCAAAGACATGGAACACAAGAACACACAAAGAAAGTTTTTATGACACAAAAGATAGATTGTTTATACGGCACAATGGCCA